>OX451736.1:1735584777-1738221027 GCA_948472305.1 Vicia faba | reverse complement strand
TAGGGCACGAAGCTCTCTTGCTTCGGGTTGGACTATACAGGGACCTATAGCCAAAACTAAGGCCATATTCGAACTCAGAGACATTTTTCCAGTCGATCTATGACCTTGGATGTTATTTATATTGCTTGCTTTGTGAGTTTTGATTTGTGCAGGTTATGGCTACGGAAAAATACCGTCGCTAAAGGCCTTTGACCCTAACTGGACGGTTGCAAGGTAGGGGACGATGCGTGTCCAGCCATCATTCGCCCATTCAAATCATCCGGGCCCACCAACGCGCGCGGAGTTATTTTTTATTTCATATTTTCTGGATTTTAATTCGTACATATATTTATGCAGGCACTATGTTAACATCAATGATAGCTGGTAGGGATGGTAGCGCGTTTTGCTATCCATCCCCATGTCACAGGTTCGATTCCCAGCTGTGACCTCTATTTTTTTGGCTCAAAATCCTAGTTCCATTTTCCCACAAGCTTGGACCAAACGTGTGGGCCTTGGCGCATTGGGCCTCCTTCAGCAAATCCCAGGATTCCATTCATCACGCCCAGTATTCAGATGGCACCCCCCCTGATCCATTTTTTGGTTTTGCATTATTTTTCTATTTTTGTTTTGATTTTATTTTCTGTCTAATTTTTAATTAATCAAAAAACACAAAAACATGATAAATCAGAAAAATCACAAAAATAATATTTTCATAATTAAATGTTAATTTAATTTAATTTAGGTTTTTAATTAGTCCAATTTTAACCCTTTTGCAAATTAAAATTTAATAGAAATTTAGGTTTTTTTATTTTATCACTTTAAAAACTTTTTTTCTAATTATTCTTATTTTCTGAAAAACTAAAAAATATTTTCTTTGTATTTATTAATTTACTTAATTAATTTGCATACATTAAAATCCAAAAACAATTAACATTAAAAATCTTTTTCTACTAACATTAAAACTTTTTTCTAACATTTAAAAACATTTTTACTAATTGCTAGATATTTTCACTAACATTTGTCTGTACATATTTGCAACTAATTTCTGTTCACTGTGCAGGTTCAATTTACAATTCTTTTACTTTTACGCAATTTACTTTTCTGCAAAAGTTTTGGGGATGTAATAGTTAATTAGGTTTTACTTTCCTGCACTTTACATTTCTGCCCTTTAATTTCCCGCATCTCTTGTGACGGCCTAAGAGCTAAGTAATAGTCTAGGATTTACTTTTCTGCTCTTTACTTTCTGCAAAATATAAACTGCGTGGATGCAAGATAAAATCAATCGATCGTAGACCACTAATCATCAAGATAACATAACTGAAAACAATACACTTATCACACTCGCACCTTTAGGGTATACTCACTCTTGACGCTAAACGGACAAAACAGTCAAGCCCCTCAAATTACAAGGAAACCCTTAGCAAGGTACAATATCAAATAAAATCATCAAGTCCCTACAGATAAACGGATCACTATGTCCCTTCGATGTTGCCTTCGATAAAAGTGATCCAGTCCCTCGGTTAAAACGATGATGTCCCATGGGAATTGCTAAGGGTACCCTTGACGCTAAAAGGACTGTTTTGCCCCTGTTTCCCCGCGGAGTCTTAAAAGGGGTGACCTCTTATCAATCAATGGTAAGACGGTCATTCACTTAAAAGACCTTAATCGATGTCCCTCTCACATCCAATTGTGGGGTCTCTTACCAATTCATGGTAAGATGACCTCACTACCCTGGAAAGCGAAAATACAGAAAATTTCCTAAGTAGGGTCGTGGAGTCGATAGCTCTTAGCTAGGATCACTTGCTTAAAGAAATTTTCAAAAGACTCAATACTATTTCAAAAAAATACTTTTCAAAAACATCTAAGCTAACCTTTTTGTAGACGTCCCAAACAAGGGATTATGACAAAAAGTAAAAGCTAGATTTTCAAAGTACTTTTCAAACACACGCCTCACACACATTTTCAAATCAAGCAATAAAAGCAAGTGATCCTATCCTCTAAGAGCCCATGGATAACCATGGATACGAAGGGTGCTAATACCTTCCCTTCGTATAATCAACTCCCCGAACCCTTTAATCTCTTAGGTCTTTTCCTGTACTTTTCACCCTTTCCTTATTGGATAAAAGAAAAGCCGGTGGCGACTCATTGCTGACCGCACATGTTTTAATACAAAACAAAACAACCCCGTCAGTTCCACCGCATTACACCGAGGAGCTACCAAATGCCGTCTCTTTCCGACCACTCTGAGGAAAGGCGCTATGGCATGGTATAAGAGCCTTCCAGATGGCTCCATCACCTCCTGGAAGCACTTGGGAAAATTATTTTCTCGACACTTTACGGCATCCCGACGCCACCCTAAGTCGGAGGCTTCCCTCGAAGCTATTATACAAGGAAAGGAGGAATCCCTCCGAGCATACATTGAGCGGTTCAACAAAGAGGCCGTACAAGTATCAACAACAGATGATATGAAGAAATATCTCCTAGAGCGAGGTCTTCGACCAAGAAGCGACTTCGCCAAAGCAGTCGGGATAGAGACCCCCTCCACCCTCGACGCCTTTCTCAAAAAGGCCTAGGCGTACATTCAGTACGAAGAGAAAGAAGCAACAAATTCTGCTCGGGATTCGCGGCATAGAGAAAACGCCAAGAGCTCTCGAGCTGAAGAACCCTCGACATCTCGCCGAGGGGGGAGAAGAAGCGGGAAGAAAGGCCCCGCGAACCCAGAGATCATAAGGGTCCGATCGGTCGTTTCCACGACTACACGCCCCTCAACGCTTCCCGCGAGCGCATCCTCACCGACTGCGCTAATGCAAAATTCAAACAAGCTGGAGTCCGGTATCCCAGGCAAACTCGGGCCAAACCTGGCACCGACAAAAGCAAATACTGCAGGTTCCATCGCAGTCACGGTCACCTGACCGACGACTGCATACATCTCAAGGAAGCCATCGAGATCTTAATCAGGGACGGACATCTGAAACAATTCAACTCATTTGAATTATCCATTAATTGCATGACATCATAGTCATCATAATGCACACAATGCATATAGTTATACAACATCACATAATCACAAATAACAATTAATCATGTATGTCACTCAAGTTATCCATATTCCACCAGTATCACAACTCACATATACATACAAGCATACTCATCCTCATCCGTTCCTCTCATTTGAATCAAACATATATAATTAAAAAAAATTCTCCCCTCCACTCTATAAAAATTCCTTCTGTTCATTTGAACCAAACAAATCCTAAATAATCTATTGATTGTACATAAATTTATGGACACGAAGCTTCCTTGCTTCGGTTTGAATGATACAACCATCTATAGCCAAAACTAATGGCACCATTGAACTCAGGAGGAAGCCATCTCGTGTGGTATTTTTAATATTTACACAATCTGTCTCATATGCTGAAGTAACTTTACTTTATAGTTTATGTTTGTCATCAAAACATGCAAATGTTATAGTTTGTAATTTTTCTCACATTTTAAGATTAATAATCATCTTTTACTTCTCTCATTTTTGTCATCAAAACATGCAAATCAAATATTATTAAAATATGTTTGCTCAAATAAAAAACTATTAAAATATGTATATATTATATTGTAACACCCATATATAAATACATACAATAAAGCAGATATTTATACATATACGTGTGATTGGTACTGAAATACAATAAGTTCCGAGTTAACATATTATACATAATGATGCCCAAATGTCTAACATAAATAAAATCCTACACTTGGCATAAAATATATACAAAATGTTTAACAAAACTAAGAACTAGATCCATAAGGATCACAAAAGAAACAGAGTATCCACAGCGGAAAACTATCACAACTCCAAAGCTCGAGGAATACAAGAATATCAAGGAACCTTGTCCTTACCCTTCTCGGTACCTGCACTACCTGAAATGAGGAGAGTAATGGGGGGTGAGATATATAAATCCCAGTGAGTTCCCTATCTTAGAAGTTCTCTCGGCTTTACAAGGTTCTAGCATTTCTAAAACCGTACCATAACCAATGGGAAAAACAACATAGAGTTTAACAACTCAAAACACATAATACTAATCGGAAACCAACCAACCCAAGGTACCCCCTTTTCTCGTTTCCTGCTACGTCTAGGAGGAAGCTCGAGTCATGGATCCTTGTCATAAATCTTGACATACGAAATGGATTCAGATTCATGAGCCGTACCTCATGAACCGTCACTTCTCATGGTCCGTACACCATCACAAGTCTCTTTACCCATAGGCTCCATTCGTACTAAACTCGGGAATCAAACCTGTCAAGATTATTAGTGCCTCTATGCACATAGTGCCACAATTGCACATGGAATGCCTCTCTGCATTCAACACAAAAGTAATAGGACAATGGTTCCGATTTAGTACTTACACATTACGTGATTGTATTAATGATCACTAGGCCCGTACGCCATAAAATACTAGATTCCATTCATGAGCCGTACCTCATGAATCATATCACTCCATGAGCCATACCTCATGAGCTATAACATACATTCCATACAATGTACTCATTCACTATTAACTATAGGCCAAGGACGCATATTCGATACGTCGACAAATCAACTAATCATTAGTCCTAAGTGAACCTATAAGTCTTACTTGGTATAATTCTAGGTTTTCCTTACTCTTATTCATTTTATTATCAAACCACATGTTTTCCCAAATCTCATAGTAATATCCCTAAAGGAAACACAATGCATCACATACATGCATACAATAGAAGGTTTTTAGTCCACATGCTTTATAAATGATAAAACCAACAAAACACATTAACAATTCACAAAAATCACATAAGAATATAGATCTTTAATCCCTCAAACCCATCCTATTGGATAGTACATGTTATTAGCTTTACGCCGTTTCGAACGGCGACTAAAACGGATCAACGGTTTGAAAGATAGGGCCAAAACAATTTTATTCAAAAGCCCTGCACGGCCAGTGTCCCACGACACGGCCCGTGCAGAAACCACTTTTCACTCCCATAGTAAAAACAGAGGCGCCACACGGCCGCCCGTGCACCACTGCACGGCCCGTGCTGGAACCCCTGTACCCAACCTGCTGAAAAACCAGAAACCGCACATTCTGCACGGCCCGTGCCAAGCCCTGCACGGCCCCTGCACCATCCAACAGAAAATTTCATCTTTGTTTTATCGTATACTCGGCTCTCTGATTCATTCCAAAACATCAACCAATTCATATAATACACAGAGATAACATATAGTCATGTTTTTAACGGCAAACAACGGTTAAAACCACCGATTAACCAAAAACCTAGGTTTTCTATCAAAACCCTCAAGCTTCAAACTTACGATTATCCAACTAGTAACCGATATAAAAGTTTCTAACTAGAACCCACCTGGTATACGAGTTCTTGATGACGACGTTGAGTCGATTCGGCGGAGAAATGATCACGATCCGAGTTTTCTAACTTTTTCCTCTTTTCTCTTCTCCTTTCTCTTTTTCTTTCTCTCTTCCTCCAATATTCTTCTCTTCTTTCTCTTATGTTTTCTTTCCCTTTTCTTTTCTATCTTATACTCTCTTTTTTTTCTATTCTTTTTCTATCTTCTTTTTATTTCCCAAATATAAAAGAAATAAAATGATAGTTTATACTTAATTAATACCTCTAACTCAAACGTCCAAAATATTTCCGTTATACCAATTTAATATCTCAGTGTCCAATAATAACACATTAAAGCGTAAACTTAAATACGGGGTATTACATCCTCCCCCCCTTAAATAGAAAATTCGTCCTCGAATTTAGAAATTACCTGAAAAGGTGAGGATAAGAATCCCGCATTTCCGTTTCAAGCTCCCAAGTAGCATCGCCCGGATGCGTCATATCCCACTGAACTTTGACAAGAGGAATTTCCTTATTTCTTAACACTTTCGTTTCTCTTCCCACAATGCAACTGGGTAAAGGCTCAAAAGTCAAATCTGGTTCTATCTCAATTGCATCGGGTAAAACTGGCTGCAAAGGATCGGGAACAAACTTTCGAAGTTGTGATACGTGAAAAACATCATGCATCTCAGAAAGAGAAGGTGGTAAAGCCAAACGGTACGCTACTTCACCAATCCTTTCCAAAATCTCATACGGTCCCACGTATCTCGGACTCAACTTTCGCGACTTAAACGGTCCTTTCAACCTCAATCTCGGAGTAACCTTCAAAAATACATGATCACCTTCTTCGAATTCTAAAGGCCTTCTCCGATTATCCGCATAACTCTTCTGACGATCTTGGGCTTGCTTAACTTTCTCACGAATCATTCTAATCTTCTCCGTAGTCTCTTGAATAATTTCCGGTCCCAAAATTCTATCATCACCAACTTCCGACCAACATAAAGGTGTTCTACATTTCCTTCCGTACAAGGCTTCATAAGGAGCCATACCGATACTCGCATGATAACTATTATTATACGAAAATTCAATCAACGGTAATAATTCCTTCCAATTTCCTCCACTCTCGAGTACACAAGCTCTTAACATATCTTCCAAGGTTTGTATCGTTCGTTCCGTCTGACCATCCGTTTGAGGATGATACGACGTACTCAAACACAATTTAGATCCCATAGCATGTTGAAAAGCTTTCCAAAACCTTGAAGTAAACTTTGCATCTCTATCTGACACAATACTAGTGGGTATACCATGCAATCTCACAATTTCCGCAATAAACAACCTTGCAAGATGACTTGCCTTGTAAGTATTCTTTACTGCCAAGAAATGTGCAGATTTTGTCAAACGATCCACAATCACCCAAATAGAATTATACCCACCTTGGGTACAAGGTAAACCAACCGCAAAGTCCATTGAAATACTATCCCATTTCCATACTGGAATCTCTAACGGTTGTAACAAACCACCCGACCTTTGATGTTCAATTTTCACTTGTTGACATACAACACACTCTGCTACAAACACTGCAATATCCTTCTTCATCCCGGACCACCAATACTACTTTTTCAAATCTTGATACATCTTTGAAGAACCAGGATGTATAGTGAAAGCACCCTTGTGAGCTTCTTCTAAAATTTTCCTTTTTAACATCACATCGTCCGGAACACAAATCCTTAGATTAAACAAAATAATTCCACTCATTCCTCGGGTGAAACCCGGTTGAACCAACATCTCTTGTAACTTAGCATCTAACATTTGTCCTTGTTGAATTTCATCCCTCAAGACGGAATTAACATTCAAATTTCCCAATAGTACTCCATCTTGAGTCCAATTGAATTGAAGATTTAGATCTCGAAATTTTTCCAATAAAGCATATTCTAACATCATCATCTCGGCCCTCTTGACCACTTTTCTACTCAAAGCATCTGCCACTTTATTTGCCTTGCCCGGATGATACTTCAATTCAAAATCATAATCCTTTAAGTACTCCATCCACCGTCTTTGTCGCATGTTCAACTCTTTCTGATCAAATAAATACTTTAAACTCTTATGATCACTGAACATCTCAAAATGGACCCCATACAAATAATGACGCCACACCTTTAGCGTAAACACAACCGCCGCCAATTCTAAATCATGCGTCGGATAATTCTCTTCGTGAACTTTCAATTGTCTCGACACATAGGCTACCACCTGACCATCTTGCATCAACACTCCTCCCAATCCCCTTTTGGATGCATCACAAAATATCTCATACGACCTACTAGGATCGGGAATAATCAAAACAGGAGCAGTTGTTAACTTTTCCTTTAAACTCATAAAACTTTGTTCACACCCCGAATCCCAATTATAAGGACACTCTTTTCGGGTTAGCCTAGTCATCGGCGTTGCTAACTGAGAAAAACCCTTAATAAACCTCCTGTAGTAACCAGCCAATCCTAAGAAACTTCTTACTTCGGAAACATTCTGTGGTCTCTCCCAATTAATCACCGCTTCAACTTTTGATGGATCCACTGCTACACCTCCCTGAGATATAACATGTCCAAGAAATCTTACTTCCGTCATCCAAAATTCACACTTGCTCAATTTAGCAAACAATTGCCTCTCTCGCAATATCGACAAAACAATTCTTAGGTGCTCTTCGTGATCTTGCGGAGTACGAGAATAAATAAGAATGTCATCAATAAAGACTACCACAAATTGATCTAAGTAAGGTTGGAATATCCGATTCATATAGTCCATAAAAACAGCTGGAGCATTCGTCACACCAAAAGGCATCACTAAAAATTCATAATGACCATAACGGGTTCTAAATGCAGTCTTTAGCACATCGGAACTCTTCACACGGATCTGATGATAACCCGACCGTAAATCAATCTTCGAGAACACACAAGCTCCTTTCAATTGATCTAACAGGTCGTCTATCCTTGGCAAAGGGTACTTGTTCTTGATGGTGACTTTGTTTAACTTGCGATAATCAATACACAATCTCATACCACCATCTTTCTTCTTTACTAACAATACTGGAGCTCCCCACGGTGAAACACTAGGTTGAATAAAATGCTTAGTCATTAACTCTTCCAATTGACCCTTCAATTCTCTTAACTCAAGTGGTGCCATCCTATACGGAGGAACGGATATAGGAGCTGTTCCCGGTATCAGATCAATAGAGAATTCTACTTCCCTCTCCGGAGGAAGAGAAGTAACATCCTCGGGAAAAACTTCGGGAAACTCACAAACCACAATAATTTGTGAAATATCTAATTTACTACCCGTCTCTTCAGTGAGAATCATCAAAACAGATTTCTCTTTCTCATATAAGAAATTTACCATCCCGACGGTACCTTCTAAAATAGTGGATAATACATCCTCAGGAGTCGCTTCATCAGATGGAATAATGATTAGCTTCTCCTTACATCCAATGAAAACCGAATTAGCAGAAAGCCAATCCATTCCCAAAACAACATCTATTCTCTTAAGAGGTAAGCACACGAGATCAATCTGAAAAGTCCTATCACCCACAGACAAAATACAATTCTCACACACCAACGATGTCTCAACCATCTCATCCACGGCGGTAGTAACCACCATGGGAGGAAATAAAGGAATAGCTTGCAACCCAAGTCTCTTAACACATTGCAATGACACAAAAGAATGTGTCGCACCACAATCAAACAACACAAAACAAGGATGCCCATTTACTAAACACGTACCAGAAACAAGGAGTTATCACCTTTGGTCTTCCTAGCATCCAAAGTATACACTCGACCACCACCTCTATCTTGCCTTTGATTATTATTCCGGGGGCAATTCTTAGCAATATGTCCTTCTTGCTGACAATTAAAACATTTCGTCCCTTGAAAATGACATCTCCCAAAATGACTCTTACCACAAATACGACACATTGGAACATCACTAGGTCTAGAATTCTGCACTTGCTTCCCTTTGTAAGCTTGTGGTCTAGGTCTGAATTGTTGACTTGCTTTGCCTCGATCATTTGGACTTACTCTTTTAAAGTCTCCTTCATCCCGAACTTTCCTTAAACTTGCTTCGGCCACATAACATTGTCTCAACAGTTCAGTATAAGTACTAAACTCTCTTTGGGACACACTATGTGAAATTTCAGCTCGTAAACCAAACAAGAATTGATCTACCTTCCACCTCTCATCTGGAGCATAAAAAGCCTGCCTAGAATAAGCAGCTAGAATTTCAAACCTTTCGGCATAAGCAGCCACTGACATGTTTCCTTGTCTCAATTGCTGAAATTCCAATTCTTTCTGAGTTCTCAGTGAACTAGGGAAGTATTTCTCCATGAAAACATTCTTGAAACTTTCCCACACCTTAGGCACGTTTTGAACGGTCATTAAGGCAGCGGCACCTTTCCACCACCTCAAAGCCGGACCCTTCAACGAATGTGAAGCAAACACAGCTTTGTCTTCTTCACTACATATTTGAATCATAAATACCATTTTTTGTATATAAAAATATATTTGAATCATAAATACCATTTTTTATTTTGATAGCATTAACAAAAATATTCTGATAAATGGTAAAATTTTCAATATAAAAATATTTAGGTTTATAATAATTTTTTATACCTTGTAAATGCTAAAAAAAATAAGTGGATTGTAAATTTATGTTTTTTATTAATTATACAATTATCAAAATCTTAATTAAAATAATAAAATTAAATAAATTATAAAATTAATGAAAGCAATGTGTTACAATGCTTCCGTTTATAACAAAGGATTTCTCAAAATATTTGTTAACAGAAGCTTAAGAAAGTCTACAAATTGATTCAGTTGAGAATGTGAACAATTTTCTGTATAAGATTCAATTTTCAGGGATGTCAATGATGCAAAAGGAGATTCTCCCCGCGAATAAGGGGAGTAAACTCCGCCCGGTTCTCATCCATCACATTCGCAGGACCAGACCACAATGTGAGATCCATCTCACGACCAATGCCATGAAAGAAATTGGAAGAATAACTACCAGAAAAAGAGGAATTGTGTGAGTCACAGGTCTGGCTTCTTAGGTTCATAATAGCTCATTACATATTTTGTTGTAATGTTGTTTAGTGGTTTTCACATTTCAGGTGCAAATTTATGATAAATGCATATGGACAATATACCAAGCATTTTGATCTACTTTTATATTGGAGTTTTAGCTTTCATTCCCATATGTGGTATGTCGTATGTAGTATGTACTTCTACTCTTGCATGTATGGGTTTTAATTCAAATTCTGGAACTCATAAGTCAATCCTGCTAAACAATGTACATCTATGTCTTGAGAAACCACTCCCTTACTCAATTGTTCCCTAACATATTCCTCTCGATTATTATCCGCGTTATTTCTGAAAATTCCTCTATTTGCATATGTTTAACCAAGAAAGAATTACATATAGAGTATGTCTTATGTCGAGGACAACTTATATGGTGACCAGGGTTCAGTTCGAAGGCAAATCACTAAATAGTAATATGTAAAGCTGATAAAGATTGTATATTTGATAGGGCTTATAGAGGATATTTTGAGATGATTGTGAAATACAATGTTTGCTCAGATCCCGCAGTAGAGGTTGCGAAGATATGGTTTTATTGTTTATGTTCTCTTGAATATGCTCGCGTCTATATGCTCACATTAATCGCAGAGAGCATAAAATAGTCACCCGTTTAGATTACACTATGAATAATGTCATAACGAGTTTGGGAATGATAATAGAGTTGGTATTGAAGGTAGTTTGCATAGAATATCTGCAAACAGGAGTAGAAATGGTTGTATTGTCGGTTTGACCTGTTGAATTGGGAGGGCGGTCACTGGCTATATTGACATGGTTTATGATCTATCAATATGGAAAGCATTTCATTTGTTGGAAGGTATAGCTTCTTTATATTCAGTGCTTTTCTTTATCAAATTTTGATGATGTACTTTTTTGTTTTGTTGGAGTGACAGGCATGGTTGAACCTGGTGAGATTCTTGCCATATTAGGTCCATCTGGAAGAAAAGAAAAAGAGGAGAACAGAACCTTTCCAATGGCAGCAGTTGTGTTTCCTGCAGCATCAAGAGCGTCGGTTCTCTCACGAATTCTGTGACTGATTGCAGCCATCTCATCAATGCCTACGGCATTGTCGCTGATTCTCTCACGAATTCTGTGACTGATTGCAGCCATCTCATCAATGCCTACGGCATTGTCGCTGATTGGACCGTATGCATCAATGGATAATCTGGTTGCTATGGTACTCAACATTCCAAGTGCAGCAATAACAACATTCTTTTTTCGTGTTTTTGTTGTAAAAAGAAAAAGAATTGTGATCATAAAAAAGGTGTTAGTGGAAGTTATAGTGTATTTTGTCTTTATTAATAAGACAGGTTGAGCATATGGAGTTGTACAATTTCAAAGTTGAATTAATGTACATGAAATGAAGTATCACTATTCTATTTATTTATCATAAGGCCAAATAATTATACAAATTATAATCTTATGTTATATTCTATAGACATCCCTTTATATAATAAAAGGAACCCTTTATATAATAAAAGGAAAACATTTGGTTGCAGTAGTGTAAACACTGAACTCTTATTTAGGCCTGGTTTTAGCAAAAGGATCATTATATGCAAGCAGGGACGACCATTTATGATGCAAAAGTGTGGACAACTCATTTTTAGTTAGTTTTTAAAAAGCATATATGTAATACCCCGTATTTAAGTTTACGCTTTAATGTGTTATTATTGGACACTGAGATATTAAATTGGTATAACGGAAATATTTTGGACGTTTGAGTTAGAGGTATTAATTAAGTATAAACTATCATTTATTTCTTTTATATTTGGGAAATAAAAAGAAGATAGAAAAAGAATAGAAAAAAAAGAGAGTATAAGATAGAAAAGAAAAGGGAAAGAAAACATAAGAGAAAGAAGAGAAGAATATTGGAGGAAGAGAGAAAGAAAAAGAGAAAGGAGAAGAGAAAAGAGGAAAAAGTTAGAAAACTCGGATCGTGATCATTTCTCCGCCGAATCGACTCAACGTCGTCATCAAGAACTCGTATACCAGGTGGGTTCTAGTTAGAAACTTTTATATCGGTTACTAGTTGGATAATCGTAAGTTTGAAGCTTGAGGGTTTTGATAGAAAACCTAGGTTTTTGGTTAATCGGTGGTTTTAACCGTTGTTTGCCGTTAAAAACATGACTATATGTTATCTCTGTGTATTATATGAATTGGTTGATGTTTTGGAATGAATCAGAGAGCCGAGTATACGATAAAACAAAGATGAAATTTTCTGTTGGATGGTGCACGGGCCGTGCAGGGCTTGGCACGGGCCGTGCAGAATGTGCGGTTTCTGGTTTTTCAGCAGGTTGGGTACAGAGGTTCCAGCACGGGCCGTGCAGTGGTGCACGGGCGGCCGTGTGGCGCCTCTGTTTTTACTATGGGAGTGAAAAGTGGTTTCTGCACGGGCCGTGTCGTGGGACACTGGCCGTGCAGGGCTTTTGAATAAAATTGTTTTGGCCCTATCTTTCAAACCGTTGATCCGTTTTAGTCGTCGTTCGAAACGGCGTAAAGCTAATAACATGTACTATCCAATAGGATGGGTTTGAGGGATTAAATATCTATATTCTTATGTGATTTTTGTGAATTGTTAATGTGTTTTGTTGGTTTTATCATTTATAAAGCATGTGGACTAAAAACCTTCTATTGTATGCATGTATGTGATGCATTGTGTTTCCTTTAGGGATATTACTATGAGATTTGGGAAAACATGTGGTTTGATAATAAAATGAATAAGAGTAAGGAAAACCTAGAATTATACCAAGTAAGACTTATAGGTTTACTTAGGACTAATGATTAGTTGATTTGTCGACGTATCGAATATGCGTCCTTGGCCTATAGTTAATAGTGAATGAGTACATTGTATGGAATGTATGTTATAGCTCATGAGGTATGGCTCATGGAGTGATATGATTCATGAGGTACGGCTCATGAATGGAATCTAGTATTTTATGGCGTACGGGCCTAGTGATCATTAATACAATCACGTAATGTGTAAGTACTAAATCGGAACCATTGTCCTATTACTTTTGTGTTGAATGCAGAGAGGCATTCCATGTGCAATTGTGGCACTATGTGCATAGAGGCACTAATAATCTTGACAGGTTTGATTCCCGAGTTTAGTACGAATGGAGCCTACGGGTAAAGAGACTTGTGATGGTGTACGGACCATGAGAAGTGACGGTTCATGAGGTACGGCTCATGAATCCGAATCCATTTCGTATGTCAAGATTTATGACAAGGATCCATGACTCGAGCTTCCTCCTAGACGTAGCAGGAAACGAGAAAAGGGGGTACCTTGGGTTGGTTGGTTTCCGATTAGTATTATGTGTTTTGAGTTGTTAAACTCTATGTTGTTTTTCCCATTGGTTATGGTACGGTTTTAGAAATGCTAGAACCTTGTAAAGCCGAGAGAACTTCTAAGATAGGGAACTCACTGGGATTTATATATCTCACCCCCCATTACTCTCCTCATTTCAGGTAGTGCAGGTACCGAGAAGGGTAAGGACAAGGTTCCTTGATATTCTTGTATTCCTCGAGCTTTGGAGTTGTGATAGTTTTCCGCTGTGGATACTCTGTTTCTTTTGTGATCCTTATGGATCTAGTTCTTAGTTTTGTTAAACATTTTGTATATATTTTATGCCAAGTGTAGGATTTTATTTATGTTAGACATTTGGGCATCATTATGTATAATATGTTAACTCGGAACTTATTGTATTTCAGTACCAATCACACGTATATGTATAAATATCTGCTTTATTGTATGTATTTATATATGGGTGTTACAGTTGGTATCAGAGCAGGTCGTATCCTCGACCTAGCTATGAAATATTTTAAGTGTTTCTTTCCGTTTCATGTGCGTCACGTTCCTGTGATCTTAATGTGTTATAATTATGGTATTTGGCCTGATCAACTTAATCCCATCTTTATGACATATAGGAGAATGGCGGACAGACGCAGAAACCGTGGTAGACCTACGACACTGGTGCTCCCCACGGTGAAACACTAGGTTGAATGAAATGCTTAGTCATTAACTCTTCCAATTGTCCCTTCAGTTCTCTTAATTCAAGTGGTGCCATCCGATACGGAGGAACGGATATAGGAGCTGTTCCCGGTATCAGGTCAATAGAGAATTCTACTTCCCTCTCCGGAGGAAGAGAAGTAACATCCTCCGGAAAAACTTCGGGAAACTCACAAACCACAGCAATTTGTGAAATATCTAATTTACTACCCGTCTCTTCAGTGAGAATCAACAAAACAGACTTCTCTTTCTCAAATAAGAAATTTACCATTCCGACGGTACCTTTTAAAATAGTGGATAATACATCCTCATGAGTCGCTTCATCAGATGGAATAATGATTAGCTTCTCCTTACATCCAATGAAAACCGAATTAGCAGAAAGCCAATCCATTCCCAAAACAACATCTATTCTTTTAAGTGGTAAGCAAACAAGATCAATCTGGAAAGTTCTATAACCCACAGACAAGGTACAATTTTCACACACCAATGGTGTCTCGACCATCTCATCCACGACAGTAGTAACCACCATGGGAGGAAATAAAGGAATAGCTTGCAACCCAAGTCGCTTCACACAATGTAATGACACAAAAGAATGTGTTGCACCACAATCAAACAACACAAAACAAGGATACCCATTAACGAGACACGTACCAGAAATCAAAGAGTTATCACCTTTGGCCTTCCTAGCATCCAAGGTATACACTCGTCCACCACCCCTTTCTTGCCTCTGATTATTGTTCCGAGGACAATTCTTAGCAATATGTCCTTCTTGTTGACAATTAAAACACTTCGTCCCTTGGAAACTACACCTTCCAAAATGATTCTTACCACAAATACGACACATGGGAATTTCACTAGGTCTAGAATTCTGCACTTGCTTCCCTTTCAAATTCAATGATGCAATATACAATCAACTTCAACAAATTTTTGCTTGTTTTACATTTCTTGCCATGACTTTTCATTAACAAAGATGTAAGCTACTAACTCAAACAAGTATAATTTTTATCAAATTACATGATTTCAATGTATCACAACAGCTCACCCAAAAACATAATCACTCAAAAAATTACAGCTAGTTGGCTCCTCTTGCTCTAAGACTCTTTGCCTGTCTAAATCAAAACAGATAACAATATTAGAAAACAAAATTTTATTTAGGATGAATGGTTCTTGACAGGGTATCAAAACTTCTTTACAATCTTTAACATTTGAAATGTTGTAAATTTTAAATCAATAGACCTTTAATCAATTTGAGAATAATGGTGTCTTCATGAATCTGGAAAAAAAATAAAAACAGGATTAAACATTCAAATCATATGTTTTAGATCATGTTAAACATTCAAATATTAATATAATTGTAGAATAATTATAGTCTAAAACAAACCTATTACAATATGTTTCTCATTTGTAATTTCATGCCTACTGTTTAGACCTTTCTCAATCTGTTCAAATCAAAACAACAACAAAAGTTAAAAGTTGTTTAAATAAAAGCTATCAAAAAGCACAGCTCCATAGAAACTAATGTTTTATCACCTAACCTTGTACCATTGCTGGGAACACAAAGATAGATATGCCAAAAACTAAAATCTACAAAAATCTATAACAATAAGAATACACTAAACCTTAGAAACAACAAGAAAAAATGTAAATCTTGAACAAGATGAGTGAATTAGTATCGCGTCTCTTTAAAAGTATTGGTAGAGACAGGTTGTGAGCAAAAAACAATTTGGATATGGTGATGGTGGGTAGTTCTGATAGTTGACGGTGGTGTGGGTTGAAGGGATGGATGAAGGTGAAGGAGTGAAACCCGCGGCGGCGTACCGTATCACTATACATAATTACTACTATGATTTTAATTATTAAAATAGTTTAACTATAGTATTTAACATGAATATTTTAGTACTAAAATAATTAATATATTAAATAATTATAGTATTTATAGTACTATACTATAAAATTAAAATATTAAATAATTAATCTTAAAGCATATTTGTCTTATATATTGACTACATATTTTAACTCTAAATAATTTAACTTTGAATATTAATAATTTAAGTCTAAATAATTTAACTTTAAATATTAATAATTCAACTCTAAATAATTTAACTTTAAATATTAATAATTTAACTCTAAATATTTTAACATTAAATATTAATAATTTAACTCTAAATATTTTAACTAAATAATAATTAATTCCAGTTTATAAATTATTAATTCTTATTTATTAATTTATATTTACAATAAATTATTAATTATTAATTCTTGTTTATTAATTTATATTTACAATAAATTATTAATTATTAATTCTTTATTTATTAATAACTATAATTAAATATATTTATAAATATTTAACTATAACTATATTTAACTACAAATATAAGTATATATAATATAGTTACAATATATTCTAATAATAATTGATCTAAATGAAAACAAAAAGCAAACATATAATATGTACATTGTTTAAAGGCAATTTGATTACTAGATGAATCCTTTAGCCTAGTGTTAGGCGCTTAAGCTTTGAATGAGTGAGGGTGGGTTCGATTCCCACCTTTATCAGATTTTTGTGGTTAACATATTCTCTATTTTCTAATTATAACATTAAAAGAAAAGTTCATGTGGCAATTCCAGATAATAATAATTAAATAAATAAATGCCAACTAAGCCTTTCACGTATTAAAAATAATAATATTAAAATAAAAAAATTGCCACGTAATAATTTTTGTTGACTAATTAGTTGTTAATAACGAATAATTTTCTAATAAATTACTAACAATAAATTTATTAGTAAAAAAATAATAATAGAAAGTTTATGGATCCCTTGTAAGATATTTAAAATTATTAGCATGGGATGATCTATCTTCTAGTCTGTTGCTAATAATGATTTATTTGCTTTTTATTTACTTACTGATAATAAATGTTACCTGCACTTGCGAAAAGTACCATATGTAAAAAGTGGATTTGTGAAGAAATAAACAACCATACGCTCAGCTAAATCTTAAGATTACAAATATTTCAGAGTTATCAACAACTTTTCTTCCAATAATAATCATATTACTAATAAGATTCATTTTGATTTTCTTCCAATAATAATCATATCTGACTTGCATTAGACTAATCAGCTCCCATCCCTCATTGCTTAGATTTTCACTTTAATTCCTAATCTGCTGAAGTTTAATATCCCTTCCTTGGTAACTTGGCCCACATGAAGCCTCAAGCTTTCTTTTCTTTTTTTTGACAACTTCCATTGCCTCATTAAATGGGAAACACCCTCTTTCAACGAAGCCTTCCTTCCTTCCCTAAAATTCCAGAGTTCAGGTACTGGATATCTGCCACTAGGATTGTATTCATTTAGTTCCTTCACTACTACAGAAAAGGGCTTTTAAAGCGCTTATTTTGGCTTTTAAAAGCGCTTAAAAGCGCTTTAATAGCTGGCGCTGGCGTAGGTAACAAAAGCGCTTCTAAAAGCGCTCTGGTAGACCCCCCCTTTAAGAGCGCTTTCCTGGAAAAAGCGCTCTGGTAGGACCCCCTATAAGAGCGCTTTCCTGGAAAAAGCGCTCTGGTAGACCCCCCTTTAAGAGCGCTTTTCCCAGAAAGCGCTGCCAAAGACCAGTAAAAAAGCATAAAAAATTAAAAAAAAACGCAGCATACAAAAGCGCTTTTGGAAAAGCGCTCTGGTAGGCCCCCCTATGAGAGCGCTTTTTCTGAAAAAAGCGCTCTGATAGGCCCCCCTATAAGAGCGCTTTTCCAAAAGCGCTTTTGTATGCTGCGTTTTTTTTTAATTTTTTATGCTTTTTTACTGGTCTTTGGCAGCGCTTTTACTAAGAAGCGCTTTAGTAGGTGGACCTTTAAGAGCGCTTTTTAAAAGCGCTGTCGTTTCTAAATGAGGTATTTTTATGTGCAGCCTATAATTTAATCCTCCCAGTCGACCTGTAATGTTTTCGACCTGTAATATTTTCGACCTGTAATATATTTTTGACCTGTAATATATTTTCGACGCTATTATTTCAGCCATCAGTAAGACAATATATATACTAATATAATACCATTATAATATCCAAAATTATATATATACATCATTACAAAATCAACAATATTATAGTTCAAATCGACACATCCTACATGAAAAATTGCTTAATATAAAATTGACACAATTCCTCTTTGATTTCTTCTAACTTTAGCTTCGAGTACCCAGTAGCACGGAATTCGTCAAGGTACTATAAAACAAAAACATAATATGAATGATATATTTAGGTAAATGTAATAAATTATATGAAATTATCTTAAGTTATAAATTTATACCGTGGGCGGAATCTCTAATTGATTCGCCTGAATGATTTCTTTCATAAACCTCAATACAAAGTATCCGCAGTCTGAACTGTTACGCTGTAGCGGACACTACATAGAAAAACAAATAAGATTCTATATAAGTTGTCTTGTTTTACCAAGTAGCATAAATATTATAAGCAAATTTGTGAAAAGTAATGTACCTGCACTTCGATCCAGGTGATGTTGTTTGATTTAGTCCGGGATACCTGTGCGTCCCGTTGACTACGGAATACTTGTATTGATCTAATTAACAAATATATAAAAGCATATGTTTAGATCAATCCCACAAATAAGTAAATATATAAATATACACGAATATATATTTAGAACGATCCCACTTACAAATCAACGATTTCCTTCATGGCCGGATAATTGGTCCATTCACCCCTTACAGAATTCAGATAATACACGACTTCCCTTATCGGGTTGATAGCAAGCAGCAACCAGTGTGCTCTATAAATTAAAACAATAGGTTATATGAAAATATTGCTATACACTAAAGAAACAGAGATTAGATGAACCAAGATTATATTGAGAAACTAACCCTACTGGTCGGGTATTATACGCCCAAAGATGCAGACTTTCTGTATTGCCGGTGGACATGAATCTATCGACTAAGCGCTGTCTAACAGATTCCGGATCCGAAACAATTTCCATTCCGCTGCAATGGGCGGAAGACACGAACCGGAATCTGTTAGACAATGCAGTCCCGCGCAACACTCTGTCATACAACAACCTTAAATAAAAACATAATAAACATTAGATTATTTTCATTGAAAAGTGTAAATAAATTATATTGTGGGACTAATTAAATAATATATCGGATGAGTGAATATTACCGGATGTATGATTGCATATTACTGACGCCTAGTTGATCTTGGTTAAAAATCTCTTCCAAGTCATCAATTGTAATATGTGACTTGAACTCAATACCGAAGACACTTTCATCCATATCGATTTCCCATAAAGCACCATCCTTCATATAGGACATATCAACCATTGTTGCGAGTGTCGCCCGGTATCGAGGCACAAAAGCACCGCCTTTTCTTGCCGCTTGCTTCGGAGGACCACTGGGTGGTACGCTACGAACCTGCTGCGTCACTTGTTGTGACTCCCGAGCGGATGCCTAAAAATCATATAAGTTAGGTAAAATATAAAATCATGCATATTTTGATTCAGATTATATATTAACACTTTAAATGTACCTCTTTTAGCGATGCAACAGACTCCTCCTCCTGTAAAATCCCTTTACCCTTAATTGCGGGTTTTATAGGAGCAGTCTAAAAATAAAATGTAAAACATAATTAATAAACTGTTTAGAATTGACATTCGAAAACTAAATGATTCATAATCGTTTTCAATTTACCTCATCACTAATGGTAATGAGCTCCGAGGGCCATGCAACAAACGATCCTATTGCATCTCGCAGCAATGTCGTCTCTGAGACCATGTCAGGTACCGGTAGAATCGCATCACGATCTAATACAACATCCACCGATACTTTCAGGTGTCCATCCGGGAGCGGTCTGTGGTGAAGTAAATCTCCCGAAGTGTTGTGCACTTTTCCCTTGCTAACTAGTCGATAATTCGGTGACGATAAGTATAGTTGGCAAGATGAAATGCCCTAAACAAATAGAAAATATAAAGTCATTATCATTAATAAAATAGAACAGTTTGTAAGGAAAAAAACTTATAATTACCTCGGGAAATTTCTTTTGATAGTTGATACTAGCCTTATCACTAGTTTCTCTCACCGATGAAGTGTTGCACTTTTCTCTCATATACATATCTTTATCTCTTTGCAATTCAGAGACCTGTGCTTGCAATTCCTGCAACTTTTGCAACACTTCTTCATTGGTAAGATTTGATCTTCTCCTAGAACTCTTATAAAAAGAGGTTGGAGTCACACCATGACCCTTACCCCTCACCCGACCGGGATACTCGGGAGCATCTAGTACTCTACTAAGTACGCTCTCCTCACCGGTGGATGCCGATTGCGACAAGGTCTCCTGTAATTCATTTACATTTAAATAATTATTAGTGGAGATAAAAAATCATTTATATATTAAAAACATTTGATTTAATTAAAGACACAGTATTATACTTACACATTCAGTATAAACTCTCTGAACATCGGGATCGACAGCTTGATTCTTGCCCACACGAGCTTCCTTCCACAACACATGTACAGGAAGTGAAGCTTCCTCACTTTTAGTCTCCTCTAACTATGCATTGACACAAACGATAAAATCGTCAATTAAAACATGCACATGTAGACAATTAATTAAAACGCATTTCTATTTACTTACAATTTTATCCTCTAAGCGTGCATATCCCAAACGCCCTTTTTTGTATGGATACGCGGGTTTGGATGCTCTCTCACTATTCGTGGCACTCTTTTTCTGAAAAGCTTCATCTCTTTGCTTTACAAACTCAGCCCAATCTGCTTCATCAATGAAGGTCGCATACTTTGTTGGCCGTCCCGGTGCCTCTTCAAGAAATTTTCCATCTTTATCCTTAAGATAGGTGTTTGTCAAAAAACTTTTCCACCCTCTATATCTTTTGCCGGCCAAACTAAGTATGTAGCTTTTACGTTCATCTGGTATCTCAAAAGTCCTCTGCAAAAAAACGTACGCATAGTGTGTTAGTATAAGTAATTTAAACAATTTATCGTCAAGATAATAACAACAATTAACCATATATGATATATACCTGAAGCTCTTCCCAAATCGCTTGTTTTTTCTCCTCCAATTCTAAATTTTTCGTTTTCGATTTCCAGGTAGCTACGGAGACCGGAATATGCATACGGACAAGTGTACCAATATAACTTGTCAACTTTGCAGAATTAGGACCAATTGGTTGTTTATCAGAATTCCATTCCAATCGGTATACTAATCCTTGGTCTCTATGTCGAATGATTCCCCTCATAATAGTGATGCCTCGTGCAACCTCTTTTGCTTCAGTATCAGGTGGAGCATTTGTATCCGAAGCAACTCTTTCTTGTGAGTTTTCTTGTGAGTTTTCAGGTGGGTTTTCAGGTGGAGCATCTCTATCTGGAGCCATTGAACCTGTATCAAACAAACTAAAGCACATTAGTACACTATTAATAAGCTAACAATCTATACAAGTCAAATGGAAGTCAAACCATGCATGTACAAGTAAATCGGAAACGAAATCGGTACAAATCAAAATAAGCGTAAAAAAAGAAAGTTATCGGAATTGAACGAAATTTACATGGCTATGGTAAAACGTCGCCACGGACTCAAAATAGTATAGTTACATGTAAAGAAGTCAACAAGCGGATACATGGTTCAAAAGTTATGTACAAAACGAGAATATGCACCAAATTGAATAAAGCAAATTAGTCGGACTATGTATACTATTACCTTTATCACTAACGTCTCTTTCTTTTCTTGGTAGGATTGTGTACTACGCGTCTCTTAACAATGCGGACGGTTGGATTGATCCAAATACCCTCATTATGATCATTTCTAATACAAGATTCATTCTCATTTTGATCGTTTCTTGTACAAGATTCAATGCCAACACCAATATCACCTTGATCTTCAATTTTTTCATCAACTATTTTGTTAGATAAAAGCACTATAGACCATTTCGTACTTGTCGGATCATTGACATAGAACACTTGTTTAGCTTGAGAGGCTAGAATGAAAGGCTCATCTTTGTACCCTACCCTATTGAGATCCACTTGCAAAAATCCTGACTTATCCATTCGTACGCCACTATTATTTTCAACCCACTTGCAACCAAATACAGGAATCTGAAACTTCGCGTAATCAAACACCAAAATGCGCTCGATAACCCCAAAATATGACAAATTTGCAAATTTCGGATTTAAGTCATTCGCACTTGATATGTGCATAGCTTCAGCTACCAAGGTAACACCACTATTTTGCATAGTACTTTTATCATCCTGTTCTTTGGTATAAAATGTGTATCCATTAATTGCGTATGCGCTATAAGAAAGCACAATTATAGATGGACCATAGGCTAACCATCTCAACCTTTCTGTTACTGAAGCAGGATCTGAACGATACTTTGAATAAATATGATCTCTAAACCACGGTATGAAACTTCGATTGTGCTCTCGTACTATCCAGTTCTCATTTCTATTTGGATTTAAATCTCGGAGAACAACTTTGTGCATTTCAACAAACGGCTCAACCTCAATCTCATTGTGCAGAACATACAAGTGCACTTGATCCCGTTCGACCATTGATACTGTCACAACTTTATTTCCAATTAGCCTTTTTCCTTCTTTTTTTTCGACAATATGAGATTTGGGGAGTCCAATTGATTAAACATTTGACAGATATTCAGTACAAAACTCAACCGCTTCTTCAGCAACGTATCGCTCGGCAATACAACCCTCTGGTCGACTTCTGTTTTTCACGTACCCTTTTAATATTTTCATATAACGTTCAGCAGGGTACATCCATCTCATATAAGCTGGTCCGCACAGTTGTGTCTCTTTCACAAGATGAACGACTAGATGAACCATTATGTCAAAAAACGAGGGAGGAAAATACATTTCAAGATCACATAAAGTAACAACTATCTCATTTTGCAATGTTGGTAAGATCGCGGGATCGACCACCTTACTGCAAATAGACCTGAAGAAGAAACACAGCTTAGTTATTGCGCTTCTTACTTTTTCTGGCAGAATAGAACGTATACCTATTGGTAAAAAATGTTCCATTATAACATGGCAATCATGCGTCTTCAAACTCTTTAACTTGAGGTCTTTCATGGACACAAGTCTTCTAATATCTGAAGAGTAGCCTTCTGGAACTTTTACTTCACTGAGGAACTTACACAATGTTTTCTTCTCCTTTCTAGATAGAGTGTAAACAGCAGGTGGCAGATATGTTCGTCTTCCTTTCGTCACGGGCCCCAATTCAGTTCTCATCCCCATGTTTACCATGTCATTCCTTATGTTAACGCCATCCTTAGACTTTCCTTGTATATTGAGTAGCGTACCTATAACGCTGTCAAATACATTTTTTTCAATATGCATAACATCCAGGAAATGTCTTACGTACAACGACTTCCAATATGGAAGTTCAAAGAAAATTGACTTCTTCTTCCACCCACCCTTGACAATTGAATGTGCAAAAGGCTTGCCAAACTGAGTGCTCACATCTTTCACCTTTTCAAAAATTTGATCACCTGACAAAAAAGGCGGGGCTGTACGATGTTCGGCCTCTCCATTGAATGCTTTTCTCCACCCACGGTAGTGATGATTAGAATTTAAGAATCTACGATGGCCGAGAAAGACATTCTTCTGACAAAGCGCCAATCGTGTCGTATCGGTTTCATCTTCACAAACAGGACACGCCTTTTGACCCTTGTTGCTGTACCCGGATAGATTTCCGTATGTTGGAAAATCATTAATTGTTCCAAACAACATCGCCCTCAAGTTGAAACTTTCTTTCCTATACCCATCGTAAACCTCCACACCTCTCTCCCACAAAAACTTTAAATCTTCGATTAAGGGTGCCAAGTATACGTCTATGTCATTCCCTGGTTGTTTAGGCCCAGAAATTAGCATAGATAACATCATGTACTTACGCTTCATACATAGCCACGGAGGTAAGTTATAAATCATAAGAATCACAGGCCATGTGCTATGCGAGATACTTTGAATACCATGCGGGTTCATTCCATCAGTAGACAATGACAACCGAAGGTTTCTTGCTTCTTTTCCAAATTCAGGATATTCAGTATCAACTTTACTCCATTGTGGTGAGTCTGCCGGATGTCGCAACTTTCCATCAATAATTCTTTCATCTGCATGCCAAGTCAAGTGTCTTGAATCGGTCTCACTACGATACATGCGTCTAAATCTCGGAATTATAGGAAAATACCATAAGACTTTAGCAGGAGACAACTTTTTCTTATATCGAGGGGCACCACATTTAGGACACTCATTCAACGCTGCATACTCGTTTCGAAACAAAACGCAATCGTTTGGACATGCATGTATCTTATCATAGCTCATTCCAATAGAAGACAACATCTTTTTGGCTTCATACGTTCGATTGGGGAGAACATTATCCTCTGGTAGCATATCTTTCATAAGGGCTAATAACTCTGTGAAACTTTTATCCGACCATCCATTGTCCGCCTTTAAGTTGTACAACTTTAACACCGCAGACAATCTTGTGAATTTTGAACAACCAACATACAACGGTTTCTCTGCATCGCTTACCAACCTCTCAAACATTTTGGGACAATCCGCATGATCTTCTTCAAGCGCTTCTGCAATCTCTTCGACTCGATCACAATCGTATGTGTCTGTGCAATCGTCGTTTGAAGCATACTTCCTATTACAACTCGACTCAGCATTCCCGGTACTTTTCTCACCATGCATTGTCCAACATGTATAACTTCTATCAATTCCAAACCGTAGTAAATGAGATCCCAACTGATTCCCGTCAACCTTACCCCCGGCATAACAGCAACCCAAGCAAGGACACGACATTCGAAGCGGGTCTTTGGAGTGCGCAACCGCAAACTCAACAAATTCCCATACCCCTTTCTCGTACTCTTTCGACAATCGGTTTGAATTCATCCATGTCTTATCCATGTCTTAATTAAGCTAAACAAAAACGGTCAAACTTTCACTCTTCACAAGTAACCCCTATGGCGAATTCAATTCACAAAGTTAGTAAGTACCTCACTTAACGATAAACGAAATTGACATCATGAATATTCCACATGCATGTCGAAATAATGAGTATTACTTAATATAATCTAAAAGTAAAATATTATAATTTAATTACATTACTTTTCTTTCTTAATAATAAATAGATAAATATATGAAATTAAAATTGTAAGAAATCTCTTTTAAATAAAAAGATCTTAACAGAGGTTAACAGGTGATGAATTTTATTGACATAGATATTTAATTTCCTTTCTTGTTTGAAAGGTTTATCAAAAAAGAAAAAAAAATTATTTTCAGAAAGATAATGAGCAGGGAGACAATTTCACGCAGTAATAATGACATAAAGAAACAACCTTTCACCCTATGTTGACATCACTATGCAGAATTCTATCACTCTTCTCAAAGATATTTTCCAGCATCACAAGTCAATCCAAATATCAACAAACTATTTCAGGTTTTTGTCATGGTTTCAGCATCATCTCATCACTTGAATTCAATAATAACGACAGCACAAGCGAAAACAAAATCTTAACAGAACATACATGACGATTTACTCATAACAACAAATTGATTTAATCATAAATCTAGAATATGAGCAAAATAAGTGAGATAAAGTATTTACGTGGATACTGAAGTTTGGTTGAGGCTGATGTTTGCATTGGCGGAGGATGAAGAGATCTGTTGTTGCGAGCTTGAGATGTCGGAGAATGAAGATAACAGGGAACCACGTTTGGACTTGACAAAGAGCTTTAAAGTAGGAGCGACGGAGATGGCTGAGGAAGATAAGAAAGGGATGTTGGAGGTTGAGATTGAAGTACGACAAGGGTGTTAGCAGTGAGAGTTTGTTGAGTTATTGACAGCAAGTGACAGTGAGGAACAAATGGAAATAGAAGAAGAATGGCGGCAGCAGTGAAGTAACGGTTGGATGAATCTGAGATTACTGGAGGTCGCGGATGGGGTTTTACGGATGGAGATGAGGCAGAAGTGAAGGTTATGGAAGTTCGTAACAGTGAGGTTTGGACTTTGGAGTGTGAAGGTTGATGTGAGAAGACGGTGATGTATGGGTTATGGGTGGATTATGAAACGCGTTAGTATAATTTTGTTTTTAAAAATTTTAATTTTAAAAAGGCTATGAAAGCGCTTTTGAAAAGCGCCTTAGTAGATGTAGCTATACCAGCGCTTTTAAGGGTAAAGCGCTCTTGTACCCCACCCCCTACCAGAGCGCTTTTGAAAAGCGCTCTCATACCCCCCCTTACCAAAGCGCTTTTCAAAAGCGCTCTCATACCCCCCTTACCACAGCGCTTTCCAAAAGCGCTCTCATACCCCCCCTTACCAGAGCGCTTTTTAAAAGCGCTTTCATACCCCCCCCACTATAAGAGCGCTTTTTTAGCGTGTTTTTTAATTTTGTCTTTAGCGAAGCCTATGCCAACGCTTTTCCTAAAAGCGCTTTCGTAGGGGTGCTGCTAAAAGCCAAATTTGGTATAGTGCTTCAGAGCAGTAACTACTGCATCATGCACCTCATCTCCCAGATCATCCTTCAAACTTTTGAGCTTTTCATCGTTTTCATCTAAAATTCCCTCCATAATATCTCAAACATATATTAGATCATGGTCTTTGTAATTTGCATCATGAAAAGAAACGTGCCAAATAAGTGCCAACAACGAATATGCAACCAGTAATTTTCTTTAGATAGATATATCTCTAAACAATACTGCAATATCGTGGATAACAGAATATTAAGGATTGTTAAAATTACACTGTGCAATAGTGTTGTAGCACCACTATAGAAGCTATTCGCCAAACATTTTGTACTAATTTAGAGATCATGGAACAGTGACAGTCTGTCCAAATTCTGCTACAATATAGCAGAGTATAGCATCGCTATGGCTGCAATTTCAAACCATTGACTAACAGCCTTTGTACTGATCCATCAGTGTAATCTTGCAGAATGAAATGAATCGGTTTTGACTAACAACTAACTCTCACAAGGTTTTGGAATTTCAACACTTTGTAATCATTAAGAAATTGAGAAGTGATGCATTAAATTTTAAGGGAATAAATATGTCCAAAGGAATGTCTTTAATACAAGGGTAGAAGTCACATGTTTGAGTTGTAGAATCATCCTAAAAATTGAGAGAGAAAAGATTAACTTTAACTTGAACAAACATAATTCTAGAAGTCATTATACCTTGGAATTCCCTTCTTTATCAGTTACAATTTTGAACGGATGCCAGCTTAAATCTCTAAGATAATCCTCGCACTGTGAGTACCACTGCAGTGCTTTCATTCTCCTTTCTTCGGTAATTTTTCTCTGAGCTGCTTTCTGTTCGCGGTAAAAGGTGCCGCGCTAGAGGAGTCGAACGTGAATTCGGATCCTCTGGCTCGGAACGATTTACTCTTTTGATTCATTTATAAAGATGCCGCAAGCATCAAGCTTTATTATTTTCAACACAAGAAATGATGTTTTAATGATTATGAAAAAGGGGAAAGCTGTTAATACCCTCAATTGATTTTGATATGCGTAACGACTAGCGCAAACTAGATGTAACGCATTGGGGAGATTCTGAGTAAGGGGGTTTGTTATATAAAGGAACAGATGGAGCATCCTAAATATATATGGTTATCCATAGCTTTATATATGAATATGTTTGATATGTTTGTGTGTTTTTTAATTTGCTATTTCTATGATGGGAAAGTTTCTCCTTTGGATTTTTAAGAAACAGTAGATTATGTGGGATGCTAGGTTTTGTTATTATTGTGCTCGCAAAGATCTATGGATCTTCTGCATAAATATCCCCTAATGGGAATCAGAGCATTTGTAGCTCGGATCTACAGGGATCTATGGTTTGTTTGGTCTGAGAGAGATAGAAATTTGCTCGTCAAGGATGAGACCTTGTGCCTACGTATTCTCAAAAGGATGTTGAGAAACTCAGAGCAATCGTAGTTCCCACTTATGCTAGTGGAAAGCAACGGGATGTTAGTAAGAGACAGACGAGTGTCATCTTAATGAAAAATGTATCTAAGCTATTTCATCACATACATTTTTGAAAAGTTTGATTGAAAAATCTTTCGTCGTAAGTATTAGGTGTTTTGCTTGAGTGTACAAGCGTTACCACTTACATGTTTAAGAAAGATGTTTGAAAAGATGATTGAATCTTTTAACTGTAAGTATTAGGTGTTTTGCTTGAGTGTACAAGCGTTACCACTTACAATTAATAGATGTTTTTGTTTGAAAATAGTTTGAAAAGAGTTTGAAAAGTTTTTGAAAAGTTTTTGATTGTATGTGATGTAATAGATGAGATACCTCTTCCATAGAGATGATAAACGTCTAAATCTCTAGGAGAAATTGATTGGATTAAGGGGATGCTTTTAAGAAGCCCATGGGTCCTTGTATTGTAAGCCCAAGAGGAGGCATTCCGAGGGTCATCGAGGGTCATCGAGGGTCCTTGTATGAAGCTCAAGAGGAAGCTATAGGGTATGGCTGGCTTTGGTTTGAAAGGGATTTCACCGAGAAATCATCCTTTGCTGAATAAGAGCAACTTCACCGGGAAATTTTACTCTCTGGGGAATTTTGAAAGTGATTTCACCGAGAAACCATCCTTTCAGGGTTCTATCTTAGCGCGGGTGATTCTTTGTATTGGAAGCCCAATAGGAGGCTGTTAAGAGATTTTTAGTCTCTTTCTTGTATGATGCCCAAGAGAAGGCTAAACTCAATGAGGAGTTCTTTTGAACGAAGCCCAAGGGGAGGCTCACTCAACAGGGGAGTGCTGTCTTATATGAAGCCTAAGCGGAGGCTAACTCTGCGGGGAGAGTTTCTTTGTACAAAGCCCAAGAGAAGGCTAAACTCAAATGGGGATGAGTTATCTTGTATGAAGCCCAAGCGAAGGCTGACCCATGCTGGGGATGGATTGTCTTGTATAAAGCCCAAGCGGAGGCTAAACTCTGTTGGAGATAATTATCTTGTATGAAGCCCAAGCGGAGGCTAAACTCTGTGGGGGGAGCCTATTGATTAGACTAATTGTTATGTTAATAACTGAACAGTTATATAAACAAGTGTGTGTGTGATATGTATTCACAGGAGTTTATGAAGGAAATATAAACAATGCATGATGTTTATTTACAGATTATATAATCAAGTGTTTGTGAAACGAACGTTTGAAACGAGCGTAACTTGTGTATTTACAAGTTTGAACTGTGTACAAGGAAATGAATATGTACACTGACGGATATTTATGTACAGAAAAGTTTGGATGTACATAGGAGGGTTGGGACTTACACTGTAAGAGAGGCCCATTGATTTGAAAGCAATTTCACAGGGAATAATACTCCTTTCAATACCAATGGTATTCAGCGTATATACAGATGAAACGGAAACGAACGATCGAGGTTTATCTGTTGTTTGAACATTTATAAAAAAAGGGTATCTGTGCTATGTACAGATAAAAGTTTTGTATAAAAGTATTTGATATGTACAAAAAATATGTACACAAAAGACTGTTTTGAATATACACAAGTGAAGTGAAAACAAACGATCGAAGTTTGTCTGTACTTGAGTATAAAAGAAGTATCTGTATTATGTACAGATGAAACTTTGTAAAAAGTGTTTGACAAAAGTTTTGATATGTACAAAGAAATATTATGTACATAAAAGAATGTTATGGGACTTACACCGTGAAGGAGGCCCATTGATTTGAAAGAAATTTTACTGAGAAGAAATCTTCTTTCAAAACCAATGGATTCAGTGTATAAACAAACGAATGAAAATGAAAGAAATTTGTTTATGTTTGAATATTAACAATGATGATTTGAGTATGTACAAGTGAAACTAAATATGTACATAAAGGATTGGGACTTACACCATAAGGGAGGCCCATGATCGATCGAGAAATTCGAGAGAAGAAGAAATCAATTTTATCGTTTGAATCGGATCAATCATGGTGAAAAGATGCAAGTTTGATGAAATGTTTTGAAAAATGATTTGACAATATTTTTGAAATGTTAAGTTGATTTATGAAAAGTTTCGAAAAGAATCGGAAGTCGAAAGCTTGAAAAATTCACCTTTTAAGAAGGTTTGAAAAAAGCGTTTAGAACGTCGTTTTCGGCTTGATTAAAAATTAATCAGATGAAAGTATTTTTGGATTTTTTTGACATAATCATAAAATATATATATTAAATGACAAGTGTGCAAAAAATCATCTCAAAATGAGAGGTTTTGATTGGTTAAAAAAATTGTGAAAGTTTGAAGAAAAAAACATGAAAAAATGACAAGTTTGTAAAAAGAATGGTCTTGAGAGGGATTGAACCCATGACCATATGGGTGGCTACGTGGCAAAGTGACTTAAAGGCAAGCAGACAACCACTGGGCCAAATGCGCTGGAGTGTTAATGGAAAATGACACGCGTTGATATGGCATTGGAAAGTTTGAAAAAACATGAAAGATTGGAAGCTTTGTAAAAAAGAATGGTCTTGTTGGGTTTTGAACCCATGACCATGAGGTAGGACGCGTGGTAAGAAGACTTAAGACCAAGCCAAGAACCACTGAGCCAACGCGTTTGAATGTGTTAGTGGATTAAAACACGCGTTAATATTATATTGGATTATTTGAATTTTCAAAAACTGAAGAACACCAAGAACACGCACGAATTTTCTGGGTTTGTGTTTGATTTTCAGAATCTTAAATCCTTGCTCAAATCCTTATTTCTCAACCAAATTGAACGAAACAAAAGCCAAACTTGATCGATTTCTTATCACGAACATGGAGATGCTTGTTAATTTCATTTATATTTAGCTCAGACTGATTTAGGTTTGAAGAACACGTATGAACCCTAAACTGAAAAATCTAAATTAAATGATGTATGTTGAATGATTGTTTGATTTTATTGAGGGTTAAGAATCGCCATGAGTGCAGAAAGAGAATGGCCAAGAGTTTTTGTCAAAAGATTCAAAGAATCATGAGAACCAAACTCGTGTTCATACCTGGAAAAGTTGAAATCGAAATCAATGTAAACGTGTTTCCAGTTGCTTTCTCTTGATTGTGTGAGCTCCAGCGGCCTCTAGGGATGGTATATGAGTGGTCTGCACCTCTTGAATCAAGCTGACTCGTGCCACACAAGTTCACCTGCATAAACTCAAAAATTGAAACTGGAAATCGTGTTAAAGCTGTTACAGTTGTTTGTTCTTGTTTTGGATCATGTCTATGAGGTATAGGGAAGGTGTATGGATGATTACAACATCAATTGATCCAACCAAACTTCAGATTTGAATCCTATGGCAGTTTTGCAAGTTTTGAAAAATTGGAAATTGAAAACTGTTTTTTACTTGATTTCAGTTTGATTTTAAGTCATGAACAAGTTGCATATTGGTACTGAAACATGTTAGACACCAAAATTTACCATGTTTTTAGCTCAAACTAAAAAATGCTATGTTTCTCAACTTTGCACTAATTGCTTGGTTTTCAAGAAAGTGAAAGAAAGCATGGATTTTGTGTTGCTTTTGGTGTAGATTGAATGGCAAGAAAGACATGCATTTATAGGCAAACAATCTCTGAAAATGTTAGGCAAGGAATGGCATTTGGAAAATCTTGAATTGCTTAAGGGGTAGGAATGTCCTTTGGCTTTTGAAAAGGAAGGTTCCTTTTTTTTACCATGTGTTAAAATCCTCAATTTGATCCTATCTTCAATCATCACTTCTCATTGATATTTATCAGTTCATATTCCAATTTGGCAAGGTGGCAAGTAGTCTAGATGAAAAAATGCAAAATGACTCATAATTTTGATGTCTTGACTTTGAAAATCAAATGTCATGGAGCCTTTTGTTTCAATTTCAAAGACATAGCTAGCCTCCATGGATTTTGGAGTTCTTGGACATTTTGGAAAGATTTTTCCATGATCTACAACTTTCATGTTTTGAGTTTTTCCAAATTCCAATTGGAACTAGGTGAAAAAGTGGCTTGAAGTTTGGAAAAAATGTGAAATTTCAACACTTAGAAATTTTTCTAAGTTATAGAAATTTTGACTTTTTGTTGACTTTTCCAAATTCTTTGATTTTTTATGATCATGATGGATCATTTGAAGTATTTTGATGATTGAAAAAGTTTTGTTTTGAAAAATTTGACCAAAAGTCAAAGTTTGACTTTTCTGTGCAGATGAAATTTCATCAGACGTTTCAGAAATTGACTGATGAAACCTGTGAACTTCTGTGATGATTTGAATCCAGAAATTAGGTCAAGATGTTGTATCTAAGATATGATGACCAATCTCTATCCAAAAAAGTCATCCACTGCTCAAAAAGTCAGAGAATTCTCCTGCCCGATCAAAACCCTAATTGGTCGATCCTTGATTGATCTGTGAGAAAATTGACTGTCTGATGATCAGAGGTTGATGTTTTGATCAAGATAGATCAAATGAGATGGAAAAATCTCAAACCCTAATTGGTTAGTGTTGAATCAGATGAAAATCTGATGAAACCCTAATTTTGATCTGTGAAAATCCACACTCGATTAATGCTGTTCTGAGCTGTTAGTTATGCAATGATGCAAATGTGAGGTGGTATATTAGGTCAAAATTTGGGGTATGACACTTTCCCATTCCCTTCAGTAGGTAACTTTCTCTTGGATGCCTCCACAAACGGCTTAATATCAAGGTCCCCCATCCTTTTCACAGAAATTATGACACGAGAAGTGCACTTTGGGACGCCAATCCACTTCAAAAAAAATCAGATAACATGAATAAAACAAACAATGAAATGCATTATAGCAACAACGCCAAACAATATGAAACAATATGACAAATTAGCTAAAAGTGTAAGACGAAATTCGGTTCTTTCATAGACCTGATCTGATTCTACTAATTTCTACCTAAAATGTGAAACAGTAAGAATTAAAATCGTCTTCTTTGAACACAAACAACTAGATAACAAATAGACAGTTGAAACAAGGAACCGCTTGATTCACAAAATAGGACAATACGATGAAAAATTGCAATTCTTTGGATATAGAAACTAAGGTTAAAATACCAACATTTTGCATTGGCCATTGTTAGTTCACGTGAACAAGACATTGGCTTCCAAGCAACTTAAATAAGACTTCATCAACTACATGACTTGAATGTTTACAAAACATGAAACTCTTCAACTACATGACTTGAATGTTTACAAAACAGCTATATCTCAATTAAAAAATACAATTGACCGAACATTTCTTCTTAAGTTTTACAAGGTCATTCATACAGATAAAACTATCTATCATGATTTTGTAAATTGTATGAGATTAGTTGCAAAAGACATTGATTATAGAGTTGATTTTCAGACCATTAGTTAGGTTGTTACCCAAAAGACATTAAAATCATAATACTAACATTTATATGCTGAGAAAGAAACATACAATGATTAATTTTTTGCGTGCATCTTGCAACTCGTCATTAGTTTTGCGCTCCTGAATAACCAATGTTTGTTGAAGATCTTCCACCCCTTCCAGTTCTTCTTCCTTTTCACGCAGATCATTTTTTATCGCCTCCAGTTTTTTCTTCTCATCAAGATCAGTTTCTCCAAAGTGATTCATTACATGGAAAGCTCCTCTTAGCCGTTCAATTTCCAACTCCAATGCTTGCTTTGCATCAAGTCCTCTCTCTAGTGACTGGTAGAGCCTATCAAGCCTCCGCTCCTCGACCTCTCCCTCATAATGAACAAAGTACCAATTATAATTATAAATATGTATCAAGTCTCACGCCAATCATGTTTTTAAATGTAGTAAGTAAGATTAGAATTATGAACAAAGTAAAAACTACAATTAAATTCAAACTTAGATTTGTCCAGCGCTTTGACAAAACGCTTGTTGCAACTGCCGCTTTGGTGGGGAGAAAAGACAGAATGTGACACAGAATCGCTTCTGGTAAACGACTGATCTTGTCCACCGCCGGTAATGTTCTCCAGCGTGACATTCTCATCCTTCTTCGCACAATTTCACTGTACGCAGCGTTTCAACACTTAGGGTTTTGTACTAGTAGTAAAGAATGTATCCATTCCCAAAAAATCTTCAAATTACTTTTAGGTTTATATTTATTTTTCATTACCTATTTAAGAATGTATCCTTTGAGTATCGTATTTATAATTATTAGCACTCAAGGATCAAACGTAAATACTGTTTTGAACACCTGTGACTGGTAGAGCTATTCCAGATGAGGTTTATTCAAATAGTTTTACAGAATCATATGGGACGTCGGTTTAGTTTCTGTCAATTGATCCATTAAGGGAAACTGAGAGCACTTTTCTGTGGTGCAGAGGATCTTGGAGGTGCAACTCTAGGAGAGGGATAAGCAAACTGAACAGGATACATTACTCGTGGAGCTACAAGGAAGGGATTGAACGAAGCTCTCTGCTGTGGATAACCTGCACCACTGGAGCTGGAATAACGATAATAACACACTGAAGCATCGCGACTAGATTTATGACAAATCTGACACGTCGTTTTGCCAAAACGTCCTCCACCACGGCCAAAACGACCGCCTCCACGGCTAGAACGACTTCCACGTGAACCATAGGCGTGATTTTCATGGTTTTTGATATCTTCGTGACTGCTACATGACCGTTATGGAGACCACATCAACCTCATTTGACTGTGTTATACTTTGTTCGTGATAAAATATAACTCTTTTCAATAGAAAACCTAAATTCAACTTTCAAATAAATGAACAAGACAAGACACCAATTCCCCCAGAGTGCTACGTATCAGAGCGACCGATACCAAAGACTCACTCTATCTGTTATAAGCTATTCCTCGCGATTACCTGTACATTACCAATATAAAGGCAATGGCGAAAAACAAGCAAAGGGTGAGATATCAAACCACATAAACAGGATTATGATAAGTGATACATAATCAGAGTCATACAGAATTCAACATCATGTAATCTCACCTCAATCGATCATCCAATTCACAACAATCATACACATCATATATCAATAAAATAATGCAACATGTTATGTGACTCAACAGTGCAATACATGCGGTACCATTCAACAACTATGCCATTTTTCCGAGGCATCTGCAAGGCCCTCACGCCCAAATATGCACCGGTTTCCCAGGCATCTGCAAGGTCTCAAACCCAATATGCACAAGTTTCCAATTTGTTTGTTTGTTGCACAAGAATTCAGAGCATTGAAATGTCAATGTCAAAATCTGCAGAAAATCAACGTATTTTAGAAAATGCAGTATCATCATGCAGTGCTCTTTGTACTTGTAGCATAGGAATGGAAAAAATGTACTACGAGTACTATTAAAAAGAAAGATTTGAATAAAACAAGAGAAGAAGTTGGTCTATGATTTATTATTTTGTTATTTATTTATATTTTGTATTTGAAATGGAATGGTGAATGTTGTTTAGAATCTATATTTTTGCATTTTTAATTCTAATCAATTGTAATTTTTTAACAAAGATGAATTGTAATTTTTTAACAAAGATTAATGATTGAAACAAATATTACTTTATATAAAAATTTTAATAAATATAATTATGAATCCAAACAAAACAAATAACTACGTTGATTTTTATTATAAAATAAATTGAAAGCATTGCAATAGAAGAAAATAAATTTAAAATAATTTAATATTCTTACATTGCCTTTTTTAAATTAAAAATAGGATAATGTAATAAACTAAATAAATAAAACTTTAAATTTAATTGCTTTGTGCAATTTTTTACTAAAATTGAAAAAAAATACGAAATAGTAAAAATATATATTATAGTCATATTTTTTTGAAACTTTTAATTTTTTAGAGTACTACATCTATATTTCTTGAATGCAGCTAGTATTTTCCTATCATGCGTTTGCTGTAGCAAAAAGAATCCTTTTTGAGGTTATTTTTGAATTTTGAGTACTACATCAACCTTTTTTGTTTAAGATTATTTTAAATTATTATTATAAAATTTAAGTTTTATTTATTCATTTTATATTAATTTAAATAGTTTAAATTATAATTTTAAGTTAAAATAAATAAGATATTTAAATATAGAAAATAATTTTGTGATAAGTAGGGGGCCAATTTTCAATTTTCAAACTTTGCCAAAACTTAACCATTTTTAACAAAATAAAACTCTAAATTGATCAGAATAATCACACGAACTCAACCATGTAATCCATAACAATTAACAGTCAATGATCATGATGAATTTCTGTAAAAATCCGAAGAACCCAAAAATGATGGATTCTAACAATTAAACCCTCTGAAAATGAATTCGTGTAGCACAATTTAGAGGACCTGGGAGTGTTCCAATGATCTGGACACCTTCTATGATCCTCCAGGAAGCTTTTGCAATGTTCAAAAGTTCTTGAAATTGCCTGCAACTAAAAATACGATTTCACCTTGAACCTGAAAAAGTTATGGTGAGTGCTCTATAAAAATGGTGTTACAGATCAAATGCAGATGTTTGAATAGCTTCTATATGATGTTTGAATAGCTTTTTTAACTTTGTCCCAACGTTGGGATGGAGTGTAAAACCTTTTTTAACTTGGCCCCAACGTTGGGACGAGGCGTTAAATAAATAACTATTTCAAAAGATATATGTTTTACATCATTGTCCCAACGTTAGGACTAGGCGTTAAATAAATAACTATTTCAAAAGATATTTGTTTTACATCATTGTCCCAACGTTAGGTCCATAGTAATTAGAGGATCAATGAGGCGTATTTCAACCGACCTCTTACATTTTTAGATATCAAGGTTGAGATCTTCCCCCACACTTGAATTAAACATTATCCCTAATGTTTTAATACAACGTGAAAGAAGAAGTAGATAAACCTGGTGTATCTCAATGATGACGACCTCGGTCGCGGTGTCGTCCCATGCCTCCTCTCTGAAAAGACGGGTGAGGGACATGATACACAATCTGTCTCATATCTGTCAACTCTAGGCTAACTTCATCCGTCTGCTCGATCAAATCTCCCATATCTTGCTGGGTCATGTCAAGGAAATCAGTCTTCTGCTGGATAATCTGGTCAGTAGCGACTCGCAGCTCTTCTTGTTGTCTCTCAGTTCTCTCTCTTCCTCAAGGCCAGTGGCCTCTGTATCAAAAATCTAGTTAGTGATGACATGCACGTTAATGTGGTCAGAACAGGGTAATGAGACTCCTCTAACCTCTCTGTTACTAATCATAAGACGATATTTTCCATTTGGTAAATCTAGTTAAGCCGTGTGTGCCACGAGAAATCGAGGTTTAAATGGGGGTATTATCGTCACCTACGTAGGTGCTGTGACGGTGTTACTTTCAGGCGAATCGTCGAAGTTGCGTTTCTCTTTGACCTACCCTGACCTAGACTACACCCATGTGATTCTATGCAACAGTTTAGCTATATCCAGTGTTGTGGAGCTTTGATCCTGTCATGTTGCATCATTGCATATTTACTTTTTAAAAAAATGATGTACAAAAAATAACCAGCATATGCATGTTTTCTCGATATCAATCTAGTATTGATATTGTTTCATCAATCTTCTTCAGGTTTTCTCTATGTCACTATGATCATCACATATTATTTATTTTTCAGATAAATGAACAACATAAAAATCAAATTTCTTCTTGATAAAACTATTTATATAATTTAGGGTTAATAGCCATTTGTCCTCCTTTAACGTTAGCGAGTTTTGCTTTTAGCTCCTGTGAAAGATTTTTTTTTAAACCCCCCACCTTGCAGTTTTCAGATTCCCTCGGATACACACCTGACTGCCACATTGCAACCAAGATTCTCTCTAAGTGCATACGTGGCAGTCCACGTGGTAATTTTTTATTTTATTTATTTTTTTAACCACATGGACTTTATTTATTTATTAACTTATTATATAATATTTTTTAAACTTTATTAATATTATTATTTTAAGTTTTATTAATATATTTTATGAAATTATATTTATAAAAATCAAATTACTTCTTGATAAACTATTAATATAAGTAAACAGCTAATGTTGCAATTTATAACTCCGTCCCAACGTTGGGATGTAGTGTAAAACCTTTTTTAACTTTGTCCCAACGTTGGGATGGAGTGTAAAACCTTTTTTAACTTGGCCCCAACGTTGGGACGAGGCGTTAAATAAATAACTATTTCAAAAGATATATGTTTTACATCATTGTCCCAACGTTAGGACTAGGCGTTAAATAAATAACTATTTCAAAAGATATTTGTTTTACATCATTGTCCCAACGTTAGGTCCATAGTAATTAGAGGATCAATGAGGCGTATTTCAACCGGCCTCTTACATTTTTAGATATCAAGGTTGAGATCTTCCCCCACACTTGAATTAAACATTATCCCCAATGTTTTAATACAACGTGAAAGAAGAAGTAGATAAACCTGGTGTATCTCAATGATGACGACCTCGGTCGCGGTGTCGTCCCATGCCTCCTCTCTGAAAAGACGGGTGAGGGACATGATACACAATCTGTCTCATATCTGTCAACTCTAGGCTAACTTCATCCGTCTGCTCGATCAAATCTCCCATATCTTGCTGGGTCATGTCAAGGAAATCAGTCTTCTGCTGGATAATCTGGTCAGTAGCGACTCGCAGCTCTTCTTGTTGTCTCTCAGTTCTCTCTCTTCCTCAAGGCCAGTGGCCTCTGTATCAAAAATCTAGTTAGTGATGACATGCACGTTAATGTGGTCAGAACAGGGTAATGAGACTCCTCTAACCTCTCTGTTACTAATCATAAGACGATATTTTCCATTTGGTAAATCTAGTTAAGCCGTGTGTGCCACGAGAAATCGAGGTTTAAATGGGGGTATTATCGTCACCTACGTAGGTGCTGTGACGGTGTTACTTTCAGGCGAATCGTCGAAGTTGCGTTTCTCTTTGACCTACCCTGACCTAGACTACACCCATGTGATTCTATGCAACAGTTTAGCTATATCCAGTGTTGTGAAGCTTTGATCCTGTCATGTTGCATCATTGCATATTTACTTTTTAAAAAAATGATGTACAAAAAATAACCAGCATATGCATGTTTTCTCGATATCAATCTAATATTGATATTGTTTCATCAATCTTCTTTAGGTTTTCTCTATGTCACTATGATCATCACATATTATTTATTTTTCAGATAAATGAACAACATAAAAATCAAATTTCTTCTTGATAAAACCTTTTTTAACTTTGTCCCAACGTTGGGATGGAGTGTAAAACCTTTTTTAACTTGGCCCCAACGTTGGGACGAGGCGTTAAATAAATAACTATTTCAAAAGATATATGTTTTACATCATTGTCCCAACGTTAGGACTAGGCGTTAAATAAATAACTATTTCAAAAGATATTTGTTTTACATCATTGTCCCAACGTTAGGTCCATAGTAATTAGAGGATCAATGAGGCGTATTTCAACCGGCCTCTTACATTTTTAGATATCAAGGTTGAGATCTTCCCCCACACTTGAATTAAACATTATCCCCAATGTTTTAATACAACGTGAAAGAAGAAGTAGATAAACCTGGTGTATCTCAATGATGACGACCTCGGTCGCGGTGTCGTCCCATGCCTCCTCTCTGAAAAGACGGGTGAGGGACATGATACACAATCTGTCTCATATCTGTCAACTCTAGGCTAACTTCATCCGTCTGCTCGATCAAATCTCCCATATCTTGCTGGGTCATGTCAAGGAAATCAGTCTTCTGCTGGATAATCTGGTCAGTAGCGACTCGCAGCTCTTCTTGTTGTCTCTCAGTTCTCTCTCTTCCTCAAGGCCAGTGGCCTCTGTATCAAAAATCTAGTTAGTTATGACATGCACGTTAATGTGGTCAGAACAGGGTAATGAGACTCCTCTAACCTCTCTGTTACTAATCATAAGACGATATTTTCCATTTGGTAAATCTAGTTAAGCCGTGTGTGCCACGAGAAATCGAGGTTTAAATGGGGGTATTATCGTCACCTACGTAGGTGCTGTGACGGTGTTACTTTCAGGCGAATCGTCGAAGTTGCGTTTCTCTTTGACCTACCCTGACCTAGACTACACCCATGTGATTCTATGCAACAGTTTAGCTATATCCAGTGTTGTGGAGCTTTGATCCTGTCATGTTGCATCATTGCATATTTACTTTTTAAAAAAATGATGTACAAAAAATAACCAGCATATGCATGTTTTCTCGATATCAATCTAGTATTGATATTGTTTCATCAATCTTCTTCAGGTTTTCTCTATGTCACTATGATCATCACATATTATTTATTTTTCAGATAAATGAACAACATAAAAATCAAATTTCTTCTTGATAAAACTATTTATAAAATTTAGGGTTAATAGCCATTTGTCCTCCTTTAACGTTAGCGAGTTTTGCTTTTAGCTCCTGTGAAAGATTTTTTTTAAACCCCCCACCTTGCGGTTTTCATATTCCCTCGGATACACACCTGACTGCCACATTGCAACCAAGATTCTCTCTAAGTGCATACGTGGCAGTCCACGTGGTAATTTTTTATTTTATTTATTTTTTTAACCACATGGACTTTATTTATTTATTAACTTATTATATAATATTTTTTAAACTTTATTAATATTATTATTTTAAGTTTTATTAATATATTTTATGAAATTATATTTATAAAAATCAAATTACTTCTTGATAAACTATTAATATAAGTAAATAGCTAATGTTGCAATTTATAACCCCGTCCCAACGTTGGGATGGAGTGTAAAACCTTTTTTAACTTGGCCCCAACGTTGGGACTAGGCGTTAAATAAATAACTATTTCAAAATGGGGGTATTATCGTCACCTACGTAGGTGCTGTGACGGTGTTACTTTCAGGCGAATCGTCGAAGTTGCGTTTCTCTTTGACCTACCCTGACCTAGACTACACCCATGTGATTCTATGCAACAGTTTAGCTATATCCAGTGTTGTGGAGCTTTGATCCTGTCATGTTGCATCATTGCATATTTACTTTTTAAAAAAATGATGTACAAAAAATAACCAGCATATGCATGTTTTCTCGATATCAATCTAGTATTGATATTGTTTCATCAATCTTCTTCAGGTTTTCTCTATGTCACTATGATCATCACATATTATTTATTTTTCAGATAAATGAACAACATAAAAATCAAATTTCTTCTTGATAAAACCTTTTTTAAATTTGTCCCAACGTTGGGATGGAGTGTAAAACCTTTTTTAACTTGGCCCCAACGTTGGGACGAGGCGTTAAATAAATAACTATTTCAAAAGATATATGTTTTACATCATTGTCCCAACGTTAGGACTAGGCGTTAAATAAATAACTATTTCAAAAGATATTTGTTTTACATCATTGTCCCAACGTTAGGTCCATAGTAATTAGAGGATCAATGAGGCGTATTTCAACCGGCCTCTTACATTTTTAGATATCAAGGTTGAGATCTTCCCCCACACTTGAATTAAACATTATCCCCAATGTTTTAATACAACGTGAAAGAAGAAGTAGATAAACCTGGTGTATCTCAATGATGACGACCTCGGTCGCGGTGTCGTCCCATGCCTCCTCTCTGAAAAGACGGGTGAGGGACATGATACACAATCTGTCTCATATCTGTCAACTCTAGGCTAACTTCATCCGTCTGCTCGATCAAATCTCCCATATCTTGCTGGGTCATGTCAAGGAAATCAGTCTTCTGCTGGATAATCTGGTCAGTAGCGACTCGCAGCTCTTCTTGTTGTCTCTCAGTTCTCTCTCTTCCTCAAGGCCAGTGGCCTCTGTATCAAAAATCTAGTTAGTTATGACATGCACGTTAATGTGGTCAGAACAGGGTAATGAGACTCCTCTAACCTCTCTGTTACTAATCATAAGACGATATTTTCCATTTGGTAAATCTAGTTAAGCCGTGTGTGCCACGAGAAATCGAGGTTTAAATGGGGGTATTATCGTCACCTACGTAGGTGCTGTGACGGTGTTACTTTCAGGCGAATCGTCGAAGTTGCGTTTCTCTTTGACCTACCCTGACCTAGACTACACCCATGTGATTCTATGCAACAGTTTAGCTATATCCAGTGTTGTGGAGCTTTGATCCTGTCATGTTGCATCATTGCATATTTACTTTTTAAAAAAATGATGTACAAAAAATAACCAGCATATGCATGTTTTCTCGATATCAATCTAGTATTGATATTGTTTCATCAATCTTCTTCAGGTTTTCTCTATGTCACTATGATCATCACATATTATTTATTTTTCAGATAAATGAACAACATAAAATCAAATTTCTTCTTGATAAAACTATTTATATAATTTAGGGTTAATAGCCATTTGTCCTCCTTTAACGTTAGCGAGTTTTGCTTTTAGCTCCTGTGAAAGATTTTTTTTTAAACCCCCCACCTTGCAGTTTTCATATTCCCTCGGATACACACCTGACTGCCACATTGCAACCAAGATTCTCTCTAAGTGCATACGTGGCAGTCCACGTGGTAATTTTTTATTTTATTTATTTTTTTAACCACATGGACTTTATTTATTTATTAACTTATTATATAATATTTTTTAAACTTTATTAATATTATTATTTTAAGTTTTATTAATATATTTTATGAAATTATATTTATAAAAATCAAATTACTTCTTGATAAACTATTAATATAAGTAAATAGCTAATGTTGCAATTTATAACCCCGTCCCAACGTTGGGATGGAGTGTAAAACCTTTTTTAACTTGGCCCCAACGTTGGGACTAGGCGTTAAATAAATAACTATTTCAAAATGGGGGTATTATCGTCACCTACGTAGGTGCTGTGACGGTGTTACTTTCAGGCGAATCGTCGAAGTTGCGTTTCTCTTTGACCTACCCTGACCTAGACTACACCCATGTGATTCTATGCAACAGTTTAGCTATATCCAGTGTTGTGGAGCTTTGATCCTGTCATGTTGCATCATTGCATATTTACTTTTTAAAAAAATGATGTACAAAAAATAACCAGCATATGCATGTTTTCTCGATATCAATCTAGTATTGATATTGTTTCATCAATCTTCTTCAGGTTTTCTCTATGTCACTATGATCATCACATATTATTTATTTTTCAGATAAATGAACAACATAAAAATCAAATTTCTTCTTGATAAAACTATTTATATAATTTAGGGTTAATAGCCATTTGTCCTCCTTTAACGTTAGCGAGTTTTGCTTTTAGCTCCTGTGAAAGATTTTTTTTTAAACCCCCCACCTTGCAGTTTTCATATTCCCTCGGATACACACCTGACTGCCACATTGCAACCAAGATTCTCTCTAAGTGCATACGTGGCAGTCCACGTGGTAATTTTTTATTTTATTTATTTTTTTAACCACATGGACTTTATTTATTTATTAACTTATTATATAATATTTTTTAAACTTTATTAATATTATTATTTTAAGTTTTATTAATATATTTTATGAAATTATATTTATAAAAATCAAATTACTTCTTGATAAACTATTAATATAAGTAAATAGCTAATGTTGCAATTTATAACCCCGTCCCAACGTTGGGATGGAGTGTAAAACCTTTTTTAACTTTGTCCCAACGTTGAGATGGAGTGTAAAACCTTTTTTAACTTGGCCCCAACGTTGGGACGAGGCGTTAAATAAATAACTATTTCAAAAGATATATGTTTTACATCATTGTCCCAACGTTAGGACTAGGCGTTAAATAAATAACTATTTCAAAAGATATTTGTTTTACATCATTGTCCCAACGTTAGGTCCATAGTAATTAGAGGATCAATGAGGCGTATTTCAACCGGCCTCTTACATTTTTAGATATCAAGGTTGAGATCTTCCCCCACACTTGAATTAAACATTATCCCCAATGTTTTAATACAACGTGAAAGAAGAAGTAGATAAACCTGGTGTATCTCAATGATGACGACCTCGGTCGCGGTGTCGTCCCATGCCTCCTCTCTGAAAAGACGGGTGAGGGACATGATACACAATCTGTCTCATATCTGTCAACTCTAGGCTAACTTCATCCGTCTGCTCGATCAAATCTCCCATATCTTGCTGGGTCATGTCAAGGAAATCAGTCTTCTGCTGGATAATCTGGTCAGTAGCGACTCGCAGCTCTTCTTGTTGTCTCTCAGTTCTCTCTCTTCCTCAAGGCCAGTGGCCTCTGTATCAAAAATCTAGTTAGTGATGACATGCACGTTAATGTGGTCAGAACAGGGTAATGAGACTCCTCTAACCTCTCTGTTACTAATCATAAGACGATATTTTCCATTTGGTAAATCTAGTTAAGCCGTGTGTGCCACGAGAAATCGAGGTTTAAATGGGGGTATTATCGTCACCTACGTAGGTGCTGTGACGGTGTTACTTTCAGGCGAATCGTCGAAGTTGCGTTTCTCTTTGACCTACCCTGACCTAGACTACACCCATGTGATTCTATGCAACAGTTTAGCTATATCCAGTGTTGTGGAGCTTTGATCCTGTCATGTTGCATCATTGCATATTTACTTTTTAAAAAAATGATGTACAAAAAATAACCAGCATATGCATGTTTTCTCGATATCAATCTAGTATTGATATTGTTTCATCAATCTTCTTCAGGTTTTCTCTATGTCACTATGATCATCACATATTATTTATTTTTCAGATAAATGAACAACATAAAAATCAAATTTCTTCTTGATAAAACTATTTATATAATTTAGGGTTAATAGCCATTTGTCCTCCTTTAACGTTAGCGAGTTTTGCTTTTAGCTCCTGTGAAAGATTTTTTTTTAAACCCCCCACCTTGCAGTTTTCAGATTCCCTCGGATACACACCTGACTGCCACATTGCAACCAAGATTCTCTCTAAGTGCATACGTGGCAGTCCACGTGGTAATTTTTTATTTTATTTATTTTTTTAACCACATGGACTTTATTTATTTATTAACTTATTATATAATATTTTTTAAACTTTATTAATATTATTATTTTAAGTTTTATTAATATATTTTATGAAATTATATTTATAAAAATCAAATTACTTCTTGATAAACTATTAATATAAGTAAACAACTAATGTTGCAATTTATAACTCCATCCCAACGTTGGGATGGAGTGTAAAACCTTTTTTAACTTTGTCCCAACGTTGAGATGGAGTGTAAAACCTTTTTTAACTTGGCCCCAACGTTGGGACGAGGCGTTAAATAAATAACTATTTCAAAAGATATATGTTTTACATCATTGTCCCAACGTTAGGACTAGGCGTTAAATAAATAACTATTTCAAAAGATATTTGTTTTACATCATTGTCCCAACGTTAGGTCCATAGTAATTAGAGGATCAATGAGGCGTATTTCAACCGGCCTCTTACATTTTTAGATATCAAGGTTGAGATCTTCCCCCACACTTGAATTAAACATTATCCCCAATGTTTTAATACAACGTGAAAGAAGAAGTAGATAAACCTGGTGTATCTCAATGATGACGACCTCGGTCGCGGTGTCGTCCCATGCCTCCTCTCTGAAAAGACGGGTGAGGGACATGATACACAATCTGTCTCATATCTGTCAACTCTAGGCTAACTTCATCCGTCTGCTCGATCAAATCTCCCATATCTTGCTGGGTCATGTCAAGGAAATCAATCTTCTGCTGGATAATCTGGTCAGTAGCGACTCGCAGCTCTTCTTGTTGTCTCTCAGTTCTCTCTCTTCCTCAAGGCCAGTGGCCTCTGTATCAAAAATCTAGTTAGTGATGACATGCACGTTAATGTGGTCAGAACAGGGTAATGAGACTCCTCTAACCTCTCTGTTACTAATAATAAGACGATATTTTCCATTTGGTAAATCTAGTTAAGCCGTGTGTGCCACGAGAAATCGAGGTTTAAATGGGGGTATTATCGTCACCTACGTAGGTGCTGTGACGGTGTTACTTTCAGGCGAATCGTCGAAGTTGCGTTTCTCTTTGACCTACCCTGACCTAGACTACACCCATGTGATTCTATGCAACAGTTTAGCTATATCCAGTGTTGTGGAGCTTTGATCCTGTCATGTTGCATCATTGCATATTTACTTTTTAAAAAAATGATGTACAAAAAATAACCAGCATATGCATGTTTTCTCGATATCAATCTAGTATTGATATTGTTTCATCAATCTTCTTCAGGTTTTCTCTATGTCACTATGATCATCACATATTATTTATTTTTCAGATAAATGAACAACATAAAAATCAAATTTCTTCTTGATAAAACTATTTATATAATTTAGGGTTAATAGCCATTTGTCCTCCTTTAACGTTAGCGAGTTTTGCTTTTAGCTCCTGTGAAAGATTTTTTTTTAAACCCCCCACCTTGCAGTTTTCAGATTCCCTCGGATACACACCTGACTGCCACATTGCAACCAAGATTCTCTCTAAGTGCATACGTGGCAGTCCACGTGGTAATTTTTTATTTTATTTATTTTTTTAACCACATGGACTTTATTTATTTATTAACTTATTATATAATATTTTTTAAACTTTATTAATATTATTATTTTAAGTTTTATTAATATATTTTATGAAATTATATTTATAAAAATCAAATTACTTCTTGATAAACTATTAATATAAGTAAACAGCTAATGTTGCAATTTATAACTCCGTCCCAACGTTGGGATGGAGTGTAAAACCTTTTTTAACTTTGTCCCAACGTTGAGATGGAGTGTAAAACCTTTTTTAACTTGGCCCCAACGTTGGGACGAGGCGTTAAATAAATAACTATTTCAAAAGATATATGTTTTACATCATTGTCCCAACGTTAGGACTAGGCGTTAAATAAATAACTATTTCAAAAGATATTTGTTTTACATCATTGTCCCAACGTTAGGTCCATAGTAATTAGAGGATCAATGAGGCGTATTTCAACCGGCCTCTTACATTTTTAGATATCAAGGTTGAGATCTTCCCCCACACTTGAATTAAACATTATCCCCAATGTTTTAATACAACGTGAAAGAAGAAGTAGATAAACCTGGTGTATCTCAATGATGACGACCTCGGTCGCGGTGTCGTCCCATGCCTCCTCTCTGAAAAGACGGGTGAGGGACATGATACACAATCTGTCTCATATCTGTCAACTCTAGGCTAACTTCATCCGTCTGCTCGATCAAATCTCCCATATCTTGCTGGGTCATGTCAAGGAAGAGAGGAGAAGAGATAATACAAACCCCAACAATAATACATACAAAGAGAGGAGAAGAGATAAACCACTGTTATCACGCTGGTTTCAACACCTGCCAAAGAGCAATCCACCTCCAATCATCCATCAGCAAGCATCAGTGTTGGTTTTCTAAGCTATACTATCAAACTATAAAATTTGATGAAGTTGAGGATCAACAACCACCCCAAAACCATGAAAAAACTAAGAATGGAGTGAAAATGAAATATGAACAAAATTCTGATCGCGCAGATTCGCCCGACGAATTCTCCCTCGCCCGGCGAATTGTTTTATTAACTTGGCTCACATTAAGCCACGTTTCTCATCTGAAACAAATATCTACATTCGCCTGGCGAATCCTAGCTCGCCCGGCGAATCTCCTTTCCTCGCCCGACGACCATGCAGCGAAACACGTCAGAGCGAACTTCTAAAAATACATAAGGGACTTATTAACAAAGGCTAACATGGCAACTGCAAATAGTATGGCTTCCCGTACAAAACTATCCAAATATGGTTCAAATCATGTCTCTGATCCTACCTTCTTCAGATCCATTATGGGTGGACTGCAACATGCTAGTGTCACTAGACCTCAAATCTCTTACTAGTGAACAAAGTGTGTCAATTCCTTTCCTCACCCCTTGAAGAGCATTGGAAGGCAGTCAAAAGAGTAGATTTATTTGAGTTTAACTACTTTGTGTTGATACAAATTACTTAAATTAAATTTTTTTTAGGGGAACGACATCATGAAAGAGTACAAGATGTTCTAATAGAATAGCCAATTGAGGTGGAACATCAGAATTTGGATGATGGTATAATTTTTTTCTATGTATTTCCACATTTGTCTTCATATGAAATTATTGAACTGATAGGTAGGGGTAACACCTACTGTGATAAGTAGGGGGTAACACCTACTGTGATAAGTAGGGGGTAACACCTACTAACATAAGATAGTTCTAATTCAAAAGTGATCCATGTTGTTGTTCAAGAATTCTCACTCAAGGATTTGGGGAAACTTGACTACTTTCTTGGTATTGAAGTGTATCACTCTGACTCTGGATCTCTCCTCCTCTCTCAAACTAGAATTCACATTGGAATGAGGGATCTAAAGGTTGTGCAGGTATGAGACTATATCGAAGGTGGCGAAACTATATGTAGTAAAAAGACATGATATAGTGTATCATCATATCTTTTAATCTCCAATATGTCTTTAACCAATAATCACACCCTAAAATCACAATTTATCATCATTACCTTTTAACTTTTTCCTTTAAAACAAAGCTTGCACGTGTTATCAAAAGGGTCCACTAGAAATTTTACCCATTTATTGGGTCCTCTCCGCATATCAAGAAGATAATCATAATGAGAGAAATAAGTTATAGGGAGATAAGTTTTTCTCATAATGAGAGAAATAATCTATTCATGTACTGAGCAAGTGTATGAAAATATGGTTAAGGCACAAATTGTCAGAATTAAATTAGGAAAGAATTTAGAACATTTTGGCTTTTAGCTTCTAATACGACATCACATTTAACAAAAATGTCATGAAATGGTGGTGCCCTAACCATATTTTCATATAGTTGCTGAATATATGGACCGAAAAATGAAGCTGGAATCTCCTTCAGAACAATCACGTTTATTAAGTGAAATTCCAAAAATAATTCTTGAAATTGTTAATATTAATCTGTCACCAAGAGACTCATCTAGAAAAGATAAGTGACTCGATGTGAAATCCACTTCCGGAGATTTACTCCTTGTGGGATTCACGGGCGTTTACTTGTCAGATGATGTAGCCTTTGTTAATAAGTCCCTTATGTATTTTTAGTTTGAGAGAGGAGGAGAGATCCAGAGTCAGAGTGATGCACTTCAATACCAAGAAAGTAGTCAAGTTTCCCCAAGTCCTTGAGTGAAAATTCTTGAACAACTCAACATGGATCACTTTTGAATTAGAACTATCTTATGTTAGTAGGTGTTACCCCCTACTTATCACAGTAGGTGTTACCCCCTACTTATCACAGTAGGTGTTACCCCTACTTATCACAGTAGGGAGTAACACCTACTGTGATAAGTAGGTGTTACCCCCTACTTATCACAATAGGTGTTACCCCCTACCTATCAGTTCAATAGTTTCATATGAAGACAAATGTGGAAATACATAGAAAAAAATTATACCATCATCCAAATTCTGATGTTCCACCTCAATTGACTCTTCTATTAGAACATCTTGTACTCTTTCATGATGTCGTTCCCCTAAAAAAAATTAATTTAAGTAATTTGTATCAACCCAAAGTAGTTAAACTCAAATAAATCTACTCTTTTGATTGCCTTCCAATGGTCTTCAAGGGGTGAGGAAAGGAATTGACACACTTTGTTCACTAGTAAGAGATTTGAGGTCTAGTGACACTAGCATGTTGCAGTCCACCCACAATGGATCTGAAGAAGGTAGGATCAGAGACATGATTTGAACCATATTTGGATAGTTTTGTATGGGAAGCCACACTATTATGTTGCAGTCCATCACATACAACAAAACCATTTTTAATCAAAATCAATCTTTTTCAAATCAAACATTTCAAAACAAATATATTTTCCTTGTTAACTTGTAAGTGGTAACGTTCGTACACATCGAACAAAATACATAATACTTGGGTGGACTGCAACATGCTAGTGTCACTAGACCTCAAATCTCTTACTAGTGAACAAAGTGTGTCAATTCCTTTCCTCACCCCTTGAAGAGCATTGGAAGGCAGTCAAAAGAGTAGATTTATTTGAGTTTAACTACTTTGTGTTGATACAAATTACTTACTTGAACAACTCAACATGGATCACTTTTGAATTAGAACTATCTTATGTTAGTAGGTGTTACCCCCTACTTATCACAGTAGGTGTTACCCCCTACTTATCACAGTAGGTGTTACCCCTACTTATCACAGTAGGGAGTAACACCTACTGTGATAAGTAGGTGTTACCCCCTACTTATCACAATAGGTGTTACCCCCTACCTATCAGTTCAATAGTTTCATATGAAGAGATGGAATTCTCTCCTCCTCTCTCAAACTAAAAATACATAAGGGACTTATTAACAAAGGCTAACATGGCAACTGCAAATAGTATAGCTTCTCTACTATATTTAGAAGAGAAGCATTTTGATTTATGTTATTTTATTTATCATTTCAGTATAACTTATGATCTATCGTATTTTGGATGTTGATATAATTTTTAATAATTCATGGAAGCTGAGTTTGTTTCGCACTATTTAATTAGAAAGAAGCAAGATGCGGAATGTCGAACGTGATTATTTGGAAAATTTGTTATCAAGAAGATAATCATAATGAGAGAAATTAGTTATAGGTAGATAAGTTCTCATAATGAGAGAAATAATCTATCCATGTACTGAGCAAGTGTATGAAAAAATGGTTAAGGCACAGTAACGACGCGAAATTGAAATTCTATAAAACCTGCATCGACTGATGGTCTCACTAGGGGTAAAGTCAGTGGTTATGATCCAAGGATCATCGTCATCCAACAAATCAATGGTAAGCGATGCTTCAATATCGTCATCGACAAATATGTACCATACCGAAGGTGGCGAAACTATATGTAGTAAAAAGACATGATATAGTGTATCATCATATCTTTTAATCTCCAATATGTCTTTAACCAATAATCACACCCTAAAATCACAATTTATCATCATTACCTTTTAACTTTTTCCTTTAAAACAAAGCTTGCACGTGTTATCAAAAGGGTCCACTAGAAATTTTACCCATTTATTGGGTCCTCTCCGCATATCAAGAAGATAATCATAATGAGAGAAATAAGTTATAGGGAGATAAGTTTTTCTCATAATGAGAGAAATAATCTATTCATGTACTGAGCAAGTGTATGAAAATATGGTTAAGGCACAAATTGTCAGAATTAAATTAGGAAAGAATTTAGAACATTTTGGCTTTTAGCTTCTAATACGACATCACATTTAACAAAAATGTCATGAAATGGTGGTGCCCTAACCATATTTTCATATAGTTGCTGAATATATGGACCGAAAAATGAAGCTGGAATCTCCTTCAGAACAATCACGTTTATTAAGTGAAATTCCAAAAATAATTCTTGAAATTGTTAATATTAATCTGTCACCAAGAGACTCATCTAGAAAAGATAAGTGACTCGATGTGAAATCCACTTCCGGAGATTTACTCCTTGTGGGATTCACGGGCGTTTACTTGTCAGATGATGTAGCCTTTGTTAATAAGTCCCTTATGTATTTTTAGTTTGAGAGAGGAGGAGAGATCCAGAGTCAGAGTGATGCACTTCAATACCAAGAAAGTAGTCAAGTTTCCCCAAGTCCTTGAGTGAAAATTCTTGAACAACTCAACATGGATCACTTTTGAATTAGAACTATCTTATGTTAGTAGGTGTTACCCCCTACTTATCACAGTAGGTGTTACCCCCTACTTATCACAGTAGGTGTTACCCCTACTTATCACAGTAGGGAGTAACACCTACTGTGATAAGTAGGTGTTACCCCCTACTTATCACAATAGGTGTTACCCCCTACCTATCAGTTCAATAGTTTCATATGAAGACAAATGTGGAAATACATAGGAAAAAATTATACCATCATCCAAATTCTGATGTTCCACCTCAATTGACTCTTCTATTAGAACATCTTGTACTCTTTCATGATGTCGTTCCCCTAAAAAAAATTAATTTAAGTAATTTGTATCAACCCAAAGTAGTTAAACTCAAATAAATCTACTCTTTTGATTGCCTTCCAATGGTCTTCAAGGGGTGAGGAAAGGAATTGACACACTTTGTTCACTAGTAAGAGATTTGAGGTCTAGTGACACTAGCATGTTGCAGTCCACCCACAATGGATCTGAAGAAGGTAGGATCAGAGACATGATTTGAACCATATTTGGATAGTTTTGTACGGGAAGCCACACTATTATGTTGCAGTCCATCACATACAACAAAACCATTTTTAATCAAAATCAATCTTTTTCAAATCAAACATTTCAAAACAAATATATTTTCCTTGTTAACTTGTAAGTGGTAACGTTCGTACACATCGAACAAAATACATAATACTTACAATGGAAAATTTATCTGTTTTCAAAAACATCTTTCTTGTTAACTTGTAAGTGAAAGAAGAAAATGTCTAAAATGAATTTCATTTTTAATTCTGATTCAAAATTAATTACTCTCATTGTCTTGTAACAAACAGTTATATTCACTTTCAATTTTCAAACGCCAAGGCGGTAAATATACATGAGTTATGAGTAAATATACATACAATAGGCTAACTTTTGGTCATGACGCAGTGTTGCCAGCGGAAATTTGTCTTTAATCTGCAAGGGTTCAGAGACACCATGATATCCCCTCTGAAGTTTATTGGGATATGATGTTAGACGAACTAGTAGATTTAGACGAAGAAAGACTGTGCGCTCTCGACCTACTAAGGATTCAGAAGAATAGAGTAGAAGACTCTTACAATAAAAAAGTGAAACCTAAGGCATTCTCGCCTGGAGAATTAGTTTGGAAGGTGATTCTTCCCATGGATCGAAGGGATCGAAGCATGGGAAAATGGTCACCCAAATGGGAAGGACCATTCAGAATTATCCAAACTTTTCTGGTGGAGCTTATGAAGTCGAAGAGTTAGGTGAAGATAAAAGGCTCTTGAGAGTAAACGTAAAATATTTGAAAAAGTATAAACCCATGCTCCAAGAGATCAAAATAAATAGTAAGTAATGACTAAATTAACCATAAATAAGCCAAGATGGAAAATTTTATAATTAGCCAAAATGGCAACATTGTCAAATACATATTACAATACATGGTTAAATAGCTGAGTAATTTAGAAGGGGATAGAATCTCTGAGTCGAAGGTGCTTGGCCTGCTGCAACTCCAGTCTTTTGTTGCACAAGGCATTCGCCTGGGCAAGCTTGGCAATTTGGTCATCGAAGGCTTGGGCTTTCTCGGCAAACTCTAGGCCTCGCGTAACTTCAGCTTGACTCTCGGTGTCTGAAACAGTCGAGAGAAGCTCCTCCTTGCGCTTAGTATTGGCATTCATCTTGGCCTCCAGCTCTTCGATTTGCGCCTTTATGGAGGCGTTGTCTCGATCTAGGGCGTTTATTTCTTCTTGCTTGGATGCCTTTTGCTTCGACAACTCTGCAATTCGAGAAGTCGTCTCAGCTACTGCAGTCCAGGCAGAAGAACTTTTGCCATGTAACGCTTCGAGCTGGCTGTTGAAGCCCCTCTGACGTCGATAGTCTGCTGAGACTTGATCGACAATGGAGTATAACTCCATGATAAAGCTCGAAACCTCTGGAGTCACAGCGAGCAAGTCGACTGCATTTAAAACAGCTCCCAAACACGACGGAGCAGTGGGATCCTCCTCCAAAGCCTTCATCAAATCTTTCTTGAAGAACTGAGCCTTGACCTTCATCAAAGCCTCATCGAGAGGAGAAGTCTCAGTGGACTTCCCCGATTGAGTAGAAGCCTCCTGACTAAGATCAGATGAACTTCCCCTGCTCTCGATAATGGCATTCAGATAGCCAATGGGATCAGTTTGCTTCAAGAGTGCTAAGTCTTCTTTGGACTTATGCTTTGTCGAGGTGGTAACCTTTGCAGCAGCGTTGTCTTGGGGTTGAAGTTGTTGAGTAGCGTTTGCATCGACATGACTCTCTTCGACTTGAAGTTCAGTAGTGCCAGCATCAGCATGATCCCCTTCGTCATGTTGTTCCTCTGACAGATCGACCACTTGAATCTCCTTTGGTTGTTGTTCTTATGTTTCAGCATTGGCTTCATCGTTCACCAATTCCTTCTCTTGTGGCCTACTGAGTTCAGCAGAGTCTAGTGTTTCAGAAGTCTTTGGTGCTGAACTTTCAGTGGTTTCCTGAAAATAGAAGAGGAAGAATCTTCTAGTTTAGAAAGAGACACAATCGAACGTGAGTATCGACACCTGAGTTAAAAAATGGTCAGAGAAACTACCTGCAGAGGAACTTCATCCCCAGGGCTGAAATTATCACTTTCGACGGGTTTATTGAGCAAAACATTTAGCTCCTCCTCCGTTGGCTCTTCGATAATTACTGGAGGTGGCCTGGGTCTCCTCCCAGCAACCTTTATTCTGATTGTGGGTCGAGTCTCAGGAGAAGGAACATCTTTCTTCAGTTTTCGCCGTTTAAGAGGAGCAGGGGGAGATTCGTCCTCTTCGTCACTCCCAGATTCGACTGTCAGTGCAGGTCGTTTCTTGGGTGAAGGTGCCTGAAAACCAATTGGAGTTCGATTTAGAACGCTACATCGAAAATCAGAGTGTTAAAACAAGAAGGAAATAATAAAAGTTTGGTTACCGGTGCTGAAGATTTTTTCGAAGGACCTTCCTCCTGATGGCTTGTTGTAGTTTTCGCCGGTGCTGGAGGTTTTGTCAAGGGACCTCCTCCCTGATGGCCTTCTGCAGCTTTTTTGGCTGCAGGCTTTCGAACAACTGAAAGAAGACAAGTTATAATTTACAGGCTACCAGTCGAAATTGAAAGACAAAATAATTTGGAGAGTGAACTTACATTTCTTTATTTTGTCAAGGACTAGAACGAAAGACTTCTGAAGTTCGTCCACAAAGTCTTTCTCGTCGAAAAACTCTTCAGCATAGTAACTCTTCCACCAGTCTTCGAAGGATGGTGAGCAGAGGAAGTTAAGTTGATAATCGAACAGTGAAAGTACTGTTCGACCTGCATACCTGCCAATATGCTTGGTGGCAGCATCTTCAGTATAGTCATTGCAAAAATATAACATGGATTTCTCCCTAGGAAAAATAGGAGAAGGAAGTGATTGAATGATACCAAACTGTCGAGAGACCAAGTTTGGTTGATAAGCGATCAAGCTCAAGTGAGTCTTGGAGCTTTTAAAGCGCAGTGGCATTATTCTAGGTGTGAGAAATGCTTCCCACATTATTGTGTGTTCTTCGACCTAAGGGTCACCTGACGACTTGGGATGGGGCCTGGTGAACCATTCTGGACCAACCTTTCGTCGAGCGAAGGGAGCCATGGTCGAAGTGAATTATTTTCTTTTTGCAAACATCAAGACGAAGTTTGCAAAAGTCTGTTGAAGCTCCAGCCCATCTTCCGTCGGGGTCAGTAGAGCTAATCTGGTGCCTTCGATACGCCTATTTGCTATCTCAGGAGCTTGCTCATTTATTTGAGTCTTCTGAGGTAAGAAAGACTCGAAAGTGGCATTGAGCCACAACTGAAGTAGCCAAAAAGGTCCTGCAAGCAACAGACTGGCTCTATTTTCGATGATCTTTAACAGAGTCGCTCCACTGCTGATCGACTCGTACAGATTCGCCAAGATTAATTCTGCCAAACAAATATTCTGGCCATGATGAAGCTGGGTGGCGAGGGTGACCATCTTCTTTGTCACCTGTAAAGACTTTGTACAGAACACAAAGCGTGACAGCCAAAGGGCTAGAAACGCAATATGCTCTACATCCGTCACAGTGGTTGTCGACCTATCATGGTAATGGTTGATATAGGTGGTATAGGTGGGTTTCGTAGTTGAGAATCCAATCTGATCCTCCGACATTTCCTCTGGGTCGAAATAATCCCCAGTGGGTCGAAGGCCGGTGATGGCAGCCACGTCGAAAAGCGTGGGTGTTAGCATCCCACAAGGAAGGTGGAAAGTGAAATGAGTGTAATCCCAGAAAAGCAAGGAGGCTATCAGCATCTCAGGGGAGTAGTTGAGACCCGTCTTCGGCAGCATGACTAGGTCGTATGTCCCCAAGTTCTTCCAGATCGAAGTCTGGCTTTTTTCCATCTTCTCTAGCCAAGCGTTGTAGTCAGGTGTGAGGCTAGGGCTAGACCTGAAAGCCCTAACACCCCTATTGAAGAAGCGAAGATCTATCTTCTCCTTAGCGGGATCTTCGTTGTCTTCTGCAGCTTTTTTAGAGCACCCAACAGGTTTGAGCTTTTCAAGCACTGGAAAGAAGTTCTTGATCTTCATGGATTCATCAATGCATGGGGATAACGGGCCAGACATGGCGAAGATTTGGTTGGAGTATCCAACCAGAATCATTAGTTGATGTGAATAAGCTTCACGCTCAGCAGTTGCTAGGGGTTCAGGAACCCTTCGTTGGCCTGTAGGGGTAACTGTTGGAACAGTTGAGAAGATCTTGGGTTTAGCATTTCTGGAAGGGATGTTAGAACTAGGAGCGTTAGAGGAACCTGAAGCCATTGTTGAGTTAAGGTTGAAGGTGAAGTGAAGAACAAAGTATTTGCAAGTTTGCAGAGATTTTGTGTTCAACAAGGAAGTTTGAATGCAGAATAGCGTGAAAAAGTCCCACAATGGGTACTTAGCGCTATTTATAGTGGTTGGGAAATCCCCAAATTTGAGGCCATTTAATGTTGCAGAAGATAGTGGGACACGTGGCGTCCCCTCGCTGACATAGCCGTTCTGCAGAAATGAAAAGGTGCAGCGTGCGCCCTCGTTTTTGGGAAATTGTCATGATGACAATTTGTGAAAAGACATTGGGCACGCTAAACGCCATACTGAGGTGACGTCTTAGGTACGGATGCAATGATGGATTTTTCTTGGGATTGTCAGTGGTTGGTAGAAGACAAAAGTGCACAGGTTAATTTGTGGCTAAGAATGAAAGACAGGTGTCGAATGGAATCTCAAAGAATGCCTTTTTCTTTTCAGCGTCGAAATAAGGCATTCTTGGGGGGCAATTTGTTGGCTCCTAAATTCGACACCCTTGTTTTTATTAATATAAGCCATTAAAGCTGAAGAATGGTTTCGACCGACTGGTTCTGTCGAAATGCTCATCAGAAGATGGCAATGTATTTAGAGAATTTCTTCCAAGGAAGAATCTTGTTGCCTTCGACGTCGAAGGTGCTTCTCGACGAAGGTGTTCGATTGTTCAGAGTGGAACGGTTTGAGATTCAAATGTTTGGAGGGAAAACGGTTCCCAGCGGTTACCAAGTGCAACGTGCCAAGATCTGGAGCGTCGAACACTGTGAACGTGCCAAGTGGAGTCATCTCGAAGCAGCGTAACTGCCCGACGGTTACTTGGGATGTGTTTAGTATAAATATTAGTAGTTCACGCAGTTTTTCGCGTGTGTTCACAATTATATACAAGTTACTCATATAGATTCAAGTACCCAGTGTGAGCGAAAGAATTGTTGAGAATGTATGTGTGAAACACCACTTTAATTAATCAAAGTCATTTATTTTCCAGAAACTTTACTTGCCTTCTCCTTTACTTTTCCAGTCGAAGCCTTTCATTTCAAGCCTTTCTTTATTCTATCAAGTTTTCTTCTTCATGCAATTTACATAAAGCTTCTTTATTTTCTTGTCATTTAATCATTATCAAACTTAGTCAAAACCCCAAAATCAACCATGTCTTAGGATCAATCTGATCGATCCTGCGAGTCACCAAATAAGTAACCTTTTGGAAGATCAGCGGTTGTTTACCAATTCCCACGGTAAACACATGGCCCTTTGGTATGTTGCACCAGCATTCCTCAAACCAAACGGCATAACCCGATAACAAAATGTTCCCCACGGTGTAATGAAAGCTGTCTTCTCCATATCTTCTGGTGCCATCTTGATTTGATTGTAACCAGAGAAACCATCCATGAAAGAAAAGACTTTGAACTTTGCTGTACTATCGACCAATACGTCAATGTGCGGTAATGGGAAATCATCCTTTGGGCTAGCTCTATTCAGATCTCTATAGTCTACACACATTCGAACTTTGCCATCTTTCTTAGCAACAGGCACTATATTGGCTAACCATTGAGGATAGACCGATGTAACAAGGAAACCTGCATTAATTTGTTTTTTAACTTCTTCTTTAATCTTGTCAGCCATATCGGGACGAGTCCTTCTCAACTTCTGCTTAATCGGCGGACATTCAGGTCTCAACGGTAAACGATGCTCCACAATATTGTTGTCCAAACCTGGCATATCTTGGTAGGACCAAGCAAACACATCAACATACTCTTTGAGAAGCTCCAACATTTTCTCTTTGACCTCTGGGATAAGCAATGCTCCGACCTTGACTTCCTTTTTATCTTCTTCATCACCCAAATTGATCATCTCTATAGGTTCTTCAAACGGTTGAATAGTCTTTTCATCGTGCTCCAGCAAACGGGAAATTTCATCAGGCACTCTTCGCTATCCTCTTCTTCGGCTCTGAACACAGGGAATTCAAAGTTGGGAGGGGGAATAGGATCATTGTTTTCAATGGTTAAGTCATGGATTAATCCGCACATATGGTTATGCTTTATTTTAGAAATCGATTTGTACAAATAAAACAAAAGTTATTATATTTTCCTATTACTACCAATTAATTTTCATTACTATTTCCCAGAAAAAGTGAAAAAATAAAACAGTAGTGGACAAAATAACATTTTTATTCATGAGGGGCAATACTTGAAACAAAGAGCCCAGACATTTTCTCTTTTGCCTTGGGCAGAGCAAAAGGATTTACTTTCAACATAGCCCGACACAAATATTTTTCGCCTTGGGCAGAGCGAAATTTTTTTTCAAAAATAAAACAAAACATTACTCAGAAATGTGCATCACAACAGGAACATCAACAGCAATCCAGTTCTGGAAAAAACCACTCCATGCGTTACAAAATCCAGTTTTAGAAAACATGTGAAGTGGAATCGAATGATGCATGATATGCAATGCAAATGATCGTTCATTTTGATAGTTTTTTCAAGAAAATGTTGATGGATGCATGGATGAATGATAATGCAACAATTACACACAATTTCACAAACATAGGGGTTCAAAGGTTCAACGTTTCGAGCATGGAGTCAAAGGTAAAGCCCACCCCAAGGTATGTACTATGGTTTAATCACACCTGTAAGACAAGGTTCTAAGAGTTCCCATAGTCTACATTCCTCCTTCGGATATTACCAATGTCTTGATTACTCAATAATTAGCAATATTCTCAAGAGAAACTCATCCGAGTGTAGCATCGCGTAACAACTACTTCCGAATTACTCCGTTATAGTCTCCGCGCTACACCTAAAAAAGCCAAGATGGGTTAGGGTTCTACGGTTCTCAATTTCTCTTGCTCCCAGGTCGAAAATAATAATGTCTTCCCGATTACTCGGTAAACAAATATTATGTTCAAAATGGCCTTCCATTGAGTGGGGGATCTCATGCCTCCTTCTTCGGGATTACTCCCTCAAAGTTAACATGACTATACCGCCCGTCCTATTCTTAAGTGTAACTTAATCCAGGTATAGGATTCGTCCTTTACAAAAAACCCAAACAATCCCAATATAAACACATAATCAAACAAAGCAAATAATAATAAAACAGATAAAACAAACTAGGCTTAACCCACTTAGGGATGGACCAACAAGAGGTCAATCTATCCCCAGCAGAGTCGCCAATTCTGTAGCGATAAAAAATGTAGCGGGGTAAATCGGAGATCGAATTATTAATTAATTCGTCTCACAAAAGCAAGAGTCGCCACTGCGCTTTATTATTTCCAAGGGAAAAGGGAAAAGAGCGAAATAAAACCCTAAAGTATGCAATGTAAAATAATACTTTTAAAAGTAATGAAAATACAAGGCGTTTTTGAAGAGAGGTCTATGGTTCGGGGGTTGGTTATACAATGGGAAGGTATTAGCACCCAATGCATCTATAGTATCCTATAGGAACCTTTTGAAATATCTTTTTATTTAAAATTTGTTTGTTTGATTAAAAATAAATTGTTTTGGCCAAAAAGGGGGTATGGACGGGTTTTTGAAGATACGACGACCTGATGTCGAAGTTTTGACTTAAAAGGTATGAGTTTTGAAAAAATCGAATATTTGGGAAAATTATCTTAAGTTTTCAATGAAATGAAAGTATTCGCGTGATTGGATTTGAGGACATGAAGTCAACAAGTTTAATCATTTTTCTCTTGGATTTGATCATAAGCAAGTAGGTCTAGTAATCGAGCAAGAATCATATATAAGTAATTAAAAAAACCAAAAAGAAACAAACAAGGAGAATAGTGACAAGATAAACTATAAGAAACTAAATAAACGTACAAAGAAGAATCATGAATAAAAGGAAAATATAATTAGAGGGTTATTTAAACTAATTTTGAAATTCTAAGGTTACTAAGTAAACTAAATTTAAATTCTAAAGTTTCCAACTAAACTAAACAAGATTTTAAAGTTAATAACTAAAACTAAATTAAAATTATAAAATTACTAACTTAAAATTCTAAAGTTTACTAACTAAATAAAAATTAAAATTATTACAATAATTCTAAATTTAAACTAATTGGTTCTAATTAAAAAGAGGAAACTTTTTGTAATTTATACATGATTAAACTAATCAACCTAATATTAAATCTAACAACTATATATTTTTAAAGTTACTAGGTTAAATCTAAAATAAAATTTTAAAATTAGTAGATTAAAACTAAATCAAATAAAAGAGTAAAGGGGTAATGTTAAAACAGAAAATAGGGAGTTGTATCAATAAGTCTTAAATGGGCCTGCTGATTGGAATAAGGCCCAAGGCAAGAGTATTCAGAAGCAGGATGGGGGGTTTTAATGAAATTCGTTTGGGTTTTTTAGGCTTAGGAAACGGGTCAGGCCCAATTTACTTGAAACAAAGTTTTTTAGGGTTATGAATTTTTGTTTCATTTGGGAAAGGCTTCAGGGTTTACAGCGCCGTTGCTATTTTCTTCCCTTCACGCATTCCTCTTCGTCTTCCTCAACGCCAGCTTCTGAGCTTCCCCTTCGCCCGAGCCACCAACGCCATCTCTGCGTCCTCCTTCCCACGATTAAGCACGCAATGGTTCAATCAAGGTTAACTTTCATTTTTAGTCTCTTTAGGGTTTTTATGATTTGCATGTTACGATTTCACATTCACTTGATTCTGACTTTAGCTTTAACATTATTGTTTCTGTTGAGATGGTGGAAGGAAAGAGAAAAAAGAAAGGCTACCTTTACGAAGGAGGAGGAAGGAGGCGTTCCGGAGGCTTGCCGGCGGAGGGGTGAAACGCGTGATGCTGGGCTTGCTTGGATTCCTGGTTTGTGTTTCTTTGGCCCTTAGGTTTGATGATGATTTGACCTGAGAACCTTTTGTTGATATCACTTTTCTTCTTCATTGCCTTGATGCCTTGCCTTGTGTGCTTCTATTTGCTTCTTGCCTATGGTTGCCTTTGAGTTGCCTTTGAGTTGCCTTTGTATGTTGTATGATTCATGAATGCTAGCCCAATGATGAAGAAATTCTGAGGGTTTTGGTGATGTTTGACCCTGTGTTTCCGAGCATACTTCTGAATATTGATATGCTGAGACTTTGTTGGTTAGTGTGTTTTTGACATCACAGGTTTTGGGATGGAGGTTTATACAGGTTATGGCCTTACTGGTTTCACAGGTTTTAGGCTTATGAGGTTGTTTGATGTTCTAAAAGGCTTGAAACAGGTTGGGTTTAAGCCTTATGTAGGTTATGTGTTTGGATAATTTTCTGGTTAGGCTATGTGTTTATGGTTTCGGTTATGGCTTGATGCTGTTTGGGATATGGCTTGATGCTGTTTGGGATATGGCTTTCAGCAGGTTGAAGGCTTGACATGGTTAAGGTTTTTGGCTTTGTGTTACAGGTTATGGTTTAGGGCGTTGGACAGCAGGTTGTATGTTGTTTTGAATTCAGGTTCTTAAGGTTTTTGTACTTTGAGAATAGGCTTGTGGTATTTGTTTTTACAGGTTATCGCTTAAGGCTTCAAACATGTTTTTTGAACTCTGGCCTTGCTTGACAAGTTTGTGTTGTTATTATATCCGTTTTGTTGGCTTGCCTTTGGATGGTTCAGGTTTTTGTTTTGTCAATTTTCTTTGATACTTCTGCCTCCTCTACTGTTTCATTCAGTTTGTTTTGTATCTTTTTCTATGCCTCTTTTTTTTACTGTGTTACTGCAGTTTTGTTTTCTATATCTTTTCTGCCTAAAGTCAAAACCTGTAAACCCAAATCTTTTCTCTCTTCTCTCTCCTCAGTACAGCTTAAACATTAAAATAATGTTATGTACTTTAGTTCTGAAAAAGCAAAAAGGCTGGGAAATGATGAAACTGGAAATATTTGGCTTGCATATATGGTTTTAATCTGCATATTTCCTTCTTTAGCTTTTCTGCATCTGTTACAGTATAGAGGAGCCTTTATATTGACATACTTCCATACTTTGGACAGTTTACGTTGGACTTGTTTTGACAATTTGAAACTTGGACTTGCATATGCTGTTGGTTTTTGAATTATGCAGTTGATTTTGAACTATGCAGTTGATTTTGGCAAAATTGAATTTGTGCATTTCAAATACTTGTGCATTCATATTTATCAAGCAATATTCATCCCTTTTTGTGAACCGGGAGAAATCCCGTGATTTGCAAAGAGGGTAAAAACTGATTCCAGCCGTTTGCTTTTAATGATGAATTCTAAATTAATTGTCTGCTTTTAATTATATATCTATTTCTGACTTTTTCTTTAATTATTCTTTGCAGATAAAATCAAAGGTGCATCAAAGAAGTATTGGATAGAAGATGAAGATTTAGAACTTAGAAAAATTAGGATAGTTTTTTATTTCACTTTAAACATTTGTACAATTATCATTGTAAATACTTTGTAAATAAATACGGTATTTAAACGACAATTGTAACAATTAGAATAAAGATGAATAAAACTCTATTATTTTACCGGTTAATTCTTTTCTTCTTTCCAATTATTTACTTTATCATTTATAATTCTTTAAATTATAATAATTGAAAATAAATTCCAACTATTTAAACTCAGAATAATAAATAATTAAATAAACATTGTTTTAGCATTGATCAATTAATAAACTTCTTTTCAATTATTTACTTTATTATTTATAATTCTTTAAATTATAATAACTGAAAATGAATTCCAACTATTTAAACTCAGAATAATAAATAATTAAATAAACATTGTTTTAGCATTGATCAATTAATAAACTTCTTTTCAATTATTTACTTTATTATTTATAATTCTTTAAATTATAATAACTGAAAATGAATTCCAACTATTTAAACTCAGAATAATAAATAATTAAATAAACATTGTTTTCAAAAATAATCAGCTCTTGACTTCTAAAGAAAAGTTGTAGTTGTCAAGGAGAATCATAGGTAAAATAACAACTTAAAAAAATTGTCGAAATTTGAAAAAGTTATGAATTTTAAACATCTGCTTTGAAAATTGATAAAATAGGTCAAAACGCTTGTGAACGCTTGCAATGTAGTGATGTAGATGGGAGATGGTATCTTAGGTCAAAAATTAGGGTACAACAATAACCTTTGGGATGCCATGCCTAAATGCATGTAACACTATTGGAGGTGATGGGAGGAGACTTACAAGTTACAGTGTAGGTGCAGAGTAGGCGCAGGCTAGGTGGCAGCCTAGGGGGTTACATATCTGCATGCATGTAACACGATTGGACATTAAGGGAGGCGCCATTGGACTTGGCGAAAGAGTACAAAAATGAAAGGTGTCGCCATCCCTATTGGCGAATAAGAGGTGTCATGGGTTGCAGAGTAGGCGCATGCTACATGACAGCCTTAGGGATGCCATGCCTGAATGCATGTAACACTATTGGAGGTGATGGGAGGAGACTTACAAGTTACAGTGTAGGTGCAGAGTAGGAGTGAGCTAGGTGGCAGCCTAGGGGGTTACATATCTGCATGCATGTAACACGATTGGACATTAAGGGAGGCGCCATTGGATTTGGCGAAAGAGTACAAAAATGAAAGGTGTCGCCATCCCCATTGGCGAATAAGAGGTGTCATGGGTTGCAGAGTAGGCGCAGGCTAGGTGAAGCCTTTGGGATGCCATGCCTGAATGCATGTAACACTATTGGAGGTGATGGGAGGAGACTTACAAGTTACAGTGTAGGTGCAGAGTAGGCGCATGCAAGGTGGCAGCCTAGGGGGTTACATATCTGCATGCATGTAACACGATTGGACATTAAGGGAGGCGCCATTGGACTTGGCGAAAGAGTACAAAAATGAAAGGTTTCGCCATCCCCATTGGTGAATAAGAGGTGTCATGGGTTGCAGAGTAGGCGCAGGCTACGTGACAACCTTTGGGATGCCATGCCTGAATGCATGTAACACTATTGGCAGCCTTGGGGGTTACATCCTTACTTAATTCAAATTCAGTATGACCTATTTAGTCTTACATTTATCATAACACTGATTCACTTAATTTGTCAAACCTTCCAGCCTTCAAACGTTCATACAATCAAACCTTCAAACCTTCAAACAATCAAACATACAAACCTTCAAATAACTCATAAACTTCAAACATTCCAACCTTCAAACCTTACAACCTTCAAACCTTCATACAATCAATAAACTTCAAACATACAAACCTTCGAATAACTCATAAACTTCAAACATTCCAACCTTCAAACAACCCTACGCAATGGCCTCTGCACCTCAATATGTCGTCAATGCACATTTCAACGGTGAGACATACATTTGTCCCACCTCTGGGTTTTTGTTTAGAGACACAGACAACATCCGATTTCTTTTAAACGAGAAAGCCAATTTCTCGTACTTCAAAAAACGATTGGAGGCCAAACTTGGACGAGGCCCGGTGACACAAATATTTTATCAGAATCCAGTTTTTTTGGAAACAACCAAATAATTTTTTATAAGGTTGAGGTTCAAGATGACGAGGATCTCCAGAATATGTTTTCCAGCCATGCGTATTCTGGGTACGACTCTATTGAGTTGTACATTATGCTGGAAGAGCCTGAGGTGACACAAGTGGTTGATCCTTTGGAGAACGAACAAGCTGAGGTAGATGCAGTTGATGAAGAAGAAGATGATGAGGAGTTAGAGTTTGATGAAATGGTTAATGATGATTCCGACGATGATGGCATACCTAGTATTCCTGCAAACGAGATTTACACACCACCTCCGCACATGACAAACTTCAACATGGGCGGAGATGAACCGTCTACTGATTTATTTTTCAATCCGTATATGGAGTCGGATGAAAACTTAAAAGAGAAGGACAAGTTTCATAACAGAGAGGAATGAATCAGAGCCATAAAAAAATTCCACATGCTCAACTCGGTCGATTTTAAGGTGGACCGTGTCAACCCAGAAAGGTACAAGATCAAGTGTGTCCACCCTGACTGTATGTTCAAGCTCACTGCACCATACAGATTAAGAGGTGATTGCTGGGTCATAGGTTTCATGACTACCCACACTTGTGTAAGTTCTACCCAATCACAGGACCACCGAAAACTTACGATCTCATCTGTCAAGAAATCCTACCACTGGTCAACAACAACCTATCTTTGAAGGTTAAAACAATCATCTCCCACATCACCACAGTTTTTAACTATACTCCGTCTTACCGTAAGGCGTGGTTAGCAAAGACTAAGGCGATTGAAAAGGTGTACGGAAACTGGGAGGAGTCATACCAAGAACTTCCGTGCTACCTAAATGCACTCAAGACGTATTCTCTGGGTACTGTTTACGTTCTAGAAATAGTGCCAGCATACGCCCAAGATGGTAGTCAACTAAACGGCAACGAAATATTCAGTCAAGTGTTTTGGGCATTTCAACCTTGCATCACAGGGTTTGCATCATGCAAACCAATTATACAAATTGATGGGACTTGGTTGTATGGGAAATACAAAGGCACGCTACTGATGGCAGTTGCACAAGATGGCAACAACAACATTTTCCCCATTGCCTTTGCCCTAGTCGAGGGGGAGACCGGTGGTGCTTGGAGCTTTTTTCTGAAAAACCTGCAAACACACGTGGCTCCTCAACCAGATCTCTGTTTGATCTCGGACAGACATGCCTCCATTGAAAGTGCCTACAATAATCCTGCAAACGGTTGGCATGACCCTCCTTCTACGCATGTCTATTGCGTTAGGCATATCGTCCAAAATTTCACGAGGGGGATCAAGGACAAAACACTAAGGAAAGCGGTTATGAATGCGGGATATGCATTGACATAACCCACGTTCAAATATTACCGCAACGAGATCTGTTTGTCAAATTCGGAAGCCGGTAGATGGATCGACAATATTCCAGTGGAAAAATGGGCTAGGTCATACGACAATGGCCAAAGATGGGGGCACATGACAACGAATCTTATTGAATCGATGAATGGGGTATTCAAAGGCATACGAAACCTCCCGATCACTGCATTGGTAAAACCTACGTATTTTAGGATGGCTTCGTTGTTTGCCAAAAGAGGTGAAATATGGAATGCGGTGTTGCAATCTGGACAACTATGGAGTGAAAGCTGCATGAAGTACATTAAGGCAGAAAGTGCCAAAGCCAACACTCATATGGTTATACGGTTTGACCGACACAGCCACAACTTCATTGTGAAAGAAACAATCGACCACAACGAAGGCCTGCCAAGACAAGAATATAGGGTCATACTACCTTCTCGTTGGTGCGATTGTGGCAGGTTTTAAGCATTTCGTATGCCTTGCTCTCATGTCATTGCCGCTTGTGCTTATACCCATCAAGACGCGCTGCAACTTCTGTCACACATTTACAAATCTGAAACATTGCTCAACGTTTACAACAACAGCTTTCCTTTGGTAGCAAAACCAGATTATTGGCCTGCATACGACGGCGAAATAGTGTGGCACGATGACCAAATGCGAAGGAACAAGAAGGGTCGTCCCAAAAGTAAGCGCATCACAACAGAAATAGACGATCTTGACAAGCTGGAAAGAAAGTGTGGTTTATGCCGTCAGGTCGGACACAATCGCAAAAATTGTCCGAATCAGGCGTCTGTCTCGACCACATAAAAATTGTAATACATAAAATCTTTCCTTAATTATGTTGTAAACATTAGGGTTTTTCGTTAACAATATTTGCTACAATAAATATTGCGCGTACAAGAAAAATACATGATATTCCATCTACGAAATTACAATTGTTAACACAATTTCATCTGACCCATGCATCATCAACATTACATCGCTGTCTGTTTTGACTTCCTCCAACCATACATTAGGTCTTCCTGTCGCATGTGAAGTTGTTGTCCGTCTTCGCTGGATCCTTTGAATTTTTTCCCCATCCGCAATGTCTCCATCTAGCCATCGCATCAACTCCCGCTTCAGACGCTCCATGGAGTGAATGTGCCAGAATTTCATTTTCATCGCAGGTTTCGTGGCGGAGAAGATAACGTAACCATCTCTGGTAAAAATCATGGGCGATGTCATGACGCAAATAACAGAGTAAAAAATAACAAAACAGTGCGAGAAAGTGCGAGAAATGACGGAGAAACAGACGCATTATTTATAAAAACAACATTTGCCCTAGTTTTGCCCTAGGAGTCAAGTGAGATGGCGCCTCCTCTCACTTTTAAAGTGCATGCGCCATCTCACTTGGCTAAAAGTGAGAGGAGGCGCCAAGTGAGATGGCGCCTAGGGCAAAACCCTAGGTGGAGGCGCCAAGTGAGATGGCTCCTCCTTTGGGGAGTCATCCGAAAAATGGTTATTTGCGTAATTTTTTCCGAAACGCGGTTATTTACGAAATTTTTTTTAATACTTGATTATTGTAAAAAAAAAAATTCTCGTTTTCACATTGATTGGGTTCTTTCTGCATAATCCACTTCTTTCTTTTCAAATATTTTATTTTGTGTACAAAAATATTCTATTTAAATTTATGTCAGATCGCTTATTTAATCATTTTAGTATTAAATAACTTAGTTTCATATTTAAGATATTTAAAAATCATTTTAAATATGTAAAATTAATTTTGACGTGTTTAATATCTTTTAAATAAAAGTAATATTATTTTCATAATTAATTTAATTCGAAATTAAGACTTATAACTTTTTGACTCAAACGTATTTTATACATTTAAGTTTAATAGTAACTTCAATTTTATATGAATACATTTAAACATAAAATCTTATATATTTTATTTTTCTTAAAAGAAATATCAATTTTACATAATTTATTCCATTAATTTTAATTTTTGTTTTTAATAGTAATGAATATATTTGAAAAAATGTATACAATTGTTTTTTATAATGAGACTATGGATAGTGAAACTTTTAATAAATGACAGTAGTAATGAGAATCACGCAACATATATCTGCCACTATATATCACTGTATCAACACAGATAAGTTAAGTGCACGTGAATGAATAGAAAAAGATAAGACGCAGAGAGATTCCTTCACTTTAAATAGCACCAACCATTTATCAATGTAAATACACTCCCACCAACCACCTAGTATTAACCCAACCCAAGAAGCCTAAAGATTGATTCTAGATCTAAGCTCTCCCAGTTCCTATTCTGCATAATTCACTCCTTCATTTATTTCTTAGTAAAGGTTAATTTTCATTTATGCTCTTCTCTTTCTCTTTCAACGTTTTATTTGCAAGATTTTGATCTATCTCTCTTCCAACGTTTTTTCAATCACATGATTTTAGTTGTATTTCTGTTTTTGAATTGAAATCTAAATTTCTATATATTGTGTTGATTTTTAGTTTCATCTTAAAGGATTTCTTTTCTTTTTCAATATTGACACATTCACTAACATGTGATTATTTTTCCCTTTTTAGTGCAAGTGTTGAATATTTCAGGTTGTAGAAGTTTTTAAGAAGATGGCATGTGATTATTTTGACGAGACTCAATCATTTGCAATTATATCAACTGTGATTTCTTTGATTAAAATATAAGGTATTCTGTTTATAGTACAAAAAGGCTTTTAATTAATGATTTATTTGATTGTCTAATTACTTATATAAAAATAAAAACTACAATCATATATAACATGTATTCTCTGTTCACTACAATAAAACATCAAATTTGTGGGGTAAATGTGTCGGGTGATAATCACTTCGGAGAGGTTGCACTATGCTAAAATTGACTTTAGACAGCGTCACATAGACAACGCTTATGCCTAAAGTGATGCTATAGGTTTTCAGAAAAATTAATAATTAAAAATTAAAGGAGAAGCGCTGCTAAAGGTATACTATAGACAGCGTTTATTATAAGCGCTGCTATAGGCCTTACCATAGACATCGCTTTCTTTCCCTAAGCGCTGCTATAGGTTTTCAGTAAAAAAAATTAAAAAATTAGAATAAGTGCTGCTAAAGGTTATACTTTAGACAACGCTTACTAAAAGCACTGCTAAAGGCACTACGCCAAAAACTGCTTTTGCCAGCGCCTCTACTAAAGCGCTTATTGAAAAAGCGCTGCCATAGCCTTCACAAAAAACAAAATTAAAAAAAAGGGAAACCTACGAAGGCGCTTTTTTAAAAGCGCTGGCATAGGTGGGGGATACGAAAGCGCTTATTGAAAAAGCGCTGCCATAGCCTTCACAAAAAACAAAATTAAAAAAAAGGGAAACCTACGAAGGCGCTTTTTTAAAAGCGCTGGCATAGGTGGGGGATACGAAAGCGCTTTTTTAAAAGCGCTGGCATAGGTGGGGGATATGAAGGCGCTTTTTAACAAGCGCTGGCATAGGTGGGGGATACGAAAGCGCTTTTATAAAAGCGCTGGCATAGGTGGGGGATATGAAGGCGCTTTTTAAAAAGCGCTGGCATAGGGGGGGATACGAAAGCGCTTGTTTAAAAGCGCTGGCATAGGTTAGTTAAATAATTTCTAAACCCCTAAATTTACAATCAGATTTCTAAACCCAGCTGATACAAAAAACGAAACCCAGTTGTTCATCTTCTTCTCCATTCGTCTGCTCCTATTCAAGCTCTCTTCATCCTTCGTCGTCCTCACTTTCATAACAACCTATTCAAGCTCTCTTCATCCTTCGTCGTCCTCTCTTCATCAAACTGTAATTTACATTCAGGTGTTGTTTCTTTCCCATTCAATTTCATCTCAACATTGATTCATCATCACCCACTCTAACTACTTTACTTTATTACATTAATTAGGGTTTCGTTCTCAAAGTTTCTTGTTATTACAAAACCCTTCAACAGTTAGCAAGAACGAAACCCAAGGGATTTTGAAGGTTGGCTGTTACTTGTTAGAGGAAAGATCTAAAAGTTCATTTCACTTTTTCCATTTCTTTGGTTTGAGGTAAGAATTCTTACTCATTTTTCTTAGTTTTAGATATTGCATATTAACTGTTTGTGAAATGTTCTACATGATTGTTCCTAATTAAGGGTATGTTAGAGGGTTAGGAAAATGAAGTTGGATTTATGGGTCCTAATTTTAGGTGTATACTAGCTTAAAATTCACAAGTACTTAAGTTGTTGGTGTTCATTTGTGTTTTTCCCTCTTTTAGATGATTTGTGTGTGATTAATCGTTAATAGACATTCATATATTGTCAGTCATCGATAGTAAAAATGTCAAAGGCAACACTTAGTACGGATCCGGTAAAAAAAGTCTGGGAAGAACGATGTTGGAATTTGGTATTTGTATTGTAATAGATTGTAGAACAGATAAAAGGAGTCGGATAATAGTGTTACGTTATCGAAACTGAATAAAAGATGCACCTATCAACTGTGAGATTTGTGCAAAGAAGAGAAGCAATATTTTCAAACTTTATGGACTGTACTAAGAGGGTGTGAGTTATGCTTGGAGATACTTCAAGTGGGATTATAAATTTCTAATCCTATCTACACTGTAGACAAAAGAATTAATCACACAAAGGAAATTATAACATTACTACTAAAAAAGTTATAGCTAAGAAAATGTTTTAATAGGCTTGTATATTTTGCATATAAGTCTTACTGAGATTTTTATCTCATTAGTTTAAGTTTATATTTCAGCTTAAGTGCTTAACAGGACAGATAGATTACATATAGATTACATGTGGTTTTCACAGAATGATGCTCCATAAATTTTTCACAGAATGATGGCATGGTACAAGACTATTGAGTTAGGGAACCATCTGGGATTGGGCAGGGAAGGAATGTTAATGAGTATAATACTAGGTGAGGGATAAGATGAGGATAAGAGGGATAGAGATAAACCTAATGATGAGTTTCATATGATTGTCTAGGTTGTAAATTTGGAAATCTATAAGGAGAAATGATTAGATGCAGTGGAATTAACATAAGGGGATCATTGAGATGTGAAATCTTATCCTACACGCAATATTAAGGAAAATCATATAGACCATAATTAGAGTTTACAAAACATTTGTTTACTCAGTTACAGCAACCAAACTTTCATAACCCCTGATTATTACTCAAACAATAGTGAAATTATGTCACCTTCAGGCATCAAACTTGTTTCTTGAAGTTAAATGATTAAGCAGCAGAGCAGGGTATCAACAAACATGATATAAGAACAAATATAATTAGGGTTAAGCTTTGTTGAAGAAAGAATATGACTAAAGTAGGCGGTGCCAAAAGCTTCAACCCAAGTAGTTATAAAAAGATTTTATATTTATCATAAATCTCATTGACAAAATCTTCACTTAGAAAAAAAAATGCATACAACAAAAGTTTCAATTAAGTCTGAAGGAGTATGAACAAAGTGAACACACCCTTGAGATTATTGCTGTTCCAGAATAACCAAGCTTAGAAACACTACATGTCCAAAAGCTGTTCTCATAGCCATCTAGCAGTCGCTGTTTTATTTCCTCGATATCCTTCTCCTGTTAGCAAAACCAGAGCACTCATAAATTGGAGAGAAAATGGCCTCTAAAGAATTTTCAAATAAACACAAACGTCATGGTTGATAGATTTTATCAGGCAGCAAGACTGTCAGAAGTAGCTTCTCCCAATTTATTCTTTCTACCTGAAGTTTAGTCTCTTGCAAGCACAATACATCGAAGTCTTCCCTTTGAGCAAGTTGAAGTGCTGAGAATCCCTCTAATTTTAGCAATGCTCTCAATCCATTGACATTCCAAGACAAAAGCTTGACAAATTTTGTATTCCTAGAAAGAGGCAGGGGTCTCATGGTTCTAGGATTATATGCAATCCAATCCTTTTGAGGTTTCTTGTGAGCAAGAACAGCCCATGTTTCAGTTTGAATAGTGGTTGTTGTACTGATTTCATCTGATTGTGCTACAATGCTAACAACATCTGAAGACACTTTTCTCTTCGCCCTAGAAGGCTTAACATCTGACAAAAACAGCCATAGACGATTAATTTAATCACTGCATGAATTACACTTGAACAAAAATTGACAAGCCATGAGACCAATAGAGAGAGACAAAGAATTATGCTAAATATTTCAGAATAGAAAGTTTAGAACACAACCTGAAACCTCGTCTGATTTAACCAACAACTTCTTTTTGGTTGTCGCTTTGACAATTTTTCTTTCAGGTTCTGATTGTTTAAACCTTTTCTTACCCTGGTTAAGTTCAACTGTCTCTGGAGTATCATTAACATCATCGACAGTCATGGTGTCTACAATAGACGGATCATTTCTTAACATTTCAACCTCAATGGAATAGCTATCAACATCATTTTCCTATATTATCAAACATATAGTGAATAATCAAAAAGAAATAGAGACAAAAATGAGAGTATGAATGAAACATGAATCAGACCTTAACAATAACATGGTTAGAAATGGGTTGTTGTGAACTTGAAAAGGGTGTTTTCAGTCTTTTAGACCCCATTGGTTTCACAGGTATAGAACTCTTGGAACTGAAACGCTTCTGAATACTACAAAACTACAACATTATTACTCAGTTACAGCAACCAAACATTTATTCCCGAAAAAAAAAACAAATGTATATAACCCCTGATTATTACTCAGTTACAGCAACCAAACATTTTATATTTTCAAAACATTATTACTCAGTTACAGCAACCAAACTTTCATAACCCCTGATTATTACAAAACATCTTTCATACTTTAAGGCTTGAACTTCCTGTATGGTCTGCCGTTATCTTCATCTTGCATATGCTGTAATCATAAATTAAAAAAGTCATGTCTAGGTGCAAAGAAAATCAAGATGAATTGAAAACTATAGAGCGTCATTTAACAATTAACAATACATTGCTTTTAAAATTTGATTTGAACCTAACTAAGACTTGACAAAGCTAACTTGTAAGATAAGGACTGAATATAATTGTTTGAAATCCGACTTCACTATTGTTTGAATATAATTGTTATTACCTGTATCCAAGACTGAATCACTAGTATCCGACTTCACTAGTTAGTAATTAGTGATGAGTTGTTTAGCACATGCTTAAGGTGAGGCAAGAATAACTATGAATTTGATTACCTGATATGTTGAATTTCTTTACAGGTAATTAATTATTATTTTGCTATAGTTGCGTGACTAATTAGTTGCTATAGTCAAACCATGGATAAAAAATGGATGACTGCCAATCGATTGTCGAAAGAGTATGAGGATGGGGTATCAGAATTCGTTAAGTTTGCCGTTGCGCACGCCAGAGAACCCAATGGAATGATATGTCCTTGCTTGAGATGCTGTTATGGGAGACGGGTTGACGCAGTTCAGTTGGAATCGCATTTACTGATGCATGGAATTGATAGAAGTTATACATGTTGGACAATGCATGGTGAGAAAAGTACCGGGAATGTTGAGTCGAGTTGTAATAGGAAGTATGCTTCAAACGACGATTGCACAGACACATACGATTGTGATCGAGTCGAAGAGATTGCAGAAGCGCTTGAAGAAGATCTTGCGGATTGTCCCAAAATGTTTGAGAGGTTGGTAAGCGATGCAGAGAAACCGTTGTATATTGGTTGTTCAAAATTCACAAGATTGTCTGCGGTGTTAAAGTTGTACAACTTAAAGGCGGACAATGGATGGTCGGATAAAAGTTTCACAGAGTTATTAGCCCTTATGAAAGATATGCTACCAGAGGATAATGTTCTTCCCAATCGAACGTATGAAGCCAAAAAGATGTTGTCTTCTATTGGAATGAGCTATGATAAGATACATGCATGTCCAAACGATTGCGTTTTGTTTCGAAACGAGTATGCAGCGTTGAATGAGTGTCCTAAATGTGGTGCCCCTCGATATAAGAAAAAGTTGTCTCCTGCTAAAGTCTTATGGTATTTTCCTATAATTCCGAGATTTAGACGCATGTATCGTAGTGAGACCGATTCAAGACACTTGACTTGGCATGCAGATGAAAGAATTATTGATGGAAAGTTGCGACATCCGGCAGACTCACCACAATGGAGTAAAGTTGATACTGAATATCCTGAATTTGGAAAAGAAGCAAGAAACCTTCGGTTGTCATTGTCTACTGATGGAATGAACCCGCATGGTATTCAAAGTATCTCGCATAGCACATGGCCTGTGATTCTTATGATTTATAACTTACCTCCGTGGCTATGTATGAAGCGTAAGTACATGATGTTATCTATGCTAATTTCTGGGCCTAAACAACCAGGGAATGACATAGACGTATACTTGGCACCCTTAATCGAAGATTTAAAGTTTTTGTGGGAGAGAGGTGTGGAGGTTTACGATGGGTATAGGAAAGAAAGTTTCAACTCGAGGGCGATGTTGTTTGTAACAATTAATGATTTTCCAGCATACGGAAATCTATCCGGGTACAGCAACAAGGGTCAAAAGGCGTGTCCTGTTTGTGAAGATGAAACCGATACGACACGATTGGCGCTTTGTCAGAAGAATGTCTTTCTCGGCCATCGTAGATTCTTAAATTCTAATCATCACTACCGTGGGTGGAGAAAAGCATTCAATGGAGAGGCCGAACATCGTACAGCCCCGCCTTTTTTGTCAGGTGATCAAATTTTTGAAAAGGTGAAAGATGTGAGCACTCAGTTTGGCAAGCCTTTTGCACATTCAATTGTCAAGGGTGGGTGGAAGAAGAAGTCAATTTTCTTTGAACTTCCATATTGGAAGTCGTTGTACGTAAGACATTTCCTGGATGTTATGCATATTGAAAAAAATGTATTTGACAGCGTTATAGGTACGCTACTCAATATACAAGGAAAGTCTAAGGATGGCGTTAACATAAGGAATGACATGGTAAACATGGGGATGAGAACTGAATTGGGGCCCGTGACGAAAGGAAGACGAACATATCTGCCACCTGCTGTTTACACTCTATCTAGAAAGGAGAAGAAAACATTGTGTAAGTTCCTCAGTGAAGTAAAAGTTCCAGAAGGCTACTCTTCAGATATTAGAAGACTTGTGTCCATGAAAGACCTCAAGTTAAAGAGTTTGAAGACGCATGATTGCCATGTTATAATGGAACATTTTTTACCAATAGGTATACGTTCTATTCTGCCAGAAAAAGTAAGAAGCGCAATAACTAAGCTGTGTTTCTTCTTCAGGTCTATTTGCAGTAAGGTGGTCGATCCCGCGATCTTACCAACATTGCAAAATGAGATAGTTGTTACTTTATGTGATCTTGAAATGTATTTTCCTCCCTCGTTTTTTGACATAATGGTTCATCTAGTCGTTCATCTTGTGAAAGAGACACAACTGTGCGGACCAGCTTATATGAGATGGATGTACCCTGCTGAACGTTATATGAAAATATTAAAAGGGTACGTGAAAAACAGAAGTCGACCAGAGGGTTGTATTGCCGAGCGATACGTTGCTGAAGAAGCGGTTGAGTTTTGTACTGAATATCTGTCAAATGTTCAATCAATTGGACTCCCCAAATCTCATATTGTCGAAAAAAAAGAAGGAAAAAGGCTAATTGGAAATAAAGTTGTGACAGTATCAATGGTCGAACGGGATCAAGTGCACTTGTATGTTCTGCACAATGAGATTGAGGTTGAGCCGTTTGTTGAAATGCACAAAGTTGTTCTCCGAGATTTAAATCCAAATAGAAATGAGAACTGGATAGTACGAGAGCACAATCGAAGTTTCATACCGTGGTTTAGAGATCATATTTATTCAAAGTATCGTTCAGATCCTGCTTCAGTAACAGAAAGGTTGAGATGTTTAGCCTATGGTCCATCTGTAATTGTGCTTTCTTATAGCGCATACGCAATTAATGGATACACATTTTATACCAAAGAACAGGATGATAAAAGTACTATGCAAAATAGTGGTGTTACCTTGGTAGCTGAAGCTATGCACATATCAAGTGCGAATGACTTAAATCCGAAATTTGCAAATTTGTCATATTTTGGGGTTATCGAGCGCATTTTGGTGTTTGATTACGCGAAGTTTCAGATTCCTGTATTTGGTTGCAAGTGGGTTGAAAATAATAGTGGCGTACGAATGGATAAGTCAGGATTTTTGCAAGTGGATCTCAATAGGGTAGGGTACAAAGATGAGCCTTTCATTCTAGCCTCTCAAGCTAAACAAGTGTTCTATGTCAATGATCCGACAAGTACAAAATGGTCTATAGTGCTTTTATCTAACAAAATAGTTGATGAAAAAATTGAAGATCAAGGTGATATTGGTGTTGGCATTGAATCTTGTACAAGAAACGATCAAAATGAGAATGAATCTTGTATTAGAAATGATCATAATGAGGGTATTTGGATCAATCCAACCGTCCGCATTGTTAAGAGACGCGTAGTACACAATCCTACCAAGAAAAGAAAGAGACGTTAGTGATAAAGTTAGTGTTAATAGTGTACTAATGTGCTTTAGTTTGTTTGATACAGGTTCAATGGCTCCAGATAGAGACGCTCCACCTGAAAACCCACCTGAAAACTCACAAGAAAACTCACAAGAAAGAGTTGCTTCGGATACAAATGCTCCACCTGATACTGAAGCAAAAGAGGTTGCACGAGGCATCACTATTATGAAGGGAATCATTCGACATAGAGACCAAGGATTAGTATACCGATTGGAATGGAATTCTGATAAACAACCAATTGGTCCTAATTCTGCAAAGTTGACAAGTTATATTGGTACACTTGTCCGTATGCATATTCCGGTCTCCGTAGCTACCTGGAAATCGAAAACGAAAAATTTAGAATTGGAGGAGAAAAAATAAGCGATTTGGGAAGAGCTTCAGGTATATATCATATATGGTTAATTGTTGTTATTATCTTGACGATAAATTGTTTAAATTACTTATACTAACACACTATGCGTACGTTTTTTTGCAGAGGACTTTTGAGATACCAGATGAACGTAAAAGCTACATACTTAGTTTGGCCGGCAAAAGATATAGAGGGTGGAAAAGTTTTTTGACAAACACCTATCTTAAGGATAAAGATGGAAAATTTCTTGAAGAGGCACCGGGACGGCCAACAAAGTATGCGACCTTCATTGATGAAGCAGATTGGGCTGAGTTTGTAAAGCAAAGAGATGAAGCTTTTCAGAAAAAGAGTGCCACGAATAGTGAGAGAGCATCCAAACCCGCGTATCCATACAAAAAATGGCGTTTGGGATATGCACGCTTAGAGGATAAAATTGTAAGTAAATAGAAATGCGTTTTAATTAATTGTCTACATGTGCATGTTTTAATTGACGATTTTATCGTTTGTGTCAATGCATAGTTAGAGGAGACTAAAAGTGAGGAAGCTTCACTTCCTGTACATGTGTTGTGGAAGGAAGCTCGTGTGGGCAAGAATCAAGCTGTCGATCCCGATGTTCAGAGAGTTTATACTGAATGTGTAAGTATAATACTGTGTCTTTAATTAAATCAAATGTTTTTTAATATATAAATGATTTTTTATCTCCACTAATAATTATTTAAATGTAAATGAATTACAGGAGACCTTGTCGCAATCGGCATCCACCGGTGAGGAGAGCGTACTTAGTAGAGTACTAGATGCTCCCGAGTATCCCGGTCGGGTGAGGGGTAAGGGTCATGGTGTGACTCCAACCTCTTTTTATAAGAGTTCTAGGAGAAGATCAAATCTTACCAATGAAGAAGTGTTGCAAAAGTTGCAGGAATTGCAAGCACAGGTCTCTGAATTGCAAAGAGATAAAGATATGTATATGAGAGAAAATTGCAACACTTCATCGGTGAGAGAAACTAGTGATAAGGCTAGTATCAACTATCAAAAGAAATTTCCCGAGGTAATTATAAGTTTTTTTCCTTACAAACTGTTCTATTTTATTAATGATAATGACTTTATATTTTCTATTTGTTTAGGGCATTTCATCTTGCCAACTATACTTATCGTCATCGAATTATCGACTAGTTGGCAAGGGAAAAGTGCACAACACTTCGGGAGATTTACTTCACCACAGACCGCTCCCGGATGGACACCTGAAAGTATCGGTGGATGTTGTATTAGATCGTGATGCGATTCTACCGGTACCTGACATGGTCTCAGAGACGACATTGCTGCGAGATGCAATAGGATCATTTGTTGCATGGCCCTCGGAGCTCATTACCATTAGTGATGAGGTATACTGAAAACGATTATGAATCATTTAGTTTTCGAATGTCAATTCTAAACCGTTTATTAATTATTTTTTACATTTTAATTTTAGACTGCTCCTATAAAACCCGCAATTAAGGGTAAAGGGATTTTACAGGAGGAGGAGTCTGTTGCATCACTAAAAGAGGTACATTTAAAGTGTTAATATATAGTCTGAATCTAAATCTGCATGATTTTATATTTTACCTAACTTATATGATTTTTAGGCATCCGCTCGGGAGTCACAACAAGTGACGCAGCAGGTTCGTAGCGTACCACCCACTGGTCCTCCGAAGCAAGCGGCAAAAAAAGGCGGTGCTTTTGTGCCTCGATACCGTTCGACACTCGCAACAATGGTTGATATGTCCGATTTGAAGGATGGTGGTTTACGTGAAATCAACATGGATGAAAGTGTCTTCGGTATTGAATTCCCGTCACATATTACAATTGATGACTTGGAAGAGATTTTTAGGCATGATCAACTAGGCGTCAGTAATATGCACTCATACATCCGGTAATATTCACTCATCCGATATATTATTTAATTAGTCCCACAATATAATTTATTTACACATTTCAATGAAAATAATCTAATGTTTATTATGTTTTTATTTAAGGTTGTTGTATGACAGAGTGTTGCGCGGGACTGCATTGTCTAACAGATTCCGTTTCGTGTCTTCCGCCCATTGCAGCGGAATGACAATTGCTTCGGAACCGGAATCAGTTAGACAGCGCTTAGTAGATAGATTCATGTCCACCGGTGTGATCGGTGGATCTGGAACTGACTGTTTTAAAGCTGGTTCGCGAAATGTCGCGGAAGCAAGAGTCGCCACCGTCTTTTATTTTCTCCAAATGGAAAGGACAAAAGCACAGAAAAATTCCTTAAAAGAGATTGCTCTCGGTTCGGGAGGTAGGTTATAGAAAGGGAAGGTGTTAGCACCCTTTCTATCCATGGTTATCCATGGGCTCTTAGATACTTGCTCAATGTGTTTTCAAAATGTTTGCTTGCTTTTCAATGTGGGTTTCAAAAATATTCTTTGAAAAGTTTCAGTTTAACTCGTACGTCAGAGTGTTTGAAAAATTTGCTTTGAAAGCTTTTGAAAAGTGTTGGTGTGAAAAGGTTTTTTTGTTTGTTTTTGAAGAGAGCAAGTATCCATGAGAACCTACCTACCCTAAGGAATTCGTCTGTGTAAATGTCCTTTAAAGTAGTGCCATCCCACCATTGAGAGGTAGGTAGCACCACCGTTGGAGGTGTTCGGGTCAATTCGAGTTTAGGGACATGGTGATCACCGGAGCAATAGGAAGACACCTTAGAAGCTACCCTCATGCCAGGTTCCCGGATCATGAGGACTTACTAAGACGTCTTCTACTCGACGATCACCTTTCGAAAGGCAACAGTGAGGCGCACCCTAGGGGTGGTGTGTGCGAATTGTGTGTCATTTTCAGTTTATTGTTTGTCTTGTCATGCAATGGTGATCTAACGATTTGATTTTATTTTTGGGCATTCATTCTTTCATGCATATTTATTAACAGTTAAAAGTGCGGGAATTTAAATCTAAACTATTACAACCGGCGCGGGTCCACATCGCCAAAAAAACCGAACCCGATTTGACTGAAAGTAAAATAAAGCGAATAAATAAAAAGTGCAAGAAATAAATCTAAACTTATTACAAGGCTTTGGGGCATATACAGAGTTATTTACACAATATAAAACAAATGCGCGAAATAAAGAGATTTAACAAAATTAGGGCGTTGGACCCTTTTACAAATAATTAAAATTAATCAAGGAATCTAAAATTAAAAATTAAATGAAAAATAATGTTTTTGTATTTTTTAGGTTTAAAAGAAAAAGAGAAAAAATTAATTAGAATTAAAGTGCTAAACCCTAGTTTTAATGTTTTTTAAGTTTATTATGAAAAAAGATTTAATTTCTAACCTAATTAACTTCTAAACTAATTTATGTACAATTTTTGATTTATAGAAAATAAATAATAAATAATAATATTGTGAGAAAAAGGAAAAAAATTAAAAAAGGATATAAAAAAATAATAATTAACCTAATTCTACATTTTTTGGATTTTTATTATGAAAAAAGAATTAAAATTAAAACTAAGACCTAATTAAACTAAATGAGTTACATTTTAATTTATTTATAAAAGAATCAAAATTAATTATATTTTTTTTTTGCCTTTTCTGTATTTTTAATGTTTTTTTATATTTTTGTAAAAATTAATTAAATCAGAAAGTAAAACACAAGTAAATTTAAAAATAATAGAATATGAAGAAAATTAAAAAAGAAAAAGGATAGAACCAGGAGGGTGTGGTCCCAAATTTGGAGGTGCAAGCCTGAAAAGCCTGGCCCATTTGCTGGCAATTTGTTGACTTTTTCCATTCAAGTGTGCGCCTGCTGACTTGATGTATGGTGCACTCTTCATCTTGGCCATGGATCTGAGGCCCTGGGACACGTGGAGGTTGAATTCTGATGGAGTATGGTGAGCATCAGTGTGAGCGCTGCATGTGAATTGGAAATGAAAAATAACATTAAATTTTGCAAGACCTGGGACTTGAACCCAGGTCATTGTGGTTACATGCGCGTGTCTTGGCCAGCTGAGCTAGTTAATTCATTCGTTATATAATAAACAAATAAATCATATAAAATAAAAGCAACACGCTAGTGACTTGAAGCGCGCGAACTTTGAATGGACAAGTCGCTGGTGGACACGTCTTCTTCTTCCTCGTGTCCCCTGTAACACAAACACATAAAGCAACGGTTTTGAAACGTAGTGTTAGGGAAGCTACAAAAAAATAGCGAATAGCTCGTTTCCTAATATAAATTAGGCGCGAGTATGTCTTCTTCTTCGTCTCAAGATGCTGAGTGTGATGGTGTTGCTCTGAAGTTCTGATTTTTCTTATTTACAAAAGCCCCAATTTAAGAAGCTGGAAAACCTAGAACATGAAAATGGTAAAATCGTGTATGGCTTATGAAAATGCAATTAAATACCATGAACAGCTTGGAAACTTTGTGAGGAACATGAATGTGTAATTAAAAATGCAAGAGGATGCGTAGAATCAAGAACACGAATTCAAAAATTTGCTGTACAGTTTCACTTGTAGATACCAGTTCAAGGAGTTTTGGAAGATGTTATGATTTGGGACACGTTCAGAATTGTCTCAGGAAGCTATTGGTACAAAAATTTTGGCTTGAAAAGATCCCTAGCATTGATTTCAGTTTTTCCTTATATGGCCAAATTTTCAAAATGTCCAATGGCTTTTGAACGAGTTTTTTGCTATGTTCCAGTTAGGGTTGGACTCAGTGATCATCATAGAATTGAATAGGCTTGCTATTTGACCTTAATCCAAGCTTGGGAAAGAATTGATCTTAGGGTTTCATCCATTAACCATTTTCCTTCTTTTTAGCCAAAACCTAGACCTAGTGTGCAAATGAACCTTAGCCTGATTTTTGAGTTGGTTCATGATACATAGAACTTGTCCAAGTTCATATGACACCATTTCATTGATTTTTAAATTTTATTTGAATTTTCAAAGAATTAAAATGAATTAAATCATCAAAAATTAAATAAAATAAAAAAGTCAACATTTGGTCTTGAAACTACTCATGGAACACGTGTGTGGCATGACAAGGATGAACAAAGTGAGAAAAATGGGGCCCTTTTGTCAAAATTGGATTTTCAAGGATAGTTGACTTTTGCCATTTCACAAAATTTTCCCAACTTCCACAAGGCATAACTTGCTCAATTTTTAAGATTTTCTCATGTTCTTGGACATTTTGGAAAGGTCTTTGAGTCCTTTAACCAATGCCTTTGGTCCCATGTCATTTTGATTTACCAATCTCAAGTTATGGTCTTTGACTTAAAGTCCCTTTTTGTTGACTTTTGAAAATGACCTGTAATGTTGAAATTGATAACTTTTTGTGAGAGCATTTCTTGGACTTGAAGTATGAAGATGAGTTGTAGGAAATGTCTTTCTCTTCAAAATGAGCTTTGGATGGAATTTTTCTGATAATCCATGTGAAAGTTATGCCCTGGTCAATTTCAGTTGACTTTTTCAACTGTCCAAATATAGCAACTTTTGCATCTTTGATGATTTCTGAGCCAAATTTTGAGAATCATGATCAAGCATTGATCAAATGATGTTTGTGGCTTCAAAATGATATATTGACCAAAAATTGGAACTTTTGACTGTCAAATGACCATTTTGCCCCTACAGTTGACTGTAGTGAAATTTAGGGTTTTGACTGTGCAATCTTGAGCTGAATGCCTTGAAACTTGATATGGGAATGCTTGACCATGTTTGTAAGCATATGAGACTTGATTGAGCCCTTGAAAACTTCCTTTTCTTGATCAGACTTGAAACCCTAATTTTGACTGTATGGGAAACTGTTGCACTGCACAACCCTTGGGGAACTTTCTAGCTTGGCTTGGCAATTTCTTGAGGAATATGGGAGGGCAAATTTTGGGGTATAACAGTTGCCCCTGTTCAATCTTCTTAGACCTGAGGATGCAGATTGGCTGACGTGCCTTTCGTAATCCGAGGGTAAAAGATGATTGGACACTAGAGTGCCCGGAAATTTGCGCTCACATGTTAGCAATGATAGGGGAATGGGCTTATAGATGCCATCTGGATGTTTGCTGGATCGGATGATGGGCTTATAGATGCCATCTGGATGTTGATCGCGTAGGAGATTCCTTAGCGAGATCCTGCATACCTGCAAAACAGAAAAATGAGTACCTGACACGTTGCAGGAGCTGATTTTTTTAGATGCCTGGTATAGATGTGTCCTGACTGGTTACAGGAGCTGAGTCTGGAGCTTCAAACAGCAATGAAAGAACCAGGGATGATTACTTCCTTAGCATGAATGGTAAGAGAGCCTTGGGCGACTTTTAACTTCAACAACGCTCGTTGAGAAAAATCTGGGGTGTCTTCTACTGGGATAAGAATCAGGGAAATCTTGAGACGATTTAACTGAACCAGAGAGGCCTTTGGCTGGGTAAGAATCAGGAAAATCTTAGAACGATTTAACTGAACCGGTCTAGGTCTTGAAATGTCTTCAATGGGATAAGTATCAGGGAGATCTTAAGTCGATCTGACTGAACCAGAGAAGGCCTTTGACTGGATAAGCAATCAGGAAAATCTTGGGACGATTTAACTGAACCGGTCTAGGTCTTGAAATGTCTTCAACGGGATACGCATCAAGAAAATCTCGGGATGATTTAACTGAACCAGAGAAGGCCTTTGACTGAACCAGTCTAGGTCTTGAAATGTCTTCAAAGGGATAAGCATCAGGAAAATCTTGGGACGATTTAACTGAACCAGAAAAGGCCTTTGACTGAACCAGTCTAGGTCTTGAAATGTCTTCAAAGGGATAAGCATCAGGGAAATCTTGGGACGATTTAACTGAACCAGAGAAGGCCTTTGACTGAACCAGTCTAGGTCTTGAAATGTCTTCAAAGGGATAAGCATCAGGAAAATCTTGGGACGATTTAACTGAACCAGAGAAGGCCTTTGACTGAACCAGTCTAGGTCTTGAAATGTCTTCAAAGGGATAAGCATCAGGAAAATCTGGGGACGATTTAACTGAACCAGAGAAGGCCTTTGACTGAACCAGTCTAGGTCTTGAAATGTAGCTTGAGAACTTAACTGGATCTTCCCTGAAAGGTAAAAGTCAGTCATATGCAATGCATGGTATGGATCAAGCAATGATGTTCTCAACATAAATGAGATTTGTATGATGCAGTGCGTTATGCATGCTATAATGCTGTATGTGATGTTTTATATATGCTTTCGTCTAGGAAAGTAAATCCTTGACGGGTGCCGGGAAGTCGTATCCTGGGCTGATGTCGAAGAATAGATTTTGCTTCCGCTGGGGATGATAATTGCAAGGATACCGGTAGGAGAAGATGACTCCGTTGCGGAATAAACTTGGCAAATGGAGGATTCTGCGGGGAGAAAAGATACTCTAGCGACCATGCTGGGAAGCAATACTCTGTGGGAAGAGTGATGCCTTGCTGAATGTTGATAGTAGCTCTGTTGGGGATACCGTTGTTGTATTGGAAGTGTGAATTGACTTCGCTGGGGATAGGAAAGAACTACGTTGATGACGACCTTCCCTTGGCTTTTGGCTGAGGATAACCCAGTTATATCCTGTTAAGGAAATAACTCTTTGAACCAAGCCGAACGACGCGTTCGTGTTCTGCGAGAGGATAAGCTTCCAGAATATACTGGGGATAAGCCTACTGCTTGGGGAGATGAATTCCATCTTTCCTGGGGAACTTGGATGGGACTCTCCTGGGGAAATTTTGATATGCTGGGGAAGAATGCACTGTCTTGCTGTCTCACTCTCTGGGGAATTTAAGATGTCTAGTTAGGTTCTTTAGCTGAACCTACTTTGGTACCTTGGGTAGAACAATTAGACTGCTCAAACAACTCTTTATTGCCCCTGTTTCTAGTGTCACCTGCAATTAGTTCTTTGTCTCGTATGCAAATATTTATGAGCTAGCAAATTATTATCAATGCATATATCACAAATTGAACCTTGGACGTTCTTCGCAAAACAAAACAAAAAAAAGAAAAACACTTGGCACGTTTAACCGAAAAGTATATTTGTATTGATTTTGAATAGCCTGTGAATAGGCGTTTTGTGTACAAGAGGCTGACGTCCTAGTAAGCGGAATGTCGCCGAGCAAAAGAGTTTATTACAAGTTTTGTACAAAAGAAATTAAAACAGCTGTTGTGAAATATGAATGATCTACTGGGTTTCAACTCTGCTATAGCCTTTGTAACTCCGAGCGTCTCATCACTTGGTGACCTTGGTTGAAGGTGAAGCTGACTGATCGATGCCGTCTTGATGTAGATACCGGATTCTGGATGCAAGGTGATCCAATGAGACATAGTATTACGCTTTTATCCCTAACTTTTGCCTGGACTGCCCTTTCGGGTTTTCAGTCCACCGGGATACCCATTTTTGCCCAAGCCGCCTTTTCAGGTTTTCGACTTGCCGGGTGTACAGATTTTTCATTTTCATCCCTTCATTTTGCCCGAACCCTTTTGGTTCGACGGGAAGCCCTAATTTTTGCCTAGACATGTCAGCCTAGCGGGTCTTTTTTCATGCGTAGTATTTTTTAACTATGTCTGCATTGGCGGGGTGAGGAAGGTCGTCACCATCCATGTTGGTTAATATCATTGCTCCTCCTGAGAACACATGCTTAACTACAAATGGCCCTTCGTACGTAGGGGTCCATTTGCCCCTTGGATCACTCTGAGGAAGGATGATTCGCTTGATCACCAGATCCCCGACTTGATATTCCTGTGGTCTGACCTTTTTGTTAAATGCCCTGATCATTCGTTTCTGATACGTCTGACCATGACAGATAGCAGCAAGTCTCTTTTCGTCAATAAGGTTGAGTTGATCAAGTCGTGTCTGGATCCAATCATCTTCGTTCAGATTTGCATCCTTCATTATCCGGAGAGAAGGAATTTGTACTTCGATTGGCAAGACTGCCTCCATGCCATAAACCAGAGAGAAAGGAGTTGCCCCAGTTGACGTCCTAGCTGAAGTACGATACCCATGCAGAGCGAACGGTAACATCTCGTGCCAATCTTTATACGTTACTGTCATCTTCTGCACAATCTTCTTGATGTTTTTATTAGCTGCTTCTACAGCCCCATTCATCTTCGGTCTGTAAGGAGAAGAATTGTGGTGCTGTATCTTGAATTGTTCGCAAAGCTCAGCAATCATTTTATTGTTCAGATTGGTACCATTATCTGTAATAATCCGCTCAGGGACACTGTACCGACAGATCAGATTGTGCCGAATGAACCGTGCCACAACAGTCTTGGTTACCGTAGCATAGGATGCTGCTTCAACCCACTTCGTAAAATAGTCAATCGCCACTAGGATGAAGCGATGTCCATTGGATGCCGTAGGTTTTATCTCGCCAATCATGTCTATGCCCCACATTGCAAATGGCCAAGGCGCAGTCAGAACATTCAGGGGAACCGGAGGAACATGCACCTTGTCTGCGTAGATCTGGCATTTATGGCATGTCCTAGAATGTTGGTAACAGTCAGCTTCCATGGTAGACCAGTAATACCCTGCCCGTAGGATCTTCTTTGCCATGGTATGTCCACTGGAGTGTGTACCAAAGGTCCCTTCATGTAGCTCTTCCATGATTCTTTCTGCTTCAGTCTTATCTACACAACGCAATAGGGTTGAATCCTGGTTTCGCTTGTACAAAATGCCGTTGCTAAGAAAGAACTTGGCTGCAAACCTCCTCAGGAACTTCTTATCATTGACAGATGCTCCTTCGGGGTATTCCTGAGCTTCCAGATATCTCTTCACTTCATGGTACCAAGGTTTCTCAGTCACCAATTCGGTTTCGAGATCACAACAGTATGCCGGTTCGTCCAGTTTCCAGATGATGATCCGGGGAGCCTCGTTATCCCATTTAACTTTGAACATTGAAGACATTGTAGCTAACGCGTCCGCCAGCTGATTCTCTTCTCTTGGAAAGTGCTCAAATATTATCTCTGTGAAGTGGGGGATCAGGGCCAACACACATTCTCTGTAAGGAATCAAGTTTGGGTGTTTCGTATCCCACTCTCCTCTGATCTGATTGATCACAAGAGCGGAATCTCCGAAGACACTCAGAAATTTGATCCTCAGGTCGATCGCAGCTTGAAGACCCATAATACACGCTTCATACTCTGCCATGTTGTTGGTACAGTTGAAACACAGCCGGGCGGTGAGTGGAGTATGAGTACCTTGTGGAGATACGATTATGGCGCCGATACCATTTCCCAAAGCATTGGAGGCTCCGTCAAAGTGCATAGACCATCGGGACCTTGGTTCAGGTCCTTCATCCGGTCCAGGTATTTCACAGTCAGTTACTATCATAATGCTTTCGTCTGGAAACTCGAAGTTCATTGATTGGTAGTCATCCACAGCTTGATGTGCTAGGTGGTCTGCCAATACACTTCCCTTGATGGCTTTTTGGGTCGTGTACTGAATGTCGTATTCCGTCAAGATCATCTGCCATCTTGCAATTCTCCCAGACAGAGCAGGCTTTTCGAATATGTACTTTATAGGATCCATTTTTGAGATTAACAAGGTAGTGTGAGTCAGCATATACTGTCTCAGCCGGCGAGCAGCCCATACCAAAGCGCAGCAAGTTTTCTCAAGCAGTGAGTATCGGGTCTCACAGTCGGTAAACTTTTTGCTAAGGTAATAAATGGCATGCTCTTTTCGGCCAGACTCGTCATGCTGCCCCAGCACACACCCCATTGCATTGTCAAGCACTGTCAGGTAAAGTATCAAAGGTCTCCCTTCAACTGGTGGCATAAGGATAGGTGGTTCTTGGAGATATTCCTTGATTCTGTCAAAAGCAGCCTGACATTCATCATTCCAACGTACTACCTGATCTTTCTTCAGCAGCTTGAAGATTGGCTCACAGGTGGCCGTCAGATGAGAGATGAAGCGAGCAATGTAATTCAGGCGTCCTAAAAAGCCTCTGACTTCCTTCTCTGTTTTAGGAACCGGCATCTCTTGAATAGCTTTGACCTTAGCAGGGTCCACTTGAATACCTTTATCACTGACCACGAAGCCTAGCAATTTTCCCGATCTTACCCCGAAGGTGCACTTGTTCGGGTTCAATCTCAGCTTGTACAATTTCAACCGGTCAAACAGTTTCTGCAGATGATCAAGGTGTTCTTCCTCAGTCTGGGACCTAGCGATCATGTCGTCCACATACACTTCTATCTCATGGTGGATCATATCATGAAATAAAGTAACCATGGCACGTTGGTAGGTTGCCCCAGCATTTTTCAGTCCGAAAGGCATGACTTTGTAACAGAAGGTGCCCCACTGAGTAACAAATGTAGTCTTTTCCATGTCTTCCGGAGCCATCTTGATCTGATTGTAGCCTGAAAAACCATCCATGAAAGAGAACACTTTATGCTGAGCTGTATTATCAACAAGGACATCAATGTGGGGTAGAGGGAAGTCATCCTTGGGGCTGGCCCTGTTCAGATCCCTGTAATCGACACACATCCTGACCTTGCCGTCCTTCTTAGGTACCGGCACCACATTAGCAACCCACTGAGGGTAAGAAGTTACTGCAAGAAACCCGACATCAAACTGCTTCATAACCTCGGCTTTAATCTTCTCGGACATCTCTGGACGCATACGGCGGACCTTTTGCTTAACCGGAAGGCAATCTTCTTTAGTAGGTAAGCGATGGACCACAATGTCGGTATCTAATCCAGGCATATCTTCGTAGGACCAGGCAAAGATTTCTTTATAATCCTGCAGCATCTGAGTCAACCGTTGCTTCACGCTGAGTTCTAGGTTGGCACCAATCTTCACCTCTTTCTTGTCTTCCTCCGTACCCAAGTTTATTATTTCCACTGGCTCTTCATGGGGTTGAATTGCCCTCTCTTCCTGTTGTAACAGTCTTGCAAGTTCACCAGGCACTTCGCAATCATCTTCACCTTCGTCGGCGGCTAAGTTGATCGGATTTTCGAAGTCATAACTGGCAGTAGCAGAGTCGTTACCAGTGAGATCCAGAGTGGATTGAAACCTGTATGAGTGAGTGTGTGTGTAAATACAGCTGTTTTGCAATATGTAAAGAAAGGAAAGAAAAGGAGCGCAAAATTTGAAATGTGAAAAACGTCCAATGCTTTTATTCATGATATATGATAGTGACAAACAAAAGCCCTCACAAATAAAACCACGGTGCCCCGGGTAAGACACCGGGCCATATAGTCTCAAATTATTGTTTATTACAAATCAGAAAAAACAAAGAAATTCATTACTGGGGAACAAAAGTTATTGGTGTAAAATCTTTGGCAGTCCAATTGGTCAATCCACCGTCGGCCGTCGGGTAGATCCAGCTATCGAACTCTGACTCTTCCACTTCATTTTCCTCTCCAATAGCATTCACTCCATGCTGAGTGATGAGCACCGGAGGTCTTCCAATTCTCGCCTTGCGCACTGCTTTCTGAGCTTCTGTGGTGAAACCCAGCCCAAACTTGTTAGTCTTAGGAGTAAGATCAGGGAGCTTGCCCCAGTTTGCACATCCACCTTTTTCGATCACAGCCCGGGCGTCCTTTAAGGAAGCCATTTTCATATGAGAAACCTCTTCATCTGCTTCTGCTGCTGCCAAGGTTTGTGGTACTTCCTCAAAATGTTGAAAGGGGGTTTCAATGAACTCCCCATCCATTTCTACATATCTGAAGGAGTTGAGGTGACTGACCATATACTCCTCTTCCCCTTGCACTGTTACGATCCTCCCCCTGACCGGGTACTTGAGCTTCTGATGCAATGTGGAGGTCACCGCTCCAGCCTTGTGGATCCATGGGCGACCCAGCAAACAAGAATAGGACGGATGGATGTCCATCACATAAAATTTTGAATCAAATACTTGTGACCCAACCCTGATTGGGATGTCCACTTCACCATGCACCATTCTTTTGGACCCGTCAAAGGCCCGGACAACAATGCTACTTGGTTTGAGCTCTAGACTCTCACAATCCAGCCTATCCAGAGCCTTCTTGGGCAGCACATTTAATGAAGAACCTGTGTCAACCAGCACATGAGCAAGAGTAGTGCCCCTGCATTCAATGGAGACATGCAGGGCATCATTATGGTTCTTCCCCTTTGCTGTCAGATCGGCATCAGAGAAACCCAGGCCATTATCAGCAGTTAGGTTGGCCACACAATCGGTGAACTGGTCAGTAGTCGTGTCTTGGGGTACATGGGCAGTCTTTAAGAAAGAAATCAGAGCCTTTGCATGGGCCTCTGAACACAGCAGCAGTGACAACATGGAGATTTTAGAGGGGGTGTGCCCCAGCTGTTCCACAACATTGAAATCACTTTTCTTTATTATCTTGAGAATTTCTTCCATTTCCTGCTTGGAAGCCTCAACAATGGTCTTTGGTGCCTCCGTCCTGGCAGGCACATCAGCAGCAATTCCCTTGCCCCGAGTATCAGATGACTCAGCAGCAGGGGTGGATACTTGGTCAGAAGGAGAAACAGGCACTCTGGCAGGCGTGAAGATCAAAGGCCTATGAATTGCTGGAGGAGCAATGTCTGGCGAGAACAGTCTTCCACTACGAGTGACCTTAGCGGGCCCGGTGATGTTGGAGACACCAGTATCAATGTTGCACTCTTGTTTCACACCCAGAACATAAACATCCGCCCCATAGTGCCATGGGACAGCCTTATCAGATTTGTAGGGTATAGGCCCCGGAACAGTAATGGTGATGGGAACATTCTTGTGAACTGACAAAACTTGTATAGGCTTCTTTGAGGGAGCCTCGGAATAGTTGTTGAAGATGGTAACGATTGACACTTCTTCAACAGGAGCAGCAGGAACAACAGTCTTTTCAAACAAAATCTCTCTATTATCTATCAGGTTTTGGATGCCTGACTTCAACAGAGAACAACCAGCAGGGGAAGCAACACATAGAGGGCAATTTTCGCTACATCCCGGAAATAAACCGGCTAGCAACAGATTCCTCTTGACCATCAGCAACGGAGTAGCAACATCATCCACCGAAGCTACATACAGATTATCCTCAACAGCATTCACTCCATGCTGGGGCATGGGAGCATTTACCACATTCGGCCTCTCGGGCGCCTCAAACTGTATCTCCTTGGCATCAATGAGGTCTTGAACCTTGTTTCTTAGGGCCCAACAGTCATCTGTGTTATGCCCCGGGCTATCAGAGTGATAAGCACAGCGAGCATTTGGATTGAACTTGGGAGATGCAGTGTTGGGAAACTTTGGAGCCTCCTTGACAGTCACTAAATTGGTGGATAGCAACTGTGGCAGGATCTGTGATAAGGTCATGCTTAACCGGGTAAACTCTCTCCGGGGTCTTTCAAACTTTTGAGGATTAGTTGGCCGAGGAGCGGCAGCAGGTTTGGCAATCATTACCGCACTGACAGATTGGCGGTGTTCAGGTCGCTCTGTTCTCCGGGAGTTATATACAGCACTAGCCTCCTTTTTGAAGGGTTTCTTCTCAGTACTGGAGGAGGCAACTTTCTGTATCTTCCCCGATTTTATACCGGCCTCAATCCTTTCACCAGTCAGGATCAGATCAGTAAACCCAGCAGAGGAATTACCAATGAGATGATTGAAAAACGGACCAGATAGGGTCCCCAAGAACATATCTACCAGCTCCCGATCCGTCAATGGTGGCTGCACCCTGCCAGCCAGGTCTCTCCATTTCTGAGCGTACTCCTTAAAACCTTCACCCGACCCTAGCGACATACCCTGGAGTTGGGTACGCGTAGGAGCGAGGTCGGCATTATACTGATACTGCTTGTAAAAAGCAGTGGCCAGATCCTCCCAGTTACGAATGCTGATTCCATCTAGCTGATAGAACCAATCGAGGTGAGTCCCTGAAAGACTCTCCTGGAAGAAGTGGATCCAAAGGTTCTTGTCTGCTGTGTAAGGCTGGATCTTCCTTACATAAGAACGGAGGTGCATCTTGGGACAGGAAGCCCCATCATACTTCACGAAGGCAGGTGTTTTGAATTTGTGCGGGATCACCACTCCAGTAGATAACCCCAAGTCTCCGAAATCCAATCCAGGTACCCGTTGAACTTCCACAGCCTTTAATCTGTCTTCCAGCTGTTTGTACCGGTCTTCAGCAGGAGGGTACTGGTCGTCATTGAAGTCTGTTTCAGTATCAGAGCCCACAGGAGTAGTGACCTCCCTTTCATGGTGACTACCTTCCGTCACAGATGGAGGAGTCCTTTCAGCTTCAACAACCAAAGTGTTCCCGAGTCTACGCCCAGTGTTAAATAGCACAGTCCTCCTCTTCTTCTTAGTCTTCTTCAGCAGCATGGTCTTTAACTCTTGTTGACCCTGAGACAAGCCCTTGATCAGCTCCTGAAATTGGGCGTTTTGCGCCTGAAACTGGACGTTCTGCGCCTGAAGAGCCTTGATAGCCGCATCGGTTGATGATTCAGGAGGGTTCATGATGCTGAAATAAACAGCGAAGAACGGTAAACAACCTGAAAAGAAGAGTATTTATGATGCACATGATGAATGATATGTGTTTATGCAATGCATTCAAGAGTTCGAAAATTCAGGTTTGTCGTAGACCAAAAGGAACACACGTTATTTATTTAAGAAAATCATTGTTTGATACATCAAAGCCTCATGGGCAAAAGTACAAAAAGATCAAATCACATCCAAAATATGTTGCGCATCTTCTTTGGAGCTATGTAAGTGTTGAGACTCCTTTCCTCATGCAACAGGCGGGTGAGCTCCAAGACCTTCTTTTCACTGGCATGCAAACTAGTCTCAAGAGAATTCCGCTCTTCCTTAAGCTGGATCCAGCTCTTCTGCATCTCTTCCCAGGATGTGGGCATATCAGGGTGCTGAATAACATGAGACACCTCTCCCTCCAAGGCAGGTTCTTTGATTACTGGAAGCATGTGAGGATAAGGCATTACTAACTTCTGAGAGCGGGCTCGTACCCATTTGAGGTAAGGCTCCAAAGGGATGGAGTTCCTGTGCCCCAGTGTCTTGCTGTCTATCCTACTAGGCATCCTCCAAGCTCTGATAAATCTCTGGCGAAGTCCTTGAGTATCGTTGTCGAAGTCAAAAACTATGTCAGGTATCAACATGTCATGAGGACCATCCCTCCGAGCATAACCAAATTGTCTCCAAGCCAGGCATGGACTATAAGTAATACCCCCTCTGGTTCCAAGTAAAGGAACATTAGGATACTCCCCGCAACGATCAATGATAGTGACATCTTCCCTGGACCTAGGGCACCAATGTATATCTGCATGTGTAAGAGTCATCAACCGTTGTGACCATCTCAAACCCCGCTCGTTCTTCAGGACTGATTGTGGAAGGTGCGAAATAAACCACTTTCCCAGGAGAGGAGTGCAACACATAAGGACACCTCTTTTTCTCATGGTTCGAGTGTAACATGAGTGAAGGAGGTCCCCCAGTAACGTAGGTATAGGATTCCTGGACATAAAGATCTGGACAGCACTGATATCAATGAGATGATCTGGGTTAGGGAACAACACCAAACCATAAACAAGGAGGGCCACAACCTCTTCAAAAGCTTGCAAGTCGAGGGAATTCCAACATTCATAGGCCTTTTCAAACAGAAACCTGGCTAAGAATCCTTTGATACCACTTCTGACTTCCCAATGCCCCTTGAGGTCAGATGACTGTAGGTGCAAGGCTTTAGCAATCTCTTCAAGCTTAGGTTCCTTTTCTGTACCGTTGAAGGGTAGCTGATCAAGAATAGGGATCTTCAGGAGTCGGGAGAACTCCTCCAATGTAGGTACCAACTGATAGTCCAAGAAGGTGAAACAGTGATGCAGAGGGTCAAAGAATTGGAACAGGACTTTTATCATATCTTCCTCAATGTTGGTGTTGACCAAGCTGATGAGGCTTCCATGCCTTTCACTGAATGAAGAGTTCTCGGGAATCCTGGATATAAGCTCCTTAAGCTGAGGAGAGATCCTTACAAGACTGATTGGAATTGTCTTTCTACGAACAGTTTCCATGTCCTACAAAACAAGAACAAAGATGAAAATTCGAACCCCTGAAATGGTTAGTTAATGCATATGATGCTGGATGATGTCATGATGCTATGATTAAACACAGGTATTTACAAAGACAAACATGTAAGGCACACAAGGCACACAAGACAGGCCCTTAAGGTTTAAGGCCAGCATGAGGTCTGGGTAGTACCCTCTTGAAGTTGGTGGGTTCAACCTGTCCTAATCAAGGTAACCGGGTTCTAAGGTTCCCAATATCACGGGATTGCTTTCATTGTTCATCGTTTCGATTTAGCCACTGAACTGGCGACCGAAATATTCCAGGAAAGCAACCCTCAATTGAGTGTAGTATCGAGTATCAACCAACCTCGGACTGCACCAAAGTCAGTTATCTCACTACCCTAAAGAGGCCAAGATTGTTCAATTAAGGTTCCTAAGGTCTGTTGATGCTTCATGACACCACATGGAGGCCCCGTACTCTCCTTGACTGACTCAAGGGTTACCGGTACACACCAAAATGCCACATCAACATAGCAGACTGTTTCAACCATGTCGGTATACCCCGCACAGTTCCCTCACAGCCTTGTTGCTACTTTCTAAGAAGGTATTCCCCAGATCCGGGTTAGGATCTATAGAACTCCCAAGCAACCCACAATTTTAAAGCATACAAGGAAAGCAATTGAAAACACAATGATCTTAGTCCTAAGGTACACCTCACTTTAAGTTTGTCCCCAGCAGAGTCGCCAGTTCTGTGATCGGTGGATCTGGAACTGACTGTTTTAAAGCTGGTTCGCGAAATGTCGCGGAAGCAAGAGTCGCCACCGTCTTTTATTTTCTCCAAATGGAAAGGACAAAAGCACAGAAAAATTCCTTAAAAGAGATTGCTCTCGGTTCGGGAGGTAGGTTATAGAAAGGGAAGGTGTTAGCACCCTTTCTATCCATGGTTATCCATGGGCTCTTAGATACTTGCTCAATGTGTTTTCAAAATGTTTGCTTGCTTTTCAATGTGGGTTTCAAAAATATTCTTTGAAAAGTTTCAGTTTAACTCGTACGTCAGAGTGTTTGAAAAATTTGCTTTGAAAGCTTTTGAAAAGTGTTGGTGTGAAAAGGTTTTTTTGTTTGTTTTTGAAGAGAGCAAGTATCCATGAGAACCTACCTACCCTAAGGAATTCGTCTGTGTAAATGTCCTTTAAAGTAGTGCCATCCCACCATTGAGAGGTAGGTAGCACCACCGTTGGAGGTGTTCGGGTCAATTCGAGTTTAGGGACATGGTGATCACCGGAGCAATAGGAAGACACCTTAGAAGCTACCCTCATGCCAGGTTCCCGGATCATGAGGACTTACTAAGACGTCTTCTACTCGACGATCACCTTTCGAAAGGCAACAGTGAGGCGCACCCTAGGGGTGGTGTGTGCGAATTGTGTGTCATTTTCAGTTTATTGTTTGTCTTGTCATGCAATGGTGATCTAACGATTTGATTTTATTTTTGGGCATTCATTCTTTCATGCATATTTATTAACAGTTAAAAGTGCGGGAATTTAAATCTAAACTATTACAACCGGCGCGGGTCCACATCGCCAAAAAAACCGAACCCGATTTGACTGAAAGTAAAATAAAGCGAATAAATAAAAAGTGCAAGAAATAAATCTAAACTTATTACAAGGCTTTGGGGCATATACAGAGTTATTTACACAATATAAAACAAATGCGCGAAATAAAGAGATTTAACAAAATTAGGGCGTTGGACCCTTTTACAAATAATTAAAATTAATCAAGGAATCTAAAATTAAAAATTAAATGAAAAATAATGTTTTTGTATTTTTTAGGTTTAAAAGAAAAAGAGAAAAAATTAATTAGAATTAAAGTGCTAAACCCTAGTTTTAATGTTTTTTAAGTTTATTATGAAAAAAGATTTAATTTCTAACCTAATTAACTTCTAAACTAATTTATGTACAATTTTTGATTTATAGAAAATAAATAATAAATAATAATATTGTGAGAAAAAGGAAAAAAATTAAAAAAGGATATAAAAAAATAATAATTAACCTAATTCTACATTTTTTGGATTTTTATTATGAAAAAAGAATTAAAATTAAAACTAAGACCTAATTAAACTAAATGAGTTACATTTTAATTTATTTATAAAAGAATCAAAATTAATTATATTTTTTTTTTTGCCTTTTCTGTATTTTTAATGTTTTTTTATATTTTTGTAAAAATTAATTAAATCAGAAAGTAAAACACAAGTAAATTTAAAAATAATAGAATATGAAGAAAATTAAAAAAGAAAAAGGATAGAACCAGGAGGGTGTGGTCCCAAATTTGGAGGTGCAAGCCTGAAAAGCCTGGCCCATTTGCTGGCAATTTGTTGACTTTTTCCATTCAAGTGTGCGCCTGCTGACTTGATGTATGGTGCACTCTTCATCTTGGCCATGGATCTGAGGCCCTGGGACACGTGGAGGTTGAATTCTGATGGAGTATGGTGAGCATCAGTGTGAGCGCTGCATGTGAATTGGAAATGAAAAATAACATTAAATTTTGCAAGACCTGGGACTTGAACCCAGGTCATTGTGGTTACATGCGCGTGTCTTGGCCAGCTGAGCTAGTTAATTCATTCGTTATATAATAAACAAATAAATCATATAAAATAAAAGCAACACGCTAGTGACTTGAAGCGCGCGAACTTTGAATGGACAAGTCGCTGGTGGACACGTCTTCTTCTTCCTCGTGTCCCCTGTAACACAAACACATAAAGCAACGGTTTTGAAACGTAGTGTTAGGGAAGCTACAAAAAAATAGCGAATAGCTCGTTTCCTAATATAAATTAGGCGCGAGTATGTCTTCTTCTTCGTCTCAAGATGCTGAGTGTGATGGTGTTGCTCTGAAGTTCTGATTTTTCTTATTTACAAAAGCCCCAATTTAAGAAGCTGGAAAACCTAGAACATGAAAATGGTAAAATCGTGTATGGCTTATGAAAATGCAATTAAATACCATGAACAGCTTGGAAACTTTGTGAGGAACATGAATGTGTAATTAAAAATGCAAGAGGATGCGTAGAATCAAGAACACGAATTCAAAAATTTGCTGTACAGTTTCACTTGTAGATACCAGTTCAAGGAGTTTTGGAAGATGTTATGATTTGGGACACGTTCAGAATTGTCTCAGGAAGCTATTGGTACAAAAATTTTGGCTTGAAAAGATCCCTAGCATTGATTTCAGTTTTTCCTTATATGGCCAAATTTTCAAAATGTCCAATGGCTTTTGAACGAGTTTTTTGCTATGTTCCAGTTAGGGTTGGACTCAGTGATCATCATAGAATTGAATAGGCTTGCTATTTGACCTTAATCCAAGCTTGGGAAAGAATTGATCTTAGGGTTTCATCCATTAACCATTTTCCTTCTTTTTAGCCAAAACCTAGACCTAGTGTGCAAATGAACCTTAGCCTGATTTTTGAGTTGGTTCATGATACATAGAACTTGTCCAAGTTCATATGACACCATTTCATTGATTTTTAAATTTTATTTGAATTTTCAAAGAATTAAAATGAATTAAATCATCAAAAATTAAATAAAATAAAAAAGTCAACATTTGGTCTTGAAACTACTCATGGAACACGTGTGTGGCATGACAAGGATGAACAAAGTGAGAAAAATGGGGCCCTTTTGTCAAAATTGGATTTTCAAGGATAGTTGACTTTTGCCATTTCACAAAATTTTCCCAACTTCCACAAGGCATAACTTGCTCAATTTTTAAGATTTTCTCATGTTCTTGGACATTTTGGAAAGGTCTTTGAGTCCTTTAACCAATGCCTTTGGTCCCATGTCATTTTGATTTACCAATCTCAAGTTATGGTCTTTGACTTAAAGTCCCTTTTTGTTGACTTTTGAAAATGACCTGTAATGTTGAAATTGATAACTTTTTGTGAGAGCATTTCTTGGACTTGAAGTATGAAGATGAGTTGTAGGAAATGTCTTTCTCTTCAAAATGAGCTTTGGATGGAATTTTTCTGATAATCCATGTGAAAGTTATGCCCTGGTCAATTTCAGTTGACTTTTTCAGCTGTCCAAATATAGCAACTTTTGCATCTTTGATGATTTCTGAGCCAAATTTTGAGAATCATGATCAAGCATTGATCAAATGATGTTTGTGGCTTCAAAATGATATATTGACCAAAAATTGGAACTTTTGACTGTCAAATGACCATTTTGCCCCTACAGTTGACTGTAGTGCAATTTAGGGTTTTGACTGTGCAATCTTGAGCTGAATGCCTTGAAACTTGATATGGGAATGCTTGACCATGTTTGTAAGCATATGAGACTTGATTGAGCCCTTGAAAACTTCCTTTTCTTGATCAGACTTGAAACCCTAATTTTGACTGTATGGGAAACTGTTGCACTGCACAACCCTTGGGGAACTTTCTAGCTTGGCTTGGCAATTTCTTGAGGAATATGGGAGGGCAAATTTTGGGGTATAACAACCGGCAATGCAGAAAGTCTGCATCTTTGGGCGTATAATACCCGACCAGTAGGGTTAGTTTCTCATTCTTGGTTCATCTAATCTCTGTTTCTTTTGTGTATAGCAAAATTTTCATATAACCTATTGTTTTAATTTATAGAGCACACTGGTTGCTGCTTGCTATCAACCCGATAAGAGAAGTCGTGTATTATCTGAATTCGGTAAATGGTGAATGGACCAATTATCCGGCTATGAAGGAAATCGTTGATTTGTAAGTGGGATCGTTCTAAATATATATTCGTGTATATTTATATATTTTCTTATTTGTGGGATTGATCTAAACATATGCTTTTATATATTTAATAATTAGATCAATACAAGTGTTCCGTAGTCAACGGGACGCACAGGTATCCCGGACTAAATCAAACAACATCACTTGGATCCAAGTGCAGGTACATTACTTTTCACAATTTTGCTTATAATATTTATGCTACTTGGTAAAACAAGACAACTATAGAATCTTATTTGTTTTATTATGTAGTGTCCGCAACAGCGAAACAGTCATGATTGCGGATACTTTGTTTTGAGGTTCATGAAAGAAATCCTTCAGGCGAATCAATTAGAGATTCCGCTCACGGTATGAATTTATAACTTAAGATAATTTCATATAATTTATTACATTTAACTAAATATATCATTTATATTAAGTTTTTGTTTTGTAGTACCTTGACGAATTCCGTGCTGCTGGGTACCCGAAGCTTAAGTTGGAAGAAATTAAAGAAGATTTGTGTCAATATTATATTAAGCAATTTTTCATGTAAGATTTGTGTCGATTTGAACTATAATATTATTGATGTAATGATGTATATATATAATTTTGGATATTATAATGGTATTATATTAGTATATATATTGTCTTACTGATGGCTGAAATAATAGCGTCGAAAATATATTACAGGTCAAAAATATATTACAGGTCGAAAATATTACAGGTCGAAAACATTACAGGTCGACTGGGAGGATTAAATTATAGGCTGCACATAAAAATACCTCATTTAGAAACGACAGCGCTTTTAAAAAGCGCTCTTAAAGGTCCACCTACTAAAGCGCTTCTTAGTAAAAGCGCTGCCAAAGACCAGTAAAAAAGCATAAAAAATTAAAAAAAAAACGCAGCATACAAAAGCGCTTTTGGAAAAGCGCTCTTATAGGGGGGGCCTATCAGAGCGCTTTTTCCAGAAAAAGCGCTCTCATAGGGGGGCCTACCAGAGCGCTTTTCCAAAAGCGCTTTTGTATGCTGCGTTTTTTTTTAATTTTTTATGCTTTTTTACTGGTCTTTGGCAGCGCTTTCTGGGAAAAGCGCTCTTAAAGGGGGGTCTACCAGAGCGCTTTTTCCAGGAAAGCGCTCTTATAGGGGGTCCTACCAGAGCGCTTTTTCCAGGAAAGCGCTCTTAAAGGGGGGGTCTACCAGAGCGCTTTTAGAAGCGCTTTTGTTACCTACGCCAGCGCCAGCTATTAAAGCGCTTTTAAGCGCTTTTAAAGGCCAAAATAAGCGCTTTAAAAGCCCTTTTCCGTAGTAGTGAGGTGTTATTCTAGGAAGCGTTGCTAAAGGTATACCTTAGACAGCGCTTTTCAGAAGTGCTGTTAAAGGGTATACCTTAGACAACGCTTTCCAGAAGCGCAGCTAAAGGCATTACTCTAAAAGCGCTGCTAAAGCCTAAAGCGTTGCTAAAGGTAATACCTTTAGCAGCGCTTCTTGAAAGTGCTGTCTAAGATAATTAAATAGTGTCTTAATCCCTAAATTGGTTATCAGATTTCCAAAAATTCCAAATCGTACAAGCGAAACCCCACACCCAGAAATCGCTCTTGTTCATCTTCTTCTCCAACTCGTCTCCTCCCATTCACCGTCCAACCGTGGTTCTTCCTCCAACTCTTCTCCAACTCGTCTCCTCACCGTCCAACCGTACTTTGGTGGTTCTTCCTCCGTGCAGAAGCAACTCTCTCCGGTGTTCCGATAACAACAACAGGTCAGTTCCGATAACACCATTTATGCACTTTTACATTATTAAGTTATTCTTTTCTATTGAATAAAAATGTGGATGGTCATGATACTAGTTAGAACTGGGTAGGAAGGAAACAGTGCTTTTGTGAATAAGTGCTTTTGTTTGGGGGATAACGCACCCTTTTAGAACTAAAATTTATTTTAAATCCGTGTATACTTTGTGTTTTGACAGAAACGTATTATACCATTTTGTGCCCTAATTAGTGTTTTTGTTTAACTTAGATAATAGTTAAAACCATGGATAAAAAATGGATGTGTTCCGATCGATTGTCAAAAGAGTACGAGAATGGGGTATTAGAGTTCGTTAAGTTTGCTGTTGAACACGCTGAAGACCCGAATAGAATGAAATGTCCTTGCTTGGGTTGTTGTTATGTGGGTCGGGTTGACGCAGATGGATTGAAATCACATTTACTAATGCGCGAAATTGATCGAAGTTATACGTGTTGGATATTTCATGGTGAGAAAAGCATCGAGAATGTTGAACCGGGGGTGAAAAGTAATGCGACATATGTTTCGTACGACAATGCCATGGATACATATGATTGTGATCGAGTCGAAGAGATTGCAGAAGCACTTGAAGAAGATCTTCAAGATTGTCCCAAAATGTTTGAGAGGTTGGTAAGCGATGCGGAGAAACCGTTGTATAAAGATTGCCCCAAATTCACAAGATTGTCTGCGGTATTAAAATTGTACAAATTAAAGGCGCGCAATGGATGGTCGGATAAAAGTTTCACACACACTACGAAAAAAACAATTTTTGGCAGCGCATCTACGAAAGCGCTTTTAAGAGAAAGCGCTTTCGTAGCCTTTAAAAAAAATTCGCTTTAAAAAAGCGCTTTTATAGGGTTTCCTACGAAAGCGCTTTTCAGAAAGCGCTTTCATAGGTATTTGAAATATCTAACCTACGAAAGCGCTTTTGAAAAGCGCTCTTATAGGTGGCCCTATAAAAGCGCTTTTGAAAAGCGCTCTGAAAGGGGGACCTACGAAAGCGCTTTCTAAAGCGCTCTTATATGGGGAACATACGAAAGCGTTTTTTACCTCAGAAACGCTCTCATATATGGGTCTTAGAAAGCGCTTTTAAAAGCGCTTTCGTAGGTTATATCCCTAAATACGAAATTTGCCCTCACTTGTTCATTTCTTCGTCTTCTTCATTTCTTCTTCCTGTTACCGTTCGTTTCTCGCCGTCGCCGTTACTATTCCTCTTCCTTGCATTCTGTTCCTGTTCCTGTTCGTGTTCGTCCCATTGTTGCGTTTCCAGAATCCCATTGCTGCGTTCGTTCACTGCTGCTTCGTCTTCCTTCGTCGCTGTCGTTCTTCCCTCTTCTTCAGTCGTCGCCGCCGTTCACTGCGTTCTTGTCCATCTTGGTAAGTTTCTTCTTCTTCCATTATCTGTTCCATTATTTGACCGTTTAGTTATGGATGTTCTGGCCTGTTCCGATTTCTTCTTCCATTATCTGAGTATTTCTAGGGATAGATAATGTTGTTAGTATATGTTTGGATTCTTGTTGGAAAACACCAACGTTATGATACAGGAAGAAACTTACGCACATTTTACTTGTTGTGCTACAATATGTTTAATATTGGTTACTCTGGATTGTTTGTAGTTGATGACACTCCAAAGATGTTATGTGGCCTGTCTTGATTCCATATACCGATTTTTAAACGCACCCGTGTCATTCATTATATATTCTTGCATGTTTACCCAATTTGGCTAACTTTTGAAGATGATACACAATGGTTCTATAACTTCTTAAAGATGATAATTAGAGAAACTGAAAATATGAGTTAAATTTTAAGTACTTTCTTGACTTTGGCCCTACACCCTTCACAGTTCATATTAGTTTTACCTTCAACTTTTTTAGTTTGGTCATCAAATGACACTTGTAGTCTTTGGATGTACTTAAGTTACAAAGTTGTTCCCGTAAGTTTGAATTACATTCATTTTTTAGTTTGGTCATCAAATGCCTCAGGAGATTGTAAGGTAAAAAAACATATGAAAATGGATATAAAAGTCCCTTACATGGCATCTTTTCAAATATCTTTTAGTTATAATTGTTATTTCCCTTTTTTGTAATGCTTTGTATTTATAGAATTATGTATATAGAATTATGTATATTTCTCTTTTTTCAAATATCTTTTAATTATGTATTTACAAATCTAACACTATCCTTTTTCTACTTATTTTTTGTTTATATGTTTCTTATTTGTGGGTTGATGTATGTTTTATTTCTCCGGGTGCATGCTACATAATTTTGGTGGTAACATTGAAATGGTTTGTGTTTTGGATTATATTTGTGGGTTTATGTTGACTTTGTGAATTCACTATTTCTAATATTTTTGTTGTATTATTGTCATAGCTTTCCCAAACATTGAAAATATATATGTGACATTTATTGTGAACCTTTATGTTAAAATAGTATATATCTTTCGACAATCGATCCAAAATATTGAATAACATTCTATGAATTTGCAGCGTTTCCCGGCCTAGTTCGACGTACGACGCTCATTATCCGCGTTTCTTAGAGTTCGAAACATCTGAGAGGTAACTTTCTTCCTCAAATTACTGGTATATATTGTGATGAATTTGTCTTAAATTGTCTTTCGTATGTTGCATTTTCTTGATACGGATTCATTCCGTGTATACTTTGCGTTTTGACAGAAACGCAGTATACTACTGTTTTGTGCACTAATTAGTTGATATGGATAAGACATGGATGTATTCCAATCGATTGTCGAAAGACTACGAGAATGGTGTTTCCGAGTTTGTTAAGTTTGCTGTTGCGCACGCCAAAGACCCCAGTCGTATGACATGTCCCTGTTTGTATTGCTGTTATGGGAACCGGGTTGACGCAGTTCAGTTGGCATCGCATTTAATTCGGTATGGAATTGATAGGAGTTATACATGTTGGAATATGCATGTTGAGAAAAGTAACGGGAATGTTGAATCGGGGTATGCAAGGACCTATGTTTCAAATGATGATTGCACAGATACATACGATTATGATCGAGTCGAAGAAATTGCAGAAGCGCTTGAAGAAGATCTTAACGATTGTCCTAAAATGTTCGAGAGGTTGGTAAGCGATGCAGAGAAACCGTTGTATAATGGTTGTACAAAATTCACAAGATTGTCTGTGGTGTTAAAGTTGTACAACTTAAAAGCCGACAATGGATGGTCGGATAAAAGTTTCACAGAGTTATTAGCCCTTATGAAAGATATGCTACCAGAGGATAATGTTCTTCCCAATCGAACGTATGAGGCCAAAAAGATGTTGTACTCCATTGGCATGAGCTATGATAAGATACATGCGTGTCCAAAAGATTGCGTTTTGTTTCGAAATGAGTATGCATCGTTAAATGAGTGTCCTAAATGCGGTGCCCCTCGATATAAGAAAAAGTTGTCTCCAGCAAAAGTCTTATGGTATTTTCCTATAATCCCGAGATTTAGACGGATGTATCGTAGTGAAACTGATTCAAGACACTTGACTTGGCATTCAGATGAAAGAATTATTGATGGAAAATTTCGACATCCGGCAGATTCTCCACAGTGGATGAAAATTGATAATGATTATCCTGAATTTGGAAAAGAAGCAAGAAACCTTCGCTTGGCATTGTCTACTGATGGAATGAACCCACACGGTATTCAAAGTATCTCGCATAGCACATGGCCTGTGATTCTTATGATTTATAACCTACCTCCATGGCTATGTATGAAGCGTAAGTACATGATGATGTCTATGTTAATTTCTGGGCCTAAACAACCAGGAAATGACATAGACGTATACTTGGAACCATTAATCGAAGATTTGAAGATTTTGTGGGAGAACGGTGTGGAGGTTTATGATGGTTATAGGAAAGAAAGTTTCAACTTGAGGGCGATGTTGTTTGGAACAATTAACGATTTTCCAGCATACGGCAATCTATCCGGGTATAGCATTAAAGGTGAAAAAGCGTGTCCTGTTTGTGAAGACGGAACCGATACCATGCGATTGAAACTTTGTCAGAAGAATGTCTTTCTCGGTCATTGTAGATTCTTAACTTCTAAACATCAGTATTGTGGATGGAGAAAAGCGTTCAACGGAGATACCGAACAACGTAGAGCTCCGCCTGGTTTGACAGGTGATCAAATTTTTGAAAAGGTGAAAGATGTGAATATTCAGTTTGGCAAGCCTTTTGCACATAAATTTGTCACAGGTGGGTGGAAGAAGAGGTCGATTTTTTTTGAATTGCCATATTGGAAATCTTTGTACGTAAGACATTTTCTTGATGTGATGCATATTGAAAAAAATGTATTTGACAGTGTTATTGGTACGTTACTCAATATAAAAGGGAAGTCTAAGGATGGCCTTAAATCAAGGGAGGACATGGTAGACATGGGAATAAGAACTGAACTGGGACCCGTGAAGAAAGGAAGACGGACATACCTACCACCTGCTGTTTACACTCTATCTAGAAAGGAGAAAAAAATATTGTGTAAGTTTCTGAGTGAAGTTAAAGTTCCAGAAGTCTACTCATCAGATATTAGAAGACTTGTGTCTATGAAAGACCTCAAGTTAAAGAGTTTAAAGACGCATGATTTCCATGTTATAATGGAACATTTTCTACCGATAGGTATACATTCTATTCTGCTAGAAAAGGTAAGAAGCGCAATAACTAAATTGTGTTTTTTCTTCAAGTCAATTTGCAGTAAGGTGATCGATCCTGAGATCTTGCCAACATTGCAAAAAGAAATAGTTGTTACTTTGTGTGAGCTTGAAATGTATTTTCCTCCCTCGTTTTTTGACATAATGGTTCATCTTGTCGTTCATCTTGTGAAAGAGACACAATTGTGCGGACCAACTTATATGAGATGGATGTACCCTGCTGAACGTTATATGAAAATATTAAAAGGGTATGTGAAAAATCGGAGTCGACCAGAGGGTTGTATTGCCGAAAGATACATTGTTGAAGAAGCGGTTGAGTTTTGTACTGAATATTTGTCAAATGTTCAATCAATTGGACTCCCCAAATCTCATGTTGTTGAAAAAAAAGAAGGTAAGAAGCTAATTGGAAATAAAGTTGTGACAGTATCAAGGGTCGAACGGGATCAAGTGCATTTGTATGTTCTGCACAATGAGATTGAGGTTGAGCCGTATGTTGAAATACACAAGGGTGTTCTTCGAGGTTTAAATTCGAATAGAAATGAGAATTGAATTGTACGAGAGCACAATCGAAGTTTCATACCATGGTTTAAGGAACATATTTATTCAAAGTATCGTTCAGATCCCGCCTCAGTGACAGAAAGGTTGAGATGTTTAGCATATGGTCCAAGTTTGGTTGCGTTTTCTTATAGCATTGAATCTTTTACCAGAAATGATCAAAATGAGAATGAATCATGCATTAGAAATGATCATAATGAGGGTATTTGGATCAATCCAACCGTCCGTGTTGTTAAGAGACGAGTAGAACATATTCCTACCAAGAAAAGAAAGAGATGTTAGTGAAAAAGGTAATAGTATATATAATTATAGACAATGTCATTCAATAAAATGTATATATATGCCATTTCATTTTTTTCATTATAGTATAATATATATAGCCTATATCATTTCATTTTTTTCATTATAGTATAATATATATAGCCTATATCATTTCATTTTTTTCATTATAGTATAATATATATAGCCTATATCATCCAGTAAAATTTAAATATACGTCATTTCATTTTTTTGCTTTATGGAATTTTATACATGTCATTTAATTTAATCTAATTTTTCTTTATTACAGGTCAAATGGCTAGTAACCAAGATAATTCAGAAAATGTTCCACAAGGAGATGTTCCACAAGATAATGTTCCACAAGACACTTCAGATAAGGACATCACACGAGGCATAACTATCATGCGGGGAATCATCCGTGATAGAGATAGAGGTATTAAGTATAATGTAGATTGGAATAATGATGACCAACTAATTGGGCCTAATTCTGCAAAGCTGACAAGCTACATCGGTACGCTTGTTCGTATGCACATTCCGATCACCACTCCTAGCTGGAAAAAAGGAGAGTTGGATGCTAAAGAAAGAATTTGGACCGAGATAAAGGTATCATATATGGTTGTTGTTATTTGCTTTATTTTGACGAAAATATTGTTTTTAAATTACATATACTAACACCCTCTATGCGTATGTTTTTTTGTAGAGGTCTTTTAACATTGAAGATGCCCACAAAAAGTATATAATGGGCTTGGCCGGAAAAAGACATAGAGGGTGGAGAAATTTTTTGACAAAGAAGTTTTTTAAAGACGATGAAGGAAATTTTGTTGAAGAGGATCCTGAACGACCAAATAAATATGAGAGCTTCATTACACCCGAAGAATGGGTTGCTTTTGTGGGCCAAAGAAGAGACGAGAATTTCAAGAAAGTGAGTGCTGTAAATCGGGATAGAGCGTCAAAACCCGCATATCCATATAAAAAAGGTCGTTTGGGATATGCACGCTTACAGGAAAAAATTGTAAGTAAATCTCAATTCTACGATCTTATTAATTATCTCAATGTGTATTATTAATTTGTAACAATGTGTATTGATGATTTTATTATTTGTAACAATGCGTAGTTGGAGGAGACGCAGAGTGACGAAACATCACTACCTGCACATGTGCTGTGGAAGGAAGCTCGTGTTGGCAGAGATCAAGTTGTTAACCCCGATCTGCAACATATTTATGATGAGTGTGTAAGTATACCATTATGTCTTTAATTAATATATAATTAACGTTGTGTCTTTAATTATTAATATTTAAATGAATTACAGGAGACTATATCGCAATCGGTATCCACGGGTGATGACCCGAATATCAGGAGCGTACTCAGTCGAGCACTATGTGTTGCTAAGTATCCGAGACGAGTGAGGGGTAAAGGCCATGGTGTGACTCCTACCTCTCTGTATAACAATCCAAGAAAAAGAAATCCTAGCAATGCAGAAGTGATGCAAACATTGCAGGATTTATAAGCACAAGTCCGTGAACTGCAGAGGGACAAAGAGAGATATATGGAAGAAAGGAGCAGTTCACAGTTGAAAGAAACTAGTGACAAGGCTAGTATCAACTGTCAACAAAATTTTCCCGAGGTAATTAAGATGATAATCCATTATATTTAGAGAAAGTATAATTATAACGGTTATTATTGTCAACATTAAAGGAAGTCTAACGGTTATTATTGGTTTAGGGCATTTCATGTTGTCAGCTGTATCTAGCGTCTCCGACTTATCGGATAGTTGGCAAGGGAAAAGTGCACAACACCTCGGGAGATTTAATTCACCATAGACCGCTCCCGGATGGCCACATGAAGGTATCAGTTGATGTTGTTTTAGATATGAATGCATTGCTACCGGTACCTGACATTGTTGCGGAGACCACATTGCTGCGAGATGCAGTAGGATCTTTTGTGGCATGGCCATCAGACCTCATCTGCATAGATGATCAGGTATGTTGAAAACCATTATGAATCTTTAAGTATTCAACTGACAGTTCTGACCTGAATTTTATACATGGTAATTTTAGACTCCTACAAAACCCGCATCTAAGGATAAAGGGATTTTGCAGCGCGGCGAGTCTTTTGCATCGCAAAGACAGGTACTTTTAAAGTGTTTCATTTATGATCGGAATAAAAAACTGCATAACTTTGTATCTTACATAATTCTATATGATTTTTAAGGTACCTTCTCAAGATCAGTCACAGCAGGTGAGCCAGAAAGTTAGTAGGGTTCCACCTAAGAAGAAGGTTCTTGTCCGTAAATTTGTGCCTAGGTATCGACAGTGTCTGGAGACACTAGTTGGCACATCAGATTTGATGAATGATGGAATTCGTCAAATCGATGTGGATGAAATTGTCTTTGGTTTTCCATGTACCGAAACAATTGGATTAGAGGACATGGAATAAATCTTTCATCATCGAGAGTTAGGCATCAGTGTGATGCACTCGTACATCCGGTAACCCGATCAATATATTATTTAATTGGTTAAACATTTTTTTTAAACATTTAATTGAAATAGTCTAATATTAATTATGTTTTTATTTAAGGATGTTATTTGACAAATTGATGCGCGGGAATCAATTGTCAAATAGATTCCATTTCGTGTCTTCCTCCCGTGTCAGCGGAGCAACAATTTCTAGGGAACCTGATTCAGTAAGAGAACACTTGGTCGAAAGATTCATGACAACTGCCAGTACAGAGAGCTTGTATCTTTTGCCTTATAATACAAGGTTAGATTTTCATTCTAAGCTCCTTTTAATATTTGTATTTTTTACATTAAAATTCGCTTCTAAATTGTTGCTTTAATTTATAGATGTCACTGGTTGTTGCTTGCAATCAATCCCATAAAAGAAGTGGTCTATTACCTGAATTCGGTTGACGGTGATTGGACAAATTATCCGGAAATGAAGCTAGTGATTGATACGTAAGTGACATTATTCTAAATATTCGTTTGTGTTTATATATTTAATTATTTCAATGTCATTGTTCTAAATAAATATTTTAATTTTGTCATCAGTTCAATACAAGTATTCCGATGTCAAAGGGAAGCACGAGTACCAAGGTCTAAATCAAACAACATTAATTGGATCAAAGTACAGGTATATAAATTTCAACAATTTTTCTTATAATATTTATGCTACTTGATAAATCAATAGATGTGTATAATCTTATTTGTTTTTCTATGTAGTGCCCTCAACAACAAAACGGCATAGATTGCGGATACTTCGTTTTGAAGTTTATCAAAGAAATCATTCAAATGAATGAAATTGAGATTCCAATCACGGTATGGATTTATACTTTGTTTTATTACTTATCGGATTTTGCATATAATTTATTACATTAAACTAAATCATGCATATATTTTATTTTGTAATGTAGTATTTTGATCAATACAATTGTCCATATTACTCGCCACGTCAATTGGAAGAACTCAAAGAGGAGTTGTGCCAATATTTTATTGAGCTAAGAATCTTATAATAAGGTACGAATACATTGTTGTGTGAAAATTGGTTAATTATGAATATATTGTTTTGTGTATACAACACTGACCGTGTTATTATGTTCATATTGCAGGATCAGGACCTTGGATATATATGTAGATTAGGATTGATTTACTTAGTGTTATATAGCTGATTTCTTAGGGTGTATTTTGTTACGTTTAAAAACATGTTAATATTGAATTACCATGGTGTATATATATTTTGGATATGAATTGATTATAATGGTATTTGTATATATATATATATATATAATATTTGGTATTTGAATTACATTTGGTATTTGGATTAAAACTAATATATATTGGTATTTCTAGATTAGATTGTAAAATACCGGTTTAAGAATTACAGGTTTGCTGCAAAAAAATGCAGGTTTAGAAATTTTTTAAATTTTAGATTTTTCAGTAGAAAACCTATGAAAGCGCTTTTAAGAAAAAAGCGCTCTCGTAGGCCTACCTATGAAAGCGCTTTTTGATTAAAAGCGCTTTCATAGGTAGGCCTACGAGAGCGCTTTTTTCTGAACAAAAAGCGCTCTTATAGGCCTACTTTAGATTGCCTGACACGCATTCTGAATACACCTATGAAAGCGCTTTTTCAGAAAAAAGCGCTCTCGTAGGCCTACCTATGAAAGCGCTTTTTACCAAAAAGCGCTTTCATAGGTAGGCCTACGAGAGTGCTTTTTTCTGAACAAAAAGCGCTGCTAAAACCTTTAGCAGCGCCACCTACGAGAGCGCTTTTAAGCGCTTTTAAAGCCCAAAAAAGCGCTTTCGTAGGTTATTTCTGGCATAGTGACAGTTATTATCCCTTTTGAGAGATATGCTTCCTGAGGATAATGTTCTTCCTAGTCGAACCTACGAGGCCAAAAAAATGTTGTGCTCTATTGGAATGAGCTATGATAAGATACATGCATGTCTAAATGATTGTATTTTGTTTCGAAACGAATATGCATCGTTGAATGAGTGCCCAAAGTGCGGTTTATCTCGATATAAGAAAAAATTATCTCCAGCGAAAGTCTTATGGTGTTTTCCTATTATTCTGAGATTTAGACGCATGTTTCATAGTGAAACCGATGCTAGACACTTGACTTGGCATGTAGATGAAAGAATTATCGATGGAAAGTTTCGACATCCGGCAGATGCACCACAGTGGAAGAAAATTGATAATGATTATCCTGATTTTGGAGGAGAAACAAGAAACATTCGCTTGGCATTATCTACGGATGGAATGAACCCGCATGGTCTTCAAAGTATCTCACATTCCACATGGCCTGTGATTCTTATGATTTATAACCTACCTCCATGGCTATGTATGAAGCGCAAGTACATGATGTTATCTATGTTAATTTCTGGGCCTAAACAACCAGGGAATGACATAGATGTATATTAGAAACCTTTAATCGAAGATTTGAAGATTTTGTGGGAGAACGGTGTGGAGGTTTATGATGGATATAGGAAAGAAAGTTTCAATTTGTGGGCGATGTTTTTTGGCACAATTAACGATTTTCCAGCATATGGAAATCTATCCGGGTATAGCATTAAAGGTGAAAAAGCGTGTCCTATCTGTGAAGATGGAACCGATACGACACGATTGAAACTTTGTTAGAAGAATGTCTTTCTCGGTCGTCGTAGATTCTTAAATTCAAAACATCAATATCGTGGATGGAGAAAAGCGTTCAATGGAAATACCGAACAACGTAGAGCTCCACCTGGATTGACAGGTGGTCAAATTTGTGAAAAGGTGAAAGATGTGAATATTCAGTTTGGCAAGCCTTTTGCATATAAAGTTGTCACAGGTGGGTGGAAGAAGAGGTCAATTTTTTTTGAATTGCCATATTGGAAATCTTTGTACGTAAGACATTTTCTTGATGTTATGCATATTAAAAAAATATATTTGAAAGTGTTATTGGTACGTTACTCAATATAAAAGAAAAGTCTAAGGATGACATTAAAGCAAGAGAGGACATGGTAGAGATGGGAATAAGAACTGAATTAGGACCCGTGAAGAAAGGAAGACGAACATATCTACCACCTGATGCTTATACTCTATCTAGAAAGGAAAAGAAAATATTGTGTAAGTTTCTGAGTGAAGTTAAAGTTCCAGAAGGTTACTCCTCAGACATTAGAAGACTCGTGTCCATGAAAGACCTCAAGTTAAAGAGTCTGAAGACACATGATTGCCATGTCATAATGGAACATTTTCTACCAATAGGTATACGTTCTATTTTTCCAGAAAAAGTAAGAAGCACTATAACTAAATTGTGTTTTTTTTTCCAGGTTAATTTGTAGTAAGGTGATCGATCCTGAGATCTTACCAGTATTGCAAAAAGAAATCGTTATTACTCTGTGTGACCTTGAAATGTATTTTCCTCCATCATTTTTTGACATTATGGTACATCTTGTTGTTCATCTTGTGAAAGAGACACAATTGTGTGGACCAGCTTATATGAGATGGATGTACCCTGTTGAACGTTATATGAAAATATTAAAAGGGTACGTGAAAAATCGAAGTCGTCTAGAGGGTTGTATCGTTGAGCGATACGTTGTTGAAGAAGCGGTTGAGTTTACTGATTTTTTGTCCAATGTGCAATCCATTGGACTCCTCAAATCTCATTTTTTTCGAAAAAAAAAGAAGGTAAAAAATTAATTGGAAATGAAATTGTGACAATATCAAGGGATGAACGGGATCAAGTGCATTTGTATGTTCTGCACAGTGACACTGAGGTTGAGCCGTTTGTTGAAATGCACAAGGCTATACTCCGAGGTGAGAATCAAAGTAGAAATTAAAATTGGATAGTACGAGAGCACAATCAAAGTTTTATACAGTGGTTTAAGGATCATATATATTCAAAGTTTCATTCAGATCCCGCTTCAATATCAGACAGGTTGAGATGTTTGGCATATGGTCCAAGTTCGATTATGTTCTCTTATAGAGGATACAGAATTAATGGATACATATTTTATACCAAAGAACAAGATGAGAAAAGTACTATTCAAAATAGTGGTGTCACGGCGGTATGTGAAGCAATGCACATTTCTAGTATGAAGGACTTAAACCCCAAATATGAGAATTTGTCATATTTTGGGGTTATCAATCACATCTGGGTGTTTGATTACGAGAAGTTTCAGATTCCTATCTTTGGTTGCAAGTGGGTACATACTAGTGGCATACGAATGGATAAGTCAGGGTTTTTGCAAGTGGATCTTAGTAGGGTGGGGTACAAAGATGAGCCTTTTATTCTAGCCTCTCAAGCTAAACAAGTGTTCTATGTCACAGACCCGAAGAGTACGAAATGGTCTATAGTGCTTTTATCTAACAAAGTGATTGATGATAAAAGTGTGGATCAAGATGATGTTGATGTTGAGAATGAGTCGTATATTAGAAACGATCGAGATGAAAATACTACATCGGATGAATCATATATCAGAAAAGATCATGATGAGGGAATTTGGATCAATCCATCCGTCCGCGTTCTTAAGAGACAAGTAATTCAGAATCCAACCAAGAAAAGAAAGAGATGTTAGTGAAAGAGGTAATATATATTCCTCCATACCTGTTAACACTTAGCAAACTTCTAATAAATGATATATTTGTCATTTTATATACTCAATTGATATTTTTCATTTTATATACTGAATTATATATTTGGAATTAAATATTTGTCATTAGATACTAATGTTTTTCTTTATTACAGGTTAGATTGCTAGTAACGAGGAGCACCCACACAATGATTCTATTAATGATGGAGACAATGATGGAGGAAAATCCAGTAAAGGAGTGGAAAAAGAAATTAAAAGAGGAAAAACTATTATGAAGAATATCATTCGTGATAGAGATAGAGGTATAAAATACGATGTGCATTGGAGTCCAAATGACCAATTAATTGAGCCTAATGGTTCTAAATTGACAAGTTACATTGGTACAATTGTAAGGAGAGAAATTCCAATAACTTGTGATGAGTGGAGAGATGATAAGCTGGATGATGCTAAAAACAAAATCTGAAGTGAGATACAGGTACTTTAAATTATGTCTTTAAATTACGATTATGTACTTTAAATAATGTCTTTAAATTACTTATACTAACGCACTTTGTGTATGTTTTTTGTAGAGGTCTTTCAACATTTATGACACAAGAAAAGATTATTGTCTTGGATTGGCCAGCAAAATACTAAGAGGGTTTAGAACATATTTAAACAGAAAATATCTTAGAGATGCCGAAAAAATTTTTGTTGATGCAGAGCGTCCAGCAGAATATGCAGATGTGATTTCAGTTAAAGAATGGGATGTTTTTAAAGCCAAACGGAAAACCCCAAAATTTCAGAGTGTAAGTGACGTAAATCGTCAAAGAGCATCATCTCCCGCATATCCATACAAAAAGGGCGTTTGGGATATGCACGATTAGAACAAAAAATAGTAAGTATTTACAAATTGCAATGATATACTTGTTCATCAAGAGTTATAACTGAGCTTGTTTTTTGTGTTAATGTGTAGTTAAAAGAGGAGAGTAGTTCTGAAACATCTCTTCCGAAGCATGTTTTGTGGAAGGCTGCCCGTGTGGGTAAGGATGGAGTTCTTAAAGAAGATGTACAACAAATTTTTGAAAAATACGTAAGTATAACATTAATTCTAATTAAATCAAAATTTTATTAACATATAGTATTCATGTTTTTCCAATATTCATATGAATTTCAGGAGAGTCTGTCTCAGTCTACATCTCCACCAGATGATTGCAGGAGCATACTTAGTCGAACATTAGATGTTCGTGAGTATTCTGGTCGGGTGAGGGGTAAAGGACATGGGGTTACTCCAAGCTCCTTGAAAAAGAATAACCCAAAGACAAAATCTGCTAGCAATAAAGAACTGGAGGCAAGGTTGAATGCATTAGAAGCTGAAGTTCTTGAATTGAGGAAGGAAAAAGCAAGATAGTACCAATCAGAAAGGGAAGCTTCAGGTGTTAAAGAAACTAGTGACATAGCTAGTGTCAATTGTGCAGCTCAACCGAGTATTCCCGGGGTACTTACATATATTATTATGAAATTAAATTAGTGTAATTTATTTAACTGACATATATACACATTAACGATGTCATATTTATTATTGATTTTATGGCATTTCACCTTGTCAACTCTTTTTAGAGACACCAACTTATCGCATGGTTAGCAAGGGAAAAGTCCATAACACTCTGGGAGAAGTACTTCATCATAAACCGCTCCCTTCTGGATATTTGAAAGTATCTATTGATATTGCTTTAGAGGAGGGTGTGTTATTACCAATCCCAGATGAAGTTTCAGATGCAACATTGGTGGGAGAGGCAATAGGAGCGTTTGTTGCATGCCCGTCAAGACTCGTTCGCATAGATGATGAGGTATAATTAAAACCGTTATGAACCTTTTAGTACTCAAATTTTTTACGTTCGTTTTACTTAAATTTTTTTTGCATGGTAATGTTAGACTCCTACAAAACCCAAACCAAAAGATAAAGGGATTACGCGGCCAAAGGAGTCAGTGACAGTGAAAAAATAGGTACAACACAATTATATGATATTTATGCTTAGATAATGTTAATTTGTCGTCCTATACTTGACCACTCTAATTTTATGATATTTAGATTATTCCTGCTAAAGAGATTGAAGCTGTAAGTAGGGGTAAGGAGCCTGTAATTAGCAACATTCCCACAGAAACAAAGAGTGTTGCTAAGAGGACCGGGGCTATAAAGAAAACTACTTCACAATATAGGTCGTGCCTTCAGACATATATAAGCTTCACAACTATTTCGCAAGGTGGTACTTCTCTTATACCCTTGGATGAAGGGATTTATGGTTCTGAAGGCATGACAACAATTGGTAAGGAGGATTTGGAAGAAGTTTTTGGACACTTGACATTAGGCATCGCTGTTATCAATACATACATCAGGTATACTCCAATTAACTTTGTTTAATTAATTGCAGAATTTATTTACTCATTTCAATGAATAATTAATGTTAATGATGTTTTTATTTAAGGTTTTTGTATGACAAGTTGATTCGCCCGCGTGGATTGGAGTCCAGATTCGCTTTCATAAATCCCAACGTTGTCCATGCAGGGTCAATCATCTCAAAACCAGATGAAGTAATAACATTTGTGCTCAGTTTATTTATGGCCAGCAAAGATACAAAAAAATTGTTCTTTTTACCATATAATACTGACCCCAAGTAAGATTTTCATTCTAAATTTCCTCTATTATAATTTTTTGTTTTTTAACGTTGTGCAGAAAATTTCCATCTAACCTTTGTTTAATATTCCAGTGGACACTGGTTATTGGTTGCAATTAATCCTGTGAGAGAAATTGTACATTATTTGGATTCATTGGGCAATGATTGGGCAACATACCCAGATATGAAGAAGACGATTGACACGTAAGTGAGATTGTTCCAAAATATTATCGTGTATATTTAATTATTTATGTGCGATAGTTCTAAATATTCATTATTATTTTATTATAGCATTCTACAAAGTTTTCGAGCACAAAGAGATATTCAAGTACCAAGGAGTAGAGTCAACAATATTTCTTGGATCAAAGTGGAGGTATAGATTTTCACAATTTTGATTATATAGCGATGATACTTGATAAAACAAGTTAAGGTGTATATCTTGATGTATATCAGTATTTTCTTTCCATGTGTTGTGTCCTCGTCAGCGCAATGGTGTAGATTGTGGTTATTTTATGTTGAGGTTTATGAAAGAAATTATTCTCTTGGACCGATTAGAGATTCCATCCACGGTATGAATTTCTAACTTAGGAATTATTTTAATATTTCTCATAAAATGACTTAGTATTTTAATTAAATCATACTATGTTATATTATTATGTAGTACTTTGATGAATTCAAGTGTGCTTCATACTCAAAAGATCAATTGGATGAACTTATGGAGGATTGGTGTCAATTTGTTATGGAGTTGAGAGTTTTATTATAAGGTATAACTTTGAGTTTTGAGAATATAATATATGTTGTTATAGTTGTGTTACAATATTATTGTTTTTGTTGTTGTTATTTGGTAACTTGTATGAATTTTGATTTTGTTTTAGGTTATATAGGTGCAGCTCGATGTAGAAGATAGAGTTATTTTGTAATTCATTGTTGATTTTGTTTCATTGTTGTATATCTAATGTTGTTGTTGTGTATATTGTGCAAAAATGATTGAAGAGATGAATATTGATGTTGTTATAATATTGTTTCATTGTGGTATATTGATGTTGTTGTTGTTTAAAATGTTATAATGAAGCTATAAATTCTGGTGCAAAAATGGTGAGATTAAATTTGATAGGCAGCGTTTTGTTTTAAATGAAAAAAAAATTATATTTAAAAAAATAATAAGGAAAATCACTGCTAAAGAGGGGAATAGACAGCGCTTTTAATGAGAAGCGATGTCTAAAGTGTTAGAAAAAAAATTATATTAAAAAAATAATAAGGAAAAGCGCTGCTAAAGGGGGGGGGGGGGGGATAGACAGCGCTTTTAATGAAAGCGCTGTCTAAAGTGATTGAAAAAAAATATATTAAAAAATAATAAGGAAAAACGCTGCTAAAGGGGGGGAATAGACAACGCTTTTACCAAGCGTTGTCTAAAGTTCCACATTAAAAGTGTTGTCTAAAGTGTAAGCGCTGCTAAAGGGGCTGCTAAAGGGGGTACCTATAGCAGCGCGTTTGAAATTACATAAGCGCTGTTTATACCTTTAGCAGCGGAGGTTTTAGCAGCGCTTTTAAGCGCTGTTAAAGGCCTAAAAAAGCGCTGTCTAATCCCTTGTTTAGCATAGTGTTGGTGTCGAAGTTGGATTTAAAAGTAAAGAAGATTGATTGTTGTATTAAAGTTGCATGTTGTTTTATGACAATGAGTACTACAAGAAATATCATCTCCAGCCACGTGTTTTTGCCACGTGATTATCATGTGACTAAAAAAAGTCAGTTGCGACGTGATAATCACGTGACAACATATTTTATTAATAAAATAAAGAAGCATGATGGTTGTCTGAGTTTTTTTTTTAAAAAATATGTCGCGACGTGGGAATCACATCGCTAGTAAAAATATAATATAAAATATTTTAATTGGTCTAACGTTCAGATGGAAGGATTTTTGAAATTTTGAAAAAGTTAGTTGTGACGTGGTATTCACGTCGCAACATTTAAGAGGGAAAATCAAATTAATTCAGACTAGCATGATCAGCTTTTGCAGGCATGTGAAGAAAGAGAATATGATTGTTGGCATTGTTGCGACGTGAAAGTCACGTGGCAAAGTTGCAGTGTGATTTTCACGTTGCTGAATGGTTTATATATTTAATTAAATCACGTTACACCAAACACAGTAGTATATTTTCAACAAACACAACTCTCCCTCCTTCATTCCATCTCAATCTCCATTAATTAATCCTCTTCTTCTTCATAAAATCCAACTCAATCTCCATTATAAAACCTCTTCTTTTTCATAAAATCCAACTTCGATCTCCACTAATCCTTGTTTTTCAGGTAAATTTAATTTAATTTTGTCTCTATTTTGTTTACAAGTTTTTATTTATTGTATTATGTGATTGTAATTTATTTTAATTTTTCTTTGAATAGAAGAAGATTGATATAGTAGAAGCAGATTGTAAAAAGGTTGGACAAGAAGATTGAAGGAGTTAGAAGAGAAGAGGTATTTCTTGGATTTTTTTTTTACATTTGGTATATTTTCTGAATTTAGTTAGATTTTAGGTTGAATTTGGTTAAATTATAATATTGTAATTTTCATTAAATATAATTTTAAAAAATGAAAATATATATTATATAGGTACTTCTTGTTAAAAAATGAAAATATATATAAATAAATATTTATTAATAAACAAAAATATATATTATGATAAGTTATATATCTTGATTTATTTAATTTATTTATTATAAAAAACAAAAACAAAAAACAGAATAATATATAAATTTTATAAAAACAGTTTTAATGTTAATATATATTTTATTTAAAACAAATATAATATAATATTTTATGTATTGATTAAAAACATATATAAAAAAATAGTTTTTTGTATTGAATAAAAACATATTTAAAAAACTGTATTAATATGTATATATTTAGTAAAAATTGTTTAATGTTATTATTATAAAATCTGTTTTATAATTAAAAAAAATATTTAATGTTATTATTTTAAAACTCTTTAATAATTATGTATATATAAAAAACAGTATAATATTATAAAAAACAGTATATATTTGATGTTAATATATTTTTTTAAAACAAATATAATATTATATTTTATGTAGAATGTTAATAAAAATGGTTTTATAATTATATATATATGCGACACCCATGTGACGGCCATGCATGGAAGCACTTTGATGAGGTACATCCTGATTTTGCCGCGGAATCTAGAAATGTCAGGCTTGGATTATGCTTTGATGGTTTTTCTCCATATATCCAAGCGTTTGGAAGTGTGTATTCTTGTTGGCCAGTTATTGTAACCCCTTACAATCTCCCTTCTGATATGTGCATGACAAAACCATACATGTTTTTGACGTGCGTCATTCCATGACCGTCGAGTCCAAAAACCGGAGTTGATGTGTACTTACAACCTTTAATTGATGATTTGAAGAGGTTGTGGAATAATAGAGAATGGGCTTATGATATATCCCGTAAACAAAACTTTTCTATGCGAGCTGCCTTGATGTGGACCATTAACGACTTTCCAGCATATGGCATGTTGTCTGGTTGGGGTACGCATGGCAGAATGGGTTGTCTGCATTGCATGGAATGCACTAAGGCGTTTACATTGGATAAAGGGGGGAAAAGCTCGTGGTTTGACTGTCACCGCAGATTCCTACCATCAAATCATCCCTTTAGAAAAAACAAGACAAATTTCAAAAAGGACGAACGGGTAACAGATCTGCCTCCGCCTTGATTGTCACCAGTTGCTATATGGAACCAAGTTTGTGAACTTCCAAAGTTTACAGATACTGGCAAAGCATGTAGAATTGAAGGATATGGGGTCACACATAATTGGACAAAAAGAAGTATATTTTGGGACCTCCCGTATTGGAAAGATAATTTTTTGCGCCATAATCTTGATGTTATGCATATTGAGAAGAATTTTTTTGATAACGTATTTAACATTGTGATGGATGTTAAAGACAGAACAAAAGATAATGTGAAGGCTAGACAAGACATGGAAATTTGGTGTAATCGTAAAGAGTTAGAATTGAAGCCTCAACCAAATGGAAAATTATTTAAACCCAAAGCTTATTTCAGTCTGACCCCCCAAGAAGCTAAAGCGGTTTGTGGATGGCTAAAAGGTTTGAGAATGCCCGACGGGTATTCTTCAAATTTAGCAAGGTGTGCCGATGCTAACACTGGGAAGTTGCATGGTATGAAAAGTCATGATTGCCATGTTTTTATGGAATAATTGCTACCAATTGTGTTCGGTTCTCTACCCAAACATGTGCTTAATCCACTCACTGAAACTAGTCAATTTTTTAGAGATATTTGTGCGTCAGCTTTAAGAGTGGATGACATCATTAAGTTGGACCAAAATATTCCAGTCATTCTCTGTAAGTTGGAACAAGTATTTCCGCCTGGTTTTTTTGACTCCATGGAACATTTACATGTGCATCTTGCATATGAGGCTTATCTAGGAGGACCTGTTCAATATAGGTGGATGTATCCGTTTGAAAGGTTCATGGGTGATTCAAAGTGATCAATGAAAAATAAAGCTAGAGTTGAAGGATCAATATATGCACATTACTTGCATCGAGAAACTTCACATTTTTGCAGTCACTATTTCAAGCACTTGATGTTAACTCCAAGAATCATAAGGAATCCTGTAAATGTTATCGAAAGAAGTCAGTACACCTTATCAGTCTTCGGGATTCCAGATCGTCCCTCTGGAAATAAGGGTGAGCATTGATTGACCCAACAAGAAATGCAATCTGCACATGTTCATGTCTTGATCAACTGCATTGAAGTTAAACCATATCTTGAGTAATTATAATCCAACTTTTTAATTTTTTTTAGTGTGAATATAAAATTGATTACCTTGAAACTTATAGTGTGTTTCTTTTTAGGGAATTTAACAACGCCTATTTTGATAGTACCGGTGTACAATCAACATCTGGTGTCATTCATGCCCAATTTCCAACATGGTTCAAGGAGAAATTATATAGGGTTGTTGCACCGACTCCAGAAATACTCCATTTGAGAAACTTGTCTAATGGCCCTTGTCAAAGCGCAAACAAATGGCACACATACTTTGTGAACGGATATAAATTTCACACTCATGAATAGACTGAAGGGAAAAACACCATAAACAGTGGCGTATTTGTGAAAGGAGTTACAGATGGTGGTGAAGCTGACTTCTATGGTTTTGTTAAACATATCTACGAGTTAGTATACAATTACTTGGACTCGGAAAATAAAGTTGTCTTGTTTTATTATGAATGGTATGATCCAACTAGAGGCACAAAAATAGATAAGACATATGATACTGTTGAGATTCAAATGAACCGGAGGTACAAAGAGTACGACCCTTTCATAATGTCAAATATTATTAGGCAAGTTTATTATGTTCCTTATCCTTCATTTGTGCCACATAAACGAGGGTGTTGTGTTGTAATAAAAACAAAACCGTTGGGTCATATTGAAACTGACGATCTAGTGGAATATGTTGCTTACCAAGTTGATGAAGTTGAAGTTAATGATGTGATTCCAGATGAACACACTATAAGTTTGTCTGATACAATGGCTGAGGGGAATCAAGTTGATGAGGATGAAGATCATGAAGATTCTGGATCTGAGGACAATATCACATCAGATGACGAGGATGATATCGATGACGAACATGGCGATTTAGAATAGTGAACATATATTAATGATAATTGTGTCTTGTAATTTTACTTAACGAATCATCTATTGAATGAGTTAATGAATATGTATTCATGAGAATTGTGTCTTGTAATTTTACTTAACGAACCATCTCTTGAATGAGTTAATGAATATGTATTCATGAGAATTGTGCTTTTCAAATATATTATATGTTAACTTGTATTTTCTATAAATAGGTAAAAATGCCACCCAAGGATAATAAGGGTAAAGGTCCTAGTGATAGTGGTAGGAAGCCCAGGTGTACAAGGGTAGTAGTATGCCAGTCACCTCACTCTACCACGTGTCCTCCCCCACAGAGTCAGGTTCATCATATGTCCATGGACAATACTATGCCTTTCACGCCATTACTATCCTCTCAGAGTCCTCTTCAGTTCTCATCTGGGAGTCCATCTTTTATTAGTCCATCTGGGGCCCCACCTGGTTTACCATTCCAGCAGACACAGGTGCCCTCATCCTTCCATCACAGTTTTCCATTTCCCACACAGATACCCTCATTCGTGCAGCAGCCTGAAGGATCCAGCACCCCACTTCCTACACAGATGCCCACATCCGTCCAACAGCCTGGAGGATCCACCTCTTCACGATCCACACAGACTGGTCTCACCCCACATCCCACACATGTACCTGCATCCGATGATCATACAGAGTTGGATGATGATGATCTTGGTGTGGACGATGATTAGATAGATAGGAGAGATCTTCGAGGGGATGATGATCCGAGTGAGATTCATACCATTGATGGGAGATTTTGGATTTGGCCTGAAGGGAACTCGTAAGTTTCTTATTTATTGATTTTTATTTATAAGTACACATTTCCATTTTTAATATAACTTTATATACTTAATTATGCTAATTCAATTATTGTTGTTTTAGTTTCGGGCCGAGTCGAACTGCTGCCAGGGTTATAAATAATATAATTCAGCAGAATTATACAAAAAAATTGAAGAGTTTTAGAGAAGTTTCGGATAAAGACGAATGGTTTAAGCAATTTCAGGTATAATTAATTTATTTCTTAAGTTATTTTTATTTAAATGACCTTTTCATTATTGTTATAATTTATCTAACTATTTATTTTAATGTCATACAACATTGCAGGCGAAATGTGTTTGGGATCCATTGAACCATAACAAAGTAAAAAAAAAATATTTTGGCAGGAGTTCAAGACGACTTTCTGACATGCTACGACGTGTTAGAGAGAATTGGCAACTTTTGGGCATTCGTCCCAAATGGATAGACAAAGAAGTTTTTGAACAACTTCTTAAGTATTAGGAATCAGATGAATTTAAGGCTAAATATGAAATTACAAAGAAGATGGGGGCATCGGAAAAAGGGGGTTGCCTTAATGTTGTTGGAAGTATTAGTATTGCTGAGCATGCTCGACGCATGGTAATTATTACCACTTTTTAAAGTCATATTTGGATTTATAACATATATTATTAATTTAAGTTAATTTTTTTATTTAGGATAAGCATTTGGGGAGATAACCATTAATGACTGAGCTGGTTACCGAAAATCGGACAAAGAAATCGGGGGAATTTATTGGCGAGCGTACAAAAAAAGCCCTAGTAAGTAAATTTATGTTTATATATTTTTTATTTTTTAAGAAATTTTGTGACGTGATTTTCACGTGGCAAGTGAGATATTGTGGCGTGAAAATTGAGTGGCAACTGATAAGTTGTGGCGTTACAATCACGTGGCTATATGTTTTTTATTTTATTTTTTTATTTAATTTAATTTCATTAACTTTACTTATATATTTAACTTGATTTTTTTATTGTATGTGTAGGAGGATTATCATGCCTTGCTTGTAGAATTTCTGACCCATAGTCCTCAGTATACTCCTCCTCCAGGAAAATCGGTTCATCCAGATGTGGGTTTCTATATTTGGAGTCAAGTTGTTGGGGGGAAAGGGGCCTAACGGGTGCTTTTTTGGTGGTGGAAATTTGGTAGGCACCTTGAGGAGTGAGGATAGAACTCTGTATCAGAGAGCTTTGGACGGTGAAGGAGGGTCAAGTCAAATAAATTTGACACCAGATCAGTTAGAAACGGTAAGATAATTGGCTAGACGCGAGTCCGAAGAACGTGAGGCCGCATTGAAAGCCCAAATGGAGGCGATATTGAAGGCCCAAATGGAGGCAATGAGGGGTGAACATAATAGAGAAATAGAGGCAATAGCGAAGAGGCAGGCTGATATGGAGGAGCAAATGCGACAATTTATGCAAACATTTCCGACGACTCGAATGATCCTTCTGCTTAGTTTTATTTTTATTTTCTATTTAGTTTTTTATTTGTGTACTAATATAAATTTATAATCATATTTTATATTTAAAAATATTAAATTTAAATTTTAGTTTATTAATTTTATTATATTAAGTATATTAATTTATATATTTTGATATATTTAGTTTTATTTTTGATAATTTGATTTATAATATTGAATTTAATAAATAAATTATAATATTTAATTTATAAATTTAATGAAACAGAAAATAATATTAATTATTAAATCAGAATTATTATATTTAAAACAGAAAATAATTTTTTTTTTTAAATAATAAGTTGCGACGTGTTTTTCACATCACAAATTAGTGACATGAAAAACACACCGCAACACACAACGTAAAAGTGAATATAAAACCTGCTCTGACCTCTGCTCTGCTCTGACTGTCTTTGACCCCATAAAGTTTGTTGCGGCGTGAATTTCACGTGGCAACGTTGTGACATGTTTCCCACGTCGCAACAAGATTGCCACGCTCTCTCCAGCGACATGTTTCTTCACGTGGCAAAAACAAAGTTGTGACATGATTTTGGTGTTAGCGACGTGGGAGTCACGTGGCAACACATAACTTATTTTGTAGTGGATTTTGATACAAACGATGGAGCGTTGAAGGAATGTAAGTTTTGTAACAATCCAAGGTATGTAGTTCGCACAAAAGCCATTGATCGTAATAAAAAATCCATATTAGTGAAAACAATATTTTATCTGTTGATAATACCAAGATTGAAGAGATTGTTAGCTTCAATGCATAGTGCTAGTCAAATGACATGACATCATACAAACAAAATTAGTTTAGGTATGATGCGACACCCATCTGACGGCGAGACATGGAAGCACTTTGATCGTATACATCATGAATTTGCTGCAGAACCCAAAAATGTCAGACTCGGATTGTGCTATGATGGTTTTACTCCACATGTCCAAGCGTCAACAATTGGATATTCTTGCTTCTTGGCTGGTTATTGTTACCCCTTACAACCACCCCTGAGATGTGCAAAGACTAAGCCTTACATGTTTTTTGACTTGCCTCATTCCAAGGGCGTAAAGTCCAAAAGCAGGAATTAATGTGTATTTACAACCTTTAGTTGATGATTTAAAGAGGTTGTGGATTAGAGAATGTACTTATGACATATCTCGTAATACTATGTCAAAATTGGTTTTAGACATCGCACTTTAGGTAGTGTTTTTTTCCCAAAGCGCTGCTATAAGTAAAAAAATAATTTAAAAGTTGAGAAAAAGTGTTGCTAAAGAGTTATTTTAGAAAGTGCTTTTAAAAAACGATGTTATAGGTCTTTTAGATAGCACAGTATAGGCAACGCTTTTTGCCATAAGCGCTGCTGTAAGTTTTAAATTTTTTTAAAAAAACTTGAGAAAAAGCGCTGCTAAAGGCTTACATAAGGCAGCGCTTTAGACAAAGCGCTGACTAAAGGTCTTTTAGTGCTAAATTTTATGAAAGCGCTGCTAAATGAAAAAATATTTAGAAAACACTGGCTAAGACAATACATAAGGCAATGCTTTAGACATAGCGCTAGCTAAAGACAATATTAATTTATTTCTAAAACAAATAATATTTTCCTAAAATTCCTAAATCTCCAAACCGAACTCGTTCATCTTCGGCAAGCGCTAATTCTGCAAAATCGAACTCGTTCATCTTCTCAAATCGAACCCGTTCTTCTTCTTCTAGATTCGTTGCATATCACTCAATCGCTACTTCTCATTCATCGCACACACAAATCTCTTACATCGTTACTGAAAAAGCGAAGAACACATAAGCGAATCTCTTACATCGTCATAGGAAGAAGAAGAAGAAGAAGAGCACTATACATCTTTCACTATATATCTCTGTGTCTCTCGTCAAAAGTTCGTAATCACTGTTTCAAAGAAAAACACGGGGATTTCTTCAAAGCAAACATGCTAGAATTGATATTTTTTTCTTATATTTGATAATATTTTATATGAATGTGAACCGTTCCATTAAATGCCTCATAAAAAATGCATCTCTTTCTTTTTATTAATATGTAGACCTAAAAGCCAAGTACTGAAGAAAGCTTAAGCATAAGCCTAATTATTTTCTGGTTAACTCACTGTTCTCTTCTATGACATGAAAAGGTACACGAATATTAGAACTTTAGGTAAAAGGTGAAGCAAATAATAGTCTACTGAGTTGTGTAAAGAAAGTGAATTTAAAGAGTAATGGATTCTTCCTTCAATGTGGAGACAACATAAAACACAACATAATTTTTGTTCCCTAATATTGGTGTTAGTACATAAACCTAAACACCTAGTTTTTAAGGTAACAATGTCTATAACTAGCTTCCCCAAATCTCTGGTTATCAATTTCTATATATGGGATATGATCCACCTTATTCCAGTACATTGTTACTGTGGGTTTAAGTGATGGAGTTAGCTTTAGGAAATCCTTGACATAGAGTCGAATTAGGGAGGAAGGAAGCCCATGTTCAGGCAAGTAACAGAACTCGTCGCAACCACTAGTTGCATGTTCCGACAGAGCATTCGGTTTTCTGAGACTTTTCAAATTGCTCATGTGCAGAAAGAGGATGTTTCTAAGATGCAACTTCTCCTCTCGAAATGACTCAAAACCTATACAATTTTGATATTTAAACGACCCAGAGACTTGATATTTTCCAATCCCCAATCTTGTTCTGATGTAAGCTTGTCACAATCTGTAATAGAGATTATCTATAGCTCTTAAGAGTGAAGAATTCATAATAATGTTTTCCTAACAAGGGAGATGATAATCACCTTATTTATTCGGCCTGGTTCTCCCTCTTCACTACTTTTCATATGCTTTGTCTTCAAGTTTATGTCTTTAACAATGACAAAGTTGTTGTGTTTGAAGACCTTAGTAATCTCCCTTATTTGTCCCTTTTCATGTCCATGTCCAGATATGACTTTCACTGTATCTCCAACGTTAACATGCAATTTTTCTAACACATGAAGGCTACTTGGTTTACATTCCTTTCGCTCCCATAATTTAAGTTGCCAGAAGAGAAACAGGAAAAAAATACATGAGTAGCAACAATTTCTAAAGCTACCTAACAATATATTTATGTTGCTTAAAGATTTATAATAAAAGATAATATGTATGAAGTATCAACAATTTCTATGAAGTATCTATGGAATTTCACTTATGTCTTAGCAAGTTTTATAATAAAAGACAATATGTATAATTCTATATTAATTGCATATCAAAGTTATATTCTAAGCATTCATTGGATTTAAGACTTGTATCAACAAGATAATTTTAATCACAAGATTTATTTGAGTGTTACAAAGTAACATCAAAATGCAAACTGCAAACTGCAAAAACACAAGCACAAACGCTGATGTCGTCTCATTATAGCTAACTTCTGCTCTATTTAGATTTGAATTTAACAAAACTTTAAAAAGAACACTTTGTTAAATTTACATTGATACTTTGGAAGAAGTAAATTGATATTTAACACTTTGGGAGAAGTACTTCACCATAAACTGCTCTCTGCTGGATTTTTGAAAGTATCAATTGATATTGCTTTAGAGAAGGAAGGGCCATTACCTTTACGTGATGTTATTTCAGATGCAACATTGGTGGGAGAGGCAATATTGAAAATCATTATGAACCTTTGAGTATTTAAATTTTTTACGATTATTTAACGTACATTTTTTCATGGTAGTGTTAGACTCCTACAAAAACCAAATCAAAAGATAAGGAGATTACACGGTAAACCGAGTTAGTTACAAAAAAAAGAGGTATATATATATATATATATATATATATATATATATATATATATATATATATATATATATATATATATATATATATATATATATATATATATATATATATATATATATATATATATATATATATATATATATATATATATATATATATATATATATATATATATATATATATATATATATATATATATATATATAAAATATTAATTCATGAACTTATATTTCACCTAACTTATATGCATCTGATCTTTAGATTCATACTAAAGAGATGCAACAAGTCAGTGGGAGTAAGAAGTCTGAAATTAGCAACATGTCCACACAAAAAAAGGATGTTGCAAAGACCGCAGCTAAAAAATAGCCCACTTCTCAGTATAGGGCGTGTCTTCAGACATTAATAGCAATATCAAATTTGGCTGACGGAGGTACTTGTAATATAGCTAAGGAGGAAGATTTTTTGGTTTTTCTATTACGAAACAATTAGTAAAGAGGATATGGATAAAGTTTTTGGACATTTGAAATTAGGCCTCGGTGTTATCGATACACACATCATGTATACTGCAATCAAATTTATTTAATTAATTGAACAATTTATTTACTCATTTCAATAAATAGTCTTAATATTAATGATGTTTTTATTTAAGGTTCATGTATGACAATTTGATGCGTCTGCATCAATTGGAATAAAGATTTTGTTTCTTATCTCCCAACAATATCAACTCACGATTAATCGAACAAAGACCAGATGAAGTCAAAGAGTACTTTGTTCGTGCATTTATGGCCAACAAAGATACATAAAAGTTGTTTTTTAACCATTTAATACTAGCAATAGGTTAGATTTTCATTCTAACTGCATCTATTATAATTTTTCGTGTTTTGACATTTTGTAGAAAGTTTCCATCTAACCTTTGTTAATCTTACAGTGGACACTGGTTGTTGGTTGCGATTAATCCTATAAGAAAAATTGTATATTATCTAGATTCATTATAAGGTGATTGGATAAAATACCCATATATGAAGAAGATGGTTGATACGTAAGTTAGATTGTTATAAATGTTTGTTTGTATATTTATTTATTTATTTATTTATGTGAGATTGTTATAAATATTCGTTTATACTTTGTTAGAGTTATACAAATTTTTCTATCACAAAGACACACTCAAGTACCAAAGAGTAAAGCAAACAACATTACATGGATCAGAGTCCAGGTATATTTTCATAATTTTGATTATGTTAGTGATGCTACTTGATAAAACAAGTTAAACTATATATCCTGATATATATTCGTATTTTTTCCATGTGTAGTATCCTCGTCAGTGTAATAGTATAGATTGCCGTTATTTCATGTCGAGGTTTATGAAAGAAATTATTCTTTTGAATCAAATAGAGATTCCAACCATGGTATGTGTTTCTAACTTATGATTTATTTTAATATTTAACACATTTCATATAATTAATTAGTTTTAACTAAATCATATTATGTCATATTATGTAGTACTTTGATGAATTCAAGTCTTCTACTTACTCGAAAGATCTAATGGACAAAATTAAGGAGGATTGATGTCAATACATTATTGAGATGAGAATTTTATAAGGTATTGTGACACTTTCATTGATGCGAATTTTGAGTATATATAAGTTTGAGTCTTGATGAGATACTATGTCGTCATTAGTGTGGTAAATTGTGTTGCAACGTTGTTGTTATGTGGAAGATTAGTTATGATGGTATTGGAGTTAAATTCAAATAAACTTTTGTTTGTATCATGGTATGAATTTGTGAATTTTTAATGGTGGATTATAACAGATTCTTGATTTGTTTTTGTTATATTGATTTGTGTTAAATTATAATAGTTATAAGATTTAAGTGTTATATATCTTGGTTCTGATATGCCTTTGTTGGTTTTGTTTCAGGTAGGTGCATATTTAGAAGATATAGAGATAACAAGTTCATTTAGGATTATTCATTAGTGTTGTTTGTAGAGAAGATAGTAGAGAAGATAGCAACTCTAGAAGATAGTAATATGTACATTTGCATATATATACCAAAAAGTAACCGATTTAACTATATATATATTGTTGAATAAACCCGACTTTAGTGTAAATACATTTATTTTGTGCTTATTTGTATTTTTGTGTACATAGGGTACCATTTGATGTTTTTCCATTCATTTTGTAGGTATTGATGCGTATTTGGAGCATGAGAAATAAAGTGTTGAAGACACAGCTTCGAACGCGCAATTTTGAGATACTCGTCAACGAATAAGGCTCAAAACTAAAGAATAAAAAATCATCAATTTTGATTTATATTTTGTCATTGTTAGAAAGAGCGTTGAATAAGCTTTCCAATATTTTGAACCGGGCGCGAATCAAAGTTACGATTCAAAAGCTATGGCCGAAACAGTGCAGAATGCTGTGCTGACTTTTCAACCTTCTGCCATCCGTCGCCGGGCGGCGCTTTTAGTCGTCGGGCGACACTATGCAAGCTGTAGCATTGGGAAAATACTGTTTTGGTCGTCGAGCGATGCTGGATAGTCAGAAATGCGTATTTAGGTGTAAAAACACATTTTTTGGGTATGGTTTTGGGTATTTTTTACCCCAACTCCATCAACCTTCATTTTTGGATAGGATTAGCTTAGAAAACAACATTAAAGCTTGCATACGGATGATCTGGAGTGGATTGCTCATCAATTGGCGCTGATAAACCGGGAGATTTGTGGTTCATTTCTCTTCCTCTTTGTGTATTCTTTATGTGTTGAGTTTGTATATGTATTTACTTTGAACTCATGAATATTTATCGCCCATGGCGTTATATTAAACTTTTTTTATAAATCTTTGTCGATTGTTGTCCTGGATTTTTTCTCTGTGCTAGGTATTTGAGTTGTTATAGACATATACTACTTAGATTCTTATCTAGGATGATTATCTGTTAGTTTCTGAACTTTAGAGATAGATTTAGAGCTGACATCTACTTGGGTATCAGAGCTTAATGCCTCTGTGTGGTTGTGTTGTGCTGAGAGATCGTCAGTGCAATTACATAGTTGTCTTATGTGTTGTTGAGGAGGTAGAGAGATCATTTCTTTGGTGATACAGTCGGTCTCTCAATTTGGGTTAGAAATGACTTAGGTTATGAGTGATACATAGTGACATTGATGAGTATTGTTAGGTTGAATGTAATTGGTTGATAGATTTAAGTCTGTAATGAGTAGATTATATGCTCGCTTGATAAGTTTTTCCTTAGTTTTTACTTTTGTTTACATTTATTTTTTGTTGATAACATTTTCTTTACAACCCCATTTATCCCCAAACTCATTAACAAGAGATTTTTCGAATGGCAATTCAATAACCAATCTCTGTGGACACGATAAATTCCCGGATAAATATTTCCAAAATGTTTGTTGCTTACCGTTATACCGCTTTCAACAAAATGGCGTCGTTGCCGGGAATTGGTTCTATTGTTTTCGCATTGCGATAATTCTTTTGTTTTTGAGTTTTGTAATTAATGTATATGTTGTATAGAAATTGTATATTAACTTGTATATGATACTTGTGCATATATGTGTTTTTCTTCGTATTCACGTATTATTGTGAATTGTCTCGTTTTCGTAATGTTTGTTGTGGGATTGTTAGGATAATTTTTTTAGGTTTGCGCGGTGTGACAATACCATGGCATGATGAGAGGAGGTTACTAGCTCGCACAATAAAGGCGTCGAGTTTACGACATAAAACAAGAATGTTTGTTTGTATTTGCTTATGTGTGTGGTGATTTGTGATTTTACAAGTTGAAACAAGGAAATATTCTGAATTTCAAATCTTCACTTTTCAACTTGTTAATTCGTCTTCACCCGTTTTCATATTGTTATTTGTATTTGTTTTGTTATGTCAATTTGTAATTTCCCGAAAGCTTTTCGTGTTTAGCTTGGGGAGTTTTGTTCGTTGTATATATTGTAAATTGTGTACATTGAAATTTTGTAGGAGTATTATTTTTCTAATTATTTTGTTGTTCTTTGCACTCAAGTTTTGGTCTGGTAACTTGTATAATATTGAGGTGATTTGTCAAGTTTGATCGTTTCGACTTGCAAATGCGTGGTAATGATTTTGTTAAAGTTTTGTACACGTTAGAGGTATGTGTTTATCACTTTCTATACTTTAGAATATTCGTGATACTTAGACTTTTTACAATTTTTATGCCATTCATTATTTTGTATACTTGTTCATTTGTGAATCACTTTAGTTCCTACCCTTTTTGTGAGGTAGCTTTCCATTGTTCACATATGCTGGAGGCCATAATTCTTATTTTAACTGGATTTTATTATGCTTAATCTTTTGCTTTGTGTTGATTGTATGAATGCAAGAAAGTGATCAAGGTATTTTTTTGTTCCATTTTAAGCATAACTACCTAGCCAAATAGTCAATTCACCTTGTGAGTGTGTGATCATTAGTAACCCCTTTGAGCTTTTTGTCGATATTCATGTTGTATTTGCTAAATACTTGTCTATGATTGTTTAGTTTCCCTTTTTGTATGGATATTGATTCCTTGTTTTCTTGAACCCTTAACTTTGATTTATAATTGAATTTTTACCTTGTCTTAGAAAGTAGGGAGTATTCACTTTAATGTATGGTTGAATTCAAGTTGGGGAGAAAAATGATTGTGTATTTATTGGTTGATTGCTATGAGGTTGAAAAGAAAAAAATTGAGAAAAGAAATGAAAAAAAGTTATAGAAAAAGAAAGGAAAAAAATAGAAAAACTTTGAAAAAGAAAAACAAAAAGAGTATGGAATAATGTTGTGTTGAATAAGTGATGTGTGTTGGTTTGATATTCGGGATAAAGAAGAAGTTTGATTGAATTTCTATTGTTTGAAAATTTGTGGAAGTAATTACTCCCTTAGGTTTAGGCATATTTTTGTTTCGATTAGCTTTAGGACTTATCACTTGTTTGTTAACCAAGCCACATTAAAACCTTGAAAAGCCCTTGAGATTATTGCTTTTATATTTTCAATGTAAATTTTTAGATGAATGCATAATTTAGTCTATTGTTTGCAAGATTGTTGGATGAGTGAAAATACCTCATTTTTGTGTATTTTTCATCTACCGATGATTGTGTTTTCTAGATGTGATTCATTTGTGAACTAGTATTGTTTTAGAATGTTTGGCATAATTTTTGTATTTAGTATTTGATTCGTGTTTATGTTATATTTGTAGTTTAGTGGTAAGTGTTTACTTTGTATGTACTGTTTTTCATTTGAACCACTGCATTTTTTTTTCCGTTTTCAAAATCTATTGATTCGTGATTTTTTGATTTATCATTCTTTGTTCTTTATGTTATTTGACTTTGTTTGAGGACAAACACTAGTTCAAGTTGGGGAGAGTTTGATAAGTGTAAATTGTAGCTATTTTTATATATACTTTTTGTTGCACTTATCGACTTTTTGTTGTTAATATTGTTGAATAAACCCGACTTTTGTGTAAATACATTTAATTTGTGTTTATTTGTGTTTTTGTGTATATAGCATACCATTTTATGTTTTTCTATTCATTTTGTAGGTATTGATGCGTATTTGGAGCATGAGCAATAAAGTGTCGAAGACACGGCTTCAAACGCACGATTTTGAGCAACTCGTCAATGAATAAGGCTCAAAATCAAATAATAAAAAATCATCAATTTGGTTTATATTTTATCATTGTTAGAAAGAGCATTGAATAAGCTTTCCAATGCTTCGAACCGGGCGCGAATCAGAGTTACGGTTCAAAAGTTATGGCCGAAACACTACAGGATGCTATGTTGATTTTTCAACCTTCTGTCATCCGTCGCTGAGCGACGCTAGGCGAGTTGTAGCGTGAGAAAACACTATTTTGATCGTCGGACGATGCTGGACAATCAGAAATGCGTATTTTGATGTAAAAACATATTTTTTGGGTATGATTTTGGGTATTTTTTATCCCAACTCCATCAACCTTCATTTTTGGGTAGGATTAGCTTAGAAAATAACATTGAAGCTTACATAAGGATGATCCGGGGTGGATTGCTCATCAATCAACACTAACAAACCGGGAGATTTATGGTTCATTTCTCTTCCTCTTTGTATATTCTTTATGTGTTGAGTTTGTATATATATTTACTTTGAACTCATGTATATTTATCGCCCATGACGTTATATTAGACTTTCTTTATAAATCTTTATCGATTGTTGTCCTGGATTTTTACTCTGTACTAGGTATTTGAGTTGTTATAGACATATACTGCTTAGATTCTTATCTAGGATAATTATCTGTTAGTTTCTGAACTCTAGAGATAGATTTAGAGTTGACATCTACTTGAGTATCAGAGCTTAATGCCTCTGTGTGGTTGTGTTGTGCTGAGAGATCGTCAGTGCGATTACATAGTTGTCTTATGTGTTGTTGAGGAGGTAGAGAGATCATTTCCTTGGTGATACAGTCGGTCTCTCGATTTGGATTAGAAATGACTTAGGTTGTGAGTGATACGTAGTGACATTGATGAGTATTGTTAGGTTGAATGTAACTGGTCGATAGATGTAAGTCTGTGATGAGTAGATTATATGCTCGCTTGATAAGTTCTTCCTTAGTTTTTAATTTTGTTTACATTTATTTTTTGTTGATAACATTTTCTTTACAAACCCATTTATCCCCAAACTCATTAACCAGAGATTTGTTGAATGACAATTCAATAACCAATCTATGTGGACACGATAAATTCCCGTATAAATATTTCTAAAACTTTTGTTTCTTACCGCTACTTCGCTTCCAATATATTAAGTTGTATATATAAATATGCAAATTTTGTGTATATTTATTGGATTGAAGCTGTAAATTTATGAAATCTGGTGCAAATTTGAAAGACAACGCTTATTTTAAGTGATTATTTTTTGAGAGTGCTTTAAATGTAAGTTGTATAAATTAAAAAATTTGTTAACATTAGACAGCACTTTAAACAAAAAAGCAATGCCTATAGTGGGGAATAGAAAGTGCTTTTAAAGAAAGCGCTGTCTAAAAAGGTGCATTAGAAAGTGCTTCTAAAGTAAAAAGCGCTACATAAAAGGGACTTTAGAGAGCGCTTTTAAAAAAAGCTCTGCCTAAAACAGAAGAAAAAAAAGTGGACTAAAATATACATTACACAATGCTTTTAAAAGCGTTGTTTAAAGTGAAAGCGCTGTCTAAAGGGGTGCATTAGAAAGCGCTTCTGATGTAATAAGTGTTGCCTATAGTGGCCCTTAGAGAGTGTTATGGAATAAAGTGTTGTATAAGGGCTATATTAAGCAGCACTTTTACATTAACAAAAAGCGTTGTCTTTACTTACAACAGTGCAGGAATAGGCAACTCTTTAAAATGTTGTTTGTAGCAATAAAAACGTTGTCTATTCCTTTATATGGCATAGTATAAATAAAACTTCAATATGCGAGCTGCTTTGATGTAGACTATTAACGGTTTTCTTGCATATGTCATGTTGTCTGGTTGGGGTACACATGGTAAAATGGAATGTCCTTATTGCATGGGTGACACGAAGGCATATACATTGGAAAAAGGAGGGAAAAGTTTGTGGTTTAAATGTCATCGTAGATTCCTACCAGAAAACCATGGACTTAGAAAAAACAAGAGTGATTTTAGAAAAGGTGTAAAAGTAACAGATTCGCTTCCCCCTGTTTGTCATCATTTGAAGTATGAAACATGGTTTGTGTCTACCAAAATTCACAGACAGCGAAAAAGCAATCCAAATTCCAAGATACGGGGACAAACACAATTGGACTAAACGAAGTATTTTTTGGGACCTCCCATATTAGAAAGATAATTTATTGTGACATAATCTTGATGTTATGCACGTAGAGAATAATTTTTTCGGTAATGTATTTAACACAATGATGGATGTCCAAGGCAAGACAAAAGATAACGAGAATGCTAGAAAGGACATGGAACTATTGAGTAATAAAAAAGATTTAGAGTTGAAGACTCTACCGAATGGGAAATTATTATAGTCCAAAGATACTTATAGTCTAACTCCCCAAGAAGCAAATCTTGTTTGCCGATTGTTAAATAAATTGAGAATTTCCGATGATTATGCTTCTAACTTGGCAAGTTGTGCTAACGCTAACACTAGGAAACTGCATGGAATGAAAAGTCGTGATTGCCATGTTTTCATGGAACAATTGTTTCAAATTTCCTATAGCTCATTTCCAACACAAGTGCTTAATCCACTAACTGAAATTAGTCAATTTTTTATAGATATTTGTGCGTCAATTTTAAAAGTGGATGCCCTCATTAAGTTGGACAAAAACATTCCTCTCATTCTATGCAAGTTGGAACAAGTTTTATTCCTGGTTGTTTCGATTCAATGGAACATCTTTCTGTGCATATTTCATATGAAGCTTTACTTGGCGAACCTTTTCAATATAAGTGGATGTGTCCTTTTGAAAGATTCATGGGTGATTCAAAGAGATCAGTAAAAAATAAGTCTAAAGTTAAGGATTCAATATGTGCATATTGTTTTCATTGGAAAACATCACATTTTGCTCTCATTATTTTAATCACATGATGTTAACTCCAAGAATTATAAGGAAAAAAGTTAATATTAAAAAAAGAAGTCAATTCACCTTATCAGTCTTCAGTCTTCCTGGTCGTAGTTCTAGAAAGACGAATGTACACTGGCTGACCAAAATGGAATTGCAATCTCCTCATGTTTATGTCTTGATTAATTGCGTTGAAGTTAAATCATTCATTAAGTAATTATACCAAGTGAATATTTATTTTGAACACATTGGATATAAACTTCTTACCTACTAATTTACTTTTAATGTGTTTCGATATACGTCATTTAATAACTACTATTATGAACTCAACATTGAACAAGCAACCCCACTGACATACATGCTTATTTTCCATCATGGTTCAAGCAACAAGTGGCATGTAATATTGAATCGTCTCCATAAATACTCCATTTGAAAAACTTGTATGAAGGCCTTGTTAAACGTGTGAACAAATGACATACATACTCTGTAAACGGATATAAATTTCACACTGATGAATGGACATCAGGAAAAAACCCATAAATAGTGGTGTGTTTGTAAAAGGAGTTATGGATGGTGGTGAAGACGACTTCTATGGAGTCATGACCATATTTATGAGTTGGTATACAATTATTTGGACTCAAAAAACAAATTTGTCTTATTTTATTGTGATTGATATGATCCATCTGCTAGAGGCACAAAAATAAATAAAAACATATAACACTGTAGAGATTAAAATGAGTCAAAGGTACAAACATTATGATCATTTCATCATGGTTCATCTTGTCAGGCAAGTTTATTATGTCCCTTATCCTTCAATGCAGTGAGGTAAGTGAGGTTGGTGTGTTGCAATTAAGTCAAAACCAATAGGCCATATTGAAACCGGTGAACTTATGGAAGACCTTCCTTATTAAGTCGATGAAATGTCACAAAATAATTATGCGATTAAAGTTGAACAACTTACAAGTTTGTGTGATAATGAGGTTGAGGGTCACTAAGTTGATGTGTCTATATTGTTGTCAGCAAATAATATGGATGAAGATGATGAAGAGTCAGAATCCGAAGATAATTTTAAATCAAATGACAATAATGAAGGTTATGAGGAAACACAATCTGAATAGATCACTTTTTTTAAATATTGTTTATTTGAACGATGATGCATCTAGTATTTTAATGAAGATTTTGTTGCCATGTCTGTAATATGTTCAAAATAAATAATACATATTGTGTATTTGAATGTTGCATCTACTTTGTTGTCAGCATATTGTTTATTAATTGTTTTACAAACATATTCTTTTTTTTTAATTAGGTAAAATGCCACCATGTCCTAAGGATAGAGGTAACGGTAAGAAAGGTCATCGCACGAGGATACGTGTAGTTGATGTGCCTCCATCTTCCATGTATTTCCATTTGCCTCAGTCTAGTCAAGGGGCTCAGCAGACTACGCCTCAGTCTAGACAGGGGGCTCAGCAGACTATGCTTCAATCTATAAGAACTTCTCCATCTCATAAATATTACACATCACTACTCATCTCACAGGATTATTCACCAATATTTATACCCACACAATTCCAGCCTACATATGTACCACCATCAGACATACCCCCACCATACATGCAGTCTAGGGGATCTAGCATCCAATTTCCCCTGAAGTACCCCCATCATGCAGTCTGGGGATCTAACATCCCATATCCCCCACTTGGACCCTCATCGTCCCATTAGCCCGAGGGATCGTGCATCCCACATCTCCTATGTGGATCCTCGTCATCCCATCACCCTAGGGGCTCACACACCTCACATTCCCAACATGGATCCTCGGTATCCTATCACCCTAGAGGCCCACGCACCTCACATGTACCCTCATCAGCCCATCAGGAGCAGGATGACCATATATTGCCCGATAATGAGAAGGAGGAGGAGGACATTGAGGACATAGATGTGGCTGCATTGGAAGTTCAACATAAGAAGTTTGAGGGAAGATGGGTTATTAGGCGTGTTAGAATCTCGTAAGTTTCTTTCTTATATTTTAAGCATATGTACATGTTGCCATTTTTTAAATTTAATTAATACTTATTAAAACTATTTTTGTTTAATTTTTTTCCAGGTAGGCCTGCTACAGTAAGAATAAAAGAGGTTATTCAAGAGTTATATAAACAATCTTGGAAGACTTTTGGACAACTTATGAAAAAGGATTATGAATAGTATAAAACTTTGTTTGATAAATTTCGGGTATAATATTTTCTTAAGAAATTTATTTTTTAATTACTAACCATCTTGTTTTAATTATATAATATTTTTTTCAATATTGCAAGAGAAGTGTGTGTGAGACAAACTAGATGACGAGATGGTTGAGCGTAATTTTAAGAAGAGAGCAATAGCCCGACTTATTGACATGCTTAAACGTGCCAGTCTTGGTTGGGAAGAAAGAGGGATCAGGCCTCCATGGATGGGCAAATATGTATTTAAAGAAATGCTTGATTATTGGAAATCATATGAGTTTAAGAAAATATATGAAAAAGCAAAGCAATGTAGAGCATCTGAAAGGGGAGCCGCTAATCATAGAGCTGAAAGCATTAGTATTTCTGAACATGATGAACGAATGGTAATTATATTTTCATCCCACTACTTTTTTTAAATTACATTCTTAATTGTAATATATTTTAATTGAAGTTCCATGTATTAATTAGACTAATATTAAGGAAGAATCATATTAATCATGAGCTTCACGAGAGGACTTATCTGGGGAGAGATAAAGAGTATAACGACGATCGTGCTAGAAATACTCAAGTAAGATGATATTAATATTTAAATGTTATATTTAATTCTTTTAATTAAATAAATTTCCTAAAGTCTATTATTTAATTTAATTTTTTATGTGTAGGCGGAGTACCAAAGACTGAATGCAATGTTTTTATCTCAACATCCTGAGTTAGGTGGTCCATGAGGGCAACATCCTCTTAATCTAGATGTTGATCAATATATTTGGATGGAAACAAGTAAGGGAAAGAATAAAAATAAGAAAAATGTATGCTACTGGACCTTTAGCCTCTGCCTACAGAAAAGGTGATATGTATTCTTTATTTAGGAGAATTGCAGACGGGGAAGGGTCCTCGCGTCCTCCGACATTAACCTTTATAAATGGCTGAAACAATTAGACAATTAGCTCAAAGTGAAGAAGCACGTGAAGTCCCGACACATGAAGCTGCAAAAAATGTTGAAATGGAAGAAATGAGGAAAAAATTAATTGAGTTGGAAGAAGTATTGAGAATTTCACAAGAGCAAATAAGGTGCACGCAACAGCAAATGCAACAACAAATGCAACAACAAATACAACAACAAATGCAACAAATGTTTCAACTATTTGTCCTAATTTAAATCATTTAAACAATAAATTTTGGAGAAAATTTAGATACGATTCTTTATGTATGGTTCTTACTATTTTCCAATAAAAATATGACAACGTATAATTTCCTCTTACACATTTAACCGATATTTAATTATACTTGTCATATTTTTATTAAAAAATAGTAAGAACCACACCTAGAGAATTGTATGTAAGTTTTCTATTATAATTTTGTGATATATATTTATACATATATAAGAACTTTATTCTGTGATTTTAATTTAAATAATTTATAAAATTAATTTTATTATATGCATTCTAATATTTGGATATTCTTTTTTTAGTATGCAAGAAAAAAATTATAAAATATCGTTTCTTTAATTTTTATTTTTAATTATTTATCATGAAAAACTGTTAAATTATAATTCTTTTGTGTCGAAACTATGTGTTAGTCAAAGTGCATAAACAGTTTGTTTCATACATATTTGCTTTAGATCTAGATTAGATTTGATTTAGGTATAAAATAGATATATTTGATTTAGTTCCAAAATAGGTATTTTGAACTTTTATAGTTTTGGGCTTTGGCTTAGAGAGCAAGCTAACCTAAATCTATAAATATAGGGAGTAACCCCTATTTTGTAATCAATCAAGTTGTATTCACAGAGTTTGCAATTACAAGTGAATAAGAAGTTTTCTACAGTTTGTGGGCAGAGAGTTACTCTGCAGAAACCCTAAATCTCTTTTCTTCTTTAATTTTCTTTTCTTTTCATTTTCCATTGTATAATGATACCAATCTTGTTCATCAAGATTGATAGAAATTCATCATATTTTTTGGTGGATTTCTAGCATCTAGTATCAAGAGCTCTGGTTGAGTGATCAAGGGAAGAAGAAGAAAATCAATGGAGATGAATTATGCAAATGGAAAATTTCCATCAAATATCCCAATTCTGAAAGTCGATAGCTATGAGAACTGGTGCAAATAATTGAAGGTTATATTCTGTTTTCAAGGTCTTTAGAATCTTGTGAAATATGGATTAGAACCACTCGATGAAGATGCTTCAGAAAAGGAAGAGGAGGAATACAAAGAATTGAAGAAGAAGAATTATAAAGCTCTCTTTATAATTCACCAATATGTCAGTCCAGACAATTTTGAAAAGGTTAGTGATGTTGAATCTGCAAAAGAAGTCTGGGAAATTTTGAAGAAATCGTTTAGAGGCGCTGAGAAGGTGAAAGAGGTGAGGTTACAAACTCACAAAAGAACGTATGAATTGCTTCAGATGGAAGATAGCGAGAGCATATCTGATATATTCACTAGGGTTAAGAAACTAGTGAATTAAATCAAAGTTTGTGGAGAGACGTTAACAACAAGAGTTGTTGTTTCAAAGATCTTGAGTTCTTTGACTCCAAAGTTCGACCATATGGTAGTGGCCATAGAAGAGTTGAAGTACGTGTCAACTTTTTCAGAGGAAGTGCTACAAGGGATGCTTGAATATCATGAACAAAGAATGGTTGAAAGAGTTGTAGGCAATTTGAAGAGTGATGTGGCTCCACGGGCTCAATCAACAAAAGCTAAGAAAGGAAAAGGAAAGTGGTTTTACAACAAAGGCAGAGGTGGCTACAACAATTAGACTGGTAGAGGAAACCAACACGAAGAAAACATGTCGAATCAGAAAAGATCATACCAAGGCAACCAAATAGGTGGTGTTACAAATATAGGAAGAGGTGGTGGTAAAAAACCTGACAAGAGTCACATTCATTGTTATAATTGTCAGAAGTATGGTCACTATTGTACCTTAAAATTTTCCCTCCCTTTTCTTCAAAACATTTCTCACAAAAGTTCTCAAATGCTCAAGGATTCTCAAGAGTAGATCAGACAAGCTCACATCCTAAGCACTGGGTCCACAACTAGGGTTTTGGTTTCTCAAGGAAAATTGGAATTCTAATACCTAAAATTAATTGCATGGTTCATCATAGGTCTCCAAGAATGCTCATACCAAATTTCAAGTCTTGCATCACAAATTTGCTCAGTCAATTGCTCAGATGACTGAAAATCAACTATATTGGGTAAAAAGTCAACTATGATCAACATACAGTCAAACATCAATATTTTTTGCCAACATCAACATTATGATGTGATATTAATCATTTGATTAAGGGTTAATCATAATTCCTCAATAAAAGCATTCAAATCATCAAACGGGCAAAATTGACCAAATTAGGGTTTTGATTGAGAAGGACTGATCGTTGACTTTTGACCTAGTACAACACCTAATGACTTGAAGCATGATCTTAAGGAATGAAACATAATATCTTGAACTTATTTCATTGCTCAAATAATTTCTAAAGATCAAGGGATTGATAGTTGAAATTTAGATCAATTGATGAAAAGTCAACAGTCACACAAAAAGTCAAACTTTGACTTTTTGGTCAACATTGAATTTAAAAGATCAAGAATCATCAAGACATTCAAAAATATCAAACTTGATCATTAAGAATCAAGAAAAGTCAAGAAAAGTCAAAAGTTGGAAAATTTTCCAACACTTAGAAAAATTTCTAAGTGTTTTGACCTCGATAAATTCACTACTTCATGACCATTTTTCACTAAGATACAAGACGATTCAAGGAAAACTTTCAACATGAAAGTTGTAGAGCATGATGAATTCTATAACTTTTTCCTTGAGTGTTGATGTCCAAAAAATTCTTGGATTAGGAGATATAGGCCCATGAAGTCATGACATTTTTATCAAAAAACTTAGTGAAATTTTCAACAAGTTTGGTCAGATTTTTGTCCCAACTTCTTGGAAATGTTTCACCAAGTTCCAAGTTTATTTAGCTAAAGAGGTCAACATGAAGGTTGTAGACAATATTTCAAGCTTTCCAAAATGTCCCAGAACTTGAAGAGATCATTTTTGAGCTAAGAGATTCCAAGACTTGAAGTTGGCATGATAAACTTGAATTACAAGTCATTTTGGTGAAGAACACATAATCCAATCTTCATGCTATGCTGCATAATCTTGCTTTGCAGGCCTTATAACTTGAAAATCACTCCATAATTTAATGTTTACACAATTGATTGAGTCATTATCTAAGTGTTTGAGCCATTGTCCAAGACACTTTGCCATTTTTGGAAGAAAGGCACCATTGCCATTCTTGAAAAGAAAGCTTTATACATAATGTCAACTCCTCGAGCCTCTAACTTGTTCTCACTGATCACACTCCATCTAAAAAGTCAGAAGTGTTGTGTTTAAAGCCTCTAACCACTCCATATTTGCTTGTACTTAACATTGGAACTATGATCTTCAAGCTTGCTTCATTTACAATCTAACCTAGCCACAACATGTGATCTTGCAAATCTGATCAACTCCATCCCTCCAACCTTTCTCTATAAATAGACAGGTCCATTTACAAGCTATACACGAATTCACAAGCCCTTTAAACCTCCCATACTCCCTCAAACCAGAATTTGCATCAAAACTCCATTTTGTGGCAACTTCTGACCTTGAACACCAAACTCATAATCTACTCGTGCGTTTTCAATTTCAATCATTCAAACATCATTCATACACCATATATAAGTGATCCAAACACTTGAACCACTTATGTAATCCCACCATCACCATCCACCATTTTCAAAACTCAACTCTGCAACTTGACTTCTCCAGAGGAATCCTGCCACTCTCATTCCAAAGTAGGCATTGCAATAGATTCATTGGAGTTCAGTGAAGCTATCTAGATCATCACAACACCTCCAGGAGTGCTCCAACTTCAAACCCAAATCTCACTTTTGAGGTAAGTTTTCTCAACTTTGAACTTTCTATAAAAGCATCATTTAGTTTTACTTTATGAATAAAAAATGTAGACATCATTGCCCTGAAGGTAACCACGTGCTTACATTTCATTTATCTTGCCTGAGTGACGAGAATTTTGGAAATGAAGTTTCTAAAAAATTAGGGTTTAGTTTGGTACCAACAGAAATTCTCATTCATTTTTTATTTATAGTTTAAATACTTTATATGGTTGGATTTGTGGTTAAATTTCAAGCAAGTTTCATGCTTACACTTTTCAATTTGGTTGAGAAATGAGCATGTTCAGAATTTCAAAAATGATGTTCATGGCTTCTGGCACGAGGAAGAAGATGAAGTACATTCAGGAAAGAGTTTGTAATATATTTAGTGCAAGTTGTTTCATTAACGGATGAAACAGCCACCCAAGTGGCAAGTACGCGTGTACAAAGTCTTTGTCTGCCTATAGGGACATGGGTTCGAGCCCATAGCGGTACCCTTTTGACATTTTTTTGGTGATTTTTTCCTTGTTTTCTCATGTTTCCAGCGCGTGGGCCTCCTGGCCATGGGCCCAGCTTATTTTTCTTTTCATCACCCCCTGTCTGACTTACTAACACAAGCTCATTTCTTTTTTTATTATTTTATTTCTGATTCAAACTAAAGCATATGTTGGGCCTATCAAAAATGGTTTTCACCCCCTTTTTACTTCTGACTCATGGCCCAATCTTTTTTTTATTTATCTTTATATTTTCTTTTTTTCCTACTTTTATTTATTTATTTTATTTAATAAAATACATTAAATAATAAAAATCATAAAAATTAGGTTTAGGTTTTAATCAATTATTTTTATTTTTTCTAAATAAAATTAATCACTTTATTTTATTTTAAACTTGTAAAAAATGATTAGAATTAGGTTTTTATTATTTATTTTACATCACAAAATATATTTTCTAAACAAAACCTCCAAAATATTTTCTAACAATTAATTTCCCTTTTAAATTAATTTAGACCTAGGTTTTCCTATATTTAAATTATTTTTCCTTTTAGTTAATAAAATTAATTTTTCATCTTAACTTAATTAGGTTTACTAATTCCTTTTAAATACAAAGTCAATTAATTAGGTTAAATATTAAACCTTTTCCTCAATCAAAAATCACAAAAACAATTTCTTTCCTCTACTTCATATATTTACATTTTTTATTATTTCGCATTATCATTTATGTAAATGGTCTGTAATTGATAATTAGGGTTTTATTGCTTTCCATCCCCATTTATAAATTTGTACCCCCCTCCATTCCCAAAGCATTGTAATAGTGTAGGACATTTAAATTCTGCAATTTATCGCTTTCCTTATTAATATTAGTAATTAGGGTTTGTATGGCAAGATTAAAAAGCAATCATAGCAAAACCCTAATTCAAGATAAAATACTTGAATCAAACACACTACGCACACATTCACCTCTAGGATAAACCTCACTTGTTGCCTCAGATATAAACAATCATGTCCCTCGAACGTGAGATGCTTTAGCAAAGACCCTCGATTAAAAGATCATAGTCCGTCGATGACCCTTCGATGTTGCCTTCGGTAAACGATATTAGTCCCTTACGACAATTGTTAAAGCGTCTTACAAGTTGCCTTCTATGATTGTACGATGACCCGCCCCTGTCCCTCACATCCAATGATAGGGCTTCCTAGTAATTAATGGTAGGCAAACATTATCTAAAGGAGGAGGAAAAGAACAAACACTTTTTTGAGTAGGTAGATCGCTCATAATCGCTTGCTCACAAACTAAAATAATTTCCACACTTCACACTTTCAAAACAAACTATTTTCAAAAAGACAAACATTTTGTATACATTCTCAACGATACGAGAATCATTACAAAATTGCCCTACATTGACATTTTTAAAACATCTTTCCAAACACTCTCTTTTAACAAATATTTTCAAAACAAACATTTTGTATACATTCTTAATGATACGAGAATCATTACAAAATTGCCTTGATACTGGAATTTTCAAAATATTTTCAAACATACACAAGCAGAAAGCATTTTCAAAACAAAGTGAGCTAGCGATTAAGAGCCCGTAGATAACTACAGATGAAAAAGGTGCTAACCCTTCCCTTTTCATAACCTACCCCCAAAACTTAAGAAAATTCTTAAAAGGTATTTCATGTTCTTTTCACCCTTTCCTTTATTGGATAAAAGAAAATTCGGTGGTGACTCTTACTATCTGTAACATTTGCGATAAAATGCAAAATGCCAAGTCAGTTCTCCCACCATATTACAGAACTGGCGACTCTGCTGGGGAAATAATTAAAAGTAGGGTTACCTTAAGAGCTAGATCACCATTATTGCTTTACTTGTTTTCCTTGTTTGCTTTACATTTTTGGGTAATGCTTGGGTTTATTTCTTGTATAGATCCTATACTCGGATCTGGGGCATTTTAGGTAAGTAGCAATAGATCGTGGAAATTGTACGTCATAGACCGATATGGTTGAAGATATGGCTACGTTAGTGTGACACATTTGTTGGTAATGGTGTCCTTTGAGTTGAATCAAGGAGAATACAAGGCCGCTTTGTGGTGTCATAAAACACTAAATGACCATAGAACCTTAGTTGGACAACTTGGCCAATAGAAAGTAGTGAGATAGCCGACTTTGCTGCTGACTAAAGTTGGTTAGTACTCGATACTACATTCATTGAGATTGGACTTTCGGGATATTCCAGTTGCAGTTCTGATGCTTGTGCTGAAACAATGCCCGATGAAGAAAGATTAATGATATTGAGATTCCTAGAACCCAGTTACTCCTTTTAGGATAGGTTGAGCCAACTAAAAATTCAAGAGGGTACTTACCTATAAACCTCATGCAAGCTTAAACCTAAGGTCTTGTGTGCTTTGTTTGTGTATGATTAATTGTTCGAACATGTCATCATAAACATCATGATATCATGCCATCTCATTTTCACTAACCATTTCAAGGACCTAGGGATTTATCTTTGTTCTGTTTTGTAGGTTATGGCTTCAGCTCGCAGAAACACTATCTGAATTAGTTTTGTAAAGATACCTTCTCAACTTAAGGAGTTAGTCTCAAGAGTTCCAAAAAGTTCTCCATTCATCAAAAGGAATGGTCTACTACTCAATTTGGTTACCTTGGGTTTTGAAGAAGATATGATGAGTGTTCTGTTCCAGTTTTTTGACCCTGTACATCACTGCTTCACATTTCCCGATTATCAGTTAGTGCCCAAAATGGAGGAGTTTTCTCAATTATTAGAAGTACTTGTTATCAATCAAATACCTTTCATTGGTTTAGAGAAGGATCCACAACCTGAAGAAATTGCACTAGCCTTGCATTTGAAGCGCCCCGACATTGTAGCTAATTGGGAAATAAGGAGTGGAGTCAAGGGTTTCTTGGATAAATTTATGTTAGATAAGGCTCAACTGTTTTTGGAGGCTTTGAATTTTAAATATTTTGAAGAAATATTGGCTCTTCTAATCTATGGGTTAGTACTAATCCCTAATCTAGACTAACTCATAGATGTGAACACTGTTAAAATCTTTATGTCTCGTAACCTTGTGCCTACTTTGCTTAGAGGTATTCTGCATTCTCTTCACACTCTTACTATGAGGAAGAAAGGGGATCTTATGTGTTTCATACCATTTCTATCTAGGTGGTTTATTTTGCACCTTCCCCGATCAATATTGAAGAATCAACAAGGTTTGAGGTGGTCGCAAAGGATGATGTCGCTCTCTCATTCAGATATTCATTGGTGTTCCCGGTCTCTTGAAGATGTTACTATCATTAACCATTATAGGGAATTCCCCAATGTTACACTCCTTGGAATTATGGGAGGTATTACTTATAACCTTTCTCTAGCTATACACAATTTGGTTATGCTCGAAGAGATGGTCCTCGTGACGCGCTTATCCAGGGTATTGTGTTCGACCACGAGAATGATTTTCAAGGTTATCATCAAAGGTTTGTACGAGCTTGGGGCATCGTAAACAAGATTGATAGCAAGACTTTGGGACATGAGAATTTTATCCCTTTGGAGCCATACCTCAAGTGGGTACGAGCTCGTGCTTAAAACCTCATGATGCCATATCCAGCTATCCTACCAGTGATTATGGATACCATTCTCCATCCTGACATGCCTACTGACCTCGAAGAATTGTAGAAATCTTGGATTCAACTCAAGGGAGAACGAGACACCTTTGAAGCTCAATTCTATGCAACCGAGAAGAAAATGTTGGAGCTCACAAAGTGACTTCATGAAAAGCAAAGCCTTAACGTATACATCGACACGAAGAAGAAGCATTTGTAGGAGACTTGAGTCTTAGGTCCTAGGTGTTTTTGTTTTGTTGTTTCTTTGAGATCTTTTTTGCTGTTTCATCGTAAGCCCAAGGGGAAATTGTAATGTTTGAACTTATTAATGCAATCTTTGTTTTTTTTCCTTTTTGGATAGAAAATTTAAATCTCCTAAAGGTACTTGAAAACATTGCATCCACATATCATGCATCATGTCATAAGCAGGTTTTCGATACAGGTTTCCTCATCTATTCACTATTTATTTGAGTATAAGATGGCTCTCGAGCAAACCTTCAAAGATCTGTGTGATACAGTGGGAGAATTGACTTGAATTTTTTGCGTTTGATTGCAAATGTTGCGGTTAGCAAGAGGCGTCACCGAATTTTCTTTTATCCAAAAGGAAAGGTGAAAAATCACAGGAAAGACCTTTGAGATTATTTCTTGAGTTCGGGGGGTAGATTATGAAAAGGGAAGGTACTAGAACCCTTTTCATCCATGGTTTTCCATGGGCTCTTAGTTACTTGCTAGATCACTTGCTTTTTGTTTGAAATTGTGTTTTGTGTGGTTTTTGAAAGTATTTTGTGAAGAGGCCATTGTTTAGGTAAACTTTTTAATGATTCTCGTTTGTAAGAATGTATACAAAGTGTTTGATCTTTTGCAAATGTTTTCAAGTTTGTAAAAATGTTTGAAAGTGTAGGTGTTTGTTTTGAAAATAGCAAGGATATTTGTTTGAAATTGAGAAATTAATTAAGAGCATTATACCTACTCAAAAGTCTTTCTTGTTCATTTTCTTTTCCTTTGACATTGTTATCTTACCATTGATTTGGTAAGTAACCTTATCTTTGGATGTAAACGGGACGGACGTGGGTCATCGTATAACCATGAGTAGCAATGTTTGCAAGATATCTTAGCATTCTTTTTTAGGTACTAAGATCATTTGAAAGGCAACTTAGATAGCGTCATCGAGGGACTATGATCTTATATTCACTTGTTTTTGCTAAGATACCTCACATGCATAATATGGCCATTTTGTAAAGGCAACCAAGTGGAATAACCCTAGGGGTGCTTGTATGCAAATGTGTTGTTTTCATGCTTGATTTTGTCTTGAATTAGGGTTTTCTAAGTATTGGTTTTAATCTTTCCATACAAACCCTAATTACTAGTATGTTATATATAAAGCGATAAATTGCGGAATTTAAAGTTACTACGCTATTACAATACTTGTGGGAGGGGGTGTACAAAGTATAAATGGGGATTGCAAGAAAATAAATCTAGTTAATCTATTACAGCTATATTGAATTGGTACAAATGTACAAGAAATTAAATGAATATAATATACAAAATGAATAAATATGCAAAAATATGAAATGTAAAAAGTAAATGGATATTTGTTTGATTTTCATGAGAAAAGTGAATTTGTTTTAACCTAACTAATTAAAGAAAATAATTAATTAAACTTAAATTTATTAAGAAAAGATTTTAAATAAAACCCTAATTCTATTAATTGATTAAAAGAAGATAAGTTTAAGAAAAGTATTTTTGGTATTTTTGTCTTGAAAATATTTATAGTGTTATAAAATATTTTTGGCCTTTTAAAAAATATATTTTAATTAGTGTAAAAGAAAATAAATAAAACCTAGTATTTTAATTAAATTAAGGATAACTAGTAAAATAAATGAAGTCTTGATTAAATAAAATAATTTTTTATTGAGAGAAATAAATAAACTATGTCAAGATAAAAATCTAATATTTTTGGTATTTTTTAATGATTTTTTAATATTAGGAAAATATTTAAGAAAATAAATAAAATGAAAATAAAAAAATAAAATAAAACTCGGCCAAGGTGCAAATAGCCTGCAGGGGGTTATAAAGTAAAAAAACAATAAAAAGGCCCAAGGAGGCCCAGCGCGTGCAAAAAAGAAAATCAGAAAACAAGAAAATGTGAAAAATCCAAAAGGGTACCACTGGGGCTCGAACCCAGGTCCCAAAGGTTACAGGCGCGCGCTTCTACCACTGGGGTGGCTATACATCCATTAACATAAGTAAAACAATAAATATATGATACAAAGCGCACCCTGAATACTTGATCTTCAACCTCCAGCCAGACCAACTGTAACTTGTTCATTTCTTATCAAAAATGAAAACTATAAACATGAAACTTGTAGCAAATTTCCTCACGGTTTCAAAAATGTAAAGCATTAGAACTATAGATCAAAGATAAGCATGAATTTTATTGTCCCTAATCTGAACCCTAAAAATCTCAGAAACTTCAATCTTAAAATTCTCTACGCTAAAGCAAAATCAATGGAACTATGGACATGGTTAGTTTAGGGAAATGATATCTACATATTTCATTCACAAATATATCATTTATGATGCATGTATGAAAAGTTAAAAAGTTAGAAAACTTACCTTGCAAGAGGGTATCGGGTTTGAAGTTTGAGCAGCTTTCAGGAAGTTCCAAGGGTTGGGTTAGCTTCCTCAAGTTCCTACGAAGCTAATGGAATGCTTAGCTTGAGCTGAAAGGGCCTGAGAAGTTCTGGAGAAGTCCAAGTGAAAAGCTCTATTTTTGAAAATGGAGGATGGTGTTAATGGTGTTACAGTTCTGTAACAGGGTGTGGGATCAGTTCTAAATGATGTTTAGAAGCTTTAAAAACAAAAAGGCTTGAAAACGCACGAGGAAATTATGAGTTTCATGTTTTTGGTCAGTTTATGTGAAAATGGAAGTATGAGATGTGTTTCTGAGTTCTAGGTCCTTTCAAGGCTTGAGCATTCATGTCTTTGTGGCAAATATTTTGTCTATGTATAAACAAAAGTGTTTGAGAGCTTTGGACAATCAGAAGTACAAGTTGTTAGATTTTGGCTAGGTTACTTGATTTTGAAGAAAAGTGGGAAACAAGTTTCAAGAGGAGGTACAAGCATGGGCTAGGTGATTGTAAGTGTCTAAACCATTTCTCATGAGCTATAGGACTTGTTTGATCAGAAGAGAACAAGTACAAGGCTCAAGAACAAGTTTTGTGCAAAAAGTCACTTTATCAAAATGGCAATGTAACTTTTCTTCCAAAAATGGATATAAAGCATGTTTGTGCATTGAATGCTTGAAATGAGACCTCTAACAGCTGTGCAAGCCATTAATTATTGAGTTCCTAAAAAGTTTGAGGCCTACAAAGTAGAATTTATACAACATAGTTTGAATTTTGAATTTGGTTCATCACAAAATGACTTGTAATTCAAGTGATAAAACCCTAACTTCATCTCTACGATTCTCCCTACTCAAGAATGATCTCAAGGAGTTCTTGGACATTTTGGAAAGCTTGTAATGTTATCTACAACCCATATTTGAATTGATTTTGAATATTCCCCTTGGAACTATATGTAAAAGTGCCATGAAGTTGGGTCAAAATCCTGACCAAATTAGGGCAAAATTTCATTAAGTGTTTAGTTTCATGACCACATGTTCTTAAAATTATAACTTGAGATCCAAGCACTTTTGTAAGTAGTTGTGTAAAGAAAAGTTGTATATTTCATGGAGATCTACAACTTTCGTGTTGGAAGTTTCTCTTGAATCATCTTGCATTATGGTGAAAATTTTGTTCAAAGTTATGAAAAAATAAGAAATTTCAAACACTTAGAAAAATTTCTAAGTTTAGAAATTTTGACTTTTCAAAATGAAATCTTGACTTTTTGATTTCTTGATGAATAAGTTTCATATTTTGACATATTTTTATGAATTGTGATCTTTGGCATTTTAATTTGACCAAAAAGTCAAAGTTTGACTTTTCAGTATACAATTGACTTTTGATTAGTTGACTGAAAAATTCATCTGTCAATCCAATGGACTTGCAATGTTTTGAAGCATGTCATTAGGTCAAAATGGTTTAATTGGAATCTTGAGATCATGCCTCAAACCAATTGATCATTTTCTAGGTCAAAAATCAGAAATTGCCCTTTCCTAGTCAAAACCCTAATTTTGACCATTTTTCCCTTTTGGATATTTGATCAAATTTCTTGAGGAATTGTGATCCAAATTTGATCAAATGATACATATGAGTTTAAAATGTTGATGTGGATAAAAAATTATGGAGTTTTAATGTAAATTGTCCATAGTTGACTTTTCCCCCAATACAGCTGATCTTTAGGTCAACTGCTCAATTGACTGAGCAAAAGTGTGATCCAAAGCTTGAAACTTGACATGAGTAATCTTGGGGTCCATAATGATCCATGAAAGTCATATGGGGAATTGGAAGTTCAAAAATCCTTGTGAAGTCTCAAACTCTAATTTTGGTCACCTATGCTTAAGGAGGTGCCTTGAGCTGATCAACCCTAGTGCAGTCTTGAATCAAAGGAGATCTTGTGAGCAAATTCTTGATAAATGAGAGGGAAAATTTTGGGGTACAACAATATTCAAACTCAACATGCACGGTTCCAAGAGACTCTCTTGAACCTAGCCAAAGGACAACAAGAGATGATGACGCTCCTCGTCACGAAGAAGAAAACTAAGAAGCGGGTTGTTATCCTTAACATGGGTAAAAGGTTCAAAGGTCCTTCTCGACTGGCTCAAGTAGAAGAGGTTTCCTCTGAGGAAGAAGACAATCAAGAAGAGAATGTAAAAAGCACTAGGGCTGGGGGTGAAAATAACAAGATTCCTGAGGATGAAGACTACTCCAATGAGCAATACCCTCCTGCGGACGACAAATACAAACAGCTGGAAGACCGACTCAAGGATGTGAAGATCCAAAAAGTACCTGGTATGGACTATGGAGATTTAGGTTTAGTCCCTGGGGTGGTCATTCCTCACAAATTTAAGGTCCCTTTCTTTTCCAAATATGATGGGATCTCTTGTCTGAAACTCCATTTAAGGTCATATGTCTGAAAGATTCAACCACACACTGGCAATAGGAAGTTATGGGTTCATTTCTTCCAAGAGAGCCTATATGGAACACAATTGGAATGGTTCTATCAACTAGAGTGGACTAATATCCGTGATTGGGAGGACTTGGTTGTTTCCTTCTACAAACAATACCAATACAATGCTGACCTTCCACCAACTCGTGTGTAATTACAGAATATGACTATGGGCTCGAACGAAGGCTTTAAGGAGTATGCTAAAAAATGAAGGGACCTGGCTGGAAGGGTGCAACCCCCTTTGACTGACCGAGAATTGGTGGACATGTTCATGGGAACTCTGACGGGTCCATTCTTTAATTTGCTGATTGGGAGTTCTTCATCAGGGTTTATTGAGTTGATTTTGACTGGCGAAAGAGTTGAAAGTGGTATCAAAAGCGTGAAAATTCAGATGGTTGCATCCTCTAGTACTGTGAAGAAACCATTCATTAGAAAGAAAGAAATCAACATTGTCTATGGCTAGAGGAGCCGTAGTAAGAATGATCGTCATCAGTCGGTAGGAGCAGTATTCATTTCTAACCCGACCCCAGTTCAACGACCACAACAACAAAACAATCAGCAGAGGCTATACGCCTCGAGGAGGCAGTTCACTAGGAACAACATGCCATTGTTTCAATATTTACAACATCTGTTGAAGGCCGATTTGGAAACACTGCAAGATCCTCATCCTAATCCCAATACTTCCTCTCCCAAATATAATTCGAACGTGAAATGCGCCTATCATTCCAATAGTCATGGGCATGGCACCAATAACTATTGGGCGTTGAAGAACAAGATCCAAGATTTTATTAACGACAAAGTGATTGAGTTTAACCCTCCACATACCCCGAATGTGATTACTACGCCCATGCCCAGTCATGGTAAAGGTGTTAATTCTATTGAAGATGTTTTCTATGTCTCCACCATAAGTGACTTGACCACTCCCTTGATGACCGTTAAGAAGAATCTGTTAATAGCATTTCTGGGATGTCCTGAAAATTGTTACCATTGTGCTTCCAAAACTAATGGTTGTATGTGGTTGAAGAAGGGTATTTAACGCTTGATTGATAGCCATGAAATTCTGTTTGATAAAACTCTATCCATGAAGAGTTTGCATGAAAGTATATCCCAAGAACCGAGACTTGAAGATGTTTCTATAATCATAATTTCCAATACTCCTATAAGGATCACCTCTAGAGGCTCTATAAGGATTCCTGCTGAGCCAAGAGTGGCTCCTCTGATCATCACCGCACCGGGGCCAGTCCCCTATTCCTCTGACAAGGTTGTTCCCTAGAACTATGGGGCAGAAGTTTATTATCATGGTGTTAGGAAAGAGCCCTGGATTACCGAAGATGAAGATTTTGAAGTTACCAATCTCAATATCAAAAATATTGTTGGAACTAGTAAAGTTACCCGAACGGGAAGGACCTTCTCCCCAGAGACCTCCCCTCCAAAAACTATCACTACACCTGTTCATATTCTTGTTGCTGGGTCAACTGCTGTCGCTCGGGGCAAAGAGAAAGTGACTGACCCTACCCAGATGGAGGCACCCTCAAAATATGTTACAATTGAAGACCCTTATAAACAAGAGATGGAAGAAATTATGAAGATCATTCGTAAAAGTGACTACCAAATAGTTGAACAACTGGGGCAGACATCCTCAAAAATATCCATGATGTCCTTGTTATTATGCTCCGAAGCCTATGCCAAGGCTTTGTTGAAATTTCTGAAGAATGCTCATGTACCACAAGATACATTTGTTGATCAATTTGAGAATTGTGTTGAAAGCCTAACATCTAATAATGGTTTAGGTTTTTCTGATGCTGACTTAACTCCGGTGGGGAAGAATCATAACAAGGCTCTGCACATCTTTATTGAGTGTAAGGGAACTACTTTGGCGCATCTGTTAGTTGATACATGTTCTTCCCTGTATGTATTACCAAAAGGTGCTCTGAATAGATTGGACTGTGAAGGGCTGGTGCTAAAACCCAGTGATATTGTGGTAAGAGCCTTTGATGGGTCAAAAAGGATGGTGCATGGAGAGGTTGATCTTCCGATGAAGGTGGGTTCCCAGGTTTTCAACTCCATTTTTTATGTAATGGATATCCGCCTGGCCTGTTCCTGCTTGCTCAAACGCCCCTGGATTCATGGGGCGGGCGCAATTACCTCTACTTTGCATCAAAAGCTGAAGTATCCGGTGAAAGGGAATATTGTCATAGTCTACGGAGAAGAAGAATATATGGTCAGCCATTTGAATTCTTTCAAATATGTTGAAATGGATGGTGAATTCATTGAAACTCACTGCCAGGCATTTGAAGTAATCCCTCCAATGATTTTCGTTACTAACGCTACTATTACTACTCCTGAGATCATCAAGGATGCACCAAGGATGGCTTCTTTGAAGGATGCTAGGGTTGTGATAGAAGAAGGTGGATATGCTGTTTGGGGTAAGCTTCCTGATATCCCCTACAAATCTGACAAATTTGGTCTAGGCTTTACTATAGAGGGTCAATAGGTAGTCTGTCGCGCTCGAGCTGGAAAACCTCCTTTCTGTATTAGCAATAATAAAGTTAATGCTCTAGAAGACACTGATAATGATGGAGACTTGGACGACTGGATATTCTCTACCATCGGTGGTAGACTCAACAATTGGAAGGCCAAAGACTTTATATTTATCTCCTTCAGCCAGGAGTAATTGCTATTTCCTATTTTTATTGCTTTAAAAAGCTTGTGTGTATAACTTATTTTAAAATAATGACTTAAGACCTTGTGCCTTTCCCGGGACACAATGGTCCATTTGTTAAGGATTGTCATTTCATATATCATATGCTCATTTGATGAAAACATTGGACGATTTTGCATTCAAATTTTGCACTTTTTGTCTTTCTTTTACTTTACTGCATTTTCAAATATCCATCTAACCTTACACGCACACACACACATTTGCAGATCCATTTCCACTCCAGATCTCATTGACAACAATTATGCTATTGTCGTTTATAACTTTGAAAATCCAATCTATCAAGCTGAAGATGAAGGTGAAGAAGATTGTGAGATACCTGGAGAACTCGCCAGACTCCCAATACAAGAGGAAAAGGCTATCCAACCGCATGAAGAGACGGTCGAGGCAATAAACTTGGTTACCGAGGCAGATAAGAAAGAAGTCAAGATTGGAGCCAACCTGGGAGACAGTGTCAAGAGCAAATTGGTTCAAATGTTGCACGACTATATTAAGGTATTCGCTTATTTATACAAAGATATGCCAGAGCGCGATACTAATATCGTGGTTCATCGTCTGCCAATGAAAGAGGGTTGTTCTCCGATCAAACAAAAGGTTCTTCAAATGCATCCTGATATATTAGAGAAAATCATGGCTAAGGTAATGAAACAGTTCAATGCAGGTTTCTTGGCAGTGACGTCGTATCCCCAATGGGTTGCAAATGTTGTTCTAGTGCCGAAGAAAGACGGTAAGGTCTGTATGTGTGTGGACTACATGGATTTAAACAGGGCGAGCCCCAAATATGAGTTCCCACTACCACATATTGATGTCGTGGTCGACAACACCGCTCAACACATGGTATTTTATTTCATGGATGGTTTCTCGGGTTATAATCTAATCAAAACGGCGCCTGAAGATATGGAGAAAACTACCTTTGCCACACAGTGGGGAACCTTATGTTATAAGGTCATGCCTTTTGGGATGAAGAATGCAGGCACAACTTATCAACGGGCTATGGTCGCTTTATTTCATGATATGATTCACCATGAGATAAAAGTCTACGTTGATGACATGATAGCGAGATCACAAAATTAAGGAAGAACATCTTGATCATCTGTACAAGTTGTTTGAAAGGCTGAATAAATACAAGTTGAGGTTGAATCCCAACAAATGCACCTTTGGGGTGAGGTCTGGAAAACTCCTAGGTTTCGCCGTCAGTGGTAAAGGTATTGAAGTTGACCCTGCAAAAGTTAAAGTTATTCAAGAAATGTTGGATCCCCGTATTGAGAAGGAGGTCAGAGGTTTAATAGGACGACTAAACTACATTGCCCAATTCATCTCTCATTTGATTGCTACTTGTGAGCCAATCTTTAAACTGCTGAAGAAAGATCAAGTAGACAGATGGAACAATGACTGTCAAATGGCTTTTTATGAAATCATGGAGTACTTATAAGATTCTCCAATTCTGATGCCACCAGTTGAAGGAAGACCTCTAAACATGTACTTGACAGAATTAGAGAATTCAATGGTGTGTGTGTTGGGGCAACATGACGGGTCTAGTCGAAAAGAGCATGCAATATACTACCTTAGCAAAAAATTTACCGACTATGAAACAAGATATTCACTGCTCGAGGAAATTTGATGCGCTTTGGCATGGGCTGCTCACCGACTAAGTATATGTTGACTCATACTACTCTATTAATCTCTAAAATGGATCCCATCAAGTACATATTTGAGAAGCTAGCTCTCTCCGGAAGAATATCCCGATGGAAAATGATCTTAACGGAGAATGACATTCAGTATACTACTCAAAAAGCCATCAAAGGAAGTGTACTGGCAGATTATTTGGCACATCAAGCTGTAGATGACTATCAGTCTATGCACTTCGAATTCACGGATGAGAATATCATGCTAGTAACAGATTATGGAGAACTTGGACCATATGATGGACCTGAGAAAGGATCCCGATGGACTATGGTTTTTGATGGAGCTTCTAATGCACTTGGAAACAGAATTGGAGTTGTAGTCATCTCTCCTCAAGGTTGCCATACACCTTTCACCGCCAAACTTTGCTTTGACTGTACCAACAACATGGCTGAATACGAAGAGTGCATCTTGGGTCTTAAAGCTGCTATTGACTTAAGAATCAAATTCCTAAGCATATATGGGGACACAACCTTGGTAATCAGTCAAGTCAAGGGAGAATGGGATACAAAGTATCTGAATCTTATCCCTTACCGAGAACATGTACTAACCCTGATTCCATACTTCGAAGAGATTACCTTTGAGCACCTCCCAAGGGAAGAAAATCAGTTGGCGGACGCCTTAGCCACCATGTCATCCATGTTCAAGCTCATATGGTAAAACGAGGCTCCTAGAATTACCATTGAAAGGTTTGACGAACCGACACACTGCTACGAAATTGATACTGATGGAGTAGAAGAAAAACCATGGTTTCATGAAGTGAAAAGGTATCTTGAAGCTCAAGAATACCCTGAAGGAGCATCTATCAATGATAAGAAATTCCTGCAGAGGTTCTCAGCTAAGTTCTTCATGAGCAATGGAATTCTATACAGGCGCAACCATGATTCAACAATGCTTCGTTGTACGGACAAGAAGGAAGCAGAGAAAATTATAGAGGATATACACGAAGACATCTTTGGTACTCACTCTAGTGGGCATACTATGGATAAGAAAATCTTGAGAGCAGGTTACTATTGGTCGACCATGGAAATCGATTGTCATCACCACTAGAGAACTTGTCATAAGTGCCAGATCTATGTCGTTAAAGTTCATGTGCCTCCAGTTCCATTGAATGTCATGACTTCTCCTTGGCTATTCACAATGTGGGGCACTGATGGGGCACTGATATGATCGGAGAAATTAAACCTACTGCATCTAATGGACATTACTTCATTCTCGTCGCCATTGACTACTTCACAAAATGGGTTGAAGAAGCTTCATTTGCCTCAGTTACCAAGAGTGTTGTGGCTCGTTTCATTAAGCATAACCTCATTTGTCGGTATGGTATCCCTGAGAGAATCATCACTAAAAATGGTACCAACCTCAACAACGACATGATTATTGAACTCTACACACAGTTCAACATCAAGCACCATAACTCTTCTCTGTATCGTCCAAAGATGAATGGCGCAGTGGAAGTCGCCGGCAAGAATATAAAGAAGATTGTGCAAAAGATGGTTGTGACCTATAAAGAATGGATCGAAATGTTACCATTTGCTCTTCAGGGCTACCGTACTTCGGCACGAACATCAACTGGGGCAACCCCATTCTCTCTAGTCTATGGCATGGAAGATGTCATGCTTGTCGAAGTTCAAATTCCTTCTCTGAGAATCATGAAATATGCAGACTTAGACGAAGACGAGTGGATTCATACTAGGTTGGATCAGTTGAATTTGATTGACGAAAAAAGGCTTACGATTGTCTGTCACGGTCAGATGTATCAGAAACATATGATCAAGGCTTTCAACAAGAAGATCAAGCATCGGGTATATCAGGATGGAAACTTGGTAATAAAGTGCATCCTTCTACGACAAGTTAATCCCAGGGGAAAATGGACTCCCACTTACGAAGGGCCATTTGTTGTCAAGAAAGTATTTTCGGGCGGTGCTATGATAATAACAACCATGAATGGTGAAGATTTCTGACACCCTGTGAATGCAAACATAGTCAAAAGATATTACGCATAAAGACGACATGCTAGGTTGACTGACCTAGGAAAAATAAGGGCATCTCGGCAAACTAAAAGGGTTTGAGCAAAAATTAGGGATATTTATAAAAGATTATACACCAGACAAGTCGAAAACCTGAAAGTGCGGCTTGGGCAAAAAAGTGTATCCTGGTGGACTGAAAACCTGAAAGGGCGGTTCAGGCAAAAATTAGGGATTAAAGCGTACGACTATGTCTTGTTGGATCACTTACAGCCAGCTTTATTACCAAGGTCAAAAGTTCAAATGGTACAGATCAGTTCAATCAACTTCTCCCGACAGCAAGGGATGAGATGTTCGAAGACATAAGGGCAATAGAAGGGTTGAAACCCAACAAGACCATTTCCACATAGCTATATATTTTGTTTTCACTTTGTACTCTTCTCATTTCACGACAATTTCCTCTTACTAGGATTTATGTCTCTTTGTATAAAAACGTCTGTTTATAGGCAAACTATCAATACAAATACACGTTAAAGTTCAAACTTTTTGTTTTTTGTTTTGCTTGCAAAAACTTCCAATGACTAAAATTGAATGGACATATGCATATAAACATGATTAACTGTTAACAAATATATGCATAAGAAGAAGAATAAGAATTTACTCAAGATTCTAGGAATTTGGATGACGTTTAAGCTGTCCATAAACCCCCACATAGCCACTTTTATGAGATTATCCCCACAGAGTAATCTTCACAAATTCATCCCCAATAAGAATACATTCCCCACAACTTCCCCAACCTACGGAGTTCCAATCAGTACAAGTCATGGAAATTCTATTCCCCAGCTGAGTTTGAAAAACCATAAAACCTCTGCAGATTTCTTCTCTCTAGCAAAATTTAATTTCCCCAGGAGAGTTTGTTTCCTCAGCAAAATATTTTAATAGGGTTTATTTCCCCCAATAGACTACAGTCTCCCCAGCTTGAGTCTATTCCTCAGATTGCTATGAATAACCGGCAAAATTCCTCTCCCCAGTGAAGTCACCAGTATCCCTAGAGTCGCTACAAAACCTGGAACCAGAACAGATCTCAATTAACTTTATCCTCCCTAGATGAGTCAGAAGATTATCCATCTCTTTTATCCCCAATCAGGGTATATAGGAATTATTCTCCCCAGACAAGTCAGAAGGTTATCCATCTCTTTTATCCCCAGTCAGGGTATATAAGAATTAAATTACCCAATAGAGCAATAAACAACCAATGTTCCCAAAACTCTTCTCCCCAAAATATAAGTCAACATTCCCCAACGGAGTTTCCTCAAATAAAAGACAAGAATCCCCAGCGGAAGCCTTCTAGACAAGATTGAATATACACATATGCTTCATCCCCAACAATAGTCAGGGATTTACTTTCCCAGAAAAAACACTGCATGGGCTTACAAATACATTTCAATAACATTTCACATTCACACGTCATAACATATGCATACGAAATGCATATAGAACAGTCTCATTTATTTTGAGAACATCGTTACGCAACGCATTTCATACATCATGACATTTCATACAACTAACTCTTTACCTTTTTCAAGAAAGATCAATCAACAGGCGAATATCATCCACAATTTTCAAATAGGTTCAAGATTAATTCCCGAAACAAGACGGGGCAACTATCTATGTTACCAAGTCAAAGATTAATTCCCGAAACAAGACGGGGTATATATCTCTACTGCCAAAAAAAAGCAGGTTCCATATTAATTCTCGAAACAAGACAGGGCAATTATCTGGATGACCAGCCACATGTTAATTCCTAAAATAAGATAGGGTAATTATCTGTAAAAAATAGATCGTAGGTAAATTCCCGAAACAGGACAAGGCGACTATCTACATGAACAAATTGAAGATTAACTCCCGAAACAGGACGGGGAAACTATTTTGCTTTCTCTTGGATCAGATAAAGATCAATTCCTGAAACAGGACGAGGTGACTATCTTTATCACCAATGGTATTGTTGTACCCCAAAATTTTCCCTCCCATATTCTTCAAAGTTTTGACAAGCATCATCTCAATTTGCTCAAGTCTACTCAAGGGTTGCACAGTTCAAACACCCTCCTAAGCCAGTCAAATTAGGGTTTTGGTTCTTACAAGGAAGTTGAGGTTTTCAAGGGCTCAATCAAGTCCCATATGCTCATATACATTGTCAAACACCTACATGTCAGGTTTCAAGGCTCACAAGGTCAAGTTGCACAGTCAAAAACCCTAATTGCTTCACAATCAACTGTAGGGGTAAAATGGTCATTTGGCAGTCAAAAGTCAAAAATTTTGGTCAACATCTTATTTTGAAGCCACAATCATCATTGGATCAAATCTTGATCATGATTCCACAAGAATGGCTCAAAAATCATCAAGATGCAAAAGTTTCCATTTTTGGACAGTTGAAAAAGTCAACTGTAACTTGACCAAGGAATAACTTTTTCATGGTTCATCAGAAAAATCCCATCCAATGCTCATTTTGAAGGGGATGACATTTCCTACAACTCATCTTCACATTCCAAGTCCAAGAAATGCTCTCACAAAAAGTTATCAATTTCAACATTATAGGTCATTTTCAAAAGTCAACAAAAAGGCATTTTAAGTCATAGACCATAACTTGAGATTGGTAACTCAAAATGACATGGGACCAAAGGCATTGGTTAGAGGACTTCAAGACCTTTCCAAAATGTCCAAGAACATGTTCATATGATCAAATTTGAGCAAGATATGCATTGGAGAAGTTGGGAAATTTTTGTGAAATGGCAAAAGTCAACTATCCTTGAAACTTCAATTTTTGACAAAAGGGCCCACTTTTTTCCACTTGATTCAGCCTTGTCAGGCCACCCACGTGTCCCATGATCAATTTCAAGACCAAATAATTATTTTTCTATTTTTATTTATTTTTTATGGATTTAATTCATTTTAATCCATAATAATTCAAGTAAATCTAAAAAATTTAATTAAATGGTATCTTATGGTTTGAATAGCCTTCATGAAGCATTTGCAACCTACCAATTTCGTGCTAAGCTCATTTAGGCATGAAAATTCAAATCTTGAACAAGCTTTGAAAGGCCTTTAATGGTGGTTAAGACAAAATCCAAAGCTTAATTGCAATGGTTAAAGGCTCCTAAATGTGACTTATTCTCACTCATTACTATATATGCAAGCCTTGCAAGCCTCATTCACAACCTAGAGTGTGCACAAACGGCCATAGCAAAATCCAAAAAGTGTCAAAAAAAAGTGTGAGATCAAAAGGAGTGTTGCAAGCATTTTCAGGCCAAAAGGAGAACGTGACTCTCTTCTTTGCCATACTCTGAAGCTAAAGCAACCCTTGCCACGTCCTAATGTCCATCATACCGCGTTGTAAGTTTTCCAAGGTCCCCCCAAGTCTCAATATTATTTTTTCTAACAAATTCCCATGCAGCTTCCTAGACGCGTTCCACCATAGGCCTCATACAGATGTGCGCCAAGTGTCTCAAAAGATCAATCCAAAGGCCAAAGGGTGCTCCACACCATGCTCCCTGGTCAACGCGTCTCTGGATGATTCAAAAGTCAAAAAGGCTTGAGACAATGGGCCTAAATTCCTGATTCACCTCCCTAAGGGTCCAACACCCCCTGGGTTCTTATTTTCTTTCCTTTTTCTCTTTTTATTTTATTTTCTTTTATAATTTCCCTTTTATTAATTATTAGTTTTATTAATTGTTTAATTAACCCAAACTAATTTTTCCCATAAAATTCAGAAAAAAAACAAAAAAAAATATATTTTATTATTTATTAACTTATTTTGTAAATAAATTTTAATATTAATTAATTAGTTGTGTAATTAGAACAATTTCAACATTTTTTTTAATAAGTAAAATTAATTTAGAATTAGAACTTTCAACTTTTAATTTCTTTTTTTTATTTTATTAAAAACATAAAAACACAAAAATATTTGTCTTTTAATTAAATTAATTAATTAGTTATTAATTTTAATTTCATTAATTACAAAAAAAGGGACAAAATTCAATTCTTATTCAAAAAGGGTCAAAACCCTTAGGACGTTCCCGATTTAATTCTCGCGTGCATTTATTTATTTTGTTTTTTTATGTAACTGTCTCCAGATATGTAATAGTTAAGTAGGAATTTTACCGCTTTATTTACTATTTCTCGCACTTTATTTCTAAAACGGGTTTTTGTTTTTTTGGCGATGTATAGACCCGCGCCTTGTAATAGCTAGATTTACATTTCCGCAATTTACTTTCCGCACTCCTAACTGTTAAAAAATGCCTGCAAGAATGTATGTAAATAAAATCAATCCGTAGCTCACAAATAACATGCAAAGACGAACATTAACTAAAAAAAAAAATACACAAAGCACATGCCACTTATAGGGTAGGCCTCACTGGTTGCCTCGAAAGTGGTCATCAAGTATAGGGTGTCTTAGAGGTCGCCCTTCTGTCTAAGATCCAGTTGCCTCGAAACGATTGCCTCGGATAAAAGGATCTAGGACATTAGGGTTACCACTAAGGTGTCCTACCATTGCTTCGGTGACCACACATGTCCCTTAATCGAATTGACCTGAACACCTCCAACGACGGTGCTACCTACCTCTCAATGGTGGGATAACACTATCTAAAGGACTTTTACACAGCCTAATTCCTTAGAGTAGGTAGATTTCTCTTAAGTACTTTCTCTTTTCAAAACAAATAAAAATACTTTTCACACCTACACTTTCTAAAAGATTTCAAACAAACTTTTCATACACTCTTGAGGACAGATACAAGAGTTACTTAGAAATTTTTCAAACGAAACTTTTTCAAAACCCACTCACACTTGAAAAGCAAACAAATTTTGAAAACATAAGAGCAAGTACCTAAGAGCCCATGGATAACCATGGATAGAAAGGGTGCTAACACCTTCCCTTTCTATAATCTACCTCCCGAACCGAGAAACATTCTCAAAGAAGGAATTTTGCTGTGCTTTTGTCCTTTCCATATTGGAGAACATAAAAGACGGTGGCGACTCTTGCTTACCGCGAAATTTCGCAAAACCAGCTAAAAAATAGTCAGTTCTATTTCCACCGATCACAGAACTGGCGACTCTGCTGGGGACACATAAAAGTGAGGTGTACCTTAGGATTAGATCATACTTATGTTTTCAATTGCTTTGCTTTGATTGCTTTATATTTGTGGGTTTTTGCATCAGAGTTTCATAGATCCTAACCCGGATCTGGGGATACCCTTTTAGGTAGCATAAGCTGTGAGGGACCTGTCCGGCGTAGACCGACACGGGTGAAGCAGTGGCTACGTTGGTGTGGCACCTTGGTCTGTACCGATATCCCTTGTGTTGCAACAAGGAGAATATGGGTCTTCTGAGGAGTCATTAAGCACCAACCGACCTTAGAACCCTAATGTGACCCAACTTGGCCATAGAACAGTAGCATTATGCTACACCCATTGAGGCTAAACTCTCGCGATGGTTATGGCTGCAAGAAAAGATTGTGACGCTGGAGTTATGACCGATTGAGGGTAGTCAGTGATATTGGGATCCTCTAGAACCCGGTTACTTCTGATAGGACAGGTTTTGAGCCTACCAACTTCAAGAGGGTAATACCTAGACCTCATGCTGGCCTAAACTCTAAGGGCTCTTTTGTGTGACTTGTGTGCTTTCAAACTTGAATTACTTGCATGCTTGTTATCTGACACTTGAGTTTCTTGCAGGTTTTGTTCACAGTCCTTAATCTGGACTCATAACAGGGTTTACCTACATTACTCCACGCATAGCATAGCATCATACCATCATACCATTGCATACATCCTACACAAGGACTAATCCATTTCAAGGATCTCAAGGGTCTGTGATGCAGGTCATGATGAATCAAATGTCCAACAACAGGGGCAAAGGGGATTTATTTTCCTCTAGCCAAAGTTAATGACTTGAGTCAGGGGCTATGACCCACTCGATATGGTGAGCCTTGACTCTTGAAGAAGGACTCTCAGCAACATGGAGTTCCTTCAATCAAGCTACCCAAATTCAAATTCTAACAAGTTTCTCTGTTTACCCCGCGAGATCCTTGAAAACATCGCATGCATACATATATATCATTGCATTACAGGTACTCTTTTCCACAGGTTGCTTAATCTTCTTCGCTGTTTATTTCAGCCATCATCATGAATCCTGAATCATCCAATGAACAAGCTATCAAGGCCCTCCAGGCCCAGAACGCCCAGTTCCAGGAGCTGGTCATGAGCTTAGCCCAAGGACAACAGGAATTGAAGACTCTGCTTTTGAAGAAAAAGAAGAAGAGGACTGTTTTGTTCAACCCTATACGCAAATCCGGGAATGGATCACAAAATGAGGCTGAGCTGACCACCCCATCTGCTGGGAAAGATAGCCCACAAGGGAGAGAGGTTCCTAGTCCCGTGGTCTCCGACACCGAGACAGATTTTAATGATGAACAGTACCCTCCTGCTGAGGACAGGTACAAACAACTGGAGGACCGGTTAAATGCTATGGAAATTCAACGTGTGCCTGGGTTGGACTTTGGGGACCTAGGTTTATCTTCTGGGGTGGTGATCCCTCACAAGTTCAAGGCACCTGCCTTTGTAAAGTACGACAGGGCTTCCTGTTCTAAGCTGCACCTCCGTTCATACGCAAGGAAGATCCAGCCCTACACGGAAGACAAGAACCTATGGATCCATTTCTTCCAGGAAAGTCTTTCAGGGACTCAGCTCGAATGGTTCTATCAGCTGGATGGAACCAGTATTCGTAACTGGGAGGACTTGGCAGCTGCTTTTTATAAGCAGTATCAGTACAATGCCGACCTCGCTCCTACGCGTACCCAACTCCAGGGTATGTCACTGGGGACGGGTGAAGGTTTTAAGGAGTACGCGTAAAAGTGGAGAGACCTGGATGGAAGGGTACATCCACCCTTAACTGATCGGGAACTTGTCGACATGTTCTTGGGGACCCTGTCTGGGCCTTTCTTTAACCATCTGATCAAGAATTCTTCAGATGGGTTTACATATTTGATCTTGACTGGGGAAAGAATTAAAGCTGGTATCAAGGCTGGGAAGATTCAAGAGGCCATACCTTCTGACACTCAGAAAAAGCCTTACACGGGGAGGAAAGAGTCCAATGCTGCATACAGTCAGAAGGGTCGTCGTGACTAACACGTAGGGGCATTCCTGATCTCTGGTTCTACACCATGCCGACAATAGCAGAATGGAAATCAGCGAAGGCCGGATGAGCCTAAAAGACAGTTCACCAACATCAATATGCCGTTGTCACAAGCATTGCAGCACATGTTGAAGATGAACCTGATTGCGGTGATCAACCCTCCTGCAAATCCTAAGACTTCTTCTCCAAGCTACAACCCAGCTGCGAGGTGTGATTATCATTCCGGTAGCCCGGGGCACGATACTGAGGATTGTTGGGCGCTGAAATACAAGATTCAGAACATGATTGACGCCAAGGAGATCGAATTCGAGCCTGCTGAGACTCCTGATGTGATCACTGCTCCCTTGCCAAAACATGGCTAGGATTGAGAGACTCTTGTTCATTTAAATTCTGATATTGTATTTTTCTATGCTTATTCAAACAATTATTATGTCAAACTCTATTATTTCATTAATGCATTACACGTGTCTGTTTTGAAGTAATTGTGTTCTCTATATTCAAAATTGCTTTTATTTTTTCTTGATGTTCAACTCTCGATTGAAAATTCTAAAGCCTCTTGAGGGAGGATGACGAAAACAATACCACAATCTACAGTATGCTTTTGAACAGACCCCGCTGATGAGGTACAGGCATTGTTTCAATTCCTAAACACTGGAGTTATAAGGATGATAATCCCTCGTCAACCCCTTTGAGCCAAAGAAGTAGGAGTTTTATTTTCGAAAATTAAAACCCTTAATCATAACCTGGGGCAGGGTAATTCTCTCAGCTGATCCAAGTGCACAACGAATAGCATCAAAGAAGTCCTTCCGAGACGAAAAGACAGTGATGGTTCCGAATAATCATAAAGACAGGCGGTCATTACTTCTCAAAATAAAAGCCCAAAGTCAAAACCTATGAAGGAGACTTGCAAAACTGGGGCATCCCGCTGACTGTAAATTCAAAAAGAAACAGTTCAGGCAAAAAACAGGGATAACGAAATCAAAAAGAAAGAGGTCCTATAAACCCTCAACAAAAGAGAAATGACTGCTTGTTCAAAATAAACTGTCAATATTCGAACCATTACTGGAATATCAGGACAAAGACTCAAACAAGGTCTAACGCACGATTAGCTGAGTTTAGGATCGAAGAACATCACGAAGAACGGGTGGGTACAAATAAAATTTGAGCCTTTATCCTTTGTTTCTTAAACCGTGAACCGAGCCACGTTATAACCCTCAAAAGTCCTAGCTGAAGCATGGGTTAGTTCGAAAGCATACTGTTACGAAAGGTATCCTGACTCCTTAAGGCTTGCGATAAAATAACGAGTTGACATCACATTTTACAAAACTTGCTTGTTTTACTAAAAAATACATTTTCAAAAAACTTCAAGACAGACATAAGCTTTGCATTTTTAAATAACATTATCTGCATATGACTATTTGTTTGAACAACATAGAAGTTCGCACGACGAATGTCTAATGAACAAAAGCACCTCCAATCAAGGGGCATGGCATGATCATTGTCCAGCATCTGGGGCAGTTAGGTCAAGATTCGGAGAATCTCTCAAAAAGCCAACCAGCTTGGGGCAAATCTCCATCTGGATCACTTGGGGCATTGGACGATCAAACGAAGATCTTCTGGTGGCATGGTAACACTGCACTACTGACAGTGACAACTCCCTGCATCCTGAGAGCACGGACATAGTCGAAAAAATACTGCGCATAATCAAAGACCCACTAGGTTGACACACCTAGGCAAAAATAAGGGCTTCCCGGCGAACCAAAAAGGTTCGGGCAAAAATAAGGGAAGAAATAGAAAAATCTGTACACCCGACAAGTCGAAAACCTGAAAAGGCGGCTTAGGCAAAAATAGGTATCCCGATGGACTGAAAACCCGAAAGGGCGGTCCAGGCAAAGTTAGGGATCAAAAGTGTACGACTATGTCCCGTCATCTCGTCACTTGCCTACCAGAAGAAGATTTGTCAATCGGCAGTTATCAAGCACCTCCACAAGGTATCTTCTTCTCCCACATCAGAAACAGGGGCAATATGAGTTGTCTAAGCGATCTAGTTGCTCTGTCCACCAAGGTACTAAGGTAGGTTCAGCTGAAGAACGTGACCAAGATACCTTCACTCCCCGCGGAGTAAGATAAGATTCAGCAATACTCTCCCCCGAGCAAAGTTGGTCTCCCGTCAGCCCTGACAAGGCACAGTATCTCCAGCAAGTCAACAACGCTCTCCCCAAGCAGAGTTAGTCTACTGTCAGCCTTAAGGAAGTTGGGTATCCCCAGAAAATCTCAATATTCTCCAACAGTATTCAGATGTTCCTAAATAAGCGTCCCTGGCCGTCTTAATATAAGATTATTCCCCGGCGGAATACCAGACACCCCAGTGGAGCCACTTCCCCAGTACAGTCTCAAAAGATTCCCCAGGAGAGTTGAATCAATCTCCCCAGTAGATTCTGGAAGCTTATCCCCAGTAGATTCTGGAAGCTTATCACCTGCAGAGTATGTACGTCTCTCCCCGACTTTATTCAAAGGTTATTTCCCCACCAGGGTATAACTGGTTTATCCTCAGCTAATTACCACGGAAAGATTGTCCTTGGCGAAGCTCTTCCTACCCCCAGCGAAGTTCATCAGAATCCTCAACAAAACATATCAACGGAATCCCCAGTGGAGTTATCATCAAAACCTCAGCGAAGTATCTCTTCCCACAGGGTAGATTCCCCTCAGAGTAATATCTTCATCAGGATTATTCCCCCAATGGAGTCATCTTCTCCTACCGGTTTTTTCTTGCAATCATCATCCCCAGCGGAAACGAAGAACTCTACTCTTCAACATGAGCCCAGGATTCAACAAACTCCCTGCATTCGTCAAGGATTTATTTTCCCAGGCGTGAATACATTCATAAACATCACATCTTCATACATTATAGCATGCATACGCATCATACAACACAAATCTCATTTATTTTTTAGAACATCTTAAAATCATTCAGTCCATGCATCATGACATTGCATATGACTAATACTTTGCCTTTTCAGAAGAAAAAAAGTCAATCAAAAGATGATTACCATCTACCTTTACAGTTCCAGATCAACACCGGTAACAAGCCAGGAAAATTCTGTGGACGACTGATCGTGGGTTAATATCCGAAACCAAACAGGACAATTATCTACTTGATCATCCTCAGGCAACCCTACACCGGTTCCTTTTCTTTCAGAAGAAGTCTTACACGGGCTCATCAACAGGAAACCCTACACCGGTTCCTTCTCAACCTCAGATGTAGTTTTACACGAACTCATCATCAGGTAACCCTACACAGGTTCCTTCTCAATTTTCAGACAAATTCTTACACGGACTTATCATCAAAGTAACCCTACACCGATTCCTTTTCTTTCAGAAGAAGTCTTACACGGACTTATCTCAAGATGACCTTACCCCGGTTCATCAAGAAGTTTTACACGAACTTATCCTGCAGTAACCTTACCCCGGTTCCTCCAGAAGTCTTACACGGACTTATCTCAAGATGACCTTACCCCGATTCATCCAGAAGTTTTACACGAACTTATCCTGCAGTAACCTTACCCCGGTTCCTCCAGAAGTCTTACACGGACTTATCTCAAGATGACCTTACCCCGGTTCATCCAGAAGTTTTACACGAACTTATCCTGCAGTAACCTTACCTCGGTTCCTCCAGAAGTCTTACACAGACTTATCTCAAGATGACCTTACCCCGGTTCATCCAGAAGTTTTACACGAACTTATCCTGCAGTAACCTTACCCCGGTTCCTCCAGAAGTCTTACACGGACTTATCTCAAGATGACCTTACCCCGGTTCATCAAAAAGTTTTACACGAACTTATCCTGCAGTAACCTTACCCCGGTTCCTCCAGAAGTCTTACACGGACTTATCTCAAGATGACCTTACCCCGGTTCATCCAGAAGTTTTACACGAACTTATCCTGCAGTAACCTTACTCCGGTTCCTCCAGAAGTCTTACACGGACTTATCCCGAAGTAACCTTACCCCGGTTCCTCCAGAAGTTTTACACGAACTTATCCCGAAGAAGCCCTACACAGGTTCTCTCTCTCCAGACGTAGTTTTACACGGGCTCATCGTCAAAGAAACCCTACACAGGTTCTCTCTTCCCAAAGATGCAGTTTTACACGGATTCGTCATCAGAAACCCTACCCAGGTTTTACTTCTTCCAGGATGCAGTTTTACACGGGCTCATCATCAAAGTAACCCCACACAGGTTCCCTTCTCAAACTCCAGACGTAGTTTTACACGGACTCGTCATCAGTAAACCCTACATAGGTTTCCTTCTCAGCTCTAGATGCGGTTTTACACTGACTCGTCATCAAAGTAACCCTACACAGGTTCCTTCTCCATTTCAGATGCAGTCTTATACTGACTCATTATCAGTAAACCCTACACAGGTTTCCTTCCTCCAAAGATGCAGTTTTACACGAGTTCATCATCAGGCAACCCTATACAGGTTCCCTCTTTCAACTTACAAAAATTACAATTCAACAGACCACCTCCAGATGGCATCTATAAGCCCATCCACCTATCAACAGTCTCCAAATGGCATCTATAAGCCCATTCCCGACAAGGTTCTGTCACATCTCCAGATGGCATCTATAAGCCCATCCTCCTATACCATCTTTCCAAATGGCATCTATAAGCCCATTCCCGACAAGGTTCTGTCACATCTCCAGATGGCATCTATAAGCCCATCCTCCTATCCACCATCTCTCCAAATGGAATCTGTAAGCCCATTCCCGACATCACATTGCTGATACCTCACTATGTGAGTGCAAATTTCTGGGCACTCTAGTGTTCAATCATCTTCCACCTTCGGATCACGAAAGGCACGCAAGCCAATCTACATCCTCAGGTCTAAGAAGATTGAACAGGGGCAACTGTTGTACCCCAAAATTTACCCTCCCATATTCTTCAAAGTTTTGACAAGCATCATCTCAATTTGCTCAAGTCTACTCAAGGGTTGCACAGTTCAAACACCCTCCTAAGCCAGTCAAATTAGGGTTTTGGTTCTTACAAGGAAGTTGAGGTTTTCAAGGGCTCAATCAAGTCCCATATGCTCATATACATTGTCAAGCACCTACATGTCAAGTTTCAAGGCTCACAAGGTCAAGTTGCACGGTCAAAAACCCTAATTGCTTCACAATCAACTGTAGGGGTAAAATGGTCATTTGGCAGTCAAAAGTCAAAAAATTTGGTCAACATCTTATTTTGAAGCCACAATCATCATTGGATCAAATCTTGATCATGATTCCACAAGAATGGCTCAAAAATCATCAAGATGCAAAAGTTTCCATTTTTGGACAGTTGAAAAAGTCAACTGTAACTTGACCAAGGCATAACGTTTTCATGGTTCATCATAAAAATCCCATCCAATGCTCATTTTGAAGGGGATGACATTTCCTACAACTCATCTTCACATTCCAAGTCCAAGAAATGCTCTCACAAAAAGTTATCAATTTCAACATTATAGGTCATTTTCAAAAGTCAACAAAAAGGCATTTTAAGTCAAAGACCATAACTTGAGATTGGTAACTTAAAATGACATGGGACCAAAGGAATTGGTTAGAGGACTTCAAGACCTTTCCAAAATGTCCAAGAACATGTTCATATGATCAAAATTGAGCAAGATATGCATTGGAGAAGTTGGGAAATTTTTGTGAAATGGAAAAAGTCAACTATCCTTGAAACTTCAATTTTTGACAAAAGGGCCCACTTTTTTCCACTTGATTCAGCCTTGTCATGTCACCCGCGTGTCCCATGATCAATTTCAAGACCAAATAATTATTTTTCTATATTTATTTAATTTTTATGGATTTAATTCATTTTAATCCATAATAATTCAAGTAAATCTAAAAAATTTAATTAAATGGTATCTTATGGTTTGAATAGCCTTCATGAAGCATTTGCAACCTACCAATTTCGTGCTAAGCTCATTTAGGCATGAAAATTCAAATTTTGAACAAGCTTTGAAAGGCCTTTAATGGTGGTTAAGACAAAATCCAAAGCTTAATTGCAATGGTTAAAGGCTCCTAAATGTGACTTATTCTCACTCATTACTATATATGCAAGCCTCATTCACAACCTAGATTGTGCACAAACGGCCAGAGCAAAATCAAAAAGTGTCAAAAAAAAGTGTGAGATCAAAAGGAATGTTGCAAGCATTTTCAGGCCAAAAGGAGAACGTGACTCTCTTCTTTGCCATACTCTGAAGCTAAAGCAACCCTTGCCACGTCCTAATGTCCATCATATCCCGCTGTAAGTTTTCCCAGGTCCCCCCAAGTCTCAATATTATTTTTTCTAACAAATTCCCATGTAGCTTCCTAGACGCGTTCCACCATAGGCCTCATACAGATGCGCGCCAAGTGTCTCAAAAGATCAATCCAAAGGCCAAAGGGTGCTCCACACCATGCTCCCTGGTCAACGCGCCTCTGGACGATTCAAAAGTCAAAAAGGCTTGAGACAATGGGCCTAAATTCCTGATTCACCTCCCTAAGGGTCCAACACCCCCCGGGTTCTTATTTTCTTTCCTTTTTCTCTTTTTATTTTCTTTTCTTTTATAACTTCCCTTTTATTAATTATTAGTTTTATTAATTGTTTAATTAACCCAAACTAATTTTTCCCATAAAATTCAGAAAAAAAACAAAAAAAAAATATTTTATTATTTATTAACTTATTTTGTAAATAAATTTTAATATTAATTAATTAGTTGTGTAATTAGAACAATTTCAACATTTTTTTTAATAAGTAAAATTAATTTAGAATTAGAACTTTCAACTTTTAATTTCTTTATTTTATTTTATTAAAAACATAAAAACACAAAAATATTTTTCTTTTAATTAAATTAATTAATTAGTTATTAATTTTAATTTCATTAATTACAAAAAAAGGGACAAAATTCAATTCTTATTCAAAAAGGGTCAAAACCCTTAGGACGTTCCCGATTTAATTCTCGCGCGCATTTATTTATTTTGTTTGTTTATGTAACTGTCTCCAGATATGTAATAGTTAAATAGGAATTTTACCGCTTTATTTACTATTTCTCGCACTTTATTTCTAAAACGGGTTTTTGTTTTTTGGCGATGTATAGACCCGCGCCTTGTAATAGCTAGATTTACATTTCCGCAATTTACTTTCCGCACTCCTAACTGTTAAAAAATGCCTGCAAGAATGTATGTAAATAAAATCAATCTGTAGCTCACAAATAACATGCAAAGACGAACATTAACTAAAAAAACAATACACAAAGCACATGCCACTTATAGGGTACGCCTCACTGGTTGCCTCGAAAGTGGTCATCAAGTATAAGGTGTCTTAGAGGTCGCCCTTCTGTCTAAGATTCAGTTGCCTCGAAACGGTTGCCTCAGATAAAAGGATCTAGGACATTAGGGTTACCACTAAGGTGTCCTACCATTGCTTCGGTGACCACACATGTCCCTTAATCGAATTGACCCGAACACCTCCAACGACGGTGCTACCTACCTCTCAATGGTGGGATAGCACTATCTAAAGGACTTTTACACAGCCTAATTCCTTAGAGTAGGTAGATTTCTCTTAAGTACTTGCTCTTTTCAAAACAAACAAAAATACTTTTCACACCTACACTTTCTAAAAGATTTCAAACAAACTTTTCATACACTCTTGAGGACAGATACAAGAGTTACTTAGAAATTTTTCAAACGAAACTTTTTCAAAACCCACTCACACTTGAAAAGCAAAAAAAATTTGAAAACATAAGAGCAAGTACCTAAGAGCCCATGGATAGAAAGGGTGCTAACACCTTCCCTTTCTATAATCTACCTCCCGAACCGAGAAACATTCTCAAAGAAGGAATTTTGCTGTGCTTTTGTCCTTTCCATATTGGAGAACATAAAAGACGGTGGCGACTCTTGCTTACCGCGACATTTTGCGAAACCAGCTAAAAAACAGTCAGTTCTATTTCCACCGGTCACAGGTATGAACTCCCGAAACAAGACGAGTTTACAAACAAACTGATTATAGATCAATTCCCGAAACAGGGCGATTATCTACACGACGAACATTTCTTTCGAGCTTCTGCTGTCTCAGATTAAATTGACCAAATATTTATTCTGATACTTCTCCCAGTAGACATTTTCTGGCTCAAATTAAATCGATCAAAGATTTATTCCGATACTTCTTCCAGTAGACATTTTCCGGCTCAGATAAAGTCGAGCGTAGACTTAGTCTAATTTATCTATCAATAGTTACTTTGGATGACATCTATAAGCCCATCTCTGACAACTCTTCATCACCTCTCCAAATGGCATCTTTAAGCCCAATCCCAGCATAGTCAATCAACAACATTACTTCGTGCACGAGCGAGTACAAATTTCTGGGCACTTAAGTGTTCAATCATCTTCCACCTTCAAGTCACAAATGGCAGACGAGCCAATCTAACTCTTCAGGTTTAAGAAGATTGAACAGGGGCAGCTGTTATACCCCAAAAATTTCCCTCCATTTTCTTCAAAACATTTCTCAAAAAAGTTCTCAAATGCTCAAGGATTCTCAAGAGTAGATCAGACAAGCTCACCTCCTAAGCACTAGGTCCACAACTAGGGTTTTGGTTTTCTCAAGGAAAATTGGACTTATAATGCCTCAAATGACTTTCATGATTCATCATAGGTCTCCAAGAATTCTCATACCAAATTTCAAGTCTTGCATCACATATTTGCTCAATCAATTTCTCAAATGACTGAAAATCATCCGTATTGCGTAAAAAGTCAACTATGGTTAACATACAGTCAAACTTAAATATTTTTTCCAACATAAACATTTGTATCTGATATTCATCATTTGATCAAGGGTTGATCATAATTCCTCTATAAAAGCATTCAAATCATTAAAGGGGCAAAATTGACCAAATAAGGGTTTTGATTGAGAAGGACCGATCGTTGACTTTTGACCTAGTACATGACCTAATGACTTGAAGCCTGATCTTAAGGACCCAAACACAATATCTTGACCTAATTTCATGGCTAAAATAATTGCTAAAGATCAAGGGATTGATAGTTGAAATTTAGATCAATTGATGAAAAGGAAATAGTCATACAAAAACTCAAACTTTGACTTTTTGGTCAACATTGAATTTCAAAGATCAAGAATCATAAATACATTCACAAATATCAAACTTATTCATAAAGAATCAAGAAAAGTCAAGAAAAATCAAAAGTTGGAAAATTTTCAACACTTAGAAAAATTTATTTGTTTTTTGACCTTGATAAATTCACTACTTCATGACCATTTTTCACTAAGATACAAAATGATTCAAGGAAAACTTTCCACGTGAAAGTTGTAGAGAATGATGAATTCTACAACTTTATCCTTGAGGGTTGATGTCCAAAAAATGTTTGGATTAGGAGATATAGGCCCATGAAGTCGTGGTATTTTTATCAAAACACTTTGAAATTTTCAACAAGTTTGGTCAAATTTTTGTCCTAACTTCTTCGCAATTTTTCACCAAGTTCCAAGTTGATTTAGCCAAAGAGGTCAACATGAAAGTTGTATAAAATGTTTCAAGCTTTAAAAATTATCCAAGAACTTGAAGAGATCATTTTTTAGCTAAGATATTCAAAGACTTGAAGTTGGCATGATAAACTTGAATTACAAGTCATTTTGGTGAAGAACACATGACCCAATCTTCATGCTATGCTGCATAATATTGCTTTGCAGGCCTTCTAACTTGAAAATAACTCCATAATTTAATATTTACACAATTGATTGAGCCATTATCCAAGTGTTTGAGCCATTGTCCAAGACACTTTGCCATTTTTGGAAGAAAGGAACCATTGCCATTCTTGAAAGCAAGCTTTATACATAATGTAAACTCCTTGAGCCTCTAACTTGTTCCCTCTGATCACACTCCATCTAAAAAGTCAGAAGCATTATGTTTAAAGCCTCTAACCACTCTAGATTTCCTTGTACTTAACATTGGAACTATGATCTTCAAGATTGCTTCATTTGCAATCCAACCTAGCCACAACATGTGATCTTGCAAATCTGATCAGCTCCTTCCCTCCAACCTTTCTCTATAAATAGAGAGGTCCATTTACAAGCTAGACATGATTTCACAAGCCCTCTAAACCTTCCATACTCCCTCAAACCAGAATTGGCATCAAAACTCCATTTTGTGGCAACTTCTAACCTTGAACACCAAACTCATAATCTACTCATACATTTTCTATTTCAATCATTCAAACATTATCTATATACCATATAGAAGTGATCCAAACACTTGAACCACTTATGTAATCCTCCATCACCATCCACCATTTTCAAAACTCAACTCTGCAACCTGACTTCTCTAGAAGAACCCAGCCACTCTCAATCCAAAGTAAGCATTGCAATAGATTCCTGGGAGTTCAGTGAAGCTATCCAGATCATCACAACACCTCCAGGAGTGCTCCAAATTCAAACACGATTCTCACTTTTGAGGTAAGTTTTCTCAACTTTGAACTTTCTATACAAGCATCATTAATGTTTACTTTATGAATAAAAATGTAGACATCATTGCCCTGAAGCTAACCATGTGCTTACATTTCATTTATATTTCCTGAGTGATGACAATTTTAGAAATGAAGTTTCTAAAAAATTAGGGTTCAGTTTGGTACCAACATAAATTCTCATTCATTTTTTATTTATAGTTTAAATAATTTATATGGTTGGATTCGTGGTTAAATTTCAAGCAAGTTTCATGTTTACACTTTTCAATTTTGTTGAGAAATGAGCATGTTCATAATTTCAAAAATGATGTCCATGACTTCTGGCGCGAGGAAGAAGATGAAGAACATTTAAGAAGGAGTTTTTAATATATTTAGTGCAAGTTGTTTTATTAACGGACGAAACAACCACCCAGTGGCAAGCGCGTGCGTACAAAGTCTTTCTCTGCCTATAGGGACCTGGGTTCGAGCTGTTGGTGTAAGCCCTAGAGGCCAATACTTTTGGTACTTGTATCGAATTATTTATTAATAATAAAAGGCATTTCTTTATTATGTTTGCTTTCCAAAATAATAAAGTCCCTAGAATGGTTTATTTGTTTAATGAAATGTTAAGTGTGACTTAATCATGAGATCCCATTAAGCATAAGACACTATTCTTAAAGTATCCGTAGTCAAGCTTTAATGTGAAGTGGGATAACATTAGAGCATTAAGATTATTATGAAGATAGATTGATGATCACATCTCATGGATCATAGATAAGGAGTTATCAAGTCTTGGCATCGGTATGAATATTAGGAGTAATATTTATACTGGATTGACCCGCTATGAGAATACTACATAGAATGTTATGCAAAGTGTCATAAGTTATTCTCATGATGATAATGGTGTATACCACCCTTCGACCTGAAACCACTATGGACCCTAGATGTAGAGTCAAGTACTTTATTGCTGATCAAACGTCATCCGTAACTGGATGACTATAAAGACGGTTGATGGGTACTTCACAAAGCATGTTAAGGGACATGAGTGACCTAGATGGAATTTGCTCATCCTGCATAACAGGATAAATGTCTAAGGGCCCAATATTGAACTGGACAAGGGTGACACAATATATGCCTTGTGTTCAATATAGACATGAGGGCAAAAGGGTAATTGTACAACACAAATATTATCACGGAAAAGGTTTGGTCAGATCACATGACATTTTCGTGACTTGGGTAACAGTGATGTGTTGCTAGATACCGCTCACTGTTTATTATATTAAATGTGTGATTTAATATAATTGCCAACGTCGCGAAAACCTACAGGGTCACACACATAAGGACAGGTTGATAAGAGATAGAATAAATAAGGAACACCGTAAGGTACGGTGCACTTAAGTGTAATACGGAAAGTGGTAAGGTACCACGTGGATAAGTGATATATGGTACATCATAAGGTATGATGTCCATAAGCTTAATTGGGCTTTTAGCTTATAGCCTTAATTGGGCTTTTAGCTTGTAGCCCACACGAGTGATTCTATAAATAGATCCCTTGTGATGAAGCAATTTTACTTGATGCAATTTCGTTTTTTATTCTCTCTCTCACTCAAGGTTTCTGTTCGTGATCAGCTAGCACTGTGACCGGAAGCGATCTGTTCGTGTGGACTGAGTAGAGGCGTTGTTCTTCATCAACGCTCGTGATCACAACATCAAAGGTCTGAATCGCCACAAGAGGTAAATATTTCTATCACTGACCATGTTCATTCGTAAGGATCGCTAAAGGAAAATTTTAAATTCCGCTGCGCTTTTGATCGCAATTTTCCTTCAGTGGTATCAGAGCTACTTACGAAACCATGGATCTGATAGTTGTTTATGTTCTATATTTTCTATTTTGATTCGATTAAAACCAGAATGAATTGAATAATAAACGAGTAATTAAATTTGGCATCTGTTGTTTACGATTTGGATGGTTGATGTTGACTATGCTTCAGAATCCGACATTAGTATGGTGAAGCAGCGATACATCGATCGTCCATAGATTACACAAATAAGATCGATCACTTTTATATATGATATAAGTAAATCTGATGCAACTATGGTATATGGGATATACTGTTTCTGTTTCGTTCATTCAAACACTTGATGATTGTTATTCCTTTAACCGATCACTGTTCATATGCTTCGGAATCCGACATTAGTATGGTGAAGCAATGGCATGTGATTAATCATACTGAATTATCAATCGAATTGTGTTTGACAGCATGAAACTGTTGCATTAGGGTTCATGACGGCACAAGGGTTGTGTTGTTGTAGAGTTATGCGATTAGGGTTGTGAATGCACAAGAGTTGTGCGAAAATGACATCGATTTCAAATGAATTGTTCATTAAAATTTTGCGTCGGGGCGCTTCCCCTAACAACCCCGCAAAGGGGCGCTACCGCCTTGACCCCTGTCCGCTGAACGGTCAGCGGAACCACCGTTCGCTGACGGGGCAGCGGAACCCCCGGCTAACTCTGCGTAGTGTGATCAATCGTCGAAATTTAATTTGCCTTTTTTTTTAATTAACAAAATTTAAACTAATAATAAAAGTGTGTTTATTATTATTGTCTTGTGGTGATCAGTTATGGCCTTAGTTTTTTCCTTTATTTTGATTTGGGATTGTAAAATACGGCCTGCGTGTCGTTCCTCTCTCTAAAATTCTTGATGTAACTTCTTTTCTCATCTCACTCCCTCGTATGTAAAACGAGTTTCTTTTTTGTAATGTAATGTTATGAAGAAAGATAAGAATACAATATCAAAGGAGGATAACCTTGGAGATCTTGCTTGGAGAAGTTTAGATCGTTATTAGGTTAGCTTAGGTTCTCTCATTGGCTTGGGATAACAATTGCGCTAGGGGCCATAACTGTATCCTTTTATGTATATTGATGCATGTGTTTGTATGTTGATGCATGAGAGAGACGGATTGCATGTTAAGCCGGTGAGATCAAACTAATAACAAAATCCCTCAAGTTAAATATTAAGTTCATGCTTTCTAAGTTTTAGCACTCATCAAGACTAGTATCGAACAATGTAGGTTTCGCCTACGCGAGGTGCATGTTCTATATTATTAAGGTGCGATGGGATAATTGTAATATCCAACTGCTAAAACAATGGGTCAAACTTAACTGAACACATTATAATAAGATTATACATGTTTAGAAGCAAGAGTTGGAAATGATTCATATGATGAATTAGAATAAGGAGTTATTCACCCAACTGAAAATATTCGAGAGTTGTATGAGATACAATTGGAAGGAGTTCCTACCTAAATAACCTAGTTTTGTGTAATCTGCCTAACGCTGACTTAGAACGAAGTGAAATGTGGATCTCGACCCACTAGAAAGTCTTCCAACAGGATTTTCCGAATCAAATGATGAGGGTCATTTGGTTTGAGTAAAATAGTGGGAGCATATTTGATTAAAGGCCTAATTAAATATGTTGTTTTAATGATACTTATATTTTGAATTTTTTGTAGATTACCATGACAACAAACAACCATATTTTGCGATCAATCCTAGATAAGGAAAAATTGTCTGGGACAAATTTCCTGGATTGGCACCGAAATCTGAGGATTGTCCTCAAGCACGATAACAATCTGTATGTCTTGGAGACACCTGATCCTGAAGAGGAACCGCCTAGTTCGGCACCTAAGGCAGAAAGAGATGCTTATAAGAAGCATTTTGATGATGCTAACGAAGCCGCTTGTCTCATGCTAGCTACTATGAACTCGAAGTTGCAAAAGCAACATGAGAACATGTCAGCGTTCGATATGATCGGACATCTAAAAATGCTCTATCAAGAGCAGGAAAGAAATGAGAGGTTTCAGGTTTCAAAGGCCCTTTTTAACAGCAAGTTATCTGAGGGAAACCATGTAGGTCCCCATGTACTCAAAATGATTGGGTATGTGGAGAACCTTGAAAGGTTAGGGTTTCCGCTTGGAAAGGAACTTGCAACTGATTTTATCTTGCAATCGTTGCCAGATAGCTTTAATCAGTTTGTCATGAATTTCAACATGAATGACATGGATAAGAATCTTCCAGAATTGTTAAGCATGTTGAAAACTGTTGAGCAGAATATGAAGACAAAAGGGAAGTCCATTCTGATGGTCAGTAATGGAAAGAAGCTGAACAAGAGGCCTACCAAGCAAGTTGGTAAAGGGAAAGGCAAGGAAGTTGCCAAGCCTAAACCTATTGTTCCTGCTTTGAAGCCTAGTGGAGGCATAGCAAAGGAGGGCACTTGCTTCCATTGCGGTAAGACCGGACATTGGAAGAGAAACTGCCCAAAGTACTTGGAAGATATGAACAATGGAGTAGGGACTTCAAATTCAGGTATTTTTGTTATTGAAATTAATTTATCTACTTCTGCATCATGGGTATTAGATACTGGATGCGGTTCTCACATTTGTACTAATGTGCAGGGGCTAAAAAGGAGTAGAGATTTGGCAAAAGGTGAAGTTGACCTACGAGTTGGAAATGGAGCAAAGTTTACTGCTTTAGCCGTAGGAACTTATGTTTTGACTTTACCTAGTGGTTTAATAATTCAGTTAGAGAACTGTTATTATGTACCTGCAATTAGTAGGAATATTATTTCCGTTTCTTGTTTGGACAAGTTTGGTTTTTCATTTATAATAAAGAACAATTGTTGCTCTATTTATTTGAATGATATATTCTATGCTTCTGCACAAATGAACAATGGACTATATGTCCTTGATTTTGAAATGCCAATTTATAACATTAATACTAAACGGATTAAACCTAATGAGTTAAATCCAAGCTACCTTTGGCATTGTCGCTTAGGCCAGTTAAATGAGAAACGCATTTCCAAACTCCATAAATATGGACTCTTAGACTCTTTTGATTATGAATCATATGAGACATGCAGATCTTGTTTAATTGGAAAGATGATAAAGTCCCCATTCACAGGAAAAGGTGAAAGGGCTAATGATCTTTTGGCCCTCATACATACTGATGTATATGGACCACTGAACATACCAGCCAGAGGAGGTTTTCAATACTTCATCACATTTACTGATGATTTCAGTAGATATGGTTATGTGTATTTAATGAAACACAAATCTGAAACCTTTGAAAAATTCAAGGAATTCAAGAATGAAGTACAAAACCAACTAGGTAAAGTTATTCGATCAGATCGAGGCGGTGAATATTTAAGCTTAGAGTTTGATGACCATCTAAAGGAATGTGGGATTTTATCCCAACTTACTCCTCCCGGAACACCACAATGGAATGGTGTATCTGAGAGAAGAAATCGAACCTTGTTAGACATGGTCCGATCTATGATGAGTCACGCCGATCTTCCGAACTCCTTTTGGGGACATGCACTATTGACTGAAGCTTACACACTTAACCGGGTTCCATCCAAAAAGGTTGAGAAGACACCATATGAGATATGGAGTGGTAAGAAACCACATATGTCTTACATGAAGATTTGGGGTTGCGAAGTTTATGTGAAACGACAAATTTCAACTAAGCTTGAGCCCAAATCTGACAAATGCTTATTTGTGGGGTATCCTAAAGAAACAAGAGGGTATTACTTCTACAATCCTTCTGAGGGAAAAGTGTTCGTCACTCGAACTGGAGTTTTTCTGGAAAAGGATTTTATTTCCAAAAGAATCAGTGGGAGGAAAATAGAGCTTGAAGAAATTCAAGAACCACAAAGCATTGATACACCTATGGAGGAATTAGAGCAGGAAACACAAGTAGTTGTGGAAGAGCAACCTGCTCAAGTAGAACAAGACCAGCGTAGGTCAAGCAGGATACGTCAACAACCTGAGCGATATGGATATCTCATAAGTGATCAGGGTGATGTATTACTCATGGATCAAGATGAGCCTGTGACCTACCAAGAGGCCATAACTGGTCCTGAGTCCGAGAAGTGGCTAGAAGCCATGAAATCTGAAATGGATTCCATGTACACAAACCAGGTTTGGACCTTGGTAGAGCCTCCTATAGGAGTTAACCCTATAGGATGCAAGTGGGTCTTCAAAAAGAATACTGACATGGATGGTAAGGTACATACCTATAAGGCAAGACTGGTTGCAAAAGGCTATAAACAAATTCATGGGTTTGACTATGATGAAACCTTTTCACCAGTTGCAATGCTTAAATCTGTTCGGATTTTACTTGCTATCGCTGCATATCATGATTATGAAATATGGCAGATGGATGTCAAAATTGCTTTCCTTAATGGGAATCTTCTTGAGGATGTGTACATGACACAACCTGAAGGATTTGACATACCAGAAGAAGCCCAAAAGATATGTAAGTTACAGCGATCAATTTATGGATTGAAGCAAGCTTCCAGAAGCTGGAATCTTCGTTTTGATGAAACAGTAAAACAATATGGATTCATCAAGAATGAAGATGAGCCTTGTGTCTATAAGAAGGTTAGTGGGAGCATGATCGTATTCCTGGTATTATATGTAGATGACATATTACTCATTGGAAATGATGTCCCTACCTTGCAACAAGTGAAGACTTGGTTAGGGAAATTCTTTTCAATGAAGGACCTAGGTGAAGCAGCCTATATATTAGGAATCAGGATCTATAGAGATAGGTCACAAAAACTGCTTGGCCTAAGTCAGAGTACATACATAGAAAAAGTGTTGAGACGCTTTAATATGCATGATTCCAAGAAAGGATTCATACATATGCAACATGGCATGTGTCTGTCAAAAACACAATCCCCTTCAAGTAAGGAAGAAAGGGATCGCATGGATAAGATTCCATATGCATATGCAATAGGATCTATCATGTATGCCATGCTATGTACTCGACCAGATGTCTCGTATTCTTTAAGTGCAACGAGTAGGTACCAGTCTAATGCTGGTGATGCTCATTGGGTAGCTGTCAAGAATATCCTTAAGTACTTGAGAAGGACTAAGGACTCATTCTTGATATATGGAGGTTAGGAAGAGCTTGTTGTAATTGGATACACCGATGCTAGCTTCCAGATAGATAAGGATGACTTTAGATCACAATCTGGTTATGTGTTTTGTTTAAATGGTGGCGCTGTGAGCTGGAAAAGTTCAAAGCAAGATACAGTTGCTGATTCTACAACCGAGGCTGAGTATATTGCTGCCTCAACTGCAGCAAAGGAAGCTGTTTGGATCAAGAAGTTCATTAGTGAACTTGGAATAGTCCATAGCATTGTGGATCCCATTGATCTCTATTGTGATAACAATGGTGCTATCGCACAAGCTAAGGAGCCTAGATCTCACCAACGATCCAAACACATACTTAGGCGTTATCATCTCATTCGAGAGATAATCGATCGGGGAGATGTGAAAATATGCAGAGTACCTACACTTGACAATGTTGCTGACCCATTAACAAAGCCTCTTGCGCAGCTGAAGCATGATGGACATACTAGATCTATGGCTATTAGGGGTATACCTGATTGGCTCTAGTGCTAGTGGGAGATTGTTGGTGTAAGCCCTAGAGGCCAATACTTTTGGTACTTGTATCGAATTATTTATTAATAATAAAAGGCATTTCTTTATTATGTTTGCTTTCCAAAATAATAAAGTCCCTAGAATGGTTTATTTGTTTAATGAAATGTTAAGTGTGACTTAATCATGAGATCCCATTAAACATAAGACACTATTCTTAAAGTATCCGTAGTCAAGCTTTAATGTGAAGTGGGATAACATTAAAGCATTAAGATTATTATGAAGATAGATTGATGATCACATCTCATGGATCATAGATAAGGAGTTATCAAGTCTTGACATATGTATGAATATTAGGAGTAATATTTATACTGGATTGACCCGCTATGAGAATACTACATAGAATGTTATGCAAAGTGTCATAAGTTATTCTCATGATGATAATGGTGTATACCACCCTTCGACTTGAAACCACTATGGACCCTAGATGTAGAGTCAAGTACTTTATTGTTGATCAAACGTCATCCGTAACTGGATGACTATAAAGACGGTTGATGGGTACTTCACAAAGCATGCTAAGGGACATGAGTGACCTAGATGGAATTTGCTTATCCTGCATAACAGGATAAATGTCTAAGGGTCCAATATTGAACTGCACAAGGGTGACACAGTGTATGCCTTGTGTTCAATATAGACATGAGGGTAAAAGGGTAATTGTATAACACAAATATTATCACGGAAAAGGTTTGGTCAGATCACATGACATTTTCGTGACTTGGGTAACAGTGATGTGTTGCTAGATACCGCTCACTATTTATAATATTAAATGTGTGATTTAATATAATTGCCAACGTCGCGAAAACCTACAGGGTCACACACATAAGGACAGGTTGATGAGAGATAGAATAAATAAGGAACACCGTAAGGTACAGTGCACTTAAGTGTAATACGGAAAGTGGTAAGGTACCACGTGGATAAGTGATATATGGTACATCATAAGGTATGATGTCCATAAGCTTAATTGGGCTTTTAGCTTATAGCCTTAATTGGGCTTTTAGCTTGTAGCCCACACGAGTGATTCTATAAATAGATCCCTTGTGATGAAGCAATTTTACTTGATGCAATTTCGTTTTTGATTCTCTCTCTCACTCAAGGTTTCCGTTCGTGATCAGCTAGCACTGTGACCGGAAGCGATCTGTTCGTGTGGACTGAGTAGAGGCGTTGTTCTTCATCAACGCTCGTGATCACAACATCAAAGGTCTGAATCGCCACAAGAGGTAAATATTTCTATCACTGACCATGTTCATTCGTAAGGATCTCTAAAGGAAAATTTTAAATTCTGCTGCGCTTTTGATCGCAATTTTCCTTCACGAGCCCCAGCGGTACCCTTTTGAATTTTTTTGTGATTTTTCCCTTGTTTTCTCATGTTTCTAGTGTGTGGGCCTCCTAGCTATAGGCCCAGCTTATTTTTCTTTTCATCACCCCCATTTCTGACTTACTAACACTGGCCCATTTCTTTTTATATTTTATTTCTGATTCAAACAAAAGCATATGTTGGGCCTATCAAAAATGGTTTTCACCCCCTTTTTACTTCTGACTCATGGCCCAATCTTTTTTTATTTCTCTTTATATTTTCTTTTTTTTTTCCTACTTTTATTTATTTATTTTATTTAATAAAATACATTAAATCGTAAAAATCATAAAAATTAGGTTTAGATTTTAATCAATTATTTTTAATTTTTCTAAATATAATTAATTACTTTATTTTATTTTAAACTTGTAAAAAATGATTAGAATTAGGTTTTTATTATTTATTTTACATCAGAAAATATTTTTTCTAAACAAAACCTCCAAAATATTTTCTAACAATTAATTTCCCTTTTAAATTAACTTAAACCTAGGTTTTCCTATATTTAAATTATTTTTCCTTTTAGTTAATGAAATTAACTTTTTATCTTTACTTAGTTAGGTTTTCTAATTCCTTTTAAATACAAAGTCAATCAATTAGGTTAAATATTAAACCTTTTCCTCAATCAAAAATCACCAAAATAATTTCTTTCCTCTACTTCATATTGTTATGTATTTTATTATTTCGCATTATCATTTATGTAAATGGTCTGTAATTGATAATTAGGGTTTTATTGCTTTCCATCTCCATTTGTAAATTTGTAACCCCACCCTCATTTCCAAAGCATTGTAATAGCGTATGATATTTAAATTCCGCAATTTATCGCTTTCCTTATTACTGTTAGTAATTAGGGTTTGTATGGCAACATTAAAAAGAAATCATAGCAAAACCCTAATTCAAGATAAAATACTTGAATCAAACACACTTCGCACACATGCACCTCTAGGATAAACCTCACTTGTTTCCTCAGGTATTAACAATCATGTCCCTCGAATGTGAGATGCTTTAGCAAAGACCCTCGATTAAAAGATCGTAGTCCCTCGATGACCCTTCGATGTTGCCTTCGATAAACGATCTTAGTCCCTTACGACAATTGCTAAAGCGTCTTACAAGTTTCCTTCTATAATTGTACGATGACCCGCACCTGTCTCTCACATCCAATGATAGGGCTTCCTAGTAATTAATGGTAGGAAAACATTATCTAAAGGAGGAGGAAAAGAACAAACACTTTTTTGAGTAGGTAGATCGCTCATAATCGCTTGCTCACAAACTAAAATAATTTCCACACTTCACACTTTCAAAACAAACTATTTTCAAAAAGACAAACATTTTGTATACATTCTCAACGATACGAGAATCATTGCAAAATTGCCCTACATTGGCATTTTCAAAACATCTTTCCAAACACTCCCTTTTAACAAATATTTTCAAAACAAACATTTTGTATACATTCTTAACGTTACGAGAATCATTACAAAATTGCCTTACTACTGGCATTTTCAAAATATTTTCAAATATACAGAAGCACAAAGCATTTTTAAAACAAAGTGAGATAGCAATTAAGAGCCCGTAGATAACTACGGATGAAAATGGTGCTAACACCTTCCCTTTTCATAACCTATCCCCCGAACTCGAGAAAATTCTCAAAAGGTCTTTCCTGTTCTTTTCAACCTTTCCTTTATTGGATAAAAGAAAACTCGGTGGCGACTCTTGTTATCCGTAACATTTGCGATAAAATGCAAAACACCAAGTCAGTTCTCCCACCGTATTACAGTCACTATTCTAGTGATTTTACAGAAAAGAGAAAGAATCAAAAAAGTGATGCAAAGTTCACAAAGTATGAAGAAGAAGAGATAATGCTGATGGTCACAACAAAAGATGAAGATAGATTCAAGGACCAATGGTACTTGGATTCAATATGCTCATCACATATGTCTGGAAGGAAATATTGGTTTGTCAACCTAAAACCCTCAATGAAGAACATGGTGAAATTTGCAAATGACAATATTTTAGCAGCTGAAGGTATTGGAGATTTTCTGATTATGAGGAAAGATGGCAAGAGGTCAATAATTTCAAATGTGTTATACATACCAAGCATAAAGAGAAACTTGCTCAGCATAGGGCAGTTGGTCGAAAAGAATTACAAAGTTTCGGTCAAAGACAAGAATATGAGATTCGTCGATGCAAATGGAAGGTTAATTTGGAAGGCTCCCATGTCTCAGAATAGGACTTTCAAGATTGAACTTAATATGATGGAGCACAAGTTCCTTTCGACTGCAGCTAGCAGGGATGCATGAATATGGCATTATCGACTAGGCCATCTCAACTTCAGAGATATCAGATATTTAAAGAGAAGAAATATGGTTTCTGGATTGCCAAAAATCGACATTCCAAATGAGGTACGTGAGGAATGTGTGCAAGAGAAGCATCACAAGAATAGTTTCAGAAAGGATGCAAGAAGCAGGTCGGAGGCTATTCTTGAAGTCATATACTCTGATGTATGTGGACCAATCCAGGTAGATTCGAATGGAGGTAAAAAATACTTTGTCACATTCATAGATGATTTCAGTTGAAAACTGTGGACTTACCTGGTCAAGAAGAAAAGTGAAGTGCTCAAGGTATTTGCCAAGTTTAAGTTTATGGTCGAAAGACAAATTGGTCAGAAGCTCAAATTTTTTAGAATTGTTGGTGGTAGAGAGTACATGTCAAAATATTTTGAAAAATTATGTGAAAAAGAAGGGATTGTGCATGAGGTGGTGCCACCCTATACTCCATGATAGAATGGAATTGCAGAAAGGAAGAATTGAACCATCATGAATATGGTGAGAAGTATGTTGAAAGACAAGAATTTACCTAAAGAGTTTTGGAGTGAAGTTGTGTCGACTGCAACATACATTTTGAATAGATGTCCAACGAAGAAGCTGAAAGGAATTACACCAGAAGAATGTTAGTCTGATACAAAGCCTAGCTTGAGTCATCTGAAGATATTTGGATCTATTGCACATAGGTATGTGCCATATCAATTGAGAAGAAAACATGATGACAAGTCGAGTCAAATGACTCTAGTGGGATATCATTCAACAGGAGGTTACAAGTTGGTTGACCCAGTGAAGAAGAAGATTGTGATCAACATGGATGTGATTATCGATGAGCTTAAAGAATGGGATTGGAATGAAAATGTCAAAAAAGATTCAGTGAGAATCTTACTTGAAGAACCAGAAACTCAAGTCAAAAGAGAAGTTCGGCAAGAGAAAGTTAGACAAGAGGAAGAAGTTAGAGATCAACCAAGTACAAGCAGACCTCAAAGAACAAGACACATGCGTGCAAGATTGAAAGATTGTGTGATTACATCAGATGATGTGATTGATAACAAATGTGAGTTGGTACATTATACTTTATATGCAGATGCACACCTATCAATGCAACTGAATCGTTGAAGGATTCGAAGTGGATGAAAGCAATGAATGAAGAAGTGAAGTACATCAAAAATAACAACACTTAGTCACTTGTCGAATTGCATCAAGGAAAGAAGGTAATTGATGTCAAGTGGGTATACAAGCTGAATATGAATCCCAAATGGGAAGTAACTCGACACAAAGCAAGGCTCGTGGCGAAAGGATTTCTCAAGAAAGAAAGAATAGACTTCGATGAAGTTTTTGCACCTGCGGCTAGAATCAAAACAATCAGGTTGGTTGTTGGTCTTGCAGAAATAAATAGGTGCACATATGTCAGATGGATGTGAAGTGTGAATTCCTAAAGGGACCCTTAGACGAAGAATTTTATGTTAAACAACCAGTTAGTTTGTGAAACATGACAAAGAGAAAAAGGTGTACATGTTGCATAAAGCCCAGTATGGATTGAAACAAGCTCCAAGAGCTTGGAATAAGAAGATTGATAGCTTCCTAAGGGAGAAGGAATTTGTGAAGTGCACAACTAAACATGGAGTATATGTAAGAAGAAGCAATAGTGAATTGCTTATACTATGTCTCTATGTCGATGACTTGTTAATAACAAGTAGTTGTAAGAAGGAGATCGAAGACTTCAAAGGTGATCTCAGCAAGGAATTCAAAATGTTTTATCTGGGTGACATTTTATATTTCCTTGGCATCAAATTCTACAAGAGTAGTAGAGGTTCGATGATGCGTCAAAGAAGATCTGTAGGAGAAATTCTAAAGAGATTTGAGATGAAAAAATATAACTCAACTTCAACACCTGCAGAACCAAGACTGCTCTTGTCGAAAGATTCACAAGAAAATGATGTTGACCCAACCCAATTCAGAAGACTTATTGGGTCATTAAGATACCTTTGTCACACAAGGTCTGACTTAGCATACAATGTAGGTATGATAAGTAGATTCATGTAGAAGCTAAAGGTATCACACCTAGCAGCAACGAAGAGGATATTGAGGTATTTCAAAGGAACTCTCGACTATGCCATTTTATTTCCTGTAGTTGATAAAGGAAAAAGTGCAAGTTAGTGGGATACACTGATTCGAGTTGGTGTAGTGATGTTGAGGATCGAAAATCTACAGCACGATATGTGTTTATGTTAGGTGGTGCACCCGTTGCTTAGAGTTCGAGAAAGGAACCAGTAGTGACATTATCATCGTACAAAGAAGAATACATAACTGCTTCTCTTTGTGCATGTGAAGCAACATGGATGTGAACTTGGTCCAAGAGATTACAGTTAAAGATCATGAAGAAATTACCATAAGATCGACAACATGTCAGCTATCAATATGGCGAAGAACCCTATAGAACACGATCGAAGCAAGCACATCGGAATGAGGTTTCATTATACTCAAGAGAAGGTACAAGATGGGAAGATGAACTTCGAACACTGCAGAACTGAGAATCAGATTACAAACATCATGACGAAGGGAGTGCAAGTCAAAGTATTCAGAAGACTAAGAACCATGATGAATATAGATAGTTTATACATAATGAATTAGGTGGTGTGTTAAATTATAATTCTTTTGTGTAGAAACTATGTGTGTGTCGAAGTTATCGGAGTGTGGAAACAGTTTGTTACACACATATTTGTTTTAGATCTAGATAATATTTGATTTAGGTCTACAATAGATAGATCTGATTTAGTTTCAAAATAGGTATTTTGGATTTTTATAGTTTTGGGTTTTGGCTTAGAGAGCAAGCTAACCTAAATCTATAAATAGAGGGAGTAACCCCTATTTTGTAATCAATCAAGTTGTATTCAGAGAATTTGCAGTTGCAAAAGAATAAGAAGTTTTCCACAGTTTGTGAGCAGAGACTTATCATGCAGAAACCCTAATTCTCTTTTCTTCTTTGATTTTCTTTTCTTTTCATTATCATTGTGTGGTGATAACAATCTTGTTCATCAAGATTGATAGAAATTAATCATTGTTTTTTGGTGGATTTCCAACAAAAACGACTTCAATTATTTATATCTACATACATGTTGATAAATTGATAAACTTGTACAAAGATACTAAAACTATTCTTTATATCTCTTTTTATATAATATTAATGAATCAAATATATTCTTTACCTTCATATTCTAATAAAACCTATTATTATATCTCTATATAATAATAAATCAAACACATTTTTATGAAATAAGCAATATATCTTAATCACACTAAAAATAAACTTTAATAACGCAAAAATATGTATCAACTGAACAAAACAACCTAAAAATAAACTTAAATAACGCAAAAATTTGTATCACTGAACAAAACAAACTAAAAGGTAGCTTAAAAGAAAAAAAATATAAAAATGCAACTCCAAAAGTAAAATATAACTCAAAAGTTGTTTTTTTAATTCAATACGGTATGCTCTCATATAGAGATGCCATTCAGAATCTGTGCTCTAATACGTGTGCTTCTATAACGTACGCTCTATTCAGAAGTTGTGAACTGTCTGAATGTCGATATATTGGAAAATATCATATCAAATGTTGATGCTTGAGAAGTATAGTATTTTGGTTGTGATATTAAAATCATGGAACAAAAGCGATGATACATGATGCGTGGCATTATTTAATCAGACTTAAAATCAAGTTTTTTATTCTTCATCAAGTTCTGATAGAAACTAGGTTCTGAGATGAAGACTAGGTGTTCTAGTCAAAATCTAATGAGTTGCTGTAGGGAAGTGCTACTTCTCTATTTTATGTTCTGAATGCTCAAAATTCATTGAGTCTTGGAATAAGGGGAGACTCTGAACAAGCTTAAATGAAATTTTGGGTTTAATAGATTCAAGGGGAGTTGTGAGCTTAACTATAATTTTTTCGGTTACGGTGATTACCCTGTATAAATTGTTCTATCAAAATACATGGTTTTGTCATCACCAAAAAGGGGGAGATTGTAAGAACAAGAAGTGTTTCTACATCTGACCTTGAGATTTTGATGATAACTTTACATGTTATTTTAGAGAACAATTCTATACACTAACGGTTTTGTTCTAGTGTGTAGTTGCTGCTATAATGTTTTGACTCTAGTACAAGGTGTGTGACGTCATCAGGTTCTGAATATACACTATTGAAAGAAAACACGTGGTTAGATGTTTTAGTTGAAGTCAAGGTTTTGAATCTATCTTCTACAACGTGTCTAAGGAACGTTAGTACAAGAGGTTCTGGTCGTGACTTTATGGTTAAGCTTTGGAGGCCTTCGAAAGCTTTGCTTCTATGTGTTACAAGTTCTGAAGATTATGAAGACGAGGTTCTGCTGAATAAGTTCTGATGATCTGAAGAAAAGCAAGTTCTTACAACCAATTATGGAAGACTCTGAAGACAAGGTTTTGTGTGACAAGTTCTAAAGACTCCAAGACTTAAGTTCTCAGACTTAAGAAAGATTCTTCTACAACAAGCTTCAACGTTCAACATTCAAATATCCGAAGCCTTTGAAGATAAGAAGAAAGTTCAAATGGTTAACGTATGATGTTGTACAAAAGGTACATAAAGTGTCTATGACCTCTACCCTATTGGGTGGCGTAAGGACATTTCTTTATACTGTATTATCAACCATTCTCATTGTGACCGTTGGGAATAAACATCTGGATTTACAATTATCTTTCTTTATTTAACGAATCTTTGTTTACAAGCTTAATAGAAAAACATTATTCAGAGAAAAGGTGGAAAGCTATCATTGATTAGTGACAGGATACATAAATATTATTTTATATTGTCTAAACTCTTACACCTTATTCTATCTGTTGGGAACTAACTGTTGTTGCAGGAAAAGTCCTTTATGTCCTTATAATGTCTCTCTCTATCAAAGGCTATAAAAGAATATTGGAGATTCAAAGAAAGTTTCTGAAAGCCGCTAGTCGTTAGCCATTGGCCATCAAGCTTCATTTTGTGAAAGGAAAGCAGTAGATGTTGAAGATGTTAAAGCTGGAATGCTACATATTCTGAAGAGCACTAAAGAAGAGAGAAAAGAAAGAAAGAAGATTTCATCAAGATGTCATACAACTATCATCATATACATCTTGATTGAAACAGATGAAGTAAGGAGTTGTTTCTCGTAGCTTGCTCAAGAAGAAGAAGACTACAAAATGTTATTCAACTTTCAATCATTTACATCTTGGTAGATCTCAGAAGAATAAAGGAGTTGTTGCTCGGAACATGCTCAACAAGAAGATGAAGAAGAACACTACAAGATGCTACTCAACTTTTTATCATATACATCTTTGTAGAACATTGTAACGAACAATAAAGTTGTTGCTTATATAGTGTTTTTATTCGAATATCTTCGTGTAAATTGTTGTAACACTTGAGTTGTTTCCCGAATAAGTGTTAATCAATATGTGCTTAAAACACTGGTGTAATCTTCTTGGAAGAAGCATTCATGTAAACACAAGATCACCATCAACTGTTGTTGATTGATTCTTTGGGAGACTTGGTGAAAGTCGGATCTTAAGAAGATAATGGTTGTGGTCATTATAGGAAATCCTGATAGGAGATCTTGCGGGATCAGATTTTGTTGGGTCAATGGAAGTCATATCTCAAACGGGACCGAGTAAAGGTCAGACTCTTGTGAGATCACTAATGAATATCATTGAAAGGAAATCCTGGTAGAAAATCTTGAGGAATCAGATTCTATTGGGACAATGAACGTTATATCCAGTTGGATCACTGAACGTGCCATTGTGTGATAGTCATCGGTGGTTGCCCGTGTACTTGTAATCAGTTTATTTATAGTAGATTAAGTCCTTGGATAAGACGAAATCATCCTTGTGGGGGTGGACAAGAGTAGCTTAGTTAACGATGAACCTGGATAAAATACTTGTGTCCTTTTCTCTTCATTGTCTTTATAGCTATTATCATTTGAGTACTTAGAATTTATAAAGGAGAATATTTTCTATGAACACAATTCTGTTGGCTCCTAAATTCGACACCTTTGTTTTGCTTGATAGCAGCCATTAAAAGCTGAAAGATGCTTTCGACTGGCTAAGCCTGTCGAAGTGCCCGTCGAAAGATGGCAAAATACTTAGAAGATTTCTTCCAAGGGAGAAGGCTGATTGCCTTCGACGTCGAAGGAGTTTTCGTCGAAGACGTCTCTTGACGAACGTGTTCGATGGTCCAGAGTGGAGCAGTTTGAAATTCAAAGCTTTGGAGGGAAAACGGTTTCCAGCAGTTACTACGTGCGAACGTGCAAGGATCTGGAGCGTCGAGCATGGAGAACGTGACAAGTGGCTTGATCTCGAAGCAGCGTAACTGCCCGACGGTTACTTGGAATGTTTTTGTATAAATAGGAGTAGACGTGTAGTTTCTCGCGTGTGTTCACAATAGATACATAGTCACTCATTTAGATTCAAGTACCCAGTGTGAGCGAACGAATTGTTGAGAAATGTATGTGTGAAACACCAATTTAATCAATTCAAGTCATTTACTTTTCCAGTATTTTACATGCTTTTTCCCTTTAAGATTCCTGTCGAACTTTTACATTCAAGCCTTGTTTATTTTACCAAGCCTTTCCTTTATGCAATTTACTTTAAACAATTTACTTAAAGCCTTATCCACATTAATTAAACTTCAAAATCAACCTATGTCCATAGGATCAATCTGATCGATCCTGCGAGTAACCAAATAAGTAACCATTTGGAGGATCAGCGGTTGTTTACCAAATCCCAAGGTAAACAAATTGGCACACCTGATGGGACTGTGTGTTGATTGTTGAAAAAATCTCATCTTTTCGAGTTGTATGTTATTGAGGAGTGGTAGAATATACACCAACGATAATAATACTGCCAGAAGAAGGGAAGAGATGGCGAATCCGCCAAACAATAATGAAATTCCACCACCAAGTGTGGGAGCAACGGTTAATATGACCGTTAGTGAAGCGACGAATGTTGGTTCGATGCCAGCAGTGTCAGTCACGACTACGGGGCCAATAACTTCGTTAACAGGCCCCAGAATGCCTTTGGGAACCCCCCCACCAAGGGGAAATACTGGCCCAAGGCCAATGGTTCCCCCAGGATTTATTCCATTCTATGGTATGCCAACTTCTGAATTGGCAAGCCTGACGAATGCTGCGTCCACTTATTCAGACCCTTTCGTGAGTGCCACTTCGCCACTCCAAGGCTCTGGAGTAGGCATGGCGAATAGAAATAGGACCCAACTCTTAGGAGGAACGTCCCAAGTAGCCCATGGCCTTACAAATGCCTCGACAGCAGTCTTGAGGCAACAGATGGACGAAAGCAACCATGATATGGTGCAAATGTTGGCACAAACTTTGAGTACAATGCTAAATCCTCTAATACAAAATACTACTCAGTCGAATCAGCAAGTTACAGCGCAAATGACGCGTTTGGCTGACTTCTTTGGAGTACCCCCACCTATTCGACAGCCCCAAAGGGCGCAAATAAGAGGAAACCAGGGAATATTTGTAGAGGAAGAAACCACCATCAATCAGGCTCAACAGCCTGTAGAACAACCTGTCGAAGAACCTAGGGTAATAGCCCCAGAGGTTAGGTTAGTTAACAGAAACCAAAATGCTGACGAAGTGGTTCAGCATGTCCAATACCAAAACATGGGGTTGGAAAACAATCTGGCAACCATGATCGAAAGGATCATGACTCAGAATGGGATGAACATGGGCTTTCGAAGGCCCAACTTTACTTCTCCTTTGTCAGAATATGTGTTACAAACTGACTTACCCCCTAGAACCAAAGTCCCCAAATTTACTAAGTTCTCTGGGGACACGACAGAATCTACTGTCGAACATGTGGCTAGGTATTTGATCGAAGCAGGAGACATTTCAAATAATGAAAACCTAAGGATCAAATACTTCCCAAGTTCCTTAACTAAGAACGCTTTTACTTGGTTTACAACTCTACCCCCCAATTCGATCCACCATTGGACCCAATTGGAAAGATTGTTCCATGAACAATTCTATATGGGGCAAACCAAGATAAGCCTGAAAGAACTGGCGAGTGTGAAGAGACGTTTCACTGAACCTATAGACGAATATCTGAATAGGTTTAGGTTGCTTAAGGCGAGATGTTTCACACAAGTGCCAGAACATGAGCTGGTCGAAATGGCCGCAGGCGGTTTAGACTATTCCATTAGGAAGAAGCTAGATACCCAGTACCTAAGAGACATGGCCCAACTGGCCGATAGAGTTCGACAAGTCGAACGCCTTAAAGCTGAAAAAGCTAAGGCAACAAAAACTCACAAGAGAGAGAGAATAGCTTACGTTGAGATGGATGACGAAGAGCTAGAATCCTTCGACGATACTTTAGCTGTCGAAGAAGGAGAAGTCGATTTAGCAGAACTAAAACAAGGGCCTCCATACTCTTGTAAACAATTAGTCCCCTCAAATGGGAAAAATCCCATTGGTCCAGACAAGACCAATGATAGGTTCCCAAAAAAGACTTATAGCTTTGACATCACAAAATGTGATGAAATATTCGACTTACTAGTTAAAGATGGCCAAATGATAGTACCCCCTGGGGTAAAAGTGCCTCCTCTTGATCAAAGAAAGAAGAGAGGTTTTTGCAAATATCACAATTTTCTGGGCCATAAAACTTCTCAATGTTTTCTTTTCAGGAATCTTGTCCAGGACGCTATTGAGGAAGGGAGATTAAAGTTTGCAGACAAATCCCCCATGGCTGTCGACTCCAATCCAATGAAGGCTGAAGCCCACTATGCAGAACCCTCTGAGGTGAACATGATAGAGGCTACCAAGATCCAGTCGAAGAAGCCAGGCATTAACATGGTCGAAGTCTCTAAGGACCACATCAACATGCCAATCTTTGGCAGTTTTTCTGGAAACTTATCCAGGAAGACAATTGAGGCTGTCCAGAAAGCGGTCGAAGATCCAAAGTCGAAGACAGCTGAAGTACAAAAAACTGGACCAAAGCCCAGTTCCCAATTGGCTACTGTACAAGGCCAGACGGAGAAACTGGAAACACAAATGAAACAACTAACTCTTGCTAATAAGGATACCATGAATATCAACATGGTTGAACTTTCTGACCCTAAAACTTCAGAAGAAGCCATAAGGCAAGAGCAGGCAAATAAGACGGCTTTCCCTAAGGAAAACGAAAACTTGGCAGATTTTTTACAAAGATGCCAAAAGAAGAAATCAGAGGTTATGCTGTGTCCAAGATGCAGTTCTATCTTTGATAAAAAAGCTGCTGAACACATACAAGGAGTGAGAGCAGCAAACAAGAGAAGGGAGAATTCTGACCTTCGACATGATCCCAGAAGGGGTTCTAATCAAGACAAGAGGCCTTCGACCTTTAGGCCTCCAACAAATGTACCAGTAGACACTTGGTACAAAACATCTGGCCGGAAAAGGCCAAGTGAAGAGAAATGGCATTCTTTCGAAGTGCCAAGAGGTTCCTCTTTAATCCAGAAGAAAGATCCTCAAGTTGCTGCACCCAAGGTTGCTCAAGTGTCCAGCAACTACAAGGGAAAAAATCCTATGTCGAGATCCCAAAGGAGGAGGTATCAAAGAAGGCGAAAAGCTGAAAGGGAGGCTACCAACGAACCTAAAGCTGAAACTAGTTCGAATGTGCCTCAAAGGAAACAAAGAAAGCCTCTTGAGAGAGAACCAGTTACCAACAGGCTAGTTTGGCCTAACCAGAGCGAAGTCGAAGACGAAGATGATGCTGAGTCTGACGATACTCTGGATATAATGGTGAACGTTGTTTCAATGCTGCCTAGGGAATTCAATCGACAAGTAGAAGTCGAAACCAGTGACTGGGAGATGGAACAAGAAATGGCCAGACACAGGCCAGTGTGCTATTTTGTCATGGACAATGGCACTACAGAAGAACAAAATGGCTTCTTCGAGCCACCCACAGAGGCGATGAAGAATCACCTCAAACCTTTGTTCATAAGGGCCAAGCTCGAAGAGACCACTGTGAACAAGATATTGGTCGACTGTGGGGCCACTATCAATATTATCCCTCATTCTGTGCTAATAAAGATTGGCAAAAGGGATGAAGAAATTAAACCTCACAATATGGTCCTATCCAACTATGAGGGAGGCATTGGGACCACCATGGGAGTGATCCAGCTCGACATAAAAGTTGGGTCGATCCTTCGACCAACAATGTTCATGGTCATATCAGCCAAACCTAACTACAACCTTTTGTTAGGCCGTGAGTGGATACATGGTGTAGGTGTTGTGCCTTCATCGATGCATCAAAGACTGCTTCTATGGCGCCCAGATGGGCTGGTCGAAAACATAGAGGCTGATCAGAGTTACTACCTTGGCGAAGTAAACCATTTGGGTGTAACAGATTTCGACAAAAACTTGGCTCACATAGGGCCATGTCCAGCTCCTGACTTCGATATGGCGCCAGCGCCAAACACCTTTTGTTCCCTATACCTGCATCCTGAGCATGGTTTCCAATGGGACAGAGAGGACGTGTCACACATAGAATTCAGTGGGCTAACTGGTATCCAACCAACTGGTTGGGGAAGTGAATTCAGTGATAATGACTGAGTCACAATCTCTGAAGCGAATTTCGGCCTATGTGGCTGAAACCAAGATGATAACGGCTCTCGAAGCCGAAGTAAAGTACATGGCCACACAGGCCAATGATCAACAATTATCTGCTGTTGGCCCAGGAAAGGATTTCGATCCAAGACCTCCTGATATCATGCCAGACGAAATGCAGGAACAGAGGCTCGACGCCATCTATGACGATGAGCCTTTGGGCTTCGAAAAGGATCCCTTGGCGAACAACATTAAGATGTTAGCACAAGACCCTTTAGAAGAAATCAACTTGGGCGAAGGATCAGAGAATAGGCCAACTTACATCAGCGCCAAAATTGATCCAGAACTTAGGTTGGAAGTAATCCAATTGCTGAAGGAGTTTAAAGACTGTTTTGCATGGGATTATGACGAAATGCCTGGTCTCGACAGAGGATTGGTAGAACTTCAGTTGCCAATCAAACCTGGAAAGAAGCCAATCAAGCAAAATCCAAGACGCTTCGCTCCAGAAATTTTGTCGAAGATCAAAACGGAAGTCGAAAGACTTCTGAGATGCAAATTCATCCGTGTTACAAGGTATGTCGAATGGATTGCAAATATTGTGCCAGTAATTAAGAAAAATGGCACATTAAGGGTGTGCATAGATTTCAGAGATCTGAATGCTGCCACCCCCAAAGATGAATATCCAATGCCTGTGGCGGAAATGCTAGTCGATTCTGCCGCTGGCTACGAATACCTGAGTATGCTCGATGGTTATTCAGGATATAATCAAATATTCATTGCTGAAGAGGATGTGTCGAAAACAGCTTTTCGATGCCCTGGGGCCTTAGGCACTTACGAATGGGTAGTGATGCCTTTTGGCCTGAAGAACGCTGGGGCAACGTACCAGCGAGCAATGAATACTATCTTCCATGATTTTATTAACACGTTTATGCAAGTTTATATTGATGATATTGTTATAAAATCTGTTTCCAGGAAGAGTCACATTGACCACCTTCGACAATCATTCGAAAGAATGAGAGAACATGGTCTGAAGATGAACCCTTTGAAGTGTGCGTTCTGTGTAAAAGCTGGAGATTTCTTGGGTTTCGTTGTCCACAAGAAAGGAATCGAAATCAATCAGAACAAGACGAAGGCAATTTTGGAAGCGAAAGCGCCATCGAATAAGAAGGAATTGCAATCTCTCTTAGGCAAGATAAATTTCTTGAGAAGGTTTATATCTAACCTAAGTGGGAAAGCTCAGGCCTTTTCACCCTTACTTCGACTGAATAAGGAGGGGTTCGAATGGGGGCAAGAGCAACAAGAAGCTTTCGACAAAATCAAAGGGTACCTCACTAAGCCACCTATTTTGGTGCCTCCTTGTAGCAATAGGAGTATGAGATTGTACATAGCTGCATCTGACAAAACTCTGGGAAGTATGTTAGCCCAAGAGGATGAGAATGGAGTCGAAAGACCCATTTATTATCTCAGTCGAGTTTTGAATGATGCAGAAACTAGATATAGCGAAGTTGAAAAATTGTGTCTATGTCTGTATTTTTTTTGTACAAAGCTCAAACAATATATAAAACCAGTTGATGTTTATGTTTCGTCTCATTTTGATGTTTTCAAATATATGTTGTCGAAACCTATCTTGCATAGTCGAATTGGCAAGTGGGCATTAGCATTGACTGAATACTCCTTGACCTTTATGCCTCTTAAGGCAGTAAAAGGACAAGTGGTTGCAGATTTCATAGTCGACCACTCTATTCAAGTCGAGGATATTAACTATGTGGAGATAGAACCTTGGAAATTCTACTTCGATGGTTCCAGCCATAAAAATGGAACAGGAGTAGGAGTCTTACTTATTTCTCCAGATAAAATTCCAACAACTTTCAAGTACCAAATCGAAGGTTCTTGTTCGAACAATGAGGCTGAGTATGAAGCTCTTATTACTGGCCTTGAAATATTGTTGGAATTGGGGGCAACTCGAGTCGAAATAATGGGAGACTCAGAGTTAGTCATCAAGCAAGTCACAAAGGAATATAAATGCATAAGAGAAAATCTCATTATGTACTTTGTGATAAGCATCTCTGGGGAGTAGTTTAAACCTGTCTTCGACAGCATTATTAGGTCAAAGATCCCCATTTCCTTCCAGACTGGAGTTTGATGTTTTTCCAGCTTTGTTAGCCAAGCAACATAGTCCTGGGTCAGATTAGGGCAAGACCTAAAAACTCTAACACTTTTGTTGAAGAAACGAAGGTCGATCTTCTCGTGTGTGGGGTCTTCGTTGTCTTCTGGATCCTTTTTAGCACAGGCTACTGGTTTAAGTTTCTCAACAATGGGGAAGTAGCTCTTGATCTTCAGAGCTTCAGAGATGCTGGGGTTCATGGGTCCAGCCATTGCGAAGATTTGGTTGGAGTATCCAACCGGAATCATCAAGTGACGCGAGTAAGCATCACGAACGGAGATGTCAGATGGTTCAGGGACCCTTCGTTTCCCTGTAGCGTTCACTACCGGAGCAGTTACAAAGACCTTGGGTTTAGCAAGTTGTTCAGTTGGTGCGTTAGTCTTGGGGGCAGTTGAAGCAGAAGCCATTGTTGAGGATGAAGATGAAGTTGGAAAAGGAAGAGTTTTTCTGCAAAGAAAACAAGTTTGCAAGAAAGCAAGGAAGTTTGAGAGATGGTTTGCGTGAAAAGTCCCACAATGGGATATTCATTACTATTTATAGTAGTGGGAGAAGTTCCCAATAACGAGGGCATTAAATGTCATTTAATGCTGCAGGAAGTAGTGGGACGCGTGGCAGCATCCTGTTGTTTTGGCCGTTTCTGCAGAAACAGAGAGACGCAGCGTGCGTCCTCGTTTTTTGAATTTGTCATAATGACAAATTATGAAGTGATGTTTTGGTTCTGCACGCCGTACTGACAGTGACGTCCTAGGATCAAATCAATGATGGTTTCTTGGGATTGCCAATAGTTGGTAAAAAGCAACAAAAAGTGCACAAGTTAACTTGTGACTAAGCGTGGAAAAACAGATGTCGAATGGCGTTTTCAAAGAATGCCTTTTTCTTTCAGAGTCGAAATAAGGCATTCTTGGGGGGCAATTTGTTGGCTCCTAAATTCGACACCTTTGTTTTGCTTGATAGCAGCCATTAAAAGCTGAAAGATGCTTTCGACTGGCTAAGCCTGTCGAAGTGCCCGTCGAAAGATGGCAAAATACTTAGAAGATTTCTTCCAAGGGAGAAGGCTGATTGCCTTCGACGTCGAAGGAGTTTTCGTCGAAGACGTCTCTTGACGAACGTGTTCGATGGTCCAGAGTGGAGCAGTTTGAAATTCAAAGCTTTGGAGGGAAAACGGTTTCCAGCAGTTACTACGTGCGAACGTGCAAGGATCTGGAGCGTCGAGCATGGAGAACGTGACAAGTGGCTTGATCTCGAAGCAGCGTAACTGCCCGACGGTTACTTGGAATGTTTTTGTATAAATAGGAGTAGACGTGTAGTTTCTCGCGTGTGTTCACAATAGATACATAGTCACTCATTTAGATTCAAGTACCCAGTGTGAGCGAACGAATTGTTGAGAAATGTATGTGTGAAACACCAATTTAATCAATTCAAGTCATTTACTTTTCCAGTATTTTACATGCTTTTTCCCTTTAAGATTCCTGTCGAACCTTTACATTCAAGCCTTGTTTATTTTACCAAGCCTTTCCTTTATGCAATTTACTTTAAACAATTTACTTAAAGCCTTATCCACATTAATTAAACTTCAAAATCAACCTATGTCCATAGGATCAATCTGATCGATCCTGCGAGTAACCAAATAAGTAACCATTTGGAGGATCAGCGGTTGTTTACCAAATCCCAAGGTAAACAAATTCAAATCCCTTTCTTGTGTTTTCTCTACCTTCATGAATATTACTAATTTGAAGTGTATTTCAGATGCAAACTCTTGCATCTTACGCCCAATGAAAACTGACCCTTGGTCTGTAGTGATTGTCTCAAGAATTCTAAATCTATAAATGATGTGCTTTTAAATGAGTTCAATCACTGCCTTTTGACTGACATTGACCAACGATATAGCCTCTATGCATTTGGTGAAGTAGTCTATCCCTACTAGGATGAACTTTTGTTGTTTCGACGAGGTTGGTCTGTAATAACTGGCAAAAAATATAGAGTCGCCACCATTAATTTTCATCTTAAGGAAGGGAATATAACAGATAACCCTAATTTGATCATAGATTCTAAGTTATTGACTCGCTTTAGACGAAGGGAACATGTTAGGCATCCTTCATCTACCTTGTTCACAAGGATACTAGGGTTTAAGTTTAAGGTTTAGGAATAGGATTTTAATTTTAATTAGGGGAACTCGCCACGATTTTAAGTCGTATGCCTACGTATCATCTTATGAGGAATCAGAGTTCCAATTCATAGTTCATAGTGTTGGTTGGTGGTTTTTAGAGGATTGCGTAGAATTTCTTTCGAATTTATCCTTGAACCTTGTCTGGGTTTTGTAAAAGAGTGATCGTAGACGCAGTTCGCAGTTAACTTTGAAAGTAATTCTCCTTAACCTTTTTTATGAATATCTTGAGTTTTGTTATGTTAATAGAAAAATGGTTTGATCGTTGGTTAGTTATCTTAATATTTTATTGGTCGATAAAGAGTATGGTAGGACGTAGAGCGGGGTGAGAATATTAAGGATCTAAGTTCAGAAATTGAACTTGATCCATTTACACACATGAGTGTAAAATTAAGACTAAATGATATATTAGAAGAAAATATAAACCCAAAGCTATTTTGAACTCAAATTAGATGAGGGGTGCAATTTAGTGTTAGGCTATAAAAACAAAATAGAAAGCTGAATTGAATTAACCTAATAAACCTCTAATTCTAATAAAACCAGATAAAAAAAATTAAAAATCCATAAAACAATTCATGCGGTCGGCGCCCCTTTTACCATAGCAGTATATCTCTTATTATTTTGAAACAAATTAAAAGAAAAGAGATTCCTGACTAATTAGAAGTAAACATATGGCTAGGAAATTAGTTAATATAAAATTAACAAAACACGTGTTAAAAGAAAGAAAAAAAACCTCAAGGCCAGTGACTTCTCACGTGAATATCAAACTCTATCACCAATCTTTCTAAAACAAATATGGCTTTCTCTGTGTCACGAGAAGGGATCCGCGGTTGTAGTCGATCAGAAACAGAGGGAACTCGCGTGGAGGAGTATGGTCGTTATTTTTGTTGAAAGTCATATTTTTGTTTAGAGTTTGTGACTAAATTTTACATGTTTGTTTGGTTTGTGAGGTATCGTTAAAGAGGTTAGTGATGGATGTAGTGATTTTGATTTTGGAAAAAAGTTTGATTGATAGAATCTTGTGGTTTATGAATAGGTTACAGAGGTTTATGTTAGAGCGGGTCTATGGATTGATGAAAAGAAAGTAAGAGTGAAGATTAGTGATGTTAAGATCTAAGGTTGAGAAAATTGCATGGTGTTTTTTTACTGCATAAAAACGTGAAGGGCTAGTATTATGAGTATAACAGTGGTGTGTTGGAAGTATGTACACTCTTGGTGAATGAGAATTGATAACTGGAAAACAGGTACAGTGGAGATTGGTCTCATGGTTAGGGTAGAAAGTGTACGTGAGTGGAATTGGAATTGTGAAAATTGGCCTCTGAAAAAGTTAATAAAAAAATATAACTTTGAAACATAAACTACCATTAGAAAGATGTTCTTCATATGGTTTAAATTTAAAAAAAAACTAAGAAGATAAAAATTAGAACTAATAGAGTGGCCTCATATTTAATTATTAGTCAAAAATAAAAAAAAATTATAAATAGTTTTGAAAAAAGGTTTTGAAAAATAAGAAATTGCAAAAAGTAGTGATGAGAATGAGTGTGTGTGAGTGAAAGTTGAAAATTATTGATTGTGGATTGTTGACAATGTGTGGAGTGAATGCAATTGCAAAGTTGTCTATTTGTAGATGTTTTTTGGATGATTGTGAAATTCTAGATAAAAATTTATGATGGACAATAGTCCTGTTTATAGAATTATAATTAGGTGAAGAAAACTTAGAAAGTAAGTTACCAAAAAACTAAGAGAAGTCCAAAATTTGATTTCTGAAAATGGAAAGAAAATTAGTAACAACAAAATAGAAAAAAATGTTAAAATTCAACAAGAGATTTGAGAACCCACAACCTCATATTTATAAGCTTTATTCCTTACCAATTTTACTACATTACTTATTTAAAATAATATCTCAATTGAAAGTATATGAAAGGTGCACAAATATTTGTTGTTTTTAAAAAATATAAATAATTTAAAAGTAAACTATTATATTTTTAAATAGACTTAAAAACGGATTTTATAAAACCCAAAAGGTTAGTGTGAATAAACCCAAAAATAATTTTAAAATTCAAGTTTGAAAATAATTTCGACTGTAGCACTAAGGCGGGAAAATTTAGAGTATGACATGGTTAAATTTCTCCTGTGATATCTAGCGCCCATCCTCGAAACGGTCATGGCTTAACAATTGTGTGCAACTCGCTTGCGGATACATATTGAATACCTGCATGCTTTTGGCATTCTTGACATCCCTTAGCAAATTCGATGCAGTCTTTCAACATAATTAGCCAATAGACACCCTGTCTAAATAAAAGCCATTTCATTTTATGGATGGCTTGGTGGACACCACAAGCTCCATTGTCGACTTCGACCATTACCAAATATGCTTCAATATCTCCTAAGCACTTGAGTAATACCCCTTCAAATGTCTTCTTGAACAATTCATTGCCCATGCACACGTAACTCAAAGCCCTATGTTTTATTTTCCTATCAACATTTCCAACTAGAGTTTCCAAATAATTCATAATTGGCTTTCGCTAATTTGTTTCTGACAAATTGTCAATAGCAAAAATTTCAAAAATTTCAAATTTATCATCTGCCCCCCCCCCCTAGATTTTGGGATTGAACATGTTGATGATGGTGTCGAAACTACCTTATCCCTTACCTCGATAAAACTCTTCGGCTTGTCGGTCGATACTTTGTACCTAGAGGCAATATGTGCCAAATCATTAGCCACTGGATTTTCTAATATGGGCACATGTGTAATGCTTACAATATCAAAGCATTCTAAAAATTGATTAAACACCACAAAATATAAAAATAAATATTCTTTGATGCACTTATACTCTCGAGTGGTTTGCTTAATCACTAGCTCCGAGTCACCTTTAATTTTGACCCTCTTTGCACCTATGTCTTTCAAAAGTTTAAGCCTAGTGATCAAAGCTTCACACTCTGCTTTATTGTTAGAGCATTTTCCATCTACCCTACATTTGAATTTTGTTGGTACCCCTTTTGTGAGATAACCAAAACTTCGACACCAGTTCCATTCCTATGGCTTGACCCGTCGAAGTATAATTTCCAAGGGTCAGTCTCTATCAGATTTAATGATAGTTCGACTATTGCGTGATCAACTATAAAGTCTGCCACGATTTGGCCTTTCATGACTTTCAAAGGCATGTAAAACAATGAAAATTCAGTTAAGGCCAGTGCCCATTTGCCAATTTGACTATGCAAAATTGGTTTGGACAACATATGTTTAATGATCTCACAATGAAACAAAATATAAACATCAACTGGTTTCATATATTGCTTAAGTTTAATACATGAGAAACACAAACACATGCATAATTTTTCTATCATGCTATACCTAGTTTCTGCATCTATCAATACTCGACTAAGTTAATATATGGGTCTTTCGACTCCATTATCATCCTCTTGGGCTAACATGCTCCCTATTGTTAAATTAGATACAACTATGTATAATCTCATGTTCTTATTTCGACTAGGTGACAATAAAATGGGAGGCCTCATTAAATATTCTTTGATGGAATCGAATTCCTCTTGTTGTTCCTTTCCCTAATGGAAGTCACTTTCCTTCTTGATCTTCAACAACTGGGAGAAAACTTTTGTCTTGCCACTTAGATTTGAGATAAATCTTCTCAAGAAGTTGATTTTCCCCAACAAAGATTGCACTTGTTTCTTTGTCGAAGGAGACTTGAGATTCAAAATTTCCTTTGTTTTGCTTTGATTAATCTTGATGCCTTTTTTGTGTACTACAAAACCTAAAGAATCTCCTGCATTTATACAGAAAGCACGTTTTAGTGGATTCATTTTCAATCCATATTTCCTCATTCTTTCAAAGGATCGTCGGAGATGGTCTAAATGACCATTCTCAGATGTAGATTTTATCACAATATCATCAATATATATTTGCATGAAATGTTCTATAAAATCATGGAACATAGCATTAATTTCCCTTTAATAGGTGGCTCCGACATTTTTTAAACCGAAAGGCATTACCACCCATTCTTGCGTTCCTAATGCCCCTGGTGATAAGTGTAAATTGTAGCTATTTTTGTATATACTTTTGGTTGCACTTATCAACTTTTTGTTGTAAATACCGTTGAGTAAACCCGATGTTTGTGTAAATACGTTTAGTTTGTGTTTATTTTTGTTTTTGTGTACATAGTGTATCATTTGATATTTTTCCATTCATTTTATAGGTATTAATGCGTATTTGGAGCATGAGCAATAAAGTGTCGAAGACACAACTTCAAACGCACGACTTTGAGCAACTCATCAACGAATAAGGCTCAAAATCAAAGAATAAGAAATCATCAATTTGATTGATATTTAGGTATTTTTAGATATATAATTGAATAATCTTTCCAACGCTTCGAACCGGGCATAAATCAGAGTTACAGTTTTCAAGTTACGGCGAAAACAAAATGCTGATTTTTTTCTCATGACAGTAGATCGCGCTTAACGGGATTTTTCCGCTTAGCGCAGTCCCCTGGATAGAATTACGTTAAAAGGGGAAAAACATTTTTTAGGTTATGTTTTGGGTATATTTGTTCCCAACTCATCAAACCTTCATTTTTTGGTAGAGAGAGCTTAGAAAATAACTTCAGAGCTTGCATATGGATGATCCGGGTGGATTGATCATCAATCGGTGCTGACAAACTGGACATTTTTTGTTCATTTCTCTTCCTCTTTGTGTATTTCTCTTTGGTTGGGTTTTGTATATGATTTTACTTTGAACTCATGTATATTTGTCGCCCATGGCGTTATATTTAATTTGCTTTACAAATATGTGTCGAATGTTATCTTAGATTTTTTCTATATGCTCGAGGTTTGGGTTATTTAGATATATACTACTCAAATTTTTATCTAGGATGATTATTTGTTAGTTTATGGATTCTAGAGATAGATTTAGAGCTAAAAATCTTTATGGGTGTCGAAGCTTAATGCTTCTATGTTGGTTGTGTCGGTTGAGAGATCGTCGATACGAGTAATATAGATGTATGCTATGTTGTTGAGGCTGACTGAGAGATCGTCGCCAAGATGATATAGTAGTTATCTCTACTTTGGGTTAGAAATAACTTAGAGAGTGAGCGATACTAGATTACTATATGGATTATTGTAGGTTGAGTGTAATTGGTCGATAAGTTTAAGTTTGTGAGAAGTAAATTATATGCATGCTTGATAAGTTTATTCTCTCTAGAGAATGAATTCTTTCCTATTCATATTTACTTTTTTTATTTTTATGTTTTACCAATTCAGTCCAAACTCATTAACGAAAGATTTGTCGAAAGACATTTCAATTCACAAATCTCTATGGGCACGACACGATATAAGCTAAATATCACCCGGTAAATTAATAACTTACTTTTTGCTTGCCGCTCTATAGCAACAACAAAATGGCATCGTTGTCGGGGATTGGTGTTTATTGTTTTTGCATTGAGATAAGTTTCTTTGTTTTTTAGTTTTGTAATTAATGTAAATTTTATATAGAATGTATACATAAACTTGTCTATTTTTACTTGTACATGTTTTGTTTTTACTTTCCATACTTGTGCATATATGTATTTTCCTTTGTTTTCACGTATTGTTGTGAATTGTCTCGTTTTTGTAAAGTTTATTATGTGGATGTTAGAATACTTTCTTTAGGTTTGCACGGTGTGACAATACCATGGTATGACGAGAAGAGGTTACTAGCTCGCACAATAAAGGCGTCGAGCTTACGACGTAAAACAAGCATGTTTTGTTTGTATTCGTTTATGTATAAGTTGACTTGTGTTTTAACAAGTCGAAATTGGACTTGTTTTAAATTTCACTTTTCAACTTGTTAATTCACTTTCACCCGTTAGTTTTGTTATGTCAATTTGTCTTTTTCCATAAACTTGTCGTGTTTAGCTTGTGGAAGTGTGCTTATATGTTTCAAATATTGTACATATTTTTGAGATTGTGTAGGTGAATGTGGAGGCTGCACTGCTGTCTGCTGGACTGATTTTTGCTGTTATGCTTGATCACACTTAGCGCGCTCTCCTGTGCTCTGCCAGTGAAGTTTTTTTTAGTTTTCGCTTGGCTTTCCATTTTCCCACTTCACCTGGGATTTAAATAGTAAATAATATTAGTATAATTAATTCTTTTGTTGTTGTTTGGACTCAAATTTTGATTCGATAGCTTGAAGTCGCTTTTGGTGATTTTCTAAATTTGAGTGTTTCAACTTGCGAATGTGAGATAATGATTTTGTTAATGTTTTGTACACATTCGAGGTATGTGTTTATCGCTTTCTATACTTTAGCATATTCATGATACTTAGACTTTTTTACAATTTTTATGCCATTCATTCTTTTGTATAATTGTTCATTTGTGAATCACTTTAGTTCCTACCCTTTTTGTGAGGTAGCTTTCTATTATCCATATATGCTGGAGGCCACAATTCTTATTTTAACTGGATTTTATTATGTTTAATCTTTTGTTTGTGTTGATTGTATGAAAGCTTGAACACGATCAAGGCACTTTTGTTTCATTTTGAGCACAATTAGCTTTGGCCAAATAGTCAATTTACCTTGTGAGTGTATGATCATTAGTAACCCTTTTTGTCGATATCCATGTTGTTTTTTCTAAATTCTTGTCTATGAGTGTTTGGTTCATCTTTTGTATGGATATTGATTCTTTATTTTCTTGAATATTTAACTATGAGTTGTAGTTTAAATTTTTACCTTACCTTAGAAAGTAGGGAGTATTCAAATTATGATATGGTTGAATTCAAGTTGGGGAGAGATTTGTTTGCTCACTTATGTTATTGATTGCTATGAGGTTGTAAAAGAAAGAAAAAAATGTGAAAAATAAGTGAAAATAAATAGAACGAAAAAATGAAGAAAAAAATTGAAAAAAAATCTTTGAAAAAGAAAAAACAAAAAGAGTTTAGTGCTAATAAGTGATATGTGTTGGTTTGAAATTTGGAATGAGGAAGAAGTTTGATTGAAATTATTTTGCTTGAGTCTTTGTGAGTTGATCACTCCTTTAGATTAAGGCGAGTTTTTGTTTCGATTAGCTTTAGGACTTATCCATTTTTTGTTAACCAAGCCACATTATAACCTTGAAAAGCCCTTAAGATTCTTGCTTTTATATTTTCAATGTAAATTTTTGGATGAATGCATAATTTAGTCTATTGTTTGCAAGATTGTTACATAAGTGAAAATATCCCATTTTTGTGTGTTTTTCATCTACCGATGATTGTGTTTGCTAGGTGTGGTTCATTTGTGAACTAGTATTGCTTTAGAATGTTTGGAATAATTTTTGTATTTAGCATTTGTCTCATGTTTATGTTATCATCGTAGTTTACTGGTAAATATGTTTCTTCGTGTGTACTGTTTTTTATTTGAACCATTGCATTTATTTTCTGTTTTATAAACTTGTTGATTCATGATATTTTGGTTGATTACTTTTGGTTCTTTGAGTTTTTGGCTTTGTTTGAGGACAAACAAGTTCAAGTTGGAGAGAGTTTGATAAGTGCAAGTTATAGCTATTTTTATATATACTTTTTGTTGCACTTATCGACTTTTTGTTGTAAATATTGTTGAATAAACCCAACTTTTGTGTAAATATGTTTAGTTTTTGTTTATTTGTGTTTTTGTGTACATAGTGTATCGTTTGATTTTTTTTCCATTCATTTTATATGTATTGATGTGTATTTGTAGCATGAGTAATAAAGTGTCAAACACACGGCTTCAAACGCGTGATTTTGAGCAACTCATCAACGAATAAGGCTCAAAATCAAAGAATAATAAATCATAAATTTGGTTGATATTTAGACGTTTTTAGATATATATAATTTAATAAGCTTTCAACGCTTTGAACCGAGTGTAAATCAGAGTTACGGTTCTCAAGTTATGGCGAAAACAAAATGCTGATTTTTTTCTCATGATAGTAGAGCGCGCTTAGCGGGATTTTGCCGCTTAGTGCGGTTCCCTAGGCATAATTACATTAAAAGGGGAAAAACACATTTTTTAGGTTATGTTTTGGGTATATTTGTGCTCAACTCATCAAACCTTCATTTTTTGGTAGAGAGAGCTTAGAAAACAACTTCGGAGCTTGCATACGGATGTTATCTTAGGTTTTTGCTATGTGCTCAGGGTTTGGGTTGTAATAGACATATACTGCTCAAATCCTTATCTAGGAGGATTATTTGTTAGTTTCTAGATTCTAAAGATAGATTTAGAGCTAACAATCTTTATGGGGTGTCGAAGCTTAATGCTTCTATGTTGGTTGTGTCAGTTGGGAGATCGTCGATACGAGTAATATGGATGTCAATTATGTTGTTGAGGCTGGCTGAGAGATCGTCGCTGAGATGATATAGTAGTTATCTCTACTTTGGGTTAGAAATAACTTAGAGAGTGAGCGATACTAGATGACTCTGAGGAGTATTGTAGGTTGAGTGTAATTGGTCGATAAGTTTAACTTTGTGAGAAGTAGATTATATGCATGCTTGATAAGTTTATTCTCTCTAGAGAATGAATTCTTTCATGTTCATATTTACTTTTATATTTTACCAATTCAATCCAAACTCATTAATGAAAAATTTGTCGAATGACATTTCAATTCACCAATCTCTGTGAACACGATACAATATAACCTAAATATCACCCGGTAAATTAATAACTTACTTTTTGCTTTCCACTCTACAGCAGCAACACCTGGACATCTGAATGCCGTTTTTGGCACATCCTCATCTGCTATAAAAATATGGTTATAGTCAGAATATCCATCGAGCATGCTAAGATATCCATATCCTGCTCCGAATCCACTAACATTTCTGCTACAGGCATCAGATATTCATCCTTTTAGGAGTAGCATTATTCAAATCCTTAAAGTCTATGCAAACGCTAAGAGTTCCATTTTTCTTAATAACAAGAACAATGTTTGATAACCATTTGACGTACACTGCAGTTCTGATGAACTTACTTTTGAGAAGCCTTTCAATCTCATGTTTGATCTTCAAAGTAATCTCAGGGGCGAACCTCCTAAGATGCTGATTTACTGGCCTCTTACCTGGATGAATGGGTAGTCGATGTTACACCACCTTTCGACTTAGCCCAGGCATCTCACTATAATCCCAGGTGAAGCAATCTCTGTACTCCTTTAATAGCTTAATTAGCTTGACTTTCATTTTCGACTCAACTTTTGTGCTGATGTAAGTTGGTCTCTTTATTACGCCGTCTCCCATATCAACTTCCTCTAATGGATCTTGGTCTTACATCTTCTTTAATGAACTCATTGGGTCTTTTTTAAACCCCAAAGGTTCATTGTCATAGTTACAATCTAACCTCTGACTTTCTGAAGGTGTTGTTTGGCCCTGTTGGCCCTTTTCTTGATTTTTTGTTTTGGCTTCGACAACCATATTGTGTAGTTTCTCAGCCTCCAAAGTCGATTTTCTTTTGTTTTCAGCCACATAAGCCAAAATTCGAGCCAAAATTTATGTCTCACTGGTCATCATTGTCGACCACAAGCCACCCCATAGGTGTGATCGAATCCCTAGGCATTGCTGCCTCTTCAAAATCCCACATAAAACAACGATCAAGATCCAAGCTTAGAAAACTATTTAATTTTTCATTAAGAGTGTAATTTTCATCATCACAAGGCGCCACATTCTCCAAGTGCTGGTCAAAAGATTTCTTTCCACCTTTAACCTCGTCGAACCTATAGTAGCTCTAATCAGCTTCTATATTTTCAACTATGCCATCTTTCTTCCAAATGGAAATCCTCTGATGTAAAGTCGACGAGACTGCACCTACATGGATCCATTCATGACCAAGTAATAAATTAAAGTTGGCTTTAGAGTTTATGACCATGAACAAAGTTGAGTTGGTTGTTTTTCCAACAACTAGTTCGACCTGAATGACCCCAAGTATACTACTGGTTATTCTTTCATAGTTTGACAAAATCATGTTATATGGTAGAAGATTTGACCCACACTTCCCCATTTTCTTAAACAGGGCATGTGGCATAAAGTTTACAATTTCCCCACCATCGACAAACACTTTATTCACTGACATGCCATCTACCTTTACCCTTATAAATAAAGGCTTAAGATGATACACCATCCTGGGCTTGGTTTCTCAAACACAACCTTCTGTTCTTCGACCATGCCATTATTCATCATATAGTAGCATAGGGGCTTTTCATCAGCCGCTTCATCGAAGGTGAAATCTTCATCATTTTCTGATACCTCCAACACTCTATCATATTCCACAAGCAGAATAGACACAATTCCACAATTAATGATGAATTCTTCACCATAATCACCATCCACCATATCATCTTCTAGAGAAGGTTTATAATCAGGCTCTTCCTCTTCTTCGCCTTCAGATGTAGGAGTATACTCAGGTGTTAGAGTATATCCAACGATTTGTGTTGCTACCAGCTCTTTGTTACCTAAAGGAGCTACCCTCATAGCACACCTTTGATTAGCAATGATCTTTTTCTTTTTAGTCAATCTTGACTTTGGACAGGATCCTTTCTGAACTGGAGCTTTGCCAATTTTTGTAACCTCTGATGGCTGCATGCTTTCGACACGCCTAATATTTTTGAGAGGTTTCAACTAGGAAGTTGAGGCCTCCTTTGCAGCCTTTTTGTTCCTCTGATAATGCATCCATTGCGTCCTTAACATTGTATTTTCCCCCTTATAATTAGGAGAAACTTGATAACCCTTTGACTCAACCTTATTCTCTTGGGCCTCAGTTTCATGTACAATCACCTTCCACTTCATCCTTTTGCCCCCCTTTTGGCTCACCAGTTCAACCCATTTTTCTTGTGGGGTGTCCTACAGAAGGCGAAAGGTTTTAGGATGAGGTTGTTGGAACAATATTATGTACTCCTCGTTGCATCGAGGTATTCCTTCTTTGTCAAAAAAAAACCTTGGAACTGTAGGCTTATCTTGCTTAGAGCCCCTTTTTTGACTGCTTCATATTTCTCAACTGCTTCTTCATCATACACATCATTGCATCTTGGGCATAATATTGCTTCTGACCCCTTCACTCTGCATTTCTCCTAAAAGTCAGCCAAACTCTCTTCTGGATGAGGGTACACTGCCTGTAATCCCTCTTCCATCTTCATGTCAAAACCATTATTAGTTCCAACCATCATTACTTTTATGTCACTAATCATTATGACTTCTCTGTCGAAGCCCTCAGTAGCTTCAACCATCATGCAATCCATAGGCTCTGAATATAAAGCCTCCTCTACCTCTAAAGGATCAGTATCGACCTGCATTTTTGGATTTTCGCCAAATTGAAGCATGCCTTCTTTCTGATGGGTGTGTGTAACGTATAGCCTAAATATAGTACTGCAAGTGCACAGCCTATCGAAGTAATATATAAGATTATCGAACCACAGAGACCAATTGTCAATCTATCAACTCTATTGCTAAGGTGCTTATCTAAGGTGAACAAGAATATTGATGCGAGTGCAGTGCAACAAAGTAAATGAGCGAGGTAAATAACAGTTTAAAAGACAGGTTGGAATGTAAATCATGTAATCAGATATTGGTCTGGTCATGCGTAGATGAGACTACTTATGGGGCAGTATTTTCTATTGATAGCAAAGAATCAATTTAACGGGAACTTGTAGCTTTTGACTACTAAGAACCTAATTTACTCTTTAAATTAAATTCCTTTATTGTAAAGGGTGCCTTCCGCGTTAAAGAGGTAAACCTATTTTTAAAAAATTGATAGTTTTGACTTAACAGAAAAGTAATTTCACTTGGAAAGATTAACTTAAAGAGACTTTTGGCTTTTGACCAAGAGTCAGATTTCAAACCTACAAACGCGTCCGAAAATAGTTTCAAAATCGTTTTCTAAAAAGGTCAATGATTCCTATTTAACCAATCAACGGCTTTCGCTCTTTTTGTTTGGTTAAATAATAATCAAGTCGTATCATTAGTTTGGACGGCTTTCGATCTTACCCAATAAACATTTAAACATAATTGACTTAAGTTAAAAGCAAAACATCCCCAGAGTATTTTCACTAGCATGATAATTGGAACACGACCATGATGACAATCATTACATCCAAACCTTTATAGTTTAGCCAGACATAATAAGTGCGAGTCTATAAAACGTGTAGACTATGGTAAGAGCATTTAGAGTCTATAAAACGTGTAGACTATGGTAAGAGCATTTAGAGTCTATAAAACGTGTAGACTATGGTAAGAGCATTTAGAGTCTATAAAACGTGTAGACTATGGTAAGAGCATTTAGAGTCTATAAAACGTGTAGACTATGGTAAGAGCAATTATAAGTAAAGAAATGCAATAAATTAGAACCTTGCTCCAGTCGGAGACTTGAATCTGATACAAATCTGCGGAATGGTAAGGCTGGTATGATGAACTTCAACCAAAGTGCTCCAAGACTCGATTACAACTCAATCTACACCGCAATAACTCCCCGATGTGAAGAGATTATTACTTTACAGAAACTGATAGTATATGGCTTAAGATTGTACTAAGCTTGGATGAAACTAAAGAATGAAAATTGAAAACTATTTATAGAGGATCCTTGAGATGCGTAAAGACCAGCATGCCCCTCAACTTCTTTTGAGCGGGAAGCTTTTTGTGAAGGCCGCGGGCGCGGTGGCAGTGGCCGCGGGCGCGGTGGCTGGAACTGCCACATCATGGGAACGTGGCAGTTGGTCTTTGGGTGAAAGTGGACCACGTCATCGCGTTCCCTGTAGCCGGCGCGACGCTCAACGCCATAAGTGCAGAATGTCTTGAAAAACCCTAATTTCTTGGCGTTTTGGCTCGTTTCTTCACAGAAGGCTCTGAAATGACAAGAATCCTGAAAACAAAGGAAAAAGGAACATAATACGAGAAAATGATAATAAAAACTAAGGAAAACATGTGATATTTGAGTCAGAAACATAGTGCGATTTAGTGCGATCAAATCCTCCCACGCTTAGACCTTTGCTTGTCCTCAAGCAACAACTCTTAGAAGTAGATGAAAGAAGATTATGGTGTATACAGGTTTTGGGCAAAGAGGGCTTCTAAGTTCGAGTAAGGGTGTGTTGTCAGGCACTAACTATCTGAATCAAGGGTATCGTAATTACACTACTCGCAAAAATGCGGACATAAACCTCATAAGTATACAGATCGATCCTAATATCCTTACTATGCTAAGACTTCTTTTTGTACGAGGTCCTTTTTCATTCAGGCGCAATCACATTAAGCCCGTTATCCGTACATACTCATGGTGTAGTGACCGGTTAGTGACTCTGATCTCAAGTGATGGGATTCTGGTACAAGAGTTGGTTTAACCCCTTTTTATTTTACCCATTTGCAGTTGCGGGGGATCGGACCGTAGTCCGCCCTACCAAGTCCAGCACCAGATACCTCTGGACCAACTACAACGGATGTGCCTTATATATATTTTTTTTCTTTGTTTTTATTAGTGTTTACAACTTTCTTGAGTTGAGTAATCTTTGTGAGGATCACCCAACTCATAGTCGTATTCATACTTTATTTTATAAACTTTTAAGGCAAAATAGAGATCATCCACTTATATTCATCGATCCTACACTTAGAGCATGCTTAGGCCGGAGCTGACTGCTAAGATAAACTACTTGAAGACCTATTTGTACAGTTTTATTCAAAATCATAGCATATTGGGAAGAAAGGATCTAATCTAAATGTTCAAAAAGGCTTACGGTGTTAAAACGATAACGAATTTTTCAAAAATTGAGTGCCCAAGAAATAGACCCTATCTAGGACCTGTCTCATAGCCCAAATCCTTAAAAACAACCACAATTCTTTGAAAAAGATTTTGTAAAAATTTTGTAAGGCTAAAAAGTGGGGGAAATGAAAGGGTACACTACGCAGAAAGACTCGCCTATCACATGCATTTTATTAACTACGAATATAACATACCTAAAAGGAAAAATGCGGAAGGGAAATAAAAGCAGGAAAAACGGGAAATAAAAGCGATAAATGCTCCTCCCACTCTTAAATCGGGCATTGTCTTCAATGTTCCAAAATAAGTTAGGAGGAGGTACCTGAAAACGCTAGTGGGGGCCACTAGGACCTTCACCATCCTGGTTGGTACGACCGGAACGGCGGCTACGGCTGCGACGGCGGCTCTCTCGATCCAAAACTAGCTGCTCCATTCTCTCTGTCAAGGCGGCATTTGCCGCTTGTAGCTCTCGGGTCCTACCAATGAGGGTGCCTTGGGTTGCCTCCATCAATTGGAAGTGACGAGCGTATGTGGTCTGGTTAAGGTGTTGTTCTCGCTGGAAAGCCAGCTGACTTTCCATAATAGTGCACAGAGAGCTGGCATTTTGCTGTTGGGATGCTTGCATGAAGGCCATGTTATCGGTCGCCTGTTGCTGCAAAGTAGCAAGGAGGGTGTCCCTCTGGGCCTCTCGGGCCATATGCTCACGCCACATGTCCTCAGTGACATGGAAACTAGGAGTTGTACCTGCATGTGGGTTAGAAGTAGATGGTGTCGTGTGTGGTGGTGAAAAGTGGGGTGGTTCTTCCGTACGGAAATCGTACTCATCATCAGTGTTGTTACCCTCATTTAAAGGTAGATTTGGGGGCAACGGACCAATAAAAGCAGGAGCGTTGAGATCGTAGGTCCAGTTACGCTCAAATCTGATATCAGTACGACGGGTGCAAGGAATAACAACACTGGATACAGCGGCACCTCCAACCATGAGGAAGTAACCACCTTCCCTCCTCGTCTTGCATAAACGCATATCCCTTAAAAATTTAAGATTTGCAATACGAGGAGGAAGTGGCTCAAGGGTGGCAAGTTCTGTATCCAATCCTATGGCACGGGCAATAGTAGTAATCAGTCCACCAAAGGAAATCGGCCCACCTTTTCTTAAAACATGGTGCATGTGGGCAATCATAAATGGGACTGGATTAACTTTGGTGTCTGTGAGGCAGCTCTGCATGATAATTAATTCTTTAGCATTCACCTTGTTTGGGTTTTCCCGAGCAAAGATGGTGTATGCTAAAATAAATCTAAAAACACGAAGGGCAGGATTGTGGATGTGAGAAGCAAGTAGGCCATCAAAAGATGTTGCATTTTGTTGAGTAATCCTGGCCCAAAATGCTTCAAATGCCCAATCCGTGTCTAAAGGTGCTTCACAAACGGCACCCTCCCCATAAGGCCATCCTAACATGGCAGCTAGACCGTCAGTGGAGTAGTCATATTCAACATTAAACATTCTAAATTTGACTCCACCTATGGTGCTAGCAGTGTTAGGAGAGACGTTATAAATTAAAGAACTCAAAAATTCGAACGTCAGCCTAGGGTAGGTTGGTGCTTGAGTAGCAAAAATATCATGCATGCCTATTTTGTCGAGAAGGAAAAATACACTATGGTATATACCTAATGAATATAGACAGTATGATCGGTGGATCTGGAACTGACTGTTTTAAAGCTGGTTCGCGAAATGTCGCAGAAGCAAGAGTCGCCACCATCTTTTATTTTCTCCAAATGGAAAGGACAAAAGCACAGAAAAATTCCTTATAGAGATTGCTCTCGGTTCGGGAGGTAGGTTATAGAAAGGGAAGGTGTTAGCACCCTTTCTATCCATGGTTATCCATGGGCTCTTAGATACTTGCTCATTTGTGTTTTCAAAATTGGTTTGTTTGCTTTTCAATGTGGGTTTAAAAAGTTTCTTTGAAAGTTTCAGATCGACTCTTGTGTCAGAGTGTTTGAAAAATTGCTTTGAAAGCTTTTGAAAAGTGTCGGTGTGAAAAGATTTTTGTTTGTTTTTGAAGAGAGCAAGTATCTACGAGAATCTACCTACCCTAAGGAACTCGTCTGTGTAAATGTCCTTTAAAGTAGTGCCGTCCCACCATTGAGAGGTAGGTAGCACCACCGTTGGAGTTGTTCGGGTCAATTCGAGTTTGTAGGGACATGGTGATCACCAGAGCAATGGGAAGACACCTTTAGAAGCTACCCTCATGCCAGGTTCCCGGATCATGAGGACTTACTAAGACATCCTCTACTCGACGATCACCTTTCGAGGCAAGGCAACAGTGAGGCGTACCCTAGGGGTGGTGTGTGCGAATTGTGTGTCATTTTCATTGATATTTGTCTTGTCATGTTCATTGTGATCTACGCTTGATTTTATTTAAGGCCATTCATTCTTGCATGCTTTGTTTAATAGTTAAAAGTTGCGAGGAAAAATAAATCTAAAGCTATTACAAATGGCGCGGGTCCACATCGCCAAAATTAAACCGGACCCGATTTGACAGAAAAGTAAAGAATTAAAAGAAATAAGTGTGAGATGTAATTACAAGGCTTCGGGAGAGATACATAATTATTTAAGCAATAAAATAAATACGCAAATTAAACAATTAAAAATATGGGCGTTGGACCCTTTTGCAAAAAATTTAATGAAGAAGTTAATTAAAATTAAAAGAAAATGTTTTTGGTATTTTTATGTTTTTTAGGATTTAATATGAAAAAGAGAATTAATTAAAATCAAAATTGAATGCAAACCCTAATTCTAATGGCTTTTAAATTTATTATGAAAGTATTAAAATTTAACCTAAATTAAACCTAAATTATTTATGTACAATTTTAATTATGAAAATAAATAAATAAATAATATTATGGTAAAAAGAAAATTAAAAGGAATAAAAATCATCAATTAAACCTAGTTCTACATTTTTTTAGATTTTTTATGAAAAGAATTAATATTGCAAACCTAATTTATACTAAATTAATTTACATGCTAATTTATTTACGAGAAAATATCAAAATAAAATACTTATTATATTTTTGTCTTTTCTGATTTTTTTTGATGTTTTTGTATTTTGTTAAAAAATTATTAATTAAATCAAAACAATAAGATAAATAAAACAATAATTGAAAAAAATAAAATATGAAGAAAATGGCAAACCAGGGGGGGTTCAGGCCCCAATTGTGAGGTATGCTTTAGGAATTCAGGCCCAATGCGCTGAGGCCTTTTTTGACTTTCATGGCTTGCGTGCATCAACATTGACTCACATTTATGGTGCTCTTCAATCCCAACCTTTGATTTGGATTCGTTAGACGCGTGTATGGTTTGATCTGGAGGATACATGGTGGTTTCCCACACAAGCGCTGCATGGGAATCATTAATGAAAAATATTATGGAAATTATACAGACCTGGGGCTCGAACCCAGGTCACTAGCATCACCACTCAACACTTGTGCCACTACGCCACCTGAATCACATTTAATATATAATAGTTAACAAATATTATAAAAAGAAAGTGAGTCAACGCTTGGAAACGCGCGCGAATTTTCAAATCAGCGTATCATGTTTTGACAACACATCATCTTCTCCGTTGTCCCTGAAACATAAAAACAAAAGCAACGGTTTTTCATGCGTTGCGTTAGGAGGCTTTAGAGAAAATAGCGAATAGCGCTATGGGGTTCATAAATTCAGCGCGATAGGTGATTCTTCTTCATCTCCATGCACTGAATTGAATGGTGGTGGTCTCAAGGCTTAATTTTTCCTCGTTTGCAAATCCCCAATTCCAACCTCTGAAAACCCTAAAATTCACTCATGGCATATTCGTATATACAGCGTAATAATCAAATTAAATGCATTGGTTAGCTTTAGAATCAAATGAGGAACAAGAATCTATGAACAAAATGCTGTAAAAATGCTTAAAACATGAAACGCGATAATCAATTTTTCTCTGTACAGTTTTGATTCAATATACCAATTCCTGGCGTTTGGATGGCTGTTCTTGATTGGAATGTGATCAGGGACCTTCAAGGAAGCTAATGGAATCGTTTTTATGCTTTGAATCGACCTAAAAGGTGCTTTTCAGTTTTGAGCTTTTAGGGAATTTTTCCAAGTTTGTCAATGGTTCTTTAGCGCAGCTTTTTGGTTCTTCTGATTAGGTTTATGATCCTGGCATATATATGAGTCAATTAGGTTAACAAATTGGATCCAAATCTCTTGTAATCATTGATTGAATATTTGATTTTTTCCACCATAATTTTCATATCTTTTTCATGTGCTCTTGTATCAATTATGCTCAAATCAAATCAAATCTTCCTATTTTTGAATGTGCACGAAATATTGAGGGCAAAACATGCATGAAAAGATTTATTAGGTCAAGTTATATATTTTTCACATATTTAAATGATTTAAATGAATTAATATGAATAATAATTCAAATAAATAAATAAAAAATGAGAAAATACTTCCTTTTGGGCCAAGTGGTCGTGCACATGCTTAGAATGATGAATCATGGAAGAAAAATGGGCCCATTAGCAATTTTAGGTCATTTGGATCAAAGTTGACTTTTCAAAATATCCAAAAATTTCCCAACTTCTACAAGGCATAACTTGCTCAATTTTTAAGCTTTTCTCATGTTCTTGGACATTTTGGAAAGGTCTTTGAGTCCTCTAACCAATGTCTTTGGTCCCATGTCATTTTGATTTACAAATCTCAAGTTATGGCCTTTGACTTAAAGTCCCTTTTTGTTGACTTTTGAAAATGACCTATAATGTTGAAATTGATAACTTTTTGTGAGAGCATTTCTTGGACTTGAAGTATGAAGATGAGTTGTAGGAAATGTATTTCTATTCAAAATGAGCTTTGGATGGAATTTTTTTGATAATCCATGTGAAAGTTATGCCCTGGTCAGTTTCAGTTGACTTTTTCAACTGTCCAAATATAGTAACTTTTGCATCTTGATGGTTTTCTGAGCCAAATTTTGAGAATCATGATCAAGCATTGATCAAATGATGTGTGTGGCTTCAAAATGATATGTTGACCAAAAATTTGAACTTTTGACTGTCAAATGACCATTTTGCCCCTACAGTTGACTGTAGTGCAATTTAGGGTTTTGACTGTGCAATTTTGAGCTGAATGCCTTGAAACTTGATATGAGGATGTTTGACCATACTTGTAGGCATATGAGACTTGGTTGAGCCTTTGAAAACTTCATTTCTTTGATCAGAACACAAACCCTAGTTTTGGCTGTATAGGAGACCTTTGCACTGTGCAACCCTTGGGGAATTTTGCAGCTTGACTTGGCAAGTTCTTGGAGAATATGGGAGGGCAAATTTTGGGGTACAACAGTTGCCCCTGTTCAATCTTCTTAGACCTGAGGATGCAGATTGGCGGACGTGCCTTTCGTAATCCGAGGGTAGAAGATGATTGGACACTAGAGTGCCCAGAAATTTGCGCTCACATGGTAGCAGTGTGATGGGGGAATGGGCTTATAGATGCCATTTGGAGATTGCTGGATAGGATGATGGGCTTATAGATGTCATCTGGGTGTTGATTGCGTAGGAGATTCCTTAGCGAGAACCTGCATACCTGCAAAACAGAAAATGAGTACCTGACACGTTGCAGGAGCTGCTTTTTTTTTTTAGATGCTTGGTATAGATATGTCCTGACTGGTTGCAGGAGTTGAGTCTGGAGCTTCAAACGGCGATGAATGAACCAGGGATGGTTACTGCCTTAGCATGAATGGTACGAGAACCTTGGGTGACTTTAACTTCAACAACGCTCGTTGAGAAAAATCTTGGGTGTCTTCTACTGGGATAGGAATCAGGGAGATCTTAGGGTCGATCTGACTGAACCAGAGAAGGCCTTTGACTGGATAAGCATCAGGGAGATCTTAGGGTCGATTTGACTGAACCAGAGAAGGCCTTTGACTGGATAAGCATCAGGAAAATCTTAGGGTCGATTTAACTGAACCGGACAAGGTCTTGAAATGTGATTTGAGAATTTAAACTGCATCTTTCCTGAAAGGTAAAAGTCAGTCATATGCAATGCATGATATGGATCAAGAAATGATGTTCTCAACATAAGATTCGTAAGATATGATGCATCTATGCATGCTATAATGATGTATGTGATGTTTATGTATGTGTTTTTGTCTAGGAAAGTGAATCCTTGACGGGTGCCGGGAAGTCATATCCTGGGCTGATGTTGAAGAATAGATTTTGCTTCCGCTGGGGATGATAACTGCAAGAATACCGGTAGGAGAAGATGACTCCGTTGCGGAATAAACTTGGCAAATGGATTCTGCGGGGAGAAAAGATACTCTAGCGACCATGCTGGGAAGCAATACTCTGTGGGAAGAGGGATGCCTTGCTGAGTGTTGATGATAGTTTGCTGGGGATAGGAAGACTTTGTCGACGACGCTCTTTCCATGGCTTTTGGCTGAGGATAACCCAGTTATATCCTGTTGAGGAAATAACTCTTTGAATCAAGCCGGACGACGCGTTCGTGCTCTGCGAGGGATAAGCTTCCAGAATTTACTGAGGATAAGCTTACTGCTTAGGGATATGAATTCCAATTTTCCTGGGGAAACTGGATTGGACTCTTCTGGGGAGTTTTGGAATGTAATTTTGTAAGTTGAAAGGGGGAACCTATGTAGGGTTGCATGCTGATGAGTTTGTGTAAAACTGTATCTGAAATGGAGAAGGAACCTGGGTAGGGTTACTTTGATGATGAGTTCGTGTAAAACTTCGTTTTTGGAAAGGGAGAACCTGTGTAGGGTTTCTGGGTGACGAGTCCATGTAAAACTGCATCTTGAAGAGAGGGAACCGGTGTATGGTTGCTTGATGTCGAGTTCGTGTAAAACTACGTCAGGAGAAGGAGAACCTGTGTAGGGTTGCCTGGTGAGGTAAGTTCATGTAAAACTTCTTGATGAACCGGGGTGAGGTTATCTTGAGCTAAATCCATGTAAGACTTCTAGGGGGAACCGGGGTTAGGTTGCCGCAGGATAAGTTTGTGTAAAACTTCTTGACGAACCGAGGTAAGGTCATCTTGAGATAGGTCCATGTAAGACTTCTAGAGGGGAACCGGGGTTAGGTTGCCGCAGGATAAGTTTGTGTAAAACTTCTTGATGAACCGGGGTTAGGTCATCTTGAGATAGGTCCATGTAAGACTTCTGGAGGAACCGGGGTTAGGTTACTTGGATAAGTTTGTGTAAAAACTTCTCGATGAACCGGGGTTAGGTCATCTTGAGATAGGTCCATGTAAGACTTCTGGAGGAACCGGGGTTAGGTTACTTGGATAAGTTTGTGTAAAAACTTCTTGATGAACCGGGGTTAGGTCATCTTGAGATAGGTCCATGTAAGACTTCTGGAGGAACCGGGGCTAGGTTACTCGGATAAGTTTGTGTAAAAACTTCTTGATGAACCGGGGTTAGGTCATCTTGAGATAGGTCCATGGAAGACTTCTGGAGGAACCGGGGTTAGGTTACTCGGATAAGTTTGTGTAAAAGCTTCTTGATGAACCGGGGTTAGGTCATCTTGAGATAGGTCCATGTAAGACTTCTGGAGGAACCGGGGTTAGGTTACTCGGATAAGTTTGTGTAAAAACTTCTTGAAAATTGAGAAGGAACCGGTGTAGGGTTGCATGATTGTGATTAAGTGGATGATTGTCCTGTTTGGTTTCGGATGTTAACCCACGATCTGGAATTTGTAAAGGTAGATGGTAATCATCCTTATGTTGATCTTTCCTTTGTACTTTGGTTGGCAGAGCAATTGGATCGCCTGGATAACTCATTATTGCCCCTGCTTCGGAGATAAGGGAAGAGGATACCTGTGTTGATGATTGAAAGATATTCGGGTAGACAAGTGACGAGATGCCGGGACATAGTCGTACGCTTTGATCCCTAACTTTTGCCTGGGCCGCCCTTTCGGGTTTTCAGTCCACCGGGATACCCATTTTTGCCCAAGCCGCCCTTTCAGGTTTTCGACTTGCCGGGTGTGCATGTTTTTCCGTTTTCATCCCTTATTTTTGCCCGAACCCTTTTGGTTCGCCAGGAAGCCCTTATTTTTGCCTAGGTATGTCAACCTAGCGGGTCTTTGATTACGCGTAGTACTTTTCCGACTATGTCCACGCTCTCAGAATGCAGGGAGTTGCCCCTGTTGGAAGTATTTTGCCATGCCCCAGATAATGGGCAATGCTCCTACTGTGCCCCTTGATTGGAGGTACTTCTGTTCACAAGGTGTTCATCGTGCGAATTTCCCTGCTGTTCAAACAAATAGTCATATGCAAACAAGGTTATTTTAAGAATGCAAAAGCCTATGTCTGTCTTGAATTTTGAAAATGCATTTTTTTTTTTGTAATACAGTGCGGTGTCAACTCAAGATTTTATAGCAAACCTTCAGGAGTCAGGATACCTTCGTAACAGTATGCTTTCGAACTAACCCATGCTTCAGCTAGGACTTTTAAGGGTTGTAATGTGGCCTGGTTCACGGTTTAAGAAATAAAGGATAAAGGCTCAAATTATTTGTACCCACCCGCTCTTCGTGATGTTCTTCAAACCTACACTCAGTTGATCGTGCGTTAGACCTTGTTTGAGTCTTTGCTCTGATTTTCCGGTGATGGTTCGGATGTTGACAATTTATTTTGAATAGGCAGTCATCTCCTTTTTTGTTGAGGTTTTGTAGGACCTCTTTCTTTTTGATTTAGTTATCCCTTTCTTTTTTTTGCCTGAACTGTTTCCTTTTTTGGAATTACAGTCAGCGGGATGCCCCAGTTTCGTAAGTCCCCTTTATAGGTTTTGACTTCTTGGGCTTTTCATTTATGAATTTGATAATGACTGCCTGTCTTTATCGATTATTCGGAACCATCACTGTCTTTCTTTGTTTTGTAAAGATCTCTTCGGTGCCATTCGTTATGCACTTGGACCAACTGAGAGACTACCCTGCCCCAGGTTATAATAAAGGGTTTTAAATTTCGAAAAGAAAAACTCCTACTTCTTTGGCTCAGAGGGGTTGACGAGGGATTATCTTCCTTATTACTCCAGTGTTTAGGAATTGAAACAATGCCTGTACCTCATCAGTGGGGTTTGTTCAAAAGCATACTGTAAAGATCGTGGTATCGTTTTCGTCATCCTCCCTCAAGAGGTTTAGAATTTTCACTCAAGAGTTGACCATCGCAAAATATGAAAGCAGTTTTAAGCATAGTAAACATAATTAAATCAAGACAGGCATGTGTAATGCATTCATGCAATAAAATAGTTTAACATGATAATTGTTTATCTGAACAAGGAAGGAAAAATACAACTTGAATTCAAATGAACAAAAATCTCTCGACTCTAGCCATGTTTTGGCAATGGAGCAGTGATCACGTTGGGAGTCTCGGCAGGCTCGAACTCGATCTCCTTGGCATCGATCATGTTCTGGATCTTGTATTTCAGCGCCCAACAATCCTCGGTATCGTGCCCTGGGCTATCATAATGATAAGCACACCTCGCTTCTGGGTTGTAGCTCGGAGAGGAGGTCTTAGGATTGGCAGGAGGGTTGATCACTGCAATCAGGTTCATCTTCAACATGTGTTGCAATGCTTGTGACCATGGCATGTTAATGTTGGTGAATTGCCTTTTAGGCCCGTCCGGCCTTTGCTGGTTTCCCCTTTGTGGTTGGCGGCGTGGTGCAGAACCAGAAATCATGACTGCCCCTGCATGTTGGTCACGACGACTCTTTTGGCTGTATGCAGCATTAGATTCTTTCTTTCCCGTGTAAGGCTTTTTGTGAGTGTCAGAAGGTGTGGCCTCTTGGATTTTCCCACTCTTGATACCAGCTTCAATTCTTTCGCCGGTCATGATGAGGTCGGTAAATCCAGCAGATGAATTACCAATCAGGTGGTTGAAGAATGTCCCGGATAGGGTCCCCAAGAACATATCAACGAGTTCCCGGTCAGCTAAGGGGGGCTGCACCCTTCCAGCAAGGTCTCTCTATCTTTGTGCGTACTCCTTGAAACCTTTACTTGATCCCAACGACATACCCTGGAGTTGGGTACGTGTAGGAGCAAGGTCGGCATTATATTGATACTGCTTATAGAAAGCAGTTGCCAACTCCTCCCAGTTACGAACTTTGGTCCCATCCAGCTGATAGAACCATTCGAGGTGAGTCCCTGAAAGACTTTCCTGGAAGAAGTGGATCCACAAATTCTTATCTGCTGAGTATGGTTGGATTTTCCGAACATAAGACCTGAGATGTAGCTTGGGACAGGACGCCCCGTCATATTTAGTGAATGATGGTGCTTTGAACTTCCGAGGAATAATCGCACCAGTTGACAAACCCAGATCTCCAAAATCCAGCCCAGGTACCTGTTGGATCTCCATAGCATTCAGCCTATCCTCCAGCTGTTTGTACTTGTCCTCAGCCGGAGGGTATTGTTCGTCGTTGAAATCTGTCTCGTTGTCGGAGACCACTGGACTAGGCACCTCTCTCTCATGGCGACTGCTTTCCCTCACAGACGGAGTAGTCCTCTCAGTTTCAGTCTGCGGTGTGTTCCCAGATCTGCGTCTAGGGCTGAACAAAACAATCCTCTTCTTCTTCTTGTCCTTCTTCAAGAGCAGAGCCTTCAGATCTTGTTGCCCCTGGGTCAAATTCATGATCAGCCCTTGGAACTGGGCGTTCTGATCCTGGAGGGCCTTGATAGACTGCTCAGCTGATGATTCAGGATTCATGACGATCGGCTGAAATAAACAGCGAAGAAGGGTAAGCAACCTGCAGAGAAAGGGTACCTGTTATGCAATGATATGTATGGCATGCATGCAATGATTTCAAGGACCTCGAGGGGTAAACAGAGGAACTTGTTAGAGTTGAAAACTGGTGACTTGATTGAAGAAACTTCCTGTTGTAGAAAATCCTTCCTCAAGGGTCAAAGGCTCACCATATCCAGTGGGTCATAGCCCCTGACACCCTTGGCTAGAGGAAAATAAATCCCCTTTGCCCCTTGCTGGGTGTTTGATTCATCATGACCTGCATCACAAGCCCTTGAGATCCTTGAAATGGGTTAGGATGTATGCAACGGTATGATGTCATGATGCATGGGGTAATGTGAGTAGCCCTGTTACGAGTCCCAATTAAGGACTACAAACCAAAACCTGCAAGAAACTTAGGGTACTCTGTTATGAGTCCTGCAAGAAACAAGTGTCAGGTAACAAGCATGCAGATAGTCAAGTACGAAGGCACACAAGTCACACAAGAGAAGCCCTTAGAGTTTAGGCCAGCATGAGGTCTGGGTATTACCCTCTTGAAGTTGGTGGGCTCAACCTGTCCTATCAGAAGTAACCGGGTTCTAAGGGTCCCAATATCACAGGATTGCTTTCATTGTTCATCGTTTCGATTTAGCCACTGAACTGGCGACCGAAATATTCCAGGAAAGCAACCCTCAATTGAGTGTAGTATCGAGTATCAACCAACCTCGGACTGCACCAAAGTCAGTTATCTCACTACCCTAAAGAGGCCAAGATAGTTCAATTAAGGTTCCTAAGGTCTGTTGATGCTTCACGACACCACGCGGAGGCCCCGTACTCTCCTTGACTGAACTCAAGGGTTACCGGTACACACCAAAGTGCCACATCAACGTAGCAGACTGTTTCAACCATGTCGGTATACCCCGCACAGTTCCCTCACAGCCTTGTTGCTACTTTCTAAGAAGGTATCCCCAGATCCGGGTTAGGATCTATAGAACTCCCGAGACAATCCCACAATTTAAAGCAAGCAAAGAAAACAATTGAAAACACAGTTATGAACTATCCCTAAGGTACACCTCACTTTATAAAGTATGTCCCCAGCAGAGTCGCCAGTTCTGTGATCGGTGAATCTGGAACTGACTGTTTTAAAGCTGGTTCGCGAAATGTCGCGGAAGCAAGAGTCGCCACCATCTTTTATTTTCTCCAAATGGAAAGGACAAAAGCACAGAAAAATTCCTTATAGAGATTGCTCTCGGTTCGGGAGGTAGGTTATAGAAAGGGAAGGTGTTAGCACCCTTTCTATCCATGGTTATCCATGGGCTCTTAGATACTTGCTCATTTGTGTTTTCAAAATTGGTTTGTTTGCTTTTCAATGTGGGTTTAAAAAGTTTCTTTGAAAGTTTCAGATCGACTCTTGTGTCAGAGTGTTTGAAAAATTGCTTTGAAAGCTTTTGAAAAGTGTCGGTGTGAAAAGATTTTTGTTTGTTTTTGAAGAGAGCAAGTATCTACGAGAATCTACCTACCCTAAGGAACTCGTCTGTGTAAATGTCCTTTAAAGTAGTGCCGTCCCACCATTGAGAGGTAGGTAGCACCACCGTTGGAGTTGTTCGGGTCAATTCGAGTTTGTAGGGACATGGTGATCACCAGAGCAATGGGAAGACACCTTTAGAAGCTACCCTCATGCCAGGTTCCCGGATCATGAGGACTTACTAAGACATCCTCTACTCGACGATCACCTTTCGAGGCAAGGCAACAGTGAGGCGTACCCTAGGGGTGGTGTGTGCGAATTGTGTGTCATTTTCATTGATATTTGTCTTGTCATGTTCATTGTGATCTACGCTTGATTTTATTTAAGGCCATTCATTCTTGCATGCTTTGTTTAATAGTTAAAAGTTGCGAGGAAAAATAAATCTAAAGCTATTACAAATGGCGCGGGTCCACATCGCCAAAATTAAACCGGACCCGATTTGACAGAAAAGTAAAGAATTAAAAGAAATAAGTGTGAGATGTAATTACAAGGCTTCGGGAGAGATACATAATTATTTAAGCAATAAAATAAATACGCAAATTAAACAATTAAAAATATGGGCGTTGGACCCTTTTGCAAAAAATTTAATGAAGAAGTTAATTAAAATTAAAAGAAAATGTTTTTGGTATTTTTATGTTTTTTAGGATTTAATATGAAAAAGAGAATTAATTAAAATCAAAATTGAATGCAAACCCTAATTCTAATGGCTTTTAAATTTATTATGAAAGTATTAAAATTTAACCTAAATTAAACCTAAATTATTTATGTACAATTTTAATTATGAAAATAAATAAATAAATAATATTATGGTAAAAAGAAAATTAAAAGGAATAAAAATCATCAATTAAACCTAGTTCTACATTTTTTTAGATTTTTTATGAAAAGAATTAATATTGCAAACCTAATTTATACTAAATTAATTTACATGCTAATTTATTTACGAGAAAATATCAAAATAAAATACTTATTATATTTTTGTCTTTTCTGATTTTTTTTGATGTTTTTGTATTTTGTTAAAAAATTATTAATTAAATCAAAACAATAAGATAAATAAAACAATAATTGAAAAAAATAAAATATGAAGAAAATGGCAAACCAGGGGGGGGGTTCAGGCCCCAATTGTGAGGTATGCTTTAGGAATTCAGGCCCAATGCGCTGAGGCCTTTTTTTACTTTCATGGCTTGCGTGCATCAACATTGACTCACATTTATGGTGCTCTTCAATCCCAGCCTTTGATTTGGATTCGTTAGACGCGTGTATGGTTTGATCTGGAGGATACATGGTGGTTTCCCACACAAGCGCTGCATGGGAATCATTAATGAAAAATATTATGGAAATTATACAGACCTGGGGCTCGAACCCAGGTCACTAGCATCACCACTCAACACCTGTGCCACTACGCCATCTGAATCACATTTAATATATAATAGTTAACAAATATTATAAAAAGAAAGTGAGTCAACGCTTGGAAACGCGCGCGAATTTTCAAATCAGCGTATCATGTTTTGACAACACATCATCTTCTCCGTTATCCCTGAAACATAAAAACAAAAGCAACGGTTTTTCATGCGTTGCGTTAGGAGGCTTTAGAGAAAATAGCGAATAGCGCTATGGGGTTCATAAATTCAGCGCGATATGTGATTCTTCTTCATCTCCATGCACTGAATTGGATGGTGGTGGTCTCAAGGCTTAATTTTTCCTCGTTTGCAAATCCCCAATTCCAACCTCTGAAAACCCTAAAATTCACTCATGGCATATTCGTATATACAGCGTAATAATCAAATTAAATGCATTGGTTAGCTTTAGAATCAAATGAGGAACAAGAATCTATGAACAAAATGCTGTAAAAATGCTTAAAACATGAAACGCGATAATCAATTTTTCTCTGTACAGTTTTGATTCAATATACCAATTCCTGGCGTTTGGATGGCTGTTCTTGATTGGAATGTGATCAGGGACCTTCAAGGAAGCTAATGGAATCGTTTTTATGCTTTGAATCGACCTAAAAGGTGCTTTTCAGTTTTGAGCTTTTAGGGAATTTTTCCAAGTTTGTCAATGGTTCTTTAGCGCAGCTTTTTGGTTCTTCTGATTAGGTTTATGATCCTGGCATATATATGAGTCAATTAGGTTAACAAATTGGATCCAAATCTCTTGTAATCATTGATTGAATATTTGATTTTTTCCACCATAATTTTCATATCTTTTTCATGTGCTCTTGTATCAATTATGCTCAAATCAAATCAAATCTTCCTATTTTTGAATGTGCACGAAATATTGAGGGCAAAACATGCATGAAAAGATTTATTAGGTCAAGTTATATATTTTTCACATATTTAAATGATTTAAATGAATTAATATGAATAATAATTCAAATAAATAAATAAAAAATGAGAAAATACTTCCTTTTGGGCCAAGTGGTCGTGCACATGCTTAGAATGATGAATCATGGAAGAAAAATGGGCCCATTAGCAATTTTAGGTCATTTGGATCAAAGTTGACTTTTCAAAATATCCAAAAATTTCCCAACTTCTACAAGGCATAACTTGCTCAATTTTTAAGCTTTTCTCATGTTCTTGGACATTTTGGAAAGGTCTTTGAGTCCTCTAACCAATGTCTTTGGTCCCATGTCATTTTGATTTACCAATCTCAAGTTATGGCCTTTGACTTAAAGTCCCTTTTTGTTGACTTTTGAAAATGACCTATAATGTTGAAATTGATAACTTTTTGTGAGAGCATTTCTTGGACTTGAAGTATGAAGATGAGTTGTAGGAAATGTCTTTCTATTCGAAATGATTTTTGGATGGAATTTTTCTGATAATCCATGTGAAAGTTATGCCCTGGTCAATTTCAGTTGACTTTTTCAACTGTCCAAATATAGTAACTTTTGCATCTTGATGATTTTCTGAGCCAAATTTTGAGAATCATGATCAAGATTTGATCAAATTATGTTTGTGGCTTCAAAATGATATGTTGACCAAAAATTTGAACTTTTGACTGTCAAATGACCATTTTGCCCCTACAGTTGACTGTAGTGCAATTTAGGGTTTTGACTGTGCAATTTTGAGCTGAATGCCTTGAAACTTGATATGAGGATGTTTGACCATACTTGTAGGCATATGAGACTTGGTTGAGCCTTTGAAAACTTCATTTCTTTGATCAGAACACAAACCCTAGTTTTGGTTGTATAGGAGACCTTTGCACTGTGCAACCCTTGGGGAATTTTGCAGCTTGACTTGGCAATTTCTTGGAGAATATGGGAGGGCAAATTTTGGGGTACAACAGACAGTTTTCATCGATATACCTGGTAGAGTGTATTGGTGTTGTCAGCAATTTCTCAAGCCGCTTTTGTTGTCTTTCTCCGGGTTGGCCATCTCGCAAAATGTAGCCGTGATACTCCATAGGATTTTCTTGTAGATGAATATAAAGAGAAAGAATGGGATGTAGAAGTATTGAAGGTGTGAGGAAGAAAATGAAATAGTGGGGGTATTTATAGGTAGTGAAGAAAAATGGTGGTTGATGAATATTTATGATGGGAATAATGGGAATAAATGTAGTGGGGTAGGTATGGATAATAAAGGAAGAATGGAAGAAAATGGGATTGGAAGTGGAAAAAGAGGCAAAATGGGGGGAAAACCGAGCCACTAGCCGTTAGGTGACCGTTACGTCACCGCGGGCGCGGCAGGGATCACCGCGGGCGCGGTCAGGGCGAGGCAAGTTGGGCCGGTCTTGCTTCCTTTCCATTGGGCTTTTCCTTCCTTGCCATTAGCTTCAATTTTTGGAGGTGTACCTATTTTTCTTACGAACGTGCATATATGTATGTGAATACATATATACATGTTTATTTATTTATTTTTATATCAAAATTTTCATTATGGTGACCAGAAAAACAAAAAACATTAGTAAAGGAAAGGTAGATATAGAGAAAAAAACACATATACATATATATATAGGTACGGACACCGGGTCACCAAAATAGTTATTAATAATGCAGGAAACAGATAATGCAAATAAAAATGAGTCTGAAAAGGAAATCAACATAATACTAATAATACTGGAACTAGGGATCTTGTGAATAACACAGATCTATCGCCAACCGGGAGGATGCTCTGCAGGAGTGTCTGGGCCACGCAGCTCAGTCAGCTGGCGTCGAATCTCTGCCACCTCGTGAGCTAATTCATCTAACTCACCAACAAAGGTAACATCATTTAGTTCCAACTGTAAATGAAGGTCAGCCACCTTATTGCGGAGAGTGGCTATCTCAGTGCGCATAGCAGTCAACAGAGTGCGAATATCAGGTTCCTGCAAGCTGAGGTTATTAGTAAGAACAGTAGTGTGTGTAACCTTGGGTCGGGATGTGTGATCTGGAGTAGAGTCCTCGGGAGCAGGAGTGTATTCAGGAGTAGGATCTTCGGAAGCAGGAGTGTATTCTGGAGTAGAGTCCTCGGGAGCAGGAGTATATTCTGGAGTGTACTCTGATATCTCACCCCAACCTTCTACAGAATAGTTCCAATTAGCAGGGTTGGAAACACAAGTCATCTGAGGGTCTGGCAGTGTGAAGGTGTAAACTGTCTGGTCATCGATGAGCAATCTGTACTGATATGGGTGGAAAGAGGCCCTCCTCATGAGCCCACGATCCATGCAAAAGTCTAAATCCAGGAAAGTATATCCACAGTATGGGGTCAGCTGTGCTATCATACTGTCCAAACCCAAAGCAGAAGCTATCTGTGTCACATTCCCCCCGGAATGAATGAGTCCTACAGCGGATCGAGCAGTCTGCTCGAGGCTCTCTATCAGAAAACCTCCACTAGCTATAGGTCTGGACTGACTGGCACAGTATAGGAAAAGGATCTCCTCAGCGGTGACTAAGTGGTCACAGTAACTCCTCCCAAAGAAAGTGTGGCACAGGATCATCTCGAAGTATCGGAAAGCCGGGTTATGGATCTTCCTGGACAGTTGGGTAGAGGGGTCAAGGCTGGCTCTATCAGTAATGTCCTGCCAAAATTTATCAATATCTCTGTCCATATAGTAACTCAATGGAAACTCAGTGATAGCGGTCGGTCCAGTTTGGAAACCAAGCAAATCCCCAAATTCTTTGATGGTCAGGGTATACTCGGTACCAAACAATCTGAAACTTAGGCATCCTCGCTCATCTCCTTCACCCACCCGTGGGTTATAATCCATAGAGCTAAGAAACTTCAGAGTAAGGTTCCTGTAGGTTTTGTGGACATCATCAGCATAAGAATCCCAGCCAAGTTGGTTGCACAGATACCTAATACTTGGCTCAATCCCGAGTGCCTCCATGCAGCTCTAATCGGGGTACCTAGTGGGTACCATAGGTCTAGCAGATAAGGTAGCAAATCGGGCTTTTTGTGCTTCATCCCTGAAAATCACAACCATACCATCGGGGTAATGCATCCTGAAAATATAAACACAAGAAATTAGTCCAGATAAAACATATATAAATTAATAAAATAAAATAAAATTAAGAATAAACCATGGGTTGCCTCCCATGCAGCGCTTGTTTAACGTCTTTAGCTTAACGATTAGATCTTACTTTATGTGGGTATTGGTGGGTCTATAAGAATATGACTAGAGTAGTCAACAGGCAAATCGCCTCCTTTGTATAGCTTCAGTCTTTTTCCATTTACCACAAATGGAGCGCATGAATTGTTTTTGATTTCTACTGCTCCAGACTTTAGAACTTTTGACACTTCAAATGGACCTGTCCATCTTGAACGAAGCTTACCAGGAAAAAGTCGTAACCTTGAGTTAAATAGGAGAACAGGGTCACCAATGTTGAAATCTTTCTTGATGATTTTTTTATCATGCCACATCTTGGTTCTTTCCTTATATATGATGGCATTCTCATAGGCATTCAAGCGAAGCTCTTCCAGCTTGTGAATGTCCAGGATACGTTTTTCTCCGGCTTTTAGGTAATCTAGATTCAAGGATTTAATGGCCCAATAGGCTTTATGTTCTAGTTCGAAGGGTAAATGACAGGACTTTCCATAAACCAATTGATAAGGAGTTGTTCCAATAGGGGTTTTATAAGCCGTTCTATAAGCCCATAAGGCGTCTTTAAGTTTTCCAGACCAGTCTTTTCTGGATAATGATACGGTTTTCTCTAGGATCTGCTTAATCTCCCTATTCGATACTTCTACTTGGCCACTGGTTTGCGGGTGATATGGTGTTGCTACTCTATGTTTTACTCCGTATTTGCTTAGAAGCTTGTCAAATATCTTAGATATAAAATGCGATCCTCCATCACTTATGACTAACCTCGGGGTTCCAAACCTAGGAAAAATAATATTCTTAAACAGTTTGATAACTACCTTGGTATCGTTTGTGGGTGATGCAACAGCTTCTATCCACTTTGAGACATAATCGACAGCTACTAGGATATACTTGTTACCCATTGAGGAAGGAAAAGGTCCCATGAAATCTATACCCCAGACATCAAATATTTCCACTTCTTGGATGTTACTTAAAGGCATTTCATCACGTCTTGAGATGTTCCCAGTGCGTTGGCATCGGTCACATTTTGTAATGTAAGTGTGGACATCGCGCCATACAGTAGGCCAATAAAAACCTGCTTGAAATATTTTGGCGCATGTTTTAGATGTGCTTGCATGTCCACCATAAGGTGCAGCATGACAATGTTTAATGACGTTGCCTACTTCTTCTTCTGGCACACATCGTCTGAATATATTATTTATTCCTCTTTTGAATAGGAGGGGTTCATCCCAAAAGAAGTGTTTAACATCACTAAAAAACTTCTTCTTCTGTTGGTAGCTTAAGTCAGGGGGTATGATATCAGCGGCCAGATAATTCACAATATCTGCGTACCATGGTATGTTGTTCAAGGTTGAGATTTCCTCATAGGTCTCTTCTTCAGTTGAGTTTATCCCAGCTATTAATCTTTCATAAGTAGAGTGATCGTCTATAGGTATAAGTTCAGGTTTAAGGTGTTCTAACCTAGAGAGATGATCAGCTACTAAGTTTTCAGCTCCTTTTTTATCCTTAATATCCAAGTCAAATTCTTGGAGTAAAAGAACCCATCTGAGCAATCTAGGCTTAGCATCTTTCTTACTTAACAAGTACCGGATTGCTGCATGATCTGTGTATACTATTATTTTTGCTCCCACCAAATAAGATCGAAATTTATCGATAGCAAAAACTACGGCTAGCAATTCCTTTTCTGTGGTTGTATAATTTAGCTGGGCAGCGTCTAGTGTTCTACTAGCATAGTAAATAGCATGCAGTTTCTTGTCTTTTCTTTGCCCTAGTACAACTCCTACAGCGAAATCACTAGCATCGCACATGATTTCAAAGGGTTGTGTCCAATCAGGTGGTCTTATGATAGGTGCTGAAATAAGAGCTTGCTTTAAAACTTCAAAGGCCTCAAGACATTTTTGGTCGAATTCAAACTCGACATCCTTCATCAATAAGTTAGTTAAAGGTTTTGTTATTCCGGAAAAATTCTTGATGAAACGTCGGTAGAACCCGGCATGTCCTAGAAAACTTCTTACTTCCCTAACGGTCTTAGGTGGGTTTAGGTTTTCTATAACTTCTATCTTGGCCTTATCGACTTCTATACCTCTTTCAGAAATAATGTGTCCCAAGACTATCCCTTCATTTACCATAAAGTGGCACTTTTCCCAATTCAACACAAGGTTTACTTCCACACATCTTTTTAAGATTTTCTCTAAGTTTGAGAGGCAGTTTTTGAAATCAAACCCACACACTGAAAAATCGTCCATAAATACTTCCATAATTCCATCTAGGTAGTCTGCGAAAATTGACATCATACAACGTTGGAAAGTGGCAGGTGCATTACAGAGTCCAAAGGGCATTCGTCTATAAGCGAATGTTCCATAAGGGCAAGTAAATGTGGTTTTTTCTTGGTCCTCTGGGTGAATAGGGATTTGGAAAAACCCCGAATACCCATCAAGATAGCAGAAGTATGAGTGTCTTGCTAGACGTTCAAGCATCTGATCTATAAATGGGAGAGGGAAATGGTCTTTTCTCGTTGCCTTATTCAACTTTCTGTAATCTATACACATACGCCATCCTCCTTCTGTTCGTTTTGCCACATGCTCACCTTTCTCATTTTTCAGAACAGTGATACCTCCTTTCTTGGGTACCACATGGACTGGGCTTACCCATTCACTATCCGAAATTTGGTATATGATACCAGCTTCTAATAACTTAAGAACTTCTTTCCTGACTACATCACTCATGATAGGGTTTATTCTTCTTTGATGTTCTCTTGAGGGTTTTGAATCTTCTTCTAGCATAATCCAATGCATGCATACGGATGGGCTTATACCTTTTAAATCTGAAACTTTATACCCTAAAGCTGAGGGATATTTTCGCAAGGTATCTAAGAGTTGATTTGTTTCTATTTGGTTTAGAGCGGCGCTAATTATAACAGGTCTATTCATCTCCTCATCCAAAAACTCATATCTTAGATTCTTGGGTAGTTCCTTAAGTTCAATAGTGGGTTTCTCAGTACGCGGCATAAGGTCAGGGGTAAGAGCTAAGCATTCGAAAAGGTTGTCGTCAATGTACGGTTCGATACTCTTAAATCCGTCATCCTCTAAAATAGGGGTTGATGGTAATTTGATTAAAGATTCGTTTTGTTCGAGCTCATTTACACATTCGTCAATGACGTCGATGGCATAACACGCATCTCCTATCACTGGTGCCATTAGAAACTTAGATAAAATGAACTCAATCTTTTCATCTCCTACCTCGAAAGTCAGTTTCCCTTTCTTAACATCTATTATAGCTCCGGCGGTCGATAGGAATGGTCTTCCTAAGAGGATTGGGATGTCTTCATCTTCTTTAATATCCATTACGACGAAGTCGGTCGGAATGTACAACTGACCAATCTTGACAGGTATGTCTTCTAAAATACCCATGGGATATTTGACAGATCTATCAGCTAGTTGTAAGGACATCTTAGTAGGTTTAAGTTCTCCTAATTTTAACCTCTTACAGACGGCCAGAGGCATCAGACTTACGCTTGCTCCTAAGTCTAAAAATGCTTTGTCTATCATATGGTTACCTAGGATGCAAGGGATAGAAAAACTTCCAGGGTCTTTATCTTTCTTGGCGAGTTTATTTTCGGATATAGAATGACATTCTAAAGGCTTAGGATCATCGAGTCGCCGTTTATTGGTCAAAATATCTTTCAAGAACTTAGCATATGATGGTATCTGGGTTATAGCTTCAGTAAAAGGAATCTCTACATGGAGTTTCTCTATTACCTTAATAAACTTTTGGTACTGGTTTTCTACTTTGGTGTTTTTCAGCCTCTGTGGGAACGAAATAGGTGGTTTATAAGGTTGTTGAGTGTTATTCCCTACTTCTGGTTTTGATTGCTTTTCTGGTTTCTCTGGTTCCTCTACCTGGTCTTTAGGTGTAGCATCTTCCATAGGTTTTTCTGATGTGCTTAAGTTAGGATTTCTAGGCCCTTCATAAGCAGTTCCACTTCTTAAGGTGATAGAATTTGCTTGGCCTTTTGGATTTGGTTGAGTCTGTCCAGGGAATTGTCCTCCAGGTGCAACTTGTACAGAGGTGTTTTGTGCTACTTGGGAAATCTGAGTCTCAAGCATTTTGGTGTGGGTTATTATCTGGTCAAACTTGGTTGCCAGTTGAGTAACTAGTTCGTTCGTGTGAATGTGTTGGTTCATAAACTCCTTATTTTGCTGAGTTTGAGTCTGAATAAAGGTGTCTATGGTTTCTTTAAGGTTTGGTCTTGGGGGCACTATTTGCATAGGTTGGTTTTGTTTTTGCGTTTGGAATCCTTGAGGTCTCGAAGGTCCGGGATTTTGGATAGGGTTATTGTTTTTGTAAGAGAAATTCGGGTGGTTCCTCCATCCAGGATTATAGGTATTCGAGAAAGGGTTCCCTTGGGTATAGTTAACTTGGTCTGAGCTAGATTCGTTCAAAAGGTTACAGTCAACGGTTTGATGTCCTTGAGTTCCACAGAGTTTGCATTCCGATTGGATTGCTGCTACTGTGGTTGGGTTTTGAGACATGTTCTCGACTCTCAAAGCTAGGGCGTCCATCTTGGCATTAATCATGTCCATGCAACTTACCTCATGCTTTCCTCCATGGCTCTCCTTTTTCTATACTGTCGCTCGTTCTAATCCCCACTGGGCGTGGTTTTGGGCCATGTCCTCTATTAGGGCACAAGCGTCAGGGTAAGGTTTGTTCATCAACGCTCCACCAGCGGCAGCGTCTATGGACATCTTTGTGTTGTAATGGAGTCCATTATAGAAGGTATGTATGATTAACCATTGCTCCAGGCCATGGTGCGGACAAGCTCTTAAAAGTTCTTTATATCTCTCCCAGGCATCAAAAAGTGATTCGCCTTGGTTTTGGGTGAAACAAGTGATTAGGTTCCTAAGAATAGCGGTCTTGCTTGGTGGAAAATATCTTGCAAGAAAAGCTCTCCTAAGGTCTTCCCAAGTTGTTATTGAGTTAGCTGGAAGGGCGTCTAACCAGTCGTGAGCTTTACCTCTAAGGGAAAAAGGAAACAGTCTTAAACGGATCGCTTCGGGTGTGGCTCCATTTGCCTTAAGGGTGTCAGCTAACTGGATAAATACCTTTAAATGTTGATTCGGGTTCTCGGTAGCGAGACCAGCGAATTGGTTTTGTTGTACTAATTGTAATAATGAGGGCTTTAGTTCAAAGTTGTTGGTAGTTATAGTAGGGTTTACTATACTAGAACTAGGTTCCTCGTTAGATGGTTGGGCGAATTCCTTGAGTGGTCTTTGGTTACGATCTTCTGCCATAGCTCTTCTTATCTTGCGTATAAAAAGACGGGCACGAGCGTAACGTTCAGGTTCTACTAAAGGATCTATTAGGTTACCGGTGCTACGATTTCTACGCATCTACCGGCTAGAATAGCCTTAGTCTAAACGGGATAACAATAGGGTACGAAATTTGACGAAGTTGGTCCCCGGCAACGGCGCCAAAAACTTGACGGGTGTGTGTAACGTATAGCCTAAATATAGTACTGCAAGTGCACAGCCTATCAAAGTAATATATAAGATTATCGAACCACAGAGACCAATTGTCAATCTATCAACTCTATTGCTAAGGTGCTTATCTAAGGTTGTTGTACCCCAAAATTTGCCCTCGCATTTTTCCACAAGAAATCTCAGCTTCAATCCTTCCCTGATTTTTCAAACTGGCTCAAAAATCGGACAAACGGACTTTTCTTGTCAGTCAAGCGAAATTAGGGTTTTTACTGATTTTCAGGACTCTGGATTGTTTCACAGTTGGCTTAGGGTTTTGGATGATTTTTGGTTCAATTTTGGTCAGGCGAGCGTTATTTGGCATTTAATCAGGAATTAAGGTTTTATGGGCATATTCTCGGCAAAATTAAAATTCCACAGTACTTTGCAAGTTACTCCGAGGTTTAGATTGAATTCGCATTGTTTTTAATTTAATCAGTAAGAAGAGGCAGTTGGGTTGAATTCATGTTGTTTTGTTTGAGCCAGTCAAAGAAGATGTGCAATTTAGAATTACAGTGCTTGGCAAAGAATCAGTGAAAAAAAGGAATGCGCTTGATCAGTTTATTTTGGTTAACTGCTGCTTTGTTTTGGATATTGGAAAAGACAGGTTTAATTGATCAATATTACTAAGACATTGTTTTATTTAAGTTATTTATTATTCTAAATTGAATGATTGAAATTTATTTTTCAATTGTTTTAATTCAAAGAGTTTTAAATAAATAAATAAACGATAAAGAGAAAAATAGAATTAAATTGGATAATGGAAACTTTTATTTATCTTTAAATTAAATGTACAATTGATGTTTGGAATTTAAATTACAAACATTGTTTTTACATTGATTTAAATTTAAATAAAGGGGAAAACTATCCTATTTATTTCTAATTCTTCGTTCTTCACTTTGCTCCGGTGCTCCATTTTTCATCTGCAAAAGGAAAAAAGAGAAAGTCAAAAGCAGTTGAATTAATTAAAGACAGATAAAATTTGCAATCATCATTAAGGGCCACTGACTGGGATCAGTTGACCCTCTCTGCAAATCACGGGATTTCTCCCGGTTCACAAAGAGGGAAGAATTTTATCATAAATGCAAAATGTCAAAATGCATATTTTTTGTCAAACTGCATAAGTTCAAAAGTAAGTTCAAACCAAACTGAAAATCCAATTCCAACTTCCTATCAAAAGCCAAAGGTACAAACTTACTGTCAAAAAAATACAAAATCTACCCAAGCTGTCAAAAAAGATTTGGCAGAGATATGGAAGATATCACAAAGTGTAGCAAGCTGTCAAAGAAAGATAAAGATGCAGAGGAAATCCTATATGCAAGCAAATTCTTTTTATCATCACTTCCCATCAATAGCCCTTTCAGAAAGATAGTACAAGAAAGAATCATATAATAATATTCAACTGTACTATAGAGAGAGAAAAAGAGGAGATAGAAGCAGGTTTTTTCAGGCTTAGGCAGGATAGGCAGAAGATACAAGAAAAGATATACAAAAGAGAACACAGTTCAGCAAGAAAACGAAGAGGAACAAAAATATACAAAACTCAAAGAATCCTGATAAGCTAAAGGCGAGAAGAGATACACACAACATAACCTCAAGAGCCTCATCCTGCCTCAACATACCAACCAGCATATGCAAATATACCATACTGTCAAACTTCAAACCTGATAAACCAAACACATAACCTACTGCAAGCAAAAAACCTGCATTATCCAAGCCTTAAAACCTGCTGAACCTAAACCAACAAGACCAACCTGTCACAAACACAAAACCATTCCAACCATCAAACCAAACATACAACCTGCAGTCCAATAAACCTCAAGCATATAGCCAGTCAACCAGAACCATAAACCTGCATACAACTAAAATACCTTGGCCTAAACTCAGACCTGCTGAAACCTACTCAGAACCTGCATTAATCTAAAAGCCAGGATACCAGTTCAAAGGACCAAAAGCATTCAAAACCAACTCCTAAGCCCTCAGTAAAACATCATGGGGCAAGCAGAACAAGGCGATACAAGCAAGCATTCAAAAGTTTAAGGCAACATAAGCATACAGAAGAGGCATATCAGAAGGCCATTCGAGGCAAAGTGTCAAGGCAGCAAATGTTCTAAAGCATACGAATACTCAAGGGCAACTCAACCCTAGGCCCTCAGTATAAACATCACTGGGCAATAAAACATCTCAGAAGGCATCCAACTCAACGAAAGTTCAGGGCAATAGGAGAAGAAGAGAGAAAATATTCAAAAGCAAGCGTCACATTTCAACCAACACAGTAGGAAAGAAGAGATAAAGAAGTGAATCGTTTCAAGAGGGTTTTTCAGGTTAAATCATCATCAAAACCCTAAAAAATGGCAACAAGATAAAAGATACCGGGAGTTCAAAGCGCGAACGTCTGTCCTCCTCGTCGTCCCGGCCTCCTGAGCGCCACATCCTTTTTTCTCTCCTCCTTCTCCAAGGTCAGGTAGTAAGCTTTTCTCCCTCTTTCTTCTCCACCACCTCCATAGTAATACAGATTTAAGAATCAAAATTCAAATTGAAACAACGCATGCAATTCGTAAAAGAAAAAGGAACATAAACATCAAAAACGAACCTTGTTTCATAAGACCACTGAGCTCAGGCCATAGAGGGAAGAGAGATTTGGGGGTTGGCGCTGGTGGCTAGACGGCGGAATCACTCAAAATCTGAAGAAGAACGATGAACCTCCATAAACGCGCCGCTCACGAACCCTAAAGCATTTCTCTATTGAAACTTTTCTCACAAACCCTAAAATCTGTTTCAAGCGAATGGGCCTCGTCCCAATGCCCTGTCTAAAGCCCATTTCCTTCTTGGTATATTTTGGTTTCCAAGTGTTTTAAAAACAAAACATTATAAAACACTTTTGACATCAAAATATTCTTTTTATAATTGAAATACATATTTGTACATAAATTTTAAAACATTAATTTTGTACATACACATAAGATACATTTTATTTTTATACAATATCATTAAATTTGAAAATATCTTCTTTTAATTAAAATATACTTTGTACATAATTGATAAAATACATTTTTTTAACATTAAACTCTTAAACACTTAATTAAAACATTTTTGTATATAATAAACAATGATGCATCTTATACATTTTTCAATTAGAACTTGAACATACGATTTAATTAAAAACATTTTCTTTTGTACATATTAAAAATATACAAATCAAAGATTCCTTCAAACACATATTTAGGTCAAATACCCTAATCTCGCCTTAATTTCATATTGTCGCATCTGTAAATATCCACATACACATATACTTGTACACTTACAATACATATACATCTCACACTTACACTTACACAATACATTCACATTGCCCTATATACATTTGTTTATCTTATATTTGTATATTCGATATTTACATTTGATCGCAAATTCGATTTGGTTGTAACTTATTGGATACTATAAGTCTCATCCCCATTCATACACATGTACCCCCACTCCCGGATGCTTACTTTGTAATAGCGTAGATTTTACATTCCCGCAATTTACAGTTTTCCAATTATACCATGGTTAGACCTAGGGTTTGCATGTACATAAAATCAAACGCTAGATAACCTAATACAAGACAAATACATGTAATCAATACACAATCACACTTGCACCCTCTAGGGTAATCCCACATGTTGCCTTCCAAAATGGGCCATGCTTGCACGTCGAGTATCTTTGGCAAAACAAAATCAAATGATCATAAGTCTCAAAGTGTTGCCTAAACGGAATGATCATAGTCCCTTCAAAGCAAATTGCCAAAGACACTTGGCACCATTGCGTTCATGGTTCATACGATGACCCGCGCCCGTCCCGAATAAACTTCCTAAAACGCAAGATTGTCCACCAATTTCAATGGTAGAACAAAATTGTTAAAAGGGGTTAAAACATAACAAAAACCTTTGAGTACAATAGGGTAGATAAAACTCTTAGTTACTTGAGATCAAACTTGCAAAAACACTTGCCTTCTTTTCAAAAACCACAATCCACAACACTTTCAAACAAACTTTCAAAAACATTTGAAAACATCTTTTCGAAAAGATCCACACTTTTGTAAAACACTCAATCACGAGTCAAATACATTAGTTGCCTAAGACAAGGCATCTTCTTCCAAAACATTTTCAAAAACACACACACACACACACCATTTTCAAAGCAATCGAAAATCAAGGCAAGTGATCTAAAAAAACCAAGTAACTAAGAGCCCATGGATAACCATGGATGAAAAGGGTGCTAATACCTTCCCTTTTCATAATCTACCCCCCGAATCCACGAAATATCTCAAAAGGTTTTTGCTGTGCTTTTTTAACCTTTCCTTTAGGATAAAATAAAAAGTCGGTGGCGACTCTTGCTCAACCGCACAAGTGCGAATACGAACGCAAAACACTAGTCAGTTCTCCCACCGTATCACAGAACTGGCGACTCTGCTGTGGATAACAAGGCTTAAAAGTGGGGTTACCTTAGGGTTTAGATCACCTTTAATTTCAATTGATTGCTTTGTTTGCTTTACATTTGTGGGCTTTGTATCGGAGTTTTATAGATCCTAACCCGGATCTGGGGAAACCCTTTTAGGTAGCATAATCTGTGAGGGACCTGTCCGGCGTATACCGACATGGGTGAAGCAGTGGCTACGTTGGTGTGGCGTCTTGGTTTGTACCGATATCCCTCGTGTTAAGACGGGGAGAATATGGGTCTTCCAAGGAGTCATTAAGCACCAACCGACCTTAGAACCCTAAATTGACCAACTTGGCCATTAGAACAGTAGTAGTATGCTACACTCATTGAGGCTAAACTCTCGAGATGGTTCCGGCCGCGAGAAAAGGTTGCGTTGCTGGAGTTATGACCGATTGAGGGTAGCCAATGATATGAGATCCTCTAGAACCCGGTTACTTTTGATAAGACAGGTTTTAACCAATGAACTGAAAGAGGGTAGTACCTGAACCTCACGCGAGCCTAAACCTAAGGACTTGTCTGCTTTGTGTGAATATGTTTGTCTGTATATACACTCACTTGCTTGTGCATACATGTACATAACATCATGACATCATACCATATCATTTTCAATAACCATTTCAAGGATCTCGAGGGTTCTTTCGATGCAGGGTTACGTTGAACCAGACATCTATCCGGGGGCAAGAGGTTTCTCCTCTAACCAGTCCAATCAAAGTTCAAGAACAACAACTTGAATCAGTGGCTATGACCCACTTGACATGGTGAGCTTGATTCTCGTGGAAGGACGTCCACCGGTGCAGAGCTCTCCGATCCAAGAGCAAAGTTCAACCTCTAACATTTTCTTGTGTTTACCCCAAGAGATCCTTGAAAGCATGCATCCACATATCATGCATTTAATTTTGACAATCTTTCCTTTTTCAGGTTTCCTTACTCTCCTGCTGTTTATTTCAGCAAGAGATGGCTCTAGAAAGGTCTGTCAAAGACATCCAAGACCAGACCGCTCAGCTGCAGGAGATGTTCCTAAACTTGTCTCTGGGGCAGGAAGAGATGGAAGCTCTCCTCACCAAGGGCTTGGGGAATTCCAACAATGCCAGGAGTGATCAGCTTGCGGAGCTGCAGTTTGATCTAACCACACTGAGGACCCAAATGATGGGACAGTTGGTGGGCCAGATGGCTCTCATCCAAGACCTATCTCAAAGACAAGAGGAAATCAGAGTTCTTGTCCGCCAACTGCTTCCAAACAACCAACTGGGGCAAACATCTGAGGTTGAAGAGCAAGTCACCGCTCAGCCTCCATCCACTTAAGAAGACAAGGGGAAAGCTCCTTTGCTAGCTTCAGGGTCACGAACCCATCAACAACCTCGCCAGCGTCAACGGGGCAATCGGCGTAAACAAGAAAAGTCGGGAAGACAGTTCACGGAGACTGAAATACCATCATTCTTCATACTGAAGCGCCTGTTGGAGGTCAATTTTCTCACCGTAAAGGACCCTCCTCAGAAGCCCAATACCTCCTCTCCTCACTATAATCCCGACGCATTCTGTGTTTACCACTCCTACAGCCCGGGACACGACACCAACGACTGTTGGGCCTTGAAGAATAAAATTCAAGATCTGATCGACATTGGGGTGCTGGAATTCATGCCAGACGGCGAGATGAAAATATTCCGTTAAAGGGTTCTCCACTTGAAGTGACGAAGTTCAAGCTGAAAGACTTTTTGCTTCTTTTTGAATTTTCAAAGTTGTAATTTCTTTTGCTGTCAAACAATTATCTGTTGATGTTAAACTCTGTTTTCATTAATGCATTGCATATGTTTGTCTTGAATTCATCCATTCGTTTCACTACTGCTTTTCTTTATGATATTTGACTCTTGATAAAAAGCTGTAAGCCTTTAGAGGGAGGATGACGAAACAATACCGTGATCTTATACAATATGCTTTTGAACAGACCGTGCTGATGATGTACAGGCATTTCTTTCAATTCCCAAACACTGGAGTTATAAGGAAGTTAATCCCTAGTCAACCCCTTCGAGCCAAAGAAGTAGGAGTTTTCTGTTCTAAACAATCGAAACCTTTGATATAAACTCGGGGCAGGGTAGTATCTCAGTTAATTCAAAAGAAAATATGCATTGAAGTTGCAAACTCTCAGTTCGTAATACAACGAACGACGTCAAAAAAGAGAAAGCATTCCTTTGGAATCAAAAGACAAGGGTGGTTCCCTATCACATAGACAGTCAATCTCTCAAAAAAAAAACAAAAAAAAAGGCCCACCGAGCCAAAACCTATAAAGGAGGCTTAAGAAAGCTGGGGCATCCTGCTGATAGTAATCTCGAAAACGGGAACAGTCAGGCAAAAGTTAGGGATAACAAATCAAAATCAAAATAGTGAGGTCATTACCAAATCCTCAACAACATGAAAAATGTTGAAGAAAGAAAAGGAGATGATGACTGTCTCCCCAAATTCAACTGGTGAACCATCGCCCGAAAGTCGTTCGAAACTCAAAACGGAGTGTGACGCGCAATTGATTGAGCTTAGGTTGAAGAACATCACGAAGAGCGGGTGGGTACAAATATACTTTGAGCCTTTATCCTTTGTTTCTTAAACCGTGAACCAGTCCACGTTACAACCCTTCAAAAGTCCTAATTGAAGCATGGGTTAGTTCGAAAGCATACTGTTACAAAAGGTATCCTGACTCCTATAGGGCTTTACTCTAAATCTTGTGTTGACTTATCTTATGAAAAGTTTTCTGCTAAAAACGCATTTTTCAAAATTTTGAGACAAACATAAATTCTGCATTATTCGAATATCACTGTCTGCATTTGACCTTTTTGTTTGACAGCGAAGAAATTCATACAGCGAATGTTCGGAGGAACGAAAACTCTCTCAGTAAGCAAAAATCACTTCGAGAGAATAACACTTCCATCAAATCTCCTATCAACAAGGGGCATGACATGTCACAATTCAATTAACCTGGGGCAGTCCGGTCAAGGTCCAACAGATCTTTCAAAACTCAATTAACCTGGGGCAGTCCAGTCAAGATTTCAAGAAATCTCTCAATATGCAGAGTAATCTGATTCAAGACTCCTTCTTCACCACTTGGGGCATTCGAATGTCAAAAGTGTTCAACAAGTCAACTATTACATTTCCAGACTCGATTCCTGTATCTAGCCAGGGCACGTCTGAAGAGTTTGAAGATCCAATTCCTGTATCCAGCCAGGGCATGTCTATCAACTATCACAATTCCAGATTCGACTCCTGTATCCAGCCAGGGCATATCTGTTGACCACACTTCCAGACTCGATTCCTATATCTAGCCAGGGCACGTCTGAAGAGTTTGAAGATTCGATTCCTGTAGCCAGCCAGGGCATATCTATCAACTATCACCTTTCCAGATTCGATTCCTGTATCCAGCCAGGGCATGTCTGAAGAATTCCAGATCAACACCTGTAACAACCCAGGAAACATCTGTGAACGACCGATTGTAGACCAACACCTGTAATAAGCCAGGAATTTATCTATATCACCACTTGGGGCATTCGAATGTCAAAAGTGTTCAAAACCCGATGCAGTTTTACACAAGCTCATCTTCAGGAATCCCTACACCGGTTCCACTTCAAGACTTCTGAAAACAGTTTACAGATTCTTCCCTACAACGGATGTCAATCTACCAACTTGTTCATACTCTTCTCAACCTCTGAAATTAGTTTACGGACGCTTCCCAACAACGGATGCGGCTCTATTGCTGATTCTTCTTCAAGACTTCTGAAAACAGTTTACGGATTCTTCCCTACAACGGATGTCAATCTACCAACTTGTTCATACTCTTCTCAACCTTTGAAATTAGTTTACGGACGCTTCCCAACAACGGATGCGGCTCTATTGCTGATTCTTCTTCAAGACTTCTGAAAACAGTTTACGGATTCTTCCCTACAACGGATGTCAATCTACCAACTTGTTCATACTCTTCTCAACCTTTGAAATTAGTTTACGGACGCTTCCCAACAACGGATGCGGCTCTATTGCTGATTCAACTTCAAGATTTCTGAAAACAGTTCACGGGTTCTCCAAGTAAACGGATGTTAACCTATCACTTGTTCAGATTCTTCTTCAAGACTTCTGAAAACAGTTTATGGATTCTTCCCAAGCAACGGACGTTAATCTATCAGCTTGTTCAGATGCAACCTTTGAAATTAGTTTACGGACGCTTCCCAACAACGGATGCGGCTCTATTGCTGATTCAACTTCAAGACTTCTGAAAACAGTTTATGGATTCTTCCCAACAACGGACGTTAATCTATCAGCTTGTTCAGATGCAACCTTTGAAATTAGTTTACGGACGCTTCCCAACAACGGATGCTGCTCTATTGCTGATTCAATCTCGGGATTTCTGAAAACAGTTCACGGGTTCTCCAAGTAAACGGATGTTAACCTGTCACTTGTTCAGATTCTTCCAGAAGTTAACTCCACTCAGAGTCAAGTTTCATTATCCCCAGCAAGGCTAAAATTTCAAATTATCAATCCCCAGCGGAGCCAGACCATTGAACCTTCTCCCCACAGAGTTTTGGAGAGGGCAAATCTTGAGTTCCCCAGTGAAGTCGCCAGAGTTACTTCCCATCAAGCTGAAGATTCTCAATCTGACCTCCCCAGCAGGAGTCTACTAATTGGGAACTCCCCAGTAGAGGTCATCAGGAATTCTCTTCCCCAGCTGTAGCCAAGGATTTATTTTCCCCGACAGCAGTCAAGATGCTTTTTTTTCTTCAGCCATCTCGGATTCATTTATCCTCAGCAAGATTAGCTCATCAGCTTACCTGCGCATTCATCACATTCACATCATAAGCATTGATGTCGCATACGTTGCATCATGCATCATAACATTGCATACAACTAACCCTTTACTTTTTAGGTAAGAGCAGTCGACAGACGCAGATCATCTCCCGAGATTCATCCAGAAATAGTTCAGATGTGACCCAGACACGGCAACTTTCTGATACTTATTCCAGATCCATTCAGACGCATTATCAAGAAACCCTACACCGGTTCCTCTTCAACTTCAAGACTTCTGAAAACAGTTCACGGATTCTTCCCTACAACGGATGTCAATCTACCAACTTGTTCAGACTCTTCTCGACTTCTCAAAACAGTTTACAGATTCTTCCCTACAACGGATGTCAATCTGTTCAGACTCTTCTCAACGCCTGAAATTAGTTTACCAATTCTCCAGACATGGGCGTCGATCTGTTGCTTGTTTGGACCCCTGATTCAGAGATGTTCCGAAGTGTGGATGCCCTTCTGATACTCGTCCACTCACCATTGACATACAGTTCAACATGTCCAAATGGCATCTTTAAGCCCATTCACCTCCACCATCATATCGCCGAGTGCAAATTTTCTGGGCACTTTAGTGTCCAATCTTCTTTTACCTTCAAGTCGCGAAAGGCAAACTTGCCAATCTAACTCTTCAGGTCCAAGAAGATTGAACAGGGGCAACTGTTGTACCCCAAAATTTGCCCTCGCATTTTTCCACAAGAAATCTCAGCTTCAAGCCTTCCCTGATTTTTCAAACTGGCTCAAAAATCGGACAAACGGACTTTTCTTGTCAGTCAAGCGAAATTAGGGTTTTTACTGATTTTCAGGACTCTGGATTGTTTCACAGTTGGCTTAGGGTTTTGGATGATTTTTGGTTCAATTTTGGTCAGGCGAGCATTATTTGGCATTTAATCAGGAATTAAGGTTTTATGGGCATATTCTCGGCAAAATTAAAATTCCACAGTACTTTGCAAGTTACTCCGAGGTTTAGATTGAATTCGCATTGTTTTTAATTTAATCAGTAAGAAGAGGCAGTTGGGTTGAATTCATGTTGTTTTGTTTGAGCCAGTCAAAGAAGATGTGCAGTTTGGAATTACAGTGCTTGGCAAAGAATCAGTGAAAAAAAAAGGAATGCGCTTGATCAGTTTATTTTGGTTAACTGCTGCTTTGTTTTGGATATTGGAAAAGACAGGTTTAATTGATCAATATTACTAAGACATTGTTTTATTTAAGTTATTTATTATTCTAAATTGAATGATTGAAATTTATTTTTCAATTGTTTTAATTCAAAGAGTTTTAAATAAATAAATAAACGATAAAGAGAAAAATAGAATTAAATTGGATAATGGAAACTTTTATTTATCTTTAAATTAAATGTACAATTGATGTTTGGAATTTAAATTACAAACATTGTTTTTACATTGATTTAAATTTAAATAAAGGGGAAAACTATCCTATTTATTTCTAATTCTTCGTTCTTCACTTTGCTCCGGTGCTCCATTTTTCATCTGCAAAAGGAAAAAAGAGAAAGTCAAAAGCAGTTGAATTAATTAAAGACAGATAAAATTTGCAATCATCATTAAGGGCCACTGACTGGGATCAGTTGACCCTCTCTGCAAATCACGGGATTTCTCCCGGTTCACAAAGAGGGAAGAATTTTATCATAAATGCAAAATGTCAAAATGCATATTTTTTGTCAAACTGCATAAGTTCAAAAGTAAGTTCAAACCAAACTGAAAATCCAATTCCAACTTCCTATCAAAAGCCAAAGGTACAAACTTACTGTCAAAAAAATACAAAATCTACCCAAGTTGTCAAAAAAGATTTGGCAGAGATATGGAAGATATCACAAAGTGTAGCAAGCTGTCAAAGAAAGATAAAGATGCAGAGGAAATCCTATATGCAAGCAAATTCTTTTTATCATCACTTCCCATCAATAGCCCTTTCAGAAAGATAGTACAAGAAAGAATCATATAATAATATTCAACTGTACTATAGAGAGAGAAAAAGAGGAGATAGAAGCAGGTTTTTTCAGGCTTAGGCAGGATAGGCAGAAGATACAAGAAAAGATATACAAAAGAGAACACAGTTCAGCAAGAAAACGAAGAGGAACAAAAATATACAAAACTCAAAAAATCCTGATAAGCTAAAGGCGAGAAGAGATACACACAACATAACCTCAAGAGCCTCATCCTGCCTCAACATACCAACCAGCATATGCAAATATACCATACTGTCAAACTTCAAACCTGATAAACCAAACACATAACCTACTGCAAGCAAAAAACCTGCATTATCCAAGCCTTAAAACCTGCTGAACCTAAACCAACAAGACCAACCTGTCACAAACACAAAACCATTCCAACCATCAAACCAAACATACAACCTGCAGTCCAATAAACCTCAAGCATATAGCCAGTCAACCAGAACCATAAACCTGCATACAACTAAAATACCTTGGCCTAAACTCAGACCTGCTGAAACCTACTCAGAACCTGCATTAATCTAAAAGCCAGGATACCAGTTCAAAGGACCAAAAGCATTCAAAACCAACTCCTAAGCCCTCAGTAAAACATCATGGGGCAAGCAGAACAAGGCGATACAAGCAAGCATTCAAAAGTTTAAGGCAACATAAGCATACAGAAGAGGCATCTCAGAAGGCCATTCGAGGCAAAGTGTCAAGGCAGCAAATGTTCTAAAGCATACGAATACTCAAGGGCAACTCAACCCTAGGCCCTCAGTATAAACATCACTGGGCAATAAAACATCTCAGAAGGCATCCAACTCAACGAAAGTTCAGGGCAATAGGCGAAGAAGAGAGAAAATATTCAAAAGCAAGCGTCACATTTCAACCAACACAGTAGGAAAGAAGAGATAAAGAAGTGAATCGTTTCAAGAGGGTTTTTCAGGTTAAATCATCCTCAAAACCCTAAAAAATGGCAACAAGATAAAAGATACCGGGAGTTCAAAGCGCGAACGTCTGTCCTCCTCGCCGTCCCGGCCTCCTGAGCGCCACATCCTTTTTTCTATCCTCCTTCTCCAAGGTCAGGTAGTAAGCTTTTCTCCCTCTTTCTTCTCCACCACCTCCATAGTAATACAGATTTAAGAATCAAAATTCAAATTGAAACAACGCATGCAATTCGTAAAAGAAAAAGGAACATAAACATAAAAAACGAACCTTGTTTCATAAGACCACTGAGCTCAGGCCATAGAGGGAAGAGAGATTTGGGGGTTGGCGCTGGTGGCTAGACGGCGGAATCACTCAAAATCAGAAGAAGAACGATGAACCTCCATAAACGCGCCGCTCACGAACCCTAAAGCATTTCTCTGTTGAAACTTTTCTCACAAACCCTAAAATCTGTTTCAAGCGAATGGGCCTCGTCCCAATGCCCTGTCTAAAGCCCATTTCCTTCTTGGTATATTTTGGTTTCCAAGTGTTTTAAAAACAAAACATTATAAAACCCTTTTGACATCAAAATATTCTTTTTATAATTGAAATACATATTTGTACATAAATTTTAAAACATTAATTTTGTACATACACATAAGATACATTTTATTTTTATACAATATCATTAAATTTGAAAATATCTTATTTTAATTAAAATATACTTTGTACATAATTGATAAAATACATTTTTTTAACATTAAACTCTTAAACACTTAATTAAAACATTTTTGTATATAATAAACAATGATGTATCTTATACATTTTTCAATTAGAACTTGAACATACGATTTAATTAAAAACATTTTCTTTTGTACATATTAAAAATATACAAATCAAAGATTCCTTCAAACACATATTTAGGTCAAATACCCTAATCTCGCCTTAATTTCATATTGTCGCATCTGTAAATATCCACATACACATATACTTGTACACTTACAATACATATACATCTCACACTTACACTTACACAATACATTCACATTGCCCTATATACATTTGTTTATCTTATATTTGTATATTCGATATTTACATTTGATCGCAAATTCGATTTGGTTGTAACTTATTGGATACTATAAGTCTCATCCCCATTCATACACATGTACCCCCACTCCCGGATGCTTACTTTGTAATAGCGTAGATTTTACATTCCCGCAATTTACAGTTTTCCAATTATACCATGGTTAGACCTAGGGTTTGCATGTACATAAAATCAAACGCTAGATAACCTAATACAAGACAAATACATGTAATCAATACACAATCACACTTGCACCCCCTAGGGTAATCCCACATGTTGCCTTCCAAAATGGGCCATGCTTGCACGTCGAGTATCTTTGGCAAAACAAAATCAAATGATCATAAGTCTCAAAGTGTTGCATAAACGGAATGATCATAGTCCCTTCAAAGCAAATTGCCAAAGACACTTGGCACCATTGCATTCATGGTTCATACGATGACCCGCGCCCGTCCCGAATAAACTTCCTAAAACGCAAGATTGTCCACCAATTTCAATGGTAGAACAAAATTGTTAAAAGGGGTTAAAACATAACAAAAACCTTTTAGTACAATAGGGTAGATAAAACTCTTAGTTACTTGAGATCAAACTTGCAAAAACACTTGCCTTCTTTTCAAAAACCACAATCCACAACACTTTCAAACAAACTTTCAAAAACATTTGAAAACATCTTTTCGAAAAGATCCACACTTTTGTAAAACACTCAATCACGAGTCAAATACATTAGTTGCCTAAGACAAGGCATCTTCTTCCAAAACATTTTCAAAAACACACACACACACACCATTTTCAAAGCAATCGAAAATTAAGGCAAGTGATCTAAAAAAACCAAGTAACTAAGAGCCCATGGATAACCATGGATGAAAAGGGTGCTAATACCTCCCCTTTTCATAATCTACCCCCCGAACCCACGAAATATCTCAAAAGGTTTTTGCTGTGCTTTTTTAACCTTTCCTTTAGGATAAAATAAAAAGTCGATGGCGACTCTTGCTCAACCGCACAAGTGCGAATACAAACGCAAAACACTAGTCAGTTCTCCCACCGTATCACAAAGGTGAACAAGAATATTGATGCGAGTGCAGTGCAACAAAGTAAATGAGCGAGGTAAATAACAGTTTAAAAGACAGGTTGGAATGTAAATCATGTAATCAGATATTGGTCCGGTCATGCGTAGATGAGACTACTTATGGGGCAGTATTTTCTATTGATAGCAAAGAATCAATTTAACGGGAACTTGTAGCTTTTGACTACTAAGAACCGAATTTACTCTTTAAATTAAATTCCTTTATTGTCACATATAAAGGGTGCCTTCCGCGTTAAAGAGGTAAACCTATTTTTAAGAAATTGATAGTTTTGACTTAACAGAAAAGTAATTTCACTTGGAAAGATTAACTTAAAGAGACTTTTGGCTTTTGACCAAGAGTCAGATTTCAAACCTACAAACGCGTCCGAAAATAGTTTCAAAATCGTTTTCTAAAAAGGTCAATGATTCCTATTTAACCAATCAACGGCTTTCGCTCTTTTTGTTTGGTTAAATAATAATCAAGTCGTATCATTAGTTTGGACGGCTTTCGATCTTACCCAATAAACATTTAAACATAATTGACTTAAGTTAAAAGCAAAACATCCCCAGAGTATTTTCACTAGCATGATAATTGGAACACGACCATGATGACAATCATTACATCCAAACCTTTATAGTTTAGCCAGACATAATAAGTGCGAGTCTATAAAACGTGTAGACTATGGTAAGAGCATTTAGAGTCTATAAAACGTGTAGACTATGGTAAGAGCATTTAGAGTCTATAAAACGTGTAGACTATGGTAAGAGCATTTAGAGTCTATAAAACGTGTAGACTATGGTAAGAGCATTTAGAGTCTATAAAACGTGTAGACTATGGTAAGAGCATTTAGAGTCTATAAAACGTGTAGACTATGGTAAGAGCAATTATAAGTAAAGAAATGCAATAAATTAGAACCTTGCTCCAGTCGGAGACTTGAATCTGATACAAATCTGCGGAATGGTAAGGCTGGTATGATGAACTTCAACCAAAGTGCTCCAAGACTCGATTACAACTCAATCTACACCGCAATAACTCCCCGATGTGAAGAGATTATTACTTTACAGAAACTGATAGTATATGGCTTAAGATTGTACTAAGCTTGGATGAAACTAAAGAATGAAAATCGAAAACTATTTATAGAGGATCCTTGAGATGCGTAAAGACCAGCATACCCCTCAACTTCTTTTGAGCGGGAAGCTTTTTGTGAAGGCCGCGGGCGCGGTGGCAGTGGCCGTGGGCGCGGTGGCTGGAACTGCCACATCATGGGAACGTGGCAGTTGGTCTTTGGGTGAAAGTGGGCCACGTCATCGCGTTCCCTGTAGCCGGCGCGGGGCTCAACGCCATAAGTGCAGAATGTCTTGAAAAACCCTAATTTCTTGGCGTTTTGGCTCGTTTCTTCACAGAAGGCTCTGAAATGACAAGAATCCTGAAAACAAAGGAAAAAGGAACATAATACGAGAAAATGATAATAAAAACTAAGGAAAACATGTGATATTTGAGTCAGAAACATAGTGCGATTTAGTGTGATCACTTTCAAAGCTTTATGCACCAAATCCATGAAAAGAACATATTAAGAAGTTTTATGACCGAGAAAATTATGAAATTTGCATAATCCCTTTTTCTTCTTTTGTTTAAGAGGGGGGGTTCTCCAGTACCTGAGGGACCACAATTTAATCATCAGCTACTAACAAATTAAATATTTCATCACATTTAGTTATGTCAAAAGTATAGGTCTTGGTGATGGGTTTGCCATTCTTTTCAGTTTCAACAGGGTTTTTTCTGTTCGACGGTTTCAAAAGTTTTCACGTATAAGGAGGTCTAAGCTGGAGTTCAGCCAAATTAACCTTTGTTTCTTCCTCTAACCCATCTTCGTCAGACAAACACTCATCAGTTGCTACGGAAGCAACCTTTCCTTTTTTGTGGTACTTGTTTGGCTTGGTTTTTTCAGCTTTTAAACGTTCGATATGTCGAACTTTGATAGCTAACTGTGCCATATCTTTCAAGGATTGAGTATCCAACCATTTCTTTCTGATAGAATACTCTAATCCATTTGCAGTCATTTCGACCAACTCGTGTTCATGGACTTGTGTAAAGCATCACGCTTTCAGAAGTCTAAACCTGTTAAGGTATTGGTCTATTGACTTCGTGCTCTTTCATTTAACACTGGACAATTCTGTTAGGCTTATTTTGGACTGCCCCATGTGAAACTGTTCATGGAACAATTTCTCTAATTGAATCCACGTTTGGACTGACTATGGAGGAAGCGTTGTAAACCAAGTAAACACATTCTTTGTGAGGGAGTTGGGAAAATACTTCATCCTCAAATCCTCATTCACTACTAAATCTCCAAGCTTTGTTTGGTATCTGGCAGCATGTTCGACATTGGATTCTTCGACATCCTCTACGAACTTAGGAATTTTGGGAGTTTCTAACCTCTTGGTAACTCCATTTGTAACACGAAATATGGAAATGGAGATACATACGTGGTCCTCTGATAGCCAGTATTCATTCCATTCCTAAGCATTATTCGTTTAACAATGGCTTCTAGTTTTTGTTCCCCAGCCACTGGTTCTCGTCGAATTTGCCTGGCTATTTGGTCGACATTCTGGTTTCGGTTTTCTATTACTACTGAGGGTTGTTGTACAACTCTAAGTATAAGATCAACATGTTGGGGAGTCGGTGGTTCTTGTTCGACTGTTTCATCGACCACTTCCTCATATTGCACTGGTTCCTCGGGTGGGGGAGGCGCATCTTATCGAACTGGTGCTCTTGGGGCACCAAGGAAATCTCCTATGTGAGTCATTTGAGTTGCTAAAGCCTGATAACTATGCACCGAATTATCGATCAAAGGTCTTAATATGAGACTCGTCTATTGAGTAAGCATATTGACCATCTCATGGTTACTTTCATCTATTTGTTGCCTCATGATAACAACAATACTTAGGGTGAAACTAGGAATAATTTGGTGGGAAAATACGAATCCAGTCGAATGACCAAATTGATTTTAGAACGGCCATGAAGCGTGATATGAGGAAAACACTGATGTAGAATATTCACCAAATGTCAAACTACTGTTATGCAGTCCTGCCATCATTGTTGTTGGCATTCCATATCCATGAGTATTTCTTGCAAAACTAGGCACATACTTCCCAGAAGTTGGGATCACACCATCGTGTGTCTCTCTTGCAAAACTAAGCACATACTACCCAGAAGTTGTGACCATTGGTGGTCTTGCAGTTACTGGCTATGTTGTGGTAACTATGTTTGGTGCAGTCGAAGATACTACCACCAGACTAGAACCTACACTTGCCGCCGCACTGATATTTCCTCCCAGGTTTTAATCTTTTTCGGGAGTTCTAGGATCTACCATTTTCTACCACTTCTCAATTTTATGCACGAAACAAGAAGACTCAAACACAAACGTGTCCCACCAAGTGTGCCAATTTGGTTCTCCATGAAACAATCTCTAGCCTCTTATTAAAGGTTACTTGTAGGATTGGCTACAATAATCCTAGACTTAGTGTTTTGAGTGTTTTTGGGTTGAAACTGGTTGATATTGGATAAAGGGCAAAAGTAAACTACAATTGTGAAGTAAACAAAGTAAATGACAAGAATTGTAAATTAAAGTGAAAAAACTAGAAATTGCTATGAATTAAAATGTGGAAGCATTCATACATTGTTAGCCTGAACTCGTTTCTCTCTTAGATGCGGGTAATTTGAGTGTAATGCTCTAAATGTGAACAAATGCGGTCTTTGACACAAATACAAACATTTGTTTAAATAGAAAATCTAAAAGTGTAATCGTCGACAGTTACTAGTCCCATATTGGGATTCATGGAGAACTGCTACAAACTACTTTGAAAACATCCACATGTTCTTATTGGCTTCGTGAGTTGGTAACTGCTCTCGTTGCCACCTGTTATTGCATGTTGACGGCTATATCCTGCCTGTTGACACTTTCCTCCTGTCGAGTCTGCCTCTAGAACCTGGTGCCTTCGTCAACTAGAATTCATAGCTTATACTTCTTTGCCCCGTTGACCAAAAGGTACCTTTATCGCTTTGTAAAAAATTTGCTTGTCAACACATCTGATAGAACATATTTCCAGGGAACACACCAACAGATCCTTTGTCAAAGGCTGGAGATCATCCTTTTAGGTTTGGAGGAAAAAATAAATTGCTTCTAACTTTCTTCAAATCTCTTTTCAAGAAATATATATAACAGTGCCTTTATGAGTGGACTTGAGATAAACCTCAAGTATCTTTGGCCACTTTAACAGACTGGTTGAAAACTATCCTCCAAGTATCACTATTATACAGGATAAACCTTCAGGGAGGAACATATCACCAAGCTCTTCCTTCTTTAATTACAAGCGCATACCAGAAACCAATATGAGTTCTTCATCAGATGCAGTGGAACAAACAAAAACTCATCAACAACCTCCAGCCACTGCTTAATCACCCTTGCACACAAGCACCATAATCCAGGTGCCAATAGAATAACATAGGTTTCAAAGAAAATCAAACCCAACACATCAACTCACCACCAAAGCTACAAACAACACTTTGTTCCTTCAAGTCCATGAACCATAAAGTACCTTCCCTGATCTCATCCAGAAACAGACATGATTCCTGCTCTGATACCTATTGAAATTATGGTATACATATTACAAATGTCCTAACACATGTTGAGAAATTGGTCTCTGAATAATCATGCATGGACAGAACTGTTGCACCCCAAAATTTGCCCTCCTAGTTGTACTTTTATCTGGCTTAGGTTTCACATTCATTTGCATTATTTCATTAGGTCATTAGCATAGCATACATATCATTGGTTCTATTGTTATTGGATCAAGGTACTTTTGGCAAGCCTCGGAATTTAGGAGCTTCTTGGAAAGGATCGCTTTTGATTAAACCAAATTTTTTGAGGTCCCTTTGATGCTAAGTACTGATTCGTAGATTAAATTATACCTTTCAAAAAGTAATTTTGTTCGGTGCACATGCAAGTTTTTAAATCGAAGTTTTCATGGAGAGGAAATGGATGATTAGAGATGGAGATTCGAAGAAGTGATTAGTAATAAATTTAACAAACATAGGAGTCATTTTAACACAAATTTTGTTGAGTATGCCTTCATAGTGAACCTAGCTTCAATTAGGACTTTTGAAGGTTGTAACGTGGCCATGGTTAGTGGTTTAATAAACAAAGGATATAAGGCTCAAAATTTATTTAGCCCACTCCATTCTCCTTGATGTTCTCCAATCCTAAATCTAATTAATAAAACAGATGCATTCAATCTCCGAGAGAATTTGTGTAGTCGCGCAGATGATGAGAAGCGTAGATAATGTTCAAGCGCTGATGGGAAGCATTGATAAGATTCAAGCGCCGATGAAAAAATTGATAAGATCCAAGCATTTATGAGAAGTCTTCGATGATTCTTGAGTTTGCATTCACAAGATTGTTTTCCAAATTTTGTTTCCAATCCCTTATTTTTGCATGGACCAATTCTTTTAAATTTTTAGGTCCATCGGGAGGCCCTACATTTTGCCTAAGTCAAGTGTTTTTTTTACTTGACTTATCGAGCTTTATTTTTTTCGGTTTTTTTTTTGTTTTTAACACTTGTAATTGTCATTCTAATTATTGTAAGCTTCGTCTTCATCATTTCCTCAATCTTGAATGATGTACTGAGGAAGAAGCCATTGTGGACTTTGTCTTTATAGATTGCTTCCTCAATATTTATTGATGCGCACGAGGAAGATGTTGTACTCGAACCTTTGCTTAGATCGTATGCTCAATGATGTATCGAGGAAGGATATATGCTTAAACCTTTGCTTAGATGGCCCGATTATCCTGGGATTTGAATGCATCGTTGAATTAATTGAAATCTACTTGCCCCTGGTTGAAATTACGGGTTTTTTTAGAAAATAGAAATAACTCCAACTTCTGGCTCGAGGGAGTTAACTACAGATTAACTCCTTATTTCTCCATTGTTTAAGAATTGAAACAATGCCTTACATCGTCAGCTCGGCCTTACATTGAAAGCATACACCAGCATAACTCAGTTAATTTAGTTTTCATCATTATCCCTCGAAGTTTGTTAAAATTAATTTTGAAAATGGAAAAGAAGAGTGGAAATGGAAAGTCGTTGATTATTTATGGAAAATGATGAAAGATGAAGAGTGAAACAAATGAATTGATTTCAAAAACGTGCATGTTCATTTTATTAGTATTACTAATCCAAAAATACAAGTTCACACCAAATACAACTTAACAACTTGAAAACCATAATTTAAAAATTATAATGTCTAATGATCATATCAAAGAGATTTTTAGTTCAACCCACTTGACTTTAGGAGAGCTTCTGGATGTTATTGGATTTGTCAAAGCATGGGGGGTGACCCTTGACTTTTCTTGGGCATGCCTATTTCGTTGATAGGGCAGTTGGTCTTGATGTAGAGGAATCCCTAATGGTAGTGGTATTTGAGGTGTTGTATAGGCTTGTAGTTGTCATGGTGAAGGGCTGCCTTCTCTCCCCAATAAGATTTATAGGGCCAGGCTCCTTTAAATCTCTAATGTTTGACATTTCCTTCACCAATATAATATTTCTTGAAATGCTTAGACTTTGTTCTTGAGCATCGGGGAATTTGTTAGCTGGATTGATAACGACCAAGGGCGAAGATGGAAATGCATGACATGCAAATGTATGAATTTACGAAAATGCATGGGTATGCAAAATTATTTTTTTTGCCTTTTGGGTATGCAAAAAAAAGTTTCATGGATATGCAATGCGACACATACATAATATGAGGGTTGACGTAGGGATACCCTATACAGGTTTAATGATAGATATGGAAATGATGACGTCCTACACTAACTCAGAGATTGAGACAGGCAGGAACTCCTTAAGGGCGTAGATAACGATAGACATGGATATGATTATATCCTATATTGTCTCATAGATTGAGACAGTCAGGAATTTCTTTAGGATTATGGCCTAATCAAAGACGGCGAGAAATCCCTACAATCTAGGGATTATGACATAGACAGAAGCCCTACGGGCTAAAGATAATAGTGGAAGAAAAGATAACCCTTGCGGGTTTAGGGATTTTAGTGGGATTTGTGAAAGGTACCCTTAGTTGGTAGGTTCCTAGTATTGGCCTGCGGAAGATCTACCCTCACCATAAGGTGGTTTCCTTAAGGGTATCATGAATAACACTAGATGGAAAGGTACAAGGACCTCCCTTAAGTGAAGCCTCTTTGCAGACCGAAACTTTCATCTTTAGGTCATGAAAGGTATCATAATGAGATTTTGGTTTGAAGGTTGTACAAAGAGTCATAGGTATCATTCCAAAGTCCTACTTCCCAAGAGGATGTCTCTTGAGACGTATTCCTTTCGTGGAATTCCACCGGCTCTATGCGAAGTCGTCACATAAACTCATAGGGATGATGTATCCCCTTGGCTAATAGACGAACCATCTTTCTAAGGGTTTTTGAAAATATTTTTTGCAAAATTTAAATCCCACCACAGATGTAATAATATGATAAAATAACAATAGATAAATAAATGAATAAATAAATAGTTAAATAAACAAATATAAAAACTCAAAAAATAAGAAGAACCCTAAAACCAAAAGACAAGGCTTCTAAACTTAGGGTTGAGTCCCCAGCAGAGTCGTCAGCTGTTGTAACTGGTTTGAGAACGAGAGTCGCCACCCTTAATTTTTATCCTACGGAAGGGAATATAAAGGATAACCTTAAAAGTTAGAGATTCTAGGTTTTTTGGACTCGGTTCTAGACGAAGGGAAGACGCTAGGCACCCCTCATCTACCTTGTTCACAAGGATACTAGGGTTAGTAACACGGTCTTAGGAAGTAGGATTTTAATTTTTTATTAGGGGAACTCGCCACGATTTTAGTCGTATGCCTATGTATCCTCTTAGGAGGAATCCGAGTCTCAATTCGTAGTTCGTAGTGGATTGGTGTTTTTATAGGATTGTGTAAAATTGATTTTGAATTTATACTTGAACCTTGTTTGGGTTTTGTAAAAGAGTGATCATAGACGCAGTTCACAATTAATTTTGATAGCAATTATCCTTAATCCTTTTTCGAAAATATCTTGGGTTTTTTGTTATGTTAGTTGAAAAAAAATGTTTTTTTGATTGGTTAGCTATACTATAACGTGGAGCAGTGGAGTCTGATATAGTCTCCTCATCATGTGGGCAGATATTGGCCACGTGTCACCCGTAAGGTAGTACTTTGTGAGTTGCATAGATTTTAATTGTTTGATTTTGAATAATAAACCGGTAGATAATGTGTCGACCGATTTAATTACTCAAAGATGGACATCCTAATATTTATAAAAATGTTGAAATTAATTCAATTGTGAAAAGTCTTTTGAATGCACAGTTTATTAATAGTCTTTTGTGATATCCTTTTGTAAGGCTAATATAACCTAAAATAGTCTAATAAAACTAATAACTAAATCAAAAGTTTTAATTTAAACAAATAAAAGGGTGCATTAATGAATTAGAGATGGTGTGAAGTTAGTAAATGAGTAGAAAGCCCAAATGATATTTCTTAAAAAATTGATTCTAAATAATACTAGAATAAAACAAACATGTAACAATAAATAAAATAAAGATCACTGCAGAAACAATGAAGAGGACCACCTTCTTTTTTTCCAAATTAACGCCATGCCCCACATATAATCTGACACATGGAAGTATTAAAAACAAAATAAAAAAACAACAACGATTAACAAGCAGCATACGATGTCAGAAAAGAAAATTAAATCCCATTTCATGTTTATTAATCTTTCATTCTGGAGTCTTAATAACAACACAGTTTGATTTAGTTAAAACATATCAACCAATACAAACATGCCACTTATCTAGAGTAAAATAAATAACATAAAAATTACCTAATGAAACATATGGATACGAGTGAATACAAGAAACACTTTAGATATGTCTTATCCACATCTTGCTCATCTCTCTATAGTGGCGTCGTCGGAGTTGCAAATCGGATGGAGTAACTTCATATAGGTGGAGGTGCGGTGGTGCTTGCGGTGCTCTATTTGTCATTGCTGGAAGTGGACTAGGCTCCATGTGGAAGCCCGAACAGGGCGGCTAGAGCGTGATTGCCATCAAACTTCACGGTTGAACCCAAATTTGTGCTACACTTGCCTTCATTTTTTATGATTTCCTATTGTAACTTTGTCGGCATTATTTTGTGATCTTTGAATTTCTATTGTTAATGGAGGAATTTCGGTTGTGCTTTGACTAGAGCAGAGGCTGCTCTTCGTCGATTTTTCGACCCTCTTTTCCCTTTGAAATTTGTTCTTGATCTCCTCTTTGTTTGTGATTTCCTGTTCTTTCTTTTTCCTGCAAAATAGAGAATTTGTACAAGTTGTATATATTGTGAGTTTTGCAAAAAATTTAATTTTGTGTATGAATTACATATTTGAGAATGATGATGTTTGTTAGGGATGATATTGATAATAAGTTGTGTGTCTATGTCTCTCACAAGTTTTCAAATTTTCTCCTAATACTAAGATACCGCAGATATATTCATAGTAATTATTACATATTTGTAACTGAAAAAATGCAACATATTAATTTTCAAAAACACAATAGAAGCCATAAATAATTGTATTAACAAATCAGTTTAATTGAAATTGCAAATTGGTCAAATTGAATATTAAGGAGTAATTTTATTGCATTATAAGAGTATATTATACAAAAAGTGCAGTCAAAACAAATACCTGACCCATTTAGATTATAGAGTATATATAAAAATAATTTGTAAAAATATTATTATCTCTATTATTATTTACAATTATGTGTAAGTAAAAAATCAGCATATGGGTCATCATGATCTGGTTAAAATAACAAGCAAGCAATTCTTCAAGGTCAGTGGGCATGTCTGGATGGAGGATGGTACAAGAAACGTCTCCTTCGACAACAAGCTCAATGATCACTAGTAAGACAGTTGGATATGGCATCATGAGATTTTAAGCGCGAGCTCGTACCCATTTGAGATAGGGCTCCAGAGGGATGTAGTTCTTCTATCCTAAAGCCTTACTATCAATCTTGCTTACCATGCTCCAAGCATGTATAAACCTTTGGCGATAACCTTGAGGATCATTTTCGTAATCGAACATAATATCCTGGATAAGTGTGTCATGAGGACCATCTCTTCGAGCATAACCAAATTGACGTATAGCCTGAGAAGGGTTGTAAGTAATACCTCCCCTAATGCCAAGGAGTGGAACATTAGGGAATTCCCACAACGGTCAATGATAGTGATATCCTCATGAGATCGAGAATACCAGTAGATGTTTGTATGAGAAAGTGACATTATCCTTTGAGACCACCTCAAACCTTGTTCATTCTTCATTATTGATCAGGGAAGGTGCGAAATAAACCACCTGGATAGAAAAGGTATGCAACACATATGGGTTCCTCGCCTCTTTATGGTACGAGTGTGAAGAGAATGCAGAATGTCTCCGAGCAAGGTAGGCACAGAATTACGAGTGAGGAAAATTTTGACAACATTCATATCTATGAGTTGGTCTGGATTAGGGAATAGTACCAATCCATAGATTAACAAAGCCAAGATCTCCTTGAAAGCCTGAAAACTCATAGCATCCAAAAATGGTTGAGCCTTCTCTATCAGAAATTTAGCCAAAAAACCTTTGACTCCACTTCTCGTTTCCCAGTTAGACACAATGTCGGACCGCTTCAGATGTAAGGCTGTCGCAATATCTTCTGGTTTTGGAGCTTCCTCTAAACCAGTGAAGGGTGTCTGATCAAGAACAGGTATTCCCAATAGTTGAGAGAACTCATCCATTGTGGGTACTAGCTGATAATCTGGAAAGGTGAAGCAGTGATATGCAAGGTCAAAGAACTAGAATAGAACACTCATCATGTCTTCGTCAAAACCTGGGGTAACCAGACTGAGTAGTCGACCATGCCTTTTAATGAATGGAGAACTTTCGGGAACCCTTGAGACTAACTCCTTAAGCTGAGGAGGTACCCTTGCAAAGTTGATCCGAATGGTGTTTCTGCGAGCGGAGGCCATAACCTACAACAAAGAACAAAGATAAATCCCTTGGTCCTTGAAATGGTTAGTGAAAATGATATGGTATGATGTCATGATGTTATGATTTCATGTTCAAACAATTAATCATACACAAACAAAACACACAAGGCCTTAAGTTTAAGATTGCATGGAGTTTGTAGGTAAGTACCCTCTTGAAGTTTTAGTTGGCTCAACCTGTCCTAAAAGAAGTAACCGGGTTCTAGGAGCCTCAATATCACTAATCTTTCTCCCAGGCATTGTTTCAGCACAAGCACCTGATTTGCGACCAAAATATCCCGAGTCCGATATCAATGAGTGTAGCATAGAGTATAAACCAACTTCATTCTGCACCAAAGCCTTCTATCTCACTACCTTCTAATAGCTAAGTTGTGTCAACTAAGGTTCTACAGTCAGTTAGTGCTTTATGACACCACGCGGCAGCCCAACGTTCTCCTTGACTTAGCTCAAGGGACACTGGCACCAACCAATGTGTCACACTATTTTACCCCAAAATTTTCCCTCCCATTTTTACTCAAAACATGCTCCTAGAGATCCTTAATTGCTCAAGGTTGACCAAGAGTTGACCAGACAAATTCTCCTCCTAAGCAATGAACCTCTAGCTAGGGTTTCACTTTTCATAAAGATATGTGAGCTCCAAAGGCCCCAAATGTTTTCCATGGTCCTATTATGCCTTCAAGATTGTCCATGACAAATTTCATGCCTTTCACAACAAGTTTGCTCAGTCAATTGCTCAAATGCTTGAAAATCAATTGTGTTAGGTCAAAAGTCAATTGTGGCCCATGTACAGTAAAACTTCAAGATTTTTGGTCAATATCAACATTTTGAAGTGATATCCATAATTTGATCAAGTGTTGATCATGATTCCTCATGAAATGCTCTCAATTTATCAAAAGTCAAGAATTGCTAAATTAGGGTTTCTATAGGAAAAGTCAACCAAACTTTGACCAGGCATAACTTTCACACACTTCATCCATTTTCCCCCAAACAAAGCTTATATTGAAGATAATATCATCCCCTACAACTTATCTTCAGCCCTCAAGTCCAATAAATGCACAGTTTGAAAGATACAAGCTCATACATTACAGGTCATTTTCATAAAGTTAACAAAAGTCACTTTTTTTCAAGACCTTTTACATTAAGATAAATTCTTCAAATGGAAAATTTATCAAAAGAGGTATTGAAGTAGACATCTTTTGCTTTCCAAAAAGTCCAAGATCATCATCATGAGATACAAATTGAGCAAGTTATGGCTTTCCCAAGTTGGGAAAATTTGGAAAATTTCAAGAATTATGCATTGAGCAAACTTGAAGTTTTAAGTCAAGGGCTTAATTTCTTGGATTTCAAGCATCTTCTTAAGCTCATAGAGGACCTATAAAATAATTCTTACCATGCCTTGCATTTTCTATCTATTTTATTCATATTTATTTTATTTTATTCAAATAAATATAAAATAAAAATGTATAAAATAAGGGGAAATAGGCTTTGGCATTTGGGCTGATGTTTTGGACAGCCTAGGCCCATAAATTTCGTGCAAGCAATGTCTAGATGCATCCAAGTTTGAAAAAGGACAAGATTCCATGTCTTTGGCAAAGTTACAAAACATCATTCATGGCTTTAAAAACACATGTTTATGGCTGTTATTACCTTTGTTCTCTTGTCTCCTCCCTCCTCTCTATATAAAGGACACATTAGCAAGCTTCAAGACACGGATATACAGCCTGAAGAGAGCATGCCAAATTGCAAAATTTGTCAAAATTATGAAATTCAAAAACACAGTTCCAGCCTTCCTCAATCCAAACAAAAGATCCAAATACATTTCCGGAGGTCCCCTGAAGCGTTTATAATCATTACCAAGCCCTGAAGCATCACCAAACGCCTCAGCAAGATCGCACAGTTTACACTTTTTTTCAATTTTGCTTTGCTTGATTCATGTAATTTAAGTTCGTTTTGACCATGCATTGTTGATTATATGAGTGTTTGCAAGCTTCATATATATTTGGATTGAAGTTCTGATGCAGGAATCACATTTTGCCATGGTTAGGGTTTGAACCTTCAAATTAGGGTTTTTCAAATCAGTCAAAATTAGACCCAACCAGTGGTATCATTGTGCTCAGGAGGTTGAGGCCAATCGACCCCTGGCCTCACATATAATTTATGTTGCATGTTGTGAATTTTGTAAGATGCAGGTGCTATAGTGACAAATGAAAATTGTCACTATAGACTGCAATACGTAAGACAACGGAGGGAGGAAGAGGATGAAGTGTGGCATCATCCCATTGGCCAATTCAAATAAGCGCGTGTTTTTTTAAATAAAAAAAATTCTCCGGATGGCACGTTGTTTTACATATAATATATTGATGTCGTTTTATATAATGAATGAATGGTAGCTCAGCTGGCAATGAAACGTGCTTGTTAAGGAGAGGACTTGGGTTCGAGTCTCAGGTTCTGCTTGTTAAGGAGAGGACTTGGGTTCGAGTCTCAGGTTCAGCAGTTTTACTTTTCTAATTTGTTTTCTACAGATCACATGCATTGTTTGGCCAGAGGCGTACCAAACACCATCAGATCATCATTGAGCTGGATCCAAGGGCTTCAAATGGGAATTTCATCACGCACCCTCAAGACCACTCCACACCTGATACAACATTTGCCTGAGCTTAACATTCAATTGGAAGCGTTGGAAAGCTTATTCAATGCTCTATCTAACAATACCTAAATAAAAATGCTTGAATACCTATAAAAATGAGATAAAATCAATTAAACTCAATGATATTTACACAATAACGCAATAAATACACTATAACATAAACTATACTGATCATATACACTAAGGTTGAGATTTATTGACAAAAAGAAAACGAATTAAGTCGGTGAGTGCTAATTATTCACACTCAAATTCATAACAATTTAGCACTCATCACTAATATCTACCTGCATTTAAGAACCAAAGTAAACATGAATTTAGGGAAGAACGAACAATAAGAAATATTGTAACACGATTTTCGTACTTTTTGCCAATTTCTGCATCTCCAAAATTTCCTCTTAAGATTTTCTGGCGTATTTGCGACCTAAATCTTCATGACCTGATTGCAACCACATATAGGCATTTGTCTTCCATTCAAAGTACCGATTGAGGACGGTTTGGTGTATGCCATTTGCAACCCCTAATATGCATGAACGAATGTGGTAGAAGATGAATTAGTTTACGAGCTTTAGATAAGATAAATAGGGTTGCGAAGAAGATTAGTAGGTTCTGTTGAATTTGTATGTGAATGGTCACGTGATGTTTTGAGCATTTAGTACACGTGGTAATGAAGATTAAAATTCAATTAACACCCATTTTCCACATCAACTTCTAAAGTGAATATGGTCACTAAAAGGTTTAAGTCAAAGAAATCTTCAAGTGACAAGATTGTTTTTAAAAAATATATATTTTTTACAGAAGAAAACCATAAGATCCCAAAATGGCAAGGGATAAATACCTATTACCCTTATTGTCCAATTTTTTACTGAAAAACCTACATGAAAAAAAAAAAACTTCCTTTTAAAATGAAGATAATAGTAAACTAAGATAATACTTAAATTATGAATAGTAATAATCAAATTATAAGCGAATCATATACAGTTTCTGGTTTAAGTATTTATATCTCCAATAAAATTCTAATCAATTTAAATAGTTTATACAATTTTTTTAGGAAACAATAATATTTCCACAGTTACTATACTTTTTTTTACATTCAATCAACATAAATTTGAACACTTAAATATTTAAAAACTTAAAAAAAATTAAAATAGAACACAATTAATATTCATTCCAAGTAACTAACACTTACATTACATTAAGAAAATAGCCTTGTGTAAGAATTCGTTTCCAAAAATAGTAAACTATAAATAAAATATTATGACCTTAGAATATCGTCTTTTTCATTTCGAGTTTCTGGGCAGGAAAGCATCATCACTATCCTGCCATTATCCATTTGATTTTGTTTATTTATTTATTTTTCAAAATTAAGAACACAAAACACTTTTCTTTCACCAAAATTTTCATGAAATAAAACATTATAGAGAGAAATGTAAGGAAAGAAATGAATCAATTAATAGCCCTTGTGATTATGTGATCATCGTAACAAAAGGTTAAAAGCTAGCACATTAATGCTTGTGTTCTTAATTTGACATTATTATTGTTGTTGTTTCTTTATTAATTTTGTGCAAAATGGAGAACACGACAATGATAGCACCGTCAAATGTTTCGGATAGTAAAATGATTTGTTATACTCCATTCATGACAACAACAAATGGTGTATGGCAAGGAGATAACCCTTTAGATTTTTCTATCCCTGTCTTCATTTTGCAAATAACCTTAATTGTTCTTGCCACACGTTTATTTGTTTGCATCCTCAGACCCTTTCATCAACCTCGTGTCATTGCTGAAATATTGGTAACTTCTTCTCTCTCTCTCTCTCTCTCACACTTTTTTTTCTTAATTATTGTGTGCATGTGTATGAGTTATGTGATGGTAATTTGGTGGAATCATTGGATGATATTGACAGGGTGGATTGTTTTTGGGGCCATCAGTTCTTGGAAAACATGAAACTTTTGCGAATATTGTATTTCCTCTAAAAAGTGCACTGGTGTTAGAAACAATGGCAAATATAGGGTTGATATACTTTTTGTTCTTGATTGGATTAGAAATGGACATGTCTATTGTGAAACGCACGGGGAGAAAGGCGATGTGCATTGCGGTTGCTGGTATGATATTGCCGTTTATTGTTGGTATTGGAGTATCCGTTGCTTTGAATGATAGAGACGCAAGTGTTAACGAAGTTAGCTATGTTCTCTATCTCGGTATTGTTCTATCTGTTACTTCGTTTCCTGTTCTCGCTCGAATGCTTGCCGAGCTCAAACTCATCAACACCGAGTTAGGAAAGCTTGCCCTTTCAACTTCCCTCATCAATGATATGTGTGCATGGGTTTTACTAGCTCTGGCTATTGCTTTATCAGAACAGAATTCAACTACTTTGGCTTCGGTTTGGGTTGTATTGTCGAATGTTTTCTTTGTTGGTTTTTGTTTTCTTGTTGTTAGGCCATCAGTGATTTGGCTGATCAAGAAAACCCCCGAAGGTAAACCGTTTAGCGACTTCCAAATATGCGTTGTACTCGTTGGTGTTATGGTCTCGGCTTTCATTACAGATGTTATTGGAATGCATTCGATTTTCGGAGCTTTTGTTTATGGATTAGTGATTCCAAATGGTCCACTTGGAGCTGCTATAATAGAAAAGCTTGAAGACTTTGTTTCCGGGCTTTTAATACCGCTTTTTTATGCTATTAGTGGACTTAAGACTAACATTACCTTAACACATGGAGGTCTTTCATGGGCGTTTATATTCACAGTCGTTCCTCTCGCTTGTTTTGGAAAGATCATCGGGACTCTTATCATTTCAATCCTTTTCGACATACCAACTCGTGATGGCGTTGTTCTTGGTTTACTTATGAACACCAAAGGTCTTATTGAAATGATTGTGCTAAATATTGGAAGGGAACAAAAGGTAAACCAACTCATATTTAGTATTACGATATACGTATATTAAGAATTCAAAAAAAAATATGGATCATACTATTATTATCGATTGACAGTGTAAAATCTTTGTGATATTGTTGCAGGTCTTGGGTGATGAAATATTTTCAGTTATGATTATTGTGACAATTATAATGACAGCAATAATTTCACCTGTTGTGACACTAATTTATAAGCCAAGGAAAAGGTTCATACCTTATAGAAAGAGAACAGTGCAAAGTTCAAGAGTTGATGCAGAGTTAAGGGTGTTGGTGTGCGTTCATGCTCCTAGAAATGTTCCAACAATAATCAATCTTCTAGAAGCAACATACCCAAACAAAAGGTCTCCAATATGGGCTTATGTGCTCCACTTAGTAGAACTCACCCGTCGAGCATCGGCGATGCTTGCTGTCCACGCCACTAGACAATCAGGAGGTCCGGCACTCAACAAAACGCAAGCGCAAACGGAACACATTGTCAGCGCATTTAGAAACTTTGAGGAACATGTTGGTTATGTCTCGGTCCAGCCTATGACGGCGGTTTCTCCTTACCCTACCATGCATGAAGACATATGCAATGCCGCGGAGGAAAAAAGGGTTGCCACCATTATCATTCCTTTCCATAAACAACAAACGGTTGATGGAGACATGTTAGAAACAAATCCAGCATTGAGAATGGTGAACCATAACTTACTACAAACCGCTCCTTGTTCGGTCGGGTTACTTGTCGATAGAGGCATTAACGGATCCAATCGATTAACTTCAAATCAAGCATCTCATCAGGTAGCTGTGTTATTCTTCGGTGGATCGGATGATAGGGAAGCGTTATCCTATGGATGGAGAATGTCAAGGCATCCAAGAGTTAATCTCACTGTAATGCATTTCATTCCAAGAAAAGACGAAACTCAAACTTTAAAGGCAGACGACGATCAACTAGACGATCCAAGGAGTTTAATTTCAAACAAACTAGACGAAGAATGCATAAACGAGATGAAAATGATTGTTGCGAGCAACGATTCAATGAGTTACATAGAAAAAGTTGTTAGCAACGGGGAGGAAACAGTTGCAGCGATAAGAGGAATGAACAATGTCAATGATCTCTTCATAGTAGGCCAAGGTCAGGGAAACTCATCATCAGCATTAATGGAAGGGTTGACGGATTGGAGTGAGTGTCCCGAGTTAGGAGCCATCGGAGATTTGTTAGCTTCTTCCGACTTCGAAACATCAGCGTCCGTTCTTGTTATGCATCAATATGTTGGACAAGGACCAGATGGAGAGGACATTTTTGTAGGTGAAAGACCATGGCAATCAAGTGATGAGTTTAATAACTTGAGACAACAACATAGGGGAAGATATACAACAGTGTCAACAGGGACAAATACTCTAGCACCCCAATTTTTATAAACTAGTGTTTTTTTAATAGTCTTACAAATTCTCTTTTGTAATAACATGAATAGAAAATCTTTTTTTTTTCAATTTTAAAATGTAAATTATGATGATAGTTGGTGTTATTGCATGAGAAATGCTTGACAGAATTGATTCAGCACAATTGAAACTATCCATCAATCACAGAAATCATCTTATATATAACTCTTAAAAAATGATAAAAATAAACATTAATAGTAATCTAACAATTATGATTTTCAATAGCGTAAAAAAACTTTACAGGAAAAGTTCATACTGATTAAATCTAATAAAAAAACACTAATTTGAACTTTTTGTTTAGAATGAATCTTTGCCTATGATCCACAACCAGCCAAGAGTACCACCAGAAAATATGCCACATAAAAGACAAATCACCAGTATATTCCCCAAAGCATTTTGCTCAGGAGCCTGCAATAATATCACATGATAAATAATAATATCGATTCAATCATTGCGCCAACATTTATTTATATTTATAAATTAACAATTTAAAAAAATAAGTAAAAAATTGTTAGTATAAACTTGCCTTGTAACCTCTTGGTGCAAGTGTGAAAACACAAACAGTTAGATAACCATTTGTGAGTCCTAAGAATGAGGTGAGAAATATCATCCATCCTTGATCGCCATATTTTGCGGTGAAATAAAATGCGGGAATCAATAAGAATCGAGAAAGGATTGCTATTAGTAAACCCTTTCTTGATTCCAACTTCAACCATTGCACTAGTGGAATATATCTTGCTATCAAATCCAATACATTATACATAACAATCAGAACAATTGGATACCTACAAGAAAATCATAACAAAATCAATTTCATTTTCATCTAAGGGAAAAAACCAGACTAACATATTAGCAGAAGACTAGGTACATTATGCATACCATGTGCCTAATTGATGTTCTCCTGTATTTTCGTACAAAAATCCAGGGAAGATCGATAGGGTTATGACGTATATAAGAAACAAATCAGCTGCATAGTCAATGTTCGCGTGAAACAGTTGTTTGTTGCTGAGCCGCTCCACTTGTTTGTGGTCGTGTTCGGCCTACAGAAGTTCCAAAACTTATCATGACATTATCGAAAAACTAAGACTAATGTATTATTATTTTGTTATATATGTCTTACTTGATCATTAGTCTTTGTTTGAATGCCTGCAGCAGCTAAGTCGGCTGTAACAGTTTTTGATCCCTCTGAGGCTGCTTTCGCACGATAGTATTTCACTATAGGTAATTTGGTGAAGTAGATTGCGTAGAGAAAAATACAAAGAAACTCGATGAATGTTGAGATCGCAAAGAATAGTACTGCATAGAAAAGAAAACAAGTACTAATAAGAAAACAATGTCGTAACAAAATCAACTAAAAAAAGGCGAAGAGACGAGAAGAATGTACAACGCACTCGCTCCTTTGCGAAGTCCATTGTTAGATTTCTCGAAAGCTAGCTTGGTTAGCACTCTGAGTAATGAAATTAGAGCACCTGATGCTGCCATACCAGCAAGGAAAGACTGCGTAAAGTTAACAATATTACGCATTATGAACAAGTTTAACTAAACAAAATCTATACTATAAATTTAATTCGAACAAGTTATGTGGAAGATGAACCTGCACGAATTCGGGACACATAAAATAGAGATCTCCGACCATACCACCTTCAACAAAAGCATCAGCAACTCCAAAACAAGCGGTTAGAAAACATATAACAAGATAAGGTCCAATTCCTCCTTTGCCTGATGTTGCAAGATCCAACTGTCATAACGTAACCCGATTATGGAAATCGGTCGTATACACGTTAAAAATCAGATACAAGATCAAGAAATTAAAACATGGAATTTGAAAGTGGTTTACTTACAATAAGAATCAAGAAAGTGGCAATAAAGAAGAGTGTGAATCCAACTACATTCCGGAGTCGAGTGTTGATCTTGGACTCATAGTGTGTCATTACTATCAATGTTCCAATTGCAAATGGTTGATAAACCAATGTAAGTACTCTTGAAGGATGATATGTTGGGAACAGTTGGTAATAGTAATCTCCTATGGTTAAGATACTGTTCCATGAAACTAGAGAACCTAGTCCAAGAATGAAACAAACTGCCATTGCTCTGATTTTCCCCTGTTTATATAAATTGAAATTGTAATATTTACATCAAATCACCATACACTATACTATATAGTAATGTCTTTAATAAGACACTAGACACATGTAATCAGTGTCTCGTGTTAAGTCAGTGTGACATTGACATGGACACCAAAAATGTACAATAGTTGACTGTGTTATGTCAGTGTCACACTGATACGGACATAGACACATGTAATCAGTGTCTGTGTCGCTCACACTATCAATGCATATAATCCGTGAATATGTCATACGCATGTAATCAGTGTTTGTATTGTGTCGGTGTCACATTGAGACGGCATTTTGTCTTTGTTCAGAGGTGTTTGTGCCATAAAGTTGAACACTTACCCCAGGTTTTCTTGGTTCTCCGGTGCCATTGCTAGTAATCGTATTGTCCATGACCATTTTACTCTACTTACAAAAGATAAGGTTAATAAGAATTTTAGCAACAAATAGCTCTAAGAGGATTTGAACAAACCCTATTTTGATCAAAAACCACATGGATGACTTATGAATTAATATTAAAAAATACAAATATGAATAAGAATCATGGTATGGTAGTAAGCAAGCATATTAACCTTAAGATGAGAGTGAGAGAGGATGAAGACAAGTTTGGTCTATAGATCCAATCATTTGAGGTTGTTTCATTTGAAAATTATTGATGATGTCTTCATAGCCTAGTAACATGATTAGGAACAGATCTGGTTTCTGAACTAATAATCACAATCAGCATAACCTCGTAACAACGTTGTTATCATCAACGTGACGTAAAGTTCTTTTCATTTTGTTTTATTATTACTGTCTTATATTTAATATTAGTAAAATTATTAAAGTTATTTTTATTAACATAAATAAATATAAAAATAATTTACACAAACTTCATCCAATAATTTTTTTCTCCACATATTGGTGCATGCTATTTATCAAGACAGAAGAATGATGCATCACAGAAATAAACAGAATGTGCAATTAGGTGAATCTGATAAATAAGCTTATAGAGAGAAAAAAAAAAACAGAAAGTGGAGATTTTTCATGGAGTAAACAAAAGAAAAAGAAAAAGAAAATATTTTTTATGTAAAAAGTAACAGTTATATTAAAGTGAAAATATAACATAAGAAAAAGAATACTAACCAATAATTCTTGTGGTTTGTTTGTACACAACTGAGTAGATTTTGGACTCTGGCTGCTAAGTGTTCATGTTTTCTTGGAACTGAACAGATAACGAATAGTATGATGAGTTTAAGACTTTTATAATTCAATTCCAAGATCCCAAGACTTATGTCAATATTAGCTGTCATTCATTTGATTCTCAATAATACTCTTTTTTTAATCAATTTTCTTATTATATATAACAATATTCTATTTCTACTTTTTTAGATATTTTCTTTAAAATGAAAAAAAATGAATTCAAAAAAAGAGTTTTTTGGATATTCTTTTATCATTTTTTTGGATATGATTACTCTTTTTTCCAACTTTGTTTTCTTTTGAGTTCAATTCACTATCAAGTTGGTTGCGTTCATTAAATGCTTTTACACTTTTTTATCTATTTCTGGTACAATGTGAAAGCTTGTAGTACTAGTATAAGTTTCACACGTTTCTTTGTCAAAAAAAAAAAAAAGGTTTCACACGTTTCTATAGTATCTTTGAATTTAATTTGGACAAGATTTTCTCATATTCTGAGTTCATATGGTTTTTTATTAGGGATAGCTAGCAATGACTATCATTGTATTGGAATAAATATCATATTCTTGAGTACCTCATACCGTGCATGTATATATTATTATATTAGTATATGAATATCTATGGATTTTGAGATATATATAAATATGTATGAGTATTAATAAATAGTATTATTTAAATAAATAAATATATTTATTTTTTGAAAAAAATGGTAAAAAAAAGTTCCAATAATAATAATAATAATAATAATATATTAAATTCATTTTATTTCTTCTTTTACCACATAACTAACAAAAATAATAATAATAATAATAATAATAATAATCTTTTCATATAAAAATATAAAATAAATAATAATATGAATAATAGTTTAAATTCAACAAAAATAATATTTAAATTTGATAATAATTACACGTGTTAAGAATAAAAATTATTTACTTTTTATATTCAATCCCTGTAACTACTTTTTAATAAAATAATAAGATTATTATTAATAAAATAATAATTAATATGATATTAACATTTAAAAATGATAAATAATAATAAAAAATGTTGATAAAAAATGATCATCTTATGCAATTTTAATATTCCATCTTATAGCCCAAAGACATGGACGTGGAATGATGTAATATTTAAATGATTTTTAGTTAAGTATTTTAAAGCTCGCAAAAGATTCTAATTATTTATCTTCTTATGTAATATTTTGATATGAATAATATGATAGTCTTTTTTGAAATTATTTCAATTTATATTAATGAAAGTGAGTGTATCAGATGATTATGGCGTATTAAGTTAAAATTGACACATCCCTCTTAGTAGTTAGTCACTCTAAAGCGTAAGTAGTAAATTTTAGAATACATTGATCTCGAATCGGGCTCAAACCTGGGGAACGGTCCTCAGTGATATAAAAGTTTACTCCAAAGTTTACTCCAACTCGCAACTATGGGACAAGTAACAATGAAATGAAGCCATTAAAGGTGAAAATGATGAAACATAGGCAAAAACGTTGAAACAAAATCGTAGGAGAAAATGATGAAACAAAATCGTAGGAGAAAATTATGAAGTAAAATTATAGGCAAAAATGATAAAAACAAAATTGTTGTGAATCGAATGCCTTTAGAAATAAGGTATAAATTGTTTCTTTATGATCAAGAAACACATAAGGGTAGAAAAGATAGAAAAACAAGAAGAACAACAAGGATTGGTTATAACTGTTATTATTTACTTTCTCTTCAATCAAGATTACAAGTACACAAGAATAACAAATAACCCTCTCACCCTAAATTAGGATTTGTTGTATGCAATGATGAGAGACTAGTATGCTATTTATAATAAACCTAACATACTAAACTAATGGGCTTTATCACAAATACTATTACAAGCTAACTTAGGGTATAAGCTAACTTAAATAATTGGACATAAAAAACAGACCCAATTCGATGCTAACAATCCTTGCATTCTTCGACCACTTCATGCTTGACCCTTCTTCGACTATAGCATACAATACTTCGACACCAGCATGTGAGCAACCTTCGACTGCATACTACAACTCGGTCGAAATGTCGAAACTAAGAAGCTACCTTAGACCAACTAGAGTTTGATTCCAATATCTCACAAATCTCCACCTTGGAACAAACTCTGATATCAAAGAATAAATTAGCTTTCTTCATGCAGCTTTATCAACTGCATACAGTGGAAAAGCTTGCAACTGAACAATGTCTTAATGATCATATCAGTAACATTGTGATATGTCGAAACCTTTAGCACTTGGACTTCTCCATGCTCGATTACCCCTCTGACAAAATGCAACCTCACATCGATATGCTTGGTTTGCTCATGATAGGCTGAGTTCTTTGACAGGTGTATTGCACTTTGACTATCACATTTAACAGTGATAACTCGACCTTGAAGTTTCAGCTCCTTCGCAAAACCTTCAAGCCACAATACTTCTTTCGCAGCTTCAGTTAAGGAAATATATTCTGCTTCAATGGTTGATAATGCGACAACCTTCTGAAGTGTTTCTTTCCAACTAATTGTTGTACTAAACATAGTGGAAATATATCCAGAAGTAGATTTTCTAGAATCCATACAACCTGCATAATCAGAGTCAACATATCCTCAAATTACTACTTTACTATCTTCACCCAAGGCTCCACCATAAATTAGGACTCTATTCAGAGACCCATTTATGTACCTTAGAATCCACTTCAATGCTTGCTAGTGAGCTTTTCCAGGATTAGCCATGTACCTGCTTACAAGACTTACTGCATATGTTATGTCGGGTCTAGTACATACCATATCATACATCAAAGAACCTACTATATTAGAATATGGGATGATATTCATATAATCTCTTTCGACCTCAATACTGAGACACTGATCGATACTCAGCTTGAATTGAGGGTTTATTGGAGTCACAACAGGCTTTGAATTCGACATACCAAAATTGTCAAGAATCATTCGTAGGTATGCCTCTTAAGATAGGAATAATTTCGACTATTTTTCTCTCTTTGAATGTCAATCCCAAGAATCCTTGATGCAACTCCCAGATCCTTCCTTTCGAACTCTTTATTGAGTTCAACCTTCACCCTCATTACATCTTCGATATTGTTGCTTGCTATGAGAATATCGTCAACATAAAGCAGCATGGCAGAGTATGGTTTTTGATGGAGCCTCCAACGCACTCGACAATGACATCTGTGCTATAATCATATCCCCCGAGGACTGTCATACTCCTTTCACCACCCGATTATGTTTCAATTGTACCAATAATATGGCGGAGTATGAAGCATACATCATGGGTCTCAAAGCTGTTATTGACCTAAGGATCAAGTTCTTAAGTGTATTTGGGGATTCAACCTTGGTAATAAGTCAAATCAAAGGATAGTGGGACACAAAGCATCCTAATCTCATCCCCTAAAAAGAACATATGTTGATATTGCTTCCACACTTTGAAGAGGTCACCTTTGAACATTTCCCACGAGAAGAGAATCAATTAGCGGACGCACTAGCTACCATGTCATCTATGTTCAAGGTCAAGTGGGACAACGAGGCTCCTCGAATCACTATTGAGAGGTTGGATGAACCGGCATACTGCTATGAGATTGACACTGAAGAAACAGCAGACAAACCTTGGTTTCATGAAGTAAAAAGGTATCTCGAGGCTCAAGAATATCCTGAGGGGGCATCTGTCAATGATAAGAAGTTTCTGAGAAGGTTCGCCACAAAGTTCTTCCTCGGTAATGGAATCCTCTACAAGCGCAATCATGACTCTACTTTACTTCGGTACGTAGACAAGAGCAAAGCAGAGAGGATCGTGGTAGATTTATACGAAGGTACCTTTGGCACCCACTCTAGTGGATATACCATGGCTAAAAAGATCCTATGGGCAGGATACTATTGGTCCACTATGGAAGCAGACTGTCATCAGCATTCTCGAACTTGTCACAAATGTCAGATTTACGCTGATAAAGTACATGTACCTTCGGTTCCCTTGAATGTCTTGACTGCTCTCTGGCCCTTTGAAATGTGGGGCATTGACATGATCAGAGAGGTTAGACCTACCGCTTCCGATGGGCATCGCTTCATCCTAGTGGCCATTGACTATTTCACAAAGTGGGTTGAGGCTGCCTCTTTTGCTACTGTTACCAAGAATGTCATGGCGCAGTTTATCAAGCATAACCTGATTTGCAGGTATAGTGTGCCAGAGAGAATCATCACGGAAAATGGTACAAATCTCAACAATACGATGATCACCGAACTCTGTAAACAATTCAAGATCTAGCATCATAATTATTCCCCTTATCGACTGAAGATGAATGGAACTGTGGAGGATGCTAATAAGAATATCAAGAAAATTATACAAAAGATGACGGTGATATACAAAGACTGGCATGAGATGTTACCATTTGCTATTCATGGTTATCGCACCTCAGCACGTACGTCAACAGGGGAAACACCTTATTCTCTGGTATATGACATGGAGGATGACTTGCCTATCGAGTTTCATATCCCTTTTTTGAGGATCATGAAGGATGCGGGCTTGAACGAAGACGATTGGATCCAGACTCGACTTGATCAACTAAATCTGATTGATGAGAAAAGGCTTACTGATGTCTGTCATGGACAAATGTATCAAAAACAGATGATCAATACTTTCAATAAAAAGGTCAGACGTCAAGTATATCAAGTGGGTGATCTGGTAATCAAGCGCATCATGCTGCCACAAGGTGATCCCAGGGGAAAATAGACTCCCACGTACAAAGGGCCATTTGTGATCAAGAGCATATTTTCTGGTGGAGCCATGATTTTGACCACCATGGATGGTGACGACCTTCTTCACCCTGTTAATGCAGATATAGTGAAAAAATACTACGCATAAATAAAGACCCACTAGGTTGACTGGCCTAGGCAAAAATAAGAGCATCTCGGCGAACCAAAAGGGTTCGGGCAAAAATTAGGGATGAATACAAAAAATATGTACACCCGGCAAGTCGAAAACCCGAAAAGGCAGCTTGGGCAAAAAAGGGTATCCCAGTGGACTGAAAACCCGGGAGGGAGGTCCAGGAAAAAATTAGGGATTTGAAGCATATCACTATGTCCCGTTGGATCATCTTGCGATCAGACTTCAGTATCAACTATCAAGCTCAAACGGTACCGATCAATCCAGTCAGCTTCTGACGCCTCTCTGGCCCAACCAATTTTGTTTATTTTATATTTGATTGTTTCTGTTCTATTACTGGATGTAATAGCCACCCTAATGGCAAAGACGCGCGCATTAAGGCATTGATCTATAAGAGTGTGGGTTCGATCTCTGCCTTTTGCAACATTTTTTTTTTATATTTTTCAATTTTTGCAGGTTTAATATATTTTGTGCAGCGCTCATCTTCCTAACACCAACAAATGCATGGCGCAGTGGAAAACAAGGCAGGAGAAGACCTAGAGGGAATGGGTTCAACACCCACCCCATGCAGTTTTCCTTCTTTTTTTGATTTTTTTTAAATTTATTTTCCTTCCCCTAACCCTATTTTTTAATTAACCTAAGAAACAAACCTTTTTTAACCCTAATTAATTAGGTTTAGGTTTTCTTAATTAATCTTTAATCTTCTTGGTTTTTAATTAATTAATTAAGTAACCCTTTTTTTTTAATTTTAAAATTAATTAAAATTTTAGGTTTTAATTAATTATTATCATAAATTATCTTCTACAAAAATCACAAGAAAAACATGTTCTTTTCTATTTTCTATTTTTTTTTTCCTTTTTCTTATTTCCATTTAAATTTCCTAGATCAAATGTATAGGACGCTTTCTCGAATGTAAATAGATTAGATTTATTTTTCTCACATTTTTCCTATTATGTAACTACTCCGAGTATGTAATATTTTTAGGATTTACTTTCCCGCATCTTTCATTCTTATGTAACAGCCCCAAAACCTTGTAATAGCTTAGGTTTACATTTCACACTTTATATTCCGCACTATATTTTATTCAACTTTTAGTAATGTATGATAAGACTAAAATTAATCGATAGAAAACCCTAATTCACGATAAATATAACTAAACTGAACATACTTTTCACACTCACACCTCTAGGGTAACCTCTCTTTGTTGCCTTCGAATAAATGGTCACGTCTCTCGAAAGTAGGGATACTTTAGCAAAAGACCCTCGAATAAATATCATAGTCCCTCGATGACCCTTCGATGCTGCCCACGAAAAATGATTTAGTCCCTTACAAAATTGCTAAAGTATCCTTACAAGTTTCCTTCGATGACTCTTCGTCTGTCCCTTCACATCGAATAGATAGGGCTGCTTACCAACTAATGGTATGGATAGTACTATCTCTAAAGGAGAAGGAAAAGAATAAGAATGACCTTGAGTGGGTAAGGAAATTTTAATCGCTTGCTCATAAGTCTTTTCTAAAAAAACAAAACATTTCTCACATCATATTTTTCAAGCAAAATATTTTCAAACACTTTGTATATATTATTAAGAATCGATACGAGAATCATTACAAAGTTAGTCGTACTTTGCCTTTTCAAAACTATTTTCAAGTCACACATACACAAAGCAAGTTTTCAAAAGTGAGATAAGTGAATAAGAGCCCGTAGATAACTATGGATGAAAATGGTGCTAACACCTTCCCTTTTCATATCTTACCCCCCACCCCCACCCCTCCCCCGAACTCAAAATCTATCAAAAGGTCTTTCCTATTCTTTTCACCTTTCCTAAATATTGGATAAAAGAAAAGTCGGTGACGACTCTAGCTATCCGTATATTTGGATAAAACACTAAACAAGTCAGTTCTCCCATCGTATTACACATGTATAACACAAATAACCATATTCTCTTCCTCGTTAGCGATGGAAATGCATCACTTATCGAGATGGTAAACCAGACAAATTAAGATGAAAATATTATAGTGGTTAACTCACCCCACACAAATCGAGAGAGTATACTCTACTCCCCTTATGAGTATAATTTTCCCCATTTAGCATAATTAAAAAGTGGAGAAAACAAGATAAATATATTAACAAAACATATAACATCACTTATTTGAGAAGAAATAAGCAAAATAAATTTCATAGATAAGCAAAGAAGACTACAAAATAAGGTACTAGAAAAATAACAAAAAAAAGAAAGCAATAAAATATTAATGAAAGATATTTATAGGTTCCATCCTCATCATCATCGCAATCTTCGTCATCATTGTCCAAAAACCTAATAGGAACCTTCGCCCATGTACTTTCCAATTGCTCTGCGATGAAGTTAGGTTTTTCAAAAATTTGGGTAAACATTATATTGTTATCTTGAGTGATTTCTAGGATGGATTTGAGGAGAGATTTTGTGGTAGGTGTTGAGGGCATCTCATAGTCAAACTCATCTGAATTTGGTGGCTTTGGTCACATGGGAGCTTGTGGAGCTTGCTACTCAATTGCATTGTACACCCAGACCTCATTCATGTTTCTGATTTTCATTCGTTAAAACTTGATTGTCGTCATATGAAGAGATTGTGACATATTTATCACCTTCTAAACTAAGTCAAACATGAATCATAATATTAGTAATCAGTTTCCTATATGGAATTACCATAACCACTATTTATGAAAGAGGACAACTTCTCTATCCATCACAAAAAGTTGAATAGTGTACCTTCAACCAATCACATGCTACAATTTAATTCTAACATATTTATTTATTAATTAGTGTAATTGTTTGTTGTTTACAAGACATTTTATATTGAAGGTAACCTTACTCAACTTTTTTAGTTGGGTAGATAAGAATTCACCTTTATGAAATCTAACATATGTTGAATTACCCCCCACTAACCTTGTTGGTTTCAACATTGTTAGTGAGGATCCAAGTAACCACAACACCGGTTCTCAAAAATTTCTCAAGGTTGAACTTCCTTGGGACTAACACCCGAGTAATCACATAAAAATGAATCGGCAGGTCTTAATCATATATCCAACTTTATGAGGAGCCATATGACTCGTCACAATATTAGAAAAAGAGACTAGATAGTAGTGTAAAATTCAAAATCATCTAAGTCACTTAAATAATCACAAGAGTATAGAGACCCATCATAGAGCAGGCCCAAAATTTCCCTAAAATCTTCAATGAAAAGAGAAATTGGGTTTTACATACCTCAGATGTTATTACCCCATCTTTGTAATTGAGATATGAGTAGAATTTTCACGAGCTTTAGGTACATTGCCTCTAGTTTGGTGCTAATAAAATCTTTAAGATCAGTTTGATTGAAGGCATCAAAGTACTCAAAATCACATAATAGAGCATTTGATGAAGTGCTTGTTAAAGTGATTTTCTTGGATGGAGGTTGAAAAGTATTCAGATTCAAAACTTGTTGAAGAAGAGCGAGGTGATGTTATTATTCTTTTGGGTTCAAGATACAAAAGTCATTTCACGCCGAAAGCAATGCATACTTTTTTATCTCCACTTTTTACTATAATCTTCTTAAATCTTGAACTGATTTAGGTGTTGGAGTGTTAACCTGTCCATTCAGCGCCACCATATCGAAAATCAACACCACCGATTCATAATTTCTCACCCCTTACTTCCACTAATTCTGATTCCAATATGAACAAAATCCATGTAATCAAAAGAAGTAGAAATAGAACTAACACTTAAAACACATTTTTTAAGTTCATGCATTTCCTCGATTAATTTTTCATTTTCGTTTTGCAATATGATTTTTAGAAGTGGCGATGATATCTTTCAAATCTTTTTGCATCTTTATTAAGATTCTTACGTATAAAATATACTTCATTGAAGATTAATTCATATTTAACTTTACTTACCTCGTCTTCCTCGTAGTATGTCATAAGACACAAGTTATTTTCATCCTCTTGCTTTTGATTCATTAGATGAGTCTATACTATTATCATCTTAATTGAATTCATTAGATAAGTTTGATTAATCATTTCTTTTTATGGAGGCTCTTTTCTTCTCATATTTTTCATTATGAATCTTATCTTTTGGCAAGGATTTTGGGTTTGTGTTTGGTTAAATAAATGGATGTGTAATATGAAAGATAATATAGGTCAAAATTTTTTACCTTATAATGTATTAGAATATGGTAATTAGGTATTTTAGGAATATTAAAATTTTAAGTAATTTAAATATTTTAACTGAATTTTTTATTAAGTCATTTAATTTATTCATTTTAAAAAACATTCCGTACATATTTGTAAATTTTTTATAATTTATATGGATTAATTTTTAAAAAAATTCAAAACTTATACAAATATATGTGATGTTTTGAAAATCAATAAAGACCCTGAAATATAAAGAAAAAATATAGGAATTAATTTGTAAAATTTAAACGTGTAATTTTTTTTCAATATGTATAAATTAATTTAAAATTTACATTACATAAAATAAAAAACACATTTGAAATTCTTACTATTTAATTGATATTTAAAATTTATCGAATTTGACATACACAAAATATTTATCAAAACAAAAACTTCATAAAATTTCTCCATTTTAAAAATACTCTAAATATATAGTCAAAACAATAGAATTTAAAAAAAGGAATCTGAATTGCTAAATTTCATAAATTGAAGACAAAATCCTATTCAAAAACAGCCTAATGTAATAGTGTACAATTCTGAATTTTATTTCCTTTTTTCACACTAACTTCATTTATGATGTGAAATTCCACGAATCATGTCCCGTTGCATCTAAGATAAGAACATTTTGCTTCTACACTTTTTTAATTTCAAGTTATTTGTCAAACAAAATATGTTTGCATTCAACCATCATTTAGGACACAAAAACTACCGCAAATTAATTAGATATTAAATGCCTACAAAAGAACGAGGAAGGAATAGAACGTTGAAAAAGTCCACAAATATTGGGACAACTTTTTTTCTTTTTGATATAAATTGGGACAACTTTTAGTTCCCATCACTTTGTTAAGTTGTTGTGGTCCCCTAATAAAATGGGGTAGATAGTTTATTTGGTCCCTTTAATTCCCCAAAGTCAAATGATATAAATAAATAGGATTTATTAAGTAAATTGGGTCATGAATCTCTTTTGAAAAAAATTACATAAATTAAAATAATACAATTAGATACAATGGTTAATGCATCTTCTATGTTAAAATGTTTGGGATTTTTTTCTTTTCATCTTTATATTTTCTTAGTTATTTATGGTGAAATTCCGTTTTTATTTCTAAAATTCAAAGATGTATTTCTGAACACACCAATTTTATTTTTTCTAAGATGTTTTCAAAGATGTGTTACCGAAATATTTCTTTTTCTTCCAAAATCAAGGGTGTTTTAGAGATACATATCCGAATTTGGATATTACAGTAACAAATTTTAACTATCAAACACCTCAAACACCTCCAAAATCTCTACTTTCAAAACTCATTCAAGTTTGTCTACTCATTTGTAGTTGTTACAACTCAATCCAACTCTCAATTTCAACACATTTTAACAACTATGAAAGCTTCAAAATTGAGTAAATTCTCCGATCCTTTTTAATCTTTGCATTTATATTTTAAGTTGTTTAGATTATGTATAACCTGTAAAAGGCTTGCTTTTATGTGTAAAAATTGAATTTTGGTGTAAAAATTGGATTTTGGTGTAAAAATGATGTTGTTAGGTTGAAGCTTTAGTTATGGAAGTCACAGGTTTTTTCAGAAATACATCTCTGAAAACCCCTCTGAGGAGTTTCGGAGATGCATCTCCGAAAATAGGCCTGAGTTTTTTTTTTCCAAACATGTTCTTGTTGTTCGCTTACCTTTGATTAACAATTATTTATTTATTCAGAAAAATGACAAAGAACCCCAACAAATTAAGACTTGGTAGGCCTAACATAACTGCATCCACTCGATGAGAGAAAGCTGAACAGACTACAAGGCGTCGAGGACGTGGTCAGATACCACGACAGGAAGTAGAGGGAACATCAACTTCTGCTCCGAGAAGTCGTCTTTCACGTGCGTCCTCGTCTAGGGATTACGAGGAGGAGGAACCTGGGCGGGTTCAGGTTTTAGAACCCGAAATGGTTGATTTTTCGGAAGTTGAGGAGGAGGCTAACCTGAGTTTTCTAAGAGGGTCGTCTGACATCTCCCTCTTGATCTATTACACTGATCATGTAGCTCGATATGGTTCTACACAGTGTCACATTTTGTCATGACACCGGATGCACCTAGACGTCCACCTAGGTCAGTTTATAAGGAGATCTTAGAGAACCAGCAGGCCAGGGATGCCCATGCCATTGATCTCTTGTCAATCTGTCAACGGATATAGATGATTAGGCGGGAGGCTTTGAATATAGGCATCATTGACAGGTGCGGTCCTGAGGCATTGGCCATTATAGAGAGAGTTGTTGGGGAGGCAGAGAGTGCGGCGAGATACAGGAGACAAAGGAGGGGCCAAGGAGTGAGGATCAGGCATACGCAGTAGGCTATGCTTTTTTTATTTCAAAATAATTTATGAATAATTATTGTATTATTATTTTTATTTTAAACAATTTATTGTGTCTATTATCATTTTTTATTTCTTATCATTTTTCATTTGCATTTTTATTATCGTTTTCATCTAATTATTTATCAACACATTGATGAATTTTTTTAAAAAACATCACTGTCCAGGGTTTCGGAGATGCATCTCCCAAAGAACCAAATCATAGTGTTTCGGAGATGCATCTTCGAAAATATCATTGCATATTTAAATATAACGTCCAAGTCCAAACAAATTGTTTTTGATGATGCATCTCTGAAACACCTTGTATTAGGGTGTGTTCGGAGATGCATCTCTGAATAGTATTTTTGGGTTTTCAGGGGTTTTTGTTAGAATAATAATGTAAGTGTGAGTAAGTGGGGAAATAATCTCACATTAGGTAGGAATATTGAGACTTGAGAATATATAAGTGGGAGAACTCACTCACCTATCACCTTAAGGTTTTAGGTGGATAAGTTATGTGTGTCTCACAAAGATGCATAATCCCTAACTCTGTATCAATGCTCCTAGTAACCCCCCCCCCCAACAAATTGGTATCCAGAGCTTCTGGTTACTGTTCTTGATCGAGTTTTCAAGAATTTCACATGAAAGATTGTGTTTCTAGGGCAAGTCAATCAACCGTTGCAAAGATGGCGAATGATAAGGGAATTTTGAATTCTCTTTCGATGCTTGACGATAAAAATTGGATCCGATGAAAACACATATGCAATCCTTGTTTGGCTTCCATGAAACTATAGAAACAGTTATCGACAGTGTTCTTGTGCTGGTTGTAAATACAACCGATGAACAGAAAAAAGCTCACAAGAAAGTCAAGAAGAAAGGTTACAAGGATTCTTATTGCACTCAAATGACGGTCGACACTGCTAACTTCGACAGGATTTATCATGCTGAAACGATGAAGGAGGCATGAGATATCTGGTGAAGTATTACAAAGGAGGTGAGAAAGTCAAGGTTGTCAAGTTACAAACCTTGTGTCAACAATATGAGTTGTTGTCCATGGGAGAAGATGAAAAATTTGTAGAACATGTATCGAAGGTTCAGAAACTTGTCCATCTCATTAAGGGATGTGGTGAAACCATAACTAATAGGATGATAGTTGAGAAGGTAATGAGAACGTTGACCTCTCACTTTGATCACATTATCATATCTATTCAAGAATCCAACAATCTTTAAACCATAAAAGTGGAAGATTTGGTTGGTTCGTTGGAGGCGAATGAGATGACGATTGTTAAAAGGAAAGGAGTTCAGGACTCAATACAAGCACTGCAAGCTCATACATGGAAAAGGAATGGTGATTCCAACAAGTTTAAAGGCAATTTTGACAAGACTCGTGGAAAGAAGTCTCACCCTTACATGCATAAGGTCGAAGATAGAGCTTCTGAATCTTCAAAAAGAGGAGGAGGAAACTATCGAAAGGACAAAGAAGGTAAAAAAGGTGTGCAGTGTTATAACTATAAAAAATGGGGTCATTGTAGCCAAGAATTATTGGTACGGAAAAGACAATGGATCGACATGCAAGGACGAAAGAGCAAACCTTGCACGCCAATATTCATATGACTCTGAAGGTGGCATGGTGGTTATGGCTGCAGTTGCAGATAACCATGTCGAATCCAAGATCTAGTTCCTTAACTCGGGCTGCTCGAATCACATGACTGGTCAAAAGGAGTGGTTGTAAGATTTTGATGAGTCAAAGAAAAGCAATGTAAAACTTGCTGATAAGAGTTCGTTGCAAGCAGAAGGTACTATCCACATAATCTTTCAAATGAGTAATGGAGGGAAAGCTATGATCAAAGATGTTCTATATGTAACTGGATTGAATTGCAACTTGCTAACTGTTGGACAACTAGTCGAAAAAGATTTCTCAGTTGTCATGAAAGATGGAGTTTTGAAATTTTTCTACACCAAGAACAATTCGGTCTTAAAATCTCCTATATCGAAGAATAGGATGTTTAAGACTATGATTAGTTCGACTGAAGTACAATGTCTAAAAATTGTTGTCGACCACAAGGATAGTTGTTTGTGGCATTTGAGGTTTGGATATTTGAAGTTTCGATCACTCGATCAGCTTATTAATCAAAATATGGTATCTGGTATCCCAAGTCTTGAGATTCCAGACAAACTTTGTGAAGGTTGTTTAGTTGGAAAGCAATCCAAAAATTATTTTGTTTCGACTATGCCAATGAGATCATCCTGCATACTTGAAGTGGTACATTCAGATGTATGTGGCCCGTTCGAAGAATATACCATTGGTGGAAACAAATATTTTACTTCGTTTGTCGATGAGTTTAGTCGAAAGCTGTGGATATATGTGATTAAGAGAAAATACGAAGTATTTCAAATCTTTAAGCGATTCAAGATGCTTGTCAAAAACCAGAGTGAGAAGAGGATTAAAGTTCTGTGAATAGATGGAGGTGGAAAATACACTTCGAAGATGTTTGAGAAATTATGTGAAGAGCATTGTGTTGATCATGAGGTAACTGCTCCTTATACTCCTCAACATAATGGAATTGTAGAAAGTAGAAACAAAACTATATTGGATATGGCGAGATGCATGTTGAAGCAAAATAATTTTCCAAAATCTGTATGGGGTGAAGTTGTTTCGACTACAACTTATATTTTAAACAGGTGCCCTACCAATATATTGAAGAACAAGGTTCTTGAAGAAGTATGGAGTGGCAAATGACCATTAATGAGTCATTTAAAGTTGTTTGGCTCCATATATTACAAGCATGTTCTTGATGCGAGAAGAAGGAAGCTTGATGATAAGAGTGAACCTATGATTCTGGTAGATAAAAATGGTGCATACAGGCTATTCAATCCAGTTAATGAGAAGGTTGTGTTGAGTCGAGATATTACGATTGATGAAAATTCAGTCTGGGATTGGAATTCTATTGATGCAATTAACAAGCCAGCGATGAACTCTGATTTCGACAAAGATGATGAAGTCGAGGTCGAAGGAATTATTGAGAATCCAGTCGAAGCAGTTGCTGACATTCCCGACACAACCAAAGTCGAAGAGGATGTGGCTAGCATAATCCATAGATCTCAACGAAATAGAGTACCTCCAACAAGACTTCATGATTATGAAGTAATAGGTGATGATGATGTTACACCAGATGGAGAATTAGTTCATTTTGCTTTACTTGCAGGTGCTGAACCAATTAGATATAGTAAAGCTTTGAAAGCTAAACAATGGAAGTTAGCTATGCTCGACGAGTTACATGCAATCGAAAGAAACAACACATGGGAGTTAGTCGAATCGCCAGCACATATAAAAACTATCAAAGTAAAGTGAGCGTTCAAGTTGAAACACAAAGATGATGGGTCGATAGCAAGATATAAATAAAGATTAGTAGCTCGAGGTTTTCTTCAAAGAACATGACTCGATTACTCTAAAGTATTTTCTCCAGTAGCAAGATTGGAGATTTTTCAACTAGTGGTAGCCTTGGCATGCAACCAAGGCTGGTCGAAATTTCATTTAGATGTGAAATCGGAATTTCTGAATGGTCCTTTAGACAAAGAGGTCTATGTCACATAACTTCCAGGGTTTGTGATTCAGAAGGAAGCGAGTAAAGTATATAAGTTGCATAAAGTGCTTTATGGTCTCAAGCAGGTACCTAGGACATAGAATAAGAAGATTGACTTATACTTAGTCGAATTAGGATTTGTCAAATGCAAGTCAGAGTATGGTGTCTATGTTCAGGTTGTAGCACAAGATATAATAATCACCAACTTGTATGTCGATGACTTGCTGGTAACTGGAAATAACTTAAAGAACTTGTTGAATTTCAAAGAGCTGATGATGAAGGGATTTGAAATGTCGGATCTGGGAAAATTATCTTATTTTCTAGGCATGAAATTTCAAATGTCGAAGCAAGGTATGGTGCTACGTCAAAGGAAATATGTCAAAGAAATACTTAAGAGATTCAGAATGGATGGTTCAAATCATGCAGAAGGCCACCCTAAGGAGCTAATAATAGGAAGTATTAATGAAGGAGTCAAAACCATATCAAGGGAAGTTGTGTCAAATTCTTGCTTTGTTTCAAAATTTGAACCAAAAAATGTCAAAGAGGCCTTGACTGGTGATTTCTGAATTCATGCTATGAAAGATGAACTTGGTCAATTCAAGAGATATGAAGTTTGGGACTTGGTACCAAGACTTGAATGAGTAAATGTTATTGGTACTAAATGGGTGTATAAGAACAAGTCAGATGAACAAGGGGTTGCCACCAGAAACAAGGCCAGACTTGTTGCTCAAGGATACACTCAGATAAAAGGAGTGGACTTTGATAAAACATTTGCTCCTGTAGCTCGTTTGGAATATATCATACTACTACTTAGAGTGGCATGTCTCTTGAAGTTTAAGTTGTTCCAGATGGATGTTAAGGGTGCCTTTTTAAATGGCTATGTTAATGAAGAAGTGTATGTTGAACAGCCAAAAGGATTTGTTGATCTTTCCTTCCCAAATCTTGTGTTAAAGTTAAAGAAGGAATTGCATGTTTTAAAACAGGCTCCAAGAGCTTGGTATGAGAGGTTGAATGAGTTTCTCATTAACCATGGATATAGAAAGGGAGGAATTGACAAAACTCTCTATATCAAAGAGAAAGGTGGAAAACTTTTGATAGCTCAAATTTACGTGGATGATATTGTTTTTGGAGGGATGTCAGATGAAATGGTCCAACAATTTGTCAAACATATGCAATCTGAATTTGAGATGAGTTTGGTGGGTGAATTAACATTCTTTCTGGGGATGCAAGTCAAGCAGATGGAAGACTCCATTTTCCTTTGTCAAAGCAAGTATGCCAAGAATATTGTGAAGAAATTTGTATTGGAGAATGCCAGCCATAAAAGAAATCTTGCTCCTACACACTTGAAGTTATCCAAAGATGAAAAGGGAGTGAATGTTGATCAAAGTTTATATAGAAGCATGATTACTAGCCTTTTGTATCTTACTGCAAGTAGGCCAAATATAACTTTTGTTGTTGGAGTTTATGCTAGATATCAAGCAGAACCAAAGTGAGTCACATCAATCAAGTCAAGAGAATTATGAAGTATGTAAATGGCACATGCGAGTATGGAATGATATATTCTCATGATTCAAATTTAGTTCTTGTGGGATACTATGATGCCGATTGGGTTGGGAGTGTTGATGATAGGAAAAGTATCCTCTGGTGGATGTTTCTTCTTAGGAGATAATTTGTTCTCGTGGTTCAGTAAGAAATAAAATTGTGTATCGATATCTATAGCTGAAGCTGAGTACATTGCTTCAGGAATTAGTTGTTCTCAACTTTTATGGATGAAACATATGCTATCTGAATATAATGTCACACAAGATGTTATGAAATTATTTTGTGACAACTTGAGTACTATTAATATTTCCAAGAATCATATTCAACATAGTAGGACTAAGCACATTGATATCAGGCATCATTTCATTAGAGAGATTGTTGAAGGAAAAGTTATAACTCTTGAGCATGTTAGAACTAAAAATCAGCTTGCTGATATTTTTACCGAAGCTCTAGATGCAGTTCAGTTTGAAAACTTGTGAAGGAGACTAGGGATTTGTATCTATTAGCTATGGATAGTGTCAAAAAAGGGAGATTACTTGGTGGAACACATGTCCCAAACATTGTTGTGACATCTTCCTAGGTGAAGACCCTACTGACAAAAGTAATGATGTTGTTGCTGGTAGTAAAGTTGTTACATCTGTTGGTGTTGATACTGATGGAGAAGGAGAAGAGTATGATGCCGAGGGTGATTCATAATTATGGATTCTGTGATTCCTTTTGGTTTTTCTTTGTGTACTTGTTTTTATTGGTTTATGATTTTGTAAGGGTTAAATGCCCAGAATTTGATTAGCATATGTGCTAATGTGTTCTTGGTTGCTCACCTTTGTCATATTATGGCTAAAAAGGGAGAGTAATGTGTGATCTATGATCTAACCACTTATTTCTACTTTTGAGGGGGATAATTTTATACTCACTAAAGTTTTACTTAATAGGTTTTGAGGGGGAGTCCCTGTTCACGATTGGACTGTTATGAAGAGTTGTCAGACATTATGTCCTAACATGTTGAGAATTTATTTTTTCTCTTGGCTGCTGTGTTGAGTAGCTTCCACTAGCTAATACTCTGATATTGTTGATGCTTATATCTCTAATGAATTAATTTATGCCGTTGTGCCTCTGATATTTGTGTTTGATTTATTTTTAAACCTGAGTTGTTTTTTATGTTTATGTGTGCAATGTTTTTAAGTTGTTTTAGCCAAAATAAGCCAAAGAGGAAGATTGTTAATTCTCTATTTTTTGTGATTGGAATTATGTTTGGTAAAACTAACTTAGCATAAACATGTGTTATAAGACGTTCTAAACCTGCAAGAGAAACATGTCGAACACGACGTCCTATCCAGTTTATCCGACATGTTTCCTGTTACACTTGTTCACTTGGATTTGTTATGTTTTAATGAATCCTGAATATTATTGAAATATTAGGATATCATATGTGTCATCCAAGATTTAAGTTTCAGAGATTCCTTCAATATTTAGAAGATTAATTTGCTTCATTAAATGTTGAGACATTTTAGGAAACAAATCATTGGAGTCTCATTTTTCGTGCAGAAGTTTCTGCTGATTTTCTATGGCAGATTAGCTGCATTTTTGAAGCCCAAATCCAATCCATTAAAGGCTATAAAAAGAAGGCTTCAACCCTAATATTGTGTGGAACTTAAGGGTATTTTTGTTAAGGTTTGTATGTGTTATTTGTGAGCCTCTCCAATATCACCTTGATACAAGAGTAGGATTGTTCTTTGAGTTGTAAGTTCTGTAAATCATTCATAAGCTTTTAAGCATTTAGTGATTTTGTGTCATTGAAGTGTGTCTTCTAAAGTATTCTAAATCATTTAGAGTTGTTCAATAACTATTGTGGCTGAAAGGGATTTGAGAAGGGTCTCATACCTATGTGAGTCATAGGTAGAAGTTAAGGTTGGGTAGTGATTAAGTGAGTAGATTATAAACTAGTGAGAATTTGTTGTGGCTCTACAAATTGATACTACTTAGTTGACTTCGTCCCTGGCTTGGTAGCCCCTAGAGTAGGTGTTGTTGTATATCGAATTGGGTTAACAAATCTTGTGTGTTCTTTACAGTTCTGCAATGTTTTATTATTTTACTTGTTCATTATGTTATTGTTCAGAGATCAGTGTCTCGTCATCTCTTAGGACATCTGAGATCTGACTACCAGAATTTCACTACATAAAGATCAGATCGCGGGAGTGCTTATTTTCACTGAACTGACTTGGGCGTAAAAGTGCTAATATTACAGGTTCGTCCCCACTCTATCGTATTGGAAACTCACTCCACCTTGCCCATACCTTATTTCATCATTTCACTACTAATTTATGGTTCTTGAAAGGAACAATGATGCCCTATATGGGAAACGAATCTTGATTCCCACTTTTTACCCATGAAAACTACCATATCTTCACTAAAGACATAAATTATCGATATTCTCTCACAAATCATTGATCTCTACCTCAGAGATCATCGATCTTCTTCTCCCAAAACATCGACCTCTTTCTTGAACAAATAAGACAACGAAATTTTAAAGCCATTGTAACGCCAAAGATTACCAGATTGACTGCTTAGTGTCAAGCCCCTCCTATAGCCCTTAAAGCTAACAGATCTCCACCCCTTAGTTAGTGGATAATGATCCAGTCCCTGAGACCTCTATGTTCGCTCAAGCGCATGAAGATCTTGATCCACCGAGAATTGATCGTGGAACAGTTCAAGCCTTGTCATTATTCCAACCTATGCAACATTTCCACCAAGGCCAACCTTCGCTCCAACCTCCTTCACCATTGTTGATGTTTAGATAGAAGATGCTCCAGAATGTTAAAAAACTACAAGGTAAATTAGGCATGTAAAGTGTATATAGGCTACTGAATAATGTATATAACCTGGTATAACATAAAAATTCCCAAGCCCTAGAAGACATGATGCTTCGAAATGAAAAGAATTTGTAATGCGCTCCTAGAAGGACAATGCTATGTGTGATGTGACATCATGAAGTGACCATGAAATCATGTTGCAATATGTTCTAGTAGATGAAACCTCACCAAACAAAGCAGTTCAAAAGTTACCAAGTCAAAATCGAAGTTGAAGATATCATACTCACTCACCTACCTCAAGAGGGGGGAGTAACAGCCACGCTCCACCAGTGGTTCGTTGGCTCCACATCTCACTGACACTCTCCTCCTAGAAATGGAAAAGGTTATAAGAAAATGACTTGATCTCTGAGCGGAAGAGGAACCCAATCTCCGTGTGCATTCTTGACAACATGATTCCACAGTCCCAGGAAAAACCACCAAAGCTGAATAATCACGACAAAATTAGGGATCCAGATGAACATGCCGAGAATGTCGATAAAAGAAAGGATTATTACAACGTGCTGAACAACCGTGAAGTGTAAGCCCTTATCTTTAACCCTTAAGAAGCTACCATGACTTGTTTCAAAATCCTTCTAGACGGGAGCAAAGACTTGTGAAAGGAACTCCCTGATTTATTCATTGCTCAATTCACCTCTCAAAATATAAAACTTACTAACATGGTCGTACCAAATGGGATCATGCAAAATAATAAAGAAACCATGTACGTTAACATATTTACTAAGGTATCAATAGAGATATGAGGTTCAGACGATGGATTAAAGTGTTGAATCTACAAAAAGGGACTGAGACCACACTCCACGTTCAGAGAAAAAATGGGGTTGGAAAGAACCTGCAATTTAATCAACCTATTGAATAGGGCTCTACCCTATATAATTTAAGATAAGAAGACCTAAGGAGATAGAAACCTCGGGAAAAGTCGGGCTCTAAAAGAGCATAATAACCATCACAAAGATGACAAAGAGCGAGGATCCCCTATCCATATTTTCTTCATGCACTCATTTAAACATGTCAATGGAGAAAATATGGCATGAATGCTCGAATAGTGAGTTCAAAGAAGTTGAGATTGATAACCCTACCATATTAGGTAGTAAACTAGGACAAATAAATCAAAGTATTATCATTTCACCGAAAGTCATATCCATGATACTAATGAGAGTGTCCAACTAAAGGATGCAATTGAGGAGCTAAATAAAAAGGGAAGGCTCACAAGGTACACCCGAGACAGAGGTCGGAGTGTCATGTCTCAAATTTTCCCTACTGGTATTAATGGATAATTCACTATAATTAATATTTTTTTATTATTGTTAGTGTTGTTATATTTTGGCTTTACTAATTTGTATTCATGTTAATTGTTAATTTTAAATTCTTGTTGAGAGGGGTGTATGTTTATTGTTTCTAAAGGGGTGATCAACAGTCTAAACAAAAGAAAATTCCCTATCACTTTCTTAGTTGAAGGGCACATTAGGTGTATGTTCAAGAAAGTTGACCGAAGTCAACATTTAGCTTTCTCATAAATTATTGTTATCATTTTTTGTTATTGTTAATATATATATATATATATATATATATATATATATATATATATATATATATATATATATATATATATATATATATATATATATATATATATATATATATATATATATATATATATATATATATATATATATATATATATATATATATATATATATATATATATATATATATATATATATATATATATATATATATATATATATATATATATATATATATATATATATATATATATATATATATATATATATATATATATATATATATATATATATATATATATATATATATATATATATATATATATATATATTGTATATTGTATATTGTTATAATTATTATTATTATTACAAATAAATAGTATTATTACAAATTGCGTTACGAAAGTTGACTGAGGTCAAACTCGATAAGGTTATGGTTTTATTGTTATTGTTTTTATTATTAGTATTATAATTTTATTTTTATTCCAAAAGTTTGACCAAAAGTCAAAACTAGGGTTTTCAACCCTTATACCAGCGGTGACGTTTCATTCTTCCTCCCTAAGATAACTAAGGCCCATATCCAAAAGAAGCTCGCGAATCAAATCAACACATAATGGGAGATTGCAAATCAAATTTTATTTGATTAGTTTGAATATGTATACAAAATCGTCCAAATACATAACGTAAACCCTAATTTATTTTTCAAACAAATCTGAAATCTATTTCTGAATTACAAATCTCAATCAAATCCCTAACTAAATCAATTACAAGAAATTCACGATTTGTAACTGCTAATCATCTAACAAATTTCCTAATTTAACTAATCCCTAATAATATTTAAGTAAACTCTAACAATCTGAGAAAGGACCGAAAAATTGAAAAAATAAAAGAAGGAGAAGAAGACGGATTCCGAGACGCTGTTGCTTGAATCACTAGCCGCGAATCCACGCCTAATATTAAAGTTTTTTCCAGTTGAGATATGGGTTCCAGAACTGAAACCCTAGATCCCTCAAGCCCTTGATGTACCATCCCCATCACCAGACTTGTGAATAGATAGAAAGAGAGAGAGAGAGATAAGAAGGGGATCGCAGAAATAATCAGAGAAATCAAAAGCGCAAAGTTTCATGGCAAATAGATATGCCATTTAGACTTTATAATCTGTTGCAGTTGATGTTGTTGTGTGGGTTATATGTTTTTGAATTTACTTGAGATCTGAAAGAAACTTATGGTTAGGGTTTAGGCGATTTAGTGTATTCTAGGTGTCTGGATTTTTTTTCAAGTTGAAGACTTGAACTTTCTGGTTGATCTTCAACCGAAAATTGCACATCCATGGTGGTTTGATGGTGGTGCAGGGTGGTTTGTAGAAGGAGGGGACGAAGAAGATTTTGGGCTTAGGAGTAGAGATAAGAAGAGAAAGAGAATTGAGTAAGAGAGAGAAGGACATTGTAAAAATGAAACAAAAATGGGAAAGGCAATAAAATGTACTCCCTCCATGATGTTACCATATTGTAACACGTGGCCATTAATAGGCCACGTGATTGGTTTGTTGATCAACAATCTCATGCACTACATTCCATCGTATACCCCCATTCAATACTTAATCCCGTCCCTTTGTTCCTTATACTTTAAAACATTGCTTCAAAATTAACTTCTGATAGCCATGTGATTTAAATCGAACGTCTCAAACCATGCCGATACACCATAATTGATGAACCTCACTGCACATTGGCCAATCAGGCTTAACTTTACTTTTGTTTGGGCAAAGGCCAGTTCCTATTAACACCTCCATTTAGCTTATTTGGTTTAGAAGACTAAAAATACACCTCCCCTGTGCTTTTGGACCTAAAATCCATTTATGGGCTTGAGCCCTTTACTTTTTAAGACCCCCTGGAATTATTGTGAAGACAAAAAATACACCCCCTACGTCAAATTAAATATTTTCTTTTTATTTATTATTTATTTTTTTATTTTTTTATTTGTTTATCTATTTAATTACTAATTTATTTCTCATATCATTTTATTATTTTATGCATTAAAATATTTTCTTGCCATACAAATTATTTTAATGAATAAATATTTGATTAGTATTAAAAATATTTAATATATTTTCAATAATATGAAAATAATTATTTATTAATTGTTTTCTAAAAACATTAACCCTATTTTTTAAAAACAAATTTTATCATTCAAACCCTTTTTTTCATTATGCACCTAAGACAACTAACCAATCAAATACTAACATTTTTTTACTAACTTAATTCAAATTTAATTTATTTTCAAAAAAAGGATTGTGGAGATATATTTCATTAACAGCGAATTGCATCTATGACTACACTATTTTTAAACTCGGACAAGGTTCAAGTAGAATTCGAAATATTTCCATAATCCATAAAAAAACTAACCAAACACTTACGAACTAAGGATTGAGACTCTGATTCCTTATAAGAGAATACATAGGCACGCGACTTAAAAACTAAGACGAGTCCCGCTATTAAAAAAATTAAACCCTTTTCTTAAACAGGTGGAAACAATATTGTTAAATAGAAAATCCCCATCTTACCCTTATACCTAAAAGTGGAGTCCATTGAGAACAAGGGAGATGAAGGGTGCCTAACACCTTCCCTTCATCTAATTGACTTACGAATTTAGAATCTCTGTACGAATTAGGGTTATCCGTTATTCCCCCTTCCTTAGGACAAGATTTAATGGTGGCGACTCAATTTTTTGTCAGTTACAACAGTTGGCGACTCTGTTGGGAATACAACCCTAGGGTTTAGAGTTTACCCCTCTTTTGGTCTAGGGTTTTTCTAGGATTTCTTGCTATTTTTGGTATTGTTTTGCTTATATATTGGTTTATTTATTTGGTTTATTTATTTATTTGTTTTTATATTATTTTGTTTTATTATCATATTATTTTATTATGGTGAGATTTAAATTCAAAAATAATATCAAACCTTAGAAAGAAGGATCGTCTATTGGCCAAGAGGGGTAAACACCTCTATGAGTTTTTTGTGACGATTTTTCCTGTGGTCGGTTGAATTCCAAAGAAGGAATATCTTTTAGAGGGCTAGACTCTCTAGGAGGTAGGACTTCAGAACTTGGCCAATGACTCTTTGTATAACCCTAAAACAAAATCTCATGGTGAGACCTTGTACGACCTAAGAGACGGAAGTCTCAGTCTACAAAGAGGCTCCACTTAAGGGAGGTCCTTGTGCCTTTCCCTCTAGTGTTATCCATGATACCCGTAAAGAAACCACCTTATGGGGAGGGTATAATATCTGTAGGAGGAAACTAGGAACATACATACTAAGGATACTTTTCACAATTTCACTACCATGTTACATCACCATGCATACATACATATCACATTTCAAATATTCATTATTTTTGCATTTTTGTGTTTTCTTATTCATAGGATTTATGAGAAAAAATAATCAAAGGTTTTTGGCGAGTATCTTAAAAATAAATACCAATAAGAAACAAACCATCCGAGTTAGCATTGTGATTCCTAATATGCAAAAGACAAAGCTGATTGTGGGAAAGTTGGCTGGCAAAGCTATGAAAATGTTTGTTCGGTGCTATAGAGACATCATTGAGTTGACCAAAGTGACTGTACAAGAGGAAGTTGTTACTTCCCTAGCACAGTTCTATGACTCTCCGCTCTGATGTTTCACTTTCTAGAATTTTCAGTTAGCGCCTACGTTGGAGGAATTCGATAGGATCTTGGATTTTTCTAGAATCAAGGATGAACCTTACATGGGGATTTGGCGGACCATCAATGTCTGAAATTTGGCTAAAGAATTGGAAATACCCTTCACTGATTTGTTGCTCAATTACAAGAAAGATGGAGGAGTTCAAGGGATTAAAATATAGTACTTGGAAGCTAAAGTTCTTACTTTGGATAATAAGAAAGAATGGGGATCTTGTGTAGACTGTTTGGAATTATTGATTTTTGGTTTGATTCTCTTTCCGTATATTATGGATTACATAGATCATGTTTCTATTAGTGTGTTTTGGGCCGTAAAGGTGTTGAATGTTGATCCTACTCCCGCTTTACTTGCCGATGTTTATTACGTTCTTCACACTCGTTACAAAAAAGAGAAGGGTGTACGAAATTGTTGCATTCTTCTCTTGTATTCTTGGCTTATTTCTCACCTCTACAAAGAGGACTACATGGTTAAAAATCCGACAAGAGATGAATGGCCCCAAAAATTGAGGGCCCTCACCGCCGATTTTGTTTTATGGTATGCAAGAAAGCTAAACATTGGGGATATTATTTACATTTGTGGAGATTTTCCGAATGTTCCTTTAATTGGGTCACGTGGTTGCATTAATTATAACCCCGCTTTGGATTTTCATCAACTTGGGTATCCTTTGGAGGATAAATCCTCCGACGAACAACTTCAACAATTGATCCTTCACAACATGGATAAAGATGACCCTGATTTGCGCAATAAAATCATCCGAGCTTGGAGTAGAGTCAATAAAAGAAAGGCCGAAAAGAAAAATGATGTGGCAAGTGAACCCTATACTTAATGGGTTTTAGAAAGAGTTTGAGTTGTTAAGCTACCATTTGACATTGATCCCGAGTACAAGCCAATATGTACCAGATCCTCTTCCCATGTCCTTAAAAGAGATAGAAAACTTAAAGAGAGCCTTGGGTCAAGCTTAAAATGAAAAAGAGGGATTAAAGCATAACATCTATAACCTTACTGCTGGAGCGGTAAAACGGAAAGCAAAAAGTAAAGTATTATTTTACCGGGTGATATTTAGGTTATATCGTATCATGTCCATAGAGATTGGTGTATTGAAATGTCGTTCAACAAATCTCTTGTTAAGAGTTCGGGGATAAATGGTTTGAAAGGAAAAGTATCAACATAAAATAAATGTATAAAAAGGAAAAATGAATAACTTATCAAGCATGCATATATACTACTTTTTAGAGACTTAAACCTATCGACCTATTATACTAAACCTACAATATTCATAAATGTCATCATGTGTCAAACACAACCTAAATCATTTCTAACCCAAATTGAGAGACCGATTGCATCACCTCAGTATCGATCTCTCAACCACCTCAACAACATAAAAGTCAACTATGGTCGCTTGCATCGACAATATCTCAGAGCAACACAAACAATACAGAGGCATTAATCACAGACACTCTAAGTTAATAACAACGCTAAATCTATCTCTAGAATCCAGACACTATTAAATAATCATCCTAGATAAGAATATAAGCAGTATATGTCTATAGAAACTCAAATCCCTAGCACAGAGCAAAAATCAAGGATAACAATCGACAAAGATTTATAAAGCAAGTTTTATATAATGCAAAGGGCGACAAATATACATAAGATCAAAGTAAATACATGCGCAAACCTAACCAATAGAGAATACATAGAGAGAAAAGAGAACTGAATCGCAAATCTACCAATTTGTTAGTGCCGACCGAAGAGAAATCCACCCCAAATCATCCTTATTTAAGCTCCATAGTTATTATCTAAGCTAATCCTAACAAAATTGGAGGTTGATGGAGTTGGGAGAAAAAACTTCCCCAAAACCATAACCTAAAAATGAACTAAATTTGAAGTTATAAAAAAAATCTCAGCAGACCGCGCTAAGTAGGCCTGGCGTGCTAAGCACGACTTCTTTATTTTACACATCAAACCGCCCTAAACAGCACTAAGCGCGACATTCGTGCTAAGAGGGCTTTAAAATAATGCTTATGCCAAAATGTCAAAATGTAAGCAACATGCAACAAAATGCGACGAGCGCACTCACGCTTAGCGGTCTTCTTCGTGCTAAGTGGGCTCTCCTGGACAGGACTTCCCAAAACTGGTCTTTTATTTTGAAAACACGCATCCGGAGCCGTGCCTTCGACACTTTATTCCTCGATGCTCCAAAATGCAACAAATACCTACAAAATGAATGGAAAAACATCAAATGGCACGCTATGTACACAAAAACACAAATAAACAAAAACTAAACGTATTTACACAGAATTCAGTTTTATTCAACCGATATTAACAACAAAAAGTCAATAAGTGCAACAAAAAGTATATAAAAAAATAGCTGCAATTTGCACTTATCACTTACTAAAGAGAAAATACTATTACAACACGAGCTTAACTTGAAGGACCAACAAATTCAAAGAGACTGTGAAATGTTTAAAAAGGAGAGTCTTAAGAGAAAACATTCAACTGAAGGATTATTGAGTGCTACTTTCAACTTGAATTCCCACAACCAACGTTTAGATGATGATGCAAGAGAAATTGGAAGACTAAATAGGTGGTATGAAATAACTCTACAATCAGGAGACTTATGACCAAACTTACCACACTTGAAACACTTCACCTCAACACTTGTACACTCAGTAACACAATATCCTTTGATACCACACCTGTAGCATCTAACTAGAGTCTGAGCTCATCCCCCACTCGGCTTCCTGTCATGACCAGCTTTCTGCTTCCCTTTCTCATTAGGAGACACATATGGTTTTCCACGAAATTGGCCTTTTCCTTTCTTATCATTCAAAGACTTATAGTAAGAAGCACTCTCCATACTATCCTCATCATAAATCCTACTCTTGTTCACCAACTCAGAAAAATGAGTAATCTGTTGGTAACCAATAGCCTTTTTAATATGAGGTCTCAAACCATTCACAAACTTAAGGCACTTAGACCTCTCAGCATTAGCGGTGTTGTAATGAGGACAATACTTAATAAACTCTTGAAAACTTACATCATACTAAACGACAGTCTCATTACCTTGCTTAAGCTCAAGGAATTCCACCTCTTTCTTCCCCCGCACATCTTCCGGAAAATAATTCTTCAGAAAAGCATCACAGAAAAGCGCCCAAGTAACCACAATACTATCTTCATCAAACCTCTAAATAGTGTTGTTCCACCAATCCTCAGCTTCCTTCTCAAGCTTATGAGTACCAAACCGCACCTTCTGCGCATCAGTAAAATTCATGAATCGAAAGATCTTCTCAATCGCCTTTAACCATGCTTATGCCTTGTCAGGTTCATGCTCTCGTTCAAAGATTAGAGGGTTGTTCCCCTGGAATTTCCCCAAAGCACATAACTCATCATCCTCATCTTTGTTACCAGTATTCGCCTGTGGAATCTGCCCAAGAGATCCAGCCAACATTCTCAAGGCCTCATTAATAACATCATCATTCCTTCCAGAAACCATCACCCTAAGATTCCAAACAAACAAATAACCAACAACACTCGTCAGACAAACAATATAGATTTTGTCACATACACAAATCAAACACCACATGAAATAAACACATTAGTAACCAGGCTGATCAGACCAACTATTGCTCTGATACCACTATTGTAACACCCTCTAACCTCACATAGACATAAATAGCATAATTGGAGTAAATTAGCATACATCTCAAAGAAGGCGTCACAATTGACTTCACAAAACAATAAAGAAAATTCAAACATGCATACTGGTCATGATCATAACAAAATTCACATTTCAAACACCAATATAAAATATGCATCTCGTAGCGGAATAATTATCTCAACATAAAGATATAAATGATTAAAATCCCATACTGACAATCATATCATAAGTACTTGGCACTGAAGCCAAACATCACATAATCTCATACACGTCCAAATAAAAGAGAGTAATAACAAATATCTCTCAAAAAAAAAAATCAAAACATGAGTTTGAATATCCCCTGTGTTACATAGACCAGAGCAATGACTCACTACCTAAGAATAAGCAAATAAATAAGGATCTAGCTTCTCTTCTAATCCTGGAAAGAAGCACCGCTATCTCCAGTACCTGAGCGATGTTGTATAAAACATCATTCCAACAAATGAGTGAGAATTCATATCATTATGAAAATATATAATCATAAGCAATATAAAACATACATACATCAATATGAATCCACCACTCTTCATAAAACCACGTATTAGGCCTAACATAATCCAATATACCAATCCACATATACAACATATCTCATCAATCCATATTCCAAATGAAATTCAATTTCAATTACCAGAATTGTACAATTAAATAAATTATCACATGTTGCACATCAAAACACCACATTCACACTAATATTATATAATGAGTGATAATTCAACAATTCACATCAACACATGTGACTCAAATGCAACTCAAATGCATTATGCATGTTGTACCAATGTTATCCTTACCCGGATAAATAACCACCAATAAAAGCCTAATTCAGCCTTCAACTTTCAAACCCCATTCAATGATAGGTTTGGGACAAGTCAATAGTTCCCATGGAATTAACAGACCTTGCCTCTTGACACAAATGATGGATGTATATGTGCAATCTCAATAACTCATCACATAATTTAATATATTTTGAATTATCTTCACAACGTTGCACAACATACATCTTTCGTGTTAATCAATCACATATACACAATCTCATAGTATAAATCATTTCAAAAAATCATTATAACATGTAGAAATTAGATACAAATCATGCTACATTCAAACATCATCAAATTCCAACACTTATATACACAATTCAAGTGTTAAGTTTCTCATCAAAATGCTTACAAAACCAATCAAAATCAAGTCAAATAAATTATTAAAATACATGTAAATCCAAGATAAATCATAACATACAAGATCCTAATCTCATTCATGCATAAAATAATTTTTTTGTGTCCAGCCACCCAGCTAAGCGACCCTACCCGTGCTAAGCGCCCTCTATGAAAACCAGAAAAATCTGTTGTGAACATCTACTGACTTGTGCATGAAAATCTCCATAGAGACATATTCTAATGCCCATTTTCACCAAGTAAACATATTCTAACATGTATACATCATAGGGAACCTATTTATATAATAAAAACTAGATTTCAAAAACCTAATTTCCAAATCCCTAAATCAATTTGGGTGATTTAAAACCTAGAAATTCACATAGCCAATCCCATTACATGTTATTACTCATCATATACTCCCATAATAACATAGATTATCACTCTTACCTTGAGTATAGAGTCTTTAGGGTTGCCTCTTCAATTTTCTTTATTTCTCCTCTTTCTCCTCTTCTCTTCTCTCCTCTTATTTGTTTTTGTTTTATGACAACACTAATTCTAATTCCTCTTCTTACTACTCTATTTCACTAATGGGCCTAATTCCACTTACCCATTCTATTATGACATAAAGCCCAATTCTAATTATTTACTATTCTTACTTATAACTCCAATCATTCAAATAACACATATATTTAAATAATTCAAATATTCACCAAATCACAAAATTAGATCAATTACTATATAATATATTAATTAAATAATAGCAATTAAAAATCAGGGTGTTACACGACAAGCTTGCAGAAAAACACAAATTGACATAACAAAACAAACGGGTGAAAGTGAATTAAACAAGTTCACCACACAACATAAACGAACATAAACATGCTTGTTTTACGTTGGAAGCTCGACGCCTTTATTGTGGAGCTAGTAACCTCCTATTGTGATGCCATGGTATTGTCCCACAGTGCAAACCTAAAGAATGTGTCCTAACAAGCACACAACAAACATTACAAAAACGAGACAATTTACAACAATACATGAAAACAAAGAAAAACAGATATATATATATATATATATATATATATATATATATATATGCACAAGTATGGAAAGTAAACACAAAACATGTACAAGTAAAAATAGACAAGTTTATGTACATATTATATAAAACATATGCATTAATTACCAAACTCAAAACCAAAAAAACTATCACAATGAAAAACAATAAACACCAATCCCCGGTGATGGCGCCATTTTGCTGGTTACGGTAAAGTGGCAAGCAAAAATTAAAGTATTATTTTACCGGACGATATTTAGGTTATATCGTACCGTGTTCACAGAGATTGGTGTATTGAAATGTCGTTCGACAAATCTCTTGTTAATGTGTTTGGGGTTAAATGGGTTGAAAGGAAAGACATCAAAAGAAAATAAATGTATTAAAAGGAAAGACAAACTTATCCGACTCTAATGTACTCTACTCGTCACAAACTTAAACCTATCGACTAATTATACTCAACCTACAATATTCATCAATGTCATCACATGTAAAATACAATACCCATTATATAACCTCGACGGCGATCTCTCAACCAACCTTAACAACATAGAAGTCAACCATACTCGCCTTCATCGACGATCTCTCTGAGAGACACAAACAACATAGAGACATTAATCACAGACATACTAAGTGAATGTTAGCTCTAAATCTATCTCTAGAATCTAGAAACTAACAGATAATCATCCTAGATAAGAATCCAATCAGTATATGTCTATAGCAACTCAAATCCTTAGCATAGAGCAAAAATCAAGGATAACAATCGACAAAGATTTGTAAATTTTTTTTATATAATGCCATGGGAGACAAATATAAATGAGTTTAAAGTAAATATACATACATAACCAAACAAGAGAGTAATACATAGAGAGGAGAAGAGATAAACCATAAATCTTTCAGTTTATCTGCACCGGTCAATGAGAAATCCACCTTCAATCATCCATAAGAAAAACTCTAGTGTTGTTTTATAAGCTAATCTATCAAAAATAAGGTTGATGGAATTTGGGAACAAAAACACCCCAAAAACCATAACAAAAAATGAACTAAAAATGAAGTTATAAAATAAATCTCAATAGTCTGCGCTTAGAGGGATGCGCGATATTTACACATTAAACCGACCTAAACTATGCTAAGCGCATTATCCGTGCTAAGCGGGCTCCAAAACTAAGCTTCTCCAAAATTTCAAAACGCAAGCAGTGCGCTACAAAATGCGCTGAACGCACTCGCGATTAGCGGCCTTTTGCACGCTAAGCGGACTTTCTTGGGAAAAACTTCTCAAAACTTATATTTTATTCTAAAAACATGCATCCGGAGTCGTGCCTTCGACACCTTATTACTCGATGCTCCAAAATGCAACAAATACCTACAAAATGAATGGAAAAATATCAAACGGTACACTGTGTACACAAAAACACAAATAAACATAAACTAAACATATTTACACAAAAGTCGAGTTTATTGAATGATTATTAACAACAAAGAGTCGATAAGTGCAACAAAAAGTATATAAAAAATAGCTACAATGTGCACTTATCACATGTCAGGCAAATTATTCGGTTTTATTGTGTGTCAGCGAGGTATTAAGGTAGATCTCGACAAGGAGATAGCCATATAAGAAATTCCAGCTCCGAGAACAGAAAAAGAGGTTTATGGTTTCTTAGGACGATTGTACTACATCTCAAGGTTCATGTAGCACCTAACTGCTACGTACGAGTGTAATACGGTGGGAGAACTGACTTGGGTATTTTGCGTTTTATCGCAATTATTGTGGATAGAAAGAGTCTCCACTGACTTTTCTATTATCCAATAAAGGAAATGGTGAAAAGAACAGGAAAGACCTTTTGAGATATTTTCTTGAGTTCGGGGGGTAGGTTATGAAAAGGGAAGATGTTAGCACCCCATTTTCATCCGTAGTTATCTACGGGCTCTTAGTTGCTAGCTCACTTTGAAATGCTTTGTTTGAAATGTGTTTGTGATAGGTTTTGAAAGTATTTTTGAAAAGTGCCTTTGTTTAGGCGGACTTTGTAATTATTTTCGTCTCTATAAGAATGTATACAGAGTGTTGGCTTTTGAAAATATTTCGTTTTGAAAGTGTTGGTGTGTTTGAAAATGATGTTGTTTTGAAAATGGTTGTGAGCAAGCAACTACGAGCGTTATACCTACTCAAAAAGTTTTAGTTCTTTTCCTCCTCCTTTAGATATTGGTATCTTAACATTGATTGATAGGAAGCCCTATGATTGGATGTGAAGGGACATGCGTGGGTTGTCGTATAGTCATAGAAGGCAACATTGTAGGATACCTTAGCAATTTGTTGTGAGGGTATAAGATCGTTTACTGAAGGCAACATCGAAGGGTCATCGAGGGACTACGATCTTGTATTCGAGGGTCATTGCTAAAGTATCCCATGTTCGAGGGACATGACTATTTTTCTCAAGGAAACAAGTGTGAATTACCTTAGAGTTACGCGCGTGTGCGAGTGTATTGATTTCATGCATTATTGTCTTGAATTAGGGTTGTCTACTTATTGATTTTAAGTCTTTCCATACACACCCTAATTACTAGCAATAATATTGAAAGCGATAAATTGTGGAATTTTAAAGTTCTACGCTATTACATCTTTTTTGGGGATGGGGATACAAGTTTATGAATGAGGGATGAAAGCAATAAAGTTATAATTATACTATTACAACCATATTGAATATTGAATGATAATAAAAATAAAAATAAATATAAAGATAATGTAAGAAAAGAAAAAAATGGTTTAAGAAAACTTTTATGTATTGACACATGAGCTTATTCATTGATACGAAACCTTTATGTATTGATACATACACTTATGTATTGATACAAAAACCTTATGTATTGATACATATCAATCCTTGATCCTGGAAATAAAAAATAACTTAGTATGACTCGAAACATAAGGGTTTGTATCGACTCATACTTCTTTGTATCGACACATGCACTTTTTGTATCGACTCATACTCATTTCTTGCCCCTGGAAGTCAAAAACAACTCAGTATGAGTCGACACATAATGGTTTATATCGAATCATTTATGCTTTGTATTGACACATACGCATTTTGTGTCGACTCATAACCTATTTTGTACATAATATGTGTCGACTCATAGTGTTTTGTATCGACTCATACTGCTGTTTTTTACTTCTATCTTTGTTCTGCTACATGTAAAAGTCAGTTCTCAACACATGGGTAGTGAAAATGAAAAGCAAGCAAATGGTTAGCTTCAAGGAAATGATATCTACATTTTATATTCAAAAATGAACCATTAATGATGCTTTTTATTAAGAGTTCAAAGTCAAGAAAACTTACCTTAGAACTGAAATTTGTGCTTTGAGTTTGAGTTGGAGAAGTCAAGTTGCAGGTGGTTGTTTTTGAGTTTGGAAAATAGTGATGTTACAGAAGTTGGTCTTGAGTTTGAACAACTTCTATATGATGTATGTGGAGTGTTTGGATTGTTTGTTTGGACAGAACTTGCAAGGTGTGATAGGTTCAAAGGGTTTGGACTTCAAAGCTTAAAGATGGAGATTTCTGTGGACAGTTCTGATTTTTAGAGAAAAGGGGGGTTTGAGGATTTTCAACACACAAGAAGATCTCTATTTTTAATGACCTCTTTCTTTTTCAAATGCTTCCTCTATTTATAGGCAAGAGGTTTGGGAACAAGAGCTGATTAGGTTTACAAGACAACATGTTATGGATTGGTTGGGATGCAAATATCAAGTTATGTAAAATATTCCATAGTCCCAAGATGAAGTACCAAAGTTGCTGGTATAGAGGGGTTACTTTCCATGATTTATGATGGATTAAAATCACAAGCAAACAAGGTATGGGATCAAGAAAAATTTTGTACTAAAAGCTTGCTTTCCAAGAATAGCAACGATGCCTTTATGCCATAAATGGAAAGATCTTTTGGACAATGGCTCAAACACTTGGGTAATAACTCAAGAGTAGGTGTAAGCAACAAATTATGGTGAGATTGGAAAGTTAGAAGGTCTTCAACACAAGTTTATGCAGCATAGCATAAGGATTTTGTTATGTGTTCTTCAACAAAAAGACTTGCAATTCAAGGATGGATGCCCAACTTCATGGCCTTGAATCTCCTAGCTCACGTATGATAAATTCATGATCTTGGATGTTTTGGAAAGCTTGAAAAATAATCCGTAACTTTTAGGATGGCCATTTTGACAAAATCATCTTAGAACTATGTGAAAAAATGCCAAGAAGTTGGGATAAAATCCTGACCAAAATCTGTTGAAAATTTCCTAAGTGCTAGATGAAAATGTCATGACTTCATGGGCTTATATCTTCGAATCTAAGCATTTTTTGGACATCAACCCTCTAATACAAAGTTGTATAATTCATCAAGATCTAAAACTTTCATATTGAAAGTTTCCTTTGAGTCATTTTGCATCATGATGAAAAATTGGTATGTAGTTATGAAATAAACATGTGTAAAACACTTAGAGAAATTTCTAAGTCTTGAAAAGTTTGACTTTTCAAATTGACTTTTGACTTTCTTGACTTTTTGATGATCAAGCTTGATATTCTTGAATGTCTTAATGAATTTTGGTCCTTGAGACTTAATGTTGACCAAAAAGTCAATGTTTGACTTTTCGTGTATCAGTTGACTTTTCATCAGTACAACTAATTTTTGGTCATCTGGTTAATTGACAGAGCAGAATTTGTGATACAGGATTTGAAACTTGACATGAGCATTCTTGAAGGTCCATAATGATCCATGAAAGTAATTCAAAGTATTAGAAGTCCAATTGTCTTTGTGCAAATTCAAACCCTAATATGAGGCATCAGTGTTGAGAAGACGTCTTGACTTAGTCAATCCTTGTGCAATCTTGAGCTTTTGAAGATCTTTGTGAGAAATGTCTTGAGAAAAGACAGGGCAAATTTTTGGGTACAACAGTTGCCCCTGTTCAATCTTCTTAACCCTGAAGAGTTAGACTGGCGAGTCTGCTATTTGTGACTTGAAGGTGGAAGATGATTGAACACTAAAGTGCCCAGAAGTTTGCACTCGACTATGTGTTAGTTGATTGTATCGGGAATGGGCTTAAAGATGCCATTTGGAGAAGTGATGGGGAGTTTGTCGGATATGGGCTTACAAATGCCATCCATAGTGACTGTCGAGGGAGAAGTATCAGAATAAATCTTTGGTCGATTTATACTGAAACTGTAGATGTCTTTTGCCTGTTTTTAACTGGGAGAAATAAATCTAATCAAAAGAGGTCTTGTGATGGTGACTTCACTGGGGAAAGAAATCTAACCAGAAGATGTCTGTTGATTTCCTATCATTAACTGGAAGAAGTGAATCTAACCAGAAGAGGTCTTTGTTTGCCTGTTATTCACTGGAAGGAGAGAGATCCACCAGAAGAGGTCTTTGATTTGTTGATTGACTTTTTCTGCAAGGAAGAGGGTCAGTTGCATGCAAATGTATGCATGGTGTAATGATGTTTTCAAAATAAATGAGATTATGCTATATGTATTTGTCATGTATGTAATATGATGTATGAACGTGATATGTTTATTGAAGGGTATCTTTGTCTGGAAAATAAATACTTGACAAATGATGGGGAATATTGGGAAGCTGGATCCTGGACTACTGCTTGGAAATGAAGAGTATGTGTATCTTTAAACTTTGTTTAGAATGTTTCTGCTGGGAATTCCTGTTTGCTGTTTGAGGAGAAATCCACTGGGGAATAATGGCTTTGGCCCTTTGCTTGAGGAAACTCTATGAGGAGTGTTGATTTCTGATTGGGGGATAGAGTTCAGGAGTTGTTCATTGCTCTACTGGGGAGTTATTTCTTGATTGGGAGAATGAAATTTAGCTGCTATATGGTCGAAATCCAGGCTTCGCAGTAACTTATTGAGGATAATAAAGTTTAACTATCATTTGGTCGGATTTCAGGCTTTGCAACAATTTAGATGAAATTAACTGTTATTTGGTCGGATTCCAGGCTTCGTAGAAAATTGAAGTTAAACTGTTATCTGGTCGGATTCCAGGCTTTACAGCAACTTAGATGAAATTAACTGTTACCTGGTTAGATTCCAGGCTTCACAGAAAATTGAAGTTAAACTGTTATCTGGTCAGATTCCAGGCTTTGCAGCAACTTAGATAAAATTAACTGTTATCTGGTCGGATTCTAGGCTTTGCAGAAAATTGAAGTTAAACTGTTATCTGGTTAGATTCCAGGCTTTGCAGTAACTTAGATGAAATTAACTATTATCTGGTTGGATTCCAGGCTTCGTAGAAAATTGAAGTTAAACTATTATCTGGTCAGATTCAAGGCTTCACAGCAAATTACTAAGATGTATGAAGTTAACTGTTATCTGGTCGGATTCTAGGCTTCGCAGTAATTTTCTAAGGTTAACTGCTATCTGGTCGAATTCCAGGCTTCACAGTAACTTAGATGAAAGGATGAAGTTAATTACTATCTGGTCGGATTCCAGGATTCACAATAACTTACTGAAGTTAAACTATTATCTGGTCGGATTCCAGGCTTCACAGTAACTTTTGGGGATAGTAACAACTCCGTTGGGGATTTAATGACTCTACTGGGGATTAAGGGGTTTTGTCCATTGACTTATAACAGTCTGAGAGGCCAACTCAAGCTGGGGAATTTGTAGTTTATTGGGGAAATAAAATCGGTTTAAAGAGAAAATTTTGACGATCTTCTGGGGAAGTGACTTCTTTAGGTATAACTCCACAAGGCTTCTTTCTAAGACCAACTCAATCGGGGAGAGGTTTCTTAAGAGATTAGAAATCTGGCTGGGGATCGCATGAATATGTCTCTGTGGGGATGCTTTTATTGAAATAACTCTATGGTGATATCCCAAATCCTTAAGGAGATGCTTGTTACATTTGTTAATAGTTTAATCATGTTTATATGCATATGTTCATTCAATTTTAGTCATTGGACACTTTTGCACTCAAAACAGAAAAATAAAAAGTTTGCACTTCAAAGTATATTTTATTGATGTTTGCCTATAAACAGGTGTTTTTTGTACAAAGAGACAGAGATCCTAATAAGAGGAAATCGTCAAAGGAATGAAAGGAATACAAAGTGAAAACAAAAATAATATCCACGTGAAAGTGATCTCATTATGTTCCAACTCTGCTATTGCCCCTATGTCTTTGAACATCATCCCTCGCTGTTGAAAGAAATCGATTGAATTGATCTTGGACCATTGAACTTAGACCTTGGTAATAAATCTGGCTGCAGAGATCCAATGGGACATAGTCGTATGCTTTAATTCCTAACTTTTTCCTGGACCACCCTTTCGGGTTTTCAGTCCACCAAGAACCTTTTTTTGCCCAAGTCGCCCTTTCGGGTTTTCGACTTGTCGGGTGTACAATATTTTGTATGTATTCCTAACTTTTTCCCAAACCTTTTGGTTCTCCAGGATGCCCTTATTTTTTCCTAGGTATTTCAACCTAGTGGGTCATTCTTTATGCATAGTATTTTTTTGACTATGTCCGTGTTCACAGGATGCAGGAAATCTTCGCCGTCCATAGTTGTTAGCATCATGGCACCACCAGAGAATACTTTCTTGACAAAAAATGGTCCTTCGTAAGTGGGAGTCCAATTTCCCCTTGTGGAAGAATGATGCGCTTTATTACCAAATCTCCAGTCTGATAGACTCGAGGTTTGATCTTATTGTTGAAATCCTTGATCATACGCTTTTAATACATTTGACCATGACAAAAAGCAACCACTCTCTTCTTGTCAATTAAATTCAACTGATCCAATCTAGTTTGAATCCATTCGTCTTCGCCTAAATCTGTTTCTTTCATAATCCTTAAAGAAGGAATTTGAACTTCCACAGGCAGGACAACTTCCATGCCATAGACTAAGGAGAAAGGGGTTGCCCAAGTTGAAGTTCAAGCTGAAGTACGATAAACATGAAGAGCAAAAGGTAGTATCTCATGCCAATCTTTGTAGGTCACCACCATCTTTTGCACAATCTTTTTTTATGTTTTTGTTGGCGGCTTCTACTGTTCCATTCATCTTAGGTCATATGGAGAAGAATTGTGATGCTTGATTTTGTACTGTGTGCAGAGTTCAGTAGTCATAGCATTGTTGAGATTGGTCCCGTTGTCAGTGATAATCCTTTCGGGGATGTTGTACCGACATATGATGTTATGTTTAATAAACTGGGCTACAACGTTCTTTGTGACTGAGGCATATGAGGCAGCTTCGACCCATTTGTTGAAGTAGTCAATAACAACAAGGATGAAACGCTGTCCATTGGAAGCAGTGGGTTTGATTTCTCTAATCATGTCAATGCGCCACTATTGCGGATGGATTTAAAATCAAGATTCACCACTACTAGTTTTTATCCTAAGGAAGGGCATCTAATAGGAAACCCTAAATTGTAAAATAAAGATTCTAGGTTTCTGACTCAATTAGATGAAAGAAAGGTGTTAGGCACTGTAATACGGTGGCAGAACCGACTGTTATATACTGGTTTGCGTTTTTGTTCATAAATGTTGCGGTAAGTAAGAGTCGCCATCGACTTTTATTTTATCCAACAAAGGAAAGAGTGAAAAGAACAAAAAAGACCTTTTTCGAGATTTTCTGAGTAAGGGGGTAGATTATGGAAAGGGAAGGTATTAGCACCCTTTCCATCCATGATTTTTCGCGGGCTCTTAGGTACTTGCTCATTTTTTGAAAACTATTTGTGTTTGTGTGTTTTGAAAGATTTTTGTTTGTTTTATGGTAACTCTTGTATCAGTCCTCAAGAGTGTGATAAAGCGTTTTTTGAAAATAGTTTTTGAAAAGTGTGTAAGTGTGAAAAATTCAGATTTGAGCAAATATTTAAGAAAGTCTACCTACTCGAAAAAGGATGTTCTTTTCCTCCTTTCCTTTAGATAGTGTTATCCTACTATTAGTGAGTAGGTGGCCCTATCGTCGGATGTTGAGGGACAATCGAAGGGATGTTTTACAATCAAGAAGGCAATTTATGGAGACGCTTTAGAAATTTTATTTTAGGTACTAGATCATTTACCGAAAGGCAACTGTAGGGTCATCGAGGAACTATGATCTTTTTTTATTTATGGGTCTTTACTAAAGCGTTCCTGCCTCATGACTGTTTTATTTCTGAAGGCAACAAAAGTGGTGTCGGATAATTGATCTAAGATATTAGGGTTATTACTAATACGTCCTAACATTGCTTTAGTGATCGTACGTCCCTTTTCGAATTGACCCTCCAACTCCAACGACGGTGCTACCTACTCACTAATAGTGGGATAACACTGTCTAAAGGAAACGAATACAAAACGATTCTTTTTTCAAGTAGGTAGATTAGTTCTTAAGTACTTGCTCAATCCAAACAAACTTTTTTCACACTTACACTCCTTTACAAACAAGTTTTCAAAAACACTTCATTACACTCTTGAAGACAGAAGCAAGAGTTAAATTGAAGTCAAAACAAAAACTTTTCAAAGCACACAAACACAAAGAAAACAATTTTGAAAATAATGAGCAAGTACCTAAGAGCCCGTAGATAACTACGGATAGAAAGGGTGCTAATACCTTCCCTTTCTATAATCTACCCCCCGTACTCAGAAAATCTCGAAAAAGGAATTTTTCTATGCTTTTTTCCTTTCCTTGTTGGATAAAATAAAAGTCGGTGGCGACTTTTGCTTACCGCGACATTTTGCGAACACAAACGCAAAACGCAAACCAGCAAATTCCTTAAAATAGGGAAACACGTCCCGGTTCTGACCACCGTATCACATACCCTAGAGGTGTATATGTGTAATTATGTTATGTTCAGTTATTTTTGTCTTTTTGTTAAGTTTGCTAATGATTGATTTCAATCTTTTCATACACGCCTAGTTATTAACAGTAATATATACAGAAAAATAAAATGCGGAAAGTATAAATCTAGACTATTACATGGCTTCGGGGAGGGAGACTTACATTCCAAAGCAATTGGGGAAAAGAAAATAAAGCAATAAAAAGAGTCTACTTATCATCTATTACATTCCATACAACAATTACAATAATATAAACAATGCGAAAGGAAATAAACGCGCAGAAAGTTGAAAGTACGCCTGAAAACATAAAAGAAAATCTTTTTGTTGTTGGTTTTTATTTTAAAAAAAGTTAGATTAAGAAAAATAATTAAATTAATTATCCTAAAGTCTACTTAGAAAATTAAATTAAGAAAAATAAACTAAGCCTTTTTTTGTGGTTTTTTTTATTATGAAAAGAAAGTAATTAGACTTAAATTCTAATTCATTTTTAATTAAGAAAAAGGTTAAAGTTTTAATTAATTAATTAATTAAAGAAATTAATTATTTGATTAAAAAAATCTATGCCTAATTTTTTTGTGAGTTTTTTATTATTATTTTTAAAAAAGATTAAGAAATGAAATAACTAAATAAAACAAAAAGAAAAGAGATTGGGCTTGATGGCTGAAGTAGAATGGGGATTGCAATTGAAATTTCGCTAAGCCCAGATTGTGAAGCCCAGGTCTAACCTTGGATCCAGTGTAAGCAGTACTTGATGGTACATGGTATCTCATGTTCTAGACGTCATGCATTCCATGTAATTCCCCTAACCTGGTCTAAGGATATCTACGAACTCATATACACACATTAGAACATTCAACAAATTAATAAAAATAGAGATTCGAATTTGAGATTATACCAAAACGGTGATTGCTTGGATCCGGTGATATGGGACCTTGCAAGCTTTGAGGATGGTTGGAACAAGTCCCTAGGAACCTCAAGAGCAATGTATGATTACTAGTTCGGACCAAAAGTACCTGCAAAGTGGGTTTCAAATTTTTACCACTTTTGATAATTTTGAAAAAATGGTAGAGCTCTCTCTAGGCTGTGTAGGCATCCTGAAATGCTTGCTAGATGCTTGTTTATATAGAGAGGAATGAGGAGATAAGAAAACAAATATTTAAACAACCTTAAAGCAAACGTTTCAAAGCCATGAATGAAATTTGTAACTTTGGCCAAAAACAAGGAAACTTATCATTTTTTGAATTTGAATGAATGTGGACACCTTTGCATGAAATTTTATAGGCCTAGGCTGTCTAAAAACATCAACTCAAAGCTCAAAGCCCATTTCCAATTATTTTATACATTTTATTTTATATTTATTTGAAATAAATTAAAATAAATATGAATAAAATAGTTAGCAAATGCAAGGCACGGAAAGAATAATTTTAGAGGTTCTCTATAAACTTAGGAATATGCTTGAAGTCCAAGAAATTGAGCCCTTGCCTTAAAACTTCAAATTTGCTTAATGCATAATTCTTGAAAATTCCCAAATTTTTCTAACTTGGGAAAGCCATAACCTACTTAATATTTATCTCATGATGATGATCTTGGACGTTTTAAAAAGCCCAATATGTCTACTTCAATCCCTCTTTTGATCAATTTTGCATTTGAAGATTTTATCTTGATGTAAAAGGTCTTGGCAAAAAGTGGCTTTTGTTGACTTTCTGAAAATGACCTGTAATGTATGAACTTGTATCTCTCAAATGGTGCATTTCTTGAACTCAAGGGATGAAGATAAGTTGTAGAGAATTGGATTCTATTTAAAATGAGCTTTGGTTGGAAATTTTTTAATAAAGTATGACAAAGTTATGCTTGGTCAAAGTTCAGTTGACTTTTCCTATAGAAACCCTAATTTGCCATTTTTGACTTTTGATGAATTAAGAGTTTTTTTTGAGGAATCATGATCAACCCTTGATCAAATGATGGATATCACTTCAAAATGTTGATGTTGACCAAAAATCTTGAAGTTTGACTGTACATGGGCCACAATTGACTTTTGACCTAACATAGTTGATTTTCCAATACTTGAGCAATTGACTGAGCAAACTTATTGTGCAAGGCATGCAATTTGGCATGGATAATCTTAAAGACTTATTAGAACAATGGAGAACATTTGGGATCCTTGGAGCTCAACCATCTTGATGAACATTGAAACCCTAGTTGGGGGTTCATTGCCTTAGGATTAAAATTTGTCTAGTTAATTCTTAGTCAACCTTGAGCAATTGAGAACCTCTAGGAGTATATCTTGTGTGAAAATGGGAGGGAAAATTTTGGGGACAATAACTGCCCCTGTTCAATCTTCTTAAACCTGAAGATTTAGATTGGCTTGTTTGTCTTTTGTGATCTGAAGGTGGAAGATAATTGAACACTAGAGTGCCCAGAAATTTGCTCTTGTCCAAAGTGAGACTGTTGGTGAATAATATCGGGAATGGGCTTACAGATGCCATTTGGAAAATATGACAGAAGATTGTCGAAGATGGGCTTAAAGATGCCATCCAAGGAATATGACGGAGAGTCGTCAGAGATGGGCTTAAAGATGCCATCTAAAATAGATGTTAACTTTGAAAGGAGTCTATTTGTGGGGATTCATGTTCCTATTGTCCGAGGAGGAGTTCATTGGGGAATGTTTTTTTAGGGGAATATAGTCTAGGAGCTTCGGTTGTCCAGTACTCTACTGGGGAGTCATCCCTTGACTGAAGAGATGGAAGTGAACTGCTATCTGGTCAGGATCCAGGCTTCGCAGTGACTTGCTAAGGATGATAAGGCTGACTATTATCTGGTCGTATTCCAGGCTTTACAACGACTTATTGGGAAAATGAGATTAAACTATTAAGAATCAGTAAAAAATAAATGGTCGATTCGAACTGAACTAGCAGAGGTCTTAATTTATCTTTGACTGAATAAGAATCAGAAAAATCTTAGTGTTGATTTAACTGAACCAGAAAAAGGTCTTGGAATATCTTCAATTGGAATAGGAATCAGATAGATCTTAGTGGTGATCTGACTGAACCAGAGAGGTCTTGAAATATCTTCAACTGGAATAGGAATCAGAGAGATCTTAGTGGCGATCTGATTGAACTAGAGAAGGTCTTGATTTATCTTTGACTGGATAAGAATTAGAAAAATGTTAGTGTCGATTTAACTGAACCAGTAAAGGTCTTGAATTATCTTCAACTGGAATAGAAATCAGAGAGATCTTAGTGTAGATCTGACTGAACCAAAGAAGATCTTGAATTAACTTTGACTGGATAAGAATCAGAAGAATCTTAGTGTCGATTCAAGCGAACCAGACAAAAGTCTTGGGTCATCTTCAATTGGAATAGGAATCAGAGAAATCTTAGTGGCAATCTGACTGAACCAGAGAAGGTCTTGAATCAACTTTGACTGGAATAAAAATCAGAAGAATATTAGGATCGATTAAACTGAACCAGATAAAAGTCTTGGAATATCTTCATCTGGAATAGAAATCAGAGAGATCTTAGTGTAGATCTGACTGAACCAGAGAAGATCTTGAATTAACTTTGACTAGATAAGAATCAGAAGAATCTTAGTGTCGATTCAACTAAACCAGACAAAAGTCTTGGGTTATCTTCAATTGGAATAGGAATCAAAGAGATCTTAGTGGCGATCTGACTGAACCAGAGAAGGTCTTGTGAGGGTATCTTTCTAAGGAAGATCTTGAAATAACCCTTTGTTAGACGTAACTTTTGAGAAGACTACCAGGTCTCGTAAGTAGTCGACGGTGTTTTTTGATTTGATCTTTTCCCTGAAAAAGGCAAAGAGTTAGTCATATACAATGTCATGATGTATGAAATGCATTATGGTGATGTTCTCAAAATAAATGAAATTATGTTGTATGCAATGTGTATGTGCATGCCATGATGTATGAATAGGGGATGCTATTGTGATGTTTCTTAGTTTGGGAAAGTAAATCCCGGACTGCTGCTAGAGAGTATAAGGAAGCTGAATCTTTCATTTCTATTAGGGATGATGAATGGAGATGATTCGCCGGGGATTCCCTCTTTTTGTCTGAGGATGTTCTGCCGGGGATTGACTCTGTGTGAGAATAACTCTATGGAGGGCGGATGCTTTGTTGGAAGATTTTACCGATGTAGAGAAATAAACTCTGTTGGGGGCCTGGACTTCTGCAGTTAGAGAAATAAACTCTACCCGGGAGGGGGTTTTATAAACTGTTTAAGATTATAAAGCTTGGCTGGGGAAGGCAGGTTGTAGCTTGGGGGAAGAAGGAGTCCAGAACTTGGTTGTTTCTGCTCCGTGGGGAACATAAACGTTACGGGGTCGTATGTAATGGTGACTTCGTCTCGAAACTGTCCCTGCCCCTGTACCATGCTGGAAAGAGTAACTGTTGGGACTGCAAATTTGTTTTTAGACTTTGCCCCGTTTCTTAAAGTCATTTGCAACTGTCTTTCTGTTTTTTCATGCAAGTATATATGAACAGTAATCATATTCAAATGCACATGTCAAAAATAAGTCATTGGACGTTTTTGAAAAATAAAACACAAAAAGAAAAACCTATAGTTTTGTACTTTCAAGGAATGATTTGTATTGATTTTTGAAGTTTGCCTATAACAGGCATTTTGTACAAAGAGACTGACGTTCTAGTAGGGGAACACCGTCGTAAGAAATGAAAATTACACAAAACAATGTACAAAGAGAAAACAACTATGTGTAACAATCCCATTGAGTTTCAATTTTGCTATTGCCCCTATGTCCTTGAGCGTCTCATCACTTTGCTACTCGTCCGAAGCTGACTGGATTGATCGGTACTGTTTGAGCTTGATAGTTGATACTAAAGTCTGGTCGCAAGATGATCCAATGGGACATAGTGATACACTTCAAATACCTAATTTTTTCCTGGATCGCCCTTTTAGGTTTTCAGTCCATCGGGATACCCTTGTTTTCCTAAGCCACCTTTGCAGGTTTTCGACTTGCCGGGTGTACAGATTTTTTTTGTTTTTATCCCTAACTTTTGCTCGAACCCTTTTGGTTCGTCGGGATGCCCTTATTTTTGCCTAGGCCAGTCAACCTAGTGGGTCTTTATTTATACATAGTATCTTTTCACAATGTATGCATTAACAGGGTGATGAAGGTCATCACCATCCATGGTGGTTACTCCACCAGAGAATATGTTTTTGATCATAAATGACCCTTCGTACGTGGGATTCCATTTTCCCCTGGGATCACCTTGTGGCAGTATGATTTGCTTAATTACCAGATCACCCACTTGATATACTTGCCGTCTGACCTTTTTGTTGAAAGCCTTGATCATTCGTTTTTTATACGTTTGACCATGACAGACAACAATAAGCCTTTTCTCATCAATTAGATTCAGTTGATCAATTCGAGCTGGATCCAATCGTCTTCGTTCAAACTCGCATCCTTCATGATCCTTAAAGAAGGAATCTGGACCTCAATAGGTAGGACAACCTCCATACCATACACCAGAGAATAAGGTGTTGCCCCTGTTTACATTCATGCTGAGGTGCGGTAACCATGAAGAGCAAATGGTAACATCCCATGCTAGTCTTTGTATATCACCGTCATCTTCTTTATGATTTTCTTAATGTTCTTATTAGCAGCCTCCACAGTGCCATTCACTTTGGCCGGTAAGGGGAAGAATTATGATGCTGGATCTTGAATTGTTTACAGAGTTCGGTGATCATTATATTATTGAGATTTGTACCATTGTCAGTAATGATTCTCTCTGGAACACCATATCAACAAATCAGGTTATGCTTGATAAACCGCACCATAACATTCTTGGTAACAGTAGCAAACGAGGCAGACTCAACCCACTTCGTGAAGTAATCAATGGCCACTAGGATAAAGCGATGCCCATTGGAAGTGGTAGGTCTAATCTCTCCGATCATGTCAATGCCCCACATTGTAAAGGGCCAGGGAGCCGTCAAGACATTCAAGGGAACCAGAGGTACATGTACTTTATCAGCATAGATCTGGCATTTGTGAAATGTTCGAGAATGCTGATAACAGTCTGCTTCCATAGTGGACCAATAGTATCCTTCCCGTAGGATCTTTTTAGCCATGGAGTGTCCACTAGAGTGGGTGCCAAAGGTACCTTCGTGTAAATCTGCCATAATCCTCTCTGCTTCACTTTTGTCTATGCACCGAAGTAAAGTAGAGTCATGATTGCGCTTGTAGAGGATTCCATTACTGAGGAAGAACTTTACGGAGAACCTTCTCAGAAACTTCTTATCATTGACAGACGCACCCTCAGGGTATTCTTGAGCCTCAAGATACCTTTTCACTTCGTGGAACCAAGGTTTGTCTGCTACCTCTTAAGTGTCAATCTCATAGCAGTATGCTGGTTCATCCAACCTCTCAATAGTGATCCGAGGAGCCTCGTTATCCCACTTGACCTTGAACATAGATAACATAGTAGCTAGCGCGTCCGCTAACTGATTCTCTTCTCGTGTAAAATGTTCAAAGGTAACCTCTTCAAAGTGTGGAAGCAATGTCAGAACATGTTCTTTGTAAGGGATAAGATTCGGGTGCTTTGTATCCCACTCTCCTTTGATTTGACTTATTACCAAGGCTGAATCCCCGAAAATGCTCAACAACTTGATTCTCAGGTCAATAAAAGCTTTGAGACCTATGATGCATGCTTCATACTCTGCCATATTGTTGGTACAGTTGAAACATAATCTGCCGGTGAAAGGAGTATGACAGCCCTCGAGGGATATGATTACAGCACCAATGCCATTGCCAAGTGCGTTGGAAGCCCCATCAAAAACCATAGTCCATCGAGATCCTTCCTCAGGTCCTTCATCCGGTCCAGGTTCTTCATATTCAATTACTAACATAATATTCTCGTTCGGGAATTCAAAGTTCATGTACTGGTAGTCATCCACAGCCTGATGAGCCAAATGATCAGTCGGTACACTTCCCTTGATTGCTTTCTGGGTCGTGTATTGGATATCGTATTCAGTCAGGATCATTTTCCATCTGGCTATTCTTCTGGAGAGAGCGGGCTTCTCAAAGATGTACTTTATCAGATCCATCTTAGATATCAACAAAGTAGTGTGGGTCAACATATACTGTCTCAGTCAGCGAGCAACCTATGCCAAAGACCAGCAAGTTTTCTCGAGCAGTGAGTTTCTTGTTTCACAGTCGGTAAACTTTTTGCTAAGGTAGTATATTACGTTCTCTTTTCGACCGGACTCGTCATGAAGCCCCATCACACACCTCATTAAATTATCTAACACTGTTAAGTACATTATCAAAGATCTTCTTTCAATCGAAGGAATCAGAATTGGAGGCTCTTGAAGATACTCCTTGATTCTCTCGAAGGCAGTCCAACATTCGTTATTCCACTTTACCACTTGATCTTTCTTCAAGAGCTTGAAGATCAGCTCACAAGTAGCAGTTAAATGGGAAATGAACCTGGAAATGTAATTTAGGCGTCCTAAGAAACCTCTGACCTCCTTCTCAGTGCGATGAGCCGACATCTCTTTTATAGCCTTCACTTTTGCAGGGTCTACCTGAATACCCTTGTCACTGACAATGAAACTTAGGAGTTTACCACACCTTACCCCGAAGGTGCACTTGTTCAGATTTAACCTCAATTTGTACGTCTTCAAACTATCAAACAACTTTTATAGATGATCAAGGTCTTCTTCTTCAGTTTAAGACTTGGCTATCATGTCATCAACATAAACCTCTACCTCATGGTGAATCATGTCATGAAACAGAGATACCATGGCTCGCTGATAGGTTACCCCAACATTCTTCAACCCAAACGACATCACTTTGTAACAGAAAGTGCCCCATTATGTGACGAAGGTTGTCTTCTCCATGTCTTCGGGTGCCATCTTGATCTGATTGTAGCTAGAGAAATCGTCCATGAAGGAAAAGATCTTAGGTTGTGCAGTGTTGTAAACTAGAACGTCAATATGGGGAAGCGAGAAGTCATCCTTGGGACTTGCCCTGTTCAAATCTTTGTAGTCCACACACATCCGTACTTTTTCGTCCTTCTTAGGAACTAGAACTACGTTAGCAACCCATTATGGATAAGAGGTGACAGGTAAGAACCCAATGTTGGACTGTTTCATAACTTCCACTTTGATCTTCTATGACATTTCAGAGCGCATATGACGAACCTTCTGCTTTACCGGATGACAATCTTCTTTAGTTGGCAGATGATGAACCATAATATCTATGTTTAGTTCTGGAATATCTTCATATGACCAGGCAAAGATCTTGACATAATCATGCAACATTTGTATCAACCTCTGTTTGACATTAAGCCCCAAATTTGCACCTATCTTAACCTCTTTTTTGTCCTCTTGTGTGCCTAAGTTTACTGTCTCAACTGGCTCTTCGTGAGGCTGCATAGCCCTTTCTTCCTGCTGTAACAGTATGGAAAGTTCTCCTGGTACCTCACAATCTTCCTCACCTTCGTCCTCGGCTTAGTTGATCGGATTTTCAAAGTCATAACCGGCAATAGTAGAACTGTTATCAATGGGATCCAGAGTAGATATGGATCTGCAGTTTGATACGTGGGTGTGTGTAAGAGCATAGCTGTATATACAAAGTAAAAGCAGAAAATAAAAATAGAGAGCTCAAAATTTGTATGCAATAAACGTCCAATGCTTTATTAATGCCATATGAAAATGAAACATGATAACCCTCACAAATAAACCATTGTGCCCCGGGTAATACACATGGCCATAAATTTTATATTGTTTATTACACATCCAAAAATAATAAAGACAATTACTTCTGAATAAAAGTAATTGGTACAAAGTCTTTTGCTGTCCAGCTACTGGGTCCATCGTTGGTAGTAGGGAAGATCCAACTATCCACATCATACTCATTATCGGTATCTTCCGTGGCAGAGACAACATCAATAACATTGATTCTCGAGCCGTGCTTGCGCATAGGTGCATTTATGACATTGGGAGTCTCAGGGGGATCAAATTTAATCTCCTTTGCCTCGATCAGATCCTGCACCTTGTTCTTCAAAGCCCAGCAGTCGTTCGTGTCATACCCTAGAGTCTCAGAATGGTAGGCGCATCGAGAATTTGGATTATAGCGAGGAGAGGCAGTATTAGGATTCTTCGGAGCTTCCTTCAGAGTTACTAGATTGGACTTCAATAATTGCAGCAAAACCTAAGACATAGTCATGTTTATCCGGGTAAATTGTCTTACTGACCTTTCTGTTCTAGGCTGATTGTTCCTTTGTTGAGTAGGTGTAGGTTTAGAGATCATAACAGCCCCTACCGCTGGACGACGTTCAGTTCTGTCCTGATTCCTTTGGTTGTACACAACACTAACCTCTTTTTTTCCCCCAAAAAATGGATTCCTTGCTGCACTGGAGGACGCATCCTTCTGGATCTTACCACTCCTAATTCCAGCTTCCACTCTTTCCCCTGTCAAGATGAATTTAGTGAAACCGGCTGAGGAACTTCCAATCAGATGATTGAAAAATGGACCAGACAGGGTCCCCAAAAACATATCCACTAGCTCCCTGTCAGACATGGGAGGCTGGACTCTTCTTGCTAAGTCCCTCCTTTTCTAAGCGTAGTATTTAAAGCCCTCACTGGAACCCATAGACATACTTTGGATTTGAGTATGGGTAAGAGCAAGGTCCGCATTATACTGATACTGCTTGTAGAAAGCAGCAACCAGGTCTTCCCAATTACGAATGTTGGCCCTTTCCAGCTGGTAGAACCATTCTAGTTGAGTTCCGGACATACTATCCTGAAAGACGTGGACCCATAAGTCATTGTCAGCAGCTTAAGTCTCTATCTTCCTCACATAAGATCATAGATGCATATTGGGACATGAAACCCCATCATATTTTGCGAACACCATCACCTTGAACTTTTTCGGGATGACAACCCCAGAAACCAAACCCAGTTCTTAAAAATCTAGACCTGGTACCTTCCATACCTCCATTGCATTCAAACAATCCTCCAGCTGTTTGTATTTTTCATCAGCAGGAGGATACTATTCCTCATCATAGTCAGATTCATCATCAGATTCTTTTGGAATGGAGTCTTCCTCTCTTATTTCCTCCTCTTGATTGTTTCCTTCCTTTGATGAAGCTATCAGTTCAGAGGCTCGCCTCACTAGTCCTCTGATCCTTCTTCCCAAGTTCACCACACCAGCTGGTTTCCTTGGCTTCTTCTTTTCTTTAACAAGCAGGGCTTTCAGTTCTTCTTTCCCCTTGGTCAGAGACATGATCATCTATTGAAACTGGGCATTCTGAGTCTGTAGATCCTTCACTGTTTTTTCTAGAGCCATTGCTGAAATAAACAACGAAGAGGATGAGAAACCTATTTTGAGACCTGCTTATGCAATGATATGTACGATATATGTATCAATGTTTTCAAGGATTTCTAAGACTCAAATTTTCTTAAGAGAATAAATGTTAATTTTATTAAGATATTTTATTGATCACAATAATGCCTCTTGGGCTCACAAAGGGAACAAAGCAATAATAAAATTCTCCAAGCAAAAGAAGACTCAAGTTTCCCACAGGCGCATCCTCTTTGGTGCAATATAGGCATTTATATTCCTCTCCTGGTGAAGTAACCGGGTGAGCTCTAGAACCTTCTTCTCGTTGGCGTAGAATTGGGTTTCAAAGGTATCCCGTTCTTCTTTGAGTTGGATCCAGGATTTCCGTAGCTCCTCAAAATCAGTTGGCATATCAGGATGAAGAACAACATAAGGAATGTCTCCTTTAACAATTGGCTCCACAATCATAGGTAAGATGCTAGGGTAAGGCATCATAAGAGATTGAGCACGAGCTCGCATCCATTTGAGGTAAGGCTCAAGAGGGATGGATTTCTTGTGCCCCAGTGTCTTGCTATCAACTCTGTTTATCATGCCCTAAGCTCGAATGAACCTCTTGCGATATACCTGAACATCATCCTCATAGTCAAACGTGATTCCTTGGAGGAGTGTGTCATGAGGACCATCCCTTCTAGTGTAACCAAACTGTCGCAACGCCAAACAAGGATTATAAGTGATTCCCCCCCTAATGCCCAAGAGAGGGACATTAGGCAACTCCCCACAGCGATCAATGATGGTGACACTCTCCAAGGACCGGGAAAACCAATTGTGACCCTTTCCATCCGTGGTTTTCCACGGGCTCTTAGGTACTTGCTCATTTTTTGAAAACTGTTTGTGTTTGTGTGTTTTGAAAGATTTTTGTTTGCTTTATGGTAACTCTTGTATCAGTCCTCAAGAGTGTAATAAAGCGTTTTTTGAAAATAGTTTTTGAAAAGTGTGTAAGTGTGAAAAATTCAGATTTGAGCAAGTACTTAAGAACAGTCTACCTACTCGAAAAATGATGTTCTTTTCCTCCTTTCCTTTAGATAGTGATATCCTACTATTAGTGAGTAGGTAGACCTATCGACGGATGTTGAGGGATAATCGAAGGGACATTTTACAATCACGAAGGCAACTTGTGGAGAGGCTTTAGCAATTTTCTTTTAGGGACTAGAACATTTACCGAAAGGAAACTGTAGGGTCATTGAGGGACTATGATCTTTTTTGATTTATGAGTCTTTACTAAAGCGTTCCTGCCTCATGACTGTTTTATTTCTGAAGGCAACCAAAGTGGGGTATCCTAGAGGTGTATATGTGCAAGTGTGTTATGTTCAGTTATTTTTGTCTTTTTGTTAAGTTTTCTAACATTTGATTTCAATCTTTTCATACACACCTAGTTATTAACAATAATATATATATATATATATATATATATATATATATATATATATATATATATATATATATATATATATATATATATATATATATATATATATATATATATATATATATATATATATATAAAATAAAATGCAGAAAGTATAAATCTAGACTATTACATGGCTTCGGGGAGAGGGATTTACATTCCAAAGAAATTGGGGAAAAGAAAATAAAGCAATAAAAAGAGTCTACTTATCATCTATTACATCCCATACAACAATTACAATAATATAAACAATGCGAAAGGAAATAAACGCGCGAAAAGTTGAAAGTACGCCTGAAAACATAAAAGAAAATCTTTTTGTTGTTGGTTTTTATTTAAAAAAAAGTTAGATTAAGAAAAATAATTAAAATAATTATTCTAAATTCTACTTAGAAAATTAAGTTAAGAAAAATAAACTAAGCCTTTTTTGTGGTTTTTTTTTATTATGAAAAGAAAGTAATTAGACTTAAATTCTAATTCATTTTTAATTAAGAAAAAGGTTAAAGTTTTAATTAATTATTTAATTAAAAAAATTTATGCCTAATTTTTTTGTGATTTATTATTATTATTATTAAAAAATATTAAGAAATGAAATAACTAAATAAAACAAAAAGAAAAGAGATTGGGCTTGATGTTTGAAGTAGAATGGAGGTTGCAATTGAAATTTCGCTAAGCCCAGATTGTGAAGCCCAAGCCCATCCTTGGATCCAGTGTAAGCAGTACTTGATGGTACATGGTATCTCATGTTCTAAACATCATGCATTCCATGTAATTCTCCTAACATGCTCTAAGGATATTCAGGAACTGATATACACACATTAAAACATTCAACAAATTAATAAAAATAGAGATTCGAATTTGAGATTATACCAAAATGGTGGTAGCTTGGATCCGGTGATATAGGACCTTGCAAACTTTGAGGATGGTTGGAACAAGTCCACGGGAACCTCAAGAGCAATGTATGATTACTAGTTTGGACCAAAAGTACCTGCAGAGTGGGTTTCAAATTTTTACCACTTTTGATAATTTTGAAAAAATGGTAGAGCTCTCTCTAGGCTGTGTAGGCGTCCTGAAATGCTTGCTAGATGCTTGTTTATATAGAGAGGAATGATGAGACAAGAAAACAAAGGTTTAAACAACCTTAAAGCAAACGTTTCAAAGCCATGAATGAAATTTGTAACTTTGGCCAAAAACAAGGAAACTTATCATTTTTTGAATTTGAATGAATGTGGACACCTTTGCACGAAATTTTATGGGCTTAGGCTGTCTAAAACATCAACCCAAAGCTCAAAGCCCATTTCCAATTATTTTATACATTTTATTATATATTTACTTAAAATAAATTAAAATAAATATGAATAAAATAGTTAGAAAATTCAAGGCACGGCAAGAATAATTTTAGAAGTCCTATATAAACTTAGGAAAATGCTTGAAGTCCAAGAAATTGAGCCCTTGCCTTAAAACTTCAAATTTGCTCAATGCATAATCCTTGAAAATTCCCAAATTTTCCTAACTTGGGAAAGCGATAACTTGCTCAATATTTATCTCATGATGATGATCCACGACTTTTTTGGAAAGCTCAAGATGTCTACTTCAATCCCTCTTTTTATCAATTTTGCATTTGAACATTTTACCTTGATGTAAAAGGTCTTGGCAAAAAGTGGCTTTTGTTGTCTTTCTAAAAATGACCTGTAATGTATGAACTTGTATCTTTCAAATGGTGCATTTATTGAACTTTAGGGATGAAGAGAAGTTGTAGAGAATTGTATTCTCTTAAAAATGAGCTTTGGTTGGAAAATTTATGATAAATTATGAGAAAGTTATGCTTGGTCAAAGTTCAGTTGACTTTTCCTATAGAAACCCTAATTTGCCATTTTTTACTTTTGATGAATTAGGAGCATTTCTTGAGGAATCATGATCAACCCTTGATAAAATGATGGATATCACTTCAAAATGTTGATGTTGACCAAAAATATTGAAGTTTGACCGTACATGGGCCACAATTGACTTTTGGCATAGCACAATTGATTTTCCAATACTTGAGCAATTGACTGAGCAAACTTATTGTGCAAGGCATGAAATTTGGCATGGATAATATTGAAGACATATTAGGACAATGGAGAACATTTGGGATCTTTGGAGCTCAACCATCTTGATGAAAATTGAAACCCTAGTTGGGGGTTCATTTCCTTAGAAGGAGAATTTGTCTGGTCAATTCTTAGTCAACCTTGAGCAATTGAGAATCTATAAGAGTATATATTGTGTGAAAATGGGAGGGAAAATTTTTGGGTACAACAAGCACCTTTCACCTACCTTATTCTTAAGGATACTAGGTTTAGGTTTATGTTTCGGGTTAAACAGGGTTTTAATTTTTAATAGGGGAACTCGCCACAATTTTCATGGTATGCCTACGTATCCTCTTATGAGGAATCAGAGTCCCAATTCGTAGTTCGTATGTGTTTGTGTTTCTTAGGGGTTGCAAAATTATTTTTAATCGCCTCACATTTTGACTGAGTGTAGAGATTGCGGAATTTTGGACTAAATGTGCGATTAGTCAAAATATATTTGAAATATTTTAGCAAAAATTGATCGCTTAGATTAGTTTATTGCGAAAAAGAATTTAGTATTTGTTATGTATATTTTATATTATTAGTTGTGAAATTTCTTAATTAATGCATGATAAAAATATTTTAGTGCAATATATAAAAAATATATGCATGAGTTTCTACATAAAATAATTATTTAAATGATAATATAAACAATATAATATTTTAGTAAGAATAAAAATTAATATTAATAATAATAATTATTATAAAAATAAATGATAGTAGTAATAAAAGAATAAGAAAATAATAATAATTATATATAATAAAAACAATTAGAAAAAAAAAATGTCTAGGGGGGGTGCGTTTTCATGTTAGGTAGTAAAAGAGTAGAGTGCAAAGAGTCAATTGGATTCAAGCCCAACAAGCTTGGGGGTGTATTATTGCAACTAACAAGCAAAATTGGGGGTATAGCGAAGGCTGGGCCTAAGTTCAGATATTGAACTGGGCCCAGAGGTGAAGGGAGGTGTATTACGCTAGTTTGTTTCAGTAAAAAGAAAAGGAGATGGTGTGAGGGGAAATTGGGCTAGGCCCAATATAACGTTTAGGAGAGGCTTGAGCATTCGCGTGCGTGAGAGTGTACAAAGCTTAGAGTGGACTTGGCCTTATGGCCTTCCAATACGAATCATGTGGATGCAGTTGAGGGAGTATGATAAACATCATGAGCACGCATATAGAATCAGTTCAGAGCATAAAATTTATTGTTTTCATTTTTTATTCATTTCATTTCAACACCTTATGTTCTCTTTATCTCTACCCTTCACCCTCTTCTTTCTCAAACCCTAATCTCACAATATTCACCGCGGAGACGCTAGAAAAACCATAACCCTATCCAACCAACAAAGATTCCTTCATTACATGCTGAAGTAGTAGTCGTCAAAGATTCCTTCATTACTTGCTGAAGTAGTAGTCTTCAAAGATTCCTTCATTACTTCCTGAAGTAGTAGTCGTCAAAAATTCCTTCATTACTTGCTGAAGTAATAGTCGTCAAAGATTCCTTCATTACCTGTTGAAGTAGTAGTCGTCAAAGATTCCTTCATTACTTGTTGAAGTAGTAGTCGTCAAAGATTCCTTCATTACTTTCTGAAGTAGTAGTCGTCAAAGATTCCTTCATTACATGCTGAAGTAGTAGTCGTCAAAGATTACTTCATTACACGTCGCAGTCAAGCTTCATACTTACCAGCAAAAAGCAAGTTCCAGATTAATTCCTGAAACCAGACATGCCAACTATCTATGAACAACTTATTGTGGATCAACTCCGAAAACAAGACGGGAAAACTATCCTTCTTTCTCTAAGGTCAGAGATTAATTCCTGAAACAAGCCAGGGCAACTATTTCAATGACCAACAAAAGCAAGTTCCAGATTAATACCTGAAACAAGACAGGATAACTATTTGTGAACGACTGATTATAGATTAATACCCGAAACAAGACGGGGTGACTATCTACACGACCAGACGGAGAAATCTTACACGCGATTTCCAAATGCAGCTTTCCACGGGCTCTTCCTGAATAAATCTTACACGGGTTCCTTCTCGCAGCTTTACACGGGCTCATCTTAAAGCAACTCTACACGAATTCCTTCTCACAATTTCCAGATGCATCTTTACACGGGCTCATCCTGAAGAAACCCTACACAGATGAAGTTTAACACTGACTCATCTTGAAGCAGCCCTACACAGGCTCCTTCTAATACATTTCCAGATAACATTTAATTTCATTCTCCCCAGCAAGTTACTATGAAGCCTGGATTTCAAACAGAAAACAACTAACTTTCATCTCTCCAGTCCAGAGATAACTTCTCAGTAGAGCCATGGACAACTAAAGCTCCTAGGATTTATTCCCCATAGAGTTTTCCTCAAGCAAGCGAACAACAAGAATCAACATTCTCCAGTGGAGTCCTCCCCAGACAACAGGAACATGAATCCCCATAAAGAGACCTCTTATAAAGCCAGCATCTACTTTGGATTGCATATTTAAGCCCATCTCCGACAACTCTCAGTCATCTTCTCCAAATGGCATCTGTAATCCCATTCCTGATATCATCAACAAATGGTGTTACTTCTATATGAGTGCAAATTTATGGGCACTCTAGTGTTCAATCATCTTCCACCTTCAGATCACGAAAGGCATACAAGCTAATCTACATCTTCAGGTTTAAGAAGATTGAACAGGGGCAACTGTTGTACCCCAAAATTTTCCCTCCCATTTTTATTCAAATCCTGCTCATTAAAGTCCACAATTTCTCAAGATTGACCAAGAATTGACTAGACAAATTCTCCTTCTAAGAAATGGACTTCCATCTAAGGTTTCATTTCTCTCAAAGAATTTTGGTTTGCAAAGGCTTCAATTGATTCCCATGGCCCCTATATGCCTCGGCATAAGAGCATGGCTAAAAGAAAGAAAAAGTACACATGACAAGGTGTAGGTTGAAAGCTGAAAATGTGCTTAAGAGCTGTTGGGTCGAAGCAGCTTCGACAGCAGAATGCAGCCTATTTTGATGCCCAACGAAGCGCTAACATCTAAGGAAGGCTAGCTCAAAAGAAAGCGTGAGTAGGCTTTTTCTGAAGTCTTTAATTGGAAGAGCTAGTAAATTCATCAAAGGGTTTTTGTTTTCGCATCAGGGAAATATAAGCTATTCGAAGTACTAAAGGAAGGACCTATCGATTGGCACTTTGTTTGAATGGGCACTTTGAAAAGAAGAATATTCTGGAATCGAAAGGCTTTTATTTTATCCAAATAGAACATGTGGAAGGCTCATGATTCAAAGGACATGCCATTTTCAAGCATGGCATGATCGAAGGACAATTTGAGATGAATCAACCAAGTATAAGTCACCTCAGAACTTCTGGCATGTACCTGAACATGTGATGGATGTTTGAAGAGAAGTTCTGATGCTCTTAGGTTACCCTTTTATTGGTGCATACAAGTTGTATTCACCAATCGAGGTTGAACTAATAATCAGTAAAGATGGCCTTGTGAACGGAAGCAAAAAGGTGGGAGTAGAGTCAAAATTGTGATTCGAAAGAGGTGAGCAGCACAAACCTTCGACACAATCCCCACAACCAAAATTGAGATTCGAAGGAGGTGAGAAGCACAAACCTTCGACACAGTCACCACAACCAAATCTGTGATTCGAAGGAGGTGAGCAGCACAAACCTTCAACATAGTCACAACAGTCAAAATTGTGTTCGAAGGAGGTGAACAAAATGAAACCTCAAGAAAAGGAAATCGAAAGGAATACAAATGGAGTTCAACTAGGATGTTTGAATATGAGAATTTTCCAGGTCAAACAACCAATGCAGATGGACTCAATCAAAGAAGCCATGGGGATGGAACTGTGAGCAAATCGAATTGAAGCCCAGAGCCATTTGAATTGGAACTCAAAGCCAATCGAAGAATAAGGTTTGAAAGCATTCGAAAGAGTCAAGATGTGAAACCTGTCTAGGTTCACTCAAAACCCAATATGGTAGAAAATCATCAAAAATGGCAACTTTTTAAAGACTTTCGATTCTGCCTTCAAATCCATGGTTAGTGGATGATTCTTGCCATTTTCATTCACCACTGTGCCCCTATAAATACAGAGCTAAAGCGCAAGCAAAAAGGACACGCATTGCCTATACACAAGAAGCTGCCCCAGTAAACCACACCAACTTTTCTCCAAATTTCAACAAAGTGGTTCCATACCCAAAACTGTAGATCAAAGTATACCGGCCATATGTATAAATTTCGAAATTCAATATCTTAATTTAAGCATTTTTTTTAATCGTTCTAACATGTTTGTGTGTGTTACAGTCCTCACATGCGAATACTAACATCTGGATAAAAATTTGCCATTGTTTTGGCATTTGAAACTGTTTCATTCAGCCATGGCACATTATTTTTTTATTCAAACATATTTCTGAATGGGTTTCAAATATATTGTTGTTTTGTTGTTTGTACTAACAATTGAAGCAGATGGTTGGGTGGTGAAGAAGCGCGCGATGGGCTAGAGGACCTGGGTTCGATCCCAGGCTTCAACCTTTCTATTTTTCTCATGTTATATTGACAGATTTGGCGCTTCATGTCCAAACATGCACACCATGCACTCTACCATCAACACCATCAGATCCATACAACATAGATCCAACACCTCCAGCATGCAGTCCCCATCGTGGACTCTCCAGATGCGTCCTCACCAGATCCTAACGCACTCTGGGCCAGCTTAATTGGGCCCGAACAATTTCAAACATTGCACCCCCTTTGTTATTTTTTAGCAGACCCGTTTGCATTTTCCTCTTCTACTATTTTAGTTTGGTTTATTTATTTGTTTCATATTTTATTTTCAAGATTTAATTTAATTTTAATAAATAAATAAAATCACAAAAAATATTAGGTTAGTATTTTATCAATTAAAACTTTGTAAATTAATTGATTAATTATTTTAACCCTTTTCTTAATTTAAAAACAAATAGACTTAGGATTTTTAAATTGAATTTCTTTCCATAGGTCAAAAACAAACAAAAAATATTTCATTTTTCTTAGGAATTTTAGACGTATTTTCAATTCGTGCGTTTACTTTTACTGTCACACTTTTACATATTATCGTTTCTGCTTACTAGGTTGTAATAAACTTAACTAGGACTTTACTTTGCTGCTAATAAATTTCCCCCATTTTGGACTTGTAATAATCCCCCTCCCCGAAGCCATGTAATAACATAGGATTTAATTTCCGCACTTTATATTTCCTGTACATGTATTAACTGTTTAGATGTATGGTAATAGGATTGCATGACAAGAGCTTAAATAATCAAAATGTTAGCAAACCTAAATGCAAAGGTAAAAATACCCGAATACAACACACTTTCACATGCGCACCTCTAGGGTACTCCCACTTTGGTTGCCTTCGGAAAACAGTCACAACTCTCGAAACGTGAGAGATTTTAGTGGCTACCCTCTGGTTTAAAAGATCATATGTCCCTCGATGACCCTCTCGATGTTGCCTCGGTAAAAATGATCTTAAAACCCTAGGGTAGTTACTAAGGTTTCCTGCCCAGTTGCCTTTGTGACTATAAACGTCCCTTCGAAGGTCCCTCAAAACATCCAACGACTAGGGCTACCTACTCACTAATAGTAGGATAGCACTGTCTAAAGGAAAATAGGAAAAGAATAATCCTTTCGAGTAAAGTAGATAGTTTTTAGATGCTTGCTCAAACAAATTTTTTACACTTACACAAAACAACTTTCAAAAACCTTTTCAAAACGCTTTATCAAGACTCTTGAGGACTGATACAAGAGTTATCATAAAGCAAATCGTCTTACTATTGGAATTTCAAAAATAATTTTCAAAAACACACAAAACACAAGGTATTTAAAAATGAGCTAAGCATCTAAGAGCCCGTAGAAAACTACGGATGGAAAGGGTGCTAACACCTTACCTTTCCATAATCTACCCCCTACTCAGAAAACTCTCGAAAGGTATTTTTATGTTCTTTTCACTCCTTCCTTTGTTTGATAAAAGAAAATTTGATGGAGACTCTTGCTTACTGCAACATTTTGCAAACACAAATGCAAAACCAGTATAACAGTCGGTCCTGCCACCGTATCAAACCAGTGAAGTTTTTTTTAAGTTTTCGCTTGGCTTTCCTTTTTTCCACTTCCACCTAGGCTTTAAATAGTAAATAATAATATTAGTATAATTAATTCTTTTGTTGTTGTTTGGACATAATTTTGGTTCGATAGCTTGAAGTCGCTTTTGGTGATTTTCCAAGTTTGAGTGTTTCAACTTGCGAATGCATGGTAATGATTTTGTTAAAGTCTTGTACACGTTCGAGGTATGTGTTTATTGCTTTTTGTACGTTAGCATATTCATGATACTTAAACTTTTTACAATTTTTATTTCATTCATTATTTTTTATACTTTTTCATTTGTGAATCACTTTAGTTCCTACCCTTTTTGTGAGGTAGCTTTCCATTGTTCACATATGCTTGAGACCATAATTCTTGTTTTAACTGGATTTTATTATGTTTAATATTTTGTTTGTATTGATTGTATGAAAGCATGAACATTATCAAGGCATTTTTTGTTTCATTTTGAGAACAAATACCTTGGCCAAATAGTCAATTCACCTTGTGAGTGTGTGATCATTAGTATCCTCTTTTGACCCTTTTTATCGGTATCCATGTCGTTTTTGCTAAATGCTTGTCTATGAGTGTTTAGTTCATATTTTTGTATGGATATTAATTCTTTTGTTTTCTTGAACCCTCAACTATGATTTTTAGTTGAATTTTTACCTTGTGTTGTACCCCAAAATTTTCCCTCCCATTTTCACTCAAGGCATGCTCTTAGAGATTCCCAATTGCTCAAGGTTGACCAAGAATTGACTAGACAAATTCTCCTCCTAAGCAATGAACCTCTAATTAGGGTTTCACTTTTCATCAATATGTGTGAACTACAAAGGTCTCAAATGTTTTCCATGGTCCTAATATGCCTTCAGGATTATCCATTACAAATTTCATGCCTTCCACTACAAGTTTGCTCAGTCAGTTGCTCAAATGCTTGAAAATCAACCGCACTAGGTCAAAAGTCAACTGTGGCCCATGTACAGTCAAACTTCAAGATTTTGGGTCAACATCAAAATTTTGAAGTGATATCCATCATTTTATCAAGGGTTGATCACGATTCCTCAAGAAATGTTCCTAATTCATCAAAAGTCAAGAATTGCTAAATTAGGGTTTCAATAGGAAAGGTAAACTGAACTTTGACCAAGCTTAACTTTCACATACTTCATCCATTTTCCCCCAACAAAAGCTCATTTTGAATATAATCTCATTCCCTACAACTTCTATTTTCCCCTCAAGTCCAAGAAACACATCATTTGAAAGGTACAAGCTCATACATTACAGGTCATTTTCAGAAAGTCATTAAAAGACACTTTTTGCCAAGACCTTTTACATCAATATCAAGTATTAAAATTAAATATTGATCAAAAGAGGGATGAAAGTAGACATCTTGGGATTTTCAAAAAGTTCAAAATCATCATCATGAGATAAAAATTGAGCAAGTTATAGCTTACCCAAGTTAGGACAATTTGGGAAATTTCAACAATTATGCATTGAGAAAACTTGAAGTTTTATGTCAAGGGCTTAATTTCTTGGACTTAAATTATCTTCCTAAGCCTATAGAGGACCCCTAATATCATTTTGCATGGCCTTACCATTTTTACCTATTTTTTACATATTTATTTTGATTTATTTCAAATAAATATAAAATAAATGGTACAAAATAATAGGAAATGGGCCTTGACCCTTAGGATTTTGTTTTGTATTGACATGAGGCCCATGAACACGTGCATGCAATGTCCAGGTTCATCCAAATTCAAAAATGGCATGAAAACACAAAAATGGCAATTATTCTAGTTTTGATTTTGCTCTTAAAATGCACAGTTACGGCATTGATTCTTGCCATGAAACCCTGTCCCCTCCTTCTACTCTATAAATACAACATTCTTGCAAGCTTTATAGAGGGATACACAGCCTAAATAACTCACACAAAATTTTCAAAAAATAAGCAAAGTTGTCAAAATTCAAAACCGAGTTTTCAGCCATTCCCAGTCCAAACAAAGGATTCAAACACATTCCCGGAGGTCCCTTGAAGCTTTCCCAATCATCACCATGCATTGAAGCATCACGAAACGTCTCAGCAAGCTCACACGATTTGCATTTTTTCTCAAATGCGTTTTCTTCGATTCATGTAATCTAAACTTGTTTTGATCATGCATTATTGTTCATATGAATGTGTGTAAACTTTTTGTATAGCTGGATTTGAGTTTTGATGCAGGTGTGATGTTTTGCCATGGCTAGGGTTTATACCTCCGAATTGTTTTTTTTTTTTTGAAATAGCCAAAATTAGCCAAAATTAAGGATACCATCATGTTCAGGAGGTCGATGCCAATCGTTCCATGGCTTCACATTTGATTTATATTGCGTATTCTTGACTTTATTGAGTTATAGGTGTTGTGGTGACCGACCAAAACCGTCACTATAGGTATCTGTACCTAAAACGACAGAGTGAGGAAGAAGATGAGGCGTGGCAGTCTCCAATTGGGTCATTCAAATAAGCGCCCATTTTATTTTTTTCCAGATGTTTGCGTTGGTTTTTTTAATATATTATTATTGCTTGATATATGTAAATGATTGGTTCAACATCTCAATTGGTAAAGGCGCGCGTGTAGAAGGGAAATGACCTGGGTTCGAATCCCAGGTCCAACATTTTATCTTTTATAACAAATTTCATGTAGATCTAGTGCTCCTCAAGGCCATTTGTTCATCATACACCTTCAGGTCCAAGCCATCAGAAGCATATCTGATCCAAGTCAAAGCATCCAACGCACAAGCTCATCATGTACCCTCAAAGCTGCTCCTCACTAGATGCAGACAAAGTTTGGGCTCCCTTCAACTGGGCCTAACCAACTTCAATTTCAACACCCCCAATTTAATTTTGCTATCCTGGCCCATTTAATTTTTCTTCATTTTGTTTTATTATTTATTTCTATTACTTTTTTTTATCAGCAAATAAATAACCAAAAATCACCAAAAGAAAATTAGGATTATATATTTTAATTAAATTAATTTCTTTAAGAAATTAATTAATTAAACTTTAACTCCTTTTTAAATTAAAATAAAATAGAATTAGGAATAGTTTTATATTTATATCATTTTCTTTTCTTTTCATAATAAAAAACAATAAAAAAGGGATTTCGACTAATTTCTTAATTAAATTTTATTTTTCGAAAAAATTTAAGGATATTTAATTTAGTCATCTTCTTAAATAAAAACAAACAAAAAGATTCCCTTTTCTTTAGGATTTTTAGACATCTTTTCTCAACTCGCGCGCATTTATCTATTCTTGCATTTTTCATATTATTGTAACCGCTCAAGGGTTGTAATACAATAATTAGAATTTTATTTTCTGCTTTATTTCCCTTATTCTTGGACATGTAATTAATCCCCGAAGCCCTGTAATAGCATAGGTTTAACTTTCCACACTTTAAATTTCTGCAATATATATTAATTATTAGTAATTAGGCTTGTATGAAAAGACTAATAATAAAACGTTAACAAACCTAACAAAAGACTAAAATAACTAAATATAACACACAATTGCACATATGAACCTCTAGGGTACTCCCACTTTGGTTGCCTTCAGAAAATAGTCACAACTCTCGAAATGTGAGAGGTTTTAGTGGCTACCCTCTAGTTCAAAAAAGATCATAAGTCCCTCGATGACCTGCTCGACGTTGCCTCGGTAAAAATATGATCTTAGAACCGTAGGGTAGTTACTAAAGCTTCTTGCCCAGTTGCCTTTATGACTATAAAATGTCCCTTCGAATGTCCTTCATACATCCAATGATAGGGCTACCTACTCACTAATAGTAGGATAGTACTGTCTAAAGGATAGAAGGAAAAGAAAGACATTTTCGCTGCACTAAGGCATTTCAAAACATTTTTTGAAAACGCACAAAGTATAAGGTAATTTTAAAATGAGCTAAGTATCTAAGAGCCCGTAGATAACTACAGATGGAAAGGGTGCTAACACCTTCCCTTTCCATAATCTACTCCCTTTACACAAAAAATTCTCGAAAAGGTTTTTTTATGTTTTTTTTCACCCTTTCCTTAATTTGGATAAAAGAAAAGTCGGTGGCGACTCTTTCTTACCGCAACATTTGCGAACACAAACACAAAACCAGTATAACAGTCGGTTCTGCCACCGTATTACAGAACTGGCGACTCTGTTGGGGATAATAAAAGTGGGGTTACCTTAAGAGTTAGTTCATGTTAAAACTGTTTTATTTGCTTGCTTTGTATGCTTTACTTTTAAGGGTTTTGTTTGGGTTGTTACTAAAAGATCATACACCCGGATCTGGGGCACCTTTTTAGGTGAGTAGCAATAAATCATGGAGGTTGTACGGCGTAGACCGATATGGACGAAGTGATTGCTACATTAGCGTGATACTTTGGTTTGTACTAATGTTCCTTGAGTCAATTAGGCTTCCTTAGTGTCATTAAGCGCTAAGTGACCTTTAGAATCTTTAATTGACTCATCCTAATCCATTAGAAAGTAATGAGATGGTCGGCTTTGGTTTCGACCGAAGATTGGTTGATACTCGATGATACACTAATTGAGATTGGACTTTTGGGATATTCTGGACGCAATACTTTGGTGCTTGAGCTAGAACAATTCCTAAAAGAAAGGTCTGTGATATGAGACTCCTTAGAACCCGGTTACTATTAATAAGACAGGTTGAACCAACTAAACTTCAAGAGGGTACTTACCTATGGAATCCATGCAAGCCTGAACTTAAGGCTACTTGTGTGATTTGTTTTCTTTCATTATCTAACGACTTGAACTCTTTGCAGGGTTTTGTTTATCATCTGATAATATGAGTCATTGTCCAATAACCTGGATTTCTAGCAAGACATACTTGTCTTCATCACCCTACATTTTTTCTTGACGTATATCATACACATCATAGCATCACACCATAGCATTTCCTTAACCATTTCAAGGATCTCAAGGGCCTTTGATGCAGGTTATGATAAAGCAGACGTCTAGCAAGGGGAAAGGGGATTTATTTTCCTCTAAACCAAATGCCTTCAAAAGACCAAAACATGACAACTTGAGTCAGGGGCTATGACCCACTCGATATGGTGAGCTTGATTCTCGTAGAAGGACATTCAACAATACAAAGTTCTTCCGTCAAAGATGCAGTCAAAATTTAACTTCTGACATTTTCTCGTGTTTACCCCGCGAGGTCCTTGAAAACATTTCATCCACACATAATGCATGCCATTACCGAATAGGTCTTCCAGTACGGGTTTCTCATGTTCTCGCTGTTTATTTCAGCGAGAGAAATGGCTCTCAAACAGAACAACAAAGATCTCCAAACTCAAGAGTCCCGGTTCATGGAAATTTTCCTCAACCTATCCAAGGGGAAAGAAGAGTTGAAAGCACTCCTCAACGGGAATCTGACCAAGAAACATCCTGAAAACAACAAGGATGACCAGTTGGAACAACTGCAAGCTGAAATGGAACGGATGAGAATCCAGATGAGTAATCAAAGGGCTCTTATCCAAAGTTTAGCTCGGGAACAAGAAGAGTTGAGGTTTCTCATCAGCAAGCTTCATCAAGACAGATGCAACCGTATGAAGCAAACAGTCAAGACTGTGGATCGGGTCATTAATCAGCCCCTGATGAGACAGGAGTTTGCTTGGTGGAGAGTATACCTTCCTAAATTGCTGCTACGTCACGAACCCAACCACCACCTCTCCAACAACCGCAGGATCATCGGCGTAAGCAGGATGCACTCACTAGGCAATACACTAAACTCAACATACCAATGTCTTAAATCTTGCAACACATGTTGAAATTGAATTTGGTCACATTGAAGGATCCTCTTGCAAACCCCAAAACATCTTCTCCCAACTACAATCCTGATGCAATGTATGCATATCACTCCAACAGCACGGGGCATGATACTGATAACTGTTGGATATTGAAGTATAAAATTCAAGACCTGATCGATGAAGGAGCGTTGGAATTCGCACAAGATGGTCAACTGAAATTTTTCTATCATCCCTCCAAGGCACACCATCTGAAGTGATAAGCCCAAGACAAAGAGGTTTTTTGTTCATTTAGAATTTTCAATTTGTAATTTCTTTTGATTATTCGAACATTTGTTTCATATCAAACTTTGTTATTTCATTAATGCATTGCATATGTTTGTCTTGAATCAATTTATTCATATTCACTATATTCAAACTGAATTTTTACTTCCTTTTTATGATACTTAACTCTCGATTAAAAGCTCTAAGCCTTTAGAAGAAGGATGATAAAAATGATACCACAATGTCTATAGTATGCTTTTGAACAGACCCCGTTGACGATGTACATGCGTTGTTTCAAATCCTAAACAGTGGAGTTATAAGGAAGATAATCCCTAGTTAACCCCTTTTAGCCTAAGAAGTAGGAGTTTTTATTTTCACACAAATTAAAACCCTTAATCATAACCTAGGGTAGGGTAGTTTTCTCGGTTAATTCAGATGTGCATTCAGTCGCAAACTCTACCTTCATACACGACAAATAATGTAGAAGACACACTCCAAAAAAGGGTGATGGTTCCACTTAATCGTCAAGACAGGCAGTCATTATCTCTCAAAATAAAAGACCTTTAAGTCAAAAACCTATGAAGGAGACTTCTGATAAACTGGGGCATCCCGCTGACTGAAAATCTGAAAGAAACAGTTCAGGCAAAAGTAGGGATAACAAAATAAAAAAGAGGTCCTATAAATCCTCACAAAAAAAAGAAAAAGAAAAGGTTACAAAAATGTCTGCCTTCTCAAACAAACGTTCAATTTCTGAACCATCACCCAATATTAGAGAAAAGATTCCAAACTCAATTGGGATCTAAACGCACAATTAACTGAGTTTAGGACTGAAGAACATCACGAAGAACGAGTTGGGTACAAATAAAATTTGAGCCTTTATCCTATGTTTCTTGAACCATGAACCAGGCCACGTTATAACCCTTAAAATTCCTAGATGAAGCATGGGTTAGTTCGAAAGCATACTGTTACAAAAGGTATCCTGACTCCTGTAGGATTCGCTATAAATCCTGAGCTAATATCAAACTTTTACAAAATTTGTTTGTTTTACTAAAAAATGTATTTTCAAACTTCAAGACAGACATAAGCTTTGCATTCTTAAAATAACATTGTTTGCATATGACTATTTGTTCAACAGCAGAGAAATTCACACGATGGATATTCGATGAACAAAAATCCTCTCAGTGGACAAAATCACCTCAGATGGAAAGACATTCTAGTGATAGGCCTTTCATAATTAAGGGGCATAACATGGTATCCAGCTGGTCTGGGGCAGTCAAGTCAAGGTTCAAGGAATCTCTCAAAAATGCCAAATAGCCATTGGCAGATCTCCATCTAAATCACTTGGGGCATTAGACATGAATTCCAGCAATGAATCATGTACGATCAAACAAACATCTTCTGGCAGTGTGGCAACACTTACTACTTTGGGCAGTGATAATTCTCCGTACCCGGTAAACATGGACATAGTCAGAAAATACTACACATGAACAAAGACCCGCTAGATTGACTGGCCTAGGAAAAAATAAGGGCATCCCGGAAAACCAAAAGGGTTCGGGAAAAAATTAGGGATATACATATGGAAATACTGTACACTCGACAAGTCGAAAAACTGAAAAGGCGACTTGGGAAAAAAAGGGTATCCCGATGGACTGAAAATCTGAAAGGACAGTCCAAGCAAAAGTTAGGGATTAAAGCGTACAACTATGTCCCGTCATCTCGTCACTTGTCTATCGATAGAAGGTTTATTACCCTGATCTGCATTCACCAAGGCCTCCAAGAGTTGGGATAACAGTAGAACCATCTATGAAATACCTGGCAGATATTTTCTCTAGCAGGTACCGAGGCAGGGGCATTCTACTGCAAGGTCACTTCCATATTCCCAGCATGCATCCTAATGATGTCAGGTGTTCTCATATCCCCAGCGGAGTAAGAATCTCTAACTACTGCTCCGACATCTAAGAAAAATCCCCCAGTGAAGTCACCAAGCTTCTCAGGATTCCCCAGCAGGATATCATAAAATCCCCAAGCAGATTATGGAGTTTCCCTTCCCCAACGGAAACATTCTAAATAAAGCATGTTTTCCTCTAGAAACGGTTCAGGTACGATCCAGAGACGGATGTCATCCTGATACTTATTCCAGATTCTCCTCTAGAAATAGTTCAGGTACGATCCAGAGACGGATGTCATCCTGACACTTATTCCAGATTCTCCTCTAGAAACGATTCAGATACGACCCAAATGTGGATGTCATTCAGATACTTATCCAAGATTCTTCCAAGTACAGTTCAGATACGACCCAGAGACGGATATCATTCTGACACTTATTCAATACATGTCCAGATACAATCATGACATAGATTCACTATGACAATCCCTAAGCGGTTCATGAAGTTTCCTTCCCCAACAAAGTTTATTTCTCTAAAAACGGAAATCCGTCTCCCAGCATTTCAACTTCAAACATAATATGAAGACATACATTCTTCACTCCCAGCTGCAATCAGGGATTTATTTTCCCTAATTCAACAACACTGCAATAGAATAGCCGACACGTTCATACATTGCATTCATACATCATTTCTACAAACATTATAGCATATGCAGCACAAATGCATATATTACAATCTCATTTATTTTGAGAGATTCATGCAATTCATACATCATGACATCGCACGAAACTGACTTTACCTTTCCAGGTTGAGTTTGCAGAAATACAAACACTATCAACCTATACAACAGGTCAAAGATTAATGCCCGAAACCAGACGAGGAAACTATCTACATGACCAAGTGGTATGAACTCCCGAAGCAAGACGGGTTTACCAACAAAAATAGCAGGCCACATATTAATGCCCAAAACCAGACGGGGAAACTATCTATGTGCCCAACATTGCCAAGTTCCAGATTAATACCTGTAAAAAGCCAGGAAAACTATCTGTGGACAACAAATTGTAGATTAATACCTGTAACAAGCCAGGAAACTATCTACAGGAGGAGATTGAAGATTAATACCTGTAACAAGACAGGAAAACCATCTTTCATTCTCAGGTCAGAGATTAATACCTGTAACAAGCCAGGACAACTATCTCAACAACCAACAAAAACAAGTTCCATATTAACACCTGTAACAAGCCATGAGAACTATATGTGGACGATCGACTGTAGATTAACACCTGTAACAAGCTAGGAAAACTATCTACAATAAAGAGATCAAAGATTATTGCCTGTAACAAGCCAGGAAAACTATCTTTCTTTCTCAGGTCAGAGATTAATACCTGTAACAAGCCAAGATAACTATCTCAGCTGCCGACAATTTTCAGGTGCCATATTAATACTTGTAACAATACATTTTCGGGTAACAGTTAATTCCATTATCAGGTAACAGTTAATTCCATTATCCCCGAAAATTTACTGTGAAACCTGGATTTCAACCAGAAAGAAGCGAACTTTCATCTCTCCAGTACAAAGATAACTCCTCAGCAGAGCCTTGGATAACTGAAGTTACTAGACTCTGTTCCCCATATAGTTTCCTCAAGAAGGAGAACAACAGAAAACTACATTCTCCAGCGGACTCCTCCTCAGACAGCAGGAATAGGAACCCCCAAAGGGACCATTTGTGAAATCAACATCTACTTTAGATGGCATCTTTAAGCCCATCTCCAACGACTCTCTATCATCTTCTCCAAATGGCATCTTTAAGCCCATCTCCGAAGACTCTCTATCATCTTCTCCAAATGGCATCTATAAGCCCATTCCCGACGGTATCAACCAACAATATTACTTCACGCGAGTTAAAATTTCTGGGAACTCTAGTGTTCAATCATCTTCCACCTTCAGATCATGAAAGGCAGACAAGCCAATCTAAATCCTCAGGTTTAAGAAGATTAAACAGGGGCAGCTGTTGTACCCCAAAAGTTTCCCTCCCATTTTCACTCAAGGCATGCTCTTAGAGATTCCCAATTGCTCAAGGTTGACCAAGAATTGACCAGACAAATTCTCCTCCTAAGTAATAAACCTCTAATAAAGGTTTCACTTTTCATCAAGATGTGTGAACTCCAAAGGTCTCAAATGTTTTCTAGGGTCCTAATATGCCTTCAAGATTTTCCATGACAAATTTCATGCCTTCCACTATAAATTTGCTCAGTCAATTGCTCAAATGCTTGAAAATCAACTACACTAGGTCAAAATTCAACTGTGGCCTATGTAAAATCAAACTTCAATATTTTTGGTCAACATCAACATTTTGAAGTGATATCCATCATTTGATTAAGGGTTGATCACGATTCCTCAAGAAATGTTCATAATTCATCAAAAGTCAAGAATTGCTAAATTAGGGTTTCTATAGGAAAAGTCAACTAAAGCTCATTTTCCCCCAACCAAAGCTCATTTTGAAGAGAATCTCATTCCCTACAACTTCTCTTTTTCCCTCAAGTCCAAGAAATGCATCATTTGAAAGGTACAAGCTCATACATTACAGGTCATTTTCAGAAAGTCAACAAAAGACACTTTTTGCCAATACCTTTTACATCAAGATAAAATCTTCAAATGCAAAATTGATAAAAATAGGGATGGAAGTAGACATCTTGGTCTTTCTAAAAAGTCCAAGATCATCATCATGAGATAAAAATTGAGTAAGTTATAGCTTTCTCAAGTTGGGACAATTTGTGAAATTTCAAGAATTATGCACTGAGCAAACTTGAAGTTTTAGGTCAAGGGCTTAATTTCTTGGACTTCAATTATCTTCCTAAGCCTATAGAGGACCCCTAATCTCATTTTGCACGACCTTACCATTTTTACCTATTTTTTACATATTTATTTTGATTTATTTCAAATAAATATAAAATAAATGGTACAAATTAATTGGAAATGGGCCTTGACCCTTAGGCGTTTGTTTTGTCTTGACATGAGGCCCATGAACACGTGCAAGCAATGTCCAGGTTCATCCAAATTCGAAAATGACATGAAAACACAAAAATGGAAATTATTCAAGTTTTGATTTTGCTCTTAAAATGCATAGTTATGGCATTGATTCTTGCCATGAAACCCTGTCCCCTCCTTCTACTCTATAAATACAATATTCTTGCAAGCTTTGCAGAGGGAGACATAGCCTCAAGAACTCACACGAAATTTGCAAAAAATAAGCAAAGTTGTCAAAATTCAAAAATGAGTTTTCAGCCCTTCCCAGTCCAAACAAAGGATTCAAACACATTCCTGGAGGTCACCTAAAGCTTTCCCAATCATCACAACACACTGAAGCATCACAAAACATCTCAGCAAGCTCACACGGTTTGCATTTTTTTTATCAAATGCGTTTTCTTCGATTCATGTAATGTAAACTTGTTTTGATCATGCATTATTGTTCATATAAATGTGTGTAAACTTTCTGTATAGTTGGATTTGAGTTTTAATGCAGGTGTGATGTTTTGCCATGGCTAGGGTTTATACCTCCGAATTGGGTTTTTTTTTGAATTAGCCAAAATTAGCCCAAATCAAGGATACCATCATGTTCGGGAGGTCGATTCCAATCGATCCATGGCTTCACATTTGATTTATATTGTGTATTCTGGATTTTATTGAGTTAGAAGTGTTATGGTGACAGACCAAAACCGTCACTATAGGTCTCTGTACCTAAAACAACGAAGTGAGGAAGAAGATGAGGCGTGGTAGTCTCCAATTGGGTTATTGAAATATGCGCGCATTTTAATTTTTTTTCTAGATGTTTGTGTTGGTTTTTTTAATATATTAGTATTGCTTGATATATGTAAATGATTGGTTCAACAACTCAGTTGGTAAAGGCGCGCATGTAGAAGGGAAATGACTTGGGTTCGAATCCCAAGTCTAGCATTTTATCTTTTCTAACATATTTCATGCAGATCTAGTGCTCCTCAAGGCCATTTTCTCATCATACACCATAAGGTCCAAGCCATCAGAAGCATCTCTGATCCAAGTCAAAGCATTCAACGCGCAAGCTCATCATGCACCTCAAAGCTGCTCCTCACTGGATCCAGACGAAATTTGGACTCCCTTCAACTGGGCCTAACCAACTTAAATTTCAACACCCCCATTTAATTTTGTTATCCTGGTCCATTTAATTTTTCTTCATTTTCTTTTATTATTTATTTCTTTTACTTTTTTTATCAGCAAATAAATAACCAAAAATCACCAAAAAAATTAGGATTAGATATTTTAATTAAATTAATTTCTTTAAGCAATCAATTAATTAAGCTTTAACTCCTTTTTAAACTAAAATAAAATAGAATTAGGAATAGTTTTATATTTATATCATTTTCTTTTCTTTTCATAATAAAAAACAATAAAAAAGGGACTTAGACTAATTTCTTAATTAAATTTTATTTTTCTAAATAATTTTAAGATATTTAATTTAGTCATCTTTATAAATAAAAACAAACAAAAAGATTCCCTTTTCTTTAGAATTTTTAGACATCTTTTCTCAACTCGCGCGCATTTATCTATTCTTGCATTTTTCATATTATTGTAACTGCTCCAGGGTTGTAATAGAATAATTAGGATTTATTTTTTACTTTATTCCCCTTATTATTGGGCATGTATTTAATCCCTAAAGTCTTGTAATAGCGTATATGTTTTACCCCAAAATTTGCCCTCCCATTTCTCATTAATTTCTCATCACAAAGCCCTTGGAACTCAAGATCCAGTTAGGGTTTCATCTGTTCAAGACTTCTCCTTGCACTGTTGACCCAAATTAGGGTTTGTGTTTGCACAAAGATGTTTTGACCTAAAATGCCTAATATGACTTTCATGCTTCATATTGGACTCCCAAGTTTATCCATACCAAGTTTCAAGCCTTGATTCCAAATTTTGCCCAGTCAATTGGACAGTTGACCTAGAAATCAACTGTATTGAGGAAAAAGTCAACTGTGGCCAATTGACAGTCAAATCTCATGAAAATTGACCCACATCAACATTATAAACTCACATGGACCATGTGATCAAGTTTGGATCACAATTCCACAAGAAATTTGATTAGATCACCAAAAGGGCAAAATGGTCATTTTTAGGGTTTTGACTGCACAAAGGCAATTTTTGACTGTTTGACCTAGCCAATGGCAAAACAAGCTCACATATGGACTCAAGGACCCCATGGAATTGTCTTGACATACTCAACAAGTTCAAAAGATCCCAAATACACAAGATTGACAGTTGAATTTCCCAGTCAATTGATCAATTTTGACTGTATACTGAAAAGTCAAACTTTGACTTTTTGGTCAAAATCAAATGTCAAGATTCATTTTTCATCAAAACATGCCAAATAATGAAACTTGTTCATCAAGAAATCAAGAATTGCAAATTAGGGTTTGAAATGAAGATTTTTCATAACTTAGAATTTTTCTAAGTTATGAAAAACCCTAATTTTTTCCTAACTTTGCCCCACTTCCTCACCAAGATTCATTTGGATTCAAGCAAAAGTCAAAACATGAAAGTTGTAGCATATTGCATGATCTACAACTTTGATTCACAAAGTTTTCCCAAAAGAGGCTTGTATCTCAAGTTACAATTTTTGGAACAAGGGTACCAAACCATTCTTAACTTAGAGAAAATTTGACCTATTTTAGGCAGGATTTTTGCCTAACTTCAAGACCATTTTTCACATACTTCCACTTAGAATTTCAATTTTCATTTCAAAGATGGATTGTAGTACACATTCCAAGCTTTCCAAAATGTCCAAGAACTCATCAAACAACCTCATGGTTAGAGAGAATCGAATTTTGCAATATGGGAAAAACTCACTTTTGACTTGGCCAATTTACATGTCCATAACTTGTGCATTTTCAAACTCAGCATGTGCAAGCTACATTGCAGGCCTCTAATCCCATTTTTACTCAGTAATTCAATGCTAAACCATTGTGCCAAGATGTTGTTCTATGCATTTGGACATTACATGGAGAATTAATCCTTATTTGGAAAAAGCAATATATCCATTTTGATAAAGTTGCACTTTATGTCAAATTTGCAATCCAAGTGGTACAGTTCAAATCTCTTTGGCACAAGTTTATGGACTAATCACACTGATCAAGAGGAGGGTTAGCAGCATAGCTTGGGGGCCTGCATCAGTCTAGAACACCAAGTTGCCTTTTGTTGCTAAAAGTGTAAGAAACATAGCATATCATCCAACAACTCTCATATCAGCTAACACATGCTTAGAAAAACTTGTCAAGCACTTTCTAAACATCCATTCTGAGCTAGAACACGAGCCAACCAAGTCCCAAACACTCTCATTCACAAAATCACCATTGAACTGCACAAAAACAGGGCCTGCTGCAGATTGAATCCCACAACTCATTTCCATCGTGCATTCTTGCTAAAACCACTTCAAACACCTTCCCTACCATCAATGCAAACTATCCAAAGCATTAGAAGTGGACTGTAACTCCTCTAATCAGTTTGGCCATTTTCATTTTCTTGTTTTGCAGTTGAAGTTCCACAACACGATTCAGCTAGTTTCAAAGCAAAGTAAAGCTTGGAATAGCATCCCTGGACCTCAAGGAAGCTGTACCAATCATCACCTTGCACTGAAAGTACCTCAATCTTCAGATACAACTTCAACTGAACAGGTAAGTTCATGAATTCGTATCTCTCTATCCAGGCATTGTTAGCTTTAGGTTTGTGAAGAAAATATGTCACATTCATAACCCTGAACATGCCCATGTAGTTAGTTTTCATTTATGTTACGTGTGTCATGAGAATTTGATGTCTGAACATTGATAAAAAATTTGGTTAAGATTTGGGAATGGAGAAATTCTCTCTCATTTTTGAGAGTTAGATCAAGTTTTAGGTATGTATGGATTCGTTGTTTGATGCTGAACATTTTTGATGTTGTGAGTTTTCATTAAAAAGCCAGGAATCAAGGTGTTTGAATCAGGTTACAAAACGCGCGTTTTTGGACAAAGACTGGCTGGAGGTTGAAGAAGCTCCACGTGGGCTGGGCCTGTTTGGTTATTTCTGTTTACACCACTTTTTTGCTTTCACACCCCCTAGGCCCATTTGGCTTATTTTTATGATTTTTTGACTTTTTCTTTTTTGCTCTGACTTATTTATTTTTTCTTATAATATTAAAAATATAAAAAATATTTTTCTCACCATTTTTGAATTTATTAGGCATTTATTTGGTTTCTTTTAGTTTTTGTACATAAACAATATATAAATACTATTATTTAGAATAACTAAAAAAAAAAATGCAAACACACTTATTTTCTAATTTTTATTTTATTTTGTCTTCTGAAAATATTTTACATAAAACATATTTTTTTTGTAAATATTAAATATTATTATTTTGTATATATAATACATATTTAGAAAATAATACAAATATTATATATATATATATATATATATATATATATATATATATATATATATATATATATATATATATATATATATATATATATATATATATATATATATATATATATATATATATATATATATATATATATATATATATATATATATATATATATATATATATATATATATATATATATATATATATATATATATATATATATATATATATATATATATATATATATATATATATATATATATTGAGGACAAAAATACAAAAATACATATATTTTTATTTTTTATTAATATTTGATAGTAAAAATACCTTTTTGACAAATATACTTCATTTTTATTTTATTTTTGTATATAATAAATAAACATTTGTACATATTAAATAATTAATGCATTTATTTAATAAAATTAGGGTTTTGCCCTAAAACATGAAAACTCCAAAAAATTAATACTTTTTATTTTTGTTTATTTGACATATAAAAATACTCTTTTCCATACACATAAAAACATCTTTTTGCATCTTGCATATTTATTTTATTTCTATTTAATTTGTGCAATTAAATATCTTGTAAATAATTCCAAATTGATGTAATAGCTAGGTTTAAATTCCTTGTCAAATACCCCCCATTTGAACATTTGTACCCCCCTTCCCATATTGTGTTGTAATAATTTAGGAACTTTAAATTTCGCACTTTATTGCTTTCTAAATATACCATGATAGAATTAGGGTTTGTATGCAAACAAAAACGACAAAAATAGTTTGACCTAATTTCAAGATAAACAAGCATGAAAATGGACAACACTAATCACACTTGCACCCCTAGGGTATTCCACTTGTTGCCTTCAATAAATGGGCCATATTGCATGTTAGGTCTCCTTGGGCAAAACAAACACAATTAAAATGATCATAGTCCCTCGATGACGCTTTCGAAAAGTTGCCTAAAAATGATCAAGTCCCTTAAAGGAAAATTGCCCAAAGATACTTGGCACCATTGCAATTATGGTCTAAAACGATGACCCGCGCCCGTCCCTTTCACATCCTAACACAAGATTGTCCACCAAATACAATGGTGGAACAAAATTGTTAAAAGGGTTAAAACATAGCAAAAATCTTTGAGAACTTTAGGGTAGATAGATCTTAAGTACTTGTCAACTTGCAAAACAAAAACACTTGCCTATTTTTCAAACCACACTTCATAAACACTTTCAAAACAAACTTTCAAAAAACCTTGAAACATCTTTTCAAAAAGACAAACACCTTTTGTAAAACATTCGAGTAAAGAATTGTTACAAGGGTAGCCTAGACAAGGCATCTTTTTCAAAACCTTTTCAAAGCCACACACAAAGCACCATTTTAAACAATTGAAAACCAAGGCAAGTTGATCTAAGCAAGTACCTAAGAGCCCATGGATAACCATGGATAGAAAGGGTGCTAATACCTTCCCTTTCTATAATCTACTCCCCGAACCCAAGAAAACATCTCAAAGGTTTTTGCTGTGCTTTTTAAACCTTTCCTTAGGATAAAATAAAAAGTCGGTGGCGACTCTTGCTCAACCGAAACATTTGCGAATACAAACGCAAAACCTCAAGTCAGTTCTCCCACCGTATCACCAGAACTGGCGACTCTGCTGGGGAAAATATTAAAAGTGGAGTAACCTTAGGGCTTAGATCACCCTCTTGCATGATTAATTGTTTGTCTTGATTGCTTTATATCTTAGCTCTCTTGTTTGGGTTTGCAATCCTACACCCGGTTTTTGGGAAACATTCATAGATAGCAACACGTTGTGGAAACTGTGCGGGGTATACCGACACGGTCGAAGCAATGGCTATATTAGTGCGACATATTTGTGAGTACCGGTAACCCTTGAGTTCAATCAAGGAGAGTACGGGGCCGCTGAGTGATGTCACTAAGCACTAATGACCTAGAACCTTACTTGACTATCTTGGCCTTTTATTAGGGGTAGTGAGATGACCGGCTTTGGTGCAGTCCGAAGTTGGTAGATACTCGATACTACACTCATTGAGGGTTGTTTTCTTGGAATATTTTGGTCGTTATTTAAGTGGCTAAACCAAAACAATGAACAATGAAAACAATCCAGTGATATTGAGCTCCTTAGAACCCGGTTACTATTTATAGGACAGGTTTTTAAGCCAACTACACTCAAGAGGGTACTTACCTATGAAACCCCATGCAAGCCTGAAACTAGGGTTTGGTGTGATTTGCTTGTACATATGTTTGTGCATACATCATAAACATCATAAAGCATCATATGCATTCACTAACCACTTCAAGGGTTTAGATCTTCATCTTTGTTCTTGTTTTGTAGGTCATGGAAATTCCTCGCAGAAAAACCATCCAAGTCAACCTTGTGAGAATCTCTCCTCAACTCAAGGAGCTCACCTCAAGAATTCCGGAAAGCTCATCCTTCAGTGAAAGACATGGTAGACTGCTCAGCTTAGTCAACACCAACATTGAAGAAGACATGATGAAAGTGCTATTCCAATTCTTTGACCCTCTTCACCACTGTTTCACTTTCCCCGATTACCAGTTGGTGCCCACTTTGGAGGAGTTTTCTCAACTCCTAAGAATCCCTATCCTTAATCAACTACCCTTTAACGGTACGGAAAAGGAACCAAAGCCGGAAGATGTTGCTCGAGCATTACATCTACAACCATCCGACATCAAGGGGCATTGGGAAACCAGAAGCGGCGTCAAAGGATTCTTAGCAAAATTCTTGTTTGAGAAGGCACAAGAATATTGGAATTCATTGGACCTACAAGCCTTTGAAGAAATTGTGGCACTCCTTATCTATGGGTTGGTCTTGTTCCCAAATTCTGACCAATTGGTAGATGTCAACGCCGTCAAAATCTTCTTGTCCAGAAATCCAATACCAACATTGCTTGGGGACATTCTTCACTCATTTTACACACGAACAATGAGAAAGAGGGGTGTTCTCATGTGCTGTACTCCTCTCCTTTCAAGGTTGTTTATTTCGCACCTTCCACAATCTGTCTTGAAGAATGACCAAGGCTCAAGGTGGTCCTAACGATTGATGACTCTTACTCACTCTGATGTACATTGGTGTTCTCGGTCCAGAGAAAATGTCATCATCGTCGATCATTGTGGAGAGTTCCCTAATGTTCCTTTACTTGGAATCAGAGGAGGTATCACCTACAACCCTTGCCTGGCTTTGAGGCAATTTGGATATACACGGAGGGATGGCCCTCACGACATGTTGATTCCTGACCTAGTTTTTGACTTTGACAACGATGCGCAAGGACTTCGCCAAAGATTCATCAGAGCTTGGAGGATGCCCAACAAGGTTGATAGCAAGACACTGGGACACAAGAACTCCATCCCTCTTGAGCCTTATCTCAAGTGGGTACGAGCCCGAGCCCAGAGTCTAATGATGCCTTACCCTCATGTTCTCCCTGTGATTAAAGAGCCCGTCAAGGAAGGAGAGGTTCCCTACACCATCCTATATCCTAACATGCCTACATCGTGGGAGGAAATGCAGAAGACTGGATTCAGCTCAAGGAGGAACGGAACACTTTTGAAGCCAGCTTCTACGCTAGCGAGAAAAAGGTTCTAGAGCTTACCCGCCGACTCCATGAGAAAGAGGCCTTCAACACCTACATCGCACCAAAGAGGATGCGCAATGTCTTTTTACCTTGAGAAGTTATTTTTGTAATATTTGGCCCATGGGGCATTTATGTACTAACAAATTTCTTCTTATTAATATGACGTGCGTTATTCTTTGTCTACAACAATTTTGAATGTTCTAAATCCTTGAATGCATTGCATACATAAGCATATCATTCATCATGTGCATAAGCAGGTCTCACTCCAGGTTTCCTTATCTGTCTGCTGTTTATTTCAGTAGGATGGATCTCGAGCAAACAGTCAAAGACCTGCAAGCTCAAAATGCACAGTTCCAGCAACTCCTGATGACCTTGGCTAAGGGTCAGGAGGATCTCAAGACCTTGCTGGGGAATAAAGACCCAGTGAAAAAGAAGAAAAAGAGACTCGGGGTGGCTACTTTAGGGAGAAGATTGGACGGAGAGGCCAGGAGAGTGCCTGAATTTCCTCCTATTTCTGATGAAGGAACCAGTAAAGGAGGTGGGGCTGCGGTACCTTCCGAGTCCGATGTGGAAGAGGAGGAGGTCGAAGAGGATGAAGACTACTCTGATCAACAATATCCTTCGACTGATGATAAATACAAAGGTTTAGAAGACATGTTGGCCGCCATGGAGCTACAGAGAGTACCGGGTTTGGATTTTGAAGACTTGGGTCTAGTTGCCGGGATTGTGATTCCCCCAAAATTCAAAGTGCCAATTTTTGTGAGGTATGACGGGCTGTCCTGTCCAAAAATGCATCTCAGGTCCTACGTAAGGAAGATTCAACCTTATACGGCAGATAAGAACCTTTGGATCCATTTTTTTCAAGACAGCCTTTCTGGGGCTCAACTGGAGTGGTTTTATCAGCTAGAGGGAACCAGCGTCCGAAACTGGGAAGACTTGGCCACCGCCTTCTACAAACAATATCAGTACAATTCTGACCTTGCTCCTACTCGTACCCAACTTCAGGGTATGTCACTGGGAACAGGCGAAGGATTCAAAGAATATGCACAAAAATGGAGGGATTTGGATGGCAGGGTGCAGCCTCCTTTAACCAACCGTGAACTTGTTGATATGTTTCTAGGGACCCTATCTGGGCCATTTTTCAATCATCTGATTGGTAACTCTTCCGCGGGGTTTATCGATTTGATCTTAACAGGTGAAAGAATAGAAGCTGGCATCAAGTCAGGGAAGATTCAAAAGGGTGTTGCTGCAAGTGTTGAGAAGAAACCTTTCAAGAAGGAAACAGTTGTGGTATATTCTCAGAGAAGAGCAGGGAAGACTGAACGCTGGCCAACTGTGTGGGCCGTAATGATTCAAAACCCTTCAAGTGAGCAGCCTCGCTATAACCAGTCCAGACCAAATCAGCAACGGGTGGAACGGCCACAGCGGTAGTTCACCCGCATTAATATGACGCCAGCGCAAGTGCTTCCCCATCTGTTAAAGTTGAATCTCGCCACTATCAAAGAGGCACCAAAAAATGTGAACACGTCCTCTCCGCATTATCATCCTAATGCTAAATGCGCCTACCATTCTGACAGTGTCGGGCACGACACCAACGATTGTTGGGGACTCAAGCATAAAATCCAAGACCTGATAGAGGCGAAGGAAGTGGAGTTCGACGCTCCGGAGAAGCCTAATGTGATATCTGCTCCAATGCCGAAGCACGGCCGAAATGTCAATGCCATTGAAGAAGATTTGTATGTTGCTGATGTCAATGATCTGATAACTCCATTGTTAACCATCAAGTTGAATCTGTTAAAGGCCGGGATTTTCCCGGGATGTAAAGAAGATTGCTATTGTTGTTACTCTCTGCCGTTTGATTATCCGTTACTGAAGAAAGGCATCCAAGGCCTAATGGACAGTCGACAAATTTTGTTCGAAAAAGTTTATGCTATTCCAACCCATACTGAAGATGTCTCAATCATAACCATTCACGCCAATCTTTCCAAGGCCGTCAGAAAGCCTGTTAAGATTACACTAGCTACGAAATCTGTTCCTTTGAAGATAACAATGCCAGGGCCTGTCCCCTATGTTTCTGAGAAGTCGATACCATGGAACTATGGCGGTGACGTCTACTACCATGGTATTAAACAAATCGAAATAACTGAAGAAAGTTCGGATGATGAAGAAGCCAGCATTGGAAACATTGCAGGCACGAGCAAAATCACCCGGAGCGGGAGAATATTTTCTCCAGAGATTGCCCCTCCAAGAGCAATCTTTGGACCCTCATCTACCGACAAGGTCATCCCTGCACCAATAAAACTCTCCGCTAGAACCCCATTGATTGAAGATGTTGTTGTTCCTAGTATTGTCCCTCCTACCGCTGTTGATAAAGGTAAGGGAATCCAAGATGAGCTCGTCAGGACGAGGGCTCAACCCTTGGTCATCCCGGAAACCTCCAAGAAGGAAATGGATGAGATCTTGAAGATAATCAAAAGGAGTGATTATGATGTGGTAGAACAACTGGGGCAAACCCCCTCAAAGATCTCCATGTTGGCACTACTACTTTGCTCGGAAGCGCACGCTAAAGCTTTGATAAAATTCCTGAAGGCAGCCCATGTGCCCCAGGAAACCTCTGCAGATCAGTTCCAAAATTGCGTGGCTAGCCTTACTGCGGACAATGGATTAGGTTTCTCTGATGCCGACCTAACTCCTAAAGGTAGAAACCAAAATGATGCTTTGTACATTTTAGTCGAGTGCCGAGGAACTACTCTCGCACATGTCTTGGTCGACACTGGTTCGTCGCTGAATGTACTGCCTAAGAAGGCCTTGGACCGACTAGATTGTGAAGGGTTGGAGTTAAAATCGAGTGATATTGTTGTCAGAGCTTTTGATGGTTCGAAGAGAATGGTCCATGGGGAGGTTGATATTCCCATCAAGGTGGGCACCGAGGTATTTAAATCTACTTTCTATGTGATGGACATCCGTCCGTCATACTCGTGCTTATTGGGTAGGCCTTGGATACAACATGCCGGGGCAGTCACCTCCTCCTTACATCAGATGTTGAAGTATCCTGTCAAGGGAAAGATCATTACCGTCCATGGCGAAGAGGAGTACATGATCAGCCACTTGAACTCCTTCCGGTATGTGGAGGTAGAGGGGGAGTTCATTGAAACGCCTTTCCAGCATTTCGAAGAAGTCCTTCCTGAAATAACAGTAGCAAAGTTGGCAGCTGAGGCACCGAGGCAGATGGCCAGGATGACATCTCTGGAGGACGCAAAGGCCGCAATAAAGGAGGGGAAGAATTCAGCATGGGGGCAGTTGCCTGATATTCCACATAAGACAGACAAATTTGGATTAGGGTTCACTACCGCGGGCCAGAAAGCTATGCGCCGTTCGAAGATTGAAAGAGCGCCAGTCAAAATTTCTCCCTACGGAATCAACGCTTTGGAGGATGAAGACAAAGAGAGCAACATCGAAGAGTGGATTTACCCGACTGTCAAAGGAGGATTGTGCAACTGGGAGGCAAAAGACTTTGTCCCCATCACTTTTATTCATCAGTAATTTATCTGTCAAACATTTCCTTTTGATCTGTAATATTTATTTTCGAACAATCCGTACACAATCTTTTCACCTCATGCCTTGCCCGGGGCATGTTGGTCCATTTGTAAGGGTTTTGATTATTTTTCATATCCATATGCCATGTTTAATGATTCATTGGACGTTTTTCATTTGATAAACTGCTTGTGTTCATTTTCTTTCCTTTTGCATTTTTTGTTTAAGGATGGCTATCCCTTACACACACCCACACTCACAAATGCAGGTACCCATCCACTCCGGATTCCATGGGTGACTATTCTGCTATATCCTTTAATAACTCTGAAGATCTGTTTAATCAAGCCGAGTATGAAGATGACGAAGGTTGTGAAGTACCAGGGAAACTAGCCAGACTTCTACAGCAAGAGGAAAGGGCCATCTTACCGCACGAAGAGTCATTGGAAACTGTCAACTTAGGGACCGAGGAAGACCGGAAGGAGGTGCAAGTGGGTGCCAATCTGGAACCAAGTGTCAAGGAACGCCTGATACAGTTGTTGAATGAGTATGCTGAAATCTTCGCTTGGTCTTATGAAGACATGCCGGGTTTAGACACAGACATCGTGGTTCACCGTCTCCCCACAAGAGAGGATTGTCCACCGATCAAGCAAAAAGTCCGCCGAATGAGGCCTGACATGTCTGAAAAGATCAAAGCAGAAGTAATGAAGCAATTCGACGCTGTTTTTCTGGCTGTTACGTCCTATCCTCAATGGATCGCTAACATCGTGCCAGTACCTAAGAAAGATGGCAAAGTCAGGATGTGTGTGGACTACCGGGATTTGAATAGGGCCAGCCCCAAAGATGATTTTCCACTTCCACACATTGACATTTTGATCGACAATACAGCTCAACACAAAGTGTTTTCCTTCATGGATGGATTCTCGGGCTACAATCAAATCAAAAAGGCCCCCGAGGATATGGAGAAAACAACTTTTGTCACACAATGGGGCACTTTCTGTTACAAGGTGATGCCGTTCGGACTGAAGAACGTTGGGGCAACTTATCAACGCGTCATGGTAGCTTTATTTCATGATATGATACATCATGAGATTGAAGTTTACGTAGACGATATGATAGCTCGGTCACAAACAGAGGAGGAGCACCTTGAGCATCTAGAAAAGCTGTTTGCCAGGTTGAACGAATACAAACTCAGGCTGAATCCAAGTAAGTGCACTTTTGGAGTTAGATCTGGTAAACTTCTAGGATTCATTGTGAGCAACAAAGGCATTGAAGTCGATCCAGCAAAAGTGAAAGCAATACAAGAGATGCCTGCTCCCCGTACTGAAAAGGAAGTTAGAGGGTTCTTGGGGCGCTTGAACTATATTGCCAGATTCATCTCTCATCTGACTTCTACCTGTGAGCCAATTTTCAAACTCTTGATGAAAAATCAGGTAGTCGAATGGAACGACGATTGCCAAGCTGCTTTTGATAAAATCAAGGAGTATTTGCTAGAACCTCCTATTCTGATGCCACCCGTCGAAGGAAGACCATTGATCATGTATCTGACCGTCTTGGATAACTTAATGGGGTGTGTTTTGGGCCAGCATGACGAGTCTGGTCGAAAAGAGCATGCTATTTATTACCTTAGCAAAAAGTTTACCGACTGTGAGACTCGCTACTCACTGCTCGAGAAAACTTGATGCGCTTTGGTATGGGCTGCTCGCCGACTAAGGCAGTATATGTTAACTCATACTACCTTGTTGATTTCCAAAATGGATCCTATCAAATATATCTTCGAAAAGCCCGCTTTATCTGGAAGAATAGCTAGATGGAAAATGATCCTAACTGAGTATGACATCCAGTACACCACCCAAAAAGCTATAAAAGGGAGTGTACTAGCTGACCATCTGGCTCATCAAGCTATCGAAGATTATCAACCCATGAGATTTGACTTCCCAGACGAGGACATCATGAATTTGGACAACATTGAAGGTAACAGACCGTATGACGGACCCGAAAAGGGACCCCGATGGACCCTGTACTTTGATGGTGCTTCAAACGCACTTGGAAACGGTATCGGCGCAGTACTCATTTCTCCGGAAGGTTGTCACACACCTTTCACGGCCCGACTTTGCTTCAGCTGCACAAACAACATGGCTGAATATGAAGCTTGCATCTTTGGTCTCAAGGCTGCTATAGACTTGGGGATCAAATCTTTGATCGTATTTGGGGACTCGGCTTTGGTTATCAGTCAAATCAAAGGAGAGTGGGATACAAAGCATCCTAATCTTATCCCATACAAAGAACATGTCTTGACATTGTTGCCTCATTTAGAGCAAATTACCTTCGAGCATTTCCCGCGAGAAGAGAATCAGCTAGCAGATGCTCTAGCTACAATGTCCTCCATGTTTAAACTCAACTGGGATAACGAGGCTCCCCAAATCACCATCGAGCGAATGGATGAACCTGCACATTGTCACGAGATTAATACCGAAGAAGTAGTGGAACAACCCTGGTTCCATGAAATCAAAAGGTATCTCGAGACTAGAGATTATCCCGAAGGAGCTTCCGTAAATGACAAGAAGTTCTTAAGGAAATTTGCTGCCAAGTTCTTCCTGAGCAACGCCATCCTTTACAAATGAAGCCATGATTGTGTATTACTCTGATGTGTAGACAAAGCTGAAGCAGAGTTGATCATGACTGAGATACACAGCGGCACATTTGGCACTCACTTGAGCGGGCATACAATGGCTAAGAAGATCCTAAGGGCAGGCTATTACTGGTCTACCATGGAAGCTGACTGCCATCAACATTCCCGTACTTGCCACAAATGTCAAGTCTACGGTGACAAGGTTCATATCCCTCCGGTTCCTCTCAACGTTCTGACTGCTCCTTGGCCATTTGCAATGTGGGGCATTGACATGATTGGAGAGATCAAGCCCACGGCTTCTAACGGACATCGTTTCATCCTGGTCGCCATTGACTATTTCACCAAATGGGTCGAAGCAGCTTCCTTCGCCTCTGTTACTAAAAATGTGGTTGCCCGCTTCATCAAGCAAAATCTCATATGCCGGTATGGTGTTCCAGACAGGATCATCACAGACAACGGTACGAATCTGAATAACACGATGATCACCGCTTTGTGCGAACAGTTCAAGATTTATCATCACAATTCATCTCCCTATCGGCCGAAGATGAACGGTGCTGTTGAAGCTGCGAACAAAAACATTAAGAAGATCATTCAGAAAATGACAGTCACTTACAAAGACTGGCATGAGATGTTACCGTTTGCTCTACATGGATACCGTATGACGGCACGTACTTCAACCGGGGAAACCCCATTTTCCTTGGTATATGGCATGGAAGCTGTCCTGCCTATGGAAGTTCAGATTCCTTCTCTAAGGATTATGAAGGACATAGGTTTGAATGAAGATGATTGGATTCAGACCCGACTTGATCAACTCAATTTGATTGACGAGAAGCGACTCGCTGCTATATGCCATGGTCAGACGTATCAAAAACGGATGATCAAGGCCTTCAATAAGAAAGTCAGACGTCAGGTGTATCAAGTCGGAGATCTCGTAATCAAGCGGATTATCTTGCCGCAAAGTGATCCCAGGGGCAAATGGACTCCTACATATGAATGACCATTTGTGATCAAGAGCATATTTTCTGGTGGTGCGATGATTCTAACCACCATGGACGGCGACGATTTGCCGCACCCTGCGAACGCAGACATAGTCAAAAGATACTACGCATAAAATAACCCGACAAGTCGAAAACCCGAAAGGGCGGCTTGGGCAAAAATGGGCATCCCGGTGAACTGAAAACCCGAAAGGGCGCTTCAGGCAAAAGTTAGGGATAAAAACAAAAAAAATCTGTACACCCGGCAAGTTGAAAACCCGAAAGGGCGGCTTGGGCAAAAAGGGGTTTCCCGGTGGATCGAAAACCCGAAAGGGCGATTCAGGCAAAAGTTAGGGAATTAAAGCGTATGACTATGTCTCGTCGGATCACTTCAAAGACAATCTCTTCATCAACCAGTTCCAGGTTTCTGATCAATCCAGTCATCGGCAAACGAAGCATTGGATGGACAGATATTCAGAGATGTGAAGGCTATAACGGAATGGAATCCCATGGAATTATTTCACATAGCCATCTTTATTTTGTATAAATCTTTCAATATTTACGACAAAATCCTCTTACTAGGATGATTGTCTCCTTTGTACAAATATACTCAGAGAAAGTTAATACAAATACTCTTCCCAAAAATTTGTGTCATTTCCTTTTTCTTTTTCTCTTGCACTAATTGTTTTATTTTGAGAAACATCCAATGTTTTGTTAAATAGGCATATGCATTTGAACATAATCATTTCCTTATGAATCAAGAAAGAGGACTACTGTTAGGTTGAAGGTACAGTTGGATATCTTGATACCCTTTCAAAGGAAACCCCCAGGAGATTTGGAATCCATATCCCCAGCAAGTCTTGAAGCTTATCCCCAGTAGATTCTGGAAGCTTATCCCCTGCAGAGTGCGGACGTCTCTCCCGAGCTTTATTCAAAGTTACTCCTCACAAGGGCTTATAACTGGGTTATCCTCAGCTTATTGCCACGGAAGATCGCACTCGGCAAATTTCTTCCTATCCCCAGCGGAGTTCATCAGAGTTCCCCAACATAAATTATCAATACAATCCCCAGAGGAGTTTATCTTTGTTATCCCCAGCCAGAGAATCCTCCAGAACTCAATTCCCCTCAGAGTTTAAGTTTCAGTATCCCCAGCAGAGCTGAAACTTCAAACTATCAATCCCCAGCAGAGCTGAAACTTCAAACTATCAATCCCCAGCAGAGCTGAAACTTCAAACTATCAATCCCCAGCGGAGCCAGACTAGTGAACCTTTTCCCCACAGAAATGCTTCTCACTAGACTAGAGATTCTCAGTCTTATCTCCCCAGCTTAAGTCTACCAGGTTCTAAAATCCCCAGTAGAAATCATCTGAAATTCTTTTACCCTGCAAGTCACCAAGGAAATTCCAAGTCCCCGCAAGTGGTTCTAAGGCCCCTCGACGTTTGAAGGACTGGTATTCCCCAAGAAAATTTGAAAACTTTCAGTTTTCAGCTCCTCATTGTATATTCGAAGATTCTCCAGTGAAGATCTCCTCAAGACGGGGATTCCCCAGAAGATTGGTATACAACCCAAGCTCCTTATTCTCCAGCAACAACCAGGAATTATTCTCCCCGGCAGCAGTCAAGAGGCTTTTATCTTCAACCATCTCGGATTCATCTATCCTTTGCAAGACAGCTCTCCAGCTTACATGCGCATCCATTTACATTCATATCATGTAACATACGTTGCATCATGCATCATGACATTGCATACAACTAACTCTTTACCTTTTCAGGTAAGATCAGTCGACAGACAAAAAATCATTATCTTCTGAGACACTTTTGAAAACAGTTTACGGAGGCTTCCCAACAACGGATGCTGCTCTATTGCTTATTCAACTTCAAGATTTCTGAAAACAGTTCACGGGTTCTCCAAGTAACGGATGTTAACCTATCACTTGTTCAGATTCTTCTCAAGACTTCTGAAAACAGTTTATGGATTCTTCCCAACAACGGATGTTAATCTATCGCTTGTTCAGATGCAACTTTTGAAAACAGTTTACGGGCGCTTCCCAACAACGGATGCTGCTCTATTGCTTATTCAACTTCAAGACTTCTGAAAATAGTTTATGGATTCTTCCCCACAACGGATGTTAATCTATCGCTTGTTCAGACTCTTCTCAACTTTTGAAAACAGTTTACGGATGCCTCCAGATACGGATGTCAGTCTATTGCTTGTTCAGACCCCCAGTTCAGAGATGGTCCAAAGCATGGACACCTTTCTGATACTCATTCCAGATGGCATCTTTAAGCCCATCCCCGACAAGTTTCTGTCACTCCTCCCGATGGCATCGTTAAGCCCATCCCCAAATGGCATCTTTAAGCCCATTCCCGCATCCATTGCTTTGACGAGTGCAAATTTCCGGGCACTCTAGTGTCCAATCTCCTTTTACCCTCGAGTCACGAAAGGCAAACTTGCGAATCTAACTCTTCAGGTTCAAGAAGATTGAACAGGGGCAACTGTTGTACCCCAAAATTTTCCCTCCCATTTCTCATTAATTTCTCATCACAAAGCCCTTGGAACTCAAGATCCAGTTAGGGTTTCATCTGTTCAAGACTTCTCCTTGCACTGTTGACCCAAATTAGGGTTTGTGTTTGCACAAAGATGTTTTGACCTAAAATTCCTAAGATGACTTTCATGCTTCATATTGGACTCCCAAGTTTATCCACACCAAGTTTCAAGCCTTGATTCCAAATTTTGCCCAGTCAATTGGACAGTTGACCTAGAAATCAGCTGTATTCAGGAAAAAGTCAACTGTGGCCAATTGACAGTCAAATCTCATGAAAATTGACCCACATCAACATTATAAACTCACATGGACCATGTGATCAAGTTTGGATCACAATTCCACAAGAAATTTGATCAGATCACCAAAAGGGCAAAATGGTCATTTCTAGGGTTTTGACTGCACAAAGGAAATTTTTGACTGTTTGACCTAGCCAATGGCAAACCAAGCTCACATATGGACTCAAGGACCCCATGGAATTGTCTTGACATACTCAACAAGTTCAAAAGATCCCAAATACACAAGATTGACAGTTGAATTTCCCAGTCAATTGATCAATTTTGACTGTATACTGAAAAGTCAAACTTTGACTTTTTGGTCAAAATCAAATGTCAAGATTCATTTTTCATCAAAACATGCCAAATAATGAAACTTGTTCATCAAGAAATCAAGAATTGCAAATTAGGGTTTGAAATGAAGATTTTTCATAACTTAGAATTTTTCTAAGTTATGAAAAACCCTAATTTTTTCCTAACTTTGCCCCACTTCCTCACCAAGATTCATTTGGATTCAAGCAAAAGTCAAAACATGAAAGTTGTAGCCTATTGGATGATCTACAACTTTGATCCACAAAGTTTTCCCAAAAGAGGCTTGTATCTCAAGTTACAATTTTTGGAACAAGGGTACCAAACCATTCTTAACTTAGAGAAAATTTGACCTATTTTAGGCAGGATTTTTGCCTAACTTCAAGACCATTTTTCACATACTTCCACTTGGAATTTCAATTTTCATTTCAAAGATGGATTGTAGTACACATTCCAAGCTTTCCAAAATGTCCAAGAACTCATCAAACAACCTCATGGTTAGAGAGAATCGAATTTTGCAATATGGGAAAAACTCACTTTTGACTTGGCCAATTTACATGTCCATAACTTGTGCATTTTCAAACTCAGCATGTGCAAGCTACATTGCAGGCCTCTAATCCCATTTTTACTCAGTAATTCAATGCTAAACCATTGTGCCAAGATGTTGTTCTATGCATTTGGACATTACATGGAGAATTAATCCTTATTTGGAAAAAGCAATATATCCATTTTGATAAAGTTGCACTTTATGTCAAATTTGCAATCCAAGTGGTACAGTTCAAATCTCTTTGGCACAAGTTTATGGACTAATCACACTGATCAAGGGGAGGGTTAGCAGCATAGCTCGGGGGCCTGCATCAGTCTAGAACACCAAGTTGCCTTTTGTTGCTAAAAGTATAAGAAACATAGCATATCATCCAACAACTCTCATATCAGCTAACACATGCTTAGAAAAACTTGTCAAGCACTTTCTAAACATCCATTATGAGCTAGAACACGAGCCAACCAAGTCCCAAACACTCTCATTCATAAAACCACCATTGAACTGCACAAAAACAGGGCCTGCTGCAGATTGAATCCCATAACTCATTTCCATCGTGCATTCTTGCTAAAACCACTTCAAACACCTTCCCTACCATCAATGCAAACTATCCAAAGCATTAGAAGTGGACTGTAACTCCTCTAATCAGTTTGGCCATTTTCATTTTCTTGTTTTGCAGTTGAAGTTCCACAACACGATTCAGCTAGTTTCAAAGCAAAGTAAAGCTTGGAATAGCATCCCTGGACCTCAAGGAAGCTGTACCAATCATCACCTTGCACTGAAAGTACCTCAATCTTCAGATACAACTTCAACTGAACAGGTAAGTTCATGAATTCGTATCTCTCTATCCAGGCATTGTTAGCTTTAGGTTTGTGAAGAAAATATGTCACATTCATAGCCCTGAACATGCCCATGTAGTTAGTTTTCATTTATGTTACGTGTGTCATGAGAATTTGATGTCTGAACATTGATAAAAAATTAGGTTAAGATTTGGGAATGGAGAAATTCTCTCTCATTTTTGAGAGTTAGATCAAGTTTTAGGTATGTATGGATTCGTTGTTTGATGCTGAACATTTTTGATGTTGTGAGTTTTCATTAAAAAGCCAGAAATCAAGGTGTTTGAATCAGGTTACAAAACGCGCGTTTTTGGACAAAGACTGGCTGGAGGTTGAAGAAGCTCCATGTGTGCTGGGCCTGTTTGGTTATTTCTGTTTACACCACTTTTTTACTTTCACACCCCCTAGGCCCATTTGGCTTATTTTTATGATTTTTTGACTTTTTCTTTTTTGCTCTGACTTATTTATTTTTTCTTATAATATTAAAAATATAAAAAATATTTTTCTCACCATTTTTGAATTTATTAGGCATATATTTGGTTTCTTTTAGTTTTTGTACATAAACAATATATAAATACTATTATTTAGAATAACTAAAAAAAAATAATGCAAACACACTTATTTTCAAATTTTTATTTTATTTTGTCTTCTGAAAATATTTTACATAAAACATATTTTTTTTGTAAATATTAAATATTATTATTTTGTATATATAATACATATTTAGAAAATAATACAAATATATATATATATATATATATATATATATATATATATATATATATATATATATATATATATATATATATATATATATATATATATATATATATATATATATATATATATATATATATATATATATATATATATATATATATATATATATATATATATATTGAGGACAAAAATACAAAAATACATACATTTTTATTTTTTATTAATATTTGATAGTAAAAATACCTTTTTGACAAATATACTTCATTTTTATTTTATTTTTGTATATAATAAATAAACATTTGTACATATTAAATAATTAATGCATTTATTTAATAAAATTAGGGTTTTGCCCTAAAACATGAAAACTCCAAAAAATTAATACTTTTTATTTTTGTTTATTTGACATATAAAAATACTCTTTTCCATACACATAAAAACATCTTTTTGCATCTTGCATATTTATTTTATTTCTATTTAATTTGTGCAATTAAATATCTTGTAAATAATTCCAAATTGATGTAATAGCTAGGTTTAAATTCCTTGTCAAATACCCCCCATTTGAACATTTGTACCCCCCTTCCCATATTGTGTTGTAATAATTTAGGAACTTTAAATTTCGCACTTTATTGGTTTCTAAATATACCATGATAGAATTAGGGTTTGTATGCAAACAAAAACGACAAAAATAGTTTGACCTAATTTCAAGATAAACAAGCATGAAAATGGACAACACTAATCACACTTGCACCCCTAGGGTATTCCACTTGTTGCCTTCAATAAATGGGCCATATTGCATGTTAGGTCTCCTTGGGCAAAACAAACACAATTAAAATGATCATAGTCCCTCGATGACGCTTTCGAAAAGTTGCCTAAAAATGATCAAGTCCCTTAAAGGAAAATTGCCCAAAGATACTTGGCACCATTGCAATTATGGTCTAAAACGATGACCCGCGCCCGTCCCTTTCACATCCTAACACAAGATTGTCCACCAAATACAATGGTGGAACAAAATTGTTAAAAGGGTTAAAACATAGCAAAAATCTTTGAGAACTTTAGGGTAGATAGATCTTAAGTACTTGTCAACTTGCAAAACAAAAACACTTGCCTATTTTTCAAACCACACTTCATAAACACTTTCAAAACAAACTTTCAAAAAACCTTGAAACATCTTTTCAAAAAGACAAACACCTTTTGTAAAACATTCGAGTAAAGAATTGTTACAAGGGTAGCCTAGACAAGGCATCTTTTTCAAAACCTTTTCAAAGCCACACACAAAGCACCATTTCAAACAATTGAAAACCAAGGCAAGTTGATCTAAGCAAGTACCTAAGAGCCCATGGATAACCATGGATAGAAAGGGTGCTAATACCTTCCCTTTCTATAATCTACTCCCCGAACCCAAGAAAACATCTCAAAGGTTTTTGTTGTGCTTTTTAAACCTTTCCTTAGGATAAAATAAAAAGTCGGTGGCGACTCTTGCTCAACCGAAACATTTGCGAATACAAACGCAAAACCTCAAGTCAGTTCTCCCATCGTATCATAGTAGATTTAACTTTCCGCACTTTAAATTTCTGCAATATATATTAACTGTTAGTAATTAGGCTTATATGGAAATACTAATAACAAAACGTTACCAAACCTAAAAAAAGACTAAAATAACTTAATATAACACACAATTGAACATATGCACATCTAGGGTACTCCCACTTTGGTTGCCTTCGGAAAATAGTCACAACTCTCAAAACGTGAGAGGTTTTAGTGGCTACCCTCTGGTTCAAAAAAGATCATAAGTCCATCGATGACCCACTCGATGTTGCCTCGGTAAAAATGTGATCTTAGAACCATGGGGTAGTTACTAAAGCTTCTTGTCCAGTTGCCTTTGCGACTATAAAATGTCCCTTTGAATGTCCCTCATACATTCAATGATAGAGATACCTACTCACTAATAGTACGATAGCACTGTCTAAAGGATAAGAGGAAAAGAACGACCTTTTCGAGTCCAAGTAGATAGCTATTAGATGCTTGCTCAAATAAAATAAAATTTTCACACTTACATATTTCAAAAATAACTTTCAAAAACATTTGCTTTGTCAACACTCTTGAGGACTGACACAAGAGTTAACGCAAAGCAAATCGCCGCACTAAGGCATTTCAAAACATTTTTTCAAAACACATAAAGCACAAGGTAATTTTAAAATGAGCTAAGCATCTAAGAGCCCTTAGATAACTATGGATGGAAAGGGTGCTAACACATTCCCTTTCCATAACCTACTCCCCTTACTCAGAAAACTCTCGAAAAGGTCCTTTTCTGTTCTTTTCACCCTTTCCTTAATTTTGATAAAAGAAAAGTCGGTGATGACTCTTGCTTACCGCAACATTTGCAAGCACAAATGAAAAACCAGTATAACAGTCGCTTCTGCCACCGTATTACACCTTGCCTTAGAAAGTAGGGAGTATTCACATTATGATGATGGTTGAATTCAAGTTGGGAAGAAGAATGTTTATGTGCTAAAGTTGTGATCGCTATGAGGTTGAAAAAAAGTGAAAAATAAAGAAAAGAAAAAGAAAGAAAAAAGAGAAAATTTTTGAAAAAAAAAACAAAAAGAGTTAGAATAATTCTGCTAATAAGTGATATGTGTTGGTTTGAAATTTTGAATGAAGAAGAAGTTTGATTGAAATTATTTTGCTTGAGACTTTGTGAGTTGATCACTCCCTTAGGTTTAGGTAAGTTTTTGTTTCGATTAGCTTTAGGATTTATCCCTTGTTTGTTAACCAAGCCACATTACAACCTTGAAAAGCCCTTGAGATTCTTGCCTTTGTATTTTCAATATGAGTTTTTGGATGAATGCATAATTTAGTCTTTTGTTTGCAAGATTGTGGATGCGTGAAATACCTTATTTTATGTGTTTTTCATCTACCGATGATTGATTTTGCTAGGTTTTATTCATTCTTGAACAAGTATTATTTGAATGTTTGGCATGTTCTTTGTATTTAGTATTTGTTTCATGTTTATGTTATCGTCGTAGTTTAGTGGTAAGTATGTTTCTTCGTGTGTACCGTTTTTCATTTAAGCCATTGTATTTGTTTTCCATTTTCAAAACTTGTTGATTCATGATTCTTTGGTTTATTACTTTTGGTTCGTTGAGTTGTTTGGATTTTTTGAGGACAAACAAGTTCAAGTTGGGGAGAGTTTGATAAGTGCAAATTGTAGCTATTTTTGTAAAACTTTTTGTTGCACTTATCGACTCTTTGTTGTTAATATTGTTGAATAAACCTGACTTTTTGTATACTTATGTATAAATTGTAAATAATCAAATTTTTGTGTATTTTTATACCGTTTGATAGATTTCCATTCATTTTATAGGTATTGATGCATAATTGGAGCACGAGCAATGAAGTGTCGAAGACACGACTTCAAACACGCGATTTTGAGCAATTAGTCAACGAATAAGGATCAAAATAAAAGAATAAGAAATCATCAATTTGGTTGATAATTAGGCATTGTTTGATAGATAATTGAATAAGTTTTCCAACACTTTGAACTGGGCGTAAATCAGAGTTACGATTCTCAAGTTATGGCGAAAATAAAAACCTGATTTTTTCTATGACAGTAGAGCGCGCTTAGCGGGATTGTTCCCCTTAGCGCGGTCCCCTGGACAGAATTGCGTTAAAAGGGCCAAAATACACATTTTTAGGTTATGTTTTTGGGTATTTGTTCCCAACTCATGAAACCTTCATTTTTTTATAGATTAGCTTAGAAAATAACATTAGGGCCTTGGATTTGGGTTGTTATAGACATATACCTCAAAAATCTTGATTAGGGATGAATATCTATTAGTTTCTATATTCTAGAGATAGATTTATAGCTAATATTCACTTTGGATGATAAAGCTTAATGCCTCTGTGTTGTTGTAGCGCGCAAGACATTTCCTATAGAGTAATACGATTAGTCTCGCGACTTGGCGTTAGACATAACCTTCATTGTGGTTACATCTCGTGGTGTCTGTGATGATTTTGACGAGTACAATATGTTGAGTGCAATTGATCGATAAATTTAAGTTTGTGAAGAGTAGTGTACATTCATACCAGATAAGTTGTTTATCCTTTATAGTTTTTGTTTACATTTATTTTTTGTTGATACCTTTTCCATACAACCCAATCAACCCCTAGCTCATTAACGATAGATTTGTCAAACAACAATTAAATAACCAATCTCTTTAGACACGATACAATATAACATATATCACCCGGTAAATTAATAACTTACTTTTTGCTTGCCGCTATACCGTAGCAACACCAACACAACAGATAACCAATATGGAAATCAATAAAATTCAATGCAAACATATGCTCAGATAAACATGTAAAAAATGAACAAGCCATAAAGCATACAAATAAACACCCAAAGAAAAGAAAATAAGAGCTAGGAGCAACTCCAGGATGGACCAACAATTGATCGATCCTCTTCAGTGAAGTCTCCAGCTGAACTGGTTCACTTAGGAAAGGTTCTCTAGTGAAGTCACCAGTTGAACTGGTTCACTTAGGAAAGGTTCCCCAATAAAGTCGCCAGCTGAACTGGTTCACTTAGGAAAGGATCTCCCCAGTGAAGTCTCCAGCTGAAACAACCGACTGAATAAATCATCGAGATGAAATCAATGAAGTCGCCATCAAACATTTTTTATCCCACAGGAAGGGAAAGGTAAACATCGAGTAAACCTGAGAAGGGTGAAATCACGATCAAATAACCGAGAGATCGGGTAAGGGAGTCTGTTACGCAAGGGGAAGGTATTATCACCCCACATGCTCGTAGTACTCTACAGTATCCACTCTTGTTGTTCTAATCAAAGGATGTGTACAAATATAAGCTTAAGAGTTAAATGAAAAATGAAAAGAGGGAATGCATGCAAAAGAAGAAAACACGGGGAAAAGAAGAAAATATTTACAAAGTTTCGCTCGGATGAGCCCCGTGAACAGATGCCTACATATCCATTTTAAGGAATCAGAGCGTTGTAGTTCAGCTCAATAGTTTATGGTATGTTTAGTATTTTTTAATAAACAATATTAGTTTTGCCTTCTGCTGCAACTGGACCTTTGGAGATTCACGCGTCAGCATAGAAGTGAATTAACATGTTCTTTTGAAAAGTGTGAAAGAAAGGGCCCGAAGGCAAAAATAGTTTGCATTGGTTGATTTTTTTTTACCTTGAAAAAGGATTTGAAAGTTGTTAGATATTTTATGCATTTGCATTAGTTTTAAGGATGCAAAAGAAATAAAAACATCTAAGGAAGACTACCCTAATCCCTAATGTTGTCATACAATGATTGATCCTAAGGTCAAGGATTGAAAGGGAAATCTCTACCTATGTTAGCATACATGTATTACAATCCTAACGTCTAACTTGCATGGGAAATGAAACAAGCGAATCCTAAGGGAGCACACAAAAGTTCAAAACTTAAGGTAACATTCCAAAGGTTCACAACCTACACCTATGTCTATCTTGAATCACCACCAAAGGGTGAATTAAGAGATCCTAAGGGAATATGCCAAAGGTTCACAACCTAAGAAAACATGTACACAAGGATGGAAAATAAGTAATCTACAAGCTCAAGAGAGAACACGCATGTCATGAGTAGCACACGCTAACTCAAGCCAAAATGCCTAACCAAGATATCATGAATTGAGGCAGGAGATAAGGGGGAGCTTTAGCCAAGGGGTCATATCAATAGAGGCAAACAAGCTATCTGTGGGAATATAAGCGTCTATACCATGGTATCGTATTACCAGGAAAGAAGAGTAAAGGAAGCAAGTGATGTCCAAAGAGATTAAGCACCTAACTAAGATATCAAAGATCGAGGCAGGATATAGATGACAGTATGAACACACACGGAGTGTTAACGTCAGTCAATGCAAACTCATGATAAAACGTGGGGGATTAATTACAAGTCTCTTTCCACTTGACGACTCGATAACAAGAATAACTCAACTCCAAAGCATCATGGTGCGTCACAAGTTAAGGATGACACAGACGAAATGCGGGGGTCGATTGTGAATCGTTGACCACTTGACTTTTTTGAGGACTTATCATGGGGAATCGAGAATGGGACGCCTCATTGAGGTTGTTAGGCACAAACATAAACACACTGCAAAATTCCTACTTCAAAGGTAGGACTTTAAACAAGCCACAAACACAGTTAGCACAAATGCGGAATTGCCTTAAACATTTCTTTAAATAAACCAAATGGATTATTTACATGATCAGCAACGAAAGTCCCTGTCATACATCACTATCCTACTTCTCATGGCATCAGAAAGCTATAAAGTGCGGTAAAAAGTGAGAGAGATAAAGTAAATCAATTGGACTACCAATCAAGCAAAAACATGTCACTAAACTAACAGTAGCAGGAAATCCAAAGAACCTCGAACGAGCTAGCATCAACAACAAACAAAGTCATAATATGCGTCGAAGCACCAAAGCAACATAAACGGTAAGTGTCAGACACAATTGTACAAGTATCTTGCAAGAAAACCAATGATCCAGACAATACACAATATACAAGTATACTTCTCATAAATGAGGGACGAAAGATAGCAACATGCAAAGAGTGGTACCATTGAGGTGAATAGAATAGAACAAACACAACACAAGTTAGTAATCACGATTCTAGAAAATTAGCATTTAGGCACAACACAATTAAGCTCAAGAACCAATTTCGGATCTATCCATATTTGTTCACAATATCAAGAATCTAACATCAACATAAACACTTACAATTAACTCAATGTCAAAATATTAGCACAATATCAAGAATTAGTTCTTATGTCAAGAATTAGCAATACAATTCTATGAGAAATTTCTACATGCACCTAATGTGAAAAGGTTATGTCTACAAATCGATGCCAAAATCTACATCACAAATTCACATAGACATTATCACAAACACATAATATACACTAGAATATTACAAATTTTATATCAAGAATTCTAGATTTAAACTAGCCTACTTCATCAATTCATGCAGAATTCACATAAACAAAATTAGATTACACAAGTATTCAACAAAACTATGAGAATCAAGTAATGTTACCTAAGAGAATTTGTAGAAAATTGGAAGTTGAATAATGTTGATGATGATGCCTGCGATAGCAAAGAGAGAAGGGAAGGAGTGTCCGATCGGAGCTACCGCGAACAGAGGGAGTATGCGACGGAGGAGAAGGCCGCATATGAAGGACGAATCACCAGAGGGAGACAACACCGGAGCAGCGGTGGCGGTGTGGGAGAGAGAGGCTGCAAGTTCTTCTTGGAGGGAGAGAGGGAATTTTCTTCTCTTTGATTTTTGTGTTGTTGTGTTGAGAGAATGTGAGAGAGTTTGAGAGAATAGAAGAGGGAAAATGATATTATGAGAGTTATTGGTGTGAATGAGAATATATAGTATGGGATAATATGAGTGAGTTTGGTTAATGGACTTTAAATAACCACAAATAATAGTGCAGATTTTTAATTCATCAGTGTTTGACACGTTCAGGTCAAATTCGCAGGGAGCTCGGTGCGAAATTCGAAGTTGGGGCATGAAACAAAAACGTAGCCGGAGTCAATAGAGACCTCTTGTCAAAATAAGATCTTAACCCGATGAAAGAAGAGTGAGATATGAATTTTTGAATATCGAGACATTGACATAAAACTCCTTCAGCATCAGTTTTTACATCAGTGTCAGAAACAAACACTTTTTCGATTAAAAACTGGTACTTTTTAGAGCATAATCTGGAATCGACTTTGGAAGAAAAGTTGTAGATCTCTGAGTCAATGCCCTCATGTAAAAAGATGGACCCATTTTGATAAAAATTGATCGAGTTTTAATTTTCTCGTGAAACGGAAATTAAATTTGAATTTCCTTCTTTTTGATTCAGCAACTCCGTTTTGCGAAACAAGCCAAAAACAAGGGTCTCCTGAGTACCGTTTGAATTTGGAGTCTGAAGAGAAATTATAGATGACACCATTTATGAAATTATACCGAAAGAACCGTCTCAATAAGATAAAAATCAAAGGAGTTATGATTTTTACAATATCGAGAAACCGTGAATAAAAATTCCGGTTCAACATAATCATTTCTCTGGTAATCATAATTCTGGGGACTTTCCTCAAGGAATCGGATTTCGCTTAGAAAATAAGAAACAAAGAAGACATCAAGACAATTTTTTCCCAAAAAGAACCACTCCAAAACAGTATTTCAGTCAGAAGTTATGAATTTTTGAATATTCGCAAAATTACGGTTCAACACAGTATTTTCACCATTTTTTCACTGTATCACTTCCAGGAGACTCACGTATTCGTAAGCCTTCCTCAAAGAATTAGATTTTGGTCCAAACACGAGAGTTGGAGGAGACACTAAGACAGTTTTAACACCTCCAGAATTTCCCCAAAAAAATATTCCAATCAGAAGATACGAATTTTTGATTACCCGCGCGACGACGGACCATCAAATAAATTCAGTATATTGTCTTCAAAGAAATAAAGTTCCAGGAGATTTTCTTCATAAAATTAGATTTTGATCTGAACATGAGAAATGATACGAGAATCAATATAGTCCTAATGCTCAAGGAATCCACTAAAAAATACCAAATCAGATGAAAGTTACAAATTTCTAAACACCCGTTGAACAGATGACCAGTCATCAAATCCAAATACTGCTTCAGAGAAAACAAATTATTCAGAAATTTCTACATATAACTGACTTCTAGCCTGAGCGGATGAAATAAAGAAAATACTGAGATGGTTCTAATGCCTGAGTGTAATGGGTGGGAGAACTGACTTGGTTATTTTGCATTTGTTCGCAAATGTTGCGGTTAGCAAGAGTCGGCACCGACTTTTCTTTTATCCAAAAGGAAAGGCTGAAAAGAACAGGAAAGACTTTTGAGATGTTTTCTTGAGTTCGGGGGGTAGATTGTGAAAAGGGAAATTATTAGCACCCTTTTAATCCATAGTTATCTATGGGCTCTTAGTTACTTGCTAGATCACTTGCTTTTGTTTGAAAATGTGCTTTGTGTGGTTTTTGAAAGTATTTTGTAAAGATGCCATCGTTTAGGCAAACTTTGTAATGATTCTCGTTCATAAGAATGTATACAAAGCGTTGATCTTTTGAAAATGTTTTCAAGTTTGAAAGATGTTTTGAAAGTGTTGGTGTTTGTTTTAAAAATAACAAGGATATTTGATTTTGAAATTGAGCAAGAAACTAGGAACAATCTACATACTCAAAAGTCTTTCATGTTTATTTCCTCTTTCCTTTGATATTGTTATCTTACCATTGATTTGGTAAGCAACCCTATCTTTGGATGTAAAAGGGACGGGCGTGGGTCATCGTATAACCATGATTAGCAATGTAGTAAGATAACTTAGCATTTTCTTTAGGGACTAAGATCATTTTTGAAAGGCAACTTTGATAGCGTCATTGAGGGACTATGATCTTATATTTTTGCTTGTTTTTTCTAAGATACCTCACATGCATAATATGGTCATTTTTGTAAGGCAACAAAGTGGGTTTACCCTAAGGGTGTAAGTGTGCAAGTGTATTGATTTACATGCTTGATTTGTCTTGATTAGGGTTTTCTATTTGTTGTTTTTAATCTTTCCATACAAACCCTAATTACTAGCATTTGTATATAAAGCATTAAATTGCGGGAATCAAAATTACTATGCTATTACATCATTAAGGGAAGGGGTGTACAAATTACAAATGGGAAATTGCAAGGAATTAAAACCCTAATTATCTATTACAACCATATTGAATTTGAATAAATGTACAAAAATGAATAAATATAATGTACAAGTATGAAAAGGTAAAGGAATGGATTTTTTTTTATTTAAAATTTTTGACCTAATTAAATTAGAATAAAATAATTTAATAGAAATAAGAAATTAAGATCAAGTTAATAAAAGAAATTAATTTATTAAAGAAAACAAGTTTTTAGGATTTTTGTGAATTTAATTAAACTAGTAAATAAAAATAAAAGTCCTAAGTTCTAAATTGATTTTAGCTTACAAGAAAATAATATAATAATAATTAAGACTAAATATCTAAGTATTAAAAAAAAGAATTAATTTATTAAAGGAAATGTTTTTTGTTCCTTTAGTATTTATGAAGAAAATAAATTAAATAAATATAAATAATAACATATAAATATTTTTGGATTTTTTATTAATAAAAAAAATAATAATATTAATAATAATAATAATAAAAAATGAAAATAAAATAAAAAAATAAAGTCAAGGAGGTTAGAAAGTGAAACAGGCCCATGGGGTGGAGGCCCAAGCGCTTCCAGAAACAAAAATAAAAAATTACAAAAAATGTGAAAAAATGGCAAAAGGCAACGCGCTGGGTGTTGAACCCACGCCCTCTTGGTTACCAGCGTGCTGCCTTACCACTGGGGTGGCTATACATCCGCTAACTTAATTGAAATTATAAATATATAATACAAAATGAGTCATGAATACACTTCATCTTCAACCTCCAGCCAAAGGGCCTGTAACTTCATCATTTCTCAACAAAAATGAAATATACAAACATGAAAGTTGCTCCATTTTTCCATACGAATCCAACCATATAAATATCATAAGCTATAAGTCAAAGATGAATGAGAATTTTTGAAAGTACCAAATTATTACCTAATTATTTTCAGAGGTTCAATCCTAAAATTCTCCTAGCTCAATCAATATAAATAAAATCTATGGACATGTACAGCTTCAGGGCAATGATGTCTACATTTTATTTTCACAAATGCAAGCCTAACAATGCCTAAGTAATGAGATAGAAGTTCAATAAAAATATCTCAAAACTGGAAATCGTGAAATACAAATGAGCTTGATTCAAGGTGCTGCAATGATCAAGTTAGCTTCCTCAAGTTCCCAGAAAGCTAATGCAATGGTTAGCTTGAGTTGAGAGTGGCTGAAATGGCTTGGAGAAGTCAATGTGCAGTGCTCTGTTTTTGGCTATGAAGGATGATAGAAATGGAGTTACAGTCGTGTAAAATGGATAAGGATGAGTTGTATTTGATGTTTAGAAGCTTTAGGAACCAAAAGGCTTGAAAACGCATGAGGGAGATGTGAGTTTCAAGTTTTTGGTCAGAATGTGCAACAATGGTGATTTTTGATTCAGTTTTGAGTTCTTGTGTGTTTTAGGGCTTATGTATGCGTGTTTTCTTGCAAACAACTTGTGTATATGTATGGAAAAGGTTTCTATACTTGAGGTGGTCAGAAGTACAAAATCACATGTTTTGGCTTCTTGGCTTATTTTTGAAGTAAGGTTGACATACATGGTTTCAATGCATAGTACAAAGCTATCTAGAGTGGTTACTAACTTTAAACATGCTTATCTGACTTTGTAGAGGAAGTTTGTGCAGAAGGAACAAGTGCAAAGCTCAATGCAAGTTGACTTTGCATAAAGCTTGCTTTATGTAAATGGCAATGGTGCCTTTGCGCCATTAATGGAAAGTTATCTTGGATAAAGCTTGAATTAAATGGATAATAGCTCAAATGTAAGTGTAATCTTCTAATTATGGAGAGATTTTGAGGTTTAGAAGCCTGCAAAGCAAGATTGTGCAGCATGGCTATGGCTTTGGTTCATGTTGCATCACAAATTTTGCCTTGCAAAACAACTTGAAACCCCAACCTCTGACCTTCGATTCTCCTTGCTCACAAATGATCTGAAGGAGTTCTTGGACTTTTCAGAAATCTTGTAATGCGCTCTACAAACCCTATTTGAATTACTTTTGAAAAATTCAAATGGAACTATGTGAAACTTGGGTCAGAAGTTAGGTCAAAATCCTGACCAAAAATGTTCAAAATTTCACTAAGTGTTTTAGTTTCATGACCATGAATTCATGGATTAATAACTTGAGATACAAGCATTTCTAGGAGAAGTTGTGTAAAGAAATGTTTTAGATCTCATGGAGATCTACAAATTTCATGTTGAAAGTTTCTTTTGAATCATCTTGCATCATGGTGAAAAATTGGCTCAAAGTTGTGAAAAAATTATGAAGTTTTCAACACTTAGAAAAATTTCTAAGTTTGAAAACTTTGACTTTTCAAAATGAAATCTTGACTTTTTGATTTCTTGATGAACAAGTTTCATATTTTGACATTTTTTGATGAATTGTGATCTTTGACACTTGATTTTGACCAAAAAGTCAAAGTTTGACTTTTCAGTGTACAATTGACTGAAAATCAACTATCAATCAAATGATCTTGAGGGATGTTTTGAGTCATTCCATTAGTTAAAAATGATGCAATTGAACTCTTGAGATCATGACTCAAACCAATTAACCATTTGCTAGGTCAAAAATCAGAAATTGCCCTTTCTTAGTCAAAACCCTAATTTTGAGCATTTTGCCCTTTTGATGATCTGATCAAATTTCTTAAGAAATTGTGATCCAAACTTGATCAAATGACATATATGAGTTCACAATGTTGATATGGATAAAAAATTATGAATTTTGCCTGTAAATTGACCACATTTAACTTTTTCCTCAATACAACTGATTTTTAGGTCAACTACTCAATTGACTGAGCAAAAATGTGATCCAAGACTTGAAACTTGACATGAGAAATCTTGAGGGTCCATAATGATTCATGAAAGTCATATGAGGCATTAAAAGTTTAATTATCCTTGTGCAATCTCAAACCCTAATTTCAGTCATCAGTGCTTAAGGAGGTGTCTTGAGTTGATCAACCCTTGTGCAGTCTTGAACCAAAAGATCTTGTGAGAAAGTATTTGATAAATGAGAGGGAAAATTTTGGAGTACAACAGCTTCCCCTGTTCAATCTTCTTAAACCTGGAGAGTTAGATTGTCGGATCTTCCATTTGTGACTTGAAGGTGGAAGATGATTGGACACTAGAGTGCCCAGAAATTTGCACTCGAAGATGAAATGGGAACGGGCTTATAGATGCCATTTGGAGGAATGATGGAGATTTTTCGGAGATGGGATTGTAGATGCCACCCAAGGGTGACTGTTGACAGAGAATATACTAAGTCTGAACTTGATTTCAATTGGAAAAGAATCAGAATAAATATTTGGAGCGACTTATCTGAACCAGAAGAAGTCTTGTATGTTGTTTGACTGGGAAGAATCAGAATAAATCTTGGAGAGATTCATCTGAACCAGAAGTGTTACTTTGGAAAGCATCAGGATAAATTGTTGAGGGGTTTAAACTGAACCAAAATAGATCTTGAATATTCTTTAACTGGATAGAATCAGAGTAAATCTTTGAGCGATTTATCTGAACCAGAGAAAGTGTCTGCGGGAAAAGAATCAGAATAAACCATTGAGAGATTTAAACTGAACCGACAAGGATTTGAAGAAGAATCAAAATAAATCATTGAGAGATTTATCTGAACCAGAAAAGACATCTGCGGGAAAAGAATTAAAATAAACTGTTGAGAGATTTAAACTGAACCGGCAGGGATCTGGAGAAGAATCAGAATAAATCGTTGAGAGATTTATCTAAACTAGAGAAGACGTCTGCGAGAAAGAATCAAAATAAATCATTGAGAGATTTAAACTGAACTGGTAGGAGTCTGAAAGAAATGTTTGTTATGTAGATGGTTGACCAGCCCTTTCTTGGGAATTGATCTGTAATTGACTTGCTGAAAAATTTGACGATAATTTTTTGTTGATTGATCTTTCCTGAAAAAGATGAAAAGTTAGTTGCATGCAATGTCATGATGTATGAAATGCATAGTGTAATGATGTTCTCAAAATAAATGATATTGTGTCTTATGTATTTGTGCTATCAATGTTATGACGTATGGATGCAATGTATGGACACATTAATTGTTATGCCGCAGTATTGCTGGAGTCAAGGAAAATAAATCCCTGAGCATTACGGAGAATGAGGAGTGCAAGTCTTCATGTTTTGAAGTGCTGATGAGTTTCCAATTGTTAGAGAAATAAACTCTGCTGTGTAAGGGAAACGTCGTGTATTGCTTATGGACCTTGTGAAACCCTGTTGGGGAATCCTAAGAAAATGGGCGACTTTCACTGAGAAATCTTAGGATAGGTAACTGGAATTTTTGTTCCATCTGAGATGTGAGAGAGCTTGATATCATTAAGCTGCATACTGGAGATATGATGGCGATCCTACAGCGGGATGTCCCGTTTTCCGCTCTTGCTGGAAAAGTATATGCGGGGGATTTTATGAAATAGTCTAAATATATTATCCTATTTCTTAAATTCATTAGTGATTGTCTTTCTATTTTCTGTTCTTTTTTTGTTCATTTGTAAACAGTAGTTATGTTCAAATGCATATGTTCAAAAATAAATCATTAGACGTTTTCGCAAACAAAACATGAAAAAAGAAAAAACAGATAGTTTTGCACTTTCAAAGGGATATTTTTGTATTAACTTGAATAAGTATTTTTATACAATGAAACTAGAATTCTAGTAATAGAATATCGTCGTAAATAATGATAATTGATACAAAGAAAAGATAGCTATGTGAAATACATGGGGTTCCCATTATGCTTTAGCCTTCGTGTCTCTAAGCATCTTGTCCACTTGTTGCCTTGTCCGAAGTTGATTGGACTGATTAGGCCCGTTCGAGCTTGTCAGTCGATGCTAAAGGTTGTCTGTAAGGTGATCCAATGGGACATAGTCATACGCTTTAATTCCCTAACTTTTTCCTGGACCGCCCTTTCGGGTTTTTGGTCCACCGGGATACCCTTTTTGCCCAAGTCGCCTTTTCAGGTTTTCAGCTTGTCGGGTGTATAAATTTTTTGGTATTTTATCCCTAATTTTTGCCCGAAACTTTGTGGTTCGTCGGGATGCCCTTGTTTTTCCTAGGTGTGTCAACCTAGCGGGTTTCTTATGCGTAGTATCTTTTGACTATGTCCGCGTTCACAGGGTGCGGAAGGTCGTCGCCATCCATAGTGGTTAGGATCATTGCTCCACCAGAGAATATGCTTTTGATCATAAATGGTCCTTCGTATGTAGGAGTCCATTTTCCCCTGAGATCACCTTGTCGTAATATGATACGCTTGATTACCAAGTCACCAACCTGATATACCTAACATCTGACCTTCTTGTTTAAAGCCTTGATCATACGTTTTTGGTACATCTGGTCGTGACAGAGAACCGCAAGCCTCTTCTCATCAATTAAGTTCAACTGGTCAATTCGAGTTTGGATCCAATCGTCTTCATTCATCCCTGCATCCTTTATGATTCTCAAAGAAGGTATTTGGACCTCAATTGGTAAGACAACTTCCATGTCGTATACCAAGGAGAAGGGAGCTGCCCCTGTTGATGTACGTGTCGTGGTACAGTAACCGCGGAGAGCAAATGGTAACATCTCATGCCAGTCTTTGTAGGTTACTGTCATTTTTTGTATGATCTTCTTGATGTTCTTATTTGCAGTTTCGACAATGCCATTCATATTTGGCCGGTAAGGGGAAGAACTATGGTACTGGATCTTGAATTACGCGCATAGTGCAATGATCATATTATTGTTGAGATTCGTACCATTGTCTGTGATGATTCTCTCTAGGATACCGTACCGACAGATGATATTCTGTTTGATGAATTGGGCCATAAAATTCTTGGTAACAGAAGCCAAAGAAGCTGCCTTAACCCACTTTGTGAAATAGTCAATGGCCACCAAGATGAAACGGTGTCCATTAGAAGCTGTAGGTTTGACTTCTCCAATCATGTCGATGCCCCACATCGTGAATGGCCAGGGAGCAGTCAGGACATTTATAGGAACTGGAGGCACATGCACTTTGTCAGCGTAGATCTGACACTTGTGGCAGGTTTGTGAATGCTGATAGCAATCTGCTTCCATGGTAAACCAGTAATACCCTTCCCGTGGGATCCTTTTAGCCATCGTGTGCCCACTAGAATGGGTGCCAAAAGTACCTTCATGTAGATCAGCCATGATCTTTTCTGCCTTAACCTTGTCTACGCAACGAAGCAAAACAGAGTCGTGGTTGCGTTTGTAGAGAATGCCATTACTAAGGAAGAACTTAGCAGAGAATCTTCTCAAGAACTTATTATCATTGACTGAAGCCCCCTACGGATACTCTTGGGCCTCGAGATACCTCTTAACTTCATGGAACCAAGGCTGGTCCACTACTTCTTCAGTATCGATCTCGTGACAGTAAACTGGTTCATCCATCCATTCAATGGTGATCTGGGGAGCCTCGTTACCCCACTTGAGTTTAAACATGTATGACATAGTGGCTAGTGCGTCTACTAGTTGATTCTCCTCTCGTGGAAAATGCTCAAAGGTAATTTCCTCGAAATGTGGGATTAATGTTAACACATGTTCTTTGTAGGGGATGAGGTTAGGGTGCTTCGTGTCCTATTCTCCTTTAATCTGACTGATGACTAAGGCTGAATCTCCAAATACACTTAAGGACTTGATTCCCAAATCTATGGCAGCCTTGAGACAAAAAATACACGCTTCGTATTCTGCCATGTTATTTGTACAGTTGAAGCAAAGTCTTGCAGTGAAGGGAGTATGACATCCTTCAGGGGATATGATTACAACACCTATGCCATTACCGAGTGCGTTGGAGGCTCCGTCAAAAACCAAGGTCCATCGGGATCCTTGTTCATGTCTGTCATATGGTCTGAGTTCTTCACAATTGTTTACCATCATGATGTCTTCATCTAGGAATTCGAATTTCATGGACTGATAGTCATCCACAACTTGATGAGCAAGGTGATCGGCTAACACACTGCCCTTTATTGCTTTTTGGGTAGTGTACTGAATGTCGTATTCAGTCAGGATCATCTACCATCTTGCTATTCTCCCAGAGAGGGCAGGCTTCTCGAATATGTATTTAATTGGATCCATCTTGGATATCAATAAAGTAGTATGGGTCAACATATACTATCTTAGCCGGCGAGCAGCCCATGCCAGAGCCCAACAAGTTTTCTCGAGCAGTGAATATCTTGTTTCACAGTCGGTAAACTTTTTGCTCAGGTAGTAAATAGCATGCTCTTTTCGGCCAGACTCGTCACGCTGCCCTAGCACACACCCCATTGAATTTTCCAAGACAGTTAGATACATGATTAAAGGTCTTCCCTCGACTGGCGGCATCAAAATAGGAGGCTCTTGAAGGTACTTCTTGATCTTGTCGAAGGCAGCTTGACATTCATCATTCCATTTGACTACTTAATCTTTTTTCAGTAATTTGAAGATTGGTTCACAAGTAGAGGTTAAGTGAGAAATGAATCTGGCGATGTAGTTAAGCCGTCCTAAGAATCCTCTGACTTCCTTCTCGGTGCGAGGAGTATACATTTCTTGTATTACTTTCACCTTGACAGGGTCCACTTCGATACCTATATCGCTGACGACGAAGCCTAGGAGTTACCAGACCTCACCCCAAATGCGCATTTGTTCAGGTTCAACCTTAGCTTGTATTTCTTTAGCCTTTCAAACAGTTTTTGCAAATGATCAAGATATTCCTCTTAAGTTTGAGACATGGCTATCATGTCATCCACATAGACCTCTATTTCGTGATGGATCATGTCATGAAATAGAGCTACCATGGCGCGCTGATAAGTTGCCCCTGCATTCTTCAAACCGAATGGCATAACCTTGTAACAAAATATGCCCCACTGTGTGACGAAGGTCATTTTCTCCATGTCCTCAGGTGCCATTTTGATTTGATTGTAGCCTGAGAAACAATCCATAAATGAGAACACTTTATGTTGTGCGGTATTGTCAACCAAAATGTCGATATGGGGAAGTGGGAAATCATCCTTAGAGCTTTCCCTATTCAAATCTCGGTAGTCCACACACATGTGTACTTTGCCGTCCTTTTTAGGCACTGGAACAACATTGGCAACCCATTGTAGATATGAGGTGACGGCTAAGTATCCAGCGTTGAATTGTTTCATGACTTCAGTCTTGATCTTCTCTGAAATGTCTGGCCGCATGCGACGGACTTTCTGTTTTACCGGTGGACAGTCTTCTTTTGTTGGTAGACGATGGACCACAATATCAGTATCAAGTCCTGGCATATATTCGTATGACCAAGCAAAGACCTCAACATAATCATGTAGCAACTGAGTTAAACGCTTCTTGACGCTGGGTTCTAGATTGACACCCACATTGACTTCTTTCTTGTCATCTTCGGTACCTAAGTTAATCGTGTCCACTGGTTCTTCGTGGGGCTGTATGGTCCTTTATTCTTGTTGTAATAACCTGGCTAGTTCTCCTGGCACTTCACAATCTTCCTCAACTTCGTCTTCGGCTTGGTAGATCAGATTTTCAAAGTCACAAAAGGCCATAGCAGAATCATTACCCATGGGATCCTGAGTGGATGTAGATTTGCATTTTGAATGTGAGTGTGTGTAAGAGTATAACTATCTTTGAAAGAAAAATAAAAATGTATAAAAAGAAAGATAGAGAGCACAAAGTTTTCATGAAAAAACATCCATGATTCATTGATGACATATGAAAATGAGGTAACAACCCTTACAAATGGACCGTTGTACCTCGGGTAAGACACAAGGTTTTAAAAGTTTGAATTGTTTAATTATTACAAGTCCGAAAAAATTTTAAAGACAATTCTGTTGGATAAAAGTAATTGGGACAAAATCTTTGGCTTCCCAGTTGGTGAGTCCTCCGTCGATAGTTGGGAAAATCTATTCCTCCAGGTTACAACTGTCATCACTATCCTCCACTGCATTGACTCCATGGTTCCTGATCTTCAAAGGTGGTCCCTCGGTACGAGCACGACGAACAGGTTTCTGGGCTCCCGAAGTGAAACCCAAACCAAATTTGTCAGATTTGTAAGGGATATCTGGGAGGTGTCCCCAAATAGTACACCCACCCTCTTCAACCACTGCCTTGGAATCTTTTAGTGAAGACATCTTTAGCGGAGGCCTTGTAATCTTTGGGACTTGGGAAACAGTCTTGGTAGCTGCCACTGTTTGTGGGAATTCCTCGAAATGCTGAAATGGAGTTTCAATGAATTCACCATCCAATTCCACGTATTTGAAGGAGTTCAAATGACTGACCATATATTCCTCTTCTCCATGGACAATGATGATTTTTCCCTTGGTTGGGTATTTCAGCATCTGATGTAATGTAGAGGTGATGGCACCAGCGTCATGAATCCAAGGTCGGCCCAATAAATAGTAATAGGAAGGGCGAATGCCCATCACGTAGAAAGTTGAATCAAAGGTTTGAGTTCTAACTTTAATGGGGATGTCCACCTCCCCATGCACCATTCTCTTTGAACTGCCAAAGGCCCTTACCATTATGTTGCTGGGTTTTAAGGTCATACCTTCACAATCGAGTCTATCGAGAGCCTTCTTAGGCAGCACATTCAAGGATGAACCAATATTAACCAGGACATGGGCCAAAGTGGTGCCCCTGCATTCGACAGAGACATGTAATGCCTCATTGTGTTTCCTCCCTCTAGGTGTCAGGTCAGCATCAGAAAAGCCTAAACAATTATCAGCGGTCAAGCTGGCCACACAGTCTTGGAATTGATCAGCAAAGGTTTCCTGAGGCACGTGGGCAATTTTAAGAAATTTCACCAAGGACTTCGCATGAGCCTCAGAGCACAACAATAAATCTAGAATATAAATCTTTGACGGAGTCTGCCCTAGCTGTTCGACTACGTTGTAGTCGCTTCTCTTTAAAATTTTCAGAATTTCTTCCATCTCCTTTTCAGAGGCCTCCAGGATAGATACTGATTGCGCCTTCATCTTGATAGGTGCAACCAGAATGCCTTTGCCCTATGTCTTGGTCGACTCGGTGATAGGGGTGTCAGTAGGGGTAACCATAGGGATTGTAGTAGTAGTGTCAACAAGAACAAAATAAGGGATGATTACAGGACCAGTAAAAATTTTCGGAGGAGCAATCTCTGGGGAGAATACTCTTTCACTTCGAGTTATCTTGCTATTTCCCACAATGTTGTCGATGTCGAGGTCAGCCTTCTAAAAAATAGAGTCTTCATCATCCAACCAATCCTGCTTGACGCCGTGATAGTAGACGTCTCCCCCATAGTTCCATGGGACCGTTTTATCTGAGGAGTACGGGATCAGCCCTGGCATAGTAATTATCAGTGGAATCACTTTAGGAACAGATGTAATCCTAACGGGTCTTTTGGTGGAGACCCTGGAAGGATTGGCGGAAATGGTTACTATTGAAACATCATTCTAAGAAATGGTTGGAACCGAAGTCTTTTCAAACAAAATCTCTTTGTCATCCATCAGGCACTGAATACTTGCTTTCAGTAAATGACAACCAGTTGGTAGGGGTAAACAGAGGTGGCAGCTTTCGTCATAGCCCAGAAATAAATGTGCCTTCAACAGGTTCCTTTTGACAGTCAAGAGAGGAGTATCAAGTTCATCAACAATAGTAACAAACACATCATCTTCAACAGTGTTAACATCACGACCATGCTTGGGCTTATGAGCGATGATAACATTTGGGATCTCAGGAGCATAAAATTTAATTTCTTTTGCCTCAAGAAGGTCTTGCACCTTATTTTTCAACACCCAACAGTTGTTGGTATCATGGCCTGGACTTTCTGAATGGTAAGCACAACGAGCATTAAGGTTGTAATGAGGAGAGGCTGTGTTGGGATTCTTCGGGGCTTCCTTCAAAGTTACCAGATTAGATCTCAATAAATGTGGCAGGACTTGAGACTGTGTCATATTTATCCGGGTAAACTGTCTTACCAGTCTTTCTGTTCTAGGTTGATTATTCCTTTGTTGCGTAGGTGCAAGCTTAGGGATCATGATGGCCCCTACTGTTGGACGACGTTCAGTTCTATCTTGATTCCTTTGAGGATACACAACACCAACTTCTTTCTTCCCAATAAATGGTTTTCTCAAGGCACTGGAGGATGCGTCCTTTTGGATCTTCCCACTCTTAATCCCAGCTTCCACTCTTTCCCCTGTCAAGATTAATTCAGTGAAGCCGGCCGAGGAGCTTCCAATTAGATGATTAAAGAAAGGACCGGATATGGTACCCATAAACATGTCTACTAGCTCCCATTCAGACAGGGGAGGCTGGACTCTTCCGGCTAAGTCCCTCCATTTCTGAGTGTAGTCTTTGAAACCTTCGCTTGAAACCATAGCCATACTCTAGAGTTGAGTACGAGTGGAAGCAAGGTCTGCGTTATATTGATACTGTTTATAAAATGCAGCGGAAAGGTCTTCCCAATTATCGATATTGGCCCTTTCCAGTTGATAGAACCAATCTAGTTGAGTTCCGGATAGACTATCTTGAAAGAAGTGGACCCACAAATCTCTGTCAACAATGTGAGGCTGTATCTTCCTCACATAAGATCGGAGGTGCATCTTGGGACACGATACCACATCGTACTTGGCAAACACTGGTGCCTTGAACTTTGGTGGAATAACAATTCCAGACACCAAACCCGGCTCTTCAAAGTCCAACCCAAGAACTTTATGAATTTCCATTTCACTTAGATGCTCTTCCAGATGTTTTTATTTGTCATCGGTCGGAGGATACTGCTCTTCAGTGTAATCATCTTCTTCTTCCGCTTCAGATTCTTATTGGGTAATCACTTCCTTGCCTTTTCCTTCTTGATTATCCTTTTCACCTGATGATGTTGCAAAGTCTAGGGTCCGTCTGGCTGGCCCTGGGAACCTTCTTCCTAGATTCAAAACACCGGTTGCTTTCTTTGCTTTCTTCTTTTCTTTGATCGACAAAGTTTTCAAATCCTCTTGTCCTTTGGCTAGAGTCAAGAACATTTGTTGAAACTGAACAATCTGCGCCTGGGGATCTTTTACTGTCTGCTCAAGATCCATCTTACTGAAATAAACAGTCGAAAGATAAGGAGACATGTGGTAAGAAACCTGTTTATGTGATGATGAATGAAGATGCATATGCGATGATTTCAAGGAAATTAGAGATTTAAATTTGCTTTAAACAAAAAAGGAACACACATTATATTAATAAATAAAAGTTTGAGTAAATCATGCCTCTTTGGGATTACAAAGAAATACAAAACTCTAAGATAAAAAAGTTGAACGCATCCTCTTTGGTGCGATGTAGGCGTTCAGACTCCGCTCCTCATGAAACTGCCTGGTGAGTTCCAGAACCTTCTTCTCACTGGTGTAAAATTGGGCCTCGAAAGTGTCTCGATCCCCCTTAAGTTGTATCCAATCCCTTTGCAAGTCTTCGATAGAGGTGGGCATGTCAGGATGCAGGATAGTGTATGGGACATCCCCTTCCACAACAGGCTCTATGATAACTGGGATAATGGAGGGGTAAGGCATCATAAGACTTTGAGCACGGGTTCGTACCCATTTGAGATAAGGCTCAAGAGGGATGGAATTATTGTGCCCCAATATCTTACTATCTACCTTATTCAACATCCTCCAAGCTCGGATAAACCTCTGGCGGTGACCTTGATCGTCGTTCTTGTAGTCAAATACCAAACCTTGAATAAGCATCTCATGTGGACCATCCCTTCGGGCGTAACTAACTGTCTTAAGGCTAAGCAGGGGTTGTAGGTGATACCTCCTCTAATGCCAAGTAAGGGGACATTAGGGAATTCTCCACAATGGTCAACAATAGTAACATTCTCTTCAGATCGGGAACACCAATTAATGTATGAATGTTTGAGCGTCATCAACCTGTGTGACCACCTTGAACCTTGCTCATTCTTTAATACATATTGGGGAAGACGCTAAATAAACCATCTTTCCAAGAGAGGAGTAAAACACATAAGAATACTTCTTTTCCTCATAGTGTGAGTGTGAAAACAATGTAGGATGTCTCCTAACAAAGTAGACACCGGGTTACGAGACATGAAGATTTTGATGGTGTTTACATCTATAAGTTGGTCATGATTTGGAAACAAAACCATCCCATAGATGAGGAGAGCTACAATTCCCTCAAAAGCTTGCAAGTCCGAGGAATTCCAACAGTTTTGTGCTTTCTCAAACAAGAACTTGGCTAAGAAACCTTTGACACCACTCCTTGTTTCCCAATTAGTTGTGACTTCAGATGGTTGCAAGTGTAGGGCTTGAGCAATCTCTTCTGGCTTTGGATCTCTTCCTGTACCATTTAAAGGTAGTTGATTGAGAATGGTAATCCTCAAGAGTTTGGAGAATTCTTCTAAAGTTGGCACAAGTTGATAATCGGGAAATGTGAAGCAATGGTGTAGAGGATCAAAGAACTGGAAGAACACCTTCACCATGTCCTCATCGGTGTTGGAGGTAACCAAGTTTAGGAGGCGACCATGTCTTTCAGTAAATGGAGAATTTTCGGGAACCCTTGATGCTAACTCTTTAAATTGAGGAGGGATCCTTACGAGATTGACTTGAATGTTTTTCATGCGAATTGAATCCATGTCCTACAAAACAGAACAAAGATAAATCCCAAAAATCCTTGAAATGGTTAGTGAGTATGAGTATGTGTAGCGATAAAAAATGTAGCGGGGTAAATCGGAGATCAAATTATTGATTAATTCGTCTCGCAAAAGCAAGAGTCGCCACCGCGCTTTATTGTTTCCAAAGGAAGAGGGAAAAGAGCGAAATAAAACCCTAAATATGCAATGTAAATAAAAATACAAATACAAAGCGTTTTTGAAAAAGATCTTATGGTTCGGGGGTTGGTTATACAATGGGAAGGTATTAGCACCCAATGCATCTATAGTACTCTATAGGAACCTTTTGAAATATCTGTTTTATTTAAAATTGATCGCTTGATTGAAAATAAATCGTTTTGGCCGAAAAAGGGATACGGACGGGTTTTTGAAGATACGACGACCTAATGTCGAAGTTTTTGCTTTAAAAGGTATAAGTCTTGAAAAGGTTGAAATTTTGAAGAAAGGTGAATATTTGAGGAAAATCAACCTAAGTTTTTAATGAATGAGAGTATTCGCTCGATCATTTTTGAGGACATGAAGTCAACAAAAAATTAGACTATTCCCTTTGGATTGACGCAAACAGAATAAACAAGTAAATGCGAGATATTTAAACAAAAAATGATACACAACAATTAAATGTGAACATGCATTTTATATGATTTTTGTTTAATAGACGAAAAGAAAAAGTTTAATTGATTTTGCATTTTTGATGATAAAAGGTAATGAGAATTAATTAAGGAAAATAGAAATGTTTTTTAAGCTTTTTAAGTTTCTATTTTTTATGTTTTTATTATATTGATATTTAATCAAAATGAGGGGAGTAAATTAAAAAAATAAAATGTCTTTAGTTTTCTCATTTTTTTTTACTTTCACATGTTTTTTAAGGGTATTAAATATTTTTTTAAAATTAAGTAAAACTTATAAATCAAAAATCTAATTAAGAAAAGGGGAGACTAAAGTTATTGACATAACCTAAACTTAGATAAAATTAACATTGTCTATTTAAAAATTAAATGTTATTCCTAAAACTAATTAATCTAAATTAGTTAAACTAAGAAAAAAATGAAATAAAATTAACCAATAGACCAAATAAAAGAAAAATGGGGTAGGAATAACAATTGCAGTGGGCTTTAGCGTAAGAAAAAAAAAGAATAGGCTTAGTTGAGACAAATGTGGAGCGGGTCGTGGGTTAAAAGGGGATCCAAGGATTAGATTGGGATTAGGGTTGTGTTGGTTTGATAAAAGGTTTTAGGGTTTGGTTTAAGGCAAAAACGGCGCCTCATCACGATCTTCATCTCTCTCTTGCGCAGTTCCCTTGCTCCTTCGCTTCCAACGTCGATGCTTCCATGTCCGGCCACCCACACCAAGTCTCTATCTTCCCTCCATCGTGGACGCGGCAGAATCCGAGCGGAGACGGTAAGGATCAAAAAACATCTCGTTACTGTTTATTGTTGATTCAAAACGCGTATAAGTTTTACAGATTTGCGGTTGATTTCGTGATTTCTTAGTTGATTTTATGGCCTCTGGGTTGATTCTGACTAGTTACCGTTTTTATTGTCCATGCCGATTTTGAATGATGCTTTAAGGAATGAGAAAGGAAAAGGGCGTTACCTAGATGGAGAAGGAGGAGGGCTTGGGGTGATGGAGGCCGGACAGCTGGGAGGCAACGGGCGCACGCGACGGTGAACGGTATTTGACTTCCTTCCCTTTGCTTGAATGCTACTGTGTTGCCATTATGGAACTTGCTGAACTGTGTTTTGCTCTTTCTTCTTCTTCTATTCTGATTTTTGTACGATCCTTGAATTTGGATATGCTGGATTCTGAGGTTAGGGATGGATTTACGAAATGCTGTGGCTTAGACTTGATGAAGATTTTGTCAAGTTTTTTTGTGATTAGGCCTTTGCAGTAGGGATGTCGTTTTTACTGGTATGAGGATTTGAGCTATGTTTTATGGTTTTTTCTGGGCAATATGTTCTGATAGAGATTTTGGTTTGTTTATGATGGTGGATGGTGTTGACAGTGGGATAGTGATATTGGCTAAAGGGCTCAATCAATTGGTAGCGTTTTGTATTGTTTTGAAAAATAGTTTTCTCAGTACTCATGCAGGTTTTGACATGGTGAACTGGTTTTTTTGGGTATGTTGGACAGGGGCAAAGCGTTTACTGATGTGAGGCTATTGCAGGTTTTTGTTGGTTTTTTGTCATGACTATTTTGAATGATTGCTCTATATGTTTTTGAAAATGGCTTGAGGTTATGGAAAATGGTTTCTTGGTTATGTGTTTTCTCTTGTATCTCTGGTTTTCTCTTATGCTGTTTTGTGTATATGTCCCTTTGTTTTCTCTTGTGCTAATATAACAGCCCTCCTCCCTTCTCTTGCGCTACAGGCCAGGAACAAATCTCTTGGGATCTCCCTGAGTATTCTGCACTACTGTCCACTCAGTTTGCCTTTATTCTTCTTCTATGCTATTATTCCTACTGGCTATATTTCTTAGTTTGTTTTGTATATCTCTTTCTGCCTAAACTAAGCCTGTAAATCCCACACTTCTCCCTCTCTTTTTCTCTCTCAGAATGGCTTTGACAAAAGTGTGATAAGCTGTCTATTTCTGAAAATGCAGTGGCTGGAAAATGATGAAAGAAAAAGGAAATTTTTTGCTTGCAAGAATAGTCAAAACTGCATATTGTTTTTTTTACATCACATATTGTCTGCTTCTTGATGTAGGCCACGTTAAAAGGCATGCTTGCATGTGGTTACTACATATTTGCTTATGTTGTATGCTGTATGCTGTATGCTGTATGCTTTGAAATTGTATTTGGGATTAAAACTAATGTGATTAGCTTAAGTATGCAGTTTTTTTGGAAAACAATTCATGCATATGTTTGAAATCCTTTTCTTTTTTTTGTGAACCGGGAGTAATCCCGTGATTTGCAAAAAAATAAAATAACTGATTCCGGCCATTACATTTAATGATGAATATTAAAATTTATTTTCTGCATTTAATTATTTATTTGGATTCTAATTGTTTTCTTTTAATTGTGCAGGTAAAATTAAATGAGCGAACAAGAGCATTGGATTGAAGATTTGGAATTAGAATTTAGAAAAATAGTTTTTTATTTACTTTAAGCATTTATGTAATTGTCTTTATGAATATTTTGTAATAACACAACATTTAAATGACAATTGTGATAAATAGAATAAAGTGAATAAAAATTCTATTATTTCTCAATTAATTCTTTTTCTTTCCAATTATTTATTTATTGTTTATAATTCTTTAAATTATATAATGATTAAAAATCAAATTCAATCATTTAAATTTAAAATGATAAACAAATAAATAAACATCATTGATCAATTAATAACTTCAATTATTTATTTTATTATTATTTTTAATTCTTCTAAATTATAATAACTTGAAAAATAGAATTTCAGCTATTAACTTTAGAACAATAAATAATCAAATAAACATTGCTTGATCAATTAATACTCATTTTCAAATGTTTATTTCGTTATTCATAAACCTTCAAATTATATAATAACGGAAAACAGGTTCCCATTATTTAAATTTAGGATAATGAATAGTTAATAAACATTATTTGATCAATTAATAAACCCTTTTCTCAAATAATCTTTTTATTATTTATAAATCTTTAAATTACGTAATAATCGAAAATAAATTCCAATTATTTGAATTTAAGATAATAAATAATTAATGAACATTGTTTAAGTCTTGATTAGTTAATAAATTTAGCGTTCAACAAATAAACAGCTTCCGACTTGAAAAAGTTATGAATTTTTTAAACTGCTTTGAAAAATGATAAAATAGGTCAAAACCTTTGCAATGCGAATGATGCAGATGGGAGACGGTATCTTAGGTCAAAATTTGGGGTACAACAGCTGCCCCTATTTAAGTTCCTTCTATCCGGAGATATGAAGATTAAAGTCTTCGTCTCGACGAGATTGAAGGTACTTAAATACATAATTACGCAAATTTTGTCCTAAGATGCCGTCATCATGTAGTGTTGAATGTAGTGCATGAATTCACCGAGAAAGATATTGTATGAAACAAGACAAGGTTGGAGGAGTCGAACACCAACAAAACACAGAGACATGAATTATACGCTACTGGGGAAAACGAGCTATCGACTTCAAACGACAGACTCCTGACAGCGAATAAAAACTGAGGGAATACGACCTCTAACCCTAACGAAGAGAGCATCTTGCATAGGCCATAACGGATCATTGATCCAAAACAGTGAGTTCGCAACTCAAGGTCAACGGTAGACAGAGAGTATCAAATTGCTGATAACAGATTACTGACTTCTGGAGGTGTAGATTCGTAACAGACTTTCTCCGTGAGACCTCCGGAGAGAAACCAATTAATGCTCTGTAGTAAGATTGTAGATGCGAAGGTTGCTCAAATAAAGAAAACTGTCAGTTGTTGTCGTCCACAGAAAATACCGATAACATACAAGTTGCTCAAATAAAGAAGCTACCACTTGCTGTTTTCCGAAGAAAATACCGATAACATACAAGCCGCTCAAATAAAGAGGCTACCACTTGCTGTCGTCCGAAGAAAATACCGATAACAAACAAGCTGCTCAAATAAAGAAGCTGCCACTTGCTGTTTTCCGAAGAAAGTACCGATAACATACAAGCTGCTCAAATAAAGAGGCTACCACTTGCTGTATTCCAGAAAAGTAATAACGTACTGGTAACTCATGAAGAGTTTGCTGCTTGTCGCTTTCAAAAATAAAATGACGCACTAGTAGTTCGTGAAGAACTGCTGCTCGGCGCTTTCGAAAAGATGACGATGACGCACTAGTAGCTCATGAAGAACTGCTGCTCGGCGCTTTCACAAAGATGACGATGACGCACTAGTAGCTCATGAAGAACTGCTGCTCGGCGCTTTCACAAAGTCATAACTGACGCACTAGTAGCTCATGAAGAACTGCTGCTCGGTGCTTTCCAACGGAATAAGATGACGCACTAGTAGCTCGTGAAGAACTGCTGCTTGGCGCTTTCCGAAAGATAAAATGACGCACTAGTAGCTCATGAAGAACTACTGCTCGGCGCTTGTCGAAGATAGTAACGTACAAGTTGCTCGTGAAGAGCTACCGCTTGTCGTTTTCCAACATAATTCAGAGGGGAACTGCGATGATATTGGCAGAGAATAAAATCTTCATCAAAGAGAACCCTGAATCAATCCTTCCTGAGGAGATCATATACTTTAACGTGCAAAATAAATGCACCAACTGTTTGGGTCGCGATTTCACTGGGGAAAATCAAAGAGATAGCCTATGCAAGAGGCAACAACTTCATCCAGGAGTAACCAGAAAGAAAACAGTCAAACAAGACTCTACCCAATGAGAAATTAACTCGATTGGGGAATTCATCCTATCCAACAGTGGACAAGGTAAGCTAAATCAAAAGTCATCCACGAGGATTAGCTCAGTTGGGGAATTAGAAAGGAGGCGCATTTTATGCTTAAGTTGGCACTCTATTTGGAAAGATCAAATGTGCTATTTGAATAGACACAACCAAGGTGTACGAACTCAGAGACATCAACAAATACAACTGTGCATGCATGATGCAAGTGTGAATGAATGTCATGTGTATGCTGACAAAAACGACAGGGGAGATGGACAGAAGATGATAAGACATCACAGTACAACCCGGCGCTCGACTAATCTCAAAAGGAGGGGAACATCACTGGAGATAGAAGACAAAAGCCAACAATGCTGTAAAATCCTTCTACAAGGCTTAAATCTCTTGGAGAGGAAGATATTTTCAGGTAGAAAACCCAAAGTCCGGTCTTCTATTGTCGACAACCCAATGAAAGGATAACAACACGGACAAAGCTTCAGCTGAAAAAGAGTCATGCTTAGCTGGAGATATTGGGAACACCACCCTCTGAAAACATATCTTGACAAATTTGGATTGCTCCTGGGACTAAATTTGGATGCCCCAAGCCTACTGCTGATGAGCTGCATGATGCACGACGATTCTTGCGAATAGTTTCACTTCTAAAATGCCCCAAGCTATATGGTTGATGAGGAAAAAACGTCTCAAGAGGATTTTACAAAAGACCTGGCATTCACCATGCTCTGGTGTCTTCAAACTCTTAGAGAAAATCATCAAATCTCGACGTGATTGCCCCGGATTGACTGTAGTTGGCATAACAAAGTCTTCTAAATTTTGCCCCAAACGAGCAAACAAGTTGGGAAAAGCAATAACTGGGAGAAGCAACATGTTCGTGCTTAAGGTCTTCAGCTGACATGCCCCTGGATATGGTTTTTCTTGACGTGATCCGCCAATTACTCAACATAGTTTCAAGCCTTAAAAGAATAAACTCATCACTGGTGTTTATGTGAGCTTCCTTGATATCAAGCAAATGTTTTGCAGTTAGAAAAAAGTTTACAATGAGAATGAAAATTCTAATGCAACAGTTATGTAAGTCTTGAAGATTTTGAAAAGATATCGCACAAATTTTGCGAGTTAGAGCATCATTTATTTTTGTATAGGAAAAACATATGCTACCAACATAACTATTTAAAACATTCATGGGAGTCAGGAACACTATCTCATTGAAGTATGCTTTCAAAATAACCTTGTTTCAATTAGGACTTTTGAAGGTTGTAATGTGGTCTGGTTTATGGGTTCTTTAGAAAAAAGTTTTAAGGCTCAAAATATTTGGTGCCCACCCATTCTTCATGATGTTCTCCAACTCTATGTTCGGTTAATTCAACATGAGTGTTCATCTCTCAAAGGATTTTGTGACGGTAACATCTTCCTTGCGAATTCTAAACACTCAATCAGATTAACTGAAAACTACCCTGCCCCAGGTTAAAATTCAAGGTTTTTCAAATAGAAAAGAAACTTCTGCTTCAAAGGCTCGAAAAGGGTTAGCAAGGGATTATCTTCCTTATATCTCCGGTGTTTAGGGATTTGAAACAATGCCTGTACATCATCAACAAGATTTTATTCAAAAGCATGCAACCAAAGATTTTGTGTTCTTTAGATCATCATCCCCCCTTCAATCTCTGCCCAGGCAAGAGAATGGGCCACATGTTGGTATCATAATGCAAAAGAAATTTAAAATTTGAGAGCAAATATGAGTGAAACGAATGAATTTCTTCAAGACAAACATACTCATTGTATTAAAATAACCATTTAGACGCAAACAAGTTCTTTCATGCAAACAATGTTTCGATAAATAAGAAAAGCTACAAAAGCAGAAACAAGTTAATAATCTGGGAAGGCTTTCCACTTGAACAACCGAAAACATCTTCAAAAAACCCAAAATCACCCTCAATCGTGTTTACTCTTCGGCGCCTGTTTGATTTGAACTTCAAAACCAACGTCCTTGAATGACAAGATACCACTTCTGACCAACTTCTGAACCTCAATCTTCAAAGCGAAGCAACCCTCCAAGTCATGCCCACGAGCACCTTGATGAAAAGTACAAGCCAAATCAGCTTTGTAGTTCCAATGTATCTTCTTAGGGACCTTCGGTAGAGGTCGGGTCTGAACCAAATTCCTCTGCAACAGGATAGGGAACAACTCTGTATAGGTGATTGGGATTGAATCAAACTGGGTTTTCTTCTGATTAGGAACTTGCTGATTCTGTTGACGAACGTGATGATTCTGATGATGATTATTCCTTCCTCTGGTTCTCTTCTTGGAAAAGTCATTATCAAACTTCTTCACACCATTAACTGAGCTACCCACTTCATATAAACATCCCTTTCCGACATCTTCTTCTAGACGCACTCCCACATTCACCTTGTCAGGAAAGTCGTCAGGTGCATTAACCGTCACCTTTTCATGAGAAAAAGATTTTAGAGTCTCCGTGAAGACTTTTATCCTTGCTTCCTCCCTCCTAGACGGATTGACTTGGGCGGAGATCAGAATTTCAACCAAACCAGTTAAGTGATCCAAACCAGCTTTCAAAATAGTCACCTCTCTGCGGAGTTCAGAAACCTCTTGCCTGATATTCTCCATTATCCTCTTAGCGCGAGTGTTGTACTAGTGAGACCAAGGGAAAAAATAAGACTCGAAAAAAGACCTTTGAAAGTGAGACAAAGAAAATGTAGAATGATGTATGATATGCAAAAGAGAGTTTTATTTGACTTTCAAGGAACTCAAGATATCAAGTTATAAACATCCAAGTATGAAGATAACAGATGAATTTTAAATTGGCTCCAAACATTGATCAAGTTATCGTCAAGATCAATCATCCATTTTGGTGGATTAGGGTTTTCGCCCTATCGACACCCAAGATCCATTGAGTTTGACGAAACTAGTGATGTTTACAAAGAAAGACCTCCAAACTCCTTCAAAGTCAAGTGAAAAGAGTTTTATGGATGCATGAATGCATGGCGATGCAACAACCACAAGCAAGGTCAAAAACATGGGGTTAAAAGGTTCAACGTTCCGCATGGAGTCAAGGGTAAAGCCCACCCAAAGGTATGTATTAACGTTTCGATCACACCTGTAAGACAAGGTTCTAAGAGTTCCCAGAGTCTACATCCCTCTTTCGGATATTGCCAACGTCTTGATTACTCAATAATTAGCAATATTCTCAAGAGAAACTCGTCCGAGCGTAGCATCGCATGACAACTACTTCCAAATTACTCCGTTATAGTCTCCGCGCTACACCTAAAAAGGCCAAGATGGGTTAGGGTTCTACGGTCCTCAACTTCTCGGGCTCCTAGGTCGAAAATAATAACGTCTTCCCGATTACTCGGTAAACAAATATTAAGTTCAAGAGGGCCTTCCATTGAGTGGGGGATCTCATGCCTCCTTCTTCGGGATTACTCCCTCAAAGTTAACATGACTATACCGCCCGTCCTATTCCTTAAGTGTTACTTAATCCGGGTATAGGATTCGTCTTTTGAAAAAACCCAAACACCCCAATTTAAACATATAATCAAGCAAATCAAATAATAGTAAACAGATAAAACAAATTAGGCTTAACCCACTTAGGGATGGACCAGCAAGAGGTCAATCTTTCCCCAGCAGAGTCGCCAATTCTGTAGCGATAAAAAATGTAGCGGGGTAAATCGGAGATCAAATTATTGATTAATTCGTCTCGCAAAAGCAAGAGTCGCCACCGCGCTTTATTGTTTCCAAAGGAAGAGGGAAAAGAGCGAAATAAAACCCTAAATATGCAATGTAAATAAAAATACAAATACAAAGCGTTTTTGAAAAAGATCTTATGGTTCGGGGGTTGGTTATACAATGGGAAGGTATTAGCACCCAATGCATCTATAGTACTCTATAGGAACCTTTTGAAATATCTGTTTTATTTAAAATTGATCGCTTGATTGAAAATAAATCGTTTTGGCCGAAAAAGGGATACGGACGGGTTTTTGAAGATACGACGACCTAATGTCGAAGTTTTTGCTTTAAAAGGTATAAGTCTTGAAAAGGTTGAAATTTTGAAGAAAGGTGAATATTTGAGGAAAATCAACCTAAGTTTTTAATGAATGAGAGTATTCGCTCGATCATTTTTGAGGACATGAAGTCAACAAAAAATTAGACTATTCCCTTTGGATTGACGCAAACAGAATAAACAAGTAAATGCGAGATATTTAAACAAAAAATGATACACAACAATTAAATGTGAACATGCATTTTATATGATTTTTGTTTAATAGACGAAAAGAAAAAGTTTAATTGATTTTGCATTTTTGATGATAAAAGGTAATGAGAATTAATTAAGGAAAATAGAAATGTTTTTTAAGCTTTTTAAGTTTCTATTTTTTATGTTTTTATTATATTGATATTTAATCAAAATGAGGGGAGTAAATTAAAAAAATAAAATGTCTTTAGTTTTCTCATTTTTTTTTACTTTCACATGTTTTTTAAGGGTATTAAATATTTTTTTAAAATTAAGTAAAACTTATAAATCAAAAATCTAATTAAGAAAAGGGGAGACTAAAGTTATTGACATAACCTAAACTTAGATAAAATTAACATTGTCTATTTAAAAATTAAATGTTATTCCTAAAACTAATTAATCTAAATTAGTTAAACTAAGAAAAAAATGAAATAAAATTAACCAATAGACCAAATAAAAGAAAAATGGGGTAGGAATAACAATTGCAGTGGGCTTTAGCGTAAGAAAAAAAAAGAATAGGCTTAGTTGAGACAAATGTGGAGCGGGTCGTGGGTTAAAAGGGGATCCAAGGATTAGATTGGGATTAGGGTTGTGTTGGTTTGATAAAAGGTTTTAGGGTTTGGTTTAAGGCAAAAACGGCGCCTCATCACGATCTTCATCTCTCTCTTGCGCAGTTCCCTTGCTCCTTCGCTTCCAACGTCGATGCTTCCATGTCCGGCCACCCACACCAAGTCTCTATCTTCCCTCCATCGTGGACGCGGCAGAATCCGAGCGGAGACGGTAAGGATCAAAAAACATCTCGTTACTGTTTATTGTTGATTCAAAACGCGTATAAGTTTTACAGATTTGCGGTTGATTTCGTGATTTCTTAGTTGATTTTATGGCCTCTGGGTTGATTCTGACTAGTTACCGTTTTTATTGTCCATGCCGATTTTGAATGATGCTTTAAGGAATGAGAAAGGAAAAGGGCGTTACCTAGATGGAGAAGGAGGAGGGCTTGGGGTGATGGAGGCCGGACAGCTGGGAGGCAACGGGCGCACGCGACGGTGAACGGTATTTGACTTCCTTCCCTTTGCTTGAATGCTACTGTGTTGCCATTATGGAACTTGCTGAACTGTGTTTTGCTCTTTCTTCTTCTTCTATTCTGATTTTTGTACGATCCTTGAATTTGGATATGCTGGATTCTGAGGTTAGGGATGGATTTACGAAATGCTGTGGCTTAGACTTGATGAAGATTTTGTCAAGTTTTTTTGTGATTAGGCCTTTGCAGTAGGGATGTCGTTTTTACTGGTATGAGGATTTGAGCTATGTTTTATGGTTTTTTCTGGGCAATATGTTCTGATAGAGATTTTGGTTTGTTTATGATGGTGGATGGTGTTGACAGTGGGATAGTGATATTGGCTAAAGGGCTCAATCAATTGGTAGCGTTTTGTATTGTTTTGAAAAATAGTTTTCTCAGTACTCATGCAGGTTTTGACATGGTGAACTGGTTTTTTTGGGTATGTTGGACAGGGGCAAAGCGTTTACTGATGTGAGGCTATTGCAGGTTTTTGTTGGTTTTTTGTCATGACTATTTTGAATGATTGCTCTATATGTTTTTGAAAATGGCTTGAGGTTATGGAAAATGGTTTCTTGGTTATGTGTTTTCTCTTGTATCTCTGGTTTTCTCTTATGCTGTTTTGTGTATATGTCCCTTTGTTTTCTCTTGTGCTAATATAACAGCCCTCCTCCCTTCTCTTGCGCTACAGGCCAGGAACAAATCTCTTGGGATCTCCCTGAGTATTCTGCACTACTGTCCACTCAGTTTGCCTTTATTCTTCTTCTATGCTATTATTCCTACTGGCTATATTTCTTAGTTTGTTTTGTATATCTCTTTCTGCCTAAACTAAGCCTGTAAATCCCACACTTCTCCCTCTCTTTTTCTCTCTCAGAATGGCTTTGACAAAAGTGTGATAAGCTGTCTATTTCTGAAAATGCAGTGGCTGGAAAATGATGAAAGAAAAAGGAAATTTTTTGCTTGCAAGAATAGTCAAAACTGCATATTGTTTTTTTTACATCACATATTGTCTGCTTCTTGATGTAGGCCACGTTAAAAGGCATGCTTGCATGTGGTTACTACATATTTGCTTATGTTGTATGCTGTATGCTGTATGCTGTATGCTTTGAAATTGTATTTGGGATTAAAACTAATGTGATTAGCTTAAGTATGCAGTTTTTTTGGAAAACAATTCATGCATATGTTTGAAATCCTTTTCTTTTTTTTGTGAACCGGGAGTAATCCCGTGATTTGCAAAAAAATAAAATAACTGATTCCGGCCATTACATTTAATGATGAATATTAAAATTTATTTTCTGCATTTAATTATTTATTTGGATTCTAATTGTTTTCTTTTAATTGTGCAGGTAAAATTAAATGAGCGAACAAGAGCATTGGATTGAAGATTTGGAATTAGAATTTAGAAAAATAGTTTTTTATTTACTTTAAGCATTTATGTAATTGTCTTTATGAATATTTTGTAATAACACAACATTTAAATGACAATTGTGATAAATAGAATAAAGTGAATAAAAATTCTATTATTTCTCAATTAATTCTTTTTCTTTCCAATTATTTATTTATTGTTGATAATTCTTTAAATTATATAATGATTAAAAATCAAATTCAATCATTTAAATTTAAAATGATAAACAAATAAATAAACATCATTGATCAATTAATAACTTCAATTATTTATTTTATTATTATTTTTAATTCTTCTAAATTATAATAACTTGAAAAATAGAATTTCAGCTATTAACTTTAGAACAATAAATAATCAAATAAACATTGCTTGATCAATTAATACTCATTTTCAAATGTTTATTTCGTTATTCATAAACCTTCAAATTATATAATAACGGAAAACAGGTTCCCATTATTTAAATTTAGGATAATGAATAGTTAATAAACATTATTTGATCAATTAATAAACCCTTTTCTCAAATAATCTTTTTATTATTTATAAATCTTTAAATTACGTAATAATCGAAAATAAATTCCAATTATTTGAATTTAAGATAATAAATAATTAATGAACATTGTTTAAGTCTTGATTAGTTAATAAATTTAGCGTTCAACAAATAAACAGCTTCCGACTTGAAAAAGTTATGAATTTTTTAAACTGCTTTGAAAAATGATAAAATAGGTCAAAACCTTTGCAATGCGAATGATGCAGATGGGAGACGGTATCTTAGGTCAAAATTTGGGGTACAACAGTATGATGTTATGATGTTTATGATGTTATGTACAAGTATATATATACAAACAAAACAAACAAGTCCTTAGGTTTAGGCTTGCATGGAGTCTCATAGGTAAGTACCCTCTTGAAGTTTAGTTGGCTCAAACCTGTCCTAGCAATAGTAACCGAGTTCTAAAGGAGATCAATATCGGTTTTTTTTCTCGGGCATTGTTTCAGTGCAAGCCTCTTTAATAGCGACCAAAATATTCCAAAAAACCAAACCTCAATGAGTGTAGTATCGAGTATCTACCAACTTCGGACTACACCAAAGTCGGTCATCTCACTACGTCCTAATGGCCAAGTTAGTCAAGTAAAGGTTCTAGAAGTTAGTTAGTGTTTTATGACATCACTCAGTGGCCCCGTATTCTCCTTGACTACTTAAGGGCTACCGGTACCCACAAATATGTCACACTAACATAGCTATTGCTTAGACCATATCGGTATACTCCACACAGTTTCCACAACTTATTGCTACTTACCTATAAGGTATCCCAAATCCGGGTAGAGGATTCAAACCCAAACAAAGAACCAAAATGTAAAGCATACAAGTCAAACAATGAAAACAAGTAAATATGATATAGCCCTAAGGTAACCCCACTTTTAATATTTTTCCCCAACAGAGTCGCCAGTTCTGTAATGCGGTGGGAGAACTAACTTGGTTGTTTTGTATTTGTTTTCAAATGTTGCGGTTAGCAAGAGTCGCCACCGACTTTTCTTTTATCTAAAAGGAAAGACTGAAAAGAACAGGAAAGACCTTTGAGATGTTTTCTTGAGTTCGGGGGGTAGATTATGAAAAGGGAAGGTATTAGCACCATTTTCATCCATAGTTATATATGGGCTCTTAGTTACTTGCTAGATCACTTGCTTTTGTTTGAAAATGTGCTTTGTGTGGTTTTTGAAAGTATTTTGTAAAGATGTCATCGTTTAGGCAAACTTTGTAATGATTCTCGTTCGTAAGAATGTATACAAAACGTTGATCTTTTGAAAATGTTTTCAAGTTTGAAAGATGTTTTGAAAGTGTTGGTGTTTGTTTTGAAAATAGCAAGGATGTTTGGGTTTGAAATTGAGCAAGCAACTAGGAATAATCTACCTACTCAAAAGTCTTTCATGTTTATTTCCCCTTTCCTTTGATATTGTTATCTTACCATTGATTTGGTAATCAACCCTATCTTTGGATGTAAAAGGGACGGGCGTGGGTCATCGTATAACCATGATTAGCAATGTTGTAAGACATCTTAGCATTTTCTTTAGGGACTAAGATCATTTTTGAAAGGAAAATTTGATAGCATCATCGAGAGACTATGATCTTGTATTTTTGCTTATTTTTGCTAAGATACCTCACATGCATAATATGGCCATTTTTGTAAGGCAACAAAGTGGGTTTACCCTAAGGGTGTAAGTGTGCAAGTGTATTGATTTACATGCTTGATTTGTCTTGATTAGGGTTTTCTATTTGTTGTCTTTAATCTTTCCATACAAACCCTAATTACTAGCATTTGTATATAAAGCATTAAATTGCGGAAATCAAAATTACTACGCTATTACATCATTAGGGGAGGGGGTGTACAAATTACAAATGGGAAATTGCAAGGAATTAAAACCCTAATTATCTATTACAACCATATTGAATTTGAATAAATATACAAAAATAAATAAATATAATGTACAAGTATGAAAAGGTAAAGGAATGGATTTTTTGTATTTAAAAGTTATGACCTAATTAAATTAGAATAAAATAATTTAATAGAAATAAGAAAATTAAGATCAAGTTAATAAAAGAAATTAATTTATTAAAGAAAACAAGTTTTTAGGGTTTTTGTGAATTTAATTAAACTAGTAAATAAAAATAAAAGTCCTAAGTTCTAAATTGATTTTAGCTTACAAGAAAATAATATAATAATAATTAAGACTAAATATCTAAGTATTAAAAAAAAGAATTAATTTATTAAAGGAAATGTTTTTTGTTCCTTTAGTATTTATGAAGAAAATAAAATAAATAAATATAAATAATAACATATAAATATTTTGGATTTTTTATTAATAAAATAAATAAATAATAATAATATTAATAATAATAATAATAATAATAAAAGATGAAAATAAAATAAAAATATATAAAGTCAGGGAGGTTAGAAAGTGAAACAGGGAGTATTGTTAAGAAAAAAAAGTCAGGCCCATGGGGTGGAGGCCCAAGCGCTTCCAGAAACAAAAAGAAAAAATGACAAAAAATGTGAAAAAAATGCAAAAGGCAGCGCGCTGGGTGTTGAATCCACGCCCTTTTGGTTACCACCATGCTGCCTTACCACTGGGATGGCTATACATCCGTTAACTTAACTGAAATGATAAATATATAATACAAAATGAGTCATGAATACACTTCATCTTCAACCTCCAGCCAAAGGACATGTAACTTCATCATTTCTCAACAAAAAAGAAATATGCAAACATGAAAGTTGCTCCATTTTTCCATATGAATCCAACCATATAAATATCATAAGCTATAAATCAAAGATGAATAAGAATTTTTGAAAGTACCAAATTCTGAACTAATTATTGTCAGATGTTCAATCCTAAAATTCACCTAGCTCAATCAATATAAATAAAATCTATGGACATGTAGAGCTTCAGGGCAATGATGTCTACATTTTATCTTCGCAAATGCAAGCCTGACAATGCCTAATTAATGAGATACAAGTTCAAGAAAAATACCTCAAAACTGGAAATCGTGAAATGCAAATGAGCTTGATTCAAGGTGTTACAATGATCAGGTTAGCTTCCACAAGTTCCAAGGAAGCTAATGCAATGGTTAGCTTGAGTTGAGAGTGGCTGAAATGGATTGGAGAAGTTAATGTGCAATGCTCTGTTTTTGGCTATGGAGGATGATGGAAATGGAGTTACAATCGTGTAACAGGGAAAGGGATGAGCTGTATTTGATGTTTAGAAGCTTTAGGAACCAAAAGGCTTGAAAACGCACGAGGGAGATGTGAGTTTCAAGTTTTTGGTCAGAATGTGCAACAATGGTGATTTTTGATTCAGTTTTGAGTTCTTGTGTGTTTTAAGGCTTGTGTATGCATGTTTTTCTTACAAACAACTTGTGTATATGTATGGAAAAGGTTTGGATACTTGAGGTGGTCAGAAGTACAAGATCACATGTTTTGGCTTCTTGGCTTGTTTTTGAAGTAAGGTTGACAAACATGGTTTCAATGCATAGTACAAAGCTATCTAGAGTGGTTACCAACTTTAAACATGCTTATCTGACTTTTTAGAGGAAGTTTGTATAGAAGGAACAAGTGAAAAGCTCAATGCAAGTTGACTTTGCATAAAGCTTGTTTTATGTAAATGGCAATGGTGCCTTTGTGCCATTAATGGAAAGTTATCTTGGATAAAGCTTGAATTAAATGGATAATAGCTCAAAAGCAAGTGTAATCTTCTAATTAGGGAGAGATTTTGAGGTTTAGAGGCCTTCAAATCAAGATTGTGCAGCATGGATATGGCTTTGGTTCATGTTGCATCACAAATTTTGCCTTGCAAAACAACTTGAAACCCCAACTTCTGACCTTCGATTCTCCTTGATCATAAATTATCTCAAGGAGTTATTTGACTTTTTAGAAAGCTTTTAATGTGCTCTACAAACCATATTTGAATCACTTTTGCAAAATCCAAATGGAACTATGTGAAACTTGGGTCAAAAATTAGGTCAAAATCCTGACAAAAAATGTTCAAAATTTCACAAAGTGTTTTAGTTTCATGACCATGACTTCATGGATTAATAACTTGAGATCCAAGAATTTCTAGGAGAAGTTGTGTAAAGAAATGTTTTATATTTCATGGAGATATACAACTTTCATGTTGAAAGTTTCTTTTTAATCATCTTGCATCATGGTGAAAAATTGGCTCAAAGTTGTGATAAAATATGAAGTTTTCAACACTTAGAAAAATTTCTAAGTTTGAAAACTTGGACTTTTCAAAAAGAAATCTTGACTTTTTGATTTCTTGATGAACAAGTTTCATATTTTGATATTTTTTGATGAATTATGATCTTTGACACTTGATTTTGACTAAAAAGTCAAAGTTTGACTTTTCAGTGTACAATTGACTTTTGATCAGTTGACTGAAAATCAACTATCAATCAAATGATCTTGAGGGATGTTTTGAGTCATGATATTAGGTTAAAATGATGCAATTGAACTCTTGAGATAATTCCTCAAACCAATTAACCATTTTCTAGGTCAAAAATCAGAAATTGCCCTTTCTCAATCAAAACCCTAATTTTGACCATTTTGCCCTTTTGATGATCTGATCAAATTTCTTAAGGAATTGTGATCCAAACTTGATCAAGTGACATATATGAGTTCACAATGTTGATATGGATAAAACATTATGAAGTTTGACTGTAAATTGACCACAATTGACTTTTCCCTCAATACAACTGATTTTTAGGTTAACTGCTCAATTGACTGAGAAAAAATGTGATCCAAGACTTGAAACTTGACATGATCAAACTTGAGGGTCCATAATGATCCATGAAAGTCATATGAGGCATTAAAAGTTCAATTATCCTTGTGAAATCTCAAACCCTAATTTCAGTCATCAATGCTTAAGGAGGTGTCTTGAGCTGATCAACCCTTGTGCAGTCTTGAACCAAGAGATCTTGTGAGAAAGTATTTGATAAATGAGAGGGAAAATTTTGGAGCACAAAACTGAGGAATCAAATTGAAACAATACTTTGATGGCAAGTTGCGAATTTCTAAGCTCAAACCAGCAAAAACGTTGTTTCTGGTTCACACTGCCTCAAATTCATCGAAACACCCAATTCCTCCATAATTTAGAGTGCACTGAAATACATGAGAGTTTTGATGAAGAATTTCTTGGAAATTGCTTGGATAACTTGGAAACTGTGTGAAGCGCATTAAAACACGGAAAACCTTGAATTTCTATTTTTGTTGTACCACTTGGTAAAACACTTATCTCAGAGCTTGATACCGATAAAATGTCTTAATCCCATGAATTCAGATTCAATGACATGTATGCATACATATTGTAATAAAATATAAGCCAATTAGAATTAAAATGAAGAGGGAAAACTTTGGGGTACAATAGTAGGCACGCGACTTAAAAACCAAGGCGACTCCCGCTATTAAAAAAATTAAACCCTTTTCTTAAAAACATGGAAACAATACTGTTTAATAGAAAATTTTCATCTTACCCTTAGACCTAAAAGTGGAGCCCCTTGAGAACAAGTGATATGAATGCTTCCTAACACCTTCCTTTCGTTTAATTGACTTATGAATTTAGAATCTCTGTACGAATTAGGGTTATCCTTTATTCCCCCTTCCTTTGGACAAAATTTAATGGTGACGACTCTTTATTTTTTGTCGGTTACAACACGGAGAGGCGACCAAGACCAAAATAAATGCATAGAGGACGAGATGAGTCCCTAAAGAAGAAATAACCTTCTCAACTAGAAAAGGATTTCCCTAAGAATTCCATAAGTAAATCAAAGGCGATGATAGGAAATAGAAACGAAGAGGAAGAATACTGGAAATGGAAACAATAAGATACCACTTCCATTATTGGGGGATTTCTAGAGTAAAAAGCCCCTCCAAAGGGACTATGAAAAGAAGGATTTCCAAGTTAATGGAAATCAACAAAGAAGAAGGAACAATCTCTGGTCAAAAGCCGAAAAGGCCAATCCTCAGATACCAGAATAATGAAAAAGGTAGGCACGATTCCAAATGATACTTTTCACCATTGATAACAATGACAATGGCCATTTTTGATGTATCCAAGATCCTTATCGATGAGGGAAGCTCTTGTGACATCATGTACATAAACCTCTTTGAGAAGCTTGAACTAAAAAGCGAAAATTTGTAGCCATAAGAAGGATTTGACCTACAAACCTTCAACGACACTATAACTCGCCCTTAGAGGTACATTGAGCTGATGGACACATTGGGAGACGGGAGAGATACCAGGATGCACAGCCTCCAATTCCTTGTGATTTATTGCAAGAGAATCTACAATTGTATCATAAGCATACCCTTCCTAGAAATGCTATACGTGGTGGCATCATCGATCCATATCAAATTAAAGTATCACAACATCCATGACGAGCCGCTAACAATCATTATCGGCCTATCTGGAGCACATATGATACATAAAGCCTTACAACATATCCAGAAGAGCAAGGATAAAAAGAAGGAAATGGAGATCATTGTAGCCTCTCTCTCTCTCCAAGTAGTTAGAAAGTATAATAAGTAAATCTCTTAAAAGAGAGGATTGGGGATTCTAACGGGTAGTAAGAAGTGGTTCCTACTTAGGTTGTGTAGAAGAAAAATATGAGTAAGACCGAGTAACACTGTATCATCGCAGCAAGAGAAGAATAAGCAGTGATCATGTTGCTTGGTTAAACTTTTATTTATCATATGTTCATGTTATACTCTCTTTTTTCAAAATGAATGAATAAAGTTTTACTAAATTACATTCTTTATGATTATAAAGGATAGCTACGAATCAAGGGTGTTGTCGCAAAAGCTACAAGAGTAAGACCAAAGCAATCAGAATCCTGTGATGAAAGTCACATGTACAAAAATAAAAAATCACAAAGTGGTAATATGGGTTCACTGTCTCTTAGTAGCTAACCACTATAGAGGCAAAGGTGAGTCCCCACTATGTCCACCTTGAACCAAGGTTAAAGTTGAGCGCATGTAGGGGTACCAACCTTTTCCCGAACACACTCCCTAGAGATGTTCACAAAGTTTTGAGCACAACCAAAGACATTACTAAATACTGAGAGAAATGAACTCGGGATATTAAAACATAACCATAACAGGTAAAAGCAATGTTAAATGAACAAAATGATATAATGTCACAGAGAAAATATTGTGGGATTAATTTACAACAAATCTTACACTGTTAGACAATTCCAAAAAAACTAAAACTACGATCTCCAGATCAGGACATACTTGCTCTCAAGAAATGCACACCGGGATAAAAAATTATACTTGTTGTAGAGAGATTTTGAAATAAACCTACAAAACGAAGAAGTTGTCTTCCAAAAACTCCACATAAACTTTGAACAACTCAAGGTTCTCATCATGGATCTTCCAAAGACCGTCCTCGAATATCTTCTAACCTTCCTGAGCCTTATTTATAGACATCTCCAAGTCACACATCATAGTAAGCTTCTCAAAGTACCCGTCTCACTCGATAGTAAGAGCATTGAAATGTTCTTTAAGTACTTATTTTTTCTTTCAAAGATGATTGAGCAAGAAGACATGTCCCTTTCCTCCATCACCAAAGGCCAAGACAATAGATGCTTAAAGAGTCTGGTATAATAGTGCAGCCAAATCCTCTTAATGAATGGATTCATCCTTGGATGAAATATACATATAATCCTCCATATAAATATAGGATGGAAGCTTCCTGGATGTCCAAGGACCAGGACATGCCAAAAGTAAAGGAGACAACACAACCGTGTTTGATAAAGTATGAACTCTGGAACTAGGATTTCCTAATTCTTGATCAAGCGGGAAATGTTGAGAAGAAGTCATTCCTTCATGAGTGACCCAAGTAACTAGTCTAATGAGAAGGCTCCTTCCAGTCACGATCGATGAAGAATGTAGTGTGCTTTATACTACAAATTAGATAATTTTGAACTTCCACTTGAGCCGAGACAAGAAGAGCGACTATAATTGGAATGTCGTGTGGCCCTGCATGGAGAGTTCTCCCTAGAGCCTACCCGACATCAACAACCTTAGGAAAGGGGTCGAACCTATGTGTACTATTTATCTAGATCATTGTGTTATAATACTTCATATTGTTTGCAAATTAAATACTAGTTAAAAATAAAGCAATAGTGGCCATCTAAACAACACTAGAAAAATGAGATAGTCCTCTGTATTTCTCCCTAAACAATGACGCTGTCAACATGGCCCAGATCCTCGAAGAAGTCAACTAATTTCCTTTCCCATAAAATCCTTCTTGGGACAAGTTATATAGTCTATATATGTTAGACCCGGCATCTACCAAGAAATAAATCTGGTACCAGAACTTAAAAGAACTTGTCCAAACATTTATGAGGTGGCTTGGAATCTATGTTGAAGATATTGGCATGAGCCACCTCAGTGAGGCGGATAATCAAATAATACTGGTCCTTGAAGTGATTCACAATATTTAAGTAGACCTTAAACCTCTTGGTACTCTGCCTAATGGAGATCAGACCTGTCCCTCATGATGAATTAGTAGAACTCGGTTGGGCTTTAAAAAGATGGAAAAAGATTGTTAAAGACGGTCTGAATTTCTTGTACTCACACTAGTACTAGAAAATTTTGATGTAAACCCAACTCACCAGATGCAATTTTCAAGGGAAAATAACTAAATAGTACAAAACACCCACTTCTATGTCGTTTAAAGGAATACATTAACCTATCAAAGAAAGAAAACATTTGTGGAGAGGAATGACATGCTCATCGTACTTATTTCAAACTCTCTTATCCTCTTCAGGAGGAAGTAATCTCCTGTCCGAGGAGGGACCCAACTCAATAAAGGCACGGTTTAAACCTCTTTCACCAACGAATGTAGAAACGATTTGAGCGCCTGTTGATTCATCCAAACTAAAAAAACTATCTCTTATTTCTTTATTGTTTTTAGGTTGAAATTTTTCCGTATCAAAATTAATAGCAATGCTTAAAAGAAACGATTATAGTAGAAATGAAATGTCATCGTGAAGACTACACAAAGTCATATGTAGCAACATAATTCACCAGAGCATGAAATTGAGGAAACTAAAGTTCATTGCTCTCCTCTACATAAACTATAATTAGGTAAGCTAGTACAAAAAGAAAAAGAAATTCAAACTAAAATATTATCTTGAGAAGATGAACTCAATGACCCAAATATTGTATGTTCAACCAAAAGAGATGGAACAAGCACGAAGTAACGAAAAATGGGAGGATATTGAGGAATATTGAAGAAATAAGAAAATAACTTTCAAAATTTCATATACGGTAAAAACAATAACACAATATCCCCCAATACTCCTTATATATTCCTCAAGGATAGTGAACCGTGTGATCCTCGATACGGGGAAGTGTAAGTTGTAACGCCCTTGACTGCCTTCAGGATTATCAACTGACTCCATAAACCAACATGGGTCTTTTCAGAATGATTTATCCTCACTCACACGGTTTATGGGAAACTTCTCGGAAGGTCACCCATCCCAAAATTGCTCCAAGTCAAAGACACTTAATTGTGGAGTTCTTATGAAACGGGCTACCGAAAAAAGAGGCATCTTGTTGGTATAGGTAGTACCTATCAATCCTTATAAACCTTCCTTCAACCATGCAGTCCCTTCCCTACAAGTCCTCGGGATCCCTCTAATTCCGATGTGAATACTGCTCATTTCCATCTTTGGCCTCGAGTGTTACATGTGTTGCAACCACCATTCGCCCTCTTTGGCATTGGGTGTTACATGCCCACCAGCTTCCGCATGGTTCGTCCCCGAATAACATCGTACTGGGAGATGTATGCTCTTATACCACTAATGTAACATCCTTTTAAACCCCATTGAATTAAAAAATAATTTAAATTATAATTACACAACACAAGTGTGTCACACTTAATAAAAACTACAAAAATATCCTGCTCCGTAACACGGGTTACACCAAATCATGTTATTAATCTCAAAACTTTATTTTATGATGTTTACACGATATGAAAACAACTCTGATAAATTCACAGCGGAAACATATTTAAAACAATAATAGATCAACTTTAGACATCTAGTCTCATAATAAACACTTTATAACACAATCAAAATAATTGCATCTTTCAATCAAGCATCTTAGATCGTCTCGACAAACAAATATGATGTAACATTAAAGATAACAATATAATAGTTTCAGAAGTCAAACATTCTCCCCAACCTGATGTTACATGATCAGAGCAGAATTCCACTAAAAAATAAAATGATAAACTAAAGATGAGCTCCAAATGGCTAGCTTTCACTTACTTCCACTAAATCTACTCCCGAGTATCTATGCATTACCCACGTGGAGGTAACATTCAAACAGAAGGGATGAGATTTCATTTCAATAATAGTGGTATAGAATGTAAGATAAATTACAACATTTACATAAACATGCACAATAACATATCATGTTCTCACGCCTAAGTCATCATTGATATCATATACAACAATATCATCATCACACATAGTCATATAGAACATAATCTTAACCACAATATATCAATTACATTGACACACCCAACATTTATATCTCAACAAATGTACATATGACTCATTATACAATACAACTCAACTATGAAACTTGATGCATATGCATATGGTACTATTGTACCCAAAAGTTTTCCCTCCCATTTTTTATTCAAGACATGTTCCTAGGGTTCTCAATTGCTCAAGGCTACTCAATAATTGATCAGATGAACCCTCCTCCTAAGCAATGACCTACAATTATGGTTTTGGTTTTCCCAAAGGAAATTGGACTTCTAATTCCCCAAGTGGATTTCATGGTTTCTCATATGCTTTAATGAATCCGCATATAAAGTTTCAAGCCTTACGTCACAAATTTGCTCGGTCAATTATTCAGATGATTGAAAATCAACTGTATTGGGTAAAAAGTCAACTATGGTCAACTTATAGTCAAACCTCAAGAATTTTGGTCAACATTAACATTTTGAACTCACATTCATCATTTGATCAAGGGTTGATCATGATTCATCAAGAAAACTCAAGATTCATCAAAAGTTACTAAATTAGGATTTTCCTTAGGAGAAGTCAACTGAACTTTGACCAAGCCTAACTTTCACATACTTCATTAGAAAATTCTCAACCAAATTTCATTTTGAAGGAAATTCAATTCTCTACATCTTTGTCTCTCTAAGCTCAAGTCTAAAAAATGCTTCATTTGAGAGATATGGGCCAAAACATTACATGTCATTTTAAAAATCAATAAAAAGATATTTTTTGTCAAAGCAATTTAAATCAAGATAAAGTCTTCAAATGATAAAATGACCAACATATAGATTGTAGGGGACATATTGGGGTTTCCAAAAAGTATAATATCACCTTCATATGACAAATATTGAGAGGGATATGATTTGTGCAAGTTAGGCAATTTTTAGAAAATGCATGAAATCCAATTTGAGAAAATTTAAATTTTTGGGCTAATGGGCTTATCTTTTAAGGTCCAAACGTGTTCCTGACCTCATAATAGACTCCTAAGTCCATTCATTTATTTTTATGATTTTTATTTCTTTTTATTTTGATTTTTATTCATTTAAAAGCAAAATAAATCAAATAAAATATCAAATAAATGATACAAGGTGTGGGGATCTATTTTGAATCAAATCATGAGTCTAGTATCACATAATCATACTAAGAAATCGTGAGAGATCATGAAGATTGGATTTGGCACAAGATTGAGCTCAAAAAGATATGTTTCCAAGCAAAAAAAATCAAATCAAATATTTTGTCATGAAATATAAAGATTTGATTCATGTTTGTTGACCTAATTCATGGCTATAAATGGAGAACACGTTCATACAAGGGAATCGCAAAATTTCCTCCAAAGAAAGTCTCAAGAAGAACCCTAAAAAATCTCAAAATCTCAACTTTTTTCAAAACTAGGGCAAACTTGAAATCAAATATTCATCCGTCTTCAAGACAAAGCGCCCATTCAAATCAATTCCCGAGGTACCATAAAGTAAATTGGGATCATGATGCTTTGATTGAAACTAACAATTCTGATGTGTTCCTGAGATGAATTAATGCAGGTTTCACATATATTATGCAGCGTCTATTCTCAAACACCAACGAGCGCCTGACTTAGTGGCAAGCAATGTAGTAAAAAGCCAGAAGGGCGTGGGTTCAACACCCACCCCGTGCAATTTTTTCTTCCTATTTTTGTCTTAATCTAGTTTCTTTCCTTTTTCTCTTTTCTAACCCTATTTTTTTATTAACCAATCATTAAACTAACCTAGATTTTTTACTATTAGATTAGGATTAGGTTTTTGTACATGATATTTAATTTTCATGATATATTAAATTAAATAACATTTTTCTTAATATTAAAACTAATTGGAATTAGGGTTCTTTTAATCAATAATCAATTTTTGATATATTTTTTATTTACTAATTAATTAGGCAAATTAATATTTTCTTAAATATTAAAATAAATTAGAATTTAGGTTTTAATTACTATTATCATTTAAATTATTTTCTATAAAAATACAAAAATACAAACTTAGGTTTTATAACTTTCAAACATTTTTGTAAAGATTTTCTTATTTCTTTTTGCTATTTATTTTCTTAGAAAAGTGTATAGGTTGCACTCTTTAATTGTAATAGCTTAGATTTATTTTCTCACACTTTTTCTCTATTATGTATCTTCTCCCAGGATGTAATAGTTTTAGGGTTTACTTTCCCGCATTTTTATACTTATGTACCTCTCCCAAAGCCATGTTGTGATCGGTGGAAATAGAACTGACTGTTTGAAATGCTGGTTCACGAAATGTCGCGGTAAGCAAGAGTCGCCACCGTCTTTTATTTTCTCCAACAAGGAAAGGACAAAAGCACAACAAAATTCCTTTTCGAGATGTTTCTCGGTTCGGGAGGTAGATTATAGAAAGGGAATGTGTTAGCACCCTTTCTATCAGTGGTTATCCACGGGCTCTTAGGTACTTGCTCACTATGTTTTCAAAAAGTTTTGCTTTTCTTGTGTTTGTGGGTTTTGAAAAAAGTTTAGTTTGAAAACTTCTAGGTAACTCTTGTATCAGTCCTCAAGAGTGTATGAAGTATTTATTTGAAAACTTTTGTCAGAAAAGTGTAGGTGCGAAAAGTATTTTTGTTGTTTTGAAAGAGCAAGTACCCAGGTGAAATCTACCTACTCTAAAGAAATTAAGCTGTGTAAATGTCCTTTAGACAGTACTATCCCACTATTGAGAAGTAGGTAGCACCGTCATTGGAGTTATTCGGGTCAATTCGATTATAGGGACATATGTGGTCACCAAAGCAATAGTAGGATGCCTTAACGGTAACCCTAATGTCTTAGATCGTTTTTTATCCGAGGCAACCGTTTCGAGGCAACTTTTGATCTTTAGACAGGAGGGCGACCTCTAAAACACCCTATACTCAATGACCACATCGAGGCAACCAAGTGAGGCGTACCCTAGGAGTGGCATGTGCACGTATGTCAGGTTTCATGTTAAATTGTCTTTGCACATTTTTATGGTGAGCTACGAGTTGATTTTAATTTCATACAAGTCTTGTCATGCATAGTTAACAGTTAATAATTTGCGGAAAGTAAATTGCGGAAAGTAAATCTACGCTATTACAAGGCGTCGGGTATTTACATCGCCAAAAACATAACCCTTGAAAAGTAAATTGCGAGAAATTAAAGAAAGCGATAAAAAAGGTCCTAATTACGCTATTACATCCTCGGAGCAGTTACATAAATATGATCAAAATAATAATCAAGAATAAACATGCACGAAACAGAATTGCATCGGGAAAGTCCTTAGGGTTTTGACCCATTCTGAGAAAAGAATGAATTTTGGTCCTTTTTTACATTTAATTAAACCTAATTCTAATTAATTAAATAAAAGAAATGTTTTTTTTAAGTTTTTTATGTTTTTAATGAAATAAAATAAAAGAAATTAAAATTGTCAAGAAAACCCTAATTCTAAATTTATTTTATTTAGTATGAAAAAAGTCAAAATTAAACCTAATTAGACTAAATTAATTTGTTAGAATTTATTTACAAAAAATAAAGTGAAATTAATAAATAATAATAATAATAAAACTATTTACATTTTTAGTTTTCTAAATTTATTGTGAAAAATATTAATTAAGTTAATTAAGTAATAATAATAATAATTAGTAAAATAAAATAAAAATTAAAATGTAAAAGAAAAAGAATAAAGAAACCAGGGGGTGCTGGGCCAAATTCCGGAGGTTTGTTAGCAATATTCAAGCCCATTAAGCTGCCAGTCTGTTTGACCTTTTTGGATTAGCTGCATGTTCATTGACTGGGAGTACCATGGTCTTCCAATCATGACCATTGGACTGATGCTTAAGGCCACTTGGCGCTTGGATGATTGGAGGCATATGGTGGAACGCCTTTGGGATTCTGCACATGAACATGTTAAGAAAAGAAATAAATGAGTTTTGGGTGGACCTGGGAATCGAACCCAGGTCCCAATGGTTACTAGCCAATGCACCATCCACTAAGTCATCTGAATGCATTTGTTAGTATAATGACTAATGAATATAATATATAAAATCAAACATTATGCTGGAAACAACAAAATCGCGCGCGCTATTTTTTGAATGGCCCAACCATGAATCAGCACGTCATCGTCTTCCTCGCTAGGCCTGTAAAAACAAAGTTAGATAGCGGGGGTTTTTAACCCCCACAACCTGCAATAAGGAAAAATAGCGAATAGAGCTGTGCTCTATATAAATATTTCGCGAGGGTGCTAACATGTTCGTCTGGTCTCAACGAATTCAACCATAGGTCTCTCAAGGCTTGATTTTTCCTGTACTGAAAATCCCCAATTTGGAAGCTCAAGAACCCTAGCTTTTGTCAATGGCAACTTACGATTCTGTGCATTATAATCCAATTAACTAATACCATTAGCTTTATATGAACTCAAGCAACACAAAACAATGATTAAAACATGTTAATTATGCATGAAATACGAGTTACGATTATGAAAAAAAGTATCAAATTGTGTGACTGTTCTTGAGGATTTCTTAAGCTTTAGCGTGTGGTTTTGATTGCAAAACGTCCCTGAGAGTTCCTGCAAGGTATTAGAAACCACAAAATGCTTTGAATCGTGCTAAACTATAGAAAACAATTTTCACTTTTCTTTGATTTTTTTTGAATGTGGTTATGGCTTTTCTGCAGCAAATTCACGTCTGCATGATTAGGTTTAGCTCATGTATATATAGTAGACTGAAACTAGGTTAAATCTTTGCAAAGAAATCCATGGAATTGATGGTTGTATATTTGATTGAAAATCAAATATTTTTTAATCTTTTTGATTGGAAAAACTTGCTAAATTTGGAGATTCTTGTCTCTTTGATTTGCACACGAAATTCTCAGCATATCTTGACCACATTTGCTTCACCAAAAGATTGAAAAATCAAATCTTTATATTTCCTACAATTTAAATTAATTAAATGAATTAATATTGATTAAAAATCCAATTAATTAATAAAAAATAAGAAAATAAATTCAAATAATATTAATGGGTCGTGCATAAGCCTTGGATAAAGTTTCAAGAAGAAAATTGAGGCCCATTAGCAAAAATAAAGTGTTTTGAGCAAAGTTGACTTTTGCAAATTCACAAAAATTTCCCAACTTCTCCAATGCATATCTTGCTCAATTTTGATCATATGAACATGTTCTTGGACATTTTGGAAAGGTCCTGAAGTCCTATAACCAATGCATTTGGTCCCATGTCATTTGGATTTACCAATCTCAAGTTATGGTCTTTGACTTAAAGTGCATTTTTGTTGACTTTTGAAATTGACCTATAATGTAGAAATTGATAACTTTTTGTGAGAGCATTTCTTGTACTTGGAATGTGAATATGGTTTGTAGGAAATGGAATCCCCTTCAAAATGAGCATTGGATGGAATTTTTCTGATGAACCATGAAAAAGTTATGCCCTGGTCAAGATACAGTTGACTTTTCTGCTGTCCAAAAATAGTAACTTTTTGCACCTTGATGATTTTTGAGTTATCCTTGTGGAATCATGATCACGACTTGATCAAATGATGATTGTGACCTCAAAATGAGATGTTGACCAAAAACTCTGACTTTTGACTACAAAATGACCATTTTGCCCCTGCAGTTGATTGTGGGTCAAATGGAGCTTTTGACTGTGCAAACTGGCATTGTGAGTCTTGAAACTTGGCCTGTAGGTGCTTGGCAATGTATATAGGCCTATGGGACTTGATTGAACCATTAAAAACCCCAAATTCCTTGAAAGAACCAAAACCCTAATTTTGACTGGCTTAGGAGGTATTTGGACTGTGCAACCCTTGAGAAATCTTGAACCATTTGAAGATGATTCTTGACAAACCTTGAAGAATATGGGAGGGAAAATTTTGGGGTACAACAGTTGCCCCTGTTCAATCTTCTTAGACCTGAGGATGTAGATTGGCTTGCGTGCCTTTCGTGATCCGAAGGTGGAAGATGATTGAACACTAGAGTGCCCAGAAATTTGCACTCGCATGGCGTAGTATCAGCAATGTGATGTCAGGAATGGGCTTATAGATGCCATTTGGAGAGATGATGGATAGTTGTGGAGATGGGCTTAAAGATGCCATCCAAGAATGATTGTTGAATTGTTTGAGCTGGTCGAGTAGATTGTCCTGTCTGGTTTCAAGTATTGGTCTTCAATTTCTTCATGTAGATACTTTCCTGGCTAAATACAGGTATAGATCTACAATCAGTCGCTCACAGATATGCCCTGGCTAGATACAGGTATCGAATTTGGAACTTCAAAAGGTTGGTAGAGATAGCTTTCCTGGATGGATACAAGTGTGGACCTCTGACCTGAGAATGAAAGATAATTTCCTGGCCTGTTACAGGTGTTGATCTTCAAACTCTTCATGCAGATACTTTCCTGGCTAGATACAGGTATAGATCTATAATCGATCGCTCACAGATATGCCCTGGCTAGATACAGGTATCGAATCTGGAACTTCAAAAAGTTGGTCGAGATAGCTTTCCTGGATGGATACAGGTGTAGACCTCTGACCTGAGAAAGAAAGACGGTTTCCTGGCTAGATACAGGTATTGATCTTCAATCTCTTCATGTAGATAACTTTCCTGGCTAGATACAGGTATAGATCTACAATCAATCGCTCACAGATATGCCCTGGCTAGATACAGGTATCGAATCTGGAACAAAAGGTTGGTAGAGATAGCTTTCCTGGCTGGATACAGGTGTAGACCTCTGAATTGAGAATGAAAGATAACTTCCTGGCTAGATACAGGTATTGATCTTCAAACTCTTCATGTAGATAACTTTCCTGGCTAGATACAGGTATAGATCTACAATCAATCGCTCACAGATATGCCCTGGCTAGATACAGGTATCGAATCTGGAACTTCAAAAGGTTGGTCGAGATAGCTTTCCTGGCTGGATACAGGTGTAGACCTCTGACCTGAGAATGAAAAATAATTTCCTGGCCTGCTACAGGTGTCGATCTTCAAACTCTTCATGCATATACTTTCCTGGCTAGATACAGGTATAGATATACAATCAATCGCTCACAGATATGCCCTGGCTAGATACAGGTATCGAATCTGGAACTTCAAAAGTTGATGGTAATATCTTTTGATTGACCTTTTCCTGAAAAGGCAAAACATTAGTTGTATGCAATGTCATGATGTTCTCAGGAATAAATGAGATTGTGTCGTATGCACTTTATCATGTATATGAATAGGAGGTATGAGATGTGATATGTTTATGAATGTATTTTCGTCTGGGAAAATAAATCCTTGACGAATGCCGGGAGTTTGTTGAATCCTGGGCTGATGTTGAAGAGTAGAGTTCTTCGATTCCGCTGGGGATGATGATTGCAAGAATAAACCGGTAGGAGAAGATGACTCCGTTGGGGAATAAACCGGTGAAGATATTACTCTGCGGGGAATTACTCTGTGGGAAGAGATGCTTCGCTGAGATTTTAATGATAACTCCGCTGGGAATTCCGTTGATAAGTTCTGTTGGGGATTTTGATGAACTCCGCCGGGGATAGGAAGAACTTCGCTGAGGACGATCTTTCCGTTGTAATTTGCTGAGGATAACCCAGTTAGACTCTGGTGGGAAATAACCTTTGAATATGGCCGGGGAGAGATATTTGTACTCTGCAGGGGACCAGCTTCCAGAATCTACTGGGGATAAGCTTCCAGAATCTACTGGGAAGGATGATTCAAATCTCTTGGGGAAACCTTTGAGGAAAATGGCTCCACTGGGGGTATCTTGTATTCCGCCGGGGAACAATCTTATATTTCCGTTGAGGAATACTAAGACTGCCGGGGATGCTTGCTGAGGAATATCTGTATACTCTGCTGGAGAATATTGAGATTTTCTGGGGATACCCAACTTCCTTAGGGCTGACAGTAGCCTATCTCTGCTTGGGGAGAGTGTCGCTGACTTGCTAGGGATACTATGCCTTTTTGGGGCTGATGGGAGACCAACTCTGCTTGGAGAGAGTATTACTGAATCTTGTCTTACTCTACAAGGAGTGAAGGTATCTTGGTTACATTCTTCAACCGAACCTACCTTGTTACCTGGAGGACAGAGCAGCTTGTACAGTTCGGACAATTCTTATTGCCCCAGTTTCTGCGGGAGAAGAAGGCTTATGAGGTGCTCGATAACTGCCGATAGACAAATCTTCTTTTGGTAGGCAAGTGACGTGATGACGGGACATAGTCGTACGCTTTTGATCCCTAATTTTTTCCTGGACTGCCCTTTCGGGTTTTCAATCCACCGGGATACCCATTTTTGCCCAAGCCGCCTTTTCAGGTTTTCGACTTACCGGGTGTACAAATTTTTTTTTATTTTCATCCCTTATTTTTGCCCGAACCCTTTTGGTTCGCCGGGAAGCCCTTATTTTTGCCTAGGCCAGTCGACCTAGCGGGTCTTTGATTATGCGTAGTATTTTTTTTTACTATGTCCATGTTCTCAGAGTGCAGGGAGTTGTCACTGTCGGTAGTGTTGTGTTGCCATACTACCAGAAGATGTCTGATCATGCAAGATTCGTTGCTGGAATTCATGTCCAATGCCCCCAAGCGACTCAAATGGAGATTTGCCCCTGACTACTTGGCATTTTGAGAGATTCCTTGAATCTTGACTTAACTTCCCCAGATGATGGACAATGATCACGTCTGCCCCTTGGTTGGAGGTGTTTCTTCCACTTGAGATGACCCTTTTGTTGAGAAGATTTTTGTTCACTGGATATTCATCGTGCGAATTTCTCTGTTGTTTGAACAAATAGTCATATGCAAACAATGTTGTTTAAAAATGCAAAGCTTATGTCTATCGTGAAGTTTTTAAAAATGCAGTTTTCAATAAAACGAGCGAATTTTTGTAAAATGTGATGTCAACTCAGGATTTTACAGCAAGCCCTACAGGAGTCAGGATACCTTTTATAACAGTATGCTTTCGAACTAACCCATGCTTCAGCTAGGACTTTTTAAGGGTTATAACGTGGCCTGGTTCACGGTTTAAGAAACAAAGGATAAAGGCTCAAATTTTATTTGTACCCACCTGCTCTTCGTGATGTTCTTCGATCCTAAACTCAGCTAATCGTGCATCAGATCTTGTTTGAATCCTTGCTCTGATATTCCGGTGATGGTTCGGATGCTGACAGTTTATTTTGAACAGGCAGTCATTTCTTTTTTTGTTGAGGGTTTGTAGGACCTCTTTCTTTTTGATTTTTATTATCCCTGTTTTTTTTTTGCCTGAACTGTTTCTTTTGTGTTTACAGTCAGCGGGATGCCCCAGTTTTGTAAGTCTCCTTCATAGGTTTTGACTTAATGGGCTTTTATTTCTGAGAGATAATGACTGCCTGTCTTTATGATTATTCGAAACCATCATTGTCTCTTGTTTCAGAAGGACTTCTTTGGTGCCATTCATTGTGCACTTGGATCAACTGAGAGAACTACCCTGCCCCAGGTTATGATTAAGGGTTTTAATTTTCGAAAAGAAAAACTCCAACTTCTTTGGCTCAGAGGGGTTGACTAGGGATTATCTTCCTTATAACTCCATGTAGGTGTTTAGGTATTGGCTTGCATTTTTGGTAAATCCCAAGTGTATGTGTGAATGTCATGACTGATGTCATAACATTCTAGTTCAGGTTGTACTAACTCATTAGGTACATGTGCAGAAAAATATTGTAATTCAAATACTGATGTTTATAAGTGTGTATCTGAGCATGTTTGCAAAATGATCACATTTTGCTAAATCAGTAGACAGGTTTTCTCAGATGTCATAACAGATGTTATGACATCCTGTTCTGAACTAACAGGATTGCAGGATTGGATAAGTCTGAGTTTTTTCAAGAAATAACTCAGTCCTTTCTGAACAGAATCCTGCGTTTTTTGAGGAGTAACCTAGCTCAACCCTAACCTGGTTAATAAAGTCATGTGACCTGGTCTTTAGGTCAAACGGAATCAACCCTAGGTTTTTGGAAACCCTAACTGAAGTTGCAGCTGCTATATATTCAACAGAGCTGCTGTTTTTCAAGATATCCCTGCTGATTGATTAGAAGATCAATTTTGTAATCTGTATAGATTTGTTTATTGTACTCCAAGCAATTATCATTGTGATAAGTGCCTTGGAATAGGTTTCGATTGTAAGGGTTGTGTAGCACTCAAAGCTTTGAAGCAAGAGTGTTTGAATGTCCCTTGACTAAAGCTGTGAAGCAGAGTCAAGTTAGTTGTGTACATCACTCAAAGCTGTGAAGCACGAGTGATTGTGTTGCTTGATTAAAAGCTGTGAAGCTTAATCAAGTGTGTGTTTTTTTTTGAAGAGTGTCTTCATCAAATTCTTAAGTCAAATTGGTTTATGTATCACTGCTGTGATTGAGGGGGAGTGAGTAGGAACTCAGGTTTAAGTTGTACTTAGATTAGAATTGCATTGGGTAGGTCTTAAGTGAAGGAGATAAACTGGTTGGTTTATTCCTGAATTAACATCTCTTATAGTGGATTCTCTCCCTGGCTTGGTAGCCCCCAGAGTAGGTGTTGTTGCACACTGAACTGGGTAAACAATTGACTGTGTTCTTTACTGCTTTTGTATTTACTGTCATATAGTAAGTCAGATACGGTGTCATAACATTGGACGTGACATTGAGTATCTGCAGCCAGAATTTTCAATTGGCATCAGAGCAGGCACCCTGCCTGTATTACTGGGTGAGATCTAGGGATATCACTTTCTGGCACTATGGACAAAGAAGGAGTTTTTGGAAATAGACCACCCATTCTGGATGGAACTAATTATGACTACTGGAAACCTCGTATGATTGCCTTCCTAAAATCTCTGGACAAAAAGGCTTGGAGAGCTGCTGACAAAGGATGGATTCATCCCACCATAACTGAGGAAGATGGGACAATCAGTCTGAAGCCTGAGGAAGATTGGAGTAAAGAAGAAGATGAGTTAGCCCTGGGAAATTCCAAAGCTCTAAATGCCTTGTTCAATGGAATTGATAGAAACATTTTCAGATTAGTTCATCAATATGAACTGGCCAAGGAAGTTTGGGACACTCTCAAAACTACTCATGAGGGAACTTCCAAAGTAAAAATGTCAAGGCTTCAGATGTTGACCACTAAGTTTGAGAATCTAAAAATGATGGAAGATGAAACCATTCATGAGTTTCACATGAACATCTTGGAGATTGCCAACACCTCAGGAGCACTGGGAGAAAAAAATGTCAGAAGAAAAACTGGTAAGGAAGATTCTCAGATCCTTGCCTAAAAGATTTGCAATGAAGGTAACTGCCATAGAGGAAGCCCAGGACATTAGCAAGTTGAAAGTGGATGAACTTATTGGGTCTCTTCAGACTTTTGAGATGGGAATCACTAATGATGATGTCAAAAAGAACAAGAGTATAACACTCATGTCCAACACTGATGTTGAAGAAAACATTTCAGAAGCTATTGTCATGCTTGGAAGATAGTTCAACAGGCTCATCAAAAGAATAGACCCAAAGTCAAGGTCTAATGTTCATAACATTCCCTCTGACATTGACAGTTCCAGCAGAAGACCAAGGTCAGAAGATAAGGGAAACCAAGGCAGAGGTATTCAATGCCATGGATGTGAAGGATATGGACATATTCGAGCTGAATGTCCTACTTTTCTTAAGAAGCAAAAGAAAGGAATGACAGTTACTTGGTCTGACTATGATTCAGAAAGTAATTCTGAAGAAGAATCTGCTAAACTAGTTACTGCCCTAACTAGTGTTTGTACTTCTGAAAGTGATACTAGTGATGAAGAAGTAACATTTGGAGAACTGGCTGATACCTACAAGAAATTGTGTATCAGAAGTGCTGAAGTCTGTGTGCAGAATGAGAAACAATCAAAACTCATTATCAAACTGGAGGCTGAAAAAAGGGCGAATCTTGAAACTATAAGTCATCTAGAAGGAGAAGTTCAATTGCTGAACTCACAACTGAATCAAATGACCAAATCTGTCAAGATGTTGACCAATGGAACAGACAAATTGGAAGAGATCCTTCAGGCTGGACAAAATATGGGAAATAAATCTGGCCTAGGATTTGTGGAAACAAAGAAATTTGGTACTGGGAAGCAAATGTCAAAACGGATGTCTCAACATTACTCTCAACATCAGGGACATAGACATATGAAGAAGAGGTACCAAAGATCGAAATGTCATCATTGTGGGAAATATGGTCACATAAAGCCCTTCTGCTTCAGACTACATGGATATCCTAATCAGAACTCAGATGTCAAACCTAAGTCTAAAAAGGTACCACATGCTCCTCAATGGAAGAAAAAGGCTACTGCACTGATAGCTCACACTTCCCTGAGGGTCTCAGCAAAGGAAGATTGGTACTTTGACAGTGGATGTTCCAGACACATGACTGGATTCAAAAATCTCCTCAATAATGTTATGCCTCACACCACCAGTTTTGTGACCTTTGGAGATGGTGCTAAAGGTGAAGTCAAAGGAGTTGGTAATTTGGACTGCCCTGGAGTTCCAAGTCTGAATAAGGTACTGCTGGTAAAAGGGTTGACTACTAATCTCATTAGCATCAGTCAATTATGTGATCTAGGATTCATGGTCAACTTCTCAAGATCTGAATGTCTAGTATTTAATGAAAAACTAGATGTTGTAATGAGAGGAATCAAATCCAAAGATAACTGTTATGTGTGGCAGCCTGAGAACACTGATATCTCCACTATGAGTCAAATCATCAAAGAAGAAAAAGAGATGAAACTGTGGCAGCATAAGCTTGGAAGAATGAAAAGAACTCCAAAACTACAGGCTGATAATATATGTGATGTAGCAAATAAACTTGAAGAAGAATGTGTTGTCAGAACCTTAAGTCATCTTGACAAGGATGTTGGAAAGAACAAGTCTCATAAATTCTGTTCTCAAAACATCTGGTCAAAACAGATGCTCCCTGAGTACAATGTTACACAAGATGTTGTGACATTGTGTTGTGACAATCTGAAAACATTCAACATTTCCTTGAACCCTATTGACTTTGAAGAGAAGAAGTCATTTAAACTGGAACATAGTTTCTCTAGGCTTCAGCTGACTGATTCTTCTACCAAGGCGCTTGTTGGAAATAAACTTGAAAATTTGAGGGGCAGGTTGGGTATTCACCAACATGAGAAATTATAGCAATTAGTTTTGCTGAAAAAAAGGGTTGAAGGGATTAATTTTATTAAGTCTATATTTAGTGGGTTAATCATATTCATTCACAATTCCTTCAAAAGCCTTAAGAAGTTGAAGAGACTCCCTTTTACCCCCTACCTCTCTCATCCTTGCAACCTGTTTCCTCCTCCCAATCAAAGATTTTTCTCAAACTGCTACTATTACTCAAAGTTAAACAAAATGTCTCAGACATCGTCTTCCACCATGGCGGCTTCGTCATCATCTGATCAAGATTCTAGGGCAATCACTACATGCATAGAATCTGAAGTTCTTGAGGTCACTCCTCTCAGGGAGATGGCAACTGACCCAGCCAGAGTCAAAAAGCTCAGAACCAGACATGCAGGAAGAGCTCAAGCTACAGCCTCTGGTAATTCTTCTCATCCTTCGTCTTCTATACCTAATAGAGAAGGATCAGTTCAAGTACACCAAGCTATTGCTAGGCTGGTTACTAGCATTCTGAGTGGCAACCAATCTGTACCGGGGATTTCTATACCTTTGAATCAATCAGAAAGTCCAAATGTGGAAGGTTCTGAAAATGTAGATGTCACTGAGGATGTTGTGACACCAAAAGACAACATTCAGAACCCCTCTGAAAAGGCTGTTGATCCACCTATCATTGATGTGGATGAAGATTACTCAGATAATGAACTGATTGCTAATGTGAACCCTAGCATTGCTAGGAGATTGATGAAAAGAAAGAGTAGTCAGAATGTTAAACCTGATGCTAAGAAATCCAAGGCTGAAGGGATGGCTGAGAAAATTCAGACAAAAGGGAAGAAGGCACAGGTGCAGACTGCTAGACAACCAATCTCTAAGAAAAGTAAAGAACCTGAAACTTCTGATTCTGATGATGAATCAGAATTTGAGATTGATATTGAAGAAACTCCCATCAGAAGGAAGCTCCCCTCCAGCAAGATTGCTAGAGTGCCTAAAGTGCCAACAGACAACATCTCCTTTCATCATCCTGACAATGCAAACAGATGGAAGTATGTTTGCTTGAAGAGAATAGCCTTGGAGAGAGAGCTCAACAATGATGCCTTGGAGTGCAAAGACATCATGGATCTGATCAAGAATGCTGGGCTAATGAAGACAGTGACAAAGTTTAACAAATGCTATGAAAATCTGGTTAAGGAGTTTGTAGTGAACTTGTCAAATGATTGTGCTGATGGAAGGTCAGCTGACTTTGAAAGTGTCTTTGTTAGAGGAAGAAGGGTCAAGTTCTCTCCATCAGAAATCAACAAGTTTCTTGGTAGAACAAATAAGGACTGTCCTGATCTAGAGGCAACTGATAATGAAGTTTGTTTAACCATCACAGCCAGGCAAGTAAAGTGCTGGCCATTGAAAGGGAAGCTGAATGCTAGTAAACTCAGCATGAAATTTGCCATCTTGCATAAAATAGGTGCAGCAAACTGGGTGCCTACAAATCACAAATCAACCATCTCCACAGGATTGGGGAGATTTACCTATGCTGTAGGAACCAAGACTGCCTTTGACTATGGAAGGTACATCTTTGAACAAACTTTGAAGCATGCTGGCAGTTATGCTGTCAAAGGACCAATTGCCTTTCCCTCCCTCCTTTGTGGAATCATCCTTGCACAATACCCTGACATCCTTGTAGCAAGAGATACAGTCTGCAAAAGAGCTCCTGCCCTTGGCCTGCACTACAAACTGTTTCTGGGATCTCATGCTCCAGACATTGTCATAACATCAGCTGAGACATCGTCTGCAAAGACCCAGTCCAAGACATCAGATGTCATAGCTGTTTTGAAAGAAACTTGCAAAGATCTGGATGCTAGAAAAAGGACCCTAGAAGCTCTAATTGCCAGGCTAGAAAAGGAGGAAGCTGAAGAAAGCAGAAGGGAAGAAGGTATAGAAGCTGAAGGACAGCTCAACATTGAAGAAACTAGCTCCTCTGAGATTGATGACAGTGCTTGAAGGTTGATTGCTGCTTGGTGGTGTTGCTGGTGGAGTTTGGAAGTGTGTTCTGCTGTTGTCTGCTGCTGATCTCATTATTTTGTTTTGGATAACTGTATAATTTTATGAACATGTAACTTTGGCCCATTTGTGGATAAAGAGGGGGAGAATATTTTGGTACTTGCTTAATTAGTACTTGACATTATATTTTTCTGCTGTCACTTATTTCTGCTGCTATCTATCTCTGATTGTTTAGGGACTTTAGCCAAAAATCTGCCAAAGGGGGAGATTGTAGGTGTTTAGGTATTGGCTTGCATTTTTGGTAAATCCCAAGTGTATGTGTGAATGTCATGACTGATGTCATAACATTCTAGTTCAGGTTGTACTAACTCATTAGGTACATGTGCAGAAAAATATTGTAATTCAAATACTGATGTTTATAAGTGTGTATCTGAGCATGTTTGCAAAATGATCACATTTTGCTAAATCAGTAGACAGGTTTTCTCAGATGTTATAACAGATGTTATGACATCCTGTTCTGAACTAACAGGATTGCAGGATTGGATAAGTCTGAGTTTTTTCAGGAAATAACTCAGTCCTTTCTGAACAGAATCCTGCGTTTTCTGAGGAGTAACCTAGCTCAACCCTAACCTGGTTAATAAAGTCCTGTGACCTGGTCTTTAGGTCAAACGGAATCAACCCTAGGTTTTTGGAAACCCTAACTGAAGTTGCAGTTGCTATATATTCAACAGAGCTGCTGTTTTTCAAGATATCCCTGCTGATTGATTAGAAGATCAATTTTGTAATCTGTATAGATTTGTTTATTGTACTCCAAGCAATTATCATTGTGATAAGTGCCTTGGAATAGGTTTCGATTGTAAGGGTTGTGTAGCACTCAAAGCTTTGAAGCAAGAGTGTTTGAATGTCCCTTGACTAAAGCTGTGAAGCAGAGTCAAGTTAGTTGTGTACATCACTCAAAGCTGTGAAGCACGAGTGATTGTGTTGCTTGATTAAAAGCTGTGAAGCTTAATCAAGTGTGTGTTTTTTTTTGAAGAGTGTCTTCATCAAATTCTTAAGTCAAATTGGTTTATGTATCACTGCTGTGATTGAGGGGGAGTGAGTAGGAACTCAGGTTTAAGTTGTACTTAGATTAGAATTGCATTGGGTAGGTCTTAAGTGAAGGAGATAAACTGGTTGGTTTATTCCTGAATTAACATCTCTTATAGTGGATTCTCTCCCTGGCTTGGTAGCCCCCAGAGTAGGTGTTGTTGCACACTGAACTGGGTAAACAATTGACTGTGTTCTTTACTGCTTTTGTATTTACTGTCATATAGTAAGTCAGATACGGTGTCATAACATTGGACGTGACATTGAGTATCTGCAGCCAGAATTTTCACTCCACTGTTTAGGATTTGAAACAATGCATGTACCTCATCAGCGGGGTCTGTTCAAAAGCATACTGTAAAGATCGTGGTATCGTTTTCGTCATCCTCCCTCAAAAAGTTTAGAAGTTTTAATTGAGAGTTGAACATCACAAAAAAATGAAAGCAATTTGAATATAGTGAATACGAATGGATTGATTCAAAACAAACATATGCAATGCATTAATGAAATAAAAAAGTTTTCCATGACAATAATTGTTTGAACAATCAAAAGGAAATTACAAATTGAAAATTCCAATGAACAAAAAGTCTTCTCGTCTCAGGACTTGTCACTTCAAATGGTGAACCTTGGAGGGATAGTAGAAGAACTCAGCCTAACCATCTTGTGCAAACTCCAATGCTCTTTCATCAATCAGGTTTTGGATTTTGTACCTCAACTTCCAACAGTCGTCAGTATCATGCCCCGGACTATTAGAATGGTATGCACACCTGGCATTAGGATTGTAGTTGGGTGAAGAAGTCTTAGGATTCGGGTGAGGTTCTACCAACGTCACCAGATTCAAGTTCAACAGGTGTTGCAAAGCTTGGGACAACGACATGTTGAGCTTGGTAAACGGCCTCAGAGTAGCCCGTTGCTTATGGTCAGGCTATTGTTGGACCTGTGAGGTAGTGGCGCCCTGGAGAGGTCCCTTCTTCATCAAACCAAACCTTTGACTTCTCGGAAGTTGATTAATGACTTGATCCTCAGCCTTGACTATCTGCTTCATACTGTTGTATCTGTCTTGATGAAGCTGGTTGATCACGGTTCTCAACTCTTCTTGCTCCCGAGCTAAGCCTTGGATAAGAGCCATCTGCCCCAACATCTGAGTTCTCATTGCATCTACCTCAGCTTGCAGATGTTTCAGCCGTTCGTCCTTACTGTCTTCAGGACTCTTCTTGACCAAATTCCCCATGAGGAGTGTTCTCAACTCTTCCTGCCCCTTGAATAGGCTTAGGAAGATTTCCCTGAACTGAGTCTCTTGAGTATGAAGATCCTGGTTGTCTTGTTGGAAAGCCATTGCTGAAATAAACAGCGAGAACGTGAGAGACCTGTAAAAAGTGACCTGTGATGCAATGATATGTATGATATATGTATGCAATGTTTTCAAGGATCTCGCGGGGTAAACAGGAAACTGTTAGAATTTGAATTTTGCAGCTTGATTGAAGGAGCTTCCTGTTATTAAGAGTCCTTCTTCAAGAGTCAGGCTCACCATATCGAGTGGGTCATAGCCCCTGACTCAAGCTATCATGTCTTGATCTCCAAACAACCTTGGCTAGAGGAAAATAAATCCCCTTTTCCCCTTGCTAGACAGTTGGTTCATCATGACCTGCATCACAAACCCTTGAGATCCTTGAAATGGTTAAGGAAATGCTATGGTATGATGTTATGGTGTGTATGATGTTATGTACGTGGATGCAAAGGTGTGAGGTGTAAGTAAGCTCTGTAATTAGTCCAGATTAAGGACAAAACCTGCAAGGAACTCATGTTGTCAGATAACAAGAATATGCAAGTAGTCAAGTTTGAAGGCACACAAGTCACACAAAAGAGCCCTTAGATTTCAGGCCAGCATGAAGTTTAGGTACTACCCTCTTGAAGTTAGTTGGCTCAAACCTGTCATATGAATAGTAACCGGGTTCTAAGGAGCTCAATATCATTGACTACCCTCAATCGGTCATAACTCCAGCTTCACAATCTTTTCTTGCGGCCAAAACCATCGCGAGAGTTTAGCCTCAATGAGTGTAGCATACTGCTACTGTTCTATGGCCAAGTTGGGTCAATTTAAGGTTCTAAGGTCAGTTGGTGCTTAATGACTCCTCAGAAGACCCATATTCTCCTCGTTCTAACACAAGGGATATCGGTACAGACCAAGGTGTCACACCAACGTAGCTACTGCTTCACCCGTGTCGGTCTACGCCGGACAGGTCCCTCACAGTTTATTGCTACCTAAAGGGTATTCCCCAGATCCGGGTTAGGATCCATGAAACTCAAATACAAGCCCACGAATATAAAAGCACTCAAAGTATACAATTGAAAACATAGAATGATCTAATCCTAAGGTACACCTCACTTATTAGAATATCCCCAGCAGAGTCGCTAGTTCTGTGATCGGTGGAAATAGAACTGACTGTTTGAAATGCTGGTTCGCGAAATGTCGCGGTAAGCAAGAGTCGCCACCGTCTTTTATTTTCTCCAACAAGGAAAGGACAAAAGCACAACAAAATTCCTTTTCGAGATGTTTCTCGGTTCGGGAGGTAGATTATAGAAAGGGAAGGTGTTAGCACCCTTTCTATCTGTGGTTATCCACGGGCTCTTAGGTACTTGCTCACTATGTTTTCAAAAAGTTTTTCTTTTCTTGTGTTTGTGGGTTTTGAAAAAATTTTAGTTTGAAAACTTCTAGGTAACTCTTGTATCAGCCCTCAAGAGTGTATGAAGTATTTATTTGAAAACTTTTGTCAGAAAAGTGTAGGTGCGAAAAGTATTTTTGTTGTTTTGAAAGAGCAAGTACCCAGGAGAAATATACCTACTCTAAAGAAATTAAGCTGTGTAAATGTCCTTTAGATAGTACTATCCCACTATTGAGAAGTAGGTAGCACCGTCATTGGAGTTATTCGGGTCAATTCGATTATAGGGACATATGTGGTCACCAAAGCAATAGTAGGACGCCTTAGCGGTAACCCTAATGTCTTAGATCATTTTTTATCGAAGGCAACCGTTTCGAGGCAACTTTTGATCTTTAGACAGGAGGGCAACCTCTAAAACACCCTATACTCAATGACCACGACGAGGCAACCAAGTGAGGCGTACCCTAGGAGTGGCATGTGCACGTGTGTCAGGTTTCATCTTAAATTGTCTTTGCACATTTTTATGGTGAGCTACGGGTTGATTTTAATTTCATACAAGTCTTGTCATGCATAGTTAAAAGTTAATAATTTGCGGAAAGTAAATCTACGCTATTACAAGGCGTCGGGTATTTACATCGCCAAAAACATAACCCTTGAAAAGTAAATTGCGAGAAATTAAAGAAAGCGATAAAAAAAGGTCCTAATTATGCTATTACATCCTCGGAGCAGTTACATAAATATGATCAAAATAATAATCAAGAATAAACATGCACGAAACAGAATTGCATCGGGAAAGTCCTTAGGGTTTTGACCCTTTCTGAGAAAAGAATGAATTTTGGTCCTTTTTTGCATTTAATTAAACCTAATTCTAATTAATTAAATAAAAGAAATGTTTTTTTAAGTTTTTTATGTTTTTAATGAAATAAAATAAAAGAAATTAAAATTGTCAAGAAAACCCTAATTCTAAATTTATTTTATTTAGTATGAAAAAAGTCAAAATTAAACCTAATTAGACTAAATTAATTTGTTAGAATTTATTTACAAAAAATAAAGTGAAATTAATAAATAATAATAATAATAAAACTATTTACATTTTTAGTTTTCTGAATTTATTGTGAAAAATATTAATTAAGTTAATTAAGTAATAATAATAATAATTAGTAAAATAAAATAAAAATTAAAATGTAAAAGAAAAAGAATAAAGAAACCAGGGGGTGCTGGGCCAAATTCCGGAGGTTTGTTAGCAATCTTCAAGCCCATTAAGCTGCCAGTCCGTTTGACCTTTTTGGATTAGCTACATGTTCATTGACTGGGAGTACCATGGTCTTCCAATCATGACCATTGGACTGATGCTTAAGGCCACTTGGCGCTTGGATGATTGGAGGCATATGGTGGAACGCCTTTGGGATTCTGCACATGAACATGTTAAGAAAAGAAATAAATGAGTTTTGGGTGGACCTGGGAATCGAACCCAGGTCCCAATGGTTACCAGCCAACGCACCATCCACTAAGCCATCTGAACGCATTTGTTAGTATAATGACTAATGAATATAATATATAAAATCAAACATTATGCTGGAAACAACAAAATCGCGCGCGCTATTTTTTGAATGGCCCAACCATGAATCAGCACGTCATCATCTTCCTCGCTAGGCCTGTAAAAACAAAGTTAGATAGCGGGGGTTTTTAACCCCCACAACTTACAATAAGGAAAAATAGCGAATAGAGTTGTGCTCTATATAAATATTTCGCGAGGGTGCCAACATGTTCGTCTGGTCTCAACGAATTCAACCATAGGTCTCTCAAGGCTTGATTTTTCCTGTACTGAAAAGCCCCAATTTGGAAGCTCAAGAACCCTAGCTTTTGTCAATGGCAACTTACGATTCTGTGCATTATAATCCAATTAACTAATACCATTAGCTTTATATGAACTCAAGCAACACAAAACAATGATTAAAACATGTTAATTATGCATGAAATACGAGTTACGATTATGAAAAAAAGTATCAAACCATGTGACTGTTCTTGAGGATTTCTTAAGCTTTAGCGTGTGGTTTTGCTTACAAAACGTCCCTGAGAGTTCCTGCAAGGTATTAGAAACCACAAAATGCTTTGAATCGTGCTAAACTATAGAAAACAATTTTCACTTTTCTTTGATTTTTTTTAATGTGGTTATGGCTTTTCTGCAGCAAATTCACGTCTGCATGATTAGGTTTAGCTCATGTATATATAGTAGACTGAAACTAGGTTAAGTATTTGCAAAGAAATCCATGGAATTGATGGTTGTATATTTGATTGAAAATCAAATATTTTTGAATCTTTTTGATTGGAAAAACTTGCTAAATTTGGAGATTCTTGTCTCTTTGATTTGCACACGAAATTCTCAGCATATCTTGACCACATTTGCTTCACCAAAAGATTGAAAAATCAAATCTTTATATTTCCTACAATTTAAATTAATTAAATGAATTAATATTGATTAAAAATCCAATTAATTAATAAAAAATAAGAAAATAAATTCAAATAATCTTAATGGGTCGTGCATAAGCCTTGGATAAAGTTTCAAGAAGAAATTTGAGGCCCATTAGCAAAAATAAAGTGTTTTGAGCAAAGTTGACTTTTGCAAATTCACAAAAATTTCCCAACTTCTCCAATGCATATCTTGCTCAATTTTGATCATATGAACATATTATTTGACATTTTGGAAAGGTCTTGAAGTCCTCTAATCAATGCTATTGGTCCCATGTCATTTGGATTTACCAATATCAAGTTATGGTCTTTGACTTAAAGTGCATTTTTGTTGACTTTTGAAATTGACCTATAATGTAGAAATTGATAACTTTTTGTGAGAGCATTTCTTGGACTTGGAATGTGAATATGGTTTGTAGGAAATGGCATCCCCTTCAAAATGAGCATTGGATGGAATTTTTCTGATGAACCATGAAAAAGTTATGCCCTGGTCAAGATACAGTTGACTTTTCTACTGTCCAAAAATAGTAACTTTTTGCACCTTGATGATTTTTGAGTTATCCTTGTGGAATCATGATCAAGACTTGATAAAATGATGATTGTGACCTCAAAATGAGATGTTGACCAAAAATTCTGACTTTTGACTGCAAAATGACCATTTTGCCCCTGCAGTTGATTGTGGGTCAAATGGAGCTTTTGACTGTGCAAAGTGGCATTGTGAGTCTTGAAACTTGGCCTGTAGGTGCTTGACAATGTATATAGCCTTATGGGACTTGATTGAACCATTGAAAACCCCAAATTCCTTGAAAGAACCAAAACCCTAATTTTGACTGGCTTAGGAGGTATTTGGACTGTGCAACCCTTGAGAAATCTTGAACCATTTGAAGATGAATCTTGATAAACCTTGAAGAATATGGGAGGGAAAATTTTGGGGTACAACACATGTAATAGCTTAGGGCTTTACATTCCACACTTTATTTTTCTGTACATATTATTTAACTGCTAATAGTTAGGGTTTGTATGGCAAGACTAAAAACAATTTAGAAAACCCTAATCTCAAGATAAAATAACTGAATTAATACACTCTTCAACCTTGCACCTCTAGGGTACCCTCTCTTGTTGCCTTACGAAATATTGGTCACGTCCCTCGAAAGTAGGGATACTTTAGCAAAAGACCCTCGATCAAATCATCATCATACAAAAGATCATAGTCCCTCAATGTCCCTCGAGTTGCCTACGGAAAAATGATCTAGTCCCTCGAGTTGCCTACGAATAATATGATCATAGTCCCTTACGAAATTGCTAAAGTCTCCTTACATGTTGCCTTCGATGACCATATAATGACCCTACGCATGTCCCTTCACATCCAATAGATGGGGCTACCTACCAACTAATGGTATGGGTGACACTATTTCTAAAGGAGATGGAAAATAATAAGAACGACCTTTAGTGGGTAAGGAACTCTTAATCACTTGCTCACAATCTTTTCTAAAAGATATTTTTTACACATCACACTTTCAAACAAATATTTTCAAACACTTTGTACGCATTCTTGAGGACTGATACAAAAATCATTACAAAGTTAGCCTTACATTGACAAATTTCAAAATATTTTTCAAACACACAAAAAAGCCAAATTTTCAAAGTGAGCTAAGCGATTAAGAACCCGTAGATAACTACGGATGAAAAAGGTGCTAACACCTTCCCTTTTCTTAACTTACCCCCTGAACTCAAAATCTATCAAAGTTCTTTCATGTTCTTTTCACCTTTCCTAAATATTGGTTAAAATTAAAGTCGGTGGCGACTCTTGCTATCCGCAACATTTACGATAAAACATAAAAACAAGTCAATTCTCCCACCGTATTATAGAACCGGCGACTCTGCTAGGGACTACTTAAAAGAGAGGAGTTACCTTAGAGTCTTAGAGCACTTTTACTTGCTTTTACTTATCTGCTTTGTTTACTTTAAATTTGAGGGTTGCTCGGGTTTATATTTCTTGTAAAGATCCTACACCCGGATCTACGGTAACCTTGGTAAGTAGCAATAGATCATGGAAACTGTACGGCATAGATCAATATGGTTGAAGTGATGGCTACATTAGTGTGACACTTTGGTTTATACTGGTGTTCCTTAAGTCAGTCGATCGAGGATAACACTAGGTTGCTGTGTGGTGTCATAAGCACTAACTGGCCTATAGAACCTTAATTGACCCTTCTTAGCTATTAGAAGGTATTGAGATATCCGGCTTTGGTGCAGTCCAAGGTTGGTTTATACTCGATGCTACACTCATTGAGATTCGACTCGCAGGATGTTTTGGTTGCAAGTCAGTTGTTGTACTAAAATAAAACCTTCGAGAAAGATCTGTGATATGAGATTCCTATAACCCGATTACTTTTTAGGACAGGTTGAGCCAACTTGACTTCTATAGAAAGGGTACTTACCTACGGACCCCATGCAAGCCTTTAAACTTAAGGCTCTTGTGTGATTTGTTTGTGTTTGCTATCTGTTTAAACATAAGCATAACATCATGACATCATAATATCGCATTTTTCACTAACCATTTCAAGGATCTCAGGGACCTGTGATGTAGGTTTATCATGAACCAAACTTCTAGCAAGGGGCAAGAGGATTTATTTTCCTATTACCTGGTGCCGTCAAAGATCAAAGTACACTCTTTTGAGTCAGGTTCTAGGACCCACTTGACATGGTGAGCTCGATTCATATAGAAGGATGTTAAAAAACAAATACACAAAGTGCTTCAGTCAAAGTTGCAGCCAGGCTCAATTTTTGACATCTCATTCTTATTTATTCCGTGAGATCCTTGAAAACATTGCATATGCATCTACATACCATACATATAATTGCATAACAGGTTTCTAAGACAGGTTTTCTCATCTTCTTGCTGTTTATTTTACTAAAAGATGGCTCTCAAACAAATAGTCAAAGATCTTCAGGCCCAGAACACTCAGTTCCAACAAATGTTCCTCAACTTAGCCAAGGGGAAAGAATAATTGAAGACCCTTATCACCAAAGAGAGGAAGAAAAAGACAAGGAAACCAACCCACATCCTCAACATGGGGAGAAGGTTCAGAGGTCCTATCAAGCAAGCTCAAGACTGTGATATCCCGTCAAACGAAGATGACCATCAGTGTAAAGATGGTAAGAGTGTGAAGGCTGAGAAAGGAAGCAACCTTGATTCTGACTAATATTCTGATGAAGAAGAAGGAGACTATTCAGATGAACAATATCACCCTACTGATGAAAAATACAAAAAACTAGAAGATAGTTTAAATGCTATGGAGATTCAGAGAATGTCTGGGTTGGATTTTGAAGAGACGAGTTTAGTCTCAGGGGTTGTTATTCCTCACAAATTCAAGGTCCATAATTTTGCAAAATATGACGGAGTTTCTTGTCCAAAGCTTCATCTGAGATCATATGTCTGGAAGATTGAATCACACACTTTTGATAGGAAGTTATGGGTGCATTTCAAGAGAGCCTATCTGGGACACAATTGGAATGGTTCTATCGACTGGAAGGAACCAATATCTTTACTTGGGAAGGTTTGGCTGCTGCTTTCTACAAATAATACCAATACAATATGGATCTTGCACCAACCCGTGTGCAACTATAGAGTATGACTATGGGATTAAACGAATGCTTTAAGGAGTATGCCCAAAAATGGAGAGATTTAGCAGGAAGAGTTCAACCTTTTTTGTCTGATAGGGAGTTGGTTGACATGTTTATGGGAACTTTGATAGGACTTTTCTTTAATCATCTAATCAGAAGCTCTTCAGCCAGATTCACCGAGCTGATATTAACAGGGGAACATGTAGAAGGTGGAATCAGAAGTGGAAAAATTCAGGTGGTTGCGTCTTCGAGTACTGTAAAGAATACATTAAGTGGGAAAAAAAGAATCTAATGCTATGTATGGCCAAAAGGGTCGTGGTAGAAGTGACCGCAACCAATCCGTGGGGGCAGTGCTAATTTTCAATCCTGCACCAGTGCAACAACATTAATAAGGCAATCAGTGTAGGTCGGACGCACCCAGAGACAATTTACCAAGATCAACATGCCATTGTCTCAGGCATTGCAACATCTATTGAAAGCAGAACATTGAGAGATCCTCCTCAGAATCCCAACACCTCCTCTCCTTGGTACAATCCTAATGTAAGATGTGCCTATCATTCCAATAGTCCCGGAAACGACACAAATAACTGTTGGGCTTTGAAAAATAAGATTCAAGATATGATTGACTCCAAAGCGATTGACCCTCTTGAGACTCCTAATGTGATCACTGCTCCCATGCCAAATCATGACTAAAATTGAGAGTGTCCAGTTCATTTGAATTTTCAGTTGTAATTTCTTTTGTTTGTTTAAACACTTATCTTTATGTCAATCTTTGTTTTCTTTCCATTAATGCATTGCATATATTTGTCTTGAATTAATCCATTCGTTTTCACTATATTTAAACTGTGCTTTTTACTTCCTTTTTGTGATATTCAAATCTCGTTAAAAGCTATAAGCCTTTAGAGGGAAGATGACGAAAACAATACCATAGTCTCATACAATATGCTTTTAAACAGACCTTGCTGACGATGTACATGCGTTGCTTCAATTCCTAAATAGTGGAGATATAAGGAAGTTAATCACTAGTCAACCCCTTTGAGACTAAGAAGTAGTAGTTTTCTTTTTCATGCAAATTAAAACCTTTGAACATAATCTGGGGCCGGGTAGTTACTCAGTCAAATCAATTGTGAATTAATAAGCTTTACCTTCATACATGACGACTAGTGTCGAAGATACTTTTCTAAATCAAAAACTGATGATGGTTCCTCGTAAACATTGAGTCAGGTAATTATTATCCTTCAAAAGAAAAGCCCGCTAAGTAAAAACCTATGAAGGAGACTTAAGAAAAAACAAAAGCATCCCGCTGACTGTAATCTCAAACAAAGCAGTCAGGCAAAAGTTCGGGATAATAAATTCAAAAAGAGGTTGCTACAAATCCTCAACAAAAGAAAGATGTTGCAAGAAAAAGTGTCTGCCTTCTCAAATAAACTTTCGGTTTCTGAACCATCACCAAGTATCAGTGCTATAATTCCATACTCTATTGGAACCTAAATGCATAATTAACTGAGTATAGGATTGAAGGACGTCATGGAGAACGAGTTGGGTACAAATAAACTTTGAGTCTTTATCCTTTGTTTCTTAAACTGTGAACCAAACCACGTTAAAACCCTTCAAAGTACTAACTGACGCATGGGTTATTTCGAAAATGTATTGTTACAAAAAGGTATCCTGACTCCTGTAAGGATTACTATAAATCCTGAGTTGATATCACATTCTTACAAATTTTGTTTTACTAAAAAAATGCATTTTTAAACTTCAAGACATACATAAGCTTTGCATTTTAATACCACTATTTTCATATGACTAAGTGTTTAACAACAGAGAAATTCGCATGACGAATATTCAATGAATGAAAATCCTCTCAATGGACAAAATTACTTCAGAAGATGGGTCAAAGAGAAAGACACTTCCAGCAATAGGCCTTTCATGGATACAATTGGTTATAAATCAAGGGGCATGGCATTTTATTGTCCAACTCATCTATGGCAGTCAAGTCAAGATCCAAAGAATCTCTCAAAAGCACCGAATAGCCAGGAGCAGATCTCCGTATGAATCACTTGGGGTATGTTGCATTGATCACGGGTTTCAGAAAAAGCCACTATGAGAATTAGATCTTCAGTATCACCAAATTGCATATCTATGTCACCAGTACCAGATGGTGTCTTTCTGCCATGACAGTTCTTATAAAAATACTGAGGAAAGTAGAGACTATCAGAAACCTGGTGATCAATAGTTGATCAATAACTTTAAACATCGGGTGCACCAGACTAATCCTAGAGGAAAATGGACTCTCGCATACGAAGGGCCACGTATGATTAAGAAAATATTTTATGGAAGTGCTACAACACTTACTACTATAGACAGTGAAAATTCTTCGTGCCTTGTGATCACGGACGTAGTCAAAAATACTACACATGAAAAAGAGACCCGCTAGGCTGATTGGCCTAGGAAAAAATAAGGGCATCCCAGCGGACCAAAAGGGTTCGGGAAAACCTGAAAAGGCGGCTTGGGCAAAAAAAGGTACCCTTGTGGACTAAAAATCTGAAAAGGCTGTCCAGGAAAAAGTTAGGGATTAAAGCGTACGACTATGTTTCGTTTATTAGTAGAAGATTTATCACTATGATCAGCATTTACTCAAGAATCTTGGAGTTGGGATACTGTTCAAGTTATCCACAAGTTCCCACAGAGTAATCTTCATGGAACTATCTCTACAGAGCTATCTTCAAAAGCTCATCCCCAAGAGAGATATATTCCCCAACAAATCTAATACACCCTCAGACAGAAATTGGGACATCTTCCAACAGTTCACCTCCATATCCCTGATGGATAGCTTGACATGATCATCTTCCCTAATAGGTCCCCTAGCAGATAAGGAAGTTTGATCATTTCCCCAGCATACCGTGGAAACTTCCTCGGTGCAGCCTATGAAATCCCAATCCCCATCAGAGATAATTTCCTCAAATACAGTTTACAGGAATTTAATTCTCAAGTGGAGTTTATTTCTCCAACACCATAAGATCCCCAGTAGAATTCTCTTTTCTAGCAGGATTTATTTCCCAAACAGAGGTTATTTCTCCGATTATCACAATCCCCTTACAGAATTCTCTTCCCAGGTCAGATGTCATTCAAATTTGTCCTCCCCAGAAGAGTGGACGTCCACGCATCAGAGGATTATCTATCTCTTTTATCCCTAGTCAGCATACATAAGAATCAAATCCTTCAAGAGAACGTTGAACGACTAATGTTCTGAAATTATTCTATCCCCAAGCGGAAGTCGAACGTCCCCAACGAAATATCCTCAAACAAAGCAGAAATCCCCAACAAAATTAGTCCCATTAGAGGGAGGATTCATATCCTTCATCCCCAGGAACATTCAGGGACTTATTTTCCCCAACCTAAATGCTATATGAAGCCACCGTTGTCGTCAGCGACATCTCATATCCATATAACATTTACAAAACATCATAACATATGCATACGAAATGCATACGATACTCTCATTTATTTTGAGAACATCATTAAACAATGCATTACATACATTATGAAATTGCATAAAACTAACTTTGTTTCTTCCAGGTTAGTCTGCAAGCAGACGAATATCATCAGTAATTTTCAAACAGTTCAAAGATTAATTCCCGAAACAAGACGGGGCAACTATCTGTACGACCAAGCGGTATGAATTCCTGAAACAGGACATGTTTACCAACACAAAAGCGGGTCAGAGATTAATTCCTGAAACAGGACATAACAACTATCTATATGACCAAGCGGTATGAATTTCCGAAACCGGACGAGTTTACCAATGAAGAACAGATTGTAGATTAATTCCTGAAACAGGACGGGGCGACTATCTGCATAACCAAATGGTTTCCCTCAAAGACTGAATTCTGAAAAGCATCTCCCTTCTGAGACTGAATTCTGAAAAGCATCTCCTTCAGGGCCTTCATTCTGAAAAGCATATTTCTTCATAAATTTTCATTCCATCAGATCAAGTCGAGCATAGACTCATTCTGATACTCCTATCAATAATCACTTTGGATGGCATCCTTAAGCCCATTCTCGAAGGAATTCTATCATTTCTCCAAATAGCATCTTTAATCCCATTCAAGCAGTATTATCAAACAATAGCATCACTTCGTGCACCGGTGTTGGCTCCCAAATTTGAAACTTACTATATTTGGTCTTTTAGACCAAAAAATTAGAATAAACCAAGACAAGAAGAATATTCGACATATGAAATAACTTAGGAGGAAAATCTAAGTTATTTTTTGAACGTTCGACCAGAACTCACCTTCAGGCCTGTTCGAATGAAGAGGACTTATGTCCTTCGACGGAGAAAAAATATCTCCGCTTGACACATGATACGAGGGATATTTGAATTTTAAATTATTGGAGGGAAAGGCAGTTTCGCCAACGGCTAAGGAGAAGCAACGTGGCTGGAAGCCATAGGTCGAGGGACATGCATAAGACACTTGTCTTCATATTAGCGCAGAATGATCCCTCGACGGTTACTTATCTTTAGTATAAATTAGGAAACTTGTGTAGTTTTTGGGGTGTTCAACTATTTGTACTAGTCACTCAAACATTATCCAAGTAACCGCTGCGTGAGAAAGGATAAAACTGAGAAATGTACGTTGGAAACACCTCTTTTTATTAATGAAAGTCTTTTACATTACTTTAATATTATCTTGCAAAGTTATTTTTATTACTTCTTTACCTGCATTTTCTACTTTCCTGACCATTCTTCGAAAATCTCAAACATCTTTTCTCTGGGTCGAACGTGCGTTCTTCCTGCTTATCCGTCTTACATAAAAATTAGCATATGTTCTGGGATTAATCTGATCGATCCCGTAAGTAAACCAAAAAGCACTTTCCTTTTTGGAGATCAGCGGTTGTTTACCAAAAACCACATTAAACAAATTGGCACGCCCAGTGGGACGTTGCTAATTTTTATTAAAAATCTTGTTTATGTTATTGTGTTTTTCCTGTACAGTTATAACATTGTATGTTATTGAGAAGTGGTAAAGTAACCAACAACCATACTGTTAGGAAGAAAAATAGCGAGAGTAGTATGGCTAACGAGCCAAATCATGGAGATATACCTCCACCAATTACTGGAACAGTGGTTAATACCACTGTCGAAGGGAATATCCCAACCTCTGTTGGATCAATACCAACGTTAACTACAAATCAAACTGGACCCTTACTTTTGTATGTAGGTCCAAGAGGTCCATTAGGAACGCCTCCACCAAGGGTAAACCTAGGGTCCCGATCATTTGTGCCCCCAGGATTTTCGACAACCTGGATGGGTCGAGAGCAACCATATGGCATGCCAACTATTGAAATGGCTAGCCTTATGAATGCTGCTTCCACTTTTTCAGAACCTTTGGTGAATGCGACATCGCCATTAAAGGGGTCTGGAGCCAGTCAAAACCAATTTTTGGGAGGGCCATCTCATGTAATACCAAGCCTCACGAATGTTTCGACAGCAATTTTGAGGCAACAGATGGACGAGAGTAATCATGATATGGTACAAATGTTAGCACAAACTCTAAGTACAATGCTAAACCCCCTCATCCAGACTGCTACGCAGTCGAATCAACAAATGACAACGCAAATGACGCGCATGGCTGAATTCTTTGGAGTACCCCAAGTTGTTCGACAACCCCAGAGAATGCCAATAAGAGCAAATCAAGGGGTAATTATGGAAGAGGATTTGACCGTTAATCCAAACCCACAGATTCCTAGAGTAGAAATAGAACAACCAAGGGTCGAAGTACCACGACACCCTAGAGAAATTGATCAAGGAGTTATTATGGCTAATAGAAACCAAAATGCTGACAAATTAATACAGCAAGTTCGGCACCAAAACTATGGGACGAACAATAATATAACTGCCATGATCGAGAGGATTATGATGCAAAATGGGATGAATGTTGGTTTTCACAGACCAAAATTTACATCCCCATTGTCAGAATATATCCTGCAAACAGACTTACCACCTAGGGGAAAGGTTCCAAAGCTTACTAAATTTTCAGGGGACACGACATAGTCAGCTGTCGAACATGTGGCCAGATATTTGATCGAGGTCGGGGAAATAGCAAACAACGAAAGCCTTAGAATCAAATATTTCCCAAGTTCCCTAACCAAGAATGCCTTCACTTGGTTCACCACTCTCCCAGCCAATTCGATCTACAACTGGAACCAATTGGAAAGATTGTTCCATGAATCATTCTACATGGGTCAAACCAAGATAAGCCTAAAAGAATTGGCTAGCGTAAAGAGGAGGTTTACAGAGCCAATTGATGAGTATTTAAATAGGTTTAGATTACTCAAAGCCAGATGCTTTACCCAAGTGCCTGAGCATGAATTGGTCGAAATAGCAGCAGGGGGCATGGACTATTCGATTAGGAAAAAGTTAGATACACAATACCTAAGAGATATGGCCCAACTGGCTGATAGAGTTCAACAAGTAGAACGCCTTAGAGCTGAGAAAGCTAAGGCTACCAAAACTCATCGATGAGAGAGGGTAGCCTATGTCGAAATGGATGATAACGATCCAGAGACATCTAGTGATCCGGTAGATGTCAAAGAAGGCGAAATAGACTTAGCAGAATTAAAACGAGGACCACCATATTCTTGTAAATTGTTAGTGCCATCAAATGGAAAGAATCCTGTAGAGCCTGAGAAAAACAGTGACAAATTTCCTAAGAAAACTTATAGTTTCGACATATCCAAATGTGACAAAATATTTGATCTATTAGTTAAAGATGGCCAGATGATAGTGCCCCCGGGGGAAAAATTGCCTCCTTTAGAACAGAGAAAGAAAAGAGGTTTTTGTAAATACCATAATTTTTTGGGACATAAAACCTCACAATGTTTCCTTTTCAGGGATCTCGTCCAACAAGCGCTAAAGGAAGGAAGGCTGAAATTTGCTGATAAACCAGCAATGAAAATCGACATCAACCCACTGCAGATGAAGGCACATTATACCGAACCAGTTGGCATTCACCTGATGGAAGTTTCTGAAGATTTCATCACAAAACCCATCTTTGGAAGTTTTACTGGGAACATCTCCAGAAAAACTATTGAAGGGGTGATAAAGGCCACTAAAGGCCTAGATTTGAAGAAGGAAATTGGCCAAGGGTCGAACAAGAAGGCTACTGAAAGCCTGAAACTGATCAAACGGGTTGCTGAAGACCCAAACAAAAACAAAGGAGTTGCTGAGAGCTCCAACAAAATAACCACCACAGGTTCTTATTTGGCTGCTGTAAAAGGTTCAATAGAGAATCTAGAAGCAAAAATGCAGAAGATGAACCTTGCTTCCAAAAGCAACATGCAGGTTAACATGGTGGAAGTCTCCGGCGCCAAAGCCTCAGAGGGAGCCATTCGACAAGAAGAAGTAAATAAAACTGCATTCCCATAGGAGAATGCAGATCTGGCAGATTTTCTGCATAGGTGCCAGAAGAAGAAATCAGAAGTAATGTTATGTCCTAGATGTAGCTCCATATTCGACAAGAAAGCCGCTGAGCACATACAAGCTATGCGGATTGTGAAAGCAAAACAGGGCACCAATGCCCAACACAGAATGGGTTCAGAAGTCAGATTTGACCCCAGAAGGGGACGTCAACAAGGATCTGTGAGTCAGGAAAGGAGGCCACCAACTTTTAGGACTCCAACTAATGTGCCTACTGATACTTGGCTAAACACCATGGGAAGAAAGAGACCAAATGAAGAGAGATGGCAGGCGTTCGACGTGCCAAGAGGGTCTTCTTTAGATTACAGAAAGGAGTACCATGCTTCTGTGTCGAATAAAATGACCCATGTGTCGAGCAATTATAAAGGAAAGAATCCTATGTCTCGTTCGCAGTGGAGAAGATTCCAAAGACGGCGAAAGGCCAAAAAAGAGGCAGTTGTACCTCATCCAGAGGTTAGCACTAATGCATAGAGGAAACAAAGGAAGCCCCTAGAGAGAAATCCTATGCCTTGGGCGGAGGAATATGGGTCGAATGATGAAGACGACTCCGATTCCGGTGACAGTTTAGACATCATGGTGAAAGTCATATCCGTGTTACCTAAAGAATACAACCGTGAGGTCGAAGTTGAAGAAACAGACCTAATGGTTGAACAAGAAATGGCTAGACACAAGCCAGTATGTTACTATGTAATGAACAACAGCTGCGTCGAAGAACATAACGCATTTTTTGAGCCACCAACAGAGGCTATGAAGAGCCATCTGAAACCCTTGTTCATTAGAGCAAAGATAGGGGAGATAACTATAAATAAAATTCTGGTTGATTATGGGGCAACCATCAATATCATACCAAAATTCATGCTGGAAAAGTTAGGCAAGGGAGATGCCGACATAAAGCCACATAACATGGTCTTGTCCAACTATGAAGGGGGCATTGGCACCACAATGGGTGTCATACAACTAGACCTCAAAGTAGGATCAATCCTCCGACCCACCATGTTCATGGTGATTTCACCAAAACCCAACTACAATCTACTCCTAGGTCGAGAGTGGATACATGGCATTGGAGCAGTGCCATCTTCGATGCACCAAAGAGTCACAATATGGCGCCCCGACGACATTGTGGAAAACATCAAAGCAGATCAGAGTTATTACTTAGGTGAAATTAACAGTGTCAGAAATAATAGTTTCGATAGAAATTTGGCTCATATAGGGCCATACAATCCACCTGAGTTTGATTTAACCCTAACTCCTAATGCCTTTTGCTCCATATACCTGCACTCCTACCAAGGCTTTCAATGGGATAGAGAAGACTTATCCAACATCGACTTTGGAGGAGTTGATCACATACGACCAACAGGTTGGGGAAGTAAGTTTGGTGATGATGATTGAGTCACAAACTCTGCAAAAAATTTCGGCATATGTGGCCGAAACTAGAATGATAGCGGCCTTGGAGGCTGAAGTTAAGTACATGGCTTTCGAAGCCAATGAACAAGTCCTTTCTAAGACAGGCCCTGGAAAAGATTTCAATCCAGAGCCTTCCGACTTAGGGACGAAAGACCTTCGAGATCAGAGGTGGACGCCATCTATGACGAGGAACCTCTAGGTTTCGAAAAGGACCCGTTGGCGAACAATGCTAGAATGTTGGCTCAAGATCCTCTATAAGAGGTAAATCTAAGCGAAGGTACCGTAAAGAAGCCAACGTGCATAAGCACAAAAATAGATCCAGGACTCAGGGTCGAAATGATCCAATTACTAAAAGAGTTCAAGGATTGTTTTGCGTGGGACTATGACGAGATGCCTGGTCTCGACAGAAGTTTAGTAGAATTGCAGTTGCCAATAAAGCCTGGAAAGAAGCCCGTTAAGCAGACTCCAAGACGGTTTGCGCCAGAGATTTTATAAAAAATCAAAACGGAAGTCGAAAGGCTGCTGAGGTGCAAGTTCATACGAACGACCAGGTATGTCGAATGGATTGCAAATATTGTGCCTGTTATAAAGAAAAATGGTACTTTAAGGGTGTGCATCGATTTCAGAGATCTGAATGCTGCAACACCCAAAGATGAATATCCAATGCCAATGGTGGAGATGCTAGTGGATTCTGCCGCTGGTTTCGAGTATATGAGTATGCTTGATGGCTACTCTGGATATAATCAAATCTTTATTGCTGAGGAAGATGTGTCGAAAACGACATTCCGTTGCCCTGGGGCCTTAGGCACTTATGAATGGGTAGTGATGCCCTTTGGCCTAAAGAATGGAGGGGCAACGTACCAGAGAGACATGAATTCGATCTTCCATGATTTTATTGACACTTTCATGCAGATTTATATTGATGATATAATTGTAAAATATGTTTCAGGGAAGACTCACATGGATCATCTTCGACAATCCTTCGAGAGGATGAGACCCTACGGCCTGAAGATGAATCCTCTAAAGTGTGCTTTTGGTGTCAAAGCGGGAGATTTCTTAGGTTTTATGGTCCATAAAAAGGGCATTGATATAAACCAAAACAAGACCAACGCTATCTTGCAAGCCAAAGCACCAACTAATAAAAAGGAATTGCAATCCTTACTTGGGAAGATAAATTTCCTAAGGAGATTTATATCTAACCTCAGTGGGAAAATACAAGCCTTTTCGCCACTACTTCGACTCAACAAAGGAGGATTTGAATGGAGGCAAGAACATTAAGAAGCCTTCAACAAAATCAAAGAATACCTCACCAAACCACCTATTTTGGTGCCTCCGTGTCGAAGTAAAAATATGAGACTGTACATAGTTGCGTCTAATAAAACTTTAGGGAGCATGCTGGCTCAAGAGGATGGACATGGTGTCGAAAGGCCCATATACTACCTCAGTAGAGTTTTAAATGATGCAGAGACTAGATATAACGAGGTTGAAAATTTATGTTTATGTCTATATTTTTCATGTACAAAATTTAAGCAATATATAAAGCCAGTTAATGTTTATGTTTCGTCTCATTTTGATATTTTCAAATATATGTTGTCGAAACCCATCTTGCACAACAGAATTGGCAAATGGGCACTTGCATTAACTGAGTACTCATTAACCTTTATTCCTCTTAAGGCTATGAAAGGTCAAGTGGTAGCATACTTTATAGTCGACCATTCAATACAAGAAGGATCACTGAATTATTTGGAGATCGAACCTTGGAAAATGTACTTTGATGGCTCTAGTTATAAAGATGGAGCTGGAGTCAGAGTCCTTATTATTTCTCCAAACAAAATTCCAACAACATTTAAGTACAAAATAGACGGGGATTGCTCCATAATGAGGTTGAATACGAAGCGTTAATCGCAGGCCTTGAAATCCTGTTGGAATTGGGGGCAACTCAGGTCGAAATAATGGGAGACTCAGAGTTAGTCCTAAAGCAAATTACTAAAGAATACAAATGCATAAAAGAAAATCTCATCATGTATTTCGTAATATCCAGACGGTTGTTGAAGAGCTTTGAAGTAGTTAACATTCGACACATACCCAGATTGGAAAATCAAGTAGCTAACGACTTAGCACAGATTGCATCTGAGTATAAGGTGTCGAAAGATAGGCTACAACAAGCAATCGAAGTTAGAGGGTGTTGGCTTCTAAATTCGACACCCTTGTTTTATTAATGTCAGCCATTAAAGCTGAAGGATGTTTTCGACTAGCTAGGTCTGTCGAAATGCCCATCGAAAGATGGCAAGGTACTTAAAAGATTTCTTCCAAGGGAGAAGTTGGTTGCCTTCGACGTCGAGGGAGTTTCTCGTCGAAGATGCTTCTCGATGAAGTTGTTCGATGGTTCAGAGTGGAGCAGTTTGAAATTCAAGCGTTTGGAGGGAAAACGGTTTCCAGCGGTTACCAAGTGTGACGTGCGAAGATCTGGAGCGTCGAACGTTGAGAACGTGCCAAGTGGAATCATCTCGAAGCAGTGTAACTGCCCGACGGTTACTTGGGATGTTTTAGTATAAATAGTAGTAGTCATGTAGTTTCTCGCGGGTGTTCACAATTCTATACAAAGTCACTCATATAGATTCGAGTACCCAGCGTGTGAGAAAGAATTGTTGAGAAATGTATGTGTGAAACACCAACTTTATTAATCAAAGTCATTTACTTTTCCAGAAATTTACTTGCTTTCCTCTTTACTTTCCTGTCGAACCCTTTCATTTAAAGCCTTATTTACTTTACCAAGTCCTTTCTTCATTCAATTTATTTAAAGCCTCTTCATTTTATTGTCATTTAACTAATATCCAACTTAATCAAAACTTCAAAATCAACCTATGTCCTAGGATCAATCTGATCGATCCTGCGAGTAACCAAATAAGTAACCATTTGGAGGATCAGCAGTTGTTTACCAAATACCCAGGTAAACAAATTGGCACACCCGGTGGGACTGTGTGTTGGTTGTTGAAAATAATCTCATCTCTTCGAGGAGTGTTGTATGTTATTGAGAAGTGGTAGAATATACACTAACGATAACAATACTGCCAGAAGAAGGGAAGAGATGGCGAATCCGCCAAACAATAACGAAATCCCACAAACGAATGTGGGAGCAACGGTTAGTACGACCGTAAGTGAAGCGACAACTGTTGGTTCGACACCAGTAGTAACGGTCACAGCAACGGGGCCATTACTTTCGTTCACGGGCCCCATGATGCCTTTGGGAACTCCCCCACCAAGGGGAAATTTAGGCACAAGGCCTTTTGCGCCACCAGGATTTATGCCACTCTATGGTATGCCAACTTCTGAATTGGCTAGCCTGACGAATGTTGCGTCCACTTTTTCAGACCCTTTAGTAAGTGCCTCTTCGCCACTCCAAGGCTCTGGAGTAGGTATGGCGAATAGAAATAGGACCCAACTCTTAGGAGGAACGTCCCAAGTAGCCCATGGCCTTACAAATGCCTCGACAGCAGTCTTGAGGCAACAAATGGATGAAAGCAACCATGATATGGTGCAAATGTTGGCACAGACTTTGAGTACAGTGCTAAACCCTCTAATACAAAACACTACTCAATCGAATCAGCAAGTGACAGCGCAAATGACGCGTTTGGCTGATTTCTTTGGAGTACCCCAACCTATTCGACAGCCCCAAAGGGCGCAAATAAGGGGTAACCAGGGGATATTCTTAGAGGAAGAAACCACCATCAACCAGGTTCAACAGCCTGTCGAAGAAAACCTTAGGGCACGATTGGAGCAACCTGTCGAGGAACCTAGGGTAATAACCCCAGAGGTAAGGTTAGTTAACAGAAACCAAAATGCTGACGAAGTAATCCAGCATATCCAATACCAAAATACGGGTTTGGAAAATAATCTGGCAACCATGATCGAAAGGATCATGACTCAAAATGGGATGAACATGGGCTTTCGAAGGCCCAACTTTACATCCCCATTGTCAGAATACGTGTTACAAACAGACTTACCTCCTAGATGCAAAGTCCCCAAATTTACTAAGTTCTCTGGGGACACGACAGAATCTACTGTCGAGCATGTGGCGAGATACTTGATCGAAGCAGGTGACATTTCGAATAACGAAAACCTAAGGATCAAGTACTTCCCAAGTTCTTTAACAAAGAACGCTTTTACTTGGTTTACAACTCTCCCCCCAATTCGATCCATCATTGGACCCAGTTGGAAAGATTGTTCCATGAACAATTCTACATGGGGCAAACCAAGATAAGCCTGAAAGAATTGGCCAGTGTAAAGAGACGTTTCACTGAACCTATAGACGAATATCTAAATAGGTTTAGGCTGCTCAAGGCGAGATGTTTTACACAAGTGCCAGAACATGAGTTAGTCGAAATAGCCGCAGGCGGTTTAGATTATTCCATTAGGAAGAAGCTAGACACCCAATACCTGAGAGACATGGCCCAACTGGCCGATAGAGTTCGACAGGTAGAACGCCTCAAAGCTGAAAAAGCAAAGGCAACGAAAACTCACAAGAGAGAGAGAATAGCGTACGTTGAGATGGATGACGAAGATCCGGAATCCTTCGACGATACTTTAGTTGTCGAAGAAGGAGAAGTCGATTTAGCAGAACTGAAACAAGGGCCACCATACTCTTGTAAACTGTTAGTCCCCTTAAGTGGGAAAAATCCCATTGGTCCAGAAAGGACCAACGATAGGTTTCCCAAAAAGACTTATAGTTTTGACATCACAAAATGTGATGAAATATTCGACTTGCTTGTTAAAGATGGCCAAATGATAGTACCCCCAGGGGTAAAAGTGCCTCCTCTTGATCAAAGAAAGAAGAGAGGTTTTTGCAAATATCATAATTTTTTGGGCCATAAAACTTCTCAATGTTTTCTTTTCAGGAATCTTGTGCAAGACGCTATCAAAGAAGGGAGGTTGAAGTTTGCTGACAAAACCCCCATGGCTGTCGACTCAAATCCACTGCAGGCTGAAGCCCACTATGCTGAGCCCTCTGAGGTGAACGTGATAGAGGCAACCAGGAGCCAGTCGAAGAAGCCAGGAATCACAATGGTCGAAGTCTCAAAGGACCACATCAACATGCCAATCTTTGGCAGTTTTTATGGAAATTTATCCAGGAAGACAATTGAAGCGGTTCAGAAAGCGGTCGAAAGCCCGAAGTTGGAGACCGCTGAAGCACAAAAAACTGGACCAAAACCCAGTTCCCACTTGGCCACAGTTCAAGGCCAGACGGAGAATCTGGAGATACAAATGAAGCAGTTAACCCTTGCTAACAAAGATACAATGAATATCAACATGGTCGAACTTTCTGACCCAAAAGCATCAGAAGAGGCCATGAGGCAAGAACAAGCTAATAAGACTGCTTTCCCTCGGGAAAATGAAAATTTGGCAGATTTTCTACAAAGATGCCAGAAAAAGAAATCAGAGGTGATGCTGTGTCCAAGATGCAGTTCGATCTTTGACAAAAAAGCTGCTGAGCACATTCAAGGCGTAAGAGCAGCGAATAGGAGAAGGGAAAATGTTGATCTTCGACATGATCCCAGAAGAGCCTCCCAAAGAGGTTCAAACCAAGAAAAGAGGCCATTGACTTTTAGGCCTCCCACAAATGTGCCAGTAGATACTTGGTACAAAACCTCTGGTCGAAAAAGGCCAAGTGAGGAGAGATGGCACTCTTTCGACGTGCCAAGGGGTTCCTCTTTGACTCAAAAGAAAGAGCCTCAGGTTCCTGTACCTAAAGTTGCACAAGTGTCAAGCAACTACAAAGGTAAAAATCCCATGTCTCGATCTCAATTGAGGAGATACCAAAGGAGACGAAAAGCTGAAAGGGAGGCTGCCAACGAACCAAAGGCAGAAACCAGTTCGAACGTTCCTTAAAGGAAGCAAAGGAAACCTCTAGAAAGAGAGCCAGTAACCAACAGGCTAGTTTGGCCTAACCAAAGTGAAGTCGAAGACGAAGACGATTCTGAGTCTGATGATACTTTGGACATAATGGTGAATATAGTCTCAGTGCTGCCCAGAGAATTCAACCGACATGTGGAGGTCGAAGTAAGTGACTGGGAAGTGGAACAAGAAATGGCCAAACACAGGCCAGTGTGCTATTTCTTCATGGACAATGGCACCACTGAGGAACAAAATGGGTTCTTCGAGCCACCTACAGAGGCGATGAAAAATCACCTCAAGCCTTTATTTATAAGGACTAAACTCGAAGAAACTACTGTGAATAAAATTTTGGTGGATTGCGGGGCGACCATCAACATTATTCCTCACTCTATGCTAAGGAAAATTGGCAAAAGGGATGAGGACATTAAGCCTCACAACATGGTCCTGTCGAACTATGAGGGCGGCATAGGGACCACTATGGGAGTGATCCAGCTGGATATCAAAGTAGGATCTATCCTTCGACCAACGATGTTCATGGTCATATCGGCCAAACCTAACTACAATCTTTTGTTGGGCCGTGAATGGATTCATGGTGTTGGAGCTGTGCCATCATCAATGCACCAGAGGCTGCTCCTATGGCGTCCAGATGGGATGGTCGAAAACATAGAGGCAGATCAAAGCTACTACCTGGGCGAAGTGAATCACCTGGGTTTGGCAGATTTCGACAAGAACTTGGCTCACATAGGGCCATGTCCAACACCTGACTTCGACATGGCGCCAGCGCCAAACACTTTTTGTTCCCTATACCTGCATCCTGAGCATGGTTTCCAATGGGACAGAGAAGACTTGTCCCACATAGACTTCAGTGGGTTAACTGATATCCAACCAACTGGTTGGGGAAGTGAATTCAGTGATAATGACTGAGTCACAATCTTTGAAGCGAATTTCGGCTTATGTAGCCGAAACTAAGATGATAACGGCTCTCGAAGCCGAAGTGAAGTACATGGCCACACAGGCCAACGATCAACAGTTATCTGCTGCAGGTCCAGGAAAGGATTTCGATCCAAGACCCCCTGATATCATGCCAGAAGAAATGCAGGAACAGAGGCTCGACGCCATTTATGACGATGAGCCTTTGGGCTTCGAAAAGGACCCCTTGGCGAACAACATTAAAATGTTAGCGCAAGATCCTTTAGAAGAAATCAACTTAGGCGAAGGGTCAGAGAAAAGGCCAACTTACATCAGCGCCAAAATTGACCCAGAACTTAGGTTGGAAGTAATCCAATTGCTGAAAGAGTTCAAAGACTGTTTTGCATGGGATTATGACGAAATGCCTGGTCTCGACAGAGGATTGGTAGAACTTCAGTTGCCAATCAAACCTGGGAAGAAGCCAATCAAGCAAAATCCAAGGCGCTTCGCTCCAGAAATACTGTCGAAGATCAAGACGGAGGTCGAAAGACTGCTGAAATGCAAATTCATACGTGTTACAAGGTATGTCGAATGGATTGCAAACATTGTGCCAGTAATTAAGAAAAATGGTACGTTAAGGGTGTGCATAGATTTCAGAGATTTGAATGCTGCTACACCCAAAGATGAATATCCTATGCCTGTGGCGGAAATGCTAGTCGATTCTGCCGCTGGCTATGAATACCTGAGTATGCTCGATGGTTATTCAGGATATAATCAAATATTCATTGCTGAAGAGGATGTGTCGAAAACAGCTTTTCGATGCCCTGGGGCCTTAGGCACTTACGAATGGCTAGTGATGCCTTTTGGCCTAAAGAACGCTGGGGCAACGTACCAGCGAGCAATGAATACTATCTTCCATGATTTTATTAACACTTTTATGCAAGTATATATTGATGACATTGTTATAAAGTCTGTTTCCAGGAAGAATCATATTGACCACCTTCGACAATCATTTGAAAGAATGAGAGAACATGGTCTGAAGATGAACCCTTTGAAGTGTGCATTCTGTGTGAAAGCTGGAGATTTCTTGGGCTTCGTTGTCCACAAGAAAGGAATCGAAATCAACCAGAACAAGACGAAGGCAATTCTGGAAGCGAAAGCGCCATCGAATAAGAAGGAACTGCAATCTCTGTTAGGCAAGATAAATTTCTTAAGGAGATTCATATCTAATCTAAGTGGGAAAGCTCAGGCCTTTTCACCCTTACTTCGACTGAATAAAGAAGGGTTCGAATGGGGGCAAGAGCAACAAGAAGCCTTCGACAAAATCAAAGGGTACCTCACTAAGCCACCTATTTTGGTGCCTCCTTGTAGCAATAGGAGTATGAGATTGTACATAGCTGCATCCGACAAAACTTTGGGAAGCATGTTAGCCCAAGAGGATGAGAATGGAGTCGAAAGACCCATTTACTATCTTAGTAGAGTTTTGAACGATGCAGAAACTAGATATAGTGAAGTTGAAAAATTGTGTCTATGTCTGTATTTCTCTTGTACAAAACTCAAGCAATATATAAAACCAGTTGATGTGTATGTTTCGTCTCATTTTGATGTTTTCAAGTATATGTTGTCGAAACCTATCTTGCACAGTCGAATTGGCAAGTGGGCATTAGCCTTAACTGAATACTCCTTGACCTTTATGCCTCTTAAGGCAGTAAAAGGACAAGTGGTTGCAGACTTCATAGTCGACCACTCAATTCAAGTTGAGGATATTAATTATGTGGAGATAGAGCCTTGGAAATTCTACTTCGATGGTTCCAGCCATAAAGATGCAACAGGGGTAGGAGTCTTGATTATTTCTCCAGATAAAATTCCAACAACATTCAAGTACAAAATATCAGGTTCTTGTTCGAACAATGAGGCTGAGTATGAAGCTCTAATTACTGGCCTTGAGATATTGTTGGAATTGGGGGCAACTCGAGTCGAAATAATGGGAGACTCAGAGTTAGTCATTAAGCAAGTCACAAAGGAATATAAATGCATAAGAGAGAATCTCATTATGTACTTTGTGATAGCAAATCGTTTATTGAAAAAATTTGAAACGATCAATATTCGACACATACCGAGAGTCGAAAATCAAATAGCCAACGACTTGGCACAGATTGCATATGGGTATAAGATTTCAAAAACGAGATTGCAAAGAGCAATCGAAGTTCGAGAAAAGATAAAAGCAACTTGTCTATCACCAACAGACTTGGAATCGACGAGACTAGGATATGCCGATCAAAGTAACTTCGAAATTTCGTTCATAGATAATTTATCAGAGCAAGATTGGAGGAAACCCATTGTGGACTATCTTCAAAATCCAGGAGCTTTGACAGAACGAAAAACAAAGTACAGGGCGTTGAGTTATGTACTCATGGGTAATGAGTTATTCAAGAAAACGCCTGAAGGGGTATTGCTAAAATGCTTAAGTGAAGCTGAGGCATACGTAGCCCTTTCGACTACGCACGCTTGAGCATGTGGGGCTCACCAAGCAGGCCATAAGATGAAATGGTTGTTGTTTCGACAAGGACTATATTGGCCCACTATGCTGAAAGATTGTGTTGAGTTCGCCAAAGGTTATCAAGAATGTCAAGTCCATACAGGCATCCAACATGTACCAGCAAGCGAACTTCACTCGATAGTGAAGCCTTGGCCCTTTAGAGGATGGGCGTTGGACCTCATTGGAGAGATTCGACCAACATCATCAAAGAGTCAGAAATACATACTGGTAGGCATTGATTACTTTACTAAGTGGATCGAAGCTATCCCTTTAGTCAATGTGGACCAAGAAAATGTCATTGAATTTATTCAAAAGAACATTATCTTTAGGTATGGAATCCCTGAGACGATAACAACTGATCAAGGATCAGTTTTCACTGGTCGAAAGATGCAGGAATTTGCTCAGGAAACAGGTTTCAAACTCCTAACATCAACGCCTTATTATGCACAGGCAAATGGTCAAGTCGAAGCAGCAAACAAAGTAGTGATTGGCTTGATAAAAAAGCATGTTGGGAAGAAACCAAAGAATTGGCATAAGACGTTAGACCAGATTCTGTGGGCTTGTCGAACGTCCCCAAAAGAAGCCACAGGTACAACACCATATAGGCTAACTTTTGGCCATGATGCAGTGTTGCCAGCAGAAATTTGTCTTCAATCTGCAAGGGTTCAGAGGCATTATGATATTCCCTATGAAATTTATTGGAACATGATGTTAGACGAACTGGTGGATTTAGACGAAGAGAGATTGCGCGCTCTTGACCTACTCAGGCTTCAGAAGAAAAGAGTAGAAGACTCTTATAATAAAAAGGTAAAACCTAAGGTATTTTTGCCTGAAGAACTAGTCTGGAAGGTAATTCTTCCCATGGATCGAAGGGATCGAAGCATGGGGAAATGGTCACCCAAATGGGAAGGACCATTCAGAGTTATCCAAACTTTTTCTGGTGGAGCCTATGAAGTCGAAGAGTTAGGTGAAGATAAAAGGCTCTTGAGAGTAAATGGTAAATATTTGAAAAAATACAAACCGACACTCCAAGAGATAAAAATAAAATAATAAAATAACAAGACTAAATTGACCATAAAAAGCCAAAATGGAAATTTTTATAAATTTTAGCCAAGATGGCAATGTTGTCGAATATAGATTACAAAATATGGTTACAAAAGCTGAATCAATCAGAAGGGAACAGAGTTCTTGAGTCGAAGGTATTTGACTTGCTGCAGCTCCAATCTTTTCTTGCACCAGGCATTCTCCTGCACAAGCTTGGCAATCTGAGCGTCAAAACCTTGGGCCTTCTTAGCAAATTCCAGGCCCTGTTTGATTTCAGTTTGACTCTCGGTGTCTGGGACGGTCGAAAGAAGTTCCTCCTTGCGTTTAGTGTTGGCATTTATCTTAGCCTCTATTTCTTCGATTTGTGCCCTGAAGGAAGCATTCTCTCGATCGATGGCATCGACTTCTTCCTGCGTAGATGCTTTTTGCTTCGATAACTCCGCAATTCGAGAAGTCGTCTCCGAAACAGCAGTCCATGCAGAAGAGCTTTTGCCATATAACACCTCAAGCTGACTATTAAAGCCCCTTTGGCGCCTATAATCTGCTGAGACTTGATCAATCATGGAGTGTAACTCCATGATCAAGCCTGAAACTTCTGGAGCTACAGCTAACAAGTCGACAGCATTCAAAACATCCCTCAAGTATGATGGAGCAGTGGGGTCCCCCTCTAAAGCCTTCATCAAGTCCTTCTTGAAAAACTGGGCCTTAACCTTCGCTAAAGCTTCATCAAGAGGAGAGGTTTCAGTGGACTTCCCCGACAGGGTAGGAACCTCCTGACTAGCATCGGACGAACTCTTGCTCTCGATGATTGCGTTGAGATAGCTAACAGGGTCAGTTTGTTTCAAGAGTTCTAAGTCCTCTTTCGACCTGTGCTTCATTGAGGTAACAACCCTTGCAACAGCATTGTCTTGGGTTTGAGGCTGTTGAGTGTTAGTTGTCTCGACTTGTTCCCCTTTGACTCGGATTGGGGCAGTACCAGCGTCATCTTGGTGCCCTTCTCCAGCGTCACCTTGGTGCCCTTCGCCAGCGTCACCTTGGTGCCCTTCGCCAGTGTCACCTTGGTTATCTTCGCCAGCGGCACCTTGGTTTTCTTCGCCAGCATTGCCATGGTCCCCTTCGTCACGATTCTCTTTCGACAGATCCACCACCTGAACCTCTTTTGGCTGTTGTTCTTCCGTTTGAGGATATTCTGTGGGTTGTTCTACCGTCTCAGCGTTGGCCTCATTTATTTCAGTATGGGCTTCGTCATTTTCCAAGCCTTTTTCTTGTGGTCTGCTGAGTTCAGCAGACTCCAGTGTTTCAGAAGTCCTTCGCGGTGAGCTTTCAGTGGTGTCCTGAGAAAGGAAAGAGGAAGAATTTTCAGAAATCGAAAGAGACATAGTCGAATGTAGGTATCTATACCTAAGTTACAAAAACGGTCTAAGAGATTACCTGTAAATTAGCTTCAGCCCCAGGGTTGGAATTGTCGCTTTCGACAGGCTTATTGAGAAGAACGTTTAGTTCCTCCTCCGTTGGCTCCTCAATGATCACTGGAGGTGGCCTGGGCTTCTCCCAGCAACCTTTATTCTAATTGTTCGACCCTCGGGAGCAGGAGCAGGAGCGTCCTTCGTCAGCTTTCGCCTCTTTAGAGGAGCAGGGGGAGAATCACCTTCTTCATCGCTCCCAAATTCGACCACCAGTGCTGGCCGTTTCTTGGGCGAAGGTGCCTAAAAAACCAATGGGAATTCGATTTAGCAATTGCATCGAAAGTCAAAAATCGAAAGCCAGAAGAAAATAATGAAAGTCTGGTTACCGATACAGAAGGCTTCTTCGAAGGACCTTCCCCCTGTTGGTTGGTTGTGGTCTTCACCGGCGCTGTAGTCTTCGCCGGCGGTGGAGGTTTTGTTGAGGGGCCTCCTCCCTATTGGCTTTCTGCAGCCTTCTTGGCTACAGGCTTTCGAACAACTGAAATCAAATAAATAGTTAACAGGCTAGCAGTCGAAAGAGAAAGACAAAGTAATGTGAAAGGATGAACTTACATTTCTTTATTTTGTCCAACACAAGGACAAAAGATTTCCGAAGCTCATCCACGAAGTCCCTCTCGTCGAAAAACACCTCAGCATAATAACTTTTCCACCACTCCTCGAAGGATGGTGAGCAAAGAAAGTTGAGCTGGTAGTCAAACAACGAGAGAACTGTTCGACCAGCATATCTTCCGATATGTTTAGTGGCAGCTTCTTCGGTGTAATCATTGCAGAAGTACAACATAGACTTCTCTCTTGGAAAAATTGGAGAAGGTAGGGTTTGAATAATACCAAACTGGCGAGATACCAGGTTTGGTTGGTATGCAATCAGACTCAAGTGAGTCTTAGAGCTCCTGAATCGAAGAGGCATGATCCTTGGTGTGAGGAACGCCTCCCACATTATTGTATGTTCGTCAACTTGAGGACCACTCGACGTCCTTGGATGTGGCCTTGTGAACCATGCCGGGCCTACCTTCCGTCGAGCAAACGGAGCCATAGTCGAAACAAACTCTTTCCTTCGAGCAAACATCAGAACGAAGTTGGTGAAAGTTTGCTGAAGCTCCAATCCATCTTCCATAGGCGTCAACAGAGCCAGTCTGGTTCCTTCGACGCGTCTGTTCGCTATCTCGGGAGCCTGCTCATTTATTTGAACCTTCTTAGGCAAGAAAGATTCGAAGGTGGCATTGAGCCACAGTTGGAGCAGCCAAAAAGGCCCAGCAAGTAGCAAACTGGCCCTGTTCTCGATAATTTTTAGAAGAGTTGCCCCATTACTAATCGAATCATAGAGGCTAGCCAAAATCAGTTCTGCCAAACAGATATTTTGGCCATGATGGAGTTGAGTGGCGAGACTAACCATCTTCTTGGTCACCTGTAAGGACTTCGAGCAAAATACAAAGCGAGTCAGCCATAAGGCTAGAAACGCTATGTGTTCGACATCCGACACAGCATTTGTCGACCTGTCGTGGTAGTGATTGATGAAGGTGGTATAGGTTGGTTTGGTGGCAGAGAATCCAGTTTGATCCTCCGACATCTCCTCCGGATCGAAGTAGTCCCCGGTGGGTCGAAGGCCAGTGATAGCGGCCACATCGAAGAGTGTAGGAGTCAGCATCCCACAGGGAAGATGGAAAGTAAAATGGGAGTAGTCCCAGAAAAGTAGAGAAGCTATCAACATCTCCGGAGAATAGTTCAAACCTGTCTTCGACAGCATCACCAGGTCGAAAATCCCCATATCTTTCCATATCGAAGCTTGGCGTTTCTCCATCTTTTCCAGCCAAGCAACGTAATCAGGAGTAAGGCTAGGGCCAGACCTGAAAGCCCTAACACCTTTGTTGAAGAAACGAAGGTCGATTTTCTCTTTAGCAGGGTCTTCATTATCCTCTGCATCTTTCTTGGCGCATGCAACCGGTTTGAGTCTCTCAACTACCGGAAAATAACTCTTGATCTTCATGGCCTCAGCAATACTTGGATACAAGGGGCCAGACATAGCAAAGATCTGGTTGGAATATCCAACCGGGATCATAAGGTGGTGTGAGTAAGCATCACGTACGGCGATGTCCAAGGGTTCAGGGACCCTTCGTTGGCCCGTAGAAGTTACTACTGGAGCGGTGACGAAAACCTTAGGTCTGACGTTTCCAGATGGTACGGTAGCGCTAGGAGCACTAGAACCAGATGCCATTGTTAATGATGAGGTTGAAGATGAAGTGAAGGAGGAAAGGTTTTTGCAAAGATGACAAGTTTGTATGAAAATAGAGAAGTCTGAAAGCTAGATGGCGTAAAAAGTCCCACAATGGGGTACTTACTGCTATTTATAGTAGTGGGGGAAAATCCCCAAAACCGAGAACATTAAATTCCATTTAATGTTGCAGGAGATAGTGGGACACGTGGCATCCCCCTGTTGTTTTAGCCGTTCTGCAGAAATAGAGGGACGCAGAGTGCGTCCTCGTTTTTGGGAATTGTCATAATGACAAATTCTGAAATGACGTTTGGCACTGCACGCCGTACTGAAGTGACGTCTTAGGTACGGATAAATGATGGTTTTCTTGGGATTGCCAGTGGTTGGTAGAAGACAACAAAAAGTGCACAATTTAATTTGTGACTAAGCGTGAAAAGACAGGTGTCGAATGGCGTTTCAAAGAATGCCTTTTTCTTTCAGAGTCGAAATAAGGCATTCTTGGGGGGCAATTTGTTGGCTCCTAAATTCGACACCCTTGTTTTATTAATGTCAGCCATTAAAGCTGAAGGATGTTTTCGACTAGCTAGGTCTGTCGAAATGCCCATCGAAAGATGGCAAGGTACTTAAAAGATTTCTTCCAAGGGAGAAGTTGGTTGCCTTCGACGTTGAGGGAGTTTCTCGTCGAAGATGCTTCTCGACGAAGTTGTTCGATGGTTCAGAGTGGAGCAGTTTGAAATTCAAGCGTTTGGAGGGAAAACGGTTTCCAGCGGTTACCAAGTGTGACGTGCGAAGATCTGGAGCGTCGAATGTTGAGAACGTGCCAAGTGGAATCATCTCGAAGCAGTGTAACTGCCTGACGGTTACTTGGGATGTTTTAGTATAAATAGTAGTAGTCATGTAGTTTCTCGCGGGTGTTCACAATTCTATACAAAGTCACTCATATAGATTCGAGTACCCAGCGTGTGAGAAAGAATTATTGAGAAATGTATGTGTGAAACACCAACTTTATTAATCAAAGTCATTTACTTTTCCAGAAATTTACTTGCTTTCCTCTTTACTTTCCTGTCGAACCCTTTCATTTAAAGCCTTATTTACTTTACCAAGTCCTTTCTTCATGCAATTTATTTAAAGCCTCTTCATTTTATTGTCATTTAACTAATATCCAACTTAATGAAAACTTCAAAATCAACCTATGTCCTAGGATCAATCTGATCGATCCTGCGAGTAACCAAATAAGTAACCATTTGGAGGATCAACGGTTGTTTACCAAATACCCAGGTAAACAGAGGGAGAGTAACTTCCACTAAGTTATCTCCATTATATTTAAGGACCACAATGTTGGGATACACTGATCATGAAAATTTTGAAATTTCGTTCATAGACAATCTAGAAGAACAAGATTGGAGAAAACCTGTAGTGGATTATTTACAAAATCCAACGGTTTCAACAGAATGAAAGATAAAGTATAAAGCACTGAGTTATGTGTTAATGGGAAATGATTTATTCAAGAAAACACCTGAAGGTGTGCTTCTGAAATGCCTAAGTGAAACAAAAGCATATATAGCTCTTTCCACCACACGCACTGGGGCATGTGGAGCACACCAAGTAGGCCAAAAGATGAAATGGTTATTGTTTCGACAAGGATTATATTGGCTCACTATGTTAAAGGATTGTGTTGAGTTTTCAAAAGGATGCCAAGAATGTCAAAAACATACAGGTATTCAACATGTGCCAGCAAGAGAACTTCACTCGATTGTGAAACCTTGGCCTTTTAGAGGATGGGCTTTAGATCTCATTGGAGAAATTTGACCAGCATCATCTAAAGGTTATAAGTATATATTGGTGGGCATTGATTATTTTACAAAGTGGATTGAAGCGATCCCTTTAGTCAATGTAGACCAGGAGAATGTCATTGAATTCATTCAAAAGTACATCATATATAGATTTGGAATTCCCGAAACAATTACTACAGACCAAGGGTCAGTCTTTACTGGTCGAAAGATGCAAGACTTTGCTGCGGAAATGGGGTTTAAACTGTTAACATCTACGCCTTATTACGCGCAAGATAATGGCCAGGTCGAAGCAGCAAATAAAGTAGTGATCAGTTTAATAAAGAAACACGTGGGAAAGAAACCCAGAAACTGGCACAAGACGCTATATCAAGTTCTGTGGGCGTGTCGAACTTGTCCGAAAGAAGCCACAGGAATAACACCATTTCGCCTAACCTATGGTCATGATGCAGTGTTACCAGTGGAAATCCACTTGCAGGCGACAAGGATTCAGATACATCATGAGATCCCTTCTGAAGTCTATTGGAGTATGATGTTGGACGAACTAGTTGACCTAGACGAAGAAAGGTTGAAAGCTCTGGATCTCTTGAGACTGCAGAAGAAGCGAGTTGAGAAATCCTATAATTGTAGAGTGAATTCTAAGACGTTTCAGCCTGAAGATCTAGTTTGGAAAGTAATACTCCCAATGGATCGAAGAGACAGAAATTTTGGAAAATGGTCCCCTAAGTGGGAAGGACCTTTTAGGATTGTCCAAGCATTCTCTGGTGGAGCCTATGAGATCGAAGAGTTAAGCTAAGATCAAAGACTTTTGAAGGTGAATGGTAAGTACCTGAAAACGTATAGACCTATACTTCAAGAGGTAAAAATAAGTAATATATAGTCACTGTTTAATAGAGAATGCCAAAATGGAAACTTAAAAATTTCATTAAAAGTGCCAAAATGGCTCTGAAATCATTACAAACAAGTGATTACATAAATGAGAGAAACAGGATTCAAAAGGGAAGATTAGCTTTAATCTGAAGATACTTGATTCTTTGCAATTCTAGCCGTCGATCACATAGAGCTTTCGATTGGTAAAGGGTCTCGAGCTTAGCATCCAGAGATTGGGCTCAATCGGCATGTCTTAACCCTTCAGCCAATTCTTCTTGGCTCTCTGATTCAGTGTTCGCAGCAAGAAGTTCCTCCTTCTTTTTGTCGTTGGCAGCAATTTTAGCTTCCAACTCTGTAATCTGCACCCTCAGTTGAGCATTGTCTCGATCTATCTCCTCGACCGCTTTTTGTCTAGCCTCCTGGGCCTTCGACAAGTCCTTCACCTTAGAAGCTGATTCAGTAGCAGCATGCCAGGCAGCAGCCACTTGACCATTGGCTTCTTCAATCTCACGATTGAGAGTCCTTTGACGGTTATAATCCGCTGATACCTGGTCAACAATGGAGAGTAACTCCAAGATTACACTGGCCATATCCGGAGGAGCAACAAGGAGATCGACAGCCCTCAGGATAGTCTTCAGAAAGGAAGGAGCCGCTGGTTCCCCCTCTAAAGTTAATATCAAATCTCTTTTAAATATTTGTGCTTTAACTTTTTGAAGAGCCTCGTCGAGAGGAGAAGTCGAAGTAGATCTTCCAGATGCAGTTGAGGCGCTATGATCAGAGGAACTTTCTCGACCTTCTAGGATTGCAGTCAGATAACCTAACGGATTTTGCTGTTTCAGCAAGGCAAAATCCTCCTTGGTTCTAGATCCTTTCGAAAGGACACTTTCATTGGCAGTAACAACCACGTTGGCCACTTGCGCAGGAATCATTTCAGTTCCTGGAGGATTCTAGTTTCCTTCAGCAGAACCTTCTCCACCATCATCTCCTGGGACCCCTTCATCCTCTCTTGTTGTCACAGTCTTAGCAACATGAATCCTTTCCTCTTCATTCTCTTGCACATCAACCAACGAAGTCCTAGTCTCTTCGTGACCCCCTACAACTTCTTCTTCTTTATTAACTTCTGCTATGGTTTCATGCTGAGGTTCAGAAGCTTGGTTCACTTCGTCAACTGAGCTTATGAAAGAGCCTTTCGCTAAAGAAGGCCTATAAGTAGGCTCTCCTTCACTATTTAATAAGGTAGCAGATCCGTCGATGGGAGTAGGAACTCGATTGGAAGTGCCAGCAGTGTCCTGAAAAATGAAAGAAGCTCATTTCTTTCATAATCCTCATAAAGAAAAAGGAGGAGTCGAGAAATAAATGATGGTCTGTTGAAGCAAATACCTGGACTAAGATTTCAGCACCAGGACTGGAGTTATCACTCTCGCTAGGATTGTTCAGCCTAGCAGCCACTTCCTGTTCAGTAGGCTCTTGGATAATTAAAGGAGGAGGCCTCACAGCTGTAGTCTTAATCTTGATTTTGGGACGAGGTTCGACGGCACGAACTGGTTTCTTCAATCTTCGTCTCTGCAAAGGAACAGGAGAAGACTCCTCTTCTTCATCGCTAGAGATTTGGATCTCCTGAACCTTCCGTTTTTGGGGGGTAGGTTTCTGAGTACCCAGAAAACCAAGTCGAAGAGATCAGTACCCATGTCATACAATCATAGAAAATAAGGGTATGGAAGAAAGTAAATACCTTGGGAGAGGGGTTGACAGTGGAATCTCCCCCTTTTGTACTCTCAGCAGTCTTCTTCGAGGTGGTTCTCTTGACAGCTAAACATAAGACAAGAAAACTATAGTTAACCGAGTGTTGAAAGACAAATCTGAGGCAAAGAGATAGAAAGAGTAATACCTTTCTTGACCCTGTCGAGAACCAGCTTAAACGCCTCACGTAGGTGGTGGGCGAAGTCCTTCTCATCGAAGAACTCTTCGTCATAATACTATTTCCACCACTCCTCAAAAGTAACAGAACTCAAAAAATTGAGGTTAAAGTCGAACAGGGTCAGTATAGTTCGACCGGAGTACCTACCAATATGCTTGGTAGCAACATCTTCTGAGTAGTCTGCATTATAAAAAAGTTGCAGCTTCTCTCGAGGATAAATGGGTAAGGGAAGTGACTGAGCAATACCAAATTGTCGAGAGACAAGATTTGGTTGATAAGCGATCAAGCTCAATTGATTTTTTGAGCTCTTGAATCTCAATGGCATGATCCTGAGGCGAAGAAACGATTCCCACATGCTCACGAACTCATCAGTCACGTCTTCCTCCTCATTTGAAGGATATGGTCTGGTGAACCATTCTGGACCAACTTTTCGACTGGCAAAGGGAGCCATGGTCAAAACAAAGCGCTTTCGCTCCGCAAGGTTGGAGAAGCCAAAAAGGACCAGATAGCAGCAGGCTCCCCCTGTCCCCTATAACCTTAAGTTGAGTCACACCATTAATGATGGACTCATAATGGTTGGCCAAAATCAATTCAGCCAGGCAAAGGGGATATTTGTGGTGAAGCTGCGTCGTGAGCGTAAGCATTTTTTTCGTCACCTGAAGTGACTTAGTACAAAAAAAAAACGAGACAACCACATAGCCAAGAAGGCTATATGCTCCACCTCTGACACATTACTAGAAGTTTTGTCATGGAAGTGGTTAATAAAGGTGGTGTAAGTGGGTTTTGTAGCAGCAAACCCAATAGCATCCTCAGACAAGTCTTCAGGGTCGAAATAGTCACCAGTCGGTCGAAGACCAGTGATTGCAGCTATGTCAAATAGAGTGGGGGTCATCATACCACAAGGAAGATGAAAAGTGAAATGTGCGCTATCTCAGAAATACAATGAAAATACCAGTATGAGGGGGCAGTAAGGCAATTCTGTCTTCGACATTATCACCAAGTCATAAATGCCCATCTCCTTCCAGATGGAATCTTGCGCCTTCTCCATTTTATTCAACCAGTCTGAATACTCAGAGGAGAGGTTAGGGCTTGATCGAAAGATTCGGTTCCCTTTGTTCATGAATTGGAGGTTGATATCCTCTATAGTCTGAGGGTGCTGTTGGTTAGCCGGAGTAGCGTCTTCAGGGTCATCCCTAGGCTTCTTCACGCAACCTATGGGTCTGAGCCTTGGGTGAGTAGGGATGAAGGCGTGATTCTTCAAGGGATTTTCGACACATGAAGACAACGGACCAGACATAACTTACATGTCTTCACCGTATCTAATAGGAGTGAGGAGCTGAGAATCATATGCTTCTCGCCATTCCTTCGTCATGGGTTCAACAACATACCTATCAATCGAGGAAGGAGAAGGGTTAGTGGAAAAGACCTCTGGTGGTTTATGGACATCATCAGCATTTTTAGGTTGATGATTGTTTGGTGCATTGGAGAGGAAAGCCATTGTTGAAGATTTGGGAGTAAACGAAGTTGACAGTACAAAGTTGTTTGAAAGCAAGAGATTTGGAAATGCTAGAAATGGTAAAAGTTCCAAATAGCAAGGCTAAAAAGTATTTATATCCTTCAGAGAGGGATATGTCTCGTCAAGGCCATTTAATGTTCTGCAGATAGTGGGGCACGTGGCGAAGGGTAAAGCGGTTACCGTGCAGACGTTGGGAAACGTTTTGACATGCTTGCCTAGGTTATAGGAATATGGTCATCATGGCGAGAGTGGTAACAGCAGTTAGAAAAGACATCTTGGAGAAAGTGTAATGATGGTTTTTCAAGAGCATGCAGTTGTTGGAAGACGAAAAGCACACGTCAAAATCTTGTGAACAACTAGAAAGACAGGTGTCAAATGGAAAGATCAAAGAATGGATATTTCTTTAAGCGTCAAAACAGACATTCTTGGGGGGTAATTTGTTGGCTCCCAAATTCGACACTTACTATATTTTGTCTTTTAGACCAAAAAACTGGAATAAACCAAGACAAGAAGAATATTCGACATATGAAATAACTTAGGAGGAAAATCTAAGTTATTTTTTGAATGTTCGACCAGAACTCACCCTCAGGCCTGTTCGACTGAAGAGGACTTATATCCTTCGACAGAGAAAAAATATCTTCGGTTGACACATGATACGAGGGCTATTTGAATTTTGAATTATTGGAGGGAAAGGCAGTTTCGCCAGCGGCTAAGGAGAAGCAACGTGGCTGGAAGCCATAGGTCGAGGGACATGCAGAAGACACTTGTCTTCATCTTAGCGCAGAATGATCCCTCGACGGTTACTTATCTTTAGTATAAATTAGGAAACTTGTGTAGTTTTTGGGGTGTTCAACTATTTGTACTAGTCACTCAAACAATATCCAAGTAACCGCTGCGTGAGAAAGGATAAAACTGAGAAATGTACGTTGGAAACACCTCTTTTTATTAATGAAAGTCTTTTACATTACTTTAATATTATCATGCAAAGTTATTTTTCTTACTTCTTTACCTGCATTTTCTACTTTCCTGTCCATTTTTCCAAAATCTCAAACATCTTTTCTCTGGGTCGAACATGCGTTCTTCCTGCTTATCCGTCTTACATAAAAATTAGCATATGTTCTGGGATTAATCTGATCGATCCCGTAAGTAAACCAAAAATCACTTTCCTTTTTGGAGATCAGCGGTTGTTTACCAAAAACCACGGTAAACAACCGGCGAGTTCAAATTTATGAGCACTTAAGTGTTCAATCCTCTTCTACCTTCAGATCACGAATGGCGGGTGTGATACGGTGGCAGAACCTACTGTTATACTGGTTTGCATTTTGTGTTTTTTGTTCGCAAAATGTCACGGTAAGCAAGAGTCACCACCGACTTTTATTTCATCCAATCGGAAAGGAAAAAAATACAGAAAAAAATCCTTTTTCGAGATTTTGAGTACGGGGGGTAGATTGTAGAAAGGGAAGCTGTTAGCACCCTTTCTATCCATGGTTTTCCATGGGCTCTTAGGTACTTTCTCATCTTTTTAAAATTTCTTGTGTATGTGTTTTGTTTTGAAAATGTTTTACTTCGTGATAACCCTTGTATCAGTCCACAAAGGTGTGACGAAGTTGTTTTGAAAATTGTTTTGAAATGTGTAAGTGTGAAAAGTTTTGATTTGAGCAAGTACCTACTAGCATCTACCTACTCGAAAAAGATCGTTTCTATTCTTGTTTCCTTTAGACAGCGCTATCCCACTAATGAGAAATAGGTAGCACATTCGTTGGAGTTGTAAGGGTCAATTCGAAAGGGACGTACAATCACTAAAGCAATGTTAGGATAAATTAGTAGTAACCCTAGAGTCTTAAGATCTTATTCGAGGCAATATTTCTGAGGCAACATTTCCGAGGCAACATTCGAATGGGACATTTTGATCTTTTTAGACTGGAGGGAAACCACTAAGACACCCTATGCTTAATGATCGCTTACCGAAGGCAACCTAAGTGAGAGTATACCATAAGAGTGATATGTGCGAGTGATTTGTTTTCAGTTATTTAATCTTTGCACATTAGGGTTTTCTAACCGTATTAATTTGTCATGCATTCTTGTCATACAATCCTATTATCATACATCTAGACAGTTAAATATTTACAGAAATTAAAAATGCGAGAAAGTAAATCTACGCTATTACAAGGCTTCGGGGAGGGGGATTAATTACATATCCAAAACCCCGGGGGGAAAGCGATAATTGAAAGCCCTAAGTTAACTATTACAAACCATGAACAGTTACAAAAATATTGGCAAAAATAATTAACAAGCGCGCGACGAATTAAATACGAGGCGATTAGGGTTTTGACCCTTGACTAAACCTAATTGCAACTGATAAAAATGTTTTTTTCTCATGTTTTGTTATTTGAGAAAATAATGAAATAATTGAATTAAAAGAAAATCCTAAGTTCTAATTAATTTTAAATTAATAAAAATAAATAAATTCAATCTAAAAACCTATTTTTGTATTTTTTTTATTTATTTGAGAAAGGAAGAAACATTAAATCAAGCATTAACCTAATTTTCTTATTGAATTTTAATTGTGAAAGAAATTAAAAGTGGCCCTAAATTAATTAAACTAATTAATTAAAAAAACATTTATTAAGAAAATAAATTTTTTTTTGTGTTTTTTGAATCGTTAATTTAATAAAATAATTTTTGTGTTGATTTAAAAAAACAAAATAATTAAAGAAAAGGAATTAAAGAAAAAATGGAAAATTAACCAAATGAGCCTGCTGTCAGCAGATCTGGTTATGGCTGATGGATCCAGAAGATGGTGACCCTCAGAAGATGGGGGCACTGGATCTGATCCTGGCTGGTGAATCCAGAAGATGCTGAACCTCAAGAGGTGCATGTGTGCTGGATCTGGTCATGGCTGGTGAATCCAGAAGATGCTGAAACTTAGGAGGTGCATGTGCTGGATCTGGTTCTGACTGGGATCCAGAAGATGATGGCCTGCACGTGCTGGATCTAGTTTTGACTGGGATCCAGAAGATGATGGCCTGCACGTGCTGGATCTGGTGAAAACAAAGGAGAAAAAAATACCACAAGCTCACACCTGGAATCGAACCCAGAATCCCGAGCTTCTGATTTCCTTCTTCTGACCAACTGCGCTGGATGTTAACTTGTGAACATAATGAAAACAAACAATATATCAGAACAAACAAGTTTCTGGCCAGAATAACGCGCCAGAATTTAAACTAGCCAGTCAGGTTGTGACACGTTGTTGTCTTCTTCTTTGGAACCATCGTTTTAGACTCTGAACCTTTACCTACAGGCGCAGGTCTGTTGCTGAAACTCGTGTCATTCAAGAATCAAGCATATGCAATATAAATTCAATTGGGGACCATGGATCAGCTAGGTTTGAAACTCTGATCATCATGGTACCCATTATCAGGCCTAAATTTGCTCGAAAATCAAACCCCGAATTGGAGCACGAAACCCTAACAATGGCAAAACTTGTTCCTTCACTATAGCTTAAATCAAACTATCCAGAAACATAGCAAACATGAAGATGAATACAAATACGTAATTTAAACATGCTGAATATGCAAGAATTACAGTAATTGAAGGTGGATAATTTTGCAAACCGTGAGAATGCTAGGCATTGATTCTGGATGTTCTGATGCCTGTGAACGATTGGGAATGCTTCCTGAGACGTCCTGGAACAGGTTGCTAGCCTTGAATTGTTCTCAAAGGTCCTCTATCCTGAAATCAGAACTTCACTTTTTGTCAAGATTCTTGAGTTTTATTCTTACAGTCTCACGCCTCCAGCCTCCTCCTTTTGTTCTACCCAACTTTCTTATATAACCTAGAGTGAATTAGGTTAACAAACATGGATTAAATTTTTGCATTTATCCAAGATTTGATTTGATTTTCAATGTATATGATATCTTTCTATTTTCATGCCAATCATGCCTTTCTTGTACCAATTGGCATTGATATGATTTGATTCTGATACGCCAGCACTATGAACTCGTGATTATGTTCATAAATCCAAACAAAACAAATCTTTGCTATCATTTACCAATTATTTGATTTAATTCAATTTTTAATAAATAAAAAATCAAAATAAAATAAATAAATAAGAAAATAACATGTGAATGCACATTTGGGTCGTGGACCACATTATGAGTGAAGTGCAAGCATAAAAAGTTAGGTCCATTTAGCAAAAAAATGCAAATTTGAGCATATTTGACTTTTGGAAATTTTGCAAAAATGGTCAACTTGGTCAATGCATAACTCTCTCAATTTTGACCCTAGAGGGGTGTTCTTGGACTTTTTAGAAATATTAGGATGTCCTCTAAGAAACCCTTTTGGTCTCATCTCAATTTAGTCTTCCATGTTCATTTATGTAGCTTTGACCCAAAAGGTGTTTTTGTTGACTTTTCAAAATGACCTATAATGTCAAAATTCATATCTTTTTGTGAGTGCATATTCTGAACTTGGGATATGAATATGAATTGAAGGGAGTTGCATCCTCTTCAAAATGAGCTTTGGATGAGTCATTTCTGATAAAGTTTGAGAAAGTTATGCTTGGTCAAAGTTGAGTTGACTTTTCCTACAAAACCCTAATTTAGCAACTTTTGGGTTTTGATGAATTTTGAGCAATCCTTGAGGAATCATGATCAACCCTTGATCAAATGATGGATGATACTTCAAAATGAGGATGTTGACCAAAAATCTTGAAGTTTGACTGTATGTGGGCCATAGTTGACTTTTGAACTAACATAGTTGATTTCCAGGCATTTGAGCAATTGACTGAGCAAACTTCCTCCGCAAGGCTTGAAACTTGATATGGATGATCTTGAGAAAATATTAGGACAATGGTGAGCATTTGAGTCCTTTTTGGTTCACACATCTTGATGAAAATAGAAACCCTAATTTGAGATAGACTGCCTTAGGAGAGAGTTTGTCTGGTCAACTCTTGAACTTCCTTGAACAATTTGGGGACCTCACTTGCCATGTGTTGAGAAATATGGGAGGGAAAATTTTGGGGTACAACCGTGGGCATGCCAATTTAACTCTTCAGGTTTAAGAAGATTGAACAGGGGCAGCTGTTGTACCCCAAAATTTTCCCTCCCATTTTTTATTCAAAACATGTTTCTAGAGTTCTCAATTGCGCAAGGCTACTCAAGAATTGATCAGATGAACCCTCCTCCTAAGCAATAGCCTACAATTATGGTTTTATTTTTCTCATAGGAAATTGGACTTCTAATGCCCCAAGTGGATTTCATGGTTTCTCATATACTTCAAAGAATCCTCATATCAAGTTTCAAGCCTTACGTCAAAAATTTGCTCGGTCAATTGTTCAAATGATTGAAAATCAATTATAATGGGTAAAAAGTCAATTATCGTTAACTTACAGTCAAACCTCAATATTTTTGGTCAACATTAAAATTTTGAAATCACATTCATCATTTGATCAAGGCTTGATCATGATTCATCAAGAAAACTCAAGATTCATCAAAAGTCAAAAGTTACTATATTAGGGTTTTCTTTAGGAGAATTCAACTAAACTTTGACCAAGCATAAATTTCAGATACTTCATCAGAAATTCTCAACCAAATCACATTTTGATGAAAATTCAATTCTCTTCAACTTTGTCTCTCTAAGCTCAAGTCCAAAAAATGCTTCATTTGAGAGATATGGACCAAAATATTACAGGTCATTTTAAAAGTCAACAAAAAGACACTTTTTGTCAAAGCAATTTACATCAAGATAAATTCTTCAAATGGAAAAATTACCAACATAGAGATTGTAGGGTACATCTTGAGGTTTCCAAAAAGTCCAAGATGATCTACATATGACAAAAATTGAGAGGGATGTGATTTGTGCAAGTTGGGAAATTTTGAGAAAATTCATGAAATCCAATTTGAACAAATTTGAATTTTTGGGCTAATGGGCTTATCTTTTAAGGTCCAAACGTGTTTTTGAACTCATTATATACTCCTAAGTCCATTAATTTATTTTTATGGTTTGTATTTCTTTTTATTTTGATTTTTATTCATTTAAAAGCAAAATAAATCAAATAAAATATCAAATAAATGATACAAGGTGTGAGGATCTATTTTGAATCAAATCATGAGTCCAATATCGCATAATCATGCTAAAAAATCGTAAGAGATCATGAAGATTAGATTTGGCACAAGATTGAGCTAAAAAAGATATGTTTCCATGCAAAAAAAAAATCAAATCAAATATTTTGTCATGAAATACAAAGATTTGATTTATGTTTGTTGATCTAATTCATGGTGTTGTACCCCAAAATTTTCCCTCTCATATTTCTCAAGACATGTCAAGAATCATCTCCAAGTTGTTCAAGATGGCTCAAGAGTTGGACAATCAAATCACCTCCTAAGGCAGTCAATTCAAAATTAGGGTTTTGTGTTGCATCAAGGTCCTTGCATCCAAAATGACCTCAAGTTCTCCCCAATGTCCTAATATGTTCTCAAGTTCATCCATGTCAAATTTTAAGCCTTGCAGAGGAAGTTTGGTCAGTCAATTGCTCAAGAGGTCCAAAAATCAACTATGCTAGGGCAAAAGTCAACTGTGACCTATGGACAGTCAAACCTCAATTGTTTTTGTCAAAATTCTCATTTTTAAGTATAATTCATCATTTGATCAAGGGTTGATCATGATTCATCAAAGATTGCTCAAGATTCATCAAGATTCAAAAGTTGCTAAATTAGGGTTTTGTAGGAAAAGTCAACTCAACTTTGATCAAGCATAACTTTCTCATACTTTATGAGAAATGACCCATCCAAATCTCATTTTGAATAGGATTCAATTTCCCACAATCCATCTTCACACCCCAAGATCAATAAAGGCACTCACAAGAAGTTACAAATTTGGACATTATAGGTCATTTTTGAAAGTCAACAAAAACACCTGTTTTTCCAAAGCTTATAACTTGAGAATGGAATATCAAAATGATATGATACCAAAAAGTTTGGTTATAGGACATCTCAAGGTTTCTAAAAAATCCAAGAACACTTCCAAAAGTTCAAAATTGAAGAAGTTATCCATTGTTGAAGTTGGGCATTTTTCCAAAAGTGCTTTTCCACTTGATTTGGTCTTGTCACACCACACATGTGTCCCATCTTCAATGTTATGACCAATCATTTATTTTTCTATTTTATTTAATTTTTATTGATTTAATTCATTTTAAATCAATATTAATTCAAATAAAATCCAAAAATTAATGGAATGAGATCTTTGTGACCATTACAGCTTTCAAATACCAAGATACACCTGATCAAATTCGTATCAAGCATTGTTGTGAATAAAATATCAGATTTGGTACAATTTTGGAAAGTTTATCAATGGTGATCATATCAAATCCCAAACCTTGAATGCACATGGATTGAAAGCCCAACTCTTGACCTAATTCATTCCCATATACACACACAAGCTGTACACATCAAGAACACGACCTGAAACTGCAAGAAATGGCCAAACAAAAACTGAAAAAAAGTGTGAAAAAGTGGGAGATCGAATTCTTGTTTGGAGGTCAATTCAACCCAAAATCTCAACGTGGTGTTCTTGCTTGCAAACCCCTGAAGCTATAGCAATCAGAACCAAGTCCTCTCGTTGCCTGAAACGCCTTGTAAGTCGTCACGAATATGGCCCTGTACATGGAATCTTGAATCGTTTTTCTTGCATCTTTTTGCCAATTTTCTTGTACCATCATGCTTAACGTTTAAATTCCAACATTTCTGCATTATTCAATTTGATTTTTGTAGCCTGTAAGGCCCTACCCGAAACTAGGGTTTGGGTTTCTTGTTTTTAGGTGTTTTGATTTCAGGGAAAATTGAAACAAGCCATGGCCATGGATGGATTCAGGAGAACGAGGCGAGCAAGATGATGGTTTTAGTTTGCATTTTTGTGACCTAGAATCCATTATAGGATGATGCCACGAATTTTGTTGCGGATTCAAATCCGCAGGAAAATATATCAGGACCATTGGAGAAGACGACTAGGTGTCCTCTCTTGATTGGCCAGTTTTGAAAATTCGCGTTTGTTTTATTTTTTATTCAAGCATAATTGTTTGTTATACATATAATACTCCTTGCTTATTCTATTAAACAAAAGAACACATAACTCAGTTGGTGGAGGCGCTAGTGGATTGTCCCTTGGGACCTGGGTTCGAATCCCAGGTCCCCCAAAACGCTTATTATTATTTTCTTTCAGCTATCCCAGTACACCCTCAAGCATAGAGACGACCATGCTCCTCAAAGATCCACCTGCCAGATGGCCTGCAAATCAAATCCAATGGCTCAAATGGAATATCCACCATGGACTCTAGTCAACAAGCATGCATTGGATGGGAAAAGTCAAACAAGGCTTGGACGTATTGGGCCTCATAAATGCTATTTTCACACTCAAATTGAGCCCAACACCCCCTTTTGGTTATTTCTTTTCTTTTAATATTTTATTTATCTACTTGTTTTATTTTTATTCTTAATTAATTACTAACCAAATAATTAATATTTTTCTCAATAAAATCAGAAAGCATAAAAATATTATTATTATTAATTTCATTATTTATTTTTGTAAATAAACTTTAATCAATTAATTTAGTTTTAATTAGGGACAATTTTAACATTTTTGCAATAAATTAAAATTAATTAGAATATTAGGTTTTAACAATTTTGACCATTTTATTTTTATTTCCTTAAATATTAAAAATCCAAAAATATATTTTTTCATTTGATTAATTAATTAACTTAGGTTTAATTTAATTTAATTCAAAAATAACAAAAAACATACTTTCTTTCAAAAAAGGGTCAAAACCATAAAATATACGCCGATTTAATTTTCTCGCACGCGTTTCATTTTTTATCCAATTTTGTAATTGTTTCCCAGTATGTAATAATTAATTAGGACTTTATTTATTTATCATTTTATTTTTACTTTCCGCAATTTAAATTAAAGGGTTTGTTTTTGGCGATGTAAATACCCGACGCCTTGTAATAGCTTAGATTTAATTTCCCGCAATTTAATTTCCGCAACTATTAACTGTTAGATATTTGATAAATAGGGAATGCATGACAAGATCCAATGTATGAACCTAAAATCAACATAGCTCACCATTGACATGTACAGATAAAATTAACCGAAATAACACACCCGCACATGCGCACTCTTAGGGTACACCTCACTTGGTTGCCTCGAATGTGGTCATTGAGTATAGGAAGTTTTAGAGGTCGCCCTCTTGTCCAAAGATCATAAGTTGCCTCGAAACGGTTGCCTCGGAAAAATGATCTAGGATAATAGGGTTACCGCTAAGGCGTCCTAACATTGCTTTAGTGACCACACGTCCCTTAATCGAATTGACCCGAAAACTACAACGACGATGCTACCTACTCCTCAATAGTGGGATAGAATTGTCTAAAGGACATTTGTACAGATTAATTCCTTTTTCGAGTAGGTAGATGGTTCTTAAGTACTTGCTCCTTTTAAAACAAAACAAAACTTTTCGCACCTACACTTTCTTCAAAACAAAAACTCTTTTCAAACCCACAAACACAAAGAAAAGCAAACTTTTGAAAACACAATGAGCAAGTACCTAAGAGCCCGTGGATAACCACGGATAGAAAGGGTGCTAACACCTTCCCTTTCTATAATCTACCTCCCGAACCCGAGAAACATCTCAAAAGGGAATTTTTTTGTGCTTTTGTCCTTTCCTTGTTGGATAAAATAAAAGACGGTGGCGACTCTTGCTTACTACAACATTTTGCGAAAACAAACGCAAACGCGAACCAGCATTCCAAAACAGCCAGTTCTTATTCCCACAGATCACAAATGTCCTATAAATAGAGAACATATTCATACAAGGGGATCACGAAATTGCCTCCAAAGAAAGTCTCGAGAAGAACCCTAAAAAATCTCAAAATCTCAACTTTTGTCAAAATTAGGGAAAACTTGAAATCAAAGATTCAGCCATCTTCAAGGCCAAGCGACCATTCAAATCAATTCCTGAGGTACCATAAAGTAAGTTGGGATCATTCTTGATGATCAAAAGTTCCTGAAACCTACATTCCATTCATCGCTGGTTTCATATTTTTTTTGTGAAATCCATATTTTAATATTCATGACGCTTTGATTGAAACTAACAATTCTAATGTGTTCCTGAGATGAATTAATGCAGGTTTCACATATATTATGCAGCGCCTATTCTCAAACACCAACAAGCGCCTGGCTTAGTGGCAAGCGATGCAGTAAAAAGCCAAAAGGGCGTGGATTCAACACCCACCCCGTGCAGTTTTTTCTTTCTATTTTTGCCTTAACCTAATTTCTTTCTTTTTTTCTCTTTTCTAACCCTATTTTTTATTAACCAATCATTAAACTAACCTAAATTTTTTACTAATAAATTAGGATTAGGTTTTTTTAACTAATATTTAATTTTCATGATATATTAAATTAATTAACATTTTTCTTAATATTAAAATTAATTAAATTAGGGTTCTTTTAATCAATAATCAATTTTTGACATTTTTTTATTTACTAATTAATTATGCTAAATAATATTTTCTTAAATTTTAAAATCAATTAGAATTTAGGTTTTAATCACTATTATCATTTAAATTATTTTCTATTTAAATACAAAAATATAAACTTAGGTTTTATAACATTAAAACATTTTTCTAAAAATTTTCTTTTTTCTTTTTGCTATTTATTTTCTTAGAAAAGTGTATAAGTTGCACTCTTTAATTATAATAGCTTAGATTTATTTTCTCACACTTTTCTCTATTATGTATCTTCTCTCAGGATGTAATAGTTTTAGGGTTTACTTTCCCGCATTTGTATACTTATGTAGCTCTCCCAAAGCTATGTAATACCTTAGGGCTTTACATTCCACACTTTATTTTTCTGTACATATTATTTAACTGCTAGTAATTAGAGTTTGTATGACAAGACTAAAACCAATCTAGAAAACCCTAATCTCAAGATAAAATAACTGAATCAATACACTCTTCACACGTGCACCTCTAGGGTACCCTCTCCTGTTGCTTTACGAAATATCAGTCACGTCCCTTGAAAGTAGGGATACTTTAGCAAAATACCCTCGATCAAATCATCATCATACAAAAGATCATAGTCCCTCAATATCCCTCGAGTTTCCTACAAAAAAATGATCTAGTCCCTCGAGTTTCATACGAATAATATGATGATAGTTCCTTACGAAATTGCTAAATTATCCTTACATGTTGCCTTCGATGTCCCTTTGTTTGTCCCTTCACATCCAATAAATGGGTATACCTACCAACTAATGGTATGAATGGAAGTATCTCTAAAGGAGAAAGAAAAGAATAAGAACGACCTTTAGTGGGTAAGGAACTCTTAATCGCTTGCTCACAATCTTTTCTAAAAGAAATTTTTTACACATCACACTTTCAAAAAAATACTATTAAACACTTTGTGCGCATTCTTGAGGACTGATATAAGAATTGTTACAAAGTTAGCCTTACATTGGAAAATTTCAAAATATTTTTCAAACACACACAAAAGCCAAAATTTCAAAGTGAGCTAAGCGATTAAGAGCCTGTAGATAACTATAGATGAAAAAGGGTGCTAACACCTTCCCTTTTCATAACTTACCTCCCGAACTCAAAATCTATCAAAGGTCTTTCCTATTCTTTTCACATTTCCTAAATATTGGAAAAAAGAAAAGTCGGTGGCAACTCTTGCTTTCCATAACATTTGTGATTAAACACAAAAATAAGTCAGTTCTCCCACCGTATTATATGTACTGTCTCAAGAAAAGGTTTCTTAGAAAACCAAGTTCACCTTACTCGAACCCTGAATCCACCTTGCTCGTATTTGGGACAAGTCACCAATCCACCCTGCTCGGATAGTAACTTGCCTCTTTCATCAACAACAACGACATCATTAATGCATGTCAAAATACTTCAATGCAAAAACAACACAATGTTTAAAGTTTCCTCCTGACAATAAACAAAACATGCATTAACCCAACGATAATATCTTCTCCTACTCGAACTATTATTCACCAACACAATAACAACATCAAAATTATAGAATAATCTCAAAGTAACATCATCAACATACCCAACCCAAAACATTGCATATTTCACAATTCAATATATAATTAATTTAAAACATAATTATATACAACATCACTTAATTAATTAACATAAATCATACTCATACGGTAGCATGCTAATATCACCACTTACATAATCAACACAATCATATTCGAATAATTATTTAAAATATCAAACAGAGTCGGAATCAAGTAAATGAATTTGCCCTGGAAAGCTTAGAGAGTCTACTTTAAGAATATGACTTTTATTTTAGGACTTAATACACAAATTGATTCTTTTTAATCAAATAACAAGAATGAGTACTCACATCAGGCATAATGTTTTTCCTAACTACAAAATGGTGCCAAAAATTATATATTAATGAGAAAATTATGAAAATTACCAGTTGAAAAGATCACTAAATCCTCTTTCTGACGTAACTGACCTCACTCCAAACGGACTCACGAGACTCCTATTACACTTGAAACAAGCTGACCAACACATGACCAAAATCACCAATATTTATGATATAGAAATCAGAAAACCTCTATTGTTGTAGCATTCTTTGAACAAATTTCTCCACTTAGACATAAATATTATCGCGTTAGCTTTATAACACAAATGAAGAAGCCTCAAACAGACTTACATAACTCAAGATATGCACGAAACTAGTTGATCAACAGTCTCCTGAATTTTCTTGTGACTCCATTGTGAGGGCAAAAGTGAAAGAACTGAGTTTTAATGATTGTCAAAAACCTATCTGGGCAAATATGTCTTGCTTCAAACAGGTGCAAGTGAGAAACATCAAAAACAAGAATTTATCTCAAAACAGATTGCATGAGTCGGCTCATGGATCCTTAGGTCGGCTCATGAGAAGAAGTTTTTGGCTTGGAAACATACGAGAAGGCACACGCCTCCTCTATGCGTCGATGCATGGTTCTGAGAGAACATGAGCCGACGCATCAGAGAATGAGTCGGCGCATAACTGAAGGAATTTCAACCTCTCTCGCTCGGGAAGGCACACACCTTCTCTATGTGTCGACACATAGTTCTGGGAAAACATGAGTCAGCGCATAAAAATAATGAGTCGGCGTATAACTGAAGGAACTTCAACCTATCTCTCGCTCGGGAAGGTGCACACCTTCTGTATACCCTGCATGAGTCAACACATCGCTAAATTGTCTTATTTTTCTGCTATGTTGTTACATCATGGGAATGACTTATAAATATTGTTTTGGCCTCTGCTTTACCAACAAGAAAAAGTGAAAGATATACACAAGAGTTCTCTTCATCTTCAACCTCTCATCAATTATCAACAACTACACACAATCATTTTTGTTGATAAAGTTCTTGAGATTGTCTTGGTAACTTTCAAATTGAAAGTTCAATTTCAGATTTGGGTAGAGATCTTTGTGGGTTTTTTCTTGAATAAAACCATTGGGGTTTTGTCCTCCAAAATTGGGGGTTTTATCACAAATCTTTGCTTCATTGAATTCAGCCGAGCTAAGGGATTGGAAGACCGTGGATTGTTTAATCGGGTAGCAGTAACCGGAGGATCGTGAAGAAGGATTTGTGGCGTTATTTTCTTGAGTACAAAACCATTCAAGGTAGAAGGAGTGTTTGTTCAATATTTGGCATACTTGATTCATCTGGAATCAAGGGAAGACGAGTGCAACGTATAAGATTCATCAAGTGATTTTGAATTGTGGTGATTGTATCTTCTATTACAAACTTTGCAAAATTAATTTCATATCCTAATTCTAGATTCTAGAATTGGGGGCAGAGTAGCCCACACGAGGACAACAGGGTGAACTGCCTTAACATATACCGTGTCCATTTTAGTTTTCTGCATTTGATTTCTATCTTCTTAAATTTGTGAGGTATCAACTTTCTCATTCATACAAAAATAATTGTAGTGATAAACTAAGATTTAAAACTCACATAGCATTCATTCGAATTGCTATAATCACTACAATTTAAGTATAATTAAACCTTGTGTAGTACGTACACCAAGTGTTTGGTGAATTTACAACTCACAAATTTGCTTTATCTTCTCCACAACTAATTGGTAATAACTTACACCTTGTTAAACTTGCTAAAGCGATTCATCATATTCATTTTTAATTGTGATTCTATTCTCATCATTTTCATCAAGTTGGTTCGCATACCCGATCTTTCCAATACGTAAAGTTTAAATGATCAGATTCAAGGTTTTCGCTCTCTGATAAAAACAATTTTACAAAACGCGCAAAAATTTTAAAGGGATCTATTCAACCCCCCCCCCCCCCCCCCCACTTCTAGATCCGTCACATTGTCTAACAAGTGGTATCAGAGCACCAGTTTATCCAGTGCTTCACATACAACTTCTAGAAATGGATTGTGATCTAAAAGGGGTGTACAATAGAGAACCCGTTTTCACAGGTGAAAATTATAGCTATTGGAAAGATTGTATGCGTGTCCATGTCACGTCTATTGATAGGATGGGCCAGTTGCAATAACTATGCAAAATGCTGCTGGGATAACCATTCCTAAACCGGAAGCACAATGGGATGAAAAAGATGAGAAAAATTATGACTATGACTGGAAAGCACGAAACATGCTCATAGAAGCTCTAGGAGTTGATGAGTATTTTCGGGTCTCACATTGCGCTACAGCTAAGGAAATGTGGGACGCTTTGCAAGTCACCCATGAGGGCACAAACGATGTAAAATTGGCTAGAATCAATACTTTGATGCAAGAGTTTGATCTCTTTCGCATGGAGCAAGGTGAAACCATCGCCGACATGCAAAAGAGATTTTCTCATATAATGAATCGCTTGCATACACTTGGTCATGTAATTGCCAATTCTGTTTCTACTAATAAAATTTTGAGATGTCTTACCAGGGATTGGAAACCTAAAGTTACGGAAATTAAGGAAGCCAATGATCTAAATACTTTGGATCTCACAACACTATGGGGTAAGCTTCAAGAACATGAGCAAGAGCTTATGAGCCTTGGAAAGCATGAAAAGAAAGAAAAGAAGGAAAAGTCAAGGGACTTGGAAAAGAAGTCTATAGCACTAAAAGCTTCAAGCTCCAAGTCATCCACCTCAATTTCGTGTGAAAGTGAATCAAGTGATGACGATGAGAGTTTGGATGAGGATATGGGTTTGTTCATAAGAAAATACAATAGATTTCTCCGGAAAAACGAAATTCAGCATTCGGATAATAATCTAATCAATTATAGACGCCACTCTCAACCAAGCAAGCAATATGAAAGTAAGAAGCCTAAGTCACGCGGATCATGCTACCATTGTGGCAAACTGTGTCATTACAAGCCGGATTTCCCCTATTTGAAGAAAGACAAAGCCAAGACCAAAAATCAAAAGAAACCAACCAAAGCTAGAAGGGCATACATTTCTTGGGAGAGTGATAGTGATTCCTCAAGTAAATTTTTCTCAAGTGATGAAGAAGAAACGGTCAACCTTTGTCTCATGGCTCATCATCATAAGAAAAAGAATGTAATTCATGCTAAGTATGATCATGTTGATAAAATGTCTTATTTAGAATTGTTAAATTCCTTTAATATTTTACATCAAGAGGCAAAGGAAGTCTTTAAACACTTAGCCTCAAACCAGAAAATCTTTTTATATCTAGAACAAAAGGTCTCCAATTAAGAAAAGGAATTAGAAGCTCTTAAAGCATCTATGATAGAAAATATTGAAGGAAAATGTGAAAAAGAAGAGAGACCTTGGTTTAATTTTCATGGATGTGAAACTTGTCATATTTGGCAAAAAGAAGTTAGAACTCTCAAATCCAAACTAGACAAAGCTTTACAACCTGAGATTATGTTTGCTATTGATCGCTCAAACATAAGAAAAAGTATGATTAATCCATATCAAAAATATACCTATGAAGTAAGGGATCAAGATAGCAAGAGTAGATCTCACTTAGATATGTCTTGCCTATATTGTTGCAAGAAGGGACATACCATTAGTAAATGTCGATTTAGGAGACTTTTAGTTCCTAAAGGCATATATCAATGGTTCCCAAAAGGCAAAAAATGTTCAACTCACACTCAAGGACCCAATGAATGTTGGGTATTGTTGTACCCCAAAATTTTCCCTCTCACTTATCAAGAATTTTGCTCACAAGATCTCCTAGACTCAAGACTACACTAGGGTTTGATCAACTCAAGACACCTCCTCATGCACTGATGACCAAAATTAGGGTTTGAGTTTGCACAAGGATTTTTGGACTATCAATGCTTCATATGATTTTCAAGGATCATTATGGATCCCCAAGATTACTCATGTCAAGTTTCAAGCTTTGGATCACACTTTTGATCAGTCAATTGAACAGATGACCTAAAAATCAACTGTATAGGGGGAAAAGTCAACCATATCCAATTTACATTCAAACTTCATAATTTTTGTTGCACGTAAACATTTTAGACCCATATGTATCATTTGATCAAGTTTGGACCATAATTCCTCAAGAAATTTGATCAAATCTCCAAAAGGAAAAAATGGTCAAAATTAGGGTTTTGACTGGGAAAGGGAAATTTCTGATTTTTAACCTAGTAAATGATCAATTGGTTTAAGGCATGATCTCAAAAGTCCAATTGCATAATTTTGACCTAATGACATGATTTAAAACATTACAAGTACATTGGATTAACAGATGAATTTTGCAGTCAACTGATCAAAAGTCAACTGTATAGTGAAAAGTCAAACTTTGACTTTTTAGTCAAATTCAAGTGCCAAAGATCATAATCCATCAAAACATGTCAAAATGTGAAACTTATTCACCAAGAAATCAAAAAGTCAAGATTTCATTTTGAAAAGTCAAAATTTTTAAACTTAGAAATTTTTCTAAGTGTTGGAAATTTCTTATTTTTTCATAACTTTGATCCAAATTTTCACCATGATGCAAGATGATTCAAGAGAAACTTCCAACATGAAAGTTGTATATCTCCATGAAATATAAAAATTTACTTCACATAACTTCTCCTATAAATTCTTGGATCTCAAGTTATAATTTTGTGAATACATGCTCATGAACTAAAAAGACGTAGTAAAATTCTGCCCTAGTTAGGCAGATTTTTGACCTAACTTCATGGAAATTTTTCACATAGTTCCAAGTGGAATCTTCAAAATCAATTCAAAGATGATTTATAGATCACATTTCAAGATTTCCAAAATGTTAAAGAAATCCTTGAGATCATTCTTGAGTAGCGAGAATCGAAGAGATGAAGTTAGGGTTCCATTCTTGTTTTTCAAGCCATTTTCATGATGAACATTGGATCCAATCTTCAAGCATGCTGTACACATCTCACTTTGCAGGCTTCTAACTTGAATTTCACTCCATAATTAAGTTTTTTCACAGCTGTTGGAAGCTTTAATCCAAGCATTCAATGAATTGTACAAGTATAATTCCATTTTGGAAAGAAAGGCAACATTGCCATTTTAGAAAAGCAAGCTTTATGCAAAGTCAGCTTGCATTGAGCCTTGCATTTGTTCTTTCTGCACAAACACACTCTACATAATCAGAACAAGTGTGTTTAAAGGTTTCATCCACCCTACAAGCCTTGTACCTTGCCTTGGAACAATACTTGTCAATGTTGCTTTAAAAACAAGGCAAAATCCATAACATGTGATCTCTTGTTTTCTAATCATTTCAAAACCTCTAACCCTTTGCTTATATTTAGGGAGACTATTTGCAACATAAGACATGTTTTTGAGAAGCCCTAAAACACCCTCAAGCCTTCATAAGTCAGAACTGGCCAAAACTCCAATTTTTGAGCTTCAAACATCCATCTCCATTTCCACTCGCGCGTTTCCACTTTTAACCATCCAAACACTTCACATACATCATATAGAACTCATCTCAACACCTGTTACACTTCTGTAACTTCATCTTCATCATCCACCATTTTCAAAAATCTCAATTACAGTTGGACTTGAGTAGAGAGTTCCAGCTAGTTTCAGAACAAAGTAAGGCTTGCAACACACTCAAGGAGGCCCAGGCAAGCTAAACAGATCCTCAGGCCCTCTCAATAATTACTCAAACTCCATTCACGACTCCAGCTGCAAGAGGTAAATTTTCAAACTTCTATCTCTTCATACAAGAATCATTTGATCCTGAATTGTGAAAACAAAATGTAGATATCTTTGCTCTAAAGCTGACCATGTTCATAGTTCCCATTTATATTGACTGTGTATAGAGAATTTTGGATTTGAAATTTCTAAGAAAAATTAGGTTTCAATTTAGGGCCAGCAAAATTAGATTTTATCTTTGACTTTTAGCTTACATAAGTAACATGGTTGAATTCGTGGGAAGAAACACCACAACTTTCATGTTTGAACTTTCCATTTTTGTGGAGAGATGAGGAAGATACAGGTGGTCTGGCTAGGCGTGGGGTTGAAGATGAAATTTCCTTCAGAAAGCAGTTTCTAATATATATTTATGCTTTGATTATATGACTGAATGAAACAGCAACCCCAGTGGCAAGCGCGCGCGTACTAAGTCATGTGTTACCTAAAGGGCGAGGGTTCAAACCAATGTGAACCCCCCTTTTACATTTTTTTCATTTTTCTGATTTCCTAACATCTTTTTTTGCAGGCGTTGGGCCCTTTGGGCCTGGCATTTTTTTAATTTTTGCTAGCATACTTCCCTGCCTACTTTTGGCACCCCGTGACCCATTTATTTTTATTCACTTATTTATTTTATTTTTCCTTTTAAATATATTTTCTAAAATAACAAAAAAATCATAAAAAGTATAAAAATAATAGATTTTATATTTTGACATAATTTAAATATTTTTCCACATAAAAAAATATTTTATTCATTATACTTTATTAACTTTTATTAATTTCCTTGTAAATTAAATTAAAACTAGATTATTATTTATTTAAATATATTTATTTTAATATAAAAAAAAGACCAAAAATATTTCATAACACCACATACTATTTTCAAGACAAAAATACAAAAATACTTTTTTTTTCTTTAAACTTATTTTCTTTTAACCAACTAAATAAAATTAGGGTTTTATTCAAAAATCTTTTCTTAATTAATTTCTTTTCTTATTTAACTTAAGTTAATTTAATTTGATTATTTTTTCTTTAATTAGGTTTAGGTTAAAACCTCTTTCATAAAAAAAATCCAAACATAAAGATCATTTCTTTCAATTTGCATTTGTACTTTATATATTTCTTCAATTATTTGTACAATATTCAATTTGGTTGTAATAGATTAATTAGGTTTATATTATTGCAATCCCAATTCATAAATTGTATACCCCCCCCCCCCCCCCCCCCCCCCACAAATGTTTTAATAGCGTAGTAACTTTGAATTTCACAATTTATCACTTTTACATAACATGCTAGTAATTAGGGTTTATATGGGAAGATAAAATCAATCAAATAGAAAACCCTAATTCAAGACAAAATCAAGCATGAAAATAACACGCTTGCACACAAGCACCCCTAGGTTTATTCCACTTGGTTTCCTTATACAAAATGACCATATTACGCATGTAAGGTATCTTAGCAAAAACAAACAAATACAAGATCATAGTCCCTCGATGACGCTATCTAAAGTTGCCTTATAAGTGATCTTAGCCCCTCAAAAAAAGAATGCTAAGATACCTTGCAACATTGCTAATCATGGCTATACGATGGCCCACGCTCGTCCCGTTTACATCCAAAGATAGGGTTGCTTACCAAATCAATAGTAAGACAACAATGTCATAGAAAGAGAAAAGGAACAAGAAAGACACTTGAGTAGGTAGATTTCTCCTAAATACTTGATCCATTTCAAAATAAACATCCTTGCTATTTTCAAAAAAAACACCTACACATTCCAAAACATCTTACAAAACTTAAAAACATTTTCAAAAAGATCAACATCTTTGTATACATTCTTACAAACGAGAATCATTACAAAGATTTCCTAAACAATAGCCTCTTTACATAATACTTTCAAAAACCACACAAAGCACAATTTCAAACAAAAGCAAGTGATCTAGCAAGTAATTAAGAGCCCATGGAAAACCATGGATGAAAAGGGTGCTAATACCTAATCTACCCCCAAACTCAAGAAACAATCTCAAAGGTCTTTCCTGTGCTTTTTCACCTTTCCTTTTGGATAAAAGAAAATTCGGTGGCAACTCTTGCTAACCGCAACATTTGCGATCAAACGAAAAACCTTTAAATCAGTTCTCCCACTGTAGCACAGAACTGGCGACTCTGCTTGGGAAAGTTATAAAAGTGGGGTTACCTTAGGGTTAGATCACATTTACTTGCTTTCTTTGTTTGACTTGTATGCTTTACATTATGGTTCTTTGTTTGGGTTTGAATCATCTACCCGGATTTGCGATACATTATAGGTAAGTAGCAATATGTTGTGCAAACTGTGTGGGGTATACCGACATGGTCTAAGCAATAGCTACGTTAGTGCGACATATTTATGGGTACCAGTAGCCTTTGAGTTAATCAAATAGAATACGGGGCCGCTGAGTGATGTCATGAAGCACTAATGAACTTTTAGAACCTTTACTTGACCAACTTGGCCTTTAGGATGTAGTGAGAAGACCGGCTTTGGTGCAGTCCGAAGTTGGTAGATACTCGATACTACACTCATTGAGGTTTGGTTTTTTGGGATATTTCAGTCACCATTAAAGAGGCTTGAGCTGAAACAATGACCAAGGAAACAATCCAGTGATATTGAGCTCCTTAGAACCCGGTTACTACTGCTATGACAGGTTTAAGCCAACTAAACTTCAAGAGGGTACTTAACTATAAAACTCCATGCAAGCCTAAACTAAGGATTTGTTTGCTCTTTTTGTATATGCATATTTGTACATAACATCATGAACATCATGAACATCATATACATCCACTAACCATTTCAAGGATTTTGGGATTCATCTTTGTTCTTGTTTTGTAGGATATGGATTCACTTCGCAGGAAAACTATTCAAGTCAACCTTGTGAGAATCCCTCCACAACTTAAGGAGCTAGCTTCAAGGATTCCTTAAAACTCTCCATTTACCGGGAGACATGGTCGTCTACTCAACTTGGTCACCTCCAACACAAATGAGGACATAATGAAGGTGCTTTTTCAGTTCTTTGATCCTTTGCACCATTGCTTCACATTACCCGACTATCAACTTGTGCCTACTTTGGAAGAATTCTCCCAACTCTTGAGGATTCCCATTCTCAATCAACTACCTTTCAACGATATGGAAAGAGACCCAAAGCCATAAGAGATTTCTCAAGCTCTACACTTGCACTCATCTGATGTCACAACTCATTGGGAAACAAGGAGTGGTGTCAAAGGCTTCCTAGCAAAGTTCCTGTTTGAGAAAGCCCAAAGCTGTTGGAACTCCTTGGACTTGCAAGCCTTTGAGGAAATTGTGGCTCTCCTCTTTTATGGGATGGTTTTGTTTCCAAATTCTGACCAACTCATAGATGTGAACACCGTTAAAATCATCATATCTCGCAACCTGATGCCTACATTGTTAGGAGATATCCTACACTCTTTTCACACTCGCACAATGAGGAAAAAAGGTGTCCTTATGTGTTGCACTCCTCTCTTGGCAAGATGGTTTATTTCTCATCTTCCCCAATCTGTATTAAAGAATGAGCAAGGTTCAAGGTGGTCACAAAGGTTGATGACGCTTAAACATTCAGACATTCATTGGTGCTCCCGATCCAAAGAAAATGTTATCATTGTCGACTGTTATGGAGATTCCCTAATGTCCCTTTACTTGGCATTAGGGGAGGAATCACCTACAACCCCTGTTTAGCCTTAAGACAATTTGGTTATGCCCGAAGGGATGGCCCGCATGAGATGCTGATTCAAGGATTGGTATTTAACAACGACAACAACAATCAAGGTCTTCACCATAGATTTATCCGAGCTTGGAGGATGTTAAACAAGGTGGATAGCAAGACTTTGGGGCACAAGAATTCCATCCCTCTTGAGCCTTACCTTAAATGGGTACGAACTCGTGCTCAGAGTCTTATGATGCCTTACCCCTCCATCCTCCCGGTAATCATTGAGCCTGTCATGGAGGGAGATGTTCCATACACTATCCTACATCCTAAAATGCCCACATCTCTTAAAGACTTACAAAGGGATTGGATACAACTCAAGGGAGAGCGAGATACTTTCGAATCCCAATTCTATGCAAGCGAGAAGAAGGTTTTGGAACTTACTAGGCCACTTCATGAGGAGCAGACTCTTAATGCCTACATTGCCCCAAAGAGGATGCATACTACCTTTTTATCTTAGAGTTTTTGTATTATTTTGCCCAAGAGGCATTGATGTATTCAAGCTTTAACTTATTAATATAACGTGTGTTTCCTTTTTTGTCTAAAACAAATTTGAATCTTTGAAATCCTTGAAATCATTACATATGCATATACCATTCATCATAACATAAGCAAGTATTTTGCAACAACTCTCCTCATCTCTCTACTTTTTATTTCAGTAAGATGGATCTTGAGCAAACAGTGAAGGATCTCTAAGCTCAAAATACACAGTTTCAACAGTTGCTCTTGACCCTAGCCAAGGGATAAGAAGAGTTGAAGACTTTGCTGGCTGAAGAGAGGAAAAAGAAGACAAAGAAGGTAAATGGAGTCCTGAACATGGGAAGAAGATTTCATGAGCAAACAAGAAGGACCTTAAACTTTGCAACAACATCCCGGAGAAAAAGACAATCAGGAGGGGAAAGGCAAGGAAAAAGTTGTCCTGTCAGAATTGCAAGAGGAAGAGGAAGAAGAAGACTACTCTGAAGAAAAATACCCTCCAACTAATGACAAGTATAGACATCTCGAAGAACGGTTGAGCGCGATGGAAATCCAAAAAGTGCCAGGCTTGGACTTTGAGGAATTGGGATTAGTGTCGGGGATTATGATTCCTCCGAAATTCAAAGCACCTATATTCGCCAAATATGACGGAGTTTCATGCCCTAAAATGCATCTCCGGTCATATGTGAGGAAAATACAACCCCATACCGCTGATAAAGACTTATGGGTGCACTTGTTCCAAGATAGTATGTCTGGAACTCAACTTGACTGGTTTTACCAACTAGAAAGAGCCAACATTCACAATTGGGAAGATCTTGCTGCAACATTCTACAAGCAATACCAATACAATGCTGATCTTGTGCCTACCCGTACTCAACTCCAGAGTATGGCCATGGTTTCCAATGAAGGTTTCAAGGACTATGCGCAAAAATTGAGAGACTTGGCTGGAAGAGTTCATCCCCCTCTATCTGAGAGATAGTTGGTAGACATGTTCTTGGGCATCTTGTCTGGTCCTTTATTCAACCATTTAATTGGAAGTTTGTCTGCAGGCTTTACTGAACTAATATTGACCGGAGAGAGGGTAGAAGCCGGTATAAAGAGTGGAAAGATTCATAAAGATACATCTTTTTCTACAGTTGTGAGGAAGCCTTTCATCGGAAAGAAAGAGGTAGCTGCTGTATATCCGCAAATAAACCAAGATAGGGACGAACGCCGACCAATGGTGGGGGTTATTATGATTCCTAAGCCTGCGTCTGATCAACAAAGAAATAATCAACCAAGGGTGGAAAGGCCAGTCAGACAGTTCACCAGAATTAACATGACCCTGTCTCAAGTATTACCGCATCTACTAAAATCCAATTTAGTGACCTTGAAAGAAGCTCAAAAAAACCCCAATACAACATCTCCTCATTATCATCCCAATGCCTGTTGCGCATATCACTCTGAAAGTCCTGGTCACGATACTAATAACTGTTGGACTCTAAAGAACAAAATACAAGACCTCATTGAAGCAAAAGAAATTGAGTTTGATGCGCCCGAAAAGCCAAATGTCATTTCTTCCCCTATGCCTAGACATGGACACAATACCAATGCCATCGAAGAAGGATTGTTTGTTACTTCAATTTATGAACTCATAACCCCACTTCTGACTATTAAAATGAATTTGTTGAATGTCTGTGTGTTCCCGGGCTGTGATGAAGTTTTCCATCTCTGTTTGTCCTCACCATCCGGTTGTCCTTTGTTGAAAGTAGTTGTTCAGTGCCTAATAGATAACAAAGAAATTTTGTTTGAAAAGACTCCTGTTCCACCTATCCCTTTCGAAGATGTTTCTATTATTACCATTTTCGCCAATTCTTCCAGGGTCTCCACCAAAAGACCCGTTAGAATTACATCAGTTCTGAAAGCAACTCCTTTAATAATCACAATGCCTGGACCAGTCCCATATGCGTCAAGCAAAACCGTGCCATGGAATTATGGAGGGGATGTCTACTACCATGGTATCAAGCAAGACTGGCAAACCATCGAAGAGTTAAATTCTGAGAAATTGGATTTTAACGTCAGTAGTATTGCAGGGACTAGTAAGATTACCCGAAGCGGTAGGATCTTCTCTCCAGAAATTGCTCCCCCAAAGGTTATTTCTAGACCCGCAATCATCCCTGTGGCTGTTCCAAAAGTTACTCCTACACCCATAATCATTTCTGCAAGTACTACTATTGACAAAGCCATTACAACCCCTATTATCATTCCTACTGACACTCCTGCTGCCGAGTTAACCGAGACTCGAGGAAAAAGTATTCTGATTGAGCCTGTCCGGATGAAGGCTCAGTCATTGCCTATCCCTGAGACCTCCAAGAAAGAAATGGAAGAAATCCTAAAAATTATAAGGAGAAGCGACTACGATGTAGTTGAACAACTGGGGAAAACTCCCTCTAAAATATCTATGCTGGCATTAATACTATGTTCCGAGGCACATGCAAAAGCCTTGGTAAAGTTCTTAAAAACCTCCCATGTACCTCAAGAGACATCCGCCGATCAGTTTCAAGACTGCATAGCCAGCCTAACTGCGGACAATGGTTTAGGTTTTTCAGATGTTGATGTGACGCCAAGGGGAAGGAAGCATAATGAGGCATTGCATGTCTCAGTGGAATGTAGGGGCACAAATCTGGCTCATGTTGGTGGACACTGGCTCATCTCTGAATGTATTACCCAAAAAAGCTCTTGATAGACTTGACTGCGACAGACTGACATTAAAGCCAAGCAACATAATAGTAAGGGCTTTTGACGGCTCAAAAAGGATGGTACATGGGGAAGTGGATATCCCCATAAAGGTTGGAACCCAAACTTTCAATTCAACTTTTTATGTAATGGACATCCGCCCTTCACACTCCTGCTTGCTAGGCCGACAATTGATTCACAATGCTGGCGCTGTTACTTCTACGTTGCACCAAATGCTGAATTATCCAGTTTAAGGGAAGATTATCACCGTTCATGGAGAGGAATAATACATGATTAGCCATCTCAATTCTTTCAGATATGTGGAATTAGATGGTGAATTTATTAAAACTCCATTTCAACACTTTGAAGAGGTCCCGCAAGATGTGGCAGTGACCAAGACTGTGTCTCAGGTTCCCAAGATTACAAGGCCTCCACTCCGGATGTCATCGTTGAAGGATGCCATAGCAGTGGTAGAAGAAGGAGGGTGCACTATCTGGGGAAAACTCTCAGATATCCCATATAAGTCTGAAACGTTTGGCCTAGGCTTCACTTCAAGTGCTCAAAAGGTTGTACACCATGCTCGTGCTGGAGGAACACCCTTGAAGATCAGCAACCGTGAAGTCAACATGGTAGAAGATGGTGAAGATGGTTGCAACCTGGAGGATTGGATCTTCCCAACTGTCAATGGAGGATTCAGCAATTGGGAGGCTAGAAACTTTGTCCCGATCACTTTTATCCCACAATAATTTGTCTTTACATTTTGTTGGATCTGTAATGTTGAAACAATTCACACTCTTAAAACCTTATGTCTTACCCGAGGCACAATGGTCCATTTGTAAGGGTTATTATCTCATTTTCATATGACATCAATGAATCATGGATGTTTTCGCATACAAACTTTTGTGCTTATTGTTTTTCCTTTTACATTTTATTTTCTTTCAAAGATAGTTATACCCTTACACACACCAACAATCACAATGCAGGTATACATCCATTCGGGATCCCATGGGTAACGATACTGCTATGGCCTTTTGTGACTCTGAGAATCTAATCTACCAAGCCGAAGACGAAGGTAAGGAAGATTGTGAAGTACCAGAGGAACTTTCCAGACTACTACAACAAGAAGAGAGAACCATTCAACCTCACGAGGAACCCGTGGATACAATCAACCTAGGTACGGAAGAAGACAAAAAAGAGGTCAAGGTGGGTACCAATCTGGAACCCAGTGTCAAGGAGCATCTGATTCAGTTATTACACGATTATGTTGAAGTCTTTGCCTGATCGTATGAAGACATGCCGGGACTTGATGCAGACATTGTGGTACATCGTTTTCCTACAAGAGAAGATTGTCCGCCAGTATAGCAAAAGGTTCGTCGCATGAGACCTGATATGTCATAAAAGATTAAAGCAGAAGTCATGAAGCAATTCAACACTGTATTCTTGGCTGTCACCTCTTACCCTCAATGGGTTTCCAATATTGTTCCCGTACCCAAAAAAGACGGCAAAGTGAGAATGTGTGTGGACTACAGAGATTTGAATAGGGCGAGCCCTAAGGATGATTTTCCACTCCCCCACATTGATATCCTAGATGACAATACGGCACAACACAAAGTGTTTTCCTTTATGGACGGATTCTCAGGTTACAACCAAATCAAAATGGCGTCTGAGGACATGGAGAAAACAACATTTGTCACACTATGAGACACATTCTACTACAAGGTAATGCCATTCGGACTAAAGAACGCAGGGACAACCTATCAGCGCGCCATGGTAGCTTTATTTCATGACATGATACATCACGAAATAAAGGTCTACATGGACGATATGATAGCCATATCTCAGACAGAAGAAGAGTATCTTGATCACTTACAAAAACTGTTTGAGAGACTAAAGAAGTACAAGTTATGGTTGAATCCAAATAAATGCACATTTGGAGTACGGTCTGGTAAACTCCTAGGCTTTGTCGTCAGCAACAAAGGTATAGAGGTCGATCCTGCCAAAGTTAAAGTAATACAAGAGATGCCTGCTCCTCGTATTGAAAAGGAAGTCAGAGGATTCTTGGGACGTTTGAACTATATTGCCAGATTCATTTCTCACCTGACAACTACTTATGATCCAATCTTTAAACTACTGAAGAAAGATCAAGTAGTCAAATGGAATGATGAATGCCAAGTTGCTTTTGACAAAATCAAAAAATACTTACAAAAGCCTCCTGTGTTAATGCCATCAGTGGAGGGAAGACCATTGATCATGTATCTGACTGTTTTAGAAAACTCAATGGGGTGTGTGCTGGGGAAGCATGACGAGTCTGGACGATAAGAGCACACTATTTATTACCTGAGAAAAAAGTTTACCGACTGTGAAACAAGATATTCACTGCTCGAGAAAACTTGTTGCACTCTGGCATGGGATGCTCGCCGGCTAAGACAGTATATGTTGACCCATACTACTTTGTTGATATCTAAAATGGATCCGATGAAATACATCTTCGAGAAGCCTGCTCTTTCTGGGAGAATAACGAGGTGGAAGATGATTCTAACGGAATATGACATACAGTATACTAGCCAGAAAGCAATAAAGGGTAGTGTATTAGCTGATCACCTTGTTCACCAAACTGTAGAAGACTACCAGTCCATGAAATTCGAATTTCCGGATGAAGACATCATGACATTAGACAACTGTGAAGAATTCAGGCCATATGACGGACCTGAACAAGGATCCCGATGGACCCTGTTCTTTGATGGGGCATCCAACACACTTGGCAATGGCAACAGTGCTGTACTCATATCTCCTGAAGGGTTTCATACTCCCTTTACCGCAAGACTCTGATTCAATTGTACAAACAACATGGCAGAATACGAAGCGTGCATCTTTGGTCTCAGAGCTGCCATAGACTTGGGGATCAAATCATTGGATGTATTCGGAGATTCAGCTTTGGTCATCAGTCAGATCAAAGGGGAATGGGACACGAAACACCCTAACCTTATCCCTTATAAAGAACATGTTTTGACATTGCTACCACATTTTGAGAAGATTACCTTCGAGCATTTCCCGCGAGAAGAAAATCAGCTAGCAGACGCTCTAGCCACAATGTCATCTATGTTTAAACTTAATTGGGATAACGAGGCTCCCCATATCACCATTGAATGAATGGATGAACCAGCACACTGTCACGAGATTAATACTGAAGAAGTAGTGGACCAGCCTTGGTTTCACAAAGTCAAGAGGTATCTCGAGGCTCAAGAATATCCACAAGGAGCTTCAGTCAATGATAAGAAGTTCTTAAGGAGATTCTCTGCTAAATTCTTCCTTAGTAACGGCATCCTGTACAAAAGCAATCATGACTCTGTGTTACTTCGGTGCGTAGATAAGGTTGAAGCTGAAAGGATTATGGTTGAATTGCATGAAGGCACTTTTGGCACCCATTCTAGTGGGAATACGATGGCAAAGAAAATCTTACGAGCATGCTATTACTGGTCTACCATGGAAGCATATTGCTATCAACACTCTTAAACCTGCCATAAGTGCCAAATTTATGCGGACAAGTTGCACGTACCTCCGGTTCCTCTGAATGTCTTGACGGCTCCTTGGCCCTTTGCTATGTGGGGGATTGATATGATTAGGGAAATCAAGCCAACAGCCTCCAATGGATACCACTTCATCCTAGTGGCAATTGACTATTTTACAAAGTGGGTCGAGGCAGCTTCTTTTGCCTCTATTACCAAGAATGTTGTTGCCCGTTTCATCAAGCAAAATCTCCTTTGCCGGTACGGTATCCCGGAAAGGATAATCAGTGACAATGGTACAAATATCAACAACACTATGATCATCGTCTTGTGCGAGCAATTCAAGATTCAGCATCACAATTCTTCTCCTTACCGGCCAAAGATGAATGGTGTTATCGAAGCTGCAAATAATAACATTAAAAATATCATACAGAAAATGAAAGTCACATACAAAGACTGGCATGAGATGCTACCATTCGCTCTCCACGGGTATCGTACCACAACTCGCACATCAACCGGGGCAACACCATATTCTTTGTAATACGACATGGAAGCCGTCTTGCCTAGTGAGGTTCATATCCCCTCTCTGAGGATTATGAAAGATGTAGGGTTGAACGAAGATGATTGGATCTAGACTCGACTTGATCAACTGAACTTGATTGATGAGAAGAGACTTACTGCTGTTTGCCATGGTCAAATGTATCAAAAACGAATGATCAAGGCTTTCAACAAGAAAGTCAGACGCCAAGTGTATTAAATTGGGGATCTAGTGATCAAACGCATCATATTTCCACAAGGTGATCCCAGGGGCAAATGGACTCCTACCTATGAAGGACCGTTTGTAATCAAAAACATATTCTCTGGTGGGGAAATGATCTTGACCACCATGGATGGTGATGACCTGCCGCATCCTGCGAACGCGGACATAGTCAAAAGATACTACGCATAAGAGACCCGCTAGGTTGACATGCCTAGGCAAAACAAGGGCATCCCGACGAACCAAAAAGGTTCGGGAGAAATTAGGGATAAAACAAAAAAATTTGTACACCCGGCAAGTTGAAAACCCGAAAGGGCGACTTGGGCAAAAAAGGGTTTCCCGGTGGACTGAAAACCCGAAAGGGCGGTCTAGGCAAAAGTTAGGGAATTAAAGCGTATGACTATGTCCCGTTGGATCACTTCACGGACAACCTTTGGCTTCCACTAACAAAATCAGAGGTTCTGATCAATTCAATCATCTTCGGGCGAGGCAATAAATAGACAAGATGCTCAGAGATACGAAGGCTATAGCATAATGGAAACCCCATGGGATTATTACACATATCTATCTTTTCTCTGTATCAAAATTTTCATTTTTTACGACAGCATTCTCTTACTATAATGTTTGTCTCCTTATACAAAAATACTTGCTCAAAATCAATACAAAAATATTTCTTTGACAGTGCAAAACTATCTATTTTTCTTTACTCTTGTGTTTTTTTTATAAAAACGTCCAATGATTCATTATTGAACATATGCATTTGAACATAATTACTGTTTACAAATAACAAAATGAAAAAGGCAATCATTGATAGGTTGAAAGGATAGGGAAATACCTCTAGGCTATTTCATAAGAAATCCCCTGCAGTATGTCGTTTAATCCCCACAGGAACAAAGCTTCCAATTATCAATCCCCGGTAGAAATCATCCAATTTCTCCAAATAGATTTTTAAGTAATACATGGCATTTCCCTTACAACAGAGTTTATTTCTCTAAAAACGGAAATTCATCAACACTTCGACTTCAAGACATGTAGACTTACATATCCTCAGTAGCAGTCAGGGATTTATATTCCCTAATCTAACAGTAGTGCGGAAAATTAGCTCACATACGCATACATTGCATCCATATATCATAAACATTGATAAAACAAATGCATTATATCATACATTTCATACAACATGACTTTGCATTATAGCTAACATTTTACCCTTTTCAAGATAAGATTAACAGTTACCATTAACAATGTTCAAAGTTTTCAGATACAGTTCAGATACGCTCCAGACACGGACGCCATTCTGATACTCATTCAGATTCAACTTTCAGATACAGTTCAGATACGCTCCAATCACAGATGCCATTCTGATACTCATTCAGATTCGACTTTCAGATACAGTTCAGATACGCTCCAATCACAGATGCCATTCTGATACTCATTCAGATTCGACTTGCAGATACAGTTCAGATACGCTTCAATCACAGACGCCATTTTGATACTCATTCAGATTCAACTTTCAGATACAGTTTAGATACGCCCCAGACACGGATGCCATTCTGATACTCATTCAGATTCGACTTTCAGATACAGTTCAGATACGCTCCAATCACGGACGCCATTCTGATACTCATTCAGATTCGACTTTCAGATACAGTTTGGATACACTTCAACCACTGACGCCATTCTGACACTCATTCAGAATCAGCTCCCAGATACAGTTCAGATACGCTCCAGACACGGACACCATTCTGATACTCATTCTTTCAGCTCACAAATTACAATTCAACAATCATTCTTGGATGGAATCTACAAGCCCATCTCCAACAAGTTTCTATCACCTCTCCAAATGGTATCTTTAAGACGATTCTCTCAACCTTCACATCGTCGAGTGCAAATTTCTGGACACTCTAGTGTCCAATCATCTCCCACCTTCGAGTCACGAATGGCAAAACTCGCCAATCTAACTCTTCAGGTTTAAGAAGATTGAACATGGGAAGATGTTGTACCCTAAAATTTTCCCTCTCACTTATCAAGAATTTTTCTCACAAGATCTCCTAGACTCAAGACTAGACTAGGGTTTGATCAGCTCTAGACACCTCCTCAAGCACTGATGACCAAAATTAGGGTCTGAGTATGCACAAGGATTTTTGTACTATCAATGCTTCATATGACTTTCAAGGATAATTATGGACCCCCAAGATTACTCATGTCAAGTTTCAAGCTTTGGATCACACTTTTGATCAGTCAATTGAACAGTTGACCTAAAAATCAGCTATATTCGGGAAAAAGTCAATCATAGCCAATTTACAGTCAAACTTCATAATTTTTTATCCACATCAACATTTTAGACCCATATGTATCATTTGATCATGTTTGGACGACAATCCCTCAAGAAATTTGATCAAATCTCTAAAAGGGCAATATGGTCAAAATTCGGGTTTTGACTGGGAAAGGGCAATTTCTAATTTTTAACCTAGAAAATGATCAATTGGTTTAAGGCATGATCTCAAAATTCCAATCGCATAATTTTGACTTAATGACATGATTCAAAACATTGCAAGTACATTGGATTGATAGATGAATTTTGCAGTCAACTGATCAAAAGTCAACTGTATACTGAAAAGTCAAACTTTGACTTTTTAGTCAAATTCAAGTTCCAAAGATCATAATCCATAAAAACATGTCAAAATGTGAAACTTATTCATCAAGAAATCAAAAAGTCAAGATTTCATTTTGAAAAGTCGAAATTTCTAAACTTAGAAATTTTTCTAAGTGTTGGAAATTTCTTGTTTTTTCATAACTTTGATCCAAATTTTCACCATGATGCAAGATGATTCAAAGATAAACTTTTAACATGAAAGTTGTAGATCTCCATGAAATATACAACTTTGCTTCACACAACTTCTCCTAAAAATGTTTGGATCTCAAGTTATAATTTTGTGAATATATGCTCATGAACTAAAAAGACTTAGTGAAATTCTGCCCTAGTTAGCCAGATTTTTGACCTAACTTCATGGTAATTTTTCACATATTTCCAATGGGAATATTCAAAATAAATTCAAACATGAGTTGTAGAGCGCATTGCAAGCTTTCCAAAATGTCCAAGAACTCCTTGAGATCATTCTTGAGTAGGGAGAATCGAAGAGAGGAAGTTAGGGTTCCATTCTTGTTTTTCAAGCCATTTTCATGATGAACATTGGATCCAATCTTCAAGCATGTTGTACACATCTCACTTTTCAGGCTTCTAACTTGACTTTCACTCCATAATTAAGTGTTTTCACAGCTGGTGGAAGCTTTAATCCAAGCATTCAATGCATTGTACAAGTATAATTCCATTTTGGGAAGAAAGGCAACATTGCCATTTTAGAAAAGCAAGCTTTTATGCAAAGTCAGCTTGCATTGAGCCTTGCATTTGTTCTTTCTGCACAAACACACTCTACACAATCAGAACAAGTGTGTTTAAAGGTTTCAGCCACCCTACAAGCCTTGTACCTTGCCTTGGAACAATGCTTGTCAATGTTGCTTCAAAAACAAGGCCAAATCCATAACATGTGATCTCTTGTTTTCTTATCATTTCAAAACCTCTAACCCTTTGCTTATATTTAGGGAGACTATTCGCAACATAGGACACATTTTTCAGAAGCCCTAAAACACCCTCAAGCCTTTATAAGTCAGAACTGGCCAAAACTCCATTTTTTGAGCTTCAAGCACCCATCTCCATTTCCACTCGTGTGTTTCCACTTTTAACCATCCAAACACTTCACATACATCATATAGAACTCATCTCAACACCTGTTACACTTCTGTAACTTCATCTTCATCATCCACCATTTTCAAAAATCTCAATTACAGTTGGACTTGAGTAGAGAGTTCCGGCTAGTTTCAGAACAAAGTAAGATTGCAACACACTCGGGGAGGCCCAGGCAAGCTAAATAGATCCTCAAGCCCTCTCAAAAATTACTCAAAATCCATTCACGACTCCAGCTGTAAGAGTTAAACTTTCAAACTTCTATCTCTTCATACAAGCATCATTTGATCCTGATTTGTGAAAACAAAATGTAGATATCTTTACTCTAAAGCTGACCATGTTCATAGTTCCCATTTATATTGACTGTGTATAGAGAATTTTGGATTTGAAATTTTTGATAAAAATTAGGTTTCAATTTAAGGCCAGTAAAACTATATTTTATCTTTGACTTTTAGCTTACATAAGTTATATGGTTGAATTCGTGGAAAGAAACACCACACCTTTCATGTTTGAACTTTCCATTTTTGTGGAGAGATCAGGAAGATACAGGTGGTTCGGCTAGGCGCAAGGTTGAAGATGAAGTTGCCTTCAGAAAGCAGTTTCTAATATATATTTATGCTTTGATTATATGACCGGATGAAACAGCCACCCCAGTGGCAAGCGCGCACGTACTAAGTCATGTGTTACCTAAAGGGCGAGGGTTCGAACCAATGTGAACCCCCATTTTACATTTTTTTCATTTTTCTGATTTCCTAACATCTATTTTTGCAGGCGCTGGGCCCTTTGGGCCTGGCATTTTTTTTTGCTAGCATACTTCCCTGCCTACTTTTGGCACCCCCTGACCGATTTATTTTTATTCACTTATTTATTTTATTTTTACTTTTAAGTATATTTTCTAAAATACCAAAAAAATCATAAAAAGTATAAAAATAATAGATTTATATTTTGACATAATTTAAATATTTTTCCACATAAAAAATTATTTTATTCATTATACTTTATTTACTTTTATTAATTTCCTTGTAAATTAAATTAAAACTAGATTATTATTTATTTAAATATATTTATTTTAATATAAAAAAAATACCAAAAATATTTCATAACACCACATATTATTTTCAAGACAAAAATACAAAAATACTTTTTTTCTTTAAACTTATTTTCTTTTAATCAACTAAATAGAATTAGGGTTTTATTCAAAAATCTTTTCTTAATTAATTTCTTTTCTTTTTTAACTTAAGTTAATTTAATTTGATTATTTTTTCTTTAATTAAGTTTAGGTTAAAACCTCTTTCATTCAAAAATCCAAACATAAACATCATTTCTTTCAATTTGCATTTGTACTTTATATATTTCTTCAATTATTTGTATAATATTCAATTTGGTTGTAATAGATTAGTTAGGTTTATATTATTGCAATCCCTATTCATAAATTGTATACCCCCTCCCACAAATGTTGTAATAGCGTAGTAACTTTAAATTTCGCAATTTATCGCTCTTACATAACATGCTAGTAATTAGGGTTTGTATGGGAAGATAAAATCAATCAAATAGAAAACTCTAATTCAAGACAAAATCAAGCATGAAAATAACACACTTGCACACAAGCACCCCTAGGGTTATTCCACTTGGTTGCCTTATACAAAATGGCCATATTACGCATGCAAGGTATCTTAGCAAAAACAAACAAAAACAAGATCATAGTCCCTCGATGACGCTATCTAAAGTTGCCTTACAAATGATCTTAGTCCCTCAAAAAAAGAATGCTAAGATACCTTGCAACATTGCTAATCATGGCTATACGATGACCCACGCCCGTCCCTTTTACATCCAAAGATAGGGTTGCTTACCAAATCAATGGTAAGACAATAATGTCAAAGGAAGAGAAAATGAACAAGAAAGACATTTGAGTAGGTAGATTGCTCCTAAATACTTTCTCCATTTCAAAACAAACATCCTTGCTATTTTCAAAACAAACACCTATGTATTCCAAAACATCTTACAAAACTTGGAAACATTTTCAAAAAGATCAACATCTTTGTATACATTCTTATGAACGAGAATCATTACAAAGATTGCCTAAACAATGGCCTTTTTACATAATACTTTCAAAAACCACTCAAAGCAAAATTTCAAACAAAAGCAAGTGATCTAGTAAGTAACTAAGATCCCATGGAAAACCATGGATGAAAAGGGTTCTAATACCTTCCCTTTTCATAATCTACCCCCCGAACTCAAGAAACAATCTCAAAGGTCTTTCCTGTGCTTTTTCACCTTTCCTTTTGGATAAAAGAAAAGTCGGTGGCGACTCTTGCTAACCGCAACATTTATGATCAAACACAAAACCTTCAAGTCAGTTCTACCACCGTATCACAGGTAACTATCTCCCATGTTTGATATTTCAGGTGGAATGTCTTGAGCCTCTCGAGAGAAGATGGTTTCTCAATAGTGGTTGCTCAAGACACATGACGGGTGACATTTCGCTATTCTTTGACTTTATGGCAAAGAAGAAAGGTTTTGTCACTTATGGTGATAACAACAAGGGATCAATACTTGGTAAAGGTAATGTAGGTAATCCCTCAGCCACCACTATCTCAGATGTCCTATTAGTTAAAGGCCTTAAACACAATCTTATTAGCATTAGTCAATTATGCGACAAAGGTTATAAAATTTATTTTCTAAAGGATGAATGCATAATCGAACATAACGATGAGAAAGAGGATGTGTTTAAGGGCCTGAGGGTAAACAATGTATATATGATTGACTTGAATGATGTGTCCCTAACAGGTGCTAAATGCTTAGTCACCATGAGTGAAGACTCATGGCTTTGGCATAGGCGATTAGCACACGTTAACTTTAATTTGCTAAATAAAATCATATCTAAAGATCTTGTGATTGGCTTACCCAAAATCAAATTTTCAAAAGATCATCTATGTGATGCTTTTCAAATGGGTAAACAAACACGAGTCTCTTTTAAATCTAAAAATGTCATCTCTACAACGAAACCACTTGAACTCCTCCATATGGACCTATTTGGACCATCTAGAATTAAAAGTCTTGGTGGAAATTATTATGGATTCGTTATAGTTGATGACTACTCTAGATATTGTTAGACGATATTCTTAGCAAACAAAAGTGAGGCTTTCTATGCTTTTGAAAAATTTGCCAAATTATCTCAAAACAAGTTGAATACAAAAATTGTTACCATCCGAAGTGACCATGGAGGCAAATTCGAAAATCACTTTTTTTGATGAATATTGTGAAAGAAATGGCATTGATCATAATTTTTCTGCTCCTAGAACACCTTAACAAAATGGAGTTGTTGAGCGTAAAAATCGTGTTCTAGAAGAACTTGGGAGAACTATGATCAATGAACATGGTTTTCCATAATACTTTTGGGCCGATGCCGTCAATACGGCTTGCTATGTGCTAAATAGGATCTTGATATGTCATATGCTCAATAAAACACCGTATGAACTTTTGAAAGGTAGAAAACCAAATATTTCTCATCTCCATGTATTTGGTTGTAAATGTTTTGTATTAAATAATGGTAAAGAAAATCTTGGAAAATTTGACTCAAAAGCCGATGAAGGTATCTTTCTCGGATACTCTCAATCTAGCAAAGCATATAGGGTATTTAATAAAAGGTTACAAATTATGGAAGAATCTGTGCATGTTTCCTTTGATGAATCCTGTCCAAAAATGGTCGAAAAGGGTATTTCTTTTAATGGTGCAGGTGCTTCTTCGGAAAGGATACTCAATGATCAAGATGAAAAGAGTAATGAGTCCATACTTGAGAAAGAAAAAGGGGATATGGATCATGTGTCTAGTAAAGAAGAAGAAGACACTCAACCAACAAATGAAATAAATCCTCCTTTGGAGTGGAAAGAAACCAAGGATCATCCCATTGACAACATTCTTGGAGACATATCAAAGGGAGTAACTACACGGTCTAAGATAAGTAACTTTTGTTATCATTTCGCATTCGTCTCTCAAATTGAGCCTAAAAACCCTAAAGAAGCTTTATTCGATGAACATTGGTTTTTGGCAATGCAAGAAGAATTAAACCAATTCAAGAGAAATGAGGTTTGGGACCTTGTCCCCCCTCCGTGAGACCATCAAATAATTAGTACTAAATGGGTATTCAGGAACAAACTTGACGAAAACAGAATCATAATTCGCAACAAGGCACGTCTTGTTGCTCAAGGCTATAACCAAGAGGAAGGAATCGACTATGAGGAAACTTATGCTCCAGTTGCCCGACTCTAGGCTATACGCTTGTTATTAGCTTATGCATGCTCACAAAACATTAAGATATTTCAAATGGATGTTAAGAGTGCATTCCTAAATGGTTATATTAATGAATAAGTATATGTATCTCAACCTCCCGGATTTGAAAATCACGAGTTTCCTAAACATGTTTATAAACTTAAACGTGCTTTATACGGTCTCAAGCAAGCCCCTAGGGCTTGGTATGATCGGCTTAGTAAATTCTTACTAGAAAAGGGATTCTCTAGAGGGAAGGTTGATATAACCCTCTTCATTAAGCGCCAAGGAAATCACTCCATCTTAGTGCAAATTTATGTTGATGATGTCATTTTTGGGTCTACTAACATCACCTTGGTCAAAGAATTTTCTAAAGTGATGCAGGGTGAATTTGAGATGAGCATGATGGGAGAGTTAAACTACTTCCTAGGTCTTCAAATCAAACAACTCGAGGAAGGAACTTTTGTTAGCCAAACTGTGATATGGTGGGAGAACCGACTATTATACTGGTTTTCATTTTGCGTTTTTTGTTTGCAAAATGTCGCGGTAAGCAAGAGTCTCCAACTTTTATTTCATCCAATCGGAAAGGAAAAAAGTATAGAAAAAAATCCTTTTTCGAGATTTTGAGTACGGGGGGTAGATTATAGAAAGGGAAGGTGTTAGCACCCTTTCTATCCATGGTTTTCCATGGGCTCTTAGGTACTTGCTCATCTTTTTAAAATTGCTTGTGTATGTGCTTTGTTTTGAAAATGTTTTACTTCGTGATAACCCTTGTATCAGTCCTCAAAGGTGTGACGAAGTTGTTTTGAAAATTGTTTTGAAATGTGTAAGTGTGAAAAGTTTTAATTTGAGCAAGTACCTACTAGCATCTACCTACTTGAAAAAGATCGTTTCTATTCTTGTTTCCTTTAGACAGCGCTATTCCACTATTGAGAAATAGTTAGCACCATCGTTGGAGTTGTAAGGGTCAATTTGAAAGGGACGTACGATCACTAAAGCAATGTTAGGACAAATTAGTAGTAACCCTAGAGTCTTAAGATCTTATTCGAGGCAACATTTCCGAGGCAACATTTCCGAGGCAACATTTCCGAGGCAACATTCGAATGGGACATTTTGATCTTTTTAGACTGGAGGGCAACCACTAAGACACCCTATGCTTAATGATCGCTTACCGAAGGCAACCGAAGTGAGAGTATACCCTAAGAGTGATATGTGCGAGTGATTTGTTTTCAATTATTTAATCTTTGCACATTAGGGTTTTCTAACCGTATTAATTTGTCATGCATTCTTGTCATACAATCCTATTAGAATACATCTAGACAATTAAATATTTGCAGAAATTAAAAATGCGAGAAAGTAAATCTACGCTATTACAAGGCTTCGGGGAGAGGGCTTAATTACATAGCCAAAAACCCGGGGAAAAAGCGATAAGTGAAAGCCCTAAATTAACTATTACAAACCATGAACAATTACAAAAATATTGGCAAAAATAATTAACAAGTGCGCGGCGAATTAAATACGAGGCGATTAGGGTTTTGACCCTTGACTAAACCTAATTGCAACTGATTAAAAATGTTTTTTTGTCGTGTTCTGTTATTTGAGAAAATAATGAAATAATTGAATTAAAAGAAAATCCTAAGTTCTAATTAATTTTAAATTAAAAAAAATAAATTAATTCAATCTAAAAACCTATTTTTGTATATTTTTATTTATTTATTTGAGAAAGGAAGAAACATTAAATCAAGCATTAACCTAATTTTCTAATTGAATTTTAATTGTGAAAGAAATTAAAAGTGGCCCTGAATTAATTAAACTAATTAATTAAAAAAACATTTATTAAGAAAATAAATCTTTTTTTATGTTTTTTGATTGGTTAATTTAATAAAATAATTTTTGTGTTGATTTAAAAAAAAATTAAAGAAAAGGAATTAAAGAAAAAATAGAAAATTAACCAAATGAGCCTGCTGTCAGCAGATCTGGTTCTGGCTAATGGATCCAGAAGATGGTGACCCTCAGAAGATGTGGGCACTTGATCTGATCCTGACTGGTGAATCCAGAAGATGCTGAACCTCAAGAGGTGCATGTGCGCTAGATCTGGTCCTGGCCGGTGAATTTAGAAGATGCTGAACCTCGGGAGGTGCATGTGTTGGATCTGGTTCTGTCTGGGATCCAGAAGATGATGGCCCGCACGTGCTGGATCTGGTTCTAACTGGGATCCAGAAGATGATGGCCTGCACGTGCTGGATCTGGTGAAAACAAAGGAGAGAAAAAACCAAAAGCTCACACCTGGAATCAAACCCAGAATCTTGAGCTTCTGACTTCTTTCTTCTAACCAACTGCGCTGGATGTTAAGTTGTTAACATAATGAAAACAAACAATATATCAGAACAAACAAGTTTCTGGCCAGAATAATGCGCTAGAATTTAAACTAGCCAGTTAGGTTGTGACATGCTGTAGTCTTCTTCCCTGGAACCATCGTTTTAGAGTCTGAACCTTTACCTACAGACGCAGGTCTATTGCTGAAACCTGTGTCATTCAAGAATCAAGCATATGCAATATGAATTCAATTGGGGACCATGGATTAGTTGGGTTTGAAACTCTGATCATCCTGGTACCCATTATCAGGCCTAAATTTACTTGAAAATCAAAACCCCAAATTGGAGCATGAAAACCTAACAATGGCAAAAGCTTGTTCCTGCACTGTAACTTAAATAACACTATCCAGAAACATAGAAAACATGAAGATGAATACAAATACATAATTTAAATGTGCTGAATATGCCAGAATTACAGTAATTGAAGGTGGATAATTTTGCAAACCGTGAGAATGCTAGGCAGTGATTCTGGATGTTCTGATGCCTGCGAGCGATTGGGAATGCTTCCTGAGACGTCCTGGAACAAGTTGTTGGCCTTGAATTGTTCTCAAAGGTCCTCTATCCTGAAATCAGAACTTCACTTTTTGTCAAGATTCTTGAGTTTTGTTCTTACATTCTCACGCCTCCAGCCTCCCCCTTTTGATCTGCCCAGCTTTCTTATATAACCTAGAGTGAATTAGGTTAACAAACTTGGATTAAATCTTTGCATTTATCCAAGATTTGATTTGATTTTCAATGTATATGATATCTTTCTATTTTCATGCCAATCATGCCTTTCTTGTACCAATTTCCATTGATATGATTTGATTCTGATACGCCAGCACTATGAGCTCGTGATTCTGTTCACATATCCAAACAAAACAAATCTTTGCTATCATTTACCAATTATTTGATTTAATTCAATTTTTAATAAATAAAAAATCAAAATAAAATAAATAATTAGAAAATAACATGTGAATTCACATTTGGGTCGTGGACGACATTATGAGTGAAGTGCAAGCATAAAAAGTTAGGTCCATTTAGCAAAAAAATGCAAATTTGAGCATATTTGACTTTTGGCAATTTTGCAAAAATGGTCAACTTGTCCAATGCATAACTCTCTCAATTTTGACCCTAGAGGGGTGTTCTTGGACTTTTTAGAAAGCTTAGGATGTCCTCTAAATAACACTTTTTGTATCATCTCAATTTAGTCTTCCATGTTCATGTATGAAGCTTTGACCCAAAAGGTGTTTTTGTTGACTTTTCAAAATGACCTATAATGTCAAAATTCATATCATTTTGTGAGTGCATATTCTGAACTTGGGATATGAATATGAATTGTAGGTAGTTGCATCCTCTTCAAAATGAGCTTTGGATGGGTCATTTCTAATAAATTAGGAGAAAGTTATGCTTGGTCAAAGTTGAGTTGACTTTTCCTATAAACCCCTAATTTAACAACTTTTGGGTTTTGATGAATTATGAACAATCCTTGAGTAATCATGATCAACCCTTGATCAAATGATGGATGATACTTCAAAATGAGGATGTTGACCAAAAATCTTGAAGTTTGACTGTATGTGGGCCACAGTTGACTTTTGACCTAGCATAGTTGATTTTCAGGCATTTGAGCAATTGACTGAGCAAACTTCCTCTGCAAGGCTTGAAACTTGACATGGATAATCTTGAGAACATATTAGGACAATGGTTAGCATTTGAGTCCTTTGTGGTTCATACATCTTGATGAAAATAGAAACCCTAATTTGAGATAGACTGCCTTAGGAGAGAGTTTGTCTGGTCAACTCTTGAACTTCCTTGAGCAATTTAGGGACCTCACTTTCCATGTGTTGAGAAATATGGTAGGGAAAATTTTGGGGTATAACAGCTGCCCATGTTCAATCTTCTTAAACTTGAGGATGTAGATTGGCTTGTCTGCCTTTCGTGATCTGAAGGTGGAAGATGATTGAACACTAGAGTGCCCAGAAATTTGCACTCGCATGAAGTGATACTTGATTTGTGATATCGGGAATGGGCTTATAGATACCATTTTGTAGTTGATAGATAATTGTCGGAGATAGGCTTAAATATGCCATCCGAAGAGATATCGATCGCATAAGAGATTCCTTTGCGAGAACCCGTATACCTGTTGTTGAGGAGGACTTCGCTGGGGAATGCTAGTCTCTGTCTTGGGAGAAATAGAGTTTTAGGAGCCTCATTTGTCTGTTACTCTACTGGGGAATAATTCCGGTTTGGGAAGAGGAAGTGAATTGTGTGTTTGGTCGGGGTATATGCTGCACCGCGACTTACTGGGGAAATGCGAAACCAATCGTGTTTGATTGGGTCCCAGTCTTAGTGTTGTGGACTGTTGTCCGAGGATAAGAGAGGAAAAACCCAGATGGTAAGGTTATGAGAAGGAACCTGGATAGTAGGGTTACTTCGATATGAGAGCCTGGATAGTAGGGTTATGAGAAGGAACCTGGATAGTAGGGTTACTTCGATATGAAATCCTGGATAGTAGGGCTGTGAGAAGGAACTTGGATAGTAGGGTTACCTTGATATGAAATCCTGGATAGTAGGGTTGTGAGAAGGAACCTGGATAGTAGGGTTACTTCGATATGAAATCCTGGATAGTAGGGTTGTAAGAAGGAACCTGGATGGTAGGGTTACTTCGATATGGAAGCCTGGATAGTAGGGCTATGAGAAGGAACCTGGATGGTAGGGTTACCTTGATATGAAAGCCTAGATAGTAGGGCTGTGAGAAGGAACCTGGATGGTAGGGTTACTTCGATATGAAAGCCTGGATAGTAGGGTTGTGAGAAGGAACCTGGATAGTAGGGTTACTTCGATATGGAAGCCTGGATAGTAGGGCTGTGAGAAGGAACCTGAATGGTAGGGTTACTTCGATATGAAAGCTTGGATAGTAGCGCTGTGAGAAGGAACCTGGATGGTAGGGTTACTTCGATATGGAAGCCTGGATAGTAGGGCTGTGAGAAGGAACCTAGATAGTAGGGTTACCTTGATATGAAAGCCTAGATAGTAGGGATGTGAGAAGGAACCTGGATGGTAGGGTTACTTCGATATGAAAGCCTAGATAGTAGGGCTGTGAGAAGGAACCTGGATGGTAGGGTTACTTCGATATGGAAGCCTGGATAGTAGGGCTGTGAGAATGAACCTGGATGGTAGGGTTACTTTGATATGGAAGCCTGGATATTAGGGTTGTGAGAAGGAACCTGGATAGTAGGGTTACTCTGATATGAAAGCCTGGATAGTAGGGTTGTGAGAAGGAACCTGGATAGTAGGGTTACTCCGATATGAAAGCCTGGATAGTAGGGATGTGAGAAGGAACCTGGATGGTAGGGTTACTTCGATATGAAAGCCTGGATAATAGGGCTGTTTCGGAATGAGTTTGGGTAAGACTATAGAGGGATCCCGGGTAAGGTTGTTCTTGTCGCGCCGCCGATGACTCTGCTTAGCTTCGAGTGTTGATCATGTACCTGCTTGAAATTATTGAAATAATCATCTTTCCTGAAAGAAATACATGGTTAGTTATGTACGATGCATGAGATGTATTGTGATGAGGTTCTCAAAATAACTGAGATTATGTTATATGTAAGGTATGCACATGTCATGATGTATGAACATGAAATGTTGACGTAATAATCTGAGTTCGAGAAAATAAATCCCTGACTGTTGTTTGGAGAGTATGAGAAACGGTATTCTTGACCACTGTAAAAAACCACAGTTCCCCTACTTCTATTGGGGGTGGTGAACAAAGATGACTGTGCTGGGGGTTTTCCTCTTGGCTGGCAAATATTCTGCCGGAAGAGACCCTGTCTGAGGATAACTCTGTGGGGAATAACTCCGTTAGAGAGGAGGTACTCTGTTGATAGATTTGCTGACTTAGAGAAATAACTCAGCTGGGGATGAATTTCCGTTGCTGGTGATAATGAATCTTGTTGGAGATTGAATTTTTGCCTGTGAGAGAAATAAACTCTACTTGGGGAAGAATTTAATTGACTCACTCGCGATTGTGAACCTCGGCTGGGGACAGTTATGTCTTGTTAGGGAAAGCTAACATCATTGTCTTTGGACACTTTTTACTCTGTGGGGAGTGTATGTACCATTACTCATGTTCTCAAGCTGGCTCTATCCCTGTATCTGATGGACAGAGTAACTGTAGGGTTTGGGCACTTCTTGTTTGTCCCTGTTCCTGAAATTACGAGTAATTGTCTTTTGTTTCTTATGTAAATATTTATGAGCAGCAATTATTTTCAAATGCATATATCAAAAATGAATCATTGGACGTTCTTGCAAAACAAAACAGAAAAAGAAAAACAAATTGAAATTTCTTGTAAAAATGAATTGTGTTGATTTTTGAAGTTGGCCCGTAATAGGCGTTTTGTACAAGGAGGCTGATGTCCTAGTAAGAGAACACCGTCGAAAGATAGAAATTACAATTTGTGTAAAAGAAAGAAAAATAGCTATGTGAAACGACCCCATTGGGTTCCAACTCTGCTATTGCCCTTATATCTTCAAGCATCTCATCACTTCGCTGCTTGGTAGAAGGTGGATCAGATTGATTGGCGCCGTCTGCACTTGATAGTTGATACTGAAGTTTGGTTGCAAGATGATCCAATGAGACATAGTGTTATGCTTCAATCCCTAATTTTTTCCTGGACCGCCCTCTCGGGTTTTCAGTCCACCGGGATACCCTTTTTTGCCCAAGTCGCCTTTTCAGGTTTTCAACTTGCCGGGTGTATAGTTTTTTTCATTTTCATCCCTTACTTTTGCCCGAACCCTTTTGGTTCACCGGGAAGCCCTTATTTTTGCTTAGGCCAGTTAACCTAACAGGTCTTTGATTATGCGTAGTATCTTTTCACTATGTCTGCATTGACAGGGTGAGGAAGGTCGTCACCATCCATGGTGGTTAGAATCATAGCTCCTCCCGAGAAAATGTTCTTAACCATAAATGGCCCTTCGTATGTGGGGGTCCATTTGCCCCTAGGATCACGTTGCGGTAGTATGATGCGTTTGATCACTAGATCCCCGACCTGATATTCTTGACGTCTGACTTTCTTGTTAAAAGCCTTGATCATTCGCTTTTGATACGTCTGACCATGACAGATAGCAGTAAGTCTATTTTCATCGATTAAGTTCAGCTGATCAAGTCGGGTTTGGATCCAGTCGTCTTTGTTCAAACCTGCATCCTTCATAATCTTGAGAGAGGGTATCTGGACTTCGATGGGTAAGACTGCCTCCATGCCATATACCAGAGAGTAGGGTGTTTCCCCTGTCGATGTCCATGCTGAGGTACGGTACCCATGAAGAGAAAATGGTAACATCTCGTGCCAGTCTTTGTATGTTACTGTCATCTTCTACACAATTTTCTTGATGTTCTTGTTAGCCTCTTCAACAACCTCATTCATCTTCAGCCGGTAGGGAGAAGATTTATGATGTTGTATCTTGAACTGTTTGCAGAGCTTGGTGATTATTGTGTTATTGAGATTTGTACCATTATCAGTAATAATCCTCTCTGGTACACCATATCGACAGATCAGATTATGTCGGATGAACTGCGCCACGACGTTCTTGGTTACTGTAGCAAAGGAAGCTGCCTCAACCCACTTTGTAAAATAATCAATTGCTACCAGAATGAAGCGATGCCCATTAGACGCAATAGGTCTGATCTCACCGATCATGTCGATGCCCCACATTACAAGGAGCTGTCAAAACATTCAAGGGAACCGGAGGTACATGCACCTTATCAGCATAAACTTGGCACTTATGACAGGATCGGGAGTGCTGATAACAATCGGCTTCCATAGTGGACCGGTAATATCCTGCCCGTAGGATTTTCTTCGCCATGGTATGTCCACTAGAATGAGTTCCAAAAGTACCTTCATGTAGTTCTGCCATGATACTTTCTGCCTCGCTCTTGTCTACACACCGCAGTAAGGTTGAATCATGGTTATGCTTATAGAGGATTCCATTACTAATAGAGAATTTCGCAGCGAACCTTCTCAAAAACTTCTTATCATTAACAGATGCCTCCTCGGGGTATTATTAAGCCTCAAGATACCTCTTTACCTCGTGAAACCAGGGTTTATCTGCTACCTCTTTAGTCTCAATGTCACAGCAATGTGCGGGTTCGTCCGACCTCTCATTGGTAACCTGGGGAGCTTCATTGTCCCACCTGAATTTGAACATAGAAGACATGGTAGCTAGCGCGTCCGCCAACTGATTTTCTTCTCGTGGGAAATTTTCAAAAGTTATCTCCTCAAAGTGTGGGAGCAATGTCATTACATAATATTTGTAAGGAATAAGATTCGGGTGCTTCGTATCCCACTCGCCTTTGACCTGACTTATCACCAGAGCGGAATCTCCGAATACACTTAAGAACTTAATCCTCAGGTCAATAGCAGCTCGAAGACCCATGATACATACTTCATACTCCGCCATATTGTTGGTGCAGTTAAAACATAATCGGGCGGTAAACAGAGTATGACAGCCCTCAGGAGATATAATTACAGCGCCAATGCCATTACCTAATGCGTTCGAGGCTCCATCAAAATACATAGACCATCGGGATCCCTTCTCGGGTCCCTTATCCGGTCCAGGTTCTTCGCAGTCGGTTACCAACATGATATTCTCATCCGGGAACTCAAAATTCATGGACTGGTAGCCATCCACGGCCTGATACACCAAATGATCCGCCAATAAACTCCCCTTGATTGCCTTTTGGGTTGTGTATTGGATGTCGTACTCGGTTAAGATCATTTGCCATCTTGCTATCCTTCCAAAGAGATCAAGCTTCTCGAAAATATACATGATCGGATCCATCTTTGATATCAATAAGGTAGTGTGAGTCAGCATATACTGTCTCAGTCAACGAGCAGCCCATACCAAAGCGCAACAAGTTTTCTCGAGCAATGAGTATTGGGTCTCACAGTCGGTAAACTTTTTTCTAAGGTAATAAATGGCGTGCTCTTTTCGACCAGACTCGTCATGCTGCTCCAGCACACACCCCATTGAATTGTCCAGCACTGTCAAATATAATATCAAAGGTCTTCCTTCAACTGAAGGCATCGAAATTGGTGGTTCTTGAAGGTATTCCTTGATTCTTTCAAAAGAGGTATGGCATTCATCATTCCACTTTACCACTTGATCTTTCTTCAACAGCTTGAAGATTGGCTCACAAGTAGCAGTCAGATGTGAAATGAACCTGGCGATGTAATTCAGACGTCCCAAGAAACCTCTAACTTCCTTCTCTGTGCGGGGGATCAGAATCTCTTGTATGGCTTTTACCTTTGCATGGTCCACCTGAATACCTTTGTCACTGACGATGAAACCCAGAAGCTTACCAGACCTTACCCCGAAGGTAAACTTGTTCGAATTCAACCTCAGCTTGTACGTCTTCAACCTGTCAAACAATTTCTGGAGATGATCAAGGTGCTCTTCCTCAGTCTGGGACCTGGCTATCATGTCATCAACATAAACCTCGATCTCGTGATGAATGATATCATGGAACAAAGCGACCATGGTGCGCTGATAAGTTGCCCCAACATTCTTCAACCCAAAAGGCATTACCTTGTAATAGAAGGTGCCCCACTGTGTAACAAATGTTGTCTTCTCCATGTCCTCAGGATCCATCTTGATCTGATTGTAGCCAGAAAAACCATCCATGAAGGAGAAGATTTTTTGCTGGGTGATGTTGTCGACTAGAACATCAATGTGAGGAAGTGGGAAGTCATCCTTGGGGCTTTCCCTGTTCAGATCTCTATAGTTCACACACATTCGTACCTTACCTTCCTTCTTAGGAACCAGAACGACGTTGGAAACCCACTGTGGATAAGATGTGACAGCTAAGAACCCTGCGTCGAACTGTTTCATGACCTCTGCCTTGATTTTCTCTGACATTTTGGGGCGCATACGGCAAACCTTCTACTTTACCGGTGGGCAATCTTCTTTAGTCGGCAGGTGATGTACCACAATATTAGTGTCTAAACCAGGCATGTCTTCATAAGACCAGGCGAAGACCTCAACATAGTCGTGTAGCATCTGTATTAACCGTTGTTTGACACTAGGATCCAGATTCACACCTATTTTAACCTCTTTCATGTCTTCCTCTGTACCCAAATTCACTGACTTAATTGGCTCTTCATGAGGCTATATGGCCCTTTCTTCTTGTTGTAATAGTCTAGCAAGTTCTCCAGGAACCTCACAATCATCCTCATCTTCGTCCTCGGCTTGGTTGATCAGATTTTTGAAGTCATAACTGGCAGTAGCAGAGCTGTTATCAATGGGATCCAGAATGGATATGCATCTGCGGTATGATACGTGAGTGTGTGTAAGAGAATAGTTGTTTTGATAAAGTTAGAAACAGAAAAGAAAAACAAGGAGCGCAAAATTTTTAATACAAGAAACGTCCAATGCTTTATTAAGGATATATGAAATGACAAATAATAGCCCTCACAATCAAAGCCAAGGTGCCTTGGGCAAGGCACTGGGCCGTAAAGTTTCAAACTGTTTATTACAAGTCTTAAAACAAAAGTCAATTACTGTGGGATAAAAGAAACAGGTATGAAGTCCTTCACCGTCCAATTATTCAGTCCACCGTTGGTTGTTGGGTAGATCCAGTTGTCGATGTCTGAATCTTCTTCACTGTCCTCAATTGCATTAATTCCCTGATTGCTGATGTGCAGAGGAGTTCTTCCAATCCGTGCGTGCCTAACAGCCCTTTGAGCCCCTGTAGTAAAGCCCAAACCAAATTTGTCAGTTTTGTGAGTGAAATCAGGGAGCTGACCCCAATTGGTACACCCACCTTCTTCAACCACAGCCCTGGTGTCTTTGAGAGAAGCCATCTTCAACGGAGGTTTGCTGGTAGTAACTTCAGTTGACGCCGAGAACTGAGGTACCTCTTCGAAATTCTGACAAGGAGTTTCTATGAAATCCCCGTCCATCTCTACATAGCGGAAGGAATTGAGATGACTCACCATATACTCTTTTTCACCTCGCACCGTGACAATCTTCCCCTTCACCGGATATTTCAGCATTTGATGGAGTGTGGAAGTAACTGCCCCAGCCTTATGAATCCAAGGACGGCCCAACAAGCAAGAATATGATGGTCTGATATCCATTACGTAGAATGTGGACCCAAAGGTCTGAGAACCCACTTTGATAGGGATGTCCACCTCCCCGTGCACCATTCTTTTTGATCCATCAAAAGCCCTTACCACAATGTTACTAGGCTTTATGGTCAAACCTTCACAATCCAAACGGTCCAACGCTTTCTTTGGTAGAACATTCAGTGAGGACCTGGTATCCACCTGCACATGGGCCATAGTGGTGCCCCTGCACTCGATTGAGACATGCAGAGCATCATTATGATTTCTTCCTTTTGGTGTCAGATCTGCATCTGAAAAACCCAGCCCATTGTCAGCAGTCAGGTTGGACACACAATCTTTGAACTGATATGTGAAAGTTTCCTGCGGCACATGCACAGTCTTGAGAAATGCAATCAAAGCCTTTGCATGGGCTTCAGAATACAATAGCAGGGACAACATGGATATCTTTAATGGGGTCTGCCCCAGCTGCTCGACTACATTGTAGTCGCTCTTCTTGATAATTTTCAGTATTTCCTCTATTTCCTGTTTAGAGGCTTCCACAACGATTTTCTTAGGTGCCTCCGTCTGGGCAGGCTCACCTATAATTTCTTTGCCCCGAGTCCCAGATGGATCAGCAGCAGGGGTGATAACTGGAATAAGAACATGAATAGTTGCAGGTGTACTAACTGGAGTAGGAAGAGGAGATATGTCAGGAGTGCTGGTTGGAGAGGTAGTTGGAATACTAGTATGCTTGATGATAGTCTTCGGGGAAATCTCGGGAGAGAAGACCCTTTCACTTCGGGTAACTTTTACTAGTCCCGGCAATATTACTAACATCAGTATCAACTTCTTCATTCTTTAGATCTGGCTTAATACCATGATAATACACGTCAGCACCGTAATGCCATGGGACAACCTTATCTGAGGTGTACGGGATGGGACCAGGAACAATGATTATTAGCGGAGAAATTCTTTGAACAGGTGTAATCCTAACAGGTCTTCTCAAGGAAACCTTGGAAGAATTGGCAGAAATGGTTATAATGGCAACATCTTCATTTGGAACAACGAGAGTCATAGTCTTCTCTAACAACATTTATTTATTATCCATCAGGCGTTGAACACCTGACTTCAATAAGAAGCAACCAATAGGTATAATCGAACATATGTGGCAACCTTCACCATAACCCGGAAATAAACCGGCCAACAGAAAATTCTTCTTAATAGTTATCAGAGGAGTAAAAATTTCTTCAACAGAGGTCACAAACAAGTCAGTGTCAACAACATTAACTCCACGACCGTGTTTGGGCATGGGAGCAGTTATAACATTCGGATTTTATGGATCATTGAGTTCTATCTCCTTGGCTTCGAGCAAATCTTGTACATTGTTTCTCAGGGCCCAGTAATCATTTATGTCATGGCCTAGACTCTCAGAATGGTAGGCGCACCGCGCGTTGGGATTGTATCTGGGAGAAATAGTGTTTGGATTCTTGGGAGCCTCTCTCAAGGTCGCCAATTTGGATTTCAGCAGATGAGGTAGAACTTCAGCCAAAGTCACGTTGATGTGGGTAAACTGCTGTTGTGATCTTTCCACCCTTTGTTGATTGTTGCATTATGGAGCAACTACGGGTCTTTGTATCACTACATCATTTACCGTTTGACGATGTTCAGATCTACTTTGGCCCCTCGGGCTATAGACCACACTAGCTTCCTTCTTACCATTGAAAGGCTTCTTTACCGAACTCGAAGAGGCATCCTTCTGTATTTTTCCACTTCGAATGCCAGCTTCCACTCTTTCTCCAGTCAAAATCAACTCAGTGAAACCAGATGACGAGCTTCCGATCAAGTGATTGAAAAATGGACTAGATAGCGTCCCTAGAAACATGTCAACCAACTCCCTATCAGACAACGGGGGTTGGACTCTTCCATCCAAGTCTCTCCATTTCTGAGCATAGTCTTTAAAGCCTTAACCTGCAACAATGGACATACTCTGGAGTTGAGTACGAGTGGGAGCAAGGTCAACGTTGTACTGATACTGCTTGTAGAAAGCAGCTGCAAGATCTTCCCAGTTTCGGACACTGTCCCCCTCCAACTAATAAAACCATTCAAGTTGAGTCCCTGACAGACTATCTTGAAATAAGTGCACCCACAAATTCCTATCAGCGGTGTGGGGTTAAATTTTCCCGACGTAAAAGCGGAGATGGAGATTTGGGCATGACACTCCATCATACTTGGCAAAAACGGGAGCTTTGAATTTATGATGGATTACCACTCCCGATACCAGTCACAATTCCCCGAAATCCAAACCAGGGATCTTCTGAACTTCCATAGCACTCAGACGGTCTTCTAGCTGCTTGTATCTATCCTCAGCAGGAGGATATTATTCATCGTTGTAATCAGTATCATCGTCAGAAACCGCAGGAATAGGGTCCTTTTCCCTTTCTTGGTTCTCCCCTTCCTTGGACGAAGAGGTTAGATCAGTTTGATGCTTCAACCTTTCTCCGAACCTTCTGCACATATTCAGAATTCTGGTCTTCTTCTTCTTCTTCTTCTCTTTCAGAATAAGGGTTTTTAGATCCTCTTGCCCTTTATCCAGACTTATGAACATCTATTGGAATTGGGCGTTCTGCTCCTGAAGATCTTTGATGGCTTGATCGGAAGACATTTCTGCTGAAATAAACAGCGAAGAAGATGAGAAACCTGTAGTGGTACCTGTAATGATGTGTATGATAATGGGATGCACATGTAATGATTTCAAAGACTTTGGGAGATTTAAATTTGCAAAGCAAAAATAAACAAAACTTTATTAGCTTAACTTTTAAAGGTTCAACAATTCCTTTAAGGCGTTACAAAGAAGTAAATAAAACAAATCTAAAACTAGAAAAAGAAAAATCAAAAGTCCCATGGACGCTTCCACTTTGTGCTGATATAGTCATTGATCACTCTTTCTTCCTCGAGCTGCCTGGTGAGCTTAAAAATATTCCTTTCTTGCTCATGGTACTATTCCCGGTAAGTATCCCACTCATTCTTCAGCTGAATCCAAGACCTCTGTAACTCCCCAAAATCAGTAGGCATGTAAGGATAGAGAACCGTGTAAGAAATGCCTTCTTCGTTAGTGGGCTCCATAATCACTGGTAATACGGCCTCATAAGGAATTATGAGCTTCTGTACACGAGCTCGGACCCATTGGAGGTAAGGTTGCATAGGAAGGGAAGTCTTCGGTCCCAACTCTTCGGGGTCAGATCTGTTTACCATGCCCTAAGCTCATATGAACCTCCGACAATGCTCCTTAACGTCATCCTTATAGTCGAATATAATGTCCTCGAGAAGTAACTCATGGGGACCATCTCTCCGAGCACGACCAAATTGTCGAAAATCTAAACAAGGATTGTAAGTTATACCCCCTTTGATACCAAGTAATGGGACATTAGGGTATCCCCCACAACGGTCAATAACACCAGTGTCTTCCATAGCCCGAGAACACCAAAGAATATCCGTATGAGCAAGTGACATTATTCTGTATGACCAACTCAAACCTTCTTCATTCTTTAGCACAGACTTATGAAGGTGAGAAATAAACCACCTTGACAACAACGGCATGAAGCACATGAGAGTCCCTCTTCTCTTCATAGTACGAGTATGGAGGGCATGCAAGATATCTTCAAGCAAGGTAGGCACAGGGTTGCGAGAAAGGAAAATCTTGACAGCATTCACATCTACAAAGGAGTTCGGGTTAGGGAAGAGAACCAAACCATAGATAAGAAGGGCCAAGATATCTTCAAAAGCTTGAAAATCCAAATCATCCCAGAATAGCTGAGCCTGGTCTATCAGAAATTTGGCTAGAAAACCTTCGACCCTGCTTCGAGTTTCCCAATTGGATACCATATCGGCCCGTTTCAAATGCAAAGCTAAGGCAATGTCTTCTGGCTTAGGAATCTCTTCCATACCTGTGAAGGGTACCTGTTCAAGAATGGATATGCCCAATAAATAAGAGAATTGTTCCAAGGTGGGTACCAGCTGGTAATCTGGAAAGGTGAAGCAATGATGCTTGGGATCGAAGAACTAAAATAGTACGCTCATCATCTGTTCATCAAGATTTGAAGTAACTAGGCTGAGAAGTTGACCGTGTCTCTTAATGAACATAGAAGTCTCAGAAACTCTTGAGGCTAGATCTTTAAGTTGGGCAGGTATCTGCACAAAGTTGACTCAGATGGTATTTCTGTGCACAGAAGCCATAATCTGCAAAACAGAACAAAGATAAATTCCCTTGGTCTTTGAAATAGTTAGTGTAATGGAACATGAATGCCATGTTATGATGCATGATGTTATGATAAACCACAGGTATAACAAACACAAGTATTGCACACACAGTCAAATCACATGAAGCCCTTAGGTTTAAGGCTTGCATGAGGCCAAATGTAATACCCTCTTGAAGTTAAGTTGGTTTCAAACCTGTCCTAGCAAAGTAACCGGGTTCTAGAGGATCTCAATATCACTGACCATCCTCCATAGGTCTTGGTTTCGGCTCACGTAATATTTTCTTGCAGCCGGAACTATTCCGAGAGTATGGTCTCAATGAGTGTAGCATCGAGTATCAACCAGCTCTCAGGTCTACACCGAGGCCGGCTATCTCACTACTTTCTAATGGCCAAGTTGGGTGATTAAAGGTTCTAAGGTCAGTTGATGCTTAAGGACACCACGCAGCGGCCCCGTATTCTCCTCGTTTCTCCATAAGGGATACCGATACCAACCAATGTGCCTCATCAATGTAGCTACTGCTTCAACCGTATCGGTCTACACCGTACAATTCCCTCACAGTCTATTGCTACTTACCTAAAAGGTACTCCCCAGATCCGGGTGTAGGATCTATAGTAACCCAAAACAAAAACCCTCAAAAGTAAAGCAAACAAAGCAATCAAGAGAAGCAATTAAGATGAACTAGATCCTAAGGTATACCCCACTTATAAAATACCCAGCAGAGTCTCCAGTTATGTGATACGGTGGCAGAACCGATTGTTATACTGGTTTGCGTTTTGCGTTTTTTGTTCGCAAAATGTCGCGGTAAGCAAGAGTCGCCATAGACTTTTATTTCATCCAATCAGAAAGGAAAAAATTACAGAAAAAATCCTTTTTCGATATTTTGAGTACGGGGGGTAGATTATAGAAAGGGAAGGTGTTAGCACCCTTTCTATCCATGGTTTTCCATGGGCTCTTAGGTACTTGCTCATCTTTTTAAAATTGCTTGCGTATGTGCTTTGTTTTGAAAATGTTTTACTTTGTGATAACCCTTGTATCAGTCCTCAAAGGTGTGACGAAGTTGTTTTGAAAATTGTTTTGAAATGTGTAAGTGTGAAAAAAATTTATTTGAGCAAGTACCTACTAGCATCTACCTACTCGAAAAATATCGTTTCTATTCTTGTTTCCTTTAGACAGCGCTATCCCACTATTGAGAAATAGGTAGCACCGTTGTTGGAGTTGTAAGGGTCAATTCGAAAGGGACGTACGATCACTAAAGGAATGTTAGGATAAATTAGTAGTAACCCTAGAGTCTTAAGATCTTATTCGAGGCAACATTTCCAAGGGAACATTTCTGAGGCAACATTCGAATTGGACATTTTGATCTTTTTAGACTGGAGGGCAACCACTAAGACACCCTATGCTTAATGATCGCTTACCGAAGGCAACCAAAGTGAGAGTATATCCTAAGAGTGATATGTGCGAGTGATTTGTTTTCAGTTATTTAATCTTTGCACATTAGGGTTTTATAACCGTATTAATTTGTCATGCATTCTTGTCATACAATCCTATTAGCATACATCTAGACAGTTAAATATTTGCAGAAATTAAAAATGCGAGAAAGTAAATCTACGCTATTACAAGGCTTCGGGGAGGGGGATTAATTACATAGCCAAAAACCCGGGGGAAAAGCAATAAGTAAAAGCCCTAAATTAACTATTACAAACCATGAACAGTTACAAAAATATTGGCAAAAATAATTAACAAGTGTGCGGCGAATTAAATACGAGGCGATTATGGTTTTGACCCTTGACTAAACCTAATTGCAACTGATTAAAAATGTTTTTTTTGTCATGTTCTGTTATTTGAGAAAATAATGAAATAATTGAATTAAAAGAAAATCCTAAGTTCTAATTAATTTTAAATTAAGAAAAATAAATTAATTCAATCTAAAAACCTATTTTTGTATTTTTTATTTATTTATTTGAGAAAGGAAGAAACATTAAATCAAGCATTAACCTAATTTTCTAATTGAATTTTAATTATGAAAGAAATTAAAAGTGGCCCTAAATTAATTAAACTAATTAATTAAAAATAATATTTATTAAGAAAATAAATCTTTTTTGTGTTTTTTAATTGGTTAATTTAATAAAATAATTTTTGATAATTTTTGTGTTGATTTAAAAAAACAAAATAATTAAAGAAAAGGAATTAAAGAAAAATAGAAAATTAACCAAATGGGCCTGCTGTCAGCAGATCTGGTTCTGGCTGATGGATCCAGAAGATGGTGACCCTCAGATGATGGGGGCACTGGATCTGATCATGGCTAGTGAATCTAGAAGATGCTGAACCTCAAGAGGTGCATGTACGCTGGATATGGTCCTGGCTGGTGAATCCAGAAGATACTGAACCTCAGGAGGTGCATGTGTTGGATCTGGTTCTCACTGGGATCCAGAAGATGATGGCCTGCACGTGCTAGATCTGGTTCTGACTAGGATCCAGAAGATGATGGCCTGCACGTGCGGGATCTGGTGAAAACAAAGGAGAAAAAAAACCAAAAGCTCACACCTGGAATCGAACCCAGAATCCTGAGCTTCTGACTTCCTTCTTCTGACCAACTTCGCTAGATGTTAACTTGTTAACATAATGAAAACAAACAACATATCAGAACAAACAAGTTTCTGGCCAAAATAACGCGCCAGAATTTAAACTAGCCAGTCAGGTTGTGACACGTTGTTGTCTTCTTCCCTGGAACTATCGTTTTAGACTTTGAACCTTTACCTACAGACGCAGGTCTGTTGCTAAAACCTGTGTCATTCAAGAATCAAGCATATGCAATATAAATTCAATTGGGGACCATGGGTCAGCTGAGTTTGAAACTCTGATCATCACGGTACCCATTATCAGGCCTAAATTTGCTTGAAAATCAAAACTCCAAATTGGAGCACGAAACCCTAACAATGGCAAAAGCTTGTTCCTGCACTGTAACTTAAATCAAACTATCCAGAAACATAACTAACATGAAGATGAATACAAATACGTAATTTAAACGTGCTGAATATGCCAGAATTACAGTAATTGAAGGTGGATAATTTTGTAAACCGTGAGAATGCTAGGCGGTGATTCTGGATGTTCTGATGCCTGCGAACGATTAGGAATGCTTCCTGAGACGTCCTGGAACAGGTTGCTGGCCTTGAATTGTTCTCAAAGGTCCTCTATCCTGAAATCAGAACTTCACTTTTTGTCAAGATTCTTGAGTTTTGTTATTACAGTCTCACACCTCCAGCCTCCTCCTTTTGATTTGCCCAGCTTTCTTATATAACCTAGAGTGAATTAGGTTAACAAACTTGGATTAAATCTTTGCATTCATCCAAGATTTTATTTGATTTTCAATGTATATGATATATTTCTATTTTCATGATAATCATGCCTTGTACCAATTGCCATTGATATGATTTGATTCTGATACGCAAGCACTATGAGCTCATGATTCTGTTCACAAATCCAAACAAAACAAATCTTTTCTATCATTTACCAATTATTTGATTTAATTCAATTTTTAATAAATAAAAAATCAAAATAAAATAAATAGTGAATCAAATAACATGTGAATGCACATTTGGGTCGTGGACCACATCATGAGTGAAGTGAAAGCATAAAAAGTTAGGTCCATTTAGCAAAAAAATGCAAATTTGAGCATATTTAACTTTTGGCAATTTTGCAAAAATAGTCAACTTGGCCAATGCATAACTCTCTCAATTTTGACCCTAGAGGGGTGTTCTTGGACTTTTTAGAAATCTTAGGATGTCTTCTAAATAACTCTTTTGGTCTCATCTCAATTTAGTCTTCCATGTTCATGTATGAAGCTTTGACCCAAAAGGTGTTTTTGTTGACTTTTCAAAATGACCTATAATGTCAAAATTCATATCTTTTTATGAGTGCATATTCTGAACTTGGGAGATGAAGATTAATTGTAGGTAGTTGCATCCTATTCAAAATGAGCTTTGGATGGGTCATTTCTGATAAAGTATGAGAAAGTTATGCTTGGTCAAAGTTGAGTTGACTTTTCGTGCAAAACCCTAATTTAGCAACTTTTGGGTTTTGATGAATTGTGAGCAATCCTTGAGGAATCATGATCAAACCTTGATCAAATGATGTATGATACTTCAAAATTAGGATGTTGACCAAAAATATTGAAGTTTGACTGTATGTGGGCCACAGTTGACTTTTGACCTAACACAATTGATTTTCAGGCATTTGAGCAATTAACTGAGCAAACTTCCTCTGCAAGGCTTAAAACTTGACATGGATGATCTTGAGAACATATTAGGACAATGGTGAGCATTTGATTCCTTTGTGGTTCACGCATCTTGATGAAAATAGAAACCCTAATTTGAGATAGACTGCCTTAGGAGAGAGTTTGTCTGGTCAACTCTTGAACTTCCTTGAGCAATTTGAGGACCTCACTTGCCATGTGTTGAGAAATATGGGAGGGAAAATTTTGGGGTACAACACAAACGAAGTATTTCTACGAGTTTCTCAAGCGCTTCGATATGGAAAACTCAAAAGTTATTGATACTCTAATGCCTACCGCGGTTAGCCTAGATCGGGATGAACATGGTAAGCCAGTTGATGTAAAAAGGTATAGAGGTATGATAGGATCTCTTATTCATCTTACCGCTTCTCGTCCTGACATTATGTTTAGTGTTTGCATGTGTTCTAGATATTAATCTTGTCCTAAGGAGAGTCATTTAAAAGCTGTAAAGCGTATACTTAGGTGGTACTCATAAGTATGGACTTTGGTTCTCCAAGGGTAGTGATTGTTCCTTGGTTGGCTATTCCGATTCCGAATTTGCAGGTTGAAAATTAGATAGGAAAAGCACAAGTGGCACTTGTCATTTCTTTTCAAACTCTTTAGTTAGTTGGCATACCAAAAAGCAAGTTTCAGTTTCTTTGTCAATGACCAAGGCGGAATATGTTGCAGCTGGTAATTGTTGTGCTCAAATTTTGTGGCTCAAACAACAATTACTTGACTATGATTTAAAACTTAATCATATTCCAATATTTTTTGATAACACAAGTGCCACCAATCTAACCAAAAATCCAGTTCTACACTCGCGCACTAAACATATTGAAATTAGGCACCACTTCCTTAGGGATCATGTAGAGAAAGGTGAAGTCGTGTTTGAGCACGTTGATAGCAAAAATCAACTTGCCGATGTTTTTACAAAACCACTTGCGACCGAACCATTCTTTCATATTCGTAGGGAACTCGGTGTCCTTGATATTTCAGATAGATCACAACTCAAATGAGTTGCATTCCCTTTATTTATCCTTGTGTCTTTATGATTCGTGGATATCATCTTGGGCTGGCGACATGTGAGGGCATCGTGTCATTCAAATACGTTCGGTAATATCCTTCCTACTCTTTCTCATTAGTGATTATTTTGCTTAAATATTGGTGCTATGAAATGATTAAATTCTTTGTGTGTTATTGCCTCTGTGCATGCGTACTTGTTTACTATGTTCAATTAATGTCTACAAAACCTACATGCCATGAAATACAAGAAATTTCAAAACTTTGCTTACATGAGCCGACCTAAAATTCTGATCTGTCGGTGCACACCTGATTGAGAAACTCATTTACGCCTATCTTACTGAAATGCGTTGACGCATCCCTGTATAGGTCGACGCATCGCGGTTTAGCAGACCATCATACCCTAGTTTATATTATGTGGCTCAAACTGCATGTATCCATTTGTTGTGTTGTTGTTCCCTCTTACTAGAAATTCATTTGGCCTCCATCTCAAAATCTCAAAATCTCAAAACCCTAAAAATCCACTGTGTCACTTCAACTCCAAATCTCTCCAAACCTTCATCCATGGCTTCTAGGGAAACAAAGAAAAGGAGTATTAGAGGTATCTCTTCAAATCAAACTCAGGTTACTCCTCTGCCACTTCTTCCTTCCGATCTCACTTAAAAATATGATGAAAAGTTTACTAGAAGAAGGTTGGTTAGGCAATTTTGTGCCTTCCGTAACACTCTCAAACGCATGCATATCACAAATGTGGTGGAATTGTTGGAATGTCAAAAGGTGTTTCCATTCCTTGAGTTGGATGGAGACTACAACGAGGTACTCATCAAGGTATTCTATGCGGGTATACAAGGTAAATTCTCTGATCACCAATTTTCATACAGAATCGCTGATAAGGTTGTCAAAGTAGATGATGAAATTTGGAAAACTTTTGAGTTGTTCCCTATTGACACTGATATTGTTAAAATCACCGACACTAAGCTTCCTGTAGACTATGACTTCAAACATTCCTTGAACTCCATGTTAAAATGACCATATCCTGAGAATTTTGTGAAACATATTGCTTTTCCAAAAACTATCACAACAGGTCAATTGGTTCCTCTAGCTCGAATTATGCAATGGATTGTGTCAAGGATAATTCACCCCAAAAAGGGTGGGTTGTCCCGTATTGATCAACCTGAGGTTATGTTAATTTGGGAAATTCTAAACAAAATTAAGATAAATTAGTCGTATTACATCACTAGCCGATTATTTGCATTAAGGGATTCTCTAGAGGATCTGCCTTGGGGTATTCATCATTCATTCATGGAATTCTCAGTCAAGCAAACCTTGATATTACTGGTATTTCACTTACACCTATTATGCCAGATTCATATTTTACCTCCAAAACTCTCGCACTTATGGGTCATCAATGGAATCCCCAGATTGGTAAGTACAAGTACTTTGTGAAGTCTAACTCGGTAATGGTTCAAAATGAAGATGTTGGTCAGGATGATTAAATGGAAGATGCGGAGGGCAATGAAGTTGATACTAAGAATCTAGAAAGTGCTTAAGTGGAGGAAGAAACCGACTACGACAATGATGACCATGATCCTCATAGATCCTATGACGAAGTGATACGCAAACTTGAGGAAATGCACGTCCACCATCATGAAGACAAGGCATTAGCAACTGAACGAATTAAAAATCTTGCTGGAATAGTCAACCTTCAAAACACTCAGTTCAATGATTATGCTAGCCTCCAAGACCACCAATATAACACTCTTCATGAAATGATGGTAACAAAAAACTCAAACCTGGAAAACTTTCAGTCGGCTTTCATGGCTCGCTTTCCATCAAACCAACCACAAGACAATGAGGAACAACAACATTAGTCAATGCTTGGAAATTTATTTCTTGTTTATTATGCTTATGTTATCTTGGTTTTGTATTAAACTTCTTTACTTCCCGTACTACTTTGTGTTTTATTTTGGGTTTGTAACAATGAACATCGTATTGTTTTACTTTATTGGTTATTGCTTCTATTTTCGTTTGCACTTGCTTCATATTGTGTGTATATTAGTTTGTGTTCTTTTTTCAAAGTTGCAAAATATTGGTCACTCTATGTTTTTAGTTCTCTTAATCCATGTCCTTGTTTCTTTTTGATGTTGTCAAAGGGGGAGAAGGAAAGGAATACAACCACAGCAGAAATATGCAATATCTTAGGGGGAGGATAATTAGATGGTTTGCAAGACGATTCATATTTGCGGTTTTTTCCATCATCAAAAAGTGGGAGTATGTGAGGGCAAAAGTGAAAGAACTGAGTTTTAATGATTGTCAAAAACCTATATGTGCAAATATGTCTTGCTTCAATCAGGTGCAAGTGATAAACATCAAAAACAAGCATTTATCTCAAAACAGACTGCATGAGCTAGTTCATGGATCCTTAGGTCGGCTCATGAGAAGAATTTTTTGGCTTGGAAACATATGGGAAGGCGCACGCCTCCTCTATGCATCGACGCATGGTTCTGGGAGAACATGAGTCGGCACATGACTAAAGGAATTTCAACCTCTCTCGCTCGGGAAGGCGCACGCCTTCTCTATGCATCGATGCATAGTTCTGGGAAAACATGAGTCGGCGCATCAAAACAATGAGTCGGCGCATAACTGAAGTAACTTTAACCCCTCTCTCGCTCGGGAAGGCGCACGCCTTCTGTATACCCTGCATGAGTCGACGCATCGCTAAATTGTCTTATTTTTCTGCTATGCTGTTACATCATGGGAATGACTTATAAATATTGTTTTGGCCTCTGTTTTACCAACAACAAGAAAAGTGAAATATATACACAAGAGTTCTCTTCATCTTCAACCTCTCATCAATTATCAACAACTACACACAATCATTTTTGTTGATCAAGTTCTTGAGATTGTGTTGATAACGTTCAAATTGAAAGTGCAATTTCAGATTTGGGTAGAGATCTTTGTGGGTTTTTTCTTGAATAAAACCATTGGGGTTATGTCCTCCAAAATTGGAGGTTTTTTATCACAAATCTTTGCTTCATTAAATTCAGCCGAGCTAAGAGATTGGAAGACCATGGAGTGTTCAATCGGGTAGCGGTAACCGGATGATTACGAAGAAGGATTTGAGGCCAAATTTTCTTGAGTACAAAACCATTCAAGGTAGAAGGAGTGTTTGTTCAATATTTGGCATACTTAATTCATATGGAATCAAGGGAAGAGGAGTGCAACATATAAGATTCATCAAGTGATTTTGAATTGTGGTGATTGTATCTTCTCTTACAAACTTTACAAAATTAATTTCATATCCTAATTCTAGATTCTAGAATTAGGGGCAGAGTAGCCCGCGCGAGGACGACAGGGTGAAATGCCTTAATAAATACCGTGTCCATTTTAGTTTTCTACATTTGATTTCTATCTGCTTAAATTTGTGAGTTATCAACTTTCTCATTCATACAAAATAATTGTAGTGATAAACTAAGATTTAAAACTCACATAGCATTCATTCGAATTGCTATAATCACTACAATTTGAGTATAATCAAACCTTGTGTAGTATGTACACTAAGTGTTTGGTGAATTTACAACTCACAAATTTGCTTTAGCAACTAATTGGTAATAAATTACACCTTGTTAAACTTGCTAAAGCGATTCATCATATTTATTTTTAATTTTGATTCTATTCTCATCATTTTCATCAAGTTGGTTCGCATATTCGATCTTTCCAATACGTAAAGTTTAGATGATCAGATTCAGGGTTGTCGCTCTCTGATAAAAACAATTTTACAAATCGCACAAATTTTTTAAAGGGATCTATTCAACCCCCCCCCCCCCCCCCCTTCTAGATCCGTCACATCGTCTAACATCCATTTCTTCAACCCAAACCTATCTCCACTACATTCTAAACATGGATTATCATAACTAATCATATACCCACCAATGACTCATCACTTTTCCTATATTATTGATTTTTCGACAATCCTATTTTTTTGTTTAACAGAACCTTTCCAACAATATTATTGTGTATATTTCAATCGATAGACAAAAGGGTTTTGCTCAAACCCTTTTTGGTCAAATGTGAAAAATCACATATATTCATAGGAATTCTAAAATCATCATAAAAAAATAGCACATAATCATCAAAATATCAAAAATTCAAAATTAAGAAAAATCTCAATTGCCCTATTTGAGGTTAAAGACTCCTCATTCTACCCCCTCATGCATATACCAGTTATTGAATCAATTCTTCCCCCTTACCTTAGATTTTTCTTGCAATGTTCTTCCAAGCTTTTTCAATGGGTGCTCTTCATATGTCATAGTCTTCTCTCTCTCTCTCTCTCTCTCTCTCTCTCTCTCTCTCTCTCTCTGTCTCTCTCTCTCTCTCTCTCTCTCTCTCTCTCCTCTCTCTCTCTCTCTCTCTCTCTCTCTCTCTCTCTCTCTCTCTCTCTCTCTCTCTCTCTCTCTCTCTCTCTCCTTACAATTCCTTCCTTTAGGAGGCAATCGTTTTGGACCGTCCACAAGATCCATAAGAAGCTCCAATAACAAGTGCTGAAAGGGAAGTCACACCGAACATGTGAACCGTCACATCTTTCAAGGAAACGCGGGTGACATCCTCCATCACATCTTTCCCCATTAATATCTAATTAAACAACCATTTACATAAGACACTGAATCACACACAGACGATTTTAACAGCTCATACTATGCTTTCAGGTATTCAACTAATTCTCACATTTGTACTATACTTTTTTCTTCAATAACTAACCTGTATGTTAGAGTGATAATCTTACAGGTCTAGATTCTTTCCTTCATACCAGAAACTCGCTCGACGGTCCCAAAAACTTGCTCGATCTTATGTCTATGTTATTTACAAGAAGTACACCATTTTTATGTGTTGATCTATAAATATTTTTCTACATAAAACAATTGTCATGTTTTTTTGAAAAAATTTTATCATCTCGCATTAATATCTTCTTTTAGTTATTTAATATATACACGTTGGTGTATGGTCGATGGTGGTGCATATAAATATAGCCATCTTGTTATCCCCTTATTTGGTCAAGTATTTTAAGTTTTTACTATACAATTTTCATTAGTTTGGTTCATATAAATATAGTCATATTTCTATTCCCTTATTTGGTCAAGTACATTATTAAGTTTTACTATACAATTTTCATTGGTTAGCGTTAAGAGAAACAATAAACAATGTCTCTTTTATTCTTGTGCGGCCTTTATATGGATGAGTTCATGCTAATAATGCACGTAAAGTTAGGGAACATTTCAAGAATATGTTTAGGTTGATAGTTCTTGAAGAAACCTCATTTATTCTTGAATATAAAAAAAATGTTGCCTAAGTGTGTAATATTCTGAATCTTTTTTTCTTTTCTTTCACTCCAACTTCATAAATTAAAGATGAAATTCCTTGAAGCATGTTTCATTGCTTCCATTCACAATAGCTACTAGGTCAAACCCTCTCTTGATCAAACCTTCTTCATAACATTCATAAAATGTTAGATATTATAAATATCTTGAGGTGCCAAAACCTAGTCCAAAATCCAGTTTGTAAATTAATTAGTAGATGTTTTCATAAGGAACCAATTCCAGTTTTGTGGAAAAAACCAATATAGGATGCACAAAACTAAATTTTGATGGATCATGCAAGGGTATAAGTGGAAAAGCAAGCATTGGAGGTGTAGTTAGAAATCACAATGCAGAATTTCTACTTGGCTATGCTGAATCAATAGGTCAAGCAAATAGTACAATTGCTGAACTTATAGCCCTAAGGAGAGGTCTTGAGTTAGTGCTTGAAAATGGATGGAATGATATTTGGCTTGAAGGTGATGCAAAAACATTGGTTGAAATTATTATGAAAAAGAGAAAAGTTAGATGCATGGAAGTTCAAAGACATATTAGTCATATAAATTCTATTCTTTTACCTGAATTTAAAAATTGTTTTGTGAGTCATATATATAGGGAAGGAAATAGGGCAGCTGATAAATTTGCTCAAATGGGTCATCACTTGGATGAGCCTACAATTTGGAGGAATGTTCCTCCTCATGAAGTTTTGGCTATTGTTCTTGAAGATGCTCAAGGTAAAATTGTTCTTAGAAGAAAAGGATAATATATTCTAATAGTTATATGTACATTTTTTTGTTTTATATAGGTGTAATATATATCTGTTCATACAGACATGTATATTGAATCTACAAATGAAATAGTTTGCTGGAAATGGTGTTATAAATAAAAGTGATAATCTTGATATTTAAGGAAAATGGTTTTGGACTCTATGCTACATGTACTAATTAAATCATATGCCACAAAAAGTAATAACAATTATTTATAAAAGTTAATTATATAAGTTTCATATTAATTCAATTCAATTAATAACTATAGATATAAATGTTTGAAGAGACGTAGATTCGAATCTATAACATTTCACTTCATTTGTAAGAGTATAAATTTAGTCATTAAAGTTGTTTGATAATTCTTAAAACATATATTATTCTTAGTTGTTAGATTAGTCGGTTCTTTGCTACATGCCTAAATTAACCAACTAACTAAGTGATTAGTTAATCAGTTAGCCATGTTGGTTGTTTATCCAACAAGATATAAATGTTGTAAAATTAGTTTTGATTAAACAATGAATTCGACGCACAAGTTACATTATCATAACTCATCATTCATTCTTATAATTAGTGAGTATTTATAAGATTGCTTACACAATAAGAAACGAATAGTTGTGCCAACAATTTTTATCGAATGCGTCTAAGAGATTTTTTTGAGAGGTCATTGAATTGGAAAACGCACAATAGGATGTGTGATTTCAAGGATTTTTACCGTCGAAATTATGAATATAAATGATGGATTTCCTTCTAACATCTTGATTCTTTATGGAAGTGATTGGGAGGGATTAAATGTTCTAATAAAGTATTTGTTTAGAGTTTAGTATGTGAATTAAATGTTGTAAAATGGCAACGAGAAACTGGGGGAAGAACCCACATATTCACAAAGAGACACATTCAAGGAGTCAAAGAAAAAGAATTGTAAATTTTTATTCTACATTTAACAAAATATGGATGTTCGTTATTTTGAAAAGATTTCAAAGGTATCAAAATCAAATGAGACATGGCATATTCTTGAAAAGTACCATGATTGTGGAAATAAGGAGAAGCAAAAGTGAAGCTTCAATCTTTAAGGAGGAAGTATGACAGATGCATATGAATTAAGATTAAATAATAACTGATTATTTTACAAAATTGATTGCATAAGTGAATCAAATGAAGACTTGTGGTGGGGGAAATTACTAATTAGCAAGAGGTTGCAAAAATGATAAGATCCCCGACTTAAGATTTGATTTCATAGTGCTGGCGATTCAAGAATACTAAGACTTGAAGACCATGAAAATCGAGGAATTACAAAGTTCACTGAAGGCTCATGAAGTCATGGTGATTCGTAAAGGAACTAAGAGGTTAGTAACAAGTTTTTCAACCTCATGTGATGGAGAAATACGGACATGAATGGAGGTTCAAAAATAAATGCAAATGATGCTTTAAGAGTGGAAGTTGGTCCAACAATGACAAATCAGAGGGCGGTGACAAAGTCAAATCCTCCAAGAGTAGAGGAGGTTTTGGCACCAATCAATCAAAGAAGAATTAATTTAATAATAGAAAGGTGCAATGTTACAATTGTGAAAAGTTTGAATATTTTTATTATGATTGTTGGCATAAGAAATAAGGAAAAAAGAATCAAATTAGTGATGAAGAGACACATATAGCTCGTGATGATGATGACTATGAACCCGAGGCAGTTTTGCTGATGGCCACAACATGTAAAGAAACCCCTATTTTGAATTATATTATATTAACTTAGGGTATTCCAATAACATGAGTGGATAAAAGAAATGGCTCACAAACATTGATACAAGCAAGAAACCTAGTGTTATACCTGAAAATAGTAGTTACCTTTCAATAGAAGGCATTGAAATCATAATAAAGGATGTTAAGAATGTACTTATTGAAAAGGAACTATATGTAGCTAAGATCACATGAAACCTATTAAGTATATGGAACCTAATTGAAAAGCGTTTTTTAGTTACCATAAATGGTAATGCACTTCATTGTTTGATACATACAACAAGATGATTATAAAGTCAAACTTGTAAAAAATAGGACATTTAAATAGAGTATTCAAACTACAAACGATGTGTTCATGTCAAGCATTGATGAACCTGATTGGCAATAGCGTATGAGTTATGATCGTTTAGATTTTAGAAGTTTAAGTGAATTAAGAACTAATAATTTCGTGTATGGCCTACCTAAATTGAATGCAAATAAAATTATACATGATACTTTTTTGAGAGGAAAGAAAAGCATATTGGCTTTACCATTAAATATTCATAAGAGATCAAATGATTTACTAGAGGTGCTACATTCTAATATATATGGATCTTTTTAAGTATCATAACTAGGTGGGAGCAGGTATTTCATCTATTTTGTTGATGAACATACCTTAATGTTGTGGTTGTATCCCATCAAGTTCAACAATGAAGCTCTTGAAATGTTCTAGAAGTTCAAAACCTTAATTGTGAGGAGAGTGGGAAATCAATAAAGGTTTTAAGAGCTAATGGTAATGAAGAGTATACCTCAAAAGAATTTGAGTCATTTTGCATAAGTGAAGGTATAGGACATGAAGTTACCTCACCCTATAATCCTTAACGTAATGATCTAGTAGAAAGAAGAAACAAGACCATACTTGACATGGCCAAAATTATGCTAAAGCATAAGAACATGCCACATATGTTCTAGGTTGAAGCACTCAACACAACCACCTATATACTAAAAAGTGCTCCATTAAGAAGTTGAAGATGAAAGTTCTTGAAGAAGCTTTGAGTGAAATAAATCCAAGTGTGAAGCATCTCAAAGATTTTTGGATCATTATGTTTCAAGCACATGCCCGATCAAAGAAAAAGTAAGTAGGATAAAAAAAGTGAAAGCATGGAATTTATAGGATATCAATCCACATGAGTCCATAAGTTATACAATCATCTGGATAAAAAAATTAACATTAGCGGTGGTCTAATTTCAAATTAATCAAAAGCATGGAAGTGGCATGACACACGAAAGAAAAAAGTGACATCAGTCGTGTTTTTGTAGAAATTGTTGAAATTTAATGATCAAATGAAGTGATTGATTTCGAATACACTAAAGTTACATATGATGAATGGATAGAGACTCAAATAAATCTGAGGCCACATACAACAAGGAAAGTTCCTAATAGACTTGCATATTACATGGAAATACACACAGTATTGAAGTTGGTCTTATACATTTTGTTCTGATATGTGATCTTGAGCCAATTAGCCATGATGATGCAATGAAAAGTAAGGTCTGTTGGGAGATAATGATGGAGAAACTCAAGTCAATTAAGAATAATAACTCATGGGAGTTGGTTGATTTACTGATAAATAAAATTATTATAATGAAGTAGAAGTTAAAGGTTAAAATGAATCCAAATGGAAATTCAAAACATAATGCAAGGTTAGTAGCCAGAGGCTTCTTACTAAAATATAGTTTTTATTACATTGAGGTGTTTGCTCATGTGGCAAGACTTGAGACAAAGAGACTAGTTCTGGAAATAGCTAGTAGCGGGAATTGGTCTCTCTATCACTTGGATGTAAAGTGTGCATTCCTTAACGGTTCATTAGAAGAAACACATTTTTTGTCACTTAACCACCAGGTTTTGAGGTAAAAGGAAAAAACATAAGGTATACATGTTATGTTGGACAAGTGACCCCAAACACAAGAGAGGATGAATTCCTTCACAATTTCTTGGTTTTTCTTTGTTTCTTCAAAATTTTAACTTTTTTTCTATTTCTTCATGAAAATGCTTATAAAATTACATGATGATAGAGTGTATTCAAATTTCCCTTCCAAATAAGGTGAGATCTTGTGATATTGAAGGGATCATCTTTGTCTTAATGCTTCCTTGTGGCTCTTCTTAATTATAGTCATTAGGATTGATAGCTAAATCGGGGAAATCGGAGGAAACATACTTCGTTGTAAGTTTGGGAATAGAATAATCTTCAAATGCGATTTATTTGTAATTTGGCTTTGGATCAAACAAAATGTGATCATGGAATTTTTCACAGGAATTTGATGTTGATTCCTATAGAAGCGGACATTATTCCATAATGGAACCATAATAGGTTATAATCTATGAGTTTGCACTCTCGAAGTGGTAGTGCTGATCTCTAGTACGGTGGTGCGGGGTGGACTTGCAAGGTCATCACTCCAACGCCCAAGTTAGTTACAGAGTCCAAGATGAGTAAAGTAAAAAGTGGAAATCAAAAGGTTATCTCTTAAGTGTGCTGACTATATATGTTAGATAATTTTATTTGAGATAGGCATAGCTGGCCATTCATATTGGGTATTTTGCCAGCCCAGAGCACAAGTGAATTTAGAGGAACTAACTGACTTGATCGGTAATTATTTCTATTACCAACTATAACTCTATTAAGACCTTTGTAAGTGCAAGTTTTATGCATGTGAGAATTATTATGCGATAACATTAAAGGCACCTGAGTCTACAAACCAAGCTTGAGATTCAAGTCATTGAGGTACATGAAGATCTTTAGAAAGAGCTATAACTGTTTTTGCTTGAGCTTATGATGAACCTTGAACTTTTTTACTATCGTTGCCATGAATGTAAATTGTACTGCCAGTGGAATTTGTTTGTTGAGTGACTCGAGTTGGCTTGAAGGATATATCAAATATGTGTGAGCATTCCATGACAGAGTCGTCATACTTATTGTAGAGTTAACACGTTGGACAATTACCAACACCGAAATTAGACCTACCACGACCATGACCATGAAATTGGCGTCCTCTACTATGAAACTATTGATAACTACCATGACTCCCACCATTTCTACATGAATTTTCACTAGGTGTAAGGTGAGCCAATGTTGCAATATCATTTGTGACAACTAACTCTTGAAGATACTTGTCAAGCTCTTCTTCTTGCACATATAGAAGGGCTTAAATTACATAGAGATAAAATGGATTAGATTTACCATTGGTCATCATGATGAATGTCATGTATTCTTGAAGAAAGACTTGTAAAATTACTTTGACCCAATCTCTTTTAGAGATGGGATCTCTAATTGTTAGAAGTGAACAAGGTATAACTTTGATTTGTAGAACATATTATGATATTAAAAAATTAGCATTCTTCATTACTTTAATTTCTTACCTCTATTGATGAATCCTAGATTTCATAAATGCCTATTAATTTAGTCTCAAACTTCATAATCATGCTTGCAAGAAAACACACAAGGATAAATAAATTATTGATTGGAGCCAAGTGAAGAGAGCTTGATTTTGAGTAATTCAAGATTGATATTCTTCATAAATGATAGTATCAATTCTTTCAGCGTCGATTTTGAACATCAATGGAATTTGAGGATTAAATAATTTTTTATGTAATTTATGCGAAAGTAAAATCAATGCAAGATAGTGGTATGTACAACTTCGTTATGATGAGGACTACATGTTTTATTCACAGATCGTGGCCTAAGGTTGCCTGTACAAAGAGATAGAGTTTTAAATTTTACCTCCTTCAGTTGGAATCGTGAAATGAACTGGGGTGAGTTTGAGGGAGGCCTGATGCTTGCTTGAGCTTCCTTGAGCTTCCTTGAATCTATTCCAACCCTTGCCTTGCTCTGAAAATGGCTGGAACTCTTTGGACAAGTCAAACTGCAAACTCATAACTCAACAATGGTAGATGGTGGAAAAGGGACTACAGAACAGGGATGATGATTTGGATGGGCTTGATATCAAGTATGTAAGGTGTTTGAATGATCTAAACACAAAACGCACGAGCCAAATCGAAGATGAATGTGTTTGTGCAGAAACTGTAGGTTTGAACAAGCTTTTGGTGTTTTGCTTGTTGAGAGTGTTTTAGGTCCTGGCTAAGCGTGTATTGTGTTGTATATTTTTTGTATATTAGTATTGAAATGGTTTTGTGTCAATCCTCTATCAGCTGTGCAAGCCCTAGCCTTTTTTGCAACTTTTCTTGTACTTGAAGTAAAGTGATAAGACAAAGCTCACATGCTTGTACCAGCTTGCTTAGGGTTGGTATTTCTTCCCTACAAGTTGCCTTTGGTCTGTGGTACTTTCATGTATAAAGGGAACAGGTCCAATGCTCAAGATTACAAAGTTTGCAAAAGTTACTCTTTTTCAAAATGGCAATGGAACCTTTTTGCCATAAATGGAATTACAAGTTGGATAAAGGTTCAAAAGCATGGATCAAAGCTTTGTCAACTGAGTAAGCATTTAATTAAGGAGTGTGGAACAAGTTTAGGACCTGTACATCATGAAATAGCCAGCATAGGATTGATTTGCAACTTGGTTCTTCATGAAATGGCTTGAACAAAAAGTGAGAAAATGCCAATTTCCTCTCTTTGATTCTCCCTACTCAAAAATGATCTTGGAGAGTTCTTTGATATTTTGGAAATCTTACAATGTGTTCTATAATTCATCTTTGAAATGCATTTTGAAATACCTCTTGGAACTAGGTGAAAAATTTCCATGAAGTTGGGTCCAAAACCTGCCTAAATTAGGGCAAAATTTTCACTAAGTTAACAAGTTCATGACCATGTATTCACAAATTTATATCTTGAGATCCAAGCATTTTTAGGGAAACGTTTGTGAAGCAAAGTTGTAGATTTCATGGAGGTATACAACTTTCATGTTGGGGACTTTCCTTGAATCAATATGCATCATAGTGAAAAAGTGGTGTAAAGTTGAGAAAAAATAAGAAAATTTTCTATACTTAGAAAATTTCTAAGTTAGAAAATTTTCAAATTCAAACCCTAATTTTCAAATTTGGTTTTCTTGGTGAACAAGTTTCACATTTTGACATGTTTTGATGAATTATGACCCTTGGTACTTGATTTTGACCAAAAAGTCAAAGTTTGACTTTTCAGTATACAATTGACTTTTGATCAGTTGACTGCGAATTTCATCTGTCAATCCAATGAATTTGAGATGTTCTGAGCCATGTAATCAAGTCAAGATGATGCCATTGAACCCTTTAAATCATTCTTTAACTCAATTGGTAATTTGCTAGGTTAAAAATCAGAAATTGCCTTTCCTTAGTCAAAACCCTAATTTTGACCATTTTGCCCTTTTTGTGATTTGATTAAATTTCTTGAGGAGTTGTGATCCAAACTTGATCAAATGGTACATATGAGTCTATAATGTTGAGGTGGATCAAAAATTATGAAGTTTGACTGTAAATTGGCCATGGTTGACTTTTTCCCCAATACAGTTGATTTTTAGGTCAATTGTCCAATTGAATGATCAAAAATGTGGTTCAAGGCTTGAAACTTGTCATGAGTGATCTTAGGGATCCAAAATGATGTTTGAAAGTCACATGAAGCATTGATGGTCCAAAAATCCTTGTGAAATATCAAACCCTAATTTGGAGTTACCAGTGCAAGATGAGATGTCCTGAGCTGACCAAACCTTAATCCAGCCTTGAGTCAAAGAAGTCTTGTGAGAAAAGTCTTGATAAATGAGAGGGAAAATTTTGGGGTACAACAGCTGCCCATGTTCAATCTTATTGAACCTGAAGAGTTAGATTGGCGAGCTTTGTCGTTCGTGACTCGAAGGTAAAAGATGATTGGACACTAGAGTGCCCATAAATTTGTACTCGACAATGTGTAGTTGAGGGAATGAGCTTAAAGATGCCATTTAGAGAGGTGATATAATCTTGTTGGAGATAGGCTTGTAGATGCCATCCAAGAATGTTTGTTGAATTGTAAGTTGTAAGTCAAAAGAATAAGTATCAGAATGGCGTCCGTATCTGGAACGTATCTGAGCTGTATCTGGAGACTGAATCTGTATGAGCAACAAAATAGCATTTGTGTCTGGAGCGTATCCGTATTGTATCCGAAGTCTGAATGAATATCAGAATGGTATCCGCATCTGGAGCGTATCCGAACTGTACCTGAACTTGAATCTGAATGAGTAACAAAATGGCTTCCGTGTCTGGAGCGTATCTGAAAGCTGAATCTGAATGAGTAACATAATGGCTTCCCTGTCTGGAGCGTATCTGAACTGTATCTGAAATCTTAATCTGAATGAGTAACAGAATGGAATCCGTGGCTAGAGCATATCTAAACTGTATCTGAAAGCTGAATCTGAATGAGTAACAGAATGGCATCTGTGGCTGGAGCGTATCTGAACTGTATCCGATTGTATACTGTTAATAGTAGCTATTAATCTTATCCTGAAAAGGGTAAAATGTTAGCCGGAACACAAACTTATGTTGCATGAAGTGTATGATGTAATATATGTGTTTTATCAATGTTTATGATATGTGTATGTAATGTATGCGCATGTAAGCTGATTTGCTGTATTGCTGAGGAAAATAAATCCTTGACTGCTGCTGAGGATATGTGTATTCTTCATGTCTTGAAGTTGGAGTAATTGACAAAAAATTTGTTGTGAGAGCAATGCCATATACTGCTTGAGGAATCTGCTTGGGGAATCCAGAGAATTTTGATGACTTATACTGGGGATTAATAACGGGAGTCTTTTTTCGTTGGGGAGTATCAGAAGTCAGCTGTTATCCGGTTAGATTTCAGGCTTCAGAAAAACTTGCTGGGGAACTTGGAGAAATTGGATGGCTTCCACCAGGGATTAATAGTTTGGAGTTTTAGTTCTGATGGGGAACTAAACGACGTACTGTGGGGATTGCTCATGGAATAGCCTAGAGACATTTTCCTATTCTCTCAACCTGTTAGTAATTGTCTTTTTTTTTTTCATTTTGTTTATTTGTAAACAGTGATTATGTTCAAATGCATATGTTCATTAATGAATCATTGGACTTTTTTTTTTGCAAATAAAACACAAGTGTAAAGAAAAAGACAAATAGTTTTCTGTAGTTTAAAGAGATATCTTTGTATTTACTTTGAATAAGTATTTTGTACAAAGGAGACAAACATCCTAGTAAGAGGATGGTGCCATAAAAGTGAGAAAAAATTTATACAAAGAAAGACAACTATGTGTGATAATCCCATGGGGTTCCCATTCTGCTATAGCCTCTGTATCTCTGAATATCTTGTCTATTTGTTGCTTCATCCGAAGATGATTGAATTGATCAGAAACTCTGAGTTTGTCAGTGAAGAGATTGTCCTCAAAGTGATCCGACGGGACATAGTCATACGCTTTAATTCCCTAACTTTTTCCTGGACCGGCCTTTCGTGTTTTCAATCCACCGGGAAACCCCTTTTTGCCCAAGTCACCCTTTCGGGTTTTCAACTTGTCGGGTGTACAGATTTTTTATTTTATCCCTAATTTTTGCCCGAACCTTTTGGTTCGCCGGGATTCCCTTGTTTTGCCTAGGTTTGTCAACCTAGCGGGTCTCTTATGCGTAGTATCTTTTGACTATGTCTGCGTTCGCAGGGTGTGGCAGGTCATCACCGTCCATGGTGGTTAAGATCATTGCCCCACCGGAGAAGATGTTCTTGATTACAAATGGTCTTTCATAGGTAGGAGTCCATTTGCCCCTGGGATCACTTTGTGGCAAGATGATGCACTTGATCACTAGATCTCCAACTTGATATACTTGGCGTCTGACTTTCTTATTGAAAGCCTTGATCATCTGTTTTTGATACATATGAACATGGCAAACAACAGTAAGTCTCTTTTCATCAATTAAGTTCAATTGGTCAAGTCGGGTTTGGATCCAATCGTCCTCACTCAAACCTGCATCTTTCATAATTCTCAAAGAGGGGATCTGAACCTCAATAGGCAAGACAACCTCCATGCCATAAACCAAAGAATAGGGTGTTGCCCTAGTTGATGTGTGAGCCGTGGTACGATACCCATGGAGAGCAAACGATAGCACTTCATGCTAGTTCTTGTAGGTGACTGTCATTTTCTGTATGATCTTTTTAATTTTTTTATTAGCAGCTTCGACTGCACCATTCATCTTTGGACGATAGGGAGATGAATTGTGATGTTGAATCTTGAAATGCTCGCACAAGGCGGTGATCATAGTATTGTTAAGGTTTGTACCGTTATCAGTGATGATCCTTTCTGGGATACCGTACCGGCAAATAAGATCCTGCTTGATGAAGCGGGCCACAACATTCTTAGTAACGGATGCGAAGGAAGCTGCTTCGACCCACTTTGTGAAATAGTCAATGGACACTAGAATGAAACGGTGTCCATTGGAGGCTGTAGGCTTGATCTCCCCAATCATATCGATTCCCCACATAGCCAAGGGCCAAGGAGCTGTTAAGACATTTAGAGGAACCAGAGGCACATGCACCTTGTCTGCATAGATTTGACACTTATGACAGGTCCGGAAGTGTTGATAGCAGTCTACTTCCATGGTAGACCAATAATAGCCTACCCGTAGTATTTTCTTCGCCATCGTATGCCCACTAGAGTGAGTGCCAAAGGTACCTTTATGTAATTCAGCCATGATCTTTTAGGCTTCAATCTTATCCACACAACGGAGCAGAATAGAATCATGATTACGTTTGTACAGGATGCCATTACTTAGGAAGAACTTAGCGGAGAATCTCCTTAGGAACTTTTTATCATTGATTGAAGCACCTTCTAGATATTCTTGAGCCTTGAGATACCTTTTGACTTCATGAAACCAAGGCTAATCCACTACTTCTTCAGTATTAATCTCGTGACAGTGTGTTGGTTCGTCCATTCGTTCAATGGTGATCTGGGGAGCCTCCTTATCCCAATTAAGTTTAAACATAGATGAAATTGTGGCTAGAGCATCTGCTAGCTTATTGTCTTCTCACGGGAAATGCTCGAAGGTAATCTGCTCGAAATGTGGTAACAATGTCAAAACATGTTCTTTGTAAGGGATAAGGTTTGGATGCTTAGTATCCCATTCTCCTTTGATCTGACTGATGACCAAAGCTGAATCTACAAATACAACTAAAGATTTGATTCCCAAGTCTATGGTAGCCTTGAGACCAAAGATGCATGCTTCGTATTCCGCCATGTTGTCCGTACAATTGAAGCACAATCTAGTAGTAAAAGGAGTATGGCACACTTCCAGAGATATGAGTACAACGCCGATACCATTACCAAGTGCATTGGATGCCCCATCAAAGAACAGGGTCCATCGGGATCCTTGTCCAGGTCCATCATATGGTCTGATTTCTTCCCAATTGTCTAATGTCATGATGTCTTCGTCCAGGAATTCAAACTTCATGGACTGATAATCTTCTACAACTTGATGAGCAAGATGATCAGCTAGCACGCTACCCTTTATAGATTTTTGGGTAGTATACTGTATGTCATATTCTGTTAGGATCATCTTCCATCTAGCTATCCTCCCAGACAGAGCAGGCTTCTCAAAGATGTACTTTATCAGATCCATCTTAGATATCAGAAAAGTGGTATGAGTCAACATATACTGTCTTAGCCGGCGAGCAGCCCATACCAGAGCGCAACAAGTTTTCTCGAGTAGTGAGTATCTGGTTTCACAGTCGGTAAACTTTTTGCTCAAGTAGTAAATAACGTGCTCTTTTCGGCCAGACTCGTCATGCTGCCCCAATACACACCCCATTGAGTTCTCTAAAACGGTCAGATACACGATCAGTGGTCTTCCTTCGATTGGTGGCATCAAGACAGGAGGCTCTTTTAAGTACTCTTTGATTTTGTCAAAAGAAATTTGACACTCATCATTCCATCTGACTACTTGATCTTTCTTCAACAGTTTGAAGATTGGTTCACAAGTAGATGTTAGGTGAGAAATGAATCTGGAAATATAGTTCAAGCGTCCCAAGAATCCTCTGACTTCCTTCTCAGTACGAGGAGCAGGCATTTCTTGTATCGCTTTAACCTTGGCAGGATCAACCTCGATTCCTTTGTTGCTGACAATGAAGCCTAAGAGTTTACCGGACTAGACTCCGAATGTGCACTTATTTGGATTCAGCCTTAGTTTGTACTCCTTCAATCTTACAAACAACTTTTGCAAGTGGTCAAGGTGCTCCTCTTCAGTTTGTGATCGGGCTATCATGTCATCTACATAGACCTCTATCTCATGATGTATCATGTCATGAAACAAAGCTATCATAGCGCGTTGATAGGTTGCCCCAGCATTCTTCAGCCCGAATGGCATCACTTTGTAACAGAACGTGCCCCACTGTGTGACAAATTTAGTTTTCTCCATGTCCTCAGGTGCCATTTTGATCTGGTTATAACCTGAGAATCCGTCCATGAAGGAAAACACTTTGTGCTGGGCCATATTGTCAACCAGAATGTCAATGTGGGGAAGTGGAAAATCATCTTTAGGGCTGGCCCTGTTTAAATCTCTATAATCCACGCACATCCGTACTTTGCCGTCCTTTTTAGGCACGGGAACAATGTTGGCAACCCATTGAGGATAGGAAGTGACATCCAGAAATCCAGCATTGAACTGTTTCATGACTTTCGCTTTGATCTTCTCTGACATGTCAGGTATCATGCGGTGGACTTTTTGTTTCACTGGTGGACAATCTTCTCTTGTGGGTAGACGATGTACCATAATGTCTATATCAAGTCCTGGCATGTCTTCGTATGACCAGGCAAAGATCTCAACATAATCATGAAATAGCTGAATTAGACGCTCCTTGACACTCGGCTCTAGATTGGCACCCACTTTGATTTCCTTTTTATCTTCCTCGGTACCCAAGTTGATAGTATCCAATAGTTCCTCATGAGGCTGAATAGCTCTTTCCTCTTGTTGGAGTAGTCTAGCCAATTCCCCTGGCACTTCACAATCTTCCTCACCTTCGTATTCGGCTTGATAGATTGGATCTTCAGAGTCACTAAAGGCCATAACAATATTGTTATCCATGGGATCCAGAATGAAGGGGTACCTGCATTTGTGAGTGTGGGTGTGTGTAAGTGCATAGCCATCTTTAAACAATAAAATTTAAAAGAAAGACAATGAGCACAAAAGGTTTGTATGTGGAAAAACGTCCATGATTCATTGAGTGTCATATGAAGATGAAATAAAAAACCCTTACAAATGGACCATTGTGCCTCGGGTAAGACACAAGGTTTTTAAAGTGTGAATTGTTCATGAATATTACAAGTCCAACAGAAATGTAAAAGATAAATTACTAAGAGATGAAAGTTATTGGGAAAAAGTCTCTGGCTTCCCAGTTGCGAAGTCCTCCGTTGACAGTAGGAAATATCCAATCTTCCAAGCTGCCACCCTCTTCAACATCTTCCACTGCGTTGACCTCCCGGTTACTAATCTTCAAAGGTGGCCCTCCAGCATGGGCACGACGCACAGCCTTCTGAGCAGTTGAAGTAAACCCCAAGCCAAACTTGTCTGATTTATACGAAATGTCCACAAGCTTCCCCCAGATGGTGCATCCACCCTCTTCTACTACCGCCTTGGCGTCCTTTAGAGATGACATCCAAAGTGGAGGTCTTGTGATCTTGGGAATCAAGGATATTGCCTTGGTTGCCGCTACTTCTTGAGAGACCTCTTCGAAATGTTGAAAAGGAGTTTCAATGAACTCACCATCCAACTCCACATACCAGAAAGAATTTAGATGGCTAATCATGTACTCTTCCTCTCTGTGGACAGTTATGATCTTTCCTTGGACCGGGTACTTCAGCATCTGGTGTAGCGTATAGGTGACAACACCAGAATTATGGATCCAGGGCCTTCCTAACAGACAGGAGTAAGAGGGGCGGATGTCCATTACATAGAAAGTTGAGTTGAAAGTCTGAGTTCCCACCTTTATCGGGATGTCCACCTCCCCGTGGACCATCCTCTTCGAGCCATCAAATTCTCTCACAATTATATTACTGGGTTTCAACGTCAGCCCTTCGCAATCCAATCTGTCAAGAGCTTTCTTCGGTAAGACGTTCAATGATGAACCCGTGTCTACCAAGACATGGGCCATAGTTGTTTCTCTACACTCCACAGAGACATGTAATGCCTCGTTGTGCTTTCTCCCTTTGGGTGTTAAATCAGCATCAGAGAAGCCTAGGCCGTTATCAGCTGTCACACTGACCACACAGTCTTGGAAATGGTCAGCAGACGTCTCTTGTGGCACATGGGCTGTCTTCAAAAATTTTACCAGAGCTTTCGCATGTGCTTCAGAACACAACAGCACTGCTAGCATGGAGATCTTGGAGGGAGTTTGCCCAAACCGTTCAACCACGTCATAGTCACTCTTCTTTATTATCCTCAGGATCTCTTCTATTTCCTTTTTGGATGTTTCGGGGATAGCTAGTGATTGAGCCTTCGTCCGGACAGGCTCTTCTTGGATGCTTTTTCCTCGATTTTCAATAGTGGAAGTATTGGCAGGGATAACAGCAGGGGTTGTGTCGTCTTTGTCGGTGGGTACACTTGCAGGTATGATTGTTGGTACAGAGGTAATCTTCGGAACAGCCACGAGTCCAAAAACTACCTTTGGAGGGGAAATCTCTGGAGAGAAGATTCTACCACTACGGGTAATCTTACTAGTTCTGACAATATTTCTAATGTCGGAGTTTTCTTCTTCGGAGCTCTCTTCTTTGGCAGTCAGTTCATCTTATTTGATACCATGGTAGTAGATTTCTCCACCATAATTCCATGGTACTGTTTTATCTGACTCATACGGGACCGGCCCGAGCATTGTGATCTTAAGAGGAGTAGTTTTTGGAGCAGGTGTAATCCTAACGGGTCTTTTAGGGACCTTGGAAGGATTGGCGGAGATGGTTATGATTGAAATTTCTTCAACAGGAATGGGTAAAACGGGAGCATTCTCAAACATAATTTCTTGGTTGTCAATCAGGCGTTGGATACATGTCTTCAACAGAGGGCAATCAGTGAGTGAGGATAAGCAATGATGGCAGTCTTCCTTACAACCTGGGAATACACCAGCTTTTAACAAGTTCATCTTAATGATCGGGAGCGGAGTCAAAAGTTCATCCACTGTGGCAACAAATAAATCTTCCTCGACAACATTGGCATTGTGACCATGCCTAGGCATCAGAGCGGAAATGACATTCGGTTTCTCAGGTGCATCAAACTCAACTTCTTTTGCATCTATAAGGTCTTGAATTTTGTTCTTCAAAGCCCAACAGTTGTTAGTGTCGTGCCCTGGACTTTCAGAATGGTATGCGCATCTGGCATTTGGGTGATAATGAGGGGACGCAGTATTGGGATTCTTTGGGGCCTCCTTTAAAGTTTCCAGATTCAATTTCAAAAGATGTGGTAAAACCTGGGCTAGAGTCATATTAATCCTGGTGAATTTCCGGATAGGCCTTTCCACCCTTGGCTAGTTATTTCTTGGTTGATCAGATGCAGGCTTTGGGATCATAACGGCCCCCACCACTGGTCGAAGTTCAGTTCTTCCTTGATTCCTTTGTGAATAAACAGCAGATACCTCCTTCTTCCTAGTGAAAGGTTTTCTCACAGCTGTAGAGGCAGACGCATCCTTCTGAATTTTTCCGCTTTTTATACCAGCTTCCACCCTCTCTCCGGTTAAAATTAACTCAGTAAACCCAACATATGAGCTCCCAATCAAATGGTTGAAGAAAGGGCCTGATAGAGTGCCCAAGAACATATCTACCAACTACCTTTCAGACAGAGGGGGTTGCACTCTTCCAGCTAGATCTCTCCACTTTTGCGCGTAATCTTTGAAACCCTCATTTGAAGCCATAAACATACTCTGAAGTTGAGTACGGGTAGGCGCCAAATCTGCGTTATACTGGTATTGTTTATAGAAAGCTGTGGCAAGTTCTTCCCAGTTGTGGACGTCGGCCCTTTCGAATTGGTAAAACAAATCGAGTTGTGTTCCGGATAAACTATCTTGGAAGAAATGGACCCACAAGTCTTTGTCGGCGGAGTGCGGCTGAATCTTTCTGACATATGATCAGAGGTTCATTTTAGGACAAGACACCCCATCATATTTCACAAATAACGACACTTTTAACCTTGGTGGGATCATAATTCCTGACACTAGCCCCAATTCCTCAAAGTCTAGACCTGGTACTTTCTGTATTTCCATAGCGGTTAAACGCTCTTCCAGGTGTCTGTACTTATCATCAGCCGGAGGATACTGTTCTTTAGAGTAGTCTTCCTCTTCCTCCTCCTCTTCAGAGTCTGACGGAACTGCTGTTTCTTTTCCTTTTCTTTCCCCTTCATCAGATGTTGCTGGAAAATCCAAGGTTCTTCTATCCTGTCCTTGAAACCTTCTTCCCATGATTACCACACCAGCTGGTTTCTTCTCTTTCTCTTTTTCCAACAGAGTCTTTAGCTCCTCCTGCCCCTTGGCTAGGGTCATGAGTAACTGTTGAAATTGTGTGTTTTGATCTTGAAGATCTTTGACCGTCTGTTCGAGATCCATCTTACTCAAATAAACAGTAGAGAGATGAGGAAACTTGTTGCAAAGACTTGTTTATGTTATGATGAATGATATGTGCATATGTAATGCTTTCAAGGATTTAAAAATTCAAATTTGTTTTAAACAAAAAGAAACACACGTTATATTAATAAGATAGAATTTGAGTACATCAATGCCCCTTGGGAAAAATAATACAAAATTCTAAGATAAAAAGTGTTGCGCATCCTCTTTGGTGCTATGTAGGTATTTAGAGTCTGCTCCTCATGAAGTAGCCTAGTGAGTTCCAAAACCTTCTTCTCGCTTGCGTAGAATTGGGATTCGAAAGTATCACGCTCTCCTTTGAGCTGTATCCAATCCCTTTGTAGGTCTTCAAAAGATGTGGGCATGTCAGGATGTAGGATAGTGTATGGAACTTCTCCCTCCTTAACAGGCTCAATGATCACCGGGAGAATGGAAGGATAAGGCATCATAATACTTTGAGCGCGGGTTCGTACCCACTTGAGGTAAGGCTCAAGAGGGATGGAATTCTTGTGTCCCAAAGTCTTTCTATCCATCTTGTTTATCATCCTCCAAGCTCGGATGAATCTCTGGCGAAGTCCTTGATTGTCGTTGTCGTAATCGAATACCGAGCCCTGAATCAACATATCATGTGGGCCATCCCTTCGGGCATAACCAAACTGTCTTAGAGCTAAGCACAAGTTGTAGGTGATGCCTCCCTAATGCCAAGTAGAGGGACATTAGGGAATTCCCCACAATGGTCAACAATGATAACATTCTCTTTGGATCGAGGGCACCAATGAATATCTGAATGTTTAAGCCTCATTAACCTTTTTGACCACCTCAAACCTTGCTCATTATTTAAGACTGATTAGGGAAGATGAGAAATAAACCATCTTGCCAGGAGAGGAGTGCAACACATAAGAACACCTCTTCTCCTCATTGTACGAGTGTGAAAAGAGTGTAAGATATCCCCAAGCAATATAGGCACCAGGTTGCATGACATGAAGATTTTGACAGCGCTTACATCTATGAGTTGGTCAGGATTGGGGAACACCATCCCATAGATAAGAAGAGCCACAATCTCCTCAAAATCTTGCAATTCTAGGGAATTCCAACAACTTTGGGCTTTCTGAAACAAAAATTTTGTTAAGAAGCCTTTGACACCACTTCTAGTTTCCCAATGAGTTGTGACATCAGATGAGTGCAAGTGCAGGGCTTGAGCAATCTCTTCTGGCTTTGGATCTCTTTCCGTACCGTTGAAAGGTAGTTGATTGAGAATAGGAATCCTCAAAAATTGAGAGAATTCTTCCAAAGTAGGCACAAGTTGATAGTCAGGAAATGTGAAGCAATTATGCAAAGGGTCAAAGAACTGGAAGAGAACCTTCATCATATCCTCCTCTGTGTTGGAGGTGACCAAGTTGAGTAGACGACCATGCCTCTCGGTGAATGGAGAGTTCTCAGGGATCCTTGAAGCTAGCTCCTTGAGTTGTGGAGGAATTCTTACAAGGTTGATTTGGATAGTTTTCCTGCGGAGTGAACCCATATCCTACAAAACAAGAACAAAGATGAATCTCCAAAATCCTTGAAATGGTTAGTGGATGTATATGATGTTCATGATGTCCATGATGTTATGTACAAATATTCATATACAAACAAATCAAGCAAGTTCTTAGTTTCAGGCTTGCATGGGGTTTTATAGGTAAGTACCCTCTTGAAGTTTAGTTGGCTCAACCTGTCCTAACAATAGTAACCGGGTTCTAAGGAGCTCAATATCACTGGATTGCTTCATTGGTCATTGTTTCAGCTCAAGCCTTTTTAATGGCCACCGAAATATCCTAAGAAAACAACCCTCAATGAGTGTAGTATCGAGTATCTACCAACTTCAGACTGCACCAAAGCCGGTCATCTCACTACATCCTAAAGGCCAAGTTGGTCAAGTAAAGGGTTCTAGAAGTTCATTAGTGCTTCATGATATTACTCAGCGGCCCCGTATTCTCTTTGATTAACCCAAAGGCTACCGGTACCCACAAATATGTCACACTAACATAGCTATTGCTTAGACCATGTCGGTATACCCTGCACAATTTCCACAATGTATTACTATTTACCTATAATGTTTCCCAAATCCGAGTATAGGATTTCAAACCCAAACAAAGAACCATAATGTAAAGCAAACAAGTCAAACAATGTAAGCAAATAAATATGATCTAAACCCTAAGGTAACCCCACTTTTATATTATTCCCCAGCAGAGTCGCCAGTTCTGTGATACGGTGGGAGAACTGACTTGAGGTTTTGCATTTTGTCGCAAATGTTGCGGTTAGCAAGAGTCGCCACCGACTTTTCTTTTATCCAAAAGGAAAGGTGAAAAAGCACAAGAAAGACCTTTGAGATGTTTTCTTGAGTTCGGGGGGTAGATTATGAAAAGGGAAGGTATTAGTACCCTTTTCATCCATGGTTTTCCATGGGCTCTTAGTTACTTTCTTAGATCACTTGCTTTTGTTTGTTTGAAATTGTGTTTGGTTGGTTTTGAAAATAGCAAGGATTGTTTGTTTGAAATTGAGCAAGTAACTAGAAGCTATCCACCTACTCAAATGTCTTTCTTATGTATTTTCTATTCCTTTGACATTGTTGTCTTACCATTGGTTTGGTAAGTAACCCTATCTTTGGATGTAAACGGGACGGGCGTGGGTCATCGTATAACCATGATTAACAATGTTGCAAAGTATCTTAGCATTTTTGAGGGACCAAGATCATTTTGTTTAGGTAACCTTTGAATAGCGTCATCGAAGGACTATGATCTTATATTTGTTTGTTTTTTGCCAAGATACTTCGCATGCGTAACATGGCTATTTTGTCTTATGCAACCAAGTGGGAGAAACCCTAAGGATGCTTGTGTACAAGTGTATCATTTTCATGCTTTGATTTTGTCTTGTATTTAGGATGTACTATATTGCTTTGTTTTGGTTCTTGTCATACAAACTCTAATTACTAATCATGGCATATAAAGCGATAAATTGCGTAATGTAAATATTTCTAAGCTATTACAACAATTTAAGGGAGGGGGAATACAAGTTTGAATGGGGATTTTGCAAGAATATAAACCTAAATAAATTATTACAACCAAATCGAATTTGCACGAAATAGAATAAATACAATACAATATTTAAAATACAATGCAATGTATATGTGATAAAAAATGTTTTGTGTCTTATTTTTATGTAAAAGAAAATTTAATCTTAAACCTAAAAATATAAATAAAAGAAATTTATTTTTAAAAGGGATTTAACCCTAATTATTATTTAAAAGAAAATAAAGTTTTTATAGGTATTATTTTGTGCATTTTCTTGTGTAAAAATAATAAATAATATTGTGTATAAATATTAAAAATTAAATATATGCAAAAATAAGTATTTGTGAGTATGAAATGCAAAATAAATTAAACTAAATATATTTGATTATATTTACAAGTTTATTAAGAAAATAAATTATATCCTATCAAAATAAACTATATTTTTATGTGAGAAATAATAAAAAAAATAAAATAAAAGTGTAATATTATTAATTTATATTTTTGGGATTTTTATGTTTTAAAGAAAATATTAAAAATATTAAATATGAAAACAAAAGAAAATAAAAAAAATAAAAAAATGAAAATGTAAAGAGTTAGCAAGGGGGTGATAAAGCAGATTTGATGGTGAGATGCTAGCAAAAAAAACACTGGCCCAATAGACAAGCCCAACCTGCAAAAATGTAAAAATGGAAAGGAAAAAAGAGTAAAAAATAACAAAAGTAGCGCGCAGGTTCGAACCCAGGACATGGGTCTCACCAGCGCGTTGCTTAGCCACTGGGGTGGCTATACTTCCATTATCTTTAGTGAAACAAAAACAACATATCCCAAAACGCGCCCTTGCCCTGTTTCATCTTCTTCCTCAAGCCTTGGCCGGATACCCTGTAACTTCCTCATACTTCCATGAAAATAAAAACGTATAACATGAATATTGCAGTACTTGAACTCACGATTCCAACCATATAAGTTATGTAAACTAATTATCAAAGATCAAGGAGAATTTAAACAGCCCTAAATCTTGACCTAATAATTCCATAAATTTCAAGTTTCAAGTTCTCTTAGCACAAGTAAATTCAATGCAAGATAGTGGTATGTACAGCTTCGTTATGATGAGGACTACATGTTTTATTCACAGATCGTGGCCTAAGGTTGCCTGTACAAAGAGATAGAGTTTGAAATTTTACCTCCTTCAGTTGGAAACGTGAAATGAACTGGGGTGAGTTTGAGGAAAGCCTGATGCTTGCTTGAGCTTCCTTGAGCTTCCCTGAATCTATTCAAACCCTTGCCTTGCTCTGAAAATGGTTGGAACTCTTTGGACAAGTCAAACTGCAAACTCAGAACTCAACAATGGCAGATGGTAGAAAAGGGACTACAGAACATGGATGATGATTTGGATGGGCTTAATATCTAGTATGTAAGGTGTTTGAATTATCTAAACACAAAACGCACAAGCCAAATGGAAGATGAATGTGTTTGTGCAGAAACTGTAGGTTTGAACAGGTTTTTGGTGTTTTGCTTGTTGAGAGTGTTTTAGGTCCTGGCTAAGCGTGTATTATGTTGTATATTGTTTGTATATTAGTATTGGAATGGTTTGGTGTCAACCCTCTATCAGTTGTGCAAGCCCTAGCCTTTTTTGCAACTTTTCTTGTACTTGAAGCAAAGTGATAAGACAAAGCTCACACGCTTGTACCAGCTTGCTTAGGGTTGGTATTTCTTCCCTACAAGTTGCCTTTGGTCTGTGGTACTTGCATGTATCAAGGGGACAGGTCCAATGCTCAAGATTACAAAGTTTGCAAAAGTTACTCATTTTCAAAATGGCAATGGAACCTTTTTGCCATAAATGGAATTACAAGTTGGATAAAGGTTCAAAAGCATGGATCAAAGCTTTGTCAACTGAGTAAGCATTTAATTAAGGAGTTTGGAACAAGTTTAGGACCTGTACAGCATGAAATAGCCAGCATAGGATTGCTTTGTAACTTGGTTCTTCATGAAATGGCTTGAACAAAAAGTGAGAAAATGCCAATTTCCTCTCTTTGATTCTCCCTACTCAAAAATGATCTTGGAGAGTTCTTGGAAATTTTGGAAAGCTTGCAATGTGTGTAAGTCTAAGAGTGCCTAAGACGGGGGGTGAATTAGGTATATAAAAATTTATTCGGTTTTATGAGAATACTTGTAGTAATTTGTGGTTAAGTGTTTGAAGGTTTTTGACTATATCTTATCTTTTCTTGATTATAGTGATGAAAACGATAAAAGCGGAAAAGTAAAGAACACGACGATATATCCTGGTTCCCCTCACAATCCGAGAGTACTCCATTCCCCTTTCCAACACGAAAGAGATTTCACTATAGTTTAGAATGATTGTACAGCCTATGCTTACTATCTAACCTATAGGGTTACCAAAGGTTCTTAACACCTTTAAGGTCAAACAAACACTAATGTGAATGAAGATCAATCCTCTTCAAATCACAACACTTACTTCCAACAATCCTGGATAGTAAGGGAACACCTTTAAGGTCAAAAAAACACTAATGTGAATGAAGAACAATCCTCTTCAAATCATAACACTTACTTCCAACAATCCTGGATAGTAAGGGAATACTTTCTTTTTGTAATACAATGATTTATTTGAAAGAGATGGAGAGCACTATCAATCTTTGATTGATCTTCTTCTTCAAGAAAGAAACAATCTCAAGCAATGATTATAAATGTTCACAATGAATGTATGAAACTTGTAATGATTTCTTAATGAAAATGTATATGGCAAGTTTCACAAAATTTATGATTTGTAAGAACACTTGAAAGTTTGTAAGAATATGCAAATTTGAATGATGAAAATTGTTAATTGAAGAAGGTTATTTGAATTTGAAAATCTGCACAATTTATAATGTCACAAATACCTCTTCATTCATGTCATTTTATATGAAAAGATGCAATGCAATCATGAAAGAATACCATTTGAATTATGTTCAAAAAACAAAAGAAAATCTGTACTGGTTTGCTGGGAACCGGTTCCGACCCAGGCAGAACCCAGTTCTTAGTGAACGTTATAATCCAGAATTCAAAAATAACACGCAGCAACCGGTTCCCCTATAGGTACAACCCGATTCCTGGTACAAATTCCAGGGAAGTGATTTTTGAACAAGTTTGGAACCCGGTTCCCTGTTAGGTAGGAACCGGTTCCTGAAAGTTTATTTTCAAAAAATCCTTTTGAAAAAGATCTCAAACATAGTTTTTCTTATTGTTAAAAATGTGGGATATGTATATGATTATGAATGCATATTTGTGAACATCTATATTCAAGTTTAAGAATTATTTATACCTTTTGACATTTGTTGTTTCTTTAATAATTCTTCTTCTAATCTTCAAGACTTGTAACAAGGTTTTATATGATATTGATAAACTTTTTTCACATCCTTTGAATGTTGATATCCATGTTGTCTTCATCAAAACCAATGCTTTAAACATGACTTGAGAAGCTTGCAATTACATTTTCCCCCTTTTTGATGATGACAACCAAGTCTTGAAAACAATTCTTGAAATGTTTATGTTGTTTTGTGTAGCAAAAATTTAAGCAAATGCAAGGCTCCCCCTAAATTGTATGCTCCCCCTAAGTCCATGATTCTTTGAATTTTGGAGTGAGTTTTATGATAGTTATTTTGGCCTGCAATTTATTTGAAACAAAACAACACATATGCATATTCTTCTCCCCCTTTGTTAACATCAAAAAGGATGGGGAAAAAGAGTGAAACAAATTCATTTAAAAAACACAAACAATTTTAAACACAATCACACACTAAAACACAAACATAACGAATTGCACAAAAAAACGCGTGGCAGCCCTGAAAAAGAGGCGTGTGGCAGGTCTGCGTGCTGGGAACCGGTTCTGCACTATAGGGAACCCGGTTCCTGGCTTTTGTAAAAAGTAACTTTCTGGAAAATGAACCAGGAACCGGTTCCGACCATTATGGGAACCGGGTTCCACATGCAAATATTGCCAAAAACTTGAAAAAATTGTTATGAAAGGAAAAGTTTTGTACAAACAATATATACACACATATTTTATCAAATAAAAACATATAAAATAAGGAGTAGAAGCAGAGTGTACTGAAACATAAATTTTTTTTGAAGAAAAATTAAGACGTGCACCTTATGAGAAACATTTAGAGATCACCTTCATCCAAAATACCAAGTTCTCTTTGGATTTTGAAGAATGGTTCTCGAGCAAGCGGTTTTGTGAAGATATCTGCGAGTTGGTTATGAGTATCCACAAAAGTGACTTCGACATCTCCTTGAAGTACATGATCACAGAGAAAATGATGTCGAATATCTATATGTTTGGTTCTTGAATGCATGACCGGATTCTTTGTAATATTGATAGCACTTGTATTGTCGCATCGAAGAGGAATGCATCCGAGATCAAGTCCGTAATCAGAGTTGTTGCTTGAGCCAAAGAATTTGTGCACAACAACTACCCGCTGCTATGTATTCTGCTTCGGCCGTGCTAAGAGCAACACATGCTTGCTTTTTACAAGCCCGTGATACTAATGCATTTCCAATAATGTGACAAGTACCACTTGTGCTTTTACGATCAGTTTTACAACCTGCATAATCCGCGTCAGAATAACCAATTAAAGTGCAAATACTACCTTTAGGATACCATAAGCCGACATTGGTTGTTCCTTTGAGATACTTCATGATCCTTTTAACTGCCATGAGATGTGATTCCTTTGGATTTGCTTGAAAGCGAGCACAAAGACAAACACTAAACATTATGTCAGGACGACTTGCCGTCAAATACAATAAGGAACCAATCATACCTTGGTATTTTGTAATATCAATTGGAGTACCGGATTCATCTTGATCAACATATGTACCGGAGCCCATTGGAGTATTCATTGCTTTACAATTGTCCATATCAAACTTTTTCAATAATTCTTTGCAATACTTAGATTGGTTGATGAAGATTCCATCTTTTAGTTGCTTGATTTGTAGTCCAAGAAAGTAGTTCATCTTTCCCATCATAGACATCTCGAATTTTCCTTGCATCATCAATGAGAATTCCTCACACATTTCTTTGTTAGTCGATCCAAAAATGATATCATCAACATAGACTTGAACCAATAAAATGTTACTTTTGATTTTCTTAATGAACAAAGTTTTATCAACCTTACCCTTTTCGAAACCTTTTTCACACAAAAAATTGCTAAGTCTATCATACCATGCTCTTGGTGCTTGCTTTAAGCCATAAAGAGCCTTTCTCAACTTAAAGACATGTGTAGGATGTTTGAAGTCTTCAAATCCCGGAGGTTGTTTGACATAGACTTCTTCATTGATGTATCCATTCAAGAATGCGCTTTTGACGTCCATTTGAAAAAGCTGAAAATTTAATGAACAAGCATAAGCAAGTAAAAGACGTATAGCTTCTAACCTTGCAACAGGAGCAAATGTTTCTTCAAAGTCGATTCCTTCCTCTTGATTGTAGCCTTGGGCAACCAACCTTGCTTTGTTTCGAACAATTAGACCATTCTCATCAAGTTTGTTCTTAAACACCCATCGGGTACCTATTATGTGTTTACCACTTGGTCTAGGAACAAGTTCCCAAACTTGATTTCTCTCAAATTGATTTAATTCTTCTTGCATAGCAATAATCCATTGATCATCTCCTAAGGCTTCATCAACTTTGGTAGGTTCAATTTGAGAAACAAACGCCATGTTTAAGCAAGCATCTTTTAGATTTAATCTTGTTGATACTCCTTGGCTAATGTCACCAATAATTTTGTCAATAGGATGGTCTCTATGAGTTCTCCATTCTTTTGGTAGATCATTGATGTTTGAATCTTGTTGTACAATGTCTTCTTGATTTTCCGGTGATTTCACAACTTGATCATTTGAAAGTTCTTCTGGGGGTAAATCTATAGGATCATCATCATCACACACAACTACTACCTCTTTAGAGGTGTTAGTTTCATCAAAAGATACATGCATAGATTCTTCAATAGTTAAAGTTCTTTTATTATAAATTCTATATGCTTTACTAGAAAGAGAATAACCAAGAAATATACCTTCGTCGGATTTCTCGTCAAACTTACCGAGATTGTCTTTGTCATTGTTAAGAACAAAACACTTGCATCCAAAAATGTGGAAGTGAGAAATATTTGGCTTTCTTCCTTTGAAGAGTTCATATAGAGTCTTCTTTATTATAGGTCTAATGATAACTCGATTTCCAACATAACATGTCGTACTAACTGCATCCGCCCAAAAATATTTAGGAAGATTTGCATCACTAAGCATTGTTCTTGCAAGTTCCACTAGAAACCTATTCTTTCTTTCAACTACTCCATTTTGTTGTGGAGTTCTAGGTGCTGAAAAATTATGAGAGATACCATGTTCTTCACAAAATTCTTCAAATTGTGCATTTTGGAATTCTCCACCATGATCACTTCTTATGGATACAATCTTTAGTGATTTTTCATTTTGGATTTGCTTAGCATACTTCTTAAAAGCTTTAAAGGCATCACTTTTCTGCACAAGAAACAAAGTCCAAGAATATCTATAAAAATCATCAACAATAACCAAAGCGTATACATTACCTCCGAAGCTTTTTGTTCTTGATGGACCAAAGAGATCCATGTGTAACAATTGTAGTGGTCTTGTTGTTGAAACCACATTCTTTGGTTTGAAAGTTGATTTGGTCTGTTTTCCCTTTTGGCATGCACTACATAATTTATCGTTGATGAACTTCATCTTTGGTAGACCAATAACTAAGTCATGCTTAACCAATTTGTTCAAGTGATCCATGTGAATGTGAGCAATCCTCTTGTGCCATAACCAAGCGTCATTGTTGTTTACCATAAGACATTGTACCTTCATAGACAAATCATCTAAAGTAATCATAAAAATATTGTTAGATCTTATACCTTTGAGTTTTACCTCATTGGTTGCCTCATCCATAATAAGGCATTCTTCTTTGTTGAATTTGATCTTGAACCCTCTATCGCAAAGTTGACTTATGCTAAGAAGGTTGTGCTTTAATCCTTCAACATAGAGAACATCCTCAATTTGAATGGATGGAGGTGTTCCAACTATTCCAACGCCAAGTATCTTTCCTTTGGTGTTGTCTCCATAGGTGACATACCCTTTGGCTTTATGTACTAGATATGAAAATTGGTGTACATCTCCTGTCATATGCTTTGAACATCCACTATCAAGATACCAAACATTTGATGTGGATTTCAAGCATACCTACAAAAACAAATTATTTCTTGTTAGGTACCCAAGTTTCCATGGGTCCTTCGTAGTTAGTTCCCTTTTTCACCCATGCATAATGTCCACTAGCCATACTGAAATTTCTAATATAGCATGCATTGGGTGTGTGTCCAATAATACCACAGTAAAAACAGTTTGGAACAAATTTGCTCTTGTATCTAGGAATTTGTTTTCTTTTAGATACATTAGCCTTTTTCTTTTGATGATTATGAACAACTTGCTTCTTTTCTACTTTCTTGGGATTGGAACTATTACTAGCCTTTACAAAAACAATGGGATTGTTACTTGGTTTCTTAGTATTCACATAACCAAGACCTCTTTTATCATTTGGATAACGTTGTTGGCTTAGTAATCCTTACAATCCTATTTGTCCTTTTTCATATCGTTCAATGACTCTTTTCAATTGAACAATTTGAAAGACATTTGATTCACACTTGGAGCATGCAAAGTTTTCCTTTTCTTTAATAAAATTTTGTTTTTGAAGATCAAAATCTTTAGTCATGGTGTCAATTTTTTCTAGACAAATTAGAAGTTCTTTTTCTTGTTTTGACACCTTTTTGTATAAACTTTTGCATTCTTTCAAGAGTTCATCAATTGCACCTTGAACATCATCATCAAAAAGATTAAATTCATTACTAACCTCTTCTTCATTGTCGGAGTGATGTGAAGCCATCAATGCTAGATTTGCACTTTCGTCACTATCTGAATCGAATGAAGAACTTATCTCATTATCTTCCCATGTAACATAAGCCCTTTTGTTCTTGAACTCCTTTTTGCCTTTGAATCCATTTTTCTTGGAGAGTTTTGGACAATCCGGCTTTATGTGACCTTGCTTTCCATATTCATAGCATGTGACATCTTGTGTTGATGTGGAGGCTTCTTTATCTTTATGCTTATAAAATTTCTTTCTTTTGACAAAGTTAGCATTATGAAGATTATTTTTATGACCAAAATATTTTCCTAACCTTTTTATAAGAAGCAATAGGTTTTCATCTTCCTCCGATGCATCTTTATCTTGACTTTCTTTTGAATCAACTTTGAAAGCAATGCCTTTGAATTTCTTCTCATGATTCTCATGTTTTTCAAGCCTTCCAAGTTCCGTATCATATTCTTGAAGCTTTCCGAAAAGTGTTGCGGAAGTCATAGTTGCTAGGCTTTTCTTTTCGGATATTGCCGTCACTTTTGGTTGCCATTCCCTAGTTAAATACCTAAGCACTTTAAGATTTAATTCATCGTTAGTTAAAGTCTTACCGAGTGCCTTCAAATGGTTTGTCAAGTGGACGAATCTCTTTTGCAAGTCAAGGATGGATTCTCCGGGCAGCATTCTGAATAATTCATATTCTTGACTCAAAGTGTTCAATCTAGACCTTTTGACTTCGGCGGTTCCTTCATGAGTTTCTACAAGAGTATCCCAAATTTCCTTTGCCGTTGTACATGCCGATACTCGAAAAAATTCATCCATACTAAGAGCACTTTGGAGAATATTGATTGCCTTTTTGTCAAAGAGAACTTTTTTCTTGTCATTGTCATCCCATGATGCTTTAGGCTTTGATGACCCAACACCATTGACAACACACACCGTAGTAAATGGACCATTCTCAACAGCATTCCATATTTCTTCTCCTTGCGCTTCAAGATGAGCCTTCATGCGAATTTTCCAAAAGTCAAAGTATTCACCACAAAACAATGGAGGCTTGTTGTTACTACCACCATCTTTGAAAACCGGATTTTGATTTGCGGAAGCCATACTGGATCTTTAGGAACAAGTTACCTATAACTTGCTCTTATGCCAATTGTAAGTCTAAGAGTTCCTAAGAGGGGGGTGAATTAGGTATATAAAAATTTATTCGGTTTTATGAGAATACTTGTAGTAATTTGTGGTTAAGTGTTTGAAGGTTTTTGACTATATCTTATCTTTTCTTGATTATGGTGATGAAAATGATAAAAGCGGAAAAGTAAAGAACACGGCGATATATCCTGGTTCCCCTCACAATCCGAGATTACTCCAGTCCCCTTTCCAACACGAAAGAGATTTCACTATGGTTTAGAATGATTGTACAACCTATGCTTACTATCTAACCTATAGGGTGACCAAAGGTTCTTAACACCTTTAATGTCAAACAAACACTAACGTGAATGAAGAACAATCCTCTTCAAATCACAACACTTACTTCCAACAATCCTGGATAGTAAGGGAACAACTTTAAGGTCAAACAAACACTAATGTGAATGAAGAACAATCCTCTTCAATCACAACACTTACTTGCAACAATCCTGGATAGTAAGGGAATACTTTCTTTTTGTAATACAATGATTTATTTGAAAGAGATGGAGAGCACTATCAATCTTTGATTGATCTTCTTCTTCAAGAAAGAAACAATTCTCAAGCAATGATTATAAATGTTCACAATGAATGTATGAAACTTATAATGATTTCTTAATGAAAATGTATATGGCAAGTTTCACAAAATTTATGATTTGTAAGAACACTTGAAAGTTTGTAAGAATATGCAAATTTGAATGATGAAAATTGTTAATTGAAGAAGGTTATTTGAATTTGAAAATCTGCACAATTTATAATGTCACAAATACCTCTTCATTCATGCCATTTGATATGAAAAGATGCAATGCAATCATGAAAGAATACCATTTGAATTATGTTCAAAAAACAAAAGAAAATCTGTACTGGTTCGCTGGGAACCGGTTCCGACCCAGGCAGAACCCGGTTCTTAGTGAACGTTATAATCTAGAATTCAAAAATAACACGCAGGAACCGGTTCCCCTATAGGTACAACCCGGTTCCTGGTACAAATTCCATGGAAGTGATTTTTGAACAAGTTTGGAACCCGGTTCCCTGTTAGGTAGGAACCGGTTCCTGAAAGTTTATTTTCAAAAAATCCTTTTGAAAAAGATCTCAAACATAGTTTTTCTTATTGTTAAAAATGTGGGATATGTATATGATTATGAATGCATATTTGTGAACATCTATATTCAAGTTTAAGAATTATTTATACCTTTTAACATTTGTTGTTTCTTTAATAATTCTTCTTCTAATCTTCAAGACTTGTAACAAGGTTTTATATGATATTGATAAACTTTTTGCACATCCTTTGAATGTTGATATCCATGTTGTCTTCATCAAAACCAATGCTTTAAACATGACTTGAGAAGCTTGCAATTACAATGTGTTCTATAATTCATCTTTGAAATTCATTTTGAGATACCTCTTGGGACTAGGTGAAAAATTGCCATGAAGTTAGGTCAAAAACTTGCCTAAATTAGGGCAAAATTTTCACTAAGTTAACAAGTTCATGACCATGTATTCACAAATTTATATCTTGAGATCCAAGCATTTTTAGGGAAACGTTTGTGAAGAAAAGTTGTAGATTTCATGGAGTTCTACAACTTTCATGTTGGGGACTTTCCTTGAATCAATATGCATCATGGTGAAAAAGTGGTGTAAAGTTGAGAAAAAATAAGAAAATTTTCTATACTTAGATAATTTCTCATTTAGAAAATTTTCAAATTCAAACCCTAATTTAAAAATTTGGTTTTCTTGGTGAACAAGTTTCACATTTTGACATGTTTTGATGAATTATGACCCTTGGTACTTGATTTTGACCAAAAAGTCAAAGTTTGACTTTTCAGTATACAATTGACTTTTGATCAGTTGACTGCAAATTTCATCTGTCAATCCAATGAATTTGAGATGTTCTGAGCCATGAAGTCAAGATGATGCCATTGAACCCTTGAAATCATGCTTTAACTCAATTGGTAATTTTCTAGGTTAAAAATCATAAATTGCCTTTCCTTAGTCAAAACCCTAATTTTGACCATTTTGCCCTTTTTGTGATTTGATCAAATTTCTTGAGGAGTTGTGATCCAAACTTGATCAAATGGTGCATATGAGTCTAGAATGTTGAGGTGGATCCAAAATTATGAAGTTTGACTGTAAATTTGCCATGGTTGACTTTTTCCCTAATAAAGCCGATTTTTAGGTCAACTGTCCAATTGACTGATCAAAAATGTGGTTCAAGGCTTGAAACTTGTCACGAGTGATCTTAGGGATCCAAAATGATGTTTGAAAGACACATGAAGCATTGATGGTCCAAAAATTCTTGTGCAATATCAAACCCTAATTTGGAGTTATCAGTGCAAGATGAGATGTCCTGAGCTGACCAAACCCTAATCCAGTCTTGAGTCAAAGAAGTCTTGTGAGAAAAGTCTTGATAAATGAGAGGGCAAATTTTGGGGTACAACACATACCCTTAAAGTTAAAAATGTTTTTGCATACCATACATTCATACATACGTATTTCTATCTTCTCCCTTGTCCAACTATCATCCGGCTAACAGATTGGCTGGTACTCAAAGAAAAAATTCCAAGCATGCTTCAATAAATCTCAACGGAAATCAAGAAATTCATAAGTTGTTGAAGGAGAAAGTCAACTAGTGAGCTTGGTCCTACATATATTTTTAAGAAGAGAAGGCAACCCTTAATCATACAAGTCAAAGGCCTACAAATGCAACTATCATTGGTGACTCCTCCATATCAAGAGAAACTTCCATATCAGCAAAATATGTATGCCTAAGAAACATAAAGGGTCACCCCCATGCTTTGATAAGTCCAAGAACATCCAGACGCTCTCCTAAAGTCAAGAGGATCAACAAAGAAGCTCTTTCATATGATCATTATACTTTATCAATTTCAAATTGTAGTTTCCAAGTTTCTAAGTTATATTTGGTGTAAATTTGTATCTTTTAACTAGTAATTCAAATAAAATGAGCATACGTGTTTTTGAAATCAATCCATTTGTATTCATTATTCTATCACTTTCCATAAATAATCAATGACTTTCCATTTTAATTTTTCAACTTTAACAAAAATTTTGAGGGAGAACGATGAAAACTAAGTAACTGAATTTTGCTAAACTATGCTTTCATTGGTAAGACTGAGCTGACAATGTAAGGAATTGTTTCACTTCCCAAATAGTGGAGATATAAGGAGATAATTCATAGTCAACCCCCTTGAGCCAGAAGTTGGAGTTCTTTGTATTTTCAAAAAATCCTTAATCATAACCAAGGGCAGGGTAGACTTCAATTAATTCAATGATACATTTTAATCTCAAGAGAAGCTGTCTATTTAAGCAAGAGGTTCAAACACATCCTCTTCCTCGCATTCATCATTCAAGATCGAGGAAGAAATGAAGATAAAAATCTCAAGATCTTCTTCCTCACAAACATCATCCAAGATCGAGGAAGTAATAAAGATTAAGTTTACCAAAGTCAACATGACAGTCACAAAAGTTCTAAATCAAAAGTGAAATGTCAAGAAATATTCCAAAAAAAGAGCCCGCTAAGTCAAAAAGAAAAAAATCATAACAAAAGTTGAATTAGGAAAAAGTTAGGGCATCCCGATGGACCGTAAAATACAAAAAGAATTAGTCCATGCAAAAATAAGGGATTAAAAGAAAAAATGGAAACAATCTTGTAAACGAAAGTAGGTGACTTCCACCTTAAAAATCATCTCATCAAGTGCTTGAACCTTGTCAATTATTATCACCATCACTACGATTATGTAAATTCTCTTGCAGACTAAACGCGCATTCGATTAATTGAACTTAGGATTGGAGATCATCAAGGAGAATGGGGTGGGCTAAATAAATTTTGAACCTTATATCCTTTGTTTCTTAAACCACGAACCAGGGCCATGTTACAACCTTTAAATGTCCTAATTGAATCAAGGTTAAATATGAAAGTATACTCGGAAAAAATTGTGTTAAACTGACTCCTATGTTTGTTAAAATTATTGTTGACCCCTTCGCTTCTTCGAATCTCCATTTCTATTCCATAACAAACTTAGATTTCAAAACTTGCATGCACATCAAACATAATTACTTTTCAAAATATACAATTTTATCTACGAATAGACACTTAGCATCAAAGGAGATCTCAAAATTGGTTTAATAAAAAGCGATCATTTCTAGGAAGATCCTAACTAGGGGTAAAGTATCTAAAAAAGGACCGTATAATCATAAGAAAGACTAGTGATCATAAGGGCATCCTATTAACAAGGGATAATCATTCTGAGATTCAATCAACTTGGGTTACATCTCAAATCACCATTCAATAAGGGGCATACCTTTCGAAGGGGCATTATTTAATCAAGTCATATCACAACATGGTAGGACTCTTTCTTATCTTTCGACAACTTCTCAAAGCCATAATAATCAGGGGGCAACCTTCAAGATTCAAGTATTGGGGCAGTGCATATCAAGTTCAGCCTACTGCATGTAGGGTCCAAGTTCCCCTTCAAGCAACTTCAAGTAAAAATTATTCAAAATTTGGATACTTGGTGCAAGCTATATCAAGTTCATGGTAATGTCCAAGTTCTTTATGAGGGTACATCCTCCAAATTCTCGAGATTGAGGGGCATACCTTTCAAGGAACTAAACTGACCCAAAAAAGCAGTTCATCAAGGGCATAATGATTCAAAGTCCAAGATAGTAGGGTCATTCATACTATGGTCAAACTACTCTCTGAAATCATATCAAGAAGAATCTCTCCAAGACCCTACCAATATATTGGGGCAAGGCATTCCATAAAGGGGAAAGCTCTCTATGTAATTTCTCTATCCCCAGTTGTGATACGATGGGAGAACTGACTTGAGGGTTTTGCGTTTGATTGCAAATGTTGCGGTTAGCAAGAGTCACCACCGAATTTTCTTTTATCCAAAAGGAAAGGTGAAAAAGCACAGGAAAGACCTTTGAGAATATTTCTTGAGTTCGGGGGGTAGATTATGAAAAGGGAAGGTATTAGCACCCTTTTCATCCATGGTTTTCCATGGGCTCTTAGTTACTTGCTAGATCACTTGCTTTTGTTTGAAATTATGCTTTGTATGGTTTTTGAAAGTATTTTGTAAAGAGGCCATTATTTAGGCAATCTTTGTAATGATTCTTGTTTGTAAGAATGTATACAAAGATGTTGATCTTTTGAAAATGTTTTCAAATTTTGTAAGATGTTTTGAAAGTGTAGGTGTTTGTTTTGAAAATATCAAGGATGTTTGTTTTGAAATGGAGCAAGTAATTATGAGCAATCTACCTACTCAAATGTATTTCTTGTTCATTTTCTTTTCCTTTGACATTGTTGTCTTACCATTAATTTGGTAAGCAACCCTATCTTTGGATGTAAACGAGACGGGCGTGGGACATCGTATAACCATGATTAGCAATGCTGCAAGGTATATTTGCATTATTTTTTAGGGACTAAGATCATTTGTAAGGAAACTTAGATAGCGTCATCGAGGGACTATGATTTTGTATTTGCTTGTTTTTGCTAAGATACCTCACATGCGTAATATGGCCATTTTGAATAAGGAAACCAAGTGGAATAACCCTAGGGGTGCTTGTGTGTAAGTGTATCCTTTTCATGCTTGTTTTTTGTCTTGAATTAGGGTTTCCTAAGTATCAGTTTTGGTCTTTCCATACAAACCCTAATTACGAGCATTGTATATAAAAGCGATAAATTGCGAAATTTAAAATTGCTACGCTATTATAACATTTGTGGGGAGGGGTTGTACAATTTGTAAATGGGGATTGCAAGAATTTAAACCTAATTAGTCTATTACAACTATGATACGGTGGCATAACTGACTGTTTTGGAAAATGTTGGTTTGCGTTTTGCGTTTGTGTTTGCAAAATTTCGCGGTAAGCAAGAGTCGCCACCGACTTTTATTTTATCCAACTGGAAAGGAAAAAAGCATAGAAAAATTCCTTTTTCGAGATTTTGAGTACGGGGGGTAGATTATAGAAAGGGAGGGTATTAGCACCCCTTCTATCCATGGTTTTCCATGGGCTCTTAGGTACTTGCTCATCTTTTAAATTGCTTGTGTGTGTTTGTTTTGAAAAGTTTTTTTTTTACTTCGTTTTAACCCTTGCTTCTGTCTTCAAGAGTGTGCCGAAGTTGTTTTAAAAACTGTTTTTGAAAAGTGTTTGTGTGTAAAAGTTTTTGTTTTGAGCAAGTACTTAAGAATTTTCTACCTACTAAAAAAAAGATTGTTTCTCTTTCCGTTTCCTTTAGACAATGCCATCTTACTATTGAGAAATAGGTAGCACCGTCGTTGGATTTGTAAGGGTCAATTCGTAAGGGACGTATGATCATTAAGGCAATGTTAGGACGTCTTAGTAATAACCCTAATGTCTTAAGATCATATTCGAGGCAACATTTCCGAGGCAACCTTTCCGAGGTAACATTTCCGAACGGGACATTTGATCTTTGTTTAGACAGAAGGGCGACCACTAAAATACCCTATACTTAATGATCGTTTACCAAAGGCAACCGAAGTGAGAGTATACCCTAGGAGTGCGCATGTGCGAGTGATTTGATTTCAAGTTATTATCTTTGCACATTAGGGTTTTCTAGCCATTTTAAATTAACATGCAGTCTTGTCATACAATCCTATTATCATACATCTAACAGTTAATATTTGCGAGAATTAAAAATGCGAGAAATAAAACTACGTTATTACAAGGCTTCGAGGTAGGGGATTAATTACATAGCCAAAAACCCGTAAAATGATAAATAAAAGAAAATCCTAATTAAACTATTACATACCGTGAGCAGTTACATTAATATCGCAAAAAAAAAATAATAAGCGCGCGCGATGAAACGAAAACCTAATTACTAATTAATTTAAATTTAAGAAAAAAAATTAAATCAACCTATTTTTGTATTTTTTGTTTTATTGATAAAAGAAATAAAAATTAAATCAAAAGCAACCCTAATTTTTCTAATTTGATTTTAATTATTTACAAAAAGTTAGAATTACCCTAAAATTAAATTAAAACTAATATTAAATTAAATTTGATAAAATAAAAATAAAACCTAATTCTAAATTTGTGAAAAATTAATTTTATGATTTTTTATGAAAAAGAAATTAATTTTGAGGTTAGAAAACAATTAAACAAAATAAATTAAATAAAAGAAAAAAAATAGAAAAGAATTAGAATGGGTTTGGTTTTGTAGCAAGAAGGGGGGTGTGACTTGCAAATTCAAGCACAATAAACAAGCATTATATGGAAAAAAACAAAATGGTATTTACAAAACGCGCGAATTTTTGAATGGGTAAGTCAGGGAGTGCCACGTTACTCTTCTTCCTCCCACCGTTGCTAAAGGTTCCTTGACTTTTACCTACGGACAAATGGCCGTAGGTACAACCCTGTGTTTCTCCAAAATCTTATGCAAGCATCATAAATCACAACCAATGGTACCAATCAACTCATTGCAACCTCACGAGCATCATGGTACCAATATCCATGGCCAATTGTTCCTGTATGAAGAATCCCTAAAAATAAAGCATAAACCCTAGCCGTGGCATCTTGGTATACAGTCAATAAAAACGCAATTAAACATAACCATTAGCTTGCAAACATCATAAGGATTAAGAATATGTCAATTGTTCATGCTAAAGATGCCAGAATTAATGGATTCAAAATCAAGAAAAGTTTGAAACTGTGTGGTACTTACAGTGTGTTTCAGGGCACGAGAATGCTTGCTAATGGTTGAAACATGTTCCTGGGATGTCCAACAAACGTTTGGGATGGCTAGAAGACTTTGAATTGGCCTGGAACATGGAAATCAATTTGCCACTTTTCTTGATTTTTTTTAAACTGGCTTTGTGTTTTACACGCCTCTAATCCCCTCTTTTTTTTATCTGAACATGTTCCTTATGTACCCTAGAAGGAATTAGGTTACAAATTTGCTTCAAATCTTTTCCAATTAAGATCATTGATTCATGATTTGATCATTGTACAAAATCTTTCCAAATTGAGAAAATACAATCTTTTTGTGTCCATTTGAAGCTTGCACGATTTGATTCCATCTCCAGCTGCATAATAGACCTAAACATGCACAAAATCTCTAGCTTTGATTAGTTTTTGATATTTTCATGATTTTATTTTAATTTTATTTGATTTAATTGATATAAAAATCAAAATAAATGACAAAAATAAAATAATGACAAATAGAAGGGATCATGGGTCGTGGGTCATGTTTCAAACTCAATGCAAGCATAAAAAGTTGGGCCCATTTGACATAAATTGCAATTTGGGACACATTTGACTTTTGACAATTTTGCAAAAAGGGTCAACTTTGCTAATGCATAACTCTCTCAATTTTGACCCTAGAGAGGTTTTCTTGGACTTTTTAGAAAGCTTAAGATGTCCTCTAAGCAACCATTTTGGTCTCATCTCAATTGAGTTTTCCATGTTCATGTATGAAGCTTTGACAAAAAAGGTGTTTTTGTTGACTTTTCAAAATGACCTATAATGTCCAAATTTATATCTTCTTGTGAGTGCATATTTTGAACTTGGGAGCTGAATATGAATTGTAGGGAATTGCATCCTCTTCAAAATTATATTTGGATGGGTCATTTTTGATAAAGTTTGAGAAGTTATGCTTGGTCAAAGTTGAGTTGACCTTTCCTGCAAAACCCTAATTTAGCAACTTTTGGGTTTTGATGAATTGTGAGCAATCCTTGAGGAATCATGATCAGCCCTTGATCAAATGATGAATAACACTACAAAATGGGAATGTTGACCAAAAATATTGAAGTTTGACTATATGGGGCCATAGTTGACTTTTGCCCTAGCACAGTCGATTTTCAGGCCTTTGAGCAATTGACTGAGCAAACTTCCTCTGCAAGGCTTGAAACTTGACATGGATGATCTTGTGAACATATTAGGACAATGGTGAGCATTTGTGACCCTTTGGACTCAAACCTCTTGATGCAAACTGAAACCCTAATTTGAGGTAGACTTCCTTAGGAGAGAGTTTGTCTAGTCAACCCTTGGACTTCTTTGAGAAATTAGAGGACCTCACTTGAAATGTATTGATAAATATGGGAGGGAAAATTTTGGGGTACAACTGCTGCCCCTGTTCAATCTTCTTAAACCTGAGGATGTAGATTGGCTTGTCTGCCTTTCGTGATCCGAAGGTGAAAGATGATTGAATACTAGGGTGCCCAGAAATTTGAACTCGCATGAAGTGGTACAGGTCTTGCAATGTCGGGAATGGGCTTACAGATGCCATTTGGAAGTTGATGTCGGAAGATGGGCTTCAAGATGCCATCATAAGGAAGTGTCGATCACATAAGAGATTCCTTTGCGAGAACCCGTATATCTGTTGTCAAGGAGGAATTCGCTGGGGAATGCTGGTCTCTGTCTTGAGAGAGATAGAGCTTTAGGAACTTCGGTTGTCTGTTACTCTACTGGGGAATCACCTCTTAGTCGAGGAGGTGAAAATGAACTGCTATCTGGTCGTGCTCCAGGCTTCACAGTGATTTGCTGAGGAAAATAAGATTGATTGCTATCTGGTCGTGCTCCAGGCTTCACAGCGACTTACTGGGGAGATGAGATTAAACTTTCTATTTGGTCATTCTCCAGGCTTCGCAATTTCTCAATTCTTATCTGGTCGTGCTCCAGGCTTCAGAATGAATTAAGTGGTTATCCGGTCGCATCCGGGCTTCCACTTGAATTTAAGGCCTGTTAATATCCGGTCGATTCTGGGCTTCTTAGTAATTTATACTGTTATCTGGTCGTGATCCAGGCTTCAGTATCATTTGCCGCTATCTTGTCGTGATCCAGGCTTCACGATGCCTTATACCATTATCTGGTCGATTCCAAGCTTCATGGTATCTTGTATTGCTATCTGGTCAATTTCCAGGTTTCACAATACCTTGATGGGGATTCAACTATTTTCCGGTCGATTTCCAGGCTTCATAGCTTTGAATTTGGGATATACCACTATCTGGTCGATTCCAGGCTTCGTAGTATTTTGGAGAAATCAAGATATTATCCGGTTGAATCCGGGCTTAATAACTTGAACTGGAACAGAAATCTTGGCATTGATTTGACTAAACCAGAGAAAACTTGTGAGAATTTGATTGCATCTTTCCCTGAAAGGTAAAGAGTCAATCGTATGTAATGTCATGATGTATGAGATGTATTGAGTAATGATGTTCTCAAAATAAATGAGATTGTGTTGTATGATGCATATGCGCATGCTACGATGTATGGATATGCAATTTTTTTTGTGATGTTCTCTAGCTGGGGAGAATAAATCCCGGACTACTGTTGAAGAGTTCAAGGAGTTGAGTTCTTCGCGCTCGCTGGGGATAACGACCGAAGATGATTATCCGAAGACTTGCGTCCATTCTGTTTGAGAATATTCCGCCGGGAGAGACTCTTTTGGAGAATAAATTGGCGAGAGAATGACTCTATGGGGAAGAGAGAGACTCTGCTAGAAGATCTACTGATTTGGCGAAATAACCTCAACTAGGGATGAATTATCGTTGCTTGTGATAATGAACCCTGGCGGGGATTGAGTTTCTACTTGTGGAAGAACTAAACTCAGTTGATGGTGAACTTCTATTGCTGGTGATAAATAAACTCTGCTTGGGGAGAATTAACACCACTGTCTTTGGGTACTTCTTACTCTGCGGGGAGTGTATGTACGTTTAGTCATATTCTCAAGCTGGCTCTGTCCCTGTACCTGGTGGGTAGAGAAACTGTAAGGTTTGGACATTTCTTGTTTGTCCCTGTTCTTGGAATTACGAGCAATTGTCTTTTATTTCGCATGTAAATATTTATGAGCAGCAATTATTTTCAAATGCATATATCAAAAAGAATCATTGCATGTTCTTGCAAAACAAAACAGAAAAGGAAAAACAAGTTGAAATTTGTGAAATTGAATCGTATTGATTTTGAAGTTTGCCTGTAACAGGCGTTTTGTACAAAGAGGCTGACGTCCTAGTAAGAGAACGTCGCCTAAAGAACAGAGTTTATACAATTTGTGTAAAAGAAAGAAAAAACAGCTATGTGAAACAATCCCATTGGGTTCAAACTCTTCTATTTCCTTTATATCTTCGAGCGTCTCATCACTTTGCTACTTGGTCGAAGATAGATCAGATTGATTGGCGCCGTCCGAGCTTGATAGTCGACACTGAAGTCTGGTTACAAGATGATCCAACGAGACATAGTGTTACGCTTCAATCCCTAATTTTTGCCTGAACCGCCCTTTCGGGTTTTCGGTCCATCGGGATACCCTTTTTTTCCCAAGCCGCCTTTTCAGGTTTTCGACTTGCCGGGTGTACAATTTTTATTTTCATCCCTTACTTTTACCCGAACCCTTTTGGTTCGCCAAGAAGCCCTTATTTTTTCCTAGGCCGGTCGACCTAGCAGCTCTTTGATTATACGTAGTATTTTTTCACTATGTCTGTATTGATGGGGTGAGGAAGGTCGTCACCATTCATGGTAGTTAGAATCATAGCTCCTCCCGGAGAAAATGTTCTTAACCACAAATGGCCCTTCATACGTGGGGGTCCATTTTTCCCTGGGATCACCTTGCGGTAGTATGATGCGTTTGATCACCAAATCCCCGACTTGATATTCCTGACGTCTGACTTTCTTGTTAAAAGCCTTAATCATTCAATTTTGATACGTCTGGCCATGACAAATAGCAGTAAGTCTCTTTTCATCGATTAAGTTCAGCTGATCAAGTCGGGTCTGGATCCAGTCGTCTTCGCTCAAACCCGCATCCTTCATAATTCGGAGAGAAGGTATCTGGACCTCAATGGGTAATACTGCCTCCATGCCGTACACCAGAGAGTAGGGTGTTGCCCCTGTTGATGTCTGTGATGAGGTGCGATACCCATACAAAGAAAATGGTAACATCTCGTGTCAATCTTTGTATATCACCGTCATCTTCTGCACAATCTTCTTGATATTCTTATTAGCTGCTTCAACAACCCCATTCATCTTCGGCCAATAGGGAGAAGAGTTGTGATGCTGTATCTTGAACTGTTTGCAAAGCTCGGTGATCATTGTATTGTTGAGATTTGTACCGTTGTCCGTGATGATCCTCTCTGGTACACCATATCGACAGATCAGGTTGTGTTGGATAAACTGCGCCACGACGTTCTTGGTTACTGTAGAGAAGGAAGCTGCTTCAATCCACTTCGTAAAATAGTCAATAGCTACCAGAATGAAACGATGCCCGTTGGACGCAGTAGGTCTGATATCGCCGATCATGTCGATGCCCCACATTGCGAAAGGCCAGGGAGCTGTCAAAACATTCAGAGGAACCAGAGGTACATGCACCTTATCAGTATAGACTTGGCACTTATGACAGGTCCGAGAATGCTGATAACAGTCGGCTTTCATAGTAGACCAATAATATCCAGCCCGTAGGATCTTCTTTGCCATGGTATGTCCACTGGAATGAGTTCCGAAGGTACCTTCATGTAACTATGCCATGATCCTTTCTGCCTCGCTTTTGTCCACACATCGCAGTAAGGTTGAATCATAGTTACGTTTATAAAGAATCCCATTACTGATGAAGAACTTCGCAGCGAACCTTCTCAAGAAATTCTTATCATTAACAGATGCACCCTCGGGGTACTCTTGAGCCTCAAAATATCTCTTTACCTCGTGAAACCATGGTTTATCTGCTACCTTTTCCGTCTTAATGTCACAACAATGTGTGGGTTCTTCCAACCTCTCGATGGTGATCTGGGGAGCTTCATTGTCCCACTTGACTTTGAACATAGAAGACATGGTAGCTAGCGCGTCCGCTAACTGGTTCTCCTCTCTTGGGAAATGTTCAAAGGTTATCTCCTCAAAGTGCGGGAGCAACGTCAATACATATTCTTTGTAAGGAATAAGATTTGAATGCTTCGTATCCCACTCGCCTTTGATCTGACTGATCACCTGAGCGGAATCTCCAAATACACTCAAGAACTTAATCCTTAGGTCAATAGCAGCCCACAGACCCAGGATACATGCTTCATACTCCGCCATATTATTGGTGCAGTTAAAACATAATCGAGCGGTGAATGGAGTATGACAACCCTCAGGGGATATAATCACAGTGCTAATGCCATTACCCAATGCGTTTGATGCTCCATCAAAATACATAGACCATCGGGATCCTTCCTCAGGTCCTTCATCCGGTCCAGGTTCTTCACAGTCGGTCACCAACATGATGTTCTCATCCAGGAACTCGAAATTCATGGATTGGTAGTCATCCACGACCTAATGCGCCAAATGATCCGCCAATACACTCCCCTTGATTGCTTTTTGGGTTTTGTATTGGATGTCATACTCAGTTAAGATAATTTGCCATCTTGCTATTCTTCCGGACAAGGCAGGCTTCTCGAAGATATACTTGATTGGGTCCATCTTTGATATCAATAAGGTGGTGTGAGCCAGCATATACTGTGTCAACCGGCGAGCAGCCCATGCCAAAGCGCAGTAAGTTTTCTCGTGCAGCGAGTATTAGGTCTCACAGTCGGTAAACTTTTTGCTAAGGTAGTAAATAGCATGCTCTTTTTGGCCAGACTAGTCATGCTGCCCCAGCACACACCCCATTGAATTATTCAGTACTGTCAAGTATAAGATTAAAGGTCTTCCTTCCACTGGAGGCATCAAAATTGGTGGCTCTTGAAGATATTCCTTGATCCTTTCGAAAGCGGTATGAAATTCATCATTCCATTTTACCACTTGATCTTTGTTCAGCAGCTTGAAGATTAGCTCACAAGTAGCAGTCAGGTGTGAAATGAATCGGGCGATGTAGTTCAGACGTCCCAAAAAGCCTCTAACTTCCTTTTCTGTGCGGGGAGCCGTCATCTCCTGTATGGATTTTACCTTGGCAGGATCTACCTGAATACCCTTATCACTGACGACGAAACCTAGCAGCTTACCAGACCTTACCCCGAAGGTACACTTGTTCGGATTCAATCTCAGCTTGTACGTCTTCAACCTGTCAAATAGTTTCTGGAGATGATCAAGGTGTTCTTCCTCAGTCTGGGACCTCGGGATCATGTCATCAACATAAACCTCAATCTCATGGTGAATCATGTCGTGGAACAAAGCGACAATGGAAGACTGATAAGTTGCCCCAACATTCTTCAACCCGAAAGGCATTACCTTGTAACAGAAGGTGCCCCAATGCGTAATGAAGGGTGTCTTCTCCATGTCTTCGGGAGCCATCTTGATCTGGTTGTAACCAGAAAAACCATCCATAAAGGAGATGATCTTATGCTGCACGGTGTTGTCGACCAGAACATCAATGTGAGGAAGTGGGAAATCATCCTTGGGGCTCGCCCTATTTAGATATCTATAGTCCACATACATCCGTACCTTTCTGTGATACGGTGGGAGAACTGACTATGGTTTTGCGTTTGTTTTCGCAAATGTTTCGGTTGAGCAAGAGTCGCCACCGACTTTTTATTTTATCCTAAGGAAAGGTTAAAAAGCACAGCAAAAAACCTTTTGAGATGTTTTCTTGGGTTCGGGGAGTAGATTATAGAAAGGGAAGGTATTAGCACCCTTTCTATCCATGGTTATCCATGGGCTCTTAGTTACTTGCTTAGATCACTTGCCTTTTGTTTTCAATTGTTTTAAATGGTGCTTGAGTGTGTGGGTTTTAAAAATGTTTTGAAAAGATGCCAATGTGGTGGCAACCTTTGTAATGATCCATGTGGGGATGTATACAAAGATGTATGTCTTTTGAAAAGGTTTTCATTTGTTTTTTGAAAGTTGTTTTGAAAGTGTAGTGTTGTGTGGTTTTGAAATTAGGCAAATGTTTTGTTTTGCAAGTTTGATTCAAGTAACTAAGAGGTTATCTACTCCTAAATTTCTCAAAAGATTATTGCTATGTTTTAACCCTTTTAACAAGTTTGTTCCACCATTGTATTTGGTGGACAATCTTGTGTTAGGATGTGAAAGGGACAGGCGCGGGTCATCGTTTAGACCATAATTGCAACGGCGTTAAATGTCTTTGGGCAATTTTCTTTAAGGGACTTGATCATTTGTTTTTGTTTGTTTTGAAAAGTTTTGTCGAGGGACTATGATCATTCAAATTGTTTGCTTTGCCCAAAGAAGTTCAACATACAATATGGCCCATTTATTTGAAGGCAACAAGTGGAATACCCTAGGGGTGCAAGTGTGATTTGTGTGTCCATTTTCATGCTTATTTATCTTGAGATTAGGTCATAACTATTTTTTTATCGTTTTTTCGCATACAAACCCTAATTCTAACATGTTATCATTAGAAAGCAATAAAGTGCGAAATTAAATTTACTAAGCTATTACAAAACCAAATATGGGAAGGGGGGTACAAATGTTCAAATGGGGATATTGACAAGAATTTAAATCTAAATTATTACATCATTTTGAATATTTGCAATTTAATCAATGTACAAAAATTAAATAAGAATGCAAGATGCAAAAGAAATGTTTTGTATATGTATGAAAAAACATTATTTATGTAAAAGAGAAAAGAAAATAAAAATTATATTATTTTTTTGGAGTATTTTGAATTTAGGGCAAAAACCCTAATTTTAAAGAAAATGTATTATTGTCTAATTTAATACAAATATTTATTTATTATTTATAAAAATAAAATAAAATGAAGTATGTTATGAAAAAAAGTATTTTTGTATCAAATATTAATAAAAATGAAAAATTCAAGTATTTTTATATTTTAGCTTAAATATATTAATAAACATATATCTATATATATATATATATTAATTTCTTAAATATGCATTATGTGCAAAATATTTAATATTTAATAAAATAAATCAAAAAAGGTATTTTTTATGTGGAATATTTTCAGAAGGTAAATAAAAAATAAAAAAATGTATTTACACTATTTTTTCTATTTATTCTAATAATAATATATATATATATAATATTTATATACAAACAAAAGAAATAAATCAAATAAATATGCCATATATTCAAAAAATGATGGAAAAAATATTTTTATTTTTTTAATGTCATGAGAAAAAATAAACAAAGTCAATCAAAAAAGAAAAAGTCAAAAAAGAATAAAAATAAAGCAAATGGGCTCAGGGGGTGTAATAGCAATTAAGTGGTGTGAATAAGAAAAGATATACAGGCCCAGCCCAAAGAACACTGTCTTCAACCTCCAGCAACAAAATTCAAAAAAACGCGCGCCCCTGTTCTTCAATGTCCAACTCTCGATTCCTGGCTTTTCAGCAAAAACTCATAACACAACAAATGTTCAGCATGAAGAGACGGTTCTAACCATGTATGGAACTTGACCTAACTCTCTAAGATGAGGGAGAATTTCTCCTCCCCCAAATCCTAACCTAGTTTTTCTGCCATTTTCAAACTACAAATTCTCTCTACTCAGGCAAAAGAAATAAAATGTAAAGATATGTACATGCTCAGGGCTATGAGTAGAACCTTGTTTCTTCACAAACTTAAGACTAAAGATGCATGATAAGAGAGATACGAGTTCAAAGTTTTACCTGTGCAGCTGAACTTCTATCTGGAGAATGAGGAACTTCTGGTGCAAGGTAATGATTGGAAAAGCTTCCTTGAGGTCCAGGGATGCTTTTTCAATGCTTACTTTGTCTTGTAACTTCTTGTATCAAGCTATAGAACTTCACCTGCAAAAGGAAAAAATGAAAATGGTGGAAGCTGTTAGAGGGATTACAGGTCAGGTTTTAGATCATGGTTAGCTTGCATATATGCTAGGGAATGTGTATGGATTGATTTTGGTAAGAATGCTCGAGGGAAATGGGAGTTGGCACTCAAACTGCAGAGGCAACTCTGTTTTTGCAGTTTGAGGATGATTCTGAGATGGAGGGTGTTTTGGAGGTGCAAGGGTCGTGTCTTGGCTTGGTTAGGTTCTATGGAAGATGTTTGATAACTTTGTTCTTGTGTTTCTATGCTGAAGAGAGAGTTGGTACAAGTTATGCAATGTTACTTGAATTTGAAGCAAGCAATGGTCACTTGGTGTTTTAGGTCAGTAGGGGCCTCTAATCCTGCTGCATAAGCCTCTCTTGATCAGAGCAATTTGCCCATAATCTTGTGCCCATGAGATCCTAACTGTACTTGCTTGGATTTCAATTTGACATAAAGCTAGCTTTTTACAAAAATGGATAAAGCACTTTATCTAGTTTAGGATTAATCTTGCATACAATGCTTGCACTCAAAGAACAACACCTTAACACATTGAATATGCATTAAATTATTGAGTATGGAATGGTTCAAGGACCTGTAATCAAGCATAAAGCAAGCTGAGTTAAAATTTGCAAGATTATGAACATGTTTTGATGAAGAACAAAAGTGAGTTTTTGCCAACTTGTGAAATTCGAATCTCTCAAGTTATGAGGTTGTTTGATGAGTTCTTGGACATTTTGGAAAGCTTGGAATGTGTACTACAATCCATCTTTGAAATTCAAATTAAAATTCCAAGTGGAAGGGTATGAAAAGTGGCCTTGAAGTGGGGTAGAAAACCTTGTCAAAATAGGTTAAAATTTCACTAAGTTAAAAATGGTTTAGTGCCCTTATTCAAAAAATTGTAACTTGAGATACAAGCTTCAAATGAGAAAACTTTGTGAATAAAAGTTATAGATTATGCAACAAGCTACAACTTTCATGTTTCAAGTTTTGTTTGAATCCATTTGCATCTTGGTGAAAAAATGGGGCAAAGTTAGGAAAAAATAAGAAAGTTTCATAACTTAGAAAATCTTCTAAGTTATGAAATTTTTCAATTTAAACCCTAATTTGCAATTTTGAGTTTCTTGATGAACAAGTTTCATAATTTTACATGTCTTGATGAAAAATGAATCTTGGCACTTGATTTTGACCAAAAAGTCAAAGTTTGACTTTTCAGTATACAGTCAAATTTTGATCAGTTGACTGAAAAAATTCATCTGTCAATCTTGTGTACTTGGGAACTTTTGAGCTTGATGAATGTGTCAAGACCATTTCATTGAGTCCTTGAGTCCATATGTGAACTTGGTTTGCCATTGGCTAGGTCAAACAGTCAAAAATTGCCTTTGTGCAGTCAAAACCCTAAAAATGACCATTTTGCCCTCTTGGTGATCTGATCAAATTTCTTGGAGAATTGTGATCCAAACTTGATCAAATGGTCCATATGAGTTCAATATGTTGATGTGGGTCAATTTTCATGAGGTTTGACTGTCAATTGGCCACAGTTGACTTTTTCCCCAATATAGTTGATTTCTAGGTCAACTGTCCAATTGACTGGGCAAAACTTGGAATCAAGACTTGAAACTTGGTATAGGTAAACTTGGGAGTCCAATATGAAGCATGAAAGTCATCTTAGGCATTTTAGGTCAAAACATCCTTAGGCAAACACAAACCCTAATTTGAGTCCACAGTGCAAGGAGAAGTCTTGAGCAGAGGAAACCCTAACTGGATCTTGATCTTCAAAGGTCTTGTGATGAGAAAATGTTGAGGAAATGGGAGGGCAAATTTTGGGGTACAACAGTTGCCCCTGTTCAATCTTCTTGAACCTGAAGAGTTAGATTGGCAAGTTTGCCTTTCGTGACTCGAGGGTAAAAGGAGATTGGACACTAGAGTGCCCGGAAATTTGCACTCGCATGCTGGAGTCTCAACAATGTGGTGTCGGGAATGGGCTTATAGATGCCATTTGGAGAGATGGTGGATAGGGAGATGGGCTTATAGATGCCATCTGGAGATGTGACGGAACCTTGTCGGGAATGGGCTTATAGATGCCATTTGGAAGTGTCCGTCGCATAAGAGATTCCTTTGTGAGAACTTGTGTATTTGAGAAAGACGGATGTTTTCCTGGCTTGTTACAGGTGTTTGATCTTCAGTATCCTTATGCAGACATGCCCTGGCTAGATACAGGTGTCGAATCTACAATCGGTTGCTCACAGATGTGCCCTGGTTGGATACAGGAGTCGAATCTGGAAATAGTCGTTAATAGACGTGCCCTGGCTGGATACAGGAATCGAATCTTCGGACTCTTCAGACGTGCCCTGGCTAGATACAGGAATCGAGTCTAGAAACGTGGTCAACAGATATGCCCTGGCTGGATACAGGAATCGAATCTGGAGATGTTGTAGTTGATAGATGTGCCCTGGCTGGATACAGGAATCGAATCTTCGAACTTTTCAGACGTGCCCTGGCTAGATACAGGAATCGAGTCTAGAAACTGATCACTCTCAGATGTGCCCTGGCTAGATACAGGTATCGAATCTGGAATTGTGACAGTTGAAGGTAGTTGTTTTTGAGATTGTCTTTATCCTGAAAAGGCAAAAAACGTAAGTTGTATGTAATGTCATGATGTATGATATGCATGATGTCATGATGTTCAACATGAGATGGTGTTGTATGCGCTTTATAATATATGTAAGCAAGATGTATGAAAATGTGAAATGTTTATGGATGTAATTTCGCCTTAGGAAAATAAATCCTTGACGATCGGCCGGAGAATTGCTCTGTGGAAGAGATACTTGGCCGAAGTTTTGATGCGAGGCCTGTTGAGGACTCTAATGATAGATTCCGCTGGGGATAATGATGATAAACTCCGCTGGGGATTGAAGGAACTTTGCCGAGGGCGGTCTTCCGTGGTTTTTTAGCTGAGGATAACCCAGTTATAAGTCCTCGTGAGGAAATAACTCTAAATAAAACTCGGGAGAGACGTCCGTACTCTGCAGGGGATAAGCTTCCAGAATCTACTGGGGATGAGCTTTAAGACCTGCCGGGGAATGCTGTGCTTTTTCAGGATCGACGGGGAACCAACTCTGCTTGGGGAAAGTACTACTGAACCTTGTTTTACTCTGCGGGGAGTTGAGATGATTTGGCCACATTTTTCAGTTGAACCCACCTTGGTACCTTGGCGGACAAAACAACCAGGCTGCATCAGACAACTTCACAGTGCCCCTGTCTCTGATGTCACCTGTAATCAATCTCTTGTTTCATATGCAAATATTTATGAATTAGCAATTTAATGTCAAATGCATATATCAAAAATGAACATTAGACGCTCTTCGCAAGACAAAACAAAAAAAGGAAAACAATGGTAATTTGTATGGACAAGTGAATTTGTATTGATTTAAACTTTGCCTATGAATAGGCGTTTTTTGTACAAGAGGCTGACATCCTAGTAAGAGGACGCCGCCAAATAACAGAGAGTTTACAATTTGAGAAAAGAAACAAAACAGCTATGTGAACAGTCCCACTGGGTTCCAACTCTGCTATCGCCTTTATGTCTTCGAACATCTCATCGCTTTGCTGCCTAGTTGAAGATGAAGCTGATTGGTCGATGCCGAAACCTGGAGCCAGATAGTTGATGCCGAATTCCGGATGCGAAAGGATCCAATGAGACATAGTGTTAAGCTTTTATCCCTAACTTTTGCCTGGACCGCCCTTTCGGGTTTTCAGTCCACCGGGATACCCATTTTTGCCCAAGCCGCCTTTTCAGGTTTTCGACTTGCCGGGTGTACAGATTTTTATTCATTTCATCCCTTACTTTTGCCCGAACCCTTTTGGTTCGCCGGGAAGCCCTTATTTTTGCCTAGGTATGTCAACCTAGCGGGTCTTTTATTTATGCGTAGTATTTTTTCACTATGTCTGCATTGGCGGGGTGAGGAAGGTCGTCACCATCCATGGTGGTTAGGATCATGGCTCCTCCTGAGAACACACGTTTAACCACAAATGGCCCTTCGTATGTAGGGGTCCATTTGCCCCGGGGATCACTTTGAGGAAGGATGATGCGTTTGATTACCAGGTCCCCAACTCGATACTCTTGCGGTCTGACTTTCTTGTTAAATGCCCTGATCATCCGTTTCTGATACGTTTGACCATGACAGATAGCAGTGAGCCTCTTTTCATCAATCAGATTTAATTGATCAAGTCGAGTTTGGATCCAATCATCTTCATTCAAGTCTGCATCCTTCATTATCCGGAGAGAGGGTATCTGGACTTCAATTGGCAAGACTGCCTCCATGCCATAGACCAAGGAGAAGGGAGTTGCCCCGGTTGACGTTCTGGCTGAGGTACGGTACCCGTGAAGAGCGAACGGTAACATCTCGTGCCAATCTTTATAGGTCACTGTCATCTTCTGCACAATTTTTTTGATATTCTTATTGGCTGCCTCTACAGCCCCATTCATCTTCGGCCGGTAGGGGGAAGAATTGTGGTGTTGTATCTTGAATTGTTCACAGAGTTCAGTGATCATTTTGTTATTGAGATTGGTACCATTGTCCGTAATGATTCTTTCCGGGACGCCGTACCGACATATTAGATTATGCCGGATGAAACGTGCCACGACGCTCTTGGTTACTGTGGCGTAGGAAGCTGCCTCAACCCACTTCGTGAAGTAATCGATCGCCACCAAGATGAAGCGATGCCCATTGGATGCCGTCGGTCGGATCTCACCGATCATATCGATGCCCCACATTGCGAAAGGCCAAGGTGCCGTTAGGACGTTCAGAGGAACCGGAGGGATATGCACCTTGTCAGCATAGATCTGGCATTTATGACAAGTTCGGGAGTGTTGGTAACAATCGGCTTCCATTGTGGACCAGAAATATCCTACCCGAAGGATTTTCTTAGCCATGGTGTGTCCACTGGAATGTGTTCCAAATGTACCTTCATGCAGTTCTGTCATGATTTTCTGTGCTTCTGCCTTATCCACACAACGTAGCAGAGTTGAATCATGATTCCGTTTGTAGAGAATGCCATTGCTGAGGAAGAATTTTGCAGCAAACCTCCTCATGAACTTCTTATCATTGACAGACGCACCTTCAGGGTATTCCTGAGCTTCCAGGTATCTCTTCACCTCATGATACCAGGGTTTTTCAATAACCTTCTCAGCCTCGAGCTCGCAACAGTATGCCAGTTCATCCAACTTCCAGATAATGATTCGGGGAGCCTCATTGTCCCATTTAACTTTGAACATTGAAGACATCGTAGCTAGGGCGTCCGCTAGCTGATTCTCCTCTCTAGGGAAGTGTTCGAAAGTTATCTCTTCAAAGTGGGGGAGCAAGGTCGACACATACTCCTTGTAAGGAATAAGATTCGGGTGTTTCGTATCCCACTCGCCTTTGATCTGATTGATCACGAGAGCGGAATCTCCGAAGACACTTAGAAATTTTATCCTTAAGTCGATTGCAGCTTGTAAACCCATGATACATGCCTCATATTCTGCCATGTTGTTGGTGCAGCTGAAACATAATCGGGCGGTGAGGGGAGTATGAGTTCCTTTGGGAGATATGATTACAACGCCGACGCCGTTACCCAAAGCATTGGAGGCTCCATCAAAATGCATAGACCATCGGGATCCTTCCTCAGGTCCTTCATCCGGTCCAGGTACTTCACAGTCAGTTACCACCATGATGTCTTCGTCCGGAAAATCAAAGTTCAATGATTGGTAATCGTCCACAGGTTGGTGTGCCAAATGATCGGCCAGTACACTTCCCTTAATTGCTTTCTGAGTTGTATACTGGATGTCATACTCTGTTAAGATCATTTGCCATCTCGCTATTCTTCCAGACAGAGCGGGCTTTTCAAATATGTACTTGATGGGATCCATCTTTGAAATCAATAAGGTAGTGTGAGTCAGCATATACTGTCTCAGCCGGCGAGCAGCCCATACAAGAGCGCAACAAGTTTTCTCAAGCAGTGAGTAACGAGACTCACAGTCGGTAAACTTTTTGCTCAAGTAATAAATAGCGTGCTCTTTTCGGCCAGACTCGTCATGCTGCCCCAGCACACACCCCATTGAATTGTCAAGCACCGTCAAGTATAGTATCAGAGGTCTTCCTTCCACCGGTGGCATAAGAATGGGTGGCTCTTGGAGATATTCCTTTATCTTTTCAAAGGCAGCCTGACATTCATTATTCCAGCGTACTACTTGATCTTTCTTCAGCAATTTGAAGATTGGCTCACAAGTAGCAGTCAGATGTGAGATGAATCGGGCAATGTAATTCAGTCGTCCCAGGAAGCCTCTGACTTCTTTCTCTGTTTTTGGAGTTGGCATCTCTTGTATGGCCTTTACCTTGGCAGGGTCCACCTGAATACCTTTATCACTTACAACGAAACCTAGCAATTTTCCGGATCTTACCCCAAAGGTGCATTTGTTGGGATTCAACCTTAGCTTGTATAACTTGAGTCGGTCAAACAACTTCCTCAGATGATCAAGGTGCTCCTCCTCAGTTTGAGACCTCGCAATCATGTCATCAACGTATACCTCAATCTCATGATGGATCATATCATGAAATAAAGCAACCATGGCACGTTGATAGGTTGCCCCAGCATTTTTTAATCCGAATGGCATGACCTTATAACAGAAGGTGCCCCACTGAGTCACAAAGGTAGTCTTCTCCATATCCTCTGGAGCCATCTTGATCTGATTATACCCCGAAAAACCATCCATGAAGGAGAACACCTTATGTTGAGCTGTATTATCAACAAGGACATCAATGTGAGGTAGGGGGAAGTCATCCTTGGGGCTGGCCCTGTTCAAATCCCTGTAGTCAACACACATTCTAACTTTACCGTCCTTCTTCGGCACTGGCACCACATTGGCAACCCACTGAGGGTAGGAAGTCACTGCAAGGAACCCGGCATCAAACTGTTTCATAACCTCGGCCTTGATCTTTTCAGACATCTCTGGACGCATCCGTCGGACTTTTTGCTTTACCGGAGGGTAATCTTCCTTGGTTGGCAGGTGGTGAACTACAATGTCGGCATCCAACCCAGGCATATCTTCATAGGACCAAGCAAAAATTTCCATGTAGTCTTGTAACATCTGGATCAATCGTTGCTTCACGCTGAGCTCTAGATTGGCACCAATCTTGACCTCTTTCCTATCTGTCTCGGTACCCAGGTTAATTGTCTCCACCGGCTCTTCATGTGGTTGAATAGCTCTTTCCTCCTGGAGTAGCAGTCTTGCAAGTTCACCAGGCACTTCGCAATCATCTTCACCTTCGTCCTCGGCCAAGTTGATCGGATTCTCAAAGTCATAACTGGCGGTAGCAGAGCTGTTACCAGTGAGATCCAGAGTGGATTGAAACCTGTATAAGTGAGTGTGTGTAAATATAGCTGTTTTGCAATATATATAACACAGAAAGGAAAAGAGAACAAGATTTGAAATGCAACAAACGTCCAATGTTTTGATTGATGATATATGAAAATGTCATACAAAAAGCCCTCACAAATGGAGCTACGATGCCCCGGGTAGGACACCGAGCCAACAAAGTTTTAACATATTGTTTGTTACAAATTGGAAATCAAAAGAAATTAATTACTGCGTGACAAATGTGATAGGGGTAAAATCCTTTGCCGTCCAGTTGCTTGGTCCGTTGCTGGTAGTTGGGTAGATCCAACTGTCAAATTCTGCTTCCTCCTCATCCTCCTCGATAGCAGTCACCCTCGAGCTGGAAATAAACACCGGAGCTTTTCTGATCTTCTCTTTGCGCACAGCCCTCTGAGCCTCCGCAGTAAAGCCCAGCCCAAACTTGTCATTCTTCTGAGTGAAGTCAGGAAGCTGACCCCAGTTTGCACGATTGCCTTTCTGAACCACAGCCCGGGCATCTCTTAGGGAAGCCATCTTCAAGGAAACATTCTCTTCGACTGTTGCTTCTGCTGCTGCTGAAATTGGGTGCACCTCCTCGAAATGCTGAAAGGGGGTTTCAATAAACTCCCCGTCCATCTCAATGTATCTGAAGGAATTCAAATGGCTCACCATATACTCCTCTTCTCCTTGCACAGTGACGATCTTCCCTCTGACAGGGTACTTCAGCTTCTGGTGCAAGGTAGAGGTCACTGCCCCAGCTTTATGGATCCAAGGTCGACCCAGTAGACAAGAGTACGATGGACGTATATCCATCACATAAAACGTAGAGTCGAACACCTGAGAGCCCACACGAATGGGGATGTTAAACTCTCCATGAACCATCCTTTTTGAACCGTCAAAGGCCCTGACGATGATATTGCTGGGCTTCAATTCCAGGCCTTCATAATCCAGACGGTCTAAAGCCTTTTTCGGTAGAACATTCAAAGAAGAACCAGTATCCACCAATACATGCGCCAGAGTAGTGCCCCTGCATTCGATAGAGACATGCAGGGCATCATTGTGGTCTCTTCCTTTCGCGGTCAGGTCAGCATCTGAAAAACCCAAGCCATTGTCTGCTGTCAGATTTGCTATGCAATCAGTGAACTGGACTGCAGACGTCTCCTGCGGCACATGGGCCGTCTTGAGAAATGAGATCAAGGCCTTAGCATGGGCCTCGGAGCATAGCAATAAGGAGAGCATGGAGATCTTGGAGGGCGTATGCCCCAGCTGCTCGACAACATTGAAATCACTTTTCTTTATTATTTTCAGGATCTCCTCCATTTCTTGTTGGGAGGCTTCAGCATTTATAGGTATTTGTGCCTCCATCAGGGCAGGCTCTTCTTCAATCCCTTTGCCCCGAGCATTTGATGACTCGGCAGCAGGGGAAACAACTTGATCAGCCACAGTAACAGGTACACTTGTAGGTGTTATAAGGAGGGGTCTTCGAATAGCGGGCGGTGCAATGTCAGGCGAGAAGAGCCTGCCACTGCGGGTGACCTTGGCTGGACCCGTGATATCGCAGATACTGGCGCCAGTGTCGAATTCTTGTTTGATTCCATTTACATATACGTCTGCTCCGTAATGCCAAGGGACAGCTTTATCAGATACGTAGGGGAGAGGCCCCGGAACAGTAATAATCACAGGTGCAACAGTCATGATTTGAACAGGCTTCTTCGGGGGAGCCTTGATTGGATTATTGAAGATGGTAACCACAGAAACTTCTTTTATCGGAACCAACTGAACAACAGACTTTTTGAATAGAATTTCCTTGCTATCCATTAGGCCTTGGATGCCTAACCTCAGCAAGGGATAATCAGATAGGGAAACAGCACAGAACAGGCAACCTTCACCGCAACCCGGAAATAAACCGGCCCGCAGTAGGTTCCTCTTAACGGTCTTCAGAGGGGTGACAACTTCATCTACCGAAACAACGTACATTTCTTCCTCAATGGCATTTACTCTATGCTGGGGCATAAGAGCAGTTACGACATTTGGTCTCTCCGGCGCTTCAAACTGAATTTCCTTTGCGTCGATCAAATCTTGCACTTTGTTTCTCAAGGCCCAGCAATCATCAGTAGTGTGCCCGGGACTATCAGAATGATAAGCACACCGGGCATTTGGGTTATACTTAGGAGACGCAGTGTTGACGACCTTAGGAGCTTCTTTGAGGGTCACCAGGTTGGTGGATAACAGTTGGGGTAAAATTTGAGATAAGGTCATACTCAGTCGAGTATACTGCCTCTTGGGCCTTTCGCTTCTTTGTTGATTGTACTGCTGAGGAGCAGCAACAGGTTTTGAGATGACCAAAGCATTGACGGCTTGGCGACTTTCGGGCTTGACTTGTCTTCTAGGACCATAGACGGCACTTGCTTCTTTCTTAAATGGCCTCTTCTCAGCACTTGTGGAGGCAGCCTTTTGTATCTTGCCTGACCTGATGCCAGCTTCAATTCTTTCTCCCGTCAATATCAAATCCGTAAACCCAGCGGAGGAGTTACCAACCAAATGATTGAAAAACGGACCAGACAACGTCCCTAGAAACATATCAACCAGCTCACGATCAGTCAATGGAGGCTGCACCCTGCCAGCCAAATCTCTCCATTTTTGTGCGTACTCTTTGAACCCTTCACCCGTTCCTAGAGACATACCCTGAAGTTGGGTACGTGTAGGAGCGAGATCAGAATTGTATTGGTATTGCCTGTAGAATGCGGTTGCCAAATCTTCCCAGTGTCGGATGCTGGTTCCATCTAATTGGTAGAACCATTCAAGCTGTGACCCCGAGAGGCTATCTTGGAAGAAGTGAATCCAGAGGTTCTTATCCGCCGTATAAGGTTGGATCTTCCTTACGTACGACCTTAGATGCAGCTTTGGGCAGGAGACCCCATCATACTTGGCGAAGGCAGGCGCCTTAAACTTGTGTGGAATTACTACCCCAGAAGATAACCCCAAATCTCCGAAATCCAGCCCCGGCACATTCTGAATTTCCATGGCGCTTAAGCGGTCCTCCAATTGCTTGTATCTGTCAGCAGCAGGTGGGTATTGTTCGTCGTTATAGTCCGTCTCGTTGTCGGAGACTGCGGGACTAGGAGCTCCTCCCCCTTGGGGACTGTTTTTCTCAGCAGAAGAAGTGGTTGGATCAGCTTCATTATGGAGTGTGTTCCCAAATCTGCGTCTGGTGTTGAACAATGCAGTCCTCTTTTTCTTCTTCTTCTTCAGGAGCAGAGTCTTCAACTCTTGCTGACCTTGGGCTAGGCTTAGGACCATCTCTTGAAACTGCGCACTTTGGGCCTGAAGGGCCTTGATTTCCTGCTCACTGGATGAGTCTGGATTCATGATGACTGTTCAAAATAAACAGCGAAGGAGATTAAGCAACCTGTGAAATAGGGTACCTGCTATGCATATGGTGCAATGGAATGCGTATGTTTTATGTTTTCAAAGACAAACAAGATTCAACTTTGTAGACAAAAAGGGAAACACACTTCATTAGATTAAAATTTTCAATTGTTCAACAATTTGCCCTTAGGCATTACAGGAATGAAAAATACTGGAAAGGAAATAAACTACAAAAGGAAACAATCAAAGCTCATCAATGCTCCCATGGTCTCCTCTTTTCAGTGCTGATGTAGTTGTTCAGGACCCGTTCTTCCTCCAATTGCTTAGCCAGCCTCTGAATCTTCTGTTCCTGCTCGTTGAACTTCTCTCGATAGAAATCCCGTTCTTCCTTTAGCTGCGCCCAAGATCTCTTCATGGTGTCAAAATCAGTAGGTATCTGAGGAGGGAGGACAGTTGAAGGAACCCCATCTTCATCAGGAGACTCAAGGATGAGAGGTCTAACAGCTTCGTAGGGCATACCTAACCTTTGAGCACGGATGCGGACCCATTTGCAATAGGGCTTCAATGGCAGAGAAGTCTTTGGTCCCAACTCATGTGGGTTGGCTTTGTGGATTCTGTCCCAAGCTCTAATGAATCCCTGGCGTAGTTTGTCACTGTCTGCCTGAAACTCAAAATGGAAGTGAGGAACCAACATTTCATGAGGCCCATCTCCTCTGGCTCTTCCAAACTGACGGAGAGCTAAACACGGATTGTAAGAGATTCCTCCTTGGATACCAATCAACGGAACATTAGGGTGTTCTCCGCAACGGTCAATAACAGTTACCTCATCCAAACCTCTGAGAGTCCAGGTGATGTCATTATCAGTGAGAGACATTAACCTCCGAGCCCAACCTTTTCCTTCTTCATTCTTCAGCACGAACTTAGGAAGGTGCGAAATAAACCACCTTACTAGCAAAGGAGCACAACACCACGGAGTTCCCCGTTTTCGAGCAGTACGAGCATTGAGTTGTTGTAGAATATCACCCAAAAGGGTGGGTACCGGATTCCGAGACATGAAGATCCTTAAGACATGGACACTGATAAAGGTGTCGGGGTTGGGAAACAATACCAGACCATAGATCAAAAGAGCCAGAATATCCTCGTATGCCTTGAAGTCCAAGTCATTCCAAAAATCATTAGCCTTGCCAACCAGAAATTTGACCAAAAAGCCCTTGATCCCATTTCTAGTTTCCCAGTTGGGCAATACCTCTTCTTTGGTCAAGGGGAGAATTGCAGCAATCTCTTCAGGCCTAGGAGTCTTTTCCAAACCAGTGAATGGAGTTTGTTCCAAGACAGGGATCCCAAGCAAATAAGAAAATTCTTCCAGAGTAGGAACCAGCTGGAAGTCTTGAAAAGTGAAACAATGGTACAGAGGGTCATAAAACTGGGTCAGGACACTTATCAGTTGTTGGTCCCATTTTGCAGTGACCAAGCCAAGGAGAGAACCATGTCTGTTGATGAAGGAAGAAGTGTTTGGGATCCTTCCAACCAAATCCTTGAGTAACACTGGTGGTTGAATAAAGTTGAGCCGGACAGTATTCCTACGCACGGGCATCATGATGTCCTACAAAACAGAGCAAAGATGAAACCTTTTTTGTCTTTGAAATGGGTTAGCCCTTTATACAGGATGCATGCAATGGTATGATGGCATGATGCTATGATGAAGCACATCACAAGTATTCACATAGGCAAATAAGGCACACAAGTCACACAAGACACCCTTAGGTTTCAGGCCAGCATGAGTTTCAGGTATTACCCTCTTTTGGTTTTGTTGGTTAAAACCTGTCCTATCAAAAGTAACCGGGTTCTAGAGGATCTCAAGTCATTGGCTACCCTCAATCGGTCATAACTCCAGCATCGCAATCTTTTCTCGCGGCCAGAACCATCTCGAGAGTTTAGCCTCAATGAGTGTAGCATACTGCTACTGTCCTAATAGCCAAGTTGGTCAATTTAGGGTTCTAAGGTTGGTTGGTGTTTAATGACCCCTTAGAAGACCTATATTCTCCCCGTTGCAACACAAGGGATATAGGTACAGACTAAGATGCCACACCAACGTAGCCACTACTTCACCCATGTCGGTCTACGCCGGACAGGTCCCTCACAGATTATGCTACCTAAAAGGGTATTTCCCAGATCCGGGTTAGGATCTATGAAACTCCGATGCAAAGCCCACAAATATAAAAGCAAACAAAGCAAACAATTGAAAACAAAGGTGATCTAAGCCCTAAGGTTACTCCACTTTTAAGGATCTCCCCAGCAGAGTCGCCAGTTCTGTGATACGGTGGGAGAACTGACTATGGTTTTGCGTTTGTTTTCGCAAATGTTTCGGTTGAGCAAGAGTCGCCACCGACTTTTTATTTTATCCTAAGGAAAGGTTAAAAAGCACAGCAAAAAACCTTTTGAGATGTTTTCTTGGGTTCGGGGATTAGATTATAGAAAGGGAAGGTATTAGCACCCTTTCTATCCATGGTTATCCATGGGCTCTTAGTTACTTGCTTAGATCACTTGCCTTTTGTTTTCAATTGTTTTAAATGGTGCTTGAGTGTGTGGGTTTTGAAAATGTTTTGAAAAGATGCCAATGTGGTGGCAACCTTTGTAATGATCCATGTGGGGATGTATACAAAGATGTATGTCTTTTGAAAAGGTTTTCATTTGTTTTTTGAAAGTTGTTTTGAAAGTGTAGTGTTGTGTGGTTTTGAAATTAGGCAAGTGTTTTGTTTTGCAAGTTTGATTCAAGTAACTAAGAGGTTATCTACTCCTAAATTTCTCAAAAGATTATTGCTATGTTTTAACCATTTTAACAAGTTTGTTCCACCATTGTATTTGGTGGACAATCTTGTGTTAGGATGTGAAAGGGACAGGCGCGGGTCATCGTTTAGACCATAATTGCAACGGCGTTAAATGTCTTTGGGCAATTTTCTTTAAGGGACTTGATCATTTGTTTTTGTTTGTTTTGAAAAGTTTTGTCGAGGGACTATGATCATTCAAATTGTTTGCTTTGCCCAAAGAAGTTCAACATACAATATGGCCCATTTATTTGAAGGCAACAAGTGGAATACCCTAGGGGTGCAAGTGTGATTTGTGTGTCCATTTTCATGCTTATTTATCTTGAGATTAGGTCATAACTATTTTTTTATCGTTTTTTCGCATACAAACCCTAATTCTAACATGTTATCATTAGAAAGCAATAAAGTGCGAAATTAAATTTACTAAGCTATTACAAAACCAAATATGGGAAGGGGGGTACAAATGTTCAAATGGGGATATTGACAAGAATTTAAATCTAAATTATTACATCATTTTGAATATTTGCAATTTAATCAATGTACAAAAATTAAATAAGAATGCAAGATGCAAAAGAAATGTTTTGTATATGTATGAAAAAACATTATTTATGTAAAAGAGAAAAGAAAATAAAAATTATATTATTTTTTTGGAGTATTTTGAATTTAGGGCAAAAACCCTAATTTTAAAGAAAATGTATTATTGTCTAATTTAATACAAATATTTATTTATTATTTATAAAAATAAAATAAAATGAAGTATGTTATGAAAAAAAGTATTTTTGTATCAAATATTAATAAAAATGAAAAATTCAAGTATTTTTATATTTTAGCTTAAATATATTAATAAACATATATCTATATATATATTAATTTCTTAAATATGCATTATGTGCAAAATATTTAATATTTAATAAAATAAATAAAAAAAGGTATTTTTTATGTGGAATATTTTCAGAAGGTAAATAAAAAATAAAAAAATGTATTTACACTATTTTTTCTATTTATTCTAATAATAATATATATATATATATAATATTTATATACAAACAAAAGAAATAAATCAAATAAATATGCCATATATTCAAAAAATGATGGAAAAAATATTTTTATTTTTTTAATGTCATGAGAAAAAATAAACAAAGTCAATCAAAAAAGAAAAAGTCAAAAAAGAATAAAAATAAAGCAAATGGGCTCAGGGGGTGTAATAGCAATTAAGTGGTGTGAATAAGAAAAGATATACAGGCCCAGCCCAAAGAACACTGTCTTCAACCTCCAGCAACAAAATTCAAAAAAACGCGCGCCCCTGTTCTTCAATGTCCAACTCTCGATTCCTGGCTTTTCAGCAAAAACTCATAACACAACAAATGTTCAGCATGAAGAGACGGTTCTAACCATGTATGGAACTTGACCTAACTCTCTAAGATGAGGGAGAATTTCTCCTCCCCCAAATCCTAACCTAGTTTTTCTGCCATTTTCAAACTACAAATTCTCTCTACTCAGGCAAAAGAAATAAAATGTAAAGATATGTACATGCTCAGGGCTATGAGTAGAACCTTGTTTCTTCACAAACTTAAGACTAAAGATGCATGATAAGAGAGATACGAGTTCAAAGTTTTACCTGTGCAGCTGAACTTCTATCTGGAGAATGAGGAACTTCTGGTGCAAGGTAATGATTGGAAAAGCTTCCTTGAGGTCCAGGGATGCTTTTTCAATGCTTACTTTGTCTTGTAACTTCTTGTATCAAGCTATAGAACTTCACCTGCAAAAGGAAAAAATGAAAATGGTGGAAGCTGTTAGAGGGATTACAGGTCAGGTTTTAGATCATGGTTAGCTTGCATATATGCTAGGGAATGTGTATGGATTGATTTTGGTAAGAATGCTCGAGGGAAATGGGAGTTGGCACTCAAACTGCAGAGGCAACTCTGTTTTTGCAGTTTGAGGATGATTCTGAGATGGAGGGTGTTTTGGAGGTGCAAGGGTCGTGTATTGGCTTGGTTAGGTTCTATGGAAGATGTTTGATAACTTTGTTCTTGTGTTTCTATGCTGAAGAGAGAGTTGGTACAAGTTATGCAATGTTACTTGAATTTGAAGCAAGCAATGGTCACTTGGTGTTTTAGGTCAGTAGGGGCCTCTAATCCTGCTGTATAAGCCTCTCTTGATCAGATCAATTTGCCCATAATCTTGTGCCCATGAGATCCTAACTGTACTTGCTTGGATTTCAATTTGACATAAAGCTAGCTTTTTACAAAAATGGATAAAGCACTTTATCTAGTTTAGGATTAATCTTGCATACAATGCTTGCACTCAAAGAACAACACCTTAACACATTGAATATGCATTAAATTATTGAGTATGGAATGGTTCAAGGACCTGTAATCAAGCATAAAGCAAGCTGAGTTAAAATTTGCAAGATTATGAACATGTTTTGATGAAGAACAAAAGTGAGTTTTTGCCAACTTGTGAAATTCGAATCTCTCAAGTTATGAGGTTGTTTGATGAGTTCTTGGACATTTTGGAAAGCTTGGAATGTGTACTACAATCCATCTTTGAAATGCAAATTAAAATTCCAAGTGGAAGGGTATGAAAAGTGGCCTTGAAGTGGGGTAGAAAACCTTGTCAAAATAGGTTAAAATTTCACTAAGTTAAAAATGGTTTAGTGCCCTTATTCAAAAAATTGTAACTTGAGATGCAAGCTTCAAATGAGAAAACTTTGTGAATCAAAGTTGTAGATTATGCAACAAGCTACAACTTTCATGTTTCAAGTTTTGTTTGAATCCATTTGCATCTTGGTGAAAAAATGGGGCAAAGTTAGGAAAAAATAAGAAAGTTTCATAACTTAGAAAATCTTCTAAGTTATGAAATTTTTCAATTTAAACCCTAATTTGCAATTTTGAGTTTCTTGATGAACAAGTTTCATAATTTTACATGTCTTGATGAAAAATGAATCTTGGCACTTGATTTTGACCAAAAAGTCAAAGTTTGACTTTTCAGTATACAGTCAAATTTTGATCAGTTGACTGAAAAAATTCATCTGTCAATCTTGTGTACTTGGGATCTTTTGAGCTTGATGAATGTGTCAAGACCATTTCATTGAGTCCTTGAGTCCATATGTGAACTTGGTTTGCCATTGGCTAGGTCAAACAGTCAAAAATTGCCTTTGTGCAGTCAAAACCCTAAAAATGACCATTTTGCCCTCTTGGTGATCTAATCAAATTTCTTGGAGAATTGTGATCCAAACTTGATCAAATGGTCCATATGAGTTCAATATGTTGATGTGGGTCAATTTTCATGAGGTTTGACTGTCAATTGGCCACAGTTGACTTTTTCCCCAATACAGCTGATTTCTAGGTCAACTGTCCAATTGACTGGGCAAAACTTGGAATCAAGACTTGAAACTTGGTATAGGTAAACTTGGGAGTCCAATATGAAGCATGAAAGTCATCTTAGGCATTTTAGGTCAAAACATCCTTAGGCAAACACAAACCCTAATTTGAGTCCACAGTGCAAGGAGAAGTCTTGAGCAGAGGAAACCCTAACTGGATCTTGATCTTCAAAGGTCTTGTGATGAGAAAATGTTGAGGAAATGGGAGGGCAAATTTTGGGGTACAACACTTTCCATCTTTTTTAGGCACCGGAACCACATTGGCAACCCACTGCGGGTAGGAAGTAACAGCTAAAAATCCCGCGTCAAACTGTTTCATGACCTCAGCTTTGATTTTCTCAGACATCTAAGGGCGCATACGATAAACCTTTTGCTTTACCGGAGGACAATCTTCTTTAGTTGGCAGGCGGTGTACCATAATATCGGTGTCCAACCCAGGCATATCTTCATAAGACCAGACAGAGATCTCAACATAGTCGCGTAGCATCTGTATCAACCGTTATTTAACACTAGGCTCCAGATTCGCACCTATCTTGACCTCTTTCCTGTCTTCCTCAGTACCCAAATTCACTGATTCAACTGGCTCCTCATGAGGCTGTATGGCCCTTTCTCCCTGTAGTAACAGTCTAACAAGTTCCCCAGGCACCTCACAATCATCCTCACCTTCGTCCTCGGCTTGGTTGATCAAATTTTCAAAGTCATAACTGGCAGTAGCAGAGTTGTTATCAATGGGATCCAGAGTGGATGTGGATCTGCATTATGATACGTGAGTGTGTGTAAGAGCATAGTTGTTTTGATAAAGTGAGAGACAAAAAAAGAAAAATAAGGAGCGCAAAATTTTTAATGCAAGAAACATCCAATGTTTTATTGATGATATATGAAAATGACAAATAATAAGCCCTCACAAGCAAAGCCAAAGTGCCTCGGGCAAGGCACCAGGCCATAAAGTTCAAACTGTTTATTACAACTCTTAAAACAAAAGTCAATTACTATGGAATAAAAGAAACAGGTATGAAGTCCCTCGCCGTCCAGTTGTTCAATCCACCATTGGTAGTAGGGTAGATCCAGCTGTCAACATTCGGGTTCTCGTCATCAACTTCTTCCGTGGCGGAGACAACCTCAATAGTATTGATTCTTGAGCCATGCTTAGGCATGGGTGCCGTTATGACGTTCGGATTCTCCGGAGCGTCAAACTTAATCTCTTTGGCTTCGATCAAGTCTTGCACCTTGTTCTTCAAGGCCCAACAGTTGTTTGTATCGTGACCTATACTTTCGGAGTGATAGGCGCATCGGGCATTCGGGTTATAATGGGGAGAAGTGGTGTTGGGGTTCTTCGGGGCTTCCCTCAGAGTTACCAGATTGGTCTTTACTAGTTGTGGTAGAATTTGAGACAAGGTCATATTGAGCCGAGTGTACTGCCTTTGTGGTCTTTCCACCCTTTGTTGATTGTTGCATTGTGGAGCAACTGTGGGTCTTGATATCACTACCGCATTTGCTGCTTGACGGTGTTCAGGTCTATTTTGGCCCCTTGGGCCATAGACTGCACTAGCTTCTTTCTTACCAGTGAAAGGCTTCTTTAATGCACTTGATGAAGTATCCTTCTGTATCTTACCACTTCGGATACCAGCTTCTACTCTCTCCCCAGTCAAAATTAACTCAGTAAACCCAGATGATGAACTGCTGATCAAATGATTGAAAAACGGACCAGATAGTGTCCCCAGAAACATGTCAACCAACTCCCTATCAGACAAAGGGGGTTGGACTCTTCTAGCTAAGTCTCTCCACTTATGAGCATAGTCCCTAAAACCTTCATTTTCACCCATTGACATACCCTGAAGTTGAGTACAAGTGGGAGCAAGGTCGGTGTTATACTGATATTGCCTGTAAAAGGCAGCAACAAGGTCTTCCCAGTTTTGGACATTGGCTCCTTCCAACTGATAAAACCATTCAAGTTGAGTCCCTGACAGACTATCTTAAAATAAGTGTACCCACAAATTTCTATTAGTAATGTGGGGTTGAATTTTCCTGACGTACGAACGGAGATGGAGTTTTGGACAGGACACTCCATCGTACTTGGCAAAAACCAGAGCTTTGAACTTGTGAGGGATCACCACTCCCGATACCAGTCCCAGCTCTCCATAATCCAAACCAGGGATCTTCTGAATCTCCATAGCACTCAGACGGTCTTCTAACTGCTTGTACCTATCCTCAGCGGGAGGATATTGCTCCTCATCATAATCGGTATCATCATCAGAGATTGCAGGACTGGGGCCCTTTTCTTCTTCTTGGTTCTTCCCTTCCTTGGATGAGGAGGTCAGATCAGCTTGCTGTTTCAACCTATCCCCAAACCTTTTGCCAATATTCAGAAGAACAACCTTCTTCTTCTTCTTCTTCTTCTTCTTCTTCTCTTTTTCTTTCAGAATCAGGGTCTTCAAATCCTCCTGCCCTTTAGCCAAACTTAAGAACATCTGTTGGAATTGGGAGTTTTGTGCCTGAAGATCTTTGATAGCTTGATCAGAAGACATTTCTGCTGAAATAAACAACGAAGAAGATGAGAAACCTGTAATGGTACTTGTAATGGTGTGCATGATAATGGGATGCGTATGTAATGATTTCAAAGACTTTGGGAGATTTAAATTTTCAAACCAAAAATAAAACAAACTTTATTAGATTAACTGGTAAAAAGTTCAACAATGCCTTTGAGGCATTACAAAGAAATAAATGGAAAACAAATCTAAACTAGAAAAAGCAATATCAGAAATCCCATGGACGCTTCCTCTTTGTGCTGACGTAGTCATTGATCGTTCTTTCTTCTTAGAGCTTCCTGGTGAGCTTCAAGATCTTCATTTCTTGCTCATGGTACTTCTCCCGGTAAGTATCCCTCTCCTCTTTCATCTGAATCCAAGATCTCTACAATGCCCCAAGATCCGTGGGCATGTAAGGATAAAGGACTGTGTAAGGAACACCCTCTTCATTGGTGGGCTCCACAATCATTGGAAATACAGCTTCATAAGGCATCCCAAGTTTCTGGGCATGAGCTCGGACCCACTGGAGATAAGGTTGCATAGGGAGAGAAGTCCTTGATCCTAGCTCTTGGGGGTAAGATTTGTTCACCACGCCCCAAGCTCGTATGAACCTCCGGCGGTGTTCGTCAACATCCTCCTTGTAGTCAAATGCAATATCTATAAGAAGTAGCTCATGGGGACCGTCTCTTTGAGCACGACCGAATTATCGCAAAGCTAGACAAGGACTGTAGGTTATACCCCTCTGATTCCAAGCAATGGGACATTAGGGTATCCCTCATAACAATCAATGATAGCAGTGTCTTCCATAGCTCGGGAGCTCCAAAGAATGTCTGTATGGGAAAGTGACATTAACCTGTAAGACCATCCCAAACCTTCTTCACTCTTCAACACAGACTTGGGGAGGTACAAAGTAAACCACCTCGACAGCAGCGGCATGCAACACATGAGAGTCCCTCTTCTTTGCACAGTACGAGTATAAAGGGCATGCAAGATATCACCCAGTAGAATAGGTACATGATTGCGAGAGAGGAATATCTTAATCGCATTCACATCCACGAAGGAATCCAAATTTAGGAAGAGAACCAAACTGTAGATAAGGAGAGCCAAGATATCTTCGAAAGCCTGAAAATCCAAATTATCCCAGAATAGTTGGGACTGTTCCATCAGAAATTTGGCTAAGAAACCTTCGACCCCGCTTCGCGTCTCTCAATTGGATACTACATCAGCCCGTTTTAGATGCAGAGCTAAGGCAATGTCTTCCGGTCTAGGAGTCTCTTCCATACCTATGAAAGGCACCTTCTCTAAGATGGATATGCCCAATAAGTGAGAGAACTCTTCCAAAGTGGGAACCAACTAGTAATCTGGAAAAGTGAAACAATGATGCACAGGATCGAAGAACTGCAAAAGCACACGCATCATTTGCTCATCAAGCCTTGAGTTAACCAGGCTAAGAAGCTGACCATGCCTCTTAATAAACATAGAAGTCTCAGACACTCTTGAGGCTAACTCTTTAAGTTGAGCAGGCATTTGCACAAAGTTAACTCGGATGGTGTTTCTGCGCACGGAAGACATAATCTGCAAAACAGGACAAAGATAAATCCCCTCGGTCTTTGAAATGGTTAGTATAATGAATTATGCATGCTATGTTATGATGCATGATGTCATGATGAAAACAAAAAACAGGTATAGCAGTTAACAGGCATGGAAAAGGCAAACAAGTCACACAAAAGCCCTTAAGTTTAAGGCTTGCATGGGCTCAAAGGTATTACCCTCTTGAAGTTCAGTTGGTTTCAACCTGTCCTAGCAAAAGTAACTGGGTTCTAGAGGTTCTCAATATCACTGAACATCCTCCGTCGTGTTGTACCCCAAATTTTGACCTAAGATACCATCTCCCATCTACATCGTTACATTGCGAGCGTTTTGATCTTTTGATTTTAAAATTCATAACTTTTTCGAGTCGAGAGCTGTTTATTTTTTGAACGCTAAATTTATTAATCGATCAATGCTAAAACAATGTTTATTAATTATTTATTATCTTAAATTTAAATAATTGGAATTTATTTTCAATTATTATATAATTTAAAGATTTATAAATAATAAAATAAATATTTGAAAAGAGGTTTATTAATTGATCAAACAATGTTTATTAATTATTTATTATCCTAAATTTAAATAATTGGAATTTGTTTTCAGTTATTATATAATTTAAAGATTTATGAATAATGAAATAAACATTTGAAAAGGAGTTTGTTAATTGATCAAGCAATGTTTCTTTAATTATTTATTGTTCTAAGTTTAAATAGTTGAAATTTTATTTTCAGTTATTATAATTTAGAAGAATTAAAAATAGTGAAGTAAATAATTGAAGTTATTAATTGATCAATGATGTTTATTTATTTGTTTATTATTCTGAATTTAAGTAATTGAAATTGATTTTCAGTTACTATATAATTTAAAGAATTATAAACGATAAATAAATAGTTGGAAAGAAGAAAGAATTAATTGGTAAAATATTGGAATTTTATTTACTTTATTCTAATTATTACAATTGTTATTTAAATATTGTATTATTTACAAAATATTTACAATAACAATTATATAAAATGCTTAAAGTAAAATAAAAACTATTCTAATTTTTCCTAAATTCTAAATCTTCATCTTCTATCCAATGCTTCTTTGTCTGCTCATTTAATTTTACCTGCAAAACAATTAAAAGAGAAAGTCAGAAATAAATAAATAATTAAAAGCAGAAAATTATTTTTAGTGTTCATCATTAAAAGCAAACGGCTGGAATCAGTTTTTACCCTTTTTGCAAATCGCGGGATTTCTCCCGGTTCACAAAAAGGGATGGATTTTTATTTTCAAAATGAATGCACAATTTAAAGATGCACAAATTCATTTTGTTTTCAAAAATGCATAATTAAAATCAATTGCATTTTTAAAAGTCCACAACATATTTCAAAATCAGCATCATATGCATAATTTCAAACAGCATATGCAATGTACACAAACCAAAGCCAACGTAAACATGCAACCATATAGGAAGAGGCCAAAACATGAGGCTCTTCTACTGTTACATTGGAAGACAAAGAGGATATGCAATTTTAAAACCAATTTGCAAGCAAAGTAATATTCCATATTTCATCATTTTCCAGCATTTTTACTTTTTCAGAACAATTAAAGTACACAACATTTTAGTGTTTCATTGTACTAAGAGAGAGAAGAGAGATAGAAGTATGGTTTTACAGGTTTTGGTTTAGGCAGAAGGAGTTACAAAACAAATCAGCAGTATTGCAATAAGAAATAAGAAAGCATAAGAAAGGAATACAAACAAACTGTTGGGGCAGCAGATATGCAGAAGGCCAAGGAAAATATTAAATATACTCACAACCTGTAACATAAACCTTAGGAATAGGAAAGCCAGCATATTGATATATACAACATTACAAACCCCTTCAAATGGTCAAGAGTTCATAACCTGCAAAAAAGGCCTTCCACACTAAAAAAGAAAACTGTCAAATATACAAACCATTTCTCTCAAAGCCTAAAAAAAAACCCTGCTATCAACATAAACACCTACTGCATAAACCATTTCAAAACCTACTATCTCCAAAACCATCAAATATGGCTCAAACCATACAAATCTGCATACACCATACAAATCTGCATACACCATAAAACCATAACCATTACCAAAACCTTCCATCTACTGTCAAACCAAAAACCATATAACCATTTTCAAACAAATATGGCCTAAAACCATAGAACCTGCCATCACCAAAATCAAAACCATTCCTACTGCATAATACCACCAAACCTGTACCATCCATAAAACGTTGGCCTAAACCATATCACAACCTTATGGCCTAAACCATAAAACCTGCTGTATAAAACCTGAAGCCAATAACCATGGCCTAAACAAAAAAAAAACCTCTAAACCTGTCCAACCTAAACCATTATCCTGCATAAACCATCATATAATACGGCCTAAAAAAACCAGCAACCTGTTGCCATAATCTACTGTCAAACAAAACACCATCAACCTTAACCACAAAACATAAACCATGAAACCAATGTCCAATACCATCCAGCCTCAGAAATACATCATCATAGGCTATTAGAAAAACATACAGTAGCAAGGCCAGAAAGAGAAGAAGAGAAGCTAGTCAAAAAATATTTTTTTTTCAACAGTAGCATTCAAGCATTCAGAGGCAACAATAGAAAGCATCAAAGCAAGCATTCAAGGCAACATAGCGTTCAAAGCAACAGATAGAAGAAAAGAGGAAAAGAATCATATACGCCCAAAACCTCAGAAGTTATCATCACAGGCCAACACTAAGAAACGTACAGCAGGCTAGCAAGAAGAGAGAAAATCAAAATACCAGGCGACTGAAGCAAGCCCGCGCGCCTCCACTGCCTTCCCCTCGCCTTGGCCTCCTAGCTCGTCCCCCAACCTTCCTCCTCCGTCTCCAAGGGTAATTTTTTTCCTCCTCCTCTTTCTTTCAAAAAAAGTACCTCAAATAATAACATAATAAAACAAACTCAGAATCAATGAATATAAGAATCACAAGCATGCAATTGCAACAAAACCCTAAACGAATAAGACAGCGATTTATACCGTAAAATTCGTCGCCATAACGCCGTCGTTGGAGGGAAGAAGAAGTGGAGGAAGCTGGTGGCCTTCGGGCAAGAGAACTCAGGCGAGGACATGAAAGACGAAGAAGAACGCGAACGGAGAAGATAACAAGCAAGCGTCGCTTTGCCAAAACCTTGTGAACCCTAATCCCAATTAAGCATTCGTTTAACCCCTAAAACAAATCAGTAACGAATGGGCCTTAACCCTGTCACCCTTAGCCAAAGCCCAACGATTTACTTGAAACACCCCCCACCTCTGTTTCTAATTGGGCCCTTTTAACCTTTTAGCCCATGCAGCATTTTGTTTATCTATCCACACTGTTTCCTTGGACACCTCCCCTTCTATTTTGCTTTCTTTTTAGCTTTTGTTAGTTTTTATTTGATTTAGTTAATTAATGAGTTTAATCAAAAAGAAAAGTTGTAATTTAATTAATTTTTTTTAAAACAATTGGACCATTTTTATTAGTTTAACATTAGGTTTAATCTAGTAGTTTTAGTATTTTTTATTAGGTTTAGTCAAATAGCTTTTAAAGTTTAATTTAGTTTAGATTTATTTACTAAGTAATACTTTATATTAATACCAAAAAATACCCTAAAAAATAAGAATATTAAAAAAAATACATATAAAAAAAATATAGAATTTAAGAATTAAAATATTTTACTTTCTTTAATTAATTCTCTTGCGTTATTAATCTTAAATAAAAAATATAAAAAATATATGTTCACACCATTTAGTCTTTTATTTAATTGTTATATGTCATTATCTGCATAATTTTCTGTCAATTATTTCATCGCACTTGTTTATTCTGTTTACATATAAATCCAAGGGAAAAACGATTAAATTTGTTGACCTCATGTCCTCAAGTCCAATCGCGCGAGCATTTGCATTTCATTAAAACTTAAGACGATTTTTCCTCAAATGTTCAATCTTTTCAAACTTATACCTTTCAAGCCAAAACTTCGATATTAGGTCGTCGTATCTTCAAAAACCCGTCCGTACCCCTTTTAGGCCAAAACAATTTTTTTTTTAATCAAACAAACATTTTAATAAACAGGTATTTCAAAAGGTTCCTATAGAGTACTATAGATACATTGGATGCTAATACCTTCCCACTGTATAACCAACCCCCGAACCATAGATCTCTTTTCAAAAACGCCGTGTATTTTTGTTACTTTTAAAAGTATTATTTTACATTGCATATTTAGGGTTTTATTTCGCTCTTTCCCCTTTTCCCTTGGAAACAATAAAGCGCGGTGGCGACTCTTGCTTTTGTGAGACGAATTAATTAATAGTTCGATCTCCGATTTACCCCGCTACATTTTTTATCGCTACAGAATTGGCGACTCTGCTGGGGACAGATTGACCTCTTGCTGGTCCATCCCTAAGTGGGTTAAGCCTAGTTTGTTTTATCTGTTTTATTATTATTTGTCTTGTTTGATTATGTGTTTAAATTGGGGTGTTTGGATTTTTTGCAAAGGACGAATCCTATACCCGGATTAAGTTACACTTAAGAATAGGACGGGCGGTACAGTCATGTTAACTTTGAGGGAGTAATCCAGAAAAATGAGGCATGAGATCCCCCACTAAATGGAAGGCCCTCTTGAACTTAATATTTGTTTACCGAGTAATCGGGAAGACCTTATTATTTTCGACCTAGGAGCCCGAGAAGTTGAGGACCGTAGAACCCTAACCCATCTTGGCCTTTTTAGGTGTGGCGCGGAGACTATAACGGAGTAATTCGGAAGTAGTTGTTACGCGATGCTACGCTCGGACGAGTTTCTCTTGAGAATATTGCTAATTATTGAGTAATCAAGATGTTGGTAATATCCGAAGGAGGAATGTAGACTCTGGGAACTTTTAGAACCTTGTCTTACAGGTGAGATTGAACTGTTAGTACATACCTTGGGGTGGGCTTTACCCTCGACTCCATGCTGAACGTTGAACCTTTGAACCCCATGTTTGCAAACTTGTGTGTAACTGTTGCATTATCATTCATTCATGCATTCATCAACATTTTTGTAAAAAATTTGTTTTTCAAGGAACTTCGGAATGATTTTTGCAGGCATCTCAGGTTATTATGGAATTTGGAAGGAGAAACACTCGAAGCTTTAGTTTTAAGGAGCCCGAGATTGAAGAGCTGAAGAGTTTGATTCCTAAGATCGAGAACCCGATGGATTTTCAGAAGAAGTATGGGTCCATTATACCTCTCATGAAGCGCAAGATGAAGGAAGGCATTCTTAATACGTTGGTTCAATTCTACGATCCTTTGTACCGATGTTTCACCTTTCCGGATTACCAGTTGATGCCCACCTTAGAAGAGTACTCCTACATACTTGGTTTGCCGATCACCGACTGTGTTCCTTTTTCCGGATTAGAAGAGGAACCCAAATCTCACGAGATAGCGACCATCACCCACTTGAAGAAGTCAGAGATAGAGGAGAACATGACTACAAAAGGGGGAATCTGAGGCTTGTCTGCGCAGTTTTTGTTGAGGAAAGCTCGTCATTTCGCTTAGATAAAAGATACTATTGCCTTTGAAGATGTTTTTGCTTTACTCGCTTATGGTCTATTCTTGTTCCCCAACGTTGATAAGTTTGTGGATATCAACGCCATCAAAATTTTCTTGATTGGAAATCCGGTCCCTACGCTGCTAGGAGATACCTACTACTCCATCCATCTTCGAAACTTTTATCAAGGAGGGATGATTATTTGTTGTGCACCGTTGCTGTATCAGTGGTATGTTTCTCATCTACCTGGGTCTGATGTTTTCTGGGATCTCGAGAAGGAGCCGCGATGGGCGCAAAAAATTATGGCACTCACTCATTTCGATATTGATTGGTATAATCGAGTTTACTACGACGTGAAGATCATCGATAGCTGTGGTGCTTTTCCTAACGTGCCTCTTCTCGGTACGAGAGGTGGAATTAACTACAACCATGTTCTCGCGTGCCGTCAGTTTGGATACCCGATGAGGGACAAGCCGAACAACATCCATGTGAGTGGTTTCTTTCTACAGGAAGGACAAGGTCATCAGGCAGCTAAGAAGGAGATCGAAGGAGCTTGGCGCCACATCCATAGGAAAGGGAGAGATATGTTAGGACATAGGGGTGCAGTTTCTTTGGAACCTTACCTACAATGGGTCCGTGCTAGGGCTTGTGCTCTCAAGATGCCCTATAAACTTGAGAAACCTTTATTCCCTACCGTTGCATCATCATCTGTTGTTATCCCTATCGCTAATATAGGAGAATACCAAGGAAACCTGGCTAGGATGAAGTCCGAGAGGGATGCTTGGAAAGAAAAGTAAAATATGTCTGAATATGAGAATCAAGTCCTGACTCGACAACTAAAGGAAAAGGAGGAGTTGCTGTTTATTCAAGACGGCTGGTTCATTGATCATGATGAGAAGCTTCGTCAAAAGGATGCTTTACTGAAGAAGTATGCTAGTGAAAGCAAGAGAAAGAGGGAAGGTCCGGTAAGCGTTGCTCTTGTTCCTATTCCACAAAAGGAAATCGTTGATCGACTGGTAGCTGAGAAGAAAGAGATGGAAGACTTTTATGAAGAGAAGATCAAGAAGCTCCGGTTACAGTTGGCATTTGGTCCTTCATCTGATGATTCTGAGTGATCTTTAGCTTTTAGTTTTATTTTATTGATGTCATTTTGTAAAACTCTGTAAAAGGGCTTCATGCTCCGAAGTTGTAATTTACTGCTTTTATTAAGGGCTTCATGCTCCGAAGTTGTAATTTATTGCTTTATTATGGACTTCATGTTTCAAAGTTGTAATTTATTGCTTTATTATGGGCTTCATGCTCCAAAGTTGTAATTTATTGCTTTATTATGGACTTCATGTTCCAAAGTTGTAGTTTACTGCTTTTATTATTGGGTTGTTATCCCAAAGTTGTAATTTATTGATTTGTTATTCCAAAGTTGTAAGTTGTAATTTACTGTTTTTGATTAATGGATTGAGTTTTTGTTGTTCCAAATTCCTTTACCATTGATATGTGCAAAATTATCGAAGTTCCTTGAAAAAACTATTAAAATGAATCATCATTTGCATCGCACATCATGCATCATTCAACATTTCACTCCACACTTTTTTAGAGTCTTATCCTTGTTTCTTTTTCCACTCCAAAGGTTGTCAAGCTGTCTCACCGATACGACTCTCGAGCCAATCGTCAGAGGAAAATGGAAGATCTGGAACAAGAAAATCATGAGCTTCGTGGGGAAGTTGCTACCCTTCGTATCGAGATGGAAAAGTTAATTGCGTTAGTGGAAAGTTTGGTGGCTGTTCAGAATCAGCCATCGACTACAGTTGCTGAGATTCAGACTTCAACTCCAGTGGTTTCCGAGATTGTCACCGTTCCAACATCTGTGACTCAAATCAACTCTCCGCTTCAACATCAGATGCCGAAAGGTTTTCCGTGGGGAATGCCTTACAACTTTGTGCCAGAGGGGTATCAGCCTGCCGTACAACCTTTATTTCAACATGCTTTGTCTCTTCCTCAGCCAGAGACAACTGCCATGTCGCCGGTAATCCCGTCTGTAACACCTTTTCCGCAACCGATAATGACAATTGTCGCTCCTGTGGTTCACTCCGTGCCATACTTGAATGAACCTACTTATCCTGCTGAGCCTGCTAAAAGTTTGGGTCTTTTTGATAGAATGGAAGAATTTCAAGATCAGTTCCAAGAAATGCAGAAGGAGCTCAGAGCGTTAAAGGGGAAGGATTTGTTTGGGAAGAACACGCATGACCTTTGTTTAGTTCCGAATGTCAAGATTCCAGCAAAATTCAAAGTACCAGACTTTGAAAGATATAAGGGTGATTCATGTCCTAGAAGTCATTTGACTATGTACGTGAGAAAGATGTCTACGTATTCTGTTGATCATGACTTGTTGATTCATTATTTTCAAGACAGTTTGACGGGTGCTGCTCTAAAGTGGTATATGGGTTTAGACAGCATTCAGATCCGCAAGTTCAACGATCTTAGCGAAGCCTTTGTTCACCAGTATAAGTATAACGTTGACATGGCGCTGGACAGGGATCAACTCCGGGCAATGTCGCAAAGAGACAGAGAATCTTTTAAGGAGTACGCCCAGAGGTGGCGTGAAATTGCTGCTCAAATCTATCCACCTATTGAGGAGAAAGAGATGACTAAGATATTTTTGAAGACTTTAGGTTCCTTTTACTAAGAAAGAATGATCGCCAGCGCACCCAGTGACTTCACCGAAATGGTAAGCATGGGCATGCGGTTAGAGGAAGGGATTCGTGAAGGGCGTTTGGTTAAAGAAGGAAGTCCGTCTAGCAGTACTAAGAAGTTTGGAAGTGCTTTCTCGAAAAGAAAAGAGCAGGATGTCAGCGCATTGTTCCCAGGGAGACCAAGGAGAGGTTACTCTCACATTGCGGCAGTCACTCCGGCTGTCCGCCCAACTTTGATGACCCCAGCTCATCAAACCCCACCAACTCAACAACGACCATTTCAGCAGCAGCCTCGACAACAGGCTTATCCATTCAACAATCAGAACCGTTCACCAAGAAAACCGCAGTTCGATGCCATTCCTATGACTTATACTGAATTGTTCCCTGCTCTTATCAGAAAGAATCTCATAACGACAAAGCCTCCTCCTGTCGCACCGAATAGTACTTCTCCGTGGTACAAGGCGGATCAGTTTTGTGAATATCATCAAGGGTCGCCGGGGCACAACCTTGAGAATTGCTTTGCTCTGAAGGCGGACGTGCGGAGGTTGATTAAGAATGGTATCTTGTCTTTCAAGGATGTTAATCCGAATGTTAGAGATAATCCTTTGCCTCGACATGGGGCAGCTTCAGTGAATATGGTGGAAGGTTGTCCGGGGAAGTTTCGAGTTTTTCAAGTTGAACACATAAGAGAGTCGTTGATCAGGTTACATCAGAGTTTGAGAAGACTTGCCTTTGTTAAGCATCATCATGATTATGATGTTTGTGAATTTTGTTCAAGAGAGGTTGATTGTCCTATTGTGAAGGAGGATATTCAGAAGTTGTTAGACCAGAGAGTTATCACTATTACATATGACCAAAATCCGGAGGATGAAGTGAATGTTATAATACCGCAATTCAATTTGCCTGAATCAGTAGAGATCGTTTACGATAGTCAGACTGCACCTGTTGATCCTTTGATCATTTACCCACCTGGTCATGTGCCTTACAACTCAGACCAAGTTGTACCGTATAAGTATAATGCCACAATGATTGAGAATGGGGTAGAAGTCCCCATACCGACAAGACCGTCTTTTGTAAACATTGCTGATGTGAGTAGAGTTACAAGGAGTGGACGTGTCTTTGCAGCAGTACCTTTGAAGAGACCAGAAGTTCAAGTCAGGAGGCCCATACCGGCGAAAATTCCAGTGAGAAATGTTGAACCAAAGGTTGAGATAGGCCGATCCAGTGAACCTATCCCTCGCCCTGAGGATGATGAGATTCTGAAGCTTATCAAGAGAAGTGAATATAAGATTGTGGACCAACTTTTGCAAACTCCTTCCAAGATTTCTTTGCTTGCTTTACTGAGAGATTCTGGTGCCCATAGAGAAGTTTTGATGAAGGTCTTGGACCAGGCGTTCGTGGATCATGATGTGACGGTTGACCAGTTTGATGGGATTGTGGGAAATATTACTTCGTGTAACAATCTTGGTTTCAGTGATGAAGAACTCCCGGAGGAGGGGAGAAACCATAATATGGCTTTGCATATCTCAGTAAGTTGTGGAAATGATACCTTATCAAGTGTGTTGGTGGATACAGGTTCGTCGTTGAATGTAATGCCCAAGACTACATTATCTCGACTCTCATATCCAGGTGCTCCCATGAGACCCAGTGGAGTAATTGTTAAAGCGTTTGATGGTTCTAGGAAGACTGTTATTGGTGAAGTGGATCTTCCTATAGTTATTGGTCCTCATACTTTTCAAATTACTTTCCAAGTAATGGATATTCGTGCTGCCTACAGTTGCCTGTTGGGTCGTCCTTGGATCCATGATGCAGGGGCAGTCACTTCCACGCTCCATCAGAGACTGAAGTTTGTGAGGCATGGGAAGCTAGTAATGATCGGTGGAGAGCAGGCTATGGTGGTAAGCCATTTATCATCCTTCTCTTTTATTGATGCTGATGAGGATGTTGGAACCCAGTTCCAAGGTCTATCTGTTGCTAAGAATGAAGTGAAGAAGCAAGGGGCATCCATTTCTTCTTTTGAGGATGCGCGACGAGTGGTGGAAAGTGGTTCGGCCGAAGGATGAGGCCAGGTGTTGACTTTGCCCGAGAACAAATCTGGGGAAGGTCTTGGTTTTCGTCCCGTGTCTGCGAGAGTCAAGCAAGAGGTGGTTGTTCGTCTGATTCAAGAGGTTTTCTGAAGTGTAGATTTTATACATCCTGAGGTTGATGCCATCATAGAGGACGATTCCGAGGAGGATTTACCCGATTTTGTGATGCCTGGATTGGCTTGCCAAAACTGGATAGTTGTTGATGTTCCTGTCGTGATGCACGTTTCCGAGTAATGTTTTGTTTTGTTTTTTTTTTGAAAACTTTCGCTATGCCCAAGGCAAAAAGTATTTTGTGTCGGGCTATGATAAAAATAAATCCTTTTGTTCTGCCCAAGGCAAAAGAGAAATGTCTGGGCTCTTTGTTTCAAGTATTTCCCTTCAATGAATAAAAATGTTATTTTGTCCACTACTGTTTTATTTTTCACATTTTTTTTCTGGGAAATAGCAATGAAAATTAATTGGTAGTAATAGGAAATATAATAACCTTTTGTTTTATTTGCACAAATCGATTTCTAAAAAAGGCATAATCATACGTGCAGATTAATCCATGACTTAACCATCGAAAACAATGATCCTATGCCCTCTCTCAACTTTGAATTCCCTGTGTTCAGAGCCGAAGAAGAGGATAGTGAATAGATTCCTGTTGAAATTTCCCGTTTGCTTGAGCATGATGAGAAGATCATTCAACCGTTTGAAGAACCTTTAGAGTTGGTCAATTTGGGTGATGAAGAAGATAGAAAGGAAGTCAAAGTCAGAGCATTGCTTATCCCAGAGGTTAAAGAGAAAATGTTGGAGCTTCTCAAAGAGTATGTTGATGTGTTTGCTTGGTCCTACCAAGATATGCCGGGTTTGGACAACGATATTGTGGAGCATCGTTTACCGTTGAGACCTGAATGTCCGCCGATTAAGCAGAAGCTGAGAAGGACTCGTCCCGATATGGCTGACAAGATCAAAGAGGAAGTTCAGAAACAGATTAATGCAGGTTTCCTTGTTACATCGGTCTATCCTTAGTGGTTAGCCAACATAGTGCCTGTTGCTAAGAAAGATGGAAAGGTTCGGATGTGTGTAGACTATAGAGATCTGAATAGAGGTAGCCCAAAGGATGACTTCCCATTACCTCACATTGACGTATTGGTCGACAGTACTGCAAAGTTCAAAGTCTTTTCTTTCATGGACGGTTTCTCTGGTTACAATCAAATCAAGATGGCACCAGAGGATATGGAGAAGACCGCTTTCATTACACCTTGGGGAACTTTTTGTTATCGGGTTATGCCGTTTGGTCTGAGGAATGCTGGTGCAACATACCAAAGGGCCATGACTGCTTTGTTCCATGATATGATGCATAAAGAGATAGAAGTGTATGTGGATGACATGATTGCCAAATCACAGACTGAGGAAGACCATTAGGAACATTTGTTGAAGTTATTCCAGCGCTTGAGAAAGTATAAACTCCGTCTGAATCCCAACAAGTGCACTTTTGGTGTTCGTTCTGGAAGACTTCTGGGTTTCATTGTCAGTCAGAAAGGTATTGAGATAGATCCTGATAAAGTCAAAGCTATTCGGGAAATGCCCGCACCCAAGACGGAAAAACAAGTAAGAGGATTCCTTGGGAGACTGAACTACATTTCTAGGTTTATATCTCATATGACTGCTACCTGTGGGCCGATTTTCAAGCTTCTCCGAAAGAACCAAGGATGTGTGTGGACAGAAGATTGTCAGAGAGCTTTTGATAGCATCAAAGAATATTTGCTTGAACCTCCCATTTTGATTCCTCCGGTGGAAGGAAGACCTTTGATTATGTACCTGACTATATTGGAAGACTCTATGGGATGTGTGCTTGGTCAACAAGATGAGACTGGAAGAAAGGAACATGCTGTATATTATCTGAGTAAGAAATTCACAGACTGTGAGTCTCGATACTCATTGCTTGAGAAAACTTGTTGTGCTTTGGCTTGGGCTGCTCGCCGTCTGCGCCAGTATATGATTAACCACACCACTTTGTTGATCTCCAAAATGGATCCGATCAAGTATATCTTTGAGAAACCCGCCTTATCTGGAAGAATAGCCCGTTGGCAGATGTTGTTATCTGAATATGACATTGAATATCACACTCAGAAAGCAATCAAAGGGAGTATTTTAGCCGATCATTTGGCTCACCAACCAATTGACGATTATCAATCCATCAAGTTTGATTTCCCGGATGAAGATGTTATGTACTTGAAAGCTAAAGATTGTGAAGAGCCGTTACATGAAGAAGGACCTGATCCTGAATCGCATTGGGGTTTGATATTCGACGGAGCTGTGAATTCCTATGGAAATGGAATTGGGACAATCATCGTCACTCCCCGAGGCACTCATATCCCGTTCACGGCAAGATTGAAGTTTGACTGCACGAACAACATGGCGGAATATGAGGCATGTATTATGGGTCTCGAAGAAGCAGTGGATCTAAGGATTAAGATTCTTGATATTTACGGAGATTCGGCATTAGTAATTAATCAAATCAAAGGAGAATGGGAGACTCGTCATCCTGGGTTGATCCCTTACAGAGACTATGCTAGAAGATTGTTAACCTTCTTCAACAAAGTGGAATTACATCATATCCCTAGAGATGAGAACCAGATGGCTGATGCTTTAGCTACTTTGTCTTCAATGTTTCAAGTGAATGGTTGGAACGACGCGCCTACCATCCGAGTTATGTGCCTCGATAGACATGCTCATGTGTTCTCAGTAGAAGAGGTCACCGACGACAAACCGTGGTTCTATGATATTAAACGTGTTCTTCAAGCTCAAGAGTACCCGCCTGGGGCATCCAATAAAGATAGGAAGACGTTGAGAAGATTAGCAAGCAGTTTCTTCCTCAATGAAGAAGTTTTGTATAAGAGAAATTATGACATGGTCTTGGTCAGATGTGTAGACAGACGTGAAGCCGACATGCTGATGCAAGAAGTACATGAAGGATCTTTTGGCACACATGCCAATGGACATGCAATGGCTAGAAAGATGTTGAGAGCTGGTTACTATTGGATGACAATGGAATCTGATTGCTGCAAATATGTGAAGAAATGTCATAAATGCCAGATTTATGCGGACAAGATGCATGTGCCACCGACCCTCCTCAATGTCATCTCTTCACCTTGGCCTTTCTCTATGTGGGGCATTGATATGATTGGAATGATTGAACCCAAAGCTTCAAATGGTCATCGTTTCATCTTGGTAGCGATCGATTATTTTACTAAATGGGTGGAAGCAACATCTTATGCTAATGTAACCCGACAGGTGGTAGTCATATTTATCAAGAATCAGATTATTTGTCGATACGGTATCCCGAGCAAGATCATCACTGATAATGGTTCGAATTTGAATAACAAGATGATGAGAGAGCTTTGTGAAGAGATCAAGATCGAACATCATAGTTCTTCTCCTTACAGGCCGAAGTTGAATGGGGCTGTCGAAGCTGCTAACAAGAATATCAAGAAGATTGTCCAGAAGATGGTGGTAACTTATAAAGATTGGCATGAAATGCTTCCGTTTTCTCTGCATGGGTACCGTACCTCAGTTCGAACTTCAACAGGCGCAACCCCATTTTCCCTAGTTTATGGTATGGAAGCAGTACTCCCCGTGGAGGTTGAGATTCCGTCTCTGAGAGTGTTGATGGAAGCTAAACTTTCTGAGGCTGAATGGTGTCAAAGTAGGTATGATCAGTTGAATTTAATCGAAGAAAAGAGATTGACAGCTTTGTGTCACGGTCAATTGTATCAGTAGAGAATGAAGAAGGCTTTTGATAAGAAGGTTCGACCACGCGAGTTCAGAGAAGGTGACCTTGTGCTCAAGAAGATATTATCTTTCCAACCTGATTCTAGGGGTAAGTGGGCTCCGAATTATGAAGGACCGTATGTCGTTAAGAAAGTTTTCTCTGGAGGTGCTTTGATTCTCACCAATATGGACGATGAAGAGCTCCCGCGTCCCATGAACGCCGATGCAGTCAAGAAATATTTCGCTTAGGTTTGAGTTGACAGTTTGATAAGTTGAAAACCCGAAGGGGCGGCTTAGGCAGGCTTTTGGTCAGACCAATCTTGGCATTTGAGCACATTTTGGAATTCGAAGTTGTTAGGGAGAATAAGTGATCATTGTTTTTGTGTAACCTTTTTATTTCATGTACTATTTCCCAAACTTTTGTAAACCGTTGGAGTCGCATTGTTAGCGGACTACCATATTATTAATGAAATTTGAGCATTTACCTTTTGTGGGCAAAATTTTAATTTTTATGGAAATACTTGAAACAAATTTACTTAAAGTATTCTTATTTTAAAAATGTGTCGTGAATAACGAAAGGAATATTAACAGTTGATCCAAGGATGGTCAAGCCATGAAATGCGAAACAGTACAGTAGTTATCCTTGCATGATGAACATGTTTCGTTTCAAAATCGTCATGAGGTGTTGGTTGTGTAAACTTGTGTTTCTGGTGGTACTAAGTTTGTGGACTCCCCGACTGTCCCAGTTAAGCGTTGTTTCGGCTACCTTTGTTCGAGCAGATTTCGGAAGTGTGGTACGCTTTGTCTCCTGCCAGTGGTCTATTGGTGTTAGAAGATTGGATTTGAATACTTTTCTCCTCAGAAGACTTGAACCTTGTGGCGTGATACGCTCTGACGTTGCTTTGGGGTTCCAGTTCCAGTTATTTTCCGTCTTTTTAAGATTGGCCGAGTATCTATTATGCTGTGACATCTTATTATCTTCAAGATATTCCATCTGTTCGTTTTGTCAGCATAACATTCATTTATTCATTTACACTCATATCCCGCACGCACATTCACATTTGCCGTTTGATTTTGGTTGTACTCTGTTTATTCAAACAACTTACATGTTTCTTTCCAAGTGGAAAGCTAGCTTAAGCAGAAAATGTGCTTCCCTTCTAAATTCCCCAACTGAGCTAATCCTCGTGGATGATTTTTGATTTAGCTCACCTTGTCCATTTCTGGATAGGATGAATTCCCCAATCAAGTTGCTTTCTCATTGGGTAGAGTCTTGTTTGACTGTTTTCTCTCTAGTTATTCCTGGATGAAGTTGTTGTCTCTTGCATAGGCTATCTCATTGATTTTCCCCAGTGAAGTCGCGACCTAGACGAATGGTGCATTTATTTTGCACATTTAAGTATGTGATCTCCTCGGGAAGGATTGATTCATGTTTCTCTTTGACGAAGGTTTTATTCTCTGCCAGTGTCATCGCAACTTCTTTCTGAATTACATCGTTGGAAAACGACAAGCGGCAGCTCTTCACGAGCAACTTGTACGTATATTATTATTTTTTGGAAAACGACAAGCGGCAGCTCTTCACGAGCAACTTGTGCATTATTATTATTTTTCTGGAAAACGACAAGCGGCAGCTCTTCACGAGCAACTTGTGCGTTATTATTATTTTTCTGGAAAACGACAAGCGGCAGCTCTTCACGAGCAACTTGTACGTTATTATTATTTTGGAAAACGACAAGCGGCAGCTCTTCACGAGCAACTTGTACGTTATAGACATCGTTGGGAAACGACAAGCGGCAGCTCCTCACGAGCAACTTGTGCGTTATTATTGTTATTGGAAAACGACAAGCGGCAGCTCTTCACGAGCAACTTGTGCGTTATTATTTTGGAAAACGGCAAGCGGCAGTCTCTTTATTTGAGCAACTTGTACGTTATTATTTTTCTGGAAGACAACAAGTGGCAGCTTCTTTATTTGAGCAGCTTGTATGTTATTGGTATTTTCTTTGGAAAACAGCAATTGGCGGCTTCTTTATTTGAGCAGTTTGTATGTTATTGACATCCCTGGACGACAGCAAGTGGCAGCCTCTTTATTTGAGCAGCTTGTATGTCATAATATCTCTTGGAAGACAGTAAGTGACAGCTTCTTTATTTGAGCAGCTTGCGTATCTACAACCATATTATCATCTCAGCAATAATTGGTATATCTCGAAAATCTCGCAGAGAAGTTTGTTATGAATCATTACCTTCCGAAGTCGGTAATCCATTATCAGCAAACTTGATACTTTCTGTCTATCTTTGACCTCGAGTTGTGAACTCATTGTTTTTGGGTCAATAATCTGTTTTATGGCCTATGCAAGATGCCTTCTCCGTTAGGGTCAGAGGTCGTCTTCCCTCAATTTTATTCGCTGTCAAGAGTCTGTCGTTTGAAGTCGATAGCTCGTTTCCCCAGTAGTGTATAATCCATGTCTCTGTGTTTTGCTGGTGTTTGATTTCTCCAGCATTGTCTTGTTTCATACAATATCTTTCTCTGTGAATTCAATCACTGCATTCATATCAAACATAATGGCGGTATCTTAGGGTAAAAATTTGCGTATTATGTATTTAAGTACCTTCAATCTCGTCGAAAAGAAGATTTTAATCTTCATATCTCCGGATAGAAGAAACTTAAATAGGGGCAGCTGTTGTACCCCAAATTTTGACCTAAGATACCATCTCCCATCTGCATCGTTACATTGCGAGCGTTTTGATCTTTTGATTTTAAAATTCATAACTTTTTCGAGTCGAGAGCTGTTTATTTTTTGAACGCTAAATTTATTAATCGATCAATGCTAAAACAATGTTTATTAATTATTTATTATCTTAAATTTAAATAATTGGAATTTATTTTCAATTATTATATAATTTAAAGATTTATAAATAATAAAATAAATATTTGAAAAGAAGTTTATTAATTGATCAAACAATGTTTATTAATTATTTATTATCCTAAATTTAAATAATTGGAATTTGTTTTCAGTTATTATATAATTTAAAGATTTATGAATAATGAAATAAACATTTGAAAAGGAGTTTGTTAATTGATCAAGCAATGTTTCTTTAATTATTTATTGTTCTAAGTTTAAATAGTTGAAATTTTATTTTCAGTTATTATAATTTAGAAGAATTAAAAATAGTGAAGTAAATAATTGAAGTTATTAATTGATCAATGATGTTTATTTATTTGTTTATTATTCTGAATTTAAGTAATTGAAATTGATTTTCAGTTACTATATAATTTAAAGAATTATAAACGATAAATAAATAGTTGGAAAGAAGAAAGAATTAATTGGTAAAATATTGGAATTTTATTTACTTTATTCTAATTATTACAATTGTTATTTAAATATTGTATTATTTACAAAATATTTACAATAACAATTATATAAAATGCTTAAAGTAAAATAAAAACTATTCTAATTTTTCCTAAATTCTAAATCTTCATCTTCTATCCAATGCTTCTTTGTCTGCTCATTTAATTTTACCTGCAAAACAATTAAAAGAGAAAGTCAGAAATAAATAAATAATTAAAAGCAGAAAATTATTTTTAGTGTTCATCATTAAAAGCAAACGGCTGGAATCAGTTTTTACCCTTTTTGCAAATCGCGGGATTTCTCCCGGTTCACAAAAAGGGATGGATTTTTATTTTCAAAATGAATGCACAATTTAAAGATGCACAAATTCATTTTGTTTTCAAAAATGCATAATTAAAATCAATTGCATTTTTAAAAGTCCACAGCATATTTCAAAATCAGCATCATATGCATAATTTCAAACAGCATATGCAATGTACACAAACCAAAGCCAACGTAAACATGCAACCATATAGGAAGAGGCCAAAACATGAGGCTCTTCTACTGTTACATTGGAAGACAAAGAGGATATGCAATTTTAAAACCAATTTGCAAGCAAAGTAATATTCCATATTTCATCATTTTCCAGCATTTTTACTTTTTCAGAACAGTTAAAGTACACAACATTTTAGTGTTTCATTGTACTAAGAGAGAGAAGAGAGATAGAAGTATGATTTTACAGGTTTTGGTTTAGGCAGAAGGAGTTACAAAACAAATCAGTAGTATTGCAATAAGAAATAAGAAAGCATAAGAAAGGAATACAAACAAACTGTTGGGGCAGCAGATGTGCAGAAGGCCAAGGAAAATATTAAATATACTCACAACCTGTAACATAAACCTTAGGAATAGGAAAGCCATCATATTGATATATACAACATTACAAACCCCTTCAAATGGTCAAGAGTTCATAACCTGCAAAAAAGGCCTTCCACACTAAAAAAGAAAATTGTCAAATATACAAACCATTTCTCTCAAAGCCTAAAAAAAAAACCTGCTATCAACATAAACACCTACTGCATAAACCATTTCAAAACATACTATCTCCAAAACCATCAAATATGGCTCAAACCATACAAATCTGCATACACCATACAAATCTGCATACACCATAAAACCATAACCATTACCAAAACCTTTCATCTACTGTCAAACCAAAAACCATATAACCATTTTCAAACAAATATGGCCTAAAACCATAGAACCTGCCATCACCAAAATCAAAACCATTCCTACTGCATAATACCACCAAACCTGTACCATCCATAAAACCTTGGCCTAAACCATATCACAACCTTATGGCCTAAACCATAAAACCTGCTGTATAAAACCTGAAGCCAATAACCATGGCCTAAACAAACAAAAAAACCTCTAAACCTGTCCAACCTAAACCATTATCCTGCATAAACCATCATATAATACGGCCTAAAAAAACCAGCAACCTGTTGCCATAATCTACTGTCAAACAAAACACCATCAACCTTAACCACAAAACATAAACCATGAAACCAATGTCCAATACCATTCAGCCTCAGAAATACATCATCATAGGCTATTAGAAAAACATACAGTAGCAAGGCCAGAAAGAGAAGAAGAGAAGCTAGTCAAAAAATATTTTTTTTTCAACAGTAGCATTCAAGCATTCAGAGGCAACAATAGAAAGCATCAAAGCAAGCATTCAAGGCAACATAGCGTTCAAAGCAACAGATAGAAGAAAAGAGGAAAAGAATCATATACGCCCAAAACCTCAGAAGTTATCATCATAGGCCAACACTAAGAAACGTACAGCAGGCTAGCAAGAAGATAGAAAATCAAAATACCAGGCGAGTGAAGCAAGCCCGCGCGCCTCCACTGCCTTCCCCTCGCCTTGGCCTCCTAGCTCGTCCCCCAACCTTCCTCCTCCGTCTCCAAGGGTAATTTTTTTCCTCCTCCTCTTTCTTTCAAAAAAAGTACCTCAAATAATAACATAATAAAACAAACTCAGAATCAATGAATATAAGAATCACAAGCATGCAATTGCAACAAAACCCTAAACGAATAAGACAAAGAATTATACCGTAAAATCCGTCGCCATAACGCCGTCGTTGGAGGGAAGAAGAAGTGGAGGAAGCTGGTGGCCTTCGGGCAAGAGAACTCAGGCGAGGACATGAAAGACGAAGAAGAACGCGAACGGAGAAGATAACAAGCAAGCGCCGCTTTGCCAAAACCTTGTGAATCCTAATCCCAATTAAGCATTCATTTAACCCCTAAAACAAATCAGTAACGAATGGGCCTTAACCCTGTCACCCTTAGCCAAAGCCCAACGATTTACTTGAAACACCCCCCACCTCTGTTTCTAATTGGGCCCTTTTAACCTTTTAGCCCATGCAGCGTTTTGTTTATCTATCCACCCTGTTTCCTTGGACACCTCCCCTTCTATTTTGCTTTCTTTTTAGCTTTTGTTAGTTTTTATTTGATTTAGTTAATTAATGAGTTTAATCAAAAAGAAAAGTTGTAATTTAATTAATTTTTTTTAAAACAATTGGACCATTTTTATTAGTTTAACATTAGGTTTAATCTAGTAGTTTTAGTATTTTTTATTAGGTTTAGTCAAATAGCTTTTAAAGTTTAATTTAGTTTAGATTTATTTACTAAGTAATACTTTATATTAATACAATACCCTAAAAAATAAGAATATTAAAAAAAAATACATATAAAAAAAATATAGAATTTAAGAATTAAAATATTTTACTTTCTTTAATTAATTCTCTTGCGTTATTAATCTTAAATAAAAAATATAAAAAATATATGTTCACACCATTTAGTCTTTTATTTAATTGTTATATGTCATTATCTGCATAATTTTCTGTCAATTATTTCATCGCACTTGTTTATTCTGTTTACATATAAATCCAAGGGAAAAACGATTAAATTTGTTGACCTCATGTCCTCAAGTCCAATCGCGCGAGCATTTGCATTTCATTAAAACTTAAGACGATTTTTCCTCAAATGTTCAATCTTTTCAAACTTATACCTTTCAAGCCAAAACTTCGACATTAGGTCATCGTATCTTCAAAAACCTGTCCGTACCCCTTTTAGGCCAAAACAATTTATTTATTTTTAATCAAACAAACATTTTAATAAACAGGTATTTCAAAAGGTTCCTATAGAGTACTATAGATATATTGGGTGCTAATACCTTCCCACTGTATAACCAACCCCCGAACCATAGATCTCTTTTCAAAAACGCCGTGTATTTTTGTTACTTTTAAAAGTATTATTTTACATTGTATATTTAGGGTTTTATTTTGCTCTTTCCCCTTTTCCCTTGGAAACAATAAAGCGCGGTGGCGACTCTTGCTTTTGTGAGACGAATTAATTAATAGTTCGATCTCCGATTTACCCCGCTACATTTTTTATCGCTACACATCGGTCATGGTTTTAGCTCACACAATCTTTTCTTGCAGTCGGAACTATCTCGAGAGTATGGTCTCAATGAGTGTAGCATCGAGTATCAACCAGTTCTTAGCTTTACACCGAGGCCGGCTATCTCACTACTTCCTAATGGCCAAGGTGGTTTATTAAGGGTTCTAAGGTCAATTGATGCTTAACGACACACATAGCGGCCCTGTATTATCCTTGTTTCTCCATAAGGGATACCGGTACCAACCAATATGCCACATCAACGTAGCTACTGCTTCAACCGTATCGGTCTACGCCGTACAGTTCCCTCACAGTTTATTGCTACTTACCTAAAAGGTGTCCCCAGATCCGGGTTAGGATCTATAGTAACTCCCAATACAAAACCCTTAAAAGTAAAGCAACCAAAACAAACAAGAGAAGCAAATATGATAAACTAAATCCTAAGGTATACCCCACTTATTTATCCCCAGTAGAGTCGCCAGTTCTGTGATACGGTGGCAGAACTGACTGTTTTGGAAAATGATGGTTTGCGTTTTGCGTTTTGCGTTTGTGTTTGCAAAATGTCGCGGTAAGCAAGAGTCGCCACCGACTTTTATTTTATCCAACTGGAAAGGAAAAAAGCACAGAAAAATTCCTTTTTCGATATTTTGAGTACGGGGGGTAGATTATAGAAAGGGAAGGTATTAACACCCCTTCTATCCATGGTTTTCCATGGGCTCTTAGGTACTTGCTCATCTTTTAGATTGCTTGTGTGTGTTTGTTTTGAAAAGTTATTTGTTTTACTTCGTTTTAACCCTTGCTTCTGTCTTCAAGAATGTGACGAAGTTGTTTTAAAAACTGTTTTTGAAAAGTGTTTGTGTGTAAAAGTTTTTATTTTGAGCAAGTACTTAAGAATTTTCTACCTACTCGAAAAAAAGATTGTTTCTGTTCCCGTTTCCTTTAGACAATGCCATCCTACTATTGAGAAATAGGTAGCACCGTCAATGGATTTGTAAGGGTCAATTCGTAAGGGACGTACAATCACTAAAGCAATGTTAGGACGTCTTTGTAATAACCCTAATGTCTTAAGATCATATTCAAGGCAACATTTCTGAGGCAACCTTTCCGAGGCAACATTTCCGAACGGGACATTTGATATTTGTTTAGACAGAAGGGCGACCACTAAAATACCCTATACTTAATGATCGTTTACCAAAGGCAACCGAAGTGAGAGTATACCCTAGGAGTGCGCATGTGCGAGTGATTTGATTTCAAGTTATTATCTTTGCATATTAGGGTTTGCTAGCCATTTTAAATTAACATGCAGTCTTGTCATACAATCCTATTATCATACATCTAACAGTTAATATTTGCGAGAACAAAAAATGCGAGAAATAAAACTACGTTATTACAAGGCTTCGGGGTAGGGGATTAATTACATAGCCAAAAACCCGTAAAACGATAAATAAAAGAAAATCCTAATTAAACTATTACATACCGTGAGCAGTTACATTAATATCACAAAATAAATAATAAGCGCGCGCGATGAAACGAAAACGAGAGAATTAGGGTTTTGACCCCATCTAAACCTAATTGAATTTTAAGGGATATCTTTGTATTGACTTTGAGTAAGTATTTTTGTACAACGAGACAAACATTCTAGTAAGAGAATGCCGTCGTAAAAAAAATTAAAATTTTTATACAAAGAAAAGATCGTTATGTGCAATAATCCCATGGGGTTCCCATTCTACTATAGCCTTTGTATATCTGAGTATCTTGTCTATTTGTTGCCTTATCCGAAGATGATTGAATTGATCAGAACCTCTGAGTTTGCGGGTTGTCCGTAATGTGATCCAACGGGACATAGTCATACGCTTTAATTCCCTAACTTTTTCCTGGATCGCCCTTTCGGGTTTTCAGTCCACCGGGAAACCCTATTTTGCCCAAGTCGCCCTTTCGGGTTTTCAACTTTTCGGGTGTACAAATTTTTTTATTTTGTCCCTAATTTTTGCCCGAACCTTTTTCGTTCGCCGGGATGCCCTTGTTTTGCCTAGGTGTGTCAACCTAGCGGGTCTCTTATGTGTAGTATCTTTTGACTATGTCCGCGTTTGCAGGGTGCGGCAGGTCATCACCATCCATGGTCGTCAAGATCATTGCACCACCAGAGAATATTTTTTTTATTACAAATGGTCCTTCGTATGTAGGAGTCCATTTTCCCCTGGGATCACCTTGCGGCAGTATGATGCGCTTGATCACCTGATCTCCAACTTGATATACTTGTCGTCTGACCTTTTTGTTGAAAGCCTTGATCATCCGTTTTTGATACATTTGACCATGACAGACAACATTAATTCTTTTCTCATCAATTAAGTTCAGCTGATCAAGTCGAGTCTGGATCCAATCGTCCTCATTCAAACCTGCATCCTTCATGATTCTTAGAGAGGGGATCTGAACCTCAATAGGCAAGACAACTTCCATGTCGTATACTAGAGAATAGGGTGTTGCCCTGGTTGATGTGCGAGCTGTAGTACGATACCCGTGGAGAGCGAATGGTAACATCTCATACCAGCCTTTGTATGTGACTGTCATTTTCTGTATGATCTTTTTAATGTTTTTATTTGTGGATTTGACATCACCATTCATCTTTGGTCGGTAAGGGGAAGAATTGTGATGCTGGATCTTGAATTGCTCGCACAGGGTGGTGATCATAGTATTGTTCAAGTTTGTACCATTGTTTGTAATGATCCTCTTCGAGATACCATAACGACAGATGGGGTTCTGCTTGATGAACCGGGCGACAACGTTCTTGGTAACGGAAGCAAAAGAAGTTGCCTCCATCCAGTTGGTAAAATAGCCAATGGCCACTAGGATGAAGTGGTGTCCATTTGAGGCTGTTGGCTTGATTTCCCCAATCATATCAATCCCCCACATAGCAAAGGGCCAAGGAGCTATCAAGACATTCAGAGGAACCGGAGGTACGTGCACCTTGTCAGCATAAATCTGTCACTTGTGGCAGGTTCGAGAGTGTTGATAGCAATCTTCTTCCATGGTAGACCAGTAATAGCCTGTCCGTAGGATTTTCTTTGCCATCGTATGCCCACTGGAATGGGTGCCAAAAGTTCCTTCATGTAACTCATCCATAATCCTTCCAGCTTCAACCTTCTCTATGCACCGAAGTAACACAGAGTCATGGTTGCATTTGTAAAGAATGTCGTTACTAAGGAAGAATTTAGAAGAGAATCTCCTTAAGAACTTCTTATCATTTACTGAAGCTCCTTCTGGATATTTTTGGGTTTCGAGATACTTCTTGACTTCGTGGAACCAAGGCTGGCCCACTACTTCTTCAGTATTAATCTCGTGACAGTGTGCTGGTTCATCCCTTCGTTCAATGGTGATCTGGGGAGCCTCTTTATCCCATTTAAGTTTAAACATAGATGACATTGTGGCTAGTGCGTCTGCTAGCTGATTTTCTTCTCGCGAGAAATGCTCGAAGGTAATCTTCTCAAAATGTGGGAGCAATGTCAAAACATGTTCTTTGTAATAGATAAGGTTAGGATGTTTGGAGTCCCATTCCCCTTTGATCTGCCTGATAACCAAAGCTGAATCTCTGAATACATTCAACGATTTGATCCCCAAGTCTATGGCAGCTTTGAGACCAAAGATGCATGCTTCATATTCCGCCGTGTTATTTGTACAATTGAAGCAGAGTCTTGCAGTAAATGGAGTATGACACCCTTCAGGAGATATGAATACTGTACCAATACCATTGCCAAGTACGTTAGATGCCCCATCAAAAACCAGGGTCCATCAGGATCCTTGTTCAGGTCCGTCATACGGCCTGAATTCTTCACAGTTGTTTACCATCATGATGTCTTCACCCGGGAATTCGAACTTCATGGACTGGTAGTCTTCCACAACTTGGTGAACAAGGTGATCAGCTAGTACATTGCCCTTTATAGCTTTCTGGGTAGTATACTGTATGCCATATTCTGTTAGGATCATCTTCCATCTCGCTATTCTCCCAGAGAGAGCAGGTTTCTCGAAGATGTATTTTGTTGGATCCATTTTAGATATCAAAAAGGTAGTATGGGTCAGCATATACTGTCTTATCCGGTGTGCAGCCCATGCCAGAGCGCAACAAGTTTTCATGAGTAGTGAATATCTTGTTTCATAGTCGGTAAACTTTTTGCTCAGGTAATAAATGGCGTGCTCTTTTCGGCCAGACTCGTCATGCTTTCCCAGCACACACCCCATTGAATTTTCCAAAACGGTCAGATACATGATTAGCCTTCCCTCGACTGGTGGCATCAACGCATGAGGCTCTTGCAGGCACTCTTTGATCTTATCGAAAGAAGTTTTCCATTCAGCATTCCATTTGACTACTTTATCTTTCGTCAGTAGTTTGAAGATTAGTTCACAAGTAGCTGTCAGGTGAGAAATGAATCTGACAATGTAGTTCAAACATCCCAAGAAACATATGCCTTCCTTTTTAGTACGAGGAACATGCATCTCTTGTATAGCTTTCACCTTGGTAGGATCTACTTCAATACCTTTATTGCTGACGACAAAGCCTAGGAGTTTACCAGACCTTACTCCAAATGTGCATTTATTTGGGTTCAACCTCAGCTTGTACTTCTTTAGTCTCTCAAACAGTTTTTGTAAATGATCAAGATGTTCTTCTTTTGTTTGAGATCTAGCTATCATGTCGTCCACATAGACCTCTATTTCGTGATGTATCATGTCGTGAAATAAAGCTAACATGGCACGCTGATAGTTTACCCTAACATTCTTCAGTCCGAACGACATAACGTTGTAGCAGAATGTCCCTCATTGTGTGACAAAGGTTGTCTTCTCCATGTCCTTAAGCGCCATTTTGATTTGATTGTAGCCTGAGAAACCATCCATGAAGGAAAACACTTTGTGATGAGCTGTATTGTCAACTAGAATGTCAAAATGGGGAAGTGGTAAATCACCTTAGGGCTTTACCTATTCAAATCTCTGTAGTCCATGCACATTCATACCTTGCCATCCTTTTTGGGCACAGGAACAACATTGGCAACCCATTGCGGATAAGAGATGACGGCCAAGAATCCATCATTGAATTCTTTCATGACTTCTGCTTTAATCTTTTCTAACATATCTGGTCACAGTCAACGGACCTTTTGTTTTACTGGTGGGCAATCCTCTTTTGTAGGCAGACGATGTACCGTAATATTTGCATCAAGTCTTGGCATGTCTTCATACGACCAGGCACAGACCTCGACATAATCGTGCAACAATTGAATCAGACTCTCCTTGACACTGGGTTCGAGATTGGCACCCACCTTGACCTCTCTTTTGTCTTCTTCGGTACCTAGGTTGATTGTATCCACGGGTTCCTCGTGGGGCTGAATGGTTCTCTCTTCTTGTTGTAGCAATTTGGCAAGTTCCCCGGGTACTTCACAATCTTCCTCACCTTCGTCTTTGGCTTGGTAGATTAGATTTTCAGAGTCACAGAAGACCATAGTAGAACCGTTATCCATGGGATCCCAAATGGATGTAGACCTGCAATGTGAGTGTGAGTGTGTGTAAGGGTATAGATATCTTTGAAAGAAATGAAAAATGTAAAAGAGAAAAACAATGAGCACAAAGTTTGTATGTAAAAAAACGTCCATGATTCATTGATGTCATATGGAAATGAGATAATAACCCTTACAAATGGACCATTATGCCTCGGGTAAGACACAAGGTTTTTAAGAGTCTGAATTGTTTTAATATTACAGATCCAACAAAATGTAAAGAAAAATTATTATGGGATAAAAGTGATCGGCACGAAATATCTAGCCTCCCAGTTGCCGAGCCCTCCACTGACAGTTGGGAAGATCCAATCCTCCAGGTTGCAGCCATTTTCATCATCCTCTACCGCGTTGGCTTCATGGTTGCTGATCTTCAGGGGTGGTCCTCCAGCATGAGCGTGGCGTATAGTCTTCTGAGCACCTGAAGTGAAACCCAGGCCAAACTAGTCAGACTTGCATGGGATATCTGGGAGTTGTCCCCAAATAGTGATCCACCTTCTTGTATTACTACTTTTGCATCCTTCAAAGATGACATATTGAGTGGAGGCCTTGTGATCTTGGGAACAATCCTGGTTACTGCCACATCTTGCGGGACTTCCTCAAAGTGTTAGAATGGAGTTTCAATAAATTCACCATCTAACTTCACATATCTGAAGGAATTAAGATGGCTGATCATATACTCTTCTTCTCCATGAATGGTGATAATCTTCCCTTGAATCAGATACTTCAGCATTTGGTGCAACGTAGAAGTAACAGCGCCAGCATTGTGAATCCATGGTCGGCCTAGCAAGTAGGAATATGAAGGGCGAATATCCATTACATAAAAAGTTGAATCAAATGTTTGGGTTCCAACCTTTATGGGGATATCCACTTCCCCATGCACCATCCTTTTTGATCCGTCAAAGGCCCTCACTACTATGTTTCTTGGTTTCAATGTCAATCCCTCACAGTCAAGCCTATCAAGAGCCTTTTTAGGCAATACATTCATAGACGAGCCATTGTCCACCAAAACATGGTCCAAGGTTGTTCCTCTGCATTCCATTGAGACATGAAATGCCTCATTATGCTTCCTTCCTCTTGGTGTTAAATCAGCATCCGAAAAACCTAGACCATTATCCGCAGTCAAGTTGGCTATGCAGTCTTGGAACTGATCGGCAGATGTTTCTTGGGGTACATGGGCAGTTTTCAGGAATTTTACCAAGACTTTTGCATGCGCCTCGTAACATAGTAGTAAAGCCATCATGGAAATTTTGGATGGAGTTTTCCCTAGTTGCTCAACTACATCGTAGTCGCTTCTTTTTATGATCTTTAGAATTTCCTCCATCTCTTTCCGGGAGGACTCAGGGATAGCCAATGATTGTGCCTTCATCCGGACAGGCTCAATCAGAATACTTTTACCTCGAGTCTCGGTTAACTCGGTAGCAGGAATGTCAGTAGGAGTGATAGCATGGATTGTAAAAGCTTTGTCAGTTGGAGTATTGGTGGAGATGATTGTAGGACTGGGAATAGCCTTCGGAGGAGCAACAACAAGATGAATGATTACGGGTCCCGAAACTGCTTTTGGGGGAGAAATTTCTGGAGAGAATATCCTTCCGCTTCGGGTAATCTCGCTAGTCCCTGCAATATTACTGATATCAGAGTTAACTTTCTCGAAACTAGAATCTTCGGCAGCTGGCCAATCTTGCTTGATACCGTGGTAGTAGACATCCCCTCCATAATTCCATGGTATGGTTTTGTCTGACGAATACGGGACTGGTCCAGGCATTGTAATTATCAAAGGAGATAAATTTGGAATTGATGTAATTCTAACGGGTCTTTTGGTGGAGACCCTGGAAGAATTGTCGGAAATGGTTTCAATGGAAACATCATTATAAGAAACAGGTGGAACAAAATCCTTTTCGAACAAAATCTCCTTGTTATCTATTAGGCACTGAACGCCTGCTTTCAACAAGGGACAACTGGTTGGTGAGGAAAAATAGAAATGACAACATTCATCACATCCCAGGAAAACAATGGCATTCAATAAGTTCTTTTTAATAGTCAAGAGTGGGGTCATAAGTTCATCAACTGAAGTAACAAACATATCTTCCTCAATAGCATGGGAATTATGGCCATGTTTGGGCATAGGGGCAGAAATGACATTGGGCTTTTTTGGTGCATCGAATTCAATCTCTTTGGTTTCAAGGAGGTCTTGTACTTTGTTCTTTAAAGCCCAACAATTGTTAGTGTCATGGTCGGGACTCTCAGAGTGGTATGCACAACGGGAATTAGGATGATAGTGAGGAGAGGTTGTGTTAGGGTTCTTTGGAGCTTCTTTTAAAGTCACTAGGTTGGATCTTAACAGATATGGTAATACTTGAGATAGGGTCATGTTAATTCTGGTAAATTGTCTGACTGGTCTTTCCATTCTTGGTTGGTTGTTTCTTTGATGATCAGGCGCAGGTTTAGGAATCATAACAACCCCCACCATTGGACGACATTCGGCCCTATCTTGATTTCTCTGAGGATAAACAACTACCACTTCTTTCTTTCCGATAAATGGCTTCCTTACAGCAGCAGAGGATGCATCTTTTTGAATCTTTCCATTCTTTATCCCGGCTTCTACCCATTCTCTGGTCAATATCAGTTCAGTAAAACCCACCGACGAACTCCCAATTAGGTGATTGAAGGAGGGACCAAACAAGGTGCCCAAAAACATGTCTACTAATTCTCTTTCAGATAAGGGAGGTTGAACTCTTCCAGCCAAGTCTCTCCATTTTTACGCATATTCCTTGAAGCCTTCACTTGAAACCATGGCCATACTCTGGAGTTAAGTACAGGTAGGCGCAAGATCGGTGTTGTATTGGTATTGTTTGTAAAAGGTTGTAGCAAGATCTTCCCAGTTATGAACATTGGCTCTTTCTAACTGATACAACCAATCAAGTTGAGTTCCAGACAGGCTGTCTTGGAAGAAGTGTACCCATAAATCTTTGTCAGCGGTATGGGAATGGATTTTCCTTACATAGGACCGGAGATGCATTTTGGGGCATGAGACTCCGTCATATTTGGCGAACACATGTGCTTTGAATTTGGGAGGAATGACAATCCCTGACACTAACCCCAATTCCTTAAAGTCCAAGCCAGACACTTTTTGGATTTCCATTACATTCAACCACTCTTCTAGATACTTATACTTTTCATCGACTGGAGGGTATTGTTCTTCAGAATAGTCTTCTTCTTCCTCTTCATCTTCTGAATCAGACTGAACAACTGTTTCTTTGCTTTTCCCATCTTGGTTGTCTTTCTCACCAGACATTGTTGCAAAGTGTGGGGTCCTTCTTGTCTGCCCACGGAATCTTCTTCCCATGTTCAGAATTCTGGTTATCTTCTTCGTCTTCTTTTTCTTTTCCTCAACCAGCAATGTCTTTAACTCTTCTTGTCCTTTGGCCAGAGTTAAGAACAATTGTTGAAACTGTGTATTCTGAGCTTGGAGGTCCTTCACCGTTTGCTCGAGATCCATCTTACTGAAATAAACAGTAGAGAGATGAGGAGACTTGTTGCAAGAAACCTGCTTATGTTATGATGAATGATAAATGCGTATGCAATGATTTCAAGGATTTTAAAATTCAAATTTGTTTTAGACAAAAAGGAAACACACGTAATATTAATAATTTAAAGTTTTGAGTACATCAATTCCTTCTTGGGCAAAACAAATACAAGAAACTCTAATATAGAAATGTAGTATGCATCCTCTTTGGTTCAATGTAGGCATTTAGAGTCTCCTCCTCATGAATTAGCCTAGTGAGTTCCAAAACCTTCTTCTCTCTTGCGTAGAATTGGGCTTCAAAAGTATCTCACTCCCCCTTGAGTTGTACTAAATCTCTTTGCAAGTCTTCAAGAGAGGTGGGCATGTCAGGATGTAGGATAGTGTATGGAACATCTCCTTCCATGACAGGCTCAATAACTACCGGGAGAATGGAAGGATAAGGCATCACCAGATTTTGAGCATGAGTTCTTACCCATTTGAGGTAAGGCTCAAGATGGATGGAATTATTTTTCCCCAAATTCTTGCTATCTACCTTGTTTAACATCCTCCAAGCTCGGATAAATCTCTGGAGAAGACCTTGATTATCGTTGTCGTAGTCAAATACCAAACCTTGAATCAGCATCTCATGCGGGCCATTCCTTCGGGCGTAACCAAACTGTCTTAAGGCTAAACAAGGGTTGTAGGTGATACCTCCCCTAATTCCAAGTAAAGGGACATTAGGGAATTCTCCATAACGGTCGACAATAGTAACATTCTTTATGGACCAGGAACACCAATGGATGTCTGAATGTTTGAGCGTCATCAACATTTGTGACCACCTTGAACCTTGCTCGTTCTTTAATACAGATTGGGGAAGATGAAAAATAAACCATCTTGCCAAGAGAGGAGTGCAACACATAAGGACCCCTCTTTTCCTCATTGTGCGAGTGTGAAAAGAGTGTAAGATATCCCCTAGCAATGTAGGCATTGTGTTGCGGGATATGAAGATTTTGACGGTGTTCACATCTATGAGTTTATCAGGGTTTGGAAACAAAACCATCCCATAGATGAAGAGAGCCACAATTTCCTCAAAAGATAGCAGGTCCAAAGAATTCCAACAGTTCTGGGCTTTCTCAAAAAGAATTTTTTTAGGAAACCTTTGACACTACTCCTTGTTTCCCAATGAGTTATGACATCAAATGAGTGAAAGTGTAGAGCTTGAGAAATCTCTTCTGGATTTGGGTCTCTTTCCGTACCGTTGAAAGGTAGTTGATTGAGAATGGGAATTCTCAAGAGTCGGCAGAATTCATCCAATGTAGGCACAAGTTGATAGTCGGGAAATGTGAAGCAATAGTGTAAAGGATCAAAGAACTGAAAGAGTACCTTTATCATGTCCTCATCTGTGTTGGAAGTGACCAAGTTGAGTAGGAGACCATGTCTCTCGGTGAATGGAGAGTTTTCAGAAATCCTTGAAGCTATCTCCTTAAGTTGTGGAGTGACCCTTACAAGGTTAACTTGAATAGTTTTTCTGCGAAGAGAATCCATATTCTACAAAACAAGAACAAAGATGAATCCAAAATTCCTTGAAATGGTTAGTTAATGTGTATGATGTTATGATGTTCATGATGTTATATACAAGTATGTATATACAAACAAAGAAAACAAGTCCTTAGGTTTAGTCTTGCATGGAGTCTCATAGGTAACTACCCTCTTAAAGTTTAGTTGGCTCAAACCTGTCCTAGTAATAGTAACCGGGTTCTAAGGAGCTCAATATCACTGGTTTGTTTCCTTGTCATTGTTTCAGCACATGCCTCTTTAATGGCGATCGAAATATCCCAAGAAACCAAACCTCAATGAGTGTAGTATCGAGTATCTACCAACTTCAGACTGCACCAAAATCGGTCATCTTACTACACCCTAAAGGCCAAGTTGGTCAAGTAAAGGTTCTAAAAGTTCATTAGTGCTTCATGACATCACTCAGTGGCCCCGTATTCTCCTTGATTAACTCAAAGGCTACCGGTACCCATAAACACGTCGCACTAACATAGCTATTGCTTAGACCATGTCGGTATACCCCACACAGTTTCTACAACGTATTACTACTTACCTGTAATGTATCCCAAATCTGGGTAGAGGATTCAAACCCAAACAAAGAACCATAATGTAAAGCATACAATTCAGACAATGAAAGCAAATAAATGTGATCTAGCCCTAAGGTAACCCCACTTTTAGAATTTTCCCCAGCAGGGTCGCCAGTTCTGTGATATGGTGAAAGAACTGACTTGAGAGTTTTGTGTTTGATCGCAAATGTTACAGTTAGCAAGAGTCTCCACCGACTTTTCTTTTATCCAAAAGGAAAGGTGAAAAAGCACAGGAAAGACCTTTGATATTATTTCTTGAGTTCGAGGGGTAGATTATGAAAAGGGAAGGTATTAGCACCCTTTTCATCCATGGTTTTCCATGGGCTCTTAGTTACTTGCTAGATCACTTGCTTTTGTTTGAAATTGTGCTTTGTGTGGTTTTGAAAGTATTTTGTAAAGAGGTCATTGTTTAAGCAATCTTTGTAATGATTCTTGTTTGTAAGAATGTATATAAAGATGTTGATCTTTTGAAGATGTTTTCAAATTTTGTAAGATGTTTAAAAAGTGTAGGTGTTTGTTTTGAAAATAACAAGGATGTTTGTTTTGAAATGGAGCAAGTAATTAGGAGCAATCTACCTACTCAATTGTCTTTCTTGTTCATTTTCTTTTCCTTTGACATTGTTGTCTTACCATTGATTTGGTAAGCAACCTTATCTTTGGATGTAAACGGGACGAGCGTGGGTCATCATATAACCATGATTAGCAATGTTGCAAGGTATATTAGCATTCTTTTTGAGGGACTAAGATCATTTGTAAGGAAACTTAGATAGCGTCATCGAGGGACTATGATCTTGTATTTGCTTGTTTTTGCTAAGATACCTCACATGCGTAATATGGCCATTTTGTATAAGGCAGCCAAGTGGAATAACCCTAGGGGTGCTTGTGTGTAAGTGTATCATTTTCATGCTTGTTTTTTGTATTGAATTAGGGTTTTCTAAGTATCGGTTTTAGTCTTTCCATACAAACCCTAATTACTAACATTGTATATAAAAGCGATAAATTATGAAATTTAAAATTACTACGCTATTACAACATTTGTGGGGAGGGGGGGTATATAATTTGTAAATGGGGATTGCAATAATTTAAACATAATTAGTCTATTACAACCATATTGAATTGGTATAAATATACAAGGAAATAAATAAATACAAAGTAAATAAATGAATGAATTGTACAAAAATGCAAAAAATGTAAAAAGAATGTATCTTTGTTTGATTTTCATGAAAAAGGGGATTTTGTCTTAACCTAATTAAATAAAGAAAATAATTAATTAAGTTTCAATTTATTAAGAAAAGATTTTAAATGAAAACCTAGTTCTATTAATTAATCAAAAGAAAATAAATTCAAGAAAAGTATTTTGGTAATTTCATCTTAAAAATATTTATATTATTATAAAATATTTTTAGTATTTTTATATTAAAATAATGTATTTTTAAATGGTGGGAAAAATAAAGAAATAAAAACATGATATTAACTAAGTTTATAAGATTTACTTAATAAAATAAATAAAGTATAAAAATATTTTTTTTTGTTGGAAAAATAAAATAAAATAATTCAAAATATAAATATATCTTTTTTTTTTTGTATTTTATGATTTTTAGTATTTAGAAAAATATATTTCAGAAAAGAAAAATGAAATAAATAAATAAATAATAAAACTTGAGCCAGGGGATGCCAAGAGGAAATAGGGAGGTCAGTCAACAAAAAATAATAAAAAAAATAAGCCAGGCCCAAAGAGGCCCAGCGCCCTACAAACAAAAAAGTCAGAATTATAAAAATATGAAAAATGAAAAGGGTACCACTGGGGCTCGAACCCAGGTCCCATAGGTTATAGGCGCGCGCTTCTACCACTGGGGTTCAAACCCAGGTCCCATAGGTTACAGGCGCGCGCTTCTACCACTGGGGTGGCTATACATCTGTTAATACAAATGAAACAATAAATATGTAAGGCAAAATGTGTTCTGAAGACTTCATCTTCAACCTCCAGCCAGACCAACTGTAACTTGCTTATTTCTCATCAAAAATGAAAACTGTAAACATGAAACTTGTAGCCAATTTTCTCACGGTTCCAGAAATGTAAAGTATTAAAACTATAGATCAAAGATAAGCAAGAATATTAATGGCCCTAATCTGAGCCCAAAAAATTTCAGAAATTTCAGTTTCAAAATTCTCTAAGCTCAAGCAAAATTAATGGAAACTAAGGACATGGTTAGCTTCAGGGCAATGATATCTACATGTTTTATTCATAAATAAACTATTGATGATGCCTGTATTAAGAGTTTCAAGTTAAGAAAACTTACCTCAAAACTGGAAATCGTGTTTGGAATTTGAGCTTGTTTCAAGTGATGGTGATGATCAGGTTAGCTTTCTTGAGGTCCTAGGAAGCTAATGCAATGGTTTGCTCAAGTTGAGAGTGGCTGAAATGACTTGGAAAAGTCAAGTTGCAGACTCTGGTTTTTGGTTATGGAAGTTATGGTAAATGGCGATACAGTTCTAGAATAAGGATAGGGATGAGTTGTATTTGATGTAAGGAAGCTTTAGAAACTAAAAGGCCAAGAAACGCACGAGGGAAATGGGAGTTTGATGTTCAAGGTTAGAAACTGTGCAACAATGGAGTTTTTGGGCAATTTTTTATTTGAGAGAGTTTTGGTGTATTTCAGGGTGCTCAAGCTCGTGTCCTAGCTCACAAGTAGTGACTTTATTTATAAGCAACAAGTTTGGAGTGCTCTAGTTGATCAGAATTCAAATTTACATGTTTAAGTTAAACATGGGATGTTTTGACAAAACAAGTTTCCATGCCTTGTGTACTTGCTAAGATAGAGTGGTTATGCTTTAAACAAGCTTGCTTCTGACTTTATGGATGGAGTGTGATCATAGGGAACAAGTTAGAGGATCAATGTGAACTTTATGCAAAAAGCTTGCTTTACAAGAATGGCATTGTTAACTTTGTGCCATAAATGGAAATGCAACTTGGACAATAGCTCAATTTCTTGGATCAAAGCCCTAACGGCTGTGTAAACATTTAATTATGGAGTGACAAACAAGTTTGCGGTCTGCGAACAAAGATTATGAAGCCTAGCATGGATTTGGTTCATGTGTTCATAAAAAATGACTTGTAATTCAAGTGACAAAACCCTAACTTCATCTCTTCGATTCTCCCTCCTCAAGAATGACCTCAAGCAGTTCTTGGACATTTTGAAAAGCTTTCAATGTGTTCTACAACCCATCTTTGAATTGCTTTTGAAGATTCCCCTTGAAACTATATGAAAAAGTTCCATGAAGTTAGGTCAAAATCCTGACCAAATTAGGGCAAAATTTCACTAAGTGTTAAGTTTCATGACTACATGTTCATAAAATTATAACTTGAGATCCAAGGATTTTTGGAAGGAGTTGTGTAATGCAAAGTTGTAGATTTCATGGAGATCTACAACTTTCCAGTTGGAATTTTCTCTTGAATCATCTTGCATCATAGTGAAAATTTGGCTCAAAGTTATGGAAAAATATGAAATTTCCAACACAGAAAAATTTCTGTTTAGAAATTTTGACTTTTCAAAATGAAATGTTGACTTTTTTATTTCTTGATGAATAAGTTTCATATTTTGACATGTTTTGATGAATTGTGATCCTTGGCACTTGAACTTGACCAAAAAGTCAAAGTTTGACTTTTCAGTATACAATTGACTTTTGATCAGTTTACTGCAAAATTCATTTGTCAATCCAATGGACTTGCAATGTTTTGAACCATTTCATTAGGTCAAAATGATGCAATTGGATTCTTGAGATCATTCCTTAAACCAATTGACCATTTTCTAGGTCAAAAATCAGAAATTGCTCTTTCCCAATCAAAAACCCTAATTTTGACCATTTTGCCCTTTTGGGGATTTGATCAAATTTCTTGAAGAATGGTGGTACAAAATTGATCAAATGATAAATATGACTTTAAAATATTTATGTGGATAAAAAATTATGATGTTTGACTGTAAATTGGCCATAGTTGACTTTTTCCCAATACAACTGATTTTTAGGTCAACTACTCAATTGACTGAGCAAAAATATGATTTAAGGCTTGCAACTTGGCATGATTAATCTTGGGGGTCCATGATGATCCATGAAAGTCACATGGGACATTGGAAGTTCAAAAATCCTTGTGCAAACTCAAACCATAATTTTGGTCATCAATGCTTGAGGAAGTGTCTTGAGCTGATCAAACCCTAGTGTAGTCTTAAGCCCAAGGAGATCTTGTGAGTAAATTATTGATAAGTGAGAGGGAAAATTTTGGGGTAAACACCAGTGAAACTCTCCTCCTACATCAACAATCTTCGAGTTCTAAATGAGTGTCAGGAAATCATGTTAGCATAACATCCAACCATCATGTGACAAGCAACCTTGTTGAATAGGCGACCTCTCTATGTTTTATCATCCACGACCCCTCATAGGGGAATCAGTCAAAAGCATACAAGTCTACATAAATCATTGTCATGCATTCATTAGGTCACTTCGATCTAGAATAAAGCTATACTTATCATCTCATCCATCTGACGAATTCCGATAGCATGGATCAAGCATATCTCAAAAAGCCCAATTACTCATTGGCATTTAAAAATCCAACATCCACTAATACATATCCAAGTCACTTATTACATGCATCAATCAATCATTAAATTTCATGCATCAATAAAAATGTACACGCATAGCATAAAACCATGTTTCATGTGAAGACAATCATCATTGTCAATCAAGTTATCCATTCTACACAGAATCTCGGCAGTAGATTCTCCTAGTTAAATCTCGATAGAAGGTAGCTCTTAACAGAATTTCGATAGTAATTTCTCCTTTTCGATCTCGGAAGATGATTTTCCATAAGACCTCGGCAGAAGGTAGTTTCTTAACAGAATCTCGGCAGTAGATTCTCTTGGTTAATCTCGGCAGATTATTTTCCAGAAGACCTTAGCAGAAGGTAGTTCCTTATTTTTAATCTCGGCAGCAGATTCCTCTAGTTGATCTCGACAATTGATTATTCATAAGACCTCGACAGAAGGTAGTTCTCAACAGAATCTCCGCAGTAGATTCTCCTAGTTAATCTCAATAGTAGATTTCCCGTTAAGAGTATCACATCAAGCATGACATACACATAACCATATTAAAGTATCAAGGTCATTTATAACATTTGTTTCATCTAACATACGGAAACACCAAAGAGCATTTGATAAAACATTAAAGTTTATTTTGGTTAGAAAAACGTCGAAAGAGATCCACGACTATGCCTACGCCTAAGTGTCATGCCCAAAATTTGCCCTATTGAAATTAATGATTTTGTATCTAGGACTCAGTTTTACTATGTTTCTTAGTTATAAATCATATTGTGAATTTTGTTTTTGTTTTTAAGTATTGTTCTAATAGCGGTTTAAATTCATAAGAGGGGCATATTGCTTCTTTTGATCAAGTGAACCATCAAAATCTGATGGCCCATTTAGGTTCATTAAAGACCCTTATAGTTATGACTGGGTTCATAAAAGAGGGTTGTCCTTTTTAAAGTCTAAAGGCCCGTGTCAATTTGTTCTTAAGGGCCCATTAACTTTGGGTGACCGAGTCAACTTACCATTTTATTATAATTGTTTTTCTCTTCTATTTAATTATTATATTTATTTTAATTATTATTATTATTATTAAAACTATTATTTGATCTTATTATTAGTATTATAATTATTATAATTTATATTTTATATTTTATATTTTATTATTATTTATTTTTTCTTTCTTTTGTTGACTGAATCAAAAGGGACAAGAGAAACCCTAATTCTCATCGTAATCTCAAGGGTCCACTGTTTAGCTTCTCCCCTGAATTACCGGACTAGAAACGAGGAATCGAATCACCAGATACTCAAAAGAAATCAGATAATAATAATCAAATCAAATTTAAAGAAAAAATTGATTCAAATTGTAACTAAATCAAATCTTATTATACAGATTCGTACCAAATCACACACAAATATATAAATCCCTAATCTAATCTAATTCCTAGCGTAATCTTCTATCAATCTCAAATAGTAACGACAATCACACGAAAATTCCTTAATTTGGCTAAATTCTAACACTATAAAAAACCCCTAAAACCTAATGAACAAGGGGGAAGAAATTGGTGACGAGAATGAGAAGAAGAAGGACTTGGGACCTGGGTTTCAAAGTCCAAAACCCTAGATCTGTGTCAAATTTTTCACCTTCAAAACCCTTCAATCCCTACCGCGCTTCCATCGCCATCATCGCCGCGTTTCTTCGTACCTGTAAAACCAAGAAGAAGGAGGATTAGAGGGAGATTACACCAAGAGTCGAAATTAAACGAAATCACTGCGAAGAGGTAACCCTCGAATCTTAGCTTTGGTTTTTTTGGAGTTGTTGTTACAATTTCTATTTTGGGTTGGGTATTTGGTTTTTGGGGTTTAGGGGGAACGATCGCCGCCGCCGCTGGATTAGGGTTTGGGGATTTTGGTGTGGTTGTTAAGATAAGAGAGAGGCGAGAGAAGAGAAAAGGAAATAGAGAGAGAGATAATGATAAAATGAAACAAAAACTGAAAACATACCTTACTGGGATTTCGTGCCTGCATCCCCGTGCTTTTACCATGCACCTTCATGTTACATCCATTTGGTCTGGATCGAACAATCAAAGAATCGAAACCTCACCATAACTTTGTGCGCCCACCACACATGATTTCCATGCACCCAGGCTCCTTTGGGCTACTTGTACAATATTATGGACTTAGGCCCATGCTACCTGCACCCCAGCTCTCCTCATTTTGCTATCCAATGCTAACAACACACCCCCTCTTGCTTTGGGCCAAGTCCAACATCTGGACTTGGGCCCCTAATACTTACACCCCCCAATTTTTCTATTCAGTTCAAACGTTTACCCCCCTCTGCATTTTGGGCCTAAATCCATTATCTTGATTTAGCGCTCTGTTATTCACACCCCTAACAATTTACTAATCAACTAATTTTACACCCCCTTCGCTTTTAATTATAATTAATTATTTTTTTTACATTTTCATTTATTTATTTATTTATCTACTTACTTATTTTTTATCACTTGTCATAATTAATATTTTAAAAATAATTTAATGCATATTTTTTTAATAAATTCTAAAATTGTTATTTATTAATTCAAATTCTTTTTTTAAAATACTAACTCATTTTTTTAATACTTCAATTGCATTAAATTCTTTCTTCTCATGCATTAAGAATATTTTTTCTCATATTGCATAAAATATTTGAAAACACCTAATCAACATCAAATCTATTTTTTCTTACTAACTTAATTAATTTAAAACAGTTTTCAAAAAGGATTATGAGGATGCTTTAAATCGAATGTGAACTACGTCTAACAACTCCACTATTCACACACCTAGACTTAATATAAATAAAATTCAAAACATCTTCGTAATCCATAAAAAACACCAATCAATTGCAAAATACGAATTGGGACTCTTATTCATCCTAAGAGGATACGTAGGCATACGACTAAAATCGTGGTGAGTTCCCCTAATAAAAAATTAAAACCCTATTTCTCAAATATCGTGTTTGTAAATCCTAGTATTCTTGTGAACAAGGTATATGATGGGTGCCTAACACATTCCCTTCGTCTAAAAATGAGTCCGACAACTTAGAATCTCTGACCACATTAGGGTTATCCTTTATATTCCCTTCTCAAAGATAAAAATTAAGTGTGGCGACTCTTATTTTAAACCGGTTACTACACTAAGATGTAAATTATCAACAACACATTGACATTATTCACCTTGTTATGTTAAATCAACTTGGAGATACCACAAAAAAACAACATGCAACATTGGGGAGTCAGTGACAAAAGAAAAAAGAGTAAATGGTTTAAAAGGAGAAAAAGATCAAAAGTTATTATAATACATTTCGTGCATAAACATACGAAACATTTGGTACATATACGTATACATTTGGGTTTCATATCAATTTAGGGCATCGTGCATATACATCGTGCTTGGAGTTTTCAAATCTATATTGGGTAAGAATACTACGAATTTTCTTGGGGCCTATTGTTGAATTAGCTTATCTACGCAAAACAAGAAAACACCATGGTTGAGAACAGACACAACCGGTAAACTTTGTTCTTATCTTTGGTTTAGTTATCTATGATTCAATTATCAAAACACTTTTCAAATTTCAAACTCGCATCATTTATCCCATAGGTTATGATAAATATGCAAAATCTGCGATATAACTTATTATGTTAGTCTCGAAGGAACAATAAGTTATCTAACCCGTATTTATATCCCCTAGGTTGTGATAGGTATGCGAATCTACGATAAAATTCATTATGTTAGTCTCTAAGTGATAATGAATTATCAGGTTTGTGTTATTTATAATCTAGGTCATGATAAATACACAAGCCTATACTCGTGTTATCTATCCCCTAGGTTGTGGTAGATATGCGAAAATATATGATTCATTGTGTCAGTCTCTAAGCGATAATGAATTATCAGATTTGTGTTATTTATCCTCTAGATCATGATAAATACACAAGCCTATACTTGTGTTATCTATCCCATAGGTTGTGGTAGGTATGCAAAAATCTATAGTTCATTATGTCAGTCTCTAAGCGATTATGAATTATCAGGTTTGTGTTATTTATCCTTTAGGTCGTGATAAATACACAAGCCTATACTCATGTTATCTTCCCCCTAGGTTGTGGTAGGTATGATAAAATATATAGTTCATTATGTTAGTCTCTAAGCAATAATGAATTATCAGGTTTGTGTTATTTAAAATCTAGGTCATGATAAATACACAAGTCTATACTCGTGTTATCTACCCCCTAGGTTGTGGTAAATATGCGAAAATATGTGGTTCATTATGCCAGTATCTAAGCAGTAATGAATTATCATGTTTGTGTTATTTATCCTCTAGGTGGTGATAAATACACAATCCTATACACATGTTATCTACCCTATAGGTTGTGGTAGGTATGCAAAAATCTGCAATATAGCTCATTGTGTTAGTCTCTAAGCGACGATGAATTACCAAGTCCATTATTTATCCTCTAGGTCATGATAAATACACAAATCTATATTTGTATTATCTATCCCTTAGGTTGCGATAGGTATGTGAATCTGCGATATAGTTCATTGTGTTAGTCTCGAAGCGTTAGTGAATTATCTGTTGTGTTATTTACCCCCTAGGTTGTGGTGAATATGCAATAATTACGTTGTAATTTGTTATGTTAGTCTCGAAACGTCAATGTATTATCAACTTTGTGTCATTTATCCCCTAGGTCATGATAAGTGCACAAGCCTGCAATATGCCTTACTATGTTAGTCTCTAAGTATTAGTAGGATCTTTTTAACCCGTGTTATTTACTCCCTAGGTTGTAGTAAATATACAAAATTTGCGATATAACTAATTGCATTAGTCTCGAAGAAACAATAGGTTATCTGTCTCTCCGTGATATAATTCATTGTGTTAAGTCTCCATGCCGCAATGGATTATTAAATTTGTTTTATTTATCCCCTAGGCTGTGATGTATAGACAAAATATGCGTTATAAGCTTACTGTATTAGTGTTGAAGTATTAGTGAGTCAAAATTTCAAACTGGTTTTGTTGACTCTATAACAGCGATATAGCTTGTTGCATCAGTCTCAATGCATCAATAAGTTATCAATATTTTAACTTGTTTTATTTGTCTCCTAAGTTAACGCTAAATCTACGATTACTTTTCTATGTTGGCGAGTTATCTGCATCGTCATATCTAGTTCAATTTTACTTTTTGTTCAAACTCTAGTGGGATGACTACATCATCTTTGCCTATTTTTTTCGTTATCTTGGGTATGCTTTACAGTGTATCCATATAATTTTTTGGTCAAATTTTGGGATCTTCCATTATTTAATAACTCTTCGATCCGAATGTGTGAGACATTCGTATTCTCGCACGCTTCAATTGTAGAGTAATTAAATAGGAGTAGCTGTCATATCCCAAATTTTCCCGCCTATTTTTCTCGTTACCGATAGCCGAATATCCAGTCATTTAAAAGTCATTAGGTCTAGAAATATAAAATGTCTCTTTGATATAATAAATAAAATTATTATTTTAAAATAATAAATTTATTTATTTATCGTCTTTGTTAACTTTGTATCTATGCTTAGTTTTTTCCAATGTTGATTTACTTAGTTTTGCTTATTTAAAAGGTATATAATATTTTATTTTGAATTATGTATATATTTCTTTTAAAATATAAAATATTATACCATCCTTTTAAATTTTAAATACTACTTTTATTTCAAATAATTAAGATAGTACAATTGGTAAGAGAGCATCGCTAAGAATATTGAGCATAAGGTTGTTGGTTTGATTCTCATTGCACTACCTTTTATACTTAATTGTTCTTTTGTGTTTTTTTATTTAAAAGGGATAAAAAGGTCATTTTTAGATTATTTTATTATTATTTTCTTTTTCTATTTAAGGCTATTTTAAATTTATTTTTTATTTTTCAAATATTTTATTTTTATGCACTTAATAGTTAAATTTGGAAAAATTAAATAAAACATTTTCAAATCAATCTCAATATCTAGAATAGTCATAAACAAGGCTAAATTCATAATCTTGTTCACCAAGATATGGATCAAATTTCAATCAATTTCCAATCTTCAAAATCATGCAAAAAATAGATCAATCTCACTTGGTGCACTTTGGATATTTTTTATTACTAACTATTTCCATTTTCTAATTATTTTCAAAATCACAAAAACATGTTTTTTTATTATTTAAATACTATTTTCGTATTTTTAATTAATATATTTTTAAAAATAATTATTTATTTGATTTGATACACGTTTTTATCAAAATTGAGTACAAAAATTATAATAATTACCAAAAATATTATTAATTGTTTCTTATTGGTCAAGGTGTGTCAATTTATGTCATAACTCACTTCTGATTGGTCAACTTACTGACCAAGATAAAACAATAAATTTTGGGCTTTTTTTGGTGTAGACTATTTCCTTTTTGGGGTGTCTTTAATATAATTTCAAATTTATAAATAAAGTTCTATTCACTCTAAATTTTTCATCAGCAATCATTTGAAAAATCAATAATCATTTGCAGATCAATAACTCACGAGAGTTCTCCTAAAAGTTGTTGCTCTTCACATCGAAGAACAATAACAACTAAACTCTACGATCTCCTTTCCATCATCAATCTGAAAAAAGAGGGATCTTGTACCAAAGGAAAACAGGGGAATCTTGTATCGAAGAAGAAAGAAGAAAACTACAAAGAAAAGGAAAAGAATGATGGATGGAATAGCTTAATTTGGTCACGATATTTCAGGTTGGTATTTTTTTTATATCTTTAAGCATGTGTATAAATATTGTATTTGATGTAGATTAGAATTTATTCTTGTTTAAGTTTTGGTTTGATTGTTTGATTGCTATTTGTTTTGTTTATGGTTTATGATATTCGTGTTTTATTATTATTATTATTTTTACATTTAAAAAAAAATCTTTTCTCTAACCCTAAAAAGGCATTTTTTTTAAACTTAAACTTTATTTTATTATTGTTATTATTATTATTATAGAAAAAACCTTTTTTTTTCTAAATCTAGAAATTCTTTTTTCTAACTTTAACTTTTCTTATTATTATTATTAAAAAAAAATTATCTTAACTTTTAATCATTATTAAAAATACAAAAATAATAATAATAGAAAAATACAAACACTTAAACAATGACTTTAGTTTCTTTTGAATAACAAAATACACTCCAGATTTAACTTTTACACCCCTCGTTTAATTAATTAATTTATTAATTTAATTATTTAATTAACTTATTCTATTTTCATCATTTAATTAGCATATATCATATTTTTAGCAATTTGCATTAAATTATAAATTTGCATATTAATAAATAACTATTGGATATTTTATAAAAAATACTTAATATATTTTTAATAATTAGGAAAAAATAGTTATTTATTAATTACATATTTTTTAAAACACTAACCCTATTTCTTAATTGTATTAAATCTTTTTCTCATTCAAATTTATTTATTTTACATATTGCATAACATACTCTAAAATAGATAACCAATCAAATGCTAACCCTTTTTCTACTAACATAATAAAATAAAGATATTTTCAAAAAGGATTGTGAATCTATTTTATATTAACTGCGAATTGCGTCTACGATTCCTCTATTTTCAACTCAAACTTGGTTCAAGGATTAATTCAAAATATTTCCATAATCCATAAGAAAAACTAACCAAATACTACAAACTACAAATTGAGGCTTTGATTCCACATAAGAGGATACATAGGTGTGATACGGTGGGAGAACTGACTTGGGATGTTTTTGCGTTTAATCGCAATTGTTGCGGATAGCAAGAGTCACAACCGACTTTTCTTTTATCTAAAAAGGAAAGGGTGAAAAGAACAGGAAAGACCTTTGAGATATTTTCTTGAGTTCGGGGGATAGATTATGAAAAAGGAAGGTATTAGCACCATTTTCATCCATAGTTATCTATGGTCTCTTAGTTTCTTGCTAGATCACTTGCTTTGTTTGAAAATATGCTTTGTGTTGGTTTTTGAAAATATTTTTGAAAAAGGCGCCTTTGTTTAGGCGAACTTTGTAATGGTTCTCGTTTTGTAAGAACGTATACAAAGTGTTGGACTTTTGAAAAAATTTCATGTTTTGAAAGTGTGTGGTGTTTTTTTTTAAAGTGTTTGGTGTGTGTTTGTTTTGAAAGTGAGCAAGCAACTAGGAACGTTTTTACCTACTCAAAAGTCTTTTTTGTTCGTTTCTCTTTTTTCTTTTGATATTGCTATCTTACCATTGGTTGGTAAGAAGCCTTATCTTTGGATGTAAAAGGGACGGGTGTGGGTCATCGTATAGTTATGATAGCAATCTTGTGACATATCTTAGCATTTCTCTTGAGGGACTAAGATCATTTGTAAGGCAACATTCGTAGCACTATCGAGGGACTATGATCTTGTATTTTTGATTGTTTTTGCTAAGACATTCCACATGCGTAACATGACCATTTTTTAGGCAACAAGTGGAGTTAACCTTAGGGGTGCAAGTGTGCAAGTGTTTATTTTTTCATGCTTGATTTATCTTGAATTAGGGTTCTCTAAGCATTGATTTTATCTTTCCATACAAACCCTAATTTACTAGCATTAATATGAATTCGATAGATTGTAGAAAGTAAATTTACTACGCTATTACATCATTTCGGGATGTGGTATACAAATTTACAAATGGGTATTGCAAGAAATTAAACCTAATTATCTATTGCAACCATATTGAAACTTGAATAATGTACAAGAATTGAAAGAAATATAATGTACAAGGATAATAAATGGTAAAAAGAAATGGAATTTGTTTGGTTTTTGAGGAAAGGGTCTGGTTTTGACCTAATTAACTAAAAAAAATAATTAATTAAATTAAGAAAATTAAAACTAAATTAATTAAGAAAAGAAATTAAATTTAATCAAGAAATTATTTTTAGAAATTTTTATGAAAAAGGTTTTTATTTAATTAAACTAGTATAAAAATTAATTAAAATAAAAACTACATTCTAAGTTAATTTAATTAAAGGAAATTAAAACCTAGGTCTAATATTAAGAAAAGAGATTAAATTTATAATAAGAAAATATTTTTAATCTTTTGTCTTAATGAAATAAAAATATATTAATATATAAATAATAATAAAATTATATTTTTTACTAATAAAAATAAAAATAAAAATAATATTAATACTAAAAATAAAATAAGGTAATAAAATAAAATAAAAGTCAGGAGGGTGTGAAATTTATTTAAGGTGTATGGAAGTAAAATAATTTTTTAGTTTGGCCTGGCCCATTAGCATTTTTGTTAGTCAGCAAAAGAAAAGAAAAAAACCATTGGGCATGCGCTGTAAAACCTGCAAAGAGGGGGGTTGGGAGAAGTAAAAGTACAAAGACCCAGTTGTGGAGGCCCAAGGCAAAGGAAAGATTGAAAATATTAGAAAAAAGGCAAAATGGCAGCGCTGGGGCTTGAACCCATGCCCTTGACCATAAACCCGCGCCGTCTTACCACTAGGGTGGCTATACATCCGTTAACTTAAATAAAACCATAAATAAATATATATATATATATATATATATATATATATATATATATATATATATATATATATATATATATATATATATATATATATATATATATATATATATATATATATATATATATATATATATATATATATATATATATATATATATATATATATATATATATATATATATATATATATTACAAATCCATTCCTAGAAATGAACTTCATCTTCAACCTCGAGCCAGGGTCCATGTATCTCATTCATTTCTCATCCACTCTCAAAACTTCCAACATCAAACTTGTTAAAAAATTTACCAGGATTTTAAAAATGTACACAATTTGGACTAACAATCAAAGATGAGCATGTATTTCTAAAAGTATCAAATCCTGACCTAACTTTTTTCAGAGATTCAAACTTAAAATTCTCTAAGCTCAGACAATATAAATGAAAACTATGGATATGTACAACTTCAGGGCAATGATATCTACATTTTGTCTTTGAAAATGAAAGCCTAACAATACCTAAATGAAGAGATAAAAGTTTAGAAAAATACCTCAAAAACTCGAAATCGTGAAATGAGTTTGAGCTTGTTTCAAGTGATGGTGATGATCAGGTTAGCTTCCTCAAGTTCCCAGGAAGCTAATGCAACCCTTACTTGATGCTGGGAGTGCTTGAGTCGTGTTAGAGAATTCAAGATGTAAGCTCTGTTTTTTGTTATGGAGGAAGGTGATGGAGATGTTACAGTCATGTAACAGGGTGTGGGATTGTTTGTAGATGATGTTTAGGAACTTTTGGAAGTGAAGGGCCAAGAAACGCACGAGTGGATTAGGTGTTTGAGATTTCTGGCCAGAAAGTGCAACAATGGATGTTGTTTATGCAATCCTTACATTGAGAGGGTTTGAGGGCTTAAGAATTCGTGTGTTTGCTTGCCAAAGACTTGTATATTTTTATGGCAAAGGTTAGAGATGTTTTGCACAATGGATTTGAGTTGTAGGGTTATGGCTAGGTTGCTTTGGTTTGAAGTAATGTGGAAAACCAAAATTACAATGCATGGTACAAGCTATGTAGAGTGGTTGAATTACTTTAAACACGCCTCTTCTGAGTTTCTAGGTTGAGTCTGTGCAGAAGGATCCATTGAGAGGCTTAAGAAGGGTTGACATTTGTAAAAGCATACTTTTCCAAAATGGAAGTCTTGCCTTTCTTCCAAAAATGGAAAGTTAACTTAGACAAAGCTTGGATTTAATGGATAATAGCCATAAAGTTTGTGTAATTTTCTAATTATGGGGAGATTTATAGACTTGGAGGCCTGCAAAGCAAGATTACAAGGGATGGCTAAGAGATTTGAATTCTTGTTCATCATGGAAATGACCTATAATTCAAGAATGAATGTCCAACTTCTTGTCTTAGATTATCTTAGCTCAAACATGATCTCAATGAGTTCTTGGAAATTTTGGAAAGCTTGTAAAAATCCCTACAACCTTCATGTTGGACATTTTTGAAGATTCAACTTGGAACTAGGTGAAAAGTTGCCATGAAGTTAGGTCAAAATCCTGACTAAAATACTCAAAATTTCACTAAGTATTTTTAGTATGATGTACATGACTTCTTGAATCAATAACTTGAAATCCAAGAATTTTTAGAACTTGATTCCTTCTACAAAGTTTTAGATATCATTGAGATCTACAACTTTCATCTTGGAAGATTTCCTTGATCATCTTGCATCATAATGGAAATTTGGCACAAAGTTATGAAAAAATATTAACTTTCTAACACTTAAAAAAATTTTCTAAGTCCTAGAATTTTAACTTTTCAAAGATAATTTTGACTTTTTAATTTCTTGATGAACAAATTTCATATTTTGACATTTCTTGATGAAATATGATTTTTAAAACTTGATTTTTGATTAAAAAGTCAAAGTTTGACTTTTCAGTGTACAGTTGACTTTTCATCAGTTGACTAAAATTCATTTGTCAATCCAATGATCTTGAGAGGTGATTTGAACTATGCAATTAGGTCAATATGGTGCATTTGAATCCTTGAGATCATGTCTTAAACCAATAAGTCATTTTCTTGGTCAAAAGTCAAGAACTGAGCCATCTCAATCAAAACCCTAATTTTGACCATTTTGCCCTTTTGGTGTTCCGATCAAATTTATTTGAGGAATTGTGATCCAAACTTGATCAATTGACATATATGAGTTCATAATGTTGATATGGATCCCAAATTATGATGTTTGACTGCAAATTGACAACAATTGACTTTTCCCTAATATAGTTGATTTTAGGTCAATTGATCAACTGACTGAGCAAAAATGTGATCTAAAGCTTGAAACTTGACATGAGAAATCTTGAGGATCCAAAATTTTCCATGAAATTCATATAAGACATTAGAAGTTCAATTATCTTTGTACAAACTCAAACCCTAATTTTGAGTTGTCAGTGTTTGAAGAGGTATCTTGAGCTGATCAAACCTTGTGTAGTCTTGAATCAATGGAGATCTTATGAGAGATTTCTTGAGAAATAAGAGGGAAAATTTTGTGGTACAATAGTAGGCATACGACTTAAAAACTATGACGAGTTCCCCAAATTAAAAAATTAAAACCCTATCCCACCCTTTTAACCTAAACCGTAGGACTTTCTTGAGAACAACGTAGATGAAGGGTGTCTGATCAGTGCAGTTTGATGCACATCCTTCCATGATTGTACTAATGTATTTCTTTAGTTTATTGTGTTTATTTTTATGTTTTAATATGTTTTGCTAATTTATTTTATTTTTGCATTTAATTAATTTTCGTATTTTATTTTCATCAACTGCAGCTTTCACGGAAAAATTCATAACTAATTCTACAAAAATCATATCGAGGCGTTTGACCATGCGTTGGAAAGCTAAGAAAATGGCCTACAACTTTATAGTTTCGGCCAGAAGCTGATTCGAAGTGCAGAAAGGTGGAAAAAGTCGTTGAAGTTGCAGCTTTAGACTTTTAAGTTTTGGCTTAGTAGTTTTGGGCCTGGGTTATGTTTTCAACCCAGTTGGTTTGTAAACTGAATGGATTGTTCCTCTTTAACCTGGGGGCAGCCGCATAAGGGCGAATTTTATCACGTTTTTACTGGAGACAAAGGGAGAAAATAATTTTGTACGAATGAGAATGGAGAACTAATCTGTTAGAGTTGATCTGCTGTAACTTGATTTCCAAAACTTGAGGTTAATATAATTTACAATTCAATTTCTATTCATATCAATTTTGTCTTTTATATTCGTTTGCTTAATTCGAATTATCTTAAAGTAATCTTGTTGGTTCGATTGAATTATGTTTCCCAATTATAATTGCGTTATACCGTATGCTTAATTCGTTATTCCGTTTGTTGATTAACCGTTTGCTTAATTCGGTGAAAAGGGAACATAATTCTTATTTTTTTTATTCTCGCTTGTTGGATGAAATTGTGATCGAATTTGAATAGGAATTCGCTTAGGGAAGTTAAATTGTATTAATCGATGATAGTAGGAACCCGAAACAGTAGATCGACTTATTTCATAATCACTTATTTTAAGCGCTTATTTTCTGTTTTTTTATAAATCGTCATTAAAACCAACCCCCACCCCCCAATTTGATTTCTGTTGTTTAATAAAATCAAGAATCTTTGTGAGAACGATATCCGAGTTACAATTTTCGTTAAATACTACAGTTTTGAAACTGTTTCGCAAAAACACTCGTTTTGATTTGTGCGCGACAGCGGATCAAATTGGCGCCGTTGCCGAAGATTCTTGGTATTATTAGTTGTTTTTAGAGTCATAGGGTCATTTTCTTTGAGTCTAGGCGTTAGTTTCATCGCGATTTCGTCCAATTCGCATTGTAGAGTCGAAATAGTAAAAAAATCGATTTTTGGGTAAATCGCATCCGATTAGAAGAATTCTCAATTTCCCAAATTCATCATTTTCCTATTTTTTATGATTTATTTATTGTTTTCATAGAGTCTGAAAAAATCCAAAAAATTATCAAAATTCTATTTTTCGCCCATTAGAAGAATTTCGTGTTCAATTTATTTTTTTGAAAAAAATTTAATCGTTTTCCTTCTTTGTGTTTGTTTTTGCTTTTAGGGACATTGTTGGTATTTTGGGCTTTGTTACCATTGCTGCGTTTTAGTCCCGGCTACTAGGTCCTGTTGTCTTGAGCTTGTTGCTTTTGATCCTGAAGTAGAAAGAACATTGCACACACAACGTAGGAGAGTCCAAGTTAACACTAGTCCACCACCCACAATTGAGTTTGAGTATGAGGTTGATTCTGATTACTTGCACTATCTGTTTGATTCTGATTCTGAAGTTGTTATTGATATGGCTGATCAAAGAACCTTAAGGCAATTGGCTTCCCCTGATATAAATTAAAATGGCATATGTATTGATTATGATGATGTTTCTTCTCCTTTTGAATTAAAATCGGGTTTAATACACTTGTTGCCCAAGTTTAGTGGTCTTGCAGGTGAGGATCCGCACAAACCTTTGAAAGAGTTTCAGGTTGTATGCTCTACACCATCGAAGCCTGAAGGGATCACTGAAGATCACATCAAACTTCGAGCTTTTCCTTTTTCATTGCAGGGTGCAACAAAGGATTGGTTGTACTACCTCGAGCCAAATTCAATTGCAAGCTGGAATGCGCTGAAAAATGTGTTTTTGGAGCGATATTTTCCTGCCTCTTGAGCTGCCTCAATATGAAAGGAAATTTGCGGTATCAGACAAGGTAATGAGTCACTCAATGAGTATTGGGAGAGGTTCAAGCACTTGGTATCTAGCTGTCCTCAACATCAGATCACCGAGCAATTACTCATCCAGTACTTTTATGAGGGGTTGATACCGATGGACCGAAACATTCTTGATGCTGCTAGTGGTGGAGCACTTGTTGATAAAACTCCAGCTGCTGCCAAAGCTCTAATAGAGAATATGTCTCTTAATTCTCAGCAATTTACCACTAGAGACAATTCTGCACAAAGCAAAGGAGTGAATCAAATTCAAGCTTCTTCTTCCAACAAAGCTTTAGAGACCAGAATTGATGAGCTCACGGCATTGGTCAAACAACTAGCAGTAGCAAAAACTCAAACATCAACTCTGTGTGGTATTTGTACTTCCCCTGAACACCCGACTGATACATGTCCCATTCTGAGAGATGAATCTATCACTGAGCTGCCCCAAGCTTATGCAACCAACCTTTACAACCAAAACAGGTACAACAACATTCCTGACCTGTCCACCAACAAATATCATCAGAATTGGAGGAATCATCCCAACCTTCGATATGGAAATCCATAAACCAGCCAACAACAGAACTCACCTCAACCGGCTTCCCCTGCACCTTCCGGACCGTCCTTAGAGGATCTTGTTAAACAAATGGCTGTCAATAACCTTCAGTTCCAACAAAGGACCGATTCTAGCATTCAAACCTTGCACACACAGATGGGATAGCTTGCTACTCAAATGAATGCAATGCAATCCCAAGGGTCGAACCAACTTCCATCCCAAACTGTTGCCAATCTGAATGGTGGTCCTAATGCCAATGTTAGTGCAATCTCTTTGCGATCTGGAAAGGTAGCAGGAAAAGCCCCTGAGAAAAATATTGAGGTAACATCTGAACCTTCTACTTCTTCACCTTCTGAATCTGTTTCATCTGAACCTTCTCCACCCTCTCCTATTGCGGTGGAAACTGAAAGAATTATAGAAAGAGACTATGTGCCACCAGTTCCTTTCCCACATAGAATTCTGAAAAATAAAAGAATTGAGGAAGGAGAGAAAGAAAAAGAGATTTTGGATGTTTTCCGAAAATTTGCAGTAAATATTCCGCTCCTTGATGTGATTAAACAGGTTCCGAAGTATGCGAAGTTTTTGAAGGATTTGTGTACCAACAAGAGAAGGATTAAGGGAAGTGAAAGAGTTAACTTGGGCCGAAATATTTCTGCTTTTATTCAGCCTAAACCTTCATCGGAAAAATTTATGGGTGAGCAAAATGTTTCAGCCCTCATCACCACTCAGATTCTACCACAGAAGCAGAAGGATCCAGGAACATTTGTTATTCCTTGCACCATCGGGAACAGTAAATTCGATAATTGCATGCTTGATTTGGGAGCGGGAATTAATGTTATGCCCACTTCTGTTTATAATAACCTTTGTCTCAGTCCTCTGCAGCATACAGGTTTAATCATTCAGTTGGAAAATAGGAGCAATGCCCGCCCCACCGGCATAGTCGAAGACGTCCTTGTTCAAGTTAACAATTTGATTTTTCCTGCAGATTTCTACATTCTAGACATGGAAGGAGAAACAAAGTCCAGTCAAGCTCCCATCATTTTAGGCAGACCATTCATGAAAACGGCAAAAGCAAAGATTGATGTTGACGATGGAACCATGTCCATGGAATTTGGTGACATTGTCACGAAATTCAACATTTTTGATGCCATGAAACATCCTTCGGAGGAGCATTCGGGTTTTCACATCGAATTAATTTCGGAATTGGTCGATGACACTTGTTCTAATTTATTTTACATTGATTTTCTGTCTCTATCTGGATTTGATGATGTTTACTTGTGTTCTGATTATACTGACAATAACTTGTGTGTTGTGTGTGCTGAAATAGAGGCTTCCTTGCAGGATGATGTGTTTCCCACCAGTGAAGTTATTTCTAATGAAGCTGTTTTTACAGTTGATACCCTTGACATCTCGGCTGCTCCAAATGCTCCATCCATAGAGCAGCCCCCGTCCTTAGAGCTGAAACAACTTCCGGATAATCTGAAATATGTTTATTTGGAGAATAACGAAAAACTTCCTGTTATTATCTCTTCTAACCTTGATCTCGATCAAGAAAATAAACTCTTGCAGGTTCTGAAAAAGCACAAGAAGGAAGTCGGATGGACATTAGCCGACCTTCCTGGTATTAGTCCGTCCATGTGCATGCACAGGATTTTACTTGAGGAGGGAGCGAAAATAGTAAGGCAGCCCCAAAGGAGGCTTAATCCTTTGATCCTCAATGTTGTGAAGAAAGAGGTAACCAAACTCTTACAAGCAGGTATCATTTATCCTATCTCTGACAGAAAATGGGTAAGTCCAGTGCAGGTTGTACCTAAGAAATCTGGACTCACAGTGGTGAAAAATGAAAAGAACGAACTTGTTCCCACTAGAGTTCAGAACAGTTGGAGAGTTTGTATTGATTACAGGAGATTAAACCAAGCGACTAGAAAGGACCATTTTCCTTTGTCGTTCATTGACCAGATGCTTGAACGGCTAGCTGGTAAATCACATTACTGTTTTCTTGATGGTTTTTCAGGTTATTTTCATATTCATATTGCACCGGAAGATCAAGAGAAGACCATTTTTACTTGTCCCTTCGGTACTTTTGCATATCAGAAGATGCCTTTTGGTCTTTGCAACGCTCCTGGCACTTTCCAACGGTGCATGATTAGCATTTTCTCTTATTTCATAGAAAATTGCATGGAAGTTTTCATGGATGACTTCACTGTTTATGGTTCCTCTTTTAATGCATGTTTGAGTAGCTTGAATATGGTTTTGGAAAGATGCATTGAGACTAATCTTGTGTTAAATTACGAAAAATGTCATTTTATGGTTAAGCAAGGAATTGTTTTCGGTCACATAATTTATGAGGAAGGTATTTTTGTTGACCCTGCTAAAATTGATGTGATTTCTACATTGCCTTACCCTTCTTGTGTTTGCGAGATTCGTTCTTTTCTTGGTCATGCAGGTTTTTATAGGCGCTTCATCAAGGATTTTAGCAAGATAGCTCTTCCGCTGTCAAACCTGTTGAAGAATGATGTTACTTTCAACTTCGATGACAACGGTTACAGCCCATATACGCCCCAGACACGGACGCCATTCTTTTGCTCATACAGACTCAGTCTCCAGATATAGTTCAAATGCATTCCAAACACGGATACCATTTTGATGCTCATTCTTCTGACCTACAACATTGCAATTCAACAAACATTATTGGATGGCATCTTTAAGCCCATCTCCAGCAAGATTCCACCATCTCCAAATGGCATATTTAAGCCCATTTCCTCAGCTAATTTTGACGAGTGCAAATTTACGGGCACTCTAGTGTCCAATCCTCTTTTACCTTCGAGTCGCGAAAGGCAAACTTACCAATATAACTCTTCAAGTTCAAGAAGTTTGAACAGGGAAAACTGTTGTACCCCAAAATTTTCCCTCCCATTTCATCAACATTTCTCATCACAAGACTCTTGGAACTCAAGATCAAAGCTAGGGTTTGCTCTGCTCAAGACACCTCCTTGCACTGTTGACCTAAATTAGGGTTTGAGTTTGCACAGAGATGTTTTGACCCACAATGCCCAAAGTGACTTTCATACTTCATGTTGGACTCATAAGTTTGTCCATATCAAGTTTCAAGCCTTGATTCAAATTTTTGCCCAGTCAATTGGACAGTTGACCTAGAAATCAGCTGTATTGGGGAAAAAGTCAACTGTGATCAATTGACAGTCAAATCTCATGAATTTTGACCCACATCAACATAATGAACTCATATGAACCATTTGATCAACTTTGGATCACAATTCCACAAGAAATTTGATCAGATCACCAAAAGGGCAAAATGGTCATTTTTAGGGTTTTGACTGCACAAAGGCAATTTTTGACTGTTTGACCTAGCCAATGGCAAATCAAGCTCAACCATGGATACAAGGACTCAATGACATTGTATTGACCCACTCAACAAGTTCAAAAGATCTCAAATGCATATGATTGACAGATGAATTTTTTAGTCAACTGATCAAAATTTGACTGTACACTGAAAAGTCAAACTTTGACTTTTTGGTAAAAATCAAGTGCCAATAGTCATTTTTCATCAAGACATGTCAAATTATGAAACTTGTTCATCAAGAAACCCAAAATTGCAAATTAGGGTTTAAAATGGAAAATTTTCATAACTTAGAAATTTTCTAAGCTATGAAATTTTCTTAATTTTTCCTAACTTTGTCCCACATTTTCACCAAGATACAAATGGATTAAATCAAAACTTACAACATGAAAGTTGTATTCCATAAAAAAGTCTACAACTTTGATTCACAAAGTTTTCTCAAAATAAGCTTGGATCTCAAGTTATGATTTTTGGAACAAGGGTACCTAAAACTTTTAACTTAGAGAAATTTTGCCCTAGTTTAGGCAGGATTTTGACCCATCTTCTTGGCCATTTTTCACATAGTTCTACTTGGAGTCTTAAGTTTCATTTCAAAGATGGATTATAGTAAATGTTTCAACATTTCCAAATTGTCCAAGAACTCCTTAAACACCTTTGTGGTTGGGGAGAATCGAATGCTTGAAGTTGGCAAAAACTCATTTTGTAACCATGGCCAATACATGTTCATACCAAGTTGCAAATTTGACCAAACTAGCTTAGTACATAATTACAGGCCTCTAAACCAATTTACACTCAAAAATTGAATGCAAATACATTGGACATTGGCATTGTTCTGATCAAGAGAGCATTGTACAATGAACTTTTCCATTTTAAGCATAAAGGCCATACTTCCATTTTCATAAAGGCCACTTTATGTCAAATTGCATTTTCTTGAGCCTTGGACTTTTTTCCTTGCAGCAAACAAGTTCCCTAATCCCAGGCATAGTACACCAACTTGAGCATGCTTGTAACTAGCCTGTACAGGCCTTAGCTTGGTCACTTCACATCTTTGCTTTCAAAACAAGTCAAATGGCCAAAAGCTCATAACTCACACATCTGAAAAAATCAACTCAAGCAAAGTTTTGAAACAAGTTTGAGACATCCTTGAAAGCCAGAAGCACGAGCCTTTGACCTCTCAAACCTCCTCATACTCAAAAACCACATTTTCTTACAAAACAGGGCCAGTTCTGCAAATCACAAGCCACAATCAAATCCCCTCGTGCATTTTATCCAAAATTACTTCAAACACATTCTAAACAATATACCTAAGCTGTCCAGACCATTCACAATTTGTTGTAACTCCACTAACACACATTACCATTTTTGTTTGTAAGCTTTGCAGGTTGAGTTCTATAGCACGATTCAGGCCACTTCAAAACAAACTAAGCATTGGGAAAGGTTCAACAAACATCAAGCAAGCTTAAAAGAACCTCAGGCACCATTGAAAGTTGCTGCATTGTCCAGCTCGAACTCAACTGAAACAGGTATTTCATGAACTTCTATATCTCTATTTAGGAACATTTAGACTTAGGTTTGTGAATGAAAGATGTTGTATTCATTGCCCTGAAACCATACATGTGCTTAGTTTTCATTTATATTAATCGTGCTAGGAGAATTTCATCCATGAACTTTCTGAAAAAACTAGGTTAGAAATTAGGGCCAGAGAAATTCTCTCTGGTCTTTGAGAGTTAGCTTAAGTTTTTTATATGGTTAGATTCGTTGTTTGATGCTCTACAAGTTTCATGTTTTGAGTTTTGTCAAATGATCACGTTTCCAGGAGTTTGCAGTTTGTACACAGAAGGCGCCTTTTTGTTTGAACAGAGGAAGAAGATGAAGTAGCTGGGCTGGGCCTGGCTACTTCCTGCTTTTGACACCCCCATTTTCAGTTTCACACCCCCTGGCCTATTTCTTGTATATTTATTATTTTTGCATTTTTATTTCTTTTCTAACTTTGATATTTTATTTTCAAATATAAAAAATATTCCAAAAATATTTTCACATTTTTTTTTATTTATTAGTTATTTTATTTTAATTTTTCTAATATAAACAATGTTTAAATACTTATATTATTTTTGTTTAAACTTAAAAATAATGTAAAAAATACTTTTATTTTCATTTATTATTTTTATTCACATTTGAAAATATTTTCTTGAAATATATACATTTTTGTAAATAATCTATTTAATTTTTCACACCCTTAATATATATATATATATATATATATATATATATATATATATATATATATATATATATATATATATATATATATATATATATATATATATATATATATATATATATATATATATATATATATATATATATATATATATATATATATATATATATATATATATATATATATATATATATATATATATATATATATATATATATATATATATATATATATATATATATATATATATATATATATATATATATATATATATATATAAAAAATTAGAATAAAAAACAAAAATAATACATTTTTATTTTCTTTACTAAAAAATACCTTTTTTCAATATACTTTTATTTTTGTACATATTGATACATTTTTGTATATAAATAATAAATAATATCATTTCTTAAGAAATTAGGGTTTTTGCCCTAAAAACAAATAAAAATAATCTTTATTTATTTCTTTATACCTTTTACATTAAAAATACTTTTTGCATACATGAATAAATAAAAAAAGCCTTTTTTTTGCATAATACATTTTGTCTAATATTTATTTATTATATTTTATTTAAATATTGTACATTTAAATATTATGCCTTGCAAATTCAATTTGGTTGTAATAATTTAGGGTTTAATTTCTTGTCAAATATCCCCTATTCAAATTTGTACCCCCTCCCTATATCATGTTGTAATAGTGTAGAATTTAAATTCTCGCACCTTTAAGCTTTCAATTATGCCATGATTAGAGAATTAGGGTTTGTATGCAAAAATCAAAATTAACAAATAGTTTGACCTAATCAAAGACAAAAATGCATGAAAAGCAAACACAATGCACACTAGCACCCCTAGGGTTTCATCCACTTGTTGACTTAAAAACATGGGCCATGGTATGCATGTCAAGTACTTTGGCAAAACAAAAACAAAACAAAAGATCATAGTCCCTCGATGACGCTATCTGAGTTGCCTAAATAAAATGATCAAGTCCCTTAAGAAAATTTCCAAAAATACTTGACACAATTGCTATCATGGTCTATACGATGACCCGCGCCTGTCCCGTTTAACATCCTAACACAAGGTTGTTCACCAAATACAATGGTGAAGCAACACTGTTAAAAGGGTTAAAAATATAAGAAAGATCTTTGAGTAAAATAGGGTAGACAACTCTTAGTTACTTGATCAAAACTTGCAAAAAAACATCCTTTCTACCTTCAAAACACACTTCACAACACAATTTCAAAACCCTACTTTCAAACATTGAAAACTTTTCAAAAGACAAAAACACCTTTGTATACATTCAAACAAGAATCATTACAAAGGTTGCCACAACGATGGCCTCTTTTCAAAACATCTTTCCAAATCACACACAAAGCATCATTTCAAACAATTGAAGAGCACCATTTCAAACAATTTAAAAGCAAAGCAAGTGATCTAAACAAGTAACTAAGAGCCCATGGATAACCATGGATAGAAAGGGTGCTAATACCTTCCCTTTCTATAATATACTCCCCAAACCCAAGAAAACATCTCAAAGGTCTTTCTTGTGCTTTTTGACCTTTCCTTAGGATAAAATAAAAAGTCGGTGGCGACTCTTGCTAAACCGAAACATTTGCAAACACAAACGCAAAATCCCAAGTCAGTTCTTCCACCGTATCACACCTACTATTATTCCAACTACTACTCCAACCAGCACTCCTGACATTTCTCCCGTTCCTACTCCAGTTAGTACACCTGCAACTATTCATGTTCTTATTCCAGTTATCACCCCTGCTGCTGAGCCATCTGGGACTCGGGGCAAAGAAATTATAGGTGAGCTTGCCCGGACGGAGGAACCTAAGAAAATCATTGTGGAAGCCTCTAAACGGGAAACAGAGGAAATACTGAAAATTATCAAGAAGAGCAACTACAATATGGTCGAGCAGCTGGGGCAGACCCCGTCAAAGATCTCCATGTTTTCCATACTATTGTGTTCTGAAGCCCACGTGAAGGCTTTGATTGCATTTCTCAAGATTGCGCATGTGCCGCAGGAAACTTTCACAGATCAGTTCAAAGATTGTGTGGCCAGCCTGACTGCTGACAATGGGCTGGGTTTTTTAGATGTGAATCTTAAACCAAAAGGAAGAAATGATAATGATGCTCTGCATGTCTCGATCGAGTGCAGGGGCACCACTATGGCCCATGTGTTGGTGGATACCGGGTCCTCACTGAATGTTCTGCCAAAGAAAGCATTGGACCGTTTGGATTGTGAAGGTTTGACCTTAAAGCCTAGTAACATTATGGTAAGGGATTTTGATGGATCAAAAAGAATGGTGCACAGGGAGGTGGACATCCCTATCAAAGTGGGTTCTCAGACCTTTGGGTCCACCTTCTACGTAATGGATATCAGACCATCGTATTCTTGCTTGATAGGTCGTCCTTGGATTCATAAGGCTGGGGCAGTTACTTCCACACTCCATCAAATGCTGAAATATCCGGTGAAGGGGAAGATTGTCACAGTGCAAGGTGAAGAAGAGTATATGGTGAGTCATCTCAATTCCTTCCGCTATGTAGAGATGGACGGGGAGTTCACAGAAACTCCTTGTCAGAATTTCGAAGAGGTCCCTCAGTTCTCGGCATCAACTGAATTTACTACCAGTAAACCTCCATTGAAGATGGCTTCTCTCAAGGATGCCAGGGCTGTAGTTGAAGAAGGTGGGTGTACCAATTGGGGCCAGCTCCTTGATTTCACTCACAAAACTGACAAATTTGGTTTGGGCTTTACTACATGGGCTCAAAGGGCTGTTAGGCGCGTACGGATTGGAAGACCTCCTCTACACATCAGCAATCAGGGAATTAATGCAATTGAGGACAGTGAAGAAGATTCAGACATCGACAGCTGGACCTACCCAACAACCAACGGTGGACTGAATAACTGGATGGTGAAGGACTTCATACATGTTTCTTTTATTCCACAGTAATTGACTTTTGTTTTAAGACTTGTAATAAACAGTTTGAAACTTTACGGCATGGTACCTTGCCCAAGGCACCTTGGCTTTGATTGTGAGGGCTATTATTTGTCATTTCATATATCATTAATAAAGCATTGGACGTTTCTTGTATTACAAATTTTGCGCTCCTTGTTTTTCTTTTCTGTTTCTCACTTTATCAAAACAACTATTCTCTTACACACACTCACATATCATACTGCAGATGCATATCCACTCTGGATCCCATTGATAACAGCTCTGCTACTGCCTGTTATGACTTCAAAAATCTGATCAACCAAGCCGAGGACGAAGGTGAGGATGATTGTGAGGTTCCTGGAGAACTTGCTAGACTATTACAGCAAGAAGAAAGGGCCATACAGCCTCATGAAGAGCCAGTTGAGTCAGTGAATTTGGGTACAGAGGAAGACAGGATAAAGGTTAAAGTATGTGAGAATCTGGAGCCTAGAGTCAAACAACGGTTAATACAGATGCTACACGACTACGTTGAGGTCTTCGCCTGGTCTTATGAAGACATTCCTGGTTTGGACACTGATATTGTGGTACATCACCAGCCGACTAAAGAAGATTGCCCGCTGATAAAGCAGAAGGTTCGCCATATGCGCCCCGAAATGTTAGAGAAAATCAAGGCAGAGGTCATGAAACAGTTCGATGCATGGTTCTTAGCTGTCACGTCTTATCCGCAGTGGGTTTCCAACGTTGTTCTGGTTCCTAAGAAGGACGGTAAGGTACGAATGTGTGTGGACTATAGAGATCTGAACAGGGCAAGCCCCAAGGATGACTTCCCACTTCCTCGCATTGATGTTCTAGTCGACAACACCGCGCAACAAAAAATCTTCTCCTTCATGGATGGTTTTTATGGCTACAATCATATCAATATGGCTCCTGAGGACATGGAGAAGACAACCTTTGTTACACAGTGGGGCACCTTTTGTTACAAGGTAATGCCTTTTGGGTTGAAGAATGCTGGGGAAACTTATCAGCGCACCATGGGCGCTTTGTTCCATGATATGATTCATCACGAGATCGAGGTTTATGTTGATGACATGATAGCCAGGTCCCAGACTGAGGAAGGGCACCTTGATCATCTCCAGAAATTGTTTGACAGGTTGAAGACGTACAAGCTGAGGTTGAATCCGAACAAGTGTACCTTCGGGGTAAGGTCTGGTAAGCTTCCGGGTTTCGTCGTCAGTGACAAAGGTATTCAGGTGGACTCTGCAAAGGTAAAATCCATACAAGAGATTCTGATCCCCCGCACAGAGAAGGAAGTTAAAGGTTTCTTGGGACATCTGAATTATATTGCCAGGTTCATTTCACATCTGACTGCTACTTGTGAACCAATCTTCAAGCTGCTGAAGAAAGATCAAGTGGTAAAGTGGAATGATGAATGCCAGACCGCTTTTGAAAGAATCAAGGAATACCTTCAAAAACCACCAATTTTGATGCCTTCAGTTGAAGGAAGACCTTTGATATTATATTTGACAGTGCTGGACAATTCAATGGGGTGTGTGCTGGGGCAGCATGACGAGTCTGGTCGAAAAGAGCACGCCATTTATCACCTTAGCAAAAATTTTACTGACTGTGAGACCCGATACTCATTGCTCGAGAAAACTTGTTGCGCTTTGGCATGAACTGCTCGCCGACTGAGATAGTATATGCTGACTCACACTACCTTATTGATATCAAAGATGGATCCGATCAAGTATATTTTCGAGAAGCCTGCTCTCTTAGGAAGGATAGCAAGATGGCAGATGATCTTAACCGAGTACGACATCCAATACACAACCCAAAAGGCAATCAAGGGGAGTGTATTGGTGGATCATTTGGTGCATCAGGCCGTGGATGGCTACCAGTCCATGAATTTCGAGTTCCTGGATGAGAATATCATGTTGGTGACCGGCTACGAAGAACCTGGACCAGATGAAGGACCCGAGAAGGGATCCCGATGGTATATGTATTTTGATGGAGCCTCGAACACATTGGGTGATGGCATTGGCGCTGTAATTATATCTCCTGAGGGCTGTCATACTCCGTTCACCGCCCGATTATGTTTTAACTACACCAACAATATGGCGGAGTATGAAGCATGTATCATGGGTCTTCGAGCTGCTATTGACCTGAGGATTAAGTTCTTAGGTGTATTTGGAGATTCTGCTCTGGTGATAAGTCAGATCAAAGGCGAGTGAGATACAAAGCACCCGAATCTTATTCCTTACAAAGATTATGTACTGACATTGCTCCCACACTTTGAGGAGATAACTTTTGAACATTTCCCACGAGAAGAAAACCAGTTGGCGGACGCGCTAACTACCATGTCTTCTATGTTCAAAGTCAGGTGGGATAATGAAGCTCCCCAGGTTACCATTGAGAGGTCGGACGAACCCGCACATTACTGTGACATTGAGACTTAAGAGGTAGTAGATAAACCCTGGTTTCACGAGGTAAAGAGGTATCTTGAGGCTTAAGATACCCCGAGGAGGAATCTGTTAATGATAAGAAGTTTTTGAGAAGGTTCGCTGCGAAATTCTTTATTAGTAATGGAATCCTCTATAAGCATAACCATGATTCAACCTTACTGCGGTGTGTAGACAAGAGTGAGGCAAAAAGGATCATGGTAGAATTACATGAAGGTACTTTCGGAACTCATTCTAGTGGATATACCATGGCGAAGAAAATCCTACGGGCAAGATATTACTGGTCCACTATGGAAGCGGATTGTTATCAGCACTCTCGAACCTGTCATAAGTGCCAAGTTTATGTTGATAATGTGCATGTACCTCCGGTTCCCTTGAATGTTTTGACAGCTCCTTGACCCTTTGCAATGTGGGGCATCGACATGATCGGCGAGATCAGACCTATTGCGTCTAATGGGCATCGCTTCATTCTGGTAGAAATTGATTATTTTACAAAGTGGGTTGAGGCAGCTTCCTTTGCTACAGTAACCAAGAACTTCGTGGCGCGGTTCATCCGACACAATCTGATCTGTCGATATGGTGTACCAGAGAGGATTATTAATGATAATGGTACAAATCTCAATCACACAATGATCACCGAGCTCTGCAAACAGTTCAAGATACAACATCATAACTCTTCTCCATTCCGGCCGAAGATGAATGGGGTTGTTGAAGCGGCTAACAAGAACATCAAGAAAATTGTGCAGAAGATGACGGTAACATACAAAGACTGGCACGAGATGTTACCATTCTCTATTCATGGGTACCGTACCTTAGCACAGACATCGACAGGGGAAACACCTTACTCTCTGGTATATGGCATGGAGGCAGTCCTACCCATCGAAGTCCAGATACCCTCTCTCAAGATTATGAAGGATACGGGTTTGAACGAAGACGACTGGATCCAAACCCGACTTGATCAGCTGAACCTAATTGATGAAAAGAGACTTACTGCTATCTGTCATGGTCAGACGTATCAAAAGCGAATGATCAAGGCTTTTAACAAGAAAGTCAGACGTCAAGAATATCAGGTCGGGGATCTAGTGATCAAACGCATCATATTACCGCAACGTGATCCCAGGGGCAAATGGACCCCCACATACGAAGGGTCATTTGTGGTTAAGAACATTTTCTCAGGAGGAGCTATGATTCTAACCACCATGGATGGTGAAGACCTTCCTCACCCTGTCAATGCAGACATAGTGAAAAGATACTACGCATAATCAAAGACCCACTGGGTTGACTGGCCTAAGCAAAAATAAGGGCTTCCCGACGAACCAAGAGGGTTCGGGTAAAAGTAAGGGATGAAAATGAAAAAAACTGTACACTAATCCTAATTTCGGAGGAATTACAATCCTCGACACTAATCCCAATTCCTCAAAGTCCAAGCTTGGCACTTTTTGGATTTCCATCGCGCTCAACCGTTCTTCGAGATGTCTATACTTGTCATCAGTTAGAGGATATTGTTCTTCAGAGTAGTCTTTTTCTTCCTCTTCCTCTTCCAATTCTGACGGGACAACTGTTTCCTTGCCTTTCCCCTCCTGATTGTCTTTTTCTCCGGATGTTGTTGCAAAGTTTAAGGTCCTTCTTGTTTGTTCATGAAATATTCTTCCCATGTTCAGGACTCCGTTTACCTTCTTTGTCTTCTTTTTCCTCTCTTCAGCCAGCAAAGTCTTCAACTCTTCTTGTCCCTTGGCTAGGGACAAGAGCAACTGTTGAAACTGTGTATTCTGAGCTTGGAGATCCTTCACTGTTTGCTCAAGATCCATCTTACTGAAATAAACAGTAGAGAGATGAGGAGACTTGTTGCAAAAGACCTACTTATGTTATGATGAATGGTATATGCATATGTAATGATTTCAAGGATTTCAAAGATTCAAATTTGTTTTAGACAAAAAAGGAAACACACGTTATATTAATAAGTTAAAGCTTGAATACATCAATGCCTCTTGGGCAAAATAAAACAAAAACTCTAAGATAAAAAGGTAGTACGCATCCTCTTTGGTGCAATGTAGGCATTCAGAGTCTACTCCTCATGAAGTAGCCTAGTGAGTTCCAAAATCTTCTTCTCGCTTGTGTAGAATTGGGCTTCGAAAGTATCTCACTCTCCCTTGAGTTGTATCCAATTCCTTTGTAAGTCTTCAAGAGATGTGGGCATTTCAGGATGTAGGATAGTGTATGGAACATCTCCCTCCATGACAGGCTCAATGATTACCGGGAGGATGGAGGGGTAAGCCATCATAAGACTTTGAGCACGAGTTCGTACCCATTTGAGGTAAGGCTCAAGAGGGATGGAATTCTTATGCCCCAAAGTCTTGCTATCCACCTTGTTTAACATCCTCCAAGCTCGGATAAATCTCTGGCAAAGACCTTGATTGTCGTTGTCGTTGTCAAATACCAAACCTTGAATCAACATCTCATGCGGGCCATCCCTTTGGGCATAACCAAACTGTCTTAAGGCTAAACAGGGGTTGTAGGTGATTCCTCCCCTAATGCCAAGTAAAGGGACATTAGGGAATTCTCCATAACGGTCGACAATGATACCATTCTCTTTGGATTGGGAGCACCAATGAATGTCTGAATGTTTGAGCTTCATCAACCTTTGTGACCACCTTGAACCTTGCTCATTCTTTAATACAGATTGGGGAAGATGAGAAATAAACCATCTTGCCAAGAGAGGAGTGCAACACATAAGGACACCTTTTTTCCTCATTGTGCGAGTGTGAAAAGAGTGTAGGATACCTCCTAACAATGTAGGCACCGGGTTGCGGGATATGAAGATTTTGACGGTGTTCACATCTATGAGTTGGTCAGAATTTGGAAACAAAACCATCCCATAAATGAGGAGAGCCATAATTTCCTCAAAGGCTTGCAAGTCCAAGGAGTTCAGACAGCTTTGGGCTTTCTCAAACAGGAACTTTACTAGGAAGCCTTTGACACCACTCCTTGTTTCCCAATGAGTTGTGACATCAGATGAGTGCAAGTGTAGAGCTTGAGCAATCTCTTATGGCTTTGGGTCTCTTTCCATACCGTTGAAAGGTAGTTGATTGAGAATGGGAATCCTCAAGAGTTAGGAGAATTCTTCTAAAGTAGGAACAAGTTGATAGTCGGGTAATATGAAGCAATGGTGCAAAGGATCAAAGAACTAAAAAAGCACCTTCATCATGTCCTCATCTGTGTTAGAGGTGACCAAGTTGAGTAGACGACCATGTCTCCCGGTGAATGGAGAGTTTTCAGGAATCCTTGAAGCTAGCTCCTTAAGTTGTGGATGGATTCTCACAAGGTTGACTTGAATAGTTTTCCTGCAAAGTGAATCCATATCCTACAAAACAAGAACAAAGATGAATCCCAAAATCCTTGAAATGGTTAGTGGATGTATATGATGTTCATGATTTTCATGATGTTATGTACAAATATGCATATACAAACAGAGCAAACAAATCCTTAGTTTAGGCTTGCATGGAGTTTTATAGTTAAGTACCCTCTTGAAGTTTAGTTGGCTTAAACTTGTCATAGCAGTAGTAGCCGGGTTCTAAGGAGCTCAATATCACTGGATTGTTTCCTTGGTCATTGTTTCATCTCAAACCTCTTTAATGGTGACCGAAATATCCCAAGAAACCAAACCTCAATGAGTGTAGTATCGAGTATCTACCAACTTCGGACTACACCAAAGTCGGTCCCTAAAGGCCAAGTTGGTCAAGTAAAGGTTCTAAAAGTTCATTAGTGCTCCATGACATCACTCAGCGGCTCCGTATTCTCTTTGATTAACTCAAAGGCTATCGGTACCCACAAATATATCGCACTAACGTAGCTATTGCTTAGACCATGTCGGTATACCCCGCACAGTTTGCACAACGTATTGGCATTTGACTTCTTGAAGAAAGCATTGACCTCCACTCCGATAATCCAACCTCCTGACTGGACCCTCCCTTTTGAGCTTATGTGTGATGCTTCTAATTGTGATGTTAGGGTTGTTCTTGCACACAGAGTTGACAAGGCTGCCCATGTTATTTACTATGCTTCTAGGAGTTTAGATTCTGCACAATCAAATTACACTACCACTGAAAAGGAACTTCTAGCTATTGTTTTTGCTCTCGATAAATTCATATCATATTTGCTAGGTTCCAAGGTTGTTGTTTTTACTGACCATGCAGCTTTGAAGTATTTGTTGAAAAAGCCGGATGCAAAACCAAGATTGATTCGGTGGATGTTGTTGCTCCAAGAGTTTAATGTAGAGATTAAAGACAAGAGTGGTGTTGAAAACATAGTGGCTGATCATTTGAGCAGGATAGAAAGAGATGAAGATTCTTTCCCCATTCAAGATGACTTTCCTGATGAGCAGCTTTTACTTTTGCATGGGGTAACTCCTTGGTTTGCTGACATTGTTAATTATCTTGTTGCTGGTGTTTTTCCTACAGGTGCATCCCGGTCACAAATCCACAAACTCAAGAGTGATGCCAAATATTATGTCTGGGATGATCCATATCTTTGGAAGTTTGGTAGTGATCGGGTAATCAAGAGATGTGTCCCTGACTATGAGATTGAATCTATTTTGAATTTTTCTCATTCATCTCAAGTTGGAGGACACTTTGGCCCGTAAAGAACTGCTAGAAAAGTCTTAGATTCCGGATTCTACTGGCCCACCATCTTTAAGGACGCTTTTGAGACTTACCGCACATGTAAAGAGTGCCAGATAGCAGGTGCAAACATCACTCACAGGAGTGAAATTCCTCAGCAACCTATGCTTTTCTGTGAGGTATTTGATGTATGGGGAATTGATTTCATGGGTCCCTTTCCTGTATCATTTGGTTTCCTTTATATTTTACTTGTTGTTGACTATGTTTCAAAGTGGGTGGAAGCTATCCCCACTAGGACTAATGATTCTAGAGTTGTTGCAGATTTTGTCAGGTCTAATATCTTTTGCAGGTTTGGAATACCGCGAGCTATCATAAGTGACCAAGGCACTCATTTCTGCAACCGCACCATGGAAGCTTTGCTCAGGAAGTAAGGAGTCGTGCATAGAGTGTCTACTGCATATCACCCACAGAGTAATGGGCAGGCTGAGATTTCAAATAGGGAGATCAAGCAGGTTTTAGAGAAAATGGTGCAACCAAACAGGAAAGATTGGAGTCGTCGTCTAGAAGACGCACTTTGGGCTCAAAGAATGACTTTTAAGACTCCCATTGGGATGTCTCCCTTTCGACTTGTTTTTGGTAAGGCATGTCATCTTCCTGTTGAGTTAGAACACCGTTCTTATTGGGCGGTGAAAAGTTGTAATTTGGAGATGCAACAAGCAGGTATTGAAAGAAAACTCCAATTGCAATAGCTTGAAGAGCTGAGACTAGAGGCTTATGAGAGCTCTAGGATTTATAAAGAGAAAACAAAACACTTCCATGACAAAATTATTTATAGGAAGGAATTTTCTGTGGGCCAACAGGTTTTATTGTTTAACTCCCGCCTTAAGCTTATGGCTGGGAAACTCCGATCCAAATGGATTGGCCCTTTTGTTGTTACTAATGTTTTCCCTCATGGTGCAGTAGAAATTAAAAGTGCAGGTACCAACAAAGTTTTTAAGGTCAATGGGCAGCGCCTAAAGCTATTTCATGAAAGTGCAGTAGCTGAAGATGCAACCACAAAAGATCTTTATTTGGAGGCACCAAACTACCCTGCAACTTGACCAGGGAGTTTTTCTTTCCTTCTCTCTATTTTAAATAGTTATGTCCTTTCATTGAGGACAATGTCTATTTTAAGTGTGGGGGAGGGATCCCTTTATTTTATTTTTGTTTTGTTTTGTTTTGCGTTAATAAAAAAATGCATCTATTTGAAAGTTTTGGGTTGCAGACTAATTTGAGGTTATGTTTATGGAGACTTGGGAAAAGCTTACAAGATCGGTATCGTCTTAACACTGTAAGTCTCCTGCATATGGAAATTGATTTGAATTCTTATTATGTAATAGCCTTGAATTCTCACTCTCTAATAGCTCTTGAGTAGTTTATTTCAGCAGTCAGCACCATCTCACACACTCTACGCAAGGAAGCCGATGAATATAAATGAGTGTTCCAAAAAAAAAGTGTTTTAAAAAGAAAAAAAAAGGAATAAACCTTCTAAGTTTGGTGACCCTCACCCGGTCACTTAACCCAACGGTCGTAGTGCCTACAAATTTTTTTTTTGAGAATAAGACTCGTTGTTAGTTGGTTCAGCGGTTTCTGGTGCTGAACTTGGTAGGGCGGATTATGGTCTGATCCTCCGCATCTGCAACTGAGTAAGCAAAGGGTTATGTCATGTAAGTACCAGAACCCCGTGCAAAAAAGGATCAGAGTCACTAACCGGTCGCTTTTCTATGAGTGTGTGGAGATAACGGGCTTAATGTGATTGCGCCAGAATGAAAAAGAAAAAAAAAAGAGGATGAGTAAGTTAGGCTTTTGAATAATAATATGATTCATATTGGTTTGTATATTCAGGAGGCAAGACTAGTGTTCCTACGATATCCTTAGTGTACGAGACTAGTACCTGTTGATGCAATCTTGACCGAAGATGAATTTGTAGCCTAGGATGAGTAATTAATGATGCTTTTGCGTTTCTTTTGATTGCATTTTGCTCGGAGTGCAAAAGTTCAAGTGTGGGGGAATTTGATCAGTGCATTTTGATGCACATCCTTCCACGATTGTACTAATGCATTTCTTTAGTTTATTGTGTTTATTTTTATGTTTTAATATGTTTTGCTAATTTATTTTATTTTTGCATTTAATTAATTTTCGTATTTTATTTTTAGCAACTGTAGCTTTCGCGGAAAAATTTATAAATAATTCTACAAAAATCGGATCGAGGCGTTTGACCATGCGTTGGAAAGCTAAGAAAATGGCCTACAACTTTCTAGTTTTGGCCAGAAGCTGATTCGAAGTGCAGAAAGGTTGAAAAAATCGTTGAAGTTGCAGCTTTAGACTTTTAAGTTTTGGGTTTGTAGTTTTGGGCCTGGGTTATGTTTTCAACCCAGTTGGTTTGTAAATCGAATGGATTGTTCCTCTTTAACCTGGGGGCAGCCGCATAAGGGCGGATTTTATCACGTTTTTACTGGAGACAAAGGGAGAAAACAATTTTGTACGAATGGGAATGGAGAATTAATCCGTTAGAGTTGATCTGCTGTAACTTGGTTTCCAAAACTTGAGGTTAATATAATTTACAATTCAATTTCTATTCATATCAATTTTGCCTTTTATATTCGTTTGCTTAATTCGAATTATCTTAGAGTAATCTTGTTGGTTCGATTGAATTATGTTTCCAAATTATAATTGCGTTATATCGTATGGTTAATTCGTTATTCCGTTTGTTGATTAACCTTTTGCTTAATTCGGTGAAAAGGGAACATAATTCTTATTTTTTTTCATTCTCACTTATTGGATGAAATTGTGATCGAATTTGAATAGGAATCTGCTTAGGGAAGTTAAATTGTATTAATCGATGATAGTAGGAACCCGAAACAGTAGGCATACAACTTAAAAACTATGACGAGTTCCCCTAATTAAAAAATTAAAACTCTATTCCACCCTTTTAACCTAAACCGTAGGACTTTCTTGAGAACAAGGTAGATGAAGGGTGTCTAACACATTTCCTTCGTCTAAAGTGAATCAAAAACTTATAATCTCTGTATCAATTTAAGGTTATTTCATTATTCACCCTTTGTTAGAATAAAAAGTAGTGGTATCGACTCGTTATTTCTTGTCGGTTACGACAAAGGTGTTCCTCAATGTATTGACTTTATTCAATAATGTACTTTATTTGTGAATACTTATACAATACACATACATTGCTAAGTGTTGTACCCCAAAATTTGCCCTCTCAATTCTCAAGGCTTTTCTTACAAGGATTTCAAGGTTCAAGCTTAAACAAGTGCATTGGGATTTTCCAATACCAAGAGGAAACTGTAAAAAAAGGGGGAAAACAGATAAAATTAATATTTTGGCAAATTTGGATTAAAACAAGTGTTTTTCGATTCAGATCTTTCGATTGACTCTTGGCCTCTTTCGATTGCTCAAAATGGCTCCTGCATGCCTCTTTCGAATCTGGACTTTTTGCCTCCTGCATGCCTCTTTCGAATCTGGACTTTTTGCCTCCTGCATGCCTCTTTCGAATCTGGACTTTTTGCCTCATGCATGCCTCTTTCGAATCTGGATATTATGCCTCATGTATGCCTCTTTCGAATCTGGACATTTTGCCTCATGTATGCCTCTTTCGAATCTGGACAAGATTGCTGCCTGCATGCTTGCAATCGAAGGCCATGACCTACTGGTCACATGTACCCCCTGCAAAGCAAGCCTTCATTTGGGCACTCACCTTCTGTGTGCCTGGATGAAAACTTCAGTTGAGCAAAAGCCTCTTTCGAATGCAACTTGGATATGTCCTTCATGTTGAACTCTAAGCTTCCTTCGAACACGTACTTTCGATTGGGAAATATGTTTGCTTCGACCCAGGTTTCGATTGGGTAAGATGCTTCCTTCGAGCATGAGCTTTCGATTGGGCATATGCTTCCTTCGAGCATGAGCTTTCGATTGGGAATTAGCTTCCTTCGAGTTAGCTTGTTTCGACCACAAGCTTCGACTGTGGCAAAGGCTTCCTTCAAACAGGTGTGCTTCGATCTCACTCTTAGACCAAGTCTCGTTTGCCAGGATGTGTTGCATCCATATCTTTACATAGTCAGAAGCTTGTACAAAGGTTTTAAACCTTACCTTTTGGATACTACTATTCTGGGTTAAAGGCTATATACTTTTTCTTTTCATAGAGAATACTTTATCACAAAAGCAGCTTTCAAACTGAATTTGGTCTGAGCACAAGCAACGTCAGAGGCCTCAGTCACATCTTCTGCACCCCACTGCTGCTGCTGCCAACAGGCCCCCCACATGTACTGTCACGCCACATTATTTTATTATTTTGCAAGGCTGGCTGTTTTCAAACACATCCATTCTTTTTCTCTATAAATAGAGGAATTTATGCAAAGCTAAGGAGGATCTGGGGACCAGCAGAACGAATCTTCCAAAGTTTCTCAAACACAGAAAAACTCTCAAGTTCATCAACACTTGAGAAATCAAAACCCAGAATCCCAAACACTTGCTTCCTTCGATTCTGAAGAACAAATACTCTTCAGTATCCTTTGAATCCAGTTTGGAAAGAAACCTAAGACTTGTTTCTTTCCTTCCTTCGAATCCAGCAGTCCAAGCACAGCTGTTGGCCCCCTCTGTCAAATCCAGAACCTTGGACCTCCACTCAAGGTCCCACATCCATTCAAGTCCTAAATCAAGGTAAGTTATTCTTACCTTTGAACTTTTCGTTTCATGACATAACATGTAAATAATCTTTACGTTTGTTTGAAACATGTACATACCACTGCTCTTTTCGTTTCCACTCTTTTAACATGTTTTCAGAGCTAAACCCTTTCATTTTTGCTTGCTGTTTGCCTGAACTAGCTTTAGTTATTAAACTGTTTGAAAGATAAATACTAGCATGGCCTCAGGCCATGTTGTCATTTAATGCTTGAAATGAAAGAAACATGAAACAGGAAATAGGGAACGAAGCTTCTGGCTTCTACCCTCTTTCTCCAGGTCAAACGAAAGAGACAACCAGGAGGAAAACCATGTTGACTTCTAGGCCCAAACGAAAAGCATGCCTTCACTGACTTCCAGCCCCTAATCGAAAGGCATTCCCTCACTGACTTCCAGGCCCCAGTCGAAGGATATAACTTGTTGCTGCCTTTGCCCAATCGAAGGACAGGACCTCGCCCCTGCCAAGGCCCAATCGAAGGACAGAACCTCACTGGTGCTGGCCCCAATCGAAGGAGGCCAACATAAGGCAAATCGAAGGCTGCTACTGCCTGGGTCGAAATACACTCATTTTTTTTCTTCTTTTTATCTTTATTTTTCCTTTACATTTCTATGCACTTCAATATGGTTGTAATAGTGTAGGATTTATTTTTTTTGCACTTTTTATTACTTTTGTACAAATGCTAGTAACTAGGTGTGTATGGCAAGATAAAACCAACAAGTAGACAACCTAAAAATCAAAGACAAATGCATGCAATAAAACACACTTTGCACACATGCACCCTTAGGGTAATCTCACTTGTTGCCTCGGAAAATAGTCATGTCCCTCGAGCATGGGCGTTTTAGCAAAGACCCTCGATAAAAGATCGTAGTCCCTCGATGACCCTCGATGTTGCCTTCGGTAAACGATCTAGTCCCTAAAACGACATTGCTAAAACGTCCCATATGTTGCCTTCTATGACTATACAAACGTCCCACGCACGTCCTGTTCAACATCCTAATACAAGGTTGTTCACCAAATACAATGGTGAAACAACACTGTTAAAAGGGTTAAAAGCATAAGAAAAATCTTTGAGTAAAATTAAGGTAGATAGCTCTTAGTTACTTGATCAAACTTGCAAAACATCCTTGCCATTTTTCAAACACACTCCACAACACAAACTTCAAACACAACTTCAAAAACAACTTTCAAAAACATTGAAACATCTTTTCAAAAATACAAACACCTTTGTAAAACATTCAAACGAGTTGTTACAAAGGTTGCCTAGACAAGGCATCTTTTTTAAAATATTTTCAAAAACCACACACACAAAACACCATTACAAGCAATTGAAAAACAAAGGCAAGTGATCTAAAACAAGTAACTAAGAGCCCATGGATAACCATGGATGAAAAGGGTGCTAGCATCTTCCCTTTTCATAATCTACCCCCCGAACCCACGAAAACATCTCAAAGGTCTTTCCTGTGCTTTTTGACCTTTCCTTAGGATAAAATAAAAAGTCGGTGGCGACTCTTGCTAAACCGAAACATTTGCGAACACAAACGCAAATCCCAAGTCAGTTCTCCCACCGTATCACACTAAGACATGACTTAAGTTTTTTAAGAGACTATAAACCTTACCTTAATAGACTTAACTAGCTCTAAATAATAGAACTTTAACTACCGTACATTACTGTATTGCATTTGTATTACGTTTTCTAATTTCATTAGAGTCGTCCTTCTAGAGTCAAATGTTCTAAGGGCGTTGACATAAAATTTAATTCAAACTAGGGTTATTCTTGTCGTCAAAATTATCCCAAGAATAAAATAAAATAAAAGACTAGTATCTCTTAAGGATAAGAAAAAAATCTTATAGCAAACTTTTTAAATATTTAAAAAATATAAATCCTATATCACCTTTATAATTAAAATAAGTGACGTATAGTCTACTAACCATGGTATGAACTGGGCAAAGTATATTGCAGGAAATATTGTTTACATGTCTGATGTGATCTCTAACTAACATGTCTGCATGTTTCTTTTATGTTTTGTTGTGATCTAATGTATGTTGTTGTGATCGGTGGAAATAGAACTGACTGTTTTTAGCTGGATCGCGTATGTCGCGGTAAGCAAGAGTCGCCACCGTCTTTTATTTTTTCCAACATGGACAGGACAAAAGCACAGCAAAATTCCTTATGAGAACGTTTCTCGGTTCGGGAGGTAGATTTATAGAAAGGGAAGGTGTTAGCACCCTTTCTATCCGTGGTTATCCACGGGCTCTTAGGTACTTGCTCTTATGTTTTCAAAAGATGTTTGCTTTTCAAGATGTGAGTGAGTTTGAAAAAGTTTCGTTGAAAGATTTCTGAATGACTCTTGTATCTGTCCTCAAGAGTGTTTGAAAAATTTGTTTTGAAAGCTTTTGAAAGTGTCAGTGAAAAGATTTTGATTTGTTATTGAAAAGAGAAAGTATCCATGAGTCATCTACTTACCCTAAGGAATTAGGCTGTGTAAAAGTCCTTAAGGTAGTGCCATCCCACCATTGAGAGGTAGGTAGCACCACCGTTGGAGGTGTTCGGGTCAATTCGATTTTAGGGACAGTGTGGTCACCGAAGCAATTGTAGGACACCTTAGAAGTAACCCTAATGTCCTAGATCCTTTTTAATCCGAGGCAACCGTTTCGAGGCAACTGTTTCGAGGCAACTGGATCATGGACATAAGAGCAACCGCTAAAACGTCCTATACTTGACGACCACGTTTCGAAGGCAACGAGTGAGGCGTACCCTAGAAGTGGTGTGTGCATTGTGTGTTGTTTTCATGTTATGTTTTATCTTTGATCATGGCATCGTGAGCTACGAGTTGTTTTTAATTACCATACATTCTTTCATGCAAGTTTAGCAGTTAGGAGTGCGGAAAATTAAAAGACGGAAAGATAAAAGCTACGCTATTACAAGGCGCGGGTCTATACATCGCCAAAATACAAAGACCCGTTTTTGATAAAGATGCGGAAAGTAAAAAAGCAATAAACCTAATTACTATTACATCCTTGAACAGTTACATAATAATCAATAAGAAAAATAATGCGCGAAAAGAATTAAACTGAACGTCCGAGGGTTTTGGACCCTTTGCTTGAAATTAAATTAAAATTGAATACTAATTAATTATTTAATTAAAGAAAATAAAGTGTGTTTTTTATGTTTTTGTATTTAATGAAATAAAGAAAATAAAATCAAGAGAAAACCCTAATTATAAGTTTATTTTAATTATTAATGAAAATATTAATGAAAATATTAAAGTTAACATAATTTACTAGTTAATTAATTTACATATTTACGTACAAAGATAATAGTAATTAATAATGATAATAATAATTAATAATAATAATTATTAATTAAGAAAAAGATAAAAGTGTCAAAACCTAATTCTATGTATTTTTTATTTATTAAGAAAAGAGATTAAATTTTAAACCTAAATTAAACTAAAGTTAATTGTTAACATTTATTTACAAAAATATGTTAATGGTGCAATTAATAAATAATTAAAAATAAAACATTTTTTTTTATTTCTGATTTTTATTAGGAAAAACTATTTTATGGTGAATTAATAATAATTATTAAAAAAAACAATTGAAAGAAATTAAAAGAAAAGAAAAGAAAATAAAATTAAATATGCAAACCCAGGGGGTGTCTGGCCCAAAGTGGAGGTGAAATCCTGGAATTCAGGCCCAAGAAGCACAAGGCCTTGTTGACTTTTTGGCATCACGTGCTTGCTGGCTGACTAGGGTGTACCATGCTCCTCACTCTGTAGCCATTGGATTGATCATCACGAGCGCTTGGCAAGCCTAGGCGTGAGGATGTATGGTGGGACATTGAACGAATGCTGCACTAGAACATGTTAAAACAAAAATCATCAATTATATGGGGGACCTGGGAATCGAACCCAGGTCCCAGTACTTGCAAGCCATTATGCCTTTGCCAACTGAGCTATCCAACGCGTTTGTCATATGAGTGGACAACAATTATTATATAAGAAAAACAAATATTATGACCACCAAACGAAATAATGCGCGCTGGATTTGAATGTTCCAGTCACGTAATGCCACGCATGCTGTCTTCTTCGTTTCACCTGCAACTGTAAACAAGATAGCGGGGATTTTAAACCCCCACAAAACACAAGTCCAAAAAATATCGATTACGCGCACAGATTATATAAATTGAGCGCGAGTATCTTAATGGTTTCGTCTTGTTGCAACGAGTTCGTCTATATTGGTCTTGAGGTCCAATTTTACAGTATAAGGAAAACCCCAATATGGGAGCTCTGAAACCCTAAAACGTGTTAATGGCAAATCATGATTCAGAGCCTTATAATGCAATTAAACCATGTCATTAGCTTCAGAAGGTTTCTGTGAATACAAAACACCCAACAATATGTATCAAATGCGCATGAATCATGATATGAAATTCTGAAAAATAATGCAAACCGTAGGGCTTGTTCTTGCGCGTTCTTTGGGTTTCAGGACTCGTTCTTGATTGCAATGTATTCAGGAAACTCCCAGCAAGGTATTGGAAACAAGAAAAGGGCTCGAATTGGCCTGTAAATGGGAATTCAGTTTCCAAAATTCTTGACCTTTTTTCAATTTTGCAATGGTGTTTTTGTGGCATCTTTTTCGTGTCCAGCTTGAGGGTTTCACTCAGCATATGTATGTGATGTGAATTAGGTTAGAATAAAGCCCATGAATCCATTGCAATAATGTTTTCAATCCTTAATTTTCCATCATATATTTTCCAATCTTTTTCAATGAAAACCATGCCAAATATGGATGATTTTCCTTGTTTGATTGAGAAACGACTTTTCCAGCTTGCCATGATCAGATTTGCTCCAACAAAAGATCCAAAACATATCTTTTTTAATTTTCCTATAATTAAAACCAATTAAATGAATTAATATAAATATAAATTCAATTAATTAATTAAAAATAAGAAAATAAATTATTTTGATCTCAATGGGTCGTGCATAGGCTTTGGGTAATGATTCAAGAAAGAATTTGAGGCCCATTAGCAAATTTGAAGCTTTTTTAGGCAAAGTTGACTTTTGAAAGTTCCCAAAAATTTCCCAACTTCTCCAATGCATATCTTTCTCAACTTTGAAGCTATGAACATGTTCTTGGACATTTTGGAAAGGTCTTGAAGTCCTCTAACCAATGCCTTTGGTCCCATGTCATTTTGATTTACCAATCTCAAGTTATGGTCTTTGACTTAAAGTGCCTTTTTGTTGACTTTTGAAAATGACCTATAATGTTGAAATTGATAACTTTTTGTAAGAGCATTTCTTGGACTTGGGGTGTGAAGATGAGTTGTCGGAAATATCATCCCCTTCAAAGTGAGCTTTGGATGGGATTTTTCTGATGAACCATGAAAAAGTTATGCCTTGGTCAAGTTGCAGTTGACTTTTTAGCTGTCCAAAAATAGAAACTTTTGCATCTTGAGACTTTTTGAGCCATGCTTGTGGAATCATGATCAAGAATTGATCAAATGATGATTGTGGCTTCAAAATAAGATGTTGACCAAAATTTTTGACTTTTGACTGTCAAATGACCATTTTACCCTTGCAGTTGACTGTGGAGCAATTAGGGCTTTTGACTGTGCAATTTGATGCTGTGAGTCTTGAAACTTGACATATGGATGCTTGACAATGTATATAGGTATATGGGACTTAATTGGACCCTTGAAAACCTCAATTTCTTTGCAAGAACCAAAACCCTAATTTTGACTGTGTTAGGAGGCAATTGGACTGTGCAACCCTTGAGAGATTGATCTTGGCAAATCTTGAAGAATATGGGAGGGCAAATTTTGGGGTACAACAGTTGCCCCTGTTCAATCTTCTTAGACCTGAGGATGCAGATTGGCTGGCGTGCCTTTCGTAATCTGAAGGTGGAAGATGATTGAACACTAGAGTGCCCAGAAATTTGCACTCGCATAGTAGAATGTCAGCAGCGTGATGGAGGGAATGGGCTTACAGATGCCATTTGGAGGAATGATGGATAGGAGGATGGGCTTATAGATGCCATCTAGGGACTGTTGGTATGTGGATGGGCTTATAGATGCCATCTAGGCGTCGATCGCGTAAGAGATTCCTTAGAGAGAACTTGCGTACCTGAGAAAGAAAAATGATTACCTGGCCTGTTGAAGGGGTTGATCTTCAAACTCTTTATGTAGATGTGCCCTGGCTGGATACCGGAATCGGATCTTCAAACTCTTCAGACTTGCCCTGGCTGGATACAGGAATCGAGTCTGGAAATAGTCGTCAACAGATACACCCTGGCAGGATACAGGAATCGGATCTTCCAACTCTTCAGACGTTCCCTGGCAGGATACAGGAATCGAGTCCGGAAAATAGTCGTCAACAGATACACCCTGGAAGGATACAGGAATCGGATCTTCAAACTCTTCAGACGTGCCCTGGCAGGATACAGGAATCGAGTCCGAAAAATAGTCGTCAACAAATACACCCTGGCAGGATACAGGAATCGGATCTTCAAACTCTTCAGACGTGCCCTGGCAGGATACAGGAATCGAGTCCGGAAAATAGTCATCAACAGATACACCCTGGCAGGATACAGGAATCGGATCTTCAAACTCTTCAGACGTTCCCTGGTAGGATATAGGAATCGAGTCCGGAAAATAGTCGTCAACAGATACACCCTGGCAGGATACAGGAATCGGATCTTCAAACTCTTCAGACGTGCCCTGGAAGGATACAAGAATCGAGTCCAGAAAATAGTCGTCAACAGATACACCCTGGCAGGATACAGGAATCGGATCTTCAAACTCTTCAGACGTGCCCTGGCAGGATACAGGAATCGAGTCCCGAAAATAGTCGTCAATAGATACACCCTGGCAGGATACAGGAATCGGATCTTCAAACTCTTCAGACGTGCCCTGGCAGGATACAGGAATCGGATCTTCCAACTCTTTAGACGTGCCCTGGCAGAATACAGGAATCGAGTCCGGAAAATAGTCGTCAACAGATACACCCTGGCAGGATACAGGAATCGGATCTTCAAACTCTTCAGACGTGCCCTGGCAGGATACAGGAATCGAGTCCGGAAAATAGTCGTCAACAGATACACCCTGGCAGGATACAGGAATCGGATCTTCAAACTCTTCAAACGTGCCTTGGCAGGATACAGGAATCGAGTCCGGAAAATAGTCGTCAACAGATACACCCTGGCAGGATACAGGAATCGGATCTTCAAACTCTTCAGACGTGCCCTGGCAGGATACAGGAATCGAGTCCGGAAAATAGTCATCAACAGATACACCCTGGCATGATACAGGAATCGGATCTTCAAACTCTTCAGACGTTCCATGGAAGGATACAGGAATCGAGTCCGAAAAATAGTCGTCAACAGATACACCCTGGCAGGATACAGGAATCGGATCTTTAAACTCTTCAGACGTGCCCCAGCAGGATACAGGAATCGAGTCCGGAAAATAGTCGTCAACAGATACACCCTGGCAGGATACATGAATCAGATCTTCAAACTCTTCAGACGTGCCCTGGCAGGATACAAGGATCGAGTCCGGAAATAGTCATCAACAGATACGCCCTGGCTGGATACAGGAATCGGATCTTCAAACTCTTCAGACGTGTCCTGGAAGGATACAGGAATCGAGTCCGAAAATAGTCGTCAACAGATACGCCCTGGCTGGATACAGGAATCGAATCTGGAATTGCGATAGTTGATAGTAATCATCTTTGTATTAACTTTTGTCCTGAAAAGACAAAACGTTAGTTGTATGCAATGTCATGATGTATGAGATGCATGATGTCATGATGCTCAAAAATAAATGAGATTGTATGTTCATGATGCGTATGTGCATGCTATAATGTATGAAGATGTGATGTTTATGAGTGTATTTTCGTCTAGGAAAATAAATCCTTGACGGGTGCCGGGAAGTCAAATCCTGGGCTGAATTTGAAGAGTAGAGTTCTTCGTTCCCGTTGGGGATGATGGTTGCGAGAATAAACCTGTGGGAGAAGACGACTCCGTTGAGGGATAAACCTTGTTGAAGAGATTATTCTATGGGGAATTACTCTGCAGGGAGAGAGGTACTTTGTTGAGATGTTGATGATAACTCCGCTGGGGATACTGCTGATAAGCTATGTTGGAAGATGAACTCCGCTGGGGGATAGGAAGAACTTCGCCGAGGACGATCCTTCCGTGGCAACTAGCTGAGGATAACCCAGTTATAAGCCCTGGTGGGGGAATAATCTTTGAATACAGCCGGGGAGACGCGCTCGTGTTCTGCAGAGGATAAGCTTCCAGAACCTACTAGAGATAAGCTTCCTACTGGGGAGATTGATTCAACTCTCCTGAGGAGATCTTTTGAACTGTATTAGGGAAATTGATTCCACTGGGGTGTCCGGTATTCCGCCGGGGAACAATCTTAGAATAAGACTGCCGGGGATGCTTGTAGAGGAATATTTATATGCTCCGCTGGGGGATATTGTGATCTTCTGGGGATACCCAACTTTCTTAAGGCTGATAGTAGGCTAACTCTGCTTGGGGAGAGTGTTGCTGACTTGCTGGAGATACTGTGCCTTGTTAGGGTTGATGGGAGACCAACTCTGCTCGGGGGAGAGTATGGCTGACTTGCTGGAGATACTGTGCCTTTTTAGGGCTTATGGGAGACCAAATCTACTCGGAGAGAGTATGGCTGACTTGCTGGAGATACTGTGCCTTTTTAGGGCTTATGGGAGACCAACTCTGCTCGGAGAGAGTATTTGTTGGTTCTTGTCTTACTCGGCGGGGAGTGAAGGTATCTGGGTTACATTCTTCAGCCGAACATACCTTATACCTGGAGGACAGAGCAGCTGGTACAATTTGGACCATTCTGATTGCCCCAGCTTCTGTGGGAGAAGATACCTGTGGAGGTGCTGATAATTGCCGATTGACAAATCTTCTTCTGGTAGGCAAGTGACGAGATGACGGGACATAGTCGTACGCTTTAATCCCTAATTTTTGCCTGGACCGCCCTTTCGGGTTTTCAGTCCATCGGGATACCCTTTTTTTCCCAAGCCGCCTTTTCAGGTTTTCGACTTGCCGGGTGTACAGATTTTTTCATTTTCATCCCTTATTTTTGCCCGAACCCTTTTGGTTCACTGGGAAGCCCTTATTTTTGCCTAGGTGTGTCAACCTAGCGGGTCTTTGATTATGCGTAGTATTTATTTCCGACTATGTCCATACTCTGAGTGTAGGGAGTTGTCACTGTCAGTAGCATTGTGCCATACTACCAGAAGATCTTCGTTTGATCGTCCAATGCCCCAAGTGATCCAGATGGAGATTTGCCCCAAATTAGTTGGCCTTTTGAGAGATTCTCTGAATCTTGACTGGACTGCCCCAGATGATAGACCATGATCATGTCTACCCCTTGGTTGGAAGTGCTTTTGTTCATTAGACATTCGTCGTGCGAACTTCTATATTGTTCAAACAAATAGTCATATGCAAACAATGTTATTTAAAAAATGCAAAGCTTATGTCTGTCTTGAAGTTTTTGAAAATGCAGTTTTTTTCATAAAAACAAGTGAATTTTTTGTAAACTGTGATGTCAACTCATTATTTTACCGCAAGCCTTAAGGAGTCAGGATACCTTTCGTAACAGTATGCTTTCGAACTAACCCATGCTTCAGCTAGGACTTTTGAGGGTTATAACGTGGCCTGGTTCACGGTTTAAGAAACAAAGGATAAAGGCTCAAATTTTATTTGTACCCACCCGCTCTTCGTGATGTTCTTCAAACCTAAACTCAGCTGATCGTGCGTTGGACCTTGTTTGAGTCTTTATCCTGATATTATGGTGATGGTTCGGATATTGACAGTTTATTTTGAATAGGTAGTCATTTCCTTTTTTGTCGAGGGTTTGTAGGACCTCTTTCTTTTTTGATTTCATTATCCCTGTTTTTTTTTGCCTGAACTGTTTCTTTTTGTAATTACAGTCAGCGGGATGCCCCAGTTTTGTAAGTCTCCTTCATAGGTTTTGACTTAGTGGGCTTTAGTTTTGAGAGATAATGACCGCCTGTCTTTGTGATTATTCGGAACCATCATTATCTTTTGTTTTGGAAGGACTCCTTTGATGTTGTTCATTATGCACTTGGATCAGCTGAGAGAACTACCCTGCCCCAGGTTATGATTAAGGGTTTTAATTTTCGAAAAAGAAAACTCCTACTTCTTTGGCTCAAAGGGGTTGACGAGGGATTATCATCCTTATAACTCCAGTGTTTAGGAATTGAAACAATGCCTGTACCTCATCAGCGGGGTCTGTTCAAAAGCATACTGTAGATGTCGTGGTATCGTTTTCGTCATCCTCCCTCAAGAGGCTTAGAATTATTAATCGAGCATTGACATCAAAAAATATGAAAACAGTTTATATATAGCGAATGCGAATATATTGATTCAAAACAGACATATGCGATGCATTGATAAAGTAATAAAGTTTGCTATGACAATAATTGTTTGAACAATCAAAAGAAAATTACAACTTGAAAATTCTAATGGACAAAAAGTCTTCTCATCTCAGGACTTCTTACTTCAAATGGTGAATCCTGTAGGGATGGTAGAAGAACTCAGCCTGACCCTCTTGGGTAAAATCCACTGCTCCTTCATTAATCAGGTCCTGGACCTTGTTCTTCAGAGCCTAGCAGTCGGCAGTGTCATGTCCAGGACTATCAGAGTGGTATGCACATCTTCTGTTGGGATGATAGTTAGGAGCAGAGATGTTGGGATTTCGGGGAAGAGCTCTTAGTGTAATCAAATTCAATCTCAACAGGTGTTGTAAAGCTTGAAACAACGACACGTTGAGATGGGTGAATTGCCTCCTGGGCTTGTTTGGCTTGCTCTGATCAACCTGTTGCTCTGGGCGAGGTTGTGGTTGGACCTGTGAAGTGGTAGCAATTTGGAGAGGTCTATTCCTCACCATACCAGACTCTTGTCCTCTTGGAAGTTGATCAATGACCTGGTCCCTGACTTGGACTGGTTGCTTCATGTTGTATCTGTCTCGATGAAGTTGACTGATCATGGTCCTCAATTCTTCTTGCTCCCGAGCTAAGCCTTGGATGAGAGCCATTTTCCCCAGCATCTGGGTTCTCATTGTATCTACCTCAGCTTGCAGACGTTTCAGCCGTTCGTCCTTGTCATCTTCGGGACTTTTCTTGGCTAAATTCCCCGTGAGGAGTGTCCTCAACTCTTCTTGCCCCTTGGATAGGCTTAGGAAGATCTCCCTGAACTAAGTCTCTTGAGTATGAAGACCCTGGTTATCTTGTTGGGAAGCCATTGCTGAAATAAACAGCGAAGAAGGTAAGTGACCTGTAACAAGGATACCGGTAATGCAATGATGTGTATGTATGCATGTAATGTTTTCAAGGATCTCGCGGGGTAAACAAGAAAATTGTTAGAGTTTGCGTTTTGTAGCTTGATGGAAGGCACTGCATATTATTGAGAGTCCTTCTTCAAGGGTCAAAGGCTCACCATATCCAGTGGGTCATAGCCCCTGACTCAAGTCATCAACCTGGCTAGAGGAAAATAAATCCCCTTTTCCCCTTGCTAGACATTTTGGTTCATCATGACCTGCATCACAAACCCTTGAGATCCTTGAAATGGGTTAGTCCTTATGCAGGATGTATGCAATGGTATGATGTTATGCTATTCATGGAGTGATGTAAGTAGGCCCTGTAATGAGTCCCAATTAAGGACTGTAAACAAAACCTGCAAGAAACTCACGTGTTAGGTAACAAGCATGCAAGTAGTCAAGTTTGAAGGCACACAAGTCACACAAGACAACCCTTAGAGTTTAGGCCAGCATGAAGTTTAGGTACTACCCTCTTTCAGTTTGTTGGTTAAGACCTGTCCTATCAAAAGTAACCGGGTTCTAGAGGATCCCAATATCACTGACTACCCTTAATCGGTCATAACTCCAGCATCGCAATCTTTTCTTGCGGCCAGAACCATCGCGAGAGTTTAGCCTCAATGGGTGTAGCATACTGCTACTGTTCTATAGCCAAGTTGGGTCAAATTAGGGTTCTAAGGTTGGTTGGTGCTTAATGACTCCTCAGAAGACCCATATTCTCCTCGTTGCAACACAAGGGATATCGGTACAGACCAAGGTGCCACACCAACGTAGCCACTGCTTCACCCGTGTCGGTCTATGCCGGACAGGTCCCTCACAGCTTATGCTACCTAACAGGGTATCCCCAGATCCGGGTTAGGATCTATGAAACTCTAAGACAATGCCCATAATAATAAAGCAAACAAAACAAAGCAATTGAAAACACAAGTATGAGCTATCCTAAGGTACACCTCACTTTAAGTATCCCCAGCAGAGTCGCCAGTTCTGTGATCGGTGGAAATAGAACTGATTGTTCTTAGCTGGATCGCGTATGTCGCGGTAAGCAAGAGTCGCCACCGTCTTTTATTTTTTCCAACATGGACAGGACAAAAGCACAACAAAATTCCTTATGAGAACGTTTCTCGGTTCGGGAGGTAGATTTATAGAAAGTGAAGGTGTTAGAACCCTTTCTATCAGTGGTTATCCACGGGCTCTTAGGTACTTGCTCTTATGTTTTCAAAAGATGTTTGCTTTTCAAGATGTGAGTGAGTTTGAAAAAGTTTCGTTGAAAGATTTCTGAATGACTCTTGTATCTGTCCTCAAGAGTGTTTGAAAAATTTGTTTTGAAAGCTTTTGAAAGTGTCAGTGAAAAGATTTTGATTTGTTCTTGAAAAGAGCAAGTATCCATGAGTCATCTACCTACCCTAAGGAATTAGGCTGTGTAAAAGTCCTTAAGGTAGTGCCATCCCACCATTGAGAGGTAGGTAGCACCACCGTTGGAGGTGTTCGGGTCAATTCGATTTTAGGGACAGTGTGGTCACCGAAGCAATAGTAGGACACCTTAGAAGTAACCCTAATGTCCTAGATCCTTTTTAATCCGAGGCAACCGTTTCGAGGCAACTCTTTCGAGGCAACTGGATCATGGACATAAGAGCGACCGCTAAAACGTCCTATACTTGACGACCACGTTTCGAAGGCAACGAGTGAGGCGTACCCTAGAAGTGGTGTGTGCATTGTGTGTTGTTTTCATGTTATGTTTTATCTTTGATCATGGCATCGTGAGCTACGAGTTGTTTTTAATTACCATACATTCTTTCATGCAAGTTTAGCAGTTAGGAGTGCGGAAAATTAAAAGACGGAAAGATAAAAGCTACGCTATTACAAGGCGCGGGTCTATACATCGCCAAAATACAAAGACCCGTTTTTGATAAAGATGCGGAAAGTAAAAAAGCAATAAACCTAATTACTATTACATCCTTGAACAGTTACATAATAATCAATAAGAAAAATAATGCGCGAAAAGAATTAAATTGAACGTCCGAGGGTTTTGGACCCTTTGCTTGAAATTAAATTAAAATTGAATACTAATTAATTATTTAATTAAAGAAAAGAAAGTGTGTTTTTTATGTTTTTGTATTTAATGAAATAAAGAAAATAAAATCAAGAGAAAACCCTAATTATAAGTTTATTTTAATTATTAATGAAAATATTAAAGTTAACCTAATTTACTAGTTAATTAATTTACATATTTACATACAAAAATAATAGTAATTAATAATGATAATAATAATTAATAATAATAATTATTAATTAAGAAAAAGATAAAAGTGTCAAAACCTAATTCTATGTATTTTTTATTTATTAAGAAAAGAGATTAAATTTTAAACCTAAATTAAACTAAAGTTAATTGTTAACATTTATTTACAAAAATATGTTAATGGTGCAATTAATAAATAATTAAAAATAAAACATTTTTTTTTATTTCTGATTTTTATTAGGAAAAACTATTTTATGGTGAATTAATAATAATTATTAAAAAAAACAATTGAAAGAAATTAAAAGAAAAGAAAAGAAAATAAAATTAAATATGCAAACCCAGGGGGTGTCTGGCCCAAAGTGGAGGTGAAATCCTGGAATTCAGGCCCAAGAAGCACAAGGCCTTGTTGAATTTTTGGCATCACGTGCTTGCTGGCTGACTAGGGTGTACCATGCTCCTCACTCTGTAGCCATTGGATTGATCATCATGAGCGCTTGGCAAGCCTAGGCGTGAGGATGTATGGTGGGACATTGAACGAATGCTGCACTAGAACATGTTAAAACAAAAATCATCAATTATATGGGGGATCTGGGAATCGAACCCAGGTCCCAGTACTTGCAAGCCATTATGCCTTTGCCAACTAAGCTATCCAACGCGTTTGTCATATGAGTGGACAACAATTATTATATAAGAAAAACAAATATTATGACCACCAAACGAAATAACGCGCGCTGGATTTGAATGTTCTAGTCACGTAATGCCACGCATGTTGTCTTCTTCGTTTCACCTGCAACTGTAAACAAGATAGCGGGGGTTTTAAACCCCCACAAAACAGAAGTCCAAAAAATAGCGATTACGCGCACAGATTATATAAATTGAGCGCGAGTATCTTAATGGTTTCGTCTTGTTGCAACGAGTTCGTCTATATTGGTCTTGAGGTCCAATTTTACAGTACAAGGAAAACCCCAATATGGGAGCTCTGAAACCCTAAAACGTGTTAATGGCAAATCATGATTCAGAGCCTTATAATGCAATTAAACCATGTCATTAGCTTCAGAAGGTTCCTGTGAATACAAAACACCCAACAATATGTATCAAATGCGCATGAATCATGATATGAAATTCTGAAAAATAATGCAAACCGTAGGGCTTGCTCTTGCGCGTTCTTTGGGTTTCAGGACTCGTTCTTGATTGCAATGTATTCAGGAAACTCCCAGCAAGGTATTAGAAACAAGAAAAGGGCTCGAATTGGCCTGCAAATAGGAATTCGGTTTCCAAAATTCTTGACCTTTTTTCAATTTTGCAATGGTGTTTTTGTGGCAGCTTTTTCGTGTCCAGCTTGAGGGTTTCACTCAGCATATGTATGTGATGTGAATTAGGTTAGAATAAAGCCCATGAATCCATTGCAATAATGTTTTCAATCCTTGATTTTCCATCATATATTTTCCAATCTTTTTCAATGAAAACCTTGCCAAATATGGATGATTTTCCTTGTTTGATTGAGAAACGACTTTGCCAGCTTGCCCTGATCAGATTTGCTCCAACAAAAGATCCAAAACATATCTTTTTTAATTTTCCTATAATTAAAACCAATTAAATGAATTAATATAAATATAAATTCAATTAATTAATTAAAAATAAGAAAATAAATTATTTTGAGCTCAATGGGTCGTGCATAGGCTTTGGGTAATGATTCAAGAAAGAATTTGAGGCCCATTAGCAAATTTGAAGCTTTTTTAGGCAAAGTCGACTTTTGAAAGTTCCCAAAAATTTCCCAACTTCTCCAATGCATATCTTGCTCAACTTTGAAGCTATGAATATGTTCTTGGACATTTTGGAAAGGTCTTGAAGTCCTCTAACCAATGCCTTTGGTCCCATGTCATTTTGATTTACCAATCTCAAGTTATGGTCTTTGACTTAAAGTGCCTTTTTGTTGACTTTTGAAAATGACCTATAATGTTGAAATTGATAACTTTTTGTAAGAGCATTTCTTGGACTTGGGGTGTGAAAATGAGTTGTAGGAAATATCATCCCCTTCAAAGTGATATTTGGATGTGATTTTTCTGATGAACCATGAAAAAGTTATGCCTTGGTCAAGTTGCAGTTGACTTTTTAGCTGTCCAAAAATAGAAACTTTTGCATCTTGAGACTTTTTGAGCCATGCTTGTGGAATCATGATCAAGAATTGATCAAATGATGATTGTGGCTTCAAAATAAGATGTTGACCAAATTTTTTGACTTTTGACTGTCAAATGACCATTTTACCCCTACAGTTGACTGTGGAGCAATTAGGGCTTTTGACTGTGCAATTTGATGCTGTGAGTCTTGAAACTTGACATATGGATGCTTGACAATGTATATAGGTATATGGGACTTAATTGGACCCTTGAAAACCTAAATTTCTTTGCAAGAACCAAAACCCTAATTTTGACTGTGTTAGGAGGCAATTGGACTGTGCAACCCTTGAGAGATTGATCTTGGCAAATCTTGAAGAATATGGGAGGGCAAATTTTGGGGTACAACAGTTGTCAAACATTCTATTTGTGTTATCTATACATGTTATTTGATATGAGATCTAATCTAGAAAATAACTTTGAAGGATGTGCATAACATCTTGTATGTTGTTAATTTTCCTAAAAATTGATTAAATGAGGAGTTCATTATTACATGTGATTGGTAGAATCTTAAAGCAACATGTTAAACAAGATGTTATAACATTATGCAAAACATTATATCTCGAGGTTCTTCATAGTAAAATTATTGTAGGTAACTTGTTAAGAATTATGTTCTAACTTTATACAAGACATCATGTCTTGGGTTGCTTACTTGGCATGCGTGTTTTAAGTGATTGAATCTCTCACTGTCAGGATTTGTTTCCCTTTCTATTCAATCAGAGATATATTTCAAAGCGGGTTCTCTTTTGCTTAAGATTTTATTCAAGATATAATTAGATTTGTTATAATCAAGATTCATAATCACCATTATATAGACGAATATGTTGTGTACTTTTTGGAATCCAGTTGCGTTCACGCCAAAAACTTATTATGATTTATTGTTGGAAAATTGTTTCTATTTAAGGAGGTGTTATTCCTTTTGTGAAGACTCAAACCTTGCATTGTAAAGCTTGACATTTTTAGTTTTTATTGAGTCTTTGTGTTTTGGGTTGTAATACTTTATTCCAAGGTTATCTTTCTAAGTTAGAGTAATAGAGTTTTTGTGTTGTAATCATGATTCAAACTTTCATATAATTTTGTAGTTGAACAAATTTTTTGGAAAATGTTTGAATAAAAGTGAGAGGGGTCTCCGATTCATGGGGTTTGGGTCAAAATTTAAGAGTAGTATTAGTAAAATGACACTGAATTAGGAGAGTTTAGATGATACCGTTGTGTATTATTGCCTACTAAGAGTGAATTTCCTTTTATTTGGATGATTCCCTCGAAACATAGGTTGAGTTGCACTGAACTATGTTAACAATTATGTATATTATTTAATTATTTTATTTGTTCTTCGCTCCTTTTAAATCATATTGTCTCACACATTATCTCAACATTGTGTGTGACATTTGGTCATTGATCGAACAAAATTTCACCAACTTTGACTCTATTTGGACATTTGTAAGTGCAAGTGTTGTACATGTGAGAATTATTATAAGTTATATGATGAGAGCCTCATGAGTTTGAAACCATGCATGATATTTGAGTCTCTAAGGTACATTAAGATCTTCTTGATTAAATAACAATTTTGTTGCTTGAGAAGATGATGAGATAGAAATGTGTCTTGTTCTAGAGGAATGGGTTTATGGCTTAGATTGAGTTAGTTTGAAGGACTCATCAAACATGTACCCATGTTACATGATAGAGTAACCATACTTGTTGCAGAATTCACATTCAGACGATTACCAATGTTAAAAATGGACTTACCACTACCATGAAATTTAATTTTTCTACTACGAAACTGTTCATAACCACCATGACTTAAACCATTTCTTCCTAAGTTTTCACTAGGTGTAGCGTGAGCCAACTTTTCAATAGAATTTGTGATAAATAAATCTTGACGATACTTTTCAGGCTCTGCTTATTTCACATGGAGAAGGGCTTCAACACCATAGAGATCTAATGAATCAACTTTTACCATTGATCATCAACATGAATGGACTATATTCTTCAGGAAAACCTTATAGAATCACATTGGTCTAGTCTCTTTCAGAGATGGGATCTCCAATTGTAAAAAGTGAATCAACTATAACCCTGATTCATAGAACATAGTCATACATTGAACAATCTGCCTTCTTCGTGATTTTAAGTTTTAACCTCAAAGATGAACCCTATATTTCATCAATGTGTGTACATTCTTGTGAATTTTATCCCAAACTTCATAAGCATGCTTGCAAGATAACACACAAGCAAGACCAACTTCATAAGTTGTAGAAAGAAGCCAAGTAAAGATGATTTGATTTTTAATAATCCAGGATTTGTATTCTTCATAAACGATATTGTCAATTCTATCAGCATCAGTTTTGAACATCAGTGGAATCTGAGGACTGCGACTAAGTACATTTTTGTTCAATTTATGCAAAAGAATAACTCATATAACATGTTGGTTCCAAAGAAGAAAATAGTTTTTATGCATTTTGAATGAGAGTTATAGTGTGATGGTGTTCGGGTAAGATCAAATTGTAAATTTAAAGGAGAACATTTGAGATTGATGAACAACATTTTTATGAATCTAGAGATGATATTTTGAGATCTATAATTGAAGCTTTGTGTAGATGCATATTATTCTTAGAATAACGGAAAATTTCTTAGAGAAAGATGATAAGCAGAAACTATCACTAGGTTCTAGGCATGTGATATCATATTAAATAGTAGAAAATGTTCATCAATGTATTAGATTTATTAAGTGTTGTACTTATTAATGAATGTAAGATATTGAGAGATATTGAGATCAACCCTGTGAGAATACCACTACTGAGACTGTCTTATATATAGAGAGATTTACACTTCATTACATGTTATAGTCGATGTGAGACTTATACAAAAATATAAATACATATTATATTAACAACTAAATACATATTCTATCACACCCCTGCGGTCAAAGCGGGAGGTTGTTGGACGCTTAGACTGGTCCGTAAATCATCAAAGAGAACTTTAGGGAGCCCTTTGGTGAAGATATTAATAATATGGTGCCAAGAAGGAACATGAAGAATGCAGGCGTGACCACGAGTGACCTTCTCCCGAATAAAGTGAATGTCCATCTCAATGTGTTTTGTGCGCTGATGCTGTATAGGATTATCACACAGGTAGCTAACGTTAACATTATCAAAATACACTAGAGTAGCCTAGAAAGTAGGAAAATAAAGCTCCAAGAGAAGGTTGCAGAGCCATCATGATTCTGAAACCGCATTAGTAACGCCCTGATACTCAGCCTCTACACTAGAACGGGAACATGTGGGTTGTCGCTTAGAAGACCATGAAATTAGGTTGTCACCAAGAAAAACACAATAACTCGAAATAGATCGACGAGTGTCGGGACATCCACCCCAATCAGCATCTGTGTAGGAAACAAGCTTTTCGATGGAAGAAGGATAGAGATGAAAACCATATTCTAAGGTGCCTTGAATGTAACGCAAGATGCATTTCAGTGCAAGCATATGCTTAGTGTAGGGAGCATGCACGTGAAGATACACCTATTGAACAATATATGAGATGTCAGTAGGGTAAATGTGAGATACTACAAAGCACCGATAAGACTCTGATATAATGTAGGGTCATTATATGGAGTGTCGACATAGGTACTGAGCTTCTACTTTGTGTCAACTGGAGTAGTAAATGGTTTGTATGAGGCCATACCTGCTCGAGCAATAATTTCGCTAGCATATGCACTCTGACTAATAAACAATCATTTTGCATGTTTGGTCACTGTAATACCCAAAAAATAGCTTAGCGGTCCCAAATCCTTCATAGCAAACATGGAGGAAAATAATGCCATGATAGATTCACGTAGGTCATGAGAGGAGGTGATAAGAATGATGTCATCAACCTAAAGTAATATGTTTGCCATGTTGGAGGCACGACAGTATATGAAGAGTGAGTGATCAGAGGTGTTATGCTGAAATCCAATGGTGGAGACAAAGTCAACAAAGCACGGGTACCAGGCACGAGGCGCTTGCATAAGACCATAGAGTGATTTACACAAGCGACAAACATAATCTTGGTGATGAGGATCACGACAACCCAATGGCTCATGCATAGAGACTGTATCATGAAGATCACCCATGTAGAAATGCATTATAGATATCTAACGGATGAATAGGACTTGACTTGGATATAGAAATGGTGAGAATAGTGCAAATAGTTACTGGTTTGACCACATGACTGAATGTCTCATCACAATCTACACATGCAATTTGTGACCTATCATCTATAAGACAAGCTTTGTAATGCTCAAAACAACCATTAACTTTCTTTTTATGACGAAAAATCCATATACATTGAATAATGTTAACATCATAAGGTCGTGGAACCAGATCCCACGTATTATTCTTAATAAGAGCATTAAATTCATACTGTATAGCGGATTTTCAATTTTTATAACATAGGGATAATGTGGGATTTTTGGGAAGAGGTGAGATGGTCGGCTCATCAATGGAAATAAAAAGGTTAAATAGTTTTTTGAGTTTGTAGATACTCCACATTCTACGGGTGGCAATAGTCATAGTTGTAACACCCCATTTTCCCATAATAATAATTATAGCATTGAAATTTTGGTATCAGATATGTGATGTTGAAGGAGATGTCACGACACAGATATATGAGGACAATGTAAAGTGCAACGATAATAAAAGCAGTAAAAACACAAAGGATTGTTAACTCAGCTCAGTGTACAACAACACCTACTCTAGGGGCTACCAAGCGAGGAACAAGTCCACTAAATAGTATCAATTCATAGACTCTTAGTAAACAACCAGTTTATAATCTAATCATTTAATCACTATCAGTGCTATACTTCTACCTAAGACACACCTAGGTATAAGACCCTCCTCAAATCCCTTCAATCACTTATAGTGAAGAACAATAGAAATATTAAGTTTTAAAGACTTCAATGATTCAATACTTAAAAGCTTATGAATGATCCATAATTAACAACTTAAAATAAAAACTCACGTATTAAACCAATACTAGAGTATATGAAAATTGAAAGACTTAGACTTCTAAAACAGAAGGAATGTATTCTTCTTCAAAAGTTGCAGATCAATGAATAAGGAAGCAAGTCCTTATAAAGGCGCAACAGTGGGCTTGGGCTGAAAAACAAATATTCCAATCTTTTGAATATTTCCATGAAAACAGGCCAAGATATAATCCATAAGGATAATTCAAATAGAAAAATATTCCTCCATATTTTTCGCAAGCTATGAGTCACAAATCCTGAACATTGGCGTGCATAAAAACAGGAAACAGAAAACTTAAACAAATGTGTAGTTGCACTCAGCTTAGGAGGAAGATGTCAAGACATCTGCTTTGACATCATTCAAAACAGTTTACTTCAAATGTCAAGACATTTAGAAAAATATTATCAAGACATTATTTTACCAAAATTTCTGCCAACAAACACTTACAAACTCCCCCTTTGGCAAATTTTGGCTAAAACATTATTTGAGCACATTATCAGAACATTATCAGAGCAGCAGCATAAGCAAAGCAAGCAAAACTCAGTTAAAAGTTAGATGTTAGCAAAGGAAGATGTCAGAACATCTTCTGAGACATGAGGCTCCCCCTCAAGTATTAAGCTCCCCCTCAGTTAGTGGTCAGTCAGTCAGAGGTCAATCAGTTCCTCTCCCCCTTTTTAGTCATAATATGCCAAATAAAAGGATAAATTTAAGATAGTATCAGTAATATAGGTACAGACCATAGAATCTAAAAGTCAAGCCCATACAAGTGCCAAAAAGAAACAAAAGGGGTCAAATAAATAAACAGAAAATAGTCTAACTATCTCCAGGACCAGTAGACTTGGTAGAGCCAACACTTCCTTCCTCACTAGAATCTCCTTCTTCAGAGCTCACTCTATCATCAAAGTTGTTGTCCTCCTGCATCTTCTTGATCCTTTTCAAAAGTTAGTTTTCTTGCTAAGCTAACTCTGATCACATTATCAAGTTCTTTGCAGGCTTCCCTTAATTCAGTGATCATGTCATCCTTGATTGAGGTCTTGTTTTCAGCAGATACAGATGTCAAAACAATGTATGGGACATGTTTTCCTGAAAAAAGCTTGAACTGAAGTGTTAGAGAAGAATCCCTCTTGCAAACTACATCATTACCACTCAGAATTCGACGATGTTGATTAAGAATAATTCCATAAATAAGGGATGGAAAGGCAATAAGCATCTTGATGGGACATGTTCCTGCATGCTTAATAGTCTGATAAAAAATGTAAGTACCATAGTCAAACATTTTCTTGTTTCCAACAGCATAAATAAACTTTCCTAAGCCAATAGTGATGGTTGAAGTATGATTGGTAGGAACCCAGTTAGCATCTCTAATTCTATGCAATATAGCATATTTCACACTTATCTTGATAACAAGAAGCTTATTCTTCATGGGCCACTCACTCACTTAGTTAGAAGTGATGGCTTTGCATGCTTGATTATCAGTTACTTCTAGCTTACAATAATCATCTTCAGACCTATCCATAAATCTATTGATGATATTAGGGGAAAATTTTACACACCTACCTCTAACAAGCAACTTTCTATACTCCTTACTTTTATGATCAACACAGTCAATAGGAATATTAAGAATAAATTCCTTAACAAGAGTCTCATAGCATTTTGCAAACCTGGTAACAGTTTTCATCAATCCAGCAGAAGATATCAGCTCTATAATTTCTTTGCATTCCAGAGCACCAAATCCCAATTCTCTTTCAAGGGTAATTCTTATTTGAAACACATATTTCCACTTTTCAGCATTCTCAACAGAATGGAAGGAAATGTTGTCAAGAGGAGCATCAGGTACCCTAACAGAAAGTTTCTTTCTTGCAGACGTTTTGATAGGAGAGATGTCATGGACATCTTGATCGACATCATACTCAGAGTCATCTTCTTCAAATATACAACTTTCTTCTTACTTTTAGATATCTTTATAGCATCATCATCATTTGTGGAGCTATCAGGTCTAGCTTTTCTTTTGCTAGAGGGTGGAACCACTTTAGTTCTGGGCTTTATGGGACCATACATGGTTTTCTTCTTGATTATCTTGGCAGGGGGTGTGATATTCACATCCTTCACTTTCCTGGATTTGAGCCTTTTAGCAATTCCAGGCACCACATTAGAAATGAGCTCATTGTTAGACAACTCATCAACATTAACCACATTCTCAACATTTTGACCTTCTGCAACTTTGGAGCCAGCAACATCTTCCTTAGCAGGGGAGTTCTTCTCAACATCTTATTCAACATAAGCTTCAACTTCTTTTAGAGTAGAAGTAGCAAGCTTGTCAAGTTTTCTTTCAGCAGCATCTTTCTTGAAGATGGATGATTCAGCAGCACTTTCAGGGTCATTTCCTTTGTCATCTGGAGCAGGCATACGAGCAAGAAGGGTTAAAATCCCAAGCATAACAAAACCTTCATTTAACACTCTATCTACTAGCCTTATAATGCTTCTATCAACATTAACAATCTCTTCTTCTGTCCTGTCATCAATAGTAGTAGAAGCATTACCTTTATCGTCTTTAGATTTCTTTGCAGGTGATGATATAGGTTTCTTGACCTTCTTCTCAAGAGGTGGGATAACTGTTAGAGGAGTAACTTCAAGTACTCTATCAAGGGAGAGTTTCTCAGGGTGGTTGACAAATTTTGAGGGAGACGATCCATGATGTTGAGACATCTTTGAAGATTTTTGAGCAAAGAGATGAAGAATGACAAAGGTTCTTTTTCTATAAAGGAGAATGGAGAGTTTGTGAAAGTAGAAAGATGTCATTTTGTAGTGTGTGGGAAAAACTTTGAGACAATCTTGTAATGATTTCTTTCAAAATTTTATTTGTTGAAAACATAAATAATATAATATCACTTTAATGATATTCCCACACGCCCTTAATTTCTACAAACCCTCATATAAGCAAATCCCCAATTTTCCTCTTAAGTTCTCAAACTGATTAGCATCCAAAGCCTTAGTGAAAATGTCAGCCAGTTGTGTGATACGGTGGGAGAAATGACTTTAGGGTTTTGCTATTTATCGCAAATGTTGCGGTTAACAAGAGTCGCCACCGACTTTTCTTTTATCCAAAAGGAAAGGTGAAAAAGCACAGGAAAGACCTTTGAGATGTTTTCTTGAGTTCGGGGGGTAGATTATGAAAAGGGAAGGTATTAGCGCCCTTTTCAACCCTGGTTTTCCATGGGCTCTTAGTTACTTGCTAGATCACTTGCTTTTCATTTTGAAATTGTGCTTTGTGTGGCTTTGAAAGTATTTTGTAAAAGAGGCCAGTGTTTTAGGCAATCTTTGTAATGATTCTCGTTCGTAAGAATGTATACAAAGATGTTTGTCTTTTTTGAAAATGTTTTCAATGTTTGTAAAATGTTTTGGAAGTGTGTGTTTGTTTTGAAGATAGCAAGGATATTTGTTTTGAAATGGAGCAAGTAACTAGAAGTAATCTACCTACTCAAATGTATTTCTTGTTTATTTTCTATTCCTTTGACATTGTTGTCTTACCATTGATTTGGTAAGCAACCCTATCTTTGGATGTAAACGGGACGGGCGTGGGTCATCGTATAACCATGATTAGCAATGTTGCAAAGTATCTTAGAATTTTTTGAGGGACCAAGATCATCTTGTAAGGCAACTTTGAATAGCGTCATCGAGGGACTATGATCTTATATTTGTTTGTTTTGCCAAGATACTTCGCATGCGTAATATGGCTATTTTTTGTATAAGGCAACCAAGTGGAGAAACCTTACGGGTGTTTGTGTGTAAGTGTGTTATTTTCATGCTTGATTTTATCTTGGATTAGGTTTTTCTATTTAATTTGTTTTCACCTTGCCATGCAAACCCTAATTACTAGCATGGTATATGAAAGCGGTAAATTGTGTAATTTAAAGATTACTATGCTATTACAATATTTTATGGGAGGGGGGAATACAAATTGTGAATGGGGATTTGCAATAATGTAAATCTAATTAAGCTATTACAACCAAATCGAATTTGTACAAATATTTGAATAAACAATATACAATATTTAAATATGCAATATTATGTATATGCAAGGAAAAGAAATTGTTTTATTTGTCATATGTAAAAGAATTTTGACCCAATCCTAATATTTTTAAGAAAAAAGAAATTATTTCTTGAAAAAATGGTTAACCCTAATTTCTAAATTAAAAGAAAATAAAGTTCCTTAAGTATTATTTTTTTGTGTATTTTTGTCTTAAAATTAATAAATAATATTCATGAAAATATTTGGTATTTTTATGTGTTAAGATAAATATTTACAAGTGTGAAAAAAAATAATAATTACCCTAATTCTATTTTTTTATTTACAAGTTTATTGAAGAAAGTATATATGTAACTAAAATAAAATATTTTCTATGAGAAAAATAAAATAAAATGGACCAAAAATATAAATTTAGCATTTTTTATATTTTTATGATTTTTAATATTAAGGAAAATATATTTAATAAAATAGAAAATGAAAATAAAAGGAATAATCAAAATATATGGGCCAGGGGTGCTGCAAGCAAACAGGGGGTAAGCTTTAGAAAAAAAATCATAAGCCCAATGGAACAAAAAGCCCAGCGCTGCATAGTGAGAAAAATGACAAAAAATGTGAGAAAATAGGCAAAAGGCAGGCACCAAGGCTCGAACCCATGACCTTAGCAATTTCAGCGTGCTGCGCTGCCACTGGGGTGGCTGTACATCCGTTAGTTCAAATGAAACTAAAAATAGATAACACAAAACGCTTCCTTTACCCTGTACTTCGTTTTCTTCCTCTAGCTAGCCAGACCAAGCATATCTCTCTCATTTCTCCATGAAAATGGAAACATCAAACATGAAAATGCTATTACTCTTTCCCACGATTTCAGACATGTAACTTATGGGAACTAACAATCAAAGATCAAACGAATTTTAAAAGCCCTAATTTTAAACCTAATTTTTGCAGAAATTTGAACTCTAAAATTCTCTATACATAATGAATATAAATTAATTCTATGCACATGGGTAGCTTCAGCACAATAATATCTACATTTTCCTTTCAGAAATCGTAGCCAATGGATACATGTATGAAGAGATAAAAGTTGGAGTTCTTACCTCTTTCAGCTGAGATCATGAATGAAGTTTGAGTGAGATTTATGAAGGCCTGAAGATTCCTTTAGCTTTCCTGAACTTCTCGGAGTGTGTTCCAATCCATACCTTGCTTTGAAAGTGCCTGAATCTCTCTATCCAAGTCAACCTGCAAGCTTGAAAAACAAAAATGGCAGATAAAGAAGGAGGAGTTACAATGCAGGGATGATGGTATGGATCACTTAGATATGAGGTAGGTAAAGTGTTTGAATGATTAAAACTTGAAACGCACGAGCAAACTTGTGGATTGCTATACTTGGACACAAACTGCAACTTTTGACAGTTTTTTTGGTGATAGGGAGTTTTAGGGTGTTTCTGGCCTTGAGCAATCGTGTTCTCAGTTATGATGTGTTTGTGTATTAGTATAGAGAAGGTTTCTAATCCACTGCACCACATATTTCTGAGTTGTATCCTTTTTGCACTCTTACTTTCTTTTTAAGAAAGGTGAAGAGACAAGTCTCCACATGCTTGTACTGGCCTGCTTGGAGTTGGTACAAGTCCTAGACAACTTGTATTTGGTTTATAGGACTTGTGTGTGCAGAGAAAACATGTCCAGTGCTCAAGAAATGTAAAGTTGCAAAAGCTATGCTTTTCCAAAATGCCAATGGCAACTTTGTGCCATTTATGGAATTAAAGCTTGGACAAAGACTCTTGTGCTTTGATTAAGGCTTTATCATCTATGTAAGCATTAAATTATGAAGTGAGAAACAAGTTTGAGACCTGTAAAGCATGTATTAGGCATCATAGGTTCAGATTTGAATTTTGTTCTTCATGAAATGGCTTGAAATCAAAGTGAGAAATTGCCAACTTCATCTCTTTGATTCTCCCTACTCAAAAATGATATCAATGAGTTCTTGGACATTTTGGAAATCTTGCAATATTCTCTATAACTTATCTTTGAAATTAATTTCAAGATTCCTCTTGGAACTAGGTGAAAAATTTCCATGAAATTAGGTCAAAACCCTGCCTAAATTAGGGCAAAATTTCACTAAGTTATTTTAGTTCATGAGCATGTATTCATAAAATTATATCTTGAGATCCAAGTATCTTTAGGGAGAAATGTGTGAATCAAAGTTGTATATTTCATGGAGGTATAAAACTTTCATGTTGGGAAATTTCTTTGAATCATCTTGTATCATGGTGAAAAAATGGCTTAAAGTTGAGAAAAAATAAGGAATTTTCTATACTTAGAAAAATTTCTAAGTTAAGAAAAAAATTCAAATTTCAAAACCAAATCTTCAATATTTGATTTCTTGATGAACAAGTTTCACATTTTGACATGTTTTGATGAATTGTGATCCTTGGCACTTGATTTTGACCAAAAAGTCAAAGTTTGACTTTTCAATATACAGTTGACTTTTGATCAGTTGGCTGCAAATTTCATCTGTCAATCCAATGAAAATGCAATGTTTTAAACCATGTCACTAGGTCAAGATGATGAAATTGAGCTCTTGGAATCATGCTTCAAACAAATTGGTCATTTGCTAGGTCAAAAATCAGAAAGTGCCCTTTCTCAGTCAAAACCCTAATTTTGACCATTTTGCCCTTTTGATGATTTGATCAAATTTCTTAAGGAATTTGTGGTCCAAACTTGATAAAATGATACATATGAGTCTAAAATGTTGATGTGGATAAAAAATTATGAAGTTTGACTGTAAATTGGCCATGGTTGACTTTTTCCACAATATAGTTGATTTTTAGGTCAACTGTCCAATTGACTGATAAAAAATGTGATTCAAGGCTTGAAACTTGTCATGAGTAATCTTAGGGGTCCATAATAATGTTTGAAAGTCATATGAAGCATTGATATTCCAAAAATATTTGGGCAAACTCAAACCCTAATTTTGGGTCATTAGTGTAAGATGAGAGGTCTTGGCTGGTCAAACCCTAATCCAATCTTGAGTCTAAGGAGATGTTATGAGAAAATCTTGATAAATGAGAGGGAAAATTTTGGGGTACAACAGCTTCCCCTGTTCAATCTTCTTAAGCCTGAAGAGTTAGATTGGCGAGTTTTTCCATTCGTGACTCAAAGCTGAGAGAATGATTGGACACTAGAGTGCCCATAAATTTGCACTCGATGACGTGATGATAGAAGGAATGGGCTTACATATTCCATTTGGAGAGGCGATAGAATCTTGTCGGAGATGAGCTTGTAGATGCCATCCAAGAGTGTTTGTTGAATCGTGAGTTGTAAGCTGAAAGAATAAGTATCAGAATGGTGTCCATGTTTGGTGCGTATCTGAACTGTATTTGAAAGGTTGTATCTGAATGAGTATTAGAATGGCATCCGTGTCTGGAGCGTATCCATACTATATATGAAAGTTGAATCTGAATGAGTATCAAAATGGCATCCGTGTCTGGAGCGTATCCGTACTGTATCTGAAAGTTGAATTTAAATGAATAATAGAATGGCATCCGTGTCTGGAGCGTATCTGTACTGTATCTGAAAGTTGAATCTGAATGAGTATCAAAATGGCATCCGTGTCTGGAGCATATCCGTACTATATCTGAAAGTTGAATTTAAATGAGTAACAGAATGGCATCCGTGCCTGGAGCGTATCTGTACTGTATCTGAAAGTTGAATCTGAATGAGTATCAAAATGGCATCCGTGTCTGGAGCGTATCCGTACTGTATTTGAAAACATATTGTTAACGGTAGCTGTTAATCTTATCCTGAAAAGGGTAAAATGTTAGCTGAAACACCAAGTTATGTTGCATGAAATGTATGATGCATTGTATTTGTTTTATCAATATTTATGATATATGGATGCAATGTACGTGCATGTAAGCTGATTTGTTGTACTCCTGTTTGATTGAGGAAAATAAATCCCTGAATGCTGCTGGGGACATGTTTAATTTTCATGTCTTGAAGTTGAAGTACTAAAGAACTCTTATTGGGAGAAGTAAATTTTGTTGTGAGGGCAATGCCATGTACTGCTTGTAAGATCTGCTTGAGGAATCCTGAGAAATTTGACGATTTCTACTGGGGATTAAAACTTGAAATTTTGTTCCGCTGGGGATTTAAATGATGTACTGCGGGGATTTCTTGGATAATAGCCTAGAGACATTTCCCTATTATTTCAACCTATCAATAATTGTCTTTCTCATTTTGTTTATTTGTAAACAGTAATTATGTTCAAATGCATATGATCATCAAAGCATCATTGGACGTTTTTGCAAACAAAACACAAGCATAAAGAAAAAAAACAGATAGTTTTTGTACTTTCAAAGGGGTATCTTTGTATTGACTTTGAATAACTATTTTTGTACAAAGGGAACAAACATTCTAGTAAGAGAATGTTGTCGTAAAACAAGAAAATTTTGATACAAAGAAAGATATCTATGTGTAATAATCCCATGGGGTTCCCATTCTACTATAGCCTTCGCATTCTCCGAGTATCTTATCTATTTGTTGCTTCGTCCAAAGATGATTTAATTGATCAGAAAATCTGAGGTTGTCAGTGGAAGTCAAAGGTTGTTCGTAAAGTGATCCGAGGGACATAGCCATACGCTTTAATTCCCTAATTTTTGCCTGGACCGCCATTTCGGGTTTTCAGTCCACCGGGAAACCCTTTTTTTCCCAAGTCGCCCTTTCGGGTTTTCAACTTGTCGGGTGTACAATTTTTATTTATTTTATCCCTAATTTTTGCCCGAACCTTTTGGTTCGCCAGGATGCCCCTTGTTTTGCCTAGGTGTGTCAACCTAGCGGGTCTCTTAGGTGTAGTATCTTTTGACTATGTCCGCATTCGCGGGGTGTGGCAGGTCATCGCCATCCATGGTGGTAAAGATCATCGCCCCACCGGAGAATATGTTTTTGATTACAAATGGTCCTTCATAGGTAGGAGTCCATTTGCTCCTGGGATCACTTTGTGGCAAAATGATACGTTTGATCACTAGATCCCCAACTTGATATACTTGGCGTTTAACTTTCTTGTTGAAAGCCTTGATCATCCGTTTTTGATACATATGACCATGGAAAACAACAATAAGTCTCTTATCATTAATTAAGTTCAGTTCATCAAGTCGATTCTGGACCCAATTGTCTTCATTCAATCCTGCATCCTTCATAATTCTCAGAGAGGGGATCTGAACCTCAATAGGTAGAAAAACCTCCATGTCGTAAACCAAAGAATAGGGTGTTGCCCCGGTTGATGTGCGAGCCGTGGTACGATAACTGTGGAGAGCGAATGGTAGCATCTCATGCCAGTCTTTGTATGTGACTGCCATTTTCTGTATGATCTTCTTAATGTTTTTATTCGCAGCTTCGACAACACCATTCATCTTTGGTCGATAAGGAGAAGAATTGTGATACTGAATCTTGAATTGCTCGCACAAGGTGGTGATCATAGTGTTATTAAGTTTTGTACCATTGTCAGTGATGATCCTTTCCGGGATACCATACCGGCAAATAAGGTTTTGCTTGATGAAGCGAGCCACAACATTCTTGGTAACGGAGGCGAAGGAGGCTGCTTCAACCCACTTTGTGAAATAATCAATGGCCACTAGGATGAAGCGGTGTCCATTGGAGGCTGTCGGCTTTATCTCTCCAATCATATAAATTCCCCACATAGCAAAGGGCCAAGGAGCCGTCAAAACATTCAGAGGAACCGGAGGTACGTGCACCTTGTCAGCATAAATTTGACACTTATGACAGGTCCGAGAGTGTTGATAGCAATCTGCTTCTATGGTAGACCAATAATAGCCTGCCCATAGGATTTTCTTCGCCATCGTATGCCCACTGGAGTGGGTGCCAAAAGTACCTTCATGTAATTCAGCCATGATCTTTTCAGCCTCAATCTTATCCACACACCGGAGCAGAATGGAGTCATGATTGTGTTTGTACAGGATGCCATTGCTAAGGAAGAACATAGCAGAGAATCTCCTTAAGAACTTCTTATCATTGATTGAAGCTCCTTCTGGATATTCTTGAGCCACGAGATACCACTTGACCTCATGAAACCAAGGCTGGTCCATTACCTCTTCAGTATTAATCTTGTGATAATGCGCTGGTTCATCCATTCGTTCAATGGTGATCTGGGGAGCCTCGTTATCCCAACTAAGTTTAAACATAGATGACATTGTGGCTAGAGTGTCTGCTAGTTGATTTTCTTCTCGCGGGAAATGCTCGAAGGTAATCTTCTCAAAATGTGGTAACAATGTCAAAACATGTTCTTTGTAAGGGATAAGGTTTGGGTGCTTAGTGTCCCATTCCCCTTTGATCTGACTGATGACCAAATCTGAATCTCTAAACACATATAAAGATTTGATTCCCAAGTCTATGGCAACTCTGAGAATAAAGATGCATGCTTTATATTCCTCCATGTTATTTGTAAAATTAAAGCAAAGTATGGTAGTAAAGGGAGTATGACACCCTTCCAGAGATATGAGTACAACGCCGATACCATTACCAAGTGCATTGGATGCCCCATCAAAGAATAGGAACCATCGAGATCTTTGTTCAAGTCTGTCATATGGCCTGATTTCTTCACAGTTGTCTAATGCCATGATATCTTCATCCGGGAATTCAAACTTCATGGACTGATAGTCTTCTACAGCTTGGTGAGCAAGGTGATCAGCCAATACACTGCCCTTTATAGCTTTCTGGGTAGTATATTGTATTCCATATTCTGTTAGGATCATCTGCCATCTAGCTATCCTTCCGGACAGAGCAGGCTTCTCGAAGATGTATTTTATCGGATCCATCTTAGATATCAATAAGGTAGTATGAGTCAGTATATAATGTCTTAGCCGGCGAGTAGCCCATGCCAGAGCGCAACAAGTTTTCTTGAGCAGTGAATATCTGGTTTCACAATCGGTAAACTTTTTGCTCAGGTAGTAAATAGCGTGCTCTTTTCGGCCATACTCGTCATGCTGCCCCAATACACACCCCATTGAGTTTTCTAAAACAGTTAGATACATGATCAGTGGTCTTCCCTCGACTGGTGGTATCAAAATAGGAGGTTCTTGCAGGTGCTCTTTGATTTTGTCAAAAGCAGTTTGGCATTCATCATTCCATTTGAATACTTGATCTTTCTTCAATAGTTTGAAGATTGGCTCACAAGTAGCTGTTAGGTGAGAAATGAATCTGGAAATATAGTTCAAGCGTCCCAAGAATCCTCTGACTTCCTTCTCAGTACGAGGAGCAGGCATCTCTTGTATTGCTTTAACTTTGGCAGGATCAACCTCAATACCTTTGTTACTGACGACAGAGCCTAGGAGTTTACCGGACCGTACTCCGAATATGCACTTGTTTGGATTCGATCTTAGCTTGTATTTCTTTAGCCTCTCAAACAACATTTGCAAGTGATCCAAGTGCTCTTCTTCTGTTTGTGATCCGGCTATCATATCGTCTAAGTAGACCTCTATTTCATGATGTATCATGTCATGAAACAAAGCTACCATGGCGCGCTGATAAGTTGCCCCAACATTCTTCAGTCCGAATGGCATCACCTTGTAGAAGAATGTGCCCCGCTGTGTGACAAATGTTGTTTTCTCCATATCCTCAGGTTCCATTTTGATTTGGTTGTAACCTGAGAATCCGACCATGAAGGAAAACACTTTGTGTTGTGCCGTATTGTCAACCAGGATATCAATGTGGGGAAGTGGAAAATCATCTTTAGGGCTTTCCCTATTCAAATCTCTATATTCCACGCACATTCGTACTTTGCTGTCCTTTTTAGGCACGGGAACAATGTTGGCAACCCATTGGGGATAGGAAGTGACAGGCAAGAATCCAGCATTGAATTGCTTCATGACCTCCGCTTTGATCTTTTCTGACATATCAAGTCTCATGCGGAAGACTTTTTGTTTTACTGGCGGACAATCTTCTCTTGTTGGCAGACGATGTACCATGATGTCCGTATCAAGTCCCGACATATCTTCATATGACCAAGCAAAGATCTCAACATAATCCTGCAACAACTGAATCAGATGCTTCTTGACACTGGGCTCCAGATTGGCACCCACCTTGACCTCTTTTTTATCCTCCTCGGTACCCAAGTTGATTGTATCCACAGGTTCCTCGTGAGGCTAAATAGCTCTTTCCTCTTGTTGTAGTAGTCTGGCCAGTTCCCCTGGTACTTCACAATCTTCCTCACCTTCGTCTTCGGCTTGGTAGATTAGATCCTCAGAGTCATAAAAGGCCATAGCAGTATTGTTACCCATGGGATCCGAAATGGAGGGTGTTGTACCCCAAAATTTTCCCTCACATTTTATCAACATTTCTCATCACAAGACTCTTGGAACTCAAGATCAAGCTAGCGTTTGCTCTGCTCAAGACACCTCATTGCACTGTTGACCTAAATTAGGGTTTGAGTTTGCACAGGGATGTTTTGACCTACAATGCCCAAAGTGACTTTCATACCTCATGTTGAACTCACAAGTTTGTACATACCAAGTTTCAAGCCTTGAATCAAATTTTTGCCCAATCAATTGGACAATTGACCTAGAAATCAGTTGTATTGGGGGAAAAGTCAACTGTGGCCAATTGACAGTCAAACCTCATGAATTTTGACCCACATCAACATTATAAACTCATATGAACCATTTGATCAAGTTTGGACCACAATTCCACAAGAAATTTGATCAGATCACCAAGAGGGCAAAATGGTCATTTTTAGGGTTTTGACTGTACAAAGGCAATTTTTGACTGTTTGACCTAGCCAATGGAAAATTAAGCTCAAACATGTACTCAAGGACTCAATGACATTATCTTTACCCATTGAACAAGTTCAAAAGATCTCAAATGCATAGGATTGACAGATGAATTTTTCAGTCAACTCATCAAAATTTGACTGTACACTAAAAAGTCAAACTTTGACTTTTTGGTCAAAATCAAATGCCAAGGGTCATTTTTCATCAAGACATATCAAATTATGAAACTTGTTCATCAAGAAACCCAAAATTGCAAATTAGGGTTTAAAATGGAAAAATTTCATAACTTAGAAATTTTCTAAGTTATAAAATTTTCTTAATTTTTCCTAACTTTGCCCCACATTTGCACCAAGATACAAATGGATTCAAACAAAACTTACAACATGAACATTGTAGTCCATCATAAAGTCTACAACTTTTATTCACAAAGTTTTCTCAAAAGAGGCTTGGATCTCAAGTTATGAATTTTGGAACAAGGGTCCCTAAAACTTTTAACTTAGAGAAATTTTGCCCTAGTTTAGGCAGGATTTTGACCCATCTTCTTGGCCATTTTTCACATGGTTCCACTTGGAGTCTCAAGTTTCATTTTAAATATGGATTATAGTACATGTTGTAAGCTTTCCAAATTGTCCAAGAACTCCTCAAACACATTTGTGGTTAGGGAGAATCGAATGCTTGAAGTTGGCAAAAACTCACTTTGTAACCAGGGTCAATACATTTTCATACCAAGTTGCAAATCTGACCAAACTAGCTTAGTACATAATTACAGGCCTCTAAACCAATTTACACTCAAATATTGAATGCAAATAAATTGGACATTGGCATTGTTCTTATCAAGAGAGCATTGTACAATGAACATTTCCATTTTGAGCATAAAGGTCACACTTCCATTTTCATAAAGGCAACTTTATGTCAAAATTGCATTTTCTTGAGCCTTGGACTTTTTTCCTTGCAGCAAACAAGTTCCCTAATCTCAGGCATAGTACACCAACTTGAGCATGCTTGTAACTAGCCTGTATAGGCCATAGCTTGGTCACTTCACATCTTTGCTTTCAAAACAAGTCAAATGGCCAAAAGCTCATAACTCACACATCTGATATATTGAACTCAAGCAAAGTTTTCAAACAAGTTTCTCATATCATTGTAAGACAGAAACACGAGTCTTTGACCTCTCAAATCCCTTGTGCACAAAATCTTCATTTCTGCCCAAAACAGGGCCAGTTCTGCAAATCACAAGCCACAATCAAATCCCCTCGTGCGTTTTGTCCCAAATCACTTCAAACACATTCTAAACAATATACCCAAGCTGTCCAGACCATTCACAAGCTATTGTAACTCCATTTAAAGTGATCACCATTTTTGTTTGGAAGCTTTGCAGGTTGAGTTCTGTAGCACGATTCAGGCCACTTCAAAACAAACTAAGCATTGGGAAAGGTTTAGGGGACATCAAGCAAGCTCAAAAGAACCTCAGGCCCCATTGAAAGTTGCTACATTGCCAAACTCGAACTCAACTAAAACAGGTATTTCATGAACTTCTATCTCTCTATTTAGGAACATTTAGCCTCAGGTTTGTGAATAAAAGATGTTGTACTCATTGCCCTGAAACCATACATATGTTTAGTTTTCATTTATATTAATCGTGATAGGAGAATTTCATCCATGAAATTTCTGAAAAAACTAGGTTAGAAATTAGGGCCAGATAAATTCTCTCTGGTCTTTGAGAGTTAGGTTTAATGTTTTATATGGTTGAAATCGTTGTTTGATGCTCTACAAGTTTCATGTTTTGAGTTTTGTCAAAAAAGCACTGAAACAGGAGATACTGATTTGAACTAGCCACGCGCGTTTTTATATTTGTCACAAGGAAGAAGATGAAGTCTGGGATGGGCCTGGCTTTCTTGCTTCCAACACCTCCCAGTTTACTTTCAGCACATCCTAACACAAGGTTGTTCACCAAATACAATGGTGAAGCAACACTGTTAAAAGGGTTAAAAACATAAGGAAGATCTTTGAGTAAAATAGGGTAGATAGCTCTTAGTTACTTGATCAAAGCTTGCAAAAACATCCTTGCTATTTTCAAACACACTTCACAACACAATTTCAAAATCCAACTTTCAAACATTGAAAACTTTTCAAAAGACAAAAACACCTTTGTATACATTCAAACAAGAATCATTACAAAGGTTACCACAACAATGGCCTATTTTCAAAAACATCTTTCAAAACCACACACAAAGCACCATTTCAAACAATTGAAGAGCACCATTTCAAACAATTGAAAAGAAAAGCAAGTGATCTAAACAAGTAACTAAGAGCCCATGGATAACCATGGATAGAAAGGGTGCTAATACCTTCCCTTTCTATAATCTACTCCCCGAACCCAAGAAAACATCTCAAAGGTCTTTCCTGTGCTTTTTGACCTTTGCTTAGGATAAAATAAAAAGTAGGTGGCGACTCTTGCTAAATCAAAACATTTGCGAACACAAACGCAAAATCCCAAGTCTGTTCTCCCATCGTATCACAGAACTGGCGACTCTGCTGTCGACAACTTTAAAAGTGGAGTAAACTTAGGGCTTAGATCACCTTTGTATGCTTATCTTGATTTCTTTAATTGCTTTACATTTGGTTCTCTTGTTTGGGCTTGAAATCCTCCACCCAGATTTGGGAAACATTCATAGGTAAATAGCAATATGTTGTGGAAACTGTGCGGGGTATACCGACATGGTTGAAGCAATAGCTATATTAGTGCGACTTATTTGTGAGTACCGGTAGCCTTTGAGTCAATCAAAGAGAATACGGGGCCGTTGAGTGATGTCATGAAGCACTAATGAACTCTTAGAACCTTACTTGACCATATTGGCCTTTTGTTAGGGGTAGTGAGATGACCGGCTTTGGTACAATCCGAAGTTGGTAGATACTCGATACTACACTCTTTGAGGGTTGTTTTCTTGGAATATTTTGGTCGCCAGTTAAGTGGCTAAACCAAAACAATGAACATAGAAAATAATCCGGTGATATTGAGCTCCTTAGAACCCGGTTACTATTTATAGGACAGGTTTGAGCCAACTAAACTCAAGAGGGTACTTACCTATGAAACCTCATGCAAGCCTGAAACTAGGTTTTTATGTGACTTGCTTGTACATGTGTTTGTGCATACATCATGTACATCATAAAGCATCATATGCATCCACTAACCATTTCAAGGGTTTGGATCTTCATCTTTGTTCTTGTTTTGTAGGTCATGGAATCTCTTCGCAGGAAAACAATTCAAGTCAACCTTGTGAGAATACCTCCACAACTCAAGGAGCTTACTTCCAGGATTCCAGAGAATTCTCTCTTCAGTGAAAGACATGGTAGACTTCTTAACTTGGTCAACTCCAACATGGAAGAAGACATGGTGAAAGTTATCTTCCAGTTCTTTGACCCCCTACACCACTGTTTCATATTCCCTGATTACCAACTGGTACCTACTTTGGAGGAATTTTCTCAACTTCTGAGAATTCCTATTCTTCATCAACTACCCTACAACGGTACGGAAAAAGAACCAAAGCATAAAGATGTTGCTCAAGCATTACACTTGCAACCATCTGATATCAAAGGTCATTGGGAAACCAAAAGTGGTGTCAAGGGTTTCTTGGTAAAGTTTCTGTTTGAGAAGGCACAAGACTGCTGGAATTCTCTAGATCTACAAGCTTTTGAGGAGATTGTAGCACTTCTCATCTACGGGTTGGTCTTATTCCCAAACCCTGACTAGCTTATAGATGTGAATGCTGTCAAGATTTTCATATCCAGAAATCCTATACCTACATTGCTTTGGGACATCCTACACTCATTTTACACATGAACAATGAGGAAAAGAGGTGTTCTCATGTGCTGTACTCCTCTCCTAGCAAGGGGGTTTATTTCTCACCTTCTACAATCAGTTTTGAAGAATGAGCAGGGTTTAAGGTGGTCACAACGGTTGATGACCCTCACACATTCTGATGTGCATTGGTGTTCTCGGTCCAGAGAAAATGTCATCATCATTGATTGTTGTGGGGAATTCCCTAATGTCCCACTACTTGGCATTAGGGGAGGCATTACCTACAACCCCTGTTTAGCTCTAAGACAATTTGGATATGCTCGGAGGGGTGGCCCTCATGACATGCTGATCCCTGACTTGGTTTTTGACTTCGACAACAACGCTCAAGGACTGCGACAAAGGTTCATCAGAGCTTGGAGGATGCCTAACAAAGTGGATAGTAAGACACTGGGGCATAAGAATTCCATCCCCCTTGAGCCTTATCTCAAGTGGGTATGAACCCGCGCCCAGAATCTTACGATGCCATACCCTCACATTCTCCCCGTGATCAAAGAGCCTGTGATGGAAGGAGAGGTTCCATACACCCTCCTACATCCTGACATGCCAACATCATGGGAAGAATTACAAAAAAGTTGGATGCAACTCAAAGAAGAACGAAATACTTTTGAATCCAGCTTTTATGCCAGTGAGAAGAAGGTTTTGGAGCTTACCCGCCGATTGCATGAGGAGGAAACTATCAACACTTACATGGCACCAAAGAGGATGCACAATGTCTTTTTACATTAAGAATTTTGTAACATTTTGCCCATAGGGCACTTATGTACTAACAAATTTCTTCTTAATATGACGTGTGTTCTTTTTGTTTGCAACAAACTTGAATTTCTAAATCCTTGAATGCATTACATGAATAACGCATCATTCATCATATGCATAAACAGGTCTTCACACCAGGTTTCCTTATCTTTCTGCTGTTTATTTCAGCAAGATGGATTTGGAGCAGACGGTTAAGGATCTACAAGCACAAAATTCTCAATTCCAGCAACTCCTCATGACCTTAGAAAAGGGTCAAGAGGACCTTAAAGCACTGTTGGAGAAAAATAAAGAGAAAAAGAAGAAAAGGCCCACAGTAGCCACTTTTGGAAGAAGGTTTGAAAGCAATGCTAGAAAAGTTCTCGAATTCCCCTCAACGTCTAATGAAGGGGCTGGTAAAGGAAAAGGAGTTGCGGTACCTTCTGAATTTGAAGTTGAAGAGGAAGAGGATGAAGACTACTCCGAACAACAATATCCCCCGGCGGATGATAAATATAAAAATCTTGAGGATCGATTGGCAGCCATGGAGTTGCAAAGGGTACCTGGTTTAGATTTTGAAGAACTAGGGTTGGTCGCTGGGATCGTCATTCCTCCCAAGTTCAAAGTTCCTACTTTTGCTAAGTATGACGGTCTGTCCTGCCCAAAAATGCATATGAGATCCTATGTCAGAAAGATCCAACCCCACTCATCTAATAAAGACCTCTGGGTACACTTTTTTCAAGACAGTTTGGCAGGCACACAATTGGACTGGTTCTATCAACTTGAGAGATCTGAGGTTCATAACTGGGAAGACTTAGCTGCTTCTTTTTACCGTCAATACCAATACAACGCTGATTTGGCGCCCACTCGTACTCAGCTACAAAGTATGGGGATGGCTTCCAATGAAGGATTTAAAGAGTATGCCCAGAAGTGGCGTGATCTGGCTGGAAGGGTGTAGCCACCATTGTCGGATAGAGAGCTGGTTGACATGTTTTCAGGGACTCTGTCTGGCCCTTTCTTCAATCATTTAATTGAGAGTTCTTCCGCAGGATTCACCAAACTAATTTTGACTGGTGAAAGGGTCGAGGCCGGTATTAAAAGTGGTAAGATTCAGAAAGATACCTCCACGTCCACTGCTGTTAAGAAAACCTTCCCAGCTAAGAAGGAAGCCTCTGCTGTTTATTCTCAGAAAAGTCAAGGAAGAACCGAGCGCCGGCCAACTGTGGGGGTTGTGATGATTCAAAACTCTTCAAATGATCAACCTCGCGGCAATCAGCCAAGATCTAATCAGCAACGGGTAGAAAGGCCACAACGGCAGTTCACCCGAATCAACATGACGCCAGCTCAAGTACTCCCTCATTTGCTAAAGCTGAATCTTACCAATTTAAAGGAAGCGCCAATGAACCCTAATACCTCCTCTCCATATTACCACTCCAATGCAAAGTGTGCTTACCACTCTGACAGTGTCGGGTATGATACCAATAACTGTTAGGCGCTTAAAAACAAAATCCAAGACCTGATAGACGCTAAAGAGGTAGAGTTTGATGCTCCTGAGAAGCCCAATGTGATATCCGCTCCGATGCCCAAGCACGGTCATAATGTTCATGCCGTTCTGGAAGACCTTCATGTTACCGATATTGCTGACCTTTTGACTCCTTTACCAGTGATTAAAGTGAATTTGATGAGAGCTGGGATATTCCCAGGCTGTGGGAAAGACTGTTACTTTTGTTTAAACATACGAGATGACTGCCCAATGTTGAAATTAGGCATCCAACGCCTGATGTATACTCAAGAGATACTCTTCCAAAAGACTCCTGTTGATACCTTCACTCCTATTACTCCTGCTACTTTTGCTACTTCAACCAACGATATTGCAATAATAACCATCTCCGACAATCTTCCCAAGGCTTGCAAAAGGTCTGTCAAGATTACGCCCGACCCTAAATTTGTACCATTGAAAATCACCATGCCGGGGCCTGTCCCGTATCAATCTAACAAAACGATACCATGGAACTACGGAGGAGAAATATTCTATCATGGCATCAAACAGATTGAATCAGTCCAAGAGAATTCTGAAGAGGAAACCCCTGATATAGGGAACATTGCGGGAACAAGCAAGATAACTCGCAGCGGACAAATTTTTTCTCCGGAGATTGCTCCCCCACGAGCAGTCTTCGGACCCTCGAAAGCTTCTGTGCCTGTTAAGCCATATGTGCAAGGCCCGATAATTGAAGAAATTGATGTACCTAAAGTTAGACCCTCTGATGCTACTACCGATAAGGGTAAGGGGATACTAGAAGCGCCTGTCAGGATGAAGGCTCATACTATGGTTATCCCCGAAACCACCCAGAAAGAAATGGAAGAAATCTTGAAGATAATCAGAAAGAGTGACTACGACATCGTGGAACAGCTAGGGCAGACCCCTTCCAAAATCTCAATGTTGGCTCTTCTACTCTGCTCTGAGGCCCATGCTAAGGCCCTGATCAAATTTTTAAAGGCGGCACACGTGCCCCAAGAAACTTCGGCTGACCAGTTTCAGGAGTGTGTGGCCAACCTTACTGCTGATAATGGTCTTGGTTTTTCCGATGCTGATTTGACTCCCAAGGGAAGGAAACACAACGACGCGCTGCATGTCTCAGTTGAATGCAGGGGAACCACCCTCGCCCATGTCTTAGTTGATACCGGTTCTTCCTTGAATGTGCTTCCGAAGAAAGCGTAAGACCGTTTGGACTGCGAAGGATTGACCCTCAAACCCAGTAACATCGTTGTTAGGGCCTTTGATGGGTGCAAAATAATGGTTCACGGAGAGGTTATCAAAGTGGGCACAGAAGTTTTCAACTCCACCTTTTATGTGATGGACATCCGTCCTTCATACTCGTGTTTGTTGGGAAGACCGTGGATCCATTATGCTGGGGAAGTTACCTCCTCTTTACACCAAATGTTGAAGTATCCTGTTAAGGGTAAGATTATAACGGTGCACGGCGAGGAAGAATACATGATAAGTCACCTCAACCCCTTCCGCTATGTGGAGTTGTATGGCGAATGCATATAAACGCCTTTCCAACATTTTGAGGAAGTTTCTCCTGAGGTCGCAGTTGCGAAGATAATGGTTGAGGTTCCTATCATTCCCAAGCATGTACCTAGGATGGCATCTCTCAAGGACGCAGAGGATGTAGTCAAATAAGGAAAGAGTACAGTGTGGGGGCAACTGCCTGATTTTCCCCATAAAACGGACAAATTTGGACTAGGGTTTACTGCTGCATGACAAAAGGCTATGCGTCGCTCCAAGACTGGAGGACCACCCGTAAAAATCACCTACCATGGAATTAATGCTGTAAAGGATGATGATGAAGAGGACAACTTTGAAGATTGGATCTTTCCAACCGTCGAAGGGGGTTTAAGCAACTGGGAAGCAAAGGATTTTATTCCCATCACCTTCATCAACCAGTAAATTTATCTTTGAACAATTTCCTATTTTAGTCTGTAATAACTAAACAATTCGTACACTATTTTCACCTTATGCCTTGCCCGAGGCATATAGGTTTGTTTGTAAGGGCTTGATTTTCTTCATTATCATATGCCATGTTTTAATGAATCATTGGACGTTTTCATATATAAACTGTTGTGTTCATTTTCTTTCTTTTTTGCATTTTGTTTTGTTTAAGGATGGCTATCCCTTACACACACCCACACTCACAAATGCAGGTACCCATCCACTCCGGATTCCATGGGTAACTATTCTGCTTTAGCCTTCGGTAACTCTGAAGATTTGGTCAATCATGCTGAGTACGAAGTTGACAAAGACTGTAAAGTGCCGGGAGAGTTAGCCAGACTTTTGCAACAAGAAGAGAGGGCTATTCTGCCTCATAAAGAGTTGATGGAAACCATCAACTTGGGAACAGAGGAAGACAAGAAAGAGGTAAAAGTGGGTGCCAACCTGGAACCAAGTGTCAAAGAGCGTTTAGTGCAGTTGTTGAACGAATATGTTGAGATCTTTGCCTGGTCCTATGAAGACATGTCGGGATTAGACACAGATATCATGGTTCACCGTCTCCCTACAAGAGAAGACGGTCCACCGATCAAGCAAAAGGTCCGCCGAATGAGGCCCGACATGTCTGAGAAGATCAAAACTGAGGTAATGAAGCAATTCAACGCTGGCTTTCTGGCTGTTACTTCCTATCCACAATGGGTTGCTAACATTGTGCCCGTTCCTAAGAAGGACGGCAAAGTCAGAATGTGTGTGGACTATCGGGATTTAAACAGGGCTAGCCCTAAAGATGATTTTCCACTGCCACACATCAACATCTTGGTTGACAACATAGCTCAACACAAGGTATTTTCCTTCATGGATGGATTCTCGGGATACAACCAGATCAAAATGGCCCCCGAGGACATGGAGAAAACTACTTTTGTCACGCAATGGGGTACCTTCTGCTACAAAGTGATGCCATTCAGACTGAAGAATGCCGGGGCACCCTATCAATGCGCCATGGTAGCTTTATTTCATGATATGATACATCATGAGATTGAAGTCTACGTAGACGAAATGATAGCCCGATCACAGACAGAAGAAGAACACCTTGATCATCTGCAAAAGCTGTTTGTCAGGTTGAAGTAGTTTAAGCTCAGACTGAACCCAAGCAAGTGCACTTTTGGAGTCAGGTCTGGTAAACTGTTGGGATTTATTGTCAGCAACAAAGGCATTAAGGTTGATCCAGCTAAAGTAAAGGCTATACAAGAAATGCCTGCCCCCCGCACTGAAAAGGAGGTTAGAGGTTTCTTGGGACGCTTAAACTATATCGCGAGGTTCATCTCTCACCTGACATCTACCTGTGAGCCAATCTTCAAACTGTTGAAGAAAGACCAGGTAGTTGAATGGAACAATGATTGTCAAGTTGCTTTTGATAAGATCAAGGAGTATTTACTGGAACCTCCTATTTTGATGCCACCCGTAGAAGGAAGGCCGTTAATCATGTATCTGACTGTGTTGGATAACTCAATGGGGTGCGTACTGGGCCAACATGACGAGTCTGGCCGAAAAGAGCATGCCATTTATTACCTTAGCAAAAAGTTTACCGACTGTGAGACTCGCTACTCATTGCTCGAGAAAACTTGTTGCGCTTTGGTATGGGCTGCTCGCCGGCTAAGGCAGTATATTTGACTCAGACCACTCTGTTGATTTCCAAGATGGATCTGATCAAGTATATCTTCGAGAAGCCTGCTTTATCTGGAAGAATTGCTAGATGGCAGATGATCCTGACTGAGTATGATAACCAGTATACTACCCAAAGAGCTATAAAAGGGAGTGTACTAGCTTACCATCTAGCTCATCAAGCCGTCGAAGATTACAAATCTATGAGATTCGACTTCCCTGACGAGAACATCATGGCATTGGACAACGTCGAAGGTAACGAACCGTATGACAGACCTGAACAAGGATCCCGATGGACCCTATACTTTGATGGTGCTTCAAATGCACTTGACAACGGTATCGGTGCGGTACTCATTTCTCCGGAAGGTTGCCATACACCCTTCACTGCCAGACTTTGCTTCAGCTGTACCAACAACATAGCTGAATATGAAGTTTGCATCTTTGGTCTCAAGGCTGCTATAGACTTGGGAATCAAATCTTTGGTCATATTTGGGGACTCGGCTTTGGTTATCAGTCAAGTCAAAGGAGAGTGGGACACTAAACATCCTAATCTTATCCCATACAAAGAACATGTCTTGACATTATTGCCTTATTTCGAGCAGATTACTTTCGAGCACTTCCCGCGAGAAGAAAATCAGCTAGTAGATGCTCTGACTACAATGTCTTCCATGTTTAAACTCAACTGGGATAACGAGGCTCCCCAAATCACCATCGAGCGAATGGACGAAACTGCACACTGTCATGAGATTAATACCGAAGAAGTAGTGGAACAACCCTGGTTTCACGAAATCAAAAGGTATCTCCAAAATCGAGAATACCCTGAAGGAGCTTCCGTGAATGACAAAAAGTTCTTAAGGAGATTTTCTGCCAAGTTCTTCCTAAGCAATGGCATCCTTTATAAGTGCAACCATGATTGTGTTCTACTTCGTTATGTGGACAAGGTTGAAGCAAAGTTGATCATGACCGAGATACATAGTGGCACGTTTGGCACCCACCTAAGCGGACATACGATGGCTAAGAAGATTCTAAGGGCAGGCTACTACTGGTCTACCATGGAAGCTGATTGTCATCAACATTCCCGTACTTGCCACAAATGTCAAGTCTATGCCGACAAGATACATATTCCTCTTGTTCCTCTCAACGTTCTGACAGCTCCTTGGCCATTCGCAATGTGGGGCATTGACATGATTGGAGAGATCAAGCCTACGGCATCCAATGGACATCGCTTCATCCTGGTAGCTATTGATTATTTTACCAAGTGGGTCGAAGCAGCTTCCTACGCCTTAGTTACGAAGAATGTGGTTACCCGCTTCATCAAACAGAACCTCATATGCTGATATGGTATCCCCGACAGGATCATCACAGACAACGGTACAAATTTGAACAACACTATGATCACCGCTCTGTGCGAGCAGTTCAATATTTATCATCACAATTCATCTCCCTATCAGCCAAAGATGAACGGTGCTGTTGAAGCCGCGAACAAAAATATCAAGAAGATCATTCAAAAGATGACAGTCACCTACAAGGACTGGCATGAGATGTTACCGTTTGCTCTGCATGGATATCGCACCACGAAACGTACTTCAACGGGGGCAACTCCTTTTTCTTTGGTATATGGCATGGAAGTTGTTCTACCTATGGAGGTTCAGATTCCTTCCTTGAGGATTATGAAGGATGCCGGTTTGAGGGAAGACGATTGGATTCAGACTCGGCTTGATCAACTTAACTTGATCGACGGGAAGCGACTTACTGCTGTTTGTCATGGTCAGACGTATCAAAAACGAATGATCAAGGCTTTCAACAAGAAAGTCAGACGCCAGGTATATCAAGTCGGAGATCTTGTAATCAAGCGGATCATCTTACCACAAAGTGATCCTAGGGGCAAGTGGACTCCTACTTACGAAGGACCATTTGTGATCAAGAGCATCTTTTCTGGTGGAGCAATGATTCTGACCACCATGGATGGCGACGATTTTACGCACCCTGCGAATGCAGACATAGTCAAAAGATACTACGCATAAAACGACCCGACAAGTTGAAAACCCAAAAGGGAAACTTGGGAAAAAATGGGCATCCCGGTGAATCGAAAACCCGAAAGGGAGGTCCAGGCAAAAATTAGGGATAAATAAAAAAAAATTTGTACACCCGGCAAGTTGAAAACCCGAAAGGGCGACTTGGGCAAAAAAGGGTTTCCCGGTGGATCGAAAACCCGAAAGGGCGGTCCAGGAAAAAGTTAGGGAATTAAAGCGTATGACTATGTCTCGTCGGATCACCTTAAGAACAATCTCTTCACCAACAAGCTCCAGGCTTCTGATCAATCCAATCATCAGCGGACGAAGCAGCAAATGGACCAGATACTCAGAGTTGTGAAGGCTATAGCAGAATGGGAATCCCATGAAATTGTTACACATAGCCATCTTTCTTTTTGTATAATTTTTTTCAATTTTTTCGAATAACATTCTCTTACTAGGATGTCTGTCTCCTTTGTACAAAGATACTTACAAAAGTTAATACAAAGATAAGTTCAAAGTGCAGAAATTTGCTTGCCTTTCTTTCTTTTTACACTTATGTTTTATTTTTTATTTTGAAAACGTCCAAAGATTTGTTAAATAGGCATATGCACTTGAATATAATCACTGCTTACAAATAAAGCGAAATTAAGAAAGGATAATTATTGGTGGGTTGAAGGTGTAGGAAGATATCTTTATGCTATTCCAGAAGGAAATCCCCTACAGAACATCATTCCGATCCTCAACAAAGCTAAAGCCTTGGAGTATGTGTCCCCAATGGAGTTAAATTTCAAGATCCCCAATGGAGCCCGAAAACCCTGAAGTACATATCCCCGGCAGAGCCAGAGTATTCTAAACCTATTTCCCCAGCAGTTTATCTTAAAAGTCCAAGAACCAAGCTGATAACAGTCTTATCCCCGACTAGGATGATTCCCCAGTAGTCTGGCATACAATCCAAAGCTCCTGATTTCACCGGCCGAGTAAACATTCTCCCCACAGAGTTATTTCCCAGCAGATCGAAGATTCTTGGTCTCTTTTCTCCAGCAGAAGCCTCCTAGGTTTTAATTCCCCAGTAGAGATTGTTCGCGTTTTCATTATTTCCCAGGAAAGTCATGAAGGATTCTCACATCCCCACAAGTTGCCAAGGATTTTCTATACCTGACAGTGATCAAGGATTTATTTTTCCCTGGCAGCAGTCAAAGATTTCATTATCTCCAGCTATCAAGGATTAATTTTCCTCAACGAGACAGCTAATCAGCTTACATGCGCATCCATTACATTCATATATCATGAACATTGATAGAAAACATTTTATTGCATCATACATGTCATGCAACATAACTTTGTGTTTCAGCTAACATTTTACCCTTTTCAGGATGAGATTAAAAGCTATCGTTAACAACTATTCAAAGATTTCAGATACAGTACGGATACACTCCAAGACATGGAAGTCATTCTGCTACTCATTCAGATCTCTTATTCAGATACAATATAGATACACCCCAGACGCGGAGGTCATTCTACTACTTATTCAGACTTCATCAATCAGATACAAACTAGATACGCTCTAGACATGGAAGCCATTCTATTTCTCATTCAGATTCAACTATCAACCTCAGGTTCAGATACACTCCAGGCACGGAAGTCATTCTGTCACTTGTTCAGATCCCAGTTACAGTACAGATACACTCCAGACACGGAAGTCATTCTGCTACTCATACAGATCTCAACTTCGGATACAGTCTAGATACGCTCCAGACACGGTTTCCATTCTGTCACTCATTCGGAATTTATCCCCAGCCCAGAGATGCTCCATACATAAATGTTTCTCTGTCGCCCATTCAATCTTCAGATACAATACAGATACACTCCAGACACGGCGGTCATTCTGATATTCATTCAAGAATCACATACAGTTACAGCTCGGATACGCTCCAGACACGGACGCCATTCCTTTGCTCATACAAATCCAATCTCCAGATACAACTCAGATACATTCCAGATACGGATACCATTCTGGTGTTCATTCTCCTGATTTTCAACAAACAAGTCTTGGATGGCATCTTTAAGCCCATCTCCAGCAAGATTCTACCATCTCTAAATGACATCTTTAATCCCATTCCCTCTGTTACAATTTGACGAGTGCAAATTTACGGGCACTCTAGTGTCCAATCCTCTTTTACCTTCGAGTCACGAAAGGCAAGCTTGCCAATCTGACTCTTCAGGTTCAAGAAGATTGAACAGGGGCAACTGTTGTACCCTAAAATTTTCCCTCTCATTTTATCAACATTTCTCATCACAAGACTCTTGGAACTCAAGATCAAGCTAGGGTTTGCTCTACTCAAGACACTTTCTTGCAATGTTGACCTAAATTAGGGTTTGAGTTTGCACAGGGATGTTTTGACCTACAATGACCAAAGTTACTTTCATACCTCATGTTGGACTCACAAGTTTGTCCATACCAAGTTTCAATCCTTGAATCAAATTTTTGCCCAGTCAATTGGACAGTTGACCTAGAAATCAGCTGTATTGGGGAAAAAGTCAATTGTGGTCAATTGACAGTCAAACCTCATGAATTTTGACCCACATCAACATTATAAACTCATATGAACCATTTGATCAAGTTTGGACCATAATTCCACAAGAAATTTGATCAGATCACCAAGAGGGCAAAATGGTCATTTTTAGGGTTTTGACAGTACAAAGACAATTTTTGACAGTTTGACCTAGCCAATGGCAAATTAAGCTCAAAAATGGACTCAAGGACTCAATGATATTATCTTTACCCATTCAACAAGTTCAAAAGATCTCAAATGCATAGGATTGACAGATGAATTTTTCAGTCAACTGATCAAAATTTGACTGTACACTGAAAAGTCAAACTTTGACTTTTTGGTCAAAATCAAGTGCCAAGGGTCATTTTTCATCAAGACATGTCAAATTATGAAACTTGTTATCAAGAAACCCAAAATTGCAAATTAGGGTTTAAAATGGAAACATTTAATAACTTAGAAATTTTCTAAGTTATAAAATTTTCTTAATTTTTCCTAACTTTGCCCCACATTTGCACCAAGATACAAATGGATTCAAACAAAACTTACAACATCAAAGTTGTAGTCCATCACAAAGTATACAACTTTGATTCACAAAGTTTTCTCAAAAGAAGCTTGGATCTCAAGTTATGATTTTTGGAACAAGGGTCCCTAAAACTTTTAACTTAGAGAAATTTTGCCCTAGTTTAGGCAGGATTCTGACCCATCGTCTTGGCCATTTTTCACATGGTTCCACTTGGAGTCTCAAGTTGCATTTCAAATATGGATTATATTACATGTTGCAAGCTTTCCAAATTGTCCAAGAACTCCTCAAACACATTTGTGGTTAGGGAGAATCGAATGCTTGAAGTTGGCAAAAACTCACTTTGTAACCATGGCCAATACATTTTCATACCAAGTTGCAAATCTAACCAAACTAGCTTAGTACATAATTACAGGCCTCTAAACCAATTTACACTCGAAAATTGAATGCAAATACATTGGACATTGGTATTGTTCTGATGAAGAGAGCATTGTACAATGAACATTTCCATTTTGAGCATAAAGGTCACACTTCCATTTTCATAAAGGCAACTTTATGTCAAAATTGCATTTTCTTGAGCCTTGGACTTTTTTCCTTGCAGCAAACAAGTTCCCTAATCTCAGGCATAGTACACCAACTTTAGCATGCTTGTAACTAGCCTGTATATGCCATAGCTTGGTCACTTCACATCTTTGCTTTCAAAACAAGTCAAATGGCCAAAAGCTCATAACTCACACATCTGATATATTAAACTCAAGAAAAGTTTTCAAACAATTTTCTCATATACTTGTAAGCCAGAAACACGAGTCTTTGACCTCTCAAACCCCCTTGTGCACAAAATCTTCATTTCTGCCCAAAACAGGGCCAGTTCTGCAAATCACAAGCCACAATCAAATCCCCTGGTGCGTTTTGTCCCAAATCACTTCAAACACATTCTAAACAATACACCTAAGCTGTCCAGACCATTCACAAGCTACTGTAACTCCATTTACAGTGATCACCATTTTTGTTTGGAAGCTTTGCAGGTTGAGTTCTGTAGCATGATTCAGGCCACTTCAAAACAAACTAAGCATTGGGAAAGGTTCAGGGGACATTAATAAAGCTCAAAAGAACCTCAGGCCCCATTGAAAGTTGCTACATTGCCCAACTCGAACTCAACTAAAACACGTATTTCATGAACTTCTATCTCTCTATTTAGGAACATTTAGCCTCAGGTTTGTGAATAAAAGATGTTATACTCATTGCCCTGAAACCATACATATGTTTAGTTTTCATTTATATTAATCGTTCTAGGAGAATTTCATCCATGAACTTTCTGAAAAAACTAGGTTAGAAATTAGGGCCAGAGAAATTCTCTCTGGTCTTTGAGAGTTAGGTTTAATGTTTTATATGGTTGAAATCGTTGTTTGATGCTCTACAAGTTTCATGTTTTGAGTTTTGTCAAAAAAGCACTGAAACAGGAGATACAGATTTGAACTAGCCACGCGTGTTTTTCTATTTGTCACAAGGAAGAAGATGAAGTCTGGGTTGGGTCTGGCTTTCTTGCTTCCAACACATCCCAGTTTACTTTCAGCACATCCTAACACAAGGTTGTTCACCAAATACAATGGTGAAGCAACACTATTAAAAGGGTTAAAAACATAAGGAAGATCTTTGAGTAAAATAGGGTAGATAACTCTTAGTTACTTGATCAAAGCTTGCAAAAACATCCTTGCTATTTTCAAACACACTTCACAACACAATTTCAAAATCCAACTTTCAAACATTAAAAACTTTTCAAAAGACAAAAACACCTTTGTATACATTCAAACAAGAATCATTACAAAGGTTGCCACAACGATGGCCTCTTTTCAAAAACATCTTTCAAAACCACACACAAAGCACCATTTCAAACAATTGAAGAGCACCATTTCAAACAATTGAAAAGCAAAGCAAGTGATCTAAACAAGTAACTAAGAGACCATGGATAACCATGGATAGAAAGGGTGCTAATACCTTCCCTTTCTATAATCTACTCCCCGAACCCAAGAAAACATCTCAAAGGTCTTTCCTGTGCTTTTTGACCTTTCCTTAGGATAAAATAAAAAGTCGGTGGTGACTCTTGCTAAACCGAAACATTTGCGAACACAAACGCAAAATCCCAAGTCAGTTCTCCCACCGTATCACAGAGGGGTACCTGCATTTGTGAGTGTCGGTGTGTGTAAGGGTATAGCCATCCTTAAAAATAAAATGTAAAAGAAAAAACAGTGATCACAAAAGTTTGTATGTGAAAAACGTCCATGATTCATTGAAAGTCATATGAAGATGAAATAAAAACCCTTACAAATGGACCATTGTGCCTCGGGCAAGACACAAGGTTTTAAATGTGCGAATTGTTTGTGAATATTACAAGTCCAACAGAAATGTAAAGATAAATTACTGAGAGATGAAAGTTATTGGGACAAAGTCTCTGGCTTCCCAATTGTGAAGTCCTCCGTTGACAGTAGGAAAGATCTAATCCTCCAAGCTGTAATCCTCTTCACCATCTTCTACCGCATTGACCTCTCGGTTGCTAATCTTCAAGGGTGGCCCTCCAGCACGGGCACGGTGTACAACCTTCTGAGCACTTGAGGTGAACCCTAGACCAAACTTGTCAGATTTATACGGAATATCTGGAAGTTTCCCCCAGATGGTGCATCCTCCTTCCTCTACTACTGCATTGGCGTCCTTTAGAGATGACATTTGGAGCGGAGGTCTTGTAATCTTGGGAATCTGAGACACCGTCTTAGTTACTGCTACCTCTTGGGGGACCTCTTCGAAATGTTGAAAAGGAGTTTCAATGAACTCGCCGTCCAATTCTACATACCTGAAGGAATTGAGGTGACTAATCATATACTCTTCCTCTCCATGGACAGTGATAATCTTTCCCTGGACTGGATATTTCAGCATCTGGTGCAATGTAGAGGTGACAGCGTCGGCATTATGGATCCACGACCGTCCTAGCAGACATAAGTAAGAGGGGAGGATGTCCATTATATAGAAGGTTGAGTTGAAAGTTTGAGTCTCAACCTTTATGGGGATATCCACCTCCCCATCCACCATCCTCTTTGAGCCATCAAATGCCCTTACGACTATGTTACTGGGTTTCAACGTCAGTCCTTTGCAGTCCAGTCTGTCAAGAGCTTTCTTCGGTAAAACATTCAAAGATGATCCAGTGTCCACCAAGACATAGGCTAGAGTTGTTCCTCTACATTCCAAAGAGACATGCAATGCCTCGTTGTGCTTTCTTCCCCTTGGTGTCAGATCAGCATCTGAGAAGCCTAGGCCATTATCTGCCATCAAGTTTGCCACACAATCTTGAAATTGGTCAGCAGATGTCTCTTGAGGCGCATAGGCTGTCTTTAGAAACTCTACCAGGGCTTTCGCATGTGCCTCGGAACACAGTAAAAATGCTAGCATGGAGATTTTGGAGGGATTTTTCCCCAACTGTTCAACTACGTTGTAGTCGCTCCTCTTTATTATTTTTAGGATCTCCTCCATTTCCTTCTTAGAGGTCTCGGGGATAGGCAGTGATTGAGCCTTCGTTTGGACAGGCTCTACTTGAATACTTTTTCCTCGAGTTTCAGCAGCAAGAGTGTTGGTAGGAATGACAGCAGGGGTTGTATCGTCTTCGTCAATAGGAGCTCTTACAGATATGATTATTGGTACGGAGGTAACCTTTGGAGCAGCCACGAGTCCAAAAATTGCCTTTGGGGGGGGGGGGGGGGGGCAATTTCTAGATAGAAGATTCTACCGCTTCGGGTAATCTTACTGGTTCCGACAATATTTCTAATGTCGGAATCCTCTTCTTCGGAGTTTATCTCTTCGGCGGCCAGCCAATCTTGTTTGATGCCATGGTAGTAGATGTCCCCACCGTAATTCCACGACACAGTTTTATCTGATTCATACGGGACTGTCCCAGGCATTGTGATTATAAGAGGAGTAATTTTTGGAACTGATGTAATTCTAACGGGTCTTTTGGGGACCCTGGAAGAATTGGCAGAGATGGTGATGATTGAAACGTCTTCAACAGGTACAAGTGAAATAAGAGTACTTTCAAACAGAATCTCTTTGTTGTCTATCAAGCGTTGAATGCCTATTTTCAACAAAGGGAAAACAGTTGGTGAGGATAAGCAAAGATGACAGTCTTTATTACAACCCGAGAATACACCAGCTTTCAAGAAGTTTATCTTAATGATTGGGAGTGGAGTCAAGAGTTCATCAATTGTGGTAGCAAACAAATCTTCTTCAATTGCATTGGTGTGGTGACCATGTCTAGGCATAGGAGCAGAAATGATGTTTGGATTCTCGGGCGCATCAAACTCAATCTCTTTTTCCTCTATAAGGTCTTGAATTTTGTTTTTCAAGGCCCAACAATTATTAGTGTCGTGACCCGGACTTTCCGAATGATATGCGCAACGGGCATTTGGGTGATAATGAGGGGACGCTGTGTTGGGGTTTTTGGGAGCTTCTTTCAAAGTTGCCAAATTGGATTTCAAAAGGTGCGGTAAAACCTGGGCTAGAGTCATATTGATTCTGGTGAATTTCCAGACTGGCCTCTCCACCCTCGGTTGATTACTTCTTGGTTGATCAGATGTAGGCTTTGGGATCATAAAAGCCCCTACCATTGGTCGGCGTTCGGCTCTCCCTTGGTTCCTTTATGGATAAATAGCAGATACCTCCTTCTTCCTAATGAAGGGATTCCTCACAGTTGTAGAGGCAGATGAATCCTTCTGAATCTTTCCACTTTTTATGCCTGCTTCCACCCTCTCTCCAGTCAGTATTAACTCAGTAAATCCGACAGATGAGCTTCCAATTAAATGGTTGAAGAAAGGGCCCGATAGAGTGCCTAAGAACATGTCCACCAATTCCCTTTCAGACATAGGGGGTTGCACTCTCCCAGCTAGATCTCTCCATTTCTGCGCGTAATCCTTGAAACCCTCATTAGAAGCCATAGCCATACTCTGAATTTGAGTACGGGTAGGCGCAAAATCAGCATTATATTGGTATTGCTTATAGAAAGATGCAGCAAGATCTTCCCAGTTGTGGACGTTGGCCCTTTCCAGTTGGTAAAACCAATCGAGTTGTGTTCCAGATAGACTATCTTGGAAAAAATGCACCCACAAGTCTTTATCGGCGGAGTGCGGCTGGATCTTTCTCACATATGATCGGAGATGCATCTTAGGACATGACACCCCATCATATTTTTCAAACAAAGGCACTTTGAATTTCGGAGGAATCACAATCCCCGACACTAGTCCCAATTCTTCAAAGTCTAGACCTGGCACCTTTTGTATTTCCATAATGCTCAAACGCTCTTCAAGATGTCTGTACTTATCATCAGCTGGAAGATACTATTCCTCAGAGTAGTCTTCCTCTTCTTCCTCCTCTTCAGATTCTGACGGAACCGCTGTTTCCTTTCCTTTCCCCTCTCCTTCACCGGATGTTGTTATGAAATTTAAGGTTCTTCTAGTCTGTCCCTGAAACCTTCTCCCCATGTTTAAAACCCCGGTGGCTTTCTTTGTTTTCTTTTTTCTTTCTTCAGCTAACAGAGTCTTCAACTCTTCTTGCCCCTTGGCTAGGGTCATGAGTAACTGTTGAAATTGCGTGTTTTGAGTTTGGAGATCTTTGACTGTCTGTTCGAGATCCATCTTACTGAAATAAACAATAGAGAGATGAGGAAACTCGTTGCAAAATACCTGTTTATGTTATGATGAATGATATGTGCATATGCAATGTTTTCAAGGATTTCAAAGATTCAAGTTCGTTTTAGACAAAAAGGAAACACACGTTATATTAATAAGATAAAGTTTGACTACATCAATGCCCCTTGGTCAAAATAATACAAAAACTCTAAGATAAAAAAGTAGTGCGTATCCTCTTTGGTGCTATGTAGGCATTTAGAGTCTGCTCCTCATGAAGTAGCCTAGTGAGTTCCAAAACCTTCTTCTCGCTTGCGTAGAATTGGGCTTCGAAAGTATCTCGCTCTCCTTTGAGCTGTATCCAATCCCTTTGTAAGTCTTCAAGAGATGTGGGCATGTCAGGATGTAGGATAGTGTATGGAACTTCTCCCTCCTTAACAGGCTCAATGATCACCGGAAGGATGGAAAGATAAGGCATCATAAGACTTTGAGCGTGGGTTCGTACCCATCTGAGGTAAGCCTCAAGAGGGATGGAATTCTTGTGTCCCAAAGTCTTGCTATCCACCTTGTTTAGCATCCTCCAAGCTCGGATGAATCTTTGGAGAAGACCTTGACCGTCATTGTCATAGTCGAATACCAAACCTTGAATCAGCATCTCGTGCGGGCCATCCGTTCGAGCATAACCAAACTGTCTTAGAGCTAAGCATGGGTTGTAGGTGATGCCTCCCCTAATGCCAAGTAGACGGACATTAGGGAATTCCCCACAACTATCAACAATGATAACATTCTCTTTGGATCGGGAGCACCAATGAATATTTGAATGTTTGAGCATCATTAACCTTTGTGACCACCTAGAACCTTGCTCGTTCTTTAAGATTGATTGGGGAAGATGAGAAATAAACCATCTTTCCAAGAGAGGAGTGCAACATATAAGGACACCTCTTTTCCTCATTGTGCGAGTGTGAAAAGAGTGTAGGATATCCCTTAGCAATATAGGTACCGGGTTGTGTGATATGAAGATTTTAACGACGTTCACATCTATGAGTTGGTCAGGATTTGGGAACAAAACTATCCCATATATAAGGAGAGCCACAATCTCCTCAAAGACTTGCAAGTCTAAGGAATTCCAACAGCTTTGGGCTTTCTCAAACAATGGTGCAAAGTAGACGACCATGTCTCTTGATAGTCGGGAAATGTGAAGCAATGGTGCAAAAGATCAAAGAACTGAAAGAGCACCTTCATCGTATCCTCGTCTGTGTAAGAGGTGACCAAGTTGAGTAGACGACCATGTCTCTCGATGAATGGAGAGTTCTCAGGGATCCTTGAAGCTAGCTCCTTAAGTTGTGGAGGAATTCTTACAAGGTTGACTTGGATAGTTTTCCTGCGAAGTGAATCCATATCCTACAAAACAAGAACAAAGATGAATCTCCAAAATCCTTGAAATGGTTAGTGATGTATATGATGTTCATGATGTCTGTGATGTTATGTACAAGTATGCATATACAAGTAAAACAAACAAGTTCTTAGTTCAGGCTTGCATGGGGTTTTATAGGTAAGTATCCTCTTTAAGTTTAGTTGGCTTAAACCTGTCCTAGTAATAATAACCGGGTTCTAAGGAGCTCAATATCACCGAATTGTTTCTTTGGTCATTGTTTCAGCTCAAGCCTCTTTACTGGCGACCGAAATATCCCAAGAAACCAACCCTTAATGAGTGTAGTACCGAGTATCTACCAACTTCGGACTGCACCAAAGACGGACATCTCATTACATCCTAAAGGCCAAGTTGGTCAAGTAAAGGGTTCTAGAAGTTCATTAGTGCTTCATGACATTACTCAGCGGCCCCGTATTCTCTTTGATTGACTCAAAGGCTACCGGTACCCACAAATATGTCGCACTAACATAGATATTGCTTAGACCATGTCGGTATACCCCACACAGTTTCCACAATGTATTTAATATTTACCTATAATGTATCCCAAATCCGAGTAGAGGATTTCAAACCCAAACAAAGACCCATAATGTAAAGCATACAAGTCAAACAATGTAAGCAAATAAATGTGATCTAGCCCTAAGGTAACCCCACTTTTTATTTAAATCCCCAGTAGTGTCGCCTGTTCTGTGATACAGTGGGAGAACTGACTTGAGGGTTTTGCGTTTTATCGCAAATGTTGCGGTTAGCAAGAGTCGCCACCGAATTTTCTTTTATCCAAAAGGAAAGGTGAAAAAGCACAGGAAAGACCTTTGAGATGTTTTCTTAAGTTCGGGGGGTAGATTATGAAAAGGGAAGGTATTAGCACCCTTTTCATCCATGGTTTTCCATGGGCTCTTAGTTACTTGCTAGATCACTTGCTTTTTGTTTTGAAATTGTGCTTTGTGTGGCTTGGAAAATATTTTGTAAAAGAGGCCATTGTTTTAGGCAATCTTTGTAATGATTCTCGTTCGTAAGAATGTATACAAAGATGTTTGTCTTTTTTGAAAATGTTTTCAATGTTTGTAAAATGTTTTGGAAGTGTGTGTTTGTTTTGAAGATAGCAAGGATATTTGTTTTGAAATGGAGCAAGTAACTAGAAGTAATCTACCCACTCAAATGTCTTTCTTGTTCATTTTCTATTCCTTTGACATTGTCGTCTTACCATTGATTTGGTAAGCAACCCTATCTTTGGATGTAAACGGGACGGGCGTGGGTCATCGTATAACCATGATTAGCAATGTTGCAAAGTATCTTAGCATTTTTTGAGGGACCAAGATCATCTTGTAAGGAAACTTTGAATAACGTTATCAAGGGACTATGATCTTATATTTGTTTGTTTTGCCAAGATACTTCACATGCGTAATATGGCTATTTTTTGTATAAGACAACCAAGTGGAGAAACCCTACGGGTGTTTGTGTGCAAGTGTGTTATTTTCATGCTTGATTTTGTCTTGGATTAGGTTTTCCTATTTAATTTGTTTTGATCTTGCCATGCAAACCCTAATTACTAGCATGGTATATGAAAGCGGTAAATTGCGTAATTTAAAGATTACTACGCTATTACAATATTTTATGGGAGGGGGGAATACAAATTGTGAATGGGGATTTACAATAATGTAAATCTAATTAAGCTATTACAACCAAATCGAATTTGTACAAATATTTGAATAAACAATATACAATATTTAAATATGAAATATTATGTATATGCAAGGAAAAGAAATTGTTTTATTTGTCACATGTAAAAGAATTTTGACCTAATCCTAATATTTTTAAGAAAAAAGAAATTATTTCTTGAAAAAATGGTTAACCCTAATTTCTAAATTAAAAGAAAATAAAGTTCCTTAAGTATTATTTTTTGTGTATTTTTGTCTTAAAAATAATAAATAATATTCATGAAAATATTTGGTCTTTTTATGTGTCAAGATAAATATTTACAAGTGTGAAAAAAAATAATAAATAAATAATTACCCTAATTCTATTTTTTTTATTTACAAGTTTATTAACGAAAGTATATATGTAACTAAAATAAAATATTTTCTATGAGAAAAATAAAATAAAATGGATCAGAAATATAAATTTATAATTTTTTATATTTTTATGATTTTTAATATTAAGGAAAATATATTTAATAAAATAGAAAATGAAAATAAAATGAATAATAAAAATACATGGGCCAGGGGTGCTGTAAGCAAACAGGGGGTAAGCTTTAGAAAAAAAGTCATAAGCCCAATGGAACAAAAAGCCCAGCGCTGCATAGTGAGAAAAATGACAAAAAATGTGAGAAAATAGGCAAAAGGCAGGCACCAAAGCTCGAACCCATGACCTTAGAAATTTCAGCGCGCTGCCTTGCCACTAGGGTGGCTGTACATCCGTTAGTTCAAATGAAACTAAAAATAGATAACACAAAACGCTTCCTTTGCCCTGTACTTCATCTTCTTCCTCTAGCTATCCAGACCAAGCATATCTCTCTCATTTCTCCATGAAAATGGAAACTTCAAACATGAAAATGATAATACTCTTTCCCACGATTTCAGACATGTAACTTATGGAAACTAACAATCAAAGATCAAAACGAATTTTAAAAGCCCTAATTTTAAACCTAATTTTTGCAGAAATTTGAACTCTAAAATTCTCTATACATAATGAATATAAATGAATTCTATGCACATGGGTAGCTTCAGCACAATAATATCTACATTTTCCTTTCACAAATCGTGACCAATGGATGCCTGTATGAAGAGATAAAAGTTGGAGTTCTTACCTCTTTCAGCTGAGATCGTGAATGGAGTTTGAGTGAGATTTATGAAGGCCTGAAGATTCCTTTAGCTTGCCTGAACTTCCCTGAGTGTGTTCCAATCCTTACCTTGCTTTGAAAGTGCCTAAATCTCTCTATCCAAGTCAACCTGCAAGCTTGAAAAACAAAAATGGCAGATGAAGAAGGAGGAGTTACAGTGCAGGGATGATGGTCTGGATTACTTAGATATGAGGTAGGTAAAGTGTTTGAATGATTAAAACTGGAAACGCATGAGCAAATTTGTGGATTGCTATGCTTGGACACAAACTACAAGTTTTGACAGTTTTTTGGTGATAGGGAGTTTTAGGGTGTTTCTGGCCTTGAGAAATCGTGTTCTCAATTGTAATGTGTTTGTGTATTAGTATAGAGAAGGTTTCTAATCCACTTCACCACAGATTTCTGAGTTGTATCCTTTTTGCACTCTTACTTACTTTTTAAGAAAGGTGAAGAGACAAGTCTCCACATGCTTGTACTGGCCTGCTTGGAGTTGGTACAAGTCCTAGACAACTTGTATTTGGTTTATAAGGCTTGTGTGTGCAGAGAAAACATGTCCAATGCTCAAGAAATGTAAAGTTGCAAAAGCTATGCTTTTCTAAAATGGCAATCGCAACTTTGTGCTATTTATGGAATTAAAGCTTGGACAAAGACTCTTGTGCTTGGATTAAGGCTTTATCATCTTTGTAAGAATTAAATTATGAAGTGAGAAAAAATTTTGAGACCTGTAAAGCATGTATTAGGAAGCATAGGTTCAGATTTGAATTTTGTTCTTCATGAAATGACTTGAAATCAAAGTGAGAAATTTCCAACTTCATCTCTTCGATTCTCCCTACTCAAAAATAATCTCAAGGAGTTATTGGACATTTTTGAAAGCTTTCAATGTGATCTATAACTCATCTTTGAAATGAATTTCAAGATTCCTCTTGGAACTAGGTGAAAAATTGCCATGAATTAGGTTAAAAACCTGCCTAAATTAGGGCAAAATTTCACTAAGTTATTTTAGTTCGTGAGTATGTATTCACAAAATTTTATCTTGAGATCCAAGCATATTTAGGGAGAAATGTGTGAATAAAAGTTGTAGATTTCATGGAGGTCTACAACTTTCATGTTGGGAACTTTCTTTTAATCATCTTGTATCATGGTGAAAAAATGGCTTAAAGTTGAGAAGAAATAAGGAATTTTATATACTGAGAAAAATTTCTAAATTAAGAAAAATTTCAAATTTCAAAACCAAATCTTCAATATTTGATTTCTTGATGAACAAGTTTCACCTTTTGACATGTTTTTATGAATTGTGATCCTTGGCACTTGATTTTGACCAAAAAGTCAAAGTTTGACTTTTCAGTATACAGTTGACTTTTGATCAGTTGACTGCAAATTTCATCTGTCAATCCAATGAAAATGCAATGTTTTGAACCATGTAACTAGGTCAAGATGATGCAATTGAGCTCTTGGAATCATGGTTCAAACCAATTGGTCATTTTCTAGGTCAAAAATCAGAAATTGCCCTTTCTCAGTCAAAACCCTAATTTTAAACATTTTGCCCTTTTGATGATTTGATCAAATTTCCTTAGGAATTTGTGGTCCAAACTTGATCAAATGATACATATGAGTCTAAAATGTTGTTGTGGATCAAAAGTTATGAATTTTGACAGTAAATTGTCCATGGTTGACTTTTTCCCCAATACAACTGATTTTTAGGTCAACTGTTCAATTGACTGATCAAAAATGTGATTCAAGGCTTGAAACTTGTCATGAGTAATCTTAGGGGTCCATAATGATGTTTGAAAGTCATATGAAGCATTGATAGTCCAAAAATCTTTGGGCAAACTCAAACCCTAATTTTGGGTCATTAGTGTAAGATGAGAGGTCTTGAGCTGGTCAAACCCTAATCCAGTCTTGAGTCTAAGGAGATGTTATGAGAAAATCTTGATAAATGAGAGGGAAAATTTTGGGGTACAACAAGTTACAATTCAGTGGCTACATGTTCTAAGGCAATAATCTTTTCTTCAACAAGCTCTCTTATGAAGTGATGACGGATATCAATGTGTTTGGTCCTGCTGTGTTGAATATGATTCTTTGATATATTTATGGCACTTAGATTGTCACAGAATAATGTCATGAAATCTTGTTTGACATTATATTATGTTAACATTTGTTTCATCCAAACTAATTGAGAACAACTTCTTCCTGCAATAATATACTTAGCCTTAGCAGTGGACAAAGACACACAATTTTGCTTCTTACTGAACTAAGATATGAGATTATTTCCCAGAAAGAAGCATCCTCCTGATATACTTTTTCTATCATCAACACTTCTTGCCCAATCAGCATCACAATAACCAATTAAAGCAGAACTAGATCCACGAGTGTATAGCATACCATAGTCACTTGTCCCATTCACATATTTAAGAATTCCCTTCACATGGTTGGCATGGCTAACTTTAAGATCAACTTGATATCTAGCACACACCCCTACAACAAAGGCAATGTCAGGTCTGCTAGTTGTGAGATATAGAAGACTTCCTATCATACTTCTATAAAGACTTTGATCCACACTTACTCCTTTTTCATCCTTAGACAACTTCAGATGTGTGGGAGCAGAAGTTCTTTTGTGACTGGCATTTTCCATCCCAAATTTATTTACTATATTATTAGCATACTTTCTATGAGATAAAAATATGGAATCTTCCATTTGATTAACTTGCAGACCAAGAAAGTAGGTTAATTCACCAACAAGGCTCATTTCAAATTTTGACTGCATTTGCTTGACAAAATGTTGAACCATCTCATTTTACATCCCATCAAACACAATATCATCAACATAAATCTGTGCAATCATGATCTTGCCTTCTTCTTCCTTGACAAAAAGATTTTTGTCTATGCCACATTTCCTATATCCATTCTCACCAAGAAATTCAGTCAATCTCTCATATCAAGCTCTTGGAGCCTTCTTTAATCCATACATAGCTTTCTTTAGTTTGTACACATGTTTAGGAAAACTTGGATCAATAAATCCCTTAGGTTGTTCCACATAAAATTCTTCATTCAGATAGCCATTTAAGAAGACACTCTTTACATCCATTTGAAACAATTTAAATTTCAATATACATGCAATTCCGAATAGTAGTCTGATTGATTCAATTCTGGCCACAGGGGAAAAGGTTTCATCAAAGTCAACTCCTTTAATTTGAGTGTATCCTTGTGCAACTAACCTTGCCTTATTTCTAGTGACCACCCCTTTTTCATCATATTTATTCTTGTACACCCATTTAGTGTCAATCATATTTGTCCCTTCAGGTCTTGGAACTAGATGCCAAACTTCATTTCTACTAAATTGTTTTAGCTCTTCCTGCATAGCATTAATCCATAACTCATTAGTTAGGGCCTCTTTAACATTCTTAGGCTCAATTATTGACACAAAGCAAGAGTTTTGATATCCCTTTTCTTGATCTGGTAGTAACTCCTTTATTTAGATCTCCTATGATAAGCTCCTTAGGATGATCTTTTTGAGTTCTAATTGAAGGCCCTTTATTGAGATGACTAGGCTTAGGGTCTTCTTGAGGGAGATTAGAATCAATACTTTTGTCATTGGATTCTATTGGGATATCAGATAAAGATGTTCCAATATATTCTATGACATCTTCTTCATTATTCCATCCTTTATCATCAATAATAACATTTATGGATTCCAACATAACTTTGGTTATAGAGTTAAAGACTCTGTAAGCTCTTCTATTTGTAGAGTAACCCAGGAATATTCCTTCATCACTCTTGGGATCCATCTTCCTCCTTTGTTCACGATCAGCTAAGATGTAACATTTACTTCCAAAAAACATGAAAGTATTTGACAATTGGTTTTCTCCCCTTCCATATTTCATACAAGGTGGCTGAAGTGCCTTTCTTTAGAGTGACTTTATTATGGATATAACACACAGTATTCATAGCTTCAGCCTAAAATTAGTAGGGTAATTTCTTAGCACGAATCATAGCTCTGGCAGATTCTTGAAGAGTTCTGTTTTTACGTTCCACAATCCCATTTTTTTAAGGATTAATGGGAGAAGAGAATTCATGACTGATTTCTTTAGAAGAGCAAAAGTCAACAAATTTATTATTCTCAAATTCCTTTCCATGGTCACTTCTGATTCTGATGACATGACTATCTTTTTCCATTTGAAGTTTTTGATAGAGATCTTTAAACACTTCAAAAGTTTCTGATTTTTCTATAATAAAACTTATCCATGTGTACCTAGAGAAGTTATATACTACAACATAGGCATACTTCTTTCCACCAAGACTTTCAACCTGCATAGGTCCCATCAAGTCCATGTGAAGAAGTTCTAAAACTTTTGATGTAGTAAGATGTTGGATCTTCTGATGTGACATCTTAGTTTGCTTTCCAATCTGGCATTCACCACATACTCTTCCTTCTTCTATCTTGAGCTTAGGAATCCCTCTCACTTCTTTTTCAGATATAATTATTTTCATACCTTTCAGATGCAAGTGTCCCAATTTTTGATGCCATAGTTTAACTTCATTTTCTTTGGCTAAAACACATGTTGAGGAGAAGTTAAACTCTTGGGGAACCCATAAATAAAAATTGTCTTTAGATCTGATTCCTTTCATAATAACTTCATTCTTTTCATTGCAAACAAGACATTCTTCCTTGGTGAAGTTAACTTTGAATCCTTGATCACACAATTGGCTTATACTTATCAGGTTAGCTATTAAACCTTTAACAAGTAACACATGATCAAGCTTAGGGACTCCTGAACATTCTAGCTTTCTAACTCCTTTGATTTCACCTTTGGCTCCATCACCAAAAGTCACATAACTGGTGGAATGAGATTTGATATCTACAAACAGATTATTGACACATATCATGTGTCTAGAACAACCACTGTTAAAGTACCAGTTATCTTTGGTTGATACTTTAAGAGAGGTATGAGCTATAAAACTAGCAACATTAGACTTTGGAACCCATTGTTTCTTCTTTTTGTTATTTTGAGAGATCTGGTCAGTCTTGGGAAGAGGAATAGTTTTAGGATACCCATACAACTTAAAACAAAAAGGTCTTATGTGACCAAACCTTCCACAGTGATGACACCTCTAGGGCTGTGATTTCTTTCTGGTGTGAGTAAATATTTTCTTACCATGATGTTTGCTATGATGTTCAGACATTTGATTCGACATCTTTGGTTTAGAGTTGGCATGAGTGGAATTTGATGAAGGTTCTTATGAATTTGGTTCCTTTTTCTCATTAAACCCTATACCACTCTTATCTCCTGTCACTCTTCATGCTTGAAGAATTTTATCTAATGTGTCAGACCCATTATTCAACATCTTTAGAGATTTGACCATTCTATAAAGGTTTGAATTCAAATAAGTCACTTCACTTTCTAGATTAGAAATAGTTTTTAGATGCTCTTCCCTTTCTTCCTTCAGCTGAGTTATGAGGGATTTTTGTTTCTCCCCTTCTAGGAACACTTATGCACTTCTGAGACATAATTCTTTGTATGAAGCAACTAGCTCATCAAAGGTTATTTCCCCATCACTGGACTCTTCATCAGAGACATACTTTCCTGTCAATGCTTTAACATATTTGGAAAATTCTTCAAGATCACTCTGAGTCCTCTTCAAACCAAGTAACATATAGATTCTTCTTCTATTTCTTAATATATGTAGGACATTCATCTCTAATGTGACCAAAGCCTTCACATTCAGGACATTGTATTCTCTTCCCTTGAGTGGATTTTTCTTCAGCCCCTTTTCTTCCAAACTCATTTGACTTATGGATGTCAGATCACATGTTCTTAACATTTGATCTTGGGTTACTACCCATTCTTTTTATCACTTTGTTAAACTGTCTTCCAAGCATAACTAAGGCGTTTGATATTCCTCCATCTGCATCCAGATCACAGTCCTCCTCTTCATCTTCAATATTTGATACAAAGGCTGTGCTTCTATTCTTCTTTTCAGATATTTCATTGATTCTTAATTCAAATGTCAGAAGGGATCTGTTGTACCAAAAAATTTGACCTCTCATTTCTCAATACATTTCCCATAAGGTCTTCAATAGCTCAAGCTTGCACAAAGATTGACTAGGTCAAGACATCTCTTCAACACTGATTCCTCAAATTATCATTTGAGTTTTCACAAGGAAAATTGGACTTTTAAATGCCTCGTATGATTTTCATGGATCATTATGGACTTTCAAGATTTCTCATGTCAAATTTAAAGTCTTGAAGTTCAAGTTTGCTCAGTCAATTGATCAGATGACCTAAAATCAATTGTATTGGGTAAAAAGATAACTGTAGTAAACTTACAATCAAACTTCAATAATTTTGACTCATATCAACATTTTGAACTCATATGTATCATTTGATCAAGTTTGGATCACAATTCCCCAAGAAAATTACTCAGATTATCAAAAGGACAAATTGGTCAAAATTATGGTTTTGACTAAGAAGGCTTGATTTTTGACTTTTGACCTAATACATGAATTATTGGTTTGAAACATGATATCAAGGATTCAAATGCATCATCTTGACATAATTTCATGGTTCAATTCATTTCCCAAGATCAATTCATTGATAGTTGAAATTTAGTCAACTGATGAAAAATTAACTATACACTAAAAAGTCAAACTTTGACTTTCTGATCAAAATTAAGTTTCAAAAATCAAATTCATCAAGAAATTCAAAAATATGAAGCTTGATCATCGAGAAATCAAGAAAGTTAAAAATCAATGTGAAAAGTCAAACTTTTCAAGACTTAGAAATTTTTCTAAGTGCTTTTTATACATGATAATTTCATTAATTCGTGCCAATCTTATACCAAGATGCAAGATGATTCAAGAAAAACTTCCAACATGAAAGTTGTAGAGTTTGATGAATTATACAACTTTTATTTTTATGGTGATGTCAAACAATTACTTATATTTGAAGTGAAAACCTTTTGTTTTTTTGTTTTGAGTGCAAAAACGTCCAATGACTAAAATTGAATGAACATATGCATATGAACCTGATTAACTGTTAACAAATGTATGTTTAAAAATAGTAATAAACATTTTCTTAGGGATTCGGGGTATCCCCACAAGATTTACTTCAACAAAGATTATCTCCACAGAGTTGAATCCATACAGTATTCATCCGGAGTTCTAATTTCCTGACAATCCCCATCTAAGTTGGCCTTAACTAAAAATGGAAATTTTGCGAAGCTCTTCCCCAAAAGAAGCCATATATCCAATAAGGACACCAAAATATCCTTCTCAATAGGGTTTATTTCCCCAACAGACTACAAATTCCCCAGCTCGAGTTCTTTTCTCAGACCATTACAAATCAACCGACAAAACTCCTTCTAACCAACGGAGTCAATACTATCCCCATAAAGTTGCTGCGGAGCCTGGAATCCGACCAGATAATAGTTAACTTCAAGAATTTGTTGCGAAGCCTAGAATCCGACCAGGTAAAAATTAACTTCATTAACTTTAGTAAGTTTCTGCGAATCCTGGAATCTGACCATATAACAGTTAACTTCAGTAAGTTGTTACGAAGCCTGGAATCCGACCAGATAACAATTAACTTCATCTGCCTCAGAAAGTTAATGAGAAGCCTGGAGTCCGAGCAGATACCAATTAACCTCAGAAAGTTGATATGAAGTATGGAATTTGACCAGATAACAATTAACTTCATCTATCTCAGAAAGTTGCTGCGAAGCCTGGAATCTGACCAGATAACAGTTAACTTTAATAAGTTGTTGTGAAGCCTGGAATCCAACCAGATAACAGTTAACTTCAGTAAGTTATTATGAAGCCTGGAATCCGAACAGATGACAATTAACTTCATCTATCTCAGAAAGTTGCTGCGAAGCCTGAAATCCGACCAGATAACACATAACCTCATAAAGTTGTTGCGAAGCCTGGAATTCGACCAGATAACAATTAACTTCACTAAGAAGCCTGGAAACCGACCAGATAACAATTAACTTCATTCTCCTCAGAAAGTTGTTGTGAATCCTAGAACCCGACCAGATAATAGTTTAACTTCATTTTCCTCGGAAAGTTGTTGCGAAGCATGGAATTCGACCAGATAACAGTTAACTTCAGAAAGTTGCTGCGAAGCCTGGAATACGACCAGATAACAGTTAACTTTATTTTCCCCAGCAAGTTGCTGCGAAACCTGGAATCTGACTAGATAACAGCTAACTTTTATTCTTCCTAGTAGAGAAATGGACAACTAAAACTCCTGACCTCTATTCCCCAAGAAGAAATCAACACTCCCCGCAGAGTTTTCTCAAGCAAAGTCAATGTTCCCCAGAAGAATTCTCCTCAAACAACAAAGCACGAATCCCCAACGAAAACACTCTAAATAAGGTTTGAATATGCACATACTCTTTATACCCAACAACAATCCGGGATTTAACTTCCCAAAAATCCCCAACATTTATCAAGGATTTATTTTCAAGACAAAGATACACTTCAACAATAATACTACATACAGTCATATTCATACATCATATTACATACATGACAAATGCATACAACATAATCTCATTTATTTTGAGAACATCATTACGCCATGCATACATTTGCATGCAACTAGCCCTCTTTCTTGCAGGAATAATCAATCAACAGTCCTCTTTTGGATGGATTTACTTCTAACAGTTAATAATAGGCAACCAAAAGGCCTCTTCTGGTTAGATTGGTCTCCCCAGTGAAGTGACCATCATAAGACCTCTTCTGGTTAGATTTATTTCTTCCAGTTAAAGACAGGCAAAAGACATCTACAATTTCAGTATAAATCGACCAAGGATTTATTCTAATACTTCTTCCAGTTTCTACCAACAGTCACTCTGGATGGCATCTATAAGTCCATCTCCGAAAAACTCTTCATCATTTCTCCAAATGGAATCTTTAAGCCCATTCCTGACATAATCAACTAACACATCATCGAGTGCAAATTTCTGGGCACTCTAGTGTTCAATCATCTTTCACCTTCAAGTCACGAATGGAGGACCGCCAATCTAACTCAACCAAACCAAAATTCTACAGCTTGTGAAATAAACTCTCTCATCCACTCAAACCTTCTATATAAATAGAGAGGCCATGTGAAAGATAAAGGCCAGAAGTTTTGTTGTGTAGACAAGTTTCTCAAAAACCTTCTTACTCTAAAAAAACCAGAATTGTCCACAAAAACCTCCACCTTTGAGCTTTGAGTCTCCAAAACCTCACAAGTTTTCCCAAAACAAACCATCCATATACTTCAAATACATCATATAGAAGTTGTTCAAACACAAGAGCAACTTCTGAAACATCACTATCACCATTCTCCAAACTCAAAAATAGCCTCTTGACATCTCCAAGATAATAGATCAACTCTAAATCAAAACACAAATTTCAGTTTCAAGGTAAGTTTTCTTGACATTGAACTCTTCTTACAAGCATAATTAGTGGTTCATTTGTGAAGATAAAATGTAGATATCATTGTCCTGAAGCTAACCATATGTTTACTTTTCATTTTCATTAACCATGTGTTGAGAATTGACTCATATATGCAGCAGAAAATGTTGGAAGTAAAAAACAATAGTATGAGTCGATGCGTAACTCTATGAGTCGACACATATTAGGTACAAAACAGGTTATGAGTCGATACAAAACACGAATGAGTCGATACAATACAGAAATGAGACGAAGCAAACAATTATGTGTCGACTCATACTGAGTTGATTTTGATTTCCAGGAGCAAATAAATTATATGTATCGATGCATAAGTGCATGTGTCGATGCAAAACAGATTATGAGCCGACACAAACCTTTATGTATCAACTCATACTGAGTTTGTTTTGAATTTCAAGAACAAGAAATAGATATGAGCCAATGCGTAAGTGCATGCGTCAATGCATAAAAAATTTCATATCAATGCGTAAGTGCATGTGTCAATACATAAATAAAAAATTTTAAAACAAATTTTCTTTTTTTTTACATTATATTTATATTTTCTTTATATATTTATTGTTATTCATTATTTAATATGGTTGTAATAGTAATTAGGTTTTAATTGCTTTCATTCCCCATTTGTAAATTTGTATCCCCCATCCCCAAAAAAGATGTAATGGCATAGAATTTACATTTTCGCAATTTACCGCTTTCCATATTATTGTTAATAATTAGGGTGTGTATGGAAAGATAAAATCAATCTTAGAAGACCCTAATATCAAGAAAAAAAATGCATGAAAAAACCAACACTTTGCACACTTGCACCTCTAAGGTTAACCTCACATGTTGCCTTGAGAAAAATAGTCATGTCCCTCGAATGTGTGATACTTTAGCAAAGACCCTCGAATACAAGATCGTAGTCCCTCGATGACCCTTCGATGTTGCCTTCGGTAAACGATCTTAGAGCCTTACAAAAAATGCTAAGGTATCCTACAATGTTGCCTTCTATGACTACACAACGACCCACGCTCGTCCTATCACATCCAATGATATGGCTTCTTATCAATCAATGGTAAGGTAGCAATATCTAAAGGAGGAGGAAAAGAACTAATACTTTTTGAGTAGGTAGAACATTCATAGTTTCTTGCTCACAACCATTTTCAAAACATCTTTCAAAACACACCAACACATTCAAATGAAATATTTTCAAAAGTCAAACACTTTGTATGTATTCTTATAGAGACGAGAATCATTACAAAGTTCGCCTAAAGAAAGGCACTTTCAAAAATAAATTCAAAAACATCACAAACACATTTCAAACAAAGCATTTCAAAGTGAGCTAGCAACTAAGAGCCCGTAGATAACTACAGATGAAAAGGGTGCTAACACCTTCCCTTTTCATAACCTACCCTCCAAACTCAAGAAAATTCTCAAAAGGCCTTTCCTGTTCTTTTCACCCTTTCCTTTATTGGATAAAAGAAATGTCGGTGGCGACTCTTGCTATCTGCAACAATTGCAATAAAATGTAAAACATCCAAGCCAGTTCTCCCACCATATTACAGGATCCAACAAGTTCATCAACTTTCATCTTGTCAATGTCTTGAGCTTCTTCTATAGAAGTCACTTTCATACCAAATCTCTTGGAAAGAGACCTGAGCATATTTCTCAATAATTTGTCTTCAGGTATTTTCTCTCCTAAAGCACTGGATGCATTAGCAATCTCAAGAATGTTCATATGGAAGTCATTAATACTTTCATCATCCTTCATTTTTAAATTCTCAAATTTTGTGGTGAGAAACTGAAGTCTTGACATCTTAACTTTGGATGTGCCTTCATGAGTAGATTGAAGAATTCCCTATTGTGATACGGTGGCAGAACCGACTGTTTTGGAAAATGCTGGTTTGTGTTTTGCGTTTGTATTTGCAAAATGTCGCGGTAAGCAAGAGTCGCCACCAACTTTTATTTTATCCAACTGGAAAGGAAAAAAAGCACAGAAAAATTCCTTTTTTGAGATTTTGAGTACGGGGGGTAGATTATAGAAAGGGAAGGTATTAGCACCATTTATATCCATGGTTTTCCATGGGCTCTTAGGTATTTGCTCATCTTTTAAAAAAATTGCTTGTGTGTGTTTGTTTTGAAAAGTTTTGTTGAACTTTATTTTAACCCTTGCTTCTGTCCTCAAGAGTGTTACGAAGTTGTTTTTGAAAAATTTGTTCGAAGAGTGCTTGGTGTGAAAAAAGTTTGTTTTGAGCAAGTACCTACTAGCATCTACCTACGCGAAAAAGGATTGTTTATATTCTTGTTTCCTTTAGACAATGCTATCCCACTATTGAGAAATAGGAAGCACCATCGTTAGAGTTGTAAGGGTCAATTTGTAAGGGACGTGCAATCACTAAAGCAATGTTAGGTCGTCTTAGTAATAACCCTAGAGTCTTAAGATCATATTCGAGGCAACATTTCTGAGGCAACCTTTCCGAGGTAACATTTCCGAACGGGACATTTGATCTTTGTTTTGACAGGAGGGAAACCATTAAGACACCCTATACTTAATGATCATTTACCGAAGGCAACCGAAGTGAGAGTATACCCTAAGAATGCGCATGTGCGAGTGATTTGATTTCAGTTATTATCTTTGCACATTAGGGTTTTCTAGCCATTTTTAAATTATCATGCAATCTTGTCATACAATCCTATTAACATACATCTAAAGTTAATATTTGCGAGAATTAAAATGCGAGAAATAAAACCTACGCTATTACAAGGCTTCGAGGTAGGGATTAATTACATAGCCAAAGACCAGTAAAACGATAAAATAAAAACCCTAGATTAAACTATTACATACTGTAAGCAGTTACATTAATATTGCAAAATTGATAAACGTGCGCGATGAATTGAATGAAAAGAATAATTAGGGTTTTCACCCCAACTAAGCCTAATTAAAAGAAAAATCATTTTTTGTGTTGTTTTGATTATTTTGAGAAAATAAAGTTTAATTGAATAAATAAGAAAAAACCTAATTTCTAATTAATTTAAATTCAAGAAAAATAATTAAATCACCCTATTTTTGTATTTTTTATTTGATAAAGAAATAAAAATTAAGTCACAAGTCTAACCCTAATTTTTTTCTAATTAATTTTAATTACAAAAAGTTTAGAATTACCCTAAATTGAAATTTAAACTAATATTAAATTGAATTTGATAAAATAAAATAAAACCTAATTCTAAATTTGTGAAATTTGATTTTATGATTTTTTGTGAAAAAAGAAATTACTTGTGTTAGAAAACAATTTAAACAAATTAAATAAATAAAAGAATATTAAAGAAAAGAAAGAATGGGCCTGGTAGTTTTCAGCAAAAAGGGGGTGTTGTTGGAAATTCTTGGCCCAACAATGCTCTAGGCCCGTTTGACTTTCCCAATCCTATGTGCTTGCTTGACTGCAGAGTATTGTGGACCTTCAAGGGATGGCCTTGGATCTGTAGTGTTGATGGATGGAATGATCAGATCTGGGTGGTACATGATGAGTCCTTTGCCATGTGGTACACTGAATTATCTTGAAAATATTGAGAAAATAAAATGCACACGCCTGGGATCGAACCTAGGACGTGTGCATCAAAGACCAATGGCTCTACCACCTACACTAGCTTGTTTAGTTGTAACAATAATTAACAACAAATATAATATGGTAAAACAAATGGCTAAACTCAAAAATACGCGAAATTCAAAACTGGCCATTCACCACCTGCCACGCCATCATCTTCCTCATGGCTTCTGTCGTTTTAGATCACATACTTTTACCTACGAACACTGGGTGTAGGTACAACCCTTGCCCACTCCAAAATCATGTGCAAGCATGATAAATCACAACCAATGGTACCAATCCACTCGTATGCAAAACCCCTAAAAACGGAGCATGGACCCTAGCCATGGCAACTTGATATATAGTCAACAAAAATGCAATTAATCATAACCATTAGCTTGCAAACAACTAAAGGATCAAGAATATGCTAATAAATCATGTTAAAGATGCCAGAATTAAGATATGCGAATTCAAGAAAAGAGATGAACCGTGTGACTCTTACAGCGCGATTCTGAGTGTGAGGAGCTTGCTAGCAATTGAATCTTGATCCTAGGGAGTCCAGCAATCGATTGGGATAACTAGAATGCCTTCAAGTGATCTGAAACGTGGAAATCAGTTTGCCACTTTTCTTGAATTTTTTGAAACTTGTTTTCTCTCTTGCACGCCTCCAACCTCTTTCTTTTTTATCTGAACGTGTTCCTTATGTATCCAAGAATGAATTAGGGTTGCCATTTGTTTCAAATCTTCTCCAATTATGAATATTGATTCATGATTTGATCATTGTACAAAATCTTTCCAAATCTAACAAAATGCAATCTTTTTGTATCCATATGAGCCTTGCACGATTTGATCTCACTTCCAGCTGTGTAATGGACCTAAACATGCATAAAATCTCAAGATTTAATTAGCTTTTGATATTTTCATTATTTTATTTTGATTTTATTTTATTTAAATGAAATAAAATCAAAATAAATGACAAAAATAAAAGAATGACAAGTGGAAGGGCTCATGGGTGGTGGGTCTCATTACAAACTCAGTGCAAGCATAAAAAGTTGGGCCCAATTGACAAAAAATGCAATTTTGGACATATTTGACTTTTGGCAATTTTGCAAAAAGGTCAACTTGGCCAATGCATAACTCTCTCAATTTTAACCCTAGAGAGGTGTTCTTCGACTTTTTAGAAAGCTTAGGATGTCTTCTAAGCAACCTTTTTGGTCTCATCTCAATTCAGTCTTCCATGTTCATGAATGAAGCTTTGACCCAAAAGGTGTTTTTGTTGACTTTCCAAAATGACCTATAATGTCCAAATTCATATCTTCTTGTGAGTGCATATTTTGAACTTGAGAGATGAAGATGAATTGTAGTGAATATCATCCTATTCAAAATGAGCTTTGGATGGGTCATTTTTGATAAAGTATGAGAAAGTTATGCTTGGTCAAAGTTGAGTTGAGTTTTCTTGTAAAACCCTAATTTAGCAACTTTTGGGTTTTGATGAATTGTGAGCAATCCTTGAGGAATCATGATCTACCCTTGATTGAATGATGAATAATACTTCAAAATGAGAATGTTGTCCAAAAATCATGAAGTTTGGCTGTATGTGAGCCACAATTGACTTTTGACCTAGCATGGTCGATTTTCAGGCCTTTGAGCAATTGACTGAGCAAACTTCCTCTGCAAGGCTTGAAACTTGTCATGTATGATCTTGAGAACATATAGGACAATTGTGAGCATTTGGGATCCTTTGGACTCAAACATCTTGATGCAAACTGAAACCCTAATTTGGGGTAGACTACCTTATGAGAGAGTTTGTCTGGTCAACCCTTGGACTTCCTTGAGCAATTTGAGGACCTCACTTGAAATGTATTGACAAATATGGGAGGGCAAATTTTGGGGTACAACAGCTTCCCCTATTCAATCTTCTTAAACCTGAGGATGTAGATTAGCTTATCTGCCTCTCGTGATCCGAAGGTGGAAGATGATTGAACACTAGAGTGCCCATAAATTTGCACTCGCATGAAGTGATACTTGTCTTGCGATGTCGGGAATGGCTTATAGATGTCATTTGGAAGTCAACGACGGAAGATGGGCTTAAAGATGACATCAGAAGAAGTGTCGATCACATAAGAGATTCCTTTGCGAGAACCCGTATACCTGTTGTTGAGGAAGATTTCGCTGGGGAATACTGGTCTCTGTCTTGGGAGAAATAGAATTTTAGGAGCTTCAGTCGTCCGTTATTCTACTGAGGAATCATCTCTTAGTCGAGGAGGTGAAAATGAATTGCTATCTGGTCGTGCTCCAGGCTTTACAATGATTTGCTGAGGAAAATAAGACGGACTGCTATCTGGTCGTGCTCCAGGTTTTACAGCGGCTTACTGGGGAGATGAGATTAGGATTGTTATCTGGTCGTCTTCCAGGCTTTGCAATTTCTCAATTCTTATCTGGTCGTGCTCCAGGCTTCAGAAGGAATCAAGTGGTTATCTGGTCGCATCCGGGTTTCAACTTGAATTTAGGGCATACTAATATCCGGTCGATTTCCGGGCTTCATAGTAATTGGCCGAGTAAACTGATATTTGGTAGAATTCCAAGCTTCGCAGTACCTTATACTGTTATCTGGTCGTGTCCCAGGCTTCAGTGTCCTTTGCCGTTATCTGGTCGTGTTCCAGTCTTCACAGCGTCTTATACCATTATCTGGTCGATTCCAGGCTTCATGATATCTTTTATTGCTATCTGGTTTATTTCCAGGATTCACAATAACATGATGAGGGTTAAGCTGTTTACCGGTCGATTTTCAGGCTTCAAACCTTGTATTTAAGACATACCACTATCTGGTCGATTCCAGGCTTTGTAGTATTTTGGAGAAATCAAGATATTATCCGGTCGATTTTCGGGCTTCATAGCTTGAACTAGAATAGAAATCTTAGTATCAATTTGACTGAACCAGAGAAAACTCGTGAGAACTTGATTGTATCTTTCCCTGAAAGGTAAAGAGTTAGTCGTATGAAGTATGAAATGTATTGAGTAATGATGTTCTCAAAATAAATGAGATTGTGCTGTATGATGCGTATGCGCATGCTATGATGTATGGATATGCAATGTTCTTGTGGTATTCTCTGGCTGGGGAGAATAAATCTTGGACTGCTATTGGTGAGTGTAAGGAATTGAGTTCTTAGTTCTCGTTGGGGATAGTGACCGAAGATGATTAGCTAGAGACTTGCATCTGTCCTGCTTGAGAACAAATCGCCGGGAGATCCTCTGTTTGAGAATAACCCTGTAGGGGAATGACTTTGTGGGGAAGAGAGATACTTTGTTGGACGATCTGCTGATTTGGAGAAATAAACTCAGCTGGGAATGAACTTCTGTTGCTGGTGATAGATAAATTCTGCTTGGGAGAATTTTGCTGACTCATTCGCGATTATGAACCTCGGCTGGGGAGAGCTAACACCATTGTCTTTGGATACGTCCTATTCTGCGGGGAGTGTATGTACTTTTAGTCATATTCTCAAGCTGGCTCTATCCTTGTACCTGGTGGTTAGAGAAACTGTAAGCTTTGTACACTTCTTGTTTGCCCCTGTTCCTGGAATTACGAGTAATTGTCTTTTGTCTCACATGTAAATATTTATGAGCAACAATCATTTTCAAATGCATATATGAAAAATGAACTATTGGACGTTCTTGCAAAACTAAACAGAAAAAGAAAAACAGTTTGAAATTTCTTGTAAAAATGAATTGTATTGATTTTTAAGTTGGCCCATAATAGGCGTTTTGTACAAGAGGCTGACGTCCTAGTAAGAGAGTGCCGCTGAAAGATAGAAATGATACAATTTATGAAAAAGAAATAAAAATAGCTATGTGAAACAATCTCATTGGGTTCCAACTCTGCTATTTCCCTTATCTTCAAGCGTCTCATCACTTTGCTACTTGGTCGAAGGTGGATCATATTGATTGGCGTCGTCCGAGCTTGATAGTCGATACTGAAGTCTGGTCGCAAGATGATCCAATGAGACATAGTGTTACGCTTTGATCCCTAATTTTTGCCTGGACTGCCCTTTTGGGTTTTCAGTCCACCGGGATACCCTTTTTTGCCCAAGCCGCCTTTTCAGGATTTCAACTTGCCGGGTGTACAATTTTTTTCATTTCATCCCTTACTTTTTCCCGAACCCTTTTGGTTTGCCAGAAAGCCCTTATTTTTGCCTAGGCCAGTCAACCTAGCGGGTCTTTGATTAGGCGTAGTATTTTTTCACTATGTCTACATTGACGGGGTGAGGAAGGTCGTCACCATCCATGGTGGTTAGAATCATAGCTCCTCCCGAGAAAATGTTCTTAACCACAAATGACCCTTCGTACGTGGGAGTCCATTTGCCCTTGGGATCACCTTGCGGCAGTAGGATGCGTTTTATTACCAGATCCCCCACTTGATATTCTTGACGTCTGACTTTCTTGTTAAAAGCCTTGATCATTCACTTTTTATACGTCTGACAATGACAAATAGCAGTAAGTATTTTTTTCATCGATTAAGTTCAGTTGATCCAGCCGGGTTTGGATCCAGTCGTCTTCGCTCAAACCCGCATCCTTCGTAATCCGGAGAGAAGGTATTTGTACTTCGATGGGTAGGACCGCCTCCATGCCATACACCAGAGAGTAGGGTGTTGCCCCTGTCGATGTCCGTGCTGAGGTACGATACCCATGCAGAGCGAATGGTAACATCTCATGCCAGTCTTTGTATGTCACCGTCATCTTCTGCACAATCTTCTTGATGTTCTTATTTGCTGCTTCAATAGCCCCATTCATCTTCGGCCGGTAGGGAGAAGAGTTGTGATGCTGTATCTTGAACTGTTTGTAGAGATCGGTGATCATCGTATTGTTGAGATTTGTATCATTGTCCGTGATGATCCTCTCTTGCACACCATATCGACAGATCAGATTGTGTCGGATAAACCGTTCCACGACGTTCTTGGTTACTGTAGCAAAGGAAGCTGTCTCGACCCACTTCGTGAAATAATCAATTGCTACCAAGATGAAACGATGCCCGTTAGACGTAGTAGGTCTGATCTTGCCGATCATGTCGATGCCCCACATTGCAAAAGGCCAAGGAGTTGTCAAAACATTTAGAGGAACTGGAGGCACATGCACCTTATCAGCATAAACTTGGCATTTATGACAGGTCCGAGAGTGCTGATAATAATCGACTTCCATAGTAGACCAATAATATCCTACCCGTAGGATCTTTTTTGCCATGGTATGTCCACTGGAATGAGTTCCGAAGGTTCCTTCATGTAATTCTGCCATGATCCTTTCTGCCTCACTTTTGTCCATGCATCGCAGTAAGGTTTAATCATGGTTATGTTTATAAAGGATACCATTTCTGATGAAGAACTTCGCAGCGAACCTTCTCAAGAACTTCTTGTCATTAACAGATGCACCCTCGGGGTACTCTTGAGTCTCAAGATACCTCTTTACCTCGTGAAACCAGGGTTTATCCGCTACCTCTTCAGTCTCAATATCACAACAATATGCGGGTTCGTCCAACCTCTCGATGGTAATCTGGGGAGCTTCATTGTCCCACCTGACTTTGAACATAGAAGACATGGTAGCTAACGCGTCCTCCAGGTGGTTCTCCTCTCTTGGGAAGTGTTCAAAGGTTATCTCCTCGAAGTGTGGGAGTAACGTCAATACATACTCTTTGTAAGGAATAAGATTTGGGTGCTTCGTATCCTATTCACCTTTGATCTGACTGATTACTAAAGCAGAATCTCCAAATACACTCAAAAACTTAATCCTCAGGTCAATAGCAGCTCGAAGACCCAGGATACATGCTTAATACTCCGCCATGTTGTTGGTGCAGTTAAAATATAATCGGGCGGTGAACAGAGTATGACAGCCCTCAGGAGATATAATCACAGCGCCAATGCCATTACCCAACGCGTTTGATGCTCCATCAAATAACATAGACCATCGGGATCCTTCCTCAGGTCCTTCATCTGGTCCAGGTTCTTCACAGTTGGTCACCAACATGATGTTCTCATCCGGGAACTCGAAATTCATGGATTGGTATTCATCCACGGCCTGATGCGCCAAATGATCCACCAACACACTCCCCTTGATTGATTTTTAGGTTATGAATTAGATGTCATACTCAGTTAAGATCATCTGCCATCTTGCTATTCTTCCAGACAAGGCAGGCTTCTCGAAGATATACTTGATTGGGTCCATCTTTGATATCAATAAGGTGGTGTGAGTCAGCATATACTGTCTCAGCAGGCGAGCAGCCCATGACAAAGCGCAACAAGTTTTCTCGAGCAACGAGTATCAGGTCTCGCAGTCGGTAAATTTTTTGCTAAGGTAGTAAATAGCGTGCTCTTTTTGGCCAGACTCGTCATGCTGCCCCAGCACGCACCCCATTGAATTATCCAATACTGTCAAGTATAAAATCAAAGGTCTTCCTTCAAATGGAGGCATCAGAATTGGTGGCTCTTTGAGGTATTCCTTGATTCTTTCGAAAGCGGTATGGCATTCGTCATTCCATTCTACCACTTGATCTTTCTTCAGCAGTTTGAAGATTAGCTCACAAGTAGCGGTCATGTGTGAAACGAATCGGGCGATGTAGTTCAGACGTCCCAAAAAGCCTCTAACTTCTTTTTCTGTGCGGGGAGACGGCATCTCCTATATGGCCTTTACCTTGGCAGGGTCTACCTGAATACCCTTATCACTGATGAAGAAACCCAACAGCTTACTAGACCTTACCCCGAAGGTGCACTTGTTTTGGTTCAACCTCAGCATGTACGTCTTCAACCTGTCGAACAGTTTCTGGAGGTGGTCAAGGTGCTCTTCCTCAGTCTGGGACCTTGAAATCATGTCATCAACATAAACCTCAATCTCATGGTGAATCATGTCATGGAACAAAGCGACAATGGCGCGCTGATAATTTGCCCCAACATTCTTCAATCCGAACGACATGACTTTATAGCAAAAGGTACCCCACTGTGTAATGAAGGTTGTCTTCTCCATGTCCTCGGGAGCCATCTTAATCTGATTGTAACCAGAAAAACCATCCATGAAGGAGAAGATCTTATACTGCGCGGTGTTGTCGACCAGAACATCGATGTGAGGAAGTGGGAAATCATTCTTGGGGCTTACCCTGTTCAGATCTCTATAGTCCACACACATCTGTACCTTACCATCTTTCTTAGGCACCAGAACAACGTTGGCAACCCACTGCGGATAAGAAGTGACAACTAAAAATCCAGCGTCAAACTGTTTCATGACCTCAGCTTTAATTTTATCAGACATCTCAGGGCGCATACGGCGAACCTTCTATTTTACCGGAGGACAGTCTTCTTTAGTCGGCAGATGGTGTACCATAATGTCGGTGTCCAAACCAGGCATATCTTCATAAGACCAGGTGAATATCTCAACATAGTCGCGTAGCATCTGTATCAACCGTTGCTTGACACTAGGATCCAGATTTGCACCTATCTTAACCTCTATCTTGTCCTCCTCTGTACCCAAATTTACTGACTCAACTGGCTCTTCATGAGGCTGTATGACCCTTTCTTCATGCAGTAACAGTCTAGCAAGTTCTCCATGCACCTCACAATCATCCTCACCTTCTTCCTCGGCTTGGTTGATCGGATTTTCGAAGTAATAACTAGTAGTAGCAGAGTCGTTATCAATGGGATCCATAGTGGATATGGATCTGCATTATGATACGTAAGTGTGTGCAAGAGAATAGCTGTTTCGATAAAGTGAGAGACAGAAAAGAAAAACAAAGAGCGCAAAATTTGTAATTCAAGAAACGTCCAATGTTTTATTAATGATATATGAAATGACAAATAATAAGCCCTCACAAGCAAAGCCAAGATGCCTCAGGAAAGGCACCAGGCCGTAAAGTTTTAAACTGTCTATTACAACTCTTAAAACAAAAGTCAATTACTGTGGAATAAAAGAAACAGGTATGAAGTCCTTCGCCGTCCAGTTGTTCAATCCACCATTGGTTGTAGGGTAGATCCAGTTGTCGATATCTGTATCTTCTTCACTATCTCCAACCATATTAACTCCCTGATTATTGATGTGCAGAGGAGGTCTTCCAATCCGTGCACGTCTAACAACCCTTTGAGCCCCTATAGTAAAGCCCAAACCAAATTTGTCAGTTTTGTGTGTGAAATCAGGGAGCTGACCCCAATTTGTACACCCACCTTCTTCGATTACAGCCCTGGCATCTTTGAGAGAAGCCATCTTCATCGGAGGTTTGTCGGTAGAAACTTCAGTTGACGCCAAAGTCTGGGGAACCTATTCAAAGTTCTGACAAGGGGTTCCGGTGAACTCCCCATCCATCTCCACGTAGCGAAAGGAATTGAGATGACTCACCATGTACTCCTCTTTGCCTTGTACCGTGACAATCTTCCCTTTCACTGGATATTTCAACATTTGATGGAGCGTGGAAGTCACTGCCCCAGCCTTATGAATCCAAGGGCGACCCAGCAAGCAAGAATATGATGGTCTGATATCCATCACATAAAAGGTGGATGCAAAAGTCTGAGAGCCAACTTTAACAGGGATGTCCACTTCCCAGTGCACCATTCTTTTTGACCCGTCGAAAGCCCTGACCACAATATTGCTCGGTTTTAGAATCAAACCTACACAGTCCAAACGGTCTAATGCTTTCTTTGGCAAAACATACAATGAGGACCCGGTATCCACCAGTACATGGGCCAGAGTAGTGCCCCTGCACTCGATCGAGACGTGTAGAGCATCATTATGATTTCTCCCCTTAGAGGTCAGATCTGCATCTGAGAAACTCATCCCATTGTCGGCAGTCAAGCTAGCTACGCAATCTTTGAATTGATCGGCTGAAGTTTCCTGTAGTACATGCACAATTTTGAGGAATGCAATTAGAGCCTTTGCATGGGCTTTCGAGCACAATAATAAGGACAACATGGAGATTTTTGACGGGGTCTGCCCCAGCTGCTCGACTATGTTGTAGTCGCTCCTCTTGATAATCTTTAGTATTTCTTCTATCTCTTGTTTCAAGGTTTCTACAATGATCTTCTTAGGTGCCTCCGTCCGGGAAGGCTCACCTATGATTTCTTTGCCTCGAGTCACAGATGGCTCGGCGACAGGGGTGATGACTGGAATAGGAACTGGGATAGTAGATGATGTACTAGCAGATGGTATGACAACATGTTTGTGAATAGTCGGAGGGGGAATCTCAAGAGAAAAGAGTCTTCCACTTCTGGTGACCTTGCTAGCCCCGATAATATTGCTGACATCAACATCAGCTTCCTCACTTTTTAAGTATTTCTTAACTCCATGGTAATATACATCAGTGCCATAGTGTCAAGGGACAACCTTATCCGAAGTGTATGGGACAGGACCAGGGACAGTAATTATCAACGGAGCAATTCTTGGGACGGGTGTAATCCTAACAGGTTTTCTCGAGGAAACCTTGGAAGGATTGGTGGAAATGGTTATGATGGCAACATCTTGAATTAGAACCAACGAAATCATAGCCTTTTCGAACATGATTTATTTATTATCCATCAGGCGCTGAACACCTGATTTCAATAAGTAGCAACCAGCAGGCAGATTTGAACACATGTGGCAACCTTCACCACAACCCGGAAATAAATCGGCCAACAAAAAATTCTTCTTTACTGTTATCAAAGGAGTAGAAATTTCTTCCACGTAGGTCACAAATAAATCATCGTCTACAGCATTTACTCCATGACCATGTTTGGGCATGGGAGCAGTTATGACGTTGGGCTTCTCTGGAGCGTCAAACTCAATCTCTTTAGCTTCGATCAAGTCTTGCACTTGGTTTTTCAAGGCCCAACAATTATTTGTATCATGACCTGGACTTTCGGAGTGATAGGCGCAACGGGCATTCAGGTTATAGTGGGGAGAAGTGGTGTTGGGGTTCTTCGGGGCATATTGAGCCGAGTGTACTACCTATGTGGTCTGTCCACCCTTTGTTGATTGTTGCATTGTGGAGCAACTGTGGGTCTTGATATCACTACCGCATTTACTGCTTGATGGTGTTCGGGTCTGTTTTGGCTCCTCGAGCCATAGACTGCACTAGCTTCTTTCTTACCAGTGAAAGGCTTCTTTACTGCACTTGATGAAGTATCCTTCTGTATCTTACCACTTTGGATACTAGCTTCTACTCTCTCCCCAGTCAAGATCAACTCAATAAACCCAAATGATGAACTACCGATTAGATGATTGAAAAATAGACCAGATAGCGTCCCCAGAAACATGTCAACCAACTCCCTATCAGACAAAGGGGGTTGGACTCTTCCAGCCAAGTCTCTCCACTTTTGAGCATAGTCCTTAAAACCTTCACTTGCACCCATAGACATACCCTGAAGCTGAGTACGAGTGGGAGCAAGGTCGGCGTTATACTGATACTTCCTGTAAAAAGCAACAACAAGGTCTTTCCATTTTCGGACATTGGCTCCTTCCAATTGATAAAACCATTCAAGCTGAGTCCCTGATAGACTATCTTGAAAGAAGTGTACCCACAAATTTTTATCAGCAGTGTTGGGTTGGATTTTCCTGACGTACGAGCGGAGATGGAGTTTTGGACATGACACTCCATCGTACTTGGCAAAAACCGGAGCTTTGAACTTATGAGGGATCACCACTCCCGACACCAGTCCCAGCTCTCCAAAATCCAGACCAGGGATCTTCTGAATCTCCATAGCACTCAGACGGTCTTCTAACTACTTGTACCTATCCTCAACAGAAGGATATTGCTCATCATCATAATCCGTATCGTTATCAGAAACTGCTGGACTGGGGTCCTTTGTCCTTTCTTGATTCTCCCCGTCTTTGGATGAGGAGGTCAGATCAGCTGATTGTCTTATCCTTTCTCCGAATCTTCTACCCATGTTCAGAATACCAACCTTCTTCTTCTTCTTCTTCTTCTTATCTTTCAGAATCAGAGTCTTCAAATCCTCTTGCCCTTTAGCCAAGCTTAAGAACATCTGCTGGAATTGGGCATTTTGTGCCTGAAGATCTTTGATGGCTTGATCAGAAGACATTTCTGCTGAAATAAACAGCGCAGAAGATGAGAAACCTGTAATGGTACTTGTAATAGTGTGCATGATAATGGGATGCGTATGTAATGATTTCAAAGAATTTGGGAAATTTAAATTTGCAAACCAAAAATAAAACAAACTTTATTAGATTAACTGGTAAAAAGGTTCAACAATGCCTTTAAGGCGTTACAAAGAAATAAATGGAAAAAAAAATCTAAACTAAAAAAACAAAAATCAGAAATCCCAAGGACGCTTCCTCTTTGTGCTGACGTAGTCGTTGATCACTCTTTCCTCCACGAGCCGCCTGGTGAGCTTCAAAATCTTCCTTTCTTGTTCATGGTACTTTTCCTGATAAGTATCCCTCTCCTCTTTCAACTGAATCCAGGATCTCTGCAATGCCCCAGGATCAGTGGGCATGTAAGGATAAAGGACTGTGTAAGGAATTCCTTCTTCATTGGCGGGCTCCACAATAACTGGAAACACAGCTTCATAAGGCATCCCAAGCTTCTGGGCACGAGCTCGGACCCACTAGAGATAACGCTGCATAGGGAGAGAAGTCTTTGGTTCCAGCTCTTGGGGGTCAGATCTGTTCACCATGCCCCAAGCTCGTATAAACCTCCGGCGGTGCTCGTCAAAGTCTTCCTTGTAGTCAAATGCAATATCCTCAAGAAGTAGCTCATGAGGGCCGTCTCTCCGAGCACGACCAAATTATCGCAAATCTAGACAGGGATTGTAGGTTATACCCCCTCTGATTCCAAGCAACGGGACATTAGGGTATCCCCCACAACGATCAATGACAGCAGTGTCTTCCATAATCTGGGAGCTCCAAAGAATGTTCGTATGGGCAAGTGACATTATCCTGTAAGACCATCCTAAACCTTCTTCATTCTTCAACACAGACTTGGGGAGGTGCGAATTAAACCACCTCGACAACAGCGGCATGTAACACATGAGAGTTCCTTTTCTTCGCACAGTATGAGTGTAGAGGGCATGCAAGATATCACCCAGTAAAGTAGGCACAGGATTGCGAGAAAGGAATATTTTAACTTCATTCACATCCACGAAGGAATCCGGATTCGGGAAGAGAACCAAACTGTAGATAAGGAGAGCCAAGATATCTTCGAAAGCATGAAAATCCAAATTATCCCAGAACAGCTGAGCCTGGTCCATCAGAAATTTGGCTAAGAAACCTTCGACCCCACTTCACGTCTCCCAATTGGATACTACATCAACCTGTTTTAGATGCAGAGCTGAGGCAATGTCTTCCGGTCTAGGAGTCTCTTCCATACTTGTGAAAGGCACCTGCTCTAGGATGGATATACCCAATAAGTGAGAGAACTCTTCCTAAGTGGGAACCAACTGGTAATATGGAAAGGTGAAGCAATCATGCACAGGATCGAAGAACTGGAAAAGTACACTCATCATCTGCTCATCAAGCTTTGAGGTAACCAGGCTAAGAAGTTGACCGTGCCTCTTAATGAACATAGAAGTCTTAGACACTCTTGAGGCTAACTCTTTAAGTTGAGCAGGTATTTGCACAAAGTTAACTCGGATGGTATTTCTGCGCATGAAAGCCATAATCTGCAAAACAGAACAAAGATAAATTCCCTTGGTCTTTGAAATGGTTAGTATAATGAAGTATGCATGCTATGTTATGATGCATGATGTCATGATAAAAACAAACAACAGGTATAGCAGATAACAGGCATGGCAAAGGCAAATAAGTCACACAAAAACCCTTAAGGTTAAGGCTTGCATGGGGTCAAAGGTATTACCCTCTTGAAGTTCAGTTGGTTTCAACCTGTCCTAGAAAAAGTAACCGGGTTCTAGAGGTTCTCAATATCACTGACCATCCTCCATCGGTCATGGTTTCAGCTCACGCAATCTTTTCTTGCAGCCGGAACTATCTCGAGAGTATGGTCTCAATGAGTGTAGCATCGAGTATCAACCAGTTCTCAGCTTTACACCGAGGCCGGCTATCTCACTACTTTCTAATGGCCAAGTTGGTCGATTGAGGGTTCTAAGGTCAGTTGATGCTTAACGACACATGTAGCGGCCTCGTATTCTCCTTGTTTCTCTGTATGGGATACCGGTACCAACCAATATGCCACATCAATGTAGCTACTACTTCAACCGTATCGGTCTACACCGTACAGTTCCCTCACAGTTTATTGCTACTTACCTAAAAGGTGTCCCCAGATCTGGGCTAGGATCTATAGTAACTCCCAATACAAAACCCTTAAAAGTAAAGCAACCAAAACAAACAAGAGAAGCAATTTATGATGAAATAAATCCTAAGGTATACCCCACATATCTCTCTTCCCCAGCAGAGTCGCCAGTTTTGTGATACGGTGGCAGAATCGACTGTTTTGGAAAATACTGGTTTACGTTTTGCGTTTGTATTCACAAAATGTCACGGTAAGCAAGAGTCACCACCGACTTTTATTTTATCCAACTGGAAAGGAAAAACAACACAGAAAAATTCCTTTCTCGAGATTTTGAGTACGGGGGGTAGATTATAGAAAGGGAATGTATTAGCACCCTTTCTATCTATGGTTTTCCATGGGCTCTTAGGTATTTGCTCATATTTTAAAAAAAATTCTTGTGTGTGTTTGTTTTGAAAAGTTTTGTTCAACTTCGTTTTAACCCTTGCTTCTGTCCTCAAGAGTGTTACGAAGTTGTTTTTGAAAACTTTGTTTGAAGAGTGCTTGGTGTCAAAAAAGTTTGTTTTGAGCAAGTACCTACTAGCATGTACCTACTCGAAAAAGGATTGTTTCTATTCTTGTTTCCTTTAGACAATGCTATCCCACTATTGAGAAACAGGAAGCACCATCGTTGGAGTTATAAGGGTCAATTCGTAAGGGACGTGCGATCACTAAAGCAATGTTAGGACGTCTTAGTAATAACCCTAGAGTCTTAAGATCATATTCGAGGCAACATTTTCGAGGCAACATTTCCGAGGCAACATTTCTGAACGGGACATTTGATCTTTGTTTAGACAGGAGGGTAACCACTAAGACACCCTATACTTAATGATCGTTTACCGAAGGCAACCGAAGTGAGAGTATACCCTAAGAGTGCACATGTGCGAGTGATTTGATTTCAGTTATTATCTTTGCACATTAGGGTTTTCTAGCCATTTTTAAATTATCATGCAATCTTGTCATACAATCCTATTAACATACATCTAACAGTTAATATTTGCGAGAAATAAAACCTACGCTATTACAAGGCTTCGGGGTAGGGATTAATTACATAGCCAAAGACCCGTAAAACGATAAAACAAAAACCCTAAATTAAACTATTACATACTGTAAGCAGTTACGTTAATATTGCAAAAATGATAAACGTGCGCGATGAATCGAATGAAAAGAATAATTAGGGTTTTGACCCCAACTAAGCCTAATTAAAAGGAAAATCGTTTTTTTTTGTGTTGCTTTGATTATTTTGAGAAAATAAAGTTTAATTGAATAAACAAGAAAAAACCTAATTTCTAATTAATTTAAATTTAAGAAAAATAATTAAATCACCCTATTTTTGTATTTTTTATTTGAGAAAGAAATAAAAATTAAGTCACAAGTCTAACCCTAATTTTTTTCTAATTGATTTTAATTACAAAAAGGTTAGAATTACCCTAAATTTAAATTTAAACTAATATTAAATTGAATTTGATAAAATAAAATAAAACCTAATTCTAAATTTGTGAAATTTGATTTTATGATTTTTTGTGAAAAAAGAAAAAATTAAATAAATAAAAGAATATTAAAGAAAAGAAAGACTGGGTTTGGTAGCTTTCGGCAAAAAGGGGGTGTTGTTGGAAATTCTTGGCCCAACAATGCTCTAGGCCCGTTTGACTTTCCAAATCCTATGTGCTTGCTTGACTGGGGCGTGTTATGTACCTTCAAGGGATGGCCTTGGATCTGTAGTGTTGATGGATGGAATGATCAGACATGGGTGGTACATGATGAGTCCTTTGCCATGTGGTACACCGAATCATCCTAAAAATATTAAGAAAATAAAATGCACATGCCTGGGATCGAACCCAGGACGTGTGCATCAAAGACCAATGGCTCTACCACTTGTGCTGGCTTGTTTAGTTGTAACAATAATTAACAACAAATATAATATACTAAAACAAATGGCTAAACTCAAAAATGTGCAAAATTTAAAACTGGCCATTCACCACCTGCCACGCCCTCATCTTCCTCGTGGCTTCTGTCGTTTTAGATCACATACTTTTACCTACAGACACTGGGCGTAGGTACAACCCTTGTCCACTCCAAAATCTTGTGCAAGCATGATAAATCACAATCAATGGTACCAATCCACTCGTTGCAACCTCACGAGCATCATGGTACCATTATTAATGGCCAATTTTTCCTGTATGCAAAACCCCTAAAAATGGAGCATGAACCCTATCCATGGAAACTTGATATATAGTCAACAAAAATGTAATTAATCATAACTATTAGCTTGAAAATAACTCAAGGATCAAGAATATGCTAATAAATCATGTTAAAGATGCCAGAATGAAGATATGCGAATTCAAGAAAAGAGATGAACCGCGTGACTCTTACAGCGCGATTCTGAGTGTGAGGAGGCTTGATAGCAATTGAATCTTGATCCTGGGGAGTCCAGCAATCGATTGGGATGACTAGAATGCCTTGAAGTGATCTGAAAAGTAGAAATCAGTTTGCCACTTTTCTTGAATTTTTTGAAACTTATTTTCTCTCTTACACGCCTCCAACCACATTCTTTTTGATCTGAACGTGTTCCTTATGTATCCAAGAATGAATTAGGGTTTCCATTTGTTTCAAATCTTCTCCAATTATGAATATTGATTCATGATTTGATCATTGTACAAAATCTTTCCAAATCAAGCAAAATGCAATCTTTTTATATCCATATGAGCCTTGCACGATTTTATCTCACTTCCAGTTGTGTAATGAACCTAAACATGCATAAAATCTCAAGATTTAATTAGCTTTTGATATTTTCATTATTTTATTTTGATTTTATTTGATTTAAATGAAATAAAATCAAAATAAATGACAAAAATAAAAGAATGACAAGTGGAAGGGCTCATGGGTCGGTGGTCTCATTACAAACTCAGTGCAAGCATAAAAAGTTGGGCCCATTTGACAAAAAATGCAATTTTGGACATATTTGAGTTTTGGCAATTTTGCAAAAAAGGTCAACTTGGCCAATGCATAACTCTCTCAATTTTAACCCTAGAGAGGTTTTATTAGACTTTTTAGAAAGCTTAGGATGTATTCTAAGCAAACTTTTTGGTCTAATCTCAATTGAGTCTTCCATGTTCATGTATGAAGCTTTGACCCAAAAGGTGTTTTTGTTGACTTTCCAAAATGACCTATAATGTCCAAATTCATATCTTCTTGTGAGTGCATATTTTGAACTTGGGAGATAAATATTAATTGTAGGGAATTTCATCCTCTTCAAAATGAGTATTGGATGGGTCATTTTTGATAAAGTATAAGAAAGTTATGCTTGGTCAAAGTTGAGTTGACTTTTCCTATAAAACCCTAATTTAGCAACTTTTGGGTTTTGATGAATTGTGAGAAATCCTTGAGGAATCATGATCAACCCTTCATCAAATGATGAATAATACTTCAAAATGAGAATGTTGACCAAAAATCTTGAAGTTTGACTGTATGTGAGCCACATTGACTTTTGACCTAGCACAGTCGATTTTCAGGCCTTTGAGCATTTAACTGAGCAAACTTGCTCTGCAAGGTTTGAAACTTGACTGGATGATCTTGAGAACATATTAGGACAATGGTGAGCATTTGGGATCCTTTGGACTCAAACATCTTGATGCAAACTGAAACCCTAATTTGGGGTAGACTGCCTTAGGAGAGAGTTTGTCTGGTCAACCTTTTGACTTCCATGAGCAATTTGAGGACCTCACTTGAAATGTATTGACAAATATGGGAGGGAAAATTTTGGGGTACAACACCCATGCATCTTTAGCTATTTCACATGTGTTCACTAATATGAAAATGTTCTTGTCAATTCCATTGAATATAGAATTCAAGGCTTTAGAATTTCCAAGAGCAATTTCATCTTCTTCTTTAGACTAATCTTCTTCTGGTTTTAACTCAGAAGTAGATTCTCCATTTTCTCCCAATTTGATAGGGTGTTTCTGTCCTTTTAAGATATCTTTCCTAGCTCTGTTGTCCAGAGACTTTAAAAAGGACATCATATGTGGTTTCCAATAGTCATAATTACTTCCATCCAGAATGGATGGTCTGTTCACAAATCATCCTTCCTTGTCCATAGTACCAGAAATCATCTTCCCTGAATCTCACCCAGATATAGAGCAAGATGCCTGCTCTGATACCAATTGAAATTATGGTATCAGATATGTGATGTCGAAGGAGATGTCACGACACAAGTATCTTAGGACAATGTAAAGTGCAACAATAATAAAAAGCAGTAAAAGCACAAAGGATTGTTAACCCAGTTTAGTGTACAACAACACCTACTATGAGGGCTACCAAGCCAGGGACAAGTCCACTAAATAGTATCAATTCATAGACCCTCAATAAACAACCAGTTTATGATCTAATCACTTAATCACTACTCGTGTTATAATTCTACCTAAGACACACCTAAGTATGAGGCCCTCCTCAAATCCCTTCAACCACTTTCAGTGAAGAACAATAAAAATATTAAGTTTTAAAGACTTCAATCATTCAATACTTAAAAGCTTATGAATGATCCACAATTAACAACTCAAAATAACAAGTAAAGTATTAAACCAATACTAGAGTGTATGACAATTGAAATACTTAGACTTCTAAAACAGAAGGAATGTATTCTTCTTCAAAAGTTATAGATCAATGAATAAGGAAACAAATCCTTATAAAGGCGCAACAGTGGGCTTGGGCTGAAAAACAAATATTCCAATCTTTTGAATATTTCCATGAAAACAGGCCAAGATATAATCCACAAGGATAATTCAAATATAAAAATATTCCTCCATATTTTCGCAAGCTATGAGTTACAAATCCTGAATATTGGAGCGCATAAAAACATGAAACAGAAAACTTAAACAAATGTGTAGTTGCGTTCAGTTCAGGAGGCAGATGTCAAGACATCTGCTTTGACATCATTCAAAACAGTTTGCTTCAAATGGCAATACATTTAGCAAAACATTATCAAGACATTGTTTTACCAAAACTGCTGCCAACAAACACTTACAAGCATAATCTATGGAATACATATATCAGAGTACACAAGTACGATGTCACATCTTTCAAAATTCATAAAGTCTCAAGTCACTTTATTACTCCATTTATTCAAAATAATCGATTCAACAACGAAATAATCAATTTAGTTCATTTCCATGGCATTGAAGCCTCAACAGTAACAAAAACTGCAAACCATGTGGTCCAGCATCAGTATAAAAGTAAGATATGTAACAAAAGAAATAATGCAAAAAAATAACAAATTCCCAATAATCCTGTGTTACGTATCAGAGCAACTCCTAAGACTCGATCAGGTAACACTCTCTCCAAGCACTACTCAGGTACCTGGTTATTTGTACTCCCCAGGGAGCACATACACAACAACACAAAAGGGGTGAGAATTACATTCAATAAATATATGGTGAATATCACACGCTAAGAAGTAGTAATTCACACAATTCATACATCACACAATACTTTGCAACACATTCCATCATTCACATAATATATCATTAACTCAAAATAATGCAATGCAATGAGATCGACTTCAACTCAATGCATGTGATACCATCAAGGTATAAGCCCCCAACATAATGTCAAATTTGGGCAACAACAGGGCATAAGCCATCAACATAACGCCATTACAAGCCAACAACAGGGCATGAGCCCTCACCAATGAAATGTATACATTATCAACATGTAACAACACAAATATGTGACAATAAGGCACAAGCCTTCTACATTTTCCAATAAGGCCACCACATCATTATCATCATGAGTATAAATAAGTAATTCATACAAAGTCCCATGGTTTAATCCAAATTTCAATTACTACTACTCTTCCTACGTTTACCTAAGTTATACTAGTCATGAAGAATCAAGTTAAACTGCACTACACACGAAAACTGGAAAGAAATTGCAAAAACTGAAATTTTTGCACCTCGGCCTGCTCATAGTCATATGACCATGTCCCATACGTATATGGCTCCTTTCTCCTCCCATCCATACGCATATCGTATGCATTCCGCTCCACCACTAAGGTCCCGTACGGGTACCATGCGTGTTTGACCAGAGACGTTTTTCTCCTTAAAATCATCCCAAACTTCCCATACGCGTACGACCATCCCATACGTGTTTGGCCTCCTCTTAATACGTGTATCATATGCTTACCGGAAGAAGGCCATGCTGGCACTGGAGACAAGGCGTGTCCCATGCGTGGATGGCCCCTGGGAACGCCCCCCATACGTGTACCATATGTGTATGGCTAGTCAGCTACATCAAAACTTCTATTATCGCACCAGAATGATTTCCACTTGGTTTGAGCATTTCAGCCTCTTATTTTGGGTCCAAAATAGTGTTTTTACACATAATAATTCATATACTTTATCTAATTTTGTTACTCTACTATTCTAAAACAATTTCTACTTCTAATTCTCTAATTTTTGTCATATTCCTAGATCTACAATTTCCAGGTTTGGGATTTCAAGAATAACACAACAACAGTAAAATCAACAAAAGTAACACATTCATGGCTTCATGGGATTCATGAATTTCACATACAATCACATAGAAACAATACAAAATCAAATAAAGAAGAACATTCATCAATTATTCATGAAACCTAAAGAGGGAAAGGAACCCTCACTACCCTCTCATGCTATAATCACCATTTAGAGAACCCATTCACCCCTCTTACCTTAATTTGCAACCTTGATTCTTCAATAATGGAGGAATCTCTCTTGCCCTAGTTTTTTCCTTCTCCTCTCTTCTCTGTTTCTACGTGACAATAATTTTCCCCAATTGTTCTAACCCTCTCCTAATTATATTTTATTATTACTAATACTAAATAATAATAATAATAATATTAATAATAATATTAATAATAACTATAATATTAATAATAACAGTATTGTCCTTCAATTTCCATTATTATCAATATTTCGCCATATGCTAAGCTTATCCTAATTATTAAATTAAAACTAAGCTCTCACATACCCTTAGTTATACCAAAATAATTTAAATTCAACAAATAATGACTGAATATTTTAATGGGGCGTTACAACTCTTCCCCATTTAGAATATTTTTGTCCTCAAAAATTCCCTGATGCGAACAACTCCAGATAAGACTCCCACGTCCTGCTTTCTAATTCCCATGTCATACTTTCTCCGGCTGCTCCTCTCCAAACTACTTTGACAAGAGGAATTTATTTCCCCCCCCCCCCCCCCCAACTTCTTCATTTCACGATATTTGATCCTCAGTGGTAAGGTCTCTACCGTAAGGTTATCCCTTACTTGTATGTCATCAATCAAAATTACATAAGACAGATCCGACGTATACTTCCGAAGTTGCGACACATGAAACACATCATGAAAATTCGAAAGGTTGGATGGTAAGGCCACCCTATAAGCAACATTCCCCACTTTTTCTGAAATTTGATACATCTTGGTAGCCACCAGATGGATACTCAAACTACTTCACAAAGTCCATCGATATATTGTCCCACTTTTATTCTGGAAAGTCTAACGGTTCCAACAATCCCACAAGTTTCTGATGTTGGATTTTCGACTTATGACAAGTCAAACATGAATACACAAACCCTGCTACATCTTGTTTTAACCCGGACCACTAAAATAACTTCTTCAAGTCTTGGTACATCTTGGTAGCTGCCAGATGGATACTCAAACTACTTCTATGACTTTCTTCTAGAATCATTTTTCTCATCTCCACATTATCGGGGATATAAATCGTGTCGTGAAATCTCAATACACCTTGGGCATCTACTTTAAATTCACTATCCTCGGGCTGGTTACTCCCAACCATCAAGTCTACCAACTTCACATCTAACTTCTGAGCCTTTTTAATACTATCCAACAAATCATTGTTAATATTCAACATCCCCAACATCACACTTTGTGGTGTCACTTCACATACTAAACTCATGTATTTAAATTTCTCAATCAACTCTAATTCTATGACCATCATAGCTGACATATGTAACGTTTTCCTACTTAAAGCACCCACTACAATGTTAACTTTATGAGGATGATAGTTTAAGGAAAAGTCATAATCTTTCAACAGTTCTAACCACTTGCGCTGCCTCATATTCAATTCCTTCTGATCAAACAAATAATTTAAGCTTTTATGATCACTAAACACTTCAAATCTGGAACCATAAAGGTAATTCTTCCAAATATTTAGTACAAACACCATTGCAGCTAATTCAAGATCGTGAGTAGTATAATTCCTTTCATGAATCCTCAATTGCCTTGACGCATAGGCCACTACTTTATCATTTTGCATGAGCACACCACCTAAACCCAATTTATAAGCATCACAATACACAACAAATGATTCGTCAGGATTAGGTAATATCAAAATTGGAGTTGTCAGCAATCTCTTCTTTAGCTCGGTAAGCCTTTCTTCACACTGGATATCCCATACAAATGCTTTACCTTTACAAGTCAATTGAGTCAACGAAAGTGCCAACTTAGAAAAGCCTTCAATGAATCTTCTATAATAACCAGCCAATCCCAAAAAGCTTCTAATCTCAGTAACTCACTTGGGAGTTTCCCACTGTAATACTACATTTACCTTGGACGGGTCTATAGTAATTCCACAACCTGAAATAACATGACCAAGAAAACTAACTTTCTCTAACCAAAAATCGCACTTTGTCAACTTCGCATATAGCTTCTTCTCTTTTAACACTTGTAATACAATTCGTAGATGCTCAATATGCTCTTCTTCTGATTTGGAATATATTAAGATATCGTCAATGCATACTACCATAAGTCTATCTAAATAAGTGCGAATGATACGGTTCATATACTCCATAAACAATCTCGGTGCGTTAGTAACACCGAAAGACATCACTGAATATTCATAATGTCCATACTGAGTTCTGAAAGCCATCTTCTGAATGTCCTAATCCTTTACTCGAATTTGGTGATAACCCTATCTTAAATCAATCTTGTTAACACACACGCACCTACTAATTGATCCATCAAGTCGTATATTCTTGGAAGTGGATACTTGTTTTTGATTGTCACTTTATTCAACTGTTGATAATCAATGCACGGTCTCATACTGCCATATTTCTTCTTTACAAGCAATATCGGAGCTCCCCAAGGCGATACACTTGGTCTAACAAATTTCTTCTCAAGTAAGTCTTCTATTTGTTTCTTAAATACTGCTAATTCAAATGCTGACATTCGATAGGGTGCCATAGAAACAAGTTTTGTACCCGGAACAAGATCAATAGAAAACTCTACTTCTCTCTCTGGAGGCACATTTGTAATATCATTGGGAAAACTTTAGGAAATTCACATACTACCTGCAACTCATAAATATCATCCTAATTCTCAACATATAAAGATGCCATTAATGAAAACACATGAGCTTTATCTTGCATTAATTCATTAAATTATCTATCAGATAAGAATTCAGTTCCCCCTTCCTTATCAGAAGTGGAAAACCACACCGATTTGTTGTAACAGTTTATATGAACGTAATTGTATTCCAACCAGTTCATGCCTAGAGTCACTTCCAAACCACTCAATGGTAAACAAATTAAATCAACAGAAAAGTCTCTATCGAAGATGAACAAAGGAAACTTTAAACATATAAGAGAAGTAGTCACTGATCCCTTAGCTGGAGTTTCAACAACCATCTCTCCATTCATAGAAGATAACACAAGACCCAACTTTTTCACACAGTCAGTAATAATAAAATAATGAGTTGCACCAGTATCAATAATAGTAATTAGAGGAGTACTGTTAATGAAGAAAATACCTCTGGTCGAACAGACTCCACTGGATGTCTGAGTTTCGGCTAAAGCAAAAACTTTCCCACCGGCTTAAGCTTTCTTCAGTTTCTGGCACCGAGTACTGATGTGTCCTTCCTCATCACAATTGAAACATATCACTGCCATGTGTCTACAATCAACTACCTCATGCTCTGTCTTACCACAATGAAAACACCTATTCACTTATCTAGTACATGAATTACTTTGATGACCTGGCTTTCCACATCTGTAACACAGGATGTCAGTAGGAGAACCTCCCCATTGGTTCTCCTACCATCAGCAACCCTCTGTTTGCCTGTCATTTGGAGCATTGTAAGGCTTCCCATGATTATTTTGTTTCCTTCCTCTCCTTTCAGTTATGGTTTTGTAGTGGGCCTTACTATCCTCTTCATAAATTCTGTATCTATTCACCAAATCCGGAAATTTATGGATCCACTGATACCCAATTGCCTTCTTGATTTCTGTGTGCAACCCATTTTCAAAATTGATTCACTTTGAAAATTTAGCATCCACCTTGCTGTAATGAGGATAATAGTTCGTGAATTCCACGAACTTGGCAGCATATTCAGTCAACGATGATTCTCCCTATTTTAGTTCTAGAATTTCAATTTCTTTCTTCCCGCAGACAACTTCTGGGTAATACTTCACTAGGAACTCCCTACGAAACACAACCCAAGTAATAACCTCACATGCATCGTCCAATCTTTTATGAGTGGAAACCCACCAGTCATCAACCTCTCCCATAAGCATATACGTACCAAAATGCACTTTTGTGCCTCAGAACAGTCCATAATCTGAAAGATCCTTTCAATTTCTTTGAGCCACTCCTGTGCTCCTTTGGGATCATGCTTACCTTTGAACGTAGGTGGATGGTTCCTCTGGAACATCTCCAAAACATGAGATTCATCGACCTCGCCAATAATAGGCTGATGTTGCACAACCTAAGCCAACTCCTGCAAAGCAACAACAAGTGCAATATTGTTTCTTCCAGCCATTACTCTATTTAACATCATAAGATCAACCAAGGGTTAGAAATAAACACATTAAAAGTATTCAACTGTCATACTATACTACTGACTCAACAACCTAGCTGGATAGGCCGACCTACTTTGATACCAATTGTAACACCCCACTTTCCCATAATAATAATTATACCATAATCTACGAAATACATATATTAGAGTACATAAGTAGGATGTAACATCTTTCAAAATTCATAAAGTCTCGAGTCACTTTATTACTCCATTTATTCAAAATAATTGATTCGGCAACAGAATAATCAATTTAGTTCATTTCTATGACATTGAAGCCTCAATAGTAATAAAACTCCATAACATGTGATCCAACATCAGTATAAAAGTAAGATACGTAACAAATGAAATAATGCAAAAAAATAACAAATACCCAATAATCCCATGTTACGTATCAGAGTGACTCCTAAGACTCGATCAGGTAACACTCTCTCCAAGCACTACTCGGTACCTGGTTATCTGTACTCCTCGGGGAGCACCGACACAACAACACAAAAGGGGTAAGAATTACATTTAATAAATATACGGTGAATATCACATGCTAAGGAGTAGTAATTCACACATCACACAATACTTTTCAACACATTCCATGATTCACATAATACATCATCAACTCAAAATAATGCAATCCAATGAGACCGACCTCAACTCAATGCATGTGGTACCATCAGGGTATAAGCCCCCAACATATTTCCAAATTTGGGAAACAATACGGCATAATCCCTCAACATAACACCATTACAGGCCAACAACTGGACTTGGGCCCTCACCAGTGAAATGTATGCATTGTCAACATGAAACAACGCAACTATGTGACAACAAGGCATAAGCCTTCTACATTTGCCAAAAGGCCACCATATCATTATCATCATGAATATAAATAAGTAATTTATACAAAGTCCCATGGTTTAATCCCAATTTCCATTACTAATACTCTCCCTATGTTTACCTAAGTCATACTAGTCATTAAGAATCAAGCGAAACTGCACTACACGTGAAAACGGGAAAGAGATTGCGAAAATGAGAATTTATGCACCTCGGCCTACTCATACGCGTATGACCCTATCCCATAAAGGTATGGATCCTTTCACTTCCCATCCATATGCGTATCATACGCGTTTTTCTCCAGCAATCAGGTCGCGTACGCGTACCATACACATTTAACCAGAGACATTTTTCTTCTCAAAATCCTCCCAAACTTCCCATACGTGTACGACTATCCCATACGCGTTATACCTTTTCTTCATACCTGTACCGAAAGAAGGCCGTGCTGAAACCGGGGCTAGGGCATGTTCGATGTGTGGATGGTCCATAGGAACGTCCCCCATACGCGTACCATACGCGTATGGCCAGTCTGCTACATCATAATTTCTGCTATCACACCAGAATGATTTCCACTCATTTTGATCACTTTCAATCTCTTATTTTGGGTCCAAAATAGTGTTTTTACAAATAATAATTCATAGTCTTCATCTAATTTTTTTACTCTACTAATCTACAACTACTTCTACTTTTAATTCTCTAAATTTCGTCATATTCCTAGATCTACAATTTTCCAGGTTTGCGATTTCATGGATAACACAACAACAATAAAATCAACAACAATAACAAATTAATGTTATCATGGGATTCATAAATTTCACATAAAATCACATAAAAACACATAAAATCAAATAAAGAAGAACATTCATCAATTATTCATCAAACCTAAAAAAGGAAAGAAACCCTCACTATCCTCTCATGATATAATCACTATTTAGAGATTTCATTCACCCCCTAACCTTAATTTTTATCCTTGATTCTTCAACAATGGAGGAATCTCTCTGGCCCTAGTTTTTCCCTTCTCTTCTCTTCTCTGTTTCTACGTGACATTATTTTTTCCCAATTGTTCGAACTCTCTCCTAATTATATTTTATTATTACTAATACTAACTAATAATAATAATATTAATAATAATATTAATAATAAATATAAAAATATAATATTAATAATAATAATAATATTGTCCTTCAATTTCTATTATTATCAATATTTCACCATATGTTAAGTTTATCCTAATTATTAAGTTAAAACTAAGCTCTCACATACCCTTAGTTATGCCAACATAATTTAAATTCAACAAATAATGACGAATATTTAAATGGGGTGTTACACTAGTGGGGGATGTAGGTTGGGACAGTGGTGCAGATGATAGGGAGGTATCAGGTGTAGTTGTGGAGGGGGATGAGGACGTTGTGGCAGTGGAGGAGGTTTGTGAGGAATGATGTGGTCCGGTGGGTGATATAGACTGGTGTCATGTACGTGATGGTTATTGGTAAGATGTTGCTAGGTGGGATTTTTCCATTGATGTATAATATATGTGTGAATGTTATAAGTAAATAAATCATATATAGGGAGAGGTGTGGAAGGCATGTGGGCAAAAGGAAAATGTGTCTCATCAAAGATGACATGCCGTGAAATGATGATCTTTGTGTGAAAAATCAAAACATTTCTAACCTCTCTGATTAGTAGGATACCCTAATGTAGCGGTAGAAATGTTGATACTAAACCATTGGATTGACCTGACTTGCACAAATCAAATAAAAATCACCACAGTGCTTTATTGTTTCCAAAAGAATGGGAAAAGAGTGAATAACCCAAAAAAGGGGGGAAAGAATCTATGTTCGGGGGTTTCTTATGCAAAGGAAAGGTGTTATACCCAAAAATTTGTCCTCTCAATTCTCAAGGCTTTTCTTACAAGGATTTTCAAGGTTCAAGCTTGAACAAGTGCATTGGGATTTTCCAATACCAAAATTAAAAAGAAACTGTCAAAAAGGGAGAAAACAGATAAAAATAACATTTTGACAAATTTGGAGGAAAACAGGTCTCCTTCGATTCAGCACCCTTTGATTGACTCTTGGCCTCCTTCGAATGCAAGTTTAGGTACATCCTTCATTTGGATTTGAAACCTCCTTCGAATCCACTTGCACCAAGGGCCTCTTGTATACTTTGCCTCTCACAAGTTTCGTTTGAGCCAAGAGATATCTTCATACAAGATTTGACTAAGTTCTTGCTTCCCTTGAAGGAACACCCTTCGACTCAGAAGCCAGGAACTTCCCTCACACTAAAAGGAAATGACTCCCTTTAGGTTTGTTTCGATCCACATGCTTCGATTGGGCAACATGCTTCCTTCGAACACGAGCTTTCGAATGGGCAATATGTTTGTTTCGATCCAAGCTTCGAATGGGCATTAGCTTCCTTCGAGTAAGCTTGTTTCGACCACAAGCTTCGACTGAGGCAAAGGCTTCCTTCGAAAAAGGTGTGCTTCATTCTCATTCTTGCATTCGAATCAAGACCAAATCTCATTTGCGAGGCTATGTTGCTTCCGAATCTTTACATAATCAGAGGCTTGTACAAGGGTTTTAAACTTTTTCTTTTGGATAATAATATCCTTGGTTACAGGCTACATATCCTTTCTTTTCATAGAAAGTACTTTTATCACAAAAGCAACTTTTCACTAGAATTTCGTCTGAACGAAAAGCAGGGCCAAAGGCACAAGTCTAGTCAACTGCCAACAAGCCCCCCACTTATACCTTTTATGTTACCTATTATTTTATTGTTTTGCAAGGATGGCTACTTAAAATATGTCCATTATTTTCTCTATAAATAGAGGAATATTTGCAAAGTAAAGAGAGGATCTTTGGACCAGAGGAACGAATCCCCCAAATTTTCTCAAACACAACAAAACTCTCAAGTTCATCAACACATGAGAAAATCACAAAAAACCCAGAATCACATTCATCTCCTTCAATTCTGAAGAACAACCACACTTCAGTCTCCTTCGAATCAGAGAAGCATCACACTTGCTTTTTCTCTTCCTTCGAATCTAGCGTTCCAAGCACAGCTATTGACCCCCTCTTTCGAATCCAGCATCCTGGGCCTCCACTCAAGGTCCCACATCCATTCAAGGCCTGAAGCAAGGTAAGTTATTCTTACCTTTGAACTTTTTGTTTCATGGCATAGTAATTTTCCCTTTTGTTTGAAACATGTACATACCATTGTTCCTTTCGTTTCCACCATTTTAACATATTTTTCAGAGCTAACCCTTTCGTTTTGCTTTCTGTTTACCTGAACTTGTTTTAACTATTAAACTGTTTACAAAAATACTAGCATGAACTCAGACCATGTTTCCATTTAATGCTTTAAAAGAAAGAAACAGGAAACAGGAAATAGGAAACAAAGCTTATGGCTTCTACCCTCTTTCTCCAGGTCAAGCGAAAGAGACAACTAGGAGGCAAACCATGTTGACTTCCAGGCCCAGACGAAAAGCATGCCTTCAATGATTCCAGGCTCAGTCAAAAGGCATTCCCTCACTGCTTTCAACCTCCAGTCGAAGAAGGAAACAAGGCAGAACTAGAAGGCTTCACCATACACTAGTGCCAGCCCCCAATTGAAGGCCATGACCTTACTGGTGCTAGCCCCAATCGAAGGAGGCAACAAAATGCAAATCGAAGGGTGCTCCTGCCTGAATCGAAGGAGCTCTTTTTTACTTCTTTTTATCTTATTTTTTCCTTTACATTTCTATGCACTTCAATATGGTTGTAATTGTGTAGGATTTATTTTTTGCACTTTTTATTACTTATGTACAAATGCTAGTAATTAGGTGTGTATGGAAAAATAAAAACAACAAGTAGACAACCCCTAATCAAAGACAAAATGCATAAAAATCAAACACACCATTCACACATGCACCCTTAGGGTAATTCCACTTGTTGCCTCAGAAATATAGTCATGTCCCTCGAACATGGGTGTTTTAGCAAAGACCCTCGATAAAAGATCGTAGTCCCTCGACGACCCTCGATGTTTCCTTCGGTAAATGATCTAGTCCCTAAACGACATTGCTAAAACGTCCCATATGTTTCCTTCTATGACTATATAAATGTCCCACGCCCGTCCCTTCACATCCAATGATGGGGCTTCTTACCAAATCAATGGTAAGATAACAACATCTAAAGGAGGAGGAAAAGAACATTTAAGACCTTTTGAGTAGGTAGGTTTCTCCTATTTGCTCGCTTACTCACAATAAAAACATTTGATACACCAACACTTTCACTTTGAAACATTTTCAAAAGACAAAACACTTTGTACGCGTTCTTATAGAAACGAGAACCATTACAAAGACACCTTTTCAAAATTACTTTCAAAACCCACACCACAAGCACATTTTCAAACAAAAAGCAAGTGATCTAGCAAGCAACTAAGAGCCCGTAGATAACTACGGATGAAAAGGGTGTTAATACCTTCCCTTTTCATAACCTACCCCCCGAACTCAAGAAAATAATCTCAAAGGTATTTCCTGTGCTTTTTCACCTTTCCTTTTGGATAAAAGAAAAGTCGGTGGTGACTCTTGCTAACCGCAACATTTACGATAAAATGCAAAACACCCAAGTCAGTTCTTCCACCATTTCAAAGAACTGGCGACTCTACTGGGGAGTTATTTTAAAAGTGGGGTTACCTTAGGGCTAGATCACATTTACTTGCCTTCATTGTTTGATTTGTTTGATTTACATTTTGGTTCTTTGTCTGGGTTTGAATCCTCTACCCGGATTTGGGATACCTTATAGTTAAGTAGCAATTCATTGTGGAAACTGTGCGGGGTATACCGACATGGTCTAAGCAATAGCTACGTTAGTGCGACATATTTGTGGGTACCGGTAGCCCTTGAGTTAATCGAGGAGAATACGGGGCCGCTGAGTGATGTCATGAAGTACTAATAAACTTTTAGAAACTTTACTTGACCAACTTGGCCTTTAGGACGTAGTGAGATGACCGGCTTTGGTCCAATCCGAAGTTGGTAGATACTCAATACTATACTCATTGAGGTTTGGTTTTTTGGGATATTTTGGTCGCCATTAAAGAGGCTTGCGCTGAAACAATGCTCGAGGAAACAAACCAGTGATTTTGAGCTCCCTTAGAACCTGGTTACTAGGACAAGTTGAACCAACTAAACTTCAAGAAGGTACTTACCTACAAACTCCATGCAAGCCTAAACCTAAGGACTTATATGTTTTGTGTGTATATGATTATTTGTATATAAACTTGCTTACTTTGCATACTTGTACATAACATCATGACATCATACCATAGCATTTTCAATAACATTGAACTATAGAATTTCAAGGATCTCAAGGGTCTTTGATACAGGGTCACATTGAACTAGACGTCTATCAAGTGGCAAGAGGATTTATTTTCCTCTAACCAAGCATCGTCAAAGATCAAGTATAAAAACTTGAGTCAAAGGCTATAACCCACTCGACATGGTGAGCTTAATTCTCGTGGAAGGACATTCACCGATACAAAGTTCTCCAATCAAAGCTGTAAGTGACTACTAACATTTACCCCGCAAGATCCTTGAAAACATTTGCATGTCATATACGTCATTGCATAACAGGTAGTCTTTGGTACAGGTCTCTCATGTTCTCGCTGTTTATTTAAGCAATGTCTCTTCAACAAGACAACAAAGATCTTCAAACTCAAGAGTCTCAGTTCAGGGAAATGTTCCTTAACTTATCCAAGGGCAGGAAGAATTGAAAGCACTCCTCGCTGGAAATCTGACCAAGAAACATCCTGATAACAACAAGGATAACTGGGTTGAACAGCTGCAGGTTGAGATGGAAGCAATTAGAATCCAAATGCTGGGGCAGATGGCTCTTATCCAAAGCCTAGCCCGGGGACAAGAAGAGTTGAGGACCATTGTCAACAAGCTCCATCAAGACGGATGCAACCATATGAAACAAATAGTCGAGGTTGGGGACCAAGTCATTGGTCAACCTCCAAGAAGACAAGAGGTTAGGCCTTCTCAAATTGCTACTACCTCACGGGTCCAAAAATAACCTCTCCAACAGACTAAGAAACATGGTTTATTTCCCCAACAAACGATAGGGTTCCCTAACTTGAGGTGGCCTCTCAGACTACTACAAATAAAAGGACCACAACTCCTCTTTCTCAGTAGACTACTCTACAATCCCCAGCAAGTTATTGTAAAGCCTGGACCTGACCAAATATCAGTTCAACTTCGTCCATCAAGAGATAACTCCCGGTAGAGCAACGGACAACCGAGAATCCTAATCTCTTTTCCCCAAGCAGGAATCAATACTCTCCAACAGAGTATTCTCAAACAAAGTCGATATTCCTCAGCAGATTAAAACTTCCATCTATCACTCCCCAGTAGAAGTCGTCCAATTTCTCAAGATTCCCCAACAGGATCTTACAAGAAGTACACGACATTTCCCTTACAACAGAGTTTATTTCTCTAAAAGGAAATTCATCAACACTTCAACCTCATAACATGAAGACTTACACTCCGTATCCTCAGCAGAAATCAAGGATTTATTTTCCCCAATTCAACAGCAATGCAACAGATTAGCTCACACACACAACATCGCATCCATATGTCATGAACATTGATAACACGAATGCATATATCACAATCTCATTGTACCATGCATTTCATATATCATGACATTGCATACAACTAATGTTTTACCCTTTTCGGGATAAGATTAATCAATAGGCTATCATCAAGAAATTACAAAGGTCAGAGATTGATACCTAAGGCAAGCCAGGACAATTATCTACACGACCAACTGAAGCAATCTAGCACGGGTTCTTTATATTCAACCTTCAGATAAGCTCCAGATACGGATGCCATTCTGATACTCATTCAAGATTCAACCTTCAGATATAGTTCAGATACGCTTTAGACACAAATTCCGTTCTGATACTCATTCAGATTCAATCTATCAGATACAGTTCAGATACGCTCCAGACACGAATGCCATTCTAATACTCATTCAGATTTCCTTTTCAGATACAGTTCAGATACAATCCAGATACAAATGCCATTATGATACTCATTAAAGATTCAACCTTCAGATACAGTTCAGATACGCTCCAGACACAGATTCCATTCTGATACTCATTCAGATTCCTTCTCAGATACAGTTCAGATATGCTCTAGATACGAATGTCATTTTGATACACATTCAAGATTCAACTTTCAGATACAGTTCAGATACGCTCCAGACATGGATATCGTTCTGATACTCATAAGATTCAATCTCTCAGATACAGTTCAGATACTCTCCATATACGGATGTCATTCTGATACTCATTCAAGATTCAACCTTCAGATACAGTTCAGATACGCTCCAGACATGGATGTTGTTCTGATACTCATTCAGATTTAATCTCTCAGATACAGTTTAGATACGCTTCAGACACAGATGCCATTCTGATACTCATTCAGATTCCTTCACATATACAGTTCAGATACGCTCCAGAAACGGATGCCATTTTGATGCTCATTCAGATTCAATCTCTCAGATACAGTTCAGATACGCTCCAGACACGGATGCCATTCTGATACTCATTCAGATTTAGATTTCAGATACAGTTCAGATACACTCCAGAAATGGATGTCATTCTGATGCTCATTCAAATTCAGCTTCTCAGATACAATTTAGATACGCTCCAGACACGGATGCCATTTTGATACTCTTTCAGATTCCTTCTCAAATACAATTCAGATACGCTCTAGACACGAATGCCATTCTGATGCTTATTCAAATTCAACTCTCAGATATAGTTCAGATAGGCTCCAGACACGGATGCCATTCTGATACTCATTCAAATTCAGCTTTCAGATACAGTTCAGATACACTTCAGACACAGATGCCATTCTGATGCTCATTCAAATTCAGCTTCTCAGATACAGTTCAGATACGCTCCATACACGGATTCCATTCTTATACTCATTCAGATTCCTTCTCAGATACAATTCAGATACGCTCCAGACACGGATGCCATTCTGATGCTCATTCAAATTCAGCTTCTCAGATACAGTTCAGATATGCTCCAGACACGGATGCCATTCTGATACTCATTCAGATTTAGCTTTCAGATACGGTTCAGATACGCTCTAGACACGGATGACACTCTGATGCTCATTCAAATTCAGCTTCTCAGATACAAATAAGATACGCTCCAAACACGGATGCCATTCCGATACTCATTCAGATTCCTTCTCAGATACAATTCAAATACACTCCAGACACGGATGCCATTCTGATTCTCATTCAGATTCAATCTCTCAGATACAGTTCATATACGCTCTAGACACGGATGCCATTCTGATACAGTTCAGATATGCTTCAGACACGGACGCCATTTTGATGATCATTCAAATTCAGCTTCTCAAATACAGTTTAGATACGCTCCAGACACGGATGCCATTCTGATACTCATTCAGATTCCTTCTCAGATACAATTCAGATATGCTCCAGACACGGATGCCATTCTGATGCTCATTCAAATTCAACTCTCAGATATAGTTCAAATACGCTCTAGACACGGATGCCATTCTGATACTCATTCATATTCAGCTTTCAGATACAGTTCAGATACACTACAGACACTGATGCCATTCTGATGCTCATTCAAACTCATCTTCTCAGATACAGTTCAGATACGCTCCAGACACGGATTCCATTTTGATACTCATTCGGATTCCTTCTCAGATACAGTTCAGATACGCTCCATACACGGATGTCATTCTGATGCTCATTCAAATTCAGCTTCTCAGATACAGTTCAGATACGCTCCAGACACGGATGCCATTTTGATACTCATTTAGATTCAACTTTTAGATACGGTTCAAATACGCTCTAAACACGGATGCCATTCTGATGCTCATTCAAATTCAGCTTCTCAATATAGTTCAGATACGCTCTAGACACTGATGCTATTCTGATACTCATTCAGATTCCTTCTCAGATACAGTACAGATACGCTCTAGACACGGATGCCATTCTGATACTCATTCAGATTCAACTCTCAGATACAGTTCAGATATGCTCCAAACACGGTCTGATTCATGTCAACAATCACCTTCAAATGGCATCTTTAGGCCCATTTCCAACAACTTCCTATTATCTCTCCAAATGGTATCTTTAAGCCCATTCCTTACACAATCGACCAACACTTCGCCGAGTGTAAATTTCTGGGCACTCTAGTTTTCAATCATCTTCCACCTTCAAGTCACGAATGGTAGATTCGCCAATCTAACTCTTCAAGCGTAAGAAGATTGAACAGGGGCAGCTGTTGTACCCCAAAATTTTCCCTCTCAATTCTCGAGGCTTTTCTTACAAGGATTTTCAAGGTTCGAGCTTGACCAAGTGCATTGGGATTTTCCAATACCAAAATTAAAAGGAAACTGTCAAAAAGGGAGAAAACAGATAAAAATAACATTTTGACAAATTTGGAGGAAAACAGGTCTCCTTCGATTCAGCACCCTTTGATTGACTCTTGGCATCCTTCAAATGCAAGTTTAGGTACATCCTTCATTTGGATTTGAAACCTCCTTCGATTCAACTTGCACCAAGCGCCTCTTGCTGACTTTGCCTCTCACAAGTTTCGTTTGAGCCAAGAGATATCTTCATACAAGATTTGACTAAGTTCTTGCTCCCCTTGAAGGAACACCCTTCAACTCTGAAGCCAGGAACTTCTCTCACGCTAAAAGGTAATGACTCCCTTTATGTTTGTTTCGATCCACATGCTTCGATTGGGAAACATGCTTCCTTCGAACACGAGATTTCAATTGGGCAATATGTTTGTTTCGATCCAAGCTTCGACTAGGCATTAGCTTCCTTCGAGTAAGCTTGTTTCGACCACTAGCTTCGACTAAGTCAAAGGCTTCCTTCTAACAAGTGCGCTTTGTTCTCATTCTTGCATTAGACTCAAGACCAAATCTCATTTTCCAGGCTATGTTGCTTCTGAATCTTTACATAATCAGAGGCTTGTACAAGGGTTTTAAACTTTGTCTTTTGGATAATCTTATCCTTGGTTAAAGGCTACATAGCCTTTATTTTCATAGAAAGTACTTTTATCACAAAAGCAGCTTTCCACCTGAATTTCGTCTGAACGAAAAGCAGGGCCAGAGGCACAAGTCTAATCAACTGTCAACAGGCCCCCCACTTGTACCTTTCACGTTACCTATTATTTTATTGTTTTGCAAGGCTGGCTACGTCAAATATGTCCATTCTTTTCTCTATAAATAGAGGAACATTTTCAAAGCTAAGAGAGGATCTTTGGGCCAGAGGAACGAATCCCCCAAATTTTCTAAAACACAACAAAACTCTCAAGTTCATCAACACTTGAGAAAATCACAAAAAACCCAGAATCACATTCATCTCCATCAATTCTGAAGAACAACCACACTTCAGTCTCCTTCGAATCAAAGAAGCATCACACTTGCTTTTTCACTTCCTTCGAATCCAGCGTTCCAAGCACAAATATTGACCCCCTCTTTCGAATCCAGCATCCTGGGCCTCTACTCAAGGTCCCACATCCATTCAAGTCCTAAAGCAAGGTAAGTTATTCTTACCTTTGAACATTTTGTTTCATGGCATAGTAATTTTCCCTTTCGTTTGAAACATGTACATACCATTGTTCCTTTCGTTTCCACCCTTTTAACATATTTTTCAGAGCTAACCCTTTCGTTTTGCTTTCTGGTTACCTGAACTTACTTTAACTATTAAATTGTTTACAAGACAAATACTAGCATGACCTCAGGCCATGTTGCCATTTAATGCTTTAAACGAAAGAAATGGGAAATAGGAAACAAAGCTTCTGGCTTCTATCCTCTTTCTCTAGGTCAAACAAAAGAGACAACTATGAGGCAAACCATGTTGACTTCCTGGCCCATACGAAAATCATGCCTTCACTGATTCCAGGCTCAGTCGAAAGGCATTCCCTCACTGCTTTCAACCTCCAGTCGAAGAAGGCAATAAGGCAACAAGGCAGAACCAGAAGGCTTCGCCATACACTGGTTCCAGCCCCCAATCGAAGGCCATGACCTCACTGGTGCTATCCACAATCGAAGGAGGCCAACAGAATACAAATCAAGAGGTGCTCCTGCCTGAATCGAAGGAGCTCTTTTTTACTTCTTTTTATCTTATTTTTGTCTTTACATTTCTATGCACTTCAATATGGTTGTAATAGTGTAGGATTTATTTTTTTCACTTTTTATTACTTTTTTACAAATGCTAGTAATTAGGTGTGTATGGTAAAATAAAAATAACAAGTAGACAATCCCTAATCAAAGACAAAATGCATGCAAATCAAACACACCATTCACACATGCACCCTTAGGGTAATTTAACTTGTTGCCTGAAAAATATAGTCATGCCCCTCGAACATGGGCGTTTTAGTAAAGACCCTCAATAAAAGATCATAGTCCCTCGATGACCCTCGATGTTGCCTTCGGTAAACGATCTAGTCCCTAAACGACATTGCTAAAACGTCCCATATGTTTCCCTCTATGACTATATAAACGTCCCACGCCCGTCCCTTCACATCCAATTATGGGGCTTCTTACCAAATCAATGGTAAGATAGCAACATCTAAAGGAGGAGGAAAAGAACATTTAAGAGCTTTTAAGTAGGTAGGTTTCTCCTAGTTGCTCGCTTTCTCACAACAAAAACATTTTATACACCAACACTTTCACTTTGAAACATTTTCAAAATACAAAACACTTTGTACGCGTTCTTATAGAAACGAGAACCATTACAAAGACACCTTTTCAAAATCACTTTCAAAACCCACACCACAAGAAAATTTTCAAACAAAAAGCAAGTGATCTAGCAAGCAACTAAGAGCCAATACATAACTACGGATGAAAAGGGTGATAATACCTCCCCTTTTCATAACCTACCCTCCGAACTCAAGTTTATAATTTCAAAGGTCTTTCCTGTGCTTTTTCACCTTTCCTTTTGGATAAAAGAAAAGTCGGTGGCGATTCTTGTTAACCGCAACATTTGTGATAAAACGCAAAACACCTAAGTCAGTTCTCCCACCGTATCACAGAAGGTATTAGCAGCCTAAACATCTACGGTACTCCGCAGGAACCTCTTTGAAAATTTGTGTATTTTGGATATAAAATATTGTATAAAAAATAGATGGTGAAGATGAGAAAAGAAGTATATGTTTATGATTTTTTTTTCACCCTCTGCAGTTGCGAACCTTTAGTTCCTACGTATCACCTTCTGTGCAATAGGGGATCAGGGTACACGTAGTTCACCTTTAAAAATTTTAAAACACAAGTGTGTTGGTTAATTTTAAGAGACGGGACATCATCATCTTATCCGAGTGGAAAACATACTTACTACCCACAATTATGAGAAAGGAGAATTTGCATCATCTTAAAGTGGAAGATATAGCTTGGATTTTAAAAATCAACAAAGCTTCGCTCAACACCTAAGTGGAAAATATCTCACTTCACTGTATATTGTAGAAGTATAATAGCTCGCATCACTACAAAGACTGACAAGAGTCTAATATTTTGAGAAAAGTTTAAGTAAAAATCTAAAATGGAAAAGATGGTTTTAATGAGATTGATTGACTTTTAGTCTTCTCACAAAAATGTCAAGGTATTATTAAGTTGATTAAATTTTGATTAAGAAAATGTTTGGAAATTACATGGACATAAGTCCGAGTTTATTATGAAAGCGGTTCAAGTTCAAAAAAAACAAAAAGGGTTTTCAAAAGGAGAGAGAAGATTTTTGAAATTAAAGAAGATGTGAGGAGATGAAGGGACTATCGTAAGGCATAAAGTAAAATCTAGGGGAAAAGAATCGTCTAACCAACAAGAAGCCAACACTTGACATATTGAGTCAATGTAGAACTCCCATACCTTGGATTGAAACCAAGCAAGAAAAGATAATATAACTCTTAATAAAACCAAGCTTAAATTGCATTAAGTCGTCACAAAAATTGGGCAGAAACAAACAAACAACCCAATGTCTTGGGGTAAACCCCAAGAACTCGAGACAAAATAACAGTTGAGGTCACAAGGTCTCAATGTAGGTTAAGGTATCTACTCCTAAGTACAAGAAGTCCACAATCTCCATAATGTCAAGGATAGTAACCAAGTAGTCCAAGTAACATTAAAGTTTTTTAGGGTTCAAGTTGATTATTAAGTATTTTAAAAAAGAAATGAAAATCTCAAATGAGCAAATTAAAAAAGTGACATAAAATAAAAAATACTCAAATGAGCAAAGATGAAAATAGCATGAAATGTAAATGATAAAATAAATATACTTAAAGTAAAAGCATAAAATAAAAGCACAAAATGAAGTCAATTGTTAGAAATTAGAGGATAGTTGAATGACCATATTGAAACTTGCATTTGAAACTCATTATAAGATTGATAAAATCAAAGCCTCTCAACAACAAGTTTCATTTGCTTTTTGTCAAGTATATCATCCATTCAAAATTCTCAAGGCAACAATAAATGATCAATGATGTTTAAGTGATTCACTTTGACCAAAGTTTATGAAGATTCATTAGAGGATTGACAAGACCAAATCCTCCTAACAACGAATCTCAAAGTTATTGGATCAAAGGATTCAAATCAACATACTTGGACTTACAAATATCGGTTTGCCACGAATGATCATTTCACGAATCGGGATAAAATCTAGCGTTATGTTAAGAAATCGTAAGTGGATAAGAAGAAGAGGGAAGGGGTAAGAATTAAACCACATTTGAACCAAAAAAATAAATTAATCAAACTATTATTAAAATCATTCATCCATTTTTATGGAGTTAGACTCAACACCATGGATCTAATGATGTTAATAAAGCTCATGATCAAAATTTCATAATCCAAGATCAACCAGAATATATACAAAAAATAAAATTGTATTTAAAATAAAGAAAAAGGTTTTTAAAAATGATTTTAAAATAAAAATAAGAGGGGGAAATGGAAATTATATTCAAATCAACCAAGAAAAATCAGAAATATACTCAAATGTTTATATAAAATTTTTGGTAATTTTTTAAAGTCATAAACTATTTTTAAACTAATTAAAATTTCTCAAATAAATGGAAAAAGGATAAAAAATAGTATAAGTAAAAATAAAATTCTAAAAAAAAACTCAGAAGGTGAGAAATAATGGAAATGATGTTCATGAATTTTTTCAGAATTTAAAAATGTTCAAAAGTATTTTTAAAAAAATTAAAAACAAACCAAAACAAAGAAAATTATAAAAAATATCAAATCTTAAAATAAAATTATGAAAAAAAAATTCAGAAAGAGAATAATTGAAAATGTTTTTGTGAATTTTTTCATAATTTTTGAATTAGAAATGAATTTTCTATAATTTTTTTGAACTTTAAAACAATTTAAATATAAAAATCAAAAATCAAAAATAAAATCAAAAAAATATGGACCAATGGATGAGAGTCAATACGCGTTAGTAAGCTAATCCAATAATCATACACGTTGTACATATCATGGTCTTTAGTAGAATAAACACAGGATCATTAATCAAATCAGATTTTTGAAAAATAAGCGTGACACGCTTTCATTGGTTGATAGATGACACTTTGGTCATCTTCAACCTCCAGCCAATAAAATATGTAGGTTTAAGAAACTATAAAATTAGAAGACGAGACCAGTACCATTCGCTTCGTCTCTTCAAGACGATTCGAATGGTACCTTCGCGAAAAATTTATATAAGTTGTAGCTCAGTCGTTTTAGAAGAGAATTTTTGAAAAGGGATTTGAAATTTCATGGTCAAAACGTACTTCCAGTTGAAAACAAATGTTGTAACTAGAATCATGATGATGGGAGCTTCATAATAGTATCAAAGTTTGAGAGAATTGGTGAAGGAATCTACCTATTGTAGAGAGTTATGACTTGTTGAATTTGGCAAAAATTCATGAAAGGACCTATAATCTTTTGCATCCTTAGGGCATCTTCCATACATTTTCACACTTTGCACTTAAAAGAAGGGCTGAAGTCCATATCTTTAAGATCATTTTTGAAAAAGAATAGGCTCAAGGAGATAAAAATTGACCAAGTTATGATCTTTTGAAATCACATAAGGGAATTTGATGATTCAACTAGAAGACTTTTAATATTTCTTCATCATTAGGTACCTTCCACACAAAATTTCCTTGAAAATTGTGAAGTGATTTGTTGATAACCCTTTGAAGAGAAGGATTTCTTTTGAATCATTCAAAAATACCAAAAGATGAGCAAGATATACCCCTTTGAAGTTCAAAACCCTGGCTCCTAGAGTAACAAGATACCTTAGAAATCCTTTTACAATTTTGATCAACTTTCTTGCACAAATACTTTTGTCATATAAATATAAGTTGTTGAGGATGATAATAAGGAACCATAGAAACCATAACCACTTCTAAATATTGAGAATTGATGGAAATATGCACTTGTGATCAATGAATCAAGAACTTGTCCAATTAGGTCAAACTTTTTTCAATTAACCCTTGTACCTTTGAACTATATTTGAAAACTTGAGGCATGATGATTCATAATAGACTTTGTCATGATATTACTTAAAAATATCTTCAATAATGAAGCTTGAATATCAAAGAAGCTTTGTTGAAGAAGGCATGGAATAAACTCATGAACCTATGGATTAACTTGCTAGAATGTGTTGTTATTTCACTTATGATATCAACAATTAGGGAAAACATACATTGTATTTATTAGTTAAAAGTTAATCAAAACATAGATAACAATAAGATATAAATCAAGGTGCTTGGTGATTCCCCATGACAAAGCTAAGGATAAGGATAAGAGCCAAACCCTAGTGTGTGATCTTGTTGTGATTGAGTTGATATGATATGATAAAGGAATCTTAGGGGGGAAAATTGGGGTACAATATTTGCCCTTATTTAAGTGTATTCTATCCAGAGACGTGGAGGTTAAAATCTTCGTGTCGACGCGATTAAAGATACTTAAATATAAAACAAACCCTATTTTTGGCCCTAAGATTTCATGCAATGCTTATGATTATGAATGCAAATGAACAAATCTAAAAAGGATGCAAGACCCCATTGGGGATGTAGCAAATAAAGCAGGATGAAAAGGAAGACCCGACTAGGAAAATAAATCACTAGTGAACCAGAGACTCGACTCTATTAGGGTAAAGCCTAAAGAGGAGATAAAGCATCATCAACTAAAAAATTGAGGAGAGAAAGTAAAGGATAAAAGTGATCAACAGATGACTGCGAACTATCCTCTCACTGAGGAGATAGTAAAAAGGTAACATCGACCCACCGGGAAAAGAAGTGGTAAGATAATATCAGCAAATACCAATATCAGGGTGGTTATGATAATCAGCACCATTACTCATGACTGGGAACAAATGAACTTCTTCAGAGTAATAGAATCTCAACGACGAACTACCTTATATAATGACAAGGCTACCATTCATCGGAAAAAGATCTCAACAATGAACTACCTTCCATAATGACAAGGCTACAATTCATTGAAGTAACGAATTTCAACAACAAACTACCTCCCATAATGACAAGGCTACCATTAGTTGGAGTAACAAATCTCAACAACAAACTACCTTCCATAATGACAAGGCTACCATTCATTAGAGTAACAAATCTTAACAACAAGCTACCTTCTATAATGACAAGGCTACCATTCATTGGAAACAACAAACTACCTTCTATAATGACAAGGCTACCATTCATTGAATTAACAAATCTCAACAACAAACAACCTTCCATAATGACAAGGCTACCATTAATTGTAGTAACAAATCTCAACAACAAACTACTTTCCATAATGGCAATGCTACCATTCATTGGAGTAACAAATCTCAACAACAAACTATCTTCCATAATGACAAGGCTACCATTCATTGGAGTAACAAATCTGAATCTTCTCTTGGAACTGTAAAACTTATTGGGGAAGTACATGTTGCTCAAATAAAGAGACCTGCCAGTTACTATTATGAGGAAGAATTGCAAATAATGATTTCCTTGGGAGAGCAATATGACTTCTTGGGGAAATGCCAATATATTCCTATTGAGGAAATAAAATCTTCACGTGTAAAATAAATTCATATTCTCAACCTAGGGCTCAAAGCTTGTCGAAATCAAAATAATAATATTGCCGGGGACCATAGATTTAATCCAGAAATAAACCAGAATGAATCAGTCGACCAAAATAACATCTCATGAGAAATAAACTCAAGAGGGAACCACGTTCTTCCAAACAATGAGATGAAAGGAAGGCTAAAGTAAAATTCTTCCACGAGGGATAGCTCAGTGGTGAAATTGAAAGGATATATACTTTCTGCTTAAGCCTGACACTCTATTGGAGAGAGGATAACACAACTCTTTTAAATAGGGTAATATGCCAACAAAATATTAATGGATGCACATGAGCAATGATTTGCTAAACATTAACTATGCATGACGTATGTATGAATGTATTAATGTCGTCATGTATATGCTAGCAAAACAAACGTATAACACTGGGGACAACCAGACAAAACCAACTTGTCTACAACCAATACTCGACCAAATCACATCCAGGATGAAAATTTCATGAGAAATTAAGCACCAACTGAGGAAACAAATTCCTATTTCACGGCTTAACTTTACTGGAAGGAATATAATCTGGAAAAAATTACACCCTAACAAATAAATCAGTGCAGATACAAGGATATACTATCCTCCTCCAGGCTTCACCAGGGAATATCACACAGACTTCAATGGGGAAAACAAATGTTTCAAGATCTGTACTTTTACTGGGGATTGCAATACTAATTTCGATAGGGTAGACAAAAACTATATCGTCAAGATATCAACTGGGGATCTCGTACTGACTTCATTGGGGAGGGAAGCACCACTTTGTCGAGAGCAAACCAAGATACATTCTTCAATACTGAGAGTGATGATTGCACCAACTTCTCTGGCGAGAAATTATGAAACCTCATGGGGGTAGCAATTTTCAGAGAGACCCGTTATCTCGACTTTTCTTGGGGATTTAAGAAGTCAAACCTTACAGCAAGAAATCAAACTTATGGGGATTTTAAATCAAACCCAACACTTGGCGGGAGAAAACTCAAAAAGTTGACAACTATTTCAACACTTCTTAGAAAAGATATTGCCCTTGTCTGGTTGCCTGGAAAACAAACAACGACAAAAAATGCTAGCACTTCAAAGGGCGATGCTTTGCAAATGATTTTATCTCCGCACGCAAAAGGGAAAAGACTCTCGTCATGTGAGCGTAGACTTTACTAGGGAATCCGGGGTAGTAAACTCATACCATGCAAACCCAAAATCAAAATGAACCAAGACCTAACTGGGGAAAAATGGGATCACAAGCCCAACACCGCACGATACATATCATTGGTATTATCTTATATTATCTGAGAAGCATAAGAAGATCATACTCATTCCAACAAAAGTGTCCTGAGAGAGCCTTCCTAGGGGATTCAGACTTCTAAAATTTCAGAGTTTGTCCATCCTTGGAGTCACTATTTTTGTTCTCCTTGAGTCACAAAATCTAAAGTAAAAAGAAATTTGCAAATTCTTTTTGAAAAAATAATTTTTGTTATTTAATCTGTTTGTTTTGAAAATTACTATCAATAATAAATGAAGTCATTGTAAGCTGAACAAAATAAGAATTGCAAAGAATTGGATAAAAGCTCAAAATTTATTAATAGAATGGTAGTCTGCAAATGGAGAGACTCCATTGATGATTAAAAAGTTTAGAAAATGGTAATGTTCATTGGAAAAGTTACATTGAAAAGATTGTTGCTTCAACGATCAAGTCTTGTCTGATGCAGTTACTTGCCAGGAAATACCTACCTTTTTCCTATATTTACCTTGTGGGTTTTCAACCTACCGGGAACATTTATTCTGGTTATGTCTCTAATTTTTTCCTAGACCGCCCTTTCGGGTTTTCGACCTACCAAGACGCTCCATTTGTCCTAAGTCGCCCTTTCAGATTTTCATCTTAGCGGGCTGTTCTTTTTATTTTTCTAGGCGAAGTATTTCTTGACTGCATAAGCATTCACGGGACATGGGAACTCCTCTCCATCCATAGTTTCGAGAATCAATGCACCGTCAGAGAAGGCATTCTTGACAACATATGGGCCTTCAAAATTGGGAGTCCACTTGCCCCTAGAATCAGCGTTAAAAGACATGATCTTCCTGAGCACGAGGTCGCCTTCTCTGAATTCACGATGTTTGACCTTCTTCTCAAAAGCTCTCTTCATTCTCTTCTGGTATAACTGACCATGACATGAGGCCATCATTCTCTTCTCTTCAATCAAATTCAACTGGTCAAACCTGTTCTGGACCCATTCAGCCTCTGACAACTTGGTTTCCATTATCACGCGTAAGGAGGGAATCTAAACCTCAACGGGGAGCACTTTTTCCATGCCATACACAAGAGAGAATGGGGTTTCCTCTGTTGAAGTGCGGACATATGTTTGACACCCATGCAAAGAAAAAGGGAGCATCTCATGTCAATCTTTATAAGTGACAACCCTTTTCTAGATGATCTTCTTGATGTTCTTATTAGCAACTTCAACAACCCCATTCATCTTTGGCCTGTAATCAGATGAATTATGGTGGACAATCTTGAACTCTTCACAAAGTTAAGTCATCATCTTGTTATTCAGATTTGAGCCATTGTCGGTGATAATCCGGCTTGGCACACCATACCAACATATCAAATTATTCTTGATAAAACGCACTAGCACCTGTTTAGTGACATTAGCATATGAAGTTGTTTCCACCCACTTGGGCAAGTAGTCAATTGCCACCAAGATAAAGCGATGTCCATTTGACGCCTTTGGTTCAATCATTCCAATCATGTCAATATCCCACATAGAGAAAGTCTATGGGGGATGAAATAACATTGAGAAGCGTTGGAGGCACATGAATTTTGTCAGCATAAATCTAGAATTTATGGTACTTCTTTGCAAATTTGTAACTGTCAGATTCCATTGTCAACTAATAATAACATGCCCTAAGCATCTTCTTTGCCATCGAATGTCCATTGGCATGGGTACCAAAAGAACGTTCATGGATTTCATGCATCAACATGTCTGCTTCATGTCTATCCACACATATGAGCAAGACCATGTCATAATTTATTTTGTATAGCACATCTTCATTGAGGAAAAAGTTATCCTCCAACCTTTCAATATCTTTTTATCTTTATTTGACGCACCAGTCGGGTATTCCTGAGTCTGGAGAAAATGCTTGATATCATAATACCAAGGCTTTTCATATGACACTTCCTATGCTGTAAACACATGAGCCGGTCTATCCAAACGTCGCATTGTGATACGAGGCATATCATTCCAAGTATTCACCTGATACATAGAAGCCAGAGTTGCCAAAGCATCCTCCATTTGATTTTCGTCTCTGGGAATATGATGAAATTCAACTTTGTTAAAGAAGGGTAGTAACCTTCTAGCATAATCTTTATAAGGGATTAAGCCAGGGTGACAAGTATCCCATTCTCATTTAGTATGATTAACTACCATACACATCTATAACTTTGATTCTGAGATCAACAGCTTCCTCGAGACCCATGATACAAGCCTCATACTCCGCCATATCATTGGTACAATCAAATGTCATCCTTGTGGTAAAACGAATGTGTGAATCATGAGGAGTGATAATTACAGCGCCAATTCCTTTCCCATAAGCATTCACAGCTCCATCAAATACCATACCCCATCGGGATTCAGGATCAGGACCTTCCGCATTAAAAGGTTCATCACAATCTTTTGCTTTTAAGAACATCACATCCTCATCAGGGAAATCAAACTTGATAGATTGATGATCACCAACTGGTTGGTGAGCAAGATAATCCGCCAGCACACTGATTTTTATAGCCTTCTGGGTGCGGTATTCAATATTGTATTCAGACAACAACATCTGCCAACGAGCAATTTTCATAGTAAGGGCATTCTTTTTAAAGATATACTTAATTGGATCCATTTTGGAAATAAACCAAGTAGTATGATTCAACATATATTTCCGCAATCGCTTTTCCACCCAGACCAGAGCACAACATATCTTTTCCAGCATAAAATACCGCGACTCACAGTTAGTAAATTTCTTACTGAGATAGTAGATTGCATATTCTTTCTTTCCTATTTCATCCTGTTGTCCGAAAATACAACCCATAGAATTATCCAACACTCAAATACATGATCAATGGACTTCCTTCAATGGTAGGGAGAAAAATAGGAGGTTCAAGCATATATTCTTTGATACTTTCAAATGCCCTTTGGAAATCATCCGTCCACACACAACCCTGATCTTTCTTTAACAACTTAAATATTGGTTCACACGTTGCAGCCATGTGGGAAATGAATCTGGAAATGTAATTCAACCGCCCAAGTAAGCCTCTAACTTTCTTTTTAGTCTTTGGCGGAGGCATTTCTTGAACTTCTTTGACTTCATCAGGGTCAACTTAAATTCCTTTCTGGCTGACATAGAAACCTAGAAATTTCCCTGATTGGACACCGAAGGTGCATTTGTTTGGATTTAAGCGGAGACAATACTTCCTCAAACGCTGAAATAACTTCAACAAATCTTCCATATTCCCTTCTTCGGTCTGTGATTTAGCAATCATGTCATCAACATATACCTCGATTTCCTTGTGCAATAGATCATGAAATAGGGTTGTCATATCCCTCTGGTACGTTGCACCAGCGTTCTTCAACCCTAAGGGCATCACTCAGTAATAGAATGTTCCCCAGGGTGTGATAAACGTTGTTTTTCCATGTCCTCATGAGCCATTCTTATTTGATTATATCCGAAAAATCCGTCCATGAGTGAGAATACTTTGAATTTTGTTGTACTATCAACCAACATATCAATACGTGGCAATGGAAAATATTTTTTTGGACTAGCTTTATTTAGATATCTGTAATCTATGCACATGCAAAATTTTCCGTTTTATGGTACCGGTACAATATTGGAAATCCATTGAGGGTACACTGATGTCACAAGAAAACCAGCATTAATCTGCTTGAACACCTCTTCTTTGATTTTTACTGCCATATCAGGGTGAGTCCTTCTCAATTTCTGCTTGACTGGAGGGCACTCTAGCTTTAAAGGCAAATGATGCTCCACAATATCAGTATCTGGACCAGGCATATCTTGGTATGACCAAGCAAAGATATCCACATACTCTTCCAATAATCCAGTCAACTTTCTCTTCATATCAGGATGCAACAATGCTCCAATTTTGACTTCCTGTAGCTCTTCCTCTGAACCCAAATTGATTGTCTCTAATGGCTCTTTATACGGCTGAATGACATTTTCCTCGCTCTCGAGCAACCGTGAAACCTCTTCTGGAATGTCATCATATTCTTCTTCTTTGGTCTCATACATAGGATATTCAAAGTTGGGAGAGGGTGCAGGGCCATTGTATTCAATAGGTTTTTTAATTAATCTGCACATGTGATTTATGATTGATTTTAGAAACTGACACATATATAAAGTGATTATGCAGATTTATTTACAGTTATTATTTATTCAAAAAGAAAGGGTTTTTTCTAATTACCATTTCCAAGAAAAATAAGAAAATAAAAACACAATTTGAGAGTCAATGAAACAACCGGCCGAACCGTCATCTGATATAAAACCAATGAAGTCGACACCGAACGTCTTTTATCCCACCGAAGGGAAAGGTAACCATCGAGAAAACCTGAAGAGGAGAAATCACGGTCTTGCGACTGAGAGATCGGGTAAGGGAGTCTGTTACGCGAGGGGAATGTATTTGCACCCCACACGCCCGTAGTACTCTACGGTATCCACTCTTATTGTCTAATCTAATGGGTGTATAAATCTATATCTAAAGCTTAAGAGCTAAAAGAAAATTCAAAGAGGGAATGCATGCAAAAGAAAAGAGAAAACAATGTAGGGAAAATAAAAGTTGTGCTCGTTCGAGCCCTAACCCAATGCCTACGTATCCCTTTTAAGGAATCAGAGCAGTCGTAGTTCGGCTCATATATTTTGGTTGGTTTGTGTTTTTTAGTTAAGAAGACAAAAACAACAATCAAGGTGGCAAAACATCAGATAAAACAACAAAACATCAACGACGATGATAAAACAAAAAAAAAACGAAAGACAATACATCACATGGCAACACAAAATCAGATGTGATGATAAAATGTTAGCATGATAACAAAATACCAGACAAGACGATGAAACATTACACCTAACAATGATATCGAAAATTAAAGTAGGATGACAAACATACGCGATGGTGAAACATCGGCAACAAACATATGCAATGGTAAAACATCGACAACAAACATATGCGATGGTGAAACATCGGCAAAAATATAGCAAGATAGCATGGCAAAGATGATGAGACATTAACAATCTAGATGATAAAACATCACACCTAAAAATTATATTGAGAATCAAGGTAGGATAACAAACATACGTGACGGCGAATCATTGGCAACAAACATATGCGATGGTGAAACATCGGCTAAAAGATGGAAAGATAATATGGCAAAGATGGCGATACATCACAATTCAGATGATAAAACATCACACCTAACAATGATATTAAAAATCAAGGTAGGATAACAAACACACGCAATGGCGAAACATCGGCAACAAACATATGCGATGGTGAAACATCAGCTAAAAGATAGCAAGGTAACATGACAAAGATGGCGAGGCATCAATAATTTACATGATAAAACATCACAACAACAATGATATTGAGAATCAAATTAGGATAACAAACATGTGCGATGGCGAAACATCAACGAAAAGATAACAAAATATCATGGCAAGGATGGCAAAACATCAATTTGACAAGGTTTAAAATAAAGCCAAAAGGCACATAAACAATTAAGATTGTTTTTTATTTTTTACCTTGAAGAAGGATTTAAGTTTATTAGAGATGTTTTATGATTTTCCAAGAAGAAGTTTTTGTTTTAAGGTGCAATATGAAAAGAAAGGAAAAATAACTAAGGGAGACTAGCCTAACACTACCCCTAATGTTATCATACAATGATTGACCCTAAGGTTGAGGATGAAAAGGAAGATCTCTAACCTATGTTAGCATGCATGGGTAAATATCCTAATGTCTAGCTCGAGGACTAACCCTACACTAGCAATCCTAATGGAGCATGGTAAATACCAAACAAGTGAACAAACAAATGCTTTGGTAAAAGCACACAATCGAGGTATACTGACTCATGGGATGAGGGTATGAAGAGAAAATACTTTAGCTAAGGGGAGCGGATCACCCAAAGCAAACAAGCGGGAGACAAATAAAATAAGAAAAATGTGACGTACAAAGCGATTGAGCACCTAACCAAGATATAGAAGATCGAGGTAGGAGATAGAAGACAATATGAATAATCAAGGAGTGTCAGTATTGGCCAATGTGAACTCCTGACAAAGCGTAGGGTTGTGATTGTAAAACCCTTCCCCACTTGACGGACTCGATACATATGATCTGCACGACTCTGGAGCATCGACGTACAACGTGAGCTAAGGATGACACAGACTAGAATGTGTGGGGGTCGATTACGGACCCTCCCCACTCGCCTCCTTTTGAGGACTTATCACCTGTAATATAATGCGGGCACAAATATAAACACACGTGCATAATACCTACTTCCAAGGTAGGATTTTAAACAAACACAATTAGCATACAAAAAACGGTGCTTGCTACAAAACTTTAAACTGCGATTTCGAGCGCACGCTCTTTATTTCCTGCTTCATACTTCACATGATTTCTAGAAAGCAATAAACGTCCCTACTATACATGATCTCTAGAAAGCGGTAAAATGCAGCATTTACAATATTTATAACAATAATGATCTGAATGTGTACCAAATGGATAAAATAAATCCGTATACAGCAAACTCTACAACAATTATCCGAAATCTTTCACAAAAGCTCAAAAAGCTAGCATCGAAAATAGAAAGCATCAGAAATATAGCATAACAAGTGCAAGCAAGCGCGTCTGTTACTGTTGTACCCCAAAATTTGCCCTCTCATTTTTCAAGTATTTGCTCACAAGATATTCTAAGACGTCAAGTTTGCAGCACTGATACATCAATTTAGGCTTGAAATTGGTACAAGGGGAAAATGGTCAATTGCATACTGGAAAAGTCAACCGGATAATAAAAAAGTCAAACTTTGACTTTTGGATCAAATTTGAATCCCAAAAATCAAATTTCATCAAAACATTCAAAAATATCAAGCTTGATCATTAAGAAGTCAAGAGAGTAAAAAATCCAATTTTGCAAGACTTTGAGATTTTTCTAAGTATTTTCTATACTTGGTTAAATTCATTTGCTTCATGGAATTTTACTACAACTCCAAATAATTCAAGATGATGTAAGTAATTTAAGTTATTACAAAGTGACATTTTTGCAAAATTACATATTCTAAAACTATGTCTTGATTAAAACCTTGACACAATATTTTTGCCTTTGACATAATATGCACAAGACTAAATTTGTGACATGCTACAACTATGTTGTCCAAAATTGAAGAAAATATGATATATCACATGCTACAACTATGCTGTCAAAAATTGAAGAAAATATGATATATCACATGCTACAACTATGCTGCACCCCAAGGATACATGCTGCCATTACAGTCCAAAACTGCTCTATGCAGTCTGCCAAAGCCTGCATCACAACAGCCCCAAGATTGCACACAAATGGCAAAGGAAATTTGGGTGCATAAAGTATCAAAGCAGTATGCCAAAACAATTAAAAATGGCTTATTTGTTTCCCCCCCTAAACCACAGTCAAGGGGTCTACAAAAGAGAACTGTCTCATAAGAGAAAAGGGGGGATTTGGAAGAGAGGATAGAGGGAGAGAATAGAGAGTCTCATTGAGCAGAAAAACAGTATCCTTGTTAACCTTGACTGATTTTTCAAAATCAAATCTGTTCTTGTTCAAAACAGAACCCTAACCTCTTACTCCACCATACAAACTCTCCCTAAGCCAAACACTTCATACAAAGTTTGTCCAAACATAAAAACAGTCCTTGTAGTGCTACTCACCTTCATCATCAAAAATACCAAAAATATTACAGTACAGTCCAACACAGTTCTAGCAGTCCAGAGCATCTTCCTGAAGACTCACAAGGTTATCACATCATTTGGAAAAGCATTCAGATCTAAAACAACCAGTGCAGCCCAAAGGTAAGTCCTCTTGACTTGATATCTTGTCATTACATCATTAACAAGTTGTTGTTCTTTTAAGATAAGATGTAGTACTTTAATATCTTTTTGAACTAGTCATCTGCACTTTGTTTAGGCTTATTCAATCATTTGTGGTTCATGTTTATCCATCATATGCCATAAGCTAACCTGTACATTCAGTAAAATAATGTTTAAAGCAGGAAAATGCAGCATGTATCGACACATATCCTCATGTGTCGACTTATCCTAGTGAAAAAAAAGGGTATGAGTCGACACATAATAGCCATGCATCGACTCATATTAATTTCAGGTTACAAAACAGAAGTGGGAAAAGACTATGAGTCGACACATACGCGTTTCGCATTGATGCAAGAAGGTGCATGAGTCGACACATCCCATTATGTGTCGACTCATACTGAGCAGATTTTGTTTTACAAGAGCAGGGAAAAGCCTATGAGTCGATACATACGCATTTCACGTCGATACAAGAAGGTGCATGAGTCGACATGTCCCATTATGTGTTGACCCATACTGAACTGATTTTGTTTTACAGGGGCGGGAAGAAGCTATGTGTCGATGCATAGCAACATGGGTCAACACATAGTAGTTCAAAATGCAGTTTTCCTTTTATTTTACACTATTTTTACATTATTTTCATTATCATTCGATATGGTCGTAATATTTCAGTCTCCACTTCATCCCCATTGTAAATTTGTACCCCCATCCCCCTAAAGTGATGTAATAGCTTAGGATTTATTTTCTGCATGTTTACTTGCTTTCATATATTGCTAGTAGTTAGGATATATGGCAAGATAAATTCAATAAATAGACAACTTAAAAATCAAAGACAAATGCATGCAATAAAACACACTTTGCACACATGCACCCTTAGGGTAATCTCACTCGTTGCCTATTGGAAAATAGTCATGTCCCTCGAGCATGGGCGTTTTAGCAAAAGACCCTCGATAAAAGATCGTAGTCCCTTGATGACCCTCGATGTTGCCTTCGGTAAACGATCTAGTCCCTAAAACGACATTGCTAAAACGTCCCATATGTTGCCTTCTATGACTATACAAACGTGCCAATGCCCGTCCCTTCACATCCAATGGTGGGACTTCTTACCAAAACAATGGTAAGATAGCCACATCTAAAGGAGAAGGAAAATCACATTTAAGACCTTTTGAGTAGGTAGTTTCGCTCTTAGTTACTCGCTTGCTCGCAACTACAAAAAACACTTTTATACATCAACACTCGTATTTCAAAACATTTCCAAAAGATAAAACATTTTGTATACGTTCTTATAGAGACGAGAACCATTGCAAAATATCTTTCCGAAAACCACTTTCAAAAACACATCTCACAAACACATCTTTGAACTATTTTCGAAACAAACACTTTGTAGGCGTTCTTATAGAAACGAGAACCATTACGAAGTTCCATTTTCAAAATACTTTCAAAAATAACCACCACAAGCACGCCTTCAAACAAAAGCAAGTTGATCTAGCGAGTAACTAAGAGCCCATGGAAAACCATGGATGAAAAGGGTGCTAATACCTTCCCTTTTCATAATCTACCCCCCGAACTCAAAAAACATCTCTAAAGGTCTTTCCTGTGCTTTTTCACCTTTCCTTTTGGATAAAAGAAAAGTCGGTGGCGAATCTTGCTAAACCGCAACATTTGCAAACACAAACGCAAAAACCTTCAAGTCAGTTCTCCCATCGTATCACAGAACTGGCGACTCTGCTGGGGACAAAACTAAAAAGTGGGGTTACCTTAGGGTTAGATCACCTTTACTTGATTTCATTGTTTGATTTGTATGCTTTACATTTTGGTTCCTTGTTTGGGTTTGTTTTAAATCCTACACCCGGATTTGAGGGCACCTTTTTAGGTAAGTAGGAATAAACTGTGAGGGAACTGTGCGGGGTATACCGACACGGTTGAAGCAGTAGCTATGTTGATGTGGCACTTTAGTTGGTACCCGTAACCCTTGAGTCAGTCAAGGAGAGTACGGGGCCGCCGCGTGGTGTCATAAAGCATCATCTGACCTTAGAACCTTACTTGACCAACTTGGCCATTAGGACGTAGTGAGATGACCGGCTTTGGTACAGTCCAAAGTTGGTAGATACTCGATGCTACACTCATTGAGGCTTGACCCTTAAATTTTGTTCGGTTGTGAGTCAGTTGCTTATTGAACGAAGCTTGTGGGAAAGGTCAGTGATATTGAGATCCCTTAGAACCCAGTTACTATTAACTAGGGCAGGTTGAGCCAACTAAACTTCAAGAGGGTACTTACCTACAAACTCCATGCAAGCCTAAACCTAAGGACTTGTCTGCTTTGTGTGAATATAATTATTTGTATATACACTTGCTTACCTCGCATATATGTACATAACATCATAACATCATACCATAGAATTTTCAATAACCATTTCAAGTATCTCGAGGGTGTTTGATGCAGGGTCACGTTGAACCAGACGTCTACCCAGGGGGCAAGAGGATTTATTTTCCTCTAAACAAACGCCGTCAAAAGTCAAGTACAAACAACTTGAGTCAAGGGCTATGACCCACTTGACATGGTGAGCTTAATTCTCGTGGAAGGACATCTACCGATACAAATTTCTCCAATCAAAGTTGTTGATCAAAGTTCAACTTCTAACTTTTTCTTGTGTTTACCCCGCGAGATCCTTGAAAACATGCATCCACATATCATGCATCATATCATGACAGGTTTCTCCCATACAGGTCTCCTTATCTTCCTACTGTTTATTTCAGTGAGATGGAACAAACTGTGAAAGATCTCCAAGCTCAAAACGCTCAATTCCAACAAATGCTTCTGGATATGGCTAAGGGGCAAAAGGACCTGAAAGCTCTCCTTCTCAAAGACAAGAGGAAGAAGTCCAAGAAGTCAGTAGGCGTCCTGAACTTGAGAAGAAGACCTAAAGCCCTAGATCTTTCAACTCCATCCAACATAGGGGATAGTCTTGAAGAAGACCACAATTTGGAGATTGATGAAGTTGAAGCTGACTACTCCGAGGAACAATATCCTCCCGCTGATGACAAGTACAAATAGTTGTAGGATCGCCTCAGTGCTATGGAGATTCAACAAATACCTGGCTTGGATTTAGGAGACATGGGTTTGGTTTCTGGAGTGGTCATCCTGCCAAAGTTCAAAATCCATACCTTTGCCCTGTACGATGGAGCCTCTTGCCCTAAGATGCACTTAAAGTCTTATGTCCGCAATATTCAACCATACACAACTGATCTAAAGCTTTGGATCCATTTCTTCCAAGAAAGCCTAGTAGGAACTCAACTCGAATGGTTCTATCAACTGGAGAGTTCTCGCATCCACACCTGGGAGGATTTAGCTGCTGCTTTTTACAAACAGTATCAGTACAATGCTGATCTTGCACCAACTTGTGTGCAATTGCAGAACATGACCATGGGTTCCAATGAGAGCTTCAAAGGATACACCCAAAAGTGGAGAGATATGGCAGGTAGAGTGCAACCCCCTTTAACTGACAGGGAGATGATTGACATTTTCATGGGAACTTTGACAGGGCCTTTCTCCAAACACTTGATCGGAAGCTCTTCAGTCGGGTTCACCGAGATAATACTGACCGGCGAAAGGGTCGAAGTTGGCATCAAAAGTGGGAATATTCAAGAAGCTACACCTTCTGATGCTCAGAAAAAGACCTACAGTGGGAAGAAAGAGTCCAATGTTGTGTACAGTCAAAAGAGTCGTCGTGACCAACACGTAGGGGAAGTCCTGATCTCTGGTTCTACGTCACACTGACAACAGCAAAGGGGAAATCAACAAAGGCCAGACGAGCCTAAAAGACAGTTTACCAACATCAACATGCCGCTGTCTCAAGCACTACAACACTTGTTAAGGATGAATCTGATCGCATTGATAGGACCTCATCCAAACCCCAAAAATTCTTCTCCTAACTACAATCCTAATGCGACATGTGCTTATCATTCTGACAGTCCCGGGCATGACACTTACGATTGATGGGCATTGAAGTATAAGATTCAAAATTTGATTGACGCCAAGTAGATCGAGTTCGACCCTCCAGAGACTCCAAACGTGATCACTACTCCTTTGCCAAGTCATTAAGAACTTTTATTCATTTGAATTTTCAAGTTGTAATCTATTTTGTTATTCAAACAATTATCGATTAATGTCAAACTTTGTTTCATTAATGAATTGCATATGTTTGCCTTGAATTATTTCATTTGTTTTCATTTCATTTAAACTATGCTTTTTACTGTCTTTATGATATTTAACTCTTGCTAAAAGTTACAAGCCTTTAGAGGGAGGATGACGAAAACAATGCCTTCATCTCATATAGTATGCTTTTGGACAGACCTTGCTGACGATGTACAGGCGTTTTTTTTCAAATCCTAAACATTGGAGTTATAAGGAAGATAATCCTTAGTCAACCCCTTCGAGCCAAAGAAGTAGAAGTTTCCTTTTTTACACAAATTGAAACCTTTAATCAAAACCTGGGGCAGGGTAGTCTCTCAGTTAATTTAAACGCGCATTAAGCCGCAAACTCTCATCTTGTAATACAACGAATGACATCAAAAACATTCCTCTGGGATCAAAAGACAGTGATGGTTCCCTATCACATAGGCAGTCATTATCTCTCAAAAAGAAAAGCCCGCTAAGTCAAAACCTACGAAGGAGACTTAAAGAAAAATGGGGCATCCCGCTGACTGTAATCTCAAAACAATAACAGTCAGGCAAAAATCAGGGATAACAAAGAAAGAGGTCACTACAAATCCTCAACAACATGAAAAAATGTTGCAAAAATGACTGCCTTCCAACAAACTTAACTTGTTTGAACCATCACCAAAAACGTCATCCCAGATTCAATTGGAGTTCAAACGCACAATTAACTGAGCTTAGGATTGAAGAACATCATGAAGAACGGGTGGGTACAAATACATTTGAGCCTTTATCCTTTGTTTCTTAAACTGTGAACCAAGCCACGTTACAACCCTTCAAAATTCCTAATTGAAGCATGGGTTAGTTCGAAAGCATACTGTTACAAAAGGTATCCTGACTCCTGTAAGGCTTTGCTTTAAATCCTGAGATTGAATTTTCTTACAAAATTCCTTTACTTACAAAAACGCATTTTTCAAAACTTCAAGACAAGCATAAACTTTGTATTACTTGAATATCATTGTTTGTATATGGCTATTTGTTTGACAGTGGAGAAATTTACACAACGAATATCCGATGAATGAAAGCTCTCTCAGTGAACAAAATCAATCCAAGAAGGATGACACTTCCATTGACAAAACTCCTATCAACAGGGGGACATGACGTGTCACTATCCGGCACACCTGGGGCAGTCCAGTCAAGATTCCCAGAAATCTCCCAAGAATTACAGAGTAACCAGGGGCAAGTCTCCATTCCCCTCACTTGGGGCATTGAACGTCAATCTCATCAAAGAGTTACGTACAATCAAACATTTTTGGCAATACCACAAACATTAGCTACTAGGGGCAATGCCAAGTCTCCCCAAAGTCCTTCTCATAGGATGATTCCCCAGCCAGAGTTTAATCTCTGAAAACCTTTCCCCAGCTGAGACAACTTCAAGAATCCTCGAGGACTTCCCCAACAAAGTCGTCACCTCTCAAGCAGACCGGTAACAGGGTTTATTTCCCCAACAAACTGTAGGATTCCCCAACTTGAGTTTACCTCTCCGACTACTACAAATCAAAGGACCACAACTCCTCTTCCCCAGTAGACTACTCTACAATCCCCGACAAGTTATTGTGAAACCTGGACCCGACCAGATATCAGTTCAACTTTGATTCCCCAGTAGAGAAACGGACAACCGAGACTCCTGAACTCTTTTCCCAAGCAGGAATAAACATTCTCCCCACAGAGTTTTCAATATCCCCCAGTGGAGTTCTCCTCAACAAAACAGTAATCCCCGGCAGAAACATTCTAAACAAAGTTTGAAGACACACATACTCTTCAACAACAATCCAGGATTTAACAAATTCCCCGACGTTTGTCAAGGATTTATTTTCCCAGACAAAAATACATTCTTTAACATTTCACATTTCATACCTCCTATTTACATACATGATAAGTGCATACAACGCAATCTCATTTATTTTGAGAACATCATGACATCGTGTATTTCATACATCATGACATTGCATACAACTAACATTTTACCTTTTTCAGGAAAAGGTCAATCAACAGATGGCTACCAGTAGCCTTTTCAAGTTCCAGATTAATACCTGTAACAAGCCAGGAAAAATATCTATGGACGACTGATTTTAGATTAATACCTAAAGCCAGAAAGGACAGCTATCTATTTGACCAGCTCAGGCAACCCTACACAGGTTCCTCCTTTCCAAGATGCAGTTTTACACTGACTCATCATGAAGCAACCCTACACAGGTTCCTTCTTCCCAAGATAAAGTTTCACACGGACTCATCACCAGGAAACCCTACACAAGTTCTTTCTTTCTAAAATGCAGTTTCACACAGACTCATCATCAGGAAACCCTACACAGGTTCTTTCTTTCCAAAATGCAGTTTCACACGGACTCATCATCAGGAAACCCTACACAGGTTCTTCCTTTCCAAGATGCAGTTTTACACGGACTCATCATTAGGAAACCCTACACGGGTCCCTTTTTTCCAAGATGCAATTTTACACGGACTCACCATCAGGCAACCCTACACAGGTTCCTTCCTTCCAGATGCAGTTTTACAAGGATTCATCATCAGGCAACCCTATACAGGTTCCTCCTTCCCAGATGCAGTTTTACACGGACTCATTATCAGGCAACCCTACACTGGTTCCTTCTCAATTCCCAAATGCAGTTTTACACGGACTCATTATCAGGCAACCCTACACCGTTTCCTTCTCAACTCCAGATGCAATTTTATACGGACTCATTATCAGGAAACCCTACATCAGTTCCTTCTCAATTCCAAATGCAATTTTATACGGACTTATTATCAGGAAACCCTACACAGGTTCCTTCCTTCCAGATGTAGTTTTACACGGACTCATTATCAAGCAACCCTACACAGGTTCCTCCTTTCCAAGATGGAGTTTTACACAGACTCATCATGAACCAACTCTACACAGGTTCCTTCTCAGGAAATTTCGGATGAAGTTTTACATTGACTCATCATCAAACAACCCAACCTTTTGATACAGTTCAGATATACTCCAGACATGGGCGCAATTTTGATACTCATTCTTTCAACTTACAAAATTACAATTCAACAAGCATTCTTGGATGGCATCTACAAGCCCATGTCCAACAAGATTCTATCACCTCTCCAAATGGCATCTTTAAGCCCATTCCTCCTATCATCGCATCACCGAGTGCAAATTTCTGGGCAATATAGTGTCCAATCATCTTCCACCTTCGAGTCACGAATGGCAGAACTCGCCAATCTAACTCTTCAAGTTTAAGAAGATTGAACAGGGGCAGCTGTTGTACCCCAAAATTTTCCCTCTCATTTTTCAAGTATTTGCTCACAAGATATTCTCAGACGTCAAGTTTGCAGCACTGATACATCAATTTAGGCTTGAAATTGGCACAAGGGCAAAATGGTCAATTGCATACTGGAAAAGTCAACCGGACACTAACAAAATCAAACTTTGACTTTTGGATCAAATTTGAATCCCAAAAATCAAATTTCATCAAGATATTGAAAAATATCAAGCTTGATCATTAAGAAGTCAAGAGAATCAAAAATCCAACTTTGCAAGACTTTGAGATTTTTCTAAGTATTTTCTATACTTGGTTAAATTCATTTGCTTCATGGCATTTTACTACAACTCCAAATAATTCAAGATGATGCAAGTAATTTAAGTTATTACAAAGTGACATTTTTGCAAAATTACATATTCTAAAACTATGTCTTGATTAAAACCTTATCACAATATTTTTGCCTTTGACATAATATGCACAAGACTAAATTTGTGACATGCTACAACTATGTTGTCCAAAATTGAAGAAAATATGATATATCACATGCTACAACTATGCTGTCTAAAATTGAAAAAAATATGATATTTCACATGCTACAACTATCCTGCACCCCAAGGATACATGCTGCCATTACAGTCCAAAACTGCTCTATGAAGTCTGCCCAAGCCTACATAACAACAACCCCAAGATTGCACCAAAATGGCAAAGGAAATTTGGGTGCAGAAAGTATCAAAGCAGTATGCCAAAACAATTCAAAATGGCTTATTTGTTTTCCCCCCTAAACCACAATCAAGGGGTCTACAAAAGAGAATTGTCTCATAAGACAAAAGGGGGGATTTGGAAGAGAGGATAGAGGGAGAGAATAGAGAATCTCATTGAGAAGAAAAACAAGATTCTTGTTTACCTTGACTGATTTTTCAAAATCAAATCTGTTCTTGTTCAAAAAAGAACCCCAACCTCTTACTCCACCATACAAACTCTCCCTAAGCCAAACACTTCATACAAAGTTTGTCCAAACATAAGAACAGTCCTTGTAGTGCTACTCACCTTCATCATCAAAAATACCAAAAATATTATAGTACACTCCAACACAGTTCTAGCAGTCCAGAGCAGCTTCCTGAAGACTCACAAGGTTATCACATCATTTGGAAAAGCATTCAGATCTAAAACAACCAGTGCAGCCCAAAGGTAAGTCCTCTTGACTTGATATCTTGTCATTACATCATTAACAAGTTGTTGTTCTTTTAAGACAAGATGTAGTACTTTAATATCTTTTTGAACTAGTCATCTGCAGTTTGTTTAGGCTTATTCAATCATTTTTGGTTCATGTTTATCCATCATATGCCATAAGCTAACCTGTACATTCAGTAAAATAATGTTTAAAGCAGGAAAATGCAGCATGTATCGACACATATCCTCATGTGTCGACTCATCCTAGTTTAAAAAAAGGGTATGAGTCGACACATAACCCCCATGCATCGACTCATATTAATTTCATGTTACAAAACAGAAGTGGGAAAAGACTACGAGTCGACACATACGCGTTTCGCGTCGATGCAAGAAGGTGCATGAGTCGACACATCCCATTATGTGTCAACTCATACGGAGCAGATTTTGTTTTACAGGAGTAGGGAAAAGCCTATGAGTCGATACATATGCATTTCGCATAGATACAAGAAGGTGCATGAGTCGACACATCCCATTATGTGTCGACCCATACTGAACTGATTTTGTTTTACAGGGGCAGGAAGAAGCTATGTGTCGATGCATAGCAACATGAGTCGACACATAGCAGTTCAAAATGCAGTTTTCCTTTTATTTTACACTATTTTTACATTGTTTTCATTATCATTCGATATGGTTATAATATTTCAGTCTCCACTTCATCCCCATTGTATATTTGTACCCCCGACCCCCTAAAGTGATGTAATAGCTTAGGATTTATTTTCCGCATGTTTACTTGCTTTCATATATTGCTAGTAATTAGGATGTATGGCAAGATAAAATCAGCAAATAGACAACTTAAAAATCAAAGACAAATGCATGAAATAAAACACACTTTGCACACATGCACCCTTAAGGTAATCTCACTCGTTGCCTATCGGAAAATAGTCATGTCCCTCGAGCATGGGCGTTTTAGCAAAAGACCCTCGATAAAAGATCGTAGTCCCTCGATGACCCTCGACGTTGCCTTTGGTAAACAATCTAGTCCCTAAAACGACATTGCTAAAACATCTCATATGTTGCCTTCTATGACTATACAAACGTCCCAATGCCCGTCCCTTCGCATCCAATGGTGGGACTTCTTACAAAAACAATGGTAAGATAGCCACATCTAAAGGAGAAGGAAAATCACATTTAAGACCTTTTGAGTAGGTAGTTTCGCTCTTAGTTACTCGCTTGCTCGCAACTACAAAAAACACTTTTATACATCAACACTCTTATTTCAAAACATTTCCAAAAGATAAAACATTTTGTATACGTTCTTATAGAGACGAGAACCATTGCAAAATATCTTTCCGAAAACCACTTTCAAAAACACATCTCACAAACACATCTTTGAACTATTTTCGAAACAAACACTTTGTAGGCGTTCTTATAGAAACAAGAACCATTACGAAGTTCCATTTTCAAAATACTTTCAAAAATCACCACCATAAGCACACATTCAAACAAAAGCAAGTTGATCTAGCGAGTAACTAAGAACCCATGGAAAACCATGGATGAAAAGGATGCTAATACCTTCCCTTTTCATAATCTACCCCCCGAACTCAAAAAACATCTCTAAAGGTCTTTCCTGTGCTTTTTCACCTTTCCTTTTGGATAAAATAAAAGTCGGTGGCGACTCTTGCTAAACCGCAACATTTGCAAACACAAACGCAAAAACCTTCAAGTCAGTTCTCCCACCGTATCACAGTTATCAAAGTGGTCAATGTCCAAATTTGCTTCTCAAGACATGCACAACTCACCAAAATGGTTAGCAAATAACAACACAATTGAAATACAAATTGTAAGTAAGCAACAATGATTACAAGTAATCATGGTTATGTATAATACAAAATGAGCAAGTTGCTTGAACATAGTATGGCATTTCCGGACAACATTGTATTAGTATCAGAAAGAGTACCAAAATTAGCATGGAAGCGCAAGAAATGAGATCATCTATAAGTATGAACATGAATGGTCATATGGTAAAAAGTGAACCATGTTTAGACGCTAACAACAATACTCCTGACTGCCACGCCATATTCAAGTAATTAAATTCAAAAAGCGGTAAAAACACATATGTACAAGTTAACGGTATCAACAAAACGCGATATTTACATAAAGCGATAATCTCTTGAATGTAAACATCCAATGTATAAGCTACCAAGTTGATTGGTATACTACAAGTTAGTATATTTACAAACTAGGAGGGAATGATATCACAAATCGAAATTAGTGTAAAACAGTATTTTTCAAGTAACAGTGTAATTTGTACATAAACCGAAAAGCGCATCTGAAACAAATGGTAACCTCTTGAAAATTGTTCATAATGAACTGTAAAAATTAATGAGACTTATATTCATGCAAACGGATCACAAAAATGCAATCAATTCGACCAAATTTCACCCGAAAACATTATTTTCGATACAAGTCAGCAACAGTAAAATTCAGGTGGGTAGTGTCCGAATCGAAAAACTATATGCGTTTGGAGCTTCGGATGGCTTGAGAAACTCAGTTTTCAATAAAGAAAGTCGGAAAAACTCAAAGTGGATCAAAAGTTAGAGCAAAAACAAAAATTATGTCAAGAATTTGTCAATGTTCAAGTGTTGAGGCATTTTCCACCAAACTCAATCAAACTTGTTTACAATGTGTTTTATGATGTCATTTGAGTCTATTGAAATTTATCTCAACACATGTAAATGACAAACAACAAGTGCCAATCAACAAATTGGCAAAAAGTAGTTTATGTCAAAAATCAAACAACTTGAAATTATATATCAAAAATGCATTTCAAATGCACAAAATAACACAATGATCAACAACCAAATAGTTAGAAACAATTGATATTATTGATATCAAGACATTAAAGAAAACTTTCAACATCAATTGTTAGTTGGTTAATTCTTGTTATGTAGTTATTTGGGCTTTTAGCATGTATTTGGGCTTGGGCATTTTGCCTATATAAAGGACCATTATGGTTGTAATCAAATAGTAGAAAATATAATAATATATTTAGTTAGAAAGTTAGTTACACTTAACTAACTCACAATTTCTCTCTCTTTTTCTTCTTCTTCTTGTTGTTTTCAGAAAATCATATTTCTTGAATCCTTTGTTCCAAAAAATTGGTATCAAGAGCTTGTTTGCGATTCAGAGAGAATCTAATGGCAAACAGATTAACAACATCAACATAATTTCCAGCAAATCTACTGGTTTTCAAAGGTGAAAACTATCAACAGTGGGTTGAACAAATGAAGGTTATTTTCAGATTTCAAGATGTCATAGAAATCTTGAATGATGGAATATCAGGACTAGAAGTAGATGCTACCGAGCCCAGAAAGTTGCGCACAAAGATCAAAGGAAGAAATATGGCAAGGCATTGTTCTTGATTCACCAGTGTGTGGATTGTGACGTATTCGAGAAGATAATTGAAGAAGAAACAACAAAAGGAGCTTGGGAAAATTTGAAATCTTTGTATGGTCGAGATGAGAAACTGAAGAAGGTGAAGTTGCATACATTGAGGAAGAAGTATGAGATGCTTCAGATGAAAGAGAATGAATCTATTTCTGCATATTTCTCAAGAATTGTGATTCTTACAAACCAGATGAAGGCATGTGGTGAAGCGTGTACGGATCTGCAAAAGATAGAAAAGGTATTGAGATCTTTAATCGCATATTTTGATTACTTTGTTGTAACAATTGAAGAGGCCAAGAATCTATCTGAGATGAAGTTTGAAGAACTTCAAGCTTCATTGGAGGCTCACGAAATGAGGCTGCAGCAGAGAAACTCAAAAAGAGAGAAGACAGTTGAACAAGCATTGCAATCAAGGTTCAACAAGAAAGCTGGAAAAGAGAAGTCAAAGCAGCGAAAGAATCTTGCTGGTTATGAGAAGTCAAGCAAGAATACTGATTTGAAAGGTGTGGGAAACAAGTATTAAGGGAAGAAAGTTGACATGAAAGAGGTGCAATGTTACAATTTTCAAGGTTTTGGCCACTATGCTAGAGACTGTTGAAGAAAGAAAACTGTAAGGTTGAAAGATAATGATGAAGCTCAATATGCACGAGCTGGAGATAGTGATTCTTATGATGTGTTGTTGCTGGTGAATACTCAGTCGATTACTGAGAAAAACAACATGTGGTATCTGGATTCAGGATGTAGCAACCACATGGTTGGCAATAAAAACTGGTTTACCAAGTTATATGAGTCAGTTGAAAAGGTGATAAAGTTTGCAGATGGTAGGCATATCAAATCAGGTGGTAACAGAGATATTTCGATTATCACAAAGGATGGTCGAAAGGCTACTATCACTGAAGTTCTATATGTACCTTCGATGACAAGTAACTTGGTAAGTGTAGGTCAATTACTTGCAAAAGGATTTAATATGAAGTTGGAGAATAATCATATGAAGGTATATAGGGCTGATGGGAGGCTAATAATGAAAGCACCATTGGCGGAGAACAAAATGTTCAAGGTTGAACTTAACACATCATATCACAAATGTCTTGCTTCAACTACAGAAGAAGATAAGAACTGGCTATGGCATTACAGGTATGGACATCTAAACTTCAAGAGTTTATGGTTGCTCAATAAGAAAATAATGGTGCTTGGGTTGCTGTATATGAAGGAACCAAAGCAGATATGTGAAGAATGTTTCAAATCCAAACAGGCAAGGAAGGCGTTCAAACTTGACTTGCCTATAAGATCAAGGAAAAAACTAGAGCTGGTTCATTCAGATATGTGTGGACCCTTTAAAGTAAAGTCTAATGGAGGTAAGAGGTGTTTCCTTACTTTCATTAATAAATTCACCAGACATATGTGGATTTACCTTATTGAGAGGAAGATTGAGGTATTCACACAGTTCAAGAAGTTCAAGTTGCATGCTGAGAAACAAAGTGGCTGTAAATTGAAGAAGTTAAGAATTGATGGTGGTGGTGAATATACTTCTGCTGAATTTTCTAGATTTTGCAAAGAGGAAGGTATAGAGCATGAGGTTACTGCACCCTATACGCCTCAGCATAACGGCATAACCGAGAGAAAGAATAGAAGTGTAATGAACATGACGGAATGTATGTTGAAATCTAAAAATGTGCCTAAGAGATTTTGGGCTGAAGCAGCTTCGACAGCAGTATATATTCTAAATAGATGCCTAACAAAGAAGATAGTCGAAAAGACACCACATGAAGCTTGGACAGGGTCGAAGCCAAATGTAAGTCATCTTAGAGTTTTTGGATCAATGTGTTTCAGGAATGTACCTGAACAATTGAGAAAGAAGCTGGATGATCGTAGTGAAGTCATGATGCTCATAGGTTATCATTCGACTGGTGTATACAAGTTGTATTCACCAATCAAAGATAAACTAGTGATCCGTAGAGATGTTCTTGTAGATGAAAGCAAAGGGTGGAATTGGAGTCGAAGTTCAGTTCGACAAGAATCAGACACATTCACAACTGTGTTTGAAGAAAATGAACAGAATGAAGCTTCGACAAGTCGAAATGAAGAACCACCTATGCTGAATGAAAGAAGATCAACAAGAACAAGAACTGAGTCAACTAGGCTGATTGGATATGAGAGGTTTCTAGATCAAGAAATCAATGTAGATGGTGATATAATCTAAGAAGCCATGATGATGGCTAAAGCAGAACCAATTGATTTGGGCAAAGCCTTGAGCAATTTGAATTTGTGTGAAGCCATGAAAGAAGAACTTAGAGCCATTGAGAAGAACAAGACTTAGGAGCTTGTCGAAAGAACCAACAAGAAACCAATTGATGTGAAATGGATCTACAAGGTAAAACGAAGGCCAAATGGTGAGATTGCAAAGTATAAGGCAAGACTGGTGGCCAGAGGTTTTCTATAAAAACCTGGTATTGACTTCGATGAAGTATATGCGCCTATTGCAAGGATTGAAACAATCAGGATTGTTATTTCGATAGATACATGTAGAGGATGGAAAATACACCAACTTGATGTAAAGTCAGCGTTTTTGAATGGTCCATTGGAAGAAGAAGTCTACTTTACTCAACCACCAGGTTTCGACGTGAAAGGGCAGGAGTCGAAAGTTTAAAGATTAAGGAAGGCTCTCTATGGCTTGAAGAAAGCTCCTAGAGCTTGGAATAAAAGGATAAATAGCTTCCTAATCAAAGCAAGTTTCACAATGTATGTCTCTGAACATGGAGTATATGTAAATGATGTTGAAAGCATCAATCGAATCATTTTATGTCTCTATGTTGTTGACTTACTCATTATAGGAGCAGACGAAGCTGGGATAATGAATGTAAAGTCGAAGTTAATGCAGGAATTCGAAATGTCTAATTTAGGGAATCTCTCTTATTTCCTGGGAATGGAATTCAAAGACATCCAAGGAGTTTTCTTGCATCAAACGAAGTATGCTCAAGATATACTGAAGAGGTTCAATATGAGCAACTATAAGGCAGTTGTTACTCCATTAAAGACTGGAGCAAAGCTGAAAAAGGAATCAAATGATGAGTTTGTAAGTTAGACCCTTTTACAAACAAATTATTGGATCCTTGAGGTATCTTTGCAATACTAGACCAGATATCTGCCAAAGTGTAGGATTATTGAGCAGATTTATGGAGAAGCCTCAAGAATGTCATCTTATCGCAGTGAAGAGGATGTTGAGATACATAAAGGAAACTATGGATCATGGTGTGTTGTTACTGAAGAAATTGAAGAACAACTCAAATGTTGAAGTTCATGGATACACTGACTTAGACTTCAATGGAGATCAAGATGAAAAGAAGAGTACTGCATGATACATTTTCATGATCGAAGGAGCTCCAATCTCCTAGAGTTCGAGGGAGCAAAGCATTATGGCTTTGTCATCATGTGAAGTGGAATATGTGGTTGTATCATATGTTGCATGCCAAGCAGCATGGATCAAAATGGTACTTGAGGAACTCAGAATAATGGATCGAAGATGAAGTTGTTTGTTGATATCAAGTCAGCCATAAATCTTGCGAATCACCCAGTGTATCATGGTCGAAGTAAGCACATTGAAAGAAGGTTTCATTTTCTGAGGCATCAAGTCAACAAAGGGAAGCTTGAAATAAAACATTGCAAGATATAAGTACAACTAGCTGACATATTCACCAAACCTCTGAAGAAAGTGAGGTTCGAAAAGTTAAAGAAAGGCATAGGAATGAGAAGTCTTGATAACATGAATTAGGGAGGTGTGTTAGTTGGTTAATTTTTGTTATGTAGTTATTTAGGCTTTTAGCATGGATTTGGGCCTGGGCATTTTGCCTATTTAAAAGGCCATTATGGTTGTAATTAAATAGTATAAAATATAATAATACATTCAGTTAGAAAGTTAGTTACACTTAACTAACTCAAAATTTCACTCTCTTCTTCTTCTTCTTTTCACAAAATCATCTTTCTTGAATCCTTTGTTCCAACATCAATTTCCAACTCATGAGATAATTCAACAACATTTTTCAATCAAGTTGTAATCTCCACAATTTACACATAATCTCATGAATTATCAACCAATACCAAGCTTCTTTAACATTTTGATTTCAATAACTTTGAGTAATCAAAGAATAAGGCCTAAACTAGACTAATGTTATCAAACAAACAAATGCTACAAGTATCACATAATTAGCATAATCACAAACTATGAAAAGTAATGAATTAAGACAAAAAGGTCACATTTAGGCCAAGAATCACAATTATGGACAAGTTAAAAAATTGAACCAATACACAAGGCAAAAACTTAAAAATCAACCGGAATGATTTTTCAAAATTATCGGAAGTTATGCACACGTATACGGTCTCAAAATGCGGATGATTCGGTCAAATTTCGTTCAAAATGTGATTTTTGCACACAAGTCAGAAGCTCCAAGATTTGACCGAAATGTATCTGAATTGAGAAATACTTCATGCAAAGAGCCTCGGATGGCTCATGAAAGTCAGTTTTCATTAAAGAAAGTTGAAAAAACTCCAAATGGAACAAAAGTTAGAGCAAAAACACCAATTATGTCAAACTTTGCCAATTTACTAAATATTGAGATATTTTCTATCAAACTGAATCAAACTTGTTTCAAATGTATTTTGCAATGATATTTGAGTCCACTAGAAATTATCTCAACTCATTGAAATAGCAAGTAACAAACAATCAATCAACAATTGGTAAAAAGATTAGTTTATGTCAAGAATTGGTAACTTGAGATCATATGTAAAAATGTATTTTAAATGCACAAACATATCAATGATCATCAACCAAAAATAATTAGAAACATGTAGTAAAGCTTGAAAATCAAAGATTAGGCCTAAACTAAACTAATTGTTAGTTTATGTTACAACATTTAAATCATAGTGTTAGAATCTACCTAACTAAACTTTTAAGAAATTCTACATCAAGAATTAGGAACTAATGTTAATCTACTCAAGAGTGAAAAATCTCAAATTACTGTTAGTGCTAACTAGTTTTTTACAGCTAATTCAACCTAAACACTAGTGTAACTACACCTAGAATTAAAAATCAACACAACAACACTATGTCAATTTCAAGTTATAATCAAAATCAACTTCTCAAGTTCAATTAATCACTTATTTCAATAAGTAATTTAACAAAATGGTATTAAATCCTAATCCAAATAAATTCTCAACAAGTAAGCCTCAATTATACAATTAAAACCTCAATCAACAACAAAGCTAAGAAAAAGCACTTATTCAAAAAAATCACTTATTTCAAAAAGCGCTTAATTCAAGAAAACTCACCGATATAAGTGAAGAGGAGGCTTAGGTATAGAGATTGCAACGAACAGATCAACGATCAGAGAAGAATTGCTCTTAATCTTTATTTTTGGATCTTGATGAAGTTGTTTTTGTGTTCTTGATGAAAAAGTTGTAAAACCTTGATTTGATGTTTGAGAGAATTGAGAGAAAAAATTTGATTGTTTATGGAGATTGGTCAGTTATGAGAGAAATTGGAGTAAAAAGAATATACAGTATGGGCTTATGTGAGTGAATTTGGTTAATGGGCCTCAAATATCCATAAATACCAATGCAGAATTTTAATTAACTTGAGTGCGACATGTTCCGGGCAAATTCACAGGAATCTTGGTGCGAGTTTTGAAGTTGAAATATGAAACCAAAATGTAGCCGACAATGTAAACGAACTCTTGTCCAAAAATAGACTCAATCAGACAAACGGTGATTTAGTTATGAATTTTTGAAATTTCACCTCAGACAACTTTTATTCTCAGCTTCAGAATTTTCAATGAGTTGCACACATTTCAGGCCAAAAACGAAAACCTTCAGGGTACCGTTGGCTCTTAAAAATGGAAACCAAAATTTAGCTAACTCAACTTATGAGACAATTCCACCGGAGTGGGCTCGATATAATAAAAATCGACCGAGTTGTGGTTTTTTGGATGTGGTGCAGATAAATATTTACCATAATTTTCCTGTACAAAAATACTTGATAAATCCACATTTCCGGGGCCTTTCTGAGCAGAATTAGCTTCCGACCATGAGGGATTAAAATTTAGATGACATTGAGACGGAATTTTGGCCACCTTAACGGGTTCAATACGATCCACAGACTTCAAGTTGTGAATTTTTTAGTGCGCGTAAAATACGGTTCAGCCAACTGTTTATCAGTATTTTCAACTATTCAGCTTTGTCTGATTTGCGAATTCGGAGACCTTTCTTCGAGAATCAATTTTAGGCCCGAACACAGAAGTTGGAGAGGATATTGAGGAGGATTTAACAATGGAAAAATCACCTCGAGACAATATACGAGATTGGAGTTAGAAATTTCTGAAAGCCCAAAACACCGTTGATCAGTAACCTGAAAACTCGGTAATAAAATTATTTGATCGCCTTCTCCACATAATTGTCTCTCAGCTCGAAAACAAAAATTGAAGATAATATCAACACGGACTGGGTGATCAAATTTCAGCCCAAAATAGTACTCTTGTTCGCAGTTAGAAAATTATGAAGATGATGCACCGAAACAGATTTTTAACCTGAACTGTTCTGAATCAGATCAAAACCTTTGGTTCCTTTATATTGCCCAAGACATGATAAAATACACGGGAGTAGAACATGGTGATAAATCGTTCCTCATATAATTGAATTGCTTGCACAAAGCCTTTGACGCTTCTGATAAATAGTCGATGCTTTACTGGTATACCTTGATCCTATAGCAGCAGAAACAATATATGTATCCATATGCAGATGAAATATAAGCCAAATAAAAATTCTGAAATCAAGAGGGTAAATTTAGGGGCGCAACAGTCAAAGACAACTTTTATTTATGATTTTAATGATCAAAGAAAACAGATAAGCCCATACAATATTAACTTTCACCTTGGGCAGAGTGAAAGCTTTTTGAAAAGATAAACAAAACAAATTACTTTGAGACATGGATGCAAGAGGGAACATCAAAAGTGACCCCGTTCTAGATTCTGACTCCAGGCGTCACATAATTCGGCATCTCATGTTCTTCTTCATCCTCCACAATAGAATTAACTCCAGAAACTGTTGGGTGAAGGTATCCCCCGCTGTGGAAAACATCTTGATAGCTGCTCATAGTAGCCTTCAGCTTCAAGTTTTCACGTTTGCCATTCTTCATAGAAAATCCCAAACCAGCCCTGTTCTTATTCACCTATGGATTAACAATTTGTCCCCATACTTTGCTTGAGCCATTGCACACAACCTGCTGAGCATCTTCGAATGAAGCCATAGAATTCTCATTCTCTCTTACGTTATCAACAGATAAAGCTTGGAATTGCGTTCCAATAGTAGCTTTGTCTGCTTCCACAACATTGAAAGATGACAGATGAGATATCATCAATGCTTTCTCTCCATTTATAATGACCGCCTTTCCTTCTTGCACGAACTTCAAATTTTGGTGCAGAGTTGAAGGGATAACCCCTGCCTCATGTATCCATGGCGGTCCCAGTAAGAAGTTGTATGCGGGTACAATATCCATGACTTGGAAAGTAATCTGGAATAAGTGCAGGCCTATATGAGTAGGAAGATCCACTTCCCTAATAACAGACTTCCTTGATCCATCGAAAGCTTTTACTACAATATCACTTAGGCGAATGGGAGCTCCTTGATACTTTAGGTTTATCAGCGTGCTCCTCAGTATAACATTTAAGAAGGACCCATTATCAATCAGCATATTTGACAATGAATCATTTTTATAATTCATGCATATATGAAGAGCCAAATTAAGATTTCTCCCTTCGTCAGGCAATTCATCATCTCAAAAGCTTATGTTATTATAGGACGTAATATTACTTACCACACTACTGAATTGATCTAACGGCATATCACACTCCACAAAGGCTTGATCCAACACCCGCATTAAAGATTCTCTATGGGCAGAAGAATTCATAAAAAATGTTAGGATATATATCTTTGAAGGAGTCTGCAATAGCTGATCTACAATTCTGTAGTCTCTCATTTTAATAATTTTCAAAATATCATCCACATCTTTCTCTAGGGTAGCACCACTGGACTCCCCTACTGCTTTCTTATTTTTAACACTTTCCACAACCTTCTTACCAGCACTATCATTTCCTCGAATAACAGGCGCGAACACACGACCACTACGGGTCACTCTATTGGCCTCAGTAATATTCTCAACATTAGACAAAGGCTGGATGGGAACCTCCACAACATACTCTAGAATTGTAGCATTGTATTTGTACGATACGACTTTGTCTGATTTGTAAGGAACAGGACCTGGAAAGCAAATCGCCACTGGAGCAATAACTGGCTTGCTACAGTATTCAATCTCGACAGGAGCGGGATCACTGAAACATGGAACAATTACGTTCACCCCTTCTTCAGAATATTTGGTCATTGCAGAATCATTGTTGGAGAACATATCTCCGTCCGAGGAAAAGAAATCATCCACAAAAGCATATTCATCATCTGACACAGTCTCAACCAAGCAATCTTCAATCAAATTAACCTTGTGGTAATCATATCTTTGGCCTGACATATTGATAGTTACATTATCCAATAACAACTGAATACCTCTTCTTACAATGGAACAACCTCGGGAATCCCTACACCAAACCCGGCAAGATCCATAATGGTGTTCTACCTGACCTTCCATGTGGCACAAAGTAGCGTGCAACTGCACGAAATCATCATTCATATGGTTCACATCCAAGATCATGAATTCACCAGGACATCCAAAGACCATGTTTACTTCTTCCTCGTATTCTTCCCTAGGCCTGATTATATGGATGAGGCCCTCATCCATCATCTCTTGCAAATTACCCTTTATCTTATTGCACCCTTGTATATAAGTACTACAGATACCACAACCAGCATGGTCATGAGTATAGTAACTAAACTCGCAAAGGTATGCATGCATCTTTACCACGTCTCCTCTGACCAAGTTGATATTATAAATCCAGAAGTCCCTTGGACAACCAGCAACCATGTTGACAACATTAGTCTCTCCATGCTTCGGCAACATATTATCTTTGACATTAGGGCTGACATCCTTAAAGGAAAAAAGGTAAGACCTCACCATTTTATGTACCTCCAATTTCAGGGGATAACAATTTTCCATATTATGCCCTGGTGCACCCTGATGAAAAGTGCATGTCTGATCTGCCTTATAGTACCAAGGCAAATGTGATGGTATAGCAGGGGGTGGCCTAGTCTGGACCAACTTTTTCTTGATCAATGCTGGGAGTAAATCTGCATAACTCATGGGGGTAGAGTCAAAATTCTCTCTCCTCTGATTTTAACCTTGATTTCCTTGAGGGGCTGGTCTTTGATAAGCGATTGTTGTTGGAGTTGTATTAACAACTAGAGTTACCGAGGCAACTTGTTGATGGCGTTGATGATTTCTCCTAGGAGGATTAACCCTTCTCTCTTGAATAACAAAATTTGTTTCTCCTTCTTTATTTTTATCAAATCCTTATGATAGTTTCTTCACACTTCCAGAATTTTCACTTCTTGTCAGATGACCTTCTCTTACAGCTTCTTCCAAACGGACGCCCATTCTCACCATTTCGGTAAAATCGCTGGGTGCACTCTCCGCCATTATTTCATAATAGAATGCACCTAGGGTCTTCAGAAAAATCTTTGTCATCTCTTTTTCCTCCATTGGAGGAATCACCTGGGCGGCTACTTCACGCCATCTCTATGCATATTCCTTAAATGACTCCTTGTCCTTTTGGACCATTGCCTGAGTTGATCACGGTCAGGCGCCATGTCTACATTGTATTTGTAATGTCTGATAAATGCTTCACCCAAGTCATTGAAAGAATCAATATTGGCACTGTTTAGGCTCATGTACAATTTCAATGTTGCACTAGTCAAACTGTCTTGAAAGAAATGAATCAATAAGCGTTGATCATCGGTATGAGTAGACATTCTCCTCACATACACTACTAAATGACCACTAGGGAAAGTGTTGCCCTTATACTTTTCGAACTCCGGTACATTGAACTTTGTAAGTATTTTCACATTTGGAACCAAACATATATCATTCACGTTCTGCCCAAACAATTATTTTCCTCTGAGGGCCTTCAACTCTTTCTGCATCTTATCAAAATGATACTGAAAATTGTCCACCCGATCATAGAAACCCAAGCTTTCACTTGGTGCAGGAATAGGGTGATACACTTCATCATTAGCAAATGGTACAACATTCACCGAGGGAGGTGCAGCATAATGAGTCTCATTTCTAGCAGCATGGGTAATATGCACCACAGGAGGTGAAAGAGCAACAGTAGCCTGAGCAAGTGGAGAAAATTGAGCATCCTGATTAAAACCTTCCGGCATAAAGTACTTTGGCATTCCCCATGGATAACCTTGAGGAAAACGATTCTGAATAATAGTAGCTGGAGTAGCAGAAACAGGAACCGTCGGAGATTTAGAAGTAACCGTTTTCTGTTGAGGTTGAGAAAGTGTTGGATGATTCTGAGCAGCCACCAATGATTCCACAAGAGCAGTGAGATTTCCCATACTGGCCTTCAGAGCAGAAACTTCTTCGCGCAGCTCGCGGTTCTTTTTTTCTAGATTATCCATCTTCCTTCTGAAATTGGCCCGAGTATTATATTTGTGAGACAACTTGCTATATGAAGTAAAGAAACTCAGTATGACACCTGGATATAAACAAAAATGCAAGAAGTATGTACAATATGATGCATGATATGCAATGCACATGATTTATTTTATTATTAATATTTCAAGGAACTCAAAGATTTATACACAATTTGCAAATATCAAAGTACTAACACATTTGAAATACTGAAAATTTTATTATAATAACTTTAAAATGGACTAAAACGTTTGGTGAAAGTTTCAATAATCCCAAGTACAAGATAAAATAAAAATCTAATATCCCAAGAAAGCAAAGCTGATGAAGATCACCCCAAGCACTGACGCTTCCCTGTGAGTCTTGCAATCTGAGCCTTCAACTTCTGGTTCTCTTCTGCATATCTGTGGGCGACCTCTTTCCAATCATCAGAGTCGGGAGGTGGAAAACTAAGGCCCGATTGAGGCTTAGAAGAAAATAAATCATATTGCCTTTCCATCGCCTCTACAGCACGGCTCTCCAGAATCTCGATCAGGTCATCTTTCTCCTTCAGGTCTGCTCGGTAGGATACTTCTAAAGTTTGGCACTTATTCTCCCAATCTTCCTTTTCCTGTTGCATCCTGGCTAGGGAAAGATGAAGCTCTTCCACATTATCTACGGGAGGAGTTATCTTTATAAACATATCAGGAATGGGTGCTTCACGGGAATACGACGTCTTCAACGGGATGGCTCTTGCTTGTACCCACTGAAGATAAGGCTCCAAAGAAATAGCCCCTCTAGGTCCTAAGTCCTTCCTGCTCTTCTTGTGAATGTGACGCCAAGCCTTTGCAATCCCCTATTTATCTTCCATATGAACCTCTCCCTCTTTAAGAAAGAAACCACTCAAATGAATATTATTTGGCTTATCCCTCATCGGATATCCAAGTTGTCATCGTGCAAGAATAGGATTGTAGTTACTTCCTCCCTTTGTACCAAGAAGAGGTACATTGGGGAAACCACCAACACTGTCGATAATCTTTACATCATAGTATGCCTGATGATACCAAACAAAATCTAAATGAGTGAGGGCCATAATCTTTGGATCCCAACGAGGTTCCTTCCTGACATCCCAGAAAGCATCAGACTTAGGTAAGTGAGAAATAAACCACTGATACAACAAAGGCGTGCAACAAATGATCATAAAGAGTCTGGGTTCCCCATCAGACTTAGAGTAATAAGTATCACCTAATAATGTAGGGACTGGGTTCCCAATCATAAAGATCCTGATGGAATTAATATCCACAAACTTGTCGATATTAGGTAATAAGAACAACCCACAAGGAAGTAGAGCAAAGGTGGTCTCAAAAGCAACCATACTCTTCATCCTAGCGAAGTAACAAGCTTTCTCCAACAAGAACTGAGCGGGGAATCCTCTAATCCCTCCTTTGGTAGTCATTTGGGCTTCAACCTCAGACTTCCCCAAATGGATCAAAGCAGCAATCTCATGGGATTTTGGCTCCCCCTACAAACTAGTAAAAGGAACACGACCAATAATAGGTAAACCCAGCAGATAAGAATACTCATATAATGTAGGCATCAACTGATAATCAGGGAAAGTAAAGCATTGATACATCAGATTATAGAACTGGACCAAAGTCGAGAGAAGATCCTCCTTCATCTTGAGCTTCATAAGAGAAATAATGGACCCATACTTCCTCTGAAAATATGTAGAACTCTCGATCTCGGGAATCAGACTCATCAACTCATCTATCTTTGATCTTTGAAACTGTACTTCTTAGTCTTTCTTTTTCCAGAATCCATGGTCAAAAGTACCTGAAATATTCACAAAGAATCAACTCTTAAGTCCCTTGAAACAAAATGTCTTTAGAAGATGCTCATGGGTGCATAAATGCATGATGCAACAATCACACACAAGATCACAAACATAGGATTCCATAGGTTCAACGTCACCAGTATGAGGTCGAAGGTACTACCCACTAGGTGTGGTCTAAAAGTTTATCACCTATCGAACAAGGTTCTAAGAGGTTCCCAGAGTCTATATCCTTCTTTCGGATATTACCAACGTCCCAATTGACTCGATAATTAGTAATATTCTCAAGAAAAACTCGTATGAGCATAGTATCGCATGACAACCATTTCCGGATTACTCTGTCATAGCTTCCGCACTACACTTAAAAGGCCAAGATGGGTTAAAGGTTCTACGGTCCTCAGTTTCAACTGGCTCCCAGGTCGAAAGCAACACGTCTTCCTGATTACTCGGTAAATGATGCTACAGTCAAAGGGGCCTCCACTGAGTGGGGGATCTCATGTCTCATTTTTTGGGATTACTCCCTCAAAGTTAACATGATTATACCGCCCATCCTATCTTAACTTTTCCCAAGTACGGGTATAGGACTTATGAGAAATCACCATTGCTGGATAATAGATGTGTGAATGTTATCAGTAAAGAAATTATATATGGTGAGAGGTGTGGAAGGAATGTGGGCAAAGGGAAAATATGTCACATCAAAGATGACATGCTGTGAAATGATGATCTTTCTGTGTGAAAAATCAAAACATTTGTAACCTCTCTGATTAGTGGGATACCCTAATGTAGCCGTAGAAATATTGAGACTAAGCCATTGGATTAACTTGACTCCACATATCAAATAAAAATTGCCACCACAATTTATCATTTCCAAAGGAATAGGAAAAGAGCGAATAGCCCCAAAAAAGGAAGAAAGAATCTAAGTTCGGGGGTTGGTTATGCAAAGGGAAGGTATTAGCACCCTAAACATCTACGGTACTCTGCAGAAACCTCTTTGAAAATTTGTGTATTTTGGCTATAAAATGTTGTATAAAAAATAGATGGTGAAGATGAGAAAAGAAGTATATTTTTATGATTTTTTTGCACCCTCTGTGGTTGCGAACCTTTAGTGCCTACGTACCACCTTTTGTGCAATAGGGGATCAGGGTACACGTAGTTCACCTTTAAAAATTTTAAAACATAAATGTGTTGGTTAATTTTAAGGGACGAGACATCATCATCTTATCCGAGTGGAAAACATACTTACTACCCACAATTATGAGAAAAGAGAATTTGCATCATCTTAAAGTGGAAGATATAGCTTGGATTTTAAAAATCAACAAAGCTTCGTTCAACACCCAAGTGGAAAATATCTCACTTCACTATATATCGTAGAAGTATAATAGCTCGCATCACTACAAGGACTGACAAGAGTCTAATCTTTTGAGAAAAGTTTAAGTAAAAATCCAAAATGGCAAAGATGGTTTGAATGAGATTGATTGACTTTTAGTCTTCTCACAAAAATGTCAAGGTATTATTAAGTTGATTAAATTTTGATTAAGAAAAATATTTGTAAAATACATGGACATAAGTCCGAGTTTATTATGAAAGCGGTTCAAGTTCAAAAAAAAAACAAGAAGGATTTTCAAAAGGAGGGAGAAGATTTTTGAAATTAAAGAAGATGGGAGGAGATGAAGGGACTATCCTAAGGCATAAAGTAAAATCTAAGGGAAAAGAACCGTCTAACTAACAAGAAGCCAACACTTGACATATTGAGTCAATATAGAACTCCCATACGTTGGATTGAAACCAAGCAAGAAAAGATAATAAACCTCTTAATAAAACCAAGCTTAAATTGCATTAAGTCTTCACAAAAATTGGGCAGAGTAACGGCTGTATACATATGAATTCAAGATTACAGACAAAGCATGTAATCACAATAACCTACACACAAAACAAACAAACAACCCAATGTCTTGGGGTAAACCCCAAGAACTCGAGACAAAATAACAGTTGAGGTCACAAGGTCTCAAGGTAGGTTAAGGTCTCTACTCCTAAGTACAAGAAGTCCACAATCTCCATAATGCCAAGGATAGTAACCAAGTAGTCTAAGTAACATTAAAGTTTTTTAGGGTTCAAGTTGATTATTAAGTATTTTCAAAAAGAAATGAAAAGCTCAAATGAGAAAATTAAAAAAGTGACATAAAATAAAAAATGCTCAAATGATCAAAGATGAAAATAGCATGAAATGTAAATGCTAGAATAAATGTACTTAAAGTAAAAGCATAAAATAAAAGCATAAAATAAAGTCAATTGTTAGAAATTAGAGGTTAGTTAAATGACCATATTGAAACTTGAATTTGAAACTCATTAGAAGATTGATAAAATCAAAGCCTCCCAACAACAAGTTTCATTTTATTTTTGTCAAGTATATCATTCATTCAAAATTCTCAAGGCAACAATAAATGATCAATCATGTTTAAGTGATTCACTTTGACCAAAGTTTATGAAGATTCATTAGAGGATTTACAAGACCAAATCCTCCTAACAATGAATCTCAAAGTTATTGGATCAAAGGATTCAAATCAACATACATGGACTTACACATATGGGTTTGCCACGAATGATCATTTCTCGAATCGGGACAAAATTTAGCGTTATGTTAAGCAATCGTAAGTGGATAAGATGAAGAGGGAAGGGGTAAGAATTAAACCACATTTGAACCAAAAAAATAAATTAATCAAACTATTATTAAAATCATTCATCCATTTTTAGGGAGTTAGGCTCAACACCATGGATCTAATGATGTTAATAAAGCTCATGATCAAAATTTCAGAATCCAAGATCAACCAGAATATATACAAAAAATAAAATTGTATTTAAAATAAAGAAAAAGGTTTTTAAAAATGATTTTTAAAATGAAAATAAGAGGGGAAAATGGAAATTATATTCAAATCAAACAATAAAAATTAAATGAGGCAATAGAAAAATCAGAAATATACTCAAATGTTTATATAAAATTTTTGCTAATTTTTTAAAGTCATAAACTATTTTTAAGCTAATTAAAATTGCTCAAATAAATAGAAAAATGATAAAAAAATAGTATAAGTCAAAATAAAATTCTAAAAAAAAAATTAAGAAGGTGAGAAATAATGGAAATGATGTTGATGAACTTTTTTAGAATTTAAAAATGTTCAAAAGTATTTTTTAAGTAATTAAAATCAAACCAAAATAAAAGAAAATTATAAAAAATATCAAATCTAAAAATAAAATTATGAAAAAAATAAAATTCAGAAAGAGAATAATTGAAAATATTTTTGTTAATTTTTTCATAATTTTTGAATTAGAAATAAATTTTCTGTAATTTTTTTGATGTTTAAAACAATTTAAATATAAAAATCAAAAATAAAAAATAAAATAAAAAAATATGGACCAATGGATGAAAGTCAAAACGAATTAGTAAGCTAATCCAATTGATCAGACACGCTGTGAATATCATAGACTTTAGTAGAATAAACACAAGATCATTAATTAAATCAGATTTTTGAAAAATAAGCGTGACACGCTTTCATTGGTTGATAGATGACACTTTGATCATCTTCAACCTCCAGCCAACGAAATCTGTAGGTTTAAGAAACTATAAAATTAGAAGAGGAGACCGGTACCATTCACTTCGTCTCTTCAAGATGATTCCAATGGTACCTTCGCAAAAAATTTATATAAGTTGTAGCTCAGTCGTTTTGGAAGAGAATTTTTGAAAAGGGATTTGAATTTTCATGGTTAAAATGTACTTCTAGTTGAAAACAATTGTTGCAACTAGAATCATGATGATGGGAGCTTCATAATAGTATCAAAGTTTGAGAGAATTGGTGAAGGAATCTACCTATTGCAGAGAGTTATGACTTGTTGAAGTTGACAAAAATTCATGAAAGGACCTATAATCTTTTGCATCCTTAGGGTATCTTCCATCCATTTTCACACTTCGCACATAAAATAAGGGCTGAATTCCATATCTTTAAGATCATTTTTGAAAAAGAATGGGCTCAAGGAGACAAAAATTGACCAAGTTATGATCTTTTGAAATCACATAAGGGAATTTGATGATTCAATTAGAAGACTTGTAATCTTTCTTCATCATTAGGTACCTTCCACACAAAATTTCCTTTAAAATTGTGAAGTGATTTGTTGATAACCCTTTGAAGAGAAGGATTTCTTTGGAATCATTCAAAAATACCAAAAGATGAGTAAGATATACCCCTTTGAAGTTCAAAACCCTGGCTCCTAGAGTAACAAGATACCTTAGAAATCCATTTAAAATTTTGATCAACTTTCTTGCACAAATACTTTTGTCATATAAACATAAGTTGTTGAGGATGATAATGAGGAACCATAGAAACCATAACCACTTCCAAATATTGATAATTGAGGGAAATATGCACTTGTGATCAATGAATCAAGAACTTGTCCAATTAGGTCAAACTTTTTTCAATCAACCCTTGTACCTTTGAACTATATTTGACAACTTGAGGCATGATGATTCATAATAGACTTTGTCATGATATTAATTAAAAATATCTTCAATAATGAAGCTTGAATCTCAAAGAAGATTTGTTGAAGAAGGCATGGAAATAAACTCATGAACCTATGGATTAACTTGCTAGAATATGTTATGCTTTCACCTATGACATCAACAATTAGGGAAAACATACATTGTATTTATTAGTTAAAAGTTAATCAAAACATAGATGACAACAAGATATAAATCAAGGTGCTTGGTAATTCCCCATGGGCAAAGCTAAAGATAAGGATAAGAGCCAACCCCTAGTGTGTGATCTTGTTGTGATTGAATTGATATGATATGATAAAGGAATCTTAGGGGGAAAAATTAGGGTACAACATCTTCCCTTATTTAAGTGTCTTCTATCTGGAGACGCGAAGGTTAAAATATTCGTGTCGACGCGATTAAAGATACTTAAATATAAAACAAGCCCTATTTTTGGCCCTAAGATGTCATGCAATGCTTATGATTACGAATGCAAATGAACAAATCTAAAAAGGATGCAAGACCCCATTGGGGATGTAGCAAATAAAACAGGATCAAAAGGAAGACCCGATTAGGAAAATAAATCACAGGTGAACCAGAGACTCGACTCTATTAGGGTAAAGCCTAAAGAAGAGATAAAGCATCATCAACTAAAAAATTGAGGAAAGAAAGTAAAGGATAAAAGTGATCGACAGATGACTGTGAACAATCCTCTCACTTAGGAGATGGCAAAAAGGTAAAGTTGACACACTGGGAAAAGAAGTGGTAAGATAATATTAGCAAATACCAATATCAGGGTGGTAATGATAATCAGCACCATTACTCATGACCGGGAAAAAATGAACTTCTTCAGAGTAATAGAATCTCAATGACGAACTACCTTTTATAATGACAAGGCTACCATTCATCGGAAAAAGATCTCAACAATCAACTACCTTCCATAATTACAAGGCTACCATTCATTGGAGTAATGAATCTCAAAAACAAACTACCTCCCATAATGACAAGGCTACCATTTGTTGGAGTAACAAATCTCAACAACAAACTACTTTCCATAATGACAAGGCTACCATTCATTAGAGTAACAAATCTTAACAACAAACTACCTTCTATAATGACAAGGCTACCATTCATTGGAAACAACAAAATACCTTCTATAATGACAAGGCTTCCATTCATTGGAGTAACAAATCTCAACATCAAACTACCTTCCATAATGACAAGGCTACCATTCATAGGAGTAACAAATCTCAACAACAAACTACCTTCCATAATGGCAATGCTACCATTCATTGGAGTAACAAATCTCAACAACAAACTATCTTCCATAATGACAAGGCTACCATTCATTAGAGTAACAAATCTGAATCTTCTCTTAGAACTGTCAAACTTATTAGGGAAGTACATGTTGCTCAAATAAAGAGACCTTCCACTTGCTGTTATGAGGAGGAATTGCAAATAATGATTTCATGGGGAGAGCAATATGACTTCCTGGGGAAATATCAATATATTCCTGTTGAGGAGATAAAATCTTCACGTGTAAAATAATTGCACATTCTCAACCTAGAGCTCAAAGCTTGTCGAAATCAAAATAATAATATTGTCGGGGACCATAGATTTAATCCATAAATAAATCTGAATGAATCAGTCAACCAAAATAACATCTCATGAGAAATAAACTCAAGAGGGAACCACATTCTTTCCAGACAATGAGATGAAAGGAAGGCTAAAGTAAAATTCTTCCATGAGAGATAGCTCAGTGGGGAAATTGAAAGGATATATACTTTCTGCTTAAGGCTGACACTCTATTGGAGAGAGGATAACAAAACTCAATAAAATAGGGTAATATGCCAACAAAATATTAATGGATGCACATGAGCAATGATTTGATAAACATTAAATATGCATGATGTATGTATGAATGTATGAATGTATGAATGTATGAATGTTGTCATGTATATGCTAGCAAAACAAACGTATAACACTGGGGACAACCAGACAAAACCAACTTGGGTATAACCAATACTCGACCAAATCACATCCAAGATGAAAATTTCATGAGAAAGTAAGCACCAACTGAGGAAAAAAACTCCTATTTCACGGATTAACTTTACTGGAAGGAATATAATCTGGAAAAAATTACATCGTAACAAATAAATCAGTGCAGATACAAGGATATAATATACTCCTCCAGGATTCACCAGGGAATATCACACAGACTTCAATGGGGAAAACAAATGTTTCAAGATGTATACTTTTACTGGGGATTGCAATACTAATTTCGATAGGGTAGACAAAAAATATATTGTCAAGATATCAACTGGGGATCTCGTACTGACTTCATTGGGGAGGGCAGCACCACGTCGTTGAGAGGAAACCAAGATACATTCTTCAATACTGAGAATGATGATTGCACCAACTTCTCTGAGGAGAAATTATGAAACCTCATAGGGGTAGAAATTTTCAGAGAGACCCGTTATCTCGACTTTTCTTGGGGATTTAAGAAGTCAAACCTTACAGCGAGAAATCAAACTTATGGGAATTTTAAATAAAACCCAACACTTGGCGGGAGAAAACTCAAAAAGTTGACAACTATTTCAACACTTCTTAGAAAAGATATTGCCCTTGTCTTGTTTCCTAGAAAACAATCAACGACAAAAAATGCTAGCACTACAAAGGGAGATGCTTTGCCAATGATTTTATCTCCGCACGCAAAAGGGAAAAGACTCTCGTCATGTGAGCGCAGACTTTACTGGGGAATCTGGAGTAGAAACCCCATACCATGCATACCCGAAATCAAAATGAACCAAGACCTAACTGGGGAAAATGGGATCACAAACCCAACACCGCACCATACATCCATTGGTATTATCTTAAATTATCTGAGAAGCATAAGAAGATCATATTCATTCCAACAAAACTATCCTGAGAGAGCCTTCCTGGGGCATTCAGACTTCCAAAATTTCAGAGTTCGTCCATCCTTGGAGTCACTATTTTTGTTCTCCTTGAGTCACAAAATCTAAAGTAAAAATTAATTTGCAAATTCTTTTTGAAAAAATAATTCTTGTTATTTAATATGTTTTCTTTGAAAATTACTATCAATAATAAATGAAGTCATTGTAAGCTGAACAAAATAAGAATTGCAAAGAATTAGATAAAAGCTTAAAATTTATTAATAAAATGGTAGTCTGCAAATGGCGGGACTCCATTGATGATTAAAAAGTTTGGTTCAATCATTCCAATCATGTCAATATCCCACATAGAGAAAGGCCATGGGGATGAAATAACATTGAGAAGCGTTGGAGGCACATGAATTTTGTCAGCATAAATCTAGCATTTATGGCACTTCTTTGCAAATTTGTAACAGTCAGATTCCATTGTCGGCCAATAATAACCTTCCATAAGCATCATCTTAACCATCAAATGTCCATTGGCATGGGTACCAAAAGAACCTTCATGGATTTCATGCATCAACATGTCTTCTTCATGTCTATCCACACATCTGAGCAAGATAATGTCATAATTTATTTTGTATAGCACATATTCATTGAGGAAAAAGATGTCCGCCAACCTTCTCAATATCTTTTTATCTTTATTTGACGCACTAGCCGGGTATTCCTGAGTCTGGAGAAAATGCTTGATATCATAATTGAAGGGGTGAAAAACACAAGAAGGGGGGGTTGAATTGTAAAACTGAAATCTTAAAGCAATTGACAAGATATTTTTATCCTGGTTCGTTTGATCTCAAACTACTCCAGTCTACCCGTCAAGGTGATTTCGCCTCTCTCCAACGAGGTCTTAATTCACTATATTCAACTGAATATTACAGACTGCTTTAACAACTGCTAAAGCCTTCTTGATTCAAACCACAGTCCGGTTTGTCAAGGCAACACTTTCTTACAAAGGTATAAAACAAATGTGTGTGAATGTTTTCTACAAAACTTTATCACAACTGTGATGTATACACAAATGAAGCTTAGACACTTAGATTGCTAAACACTAATGGAGTATCAGAGTTTGTTGGTTTAGCAAAACTGGTAGATGAAGATTATAGTTCAGCTTTGTGCGTGTAGAGAATTGGAGAGCATTAGCCATTATAATCTTCGAAGCCTTGTTTATATAGCACTTGAGAAGATGAACGTTGAATGCAATATTCTTGATTCAATGCTAATAACAAGCTTTCCTTTTTGAGCAGATCTTGTCTAGAATGATGCCGTTGGAATTAATTAGCGTTCAATGCACAGTACCGTTGCTTCTTCAATGCACGTTCTGGCTTGGCTCATTCTGATTCTGCTTCGCTGCTGATGAACTATTGTTTTTGTATCAGAGTGTTTACGCGCAGTTCTGTTCATCAAGCTTCAGCATGTACGTGAGTTGATCATCTGATCTTGATGTTCTGATTCAGCAACTTCTGATGCTGGTGTATCAAATCAAATTCTGATGCTGAAGAAGTGATCTTGCTTATTTCAATCAGCGTATCTGCAAGTCAGAGCATAGTAATTTTAGGCAGCATATAGTTCAAACATGAAACATATAAATACTATATCTTTTCACTTTGTTATCATCAAAACTCAAATATAGGGTAGTAGATTCAAACATTGTTCTAACAATCTCCCCCTTTTTGATGATGACAAAAACTAGATATTTTAAATGAAAAATAACGTGAAAAGGTGTCTAGGAAATGTTTCAGAGTTAAGAAGTAAGGAGAAATCAGAGTTAAGAGATACTCCCCCTGAGTTTGTTACTTCCCTTTGATATACGTGTTCTTCAGGATCAGATCTTTTTCTATCTTTGAGCATCAGATTATAAGAGTCTTTGACTTATCAGAGAGCAGAGCTTCGGAGCTTTTCCTGTCAGAGCTTTGCTTCGGATCAGAGTGTTAGGTCGATCAGAACTTCATATTTGATCAGAGCAACATGAGCTTCTACATTTTGATCAGAGCTTCTAGCTTCTAGTCTTCATAGTGTTCAGGAGCTTCCTTGTGCCTGTAGACTTAAAAACAAAACAGAAAAACATTTCAAGTAATAGAGTTAGAATGTTTGAGAATTTCTGTCTAGTTAGCCGTTATTGATTTTAAATATCATTCTTGTTCTCCCCCTTTTTGTCAGCAATCAAAAAGTGTTGGTGATGTGCTAAAACAAATCAGATCAGAAAAACAAATTATATTAAAATAGTTCATAATCAGAGCAAAAGAACATTACAAAACATAGTCAAAACAGTACATCAGAAAATGAAGAAAACATAGAGAATGTCATGCATGAAAAAAAAATTTTAAGGTTGTGGGGGCATGCGTGAGAACAGGCTTTCCCGCATTGCTTGAATCTTTTCAGAAGTTTCATTCTGCTTCTGAACCATGTTGACAACAGTGTCAATCTTGCTGTCCTGTACATCCATTCTTGCTTTCATCTTCTGATCATTCTCTTCCATCCGCTGCTGTAGACGCAAGTCATTCAGCCTTAATTCTTCCAGAGCCTGCCTGTCCAAGGCAGCTTGAGAAGTGTCAGAGGGAGGAAGCTTCTCAGAACTTTCAGCTACATCTTCTGCTGGATTTTCTTCAGCCTGAATGGTCTTGTCTTCTGATGGTTGCACCTGTGCAGCTTGCTCTTTCTCAGACCAAGATTCACTGTCCAGAGGGAGCACAACTTCTTGAGGCAGCTGACTCTCAACTTCCTTCAGCAGCTTGCTAAAGTTCTATTGAGCCTGCTCGTAGTTGACGTCCTGCAGCTTGAGGGCTTCAGCACGTACCCATAGTCTGAACTGTGACCAGAGCTGATCAGAAGCAGCTGGGTCGATCATCCCCGGACAGACTTGCTTCAAAGAAGCAATCCATTGCAGCATACCTGTTTCAAAATTCAAAATACCAGAGCCAACATCTGGTTGCTTTGGTTTGGGTATGGCAATTTTGTGTCTTAGATCAGCAAGACGTTCAAGACTTGTCAAGTCAATGAAAGTTCTGCTGGAGTTTTCAGCGGTTTTCTGAGAGGTTGTTTGTTTTGGAGGAGGGTTATCAGAATCAGAGTCAGATATTTCTATTGGAGTGGTTGGAGTTTTTGGAGGTGTTGATTCCTCTGAAGATGGCAACTGGGGCCTGACAATAGTGGTTCCACATGGCAACTGGATTGCCAGCGGTGAAGGTTGAGGTGAGTGGGGGTCAGAATGATGAGGAGAAGGGGTTTCATAGCGGTGAAACTCTGTTTGTGGTGAAGGTGGATTATTTTCTGGTTGAGGAGGTGGAATCTCTGATTGCTCAGGGATCAGAGGTTCTTCTGTGAGTGGTTGTTGTTGTTGTGGTTCTGGTTCTGGTTCTGGTTGTATTTCTGGTTCAGGTTGTGGTTCTGGTTGTGGAGGAGGAATATTTGGTGGTTCAGAATTTGGTTGAGCAGAAGCATGTTCACGCTCAATATCAGCTAGCACTCTATCAAGTGCTGGTGTTGTTGAAACAGTTGGTTGTTTGGGAATCTTAGTTCTGGGTCTTCTGAGTAGTAAGGCCTCAGAAGGGTCTTCTGGTATGGTTTCATCAATAGTAGGGATTGGAATGGATATTCTGTGAGAGGTTTTAGGAGGGGCAGCAGATGTTGGAATAGTAGATGAAATTGAAATAGGGGCAGCAGATGAAATACCTCTTTTCTTTGGAGTCTGATGAGATGATCCTTCTGTTGGCGCTTTCCTCTTCTTTGTCTTCTTCTGAGTCACTTCTGGTTGGACTTGACTCAGATCTTTGATCTTCAGCTTTGAACCTGTATCTTCTTCCTTGTATGAATCTGGATACTTGAGAAACATATCAGGTTTGGATTCCATTTCAGAAAATTTTGGGAAATCACTCAGAGGCACTCTTATGCTGGAGATGTCAGCAGTTGAAGTAACTCTGGGCTCCTTCCTAATATTTTCTATCAGCTTCATCTTTTTCAGGTTCTTAGCGTTCAGCGGTTTTCCAACAGTTGGTTCAAGGGTGCTCAGCACTTGAGCTTCGCTCAGATAATCTATCAGCTTATTCTCTGTCAGAATATCTGATATGAGCCTTCCAAACGGTATCCAGTCCCTTTTGGTCCTTTCTTCTTCTCTAGTCTCTTTCACACTGGTCTTGAGATGGTTGAACAGGAAGTGTGCCAGATTGATCTTTACCCTCTGATCAATAAAGTAGATCAGAAATTGCTGATCCACGTTTATATAATCAGGAGAACTTGTTGGTTTCCTGTGATTGAAGCATCCAAGAACAATCTTGGCCCATACTCTGCAGTGATCCTTCAGATCCTTAATTTTGCTGCTGGGAAATCCAAGAGTGAAAATGTTGTTGGCTACCACACCTATATCAGGGCATCTATCAGCCATGTCCACACAACGAACTCCACCACCACTTTGACCAATTAACCTAGCAATGAGGTCTTCAGAAATTACTATCTTCTTTCCCATGACAGAAGAGATGACTAGATGTTTATAAATCTTGGCGTGAATCCAAAATTCCTTAACAAGCTCTGGGAATGTTGGTCCAACCAACCTATCGAAATACCTCTCCCACTTTTGAGCCCTAATTTCTTCAGTTAGGTCAAATCCATTTTCCTTCAAACTTTCAAAGTCGATGATTAACTCAGAGAGAACCTCAAGATTCTTTACCGGTGTGAGAAGAGTTCTGAGGGGCACCTGATATTGTTCAGAGGTTTCTTTCTTCTGATTTCCTGCAGAAATGCTGGAGGATGCCATTGTTCTCACTAAAAAAAGCTTGAGAATGATTTGAGAGAAAAAGGTTTGAAGGAGATAAACTCAGAAATATGCAGAGAATACTTGAATGATTATGAGAAAGCGTAAAGAATAAGAATGAGGAATTAGTGTGCTTAAATAGAGTTTTCAAAAATTATTTTGAAAAATTAAACGTTTTAAAGAGAGAGAAAAAAATAATGATTGCCATTAACAAGCGTGATTACTTTTCATTAAATGCTTGCTGATTTTGGGGGATTTGAGAAAGATACTTAAAAACGGTTACCAGACATGTGTCTCAATGCACCCAATCAGCGCTTTGCCTTCTCAGAAGCGTGCACGCGTTCTGCTTCAGGGATTTGCTGATGATTGGATGACACTTGTTTGATGTAGTGATCAGCACGTCTGTATTTGAGATTAGACTCTCAGATCTTTAGACTTGCATCTGATACAATCTGCATGTTCTATCTTTCTGAAAGAAGATTGATCAGAAGTTCACAGTAATATAATTAAATTCTGAAGATAAATATATGGAATTAAAACATTTTCATTCTGGGCATACTTTCATGCTGAGATGTTTCAGAATGAAATTAAACCTATCTTCTGAAAGGGGTTTAGTAAAGATATCAGCCCATTGATGGTCTGTATCTATAAATTTCAAGTTTAAAATACCTTTCTGAATATAGTCCCTAATGAAATGATGTTTTATTTCTATATGCTTAGCTCTAGAATGTAAAATAGGATTCTTACTTAAGCAAATAGCAGAAGTATTATCACAAAGAATAGGAATGTTACTCTCAAAAATCTGGAAGTCTTCAAGCTGACTTTTCATCCAGAGCATTTGTGTGCTACATCCTGCTGCTGCTATGTACTCAGCTTCTGCTGTTGACAGAGCAATTGTTGATTGCCTTTTGCTGGACCACGAGATCAGATTTTCTCCCAGAAACTGGCAGCTTCCAGAAGTACTTTTACGTTCCACTCTGTCTCCAGCAAAATCAGCATCGCAGTAGCCTACTAAGCTGTAATCACTAGATTTTCTATAAAACAAACCCAGATTAGTAGTACCTTTCAGATACTTGAAAATTCGCTTAACAGCTGTTAAGTGAGATTCTCTAGGATCTGATTGGAATCTAGCACAAATACATACGCTGAATAAGATATCAGGTCTTGAAGCTGTCAGATAAAGGAGAGAACCAATCATACCTCTGTAGACCTTCTGTTCTACACTTTTGCTTACCTCTTCTCTTTCCAGAATGCACGTGGGATGCATTGGAATCTTTGATGGCTTACATTCTGAGAGGTCAAATTTCTTCAGAAGATCTCTGATGTATTTGCTCTGATGAATGTAAGTTCCCTCTGGGGTTTGATTGATCTGAATTCCTAGAAAGAATTTCAGTTCCCCCATGAGGCTCATCTCAAATTCTGCCTGCATACACTTAGCAAATTTTCTTCCAAGAGAAGGATTAGTAGAACCAAAAATAATATCATCAACATAAATTTGACAGACTAAAATGTCACTCTTAACTGTTTTACAGAATAGAGTAGTGTCCACTTTCCCTCTGGTGAATTCATTTTCAAGCAGAAAGTTACTTAGCCTTTCATACCAAGCTCTGGGAGCTTGTTTCAGACCATACAGTGACTTTTTCAGTTTGAAAACATGTTCTGGATGTTTTGTATTTTCAAAACCTGGGGGTTGGTGAACATAAACTTCTTCTTCTATATAACCATTTAAGAATGCACTTTTGACATCCATCTGATACAGAGTGATGCCTCTATTAACAGCAAATGAAATTAAAAGTCTGATAGATTCTAACCTGGCGACTGGGGCAAAGGTTTCTGTATAGTCTATCCCCTCTTGCTGACTATAACCTTGTGCAACCAGTCGTGCCTTGTTTCTGATGACTTCACCTTGTTCATTTAGCTTGTTTCTGAACACCCATCTTGTTCCAATGACGTTGAATCCTTTTGGTCTGGGAACGAGATCCCATACGTCGTTTCTGGTGAATTGATTCAGCTCTTCTTGCATTGCCAGAATCCAGTCATTGTCCAGAAGTGCTTCATCAATAGAAGAAGGTTCAATCAGAGACACAAGTCCCATAAGAGTTTCTTCAGAGTTTCTGAAGCTTGCTCTTGTTCTGATTGGATCTTCCTTTCTTCCTAGGATAGTTTCTTCTGGGTGATCCAAACTGCTTCTGGGTAATCTCTTCTGAGGTTGATCAGCAGCAGTTGTAGGATTTTTAGCATTGCTTCTTTCAGACGTTGAAGGAATGTCTGTGTTGAGAGCTTCTGATGACTTGTCTTCAGAACCTGCAAATTCAATTTCTATACCTGCAAGATTTTCATTCTGCTTTGACTTTTCAGAGTCAAGCTTGTCATCAAAACGAACACTGATTGATTCTTCCACAATCTGTGTTTCTGTATTGTATACTCTGTACCCTCTTGAGCGTTCAGAGTATCCTAACATAATACACTTCTGTGCCTTAGAATCAAACTTGTTCAAATAATTCTTTGTATTCAATATATAGCAAGTACATCCAAATGGATGAAAATACGAAATGTTGGGCTTTCTGTTCTTCCACAGTTCATATGGAGTCTTTTCCAGAATAGGTCTTATTGAGATTCTATTCTGAATGTAACACGCTGTGTTTATTGCCTCTGCCCAGAAAGTCTTAGCAACGTTTGTCTCATTGATCATGGTTCTGGCCATTTCTTGCAATGTTCTGTTCTTTCGTTCTACAACTCCATTTTGTTGGGGAGTTCTAGGACAAGAGAAATCATGCAGAATGCCTTTGTCATTAAAGAATGACTCAAAATCTTTGTTTTCAAATTCTCCACCATGATCACTTCTGACTTTAACAATTCTAAGATCTTTTTCATTCTGAACTTGGTTACAGAAGGTAACAAACACAGAGTGTGACTCGTCCTTGTGTCTTAAGAACTTTACCCATGTCCATCTGCTATAGTCATCTACGATTACTAACCCATACTTCTTACCACTGACTGAAGCAGTTTTAACTGGTCCAAATAAGTCAATGTGCAGAAGTTCTAATGGCTTAGAGGTAGAAACAACATTTTTGGATTTAAAAGAAGGTTTTGCAAATTTGCCTTTCTGACATGCTTCACACAGAGCATCTGAATTGAACTTCAAATTTGGAAGCCCTCTGACCAGATTGAGTTTGTTAATCTGAGATATTCTTCTCATACTAACATGCCCCAATCTTCTGTGCCAGATCCACTGCTCGTTGTTAACAGACAGAAGACATTTTACGTTCTGACTCTTTAGTTCAGAAAGTTTGATTTTGTAAATGTTGTTTTTCCTCTTTCCATTAAACAGGATAGTCCCATCTTTCTGACTAACAGCTTTACATGATTTTTGATTAAAGATTATATCATAACCGTTATCACTTAATTGACTTATGGATAACAGATTATGCATCAATCCATCTACAAGCAGAACATTATTAATAGAGGGAAGATTTCCATTACCTACAGTTCCAGAGCCAATTATCTTTCCCCTCTGATTGCCTCCAAAGCCAACGTGGCCTCCAGGCTTAAGTTCCAGGCTTTGGAACATATGCCTTCTTCCCGTCATGTGTCGTGAGCAGCCAGAGTCCAGGTACCATGACTGGTGTTTCTGACTTGCTGCTAAAGATATCTGCAACATGTATTATTTTGTCCTTAGGTACCCAGATCTTCTTGGGTCCTGACTTGTTAGTTTTACCAAAACTCTGGTTGAATTTTGGTTTCACAGAGTGCTTACTACTAGTATATTTGATGTCATGTGTGTGACCATACACAAAGTGTGAATTTAGAGGAGTGTGTTTAATGGTTAAATCCATGACATTTTTAGGTGTAGGAACCTTACCTAGGTATCCTATTCCTTTCCTGCCGTTTCTGCTAACTCCATAGATCATTGAAGCCATTCTGCTTCTATCTATGCTTTTAGCAAGGAACTTCTGGAAACTATGATCATACTCCTTGATGATCTCATCAGCGTTGCTGGGAGTTTCAGAAATTGGTTCCTTCTGAGAGTTTTGTAAAGAGTTTTCTAATTTTAAAATTTTATCTCTCAGCTCAGAGTTTTCCAATTTGAGACTCTCAGACTTATTAGAGTCAGATTCAAGATTCATTTTCAGGTCTCTGAATTTAGCTCTAATCTGCTGATAACGTTCCAGAATTTCATTGAGGCTTTCAGCAAGTTCAGCCTTTGTAAAATTAACAGCGAAGTTAGGGAATACCTCTTCTGTGTCTGATTCTGAGTCTGATTCAGAAGCTTCACTCATCTGGAATGTTAGCCATGAGCGCTATGTTTGCCCTTTCATCATCTGATTCTGAGTCAGCTTCAGACGAGTCAGAGTCATCCCATGTGGCCATGAGACTTTTCTTCTTCTCTCTTCCAAACTTCTTTTTGGGCTTTTCCCTCTGAAGCTTTGGGCAGTCACTCTTGTAGTGTCCTTGCTCATTGCACTCGTAGCAGATGATATCTTTTGTGTTTGGCTTCTTGCTACTGGAAGGGCCTTCAGATCTTCTGTATCCAGAGGAAGAATCTGTCCTTCTGTATCTGGAGGAAGACTCGTTCTGATCAGATCTTCTGGAATTCCTGAACTTCCTTTGTCTTTGCTTCCACAGTTGATTTACTCTTCTGGAGAGAAGGGAAAGTTCGTCTTCTTCTGATGAGGATCCATCAGATGTTTCTTCAACTGCCTGCAAAACTTTAGATTCAGATTTTCTGTTAGATCTTAAAGCTAAAGGCTTACCTTGCTTCTGAGGCTCGTCAGCTTCTAGCTCTATCTCATGACTTCTGAGGGAGCTTATAAGTTCCTCCAGAGTGATTTTGTTGAGATCTTTCGCTAGCTTCAGAGCAGTAACCATAGGCCTCCACTGCTTGGGCAAACTTCTGATTATCTTCTTGACATGGTCAGCAGTAGAGTATCCTTTGTCCAGAACTTTGAGACCAGCTACCAGAATCTGGAATCTAGAGAACATAGCTTCAATGGATTCAGATTCTTCCATTTTGAACGCCTCATACTTCTGAATGAGCGCCAGAGCTTTTGTTTCTTTGACTTGAACGTTGCCCTCATGCGTCATTCTGAGAGAATCAAAGATGTTCTTAGCTGTGTCTCTGTTGGAGATCTTTTCATACTCAGTATAGGAGATGGCACTGAGGAGGATGGTTCTGGCCTTATGGTGATTCTTGAAATCACGCTTTTGTTGATCAGTCATTGATTTTCTATCAATCTTCTGACCAGTTGCATTCACAGGGTGCGTGTATCCATCTGTCACCATATCCCACAGATCAGCATCATGTGCTAGAAAGAAGCTTTCAATTCTGTCTTTCCAGTAATCAAAGTTTTCTCCATCAAAAACTGGAGGTTTGCCGCTGAATCTGTCTCTATCCTCATTGTTGTCATTGCTGAAATGAGAGTTGTTTCCTGCCATTGTGTTTTTCTGACGCTGGATCTTGTACTGACACGGTTAAGTGTTTTAGCTCAGAACCAGGCGCTCTGATACCAATTGAAGGGGTGAAAAACACAAGAAGGGGGGGTTGAATTGTAAAACTGAAATCTTAAAGCAATTGACAAGATATTTTTATCCTGGTTCGTTTGATCTCAAACTACTCCAGTCCACCCGTCAAGGTGATTTCGCCTCTCTCCAACGAGGTCTTAATTCACTATATTCAACTGAATATTACAGACTGCTTTAACAACTGCTAAAGCCTTCTTGATTTAAACCACAGTCCGGTTTGTCAAGGCAACACTTTCTTACAAAGGTATAAAACAAATGTGTGTGAATGTTTTCTACAAAACTTTATCACAACTGTGATGTATACACAAATGAAGCTTAGACACTTAGATTGCTAAACACTAATGGAGTATCAGAGTTTGTTGGTTTAGCAAAACTGGTAGATGAAGATTATAGTTCAGCTTTGTGCGTGTAGAGAATTGGAGAGCATTAGCCATTATAATCTTCGAAGCCTTGTTTATATAGCACTTGAGAAGATGAACGTTGAATGCAATATTCTTGATTCAATGCTAATAACAAGCTTTCCTTTTTGAGCAGATCTTGTCTAGAATGATGCCGTTGGAATTAATTAGCGTTCAATGCACAGTACCGTTGCTTCTTCAATGCACGTTCTGGCTTGGCTCATTCTGATTCTGCTTCGCTGCTGATGAACTATTGTTTTTGTATCAGAGTGTTTACGCGCAGTTCTGTTCATCAAGCTTCAGCATGTACGTGAGTTGATCATCTGATCTTGATGTTCTGATTCAGCAACTTCTGATGCTGGTGTATCAAATCAAATTCTGATGCTGAAGAAGTGATCTTGCTTATTTCAATCAGCGTATCTGCAAGTCAGAGCATAGTAATTTTAGGCAGCATATAGTTCAAACATGAAACATATAAATACTATATCTTTTCACTTTGTTATCATCAAAACTCAAATATAGGGTAGTAGATTCAAACATTGTTCTAACAATAATACCAAGGATTTTCATCTGACACTTCCTCTGCTGCAAACACATGATCCGGTCTATCCAAACATCGCACCGTGATACGAGGCATATCATTCCAAGTATTCACTTGATACATAGAAGCCAGAGTTGCCAAGGCATCCTCCATTTGATTTTCGTCTCTGGGAATATGATGAAATTCAACTTTGTTAAAGAAGGGTAGTAATCTTCTATCATAATATTTATAAGGGATTAAGCCAGGGTGATGAGTATCCCATTCTCATTTAATCTGATTAACTACCAAAGCTGAATCACCATACACATCTAGAACTTTGATTCTGAGACCAACGGCTTCCTCGAGATCCATGATACAAGCCTCATACTCCGCCATATCATTGGTACAATCAAATTTTAGCCTTGCGGTAAAAGGAATGTGTGATCCGTGAGGAGTGATAATTACAGCGCCAATTCCTTTCCCATAAGCATTCACAGCTTCATCAAATACCATACCCCACCAGGATTCAGGATCAGGATCTTCAGCAGGAAAAGGTTCATCACAATCTTTTGCTTTTAAGAACATCACATCCTCATCAGGGAAATCAAACTTGATAGATTGATGATCATCAACTGGTTGGTGAGCAAGATAATTCGCCAGCACGCTACTTTTTATAGCCTTCTGGGTGCGGTATTCAATATCGTATTCAGACAGTAACATCTTCCAACGAGCAATTCTCCCAGTAAGGGCATGCTTTTCAAAGATATATTTAATTGGATCCATTTTGGAAATAAACCAAGTAGTATGATTTAACATATATTGTCGCAATCGCTTTTCCACCCAGGCCAGAGCACAACATGTCTTTTCCAGCATAGAATACCGCGACTCACAGTCAGTAAATTTCTTACTGAGATAGTAGATGGCATATTCTTTCTTTCCTGTTTCATCCTGTTGTCTAAAAGTACAGCCCATAGAATTATCCAACATTGTCAAATACATGATCAATGGTCTTCCTTCAATGGTAGGGAGCAAAATAGGAGGTTCAAGCATATATTATTTGATACTTTCAAAATCCCTTTGGCAATCATCCGTCCACACACAACCCTGATATTTATTTAACAACTTAAAGATCGGTTCACACGTTGCATTCATGTGTGAAATGAATCCTGAAATGTAATTCAACCGCCCAAGGAAGCCTCTAACTTTCTTTTCATTCATTGGCGTAGGCATTTCTTGAATTTCTTTGACTTTATCAGGGTCAACTTAAATTCCTTTCTGGATGACATAGAAACCTATAAATTTACCTGATCGGCCACCGAAGGTGCATTTGTTTGGATTCAAGCGGAGACGATACTTCCTCAAACGCTAAAACAACTTCAACAAATCTTCCATATTCCCTTCTTCAGTCTGTGATTTAGCAATCATGTCATCAACATATACCTCGAATTCCTTGTGCACTAGATCATGAAATAGGGTTGTCATAGCCCTCTGGTATGTTGCACCAGCATTCATCAACCCTAAGGGCATCACTTTGTAACAGAATGTTCCCTAGGGTGTGATAAACGTTGTTTTTTCTATGTCCTCATGAGCCATTCTTATTTGATTATATCCGGAAAATCCGTCCATGAATGAGAATACTTTGAATTTTGATGTACTATCAACCAACATATCAATATGTGGCAATGGAAAATCTTTTTTTGGACTAGATTTATTTAGATCTCTGTAATCTACGCACATGAAAAATTTTCTATTTTTCTTTGGTACAGGTACAATATTGGAAATCCATTTAGGGTACACTGATGTCACAAGAAAACCGGCATTAATCTGCTTTAACACCTCTTCTTTGATTTTTACTGCCATATTAGGGTGAGTCCTTCTCAACTTCCGCTTGAATGGCGGGCACTCTGGCTTCAAAGGTAAATGATGCTCCACAATATTAGTATCTGGACCAGGCATATCTTGGTATGACCAAGCAAAGATGTCCACATACTCTTTCAATAATCCAGTCAACTTGCTCTTCATATCAGGATGCAACAATGCTCCAATTTTGATTTCCTTTAGCACTTCCTATGAACCCAAATTGATTGTCTCCAATGGCTCTTTATACAATTGAATGGCATTTTCCTCGCTCTCGAGCAACCGTGAAACCTCTTCTGGAATCTCATCATATTCTTCTTCTTTGGTCTCATACATAGGATATTCAAAGTTGGGAGAGGATACAGGGTCATTGTATTCAATAGGTTTTTTAATTAATCTGCACATGTGATTTATGATTGCTTTTAGAAACTGACACATATATCAAGTGATTATGCGAACTTATTTACAATTATTATTTATTCAAAAAGAAAGGGTTTTTTCTAATTACCATTTCCAAGAAAAAGCAGAAAATAAAATCATAATTTGAGAGTCAATGAAACAATTGGGCGAACCGTCATCTGATATAAAACCAATAAAGTCGCCGCCGAACGTCTTTTATCCCACCGAAGGGAAAGGTAAACATCGAGAAATCCTTAAGAGGTGAAATCACGGTCTTGCAACTGAGAGATCGGGTAAGGGAGTCTATTACGCGAGGGGAATGTATTAGCACCCCATACGCCCGTAGTACTCTACGGTATCCACTCTTCTTGTCTAATCTAATGGGTGTATAAATCTATATTTAAAGCTTAAGAGCTAAAAGAAAATTCAAAGAGGGAATGCATGCAAAAGAAAAGAGAAAATAATGTAGGGAAAATAAAAGTTGTGCTCGTTCGGGCCCTAACCCAATGCCTACGTATCCCTTTTAAGGAATCACAACAGCCGTAGTTCAGCTCATATATTTTGGTTGGTTTGTGTTTTTTAGTTAAGAAGATAAAAACAACAATCATGATGGCAAAACATCAGATAAAACTACAAAACATCAACAACGATGATAAAACAACAAAAAGGAACGACAATACATCACATGGCAACACAAACTCAGATAGGATGATAAAACGTTAGCATGATAACAAAATATCAGACAAGACGATGAAACATTACACCTAACAATGATATCTAAAATCAAAGTAGATGACAAACATACGCGATGGTGAAACATCGGCAACAAACAAATGCAATGGTGAAACATCGAAAACAAACATATGCGATGGTGAAACATCGGAAAAAAGATAGCAAGATGGCATGGAAAAGATGACGAGACATCAACAATCCAGATGATAAAATATCACACCTAAAAATGACATTGAGAATCCAGGTAGGATAACAAACATACGCGATGGCGAAACATCGGAAACAAACTTATGTGATGGTGAAACATCGGCTAAAAGATGGCAAGATAATATGGAAAATATGGCGATACATCACAATTCAGATGATAAAACATCACACCTAACAATGATATTGAGAATCAAGGTAGGATAACAAACACATGCAATGGCGAAACATCGGCAACAAACATATGCGATGGCGAAACATCGACTAAAATATAGCAAGGTAACATGACAAAGATGGCGAGGCATCAACAATTTAGATGATAAAACATCACACCTAACAATGATATTGAGAATCAAAGTAGGATAACAAACATGTGCGATGGAGAAGCATCAGCGAAAAGATAACAAAATATCATGGCAAAGATGGCAAAACATCAATTTGACAAGGTTTAAAACAAAGCCAAAAGGCACACAAACAATTAAGATTGGTTTTTAGTTTTTACCTTGAAGAAGGATTTAAGTTTATTAGAGATGTTTTATGATTTGCTAAGAAGAAGTTTTAGTTTTAAGATGCAATATGAAAAGAAAGGAAAAATAACTAAGGGAGACTAGCCTAACACTACCCCTAATGTTATCATACAATGATTGACCCTAAGGTTGAGGATGAAAAGGGAGATCTCTAACCTATGTTAGCATGCATGGATAAATATCCTAATGTCTAGCTCGAGGACTAATCCTACACGAGCAATCCTAAGGGAGCATGGTAAATACCAAAAAAATGAAGGAACAAATGCTTTGGTAAAAGCATACAATCGGGGTATACTGACTCAGGGGATGAGGGTATGAAGAGAAAATACTTTAGCTAAGGGGAGCGGATCACCCAAAGAAAACAAACGGGAGACAGATAAAATAAGAAAAATGTGACGTACAAAGCGACTGAGCACCTAACCAAGATATAGAAGATCGAGGTAGGAGATAGAAGACAAGATGAATAATCACGGAGTGTCAGCATTGGCCAATGTGAACTCCTGACAAAGCATGGGGGTTTGATTGCAAAACCATTATCCACTTGACAGACTCGATACATATGATCTGCACGACTCTGAAGCATCGACGTACAACATGAGCTAAGGATGACATGGACTAGAATATTCGGGGGTCGATTACGGACCCTCTCCACTCGCCTCCTTTTGAGGACTTATCACCTGTAATATAATGCGGGCACAAATATAAACACACATGCATAATACCTACTTCCAAGGTAGGATTTTAAACAAACACAATTAGCATACAGAAAGCGCTACCTGCTACAAAACTTTAAACAGCAACTTCGAGCGCACGCTCTTTATTTCCTGCTTCATACTTCACATGTTTTCTAGAAAGCAATAAACGTCCCTACTATACATGATCTCTAGAAAGCGATAAAATGTAGTATTTACAATATTTTCAACAATAATAATCTGAATGTGTACAAAATGGATAAAACAAATCCGTATACAGCAAACTCTACAACAATCATCTGAAATCTTTCACAAAAGCTCCAAAAGCTAGCATCGAAAAGAGAAAGCATCAGAAATATAGCACAACAAGTGCAAGCAAGCGCATTCGTTACCAAAGCGGTCAATGTCTAAATTTGCTTCTCAAGACATGCACAACTCACCAAAATGGTTAGCAAATAACAACACAATTGAAATACAAATTGTAAGTAAGCAACAATGATTACAAGTAATCATGGTTATGTATAATACAAAATGAGCAAGTTGCTTGAACATAGTATGGCATATCCGGTCAGCATTGTATTAGTATCAGAAAGAGTACCAAAATTTAGCATGGAAGCAGAAGAAATAAGATCAGCTATAAGTATGAACATGAATGGTCATATGGTAAAAAGTGAACCATGTTTAGACGCTAACATCAATACTCCAGACTGCCACGCCACATTCAAGTAATTAAATTCAAAAAGCGGTAAAAACACATATGTACAAGTTAATGGTATCAACAAAACACGATATTTACATAAAGCGATAATCTCTTGAATGTCAACATCCAATGTATAAGCTACCAAGTTGATTGGTATGCTACAAGTTAGTATATTTACAAATTAGGAGGGAATGATATCACAAACCGAAATTAGTGCAAAATAGTATTTTCAAGTAACGGTGTAATATGTACATAAACCGAAAAGCGCATCCGAAACAAACGGTAACCTCTTAAAAATTGTTCAGAATGAATTGTAAAAATTAATGAGACTTATATTCATGCAAACGGATAACAAAAATGCAATCAATTCGACCAAATTTCACCCGGAAACATTATTTTCGCTACAAGTCAGCAACAGTAAAATTCGGGTGGGGAGTGTCCGAATCGAAAAACTATACGCGTGAGGAGCTTCGGATGTTTTGAGAAACTCAATTTTCAATAAAGAAAGTTGGAAAAAATCAAAGCGGATCAAAAGTTAGAGCAAAAACAAAAATTATGTCAAGAATTTGTCAATGTTCAAGTGTTGAGGCATTTTCCACCAAACTCAATAAAACATTTTTTTCAATGTGTTTTATGATGTCATTTGAGTCTATTGGAATTTATTTCAACAGATGTAAATGACAAACAACAAGTGCCAATCAACAAATTGGCAAAAAATAGTTTATGTCAAAAATCAAACAACTTGAAATTATATACCAAAAATGCATTTCAAATGCACAAAAAACACAATGATCAACAACCAAATGGTTAGAAACAATTGATATTATTGATATCAAGATATTAAAGAAAACTTTCAACATCAATTGTTAGTTGGTTAATTCTTGTTATGTAGTTATTTGGGTTTTTAGCATGTATTTGGGTCTGGGCATTTTTCCTATATAAAGGGCCATTATGATTGTAATCAAATAGTAGAAAATATAATAATACATTCAGTTATAAAGTTAGTTACACTTAACTAACTCACAATTTCTCTCTCTTCTTCTTCTTCTTCTTCTTGTTTTTACAGAATCATCTTTCTTGAATCCTTTGTTCCAACAAATTGGTATCAATAGCTTGTTTGCGATTCAGAGAGAATGTAATGGAAAACGGATCAACAACATCAACATAATTTCAAGCAAATCTACTGGTTTTCAAAGGCGAAAAGTATCAACAGTGGGTTGCACAAATGAAGGTTATTTTCATATTTCAAGATGTCGTAGAAATCTTGAATGATGGAATATCAGAACTAGAAGTAGATGCTACGGAGCCTAGAAAGTTGTGCACAAAGATTAGAGGAAGAAATATGGCAAGGCGTTGTTCTTGATTCACCAGTGTATGGATTGTGACGTATTCAAGAAGATAATTGAAGAAGAAACAACAAAAGGAAATTGAGAAAAGCTGAAATCTTTGTATGGTGAAGATGAGAAACTGAAGAAGGTGAAATTGCAGACATTGAGGAAGAAGTATGAGATGCTTTAGATGAAAGAGGATGAATCTATTTCTGCATATTTCTCAAGAACTGTGATGCTAATAAACCAGATGAAGGCATGTGGTGAAGCGTGTACAGATCTTCAAAAGATAGAAAAGGTATTGAGATCTTTAATCGCAAATTTTGATTACTTTGTTGTAACAATTGAAGAAGCCAAGAATCTATCTGAGATGAAGTTGGAAGAACTTCAAGCTTCATTGGAGGCTCACGAAATGAGGCTGCAGTAGAGAAACTCAAAAAGAGAGAAGACAGTTGAACAAGCATTGCAATTAAGATTCAGCAAGAAAGCTGGAAAAGAGAAGTCAAAGCAGCGAAAGAATCTTGCTGGTGATGAGAAGTCAAGCAAGAATACTGATTCGAAAGGTGTCGGAAACAAGTATTATGGGAAGAAAGTTAAAATGAAAGAGGTGTAATGTTACAATTGTCAAGATTTTGGCCACTATGCTAGAAACTGTTGAAGAAAGAAAACTGCAAGGTTGAAAGATAGTGATGAAGCTCAATATGCACGAGCTGGAGATAGTGATTCTGATGATGTATTGTTGCTGGTGAACACTCAGTTGATTACTGAGAAAAACAACATGTGGTATCTGAATTCAGGATGTAGCAACCACATGGCTGGCAATAAAAACTGGTTTACCAAGTTAGATGAGTCAGTTGAAAAAGTGATAAAGTTTGTAGATGGCAGGCATATCAAATTAGGTGGTAACAGAGATATTTCGATTATCACAAAGGATGGTCGAAAGGCAACTATCACTGAAGTTCTATATGTACCTTCGATGATAAGTAACATGGTAAGTGTAGGTCAAAAACTTGCAAAAGGCTGTAATATGAAGTTGGAGAATAATCATATGAAGGTATATAAGGCTGATGGGAGGAAAATAATGAAAGCTCCATTGGCGGAGAACAAAACGTTCAAGGTTGAACTTAACACATCAGATCACAAATTTCTTGCTTCAACTATACAAGAAGACAAGAACTGGATATGCCATTAAAGGTATGGACATCAAAACTTCAAGAGTTTATGTTTTCTAAATAAGAAAATAATGGTGCTTGGGTTGTTGTATGTGAAGGAACCAAAGCAGATATGTGAGGAATGCTGCAAAGCCAAACAGGCAAGGAAGGCGTTCAAACGTGACTTGCCTATAAGATCAAGGCAAAAACTAGAGTTGGTTCATTGAGATGTGTGTGGACCCTTTGAAGTAAAGTCTAATGGAGGTAACAGGTGTTTCCTTACTTTCATTGATGAATTCACCAGACATATGTGGATTTACCTTATTGAGAGGAAGAGTGAGGTATTCACACAGTTCAAGAAGTTCAAGTTGCATGCTGAGAAACAAAGTGGCTGCAAATTGAAGAAGTTAAGAATTGATGGTGGTGGTGAATATACTTCTGCTGAATTTGCTAGATTTTGCAAAGAGGAAGGTATAGAGCATGAGGTTACTGCACCCTATACGCCTCAACATAATAGAATAGCTGAGAGAAATAATAGAAGTGTACTAAACATGACGAGACGTATGTTGAAATCTAAGAATGTGCCTAAGAGATTTTAGGCTGAAGTAGCTTCGACGACGATATACATTCTAAATAGATGCCCAACAAAGAAGATAGTCGAAAAGACTCCACATGAAGCTTGGACAGGGTCGAAGCCAAATGTAAGTCATCTTATAGTTTTTGGATCAATGTGTTTCAGGAATGTACCTGGACAATTGAGAAAGAAGCTGGATGATCATAGTGAAGTCATGATGCTCATAGGTTATCATTCGACTGGTGTATACAAGTTGTATTCACCAATCGAAGATAAACTAGTGATTCGTAGAGATGTTCTTGTAGATGAAAGAAAAGGGTGGAATTAGAGTCGAAGTTCAGTTCGACAAGAATCAGACACAATCACAACTGTGTTCAAAGAAGATGAACAAAATGAAGCTTCGACAAGTCGAAATGAAGAACCACCTATGGAGAAAGAAAGAAGATCCACAAGAACAAGAACTAAGTCGACTAGGCTGATTGGATATGAGAGATTTCTAGATTAAGCAATCGATGTAGATGGTGATTTAATCTAAGAAGCCATGATGATGGCTGAAGCGGAACCAATTGATTTGGGCAAAGCCTTGAGCAATTTGAATTGGTGTGAAGCCATGAAAGAAGAACTTAGAGCCATTGAGAAGAACAAGGCTTAGGAGCTTGTCGAAAGAACCAACAAGAAACAAATTGATGTGAAATGGATCTACAAGGTGAAACGAAGGCCAAATGGTGACATTGCAAAGTATAAGGCAAGACTGGTGGCCAGAGGTTTTCTATAAAAACCTGGTATTGACTACGATGAAGTATATGTGCCGGTTGCAAGGATTGAAACAACCAGGATTGTTGTTTCGATAGATGCATTTAGAGGATGGAAAATGCACCAACTTGATGTAAAGTCAGTGTTTTTGAATGGTCCATTGGAAGAATAAGTCTACGTTACTCAACCACCAGGTTTCGGCGTGAAAGGGCAGGAGTCGAAAGTTTAAAGATTAAGGAATGCTCTCTATGGCTTAAAGAAGACTCCTAGAGCTTGGAATAAAATGATAGATATCTTCCTAATCGAAGCAAGTTTCAAAAAGTATGTCTCTAAATATGGAGTATATGTAAATGATGTCGAACGTGTCAATCGAATCCTTTTATGTTTCTATGTTGATGACATACTCATTACAGGAGCAAATGAAGCTGGGATAATGAAGGTAAAGTCGAAGTTAATGCAGGAATTCGAAATGTCTGATTTAGGGAATCTCTCATATTTCCTGGGAATGGAATTCAAAGACATCTAAGAAGGAGTTTTCTTACATCAAACGAAGTATGCTCAAGATATACTGAAGAGGTTCAATATGAGCAACTATAAGGCAGTTGTTACTCCATTAGAGACTAGAGCAAAGCTGAAAAAGGAATCGAATGATGAGTTTGTAAGTTAGACCCTTTATAAACAAATCATTGGATCCTTTTGGTATCTTTGCAATACTAGACCAGATATCTGCCAAAGTGTAGGATTGTTGAGCAGATTTATGGAGAAGCCTCAAGAATGTCATCTTATCACAATGAAGAGGGTGTTGAGATACATAAAGGAAACTATTGATCATGGTGTGTTGTTACCAAAGAAATTGAAGAATAACTCAAATGTTGAAGTTCATGGATACACTGACTCATACGTCAATGGAGATCAAGACGAAAAGAAGAGTACTACAGGATACATTTTCATGATCGAAGGAGCTCCAATCTCCTAGAGTTCGACGGAGAAAAGCATTATGGCTTTGTCATCATGCGAAGCAGAATATGTGGCTGCATCATATGTTACATGCCAAGCAGTATGGATCAAAATGGTACTTGAGGAACTCAGAATAATGGATCGAAGATGAAGTTATTTGTTGATAACAAGTCAGCCATAAACCTTGCGAATCACCCAGTGTATCATGGTCGAAGTAATCCCATTGAAAGAAGGTTTCATTTTCTGAGGCATCAAGTCAACAAAGGGAAGCTTGCAATAAAACATTGCAAGAGATAAGTACAACTAGCTGACATATTCAATAAACCTCTAAAGAAAGTGAGGTTCGAAGAGTTAAAGAAAGGCATAGGAATGAGATGTCTTGATATAATGAATTAGGGGGATGTGTTAGTTGTTTAATTTTTGTTATGTAGTTATTTGGGCTTTTAGCATGTATTTGGGCCTGGGCATTTTGCCTATATAAAAGGCCATTATGGTTCTAATCATATAATAGAAAATATAATAATACATTCAGTTAGAAATTTAGTGACACTTAACTAACTCACAATTTCACTTTCTTCTTCTTCTTCTTCTTGTTTTCACAAAATCATCTTTCTTGAATCCTTTGTTCCAACATCAATTTCCAACTCATGAGATAATTCAACAACATTTTTCAATCAAGTTATAAACTCCGCAATTTACACATAATCTCATTAATTATCAACCAATGCCAAGCTTCTTTAACATTTTGATTTCAATAACTTTGAGTAATCAAAGAATAAGTCCTAAACTAGACTAATGCTAGTAAACAATCAGATGCGACAAATATCACATAATTGGCACAATCACAAACTATGAAAAGTAATGAATTAAGACAAAAAAAAGTCACATTTAGGCCAAGAATCACAATTATGGACAAGTTGAAAAAGTGAACCGATACACAAGGCACAAACTTAAAAATCAACCGGAATGATTTATCAAAATTATCGGAAGCTATGCACACGTATACGGTCTCAAAATATGGACGATTCAGTCAAATTTCATTCAAAAATGTGATTTTTGCACACAAGTCAGCAGCTCCTAGATTTGACCGAAATGTATCTGAATTGAGAAATACTTCGTGCGAAGAGCCTTGGATAGCTCGAGAAAGTCGGTTTTCATTAAAGAAAGTTGAAAAAACTCAAAATGGAACAAAATTTAGAGCAAAAACACCAATTATGTCAAACTTTTCCAATTTACTAAATATTGAGATATTTTCTATCAAAATTAATCAAACTTGTTTCAAATGTATTTTGCAATGATATTTGAGTCCATTAGAAATTATCTCAACTCATTGAAATAGCAAATAACAAACAATCAATCAACAATTGGTAAAAAGATTAGTTTATGTCAAGAATTGGTAACTTGAGATCATATGTAAAAATGTATTTTAAATGCACAAACATATCAATGATCATCAACCAAAAATAATTGGAAACATGTAGTAAAGCTTGAAAATTAAAGATTAGGCCTAAACTAAACTAATTGTTAGTTTATGTTACAACATCTAAATCAAAGTTAGTGTTAGAATCTACCTAAATAAACTTTTAACAAATTCTACATCAAGAATTAGGACCTAATGTTAATCTAATCAAGAGTTCAAAATCTCAAACCAGTGTTAGTGCTAACTAGTTTTTTTATAGTTAATTAAACCTAAACACTAGTGTAACTACACCTAGGGTTAAAAATCAACACAACAACACTAAGTCAATTTCAAGTTATAACCAAAATCAACTTCTCAAGTTCAATTAATCACTTATTTCAATAAGTAATTCAACATAATGGTATTAAATCCTTAATCCAAATCAATTCTCAATAATTAAACCTCAATTATACAATTAAAACCTCAATCAACAACAAAACTAAGAAAAAGCACTTATTCAAAAAAATTACTTATTTCAAAAAGCGCTTAATTCAAGAAAACTCACAGATAGAAGTGAAGAGGAGGCTTAGGTAAAGAGATTGCAACGAACAGATTAACGATCAGAGAAGAATTGCTCTTAATCTTGATTTTTGGATCTTGATGAAGTTGTTGTTGTGTTCTTGATGAAAAATGAGTAAAACCTTGATTTGATCTTTGAGAGAATTGAGAGAAATTTTTTGATTTTTTGTGGAGATTGGTTAGTTATGAGAGAAATTGGAGTAAAAAGAATATATAGTATGGGCTTATGTGAGTGAATTTGGTTATTGGGCCTCAAATATCCATAAAGACCAATGCAGAATTTTAATTAACTTGAGTGCGACATGTTCCGGGCAAATTCGCAGGAATCTTGGTGCAAGTTTTGAAGTTGAAATATGAAACCAAAATGTAGCCAACAATGTGAACGACCTCCTGTCCGAAAATGGACTCAATCGGACAAATGGTGATTTAGTTATGAATTTTTGAAATTTCACCTCACACAACTTTTATTCCCAGCTTCCGAATTTTCAATGAGTTGCACACATTTCGGGCCAAAAACGGAAACCTTCAGGGTACCGTTGGCTCTTAAAAATGGAAACCAAAATTTAGATAATTCAATTTGTGAGACAATTTCACTAGAGTGGGATCGATATGATAAAAATCGACCGAGTTATGATTTTTTGGATGTGGTGCAGATAAATATTTACCACAATTTTCCTGTGCGAAAATACTTGATAAATCCACATTTTCTGGGCCTTTCTGAGAAGAATTAGCTTCCGGCCATGAGGGATGAAAATGTAGATAATGTCGAGATGGAATTTTGGCCACTGTAATGGATTCAAAATGATCCACTGGCTTCGAGTTATGAATTTTCTAGTGCACGCAAAATACGGTTCAGCCAACTGTTTATCCGTATTTTCTACTATTCAGCTTTGTCTGATTTGCGAATTCGGAGACCTTTCTTCGAGAATCAGCTTTAGGCCCGAACATGGAAGTTGGAGAGGATATCTAGGCCAATTTAATAATGGAAAAATCACCTCGAGACGATATACGAGATCAGAGTTATAAATTTCTGAAAACCCGAAAAACCGTTGATCAATAACTTAAAAACTCAGTAATAAAATTATTTGACCGCCTTCTGCACATAATTGGCTCTCGGCTCGAACACAAAAAGTGAATATAATATCAACACGGACTGGGTGATCAAATTTCAGCCCAAAGTAGTACTCTGGCTCACAGTTAGAAAATTATGAACTTGACGCACCGAAACAGATTTTTAACCCGAACTATTCTGAATCAGATCAAAACCTCTGGTTCCTTTATATTGCCCAAGACATGATAAAATACACGGGAATAGAACATGGTGATAAACCGTTCCTTATATGATTTAATTGCTTGCGCAAAGCCTTTGACGCTTCTGATAAATAGTCGATGCTTTACTGGTATACCTTGATCCTATAGCAACAGAACCAATGTATGTATGCATATGCAGATGAAATATATGCCAGATAAAAATTCTGAAATCAAGAGGGTAAATTTTGGAGTGCAACAGTAAAAACGACTTTTATTTATGATTTTAATGATTAAAGCAAATAGATAAGTCCATACAATATTAACTTTCACCTTGGGCAAAGTGAAAGCTTTTTGAAAAGGTAAACAAAACAAATTAATTTGAGACATGGATGCAAGAGGGAACATCAAAAGTGACCCAGTTCTAGATTCTGACTCCAGACGTCACATAATTCAGAATCTCCTGTTCTTCTTCATCCTCCACAATAGCATTAAATCCATAAACTGTTGGGTGAAGGTATCCCTTGTTGTGGAAAACATCCTGATAGCTGCTCATAGTAGCCTTCGGCTTCAAGTTTTCACATTTGCCATTCTTCGTAGAAAATCCCAAACCATCCTTGTTCTTATTCACCTATGGATTAATAATTTTTCCCCATACTTTGCTTGAGCCATTTCATACAACCTGCTGAGCAACTTCGAATGAAGCCATAGAATTCTCATTCTCTCTTAAGTTATCAACATATAAAGCTTGGAATTGCGTTCCAATAGTAGCTTCATTGGCTTCAACAACATTGAAAGATGATAGATGAGATATCAGCAATTCTTTCTCTCCATTTATAATGACCACCTCGAACTTCAGCTTTTGGTGTAGAGTTGAAGTGATAGCCCCTGCCTCATGTATCCATGGAGGTCCCAGTAAAAAGTTATATGTGGGTACAATATCCATGACTTGGAAAGTAATCTGGAACAAGTGCAGGCCTATGTGAGTAGGCAGATCAACTTCCCTAATAACAGACTTCCTTGATACTTCAGGTTTATCAGCATGCTCCTCAGTATAACATTTAAGGCAGACCCATTATCAATCAACATATTTGACAATGAATCATTTTTACAGTTCATGCATATATGAAGAGCCAAATTTTGATTTCTCCCTTCGTCGGGCAATTCATCATCGTAAAAGCTTATGTTATTATAGGACATAGTATTACTTACCACACTGCTGAATTGATCTAACGACATATCACACTCCGCAAAGGCTTGATCCAACACCCGCATTAAAGATTCTCTATGGGCAACAAAATTCATCAACATTGTTAGGATATATATATATATATATATATATATATATATATATATATATATATATATATATATATATATATATTGAAGGAGTCTGCAATAGCTGATCTACAATTCTGTAGTCGCTCATTTTAATAATTTTCAAAATATCATCCACATCTTTCTCCAGGGTAGCACCACTGGACTCCCCTACTTCTTTCTTATTTTTAACACTTTCCACAAACTTCTTACCAGCACTATCATTTCCTCGAATAACAGGCACGAACACACGACCACTGCGGATCACTCTATTGGCCTCAATAATATTCTCAACATTAGACAAAGGCTGGATGGGAACCTCCACACCATACTCTTGAATTGTAGCATTGTATTTGTATGGTACGACTTTGTCTGATTTGTAAGGAACAGGACCCGGCAAGCAAATCGCCGCTGGAGCAATAACTAGCTTGCTACAGTATTCAATCTCGACAGGAGCGGGATCACTAAAACAAGGCACAATTACGTTCACCCCTTCTTCAGAATATTTGGTCATTGCATAATCATTGTTTGAGAACATATCTCCGTCTTCTTCAGAATATTTGGTCATTGCATAATCATTGTTTGAGAACATATCTCCGTCTGAGGAAAAGAATTCATCCATAAAAGCATATTCATCATCTGACTCAATCTCAACCAAGCAATCTTCAATCAAATTAACCTCGTGGTAATCATATCTTTGGCCTGACACCTTGATAGTGACATTATCTAATAACAACTGAATACCTATTCGTACAATGGAACAACCTCGGGAATCCCTGTAGAAAACCCGGTAAGATCCATAATGGTGTTCTACCTTACCTTCCATGTGGCAGAAAGTAGCGTGCAATTGCACCAAATCATCATTCATATGGTTCACATCAAAGATCAGGAATTCTCCAGGACATCCAAAGACCATGTTTACTTCTTCCTCGTATTCTGCCCTAGTCCTAATTATATGGATGAGGCCCTCATCCATCATCTCCTGCAAATTACGCTTTATCTTATTGCACCCTTGTATATCAGTACTACAAATACCACAACCAACATGGTCATGAGTATAGTAACTAAACTCGCAAAGGTCTGGATGCATCTTTACCTAGTCTCCTCTGACCAAGTTGATATTATAAAACCAGAAGTCCCCTAGACAACCAGCAACCATGTTGACAACATTAGTCCCTCCATGCTTCGGCAACAGATTATCTTTGACATTAGGGCTGACATCCTTAAAGGACAAAAGGGAAGACCTCACCTTTTTTTGTACCTCCAATTTCAGGGGATAATAATTTTCCATATTATGCCCTTGTGCACCATGATGGAAAGCGCACGTCTGATCTGCCTTATAGTACCAAGGCAAATGTGATGGTATAGCAGGGGGTGGCCTAGTCTGGAACAACTTTTTCTAGATCAATGCTGGGAGTAACTCTACATAACTCATGGGGATAGAGTCAAAAGGCTATCTCCTCTGATTCTGCCCTTTATTTCCTTGAGGGGATGGTCTTTGATAAGCGATTGTAGTCAGAGTTGTATTAACAACTAAAGTTACCGAGGAAACCTGTTGATGGCGCTGATAATTTATCTTAGGAGGATTAACCCTTCTCTCTTGAATAACAACATTTATCTCTCCTTTTTTCTTTTTATCAAATCCTTATGATGGTTTCTTCACACTTCCAGAATTTTTACTTCTTGTCAGATGACATTCTCTTACAGCTTCTTCCAAACGGACGCCCATTCTCACCATTTCAATAAAATCGTTGGGTGCACTCGCCGCCATTATTTCATAATAGAATGCACCTAGGGTCTTCAGAAAAATCTTTGTCATCTCTTTTTCCTCCATTGGAGGAATCACCTGGGCGGCTACTTCACGCCATCTCTGTGCATATTCCTTAAATGACTCATTGTCTTTCTGGAACATTGCCTGAGTTGATCACGGTCAGGCGCCATGTCCACATTGTATTTGTGCTGTCCGATAAATGCTTCACCCAAGTCATTAAAAGAATCAATATTGGCACTGTTTAGGCTCATGTACCATTTCAATGTTGCACCAGTCAAACTGTCTTGAAAGAAATGAATCAAGAAGCGTTGATCATCGGTATGAGTAGACATTCTCCTCACATAAATTACTAAATGAGCACTAGGGCAAGTGTTTCCCTTATACTTTTCGAACTCCGGTACATTGAACTTTGTAGCTATTTTCACATTTGGAACCAAAAACATATCATTCACGTTCTGCCCAAACAATTCTTTTCTTCTAAGGGCCTTCAACTCTTTCTGTATCTTATCAAAATGATCCTGAAAATTGTCCACCCGATCTTAGAAACCCAAGCTTTCACTTGGTGCAGGAATAAGGCGATACACTTCATCATTAGCAAATGGTACAACATTCACCGAGGGAGGTGCAGCATAGTGAATCTCATTTCTAGCAGCATGGGTAATATGCACCACAGGAGGTGCATGAGCAACAGTAGCCTGAGCAAGTGGAGAAAATTGAGCATCCTGATTAAAATCTTCTGACATAAAGTGCTTTGGCATTCCCCAGGGATTACCTTAAGGCAAATGATTCTGAATAATAGTAGCTGGAGTAGCAGAAACAGGAACAGTCAGAGCTTTAGAAGTAACTGTTCTCTGTTGAGGTTGAGCAAGTGCTTGCTGATTCTGAGCAGCCACCAATGATTCCATCAGAGCAATGAGATTTCCCATACCGGCCTTCAGAGCAGAAACTTATTCGCGCAGCTCGCGTTTCTTTTTTTCTAGATTATCCATCTTCCTTCTGAAATTGACCCGAGTATTGTATTGGTGAGACAACTTGCTATATGAAGTAAAGAAACTCAGTATGACACCTGGATATAAACAAAAATGCAAGAAGTATGTACAATATGATGCATGATATGCAATGCACATGATTTATTTTATTATTAATATTTCAAGGAACTCAAAGATTTATAGACAATTTGCAAATATCAAAGTACTAACACATTTGAAATACTGAAAAATTTATTATAATAACTTTAAAATGGACTAATACAAGATAAAATAAAAATCTAATATCCCAAGAAAGCAAAGCTGATGAAGATCACCCCAAGCACTGACGCTTCCCTGTGAGTCTTGTAATCTGAGCCTTCAACCTCTGGTTCTCTTCTACATATTTGTCGGCGACCTCTTTCCAATCATCAGAGTCGGGAGGTGGGCAACTAAGGCCAGATTGAGGCTTAGAGGAAAATAAATCCTATTGCTTTTCCATCGCCTCTACAACACGGCTCTCCAGAATCTTGATCAGGTCATCTTTTTCCTTCAGGTCTGCTCAGTAGGATACTTCTAAAGTCTGGCAATTATTCTCCCAAGCTTCCTTTTCTTGTTGCATTCTGGCTAGGGAAAGTTGAAGCTCTTCCACATTATTTACAAGAGGAGTTGTCTTTACAAACATATCAGGCATCGGTGCTTCACAGGAATACGACATCTTCAATGGGATGGCTCTTGCCTGTACCCACTGAAGATAAGGCTCCAGAGAAATAGCCCCTCTAGGACCTAAGTCCTTCCTTCTCTTCTTGTGAATGTGACGCCAAGCCTTTGCAATCTCCTCTTTAGCTTCCTTATGAACCTCTCCCTCTTTAAGGAAGAAACCACTCAAATGAATACTATTTGACTTATCCCTCATCGGATATCCAAGCTGTCATCGTGTAAGAACAGGATTATAGTTACTTCCTCCCTTTGTACCAAGAAGAGGTACATTGGGGAAACCACCACAACTGTCGATAATCTCTACATCATATGAGCAACCCCTTCATAGATTGATTTTGAATGATTGCAAATATAATATAACATGTTTGAATAAGCCAAAATTACATTTCTCTCATAATGCATCTTTATGTGTCGACACATCAAGTTTTGTATCGATACATAGCTTTCTGAAGTCCCTGGACTTGTATCTCAAAACTATTATGTATCGATATAAAAGCTTATGAGTCGATACATAACTCTTTGATGACCCTAGAATATAAATCTAAAAACTGCATGCATCGATACATACATTCCATGCATCGACACATAATATGTTGATTCCCCTATAATACTTGTATGAATCGACACAAAACCTTATGTATCGACACAAAACATTCTGATGATCCTGGAAAACATTTTGAAACTTATATGTATCGATACATAATAACATGTGTCGACTCATACTATGTTTTAAATTCAAAAGTTTAAATTACAATCAGTATGTATCGACACATACGCATTATGTGTCGACGGGTAATTCAAAAGTTAAATTACAATTAGTATGTATCGACACATACGCATTATGTGTCGACGGGTATAAAAGTGTTGGTTCTGTAAAACGCTTTAACAGGTTTTTGTATCGACTCAAAACATAATGTATCGACTCATCCTGTTACATGTAACTAACATGAGTCGACACATGACCAACATGCATCGACTCATGCTCTCTCTTTTTTGAATAACCGTTTTCTATTATAAATATAAACAAGCATTTGTTCAGATACAACATAGCAGCATAGAAGATTGTGTGCAAAACAATTGTGAGCAACCATAAGCTTTTGATTCCTTCATCTTCATCATCTTCTCAACCATCTTACATTCAAGAACAACAAAGAAAATCAAACATCCTTGTTGAATTGATTCAAGCGGTTTGAGAAAACGTTTAGCTGAGTATTGAAGAAGTCTAGCTGAGTTGAAGGTTGAAGAGGAAGCTTCAAGAAATAAACTAGAGGGTTTGTCCTTCAAGAAAGGGTGTGTTCTTGAGGGTTTTGTCAGTCACAGTCACGCGAGTCGGATTCAGCCGTAGCGAGGGGTTTGGAAATCAGAAGGATTTTGAACAAACAGGTCGTGGAAGTGGAGGATTGTTCGGTGACTATGCAGGGAATCTTGATACAGCTCTTATCAAGTGGTGGTTCTTACAAGAAGAAGAAGATCATAGGGATTTCTGTCTTTCTGTGTAGTGTAACCTTGCTATCAAACATTCAGCATATTAATATAAAAGTTCTCAGTTTTAATTGTGAAATTGAGAGGGAGACGTACCCACACGCGAGGACGACAGTGGGGAACTTCCTTACCAAACTGCTTGTGTATCATTCTCTCTTTTATTTCTCTTTACAGTTTTACATATTCTATAATTTTGTAATTTAATTGGCGTGCTAAGTTTTACAGTCTAATGATAAACATAGTGGCTCAAACATTTTTACCAAATCACCACTATTATATCATTATACAAGCATACGCCAATTGTTTGATAAAATTCCTATTATATTTCTAAATTCATTGGAAATACTGTTTTATGATAAGTGCATTGAAACGTCAAGATTTCTGAGTTGTATATTCATCCATTCCATTCAATAAAATCCAGCAAAGTTTTCACATGTCAAGCTTTCTAGTATTCAGTTCAAAGTAGACGGAATTGATTCAGGTCACTGATTTTCGCTACTTTCAACTCTCTTTGATAAAACAATTTTAAATCCTTGAAAAAGAAGAGGTCATCTATTCACCCCCCCCCCCCCCCCCTCTCGATCACTTGCCACACCGTCTAACAAGTGGTATCAGAGCACCGATTAGCTGATGCTTTGTATCTACTCGTAACACTATGGCCTTTGAACCAAATGGGGCGTATAATAGAGCTCCTGTTTTCAATGGTGAAAACTATGGCTACTGGAAAGACTTCATGCGAGTACACATAAATTCCATTGACAGGAATGTATGGACTGCCATTCAAAGTGGTCCTTTTCAAATCACCATGAGGAATGTTGCAGGTGCAATAGTACCTAAACCTGAGGATCAATGGAATGAAATGGATGAAAAGAAATGGTCGTGCGATTGGAGAGCCAGAAATATGATGATCTCAGCACTTGGTGTTGATGAGTATTATAGGGTGTCTCACTGCACATCCGCTAAAGAAATGTGGGATGCTTTAGAAATTGCTCATGAAGGCACAACTGAAGTTAAACAATCCCGCATTAATATACTCAATCAAGAGTTTGAGCTCTTTCGCATTAAGCAAGGAGAATCTGTCTCTGACATACAGAAGAGATTCGTACATCTTGTGAGTCGTTTAAATGCACTTGGAAAACCTGTTTCCAATGAAATTTCTACTAATAAAATTTTGAGATGTCTTAGCATGGAATGGCAACCTAAAGTAATAGCTATCAAGGAATAAAATGACCTCACTACGCTTACCATTACAACTCTGTTTGGAAAGCTGGAAGAACATCAACAAGAATTGCAAAGTCTTGAAAAATACGAAAACAAGAGTAAGAAAGAAAGGAACAAAGACAGGGAGGGTGAGAAGAAGTCAATAGCTCTAATGACTTCTAGCTCTAAGTCCTCAAACAAAGAGCAAGATGAAAATGGCTCAACTAGTGATGAAGATTCTGATGATGAAGAAATGGGATTTTTTGTTCGGAGATACAATAGATTTATTCGAAAGAATGGAATCAAGCACTCCGATAAGAATCTCATAAGCTTTCGAAAATAATCCAAAGAACCAAGGAAAGAAGAAAATAAAAAGCAAAGAGGTAAAGGACCTTGTTACAATTGTGGTAAAGTTGGACACTACAAACCAGACTGTCCAAAGATGAAAAAGGATAAAGAAAAAGCTCCACCAAAGAAGTTCAACAAACAAAGAAGAGCTTATATTGTGTGGGAAAGCGACAACGATTTATTAGACGATGACATTTCAAGTTGTAGTGATGAAAGTGCAAATTTATGTCTGATGGCACATACAAAAAGTCAATTCTACAACAAGAAAGACAACCACAACAAACAAGTAAGACAAGCATATCCTAACAACTTTTCTTCTATGACCTTTTCTGAACTAAAGTTAGCTTTTGAAAAACTGCAATACAAAGCTGAAGATGCCTTTAAGAGATTATCCTCCGATAAACAAATATTTTCATTTCTCGAGAGTAAAGTCTATAAAGCTAAAAAAGACTTAAAAAGTCTAAAAGCTAGTATTGCAGAAAGTTCAAAAGATAAGGATGTTACAGGATGTATTCCCATAAGGGAATGTGAAGTTTGTCATATTTGGAAGCAAGAGGTTAGGACTCTTAATGCCAAATTAGAAAAAGCTTTACAGTCCAAAGTTACTTTTGCAATCGATCCTAAATTTTTTAAGAAAACATTAAATCCACCGTATTCAAAATACTCTTTTGTTGAAAAATTACCAAAGGATACAATGAGCAAAAGTAAAACAATACATCATCATCATGGTTTATGCCATTATTGTTGTCACTTTGGACATACCGTTGAAAAATGCAAGTTTAGGAGGTTCCTTGTTCCTAAAGGCATTTACCAATGGAGGCCTAAAGGCAACCATGTTACCACTTGCCCACATGGACCCGATAAAAATTGGGTACCTACCTCTCTCTTTTGATATTGCAGGAAAAATGCGTCACACCCATGGATAGAAGATGGTTTTTAGACAGCGGGTGTGATCGGTGGGAATGAGAACTGACTGTTTTGGAATGCTGGTTCGCGTTTTGTGTTTGTTTTCGCAAAATATCGCGGTAAGCAAGAGTCGCCACCATATTTTATTTTATCCAACAAGGAAAGGACAAAAGCACATAAAAATTCCTTTTTGAGATATTTCTCTGGTTCGGGAGGTAGATTATAGAAAGGGAAGGTATTAGCACCCTTTCTATCTGTGGTTATCCACGGGCTCTTAGGTACTTGCTCATTGTGTTTTCAAAAGTTTGCTTTTCTTTGTGATTGTGGGTTTGAAAAGAGTTTTTTGTTTGAAAGGAGTGTAAGTTCGAAAAGTTTTGTTTTATTTTAAAAGGAGCAAGTACTTAAGAACCATCTACCTACTCAAAAAGGAATTAAACTGTGAAAATGCCCTTTGGACAGTGCTATCCCATTATTGAGGAGTGAGTAAGCACCATCGTTGGAGTTTTCGGGTCAATTCGATTAAGGGACGTGTGGTGACTAAAGCAATGTTAGGATGCCTTAGCGGTAACCCTAATATACTAGATCATTTTTCCGAGGCAACCGTTTCGAGGCAACTATGATCTTTGGACAAGAGGGCGACCTCTAAAACTTCCTATACTCAATGACCATGTTCGAGGCAACCAAGTGAGGTGTACCCTAAGAGTGCGCATGTGCGAGAGTGTTATTTTTCAGTTATTTATCTTTATACATGTCATGGGTGAGCTATGTTGATTTTAGGTTAAAGATTTGATCTTGTCATGCATTCCCTATTTATCAAACATCTAACAGTTAATAGTTGCGAAATTTAAATTGCGGAAATTAAATCTAAACTATTACAAGGCGTCAGGTATTTACATCGCCAAAGACAAACCCTTTAATTTAAATTGCGGAAAGTAAATAAAAGCGATAAATAATTTAAAGTCCTAATTAAAAGCTATTACAAACTAGAAGCAATTACAATATTGGAAATAAATGAAACGCGTGCGAGAAAATTAGATCGACGCATTTTTAGGGTTTTGACCATTTTTTATTAAAGAAAGCATTTTTGTTATTTTTGAATTAAATGAAATTTAATCTAGACTAACTATTAATTAATTAATAAAAAAGATATTTTTGGATTTTTTAATATTTGAGGAAATAAAATAAAAATGGTTAAAAGTTATTAAAAACCCTAATTCTAAATTGATTTTAATTTATTGCAAAAATATTAATGTTAAACCTATTTAAAACTAAATAAATTAATTATTGTTTATTTACAAAAAATAAAATAATGAAATTAAATTTAATAAATAAAAATAATGTTTTTTATGTTTTCTGATTTTATTAGGCAAAATATTAATTATTTGGTTAGTAATTAATTAAGAATAATAATTAATAAAAACAATTAAATAAAAATATAAAAGAGAAAAAGAAATAAACCCTGGGGGTGCTGGACCCAAATTGAGTGTGAAATCAGCAATTATTTGGCCCATTAACGTTCAGCCTTCTTGACTTTCCCAATCCAGCATGTGCCTTGTTGACTTGGAGTATGATGAGCTTGCAATCCTGGCCACTGGATTAGATCTGAAGCCGCTTGGACAATATCTGGATGAGGGTGTATGATAGGCCACGCTCCTGATGCTGCATGAGAGTACCTGAATAAAAATTGCACAAAGGTATTGGGGGACCTGGGATTCGAACCCAGGTCCCAAGGGACTATGCATTAACACGCTTGCCATCTGAGCTGACCTGCCTAATTGTTATTAGAATATAAAACATATATTATATGGATAACTCAATTATTATGCTGGAAAATAAAATAAAAAAACGCGCTAAGCTTTTGAACTGGCCAATGAAGACAAGCCACGTTATCATCTTCTCCAAATGGTCCTGGTTTGTTTCCTGCGGATTTGGTTCCGTAGCAAAATTCGTAGGGCCATCCTAACATGGGTTGTAGGCCATATAAATGTAAATGGAGAACATCACTGTGTTCGTCTCCCTTCCCTAAAGACAACCATGTCCATGGTTGGTCTTGATTTTTCCTGTATAAAAAATACCTAAAAACAAGAACACGAACCCTAGCTTTGGATATAGGGTTATAAGCCATGGAAACAAAATTAAATAGTACAGAATGCTTAGAAATTGAATGGTAAGTATGAATATGCAAGAATTTTGGCAAAAGGATGCAAGAAAACTGAGTTACGATTCCATGTATAGAGCTGTATTCATGGGCACTTACAACGCTATTCAGGAGGTCTCAAGGCCTGGTTTTGATTGATATCGCTTCAGGGGATTGCCAACAAGAGATTAGTGTCAAGCTTTTGCTTTGAATCGAGCTCTAAGATCGTTTTTAGATTTCACTTTTTCCACGCTTTTTTCAAACTTTGTCTGGCCGTTTCTTCAGTTCTTAGGGCCTGTTCTTGATGTGTATGACTTGTGTATGTAATAAGGACTGCATTAGGTTAAAAACTTGGGCCTTAATCCATGAGCATTGAAGAATCAAGATTTGATTTGATCACCATTGATAAAGTTTCCAAAACTATGCCAAATCTGATTTTTTGTGCAAAACAAAGCTTGATACGAATTTGATTTGGTTCATGATGATAATTGAAGTCTATACCAATCACAAAGATATCATTCCATCAATTCTTAGATTTTATTTGAATTAATATTGATTTAAAATGAATTAAATCAATAAAAATTAAATAAAATAGAAAAATAAATGATTGGTCATGAAATTGAAGATTGGACACGTGTGTGGTGTGATAAGACCAAATCAAGTGGAAAAAAGTGGGCCCTTTTGTCAAAAATTGGAGTTTGGAGGATAGTTGACTTTTGGCAATTTTGGAAAAATGCCCAACTTCAACAATGCATAACTTCTTCAATTTTTAACTTTTGGAAGTGTTCTTGGACTTTTTAGAAACCTTGAGATGTCCTCTAACCAAATGTTTTGGTATCATCTCATTTTGATGTTCCATGCTCAAGTTATAAGCTTTGGAAAAAAAAGGTGTTTTTGTTGACTTTCAAAAATGACCTATAATGTCCAAATTTGTAACTTCTTGTGAGTGCATTTCTTGATCTTGGGGTGTGAATATTGATTATAGTAAATTGCGTCCTCTTCAAAATGAGCTTTGGATGGGTCATTGCTCATAAATTATGAGAAAGTTATGCTTGGTCAAAGTTGAGTTGACTTTTCCTGCAAAACCCTAATTTAGCAACTTTTGAATCTTGATGAATCTTGAGCAATCCTTGATGAATCATGATCAACACTTGATCAAATGATGAATTATCCTTCAAAATGAGAATGTTGACAAAATATCTTGAGGTTTGACTGTATTTAGGCCACAGTTGACTTTTGCCCTAACAGAGTCGATTTTTGGACTTCTTGAGCAATTGACTGATCAAACTTTCTCTGCAAGGCTTGAAATTTGACATGGACGAACTTGATAGCATATTAGGACATTGGGGAGAAATTGAGACCATTTGGATGTGAGGACCTTTATGCAACACAAAACCCTAATTTTGAATTGACTGCCTTAGGAGGTGATTTGACTGTCCAACTCTTGAGCCATCTTGAACAACTTGGAGATGATTCTTGACATGTCTTGAGAAATATGGGAGGGAAAATTTTGGGGTACAACAGTTTCCCCTGTTCAATCTTCTTAAACCTGAGGATATAGATTGGCGTTCGGGCCTTTTGTGATCCGAAGGTGGAAGATAATTGAACACTAGAGTGCCCAGAAATTTGCACTCGCATGAAGTAGTATTTGTCTTATGATGTCGGGAATGGGCTTACAGATGCCATTTGGAGATTGATGATGGGATATGGGCTTAAAGATGCCATCCGAAGGAGTGTCGATCGTGTAAGAGATTCCTTAGCGAGAGCTTGTATACCTGCTGTTGAGGGAGATTCCGCTGGGAAATGCTGTTCTTTGTCTTAGAAGAAATAGAACTTTAGGAGCTTCGGTCGTCCGTTATTCTACTGGGGAATCATCTCTGTTGAAGAGGTGAGAGTGAACTACTATCTGGTCCCAACCCAGGCTTCATAGTGATAAGATCGACTGCTATTTGGTCGTAATCCAGGATTTACAGTGACTTACTGGGGAGATGAGATTAAACTTGCTATCCGGTCGTAATCCAGGCTTTGCAATACCTCACTTCTTATTTGGTCGAAATCCAGGCTTCAGAACAAATCAAGTGGTTATCCGGTCGCATCCGGGCTTCAACTTGAATTTAGGGCACACTAATATCCGGCCGACTCCGGGCTTCTTAGTAACTGTCCATGTAAACTGCTATTTGGTTGAAATCCAAGCTTCATAGTGTCGTGTACCGCTATCTGGTCGTGATCCAGGCTTCACGATGTGTTATACCATTATATGATCGAATCCAGACTTCATGGTGTCACGTACTGCTATTTGGTAGAATCCAATCTTCACAATACCTCTCTCCTTATCTGGTCGAAATCCAGGCTTCAGAACAAATCAAGTGGTTATCCGGTCGCATCCGGGCTTCTCTTTGATTGTTGGGTTTACTAGTATCCGGTCGAATCCAGGCTTCATAGTAACTGGCTGGGTAAACTACTATTTGGTCGTAATCCAAGCTTCATAGTGTCCCTTAATGCTATCTGGTCGTAATCCAGGCTTCACGATATATCATACCACTATCTGGTCGAAATCCAGGCTTCGTAGTTCTCTTGGTTGTTATCTGGTCGTAATCCAGTCTTCACAACATCTGCTACCATTATCTGGTCGTAATCCAGGCTTCATGGTCTGGTATTGCTTTCTGGTCGTAATCCAGGCTTCACAATAACTTGCTGAGCTGTTATCCGGTCGTGGTCCGGGCTTCACGGCTTGTGTTTATGATATACCACTATCTGGTCGAATCCAGGCTTCATGGTGCTTACTGAGTTGCTATCCGGTCGTAATCCGGGCTTCACGGCTCACTGGGGGGATAAACTATTATCCGGTCGTTCTCTAGGCTTCATAGCTTACTTTTGAGAGATATCACTATCTGGTCGTAATCCAGGCTTCGCGGTAGTCTGATATTGTTATCCGATCGTAATCCGGGCTTCACAATACGCTGTAAAAATCAAGATACTATCCGGTCGTACCCGGGCTTCATAACTTGAATTTTGATTGTATCTTTCCTGAAAGGTAAAGGTTAGCTGTATGTAATGCATGATATGTATCAGGCAATGATGTTCTCAAAATAAATGAGATTGTATGGTATGATGCGTATATGCATGTACCATGATGTATGGACATGTAATGTTTTAGCTGGGGAAAATAAATCCCGGAGCTGCTGGAGAATAAAGTTAAATGCTTCGCTTCCACTGGGGATGGTGAACGAAGATGATTGCAAGGATAAGCCTGCAGGAGAAAAGAACTCCGTTGGGGAATAAACTGATGAAGAGATTGCTCTGAGGGGGATTACTCTGTGGGGAAGATATGTTCTGCTGAATATTTTAACGATAAACTCCGCTGGGGATTCTGTTGATAAGCTCTGCTGGGGATTTCAATGATAAACTCCACTGGGGATAATTTTAATGATAAACTCTGCTGGGGATGATTTTATGCTTGCTGGGGAATGTCTTTATACTCCGTTGAGGAATATTAAGACCTTCTGGGGATACCAAACCTTTTTATCGCTGATGGTGGATGAACTCTGCTTGGGGAGAGTATTGCTGATTTGTTCATAGCTGCAAGCCTCAGCCGGGAGAGATACCATTACTGTCTTACCCTGCGGGGAATGAAGGTATCTTATCCATATTCTTCAGCTGGATGTACCTTGGTACCTGGTGGACAAAACAACTACACAGCTTGGACATTTCTTATGCCCCTGTTTCTGATATTACCAGTAATTCATCGTTCATTTCGCATGTAAATATTAAATGCATATATCAAAAATGAACATTGGACGTTCTTTGCAAAACAAAACAGATAAAGGAAAAACAGCTTGAAATTTCTGAAAATGAATTTGTATTGATTTTGAAGTTTGGCCTGTAAATAGCCGTTTTTGTACAGGAGTCTGACGTCCTAGTAAGAGAACGCCGCCGAACAAATAGAATTTATACAATTTGTGAAAAGAAACAAAACAGTTATGTGAATGATCCCACTAGGTTCCAACTCTGCTATTGCCTTTATATCTTCAAGCATCTCATCACTTTGTTGCTTAGTTGAAGATGAATCTGATTGATTAGTATCGTCCGAGCTCGACAGTCGATACCGAGGTCTGGATGCGAGGTGATCCAATGAGACATAGTGTTACGCTTTAATCCCTAACTTTTTCCTGGACCGCCCTTTCAGGTTTTCAGTCCATCGGGATACCCATTTTTGCCCAAGCCACCTTTTCAGGTTTTCGACTTGCCGGGTGTACAGATTTTTTCATTTTCATTATGCCAGTCAACCTAGAGGGTCTTTGATTATGCGTAGTATCTTTTCACTATGTCCGTATTAACGGGGTGAGGAAGGTCGTCACCATCCATGGTGGTTAGAATCATAGCTCCTCCTGAGAAAATGTTCTTAACCACAAATGGCCCTTCATAAGTAGGGGTCCATTTGCCCCTGGGATCACCTTGAGGTAAGATAATGCGCTTGATTACTAGGTCCCCAACTTGATACTCTTGTCGTCTGACTTTCTTGTTAAATGCCTTGATCATCCGTTTTTGATACGTCTGACCATTACAAATAGCAGTAAGTCTCTTTTTGTCAATTAGGTTCAGCTAATCAAGCCGGGTCTGAATCCAGTCGTCTTCTCTAAAACCTGTATCCTTCATGATCCGAAGAGAGGGTATCTGAACTTCAATAGGAAAGACTGCCTCCATGCCATAAACCAAAGAATAGGGTGTTGCCCCTGTTGATGTCTTTGTTGAGGTGCGGTACCCATGAAGAGAAAATGGTAACATCTCATGCCAATCTTTGTACGTCACCGTCATCTTCTGCACGATCTTTTTAATGTTCTTATTTGCCGCTTCTACAGCCCCATTCATCTTCGGCCGGTAGGGAGAAGAATTGTGATGTTGTATCTTGAATTGCTCGCAGAGCTCGGTGATCATCTTGTTGTTGAGATTGGTACCGTTGTCCGTAATGATCCTCTCTGGTACACCGTATCGACAGATCAGATTGTGCCGAATAAACCGTGCCATGACGTTCTTGGTTACAGTAGCAAAGGAAGATGCTTCAACCCACTTCGTAAAGTAATCAATAGCTACCAGGATGAAACGATGCCCGTTGGATGTCGTAGGTCTGATCTCGCCGATCATATCAATGCCCCACATTGCAAAGGGCCAAGGCACTGTCAAAACATTCAGAGGGAATGGAGGTATGTGCACCTTATCAGCATAGGCCTGGCACTTGTGACATGTCCGAGAATGCTGATAACAGTTGGCTTCCATTGTGGACCAGTAATATCCTTCCCGGAGGATTTTCTTTTCCATGGTATGTCCACTGGAATGAGTCCTGAAAGTACCTTCATGCAGCTTTGCCATGATCCTTTCTGCTTCAATCTTATCCACACAACGCAGTAAGGTTGAATCATTGTTACGTTTGTAAAGAATGCCATTGCTGATAAAGAACTTCGCCGCGAACCTTCTTAGAAACTTTTTATCATTAACAGATGCAACCTCGGGGTACTCCTGAGCTTCAAGATACCTTTTCACTTCATGATACCAGGGCTTTTCTGTTACCTCTTCAGTCTCAATGTCACAGTAATGTGCCGGTTCGTCCAACCTTTCAATAATGATCCGAGGAGCCTCGTTGTCCCAATTGACTTTGAACATAGAAGACATTGTAGCCAGCGCGTCCGCCAACTGATTCTCCTCTCTTGGGAAGTGTTCAAAGGTTATCTCCTCAAAATGGGGAAGCAATGTCAACACATACTCCTTGTAAGGAATAAGATTTGGGTGTTTCGTATCCCACTCGCCTTTGATATGACTGATCACAAGAGCGGAATCTCCGAAGACACTCAGAAACTTAATCCTTAGGTCAATTGCTGCTCGAAGACCCATGATGCACGCTTCATACTCCGCCATATTGTTGGTGCAGTTGAAACATCGTCGGGCGGTAAACGGAGTATGAGAGCCTTTAGGAGATATGATCACAGCGCCAATGCCATTACCAAAAGCGTCCGAAGCTCCATCAAAGTACATAGACCATCGGGATCCTTCCTCAGGTCCTTCATCCGGTCCAGGTATCTCACAATCAGTTATCAACATGAGATTCTCGTCTGGGAATTCAAAGTTCATAGACTGGTAATCATCCACTGCCTGGTGTGCCAAATGGTCTGCCAATACACTTCCCTTGATTGCTTTTTGAGTTGTGTACTGGATGTCATACTCAGTCAAGATCATCTGCCATCTTGCTATTCTTCCGGACAAGGCAGGCTTTTCGAAGATGTACTTGATCGGATCCATCTTTGAAATCAATAGAGTAGTGTGAGTCAGCATATACTGTCTCAGCCAGCGAGCAGCCCATGCCAAAGCACAACAAGTTTTCTCGAGCAGTGAGTATCGGGTCTCACAGTCGGTAAACTTTTTGCTAAGGTAGTAAATTACATGCTCTTTTCGGCCAGACTCGTCATGCTTCCCCAGCACACGCCCCTTTGAGTTGTCAAGTACTGTCAAGTATAAGATCAAAGGTCTCCCTTCAACTGGTGGCATCAGAATAGGTGGCTCTTGGAGATACTCTTTGATTCTTTCGAAAGCGGCCTGGCATTCATCATTCCAACGTACTACTTGATCTTTCTTCAGTAGCTTGAAGATTGGATCACAAGTAGCAGTTAGATGCGAGATGAAACGGGCGATGTAGTTCAGTCGTCCGAGAAAGCCTCTGACCTCTTTCTCTGTTCTGGGAGCTGGCATCTCTTGTATGGATTTCACTTTTGCAGGGTCAACTTGAATACCTTTGTCGCTCACGATGAAACCCAGTAGCTTGCCAGACCTCACCCCGAAGGTGCACTTGTTTGGGTTCAACCTTAACTTGTACAACTTCAACCTGTCAAAAAGCTTCTGCAGATGGTCAAGGTGTTCTTCCTCAGTCTGGGACCTTGCAATCATATCATCGATGTATACTTCAATCTCATGGTGGATCATGTCATGAAACAAAGCAACCATGGCACGTTGATACGTTTCCCCAACATTTTTCAACCCAAAAGGCATGACCTTATAGCGAAAGGTACCCCACTGAGTAACAAAGGTGGTCTTCTCCATGTCTTCAGGAGCCATTTTTATCTGATTATAACCGGAGAAACCATCCATGAAGGAGAAGACCTTGTGCTGAGCGGTGTTGTCAACCAGACGTCGATGTGAGGTAGAGGGAAATCATCCTTGGGGCTTGCCCTGTTCAAATCCCTGTAGTCAACACACATTCGGACCTTACCATCTTTCTTCGGCACAGGAACCACATTAGCGACCCACTGAGGGTAAGAAGTTACTGCTAGAAAACCGGCGTCAAACTGTTTCATAACCTCAGCCTTGATTTTCTCAGACATCTCAGGGCGTATTCGGCGAACCTTTTGTTTTACGGGAGGACAATCTTCCTTGGTAGGCAGGCGATGAACCACAATATCAGTATCCAGACCAGGCATATCTTTGCAAGACCAAGCAAAGATCTCAACGTAGTCATGCAGCATCTGAATCAACCGCTGTTTCATACTAAGCTCCAGATTTGCACCGATCTTGACTTCCTTTTTGTCTGTCTCAGTACACAGATTCACTGTTTACACCGGCTCTTCATGCGGATGAATAACCCTCTCTTCCTGGAGCAACAGTCTTGCAAGTTCACCAGGCACTTCACAATCATTTTCACCTTCGTCTTCGGCTAAGTTGATCGGATTTTCGAAGTCATAACTGGCAGTAGCATAGTCGTTACCAGTGAGATCTAGAGTGGATGTGGACCTGTATATGTGAGTGTGTGTAAAATAGCTGTTTTGCAATATATAATAAAGAAAGACAAGGAGCGTAAAATTTGAAATGCAAGAAAACGTCCAATGCTTTTATTAATGATATATGAAAATGACACACAAAAGCCCTCACAAATGAAGCCACAGTGCCCCGGGTAAGACACCGGGCCATAAAGTTTCAAAACATTGTCTATTAAAAATTCAAAACAAAAAGTTTCATTATTGGGTGATAACAGAAACGGGCATAGAATCCTTCGTTGTCCAGTTACTTAATCCACCGTTGGTTATAGGGTAGATCCAACTGTCGATACCAAACTCTTCATCATCATCATATCTGATAGCATTTACCCCTGCCTCTTGTTTAGGCTTCTCTGGTGCTCCGAACTCGATCTCTTTCGCATCAATCAAGTCTTGGACCTTGTTCTTCAAAGCCCAACAATCATCTGTATTATGCCCCGGGCTATCGGAGTGATACACACAGCGGGCGTTAGGATTATACTTTGGTGACGTAGTATTTGAATTCTTTGGGGGTTCCCTTAGAGTCACCAGATTAGTCTTCAGCAACTGTGGCAGAATCTGAGATAAGGTCATGCTGAGACGAGTGAATTGCCTCTTAGGTCTCTCGTCCCTTTGTTGATTGTTATACTGAGGAGCACCAGCAGGTTTTGAAATAACAACCGCATTGACAGCTTGGCGGTGTTCAGGTCTATTCTGTCTTCTTGCACTGTAGACAACACTGGACTCTTTCTTAAACGGCTTCTTCTCGGTGCTCGATGAGGCACCCTTCTGTATCTTCCCAGCCCTAATACCAGCTTCAATCCTTTCACCAGTCAAAATAAGATCTGTAAACCCAGATGAAGAGCTTCCAATCAGATGGTTAAAGAATGGACTAGACAGGGTCCCCAGAAACATGTCAATAAGCTCACGATCAGCCAAAGGTGGTTGCACCCTTCCGGAAAGGTCTCTCCACTTCTGAGCATAATCTTTGAATCCTTCGCCCGTTCCCATTGACATACCCTGGAGTTGGGTACGCGTAGGAGTGAGGTCGGAGTTGTACTGATACTGCCTATAGAAAGCAGTAGCCAAATCTTCCCAACTGCGGATACTGGCTCCGTCCAACTGATAGAACCACTCAAGCTGAGTCCCTGAGAGACTGTCTTGAAAGAAATGGATCCATAAGTTCTTATCAGCAATGTAAGGCTGGATCTTCCTCACATATGACCGGAGGTGCAGCTTCGGACAGGAAACTCCGTCATACTTGGCAAAGGCTGGTGCCTTGAATTTATGGGGAATCACCACCCCAAATGATAGGCCTAGATCTCCGAAGTCCAGATCGGGCACCTTCTGAATTTCCATAGCGCTCAAACGGTCTTCCAGTTGTTTGTACTTATCCTCAGTAGGAGGATACTGTTCTTCATCGTAGTCCGTCTCGTTGTCAGGGACCACAGGGCTAGGAGCCCTCCTTTCTTGTGAACTATCTTTTCCTCCAGATGAGGTGGTTAGATCAACTTCATTCTGTAGCCTGTTCCCAAACCTGTGTCCTGTGTTGAACAGGATTGTCCTCTTCTTATTCTTCTTTTTCTCCTTCAAAATCAAGGCCTTCAGGTCCTGCTGACCCTTGGCTAGATTCATGAACAACTCTTGAAATTGGGCATTCTGGGCCTGGAGGGCCTTGATAGCTTGCTCAGTTGAAGGTTCGGTAGACATGATAATTGCTGAAATAAACAGCGAAGAAGATAAGAGACCTGTAAAGGGTACCTGTTTATGAAGTACATGGGATGAAATGCGTATGATTTATGATTTCAAAGACAATCGGGATTCAAATTTGTAAACAAGAAAGGAAACACACTTTATTAGATTTAAACTTCAAAATTTAAATTGTTCAACAAATTGCCCTTAAGGCGTTACAAAAACGAAAATACTGAAAAGTAAAATAAAAACTGGAAAAGAAATCATCAAAGGTCCATCAATGCTCCCATAGTATCTTCTTATCAGTGCGGACATAGTCGTTGAGAATCCGCTCATTCTCTAACTGCCTGGTCAACCTCTGGATCTTTTGCTCTTGCTCGTTGAACCTCTCCCGATAAGAATCCCGTTCTTCCCGCAGTTGCATCCAAGATCTCTTCAGTGCCCCAATGTCAGTGGGCATATAAGGATGGAGAATGGTTAGAAGAACCCCTTCTTCATTAGCAACTTCAAGAGTGATAGGCCGGACGGCTTCATATGGCATACCTAGCTTCTGGGCACGGATGCGGACCCATCTGAGATATGGCTCCATTGGAAGAGAAGTCTTTGGACCCAACTCTTGTGGATCAGATTGGTGAACTCTGTCCCAAGCCCTTATGAATCTACGACGTTGCTCGTCGCTATCTCCCTGAAAATCAAAGATGATATGAGGCATCAACATTTCATGAGGTCCTTCTCTTCTGGCTCTTCCAAACTGACGGAGAGCTAAGCATGGGTTGTAAGAAATTCCTCCATGGGTTCCTAGCATGGGAACGTTGGGATACTCTCCACAGCGCTCAATGATAGTCACCTCATCCATACCCTTGAGAGTCCAGATAATGTCATTATGAGAAAGAGACATCACCCTATAAGCCCAACCCATTCCTTCTTTGTTCTTTAGCACTGACTTGGGGAGGTGCAAAATAAACAACCTCGACAATAAAGAAGCACAGCACATCAAGGTTCCCCACTTTTGGGCAGGACGAGGATAGAGCTGATGAAGAATGTCACCCAAGAGAGTGGGCACAGGGTTCTGAGAGATGAAGATCTTTATCGCATTCACATCAACAAAAGTGTCAGGATTCGGAAATAGTACCAAGCCATAAATAAAAAGAGCCAGAATATCCTCAAACGCTTTAAAGTCTAGGCTATCCCAGAAGTAGTTAGCCTTGCCAACCAAGAACTTAGTCAGAAATCCTTTAGCTCCACTTCTAGTCTCCCAATTAGCCATTACCTCTTCTTTGGTCAATTGAAGGGATGCAGCAATTTCTTCAGGCCTAAGAGTCTTCTCTCAACCAGTAAACGGGGTCTGCTCCAGAACAGAGATACCGATCAGCTCAGAGAACTCTTCTAGGGTAGGAACCAGCTGATAGTCTTGAAAAGTGAAGCAATGGTACAGCGGATCATAAAACTGGACCAGGACACTCATCATTTGTTCGTCCAATTTGGAGGTGACCAAACTGAGAAGAGAACCATGCCTCCTGATGAAAGAAGTAATGTCAGGCATCTTGGCAACCAACTCTTTAAGCAAGGTAGGTACTTGGACAAAGTTGATCCGGATAGTATTCTTACGCATGGGCATCATGATGACCTACAAAACAGAGCAAAGATGAAACCCTCTTGTCTTTGAAATAGGTTAGTCCAATGCAAGATGTATGCAATGCTATGATGTCATGATGTCATGATAAAGGCACACCACAAGTATCCACAAAAAGAAAACATGGTAAAGGCACACAAGTCACACTGAGAGCCCTTAGATTTCAAGCTGGCATGGAGCTTAGGTACTACCCTCTTTCAGTTCAGTTGGTTTAAACATGTCCTAAAAAATAGTAACCGGGTTCTAGAGGATCTCAATATCACTGACTACCCTCGATCGGTCATAATTCCAGTTTAGCAACCTTTTCTGGCGGCCGGAATCATCGCGAGAGTTTAGTCTCAATGAGTGTAGCATACTGCTACTGTTCTATGGCCAAGTTGGTCAATTTAAGGTTCTAAGGTCAGTTGGTGCTTAATGACCCCTTAGAAGACCCATATTCTCCTCGTTCCAACACAAGGGATATCGGTACAGACTAAAGTGCCACACCAACGTAGCTACTGCTTCATCCGTATCGGTCTATGCCGTACAAATCCCTCATAGTTTATTGCTACTTACCTAAAGGGTATCCCCAGATCTGGGTTAGGATCTATAGAACTCTGATACAAGCCCACAAAATTAAAGCATACAAAGCATACAATTTGAAAACACAATGATCTAATCCTAAGGTACACCTCACGTATTAGTCCCCAGCAGAGTCGCCAGTTCTGTGATAGGTGGAAATAAGAACTGACTGTTTTGGAATGCTGATTCGCGTTTTGCGTTTTTTTTTGCAAAATGTCGCGGTAAGCAAGAGTCGCCACCGTCTTTTATTTTATCCAACAAGGAAAGGACAAAAGCACAGAAAAATTCCTTTTTGAGATATTTCTCGGGTTCGGGAGGTAGATTATAGAAAGGGAAGGTATTAGCACCCTTTCTATCCGTGGTTATCCACGGGCTCTTAGGTACTTGCTCATTGTATTTTCAAAAGTTTGCTTTTCTTTGTGATTGTGGGTTTGAAAAGAGTTTTTTGTTTGAAAGGAGTGTAAGTGCGAAAAGTTTTGTTTTGTTTTAAAAGGAGCAAGTACTTAAGAACCATCTACCTACTCAAAAAGGAATTAAATTGTGCAAATGTCCTTTGGACAGTGCTATCCCACTATTAAGGAGTGAGTAGCACCGTTGTTGGAGTTTTCGGGTCAATTTGATTAAGGGACGTGTGGTCACTAAAGCAATGTTAGGACGCCTTAGCGGTAACCCTAATATCCTAGATCATTTTTCCGAGGCAACCGTTTTGAGGCAACTATGATCTTTGGACAAGAGGGCGGCCTCTAAAACTTCCTATACTCAATGACCATGTTCGAGGCAACCAAGTGAGGTGTACCCTAAGAGTGCGCATGTGCGAGAGTGTTATTTTTCAGTTATTTATCTTTATACATGTCATGGGTGAGCTATGTTGATTTTAGGTTAAAGATTTGATCTTGTCATGCATTCCCTATTTATCAAACATCTAACAGTTAATAGTTGCGGAATTTAAATTGCGGAAATTAAATCTAAACTATTACAAGGCGTCGGGTATTTACATCGCCAAAGACAAACCCTTTAATTTAAATTGCGGAAAGTAAATAAAAGCGATAAATAATTTAAAGTCCTAATTAAAAGCTATTACAAACTGGAAGCAATTACAATATTGGAAATAAATGAAACGCGTGCGAGCAAATTAGATCGGCGCATTTTTAGGGTTTTGACCCTTTTTTATTAAAGAAAGTATTTTTGTTATTTTTAAATTAAATGAAATTTAATCTAGACTAATTATTAATTAATTAATAAAAAAGATTTTTTTGGATTTTTTAATATTTGAGGATATAAAATAAAAATGGTTAAAAGTTATTAAAAACCCTAATTCTAAATTGATTTTAATTTATTGCAAAAATATTAATGTTAAACCTATTTAAAACTAAATTAATTAATTATTGTTTATTTACAAAAAATAAAATAATGAAATTAAATTTAATAAATAAAAATAATGTTTTTTATGTTTTCTGATTTTATTAGGCAAAATATTAATTATTTGGTTAGTAATTAATTAAGAATAATTATTAATAAAAACAATTAAATAAAAATATATAAGAGAAAAAGAAATAAACCCAGGGGGGTGCTGGGCCCAAATTGAGTGTGAAATCAGCAATTATTTGGCCCATTAACGTTCAGCCTGCTTGACTTTCCCAATCCAGCGCGTGCCTTGTTGACTTGGAGTATGATGAGCTTGCAATCCTGGCCACTGGATTAGATTTGAAGCCGCTTGGACAATATCTGGATGAGGGCTATGATAGGCCACGCTCCTGATGCTGCATGAGAGTACCTGAATAAAAATTGCACAAAGGTATTGGGGGACCTGGGATTCGAACCCAGGTCCCAAGGGACTATGCATTAACACGCTTGCCATTTGAGCTAACCTGCCTAATTGTTATTAGAATATAAAACATATATTATATGGACAACTCAATTATTATGTTGGAAAATAAAATAAAAAAACACGCTAAGCTTTTGAACTGGTCAATGAAGACAAGCCACGTTATCATCTTCTCCAAATGGTTCTGGTTTGTTTCCTGCGGATTTGGTTCCACAGCAAAATTCGTAGGGCCATCCTAACATGGGTTGTATGCCATATAAATGTAAATGGAGAACATCACTGTGTTCGTCTCCCTTCCCTGAAGACAACCATGTCCATGGTTGGTCTTGATTTTTCCTGTATCAAAAATACCTAAAAAAACTGAACACGAACCCTAGCTTTGGATATAGGGTTATAAGCCATGGAAACAAAATTAAATAGTACAGAATGCTTAGAAATTGAATGGTAAGTATGAATATGCAAGAAATTTGGCAAAAGGATGCAAGAAAACCGATTTACGATTTCATGTACAAAGCTGTATTCGTGGGCACTTACAACACTATTCAGGAGGTCTCAAGGCCTGGTTTTGATTGATATCGCTTCAGGGGATTGCCAACAAGAGATTAGTGTCAAGCTTTTGCTTTGAATCGAGCTCTAAGATCATTTTCAGATTTCACTTTTTCCAAGCTTTTTTCAAACTTTGTTTGGCTGTTTCTTCAGTTCTTAGGGCCTGTTCTTGATGTGTATGGCTTGTGTATGTAATAAGGACTGCATTAGGTTATAAACTTGGGCCTTAATCCATGAGCATTGAAGAATCAAGATTTGATTTGATCACCATTGATAAAGTTTCCAAAACTATGCCAAATCTGGTTTTTTGTGCAAAACAAAGCTTGATACGAATTTGATTTGGTTCATGATGATAATTGAAGTCTATACCAATCACAAAGATATCATTCCATCAATTTTTAGATTTTATTTGAATTAATATTAATTTAAAATGAATTAAATCAATAAAAATTAAATAAAATAGAAAAATAAATGATTGGTCATGAAATTGAAGATTGGACACGTGTGTGGTGTGATAAGACTAAATCAAGTGGAAAAAAGTGGGCCCTTTTGTCAAAAATTGGAGTTTGGAGGATAGTTGACTTTTGGCAATTTTGGAAAAATGCCCAACTTCAACAATACATAACTTCTTCAATTTTGAACTTTTGGAAGTGTTCTTGGACTTTTTAGAAACCTTGAGATGTCCTATAACCAACCGTTTCGGTATCATCTCATTTTGATGTCCCATGCTCAAGTTATAAGCTTTGGCAAAAAAGGTGTTTTTGTTGACTTTCAAAAATGACCTATAATGTCCAAATTTGTAACTTCTTGTGAGTGCATTTCTTGATCTTGGGGTGTGAAGATGGATTGTAGAAAATTGCGTCCTCTTCAAAATGAAATTTGGATGGGTCATTTCTCATAAATTATGAGAAAGTTATGCTCGGTAAAAGTTGAGTTGACTTTTCCTACAAAACCCTAATTTAGCAACTTTTGAATCTTGATGAATCTTGAGAAATCCTTGATGAATCATGATCAAACCTTGATCAAATGATGAATTATCCTTCAAAATGAGAATGTTGACAAAAAATATTGAGGTTTGACTGTATTTAGGCCACAGTTGACTTTTGCCCTAGCACAGTCGATTTTTGGACTTCTTGAGCAATTGACTGATCAAACTTTCTCTGCAAGGCTTGAAATTTGACATGGACGAACTTGAGAGAATATTAGAACATTGGGGAGCACTTGAGACCATTTGGATGTGAGGACCTTGATGCAACACAAAACCCTAATTTTGAATTGACTTCCTTAGGAGGTGATTTGACTGTCCAACTCTTGAGCCATCTTGAACAACTTGGAGATGATTCTTGACATGTCTTGAGAAATATGGGAGGGCAAATTTTGGGGTACAACAGCGGGTGTTCAAGGCATATGACTGGTGACATATCGCTCTTCATTGACTTCAAGGAAAAGAAGAAAGGATTTGTTACCTATGGAGACAATAGCAAAGGAGCTATACTCGATAAAGGTAGTGTAGGTAATCCCTCTATCACTACTATTTCTAATGTCCATTTAGTAGTGGGGCTTAAACACAATTTACTCAGTATTAGTCAATTATGTGACAAAGGATATAAAGTTACCTTCACAAATACTTGTTGCATAATTGAAAATACTGAAAAAGATATTGTGTTTAAGGGCATTAGAGTAAACAATATATATATGCTTGACCTTTTTGATGTATCCTTAACAAGCACTAAGTGTCTAGTCAGCTTGAATGATGATTCGTGGCTTTGGCATAGACGCTTAGCGCATGTTAACTTTGATTTTCTTAATAAGGTTGTATCCAAGGATCTAGTAGTAGGTCTTCCAAAGATAAAATTTACAAAGGATCACCTATGTGATGCGTGCCAAATGGGAAAGCAAACAAGGGTCTCTTTCAAATCCAAAAACATGATTTCCACTTCACGACCCCTTGAGCTTCTCCATATGGACCTTTTTGGACCCTCTAGAACAAAAAGTTTAGGAGGAAATTATTATGGTTTTGTTATTGTTGACGACTACTCTAGATTTACTTTGACTATATTCTTTAATAGTAAAAATGAAACTTTTTCTGCTTTTAAGAGTTTTGCAAGATTATCTCAAAATAAAATGGAATTGAAAATAATTGCAATTCGAAGCGATCATGGAGGTGAATTTCAAAACCATCTCTTTGATAAATACTGTGACAAGCATGGTATTGAGCATAATGTTTCAGAACCTCGAACTCCACAGCAGAATGGAGTTGTGGAGCGCAAAAATCGCGTCTTAGAGGAGCTAGCAAGAACAATGCTCAATGAAGGTGGACTGCCAAAATATTTCTGGGCTAATGCAATTAGCACAACCTGCTATGTTTTAAACAGAATACTAATTCGTCCAATTTTGGATAAAACATCTTATGAAATCTTGAAAGGAAGAAAGCCAAACCTGTCACATCTTCATGTATTCGGTTGAAAATGTTTTGTCTTAAATAATGGAAAAGAAAATCTTGGAAAATTTGATGCAAAAGCAGATGAAGATATCTTTCTCGGATACTCACAATCAAGCAAAACATATAGGGTATACAATAAATGTTTACTTACAGTTGAGGAGTCAGTTCATGTCTCTTTTGATGAATCTTATCCGAAATATGTCGGAAAAGGTATTTCTCTTGATGGTGCAGGTGTATCTACTGAAAATATACTCAAAGAAACTGTTGAAGAAAATGTTCAATCCAAAATAGTTGATGATAAGGAAGAAAAAGATACAAGCCCTTCAAAAGATGAGGAAGAAGAGCAAATGGAAGCAAATGATCTTCCACTAGCTTGGAAGTCCTCTAAAGACCATCCCATTGACAACATATTGGGAGACATCTCAAAAGGAGTAATGACTCGCTCCAAGATAAGTAATTTTTGTTATCATTTTGCTTTCGTTTCACAAGTAGAACCTAAGAATGCTAAAGAGGCCTTGTTTGATGAATTTTGGCTAATGGCCATGCAAGATGAGCTAAATCAGTTTAAAAGAAATGACGTTTGGGAACTTGTCCCTCGTCCGCAAGACCATCATATCATAGGCACTAAATGGGTTTTTAGAAATAAACTTGATGAAAATGGAATGATAACCCGCAATAAATCACACTTGGTAGCACAAGGGTATAACCAAGAGGACGGCATTGATTATGAGGAGACTTATGCTCCAGTTTCTCGCCTTGAGGCTATACGTCTTTTGCTCGCTTATGTGTGTGCAAAAGATTTTAAGCTTTATCAAATGGATGTAAAGAGTACCTTCCTTAACAGAGTCATAAATGAAGAAGTGTATGTCTCACAACCTCCCGGTTTTGAAAATAACGAATATCCAGATCATGTATTTAAATTAAAACGAGCTTTATATGGTCTTAAACAGAATCCTCGGGTCTGGTATGAAAGACTTAGTAAATTTCTACTTGATCATGGCTATTCAAGAGGTCAAGTGGACACTACTCTTTTCATTAAACGTAAAGGAAAGCACGTCCTTTTAGTTCAAATATATGTAGATGACATTATTTTTGGTTCAACTAATCTACACTTGGTCGAGGAATTTTCCAAAGTCATGCAGGGTGAATTTGAGATGAGCCTCGTGGGGGAGCTCAACTACTTTCTCGGTCTCCAAATAAAGCAGCTCAATGAAGGCACAATTATATGTCAAACAAAATATTGCCAAGAGTTGCTTAAACGATTTGGGATGAACAACTCTAAACCAATTGATACTCCCATGCCTACCAACGGAAACTTAGACAAGGATGAACACGGTAAGAGTGTTGATGTCAAGAAATATAGAGGTATGATCGGATCACTCTTGTATCTTACAGCATCTACGCCTGAAGTCATGTTTAGTGTTTGCATGTGTGCACAATATCAATCGGATCCTAAGGAATCCCACTTGAAAGCTGTCAAGCGTATACTTAGGTATCTTAATAATACACCTAAGTATGGGCTATGGTATTCCAAGGGAAGCGATTGCAGTTTAGTAGGTTACTCTGATTCTGATTTTGCTGGCTGCAAATCAGATAGGAAAAGCACTAGTGGAACATGTCACTTGTTTTCAAACTCTTTAATAAGTTGGCATAGCAAAAAGCAAGTTTTTGTTGCTTTGTCAACTGCTGAAGCTGAATACGTTGCAGTCGGTAGCTGTTGTGCTCAGATGTTATGGCTGAAGCAACAATTACAAGACTATGATATTCAATTAAAACATATTCCAATCAAATGTGACAATACAAGTGCTATAAACCTCACTAAGAATCTTGTTTTACACTCACGCACTAAACACATAGAAATTAGACATCACTTTCTACGCAATCATGTTGAAAAGGAGGATGTTACGTTTGAGCATGTTGATACTAAAAATCAACTTGCTGACATCTTTACAAAACCACTTGCAACGGACCTCTTCTTCAACATCCTCTGTGAGCTAGGGATTTTAGATCTCTCATACGTGTTGTCATAAACATATATGTAACTGAAATATATCTATGTCACGCCATACTGTTAAGATGTGCTTTTTCAGCTTTAGTACGAGTGTTCTCTTATCAAATCAAACGAGGTAATATCCTTCCTATCTTCACCCTCAATCACCTATAAGTTAATCTAAATGTTCACTGAAAATGTCTTCGTATATCTCTTTTACATAAATTGTGCTTATATAATCTAACTTTTTATCTACCAATGCATTACTTTTAACGTGATTACTTTATGTTTACTCTGCTATTTACTCACTTATTGATAACTTTATGCCTGACATTCTGTGTGAATGCCAAGTCCATTAACTGCTGAAATTATATATAAATTTTCCTATGTGCTGTGTTTCTTGAAAATGTTGCTTATTCTCTTTTTGATATGGTCAAAGGGGGAGAAGAAGAGCGTGTCAGTGAATATTGTGCTTGCATTAGGAAGAAGATACACAAACTCAGGGGGAGCAAGCTTTTTTCATTCACGACACATTATCGGATATTTGCCATCATCAAAAAGGGGGAGTTTGTGAGCAACCCCTTCATAGATTGATTTTGAATGATTGAAAATATAATATAACATGTTTGAATAAGCCAAAATTACATTTCTCTCATAATGCATCTTTATGTGTCGACACATCAAGTTTTGTATCGATACATAGCTTTCTGAAGTCCTTGGACTTGTATCTCAAAACTATTATGTATCGATACAAAAGCTTATGAGTCGATACATAACTCTTTGATGACCCTGGAATATAAATCTAAAAACTGCATGCATCGATACATACATTCCATGCATCGACACATAATATGTTGATGCCCCTGTAATACTTGTAAGAATCGACACAAAACCTTATGTATCGACACAAAGCATTTTGATGATCCTGGAAAACATTTTGAAACTTATATGTATCGATACATAATAACATGTGTCGACTCATACTATGTTTTAAATTCAAAAGTTTAAATTACAATCAGTATGTATCGACACATACGCATTATGTGTCGACGGGTAATTCAAAAGTTGAATTTAAAATCAGTATGTATCGATACATACGCATTATGTGTCGACGGGTATAAAAGTGTTGGTTCTGTAAAATGCTTTAACAGGTTTTTGTATTGACTCAAAATATAATGTATCGACTCATCCTGTTACATGTAACTAACATGAGTCGACACATGACCAACATGCATCGACTCATGCTCTCTCTTTTTTTACTAACCGTTTTCTGTTATAAATATAAGCAAGCATTTGTTCAGATACAACATAGCAGCATAGAAGATTGTGTGCAAAACAATTGTGAGCAACCAGAAGCTTTTGATTCCTTCATCTTCATCATCTTCGCAAATTCAAGAACAACAAAGAAAATCAAACATCCTTGTTGAATTAATTCAAGCGGTTTGAGATAACGTTCAGCTGAGTATTGAAGAAGTCTAGCTGAGTTGAAGGTTGAAGAGGAAGCTTCAAGAAATAACCCAGAGGGTTTGTCCTTCAAGAACGGGTGTGTTCTTGAGGGTTTTGTCAATCACAGTCACGCGAGTCGGATTCAGCCGTAGCGAGGGGTTTGGAAATCAGAAGGATTTTGAACAAACAGGTCGTGGAAGCGGAGGATCGTTCGGTGACTTTGCAGGGAATCTTGATACAACTCTTATCAAGTGGTGGTTCTTACAAGAAGAAGAAGATCATAGGGATTTTTGTCTTTCTGTGTAGTGTAACCTTGCTATCAAACATTCAGCATATTGATATAAAAGTTCTCAGTTTTGATTGTTAAATTGAGAGGGAGACGTACCCACACGCGAGGACGACAGTGGGGAACTTCCTTACCAAACTGCCTGTGTATCGTTCTCTCTTTTCTTTCTCTTTACAGTTTTACATATTCTATAATTTTGTAATTCAATTGGCGTGCTAAGTTTTACAGTCTAATGATAAACATAGTGGCTCAAACATTTTTACCAAATCACCACTATTAAATCATTATACAAGCATACGCCAATTGTTTGACAAAATTCCTATTATATTTCTAAATTCATTGGAAATACTGTTTTATGGTAAGTGCATTGAAACGTCAAGATTTCTGAGTTGTATATTCATCCATTCCATTCAATAAAATCCAGCAAAGTTTTCACATGTCAAGCTTTCTAGTAGTCAGTTAAAAGTAGACGGAATTGATTCAGGTCACTAATTTTTGCTGCTTTCAACTCTCTTTGATAAAACAATTTTAAATCCTTGAAAAAGAAAAGGTGATCTATTCACCCCCCTCTCGATCACTTGCCACACCGTCTAACACATCATAGTATGCCCGATAATACCAAACAAAATCTAAATGAGTGAGGGCCATAATCTTTGGATCCCAACGAGGTTCCTTCCCGACATCCCAGAAAGCATCAGACTTAGATAAGTGAGAAATAAACCACTGATACAACAAAGGCGTGCAACAAATGATCATAAAGAGTTCGGGTTCCCCATCAGGCTTAGAGTAATAACCATCACCTAATAATGTAGGGACTGGGTTCCCAATCATAAAGATCCTGATGGAATTAATATCCACAAACTTGCCGATATTAGGTAATAAGAACAACCCACAAGGAAGTAGAGCAAAGATGGTCTCAAAAGCAACTATACTCTTCATCCTAGCGAAGTAACAAGCTTTCTCCAACAAGAACTGAGCAGGTAATCCTCTAATCCATCCTTTGGTAGTCATGTGGGCTTCAACCTCAGACTTCCCCAAATGGATCAAAGCAACAATCTCATGGGATTTTGGCTCCCCTTCTAAACCAGTAAAAGGAACACGATCAATAATAGGTAAACCCAACAGATATGAATACTCCTCTAATGTAGGCATCAACTGATAATCAGGGAAAGTAAAGCATTGATACATCATATTATAGAACTGGACCAAAGTCGAGATAAGATCATCCTTCATCTTGAGCTTCATAAGAGAAATGATGGACCCATACTTCCTCTAAAAATATGTACAACTCTCGATCTCGGGAATCAGACTCATCAACTCATCTATCTTGGATCTTTGAAATTGTACTTCTTAGTCTTTCTTTTTCCAGAATCCATGGTCAAAAGTACCTGAGATATTCACAAAGAGTCAACTCTTAAGTCCCTTGGAACAAAATGTCTTTAGAAGATGCTCATGGGTGAATGAATGCATGATGCAACAATCACACACAAGATCACAAACATAGGATTCCATATGTTCAACGTCACGAGTATGAGGTCGAAGGTACTACCCACTAGGTATGCTCTAAAAGTTTATCACCTACTGAACAAGGTTCTAAGAGGTTCCCAGAGTCTATATCCTTCTTTCGGATATTAGCAACGTGCCGGTTGACTCGATAATTAGTAATATTCTCAAGAAAAACTCGTCTGAGCATAGTATCACATGACAACTATTTCTGGATTACTCTGTCATAGATTCCACACTACACCTAAAAGGCCAAGATGGGTTAAAGGTTCTACGGTCCTCAATTTCAATAGGCTCCCAAGTCGAAAGCAGCACGTCTTCCCGATTACTCGGTAAACGATACTACAATCAAAGGGGCCTCCACTGAGTGGGGGATCTCATGTCTCATTTTTTGGGATTACTCCCTCAAAGTTTATCGTAAGGCATAAAGTAAAATCTAGGGGAAAAGAACTGTATAACCAACAAGAAGCCAACACTTGACATATTGAGTCAATGTAGAACTCCCATATGTTGGATTGAAACCAAGCAGGAAAAGATATTAAACCTCTTAATAAAACCAAGCTTAAATTGCATTAAGTCTTCACAAAAATTGGGCAGAGTAACGACTGTATACAGATGAATTCCAGATTACAGACAAAGCATGTAATCATAATAACTTGCACACAAAACAAACAAACAACCCAATATCCTGGGGTAAACCCCAAGAACTCGAGACAAAATAACAGTTGGGGTCACAAGGTCTCAAGGTAGGTTAAGGTCTCTACTCCTAAGTACAAGAAGTCCACAATTTCCATAATGCCAAGGATAGTAACCAAGTAGTCCAAGTAACATTAAAGTTTTTTAGGGTTCAAGTTGATTATTAAGTAATTTCAAAAAGAAATGAAAAGCTCAAATGAGCAAATTAAAAAAGTGACATAAAATAAAAAATGCTCAAATGAGAAAAGATGAAAATAGAATGAAATGTAAATGTTAAAATAAATGTACTTAAAGTAAAAGCATAAAATAAAAGCATAAAATAAAAATGATTGTTAGAAATTAGAGGTTAGTTAAATGACCATCTTGAAACTTGCATTTGAAACTCATTAGAAGATTGATAAATCAAAGCCTCTCAACAACAATTTCATTTTCTTTTTGTCAAGTATATCACCCATTCAAAATTCTCAAGACAACAATAAATGATCAATGATGTTTAAGGGATTCACTTTGATCAAAGTTTATATAGATTCATTAAAGGATTGATAAGACCAAAGCCTCCTAACAATGAATCTCAAAGTTATTGGATCGAAGGATTCAAATGAACATACTTGGGCTTACAAACATGGGTTTGAGGCACGAATGATCATTTCACGAATCGGGACAAAATTTAGCGCTATGTTAAGCAATCGTAAGTGGACTTATATAGAATTCACACCTATTTTGAGATCGGTTAATAGCAGTTTATGTGTCCTATGCTTGGAGAGATGATATATACATCATCCTCTAACAACATATGACACAATAAGAAGGGGATAAGATAAAGAGGGATGGGGAAGAATTAAACCATATTTGAACCCAAAAAAATTAATCAAACTATTATTAAAATCATCCATCCATTTTTATAGAGTTAGACTCAACACCATAGATCCAATGATGTTAATAAAGCTCATGATCAAAATTTCATAATCCAAGATCAACCAGAATATATACAAAAAATAAAATTGTATTTAAAATAAAGAAAAGTTTTTTAAAAATGATTTTAAAATGAAAATAAGAGGGAAAATGGAAATTATATTCAAATCAACCAAGAAAAATCAAATGAGGCCATAGAAAATCAGAAATATACTCAAATGTTTATATAAATTTTTTGGTAATTTTTTAAAGTTGGAAACTATTTTTAAACTAATTAAAATTGCTCAAATAAATGGAAAAAGGATAAAAAAATAGTAGACTTCAAAATAAAATTCTAAAAAAAAAATCAGAAGGTCAGAAATAATGAAAATGATGTTGATGAATTTATTCAGAATTTAAAAATGTTCAAAAGTATTTTTTAAGTAATTAAAAACAAACCAAAACAAAGAAAAATTATAAAAAATATCAAATCTAAAAATAAAAAAAATTATAAAAAAAAATTCAGAAAGACAATAATTGAAAATATTTTTGTGAATTGTTTCATAATTTTGAATTAGAAATGAATTTTCTATGATTTTTTGAAGTTTAAAACAATTTAAATATAAAAATAAAAAATAAAAAATTGAGTCAAAAAAATGTGGACCAATGGATGAGAGTCAAAACACGTTAGTAAGCTAATCCAATGGATTAGACATGTTGTGCATATCACGGTCTTTAGTGGAATAAACACATGATCATTAATTAAATCAGATTTTTGAAAAATAAGCGTGACACGCTTTCATTGGTTGACAGATTACACGTTGATCAACTTCAACCTCCAGCCAACAAAATCTGCAGGTTTCAAAAACTGTAAAATTAGAAGACGAGACTGGTACCATTCGCTTCGTCTCTTCAAGACGATTCCAATGGTACCTTCGCAAAAAATTTATATAAGTTTTAGCTCAAACATTTTGGAAGAGAAGTCTTGAAAAAGGATTTTAAATTTCATGGTCAAAATGTACTTCCAGTTGAAAACAATTGTTGCGACTAGAATCAGGATGATGAGAGCTTCATAATAGTATCAAAGTTTGAGAGAATTGGTGAAGGAATCTACCAATTAAATTGAAGTTGCAAAGCTCTGAAACATGACTTGGCTAGCACGATTCAGAGAGTTTTAGAGCTTAATTCTTTTTCAGTGAGGTTCAAGAAAGATGAATTGACAAAGAAAAATGATTGAGAAAGCCTGTAAGAGCAAATTCGAAGTTGCATAATGTTTAGTTCAAGAGGGAGCTTGGAAGGGTGATTTTGGCTCTCTAAGCTTGAGGAAATGAATGTGGTATGACCCTCTATTTATAGGGCAGCTGATTGAATGTTCAAGCATGTGAAATTATGAAGTTTGGAGGGAAATCGTGTGAACATGATACACGAGTAAGGTGTGATCTAATTTTGCATCAAAACTCATCCAATCCTTGGGTTTTAAGGCTCTAATCCACTTTGGCAAGTTGGTTAAACATGTTTAGACCAAAAATGTGTGCTAGTTTAATGTTTAGAAGCCAAAACATGAATTTCAAATTCTGACTTATGAAGAAACTTCAATTTCAAGTTACCAAATGCAAATCAATGGCATTCTTAGCTCAAGCAGTCTTAGGACATGATTCTTGAAGCTTTAGAAATATGAGATCACAAGCTTTACAATGTGCAAAGAATGGCATCAAATGGATGCTTGAGCTGAAAATTGTAATGAGTAAAAGTTGAGAAAAAGAGGTTGACTTTCTATACTTAGAAAATTTCTAAGTTTTTTCATGAAAAATAACTTATAAAGTCTTGTATCCAACCATGGCCTTCCACTTGAAATTTTCCATTGACCAAAAAAGATGGCATGAAGTAGATCTTTTGAATGGAATTTTGAGACTTGAACCATTTAAAAACTCCAAAAACTGAGAGAGTTATGACTTGTTAAAGTTGGCAAAAATTCATGAAATGGCCTATAATCTTTTGCATCCTTAGGGAATCTACCATCCATTTTAACACTTTGCACTTAAAATAAGGGCTGAAGTCCATATCTTTAAGATCATTATGGAAAAAGAATAGGCTCAAGAAGATAGAAATTGACCAAGTTATGATCTTTTGAAGTCACATAAGGGAATTTGATGATTCAACTAGAAGACTTGTAATATTTCTTCATCATTAGGTACCTTCCACACAAAATTTCCTTGAAACTTTTGAAGTTATTTATTGATAACCATTTTAAGAGAAGGATTTATTAGACCATTCAAAAATACCAAAAGATGAGCAAGATATACCCCCTTTGAAGTTCAAAACCCTGACTCCTAGAGCAACAAGATACCTTAGAAATTATTTTACAATTTTGATCAAATTTCTTGCACAAATACTTTTGTAATATAAATATAAGTTATTGAGGATGATAATGAGGAACCATAGCAACCATAACCACCTATAAATATTGATAATTGGGGGAAATATGCACTTGTGATCAATGAATCAAGAACTTGTTCAATTAGGTCAAACTTTTTCAATCAACCCTTGTACCTTTGAACTATATTTGACAACTTGAGGCATGATGAATCATAATAGACTTTGTCATGATATTACTTCAAAATATCTTCAATAGTTAAGCTTGAATCTCAAAGAAGATTTGTTGAAGAAGGTATGGAAATAAACTCATGAACCTATGGATCAACTTTCTAGAATGTGTTGTGCTTTCACCTATGATATCAACAATTAGGGAAAACATACATTGCATTTATTAGTTAAAAGTAAATCAAAACATAGATGACAACAAGATACAAATCAAGTTGCTTAGTGATTCCCCATGGGCAAAGATAAGGATAAGGAGAAGATCCAAACCCTAGTGTGTGATCTTGTTGTGATTGAGTTGATATGATAAAGGAATCTTAGGGGGAAAAATTGGGGTACAACACCTAAGAAGACACACGGGGTTGAGTGTGGTTGTAGTATATTAATGGTAGTTGATGGAAACAAAGGATAAAAAAGACAACCAAAGACACGAAGATGTGTGTAGGAGGAATCACGATGATACGGAAGTTAGGTAGGGGAGTAATTGGATAAATTCTTTTAGGGTGGGATATTAAGAATATATGAGGCCATTTGAAGTGTGTAATACCAAAACAAGGAAGGGACTGATGAATGAGCGAGAAGAGTGTGAATCATGTTGCTAATGGTGCGTATTTTACGTTATGCTTTTCCATTTTGTGATAAAATGTGGGGGCAAGAGAAACGGAAAATAATACCATTATCAACACAATATTTATGAAATAGTGAATTATCATATTCACGTCCATTATCACATTGAAAACATTTAAGGATTCAAGAAATTTGTGTGCGGATTTGACTAGAAAGTGAGGTGAACTTTTCAAAAAACTTGATACTTGTTGCTTAGAGGAAATGGCCACAAAAAATCAGAATAATCATCCAAGAATAAAACATAAAAGCAATGACCTAAGGAGCTTAAACTCAGTGGTGTGCATAAATCACTGCGTAAAATATCAAAAGTCATTAAAGTGATATTTTTGGACAAATTAAAAGGTAACTTAACATGTTTTTCAAACACACGTGAATTACAAATTGTCTTAGTATTCAAATATTCCCTACTAATGAACTTATTTTTATGAAGAGACTGCAAGATAGAAGGACTAGGATAACTGAGACGACTATGCCAGATATTGGAAGCAAGACCAACAAAGTGAGAGTGAGAGTGAGAGTGAGAGTGAGAGGTGACTAGATAGAGATCAACAAGGCTATTTCAAGATTAAAGGAAACAGAAACATTATTGTCAGTAGTGAGTTGTCGCACAGAAATAAAATTTTAATTTATTTGTGGTGTGTGTAAAACATGGTTAAGGTTTAAAGGTTTGAGTTTGTGAGATGTAGGTAAAGTTGTGTGACCAGACCCTTGAATTGGAATACCTTGTCCACTTCCAACAATCAGTTTCTGATTTAAATGACTCAAATTAGAATAAGACGAGATATTACCTTGTGATGTTATTGTATGAGACGAAGCTCCAGTGTCTATGTACCACATGTTGTCTGGGGGATTGAGAAACATGGTGTGCATAGCTGCGGCATACAAATGCTCAGGTAAACATGTATGAATGAATAAAATAAAAGCATAAAAATAAACAACCAACAAAAAGAAAACAAGATCTAGGAGCGACTCTGGGATGGACCAACAATTGGTCGACCTATCCCCAGTGAAGTCGCCAGCTGAAACAACCGGATGAAAATCATCAGACAATGAAGTCTCCATCGAACACCTTTTATCCCACATGTAGGGAAAGGTAAACATTAAGAAAACTTGATAAGGGAGAAGTCACGGTCTTGCAACCGAGAGATCGGGTAAGGGATTTTGTTACGCGAGGGGAAGGTATTAGCACCCCACACGCCCGTAGTACTCTACGGTATCCACTCTTGTTATCTATCTTATGGGTGTGTTTAATCTATGCTTACTATTTACTACTCAGGAAGAATGCATGCAAAAGGAATGAGAAAATGATGTAGGGAAAATAAAGTTGTACTCGCTTGGGCCCTACCCTAATGCCTACGTATCCTTTTTGAGGAATCAGAGTTACCGTAGTTCGACCCATAACCTCTTTTAACTTGACGATCAGCATAATAACAATACCTTGAGGCAACCCTAACCATATCTTTGAGACATACATTAAGTGAGGAAAGCAGCCTGACGTGATGAGAAGAACCAAAACCATAACTCACTCAAATGAAAATCCTAATCAACTTATCTTTAAAGAATCCTCGTAGAGGAAAACCCTGTAGCTTAAGGAAAAGGAAGTTCACAATGATCGTAAATCCAAGTCCTAGCCTCATAAACCAAAGTTAATAAAAACTAATTGATTCAAGCTTGAGTGAAATGAAAGCCTTAGTTCCTTAATATCTTCGATCCCATACTGAGTTCATTGATTAATGATGCATGATGTGTTAGATGACCTAATGTGAGGTTATGTACATGAGAAAAGTATGAGATGCATAAGCCAGATAAATATTAAAAGGATAGGACAAATTTGGGGTATTACAAAGGAAAGCAGAAAACAATGCTAGGTGCTATACTTAAGAGAAAATACCGAACATATATCAATCCGTAATTGCTAAGTAAGCAACAAGAAACCCAGAAAACTTCGAGCAAGCTAGAATCATCAACAAAATAGTCAGAATATGCATCGAAGCATCGATAAAGCACAAGTAGAATGTGTGTAGACACATCCTAATATATCAACGAACCTGCATGAAATACAAATCTAGATAAACAAAATAGTATATGCATATCATGTAATCAGAATCCAAAAACAAACACGTCGGAAGCGTAATCGATCCACAAATAAAGTGGCATGGCATGCTTTAATCGAATAACCAAAAGTTAGGTAATCGATTGAAAACGCTCTTGAAATACCTCGCACAAGTCAACAAACACGTTAGGAATAACAAGAAAACAAAATTGGAGTTATGCATTCTCATCATAATTCAATTTGGGATTAAATCATGAAGAAATAAGATGCGAACATGCATTGCAACATCAAAATGATACTCCGGGCAGTAATAAGTGCAAATTGTAGCTATTTTTGTATATACTTTTTGTTACAATTATCGACTTTTTGTTGTAAATATCGTTGGATAAACCCGACTTTTGTGTAAATACGTTTAGTTTATGTTTATTTGTGTTTTTATGTATATAGTGTACCATTTTATGTTTTTCAATTCATTTTGTAGGTATTTGTTGCATTTTGGAGCATCGAGGAATAAGGTATCGAAGGCATGACTCCAAATGCACGTTTTTATAATAAAAGACAATTTTTGAGAAAGTTTTGTCAAGAGAAGCACGCTAAGCGCGCTTATGCCGCTTAGCATGGGGTCCTGTTACTGTTCTAGCAAAAGCATAGTTTTTGAGCCTGCTTAGCGCGGATATTGCGCTTAGCGCAGTTTAAGGAGGTTTGATGTGTAAAATAAAGAAGTCACGCTTAGCGCGCCAGACTCGCTTAGCGTGGTCTGTTGAGATTTGTTTTATAACTTCAGATTTAGTTCAATTTCAGGTGATGGTTTTGGGGAAGTTTTTGCTCCCAACTCCATCAACCTCCAATTTTGTTAGGATTAGCTTAGATAACAACTATGGAGCTTGCATACAGATGATCCAGGGTGGATTTCTCTTTGATCGGCGCTGACAAATCGGTAGATTTACGGTTCATTTCTCTTTTTCTTTGTGTATTCTCTATTAGTTGGGTTTGTATATGTATTTCCTTTGACCTCATGTATATTTGTCGCCCTTGGATTTATATAAAACTTTCTTTATAAATCTTTGTCGATTGTTATCCTTGATTTTTGCCCTGTGCTAGGGATTTTAGTTTCTATAGACATATACCGCTTGAATTCTTATCTAGGATGATTATCTAATAGTGTCTGAATTATAGAGATAGATTTAGCGTTGTTATTCACTTAGGGTGTCTGTGATTAATGCCTCTGTGTTGTTTGTGTCGCTTTGAGAGATCGTCGATGCAAGCAAACACTATTGACTTCTGTGTTGTTAAGGTTGGTTGAGAGATCACCACCGAGGGGATACAGTGGGTGTTGTGTTTGACACATGATGACATTGATGAATATTATAGGTTTAGTATAACAGGTCGATAGGTTTAAGTCTGTGAGAAGTAGTATATATGTATGCTTGATAAGTTATTCCTTTTTCCTTTTTATACATTTATTTTTTGTTGATACTTTTCCTTTCACCCCATTTATCCCCAAACTCATTAAAGAGAGATTTTTCGAATGGTATTTCAATACACCAATCTTTGTGGACACGATAAAATACAACCTATATCACTTGATAAAAATAATACTTTACTTATTGCTTGCCGCTTTACCGCTCCAGTAGGAAGCAACTTATTTACACATGCAAGTGTCTGATAAAGTCGGAATAAAATCAATCCAAAACGGTATCGGTGGCCATCAAATGTGCTGACAAGCTCAAATAAGCATTAACCGTGAATTAAATCACTATGCAAGCAACACTTAATATTTCCGGGCAGCAACATCGTCAACACATGAACTGTGCAAAATATCAATCCGAAATCGACAAAACTTGGCACAAACACCGTTCAAGTACCAAAACAAAGTTCCTTGAGAATTAACCATCAATGAAATAGTGCCTTATGCTCAACTTACTGAAACCAGGCAGCATTGTGCCGTGTCACAAAATCAACCGAAAAATCGTGTCGGAAATGATAAAACTCAACTTCAACGGTTCATAAACGCATAATTATGCATGAACAAGCATCAAACAATTTTTGAAAAGTGATTTACAAGGCGTTTCTAGTTTCCGGGAAGCAACTTATTTATGAATCGGTATTGATCAAAATCGGATTTAAAAATCACAAACGGATGCACAAAAGCATTTACCGATTCAAGTTACGTCACTTAGAACTTACAAACACTCTGCAAACAAATAAATCCGCATACAACCATGATTTCAAACCATAATAAAGAAATTCAAGAGTTAATGCAATTTATCGGATTTGAGGTGTTTTATGTCGAAAAATTGAATTCATGAACAAATCGATTGAAAAATCGCATTAACTCATGAAAACACAATTAATTCTCATCAAAACTCAATAATCGACAAGTAGATCTAAAATTAGGTATTCAAAATCTATCATCAATTTACTGATTAAATTCTAGATCTAAATCGGTTATGTTCATCAATCAACCAATTTCACATGATTAAAATATTATCATAAATTTAAGAATCAATTATCTCAAATAATAACAAGAAATCAACTCATCTTTAATCAATTAAGTTCAAATCAACACGATTCTCAAAATCAATTATCTCAAATAAGCACTTAAGTCAAATATGATTCAAGAATTACTGAAATTGAATCGGAGAGATGAAGAGGATGTTGGCTAGAAAATCACGTGCGAAGACAGAGAAGATCTGAGGCGAAGCACTCTGATCAGAGGGAGGAATTTGCGATGTCGTATGGAGGAGACGAAGGGAGGTATCATTGACGAGCTATGGTGTTGGCCAGTAATTCGCGCAGCTGGCGGCGGTAGGCGGTGCATCGCCGGAGGGAGAAGTGAAAGTGATGAAGATTTTAGTTTTTTGTGATTTTTGTTGAATGTGTTCTTGATGAAAGTTGAGAGAATTGAGAGAAAATGTGTTTTGATTTGACAAAGAGTTGAGAGAAAATTGGGAGGAGTTTGTAAGAATGAGTGTTGTTATGATTGAAATTTGAATTTCAAAATATATAATATTGGCTCCAAATTTGAATTTTCGACTTATTTCGTGAACAGTGCAAGATCAAACCCCAAGCTCATGACAATCAGCGTGAAATCTTGACGCAGGACTTGAAACAAAGACGTTGATGAAGAAATTTTTGAGGCGGCACCGAAAGAATCATTGCGGTAAGATAAAAATTGAGCAAGTTATGTTGCCCTTAATGGAAAGAAACTCAGTGTAAAAAATCACAGTGCAGATTTTTACAGCTTATTTTGTGTATGACGCGTGAACAAAACACAAGCTCATGATGTTCGGTTCAGAATCCGGACAAGAAATCTGAAACAAAATAATCAACGACGAAATTCGTGACGTTGTGCCGAAAGAATCACCCCGGTACAATAAAAATTGAGCGAGTTATGATTTTTTGAATGGCGAGAAACAGTGGACTTATTTCGTTGTATTGAAAATTTCAGCTTATTTTCGTGCACACTTTGGACGCGAGCCATAATCGAAAACCTTCGAAGCATAATCTGAACTCAGGACCTGAAGCAAAGTTGTAGTTGATAAAAATTGTGATCTCACGCTCTGAGAATCATCCTTATACGGTAAAAATTGAGAAATTTACTAATTTTTCAATATCGAGAAACAGTCTGGTGGAAAACCATTTTGGGATGCAATTTTCTCTGGTAATTCACACTTTCAGAGATCTTCTGCAAAGAATTAACTTCTGAACCAAACATATGAATCGAAGATCAAATAAAGACGAATTTGTATCCTAAAAAACCGCTCAAAAACCTTGAACCGGGCGAAAGTTTTGAATTTTCGAACATCTGAAAAACATTTGTTCAGCACAATATTTTCACTGTATTTGCACCGTTACCATTCAGAACATTTGCGCATTCGGAGATCTTTCTTACTGAATTAGCTTCTAAACCAAACACGAGAACCGAAGGAAATAACAAGCCGGCACACATGCTCCAAGAGCCATTCAGAGATGATCTTCGAGTCAGAAGTTATGAATTTTTAAGCAATCCGAAAACCAATGAACCAGCAAATCCACTGTATACCGTGTTTTTATCTATTCACGCTTTTGAAAGTCTTCCGCAAAGAAATGGTTCCTGAACTAAACATATGAAATGTAAATGGTGTTAAAACTGATTTAATGCTCAAAGAAACAATCAAATATCATCTACCGGTCATAAGTTATAAATTTTTGATCATCCGAGAAACAATGAACCAACATATCCAAACTTCAGCATATTTACGCATTCGGAGATCTTCCTTAAGGGACATATAAACTGTAGAAAGTGTCAAAACGATTCTTACGCCTGAAGAATCACCCCAAAATACTTCTCCAGACATAAGTTGTTAATTTTGAAGTCACACCTTAAAATACTGCTTTTCTGCATAAATCGTTATGAATTAACCGAAACACTTGATTTTCTCTGTCGTTCAAGGCGTGCAGAAACACATGAGAACTTCATATGATGATAACTTGATTAATTGCTGAATGAAAAGCTTAGATACTATGCAAGGTGCAGTTAAATACAGAAAACCATGAGCTACACTTTCCTGTACCAACTGACAGAACAAGCATCCACTTTAAATCTTGAGAGATGAACACCATGATCTCATGGCTACAGTAACAATGACATGTATGCATGCATATGATGATGCAAAATAATCCAATTAAAGTTAGAATAAAGAGGTAAATTTTGGGGGTACAAGAGGGGGGAACTTTAGAGTGTGAACCATTATGTTGTTCCTGCCCTTTGTTGCGATTCTGATTGTTGTAGTTGGGGCTGGATTCAAAGCGATTATTTTGATGACGATTGTACTTTTGTTGAGAGGAGTCATTGTATTTGCATTGAGAAGAAGCATGTAAGGCAATGTGACAACCAATGTTGTTCATTTTTGCCAGACCGAATTCATTTAAGGTGAGCATGGAGCGAGTCTAAAAGAATGATGGCAGTGGATTGCTTTAGCAGATTAAGGTGACAACGCCACGGTATGACTCAGAAAGACCATACACCAGTTGAAGAACTAAACGATGATTGCTAACATGTGCTATAACGTTCTTTAACTGATTAGAAAGTTGCTTGAGACGTTGGCAATAGGTAAAGACATTAAGAAAATCCTCAATGGGGGTGGATGAGAAGTCCTGCTTAAGAGTAACAACACGTGAATTTTGATTGTCCTCAAGCATATCAGCTAAATATTGTTAGGAAGATATGACGATGGATCCCTTTACCAAAATAGAGGTAAGAGGATCAAGGGTGATGGTGGAATAAGTCCATTGGAGCATTATGGAATCAAGGGTTGTCCATATTTCAAAATCAACATCAGTGGACGCAGGTTTTTCTTTTCGTGGTTGTGGAATGATGTGATGGACCATTTTGTGAGCACGAGCATGAACTTCAAACAGTTCAATTCACAAGGTGTAGTGATCTTTCTCCATCTCTAGAACAAAGGGAATGTTGTTTTTGATGTTAGTGAGAACAAGGGTTGGGTGAAGTTCTTGTCTCTTGGAGGAAGATGACGACTTGGTGGGGTTATCTACCATGATAGAAACATGTTCAGACTCATCATCGGAAGAGGAAGACATGGTGTCGCGGTGCTGAAGGAGATGCTACGACGGCGGTGCTAGAGAAGGAGCTACAATGACAGTGGTGCTAGGAGAAGAGCTATTGCGGTGCCGACAACGACTTTAATTAGGTTTGTATATTTACCTCAACTGATACCATATAAGATATTGAGAACAACCATGTAAGAATAACACTACAAAGACGGTTTTGTATATAAAGAGATTTACTATTCCTTATATATTATAATCTATGTTAGACTTGTATATAAATATAAATATATATTTTATTAACAACTAAATACATATTCTATCAATGAATACTTACACAATATTTATACTTCGTTAAGACATGGATTAAGTTTGTTAGAGTTTAACAACATTTCCCTAACAAACTAACTAACTCTAACTAATATTAGTCTCTCTCAAACTCTAATTGTCTTACAATACTCTAATATATTATTGCATTCGTTTTATATTTTCTAATTTCATAGGGATTATCCTTCTAGAGTCAAATATTCAAAGGCGCGTTAACATTATATTTAATTCAAACTAAGATTATTCTTGCCGTCAAAACTATTTTTTTAAAAATAAAATAAAAGACTACTCTCTTAAGAATAAGAAAATAATTGTTATAGCAAACTTTTAAATATTTAAAAAATAAATTCTATATTTCCTTTAAAAGTTGTGAATAAGTTATTCATAACTAATTACAATATGTGAGGTATAGTCAACTAACTCTATTTTTAAAAAAAATTATGTCTACAATTTTTATTATTTATAGATATTTTATCTACAATTTTCCTAAGATAACGTAGTGTTTAACTTTAAAAAACCTTATAGTAGTTAATGTAACTCATGATCTAATTTTAGCAATAAAAAATATGAGAAGTACAAGGTTCCATTATAGTACAAGTGACAAGTACAATTTTGATCGATGTTAAGAAGAGTATAGTAATATTCTATAATAGATAACAACTTGTCAAGTACCAAATTTAAAAGGTAGTACAAAATCAATGGAAGTTGATGTACTGCATAACATGTTTATATAAGTAATAGTTTTGCAAGGAAAAGTAGATCTCATTATAAAGGATAAAGAGAATAAATTCCCCGTATTGAAGAAACATCATTGAGTGCAGCGTTGATGAATTAATTCCTTAAATAGCAATTGGATATTGTATGGCTGAATTTCATCAACGCTACATTCAATTATGTTTTTTTAAATACGGTCGCGGCTAAAGAATGTTTTGAAATTTCTTCTACTCTCTTCAAAGTGCAATGTTGGTCCTTGCACCACTAACCTAAGATTCTGCAGCCATGGTGAATTCATGGTAAGTTTTTTTCAATTTCGATTTTATATGTTTGAAATAAACTATATTATGCTGCTGTAGTATTTTTCGGTATAAGTACTAGATATTTGTTTGCTGGCTAATAAAAGAAGAAGAAGAACTCAATATTTTGATAGTGTTTTGCAGACTTTTGATTTGTTACAAACTTAAATTGAAACTGAGATATAAATAAATAGTTTACATAGATGGCAAAAAGTGCAGTGCATTAAAGGGCTCGTTGTTAAAAATACTTGTTGAAGTGAATGGGGTACTTACAAGTAATAGAAATGAGGTTAAATCAATGAATATTTGATCCTCTTATGTAGGAGGGTATTTATGGTCTTCATCGTTAGGTCAAGATCCACGTATTGGACCAAGTGATTTGGGCTCAATAACAAGGATTGTCAGAGTTACATGGGTAATGGGATCCAGCATGTGTCCCCCTTGTCTGGTAAAATGTCCCAAAAATATAGGAGCAGTGGATCCGTTATTCTCGGAGGGCAAGTGGCGGTTGATGTGACTGTTGACCACGTTCCTTAATGGGCACGTGGGAGAAATCTCCAACGGCTATTTGACTTGGGACTGAAGCTATAGGGCCATAGGCAGAGGCACTGGATTGGACCTACCCATCTGTGGATCAAGTGTCAGCCCGGTCCAGAACAGGAGCCCCCCAAGTTATTGCACTTAGACGAGAGGGTGATAACTTAAGGTCTGCTGGATTGTCGGGGAAACGTTGCTCGAAACGTTGGATTGAGGAAACGTTGGGTCGAGGAGACGTTTCTCAAGGGAAAGGCTTCTTTTCAGATCGAGGAAATATGGTCGTTAGTTGATTGACCTGTTCGCCCTTCTCCTTAGTTGGGAGCAACTTTTGAAGGATTTTCCTCGACTGAGTTGTTGACTGCCTCTGCCTTCGCTAGTCTCCTCAAGGTTCCCGCGAGAGGGTGCTTCGCGTCCACGGAGAAAACGAGGGAATCTCGAGCTTGTCTTCTTGGGGTGCCCGCGAGAGAGTGCTTCGCGTTCGGGGAGAAATCACAAGAATCTCTTCTGAACTCCTTTACATGATTCCCGCGTGAGGAGAGTGTCACAACTATGTCGTGCATGTGCTCGTTGGTTAAGGTCTTGAGACCTCGCGTTAGCGCGTGGCTTCATGTGGGATTCTTTGAAATTCAAACGACGCGTCCCTTCACGTGTCACACGTGGCGGCTGTTCAGATTGTCATCATTGCCTATGAAAGACTAAAGGCCTTAGCAATGATGTCTCCCGGCACGCTACCTGTGTGATGGGGACTAGCTATAAAAAAGGGGTGAAGGAATTCTCTTGAATAATTTTACTTTCGCTCTCCTCTTGCACTTTCTCTGCTCACAAGCTTCTTCGTCGATTTTGCCTCCGTCATAGGTTTTCCAGCAGTCGTTTGTCTCCAAGTAAGTGATTTTCTTCAAGCTTTGTTAGTTTACTTTAGGGTTTTAGATTATTGGATGAAGTTTTCTGGCGAATTCACGAGTTCTGGGTGAAGTTTCATGAATCCTCGTGAAGTTTCCGATGAAGTCCATGAAGATTCTTGACACTTTCAGTGAAGTTTATGAAGATTCATGACACTTTCGGTTAAGTTCATGGACTCTGGACGAAGATCCATGCGTTTCGTATGAAGGTTCCTGAGTTTTGGATTAACTTCATGTGGATCTATGTCAGGGATTGACCCCTCGTGAATTGGGTAGATACGGGCAATACGGCTCCATGTTGGGGATTAACCCCTCATGAACTAGGTAGATACAGGTGGAACGCCTCTCCTTGTGATCTTATGCTCGCTTGAGGGGGTTGCTTCCTTTGATGATATCAAGGGCTTGAGTCGAGGACCTCCCCTCTAAGTATTCCATGCCCTTTCACTTGATTTGCGGTGGAAAGATGGATTTGATGATGTCGAATTCACTATTTTCCCCTGCTTTTCAGGTTAAATGGCTCAATCGGTCGGGGAGGTGAATTTTCCCGGTCCTTAGGGTGAATAAAATGCCAATGCGGGCAACAATGCAAATGCTGGCAACAATTTAGACTGGATTGCGCCTGAGCCCAAAAATCCGATGTCTGAATTTGTCCACGATGCCTCAGATGCCTTCAATATTATCGTGGATAGGGCCGAGGGTGCTCCTACTTCTTGGTCAATTCTCATTTTGTATAAGAGTCAAAGGATATGTTCGGCCTACCCGGGCAAGTGCTTTCTAATGTACGAGTTTGCTTTCGAAGAGAGGGATGCGCCTTCCCTTTATAACTTTCAAAGTTGGAGTTTTCAGATGGTTGCACTTGGCGCCTTCCCAGTTTCACCTGAATGCGCTCGCGTTCATGCGGGTATTCAAGACCATATGCAGGTATCTAATATTAATTCTTCTTTACATCTGTTCTTTTGGATCTTCCACCTTCAGCGAAAAACGGTCGGGGGTCTCCAAGCCTGGGTCTCATTCAAGCAGCACTGAAAGCTATTTCGACCATAGCTGGAGTTCGTCAGGAATTTCAAGGAGAGGTTTTATGTTGTGAAGCCATTGTCAGATGCGGCCATGGACTCCCTATATGAGCATACCGTCGAGATCAAGGATGGCAGGGAGGTGACTATGTTTCGGGCGAGATTCCCCCTTGAGTGGCAGTGGATGCATTATGAGCACAAGCCAAAATGTTATTCGGTAAAGCCCGAGAAGCAGTGCACTCAGGATAGGCTTGCCTACAATAAATTGACGGCCTACATAAAGAACTTCTCCCCGGACAAATGTGTGGACTCGGACAATAATTTTATTTTAGATGATGACGGGGAGCACATGGTTGTTGCCCGCCTCATAAATACAAATCTGCTCCCCGATTTCTCATCTGACGAGGAGCTATTAAAGCTCTTAGGTAGGGCACGTGCTCGTATTACATGTTTGTATGTTTTGTTTTGTAAACTAAATTGTTCCCTTTTTGGATTGTAGGTCGAATGACATTTTTCGAAGAACGTCTGCTTAAGCTGAAAGGCAAAGCTAGCTAAAAAGCATGATGCAGTATTTTCGCAAGTATACTAAACGCGTCAGAGTAATATAAAAGATTATCGATCCCACAAAGACCAAACGTCAATCTATCAATTTTTGTTGTTACGATGTTTATCTAAGGTAAAACAATTCAGGGGTTTATGAGTATACAGTGAAAGTAAAGTACGAAGATATAAATTCAGATAAAAACAACAGGCTTGAATGCAATTCACACAATCTGATAAAATTCCAAATGCTACTAAATAGAACTACTTATAGGACAATTTTTTCTACTCATGAAAAGAACTAATTTAACAGGAACTATCACTTTCGTGTATTCAGAACCGAGTTTATTCTTTAATCAATCCCTCTTATTGTCACTTATAAAAAGGCGTGCATTGCGTTAAAGTAATAAACCTATTTTTAAGAAATATAGTTTCTTGACTTAGTTGAAAAGTAATTTTGACTTGAAACTTCTAACCAAAAGAGGACTAGACCTTTAAACCCATAAACGCGTCCGAAAATAGTTTTGAAATAGTTTTTCTAAAAGTGTTAAAAGATTCCTACTTAATTGAACAAAGAGCTTTCGCTTCCTTTGAACAACTAAGACTACCCGAGTTTAACTGAATGTTGGACGACTTTCGATCTTACCCAACAAAAATAAAGTGTAGAAAACTTGTGTTAAAAACCAAAACAACCCTTAAGTATTTCTACAAAAAATATAAACATACATATGGAACATCACTTTAACTATGATCCTTACATTCTAATCTTTAAAATTTAGCCAAACATGAAAATATAAACATACATGTTAAAATAGATCATGTTTAAAGTAAAAAGGCTTTAAAAGACAAGTAAATAAATAAGTAAATAAGTTCAATACAAGGAAATAAACAAAATAAAGCGAGTGCGATGAAATAAATAAAGTAAAGCGAGTTTGATGAAATAACTAAAGTAAAGTGAGACTTGTAAATAAAAACACGCTCCAAATCGGAGGCTTTAAATCAGGTACAACTAGAAATAAATGCGACTGGAAATGAAAATAGTGGCGTGATTAATGTGATACGGTGGCAGAACCGACTGTTAATACTGGTTTTGCGTTTGGTATTCGCAAAATGTCGCGGTAAGCAAGAGTCGCCACCGAATTTTATTTCATCCAACAAAGGAAAAGGAAAAAGAACAGAAAAAACCTTTTTCGAGATGTTTCTGAGTATGGGGTGTAGATTATAGAAAGGGAAGGTGTTAGCATCCTTTCCATCCATGGTTTTCCATGGGCTCTTAGGTACTTGTTCATTTTGAAATTGCTTGTGTGTGCTTGTTTTGAAAAGTTTTAAAAATGCCTTAGTGCGGCAATTAACATGATGGTAACCCTTGTATCAGTCCTCAAGAGTGTGATAAAGTGTTTTGAAAACTTTAGTTTGAAAAGAGTTTTGAAAGTGTAGGGTGTAAAAAGTTGTTTGAGCAAGTACCTAACAGTTATGTACCTACTCGAAAAAAGCTTGTTCTTTTCCTCATATCCTTTAGACCGTGTTATCCTACTATTAGTGAGTAGGTAACCCTAGTCGTTGGATGTTTGAGGGACTATCGAAAGGGACGTTTATGATCATTGAAGGAAACATGTAAGGATACCTTAGCATTTCGAAGGGACTGTCATCATATAGGAAACATCGAGGGACAAGATCATTTCTCATAGGCAACTCGAGGGACATTAAGGGACTATGATCTTTATGATGACTTTAACCGAGGGTCTTTGTTAAGATACCCCTACGTTCGAGGGACATGACCATTGTTTCCGAGGCAACCAAGTGAGGTATACCCTAGGGGTGCAAGTGTGCAACAATGTATTTTTTCAGTTATATTTATCTTGCAATTAGGGTTTTCTATCGTATTAATTTTTAGTTTGTCTTTCCATACAATCCTATTAGTCTAAGCATTGCATAAAATATAGTAGCAGAAGGTAAAGGCGAAAACGTAAACATAGGCTATCACAGAGCTTTGGGGCAGTTACATAATAATGAAGAGTGCAGAAAAGAAATCCTAAAACTATTACATCCCGGAAGCAATTACATAATTAGAAAAAAATACGAGAAAAGATAAATCTACGCTATTACATTGATAATGCGACCTATACAATTTTTCTAGAAATTAAAATGTAAAAGAATAAATAAAAAGAAATTAAGGAAAAATTAAAACCTAAAATTCTAAGTTAACGTTTTTGGTGTTTTTTTGTGAAAAAAAATTATTTATGATAATTAATTAAATAAACCTAAAAAAACAAATTAATTTTAATTAATAAAAAATGTTAATTTTGAAAGAAAAAAATCTAAAAAACCTAATTAATTCGAATTAAAAAAAAAGCTAATTTTGAAAAAAAAAGGTTAATTAAAAAAAACCTAAAAAACTAATTAATTTTAATTAATAAAAAAAGGTTAATTAACTTAATTTATTAATAAATGAAAAAAAGCCAAAAATTCATGTACTAACTAAACCAAAAACCTAATCCTAATTTGTTAAAAAATGGTTAATTAAAGGGTTAATTACAAAGAAGACCTAAAATCTAATTGTTTTTCTAATTTGCAGAAAAAAAAGTTAATTAATTAAATTAAAGAGTTAATAATAATAAAAAAAACTTAAAACCTAAATTAATTAGGGTTTATAAAAAAAGTTAAGTTTGCCAATTAATAGGAATTTTTATTTAAATAAAATTAGAGGTTATATAAATTTAGGGTTTTTAAGAAAAATATTAAGGAAAAAGAAATGAGGCAAAAATGGTTAAAAATAAGCAAAATTATACATATTGTCAGGGGTGGGTGTTGAACCAAAAATTAATTTAAAACCTAAAATTAGATTAAAAAACCTTAAAATTAATTATTCGAGTTTATTATGAAAAATCAAAGATTTGTGAAAAATGTTAAGTTTTATGAAAAAGGTTTTCAACAGAAATAATAAAAATAGGTAAAAGGATAAATAGAAAGGAAGAAAACCAAAATCAATAGGGATGGGTGTTGAACCCACACCCTTAACCTTCTCAGGATGTATGCATCGTCATGCATTGGTGGTTGTTCTATTTTGACCTCAGTGTATCCTGCATGGGATCCTGTCTAAATCTGCAGTGTTGAATCTCATGAACACATTAAATAAATTACTATATCATGAAATACAAATAAAGCAGATATATGAAATTTTGTAATATTAAAACTGATATGGCATGTATGAATGATTCTATACCCTTTTGATCATGGAGATCAAACCAGCCTTACCCTTATTGGAGAAGTAGTGAGATGTGGGTTTGTAACAAGGATTTTAAAGTTTTTAGGATTCTTGAAGGAATTTGATATTTTGACAGGATTGTGGAAAAAGTTTTTTTTCTCCGTTTGTGTGAAAAGAATGAGATTATATAATGGAAATTAGAGAAAAAAAATGGGCTTTGAATGTGCAATTGGGCCTCCAATAACCACAAGCAATAGTGCAGATTTTTATTCATTTGAGTCTGTCACGTTCCAGGCTAAATCGCAGGGGATTAAGTGCAATTTTTGAAGTTGAAATATGAAAACAAAATGTAGCCGACATCAAGAACTAACTTCTGTCCAAAAATGGGCTCAATCGGATAAATGGTGAATTAGTTATGAATTTTTAAAGTTTTGGCTCAGACAAACTTATTTTGGGCTCCAGTGTCAACTCTGACACATTCTTCAATAAAAAACTGGTATTGATCGGAGCATAACCTGGTCTCAATTTTGGTAGTAAAGTTGTATATCTCTGAGTCAGTGACCTTGTGTAAAAATATGGGCCCAATCCGATACAAATTGACTGAGTTATGAATTTTCGAAGTTTCGATCCAGATGAAATAATATTCAGCATTCCGGATTTTCAACGTGTCACGCGCACTCTGAGCAAAAAACGAAGGCCTTTTGGATACCGTTCAAACTCAATACCACCTGTGAAAACTTAGCCAACTCAATTTATGAAATTTTTGCGCTGGAACCAGCTCGATACAATGAAAATCGACCAAGTTATGATTTTCTGAATATGACGCAAATAAACTTCTATCACAAATTTTCTGTACGAAATTACTTGATAAATCCGCATTTTTGAAGACCTTCTGATTGAAATTAGCTTCCATCCGTGAGAGATGAAAACGTAGATGACGTCAAGACGGAATTTTGGCCATTGTAACGGGTTCAAAACAAGCCATGATCTTTAAGTTATGAATTTTTTAGTGCGTAAAAAATGCACTTTCAGCACACTTTTTCACCACATTTCTTCGAGAAAACTCATACATTCGGAGACCTTCTTTAAAGAATTGAATCTTGAGCCGAACCTGAATTTGAGAATACGTTATCAGAGATATCTTGGCGAAAAAACACCTGAATATGACGCGCCGGGTTGGACTTGTGAATCTTTGAACCCCGAATCGTTGCAAAACGGGGAATCGATCTTCAGCACGAAAAATACTCTGAGAACATCCATTGGCGAAATAAACGTCACTTGTAACCTGAAGAAGCTTGATAAGTATACCTTTATTCCATATCCATAAAACCAATAATATGCGTGTATGAAAATATGGTAAATTTTGGGGTACAACAATTAACTTCTACCAAAGTGCTCCAAATTCGATTACAGACTCTATCAATGGTGTGATAACTCTTCGATGTGAAGGGATTATCACTTACAAAATTAGACAGTATATGGCTTAAGTTTGTAACTAAGCTTGAATAAAAATAAAATGAAACTAGAACCTTCTATTTATAGAAGAACAATACTCCATGGAATTTCCAAGGTTCCCCTCAACTCCTTTTGGGAGGGACATCATTTAACAAGGGTGGCGCCCGCCATGCCCCTTATGGCGCCCACCATGTGTTCAAGGGTGAGAAGTTGAGGAGAACGTGGCAGTTGAAGGCAGTTGAAACCAATCCATGTCATGGTCTATCCTATGGCGGGTGCCATGCTGGATGCCATGTGTACAATTTGCTCAAAAATTTGATTTCTTGCTCGATTTTCTTCATTTCTTCGAGAGGGGCTCTAGATAATCAAAGTACTTGAAAAGAAAACAAAAACAAGCATAACATAAGAAAATGACAATAAAAACCATAACAAACATGTGCAATCTGAGTCAAATATGCAATGTTTTTTAGTGTTATCAAATTCTCCCACACGTAAACCTTTGCTTGTCCTCAAGTAAAAACTATGTATTGCTCATGAAAGAAAAACAACATCAACAAACGATTTGGGCTAAAAAGGCTTCTAAGTTCAAAACAGGATGTATTGATAGGTACTGACTGAATGAACCAAGGGTATCCTAACAACACATTTTACGGACGCACATAAACTTCGTTCTATACAAACCAATGCATATCATGCCACTATACCTAGGCCTAGCTTTTCATTTCTTTCGAATCCTTTTTCATTCAGGTGCAATCACATTAAGCCTGTTATCCTTACATACTCATAGTAGAGTGACCCGATAGTGTCTCTTATCTCAAGCATGGGGTTCTGGTACATAAGTTGGTGTAACCCCTTTTCTTGACCCAATTACAGTTGTGGGGGATTGGGTCATAATCTGTCCTACCAAGTCCAATACCAGATACCTCTGAACCAACCAACAATGGGCAAACTTTTTCTCATTATTCTTTCTGCAAGTTTTTACAACATTTTGGGTTAAATGACTATGTGAGGGTCGCCTAGCCCAATGTTGCAGTTTGCCTTTTCAAAAGCACAAAAAAGAAGCATCATTCACTTATTTTCATCGGTCCCCTACGTAGAGCATGCTTAAGCTGGAGCAGACTGCTAGGATAAACTACTAAAGGACATATTATAGGATGATAATTAAAGCCATGGCATATAGGGTATCAGGATTGATTCCTATAATCACGAAGCTTATGGTGTTAAGACGATACCGATGTTTCAAAAATATTTCCCAATTCGCCCACATCCTACCTCAAACCTGTTTTAAAGCCCAAATTTTTCAAAACATACTGTTTTCTTTTGTCAAATTTTTTTTGGTAAAGCTAAAGAGATGGGGAAGTAAAGATACATCACACAGATGACTCATCAAGCACATGAATTTATTAAAATCTAATTAACAAAAGAAGATAAATAAACTATAAAGCAGAAAAAGTAAAAATAAAGAAAACGAAAAGCAATAAAATCTCCTCCCACACTTAAATCGAACATTGTCCCCAATGTTTTGAAATAAGATAAGGAAAGAGTAACCTGGATAAACTATGGCTGGCGAATGGTACCCTCGCCTCCCTAGTCTGAATTTCTAGGATGATGGGATCTACTGTAGTGATGACCATTATCACTCTACAACTGCCAAATATGACCTAGCACGGAGCCTTGAGTGGCTTCCCTTAAGGTAAAGTGTCTCTGGATGTAAACTTGCTGACGTTGTTGCTCAACAGGGATAGAGGTTTGGGAATCCATGATAGTCTGGATAGAGCAATCATTCTGTTGTTGTGATGTAGGCATGAGCTCAATGCCATCAGCCATCTGCTGATGCATAGCTGAAATAAGGCCATCTCGACGTACTTCTCGAGCTAGATGCTCTCGCCACATGTCCTCTGAAATGGAAACCAAAAGTTGTACCTGCAGGAAAGTGAGAAGAAGATGGTGTTGTATGTGCAGGTGAAACATGGTGTGGGGATACAGGATGATCGGGGGATTGGTTTTGTCAGTCATATTCTTCTTCAGTCTCGTGCCTGTCCCCAAAAGGAACATTAGAAGGCACTGGACCTGTAAAAGGTGGATCATTTAAATCGTAGGTCCAATTCCTCTCTTCTCGTACATCAGTACACCTAGTGCATGGAAAAATAACAGATGGGATAGCTATTCCATGAACCATAAGATCAAAACCTCCTTCTTTCCTTACTTTGCACAATTTCATGTTATTCAGAAATTTTAAGTTTATTGTGCGGAGAGGTAGAGGTGTCAAGGTAGCTATCTCAGTGTCAAGATTCAGAGCTCTAGCAATAGAAATAATCAAACCTCCAAAAGTAATGGTCCCTGTTTTCTTTATAACAACATTCATGTGAGCAAGCATAAAAGGAACCAAATTAATCCTCCTATTTGTGAGGCACCCATGCAAAAATAGAAGTTCTTTTGCATTTACTTTGTTCGGATTCTTCCAGCCAAAAATTGTACAAGCCAACATATAGCGAAAAACTTGAATGGTCGGGTTATGGATCGTTGAGGCAAGAATTCCTTCAAAAGAAGTAATTGTAGAACTTGACAGTCTATGCCAGAAGAAAAATGCACCAATAGACCAATTAGAATCTAATTGTGTTTCACAAATAGCGCCATCCCCATGAGGTATTCTTAACCTATCTTCTAGTTCATCGGTGGTGTATTCATATTCAACATTAAACATTTGAAACTTCACCATACCGACTGTGATGGCAGTGTTAGGATTTATAATGTAGATCAAGGAACTTAAAAATTCCCGTGTCAACCTCTCAAAGTTAGGCTCTTTCCTAGTAAAGATATCATGCAGTCCTAAAATATCTAACATGTGAAAAATACTATGGCATAATCCTAGAGTATACAAATAGTCCTCGTCAACATACCTGGTCGAGACAATGTCTCGTCCGTGCAGTCTCTCGAGAATCTTCTTTTTCCTTTCCTCGGGTTTTCCTTCGTGAAGAATGTAACCATCATACTCCATTGTTGCTCTTTGAGGTTGAAGAAAGAAAGTGAAAATGGGTTTTTATAGAGTGGTGAAGAAAATGGATTTTAATAGAGGATTTTGAAAATGGAAGTTGGAATGGTTAGTGGGGTGGTGGGTAAATGAGAAATTTATGGACTTGAGTGGGTTTTAATGGAGGCTTGGAATGGGTAAAAATGGAGGTTTAGAGGTTAAAATAGGCAAAAATGGAGTTTTGGAGCATTTTGCCCCGAGTAATAACCAGACCCCATGGCGGGCACCTAGGTCTAGGTGGCAGGCGCCATATGTGTAATTCGGCTGGGCCTAAAATATTTTCTTATTTGTTTGGGCCTCTTACTCCTTTCTTGGGTGGTGCAACTAGTATTTCTTCATGTTTTGCTTAAAGTGTTGGTACAAGCATGATATTTTGTTAGACCATAATAAATAAATATATAAAATAAAATGACATAAAATGCATGTGTGTATATATATATATATATATATATATATATATATATATATATATATATATATATATATATATTTATATATATATATATATATATATATATATATATATATATATATATATATATATATATATATATATATATATATATATATATATATATATATATATATATATATATATATATATATATATATATATATATATATATATATATATATATATATATATATATAGAGAGAGAGAGAGAGAGAGAGAGAGAGAGAGAGAGAAGCAAATGGCCAAAGTACATCATAAACAAATAAAAGGTAAATCAAATGCGAGAATGCAAGAGCTAGACATATATATATATATATATATATATATATATATATATATATATATATATATATATATATATATATATATATATATATATATATATATATATATATATATATATATATATATATATATATATATATATATATATATATATGTCTGAAAACGGAAATAAAAATAGTAAGGAATGCATAAAATGAGAGCAGCGACATCAGGGAGCTGGAGGCTCCTCGGTATGATCATAACCTCGTGTTGCGGCTAACTCACGGCAAAGATCTGCGATCTCCAGATAGAAGCAGTCAGTCTCTATCCCGTAAGTCAAATCGGATACCTGGACCTGCAAGGTAAGGTCAGTAACCTCCTGTCGAAGTTTGACAGTCGCCATAGGTAGCTCAGCTAGCTATGTGTACACGTCTGGGTGTTGTAGAGAAAGATTATTCGAAAACACTATGGTCCTGGGTGAAGGTGCTGAAGGGGTATAGTATGCCACCGAAGGAGTTCTAGTCTCATCAATTGTCTCTCCAAGGCTCTTCAAATCATAAGTACAATTAGCAGGATCATGCACACTAGTTATTATAGGATCAGGCAAAGTGAAGTAATGGGTGGTTTCATTGTCGATCAAGAGCCTGAACTAGTTAGGGTTGAAGGAAACCCTCCTAATCAGTCCATGGTCTAATCCGAAGTTGATATCCATCATGGTATACCTGCAGTAGGAAGTCAGGTGAAGAATCTTACTAGTAAGACCCAAGGCAGAAGCAATCTGAGTTACCGTTCCTCCCATATGGATGATGCCTTCAGAGGACTTGGCGGTGAGGCTAAGATTCTAAAGATGAAATTTCCCATAAGCCACAGAACACGACTGGTTCATACATTAAAAGAATAAGATCTCCTCCTCACTAACATAGACATCAACATCAGCCTTTCTAAGGAAAGTATGGGCAAGGATCATCTGGAAATACCTGAGAGCTGGGTTATGGATAATGTGGGACAGCTGGGTGGAAGGATAAGGGCCTCCTCCACCTATAATACCACTCCATAACTTCTCGATATCTCTACTCATAAAGTAACACATTGGTATCTCAGGAATGGCATTAGGGGTAGTCTAGAAGCCTAGAAAATCACCAAACTCCTTCTGGGTAAAATAGTACTATGTCCCAAACAATCTGAAGATGACGTAACCGTCCTGACCAACATATGGCTCAAAGTCAAAGGAACTTAGGAATTCCAGGGTGAGGTTTCTATAGGTCATATTCCAGTCAACAACATACTCATCCCATTGGAGCTGGCCACACAGAAACTTTATACATGGCTCGAGGCCTAAAGCTTCCATGCAAGCCTGGTCAGGGTAATGGGTAGGTGCCATGGGGAGCTGAGAAAGGACCACATAGCGCTGTCTCTGTGTATCATCTCTGAAAGTGACGTGCATGTCATCAAAGCTTTGCATCCTGGAAAAAAACGGTTAAAGAGGAATGTTATCAAGGTGGGACTTGAAAACACGAACATTGTAAAAGTTAGTCTAAATAAGTAAAACTAATATTAAATTTAAAAATAAAGAAATGCAAGGAATGAAAAGATAAACCAATGGGTTGCATCCCATGCAACGCTTGTTTAACATCGTTAGCTTGACGAGTAGAACTCATATATCTGAAGTAGGTACCGGTGGATCGATCAGAGTATGGATAGAGTAGTCGATGGGAATGTCACCTTCTTCGTAGTGTTTTAACCTCTTCCCATTGATGGTGAATGGATTACAAGAGTTGTTCTTGACCTTAACTGCTCCAGATTTTAGGATTTTAGAAACCTCAAAAGGATCGGTCCATCTTGAACGCAGCTTGCCAGGAAAAAGTGACAACCTTGAATTAAAAAGGAAAACATGATCGCCTATATCGAATTCTTTCTTTACAATTATTTTATCATGCCAAAATTTGGTTCTTTCTTTATATATTATGGCATTTTCATAGGCAGACTGGCAGAGTTCTTCTAGTTTACGAATGTCTAGGATGCGCTTTTTACCAGCAGTCAAATAATCTAGGTTTAAGGTTTTAATGGCCCGATAGGCTTTGTGTTCTAGTTCATAGGGTAAGTGACAAGACTTTTCGTAGACCAATTGGTAAGGAGTTGTTCCGATATAGGTCTTAAAAGTAGTTTTGTAGGCCCATAGTGCTTCTTGTAGCTTCTGAGACCAATCTTTTCTAGATATTGAAACTGTTTTTTCTAAGATCTGTTTAATATCCCTATTAGATAGTTCTACTTGGCCACTAGTCTACGGGTGATAGGGTGTTTCTACTCTATGCTTAACTCCATATTTACTTAAAAGTTTGTCAAAAATCCTTGATATGATGTGTGATCCACCATCGCTTATAACAAGATGGGGTATTATGAATCTAGGGAATATATAATTCTTAAATAGCTTTATCACTACCCGTGTGTTGTTTGTGGGTGAGGCTATAGCTTCAATCCATTTAGACACGTAGTCAACAACTACTAAGATATATTTATTTCCTAGTGAGGATGGAAATGGCCCCATAAAATCAATATCCCATACATCGAAAAGTTCTACTTCCTGAATGTTCCTTAAAGGCATTTCGCCATGTCTTGAGATGTTTCTTATTCACTGACATCTGTCACATCTGAAAATGTAAGCATGAACATCACGCCATATAGTAGTCTCGAAGAGGCTATCTTGGAGAATTTTAGCGTATGTTTTAGAAGTGCTTGTATGTCATCCATAGGGTGCAGAGTGACAGTATTCTATGATATTTCTTACCTCTTCTTCTGGAACACAACAATGAAAAATACCGTCAGTACCTCTTTTGAAAAGAAGTGGCTTGTCCCAATAAAAATTTCTTACATCATTGAAGAACTTCTTTTTCTGTTGATAGTTTAGGTCAGGAGGTACTATATCAGCAACTAAGTAGTTAACGAAGTCAGCATACCAAGGTACATTTCTCACTGTTAAAGCTGCCTCAGAGTTCTTATAAGGATCCAGGTTATCTTCTCCAATGGTGTCTATTTAAGTTATTAGTTTTTCATAGGCTAAATCATCATCTATGGGTACTAAATCTGGTTTTAGGTATTCAAGCCTAGAAAGGTGATCAGCAACTAAGTTTTCTGTGCCTTTCTTGTCTCGAATATCTCGATCAAACTCTTGTAGTAAAAGTATCTATCGAAGTAACTTAGGATTATCGTCCTTTTTGCTTAATAGGTAAAAAATAGTTGCATGATCTATATAGACTATAATTTTAGCTCCTACCAGATAGGATCAAAATTTATCGATGGCGAAAACTACAGCTAGGAATTCCTTTTTGGTTGTTGCATAATTAAGTTGGGAAGCATATAGGGTTCTACTTGAATAGTAAATCACATGTAATTTCTTATATTTTCTTTGACCTAGAATAGCTCCCACAGAGAAATCGCTAGCATCGCACATGATTTCAAACAGTTCGACCCAATTTGGGGGTTGCATAACAGGTGCTGAAATTAGTGCTTGTTTCAAAAGGTTAAAGGCATCAATACAATTGTCATCGAAGATAAATTCAATGTCTTTCATCAAAAGACCAGTTAAAGGTTTGGTTATTTTAGAGAAGTCCTTGATAAAGCGTTGGTAAAAATCGGCATGTCCAAGAAAACTCCGGACTTCCCTAATGGTCTTAGGTGGTTTTAGGTTTTGTATAACTTTTATTTTTGCTCCATCAACTTCAATACCTTTTTCAGAGACTATGTGTCCTAAAACTATACCTTCGGTAACCACGAAATGACACTTCTCCCAGTTTAACACAAGGTTTACTTCTACGCATCTCTCTAGAATTTTCTTAAGGTTAGCGAGACAATTCTTAAAATCGAATCTATACACCAAGAAGTCATCCATAAATACTTCCATAATCCCATCAAGATAATCTGCGAAGATTGACATCATGCAACGCTAGAAAGTAGCTGGAGCATTAGAGTCTTAATGACATTTGTCTATAGGCAAAGGTTCCGTAAGGGCATGTAAAGGTTGTTTTTTCTGGATCTTCAGGGTGAATAGGAATTTGGAAGAATCCCGAATACCCATCTAGATAACAAAAGTAAGAATATCTAGCTAGACGTTCCAGTATTTGGTCTATAAATGGTAAGGGAAAATGATCCTTCCTAGTTGCCTTGTTTAGATTTCTGTAATCTATGCACATCACCAACCTCCTTCTATCCGCTTTGCTACATGTTCGTCTTTCTCGTTTAGCACGACTGCGATGCCTCCATTTTTAGGTACTACATGCACAGGGCTCACCCACTTACTATCAGAGATTTGATAAATTATACTCGCCTCTATCAACTTAAGAACTTCTTTCTTAACAACATCACTCATTATAGGATTTATCCTTCTAGGATGTTCTCTGGAGGGTTTTGAATCTCCCTCAAGTAAAATCCGATGCATACATATGGATGGACTTATACATTTAAGATCAGAGATATTATATCCTAAAGTTGAGGGATATTTTCGTAAAACATCTAAGAGTTGGTTTATTTCTTCTTGGTTTAAGGTAACATTGACTATAACTGGATGGTTCATTCCTTCATCTAGAAACTCATATCTTAGATTCTTGGTAGTTCTTTAAGTTCTAAAGTTGGTTTCTTAGGGCATGGTATAGGATCTGGAGTAAGGGATAAACATCCGTGAAGGTTATCATCAATGTAGGCTTCCATCTTTTCAAATCCATCATCTCCCCTTATAAGGGTTAAAGGTAGCTTGATTGTTTATGTGGGTTCTTCTTGATCTAGTTCCCTAACGCATTCATCAATGATGTTTATGGCATAACATGCATTTCCTATTACCGATGCCATAAGAAATTTCGAAAGAATAAATTCTATATTTTCATCACCTACTTCAAAAGTCAACTTTCCTCTCTTGACATCTAGTATGGCTCCTGTAGTTGATAAAAATGGTCTACCTAAGAGGATTGGGATATCGTCATCTTCTTTTATGTCCACGACAACAAAATCAGTGGGGATATACAATTTTCCGATCCTAACTAGGACGTCTTCTAATACACTAATTGGATATTTAACAGATCTATCTGCTAATTGAAGAGACATCTTAGTAGGTTGCAGTTCTCCTAAGTTTAATCTCTCACAAACTACCAAAGGCATTAAGCTCACACTAGCTCCTAAGTCTAGGAATGCTTTGTCGACCATGTGATTTCCTAAAATACAAGGTATAGAAAAGTTTCCAGGGTCTTTCTCTTTCTTAGCATGTTTATTTTCGGAAATAGAATTGCATTCCAAGGGTTTGGGTTCGTCAAGCCTACGTTTGTTGGTTAGGATGTCTTTGAGGAATTTAGCATATGATGGTATCTGGGTGATGGCTTCGGTGAAAGGAATCTCTACATGGAGTTTCTCTATTATTTTTATAAATTTTTTATATTGGTTTTTAATTTTAGTTTGCTTAAGTCTTTGAGGATATGGTATTGATGGTTTGTATGGAGGGGGTGGTACATAAGTTTTATCTATGGCTTCTCCTTTATCTTTATCTTTCTACTTTTCAGATTCCACTGGTTCCTCTACTTCGTCCGTAGGCATAACACATTTCTTAGATGTTTTGGATTCATTTAATGCTGGGTTGACAAGTTCGTCATAAGCAGTCCCACTTTGTAAGGTAATGGAATTGGCTTGTCCTCGAGGGTTTGGTTGAGGTTGTCTAGGAAATTGCCCTCCAGGTATAGTTTGGGGGGCTTGTTCGAGAGCTAGTTGAGAGATCTGGCTTTCAAGCATTTTATTGTGGGTGACTATTTGGTCAACATTGGTTCCTAATTGTGTGATTAATTCATTTACATGAACGTTTTGGTTTAGGAATTCTTTGTTTTAGTGGGCTTGGGCCGAAATGAAATTTTCCATAATTTTCTCTAGGTTCGGCTTTAGGGGTACAACTTGCATAGGTTGGTTTTGTCTCTGGGATTCAAAATCCAAAGGTCTCAGAGGTGCTGAATTTTGGATAGGATTATTGTTTTTATAGGAGAAGTTTGGGTGATTCCTCCATCCAGGGTTATAAGTATTTGAAAATGGGTTTCCTTGGGCATATTTTACTTGGTTTGTGCTTGTTTCATTTAACAGATTGCATTCAGATGATTGGTGCCCTTTGGTTCCACATATTTCACATTCCGGGTGGACTGCTGTTACAGTAGCTGGGTTTGAAGACATATGTTCAACTTTAAGGGATAAAGCGTCCATTTTGTCTTTCATCATGTCTATAGAACTTATCTCATGTATTCCTCCTTGGGTCTCTTTCTTCTCTACTGATGCTCATTCAGTTCCCCATTGATAATGGTTTTGGGCCATATCTTCGATGAGAGCGCAAGCTTCAGGGTAGGGTTTGTTCATCAATGCACTGTCAACGACAGCGTCGATGGTAAACTTAGTGTTATAAATGAGCCCATTATAGAAGGTATGAATGATTAACCATTGTTCTAGGCCATGGTTTGGACAAGCTCTTGATAGGTCTTTGTATCTCTCCCAAGCTTCAAAAAGTGATTCTCCTTGGTTTTGAGTAAATATGGTGATCTAATTTCGAAGGACAATAGTCTTACTCGAGGGACAATATCTAGAAAGGAACACTCTCCTAAGGTCTTCCCAGGTTGTTATGGAATTGGCTAGAAGGGAATCTAACTAAGAACGTGTTTTATCTCTGAGGGAGAAAGGGAATAGTCTTAAATGAATTGCCTCAGGTGTAGCTCTATTGGTTTTAAAGGTGTCAGCTAATTGGATAAAGACTTTTAAATTCTGATTTGGGTTCTCTATAGCGAGACCCGTGAATTTGTTTTGTTGTACTAATTGTAATAGAGAGGGTTTTAGTTCGAAATTGTTAGCAGGAATAGCAAGGTTTAATATACTAGAATTGGATTCCACGTCAGAGGGTTGGGCAAATTCCTTAAGGGGTCTTTGGTTACGTTCTTCGGCCATAGCTCTCCTAACTTTTTGGAGTGAGAGACATGCATGGGCGTAACGTTCGGTTTCCGCTAAAGGATCTAATAAAATTCCAGTGCTGCGAGTTCTTCACATTTACCGGCTTAATAAAGCCTTAGTCTAGACGGTGTAACAGCAGGGTACGAAATTTGACGTAATTGTTCCCCGACAACGACGCCAAAAACTTGATGTGGTATTTTCGCAAGTATACGAAACGCGTCAGAGTAATATAAAATATTATCGATCCCACAGAGACTAAACGTCAATCTATCGATTTCTGTTGTTACGATGTTTATCTAAGGTAAAACAATTGAGGGGTTTATGAGTACACAGTGAAAGTAAAGTACAAAGATATAAATTCAGATGAAAATAACAGGCTTGAATGTAATTCACACAGTCTGATAATATTCTAAATGCTTCTAAATAGAACTACTTATAGGGCAATATTTTCTACTCATGAAAATAACTAATTTAACAGGAACTTCGCTTTCGCGTATTCAGAACTGAGTTTATTCTTTAATCAATCCCTCTTATTGTCACTTATAAAAAGGCGCACATTGAGTTAAAGTAATAAACCTATTTTTAAGAAATATAGTTTCTTGACTTAGTTGAAAAGTAATTTTGACTTGGAACTTCTAACCAAAAGAGGCCTAGACCTTTAAACCCATAAACACGTCTGAAAAGAGTTTTGAAATTGTTTTTCTAAAAGTGTTAAAAGATTCCTACTTAATTGAACAAAGTGCTTTCGCTTCCTTTGAACAACTAAGACTACCCAAGTTTAACTGGAGGTTGGACGACTTTTAATCTTACCCAACAAAAATAAAGTGCAGAAAACTTGTGTTTAAAACCAAAACAACCCTTAAGTATTTCTACAGACACATTATATGGAACATCACTTTCACTATGATCCTTACATTCTAACCTTTAAAATTTAGCCAAACATGGAAATGTAAAGAGACATGTTAAAATAGATCATGTTTTTTGTACCCCAAAATTTGCCCTCTCACTTATCAAGAATTTACTCACAAGATCTCCTTTGGCTCAAGATTGCACTAAGGTTGATCAACTCAAGACACCTCCTTAAGCATTAATGACCAAAATTAGGGTTTGAGTTTACACAAGGATTTTTGAACTTCCAATGCCCCATATTACATTCATGGATCATTAGGGACCCTAAAGATTTCTCATGTCAAGTTTCAAGCCTTGGATCACACTTTTGCTCAGTCATTTGAGCAGTTGACATAAAAATCAACTATATTTGGAAAAAAAGTGAACTATGGTCAATTTACAGTCAAAATTCATAATTTTTTATCCAAATCAACATTATAAACTCATATGTATCATTTGATCAAGTTTGGACCATAATTCCTCAAGAAATTTGATCAAATCTCTAAAAGGGCAAAATGGTCTAAATTAGGGTTTTGACTGGGAAAGGGTAATTTCTAATTTTTGACCTAGAAAATAATCAATTGGTTTAAGGCATGATATCAAGAGTCCAATTGCATCATTTTGACCTAATTACATGGCTCAAAACATTGCTCAAGACCAATGGATTGACAAATGAATTTTCAGTCAACTGATCAAAAGTCAACTATATACTGAAAAGTCAAACTTTGACTTTTTGGTCAAATTCAAATGTCAAAGATCACAATTCATCAAAGCATGTAAAAATATGAAATTATTCATCAAGAAACCAAAAATTCAAGATTTCATTTTGAAAAGTTAAAATTTCTAAACTTAGAAATTTTTCCAAGTGTTGGAAATTTCTAATTTTTTTCACAACTTTAAGCAAAATTTTCACCATAATGCAAACTGATTCAGAAGAAACTTCCAACATGAAAGTTGTAGATCTCCATGAAATCTACAACTTTTCTTCACACAACTCCTTCCAAAAGTACTTGGTTCTCAAGTTATAATTTTAAGAATACATGGTCATGAAACAAAAACACTTACTGAAATTTTGCCCTAATATGGTCAGGATTTTGACCTAACTTCATAGAACTTTTTCATATTGTTCCAAGGGTAATTTTAAAATGTGATTCAAATATGGGATGTAGAGAACATTGCAAGCTTTCCAAAATGTCCACGAACTTCTTGAGATCATTTTTGATAAGGGAGAATCGAAGAGATAAAGTTAGGGTTTTATCACTTGAATTACAAGTCATTTTGTGATGAACAAATTCAAAATTCAAAGTTATGCTGCATAACCTCTACTTTCCAGGCCTCAAACTTGTTAGGCGCTCCATAATTAATTGCTTGCACAGCTGTTAGAGGTCTCATTTCAAGTATTCAATGCAAGGCCATGCTTTATATCCATTTTGGAAAGAAAGTGCACAATGCCATTTTGATAAAGTGACTTTTTGCACAAAAATTGTTCTTGAGCCTTGCACTTGTTCTTTTCTGATCATACATGTCTCATAACACAAGAGAAATGGTTTAGACACTTACAATCACCCAACTCATGCTTGTACTACACATTGAAACTTGGTTTCCCACTTTTCTTGAAAATCAAGTAACATAGCAAATAGCTTGTAACTTGTACTTACGACTTTCAAAACCACCCAAACCTCTTTTCTTATAGATACAAAAGCCATTTGCCACAAATACTACGCATGCTTTACCCCTAAAAACACCAAGAGCTCAGAACTGCATCACATACCTTCATTGTTGCCTAACCTGACCAAAAGTTTGAAACTCACATCTCCCTCGTGCGTTTTCAAGCCTTTTAGTTCCTAAAGTTTCTAAACATCATTTAGAACTCATCCTACACCCTGTTACAAGATTGTAACACCATTAACACCATCCTCCATTTTTAAAAACATAACTTGTTTACTATCATATATTTGTTGTTTTGATTATATAAACGGATGTATAGCCACCCCAGGGCTAGAAGCGCACACCTATGACTTGAGGGACCTGGGTTCGAGCCCCAGTGGTACCCTTTTAATTTTTTTCTTCATATTTTTCCTATTCTTACTTTTTTGGACAAGCGCTGGGCCTCCTCCTTGGGCCTTAGTGTTTTTTTTTTTTTACTTTCTGACCCCCTGTTTCACTTACACACCCTGGCCCATTTTTATTTCTTTTTTCTTATTTTTATTTATTTATTTTCTTAAATATTTTATCTAATATTAAAAAAATCATAAAAAATACAAAAATATTAGATTTATATTTTGACATAGTTTATTTATTTTTTCTCAATAAAAAATATTTTTATTTAATCATACTTTATTTATTTAACTAATTGTTTTGTAAATTTAATTAAAAATTAGGGTTTTAGTTATTTTCTTTTACACCATTTAAATATATTATTTTAAAACCAAAAAAGACCAAAAATATTTTATAATACTATAAATTATTTTTAAGACAAAAACTATAAAAAATATTCTTCTTATAAACTTAATTTCTTTTTTAATCCATTAATAGATTAGGGTTTTATTTAATTTCTTTTCCTAGTGAATTTAGGTTTTACTTTTAATTAATTATTTTCCCTTTAGTTAATTATGTTAAAAAATAAAACCCCTTTCTTTCTAAAAAATCCAAACAAATATCCATTTTCTTCACATTTACATTTTGTATATTTATTCATTTTGTACATTATTTATTTCAATTCTTGTACAAATTCAATATGGTTGTAATAGATAATTAGCTTTATTTTCTTGCAATCCCCATTTATAATTTGTACATCCCCCCTCCCACAAGTATTGTAATAGCGTAGTAATTTTAAATTCCGCAATTTATCGCTTTTATATACAAATGCTAGTAATTAGGGTTTGTATGGAAAGACTAAAACCAATGCTTAGAAAACCATAATCAAAGAAAAAATCAAGCATGAAAATAATACACTTTCACACAAACACCCCTAGGGTAACTCCACTTGGTTTCCTTTACAAAATGGCCATATTACGCATGTGAGGTATCTTAGCAAAAAAAGAGCAAAATACAAGATCACAGTCCCTCGATGACGCTATCTAAGTTGCCTTTCAAATGATCTTAGTCCCTAAAGAAAAATGCTAAGATACCTTGCAACATTGTTAATCATGGTTATACGATGACTCACACCCGTTCCGTTTACATCCAAAGATAGGGTTGCTTACCAAATCAATGGTAAGATAACAATGTCAAAGGAAAGAGGAAATGAACATGAAAGACTTTTGAGTAGGTAGAATTCCCCTAGTTACTTGTTCCCTTTCAAAATAAAACATCCTTGTTATTTTTAAAATAAACATCTATACTTTCAAAACATCTTACAAACTTGAAAACATTTTCAAAAGATCAACATCTTTGTATACATTCTTACGAACGAGAATCATTACAAAGTTTTCCTAAACAATGGCCTCTTTAAAAAATACTTTCAAAAACCACACAAAGCATAATTTCAAACAAAAGCAAGTGATCTAGCAAGTAACTAAGAGCCCATGGAAAACCATGGATGAAAAGGGTGCTAATACCTTCCCTTTTCATAATCTACCCCCCGAACTCAAGAAATAATCTCAAAGGTCTTTCCTGTTCTTTTTCACCTTTCCTTTTGGATAAAAGAAAAGTCGGTGGCGACTCTTGCTAACTACAACATTTGCAATCAAACGCAAAACCTTCAAGTCAGTTCTCCCACCGTATCACAGAACTGGCGACTCTGTTGGGGAGAATACTAAAAGTGGGGTTACCTTAGGGTTAGATCAAATTTACTTGCTTTCTTTGTTTGACTTGTTTACTTTACATTATGGTTCTTTGTTTGGGTTTGAATCCTCTACCCAGATTTAGGATACCTTATAGTTAAGTAGCAATACGTTGCGGAAACTGTGTGGGGTATACCGACATGGTCTAAGCAATAGCTATGTTAGTGCAACATATTTGTGGGTACCGGTAGCCCTTGAGTAGTCAAGGAGAATACGGGGCCACTGAGTGATGTCATAAAGCACTAATGAACTTCAAGAACCTTTACTTGACCAACTTGGCCCTTAGGACGTAGTGAGATGACCGACTTTGGTGCAGTCCGAAGTTGGTAGATACTCGATACTACACTCATTGAGTTTTGGTTTTTTGGGATATTTTAGTCGCCATTAAAGAGGCTTGCGCTGAAACAATGACCAAAAAAACAAATCGGTAATATCGAGCTCCTTAGAACCCGGTTACTATTACTAGGACAGGTTTGAGCCAACTAAACTTCAAGAGGGTACTTACTTATAAAACTCCATGCAAGCCAAAACCTAAGGACTTGTTTGCTTTGTTTGTGTATATTTACTTGTACATAACATCATGAACATCATAACATTATACTCATTCACTAACCATTTCAAGGATTTTGGGATTTATCTTTGTTCTATTTTGTAGGACATGGATTCTATTCATAGGAAAACCATTCAAGTCAATCTTGTAAGGATCCCTCCTCAACTTAAAGAGCTGGCATCAAGGATTACTGAAAATTCTCCATTCACCGAAAGACATGGTCGCCTGCTAAACTTGATCACCTCCAACACTGATGAAGACATGATGAAGGTGCTCTTTCAGTTCTTTGATCCTTTACACCATTGCTTCACATTTCCCGATTATCAACTTGTGCCAACTTTGGAAGAATTCTCCCAACTCTTGAGGATTCCCATTCTCAATCAACTACCTTTCAACGGTACAGAAAGAGATCCAAAGCCAGAAGATATTTCTCAAGCTCTACACTTGCAATCATATGATGTCACGACCAATTGGGAAACAAGGAGTGGTGTCAAGGGTTTCCTAGCAAAGTTCTTGTTTGAGAAAGCCCAAAACTGTTGGAACTCTTTGGATTTGCAAGCTTTTGAGGAAATTGTGGCTCTCCTCATCTATGGGATGGTTTTGTTTCTAAATCCTGACCAACTCATAGATGTGAACACTGTCAAGATCTTCATGTCTCGTAACCCGATGCCTACTTTGCTAGGGGACATCCTACATTCTTTTCACACTCGCACTATGAGGAAAAGAGGTATCCTTATGTGTTGCACTTCTCTCTTGGCAAGATGGTTTATTTCGCATCTTCCCCAATATGTATTGAAGAACAAGCAAGGTTCAAGGTGGTCACAAAGGTTGATGATGCTCAAACATTCAGACATTCATTGATGTTCCCGATCCATAGAGAATGTTACTATTATCGACTGTTGTGGAGAATTCCCTAATGTCCCTTTACTTGGCATTAGGGGAGGTATCACCTACAACCCCTGCTTAGCCTTGAGACAATTTGGTTACGCCCGAAGGGATGGCCCACATAAGATGTTCATTCAAGGTTTGGTATTTGACTACGAGAACGACGATCAAGGTCTTCGCCAAGATTCATCCGAGCTTGGAGGATGTTGAAAAAGGTAGACAACAAGATATTGGGGCATAAGAATTCCATCCCTCTTGAGCCTTACCTCAAATGGGTACGAACTCGCGCTCAAAGCCTTATGATGCCTTATCCATTCATTCTCCCAATAATCATTGAGCCTATTATGGAAGGAGATGTTCCATACACTGTCCTGCATCCTGACATGGCCGCCTCTCTTGAAGACTTACAAGGAGATTGGATACAACTCTAGGGGGAGCAAGACACCTTTGAAACCCAATTCTACGCTAGCGAGAAGAAGGTTTTGGAGCTCACTAAGCAACTTCATGAGGAGTGTACTCCGAATGCCTACATCGCACCAAAGAGGATGCGTACTACCTTTTTATCTTAGAGTTTTTGTATTGTTTTTCCCAAAGAGGCATTGATGTACTCTAGCTTTAATTTATTAATATAATATGTGTTTCCTTTTTTGTCTAAAACAAATTTGAATCTTTAAAATCCTTGAAATCATTGCATATACATTTACCATTCATAATAACATAAAAAAGTTTTTTGCAACAAGTCTCCCCATCTTTCTACTGTTTATTTCAATAAGATGGATCTCGAGCAAACAGTGAAGGACCTCCAATCACAAAATGCTCAGTTTCAACAGATATTCTTAACTCTAGCCAAAGGACAAGAAGAGTTGAAGACCTTGCTGGTTGAAGAGAAGAAAAAGAAAGCAAAGAAAATAACCGGAGTTCTAAACATGGGAAGAAGATTCCAAGGACAAGCAAGAAGGACCTTAGACTTTGCAACGTCATCTGGTGAGAAAGACAATCAAGATAGGAAAGGAAAGGAAGCAGTTGTCCAGCCAGATTCAGATTCAGAAGAGGAAGAAGAAGATTATTCTGAAGAACAATATCTTCCAGCCAACGATAAGTATAAGCATCTGGAAGAATGATTAAGTGCAATGGAATTTCAAAAAGTGTCTGGATTAGACTTTGAGGAGTTGGGTCTAGTATATGGGATTGTCATCACTCTAAAATTCAAGGCACCGGTGTTTGCCAAATATGACAGAGTTTTATGTCCCAAAATGCATCTCCGGTCCTATGTGAGGAAAATACAGCCTCACACTGCCGACAAAGATTTATGGGTACATTTATTTCAAGACATCCTGTCCGGGACTCAACTTGATTGGTTTTACCAGCTAGAAAGAGCCAATGTTCATAATTGGGAAGATCTGGCCGCTGCCTTTTACAAACTATACCAATACAACGCTGATCTTGCTCCCACTCGTACTCAACTTCAGAGTATGGCCATGGTTTTAAGTTGTAGGTGTTTAGGTATTGGCTTGCATTTTTGGTAAATCCCAAGTGTATGTGTGAATGTCATGACTGATGTCATAACATTCTAGTTCAGTTTGTACTAACTCATTAGGTACCTTTGCAGAAAAATATTGTAATTCAAATACTGATGCTTATAAGTGTGTATCTGAGCATTTTTGCAAAATGATCACATTTTGCTAAATCAGTAGACAGGTTTTCTCAGATGTCATAACAGATGTTATGACATCCTGTTCTGAACTAACAGGATTGCAGGATTGGATAAGTCTGAGTTTTTTCAGGAAATAACTCAGTCCTTTCTGAACAGAATCCTGCGTTTTCTGAGGGGTAACCTAGCTCAACCCTAACCTGGTTAATAAAGTCCTGTGACCTGATCTTTAGGTAAAAACGGAATTAACCCTAGGTTTTTGGAAACCCTAACTGAAGTTGCAGCTGCTATATATTCAACAGAGCTGCTGTTTTTCATGGAGGCTTTTATTGATTAGAAGATCATTTGTAATCTGTATAGATTTGTTTATTGTACTCCAAGCAATTATCATTGTGATAAGTGACTTGGAATAGGTTTCCTATTGTAAGGGTTGTGTAGCACTCAAAGCTTTGAAGCAAGAGTGTTTGAATGTTCCTTGACTAAAGCTGTGAAGCAGAGTCAAGTTAGTTGTGTACATCACTCAAAGCTGTGAAGCAATAGTGATTGTGTTGCTTGATTAAAAAGCTGTGAAGCTTAATCAAGTGTTTGTCTTTGAAGAGTGTCTTCATCAATTCTTAAGTCAAATTGGTTTATGTATCACTGCTGTGATTGAGGGGGAGTGAGTAGGAACTCAGGTTTAAGTTGTACTTAGATTGGAATTGCATTGGGTAGGTCTTAAGTGAAGGAGATAAACTGGTTGGTTTATTCCTGAATTAAAATCTCTTATAGTGGATTTCCTCCCTGGCTTGGTAGCCCCCAGAGTAGGTGTTGTTGCACACTGAACTAGGTAAACAATTGACTGTGTTCTTTATTGCTTTTGTATTTACTGTCATATAGTAAGTCAGATACGGTGTCATAACATTGAACGTGACATTGAGTATCTGCAGCCAGAATTTCAATTGGCATCAGAGCAGGCACCCTGCCTGTATTACTGGGTGAGATCTAGGGATATCACTTTCTGGCACTATGGACAAAGAAGGAGTTTTTGGAAATAGACCACCCATTCTGGACGGAACCAATTATGACTACTGGAAACCTCGTATGATTGCCTTCCTAAAATCTCTGGACAAAAAGGCTTGGAGAGCTGCTGACAAAGGATGGATTCATCCCACCATAACTGAGAGAGATGGGACAATCAGTCTGAAGCCTGAGGAAGATTGGAGTAAAGAAGAAGATGAGTTAGCTCTGGGAAATTCAAAAGCTCTAAATGCCTTGTTCAATGGAATTGATAGAAACATTTTCAGACTAGTACATCAATATGAACTGGCCAAGGAAGTTTGGGACACTCTCAGAACTACTCATGAGGGCACTTCCAAAGTAAAAATGTCAAGGCTTCAGATGTTGACCACTAAGTTTGAGAATCTAAAAATGATGGAAGATGAAACCATTCATGAGTTTCACATGAACATCTTGGAGATTGCCAACACCTCAGGAGCACTGGGAGAAAAATTGTCAGAAGAAAAACTGGTGAGGAAGATTCTCAGATCCTTGCCTAAAAGATTTGCAATGAAGGTAACTGCCATAGAGGAAGCCCAGGACATTAGCAAGTTGAAAGTGGATGAACTTATTGGGTCTCTTCAGACTTTTGAGATGGGGATCACTGATAATGGTGACAAGAAGAACAAAATCATAGCACTTGTATCCAACACTGATGTTGAATACAAGGAGGATGAAGAAGAAAACATATCTGAAGCTATTACCATGCTTGGAAGACAATTCAACAGGCTCATCAAAAGAATGGACCCAAAGTCAAGGTCTAATGTTCATAACATTCCCTCTGACATTGACAGTTCCAGCAGAAGACCAAGGTCAGAAGATAAGGGAAACCAAGGCAGAGGTATTCAATGCCATGGATGTGAGGGATATGGACATATTCGAGCTGAATGTCCCACCTTTCTTAAGAAGCAAAAGAAAGGAATGACTGTTACTTGGTCTGACTATGATTCAGAAAGTAATTCTGAAGAAGAATCTGCCAAACTAGTTACTGCCCTAACTAGTGTTTGTACTTCTGAAAGTGACACTAGTGATGAAGAAGTGACATTTGAAGAACTGGCTGATACCTACAAGAAATTGTGTATCAGAAGTGCTGAAGTCTGTGTGCAGAATGAAAAACAATCAAAACTCATTATAAAGCTGGAGGATGAAAAAAGGGCAAATCTTGAAACTATAAGTCATCTAGAAGGAGAAGTTCAATTGCTGAACTCGCAACTGAATCAAATGACCAAATCTGTCAAGATGTTTACCAATGGAACAGACAAATTGGAAGAGATCCTTCAGGTTGGACAAAATGTGGGAAATAAATTTGGACTAGGATTTATGGAAGCAAAGAAATCTGGTACTGGTAAGCAAATGTCAAAACGGATGTCTCAACACAACTCTCAACATCAGGAACAGAGACATATGAAGAAGAGGTACCAAAGATGGAAATGTCATCATTGTGGGAGATATGGTCACATAAAGCCCTTCTGCTTCAGACTACATGGATATCCTAATCAGAGCTCAGGTGTCAAACCTAAGTCTAAAAAGGTGCCTCATGCTCCTAAATGGAAGAAAAAGGCTACTGCACTAATAGCTCACACTTCCCTGAGGGTCTCTGCAAAGGAAGATTGGTACTTTGACAGTGGATGTTCCAGACACATGACTGGATTCAAAAATCTCCTCAATAATGTTATGCCTCACACCACCAGTTTTGTGACCTTTGGAGATGGTGCTAAAGGTGAAGTCAAAGGAGTTGGAAATTTGGATTGCCCTGGAGTTCCAAGTCTGAATAAAGTACTGCTGGTAAAAGGGTTGACTACTAATCTCATTAGTATCAGTCAATTATGTGATCTAGGATTCATGGTCAACTTCTCAAGATCTGAATGTCTAGTAATTAATGAAAAACTAGATGTTGTAATGAGAGGAATCAAATCCAAAGATAACTGTTACGTGTGGCAGCCTGAGAACACTGTTATCTCCACTGTGTGTCAAATCATCAAAGAAGAAAAAGAGATGAAACTGTGGCAGCATAAGCTTGGTCTCCTTCATCTAAGAAGAATGAAAAGAGCTATTTCCTTGGAAGCTGTCAGAAGAACTCCAAAACTACAGGTTGATAATATCTGTGATGTGGCAAATAAACTTGAAGAAGAATGTGTTGTCAGAACCTTAAGTCATCTTGACAAGGATGTTGGAAATAACAAGTCAAATAAATTCTGTTCTCAAAACATCTGGTCAAAACAGATGCTCCCTGAGTACAATGTTACACAAGATGTTGTGACATTGTGTTGTGACAATCTGAAAACAATCAACATTTCCTTGAATCCTATTGACTTTGAAGAGAAGAAGTCATTTAAACTGGAACATAGTTTCTCTAAGCTTCAGCTGACTGATTCTTCTACCAAGGCTCTTGTTGGAAATAAACTTGAAAATTTGAGGGGCAGGTTGGGTATTCACCAACATGAGAAATTATAGCAATTAATTTTGCTTAAAACAAGGGTTGAAGGGATTAATTTTATTAAGTCTATATTTAGTGGGTTAATCATATTCTTTCACAATTCCTTCAAAAGCTTTAAGAAGTTGAAGAGACTCCCTTTTATCTCCTACCTCTCAGTTCCTTGCAACCTGTTTCCTCCTCCAAATCAAAGATTTTTCTCAAACTGCTACCATTACTCAAAGTCAATCAAAATGTCTCAGACATCGTCTTCAACCATGGCGACTTCGTCTTCCTCATCATCGTCATCATCTGACCAAGATTCTAGGGCAATCACTACATGCATAGAATCTGAAGTTCTTGAGGTCACTCCTCTCAGGGAGATGGCAACTGACCCAGCCAGAGTCAAAAAGCTCAGAACCAGACATGCAGGAAGAGCTCAAGCTTCAGCCTCTGGTAATTCTTCTCATCCTTCATCTTCTGTACCTAATAGAGAAGGATCAGTTCAAGTTCACCAAGCTATTGCTAGGCTGGTTACTAGTATACTGAGTGGCAACCAATCTGTACCGGGGATTTCTATCCCTTTAAATCAATCAGAAAGTCCAAATGTGGAAGTTTCTGAAAATGTAGATGTCACTGAGAATGTTGTGACACCAAAAGACAACATTCAGAACCCCTCTGAAAAGGCTGCTGATCCACCTATCATTGATGTGGATGAAGATTACTCAGATAATGAACTGATTGCTAATGTGAACCCTAGCATAGCTAGGAGATTGATGAAGAGAAAGAGTAGTCAGAATGACAAACCTGATGCTAAGAAATCCAAGGCTGAAGGCATGGCTGAGAAAAGTATTCAGACAAAAGGGAAGAAGGCCCAGGTGCAGACTGCTAGACAACCAATCTCTAAGAAAAGTAAAGAACCTGAAACTTCTGATTCTGATGATGAATCAGAATTTGAGATTGATATTGAAGAAACTCCCATCAGAAGGAAGCTCTCCTCCAGCAAGATTGCTAGAGTGCCTGAAGTGCCAACAGACAACATCTCTTTTCATCATCCTGACAATGCAAACAGATGGAAGTATGTTTGCTTAAAGAGAATAGCCTTGGAGAGAGAACTCAACAATGATGCCTTGGAGTGCAAAGACATCATGGATCTGATCAAAAATGCTGGGCTAATGAAGACAATGATAAAGTTTAACAAATGTTATGAAAATCTGGTTAAGGAGTTTGTAGTGAACTTTTCAAATGATTGTGCTGATGGAAGGTCAGCTGACTTTGAAAGTGTCTTTGTTAGAGGAAGAAGGGTCAAGTTCTCTCCATCAGAAATCAACAAGTTTCTTGGAAGAACAAATAAGGACTGTCCTGATCTAGAGGCAACTGACAATGAAGTTTGTCTAACCATCACAGCCAGGCAAGTAAAGTGATGGCCCTTGAAAGGGAAGCTGAATGCTAGTAAACTCAGCATGAAATTTGCCATCTTGCATAAAATAGGAGCAGCCAACTGGGTGCCTACAAATCACAAATCAACTATCTCCACAGGATTGGGGAGATTTATCTATGCTGTGGGAACCAAGACTGCTTTTGACTATGGGAGGTACATCTTTGAACAAACTTTAAAGTATGCTGGCAGTTATGCTGTCAAAGGACCAATTGCCTTTCCCTCCCTCCTTTGTGGAATCATCCTTGCACAATTCCCTGATATCCTTGTGGCTAGAGATACAGTCTGCAAAAGAGCTCCTGCCCTTGGCCTGCACTACAAACTGTTTCAGGGATCTCATGCTCCAGACATTGTCATAACATCAGCTGAGACATCGTCTGTAAAGACCCAGTCCAAGACATCAGATGTCATAGCTGTTTTAAAAGAAACTTGCAAAAAGCTGGATGCTAGAAAAAGGACCCTAGAAATTCTAATTGCCAGGCTAGAAAAGGAGGAAGCTGAAGAAAGCAGAAGGGAAGAAGGTGTAGAAGCTGAAGGACAACTCAACATTGAAGAAACTAGCTCCTTTGAGTCTGATGACAGTGCTTGAAGGTTGATTGTTGCTTGGTGGTGTTGCTGGTTGGTTGCTGAGTTTGGAAGTGTATTCTGTTGTTGTCTGCTGCTGATCTTATTATTTTGTTTTGGATAACTGTATAATTTTCTGAACATGTATCTTTGGCCCATTTGTGGCTAAAGAGGGGGAGAATATTTTGGTACTTACTTAATTAGTACTTGACATTCTATTTTTCTGCTGTCACTTATTTCTGCTGCTATCTATCTGTGATTGTTTAGGGTCTTTAGCCAAAAATCTGCCAAAGGGGGAGTTTGTAGGTGTTTAGGTATTGGCTTGCATTTTTGGTAAATCCCAAGTGTATGTGTGAATGTCATGACTGATGTCATAACATTCTAGTTCAGTTTGTACTAACTCATTAGGTACCTTTGCAGAAAAATATTGTAATTCAAATACTGATGCTTATAAGTGTGTATCTGAGCATTTTTGCAAAATGATCACATTTTGCTAAATCAGTAGACAGGTTTTCTCAGATGTCATAACAGATGTTATGACATCCTGTTCTGAACTAACAGGATTGCAGGATTGGATAAGTCTGAGTTTTTTCAGGAAATAACTCAGTCCTTTCTGAACAGAATCCTGCGTTTTCTGAGGGGTAACCTAGCTCAACCCTAACCTGGTTAATAAAGTCCTGTGACCTGATCTTTAGGTAAAAACGGAATTAACCCTAGGTTTTTGGAAACCCTAACTGAAGTTGCAGCTGCTATATATTCAACAGAGCTGCTGTTTTTCATGGAGGCTTTTATTGATTAGAAGATCATTTGTAATCTGTATATATTTGTTTATTGTACTCCAAGCAATTATCATTGTGATAAGTGACTTGGAATAGGTTTCCTATTGTAAGGGTTGTGTAGCACTCAAAGCTTTGAAGCAAGAGTGTTTGAATGTTCCTTGACTAAAGCTGTGAAGCAGAGTCAAGTTAGTTGTGTACATCACTCAAAGCTGTGAAGCAAGAGTGATTGTGTTGCTTGATTAAAAAGCTGTGAAGCTTAATCAAGTGTTTGTCTTTGAAGAGTGTCTTCATCAATTCTTAAGTCAAATTGGTTTATGTATCACTGCTGTGATTGAGGGGGAGTGAGTAGGAACTCAGGTTTAAGTTGTACTTAGATTGGAATTGCATTGGGTAGGTCTTAAGTGAAGGAGATAAACTGGTTGGTTTATTCCTGAATTAAAATCTCTTATAGTGGATTTCCTCCCTGGCTTGGTAGCCCCCAGAGTAGGTGTTGTTGCACACTGAACTGGGTAAACAATTGACTGTGTTCTTTATTGCTTTTGTATTTACTGTCATATAGTAAGTCAGATACGGTGTCATAACATTGAACGTGACATTGAGTATCTGCAGCCAGAATTTCATAAGTGAAGGATTTAAAGACTATGCGCAAAAATGGAGGGGCTTAGCAGGAAGAGTCCATCCTCCCATATCTGAAAGAGAGTTAGTAGATATGTTTTTGGGCACCTTGTCCGGTCCTTTCTTCAATCACCTAATTGAGAGTTCATCGGCAGGATTTACTGAGTTGATACTGACCGGAGAAAGAGTAGAGGCCGGGATAAAGAATGGGAAGATTAAAAAAGATGCATCCTCTGCTGCTGTAAGGAAACCATTCATTGGGAAAAAAGAAGTTGTTGTTGTATATCTTCAGAGAAATCAAGATAGGGTTGAACGCCGTCCAATGGTGGGGGTTGTCATGATTCCTAAACACGCGCCTGCTCAGCAAAGAAGCAACTAGCCAAGAACGGAAAGACCAGTCAGACAGTTCACCCAAATTAACATGACACTATCTCAAGTATTTCCATATTTGTTGAGATCCAATCTAGTGACATTGAAAGAAGCTCCAAATAATCCTAACACAACCTCTCCTCATTATCATCCTAATGCCCGTTGTGCATACCATTCTGAGAGTCCCGACCATGACACTAACAAATGTTGGGCTCTAAAAAACAAAGTACAAGACCTTCTTGAAGCCAATGAAATTGAATTCGATGCACCAGAAATTCCCAATGTAATCATTGCCCGTATACCCAAGCACGACTGTAATGTCAACGCCATTGAGGAAGATATGTTTGTTACTTTGGTTGATGAACTTGTGACCCCACTTATGTCTATCAAAAAGAACTTGTTGAATGCCAGTGTATTCCCAGGCTGCGATGAAAGCTGTTCTTTCTGTTTATCCTCACCAACCAACTGTGATTTGTTAAAAGCAGGCGTTCAATGCCTAATAGATGACAAGGAGATTTTGTTCGAGAAAACTTATATTCCAACTGTTTCTTATAATGATGTTTCCATCGTGACCATTTCCGCCAATTCTTCTAGGGTCTCCACCAAAAGACTCGTTAGAATTACATCAGTTCCTAAAGTAGCTCCGTTGATAATTACAATGCCTGGACCAATCCCGCATTCGTCAGACAAAACCGTCCCATGGAATTATGGAGGTGATGTCTACTATCACGGTATCAAGCAAGATTAGCCAGCCGCTGAAGATTCAAGTTTTGAGAAAGATGACTCCGATATCAGTAACATCGCAGGGACGAGCAAGATAACCCGCAGAGGAAGGGTATTCTCTCCAGAAATTGCTCCTCCAAAAGCTATTTCTGGACCCGTAATCATTCATGTTGTTGTTTCTCCTCCAAAATCTATTCCCAGTCCTGCAATCATCTCTACTAATACTCCTGCTGACAAAACTGTTACAATCCCTGTTATCACCCCTACTGACATTCCTGTTGCCGAGTCAGCCGAGACTCAAGGTAAAGGTATTCTGGTTGAGCCTGTCTGGATGAAGGCACAATCAGTAGCTATCCCTAAGACCTCCCGAAAAGAGATGGAGGAAATTCTAAAGATCATAAAAAGAAGCGACTACAACGTAGTCGAGCAACTGGGGAAAACTCCATCAAAAATTTCCATCTTTGCTTTATTATTATGTTCTGAAGCTCATGCAAAGGCCTTAGTAAAGTTCCTTAAAATTGCCCATGTACCCCAAGAAACATTTGTCAATCAGTTCCAAGATTGCGTAGCTAGCTTGACCACAGATAATGGTTTAGGTTTTTCAGATGCTGATTTAACGCCAAGGGGGAGAAAGCATAATGAGGCATTGCATGTCTCAGTCAAATGCAGAGGCACGACTTTGGCTCATGTCTTGGTTGACACCGGTTCGTCTCTGAGTGTGTTGCCTAAAAAGGCTCTTAATAGGCTTGACTGTGAAGGATTGACATTGAAACCTAGTAACATAGTAGTGAGGGCCTTCGACGACTCAAAAAGGATGGTGCATGGTGTGATGCGGTGGGAGAACTGACTTGAGGTTTTGCGTTTTTTGTTCGCAAATGTTTCGGTTTAGCAAGAGTCGCCACCGACTTTTATTTTATCCAAAAGGAAAGGTAAAAAAGCACAGGAAAGACCTTTGAGATTGTTTTTGGGTTCGGGGGGTAGATTATGAAAAGGGAAGGTGCTAGAACCCTTTTCATCCATGGTTTTCCACGGACTCTTAGTTACTTGTTTTAGATCACTTGCTTTTGCTTTTCAATTGTTTGAAATGGTGCTTTTGTGTGTGGTTTTGAAAGTATTTTGAAAAGAGGCCTTTGTTTAGGTAACCTTTGTAATGATTCTTGTTTGAATGTATAAAAAGGTGTTTGTCTTTTGAAAAATGTTTCAATGTTTTGAAAGTTTGTTTTGGGAAATGTTTTGAAATTGTGTTGTGTGTTTTTGAAATTAGCAAGGATGGTTTGCAAGTTTGATCAAGTAACTAGGAGTTGTCTACCCTACTCAAAGATCTTTCCTACACATTTTTATTCCTTTGATATTGTTGTTTTACCATTGCATTTGGTAAACAACCTTGTCTTTGGATGTTAAACGGGACGGGCGTGGGTCATCGTATGACCATGATAGCAAGGGTGCCAAGTATCTTAGCAGGTTTTTGAGGGACTAGATCATTTTGTATAGGCAACCAAGATAGCATCATCGAGGGACTATGATCTTTTGTTTTGTTTTTGTTTTGCCAAGATACCTAACATGCATACCATGGCCATTTTTTAAGGCAACAAGTGGATGAAACCCTAGGGGTGCTTGTGTGTATTGTGTTGTCATTTTTCATGCATTTTTGTCTTGTATTAGTCATGCTATTTGTTTTGATTTTTGGTTATCATACAAACCCTAATCTTACTATCATGGCATTTGAAAGCAATAAAATGCGTAAAACTAAATCTAAGACTATTACAACATTATTATGGGGAGGGGGATACAAGTTTGAATATGGGGATATTGCATAAAATAAAACCCTAAAACTATTATTACAACCAAATTGAAATATTGCACAAATAAATAAATAGACAATTATTTAAATGTACAAATAAATATAAATATGCAAAGGATGTTTTTTTTATATTTTATTTTATGTATGTAAAATAAATTATTTATGTCTAAAAATAAGAAAAATATTAATGATTATTTTTTGAAAGGGGTGGAAACCCTAATTTTTGGTTTTAAAAGAAAATGCATATTCTAATTATTTATTTATTCATTTATGTACAAGAAAATAAATAAAAAATATATAAAAATGTTAAAAAATAAAAATGTGTGAGAAAATATTATTTAAGTGTATAAATAATAAAAATAAAAATATATGATATTTTTGTATTATTTACAAATTTTATTTAAGAAAATAAGTTATATTATTGTTAATAAACTATTTCTATGTCCAAAAAATAATAAAAATAATAAAATAAAATGTGAAAAATTAAGAGAATATTTGGTGTGATTTTAAATATTTAGAAAAAATAAATAAAAGTCAGAAATGTGGAATATTCAAGAAAATATAAAAAAAATAAAAGAAATGGGCCAAGGGGGTGTCAATAGTAAACAGGGGGTGTCAATAGTAGGACAAAGCCAGGCCCAGCCCAAGCTGCACTTCGTCCCTGACCTTGAGACAAAAAACGCGCGTTCTGCATCTTCAACCTGTTCTCTCTTGTTCTTGCATGAAATCAAAAACTCACAACATGAAACTTATAGAGCTTTAAACCACGATTTTAACCATATAAAAACTTGATCTAACTCTAAGAAACTAGGGAGAATTTTATCACCCCCAATTTCTGACCTAAAAAATTCAACAACTTCAACATCCAAATTCTCCTAGCTCAGTTAACATAAATGAATTCTATGCATATGTACAGTTCAAGGACATTAAGGGCTACATTTTTGCTTCACAAACCTAAGCCTAATGGTTCCTAAATAAGGAGATAGAAGTTTGACAAATACCTGTTTCATCCAAGTTTGGATATGGCAATGTAGGAGTTTTGGATGAGGCCTGAAGGTCTTGTTAGCTTGCCTGAAGTTCACTCAACCTTCCCCAATGTTTGGCTTGCTTTGAACTTTCCTGAATGTGCTTGTAGAACTCAACCTGCAAAGCTTCAAAGTAAAAATGGTGAAGTGTGAAAATGGAGTTACAGTGGCTGGACAGGTGCTTGGATAGTTTAGGTGTATTGTTTAGAATGTGTTTGAAATGATTCCAAGCAAAACGCACGAGTGGATTTGGATTTGGCCAAGGTTCTGCAGGTATGGCCTTGTTTTGACAAGAACTTGGTGTTTTTGTGTTTAAGGGTGTTTGAGAGGCTTGGCAATCATGCTTTTGGCTTGGTGTGATATGTTGAAGTTGTTTGAAATGTTCACAAAGCTTGCTCTTATCAGATTTCCAAGTTGTGGAGTTTTTGCACACTTTCTTGTTTTTGAAGTAAAAGGTGAGTTGACAAAGGCACAACTTGTACAGGATAGCTCAAGGCCGGAGGAGAGTTGGTAAACCTTTTCTGATGTTTGTGGATGTGGTTTGCTGCAAAAGATTAAGTTCAATGCTCAAGATAAACAAAAGGACATAAAGCATGCTTTATCAAAGTAGCAATGTTGCCTTTTTGCCATTTTTGGATTAAACCTTTGTACAAAGCTTCAAAGATCAAAAACCATGCCATTAACCATTGTATTTGCATTTAATTTATGAGTGTAGAATAGATTATAACCTGTAAACCAAGTACAGACATGCTTTGGACAGATTTGCAAGTTGTAACATGGTGCAAAATGCCTTGGCCAAAAGTGATAATTTGCCATTTTCAAACTTTCGATTCTCCCTAACCATGAATGATCTTGGAGAGTTCTTGGAAATTTTGGAAAGCTTTAACATGCTCTACAATCCATATTTGAAATTCATTTTGAGATTACACTTGGAACTAGGTGAAAAGTTGCCATGAAGATAGGTCAAAATCCTGCCTAAACTAGGGCAAAATTTCACTAAGTTAAAAGTTTTATGGACCCTTGTTCACAAAATCATAACTTGAGATCCAAGCATATTTTGGAAAAACTTTGTGAATAAAAGTTGTAGATTTTGTGGAGGAATACAACTTTCATGTTGGAAGTTTTCCTTGAATCCAATTGTAGCATGGTGAAAAAGTTGGGAAAAGTTGGGAAAAAATAAGAAATTTTCATAACTTAGAAAATTTCTAAGTTATGAAAATTTTTAATTTAAACCCTAATTTTCAAAATTAGGTTTCTTGGTGAACAAGTTTCCTTTTTTGACACATCTTGATGAAAAATGACACTTGGCACTTGATTTTGACCAAAAAGTCAAAGTTTGACTTTTCAGTGTACAGTTGATTTTTGATCAGTTGACTGGAAAATTCATCTGACAATCCAATGCATTTGAGATCTTTTTGAACCTTGTGATTAGGTCAAGATGGTGCTATTGAGTCCTTTAAATCATGCTTGAACCCAATTTTCCATTGGCTAGGTTAAAAATCAGAAATTGCCCTTCTATAGTCAAAACCCTAATTTTGACTATTTTGCCCTTTTGATGATTTGATCAAATTTCTTGAGGAGTTGTGGTCCAAAGTTGATAAAATGATTCATATGAGTTTATAATGTTGATGTGGATAAAAAATTATGAGGTTTGACTGTAAATTGGCCACAGTTGACTTTTTTCCCAATACAACTGATTTTTTGGTCAACTCTCCAATTGACTGGGCAAAAATTTGATTCAAAGCTTGAAACTTGGTATGAGCAATCTTAGAGGTCCAACATGAAGTATGAAAGTCACATGAAGAATTGGAAGTCCAAAAATCCCTGTGCATACTCAAACCCTAATTTCAGGTCAACAGTGCAAGGAGATATCTTGAGCTGAGCAAACCCTAATCTAGTCTTGAGTTCAAAGAGTCTTGTGAGGAAAATCTTGATAAAATGAGAGGGAAAATGTTGGGGTACAACACATGGGGAAGTGGACATCCCCATAAAATTTGGAACCCAAACTTTTGATTCAACTTTTTATGTAATGGATATTCGCCCTTCATATTACTGCTTATTAGGTCGTCCATGGATTCACAATGTTGGTGTCGTTACCTCTACGTTGCATCAAATGCTGAAATATCTGATTCAGGGGAAATCATCACCGTTCATGGAGAAGAAGAGTATATGGCCAGTCATCTAAATTCCTTCAGGTATGTGGAATTAGATGGTGAATTTATTGAAACTCCATTCCAGCACTTTGAAGAAGTCCTGCAAACTGTGTCGGTAACCAAAGTTGTTTCTCAAGTCCCCAAGATTACAAGGCCTCCGCTCAAGATGTCGTCTTTGAAGGATGATAAGGCTTTGATAGAAGAAGGTGGGTTCACTATTTGGGGCCAACTCCCAGATATCACATACAAATCTGACAAATTTGGTTTGGGTTTCACTTCAGGAGCCCAGAAAGTTGTACGACGTGCTTGTGACACCCCAAATTTATTCAAGTGTTAAATAATTAGGAATTTAATTATTAAATTAATTAAAGGCTTAATTAATAATATTTTGGATTAAATGGATGAATTAATTATGAAATTAAAAAGGAAGACCGGGGGGTGTAAGGTTGAATTAGAGGTGTGTGAAGTAAAAAGCTCTACTAAATAATAACTAATTTATTACTATTATTTGGCAAATAATAAAAGGAATATGAAAAGAAGGATAAAAAGGAAAAGAAAAAGAAGGTTATTTGGAAAAGTCATTATACGTGAAATTGGAGAAGAGAAGAGAGGAAAAAGCCAAACGCCGTCAATTCGAAGGATCATCGCGAGGTAAGGGGTGATTTCATTTAGTTAATATGCCTTATAGGTTTTGGAATCAATAGGATTGATTAAGCCTGTTAGGAATCCCAATTTAGGATCGTTAGGTTTATGAAATTCAACCCCAATTCCATGAATTTTTATGTTTTGATTCAATTTGATATTATGAGGAAATTGTGTGATGTTATGGTGTGTTACAATCTCATTGGAATCATGCATTATAACTTATTTTGACATTGCTGTGAGTTGGATTCGAATGGGAATGAAAAGGAATGGATTGAGATACATAATGCTGTCAAAAATAGCAGTTTTAGGCTCTGCAGGTCGTGGGAACCGGTTCCCAGTGGGGAGGAACCGGGTTCCACTGTGCGAAGTTATAAAAACTGGCAAAATTGCACGTAGGAACCGGTTCCTGTATAGGTAGGAACCGGGTTCCCATACATTTTCCAGAAGGGTGATTTTTGGACTTCGCAGGAACCGGTTCCTGCATATGTAGGAACCGGGTTCTGCTGTAACTTTTTGAAAAATATTAAACTTTGAAAATTCATAACTTTCAAACCGTAAGTCCGTTTTGAGTGCCGTTTTGGATGTTATCTCTTAAATTTAATGCTCTATTTTATAAATGAAAAGATTTCCTAAAACCTGAAATTATTTTGAAAATGAGTCAAATCCAGAATAAGTGATTATTGGCTAACGCACATGGGTGTGTATGTAGCAGTGAACCTGTGATGGATGGATGTATTAGTATTGTGTGAAGGAAAGGCATGTTTATGTTGTTAATGATGGTGTGCATGATTGTTGAGATATCATGTTTTTGGTTTTGGTTCAGTTATGATAAATTGATGTATTTCATAGACTGATTTGATGTTGCATGCTAGTGATGTGTGTGCATATGCATTGTTTTGGTGAAGTTAATTCCCATTGTGTGGAATTTTACTTGTATTGCCGTTAACCGATACCCGGGTGATGATGGGTGGTTAGGATGGATTCGTGTCCGGGTGTTTATGGACGAATCGATGGTTGCTGTATCCGGTTGATGATGGATCACTGTTGGGTGACTTGGTCACGTGTTGGTACCACATGCATTGTGTCTGCATTTGTGTTTGCATGGAATTGTAACATGTTAGGATGTCTTCCAGTGTTACAATTCTTTGGTTGATTATTGATTTGTGCATAATGACTGGTATGATTGGAACTGCATGTTGAATCTGAATTTATGCTAAAATGGGTGAAATAATATGCTTGTGATATAATGTTGATTGAAAAGCTTATAATGCATGTTAATTATGAGAAATCTCACCCTTACTTTAACAATTTCAGATTAAAGTTAGCAGCTCAGGAGTTGGTGAGGATGGCTCTAGAGCTATGTTACTTTAATTCCGCGTGTCAGTGTCGTGCTCTGATAGGTTGTAACACTGGGGGAAACGTTTGAATGATGAGTTTTATTTTATACTCTATTGTTTAATTTATGTTGGGAATACTTATGAGGTGAAGTTATTCCGGTTTTGAGACATTTCCGTTGTGTAAGACATGGTCTTAATTTGAATATTTATCTTAATAATTTCTTCAGTAAAGCATGACAACTGTAGATTTGAGGTTTTTATATTTATCTTGGATTGTGACATCCCTGTTTTCCATGTTACTCTGATTTAATTAATATTATTCGGGGTATTTTTAGAAGGGGTGTTACAGTGCTCGTGCCGGACGACCACCCTTGAAGATCAGCAACCGCGAAGTCAGCGAAGTAGAGGATGATGAAGACAGATATGACCTGGAGGATTGGATTTCCCCAACTGTCAGTGGAGGGCTCAGCAACTGGGAAGCTAGATATTTTTTCCCGATCACATTTATCCAACAATAATTTCTTTAAATTTTTTCGGATCTGTAATATTAAAACAATTCAGACTCTTAAAACCTCGTGTCTTTCCCGAGGCACAATGGTTCATTTGTAAGGGTTATTATCTCATTTCCATATGACATCAATGAATCATGGACGTTTTTGCATACAAACTTTGTGCTCATTATTTTTCTTTTTTACATTTTTTATTTCTTTCAAAGATAGTTATACTCTTACACACACTCACACTCACAATACAAGTCTACATCCACTCAGGATCCCATGGGTAACAGTTCTGCTATGGCCTTTTGTGACTCTGAAAATCTAATCTACCAAGCCGAAGACAAAGGTGAGGAAGATTGTGAAGTACCAGGGGAACTTTCCAGGTTACTACAATAAGAAGAGATGACCATTCAACCCCATGAAGAACCAGTGGACACAATTAACCTAGGTACCGAAGAAGACAAAAGAGAAGTCAAGGTAGGTGCCAATCTGGAACCCGGTGTCAAAGAGTGTCTAATTTAATTGCTACACGATTATGTTGAGGTTTTCCTGGTCGTATGAAGACATGCCAGGACTTGATGTAGATATCATAGTACATCGTCTACCTACAAAAGAGGAATGCCCACCGGTAAAGTAAAAGGTCTGTCGCATATGACCAAACATGTCAGAGAAGATCAAAGCAGAAGTCATGAAACAATTCAACACCGGATTCTTGGCCGTCACCTCCTATCCGCAATGGGTTGCCAATGTTGTTCCCGTGCCAAAAAAGGACGGCAAGGTATGAATGTGCGTGGACTACAGAGATTTGAATAGGGCGAGCCCTAAGGATGATTTCCCACTTCCCCACATTGATATTCTAGTTGAAAATATGGTACATCACAAAGTGTTTTTCTTCATGGATGGTTTCTCAGGCTACAACCAAATTAAAATGGCGCCTGAGGACATGAAGAAAACAACCTTTGTCACACAGTGGGGCATATTTTGCTACAAGGTTATGCCATTCGGGTTGAAGAATGCTGAGGCAATCTATCAGCATGCCATGGTAGCTCTATTTCACGACATGACACATCACGAAATAGAGGTCTATGTGGACGACATGATAGCTAGATCTCAAACAGAAGAAGAGCATCTTGATCATTTACAGAAACTATTTGAGAGGCTAAAGAAATACAAGCTGAGGTTGAACCTAAATAAATGCACATTTGGGGTGAGGTCCGCTAAACTTCTAGGCTTTGTTTTCAGCAATAAAGGTATTAAAGTGGATCCTGCCAAGGTGAAAGCAATACAAGAGATACCTACTCCTCGTACCGAGAAGGAAGTCAAAGGATTCTTGGGACGGTTAAACTACATTGCCAGATTCATTTCTCACCTGACAGCTACTTGTGAACTAATCTTCAAATTACTGAAGAAAGATCAAGTAGTCAAGTGGAATGACGAGTGCCAAACTGCTTTCGACAAGATCAAAGAGTGCCTGCAAGAGCCTCCTGTTTTGATGCCACCAGTCGAGGGAAGACCATTGATCATGTATCTAACTATTTTGGAAAATTCAATGGGGTGTGTGTTGGGGCAGCATGACGAGTCTGGCCGAAAAGAGCATGTTATTTATTACCTGAGCAAAAAGTTTACCGACTGAGAAACAAGATATTCACTGCTCGAGAAAACTTGCTGCACTCTGGCATGGGCTGCTTGCCGGCTAAGACAGTATATGCTGACCCATACTACCTTATTGATATCTAAAATGGATCCAATAAAATACATCTTCAAGAAACCTACCCTCTCTGGAAGAATAACAAGATGGCAGATGATCTTGACAGAATATGACATACAGTATACTACCCAGAAAGAAATAAAGAGCAGTGTACTAGCTGATCACCTTGCTCATCAAGCTGTGGATGACTACCAGTCCATGAAGTTCGAATTCCCAAATGAAGACATCATGATGGTAAACAACTGTGAAGAATTCAGGCCATATGACGAACCTGAACAAGGATCCCAATGGATCCTGGTTTTTGATGGGGCATCTAACGCACTCGGTAATGGTATCGGTGTTGTACTCATATCTCCTAAAGGGTGTCATACTCCCTTTAGTTCAAGATTCTTCTTCAATTGTACAAATAACATGGCAGAATACGAAGCGTGTATTTTTGGTCTCAAAGCTGCCATAGATTTGGGGATCAAATCCTTAAGTGTATTCAGATATTCAGCTTTGGTCATTAGCCATATCAAATGAGAATGGGACACCAAACACCCTAACCTTATCCCTTACAAAGAACATGTGCTGACATTGATCCCACATTTTGAGAACATTACCTTCGAGCATTTCCTGCAAGAAGAAAATCAGCTAGCAGACGCACTAGCCACAATGTCATCCATGTTTAAACTTAAATGGGATAACGATGCTCCCCAGATCACCATTGAACGAATGGATGAACCAGATCACTGTCACGAGATTAATAATGAAGAAGTAGTGGACCAACCTTGGTTTCACGAAGTCAAGAGGTATCTCGAGGCTCAAGAATATCCGGAAGGAGCTTCAGTCAATGATAAGAAGTTCTTAAGGATATTATCTGCTAAGTTCTTCCTTAGTAATGACATTCTTTACAAACGCAACCATGACACTGTTTTGCTCCGTTGCATAGACAAGGTTGATGCAGAGAAGATCATGGCTGATCTACATGAAGGCACTTTTGGCACACATTCCAATGGGCATACGATGGCAAAGAAAATCCTATGAGAAGGCTATTACTGGTCTACCATGGAAGCATATAGCTATCAACACTCTCGAACCTGCCACAAGTGTCAGATTTATGCTGACAAGGTGCACGTACCTCCGGTTCCTTTGAATGTCTTGACGACTCCTTGGCCCTTTGCTATGTGGGGCATCGATATGATTGGGGAAATCAAACCAACAACCTCTAATGGACACCACTTCATCTTGGTGGCCATTGACTATTTTACAAAGTAGGTTGAGGCAACCTCTTTCGCTTCCGTTACTAAGAATGTTGTAGCCTGAATCATTAAGCAGAATCTCATCTGTTGGTATGGTATCCTAGAGAGGATCATAACAGACAATGGTACGAATCTAAACAATACTATGATCACCTCCTTGTGCAAGCAATTCAAGATCCAGCATCACAATTCTTCCCCTTACCCACCCAAGATGAATGGTGTTGTCGAAGCTGCAAATAACAACATTAAAAAGATCATACAGAAAATGATAGTCACGTACAAAGAATGGAATGAGATGCTACCATTCGCTCTCCACGGGTATTGTACCACAGCGCGCACGTCAATCGGGGAAACACCATACTCTTAGGTATATGTTATGGAAGTTGTCTTTCCTATTGAGGTCCAAATCCCCTCTCTGAGAATCATGAAGCATGCAAGGCTGAATGAAGATGATTGGATCCAGAATCACTTGATCAACTGAACTTGATTGATGAGAAAAGGCTTACTGCTGTCTGTCATGGTCAAATGTATCAAAAACGGATGATCAAGGATTTCAACAAAAAGGTCAGACGCCAAGTATATCAAGTCGGGGATTTGGTAATCAAACGTATCATACTACCGCAGAGTGATCCCAGGGGAAAATGGACTCCTACCTACGAAGGACCATTTGTGATCAAAAGCATATTCTATGGTGGAGAAATGATCTTGACCACCATGGATGGTGACGACCTGCCACACCCTGTGAACGCGGACATAGTCAAAAGATACTACGCATAAGAGACCCGCTAGGTTGACACACCTAAGCAAAACAAGGGCATCCCGGCGAACCACAAAGGTTCGGGAAAAAATTAGGGATAAAACAAAAAAATTTGTACACCCGGCAAGCTGAAAACCCGAAAGGGCGGCTTGGGCAAAAAAGGGTATCCTTGTGGACTGAAAACCCAAAAGGGCGGTCTAGGAAAAAGTTAGGGAATTAAAGCGTATGACTATGTCCTGTTGGATCACCTTACAGACAACCTGAAAACTCGACGATTTTGATCAATTCAATCAGCTTCAGACAAGGAAACAAATAGATAAGATGCTCAGAGACACGAAGGCTATAGAAGAATGGGAACCCCATGGGATTATTTCAGATAACTATCTTTTCTTTGTATCAAATTTTCATTTTTTTTACGACGGCATTCTCTTACTAGAATGGTTGTCTCATTGTACAAAAATACTTACTTAAAGTCAATACAAAGATACCCCTTTGAAAGTGCAAAACTATCTGTTTTTCTTTACTCTTGTGTTTATTTATGAAAACGTCCAATGATTTATTTTTGAACATATGCATTTGAACGTAACTACCATTTACAAATGAACAAAATAGAAAGACAATCACTAATGGATTTAAGAGATAGGGCAATATCTTTAAGCTATTCCATAAAATCCTCCGCAGTGTGTAGTTAAATCCCCAGCGGAACAAAACTTCCAGCTATCACTCCCCAATATAAGTCGCCAAATTTCTCAGGATTCCCCAACGGGATTTCACGAGAAGTACACGATGTTTCCCTTACAACAAAGTTTATTTATCTAAGTAGAAGTTCATCAACACTTCAACTTCACAACATGAAGACTTACACTCCATATCCTTAGCAGCAGTCAGGGATTTAGTTTCCCCAGTCTAACAAGCAGTGCAGCAGATTAGCTCACATATGCATACATCACAGCCATATATCATAAACATTGATAACACAAATGCATATATCACAATCTCATTGTACCATGCATTTCATACATCATGATATTGCATACAGCTAACATTTTACCCTTTTCAGGATAAGATTAATCAATGGCCATCATCAACAAGTTGTAAAGGTCAGATATTGATACCTAAGACAAGCCAGGACAATTATCTACACGACCAACTGAAGCAATCCAGCACAGGTTCTTCAGATTCAATCTTCAGATACAGTTCAGATACGCTCCAGACACGGACACCATCCTAATACTCATTTAGATTCAGCTTTCAGACACAGTTCAGATACGCTACAAACACCGACGCCATCTTGATACTCATTTAGATTCAGGTTTCAGATATAGTTCAGATACGCTCCAGACACGGATGCCATCCTGATACTCATTCAGACTCAACTTTCAGATACAATTTAGATTCGCTCTAGATACGGATGCCATCCTGATACTCATTCAAATTCAGCTTTCAGATACAGTTCATATACGCTCCAGATACGGATGCCATCCTGATACTCATTCAGCTTTTAGTTTTCAGATACAGTTCAGATACGCTCCAGACACAGACGCCATTCTGATACTCATTCATTTTCAGCTTACAGATACAAGTCAACAATCATTTATGGATGGCATCTACAAGCCCATCTCCAACAACTTTCCATCATCTCTCTAAATGGCATCTTTAAGCCTATTTCCTCTACCATCACATCATCGAGTGCAAATTTCTGGGCACTCTAATGTTCAATCATCTTCCACCTTCGAGTCACGAATGGCAAAACTCGCCAATCTAACTCTTCAGGCTTAAGAAGATTGAACAGGGGCAGTTATTGTACCCCAAAATTTTCCCTCTTTCTTATCAAGAAATTACTCACAAGATCTCCTTTGGCTCAAGATTGCACTAGGGTTGATCAGCTCAAGACACCTCCTTAAGCACTGATGACCAAAATTAGGGTTTGAGTTTGCACAAGGATTTTTGAACTTCCAATTCCCCATATTACTTTCATGTATCATTATGTACCCTCAAGATTTCTCATGTCAAGTTTCAATCCTTGGATCACACTTTTTCTCAATCAATTGAGCAGTTGACCTAAAAATCAGTTGTATTTGGAAAAAAAGTCAACTATGGACAATTTATAGTCAAACTTCATAATTTTTGATCCACATCAATATTATAAACTCATATGTATCATTTGATCAAGTTTGGACCATAATTCCTAAAGAAATTTGATTAAATCTCCAAAAGGGCAAAATGGTCAAAATTAGGGTTTTGACTGGAAAAGGGTAATTTCTGATTTTTTACCTAGAAAATGATCAATTGGTTAAAGGCATGATCTCAAGAGTCCAATTGCATAATTTTTACCTAATGACATGGCTCAAAACATTGCTCAAGACCAATGAATTGATAAATGAATTTTCAATCAACTAATCAAAAGTCAACTGTATACTAAAAAGTCAAACTTTGACTTTTTGGTCAAATTCAAATGTCAAAGACCACAATTCATCAAAGCATGTCAAAATATGAAACTTATTCATCAAGAAATCAAAAATTCAATATTTCATTTGGAAAAGTTAAAATTTCTAAACTTAGAAATTTTTCTAAGTGTTGGAAATTTCTTATTTTTTTCACAACTTTGAGCAAAATTTTCACCATGATGCAAGCTGATTCAGAAGAAACTTCCAACATGAAAGTTGTAGATCTCCATGAAATTTACAACTTTTCTTCACACAACTCCTTACAAAAGTACTTGTATCTCAAGTTATAATTTTAAGAATACATGGTCATGAAACAAAAACACTTAGTGAAATTTTGCCCTAATTTGGTCAGGATTTTGACCTAAATTCATGGCACTTTTTCATATAGTTCCAAGGGGAATTTTCAAAATTGATTCAAAGATAGGTTGTAGATCACATTTCAAGCTTTCCAGAATGTCCAAGAACTCCTTGAGATCATTTTTGAGTATGGAGAATCGAATAGATGAGGTTAGGGTTTTATCACTTGAATTACAAGTCATTTTGTGATGAACAAATTCAAAATTCAAAGTTATGCTGCATAACCTCTACTTTGCAGGCCTCAAACTTGTTAGGAACTCTATAATTAATTTCTTGCACAGCTGTTACAAGTCTCATTTCAAGCATTCAATGCAAGGCCATGCTTTATTTCCATTTTGGGAAGAAAGTGCACAATGTCATTTTGATAAAGTGACTTTTTGCAAAAAACTTGTTCTTGAGCCTTGCACTTAGTCTTTTCTGATCATACATGTCTCACAACACAAGAGAAATGGTTTAGACACTTACAATCACCCAGCCCATGCTTGTACTACACATTGAAACTTGGTTTCCAACTTTTCTTGAAAATCAAGTAACATAGCAAATAGCTTGTAACTTGTACTTCTGACTTTCAAAACCACTCAAACCTCTTTGCTTATAGATACACAAGCCATTTTCCATAAATACCACACATGCTTGACCCCTAAAAACACCAAGAGCTCATAATTGCATCACATACCTCCATTGTTGCCTAACCTGACCAAAAGTTTAAAACTCACATCTCCCTCGTGCGTTTTCAAGCCTTTTGGTTCCTAAAGTTTCTAAACATCATTTAGAACTCATCCCACACCCTGTTACAAGACTTTAACACCATTAACACCATCCTCCATTTTCAAAAATAGAGCTTTGCACTCGGACTTCTCCAGAACTCCTCAGGCACTTTCAGCTTAAGCTAAGCATCTCATTAGCTTCCTGGGAACTTGAGGAAGCTAACCCAATCATTGGAACTCACTGAAAGCTACTCAAACTCAAAAACTGATACTCTCATGCAAGGTAAGTTTTCTAACTTTGGAACTTTCATACAGGCATCATTAATGGTTTATTTGTGAATGAAAAATGTAGATATCATTGCCCTAAAGCTAACCATGTCCATAGTTTTCATTAAATTTGTTTGAACTTAGAGAATTTTAAGATTGAAGTTCCTGAGATTTTTAGGGTTCAGATTAGGGCCATTAAAATTCATGCTTATCTTTGATCTATAATTTTATTGCTTTGCATTTATGAAATCGTGAGGAAACTTGCTACAAGTTTCTTGTTTACAGTTTTCATTTTTGTTGAGATTTGAATAAGATACAGAGGCTCTGGCTGGGTGTGAGGTTGAAGATGAAGTTGAGGCCATGAACTTGTTTACTATCATATATTTGTTGTTTTGATTATATAAACGGATGTATAGCCACCCCAGTGGTAGAAGCGCGCGCATGTGACTTGAGGGACCTGGGTTCGAGCCCCAGTGGTACCCTTTTGATTTTTTTCTTCATATATTTCCTATTGTGACTTTTTTGGACAAGCGTTGGGCCTCCTCCTTGGGCCTTAGTGTTTTTTTTTTACTTTCTGACCCCCTGTTTCACTTACACACCCTGACCCATTTTTATTTCTTTTTTCTTATTTTTATTTATTTATTTTCTTAAATATTTTATCTAATATTAAAAAAATCATAAAAAATACAAAAATATTAGATTTATATTTTGACATAGTTTATTTATTTTTTCTTAATAAAAATTATTTTTATTTAATCATACTTTATTTATTTCACTAATTGTTTTATAAATTTAATTAAAAATTAGAGTTTTTGTTATTTTCTTTTACACCATTTAAATATATTATTTTAAAACCAAAAAAGACCAAAAATATTTTATAATACTATAAATTATTTTTAAGACAAAAACTATCAAAAATATTCTTCTTATAAACTTAGTTTCTTTTTTAATCCATTAATAGATTAGGGTTTTATTTAATTTCTTTTCCTAGTTAATTTAGGTTTTACTTTTAATTAATTATTTTCCCTTTAGTTAATTAGGTTAAAAAACAAAACCCCTTTCTTTCTAAAAAATCCAAATAAATATCCATTTTCTTCGCATTTACATTCTTGTATATTTATTCATTTTGTACATTATTTATTTCAATTCTTGTACAAATTCAATATGGTTGTAATAGATAATTAGCTTTATTTTCTTGCAATCCCCATTTATAATTTGTACATCCCCCTCCCACAAGTATTGTAATAGCGTAGTAAGTTTAAATTCTGCAATTTATCGCTTTTATATACAAATGCTAGTAATTAGGGTTTGTATGGAAAGACTAAAACCAATGCTTAAAACCCTAATCAAAGACAAAATCAAGCATGAAAATAATACACTTTCACACAAACACCCCTAGGGTAAATCTACTTGGTTTCCTTTACAAAATGGCCATATTACGCATGTGAGGTATCTTAGCAAAAAAAAGAGCAAAATACAAGATCACAATCCCTCGATGACGCTATCTAAGTTGCCTTTCAAATGATCTTAGTCCCTAAAGAAAAATGCTAAGATACCTTGCAACATTGTTAATCATGGTTATACGATGACCCACACCCATCCCGTTTACATCCAAAGATATGGTTGCTTACCAAATCAATGGTAAGATAACAATGTCAAAGGAAAGAGGAAATGAACATGAGATACTTTTGAGTAGGTAGAATGCCCCTAGTTACTTGCTCGCTTTCAAAACAAAACATCCTTGCTATTTTTAAAACAAACACCTACACTTTCAAAACATCTTACAAACTTGAAAACATTTTCAAAAGATCAACATCTTTGTATACATTCTTACAAATGAGAATCATTACAAAGTTTTCCTAAACAATGGCCTCTTTACAAAATACTTTCAAAAATCACACAAAGCACAATTTCAAACAAAAGCAAGTGATCTAAAAAGTAACTAAGAGCCCATGGATGAAAAGGGTGTTAATACCTTCCTTTTTCATAATCTACCCCTGAACTCAAGAAATAATATAAAAGGTCTTTCCTGTGCTTTTTCACCTTTCCTTTTGGATAAAAGAAAAGTCGGTGGCGACTCTTGCTAACCGCAACATTTGCGATCAAACGCAAAACCTTCAAGTCAGTTCTCCCATCGTATCACAGAACTGGCGACTATGCTTGGGAGAATACTAAAAGTGGGTTTACCTTAGGGTTAGATCACATTTATAGAGGCTTGCGCTGAAACAATGACCAAAAAAAACAAATCGGTGATATTGAGCTCCTTAGAACCCAGCTACTATTACTAGGACAGGTTTGAGCCAACTAAAATTCAAGAGGGTACTTACCTATAAAACTCCATGCAAGCCAAAACCTAAGGACTTGTTTTCTTTGTTTGTGTATATTTACTTGTACATAACATCATGAACATCATAACATCATACTCATTCACTAACCATTTCAAGGATTTTGGGATTTATCTTTGTTCTATTTTGTTGGACATGGATTCTATTCGCAGGAAAACCATTCAAGTCAATCTTGTAAGGATCCCTCCTCAACTTAAAGAGCTGGCATCAAGGATTTCTGAAAATTCTCCATTCACTGAAAGACATGGTCGCCTGCTAAACTTGATCACCTCCAACAATGATGAAGACATGATGAAGGTACTCTTTCAGTTCTTTGATCCTTTACACCATTGCTTCACATTTCCTGATTATCAACTTGTGCCAACTTTGGAAGAATTCTCCCAACTCTTAAGGATTTGCATTCTCAATCAACTACCTTTAAATGGTACAGAAAGAGATCCAAAGCCAAAAGATATTGCTCAAGCTCTACACTTGCAATCATCTGATGTCACGACCAATTGGGAAACAAGGAGTGGTGTCAAGGGTTTCCTAGCAAAGTTCTTGTTTGAGAAAGACCAAAACTGTTGGAACACTTTGAATTTGCAAGCTTTTGAGGAAATTGTGGCTCCCCTCATCTATGGGATGGTTTTGTTTCCAAATCCTGACCAACTCATAGATGTGAACACTATCAAAATCTTCATGTCTCGTAACCCGGTGCCTACTTTGCTAGGGGACATCTTACATTCTTTTCACACTTGCACTATGAGGAAAATAGGTATCCTTATGTGTTGCACTCCTCTCTTGGCAAGATGGTTTATTTCGCATCTTCCCCAATCTGTATTAAAGAACGAGCAAGGTTCAAGGTGGTCACAAAGGTTGATGACGCTCAAACATTCAGACATTCATTGGTGTTCGTGATCCATAGAGAATGTTACTATTGTCGACCGTTGTGGAGAATTCCCTAATGTCCCTTTACTTGGCATTAGGGGAGGTATCACCTACAACCCCTGCTTAGCCTTGAGACAGTTTGGTTACGCCCGAATGGATGGCCCACATAAGATGTTTGTGCTTAGCCTTAAAACAAACACCTACACTTTCAAAACATCTTACAAACTTGAAAATATTTTCAAAATATCAACATCTCTGTATACATTCTTACAAACGAGAATCATTACAAAGTTTGCCTAAACAATGGCCTCTTTACAAAATACTTTCAAAAACCATACAAAGCATAATTTCAAACAAAAGCAAGTGATCTAGCAAGTAACTAAGAGCCCATGGAAAACCATAGATGAAAAGGGTGCTAATACCTTCCCTTTTCATAATCTACCCTCTGAACTCAAGAAATAATCTCAAAGGTCTTTTCTGTGCTTTTTCACCTTTCCTTTTGGATAAAAGAAAAGTCGGTGGCGATTCTTGCTAACCGCAACATTTGCGATCAAACGCAAAACCTTCAAGTCAGTTCTCCCATTGTATCAAAATGTTAAAGTAGATTCATAAAGTAAAAAGGCTTTAAAAGACAAGTAAATAAAGCAAGTAAATAAGTGCAAGACAAGGAAATAAACAAAGTAAAGCGAGTGCGATGAAATAAATAAAGTAAAGCGAGTGTGATGAAATAAATAAAGTAAAGAGAGACTTATAAATAAAAACCTGCTTGAAATAAGAGGCTTTAAATCAGGTACAACTGGAAATAAATGTGACTGGAAATGAAAATGGCGGTAGGATTAACTTCTAACAAAGTGCTCTAAACTCGATTACAGACTCTATCAATGGTGTGATAACTCTTCAATATGAAGGGATAATCACTTACAAAATCTGACAGTATTTGGCTTAAGTTTGTAACTAAGCTTGGATAAAAAGAAAATGAAACTAGAACCTCCTATTTATAGAAGAACAATACTCCATGGAATTACCAAGGTGCCCCTCAACTCCATTTTGGCGGTACATCATTTAACAAGGGTGGCGCCCGCCATGCCCCCTTTGGCGCCCGCGATTTGTACAAGGGTGGGAAGTTAAGAAGAACATGGTTGTTGAAGGTAGTTGAAACCAATCCATGTCATGGTCTACCCTATGGCGGACGCCATACTGGATGCCATGTGTACAATTTGCTCAAAAACTTGATTTCTTACTCGTTTTTCTTCATTTTTTCAAGAGGGAATCTAGATAATCAATGTACCTGAAAACAAAACAAAAACAATCATAACACAAGAAAATGACAATAAAAATACTAACAAACATGTGCAATCTAAGTCAAATATGCAATGTGTTTTAGTGTTATCAAAGCGCCCAAAGGGAGTGCTGCCCAGATCCATGAACAATCTAAACTTAGGGCCCATGCCGGTTGTTCCTCTTCCCCTCAAGGTGGCCAAGTTTCCCCCCCTTAACAACCCGCGAAAAAGGAAGCGCAGAGATAGTACATATCGTGTGGCCACTGAAGATAAAGGCAACAGCGTTAGGGAGATGTTTGTTTTTCCCCATTGTTATCTCCACTGTGACATCTTTAGCAGGGACGATGCCTTAGGTATCCATGAAGGGGAGCGGGAAGTCATCATGTATGTGGGTAAGGAGGTCCGGTGCAAGAATTTATCTAAGGACGTGGCCACCGTGATGAGGGTTCTTGAAACAGCTTTGACCCTTAATGATGAAGAGACGTGCTCGAAGGAGGAGCTCGACAAAGCATATGGCTGAATTGACAGGTTAAAGCTTCAAAACGAAAAAAGGAAGAATGATATTCTCAATCATGAAGTGAAGTATGAATCTCAGGTGCAACTCCTCAAGGATTTGAACGAGCTGAGGCCAAAGATGGAGGAGGTATCAGAGGAAAATGAGAGGCTTGATGTCCGAGTAAAAGAATAAAAGGGGATCTGGAGCCTGATGAGGAGGAGACTAACACGGAGATAGCCTTCAAACGAGGAAAGATTCGATCGATCGGATCCGCGTGCTCAAGCATGAGGTCGTGGATACCCTTACCTATGGTTTTAACACCGTTGTGGCCCAACTCAAAATCATCAACATCGGGGTTAAGTTCGTGACCAGGGGGACTAGGAATTTCAATCAAGTGGTTGATGGGAAGATAATATATGCCCTGAGTGATGAACTTGGATCGAACAACGAGGAGGTTGGTGGATATTAGGAGCTTTAGGTATGTGTGCTCGTATGATTTATCGGCCTGCGTGCTAAATTTGTGTTCTTTTGGACAAGGCGTTTTTCCCGTTTTTATATATCTTAATAGTTTGGGCATGTGTGCCACTTTTGTGATAATGTTTTGGGCTTGCATGCATTTTTCTATGTAATTACTAAACACTACTAGCCTTTGAGGTCGGATTTAATATTAATCACTTGCGCTTTTAATAGTGTTTATTATTTAGCGCTTATGTTTGAAATTTTGATTTTGTATGTGGTAATTCATGCTCGACCTAGTGATGGACGACAACATATGGAGACGTGTCGGGGATACAGATTTGGGTTCCTTTGGGGCAAGGCCAAGGTCGCGTTTGGAACATTATTCTCGCGGTGCGAACAATCCCATTGTGAGCTAGGTATTCTGCTTGTTTTCTACACCGACGCTAGAGCTCGGTCGAGGTGTCCCCGTCAGGATAAAGTTTTCCTCATTCTATGAGCGAAGGTCCGCCTTTCGTTTGTTAGATGCAATGTTTGTACCTCAACATGCTTCCGTGGTCGAGCAAAATCCTTCGTGGCCAGGGAGGTCGGGTCGATGGCTAAGCCCCATCTTTTGCTCAGGACTTAACTATAATATTATTTTAGCTAGTCAACATTCTATAGCGGTAGAAATGTTGAGACTAAGCCATTGGATTGACTTGACTCACACAGATCAAATAAAAATCACCACTATACTTTATTGTTTCCAAGGGAATGGGAAAAGAGTGAATAACCCAAAAAAAGAGGGGAGATAGAATCTAGGTACGGGGGTTGGTTATGCAAAAGGAAGGTATTAGTACCCTAAACATCTACGATACTCCGCAGGAACCTCTTTGAAAATTTGTGTATTTTGGCTATAAATGTTGTATACAAAAATAGATGGTGGAGATGAGAATAAATGTATTTTTTTACAGTTTTCCATCCGCCGCGGTTGCAAACTGTAACATGGTGGGACAACTGACTTGGTTGTTTTGCGTTTTATCTCATTTATTGCGGATAGCAAGAGTCGCCACCAGCTTTTATTTTATCCAAAAGGAAAGACTGAAAAGAACAGGAAAGACCTTTAGTGATGTTTTCTTGAGTTCGAGGGTAGATTATGAAAAGGGAGGGTATTATCACCCTTTTCATCCGTAGTTATCTATGGGCTCTTCGTTTCTTGCTAGATCACTTGCTTTTGTTTGAATGTGCTTGTGGTGTGGGTTTTGAAAGTATTTTGAAAAATGTCTTTGTAATGGTTCTCGTTTCTATAAGAACGCGTACAAAATGTTGTTTGGAAAATAGTTCAAAGAATTGTTTGTGGAGTTTGTTTTTTGGAAGTGATTTTGAAAAGGTGTCTTTGTAATGGTTCTCGTTTCTATAAGAACGCGTACAAAGTGTTTGTCTTTTGAAAATGTTTCAAAATGAAAGTGTTGGTGTATAAATGTTTTGTTGTGAGCAAGCGAGCAACTAGGAGAAAATCTACCTACTCAAAAGGTATTTAATGTTCTTTTCCTCCTCCTTTAGAAGTTGCTTTCTTACCATTGATTTAGTAAGAAGCCCCATCATTGGATGTGAAGGGACAGGTACGGGTCAATCGTACAGTCATAAAAGGCAACTTGTGAGACGCTTTAGAAATTTTCGTAAGGGACTAGATCATTTTACCGAAGGCAACATCGAGGGACATCGAGGGACTACGATATTTTTTCAAGGGTCTTTTCTAAACCATCCCATATTCGAGGGAAATAACTGTATTTCCGAGGCAACAAGCGAGGTTCCCCTAGAGGTGCGCGTGTGAAAAGTGTGTTCGATTCAAGTTAATTTGTCTTTGAATAAGGTTATCTAGTGATTGATTTTATGTCTTGCCATGCTCACCTAATTACTATACAGTATAAGGAAAACAGTAAATTGCGAAAATTAAAATTAGGGTTAAGGGTCTCGGTCGACTCGGTGATAGGGGTGTCAGCAGGGTTAATCACAGGAACTGTAGTAGTAGTATCAGCAGGAACAAAGGGAGGAATGATCAGAGGAACAGTAACAACTTTCATAGGGGAATTTCAAGGGAGAACATTCTTCCACTTCTGGTTATTTTGTTGGTTCCCACAATGTTGCCAATGTTGGGGTCAACCTTCTCAAAAGCTGGGTCTTTATTAGCCAGCCAATCTTGCTTGACACTGTGGTAGTAGATGTCACCCCCATAGTTCCAGGGAATAGTTTTGTCTGAGGAGTACGGGATTGGCCCTGACATAGTAATTATCAGTGGAGTCACCTTCGGAACAAATGTAATCCTGACGGGTCTTTTGGTGGAGACCCTGGGAGGATTGGCAGAAATGGTTATTATCGAAACATCCTTGTAAATAATGGTTGGAACGGGAGTCTTTTCAAACAAAATCTCTTTGTCATCCATCAGGCGCTGGACACCTGCCTTCTATAGATGACAATCAGTCGGTAGAGATAAACAGAGGTGGCAACCTTTGGCATAACTCGGAAATAAACCGGTCTTCAACAGGTTCCTCTTGACGGTCAGGAGAGGAGTAACAAGTTCATCAACAACACTAACAAACATATCATCTTCAACAATGTTAACACCACGGTCGTGTATGGGCAAGGAGCAGTGATAACATTTGGAATCTCATGGGCGTAAAATTCAATTTCCTCTGCCTCGAGAAGGTCTTGCACCTTGTTTATCAAAGCCCATCAGTCGTTTGTATCATGACCTGGACTTTCTGAATGGTAAGCACAATGAGCATTTTGGTTCTAACGGGGAGAGGCAGTGTTGGGATTCTTCAGAGCTTCCCGCAAAGTTACCAGATTAGATTTCAACAAATGTGGCAAGACTTGAGACAATGTCATATTTATTCAGGTAAACTATCTTACCGGCCTTTCTGTTCTAGACTGATTGTTCCTTTGTTGAGTAGGTGCAGGCTTAGAGATCACGACATCCCCTACCGCTGGACGGCGTTCAGCTCTGTCTTAATTCCTATGGTTATATGCAACACTGACCTCCTTTTTTTCGGTAAAGGGTTTCTTCATCATGATCGAGGATGCATCTCTTTGAATTTTTCCACTTTTTATACCCGCTTCTACTCGTTCACCAGTCATGATTAATTCGATAAATCCAACCGAGGAACTTCCGATCAGATGTTTGAAGAATGGACCAGATAGAGTGCCTAAGAACATATCCACCAATTCCCTGTAAGATAGAGGGGGTTGGACTCTTCCTGCGAGATCCCGTCATTTTTGAGCAGAGGTTTAGAAACCTTCACCCGCACCCATAGACATGCCTTGCAATTGTGTCAGAGTTGGAGCTAAGTCAGCATTATACTGGTATTATTTGTAAAAGGCGGCAGCCAAGTCTTCCCAATTACGAACATTGGTCCCTTCCAACTGATAGAACCAATCCAACTGCGTCCCCAACAAGCTTTCTTGGAAGAAATGTACCCATAGGTTCCTATCGGCGGTATGGGGTTGAATTTTCCTAACGTATGATCTAAAATACAGCTTTGGATAAGAGACACCTTCATATTTAGCGAAAGTGGGGACTTTGAATTTCTGTGGGATGACAACCCCTGAGACGAGTCCTAGCTCTTCAAAGTCCAACCCGGGTACCCTCTGGATCTCCATAGCATTGAGGCGATCTTCCAACTGTTTGTATTTGTCGTCAGCTGGGGGATATTGCTCTTCAGAGTAATCAACCTCTTGTTCTTCTTCAGATTCTGGATGGTCAGTCACTTCCTTGTTTTTCCCTTCTTGATTGTCCCTTTCACCCGATGATGTTGCGAAGTCTAGAGTCCGTCTAGCTGGTCCTTGGAACCTTCTTCCCAAATTTAAAACACCAACAGATTTCTTCGCTTTCTTCTTCTTTTCTTTGATATGCAGAGTCTTCAACTCCTCTTTTCCTTTTTCCAGAGTCAAGAACATTTGTTGAAACTAATAGTTCTGCGCCTGAAGATCTTTTACTGTCTGTTCAATATCCATCTCACTGAAATAAACAATAAGGAGACCTGTTGTAAGAAACCTATTTGTGTTATGATGAATGAAGATGCATATGCAAATGATTTAAAGGAAATTAGAGATTTAAATTTGCTAAGATAAGGCTCAAGGGGAATAGAGTTTTTGCGTCCCAATGTCTTACTATCCACTTTGTTTACCATCCTCCAAGCTCGTAGGAACCTCTGATGGTAGCCTTGATCATCGCTTTCGTAGTCGAACACCACAACTTGGATGAGCATCTCATGAGGACCATATCCTCAGGCATACCCGAACTGTCGTAAAGCTAAGCAAGGGTTGTAAGTGATACCTCCCCTAATACCAAGCAGTGGGACGTTAGGGAATTCCCCATAACGGTCAATGATAGAAGTATCTTTTAAGGATCTCGAACACCAATGAATATCAGAGTGGGTGAGGGACATCATCCTTTGAGACCATGTAAATCTTTGCTCGTTCTTCAATGTTGATCTAGGTAGGTGTGAAGTGAACCACTTGGCGAGTAGGGGGACACAAAACAAGAGAGTACCTCTTTTCTTCTTGGTGCGAGTATGGAAGCAATGTAAGATGTCTCCCAGCAAGGCAGGTATAGGATTGCGAGAGAGAAAGACTTTGATGCCATTAACATCTATGAATTGGTCCGAGTTGGGGAATCGAACGAAACCATAAATGAGAAGAGCCAGGACATCTTCAAAAGCTTGAAAATCCATATCTTACCAAAATCTCTTCCAAAATTCAAAAGTAAACCTCAAATCTCTATTCGAAACAATACACAAAGGAATACCATGTAATCTCACAATCAGATGCGTATAATTTTCCGCCAACTTCGATACGGGATAAGTGATGTTAATAGGAATGAAGTGAGTTGACTTCGTAAGCCTATCAACAATCACCCAAAGCGCATCGTGTCCTCTTGGTGTATTCGGTAACCCCGTTACGAAATCCATAGAAATGCTATCCCATTTCCATTCTGGAATCTCTAACGGTTGCATCAACCCTGCAGGTTTCTGATGCTCCACTTTAGACTTATGACAAGTCAAACAAGCATAAATAAACTGAGCCACCTCTCTCTTCATGCCCGACCACCAAAATAGTTTCTTTAACTCTTGATACATTTTGGTCGCTCCGGGATGAATACTCAAATTGCTTCTATGACTTTCTTCCAAGATCATTCTCTTCAAATCCACATCATCGGGAATACAAATCCTATCTCGGAACCTCAATACACCCTGAGCATCCAACTTGAAATCTTCATTTTCAGTTTGTCCAATACCAACCAACAAATCAACAAGTTTCACATCAAGCTTCTGAGCTTCTCCAAAACTATCAAGGAAATCATTATTGATCTTTAACATTCCCAAGATAACACTCTTTGGCGTCACTTCTACTACAAGACTCATATCTCTAAATTTCTCAATCAATTCCAACTCTTTCACCATCAAAAGTGACATATGCAAAGTATTTCGACTTAAAGCATCGGCCACCACATTGGCTTTACCAGGATGGTAATTCAATCCAAAATCATAATCTTTCAACAATTCAAGCTCGTCTTTGTCTCATATTAAGCTCTTTTTGATCGAACAAGTACTTCAAACTTTTATGGTCACTAAATACTTCAAATCTAGAACCATAAAGATAATGCCTCCAAATGTTAAGCACAAAAACAACCGCTGCAAGCTCCAAATCGTGTGTAGGATAATTCTTCTCATGAATCTTCAATTGCCTAGAAGCATAAGCAACCACTTTGCCATTTTGCATAAGTACACCACCTAAACCCATCTTAGAAGCATCACAATAAACAACAAATGGTTCTTCAGGATTAGGTAGAATCAAGATCAGAGTTGTTGTTAACCTTTTCTTCAATTCCGCAAAACTTTCTTCACACTTGACATCCCACACAAATTCAGCTCCTTTATAAGTCAACTTTGTCAAAGGAAGCGCCAACTTAGAAAAACCTTCGATGAACCTTCTATAGTAACCAGCCAATCCTAATAAACTTCTAATCTCAGTAACAGACTTAGGAGTTTCCCATCTCAACACAGCATCAACTTTAGAAGGATTAACTGCAATGCCATCACCAGCAATGATATGCCCCAAAAAGCTCACTTCACTTAACCAGAACTCGCACTTTGATAACTTAGCATAAAGCTTCTTCTCTTTCAGAACTTCCAACATGATGCGCAAATGTTATGCGTGCTCTTTTTCTGATTTAGAATAAACCAGAATATCATCAATGAAAACAACCACGAAACGATCCAAGTAAGGATGGAAAATACGATTCATGTACTCCATGAATACTCCCGGTGCATTAGTGGCACTGAAAGGCATCACTGAATATTTGTAATGTCCATACCTCATCCTGAAAGCAGTTTTCTGAACATCTTCTTCTTTCACCCTTATTTGATGGTAACCTGATCTCAAATAAATCTTACTAAACACGTGAGCGCCAACCAATCGGTCCATTAAATCATCAATTCTAGGAAGTGGATACCTATTCTTGATAGTCACTTTATTTAACTGACGATAATCAATACAAAGTCTCATGCTACCGTCTTTCTTCTTCACCAATAACACATAAGCTCCCCACGGGACACACTAGGTCTAACAAACTTCTTCTCGAGCAAATCTTCTAATTGGCTCTTCAATTCTGCTAACTCAGATGCGGACATCCAGTATAGTGCCATAGAGATAGGTCTGGTACCAGGGACAAGATCCACAGAACATTCAGCTTCTCTTTCTGGAGGTGCACTAGGAATCTCATCCGGGAATACTTCGGGAAAGTCGCACACCACCAGAAAGTTTGCTATCACATCTTGAATCTCCACATAAAGAGTCGCCATCAACAAGAAAACCAACGCCTCATCCTTCATGAACTCACTCAACTGCTTCGTCGACACCAACATAGATTGTTCTTCTTCTACTAAGGAAGAAAACCTCATAGTGTTGTTGTTGTACCCCAAAATTTGCCCTCCCATTTCTCATTGTTTTCTCACCACAAAGCCTTTGAAGCTCAAGATCCAGTTAGGATTTCATCTGCTCAAGACTTCTCCTTGCACTGTTGACCCAAATTAGGGTTTGTGTTTGCACAAAGATGTTTTGACCCAAAATGCCTAAGATGACTTTCATGCTTCATATTGGACTCCCAAGTTTATCCATACCAAGTTTCAAGCCTTGATTCCAAGTTTTGCCCAGTCAATTGGACAGTTGACCTAGAAATCAGTTGTATTGGGGAAAAAGTCAACTGTGGCCAATTGACAGTCAAACCTCATGAAAATTGACCCACATCAACATTATAAACTCCTATGAACCATTTGATCAAGTTTGGATCACAATTCCACAAGAAAATTGATCAGATCACCAAAAGGGCAAAATGGTCATTTTTAGGGTTTTGACTGCACAAAGGCAATTTTTGACTGTTTGACCCAACCAATGGCAAACCAAGCTCACATATGGACTCAAGGACCCCATGTAATTATCTTGACATGCTCAATAAACTCAAAAGATCCCAAGTACACAAGATTGACAGTTGAATTTCCCAGTCAATTGATCAATTTTGACTGTATACTGAAAAGTCAAACTTTGACTTTTTTTGGTCAAAATCAAGAGCCAAGATTCATTTTTCATCAAAACATGCCAAATCATGAAACTTGTTCATCAAGAAATCACAAAATGCAAATTAGGGTTAGAAATTAGAATTTTTCATAACTTAGAATTTTTCTAAGTTATGAAAAACCCTAATTTTTCCCCAACTTTGCCCCACTTTCTCACCAAGATCCATTTGTATTCAAACAAAAGTCAAAACATGAAAGTTGTAGCTTGTTGCATAATCTACAACTTTGATTCACAAAGTTTTCCCAAATGAGGCTTGTATCTCAAGTTACAAATTTTTGAATAAGGGCACTAAACCATTCTTAACTTAGTGAAATTTTAACCTATTTTGACAAGGTTTTCTACCCAACTTCAAGGCCATTTTCCATACACTTCCACTTGGAATTTCAATTTTCATTTCAAAGATGGATTGTAGTACACATTCCAAGCTTTCCAAAATGTCCAAGAACTTCTCAAACAACCTCATGACTTGAGAGAATCGAATTTCACAATATGGCAAAAACTCACTTTTGAATTGGCTATTTTTCATGTTCATAATTTGTGCAAACTTCTCAAACCAGCATGCCCCTTGATTACAGGTCCTTAAACCATCCAACACTCAATAATTTAATGCATGTTCATTGTGCTAAAGCATTGTTCTTTGAGTTCAAGCATTACATACAAGTTTAATCCATTTATGGAAAAAGCAAAATAACCATTTTTGAAAAGTTAAGCTTTATGTCCAATTGAAAATCCAAGAGGTACAAATGAAATCTAATTGGCACAAGATTATGAGCAAAACACTCTGATCAAAGAGAGATTATGCAGCTCATTAGGGGGCCTCTACTGACCTAGAACACAACTTGGGCATTTGTTGCTTAAAGTGTAAGTAACTTGGCATTTTGTAAGAGAACTCTCATATCAGCTTGCAAACACTTAAGCAAACTTGTAAAACACATCCAAGACATCCCAACCAAGCTAGTACACGACCCTAACAACCCTCATACACTCACAATCCCAGAATCACCTTCAAACTGCAAGAACAGGGTCAGGCCTGCAGTTTGAGTGCCATCTCCCATTTCTCTCAAGCTTTCTTGCCCAAACCTGTTCAAACACATTCCCTAGCATCTATGCAAACTAACCATGACTTGAAACACGACCTGTAATTCCTCTAACAAGTTCCACCATTTTCACTTTTTCATTTTTGCAGTTGAAGTTCTACAGCTCAATTCAAGGTGTCTCAAGGCAAAGTAAATATTGGAACAGCATCACCACACCTCAAGGAAGCTATACCAACCATTATCTTGCACTGAAAGCTCCCCTATTGCCAGATAGAACTTCAACTGAACAGGTATTTTGGTGAACTTCTATCTCTCTTATTAGGCATCATTAGCTCTAAGTTTGTGAATAAGCAATGTTCTACTCATGCCACTGAACCTGTACATGCTTTTACTTTTCATTTCTTTTGCCTGAGCTGTGAGAATTTAAGGTTTGAAAATGGCAGAAAATCTAGGTCAGGATTTGGGGGAGAAGAAATTCTCTCTCATCTTAGAGAGTTAGATTAAGTTCTGCATATGGTTGGATTCGTCTCTTGATGCTGAACATTTTTTATGTTATGAGTTTTCATTAATAAGCCAGGAATCAGGATGTTTGGATGGAAGAACAGGGCGCGCGTTTTTTTGAATAATGTTGTTCAGAGGTTGAAGAAGGTGCCTCATGGGCTGGGCCAGCTTTTGTTTTGCTTCTTACACCATACTTTTTTATTCATACCCCCCTGAGCCCATTTGCTTGATTTAATGTTTTTTTTATTTTTCTTTTTTCATTTTGACTCATTTATTTTTTCTAATAATGTTTAAAACCTGAAAAATCATTTTTACACCATTTTTGCATTTTTTTAAGTATTTATTTGTTTATATATACTATTATACTTAAATATATATATACTATTATTTAGAAATATTATTAATAATATAAACATATTGTATTTCTGATTTTTATTTCATTTTTCCCTTTTGAAACATTTTTGTATAAAAAATACTTTTTTTATAAAATTAAAAATTATTATTTTGTGCATATTTAATATATTTTTTTTTGCAAATAATATTAATATATATATATATATATATATATATATATATATATATATATATATATATATATATATATATATATATATATATATATATATATATATATATATATATATATATATATATATATATATATATATATATATATATATATATATATATATATATATATATATATATATATATATATATATATATATATATATATATATATATATATATATATATATATATATATATATATATATATATATATATATATATATATATATATATATATATATATATATATATATATATATATATATATATTAATACACTTAGAGTAAAATACCAAAAATATACATCTTTTTATTTTTATTAATATTTAACACTAAAAATACATTTTTATAAATATACTATATTTTATTTTATTTTTGTATGTAAATAGTAAATATTATATATATTAAGTAATTAATACCCTTTTGATTAAAATTAGGGTTTTGCCCTAAATATGAAAATACTCCAAAAAATAATACCTCTTTATTTCTCTTTTTATTTTACATAAATAATACTTTTTTTTCATACACATAAAAATTCTTTTTACATTTTGCATATTTATTTCATTTCCATTTAATTATGCAATTATTTGTATTGTAAATATTCAAAGAAAATGATGTAATAGCTAGATTTAATTTCTTGTCTAAATATCCCCCCATTTGAACATTTGTACCCCCCTCCCCATATTATTGTGTTGTAATAGTGTAGGAATTTAAATTTCGCACTTTAACGCTTTTTAAATATGCCATGCTAGAATTAGGGTTTGTATGCGAATAAAACGAACAAAATAGTTTTTACCTAATTTCAAGATAATCAAGCATGAAAATGAACAACACATCTCACACTTGCACCCCTAGGGTATTCCACTTTGTTGCCTTCAAATAATTGGGCCATATTGCATGTTAGGTTTCTTTGGGCAAAACAAACAATCAAATGATCATAGTCCCTCGATGACGTTTTCAAAATGTTGCCTAAACAAATGATCAACTCCCTTAAAGAAAATGCCCAAAGATACTTAGCACTATTGCAATTATGGTCTAAACGATGACCCGCGCCCGTCCCTTTCATCTTCTAATACAAGATTGTCCACCAAATGCAATGGTGGAACAAAATTGTCAAAAGGTTTAAAACATAACAAGAATCTTTGAGAAAACTTTAGGGTAGATAACTCTTAGGTACTTGTCAATTTGCAAAGAAAACACTTGCCTATTTTCAAACCACACTTCACAAACACTTTCAAAACAAACTTTCAAAAAACCTTGAAACATCTTTTCAAAAGACAAAACACCTTTTGTAAAACATTCGAGTAAAGAATTGTTACAAGGGTAGCCTATACAAGGCATCTTTTCAAAACATTTTAAAAAGAACACACACCAAGCACTATTTCAAACAATTGAAAACCAAGGCAAGTTGATCTAAGCAAGTACCTAAGAGCCCATGGATAACCATGGATAGAAAGGGTGCTAATACCTTCCCTTTATATAATCTACTCCCCGAACCCAAGAAAAATCTCAAAGGTTTTTGCTGTGCTTTTTAAACCTTTCCTTAGGATAAAATAAAAAAGTCGGTGGCGACTCTTGCTCAACCGAAACATTTGAGAAAACAAACGCAAAACCATAGTCAGTTCTCCCACCGTATCACAATTGTCATAGAAATTGGTATGGACATAATTTGCTTTTAACCAGTCCATACCTAAAACCACGTCCAACCCGAAAAGTGGTAAACAAACAAGATCCACCACAAAGTCTCTATCAAAGATTGATAAAGGGCAACTTGCACACACAAAAGAAGTAGTAACCGTTCCCTTAGCCGGAACTTCTACCACCATATCTCTATCCAGAGACGACAAAGTGAGACCCAATCTCTTTACACAATCAACATCAATAAAACAGTGAGTATCACCAGTATCAATAATAGTAATAAGAGGAAAGTTATTAATGAAACTAGTACCTCGAACAAGACCATCCTCGTTTGTCGTCGGAGCACCCGACAAGGCAAACACCTTTCCTGCTCCTTGAGTCCTCTTAGGCTTCTTACATTGAGCACTAATGTGACCTCCCTCGCCATAATTAAAACAGACCACATCCTTATGTCTACAATCACGAGTCATATGGCCCACTTCTCCACATCGGAAACATCTCACCTCATTCTCCTTAGCTCTAACATCACTTCGAAAAATGTTACTTTTGTGGCCAGGTTTCCCACACTTACAACAAACAATACTAGCAGGAGCATCTCCCCCACTAGTTCTTCGCCCAAGAAACGATTTATGTTTTCCTTTACCAGCTGGAGCATCATACGGTTTTCCACGGCTTTGCTGACCTTTATTTCTCTTATCAGACATAATCTTATAATGAGCATTACTGTCCTCTTCAAAGATCCTACAACTATCAATCAAATCCGAAAAGACACAGATTTTCTGATAACCAACAACTTTCTTAATCTCAGGAGGCAAACCATTTTCAAACTTGATGCCTTTAGAGAACTCGCCATTCGACCCATCATAATGCGGATAAAACTTGGCCAACATAGTGAACCTTGCAGCATAATCAGTGATATACATGCTTCCTTGCTTTAATTCAAGGAACTCTATCTCCTTCTTTCCCCGAACATCTTCCGGGTAATACTTCCTCATGAATTCCCTTCGGAAAACTTCCCATGTCACTTCGTCACCAGCAACCTCAAGCCTCTGACGGGTTTCAACACACCAGTCATCCGCTTCAGCACTTAGTTTATGAGTACCATAACGGATCCGTTGCACAGGAGTGCAATCCATCACACGTAAGATTCTTTCAATCTCCTTTAGCCACGCCAAAGCACCTTCGAGATCATACTTTCCTTGGAAAGTAGGAGGATTCTCTCTTTGGAAGGTTGCCAAACTACGAGACCCAGCGTTCTCGTCAGCATTCGGCGGGTTTTGGAAAGCCTGAGCCATTGCCTGCATAGCAGCAGCAAGAGCCTCATTATTCCTACCAGTGTTCCTTCCAGCCATAACAACTTCTGCTCAAAACAAAACAAGTATTAGAATCAACAAATAACAATACTTGATTGATAGACGACAACAAACTCAACAACTTGGCCGGACATACCGACCTGCTCTGATACCACTAATGTAACACCCCAATTCTACCCCTCGTAATTAATAATAAAATCAGAGTTTCAAAATTTCATCCAAACATAAATTGAGGTATCACATATTCGTGTTTCCATCACTTTGCATTATAATGCACATCACAAAAATCAAAAGTCAGATATACCGATTCATATCACAAATCATCATATAAACATATGAATATTCATAGCACAGCGGATGTGTTCACAAAATGTACATATCATCATGTTATCATCAATACATAAAGTCATAAGATAGTATACATAAACTATCCTATCAAAATAATAACGTCGCCCAAATCCCGAGTGTTACTACTATCAGAGCAGAGCGACTCAAAATAAAGAGACTCGAGCTAATCCTCATCATCCTCGCGGATCACCTGCACTTACCAATATAAAGGCACCGACGAAACAAGTAAAGGGTGAGATACTCCAAAACATATAATTAAAGGCATGATAAAATATATAAATAGTTTTGGAATCATAAATGATATAGGTTAATAAGAATATGTCAACAAATATCAAATCTCACATACTTTAAAATCATCATTTAGTGTATGAGATCAACACTTTAATATCATCACATAATCACCATAATCATGTCAAAACAAGACATAAACTCCATTGCCATAAACTCATATCATCACTTTACCGTCATGTTATATCCATCGCATAATTTTCATGAAATTATCACATCATAATCACTTTATGTTCAACACAAAAATCATCACAAAACAAGGTATCATATATAAATCGCAATTCATTATAAGCCATCAAATAAAACTCAACACCAAAAGACTCAAAAATAAACACAACTGACTCCATGAGACACGACTATGTTATGCATGTCGTACCCGTTGCTTTGTCCATAATTAGGGACATTCGGCATAAAAGCCCATCGTCGCTTTGGCATAAAAGCCCTTGTCGCTTGGCATAAAAGCCCCCGTCGCCAATGCAATGTATGTGACTCGACAACACGACATCACAAACACGACACAACAAAACATCATCATCGCATATCAAAATTGGTATAAAACCCATGTCGCCATATTCATCCACATCGAGATAAACATATCATCGCATCGCATATCATCAAGTATTCATTATAAATAAACCTTCGCAAACATCATATTTAATCACGCCACATCATTATCAAATAATTCACTATATTTCAAACACGGAAAAATAGTCAAACATCAATAATCGTTGCAAAATTCATTCACAATAATTAGCATCAATTATAAACATTAACGTTGCAATCGGATTGTCCATACGCGACTTAAACCGACTAAAACGCAACCCGGTTCAACTTAACCGTAAATTGACTTATTTCGGGTCGCTCCATTAAAAACTCGTAATCTCGAAAAACTAACCTTACCACGATGTTCTACACGTCAAAATTAGCTAGCACGTCTATTTTCGTTAAATTCGGAGCAACTTGCTACGTCGCCAAAATTGCCGAAATCGGGAAATCGGACATAATCGGGTTCCAAACTAAATCGGCTAACTTATGTCATATTTGTATTTAGTTAATATAAATATTTAATATATTAAATTAAGAAAAGAAAAACAAAACATAAATTAATTAATTAATTAATTTTTCTAAACTTATTTCAATTTCTACTGCAAGTTTACGTTTGTTTTTCTAAACTTCATTTCAATTACTAAACACTGCTATTACGTTTTGTTTTCTCTAAGCTTCATATAATCATTATACTGCTATGCTTAGAAAATGTGATATACTTCTATGCTTAGAAATGTGATATACTATTATGCTTAGAAAATCTGATATACTATTATGCTTAGAAAATGTGATATACTGCTATGCTTAGAAAATGTGATATACTGCTAGCTTAGAAATGTGATATACTGCTATGCTTAGTTTCTAATCTCCATTTAATTGAATATACTTTTATTCTTATTTAGTTTCTAAACTTCAATTCCATTTGCATACTGCTATTTTGCTTTAGGAACATATTATGCTGCTAGTTTTATCATAAAATTCATTTAAATGATGCTACTACTTAGTCTTAGCTTCTAAACTTAATACAATGAATATACTGCAAGTAAGTTTTTTGTTTCATTCCAATTTCAATTAACCTAATACTAATTCAACAACAACAACAACACCTAATTAACTCTTCTAATTTCTATCTCAACAAAACTCAAGAACCCTAACATCAATTTTTCTTCAAATCCAAAACATACCAAATCAAACCCTAACTATAAGCATTGGAAAATAAAACCCCTTACCTTAGATATTTGAATGATTCTTGATGTTCCAACCAACCCAAAACCCAAGCTTGCTCTTGTGTTCTTGTTTCCTCTTCTCTTCTAAGACCTCTTTCTCTTGCTCTCTTTCTCTATGTGTTTTAATGTTATAACATAAAACAAGGTGTTTGGTTGGTTTTGATTCAAGACAAAAGCTAGGCAAAGTTACTAAAAATCCCCTCATCAAATATACTACTTCATAACACCAAATTATATCAAATGATATTATTAACCCAAATAATTAAAATAACTCCAAATAATTAAATATCGGTCCGAATAATATTTTACCAAACCAAACGGAATAAAAACCCGACCGAACAAAATAATTACCGGTCCTCCAAAATAAATACCAGACCGAATAAAATAATTATTGGTTCGAACAAAACGTCGCCGAATATATTAACAGATATATCGGTTAATTTAAATATTCTCGTCACAAAAATAAACGTCAAACGGTAACTCGAAAATATTAATATAATATAATATTAAATAAAACAGGGAGTTACAACTCTCCCCCACTTAAAAAAGCTTCGTCCTCGAAATTACCTGACTCGAAAAGCTCGGGATAGGAATCCTGCATCTTTCTTTCTAACTCCCACGTCGCACTTTCACCAGCTGCTCCTATCCAAACAACTTTAACCAAGGATATCTCTTTTCCACGAAGAGACTTCATCTCACGATCTTCGATACTTAATGGCATCGTCTCCACCGTAAGATTGTCTCGCACTTGAATATCATCCATCTCAATCACATGTGAAGGATCCGAAACATACTTCCGAAGTTGCAACACATGGAACACATCATGCAAGTTCGAAAGATTTGGCGGTAACTCCACTCTATAAGCCACTTTTCCCACTTTACTAGTAATTTGGTAAGGACCAACAAAGCAAGGAGTTAGCTTCTTCGAATTCAATGCTCGCCCAACGCCAGTTGTAGGAGTAACTCGCAAAAATACATGATCACCATCTTGAAATTCCAAGTCTTTTCTCCTTTTATCATGATAACTCTTTTGTCGACTTTGAGAAATTATCATCTTTTCTCTAATCATCTTCATCGTTTCAGTAGTCTCTCTAACCAATTCTTGTCCAAGCACCACACTTTCACCCGACTCATGCCAACATAAAGGAGTTCTACACCTCCGACCATACAAAGCCTCGAACGGTGCCATTCCAATACTAGCATGAAAACTGTTGTTATAAGTAAACTCAATCAAAGGAAGATATGTACCCCATGAACCACCATGTTCAAGAATACAAGCACGTAACAAGTCTTCCAATGATTAATTCGTCCTTTCCGTCTGACCATCAGTTTGAGGATGATAAGCCGAACTCAACCTCAACTTTGAACCCAAAGCCTCTTGCAAGCTCTTCCAAAATTCAGAAGTAAACCTCGGATCTCTATCCGAAATAATCACAAAGGAATACCATGTAATCTCACAATCACATGCGTATAAATTTCTGCCAACTTCGATACGGGATAAGTGATGTTAATAGGAATAAAGTGAGTCGACTTCGTAAGCCTATCAACAATCACCCAAATCGCATCGTGTCCTTTTGGTGTGTTCGGTAACCCAGTTACGAAATCCATAGAAATACTATCCCATTTCCATTCTGGAATCTCTAACGGTTGCATCAACCCTGCAGCTTTCTGATGCTCCACTTTATACTTCTGACAAGTCAAACAAGCATAAACAAACTGAGCCACTTCTCTCTTCATGCCCGACCACCAAAATAGTTTTTTAAATCTTGATACATTTTGGTCGCGCCGGGATGAATACTCAAATTGCTTCTATGACTTTCTTCCAAGATCATTCTCTTCAAATCCACATCATCGGGAATACAAATCCTATCTCGGAACCTCAATACACCCTGAGCATCCAACATGAAATCTTCATTTTCAGTTTGTCCAATACCAACTAACAAATCAACAAGTTTCACATCAAGCTTCTGAGCTTCTCTAACACTATCAAGGAAATCATTATTGATCTTTAACATTCCCAAGATAACACTCTTTGGCGTCACTTCTACTACAAGACTCATATCTCTAAATTGCTCAATCAATTCCAACTCTTTCACCATCAAAAGTGACATATGCAAAGTCTTTCGACTTAAAGCATCGGCCACCACATTAGCTTTACCAGGATGGTAATTCAATCCAAAATCATAATCTTTCAACAATTCAAGCCACCGTCTTTGTCTCATATTAAGCTCTTTCTGATCGAACAAGTACTTCAAACTTTTATGGTCACTAAATACTTCAAATCTAGAACCATAAAGATAATGCCTCCAAATCTTAAGCACGAAAACAACCGCTGCAAGCTCCAAATCGTGCGTAGGATAATTCTTCTCATGAATCTTAAATTGCCTAGAAGCATAAGCAACCACTTTGCCCTTTTGCATAAGTACACCACCTAAACCCATCTTAGAAGCATCACAATAAACAACAAACGGTTCTTCAAGATTAGGTAGAATTAAGATCGGAGCTTTTGTTAACCTTTTCTTCAATTCTGCAAAACTTTCTTCACACTTGACATCCCACACAAATGCAGCTCCTTTACAAGTCAACTTTGTCAAAGGAAGCGCCAACTTAGAAAAACCTTCGATGAACCTTCTATAGTAACCAGCCAATCCTAAGAAACTTTTAATGTCAGTAACAGACTTAGGAGTTTCCCATCTCCACACAACATCAACTTTAGAAGGATCAACTGCAATACCATCACCAGAAATGACATGCCCCAAAAAGCTCACTTCACTTAACCAAAACTCGCACTTTGATAACTTAGCATAAAGCTTCTTCTCTTTCAGAACTTCCAACATGATGCGCAAATGTTCTGCATGCTCTTCTTCCGATTTAGAATAAACCAGAATATCATCAATGAAAACAACCACGGAACGATCCAAGTAAGGATGGAAAATACGATTCATGTACTCCATGAATACTCCCGGTGCATTAGTGACACCGAAAGGCATCACCGAATATTCGTAATGTCCATACCTCGTCCTGAAAGCAGTTTCCTGAACATTTTCTTCTTTTACCCTTATTTGATGGTAACCTGATCTCAAATCAATCTTACTAAACATGCGAGTGCCAAACAATCGGTCCATCAAATCATCAATTCTAGGAAGTGGATACCTATTCTTGATAGTCACTTTATTCAATTGACGATAATCAATACAAAGTCTCATGCTACCGTCTTTCTTCTTCACCAATAACACAGGAGCTCCCCACAGCGACACACTAGGTCTAACAAACTTCTTCTCGAGCAAATCTTATAATTGGCTCTTCAATTCTGCTAACTCAGATACGGACATCCTGTATGGTGCAATAGAGATAGGTATGGTACCAGGGACAAGATCCACCGAAAATTCAACTTCTCTTTCTGGAGGTTCACTAGGAATCTCATCTGGGAATACTTCGGGAAAATCGCACACCACCGAAAAGTTTACTATCACAGCTTGACTCTCCACAGAAAGAGTCGCCATCAACAAGAAAACCAACGCCTCATCCTTCATGAACTCATTCAACTGCTTCGTAGACACCAACATAGATTGTTCTTCTTCTACTAAGGAAGAAAACCTAACAGTGTTGTCATAGCAATTGATATGGACATAATTAGATTTTAACCAGTCCATACCTAAAACCACTTCCAACCCGACAAGCGGTAAACAAACAAGATCCACCACAAAGTCTCTATCAAAGATTGATAAAGGGCAACTTGCACACACAAAAGAAGTAGTAACCGTTCCCTTAGCCGGAACTTCTACCACCAGATCTCTATCTAGAGACGACAAAGTGAGACCCAATCTCTTTACACAATCAACAATAATAAAACAATGAGTAAGACCAGTATCAATAATAGTAATAAGAGGAAAGTTATTAATGAAACTAGTACCTCGAACAAGACCATCCTCGTTTGTCGTCGGAGCACCCGACAAGGCAAACACCTTTCCTGCTCCTTGAGTCCTCTTAAGCTTCTTACATTGAGCACTAATGTGACCACCCTCGCCATAATTAAAATAGACCACATCCTTATGTCTATAATCGCGGGTCATATGGCCCACTTCTCTACATCGGAAACATCTCACCTCATTCTCCTTGCTCTAACATCACTTCGACAAACATTACTTTTGTGGCCAGGTTTCCCACAGTTTTAACAAACAATACTAGCAGGAGCATCTCCCCCACTAGTTCTTCGCCCATGAAACGCTTTCTGTTTTCCTTTACCAGCTGCAGCATCATACGATTTTCCATGACTTTGCTGACCTTTGTTTCTCTTAACAAACATGTGATCAGTGGGAATGAGAACTGACTGTTTTGGAATGCTGGTTCACATTTTGCGTTTGTGTTTGCAAAATGTCGCAGTAAGCAAGAGTCGCCACCGTCTTTTATTTTATCCAACAAGGAAAGGACAAAAGCACAGAAAAATTCCTTTTTGAGATATTTCTCGGGTTCGGAAGGTAAATTATAGAAAGGGAAGGTGTTAGCACCCTTTCTATCTGTGGTTATCCACGGTCTCTTAGGTACTTGCTCATTGTGTTTTCAAAAGTTTGCTTTTCTTTATGTTTGTGGGTTTGAAAAGAGTTTTTGTTTTGAAGAGAGTGTAAGTGCGAAAAGTTTTGTTTTTGTTTTAAAAGGAGCAAGTACTTAAGAACCATCTACCTACTCGAAAAAGGATTTAAATTGTGCTAATATCCTTTAGACAATGTTATCCCACTATTGAGGAGTAGGTAGCATCGTCGTTGGAGTTTTCGGGTCAATTCGATTAAGGGACGTGTGATCACCAAAGCAATGTTAGGACGCCTTAGCGGTAACCCTAATATCCTAGATCATTTTTCCGAGGCAACCGTTTCGAGGCCACTATGATCTTTGGACAAGAGGGCGACCTCTAAAACTTCTTATACTCAATGACCACATTCGAGGCAACCAAGTGAGGTGTACCCTAAGAGTGGCATGTGCAAGTGTGTTATTTCGATTAATTTTATCTGTACATGTTATGGGTGAGCTATGTTGATTTTAGATTCATACATTTGATCTTGTCATGCATTCCCTATTATCAAACATCTAACATTTAATATTGTGCGGAAATTAAATTACGGGAAATTAAATCTAAGCTATTACAAGGCGTCGGGTATTTACATCGCCAAAAACAAACCCTTTAATTTAAATTGCGGAAAGTAAATAAAGCGATAAATAAATAAAGTCCTAATTAAAAGCTATTACATACCGGAAGCAATTACAATATTGGAAATAAATAGATCGCGTGCGAAAAATTAAGACAACGCATTTTTTAGGGTTTTGACCCTTTTTTATTAAAGAAAGCATGTTTTTTTTTGTTATTTTGAATTAAATGGAAATTAAATCTAAATTAATGAATTAATTAAATGAAAAAAATATGTTGGATTTTTTATATTTAAGGAAATAAAAATAAGAGTGATTAAAATTATTAAAAAAAACCTAATTCTATATTAATTTTAATTTATTGCAAAAATATTAAAATAGTACCTAATTAAAAAACTAAATTAATTGGTTAATAATTATTTACAAAAATAGAGTGATGAAATTAAATTTAATAAATAAAAATAATATTTTTTATGTTTATGATTTTATGAGAAAAAATTAATTATTTGGTTAGTAATTAATTAAGAATAATAAAAATAAAACAATTACTTAAAAAGAAATATAAAAGAGAAAAAAAATAAACCCAGGGGGGTGTTAGGCCCAAATTGGTGGTGGAATCAGCATTTCAGAGACCCAATACGTCCAAGCCTGCCTTGACTTTTCCCATCCAGTGTGCGCTTGTTGACTTGGAGTATGATGAGCTTGCAATCTGGACCCTTGGATTTGGCCTGGAGGCCATCTGGCGCCTGGATCCATGAGGCATATGATGTTCTACACTTTGGGCATTGCATGAGAATATCTGAAGAAAAATTAAACAAATGTTTTGGGGGACCTGGGATTCGAACCCAGGTCCCAAATGACAATCCACTAGCGCCTCCACCAACTGAGTTGTGTGTTCTTTTGGTTAATAGAATAAGCAAGGAGTAGTATATGTATAACAAACAAATATGCCTGAATAAAAAATAAAACAAGTGCGAATTTTCAAAACTGGCCAATCAGGAGAGGACACCTAGTCGTCTTCTCCAATGCTCCTGATATATTTTCCTGCGGATTTGAATCCGTAACAAAATTCGTGGCATCATCCTATAATGGATTCTAGGTCACAAAAATGCAAACTAAAACCATCATCTTGCTCGCCTCGTTCTCTTGAATCCATCCATGGCCATGGCTTGTTTCAATTTTCCCTTAAATCAAAATACCTAAAAACAAGAAACCCAAATCCTAGTTTCGGGTAGGGCCTTACAGGCTACGAAAATCAAATTGAATAATGCAGAAATGTTGGAATTTAAACGTTAAACATGATGGTACAAGAAAATTGGCAAAAAGATGCAAGAAAAATGATTCAAGATTCCATGTACAGGGCCATGTTCGTGACGACTTACAGGGCGTTTCAGGCAATGAGAGGACTTGGTTCTGATTGCTATAGCTTCAGAGGTTTGCAAGCAAGAACACCACGTTAAGATTTTGGGTTGAATTGACCTCCAAACAAGAATCCGATCTCCCACTTTTTCACACTTTTTTTCAGTTTTTGTTTGGCCGTTTCTTGCAGTTTCAGGTCGTGTTCTTGATGTGTATAGCTTGTGTATGTATATTGGAAGCAATTAGGTTAAAAACTTGGGCTTGAATCCATGGGAATTGAAGAATTGAGATATGATTTGATCTTCCATTAACAAGGTTCCGAAATTGTACCAAATCTGATTTTTTGTGCACAACAATGCTTGATACGAATTTCATTATGTGAATCATGATAATTGAAAGCTGTAATGATCACAAAGATATCATTCCATCAATTTTTGTATTTTATTTGAATTAATATTGATTTAAAATGAATTAATTCAATAAAAATTAAATAAAATAGAAAAATAAATGAATGGCCATGAAATTGAAGATGGGACACGTGTGTGGTGTGACAAGACCACATCAACTGGAAAAAAGTGGGCCCTTTTGTCAAAAATTGGAGTTTTGAGGATAGTTGACTTTTGGCAATTTTAAAAAAATGCCCAACTTCAACAATGCATAACTTCTTCAATTTTGAACTTTTAGAGGTGTTCTTGGACTTTTTAGAAACCTTGAGATGTCCTCTAACCAACCCTTCTGGTCTCATCTCATTTTGATATCCCATGCTCAAGTTATAAGCTTTGGCAAAAAAGGTGTTTTTGTTGACTTTCAAAAATGACCTATAATGTCCAAATTTGTAACTTTTTGTGAGTGCATTTCTTGATCTTGGGGTGTGAATATGGATTGTAGGAAATTGCATCTTCTTCAAAATGAGCTTTGGATGAGTCATTTCTCATAAAGTATGAGAACGTTATGCTTGGTCAAAGTTGAGTTGACTTTTCGTACAAAACCCTAATTTAGCAACTTCTGAATCTTGATGAATCTTGAGAAATACTTGATGAATCATGATCAAACCTTGATCAAATGATGAATTATCCTTCAAAATGAGAATTTTGACAAAAAATCTTGAGGTTTGACTATTTGTAGGTCACAGTTGACTTTTGCCCTAACACATTCGATTTTTGGGCCTTTTGAGCAATTGACTGACCAAACTTTCTCTGCAAGGCTTGAAATTTGACATGGATGAACTTGAGAGCATATTATGACATTGGGGAGAACTTGATACCATTTGGATATGAGGATCTTGATGCAACACAAAACCCTAATTTTGAATTGACTGCCTTAGGAGGTGATTTGACTGTCCAACTCTTGAGCCATCTTGAACAACTTGGAGATAATTCTTGACATGTCTTGAGAAATATGGGAGGGAAAATTTTGGGGTACAACAGTTGGCCCTGTTCAATCTTCTTAAACCTAAGGATATATATTGGCGTTCGGGCCTTTCGTGATCCGAAGGTGGAAGATGATTGAACACTAGAGTGCCCAGAAATTTGCACTCGCATGAAGTAGTATTTGTCTTGTGATGTCGGGAATGGGCTTACAGATGCCATTTGGAGATTGATGATGGGAGATGGGCTTAAAGATGCCATCCGAAGGAGTGTCAATCGCGTAAGATATTCCTTATAGAGAGCTTGTATACCTGTTGTTGGGGGAGATTCCGCTGGGGAATGATGTTCTTCGTCTTAGGAGAAATAGAACTTTAGGAGCTTCGGTCGTCTGTTATTCTATTGGGAAATCGTCTCTGTTGAATTTTAGGAGCTTCAGTCGTCTGTTATTCTACTGAGGAAACATCTCTGTTGAAGAGGTGAGAAGGAACTATTATCTGGTCGCAACCCAGGCTTCATAGTAATAAGACCGACTGCTATCTGGTTGTAATCCAGGCTTTACAGTGACCTACTGGGGAGATGAGATTAAACTTGCTATCCGGTCGTAATCCAGGCTTTGCAATTCCTCACTTCTTATCTGGTCAAAATCCAGGCTTCAGAACAAATCAAGTGGTTATCCGGTCGCATCCGGGCTTCAACTTGAATTTAGGGCACGCTAATACCCAGTCGGCTCTGGGCTTCTTAGTAACTATCCATGTAAACTGCTATTTGGTTGGAATCCAAGCTTCATAGTTTCTTGTACCGCTATCTGGTCGTGATCCAGGCTTCACGATGTGTTATACCATTATCTGGTCGAATCCAGGCTTCATGGTGTCGCGTACTGCTATCTGGTCGAATCCAATCTTCACAATACCTCACTTCTTATCTGGTCGAAATCCAGGCTTCAGAACAAATCGAGTGGTTATCCGGTTGCATCCGGGCTTCCCTTTGACTGTTGGGTTTACTAGTATCCGGTCGAATCCGGGCTTCATAGCAACTGGCGGGGTAAACTGTTATTTGGTCGTAATCCAAGCTTCACAGTGTCCCTTAACGCTATTTGGTCGTAATCCTGGCTTCACGATGCATCATACCACTATCTGGTCGAAATCCAGGCTTCGTAGTACTCTTGGTTGCTATCTGGGCATAATCCAGTCTTCACAACGTCTTCTACCATTATCTGGTCGTAATCCAGGCTTCATGGTCTTGTATTGCTTTCTGGTCGTAATCCAGGCTTCACAATAACCTGCTGAGCTATTATCCGGTCGTGATCCGGGCTTCACGGCTTGTGTTTATGATATACCATTATCTGGTCGAATCCAGGCTTCATGGTGCTTACTGAGCTGCTATCCGGTCGTAATCCGGGCTTTATGGCTCACTGGGGAATAAACTATTATTCGGTCGTTCTCTGGGCTTCATAGCTTACTTTTGAGAGATATCACTATCTGGTCGTAATCCAGGCTTCGCGGTAGTCTGATATTGTTATCCAATCGTAATCCGGGCTTCACAATATGCTGTAGAAATCAAGATACTATCCGGTCGTACCCGGGCTTCATAACTTGAATTTTGATTGTATCTTTCCTGAAAGGTAAAGGTTAGCTGTATGTAATGCATGATATGTATCAGGCAATGATGTTCTCAAAATAAATGAGATTGTATGGTATGATGCGTATATGCATGTATCATGATGTATGGACATGTAATGTTTTAGCTGGGGAAAATAAATCCCGGAGCTGCCGGAGAATAAAGTTGAATGCTTTGCTTCCGCCAGGGATGGTGAACGAAGATGATTGTGAGGATAAACCTGCAGGAGAAAAGAACTCCATTGGGGAATAAACTGATGAAGAGATTACTCTGAGGGGAATTACTCTGTGGGGAAGGGATATTCTGCTGAAGATTTTAACGATAAACTCTGCTGGAGATTCCGTTGATGAATTGCGCTGGGGATGGATTACTGTTGCTGGTGACACTGGATCTGTTGAGGATTGAACTCCTGCTTGGGGAAAGGAAATAACTTCACTGGGGATGATCTTATGCTTGCTGGGAAATGTGTTTATACTCCGTTGAGGAATATTAAGACCTTCTGGGAATACCAAACCTTTTTAGCGATTGATGGTGGATTAACTCTGCTTGAGGAGAGTATTGTTGATTCGTTCATGGTTGCCAGTTTCAGCTGAGAGAGCTATTATCACTGTCTTACTCTGCGGGGAATGAAGGTATCTTAGCCATATTCTTCAGCTGGATGTACCTTGGTACCTGGTGGACAGAGCAACTATACAGTTCGGACAATTCTTATTTGCCCTTGTTTCTATTATTACCAGTAACTCATCTTTCGTTTTGCATGTAAATATTTATGATCAGCAGTTAATGTCAAATGCATATATCAAAAATGAACATTGGACGTTCTTTGCAAAACAAAACAGATAAAAGAAATTTGTCTGAAAATGAATTTGTATTGATTTTGAAGTTTGGCCTGTAAATAGGCGTTTTTGTACAAGAGGCTGACGTCCTAGTAGGAGAACGCCGCCGAACAAATAGAATTTATACAATTTGTGAAAAAGGAAACCAAAACAGTTATGTGAATAATCCCACTGGGCTCCAACTTTACTATTGCCTTTATATCTTCAAGCATCTCATCACTTTGCTGCTTAGTTGAAGATGAATCTGATTGATTAGTGTCGTCCGAGCTTGATAGTCGATACCGAAGTTTGTATACGAGGTGATCCAATGAGACATAGTGTTACGCTTTGATCCCTAACTTTTGTCTGGACCGCCCTTTCGGGTTTTCAGTCCACCGGGATACCCATTTTTGCCCAAGCCGCCTTTTCAGGTTTTCGACTTGCCGGGTGTACAGATTTTTTTTCATTTTCATCCCTTATTTTTGCCCGAACCCTTTTGGTTCGCCGGGAAACCCTTATTTTTGCCTAGGCCAGTCAACCTAGCGGGTCTTTGATTATGCGTAGTATATTTTCACTATGTCCGCATTGACGGGGTGAGGAAGGTCATCACCATCCATGGTGGTTAGAATCATTGCTCCTCCTGAGAAAATGTTCTTAACCACAAATGGTCCTTCGTAAGTAGGGGTCCATTTTCCCCTGGGATCACCTTGAGGTAAGATAATGCGCTTGATTACCAGGTCCCCAACTTGATACTCTTGTTGTCTAACTTTCTTGTTAAATGCCTTGATCATCCATTTTTGATACGTCTGACCATGACAAATAGCAGTAAGTCTCTTTTCGTCAATTAGGTTCAGTTGATCAAGCCGGGTCTGAATCCAGTCATCTTCACTCAAACCTGCATCCTTCATGATCCGAAGAGAGTGTATCTGAACTTCAATAGGCAAGACTGCCTCCATGCCATAAACCAAGGAATAGGGTGTTACCCCTGTTGACGTCCGTGTTGAGGTGCGGTATCCGTGAAGAGCAAATGGTAACATCTCGTGCCAATCTTTGTATGTCACTGTCATCTTCTGCACGATCTTCTTAATGTTCTTATTAGCCGCTTCAACAGCCCCATTCATCTTCGGCCGGTAGGGAGAAGAGTTATGATGTTGTATCTTGAATTGCTCGCAGAGCTCAGTGATCATCTTGTTATTAAGATTGGTACCGTTGTTCGTAATGATCCTCTCTGGTACACCATATCGACAGATCAGATTATGCCGAATGAACCGTGCGACGACGTTCTTGGTTACGGTAGCAAAGGAAGCTGCTTCAACCCACTTCGTAAAGTAATCAATCGCTACCAGGATGAAACGATGCCCGTTGGATGCCGTAGGTCTGATCTCACCGATCATATCAATGCCCCACATTGCAAAAGGCCAAGGTGCCATCAAGACGTTCAGAGGAACTAGAGGTATGTGCACCTTATCAGCATAGACTTGGCACTTGTGACATTTCCGAGAATGCTGATAACAGTCGGCTTCCATTGTGGACCAGTAGTATCATGCCCGGAGGATTTTCTTTGCCATGGTATGTCCACTGGAATGAGTTTCGAAAGTACCTTCATGCAGCTCTGCCATGATCCTTTCTGCTTCAATCTTATCCACACAACGCAGCAAGGTTGAATCATGGTTACGCTTGTAAAGAATGGCATTGCTGATGAAGAACTTCGCCGCGAACCTCCTCAGAAACTTCTTATCATTAACAGATGCACCCTCGGGGTATTCCTAAGCTTCAAGGTACCTTTTTACTTCGTGAAACCAGGGCTTTTCTGTTACCTCTTCAGTCTAAAGATCACAGCAATGTGCAAGTTCGTCCAATCTTTCAATAATAATCCGGGGAGCCTCGTTGTCCCAATTGACTTTGAACATAGAAGACATCGTAGCCAGCGCGTCCGCCAACTGAGTCTCCTCTCTAGGGAAGTGTTCAAAGGTTATCTCCTCGAAATGGGGAAGCAGTGTCAACATGTACTCCTTGTAAGGAATAAGATTCGGGTGTTTCGTATCCCACTCGCCTTTGATCTGACTGATCACAAGAGTGGAATCTCCGAAGACACTTAGAAAATTAATCCTTAGGTCAATTGCAGCTCGAAGACCCATGATGCACGCTTCATACTCCGCCATGTTGTTGGTGCAGTTGAAAAATAGTCGAGCGGTGAACGGAGTATGAGAGCCTTTAGGAGATATAATCACAGCGCCAATGCCATTACCCAAAGCCTTTGAAGCTCCATCAAAGTACATATACCATCAGGATCCTTCCTCAGGTCCTTCATCCGGTCCAGGTATCTCACAATCAGTTATCAACATGATATTCTCATCCGGGAATTCAAAGTTCATAGACTGATAATCATCCACTGCCTGATGTGCCAAATGGTCTGCCAATACACTTCCTTTAATTGCCTTTTGGGTCGTGTACTGGATGTCATACTCAGTCAAGATCATTTGCCATCTTTCTATTCTTCCGGACAAGGCAGGCTTCTCGAAGATATACTTGATTGGATCCATCTTTGATATCAACAGAGTAGTGTGAGTCAACATATACTGTCTCATCCGGCGAGCAGCCCATTCCAAAGCGCAGCAAGTTTTCTTGAGAAATGAGTATCGGGTCTCACAGTCGGTAAACTTTTTGCTAAGGTAATAAATAGCATGCTCTTTTCGGCCAGACTCGTCATGCTGACCCAGCACATACCCCATTGAGTTATCGAGCACTGTCAGGTATAAGATCAAAGGTCTCCCTTCAACTGGAGGCATCAGAATAGGTTGCTCTTGGAGATACTCTTTGATCCTTTCGAAAGCGGCCTGGCATTCATCGTTCCAACGTACCACTTGATCTTTCTTCAGCAGCTTGAAGATTGGTTCACAAGTAGCAGTCAGGTGTGAGATGAATCGGGAAATGTAGTTCAGTCATCCCAGAAAGCCTCTGACTTCTTTCTCTGCCTTGGGAGCTGGCATATCTTGTATAGCTTTCACCTTGGCAGGGTCCACTTGAATACCTTTGTAGCTTACAATAAAACCTAGCAGCTTACCAGACCTCACCCCGAAGGTGCACTTGTTCGGGTTCAATCTCAGCTTGTACAACTTCAGCCTGTCAAACAGCTTCTGCAGATGGTCAAGGTGTTCTTCCTCAGTCTGGGACCTTGCAATCATATCGTCGACGTATACTTCAATCTCATGATGGATCATGTCATGAAACAAAGCAACCATGGCACGCTGATATGTTGCCCCAATGTTTTTCAACCCAAAAGGCATGACCTTGTAGCAAAAGGTACCCCACTGAGTAATAAAGGTGGTCTTCTCCATGTCTTCGGGAGCCATCTTTATCTGATTATAACCGGAGAAACCGTCCATAAAGGAGAAGACTTTGTGCTGAGCAGTGTTGTCAACCAGAACGTCAATATGAGGTAGAGGGAAGTCATCGTTGGGGCTTGCCCTGTTCAAATCCCTGTAGTCAACACACATTCGAACCTTCCCATCCTTCTTCGGCACCGGAACCACATTGGAGACCCACTGAGGGTAAGAAGTAACTGCTAGAAAACCGGCGTCAAACTGTTTCATAACCTCAGCCTTGATTTTATCAGACATCTCTGGGCGCATGCAGCGAACTTTCTGTTTCACTGGGGGACAGTCTTCCTTGGTGGGAAGGCGATGAACCACAATATCAGTATCCAACCCAAGCATATCTTTGTAAGACCAGGCAAAGATCTCAACGTAGTCACGCAGCATCTGAATTAACCGTTGTGTCACACTGGCTTTCAGATTTGCACCGATCTTGACTTCCTTCTTGTCTGTCTCAGTACCCAGGTTCACTGATTCTACCGGCTCTTCATGTGGCTGAATATCCCTCTCTTCCTGGAGTAGCAGTCTTGCAAGTTCACCAGGCACTTCGCAATCATCTTCACCTTTGTCTTCGGCTAAGTTGATCGGATTTTCGAAGTCATAACTGGCAGTAGTAGAGTCGTTACCAGTGAGATCCAGAGTGGATGTGGACCTGTATATGTGAGTGTGTGTAAAATAGTTGTTTTGCAATATATAATAAAGAAAACAAAGAGCGCAAAATTTGAAATGCAAGAAAGTCCAATGCTTTTATTAATGATATATGAAAATGACACACAAAAGCCCTCACAAATGAAGCCACAGTGCCCCGGGTAAGACACCGGGCCATAAAGTTTCAAACATTGTCTATTACAAATTCAAAACAAAAAGTTTCATTATTGGGTGATAACTGAAACATGCATAGAATCCTTCGCTGTCCAATTGCTTAATCCACCGTTGGTCGTAGGGTAAATCCAACTGTCGATATCAAACTCTTCATCATCATCATCCCTGATCGCATTTACCCCTGCCTCTTGTTTAGGCTTCTCTGGTGCTCCGAACTCGATCTCTTTCACATCAATCAAGTCTTGGACCTTGTTCTTCAAAGCCCAACAATCATATGTATTATGCCCCGGGCTATCGGAGTGATAAGCACAGCGGGCGTTAGGGTTATACTTTGGTGACGTTGTATTTGAATTCTTTGGGTCTTCCCTTAGAGTCACCAGATTAGTCTTTAGCAACTGTGGCAGAATCTGAGATAAGGTCATGCTAAGAGGAGTGAATTGCCTCTTAGGTCTCTCGTCCTTTTGTTGATTGTTATACTGAGGAGAACCAGTCGGTTTTGAAATAACAACTGCATTGACAGCTTGGCGGTGTTCAGGTCTATTCTGTCTTCTTGCACTGTAGACAGCATTGGACTCTTTCTTAAATGGCTTCTTCTCGGTGCTCAATGAGGCACCCTTCTGTATCTTCCCAGCCTTAATACCAGCCTCAATCCTCTCACCAGTCAAAATAAGATCTGTAAACCCAGCTGAAGAGCTTCTAATTAGATGGTTGAAGAATGGACCAGACAGGGTCCCCAGAAACATATCAACAAGTTCCCGATCAGCTAAGGGTGGTTGTACCCTTCCGGCGAGGTCTCTCCACTTTTGAGCATAATCTTTAAATCCTTCACCCATTCCTATTGACATACCCTGGAGTTGGGTACGCGTAGGAGCAAGGTCGGAGTTGTACTGATACTGCCTGTAGAATGCAGTAGCCAAATCTTCCCAGCTGCGGATACTGGCTCCGTCTAACTGATAGAACCACTCAAGCTGAGTCCCTGAGAGACTGTCTTGAAAGAAATGGATCCATAAGTTCTTATCAGCAGTGTAAGGCTGGATCTTCCTCACATATGACCGGAGGTGCAACTTCGGATAGGAAACTCCGTCATACTTAGCAAAGGTTGGTGCCTTGAATTTATGGGGAATCACCACCCCAGATGATAGACCTAGTGTTTACCGTGGGAATTGGTAAACAACCGCTGATCTTCCAAAAGGTTACTTATTTGGTTGCTCGCAGGATCGATCAGATTGATCCTAAGACATGGTTGATTTTAGGGTTTTGACTAAGTTTGATAATGGTTAAATGACAAGAAATAAAGAAGCTTTAAGTAAATTGCATGAAGAAGAGAACTTGATAAAATAAAGGAAGGCTTGAAATAAAGGCTTTCGACTGGAAAAGTAAAGGAGAAAGCAAGTAAAGTTTCTGGAAAATAAATGACTTTGATTAATAAAAGTGGTGTTTCACACATACATTCTCAACAATTCTTTCTCTCACACTGGGTACTCGAATCTATATGAGTGACTTGTATATATTTGTGAACACACCGAAAAACTGCGTGAACTACTAATATTTATACTAAATACATCCCAAGTAACCGTTGGGCAGTTACACTGCTTCGAGATGACTCCACTTGGCACGTTCTCAGCGTTCGACGCTCCAGATCTTGGCACGTTGCACTTGGTAACCGCTGGGAACCGTTTTCCCTCCAAACGTTTGAATCTCAAACCGTTCCACTCTGAACAATCGAACACCTTCGTCGAGAAGCATCTTCGACGAGAAACACCTTCGACGTCGAAGGCAACCAAATTCTCCCTTGGAAGAAATCCTCTAAGTACATTGCCCTCTCCTGATGAGCATTTCGACAGACCCAGCTGGTCGAAACCATCCTTCAGCTTTAATGGCTGATATTAATAAAAACAAGGGTGTCGAATTTAGGAGCCAACAAATTACCCCCCAAGAATGCGTTATTTCGACTCTGAAAAGAAAAAGGCATTCTTTGAAATTCCATTCGACACCTGTCTTTTCATTCTTAGTCACAAATTAAACTGTGCACTTTTTGTCTTCTACCAACCACTGACAATCCCAAGAAAAAGCCATCATTTCATCCGTACCTAAGACGTCACCTCAGTACGGCGTGCAGCGTGCCACATGTCTTTTCACAAATTGTCATCATGACAATTTCCCAAAAACGAGGGCGCACGCTGCACCCTTTCATTTCTGCAGAACGGCTATGTCAACAGGGGGACGCCACGTGTCCCACTACCTTCTGCAACATTAAATGGCCTCGAATTTGGGGATTTCCCAACCACTATAAATAGCGCCAAGTACCCATTGTGGGACTTTTTCACGCTATCTTGCCTTCAAACTTCCTTGAACACAAAATCTCTGCAAGCTTTGCAAACACCTTGTTCTTCACTTCATCTTCAACCTTAACATCAACAATGGCCTCAGGTTCTTCTACCGCTCCTAGTTCTAACATCCCCTCCAGAAATGCTAAACCCAAGATCTTCTCCATTGTCCCCATAGTTACTCCTACAGGCCAACGAAGGGTCCCTGAACCCCTAGAAATTGCTGAACATGAAGCCTATTCACACCAACTCATGATTCCGGTTGGATACTCCAACCAAATCTTCGCCATGTCTGGCCCACTAAACCCATGCATCGCTGAAGCCATGAAGATCAAAAGCTTCTTTCCAGTGCTTGAAAAGCTCAAACCTGTTGGATGCTCTAAAAAAGATGCAGAGGATAACGAAGATCCCGCTAAGGAGAAAATTGATCTTCGCTTCTTCAATAGGGGTGTTAGGGCTTTCAGGTCTAGCCCTAGCCTCACTCCTGACTACAGTGCTTGGCTGGAAAAAATGGAAAAAAGCCAGGCTTCAATCTGGAAGGATCTGGGGATATTCGACCTGGTTATGCTGTCGAAGACGGGTCTCAACTACTCCCCTGAGATGTTGATAGCCTCCTTACTTTTCTGGGATTACACCCATTTCACTTTCCACCTTCCCTGTGGAATGTTAACACCCACGCTTTTCGACGTGGCTGCCATCACTGGCCTTCGACCCACTGGGGATTATTTCGACCCAGAGGAAATGTCGGAGGATCAGATTGGATTCTCAGCTACGAAGCCCACCTACACCACCTATATCAATCATTACCATGATAGGTCGACAGCCACTGTGTTGGATGTAGAGCATATCGCGTTTCTAGCCCTATGGCTATCACGCTTTGTGTTCTGCACAAAGTCTTTACAGGTGACAAAGAAGATGGTCACCCTCGCCACCCAACTCCACCATGGCCAAAATATTTGCTTGGCAGAATTAATCTTGGCGAATCTGTACGAGTCGATTAGCAGCGGAGCGACTATGTTGAAGATCATCAAGAATAGAGCCAGTCTGCTGCTTGCAGGACCTTTTTGGCTACTTCAGCTATGGCTCAATGCCACCTTCGAGTCTTTCTTACCTCAGAAGACTCAAATAAATGAGCAAGCTCCGGAGATAGCAAATAGGCGCATCGAAGGCACCAGATTGGCTCTACTGACCCCGACTGAAGATGGGCTGGAGCTTCAACAAACTTTTGCAAACTTCGTCTTGATGTTTGCAAGAAGAAAAGAATTTGTTTCGACCATGGCTCCCTTTGCTCGACGAAAGGTTGGTCCAGAATGGTTCACGAGGCCCCATCCTAAGTCGTCGGGTGACCCTCAGGTCGAAGAACATACAATAATGTGGGAAGCATTTCTCACACCAAGAATAATGCCCCTGCGCTTCAAGAGCTCCAAGACTCACTTGAGCCTGATCGCGTATCAACCAAACTTGGTCTCTCGCCAGTTTGGTATCATTCAAACACTTCCTTCTCCTATTTTTCCCAGGGAGAAATCCATGTTATATTTTTGCAACGACTACACTGAAGATGCTGCCACCAAGCATATCGGCAGGTATGCTGGTCGAACAGTCCTTTCACTGTTCGACTATCAGCTTAACTTTCTCTGCTCACCATCCTTCGAAGAGTGGTGGAAGAGTTACTACGCTGAAGAGTTCTTCGACGAGAAGGACTTTGTGGACGAACTTCAGAAGTCTTTTGTTCTAGTCCTGGACAAAATAAAGAAGTGTAAGTTCACTCTCCAAATTATTTTGTCTTTCCATTTCGACTGGTAGCTTGTCAATTATAACTTGTCTTCTTTCAGTTGTTCGAAAGCCTGCAGCCAAGAAAGCTGCAGAAGGCCATCAGGGAGGAGGTCCCTTGACAAAACCTCCACCACCGGCGAAAACTATAGCACCGGCGAAAACTACAACAAGCCATCAGGGGGAAGGTCCTTCGAAAAAGCCTTCAGCAACGGTAACCAGACTTTTATTATTTTCTTCTGGTTTTAACATTCTGACTTTCGATGTAGCATCTAAATCGAACTCCAATTGGTTTTTAGGCACCTCCACCCAAGAAACGACATGCACTGACGGTCGAATCTGGGAGTGACGAAGAAGACGACTCTCCCCCCGCTCCTCTAAAGAGGCGAAAGCTGAAGAAAGATGTTCCTCCTCCTGAGACTCGATCCACAATTAGAATAAAGGTTGCTGGGAGAAGACCCAGGCCACCTCCAGTTATTATTGAAGAGCCAACGGAGGAGGAACTAAATGTTTTGCTCAATAAGCCTGTCGAAAGCGACAATTCCAGCCCTGGGGCTGAAGTTCCTCTGCAGGTAATTTCTTTGACCTTTTCTTAACTCAGGTGTCGATGCTCGCGTTCGATTATGTCTCTTTCTAACCTAGAAGATTCTTCTTCTTCTTCTTCTAGGAAACCACTGAAAGCTCAGTGCCAAAGACTTCTGAAACATTGGACTCTGCTGAACTCAGTAGGCCACAAGAGAAGGAACTGGCGAACGATGAAGCCAACGTTGAAACAGAAGAGCAACAAACAGAAGAGCAACAACCAAAGGAGATTCAGGTGGTTGATCTGTCGGGGGAACAGCATGACGAAGGGGATCACGCTGACGCTGGCGAAGGGGATCACGCTGACGCTGGCACTGCTGAAGTTCAAGTCGAAGAGAGTCAAGTCGAGGCAAACGCTGCTCAACAGCTTCAACCCCAAGACAACGCTGCTGCAAAGGTTACCACCTCAACAAAGCATAGGTCGAAAGAAGACTTAGCACTCTTGAAGCAAACTGATCCCGTTGGCTATCTGAATGCCATTATCGAGAGCAAGGGAAGTTCATCTGATATTAGTCAGGAGGCTTCTACTCAGTCGGGGAAGTCCACTGAGACTTCTCCTCTCGATGAGGCTTTGACGAAGGTCAAAGCTCAGTTCTTCAAGAAAGATTTGATGAAAGCTTTGGAGGGGGACCCTACTGCTCCGTCGTGTTTGGGAGCTGTTTTGAACGCAGTAGACTTGCTAGCTGTGACTCCGGAGGTTTTGAGGTTTATCATGGAGTTATACTCCATTATTGATCAAGTCTCAGCAGACTATCGGTGACAAAGGGGCTTCAACAGCCAGCTTGAAGCATTATATGGAAAAAGCTCTTCTGCATGGACTGCTGTAGCAGAGACGACTTCTCGAATTACAGAGTTGTCGAAGCAAAAGGCATCTAAGCAGGAAGAAATTGATGCCATAGATCGAGACAACGCTTCCATAAAGGCGCAAATCGAAGAGCTGGAGGCCAAGATGAATGCCAATACTAAGCGCAAGGAGGAGCTTCTCTCGACTGTTCTAGACACCGAGAGTCAAGCTGAAATCACACAAGGCCTAGAGTTTGCTGAGAAAGCCCAAGCCTTCGACGACCAAATTGCCAAGCTTGCCCAGGCGAATGCCTTGTGCAACAAAAGATTGGAGTTGCAGCAGGCGAAGTACCTTGGACTCAAAGATTCCATCCCCTTCTGATTGACTCAGCCCTTTAACCATGTATTGTAATGTGTATTTGACAATATTGTCGTTTTGGCTAATTTATAAAATTTTCCATTTTGGCTTATTTATGGTTAATTTAGTCATCACTTTCTATTTATTTTGATCTCTTGGAGCATAGGTTTATACTTTTTCAAATACTTGCCATTTACTCTCAAGAGTCTCTTATCTTCACCTAACTCTTCGACTTCATAAGCTCCACCAGAAAAGGTTTGGATAATTCTGAATGGTCCTTCCCATTTGGGTGACCATTTTCCCATGCTTCGATCCCTTCGATCCATGGGAAGAATCACCTTCCAAACTAATTCTCCAGGCGAGAATGCCTCAGGTTTCACTTTTTTATTGTAAGAGTCTTCCACTCTTTTCTTCTGAAGCCTTAGTAAGTCGTGAGCGCGCAATCTTTCTTCGTCCAAATCTACTAGTTCGTCTAACATCATATCCCAATAAACTTCAGAGGGGATATCAAGGTGTCTCTGAACCCTTGCAGATTGAAGACAAATTTATGCTGGCAACACTGCGTCATGACCAAAAGTTAGCCTATATGGTGTTGTACCTATGGCTTCTTTTGGGGACGTTCGACAGGCCCACAAGATCTGGTCTAACGTCTTATGCCAATTTTTTGGCTTCTTCCCAACATGCTTTTTTATCAAGCCAATCACTATTTTATTCGCTGCTTCGACTTGACCATTTGCCTGTGCATAATAGGGCGTTGATGTTAGGAGTTTAAAGCCTGTTTCCTGAGCGAATTCCTGCATCTTTCGACCGGTGAAAACTGATCCTTGATCAGTAGTTATAGTCTCAGGGATTCCATATCTAAAGATAATGTTCTTTTGAATAAATTCAATGACATTTTCTTGGTCTACATTGACTAAAGGAATAGCTTCGATCCACTTAGTAAAATAATCAATGCCTACCAATATATACTTCTAGCTCTTTGATGATGCTGGTCGAATCTCTCCAATAAGGTCCAATGCCCATCCTCTAAAGGGCCAAGGTTTCACTATCGAGTGAAGTTCGCTTGCTGGTACATGCTGGATGCCTGTATGGACTTGACATTCTTGACAACCCTTGGCGAACTCGATACAATCTTTCAACATGGTGGGCCAGTATAGTCCTTGTCGAAACAACAACCGTTTCATCTTATGGCCTACTTGGTGAGCCCCACATGCTCCAGCGTGCGTAGTCGAAAGGGCTATGTATGCTTCAGTTTCACTTAGGCACTTTAGCAACACCCCTTCAGGCGTCTTTTTAAATAACTCATTACCCATGAGTATGTAACTTAACGCCCTATATTTTGTTTTTCGTTCTGTCGAAGCTACTGGATTTTGGAGGTAATCCACAATGGGTTTCCTCCAATCTTGCTCTGACAAATTGTCTATGAACGAAATTTCGAAGTTACTTTAATCAGCATACCCTAGTCTTGTCGATTCCAAGTCTGTTGGTGACAAACAAGTTGCTTTGATCTTTTCTCGAACTTCGATTGCTCTTTGTAATCTCGTTTTTGAAATTTTGTGCCCAGATGCAATTTGTGCCAAATCGTTGGCTATTTGATTTTCCAATCTGGGTATGTGTCGAATGTTGACCATTTCAAATTTTTTCAATAAACGATTTGCTATCACAAAGTACATAATGAGATTTTCTTTTATGCATTTATATTCTTTTATGACTTGCTTAATGACTAACTCTGAGTCTCCCATTATTTCGACTCGAGTTGCCCCCAATTCCAACAATATCTCAAGGCCAGTAATTAGAGCTTCATACTCAGCCTCATTGTTCGAACAAGAACCTGATATCTCGTACTTGAATGTTGTTGGAATTTTTTCTGGAGAAATAATCAAGACTCCTACTCCTGTTCCATCTTTATGGCTGGAACCATCGAAGTAGAATTTCCAAGGTTCTATCTCGACATAATTAATACTTTCAACTTGAATTGAGTGGTCGACTATAAAGTCTGCAACCACTTGTCCTTTTACTGCCTTAAGAGGCATAAAGGTCAAGGAGTATTCAGTTAATGCTAGTGCCCACTTGCCAATTCGACTGTGCAAGATGGGTTTCGATAACATGTACTTGAAAACATCAAAATGAGACGAAACATACACATCAACTGGTTTTATATATTGCTTGAGCTTTGTACAAGAGAAATACAGACATAGACACAATTTTTCAACTTCGCTATATCTAGTTTCTGCATCGTTCAAAACTCTACTAAGATAGTAAATGGGTCTTTCGACTCCATTTTCATCTTCTTGGGCTAACATGCTTCCCAAAGTTTTGTCGGATGCAGCTATGTACAATCTCATACTCCTGTTGCTACAAGGAGGCACCAAAATAGGTGGCTTTGTGAGGTACCCTTTGATTTTGTCGAAGGCTTCTTGTTGCTCCTGCCCCTATTCAAATCCCTCTTTGTTCAATCGAAGTAAGGGTGAAAAGGCTTGAGCTTTCCCACTTAGGTTAGATATGAATCTCCTTAGGAAATTTATCTTGCCTAACAGAGATTGCAGTTCCTTTTTGTTCGATGGCGCTTTCGCTTCCAGAATTGCCTTCGTCTTGTTCTGGTTGATTTCGATTCCTTTCTTATGGACAATGAAGCCCAAGAAATCTCCAGCTTTCACACAGAATGCACACTTCAAAGGGTTCATCTTTAGACCATGTTCTCTCATTCTTTCGAATGATTGTCGAAGGTGGTCTATGTGGTTCTTCCTGGAAACAGATTTTATAACAATGTCATCAATATATACTTGCATAAAAGTGTTAATAAAATCATGGAAGATAGAATTCATTGCTCGCTGGTATGTTGCCCCAGCGTTCTTTAGGCCAAAAGGCATCACTACCCATTCGTAAGTGCCTAAAGCCCCAGGGCATCGAAAAGCTGTTTTCGACACATCCTCTTCAGCAATGAATATTTGATTATATCCTGAGTAACCGTCGAGCATACTCAGGTACTCGTAGCCAGCGGCAGAATCGACTAGCATTTCCGCCACAGGCATAGGATATTCATCTTTAGGTGTAGCAGCATTCAAATCTCTGAAATCTATGCACACCCTCAATGTACCATTTTTCTTAATTACTGGCACAATGTTTGCAATCCATTCGACATACCTCGTAACGCGTATGAATTTGCACTTCAGCAGTCTTTCGACTTCCGTTTTGATCTTGGACAGTATTTCTGGAGCGAAGCGTCTTGGACTTTGCTTGATTGGCTTCTTCCCAGGTTTGATTGGCAACTGAAGTTCCACCAATCCTCTGTCGAGACCAGGCATCTCGTCGTAATCCCATGCAAAACAGTCTTTGAACTCTTTCAACAAATGGATTACTTCCAACCTGAGCTTTGGGTCAATTTTTGCGCTAATGTAAGTTGGCTTTTTCTCTAACCCTTCGCCCAAGTTGATTTCTTCTAAATGATCCTGCGCTAGCATCTTGATGTTACTCGCTAAGGGGTCCTTTTCGAATCCCAAAGGCTCATCGTCGTAGATGGCGTCGAGCCTCTGATCCTGCATCCCTTCTGGCATGATATCAGGAGGTTCTGGATCGAAGTCCTTTCCAGGACCTGCAGAAGATAACTGTTGATCATTGGCCTGTGTGGCCATATATTTTACTTCGGCTTCGAGAGCCGTTATCATCTTTGTTTCGGCTACGTAAGCCGAAATTCGCTGCAATGATTGTGACTCAGTCATTGTCACTGAATTCACTTCCCCAACCAGTTGGTTGGATATCAGTTAACCCACTAAAGTCAATGTGGGACAAGTCTTCTCTGTCCCATTGAAAACCATGCTCAGGGTGCAGGTATAGGGAACAAAAAGTATTTGGCGCTGGCGCCAAGTCGAAGTCAGGTGTTGGGCATGGCCCAATGTGAGCCAAGTTCTTGTCGAAGTCTGCCAACCCTAAGTGATTTACTTCGCCCAGGTAATAGCTTTGGTCCGCTTCTATGTTTTCGACCATCCCATCAGGACGCCACAGCAGCAACCTCTGGTGCATTGATGATGGTACAGCTCCAACACCATGAATCCATTCACGGCCCAACAAAAGATTATAGTTAGGTTTGGCCGATATGACCATAAACATAGTTGGTCGAAGGATAGATCCCACCTTGATGTCCAGTTGGATCACACCCATAGTGGTCCCTATGCCGCCTTCATAATTCGACAGGACCATGTTGTGAGGCTTGATGTTCTCATCACTTTTGCCTATTTTCCTTAGCATAAAGTGAGGGATGATGTTGATGGTTGCCCCACAATCCACCAAGATTTTATTTACTGTGGTTTCTTCGAGTTTAGCCCTTATAAATAAAGGCTTGAGGTGATTCTTCATCGCCTCTGTAGGTGGTTTGAAGAACCCATTCTGCTCTTCGGTAGCGCCATTATCCATGACGAAATAGCACACTGGCCTATGCTTGGCCATTTCTTGCTCCACTTCCCAATCGCTTGTTTCGACCTCCACCTGGCGGTTGAACTCCCTGGGCAGAACTGAGACTATGTTCACCATGATATCCAAGGTGTCATCAGACTCAGAACCACCTTCGTTATCAACTTCACCCTGGTTAGGCCAAACTAGCCTATTGGTTACTGGTTCTCTTTCCAAAGGTTTCCGCTGCTTTCTCTGAGGAACATTTGAACTGGTTTCTGCCTTTGGTTCATTGGCAGCTTCCCTCTCAGCTTTTCGTCGCCTCTGGTATCTCCTCCATTGAGATCGAGACATGGGATTTTTCCCTTTGTAGTTGCTTGATACCTGTGTTACTTTAGGGGTAGCAACCTGAGGCTCTTTCTTATGTGTTAAAGACGAACCTCTTGGCACTTCGAAGGAGTGCCATCTTTCCTCGCTTGGCCTCTTTCGACCAGATGTTTTGTACCATGTATCTACTGGTACATTAGTTGGAGGCCTGAAAGTCATTGGCCTCTTTTCTTGGTTTGAACCCCTTTGGGAGGCTCTTATGGGGTCATGTCGAATTTCAACACTTTCCCTTTTTCTATTTGCTGCTCTTACACCTTGAATATGTTCAGCAGCTTTTTTGTCGAAGATTGAACTGCATCGAGGATACAGTATCACTTCTGACTTCTTTTTCTGGCATCTTTGCAGGAAATCTGCCAGATTTTCATTTTCCCGAGGGAAAGCAGTTTTGTTGGCTTGTTCTTGCCTCATGGCCTCCTCTGATGCTTTTGGTTCAGAGACTTCGACCATGTTGACATTCATGGTATCTTTGGTGGTAAGAGTCAACTGCTTCATCTGAATCTCCAAATCCTCTGTCTGGCCTTGAACTGCAGCCAAGTGAGAACTGGGTTTTGTTCCAGATTTTTGGGCTCCAACTGTCTCCAGCCTTGGGCTTTCGACCGCCTTTTGGACCGCTTCAATTGTCTTTCTGGATAAATTCCCAGAAAAACTTCCAAAGATTGGCATGTTGACATGGTCCTTTGAGACTTCGAGCATTGTGATTCCTGGCCTCTTCGACTGGCTTCTGGATGCCTCGATCACGTTCACCTCTGAAGGTTCAGCATAATGGGCTTCAGCCTGCATCGGGTTAGAGTCCACAGTCATGGGGGTCTTGTCAGCAAACTTCAACCTCCCTTCTTCGATAGCGTCTTGCACAAGATTCCTGAAAAGAAAACATTGAGACGTTTTATGGCCCAGAAAATTATGATATTTACAAAAGCCTCTCTTCTTTCTTTTATCAAGAGGAGGCACTTTTACCCCTGGGGGTACTATCATTTGGCCATCTTTTACAAGTAAGTCAAAGATTTCATCACATTTTGTAATATCAAAACTATAAGTCTTTTTGGGGAACCTATCGTTGGTCCTTTCTGGACCAGTGGGATTTTTCCCACTTGAGGGGACTAACAGTTTGCAAGAGTATGGTGGCCCTTGTTTTAGTTCCGCTAAATCGACCTCGCCTTCTTCGACGGTTATAGTTTCGTCGAAGGGCTCTGGATCTTCGTCATCCATCTCGACATACGATATCCTCTCTCTTTTATCAGTTTTCGTTGCCTTGGCTTTTTCAGCTTTGAGGCGTTCTACCTGTCGAACTCTATCGGCCAATTGGGCCATGTCTCTCAGGTATTGAGTGTCTAACTTCTTCCTAATGGAATAATCTAAACCGCCTGATGAACCATCCAGATGATAGACCTAGATCTCTGAAGTCCAGACCGGGCACCTTCTGAATTTCCATAGCGTTCAAACGGTCTTCCAGTTGTTTGTACTTATCCTCAGCAGGAGGATACTGTTCTTCATCGTAGTCCGTCTCGTTGTCGGAGACCACAGGGATAGGAGCCCGCCTTTCTTGTGGACTATCTTTCCCTCCATATGAGGTGGTCAGATCAACTTCATTATGTAGCCTGTTCCCAAACCTAGGACCAGTGTTGAACAGGACTGTCCTCTTCTTCTTCTTCTTTTTCTCCTTCAGAATCAAGGTCTTCAGGTCCTGCTGACCCTTAGCTAGGCTCATGAACAGCTCTTGAAATTGGACATTCTGGGCCTGGAGGGCCTTGCTAGCTTGCTCAGTTGAAGGTTCAGTAGACATGATGATTGCTGAAATAAACAGCGAAGAAGATAAGAGACTTGTAAAAGGTACCTGTTTATGAAGTGCATGGGATGAAATGCGTATGATTTATGATTTCAAAGACAATCGGAATTCAAATTTGTAAAAAAGAAAGGAAACACACTTTATTAGATTTAAACTTCAAAATTTCAATTGTTCAACAAACTGCCCTTGAGGCTTTACAAGAATGGAAATACTGAAAAGTAAACAAAAACTGGAAAGGACATCATCAAAGGTCCATCAATGCTCCCATGGTCTCTTCTTATCAGTGCAGACATAGTCGTTCAGGATCCGCTCTTTCTCCAATTTCCTAGTCAGCTTCTGGATCTTTTGCTCTTGCTCGTTGAACTTCTCTCGGTAAGAATCCCGTTCATCCCGCAGTTGCATCCAAGATCTCTTCAGTGCCCCAATGTCAGTGGGCATGTAAGGATGGAGAATGGTTGGAAGAACCCCTTCTTCATTAGAAACTTCAAGAGTGACAGGCCGGGCGACTTCATATGGCATACCTAGCTTCTGGGCACGGATGCGGACCCATCTGAGATATGGCTCCATTGGCAGAGAAGTCTTTGGGCCCAACTCATGTGGATCTGATTGGTGAACTCTGTCCCAAGCCCTTATGAATCTACGACGTTGCTCGTCGCTATCCCCTTAAAAATCAAAGATGATTTGAGGCATTAGCATCTCGTGAGGTCCTTCTCTTCTGGCTCTTCCAAACTGATGGAGAGCTAAGCATGGGTTGTAAGAAATTCCTCCATGGGTTCCTAGCAGGGGAACATTGGGATACTCTCCACAGCGATCAATGATAGTCACCTCATCCATACCTTTGAGAGTCCAGATAATGTCATTATGAGAAAGAGACATCACCCTATAAGCCTAGCCCATTCCTTCTTTGTTTTCAGTACTGACTTGGAGAGGTGTGAAATAAACCACCTCGACAATAAAGGAGCACAACACATCAAGGTTCCCCGTTTTCAGGCAGTACGAGCATAGAGCTGATGAAGAATGTCACCCAAGAGAGTGGGTACAGGGTTCTGAGAGATAAAGATCTTTATGGCATTCACATCAACAAAAGTGTCAGGATTCGGAAACAGTACCAAGCCATAAATCAAAAGAGCCAGAATATCCTCGAATGCCTTAAAGTCTAGGCTATCCCAGAAGTAGTTAGCCTTTCCAACCAAGAACTTAGTCAGAAATCCTTTAGCTCCACTTCTAGTCTCCCAATTAGCCATTACCTCTTCTTTAGTCAAATGGAGGGCTGCAGCAATTTCTTCAGGCCTAAAAGTCTTCTCCCAACCAGTAAACGGAGTCTGCTCCAGAACAGAGATACCGAGCAGCTCAGAGAACTTTTCTAGGGTAGGAACCGGCTGGAAATCCTGGAAAGTAAAACAATGGTAGAGCGGATCATAAAACTGGACCAGGACACTCATCATCTGCTCGTCCAACTTGGAGGTGACCAAGCTGAGAAGAGAACCATGCCTCTTGATGAAGGAAGTAGTGTCAGGCATCTTGGCAACCAACTCTTTAAGCAAGGTAGGTACTTGGACAAAGTTGATCCGGATAGTATTCGTACGCATAGGCATCATGATGACCTACAAAACAGAGCAAAGATGAAACCCTCCTGTCTTTTAAATAGGTTAGTCCAATGCAAGATGTATGCAATGTTATGATGTCATGATGTCATGATAGTAAGCACACAACAAGTATCCACAAATAGCAAACATGGTAAAGGCACACAAGTTACACTGAGAGCCCTTAGATTTCAGGCTGGCATGGAGCTTAGGTACTACCCTCTTTCAGTTCAGTTGGTTTAAACCTGTCCTAAAAATAGTAATCGGGTTCTAAAGGATCTCAATATCACTGACTACCCTCAATTGGTCATAATTCCAATTTAGCAACCTTTTCTTGCGGCTAGAATCATCGCGAGAGTTTAGTCTCAATGAGTGTAGCATACTGCTACTGTTATATGGCCAAGTTGGTCAATTTAAGGTTCTAAGGTCAGTTGGTGCTTAATGACCCCTTAGAAGACCCATATTCTCCTCGTTCCAACACAAGGGATATCGGTACAGACTAAAGTGCCACACCAATGTAGCTACTGCTTCATCCGTATCGGTCTACGCCGTATAGATCCCTCACAGTTTATTGCTACTTACCTAAAGGGTATCCCCAGATCCGGGTTAGGATCTATAGAACTCCGATACAAGCCCACAAAATTAAAGCATACAACATACAATTGAAAACACAATGATCTAATCCTAAGGTACACCTCACTTTAAATTATTCCCCAGCAGAGTCGTCAGTTCTGTGATCGGTGGGAATGAGAACTGACTGTTTTGGAATGCTGGTTCGCGTTTTGCGTTTGTGTTTGCAAAATGTCGCGGTAAGCAAGAGTCGCCACCGTCTTTTATTTTATCCAACAAGGAAAGGACAAAAGCACAGAAAAAATCCTTTTTGAGATATTTCTCGGGTTCGGGAGGTAGATTATAGAAAGGGAAGGTGTTAGCACCCTTTCTATCTGTGGTTATCCACTGGCTCTTAGGTACTTGCTCATTGTGTTTTCAAAAGTTTGCTTTTCTTTGTGTTTGTGGGTTTGAAAAGAGTTTTTGTTTTGAAGAGAGTGTAAGTGCAAAAAGTTTTGTTTTGTTTTAAAAGGAGCAAGTACTTAAGAACCATCTACCTACTCGAAAAAGGATTTAAACTGTTCTAATGTCCTTTAGACAATGCTATCCCACTATTGAGGAGTAGGTAGCATCGTCGTTGGAGTTTTCGGGTCAATTCGATTAAGGGACGTGTGGTCACCAAAGCAATGTTAGGACGCCTTAGCGGTAACCCTAATATCCTAGATCATTTTTCCGAGGCAACCGTTTCGAGGCCACTATGATCTTTGGACAAGAGGGCGACCTCTAAAACTTCCTATACTCAATGACCACATTCGAGGCAACCAAGTGAGGTGTACCCTAAGAGTGGCATGTGCAAGTGTGTTATTTCGATTAATTTTATCTGTACATGTTATGGGTGAGCTATGTTGATTTTAGATTCATACATTGGATCTTGTCATGCATTCCCTATTATCAAACATCTAACAGTTAATATTGTGCGGAAATTAAATTACGGGAAATTAAATCTAAGCTATTACAAGGCGTCGGGTATTTACATCGCCAAAAATAAACCCTTTAATTTAAATTGCGGAAAGTAAATAAAGCGATAAATAAATAAAGTCCTAATTAAAAGCTATTACATACCGGAAGCAATTACAATATTGGAAATAAATAGATCGCGTGCGAAAAATTAAGACGGCGCATTTTTTAGGGTTGTGACCCTTTTTTATTAAAGAAAGCATGTTTTTTTTTTGTTATTTTGAATTAAATGGAAATTAAATCTAAATTAATTAATTAATTAAATGAAAAAAATATTTTGGATTTTTTATATTTAAGGAAATAAAAATAAGAGTGATTAAAATTATTAAAAAAAACCTAATTCTATATTAATTTTAATTTATTGCAAAAATATTAAAATAGTACCTAATTAAAAAACTAAATTAATTGGTTAATAATTATTTACAAAAATAGAGTGATGAAATTAAATTTAATAAATAAAAATAATATTTTTTATGTTTCTGATTTTATGAGAAAAAATTAATTATTTGGTTAGTAATTAATTAAGAATAATAAAAATAAAACAATTAACTAAAAAGAAATATAAAAGAGAAAAAGAAATAAACCCAGGGGGTGTTAGGCCCAAATTGGTGGTGGAATCAGCATTTCAGAGGCCCAATACGTCCAAGCTTACCTTGACTTTTCCCATCCAGTGTGCGCTTGTTGACTTGGAATATGATGAGCTTGCAATCTGGACCCTTGGATTTGGCCTAGAGGCCATCTGGCGCCTGGATCCATGAGGCATATGATGTTCTACACTTTGGGCATTACATGAGAATATCTGAAGAAAATTAAACAAATGTTTTGGGGGACCTGGGATTCGAACCCAGGTCCCAAGGGACAATTCACTAGCGCCTCCACCAACTGATATGTGTGTTCTTTTGGTTAATAGAATAAGCAAGGAGTATTATATGTATAGCAAATAAATATGCCTGAATAAAAAATAAAACAAGCGTGAATTTTCAAAACTGGCCAATCAGGAGAGGACACCTAGTCGTCTTCTCCAATGGTCCTGATATATTTTCCTGCGGATTTGAATCCGTAACAAAATTCGTGGCATCATCCTATAATGGATTCTAGGTCACAAAAATGCAAACTAAAACTATCATCTTGCCCGCCTCGTTCTCCTGAATCCATCCATGGCCATGGCTTGTTTCAATTTTCCCTGAAATCAAAACACCTAAAAACAAGAAACCGAAACCCTAGTTTCGGGTAGGGCCTTACAGGCTACGAAAATCAAATTGAATAATGCAGAAATGTTGGAATTTAAACGTTAAGCATGATGGTACAAGAAAATTGGCAAAAAGATGCAAGAAAAATGATTCAAGATTCCATGTACAGGGCCATGTTCGTGATGACTTACAGGGCGTTTCAGGCAATGAGAGGACTTGGTTCTGATTGCTATAGCTTCAGGGGTTTGCAAGCAAGAACACCATGTTGAGATTTTGGGTTGAATTGACCTCCAAACAAGAATTCGATCTCCCACTTTTTCACACTTTTTTCAGTTTTTGTTTGGCCGTTTCTTGCAGTTTCAGGTCGTGTTCTTGATGTGTACAGCTTGTGTATGTATATTGGAAGCAATTAGGTTAAAAACTTGGGCTTGAATCCATGGGAATTGAAGAATTGAGATATGATTTGATGTTCCATTAACAAGTTTCCAAAATTGTACCAAATCTGATTTTTTGGGCACAACAATGCTTGATACGAATTTCATTATGTGAATCATGATAATTGAAAGCTGTAATGATCACAAAGATATCATTCCATCAATTTTTGGATTTTATTTGAATTAATATTGATTTAAAATGAATTAATTCAATAAAAATTAAATAAAATAGAAAAATAAATGAATGGCCATGAAATTGAAGATGGGACACGTGTGTGGTGTGACAAGACCACATCAAGTGGAAAAAAGTGGGCCCTTTTGTCAAAAATTGGAGTTTTGAGGATAGTTGACTTTTGGCAATTTTAAAAAAATTCCCAACTTCAACAATGCATAACTTCTTCAATTTTGAACTTTTGGAGGTGTTCTTGGACTTTTTAGAAACCTTGAGATGTCCTCTAACCAACCCGTTTGGTATCATATCATTATGATATTCCATGCACAAGTTATAAGATTTGGAAAAAAAAGTGTTTTTGTTGACTTTCAAAAATGACCTATAATGTCCATATTTGTAACGTTTTGTGAGTGCATTTCTTGATCTTGGGGTGTGAATATGGATTGTAGGAAATTTCATCCTATTCAAAATGAGCTTTGGATGGGTCATTTCTCATAAAGTATGAGAAAGTTATGCTTGGTCAAAGTTGAGTTGTCTTTTCCTGCAAAACCCTAATTTAGCAACTTTTGAATCTTGATGAATCTTGAGCAATCCTTGATGAATCATGATCAACCCTTGATAAAATGATGAATTATCCTTCAAAATGAGAATGTTGACAAAAAATATTGAGGTTTGACTATTTGTAGGTCACAATTGACTTTTGCCCTAACACAATCGATTTTTGGGCCTTTTGAGCAATTGACTGACCAAACTTTCTCTGCAAGGCTTGAAATTTGACATGGATGAAATTGAGATCATATTAGGACATTGGTGAGCACTTGAGACCATTTGGATATGAGGACCTTGATGCAACACAAAACCCTAATTTTGAATTGACTGCCTTAGGAGGTGATTTGACTGTCCAACTCTTGAGCCATCTTGAACAAATTGGAGATAATTCTTGAGATGTCTTGAGAAATATGGGAGGGAAAATTTTGGGGTACAACAAGACATAATCTTATAATGAGCATTACTGTCCTCCTCAAAGATCCTACAACTATCAATCAAATCCGAAAAGACACGGATTTTCTTATAACCAACAACTTTCTTAATCTCAGGACGCAAACCATTTTCAAACTTGATGCATTTAGAGAAATCGCCATTCGGCCCATCATAATGCGGATAGAACTTGGCCAACATAGTGAACCTTGCAGCATAATCAGTGATAGACATGCTTCCTTGCTTTAATTCAAGGAACTTTATCTCCTTCTTTCCCCGAACATCTTCCGGGTAATACTTCCTCATGAATTCCCTTCAGAAAACTTCCCATGTCACTTCGTCACCAGCAAACTCAAGCCTCTGACGGGTTTCAACCCACCAGTCATCCGCTTCAGCACTTAGTTTATGAGTACCATAATGGATCCTTTGCACAGGAGTGCAATCCATCACACGGAAGATTCTTTCAATCTCCTTCAGCCACGCCAAAGCACCTTCGGGATCATACTTTCCTTGGAAAGTAGGAGGATTCTCTCTTTTGAAGGTTGCCAAACTAAGAGACCCAACGTTCTCGTCAGCATTCAGCGGGTTTTGGAAAGCCTGAGCCATTGCCTGTATAGCAGCAGCAAGAGCCTCATCATTCCTACCAGTGTTCCTTCCAGCCATAACAACTTCTGCTCAAAACAAAATAAGGATTAGAATCAACAAATAACAATACTTGATTGATAGACGACAACAAACTCAACAACTTGGCCGGACATACCGACCTGCTCTGATACCACTAATGTAACACCCCAATTCTACCCCTCGTAATTAATAATAAAATCAGAGTTTCAAAATTTCATCCAAACATAAATTGAGGTATCACATATTCGTGTTTCCATCACTTTGCATTATAATGCACATCACAAAAATCAAAAGTCAGATATACCGATTCATATCACAAATCATCATATAAACATATGAATATTCATAGCACAGCGGATGTGTTCACAAAATGTACATATCATCATGTTATCATCAATACATAAAGTCATAAGATAGTATACATAAACTATCCTATCAAAATAATAACGTCGCTCAAATCCCGAGTGTTACTACTATCAGAGCAGAACAACTCAAAATAAAGAGACTCGAGCTAATCCTCATCATCCTCGCGGATCACCTTCACGTTACCAATATAAAGGCAACGGCGAAACAAGTAAAGGGTGAGATACTCCAAAACATATAATTAAAGGCATGATAAAATATATAAATTGTTTTGGAATCATAAATGATATAGGTTAATAAGAATATGTCAACAAATATCAAATCTCACATACTTTAAAATCATCATTTAGTGTATGAGATCAACACTTTAATATCATCACATAATCACCATAATCATGTCAAAACAAGACATAAACTCCATTGCCATAAACTCATATCGTCGTTTTACCGTCATGTTATATCCATCGCATAATTTTCATGAAATTATCACATCATAATCACTTTATGTTCAACACAAAAATCATCACAAAACAAGGTATCATATAACATCGCAATTCATTATAAGCCATCAAATAAAACTCAACGCCAAAATACTCAAAAATAAACATAACCGACTCCATGAGACACGACTATGTTATCCATGTGGTACCCGTCGCTTTGTCCATAATTAGGGACATTCGGCATAAAAGCCCATCATCTCTTTGGCATAAAAGCCCTCGTCGCTTGGCATAAAAGCCCTCATCGCCAATGCAATGTATGTGACTCGACAACACGACATCACAAACACGACACAACAAAACATCATCATCGCATATCAAAATTGGTATAAAACCCACGCCGCCATATTCATCCACATCGAGATAAACATATCATCGCATCGCATATCATCAAGTATTCATTATAAATAAACTTTCGCAAACATCATATTTAATCACACCACATCATTATCATTCACTAAATTCAAACACGGAAAAATAGTCAAACATTAATAATCGTCGCAAAAGTCATTCACAATAATCAGCATCAATTATAAACATTAGCGTTGCAATCGGATTATCCATACGCGACTTAAACCGACTAAAACGCAACCCGATTCAACTTAACCGTAAATTGACTTATTTCGGGTCGCTCCGTTAGAAACTCATAATCTCGATAAACTAACCTCACCACGATGTTCTACACGTCTAAATTGGCTAGCACGTCAATTTTCGTTAAATTCGGAGCAACTTGCTCCGTCGCCGAAATTGCCAAAATCGGGAAATCGGACATAATCGGGTTCTAAATTAAATCGACTAACTTATGTCATATTTGTATTTAGTTAATATAAATATTTAATATATTAAATTAGGAAAAGAAAAACAAAACATAAATTAATTAATTAATTAAATAATTAATTAATTAATTATTCTAAACTTATTTCAATTTCTACTGCAAGTTTACGTTTGTTTTTCTAAACTTCATTTCAATTACTAAACACTGTTATTACGTTTTGTTTTCTCGAAGCTTCATATAATCATTATACTACTATGCTTAGAAAATGTGATATACTGCTATGCTTAGAAATGTGATATACTGCTATGCTTAGAAAATGTGATATACTGCTAGCTTAGAAATGTGATATACTGCTATGCTTAGAAATGTGATATACTGCTATGCTTAGAAAATATGATATACTGCTAGCTTAGAAATGTGATATACTGCTATGCTTAGTTTCTAATCTCCATTTAATTGAATATACTGCTATTCTTATTTATTTTCTAAACTTCAATTCTATTTGCATACTGCTATTTTGCTTTAGGAACGTCTTATGCTGCTAGTTTTATCATAAACTTCATTTAAATAATGCTACTACTCAGTCTTAGCTTCTAAACTTAATACAATGAATATACTGCAAGTTAGTTTCTTGTTTCATTCCAATTTCAATTAACCTAATACTAATTCAACAACAACAAGAATACCTAATTAACTCTTCTAATTTCTATCTCAACAAAACTCAAGAACCCTAACATCAATTTTTCCCCAAATCCAAAATATACCAAATCAAACCCTAACTATAAGCATTGGAAAATCAAACCCCTTATCATAGATGTTTGAATGATTTTTGATGTTTCAACCAACCTAAAACCCAAGCTTGCTCTTGTATTCTTGTTTCCCCTTCTCTTCTAAGATCTCTTTCTCTTGCTTTCGTTCTCTCTATGTGTTTTAATGTTATGACATAAAACAAGGTGTTTGGTTGGTTTTGATTCAAGACAAAAGCTAGGAAAAGTTACTAAAGAGCCCCTCATCAAATATACTACTTCATAACACCAAATTATATCAAATGATATTATTAACCCGAATAATTAAAATAACTCCAAATAATTAAATATCGGTCTGAATAATATTTTACCGAACCGAACGGAATAAAAACCGGACCAAACAAAATAATTACTGGTCCCTAAAATAAATACTGGACTGAATAAAATAATTACCAGTCCGAATAAAACGTCTCCGAATATATTAACAGATATATCGGTTAATTTAAATATTCTCGTCGCAAAAATAAACGTCAAACGGTAACTCGAAAATATTAATATAATATAATATTAAATAAAACGGGGCGTTCGACTCTCCCCCACTTAAAAAAGTTTCTTCCTCAAAATTACCTGACTCGAAAAGCTCGGGATAGGAATTACGCATCTTGCTTTCTAACTCCCACGTCGCACTTTCACCAGCTGCTCCTATCCAAACAACTTTAACCAAGGAGATCTCTTTGCCACGAAGAGACTTCATCTCACGATCTTCGATACTTAATGGCATCGTCTCCACCGTAAGATTGTCTCGCACTTGAATATCATCCATCTCAATCACATGTGAAGGATCCGTAACATACTTCCGAAGTTGCGACACATGGAACACATCATGCAAGTTCGAAATATTTGGCGGTAACGCCACTCTATAAGCCAATTTTCCCACTTTATTAGTAATTTGGTAAGGACCAATAAAGCAAGGAGTTAGCTCCTTCGACTTCAATGCTCGCCCAACGCTAGTTGTAGGAGTAACTCGCAAAAATACATGATCACCATCTTGAAATTCCAAGTCTTTTCTCCTTTTATCATGATAACTCTTTTGTCGACTTTGAGAAATTATCATCTTTTCTCTAATCATCTTCACCGTCTCAGTAGTCTCTCTAACGAATTCTGGTCCAATCACCACACTTTCACCCGACTCATGCCAACACAAAGGAATTCTACACCTCCGACCATACAAAGCCTCGAATGGTGCCATTCCAATACTAGCATGAAAATTGTTGTTATAAGTAAACTCAATCAAAGGAAGATATGTACCCCATGAACCACCATGTTCAAGAATACAAGCACGTAACAAGTCTTCCAACGATTGAATCGTCCTTTCCGTCTGACCATCAGTTTGAGGATGATAAGCCGAACTCAACCTCAACTTTGAACCCAAAGCCTCTTGAAAGCTCTTCCAAAATTCATAAGTAAACCTCGGATCTCTATCCGAAACAATACACAAAGGAATACCATGTAATCTCACAATCACATGCGTATAAATTTCCGCCAACTTCGATACGGGATAAGTGATGTTAATAGGAATAAAGTGAGTCGACTTCATAAGCCTATCAACAATCACCCAAAATGGCATTGTGTCCTCTTGGTGTATTTGGTAACCCTGTTACGAAATACATAGAAATGCTATCCCATTTCCATTCTGGAATCTCTAACGGTTGCATCAACCCTGCAGGTTTCTGATGCTCCACTTTAGACTTATGACAAGTCAAACAAGCATAAACAAACTGAGCCACCTCTCTCTTCATGCCCGACCACCAAAATAGTTTCTTTAAATCTTGATACATTTTGTTCGCTCCGGGATGAATACTCAAATTGCTTCTATGACTTTCTTCCAAGATCATTCTCTTCAAATCCACATCATCGGGAATACAAATCCTATCTCGGAACCTCAATACACCCTGAGCATCTAACTTGAAATCTTCATTTTCAGTTTGTCCAATACCAACCAAAAATTCAACAAGTTTCACATCAAGCTTCTGAGCTTCTCTAACACTATCAAGGAAATCATTATTGATCTTTAACATTCCCAAGATAACACTCTTTGGCGTCACTTCTACTACAAGACTCATATCTCTAAATTGCTTAATCAATTCCAACTCTTTCACCATCAAAAGTGACATATGCAAAGTGTTGTACCCAAAAATTTGCCCTCCCATATTTCTCAAAACATTGCAAGAAAAATCTCCAAGTTGCCCAAGGTTGCTCAAGAGTTGGTCAGACAAGCCCTCTCCTAAGGCAGTCTACCCCAAATTAGGGTTTTGTGTTGCATCAAGATATTTGAGTCCAAATGACCCCAAGTGCTCACCAATGTCCTAATAGGTCCTCAATATCATCCATATCAAATTTCAATCCTTGCAGAGGAAGTTTGCTCAGTCAATTGCCCAAAGGTCCAAAAATCGACTGTGCTAGGGCAAAAGTCAACTGTGACCTACAAACAGTCAAACTTCAAGATTTTTTGTCAACCTTCTTATTTTGAAGGATATTTCATCATTTGATCAAGGGTTGATCATGATTCATCAAGGATTTCTCAAAATTCATCAAGATTCAAAAGTTGCTAAATTAGGGTTTTGTAGGAAAAGTCAACTCAACTTTGACCAAGCATAACTTTCTCATACTTTATTAGAAATGACCCATCCAAAGCTCATTTTGAATAGGATGAAATTACCTAAAATCCATCTTCAAACTCCAATTTCAAAAGATGCACTCACAAGAAGTTATGAATTTGGACATTATAGGTCATTTTGAAAAGTCAACAAAAACACCTTTTTTGCCAAAGCTTATAACTTGAGAATGGAATATCAAAATGATATGAGACCAAACGTTTTGGTTAGAGGACATCTCAAGCTTTCTAAAAAATCCAAGAACACCTCCAAAAGTTCAAATTTGAACAAGTTATGCATTGTTGAAGTTGGACTTTTTTGCAAAATTGCCAAAAGTCAACTATCCCCAAAACTTCAAATTTTGCCAAATGGGCCCATTCATTTCCACTTGATATGAGTTTGCATTATTTCCCACTTGCCCTAGCTTCAGCCATGTGTCCATATCTCATTTTTATTATTTAATTTGATTTTTATTTGAATTTATTTATTTTAAATCAAATAAAATCACATAAAATCCAAGGCATTGATAACTCGTGATTTTTGGTTGTTTTAGGCTTTGATCACACCTAGCATTGCAATAAAATTCGTGTCAAAGACATCATGCACAAGAAGATATGATTTGGATCAAATTTGGCAAGCTTGTAAAAGCAAATCAAATCAAAGATTAAGCTTTAATGGAGAGAGATTTGGACATCAAATTGAGACCTAATCCAATGTACAATACATAAGCAAGCCAAGGACACGAAAATAAGGGTTGGAGAGCATTGGTAGAGGCATAACAACTTTGCAAAAAATCACAAAAAAGTTGGAGATCAAAATCAACCCTAAATGCGTTTTCAAAGCTGGATATTGGTCCCAATCGATTCCTGGCAACACACACAAGCTAACTGGATCCAAACCAAGCATTCTCAGGCCCTTACACACACTATAAGTCTCACGCAAGTCACCCTTGTTCTTGAATCCGATTTGAGTTATTCTGGCATCATTTGAGTAAACTAATAGCATATTCGTGATCACAAGAACATTTGCAAACCTTTGGCATCATTTAATTTCATTTATCTGATCTGTATTGCAATCCACCATAGTTAGGGTTTGCTTGGAGTTTTTGGGAGTTTTTGTTTTAGGTACAATTGCCCTCCATGAAGGACATGGTTGTGATCAGGAGTTTTTCACGAATCCAACCATGGTCCTAGAATCCATTTTTGTGGCATGTGCAAGATTTTGGAGATGAACAAAGTTGTAGTGATGGAGCTTGGTCCGTTGGTATAGGTCTTTTGCATTTTAGCCACGGTTGGGAGGTCAGGGATGATGCGTGGCATCAATCCATTGGGCCATTCAAATCTTGGCGCTTTTTTTTTATTTTCTGACCACTTGATTTTGTTTTACTATATTATATTTCTATTCCTATTATTATAACAAATAAAACAGCGTGGCTTAGTGGTAACCTTGGCAATAGATATCCCTTCAGGACCTGGGTTCGAATCCCAGGTCCCCCTCTTTCTCAATATTATTATTTTTCAGGTTATCACATGCGCGCAGGGGCCAAATCCATACCATGCTCCCTCACCAATCCAAGAGCCAGATGGCCAATGGCCAGATCTGATGGTCAATGATTAGAGGTCCACCAAGGTGCCAGTCAACGCGTGTGTACCAGACCCAAAAAGTCAGATGGACCAGCTGCTAATGGGCCAAGGAGTTTGCTACTAACACCACCCAAATCAGGCCCAAATCCTCTTCCTTCACACTTTATTTATTTTATTTTATGGTTTTATTTAATTTCAATTAATTACTAACCAATCATAATTTTTCTTTTTTATTAAAAAACTCATCAAAAATATTTTTCATCCAATAAAATTTCAGAATTCTTTTTTAAATAAATACTAATTAATTAATTTAGGTTTTTTTTAATTCTAGAATAATTTTAACCTATTTTGTAAATATCTAAATTAATTAGAATTAATTAGGTTTTATTTCATTTAATTATTTTTAGTTTCTTTCTTAAATTAATAAAAACTCCAAAAATATGTTATTTTTCATTTAATTTATTTTATAATTAATTTAGTAATTAATTTATGACTTAATTTCTTTCCTTAAATAAAAACAACAAAACACAAAAAATATGGTTCTTTCAAAAGGGTCAAAACCCTAATTCGCATTCGATTCAATTTCCCGCGCGCTTTATTAATTTTTATCCAATTATGTATCTACTTACGAATTGTAATAGTTAAATAGGACATTTAATTATTTTTACCGCTTTATTTTATTTTTCAAGGGTTGCTTTTGGCGATGTAAATACCCGACGCCTTGTAATTTAATTTCCGCACTTTAATTTCTGCTAATTATAATTGCTAGATGTTTGATAATAGGGCTTGCATGACAAGAATGAATGCTTAATCTTAAAATCAAAGTAGATCACCCTTAACATGTGCAAAGATAAAAAATAAACTGAAAACGGCACACTCGCACATGCGCACTCTTAGGGTACACCCCACTTGGTTGCCTTTGTACACGGTCATTGAGTATAGGTCGTTTTAGAAGTCATCCTCTTGTATAAAAGATCATAGTCGCCTCGAAATGTTTGCCTCGGATATTGTTGCCTCAAACAAATGATCTAAGACATTAGGGTTACCACTAAGGCATCCTAACATTGCTTTAGTGACAGTATGTCCCGCATTCGAATTGACCCTCAAACTCCAACGACGGTGCTTCCTACTCATCAATAGTGGGATAGCATTGTGTTGTACCCCAAAGTTTTCCCTCTTCTTTTTATCAACATTTCTCATCACAAGACTCTTGGAACTGAAGATCAAGCTAGGGTTTGCTCTGCTCAAGACACTTCCTTGCACTGTTGACCTAAATTAGGGTTTGAGTTTGCACATGGATATTTTGATCCACAATGCCCAAAGTGACTTTCATACTTCATGTTGGACTCACAAGTTTATCCATACCAAGTCTCAAGCCTTGATTCAAATTTTTGCCCAGTCAATTGGACAGTTGACCTAGAAATCAACTGTATTGAGGGAAAGTCAATTGTGGCCAATTGACAGTCAAACCTCATTAATTTTTACCCACATCAACATTATGAACTCATGTGAATCATTTGATCAAGTTTGGATCACAATTCCACAAGAAATTTGATCAAATCACCAAAAGGGCAAAATGGTCATTTTTAGGGTTTTGATTGTGCAAAGGAAATTTTTGACTGTTTGACCTAGCCAATGGCAAATCAAGCTCAATCATGGACTCAAGGACTCAATGAAATCATCTTGACCCACTCAACAAGTTCAAAAGATCTCAAATGCATAGGATTGACAGATGAATTTTTCAGTCAATTGATCAAAATTTAACTGTATACTGAAAAGTCAAACTTTGACTTTTTGGTCAAAATCAAGTGCCAAGGGTCATTTTTCATCAAGACATGCCAAATTATGAAACTTGTTCATCAAGAAACCCAAAAATGAAAATTAGGGTTTAAAATGGAAAAATTTCATAACTTAGAAATTTTCTAAGTTATGAAATTTTCTTATTTTTTCCTAACTTTGTCCCACTTTTTCACCAAGATGCAAATGGATTCAAACAAAACTTGAAACATTAAAGTTATATTCCATCACAAATTCTACAACTTTGGTTCACAAAGTTTTCTCAAAAGAAGCTTGTATCTCAAGTTATGAGTTTTGGAACAAGGGTACCTAAAATTTTTAACTTAGAGAAAATTTGCCCTAATCTAGGCAGGATTTGGACCCATCTTCTTGGCCACTTTTCACATAGTTCCACTTGTAATTTCAAGTTGCATTGCAAATATGGATTATAGTACATGTTCCAAGCTTTTCAAATTATCCAAGAACTCCTCAAACAGCCTTGTGGTTAGAGAGAATCGAATGCTTGAAGTTGGCAAAAACTCACCTTTGTCCATGGCCAATACATGTTCATCACAACTTGCAATTCTGATCTAGCTAGCTTGGTTTGACATTAAAGGCCTCAAAACCAATTTGCACTCCATAATTTAATTCCAATCCATCAGTCTAAGCCTTTGTTTTGTTCATTTGGTCATTATACACAAGATTAAGCCTTAAGTAGAAAACGACAAATTTCCATTTTTGCTTAAGTATGCTTTATGTCAAACCAACAATCCTTGAGCATTGGTCCAAGATCTCTTGCAGCAAAACAAATCCACAAATCAGAGGGGCCAAGAGCAATGTATGCAAGCATCTTTGACAGCCTATACAAGCCTGTAACTTCACTTCCACATTTTAAAACTTCAAGTAGAGAAAACTTGCAAAACACAAGCAATCTTTCATATCTGTTAAGAGATGCTTAGACAAACATTGTAGACAAGTTCCATACCTCCCAACAAGCCTAAAACACGACCCTTTCATCACTCAAACCTCCTCATACTCAGAACCACTATTTTTCTGCAAAACAGGGCAGGTTCTGCATTTTGCAAGCCACAACAAAATTCTATCGTGCGTTTTGTCCAAAGACAGTTCCAACACCTTCCAATCAACTCACCTGAACTATCCCAGGCCCCCATTGCAAGCTGTAACACCTCTAACACACTTTTCCATTTTCATTTCAAAGCTCTGCAGGTTGAGTTCTACAGCACGATTCAAGTTGTTTCAAAGCAAGCCAAGCATTGGAGAAGCTTCCTTGGACCTCAGGCAAGCTCAACAGAAGCTCAAACATCATTAAAGGTTGCTACATTGTCCAGCTCGAAGTCAACTGAAACAGGTATTTCATGGACTTCTATCTCCCTATTTAGGAATGGTTAGGCTTAGGTTTGTGAATGAAATATGTTGTACTCATAGCCCTGAAGCCATACATATGCTTAGTATTCATTTATATTAATCGTGCTGAGAGAATTTCACTCATGAACTTTCTGAAAAAACTAGGTTAAAAATTAGGGCCATAGAAATTCTCTCTGGTCTTTGAGAGTTAATCCAAGTTTTTTATATGGTTGAATTCGTTGTTTGATGTTCTACAAGTTTCATGTTGTGAGTTTTATCAAAAGATCAAAGAATCAGGAGATAGCATTAGAAGTACAAAACGCGTGTTTTGTTTGAAACTGAGGAAGAAGATGAAGTTGCTTGGGCTGGGCCTGAGTTGCTTCTGCTTTTCACACATGCATATTCAGTTTGCACCCCCCTGACCCATTTGCTTGCATATTTGTCATTTTTTGCATTTTATTTCATTTTTTATTTTGATATTTTATCTTCTAACATAAGAAATACCTAAAAATTATTTTCATAAATTTTTATATTTATTTGGAATTTATTCTAATTATTACTAGTATAAAATATTCAAATGCTTTATATTCTTTTTATTAAAACCTAAAATAACCTAAAAAGTATGTTTATTTTCATTTTTATTTTTATACACATTCGAAAATATTTTCTTGAAACATATACATTTTTGTAAATAATTTATTTTAATTTTTTACACACTTAATATATTTAATATATATACATATACTTATATATTTTATCTTATTAAATAATTAGGTCAAAAATACAAAAAAATATTACATTTTCATTTTTATTATTATTTTGGACCAAAAATATCATTTTTATAATATACTTTTATTTTTTTCGTATAAATTAGTATATTATTGCACATAATTAATAAATAATATTATTTATTAAGATTTAGGGTTTCTTGCCCTAAATAGAAAAATAATTAAAATTGATCTTTTTTTTTTATATATATTTCACATGGAAAAAAATACTTTTTACATACTAAAAACATTTTGGCATAATACATTTTATTTATTGTATTTATTTCAATTATTGTACATTTGAATATTGTATCTTGTACATTCAATTTGGTTGTAATAGTAATCTAGGGTTTAATTTCTTGTCAAATATCCCCAATTCAAATTTGTACCCCCCTCCCTATATCATGTTGTAATAGTGTAGCATTTAAGTTCTCGCACATTTAAAAGCTTTCAATTATGCCATGTTTAGACCTAGGGTTTGTATGCAATTAAAACCAACAATTAGTTTGACCTAATCCAAGATAAATATGCATGAAAAACAAACACAATGCACACTTGCACCCCTAGGGTTACAATCCACTTGTTGCCTTCAAAAATGGGCCATGGTTGCATGTTGAGTACTTTGGCAAAACAAAAACAATCAAAAAGATCATAGTCCCTCGATGACGCTATCTGAGTTGCCTAAACAAAATGATCAAGTCCCTCAAAGAAAATTGCGAAATACACTTGACACTATTGCTATCATGGTCTATACGATGACCCGCGCCTGTCCCGTTAACATCCTAACACAAGGTTGTTCACCAAATACAATGGTGAAACAACATTGTTAAAAGGGTTAAAAAAACATAAGAAAGATCTTTGAGTAAATTAGGGTAGACAAACTCTTAGTTACTTGATCAAGCTTGCAAAAACATCCTTGCTATTTTTTTAAAACACACTTCACAACACAATTTCAAAATCCTACTTTCAAACATTGAAAACTTTTCAAAAGACAAAAACACCTTTGTATACATTCAAACAAGAATCATTACAAAGGTTTCCACAACGATGGCCTCTTCTCAAAATATCTTTCAAAATCACACACAAAGCACCATTTCAAACCATTGAAGAGCACCATTTCAAACAATTGAAAAATAAAGCAAGTGATCTAAGCAAGTAACTAAGAGCCCATGGATAACCATGGATAGAAAGGGTTCTAATACCTTCCCTTTCTATAATCTACTCCCCGAACCCAAGAAAACATCTCAAAGGTCTTTCCTGTTCTTTTTGACCTTTCCTTAGGATAAAATAAAAAGTCAGTGGCGACTCTTGCTAAACCGAAACATTTGCGAACACAAACGCAAAACCTCAAGTCAGTTCTCCCACCGTATCACACATTGTCTAAAGGAAATTAGCATAGAAATTCCTTTTTCGAGTAGTTAGATGGTTCTTAGATACTTGCTCTTTCAAAACAAAAACTTTTCACACTTACACTCCTTTCCAAACAAAGTTTTCAAAACACTTCATTACACTCTTGAGGACAGAAGCAAGAGTTAAATTGAAGTTTCAAACAAAAACTTTTTCAAACCCACAAGCACAAAGAAAACAATTTTGAAAACAATTGAGCAAGTACCTAAGAGCCCGTGGATAACCACGGATAGAAAGGGTGCTAATACCTTCCCTTTCTATAATCTACCCCCCGTACTCAGAGATAATCTCGAAAAAGGAATTTTTCTGTGCTTTTTTCCTTTCCTTGTTGGATAAAATAAAAGTCGGTGGCGACTCTTGCTTACCGTGAAATTTGCGAAAAAAACACAAAACGCAAACCAGCATTCCAAAAAACAATCAGTTCTTCCACCGTATCATAGAACTGGCGACTCTGCTGGGGATAAAAATAAGTGGGGTGTACCTTATGAATAGTTCATCATAATGTTTTCAATTGCTTGACTTGTATGTTTTATCTTTGTGGGTTTAATCGGAGTTACTATAGATCCTAACCCGGATCTGGAGGATACCCTTTAGGTAAGTAGCAATAAACTGTGAGGGAATTGTATGGTGTAGACCGATACGATTGAAGCAGTAGCTACGTTGGTGTGACACTTTAGTATGTATTGATATCCCTTGTGTTGCAACGAGGAGAATATGGGTCTGCTAAGGGGTCATTAAGCACCAACTGACCTTAGAACCTATAATTGACCAACTTGGCCATAGAACAGTAGCAGTATGCTACACTCATTAAGACTAAACTCTCGCGATGATTCCGGCCGCAAGAAAAGGTTGCCAAACTGGAATTATGACCGATCGAGGGTAGTTAGTGATATTGAGATCCTCTAGAACCCGATTACTATTTTTAGGGCAGGTTTGAACCAACTAAACTGAAAGAGGGTAATACCAAAACTCCTTGCCAGCCTGAAATCTAAGGGCTATCTGTGTGACTTGTGTGCCTTTGCCATGTTTTCTATCTATGAATACTTGTGGTGTGTTTCTATCATGACATCATAACATCATGACATTGCATGCATATTGCATTGGACTAACCCATTTCAAAGACAGAGGGGATTAGACTTTGTTCTGTTTTGTAGGTCATGGCACCCATGCGTAGAAACACTATTCGGATCAGTTTTGTTCAGATTCCTACACAGCTTAGAGATTTGGTTGCAAAGATTCCAGATACTTCCTCTTTTATCAAAAGACATGGTCACCTCCTGGGTTTGGTCACTTCCAGATTAGATGAACAGATGATGAGTGTTATGTGCCAGTTCTTTGATCCACTATACCACTGCTTTACTTTTCCGGACTATCAGTTGGTCCCTACCTTGGAAGAGTTCTCTGATCTACTTGGTATCTCTATTCTGGAGCAGACCCCGTTCACAGGTTGGGAGAAAGTCCTTAGGACGGAAGAGATTGCTTCATCCTTCCATCTGACAAAGGCTGAAGTAATGTCTAACTGGGAGACTAGAAGTGGGACAAAAGGCTTCTTGGCTAAATTCTTGGTTTATCGGGCTAATCAATTCTGGGACAGTCTAGACTTTCAGGCATTTGAAGACATTCTGGCTCTTCTCATATATGGTTTGGTGTTGTTTCCTAACTCAGACTACTTTGTTGACGTGAATGCGGTGAAAATCTTCATTTCCCGTAATCCGGTAGCCACTCTCTAGGGTGACATTTTGCACTCTCTTTATGCCCGTACTGCTCGGAAACGGGGAACCCTTATGAGTTGTGCACCATTGCTGGCGAGGTGGTTTATTTCTCACCACCCCAAATCAGTTTTGAAGAACAAGGAAGGCATGGGTTGGGCCTATAGGATTATGTCTCTCTCTCTCCCACAATGACATCATCTGGAGTACTAAGGACATGGAATAAGTGGCTATTATTGATCGTTGTGGGGAATACCCCAATGTTCCACTACTTGGAGTTCGAGAAGGGATCACCTATAATCCTTGTCTGGCCTTACGTCAGTTTGGGCGAGCTAGGAGGGAGGGACCTCATGAGTTATTGATGCCAAGCACTGTCTTTGACTTCCAAGGGGATATTGACGAGCATCGCCGCAGATTCATACGAGCCTGGGATAGGGTGCACAGGTCTGACCCACATGAGTTAGGGATGAAGACCTCTCTTCTGATGGAACCATATCTCCGATGGGTTTGAATCCGTGCCCAAAAGCTGGGAATGTCGTACGAAGCTGTCTTGCCTGTGATTGTTGAGGTTTCTGATGAAGAAGGGGTTCCACCTACCATCTTCCACCCATACATGCCTACTGACATTGGGGCATTAAAAAGGTCTTGGATGCAGCTGAGAGAAGAGCGGGATACTTACAGAGAAAAGTATCATGAACAAGAGCGGAAGATCCTGAAGTTGACAAGGCAATTGGAGAACGAGCAGATCCTCAACGATTATGTCAGCACCAAAGGAAAACGACCATGGGAGCGCTGATTGTCTTTTGATTATTTCTAGTTTTGATTTACTTTTCAGTTTTTCTTTCTTGTAACGCCTTAAGGGCACTTATCAAAAATTGTTTCAAGTTTATCTAATAAAAGTGTGTTTCATTTTGGTTTATGAATTTGTAAACATGGTGGATATGGAGAGACCTCGTTCTGAAATGGAGGAGGTGGAGAAATACTTAGAGAAAAAAAAGTATAAAATGGAGGATAATTATGTTGGGGATGCTAGCCTTAAAGATTACCTCATGTTATGCCACAAAGGAGATGCTGGAATGATACTATGCCCTAGGTGCAGCATCATCTGCGACCAGAGAATTGCTGCAAACTTCGAGAGGGTACAAAGGGCACGAACTGGCATCAACTGGCGCCAGGATAACCAGTTATTCAGGTGTTATCCTAAAGTTGGAGAAAGATTGTTGGAATTTTTGGTTCGCTGTTACAAAGAGGCAACCAAATGCTTGATATGCCCAAGGTGTTCTGCTGTGTATGATCAAAGCATGGCCAGAGCCTTCGAAACAATCCCTTTTGCCCCGTGCTGGAACCACCAAGAGACTGGTCAGATGGGCCAACATTTCGATAGCAAATACAATCAACGAAGGCCTGATAGTCCTCATCCCAAGGGCGCTCGAAGAGTGACGTTCAAAATTCCTGCTGAAATACCAACAGACAAATGGCTGCAAGTCAGAAATGACAAAGGCAAAGACAAATGGAGAAACAATGAACGAAACGCACGCCACGCTATGACATATAGAAGGCAGTTCAATATAGCGAATAGGGAAGAAGTGAGGTTGGAGAACTACAAAGGAAGAAACCCCATGTCAAGATCTCAATGGCGAAGGCAACAGAGAATCCGAAAGGCTGAGAGGGAAGCTGTGGCAAATAAAGGAGCAACTTCAATAAAAAACCAAGGTGAATCTAGCACCAACAAACCTACACCAAATAATCAAACTGAAGACAAACCCCTAGTTAGTAGGAGACTCTTCTATGAAGTACAACCAAATGAATCAAAGGAATACACTCCAGGTCCAGAAGAAGACGAAAATATGCTAACGGACAACTTCGAATCAGAGGGGGAGTCTTCGCTCAATATCAATTGCAATGTGGTATCCGTACTTCCTCGTGAGTTTGGACAGGAAACTGAAATCGAAGAGTATGAGGAAGAAGATACCATAGATCTGATGAAGCATGGGCCTGTGTGTTACTACGTGATGGATAACGGAGCTGTCGAGGAGCAGAATGCGTTCTTCGAGCGTCCAGAACCAGCTATGAAAAATCATCTGAAGCCATTATTTATTCGGGCAAAGGTTGGTGCCCATGGCGTAAATAAGGTTTTAGTGGATGGGGGCGCTGCAGTTAACTTAATACCCCATTTCATGCTGAAAAAGTTAGAAATACGCGAAGGAGACATCAAACCACACAACATGGTTCTGTCCAATTATGAAGGGAAAGTAGGCAAAACATTGGGGGTGGTTCAATTGGACTTGACGATAGGCTCAAGCTGTAGGCCCACCATGTTCATGGTGATCGAAGCCAAGGCCAACTACAACTTGTTGTTGGGAAGAGAGTGGATCCATGGCGTAGGAGCAGTTCCTTCGTCAATGCACCAGAGATTAGTTTTATGGAGAGAAGATGGGATCGTGGAGAACATTGAAGCGAACCAGAGTTACTTCATGACAGCAGTCAACTTAGTTGACAAGAGGAATTATGACAAACATCTGGAAAAGATTGCTCCTTGTGTCCCAAATGATGAAATCAACGAAACCAGAAACGCACACTATTATATGACCCTTCGCCATGATGGCATATATTGGGATAGGAGAATAATCAGTGAAGATGAAGGAGTCGAAGGTACTATGCAAAGACGGTCAGCAGGCTGGGAATTCGACAACCTTGCTCATGACTGAGTCATCCTTTTTCGAAAGGATTTCAGCCTATATGGCTGAGAACGAATCAAAGGCGGCCTTAGAGGCTGAAATAAATAAACTGGCTGTAAAGGTGAACGAAATAAATGGGGGTAGCTCGAAAGGCTCACCCTTTGAAGAACTCGAAATAGATCAAAGGCTGGACGCCATCTATGATAAAGAACCCTTAGGCTTCGAGAGGGACCCCATAGACTCAGGTGCCAAAATGTTGGCGCAGGATCCACTCGAAGAAGTGAATTTAGGGGATGAGAACACGAAAAGAATAACCTACATAAGCGTAAAACTTAGCCCAGGCCTCAAGCAGGAAGTGATCAAAGTCCTCAAGAAAAACAAATATTGCTTCGCATGGGACTATGACGAAATGCCTGGTTTAAAGAGGGAGTTAGTGGAACATAGACTTCCAATCAAGGATGGCAAGAATCCCATCAAGCAAACTCCTAGAAGATTCGCACCAGCGGTTCTCACAAAGATCAAAGCTGAGATCGAAAGGTTGTTGTGTTGCAGATTCATCAGAACCACAAGGTATGTCGAATGGTTAGCAAATATAATGCCTGTTATTAAGAAAAATGGCTCTTTGAGAATCTGCATAGACTTTAGGGATTTAAATACTGCAACCCCTAAAGATGAGTACTTCATGCCTGTGGCAGAAATGTTAGTAGACTCTACTGCAGGATTCGAATATTTAAGTATGTTAGATGGATACTCTGGGTACAATCAGATTTTTATTGCTGAAGAAGATGTTGCCAAGACAGCATTTCGTTGCCCAGGAGCCTTAGGCACCTACGAATGGGTGGTGATGCCTTTTAGTTTAAAAAATGCTGGGGCAACTTATCAAAGGGCAATGAATTCGATTTTCCATGATTTCATTGAAACTTTTATGCAAGTGTATATTGATGATATAGTCATCAAATCTATATCTGCAGAAACCCATTTGCATCATTTGAGCCAATCATTCGAACGAATGAGAAAACATGGCTTAAAGATGAACCCCCTTAAATGTGCATTTTTTGTGCAGGCTGGAGATTTCCTTGGCTTTGTGGTTCATAAAAAAGGAATTGAGATCAACCAAAATAAAACCAGAGCCATAATGGAGACGAAAGCACCTACGTCAAAAAGGGAGCTGCAATCTTTGCTAGGGAAGATTAACTTTCTCAGAAGGTTCATTTCGAATCTGAGTGGAAGAACCCAAGCTTTCTCTCCGTTGCTTCGTTTGAAGCAAGACCAAGCCTTCGAGTGGAACGAAGCCCATCAGGAGGCATTTGACAAGATAAAAAGATATCTCTCTCAGCCTCCCATCTTGTCTCCACCTTCATGGGGAAAGCCCATGAGATTGTACATATCTGCCTCTGAAGTTAGTATAGGTAGTATGTTAGCACAAGAAGATAGCAATGGCATCGAAAGAGCCATATACTATTTAAGTAGAGTATTGAATGATGCAGAGACTAGATATAGCAATATAGAAAAGCTATGTCTCTGTTTGTACTTCTCTTGTATGAAACTTAAGTATTATATAAAGCCTGTTGATGTTTATGTTTCATCTCATTTCGATGTTATTAAACACATGCTTTCGAAACCAATAATGCATAGTAGAGCTGGTAAATGGGCTTTAGCCTTAACAGAATATTCTTTGACTTTCATGCCTTTAAAAGCTGTGAAAGGCCAAGTGATTTCTGATTTCATTGTGGACCATTCACTGGTTGAAACGACTGTTTACGTTGAAATGCAACCTTGGAAATTATACTTTGATGGTTCGACCCACAGGAATGGTAGTGGTGTTGGAGTTCTTATAATTTATCCTGAAGGAATTCCAACAAAATTCAAGTATAAATTAGATGGCCCTCGTTGCTCGAACAACGAAGTTGAGTATGAAGCGCTTATTGTTGGACTTGAAGCTTTGTTGGAATTAGGGGCAACTAGAGTCGAAATTAAAGGAGACTCAGAATTAGTAGTCAAACAAATAACAAAGGAGTACAAATGCATAAAGGAAAATCTGATGATATACTTCGTCATAGTTAACAGGCTACTTAGAAAATTCGAATACATGGATATTCAACATATACCAAGAATAGAAAACCAAGAAGCAAATGACTTAGCACAGTTGGCTTCAGGTTATAAAGTTTCTGCCAAAAACTTTGAGGATTTGGTCGAATTAAGAGGTAGAGTTATGGCTACTAGATTCATGCCATCAGATCTATAGAGTATAAAATTAGGGTATGCTGAGAAACAGGGATTCAAAGTACTAGCCATAGACACCTTGTCAGATGCAGACTGGCGAAGTCCACTTGTGAGTTATTTAACAAATCCAACTCTGAATGTGGATAGGAAGATAAAATATAGAGCACTATCATATGTCCTCATGGGAAATGAATTGTTCAAAAAAACCCAAGAGGGCGTATTACTGAAATGCCTAGGAGAAAGTGAGGCATACTTAGCATTGTCAGAAGTCCACAATGGGGCATGTGGGGCACATCAAGCAGGTCATAAAATGAAATGGTTGTTATTTCGATATGGCATGTATTGGCCCAATATGCTCAAAGATTGTATAGACTTTGCTAAAGGGTGTGAAGAATGCCAGAAACATGCAGGGATTCAACATGCCCCTGCAAGTGAGTTGCATTCAATCATTAAACCATGACCCTTCAGAGGATGGGCATTGGATTTAATAGGAGAAATAAATCCTGCTTCATCTAAAGGACAGAAATATATCTTGGTAGGAATAGATTATTTTACCAAGTGGATCGAAGCAATACCATTAATAGTTGCTGATCAAGAGGCTATTATTGAGTTCATACAAAAACAAATCATCTATAGGTTCGGATTTCCAGAGAGCATAACCACAGACCAAGGGTATGTGTTTACTGGTAGAAAGATGCAAGAGTTTGCTCAAGAGATGGGGTTTAGATTACTGACATCAACGCCATATTATGCTCAAGAAAATGGTCAGGTCGAAGCAGCTAATAAAGTGATAATAGGGTTAATCAAGAAACATATTGGTAAAAAGCCAAGGAACTGGCACAAAACTTTGGACGAAATACTATGGGCCTGTAGAACATCTCCTAAAGAAGCTACTAACACCATGCCTTTCCAACTCACATTTGGTCATGATGCAGTTCTGCCAGTAGAAATTCATCTACAATCAGTTCGATTTCAAAGACAAAACGAAATTCCAGCTGCATTATATTGGGAGATGATGATGAATGAGTTAGTTGAGTTGGATGAAGTTAGATTGCATGCATTGGAAATCCTGATGAGACAAAAGGAAAGGGTAGCCAGGGCATATAACAAAAGGGTCTTTTGGGGGAACGATTGGAGTTTCCACGGTTGCTGAATCAGAAGACTCGTCTGTCTTAGGGGTATCCATTTTATTAAACAAAGGCTTAAAATTATAACAAACAGGAAAGATTTTTCTAGTGTCTTTTAAGATTTCAAAGACTGTAAGAGGACCCATTAGGGCGAACCTCTTTCCAGCGGAGTTAGTGGGAATTAGTACCTGAGATGCGTAGAGCATTTCCTTCTCTTTGGAGATCATCTGAGGAATAAGCACAGATTGACCTTGATAGGTGCTAACCTTGCTTTCCATTATGGTTCCTGTGTTCTTTCCTTTCTTTTTGGAAGCTTTTTTTAGTTGGGATGATGTTGTAGAAGACATTGTTGGAGATTGTTGGAAGTTTTTAGAGTTTCGGTGAGAAGAGAGCAGGAAAAGATTCAGAATATGGAAAGAAAAATAAAAGACTAAGTTGATGGGTTTTTATAGTGTGGAAGTTTAAACATCCATTGAGTAAGATTATGATACGTGGGAGTCGTGGGTTGGATTGAGAAGGAGGTGGCATAAAAGTTGATATTGGTAATAGGCGTGATTAATAATAATCATTGTTTTATAACTGCACCATGCTGTGAAATGGTTCAAGACGGTTAAGGAATCTGAAAGGCGTCGTGATTGACGTGACTGGAGTCATACATAATAAATGTTACAATTACTCAAAGGTGTTGGCTCCTAAATTCGACACCCTTGTTTTATTAATATCAGCCATTAAAGTTGAAGGATGTTTTCGACTAGCTAGGTCTGTCGAAATGCCCATCGAAAGATGGCAAGGTACTTAGAAGATTTCTTCCAAGGGAGAAGTTGGTTGCCTTCGACGTCGAAGGTGTTTCTCGTCGAAGATGCTTCTCGACGAAAGTGTTCGATGGTTCAGAGTGGAACAGTTTGAAATTCAAGCGTTTGGAGGGAAAACGGTTTCCAGCGGTTACCAAGTGCAACGTGCAAAGATCTGGAGCGTCGAACGTTGAGAACGTGCCAAGTGGACTCATCTCGAAGTAGTGTAACTGCCCGACGGTTACTTGGGATGTTTTAGTATAAATAGTAGTAGTCATGTAGTTTCTCGCGTGTGTTCACAATTCTATACAAAGTCACTCATATAGATTCGAGTACCCAGCGTGTGAGAAAGAATTGTTGAGAAATGTATGTGTGAAACACCAACTTTATTAATCAAAGTCATTTACTCTTCCAGAAATTTACTTGCTTTCTTCTTTACTTTCCTGTCGAAGCCTTTTCATTTAAAGCCTTATTTATTTTACCAAGTCCTTTCTTCATGCTGTTTACTTAAAGCCTCTTATTTTATTGTCATTTAAAGCCTTATCCAATTTAATCAAAACTTCAAAATCAACCTATGTACTAGGATCAATCTGATCGATCCTGCGAGTAACCAAATAAGTAACCATTTGGAGGATCAGCGGTTGTTTACCAAATACCAAGGTAAACAAATTGGCACACCTGGTGGGACTGTGTGTTGATTGTTGAAAATAATCTCATCTTTTCGAGGAGTGTTGTATGTTATTGAGAAGTGGTAGAATATACACTAACGATAACAATACTGCCAGAAGAAGGGAAGAGATGGTGAATCCGCCAAACAATAACGAAATCCCACAAACGAATGTGGGAGCAACGGTTAGTACGACCGTAAGTGAAGCGACAACTGTTGGTTCGACACCAGCAGTAACGGTCACAGCAACGGGGCCATTACTTTCGTTCACAGGCCCCAGAGCACCTTTGGGAACTCCCCCACCAAGGGGAAATTTAGGCACAAGGCCTTTTGTTCCCCCAGGATTTATGCCACTCTATGGTATGCCAACTTCTGAATTGGCTAGCCTGACGAATGCTACGTCCACTTTTTCAGACCCTTTAGTGAGTGCCTCTTCGCCACTCCAAGGTTCTGGAGTAGGCATGGCGAATAGAAATAGGACCCAACTCTTAGGAGGAACGTCCCAAGTAGCCCATGGCCTTACAAATGCCTCGACAGCAGTCTTGAGGCAACAAATGGACGAAAGCAACCATGATATGGTGCAAATGTTGGCACAAACTTTGAGTACAGTGCTAAACCCTCTAATACAGAACACTACTCAATCGAATCAGCAAGTGACAGCGCAAATGACGCGTTTGGCTGATTTCTTTGGAGTACCCCAACCTATTCGACAGCCCCAAAGGGCGCAAATAAGGGGAAACCAGGGGATATTCTTAGAGGAAGAAACCACCATTAATCAGGCTCAGCAGCCTGTCGAAGAAAACCTTAGGGCACGATTGGATCAACCTGTCGAGGAACCTAGGGTAATAACTCCAGAGGTAAGGTTAGTTAACAGAAACCAAAATGCTGACAAAGTAGTTCAGCATGTCCAATACCAAAACATGGGTTTGGAAAATAATCTGGCAACCATGATCGAAAGGATCATGACTCAAAATGGGATGAACATGGGCTTTCGACGGCCCAACTTCACATCCCCATTGTCAGAATACGTGTTACAAACAGACTTACCTCCTAGGTGTAAAGTCCCCAAATTCACTAAGTTCTCTGGGGACACGACATAATCTACTGTCGAACATGTGGCGAGATATTTGATCGAAGCAGGAGATATTTCGAATAACGAAAACCTGAGGATCAAGTACTTCCCAAGTTCTTTAACAAAGAACGCTTTTACTTGGTTTACAACTCTCCCCCCCAATTCGATCCATCACTGGACCCAGTTGGAAAGATTGTTCCATGAACAATTCTACATGGGGCAAACCAAGATAAGCCTGAAAGAATTGGCCAGTGTGAAGAGACGTTTCACTGAACCTATAGACGAATATCTAAATAGGTTTAGGTCGCTTAAGGCGAGATGTTTTACACAAGTGCCAGAACATGAGTTAGTCGAAATAGCCGCAGGCGGTTTAGATTATTCCATTAGGAAGAAGCTAGACACCCAATACCTGAGAGACATGGCCCAACTGGCCGATAGAGTTCGACAGGTAGAACGCCTCAAAGATGAAAAAGCAAAGGCAACGAAAGCTCATAAGAGAGAAAGGATAGCGTACGTTGAGATGGATGACGAAGATCCAGAATCCTTCGACGATACTTTAGCTGTCGAAGAAGGAGAAGTCGATTTAGCAGAACTGAAACAAGGGCCACCATACTCTTGTAAACTGTTAGTCCCCTCAAATGGGAAAAATCCCATTGGTCCAGAAAGGACCAACGATAGGTTCCCCAAAAAGACTTATAGTTTTGACATCACAAAATGTGATGAAATATTCGACTTGCTTGTTAAAGATGGCCAAATGATAGTACCCCCAGGGGTAAAAGTGCCTCCTCTTGATCAAAGAAAGAAGAGAGGTTTTTGCAAATATCATAATTTTTTGGGCCATAAAACTTCTCAATGTTTTCTTTTCAGGAACCTTGTGCAAGACGCTATCGAAGAAGGGAGGTTGAAGTTTGCTGACAAAACCCCCATGGCTGTCGACTCAAATCCATTGCAGGCTGAAGCCCACTATGCTGAGCCCTCTGAGGTGAACGTGATAGAGGCAACCAGGAGCCAGTCGAAGAAGCCAGGAATTACAATGGTCGAAGTCTCAAAGGACCACATCAACATGCCAATCTTTGGCAGTTTTTCTGGAAATTTATCCAGGAAGACAATTGAAGCAGTTCAGGAAGCGGTCGAAAGCCCGAAGTTGGAGACCGTTGAAGCACAAAAAACTGGACCAAAACCCAGTTCCCACTTGGCCACAGTTCAAGGCCAGACGGAGAATCTGGAGATACAAATGAAGCAGTTAACTCTTGCTAACAAAGATACGATGAATATCAACATGGTCGAACTTTCTGACCCAAAAGCATCAGAAGAGGCCATGAGGCAAGAACAAGCTAATAAGACTGCTTTCCCTCGGGAAAATGAAAATTTGGCAGATTTTTTACAAAGATGCCAGAAAAAGAAATCAGAGGTGATGCTGTGTCCAAGATGCAGTTCGATCTTTGACAAAAAAGCTGCTGAGCACATTCAAGGCGTAAGAGCAGCGAACAAGAGAAGGGAAAATGTTGATCTTCGACATGATCCCAGAAGAGCCTCCCAAAGAGGTTCAAACCAAGAAAAGAGGCCATTGACTTTTAGGCCTCCCACAAATGTGCCAGTAGATACTTGGTACAAAACCTCTGGTCGAAAAAGGCCAAGTGAGGAGAGATGGCACTCTTTCGACGTGCCAAGAGGTTCCTCTTTGACTCAAAAGAAAGAGCCTCAAGTTGCTGCACCTAAAGTTGCACAAGTGTCAAGCAACTACAAAGGTAAAAATCCCATGTCTCGATCTCAATGGAGGAGATACCAAAGGAGACGAAAAGCTGAAAGGGAGGCTGCCAACGAACCAAAGGCAGAAACTAGTTCGAATGTTCCTCAAAGGAAGCAAAGGAAACCTCTAGAAAGAGAGCCAGTAACCAACAGGCTAGTTTGGCCTAACCAAAGTGAAGTCGAAGACGAAGACGATTCTAAGTCTGATGATACTTTGGACATAATGGTGAATATAGTCTCAGTGCTTCCCAGAGAATTCAACCGACAAGTGGAGGTCGAAGTAAGTGACTGGGAAGTGGAACAAGAAATGGCCAAACACAGGCCAGTGTGCTATTTCGTTATGGACAATGGCACCACTGAGGAACAAAATGGGTTATTCGAGCCACCAACAGAGGCGATGAAAAATCACCTCAAGCCTTTATTCATAAGGGCTAAACTCGAAGAAACTACTGTGAATAAAATATTGGTGGATTGTGGGGCAACCATCAACATTATTCCTCACTCTATGCTAAGGAAAATTGGTAAAAGGGATGAGGACATTAAGCCTCACAACATGGTCTTGTCGAACTATGAGGGCGGCATAGGGACCACAATGGGAGTGATCCAGCTAGATATCAAAGTAGGGTCTATCCTTCGACCAACAATGTTCATGGTCATATCGGCCAAACCTAACTACAATCTTTTGTTGGGTCGTGAATGGATTCATGGTGTTGGAGCTGTGCCATCATCAATGCACCAGAGGCTGCTCCTATGGCGTCCAGATGGGATGGTCGAAAACATAGAGGCAGATCAAAGCTACTACCTAGGCGAAGTGAATCACCTGGGGTTGGCAGATTTCGACAAGAACTTGGCTCACATAGGGCCATGTCCAACACCTGACTTCGACATGGCGCCAGCGCCAAACACTTTTTGTTCCCTATACCTGCATCCTGAGCATGGTTTCCAATGGGACAGAGAAGACTTGTCCCACATAGACTTCAGTGGGTTAACTGATATCCAACCAACTGGTTGGGGAAGTGAATTCAGTGATAATGACTGAGTCACAATCTTTGAAGCGAATTTCGGCTCATATAGCCGAAACTAAGATGATAACGGCTCTCGAAGCCGAAGTAAAGTACATGGCCACACAGGCCAATGATCAACAATTATCTGCTGCAGGTCCAGGAAAGGATTTCGATCCAAAACCCCCTGATATCATGCAAGAGGAAATGCAGGAACAGAGGCTCGACGCCATCTATGACGATGAGCCTTTGGGCTTCGAAAAGGACCCCTTGGCGAATAACATTAAAATGTTAGCACAAGATCCTTTAGAAGAAATCAACTTAGGCGAAGGGTCAGAGAAAAGGCCAACTTACATCAGCGCCAAAATTGATCCAGAACTTAGGTTGGAAGTAATCCAATTGCTGAAAGAGTTCAAAGACTGTTTTGCATGGGATTATGACGAAATGCCTGGTCTCGACAGAGGATTGGTAGAACTTCAGTTGCCAATCAAACCTGGGAAGAAGCCAATCAAGCAAAATCCAAGGCGCTTCGCTCCAGAAATACTGTCGAAGATCAAAACGGAAGTCGAAAGACTTCTGAAATGCAAATTCATACGCGTTACAAGGTATGTCGAATGGATTGCAAACATTGTGCCAGTAATTAAGAAAAATGGTACATTGAGGGTGTGCATAGATTTCAGAGATTTGAATGCTGCTACACCCAAAGATGAATATCCTATGCCTGTGGCGGAAATGCTAGTCGATTCTTCCGCTGGCTATGAATACCTGAGTATGCTCGATGGTTATTCAGGATATAATCAAATATTCATTGCTGAAGAGGATGTGTCGAAAACAGCTTTTCGATGCCCTGGGGCCTTAGGCACTTACGAATGGGTAGTGATGCCTTTTGGCCTAAAGAACGTTGGGGCAACGTACCAGCGAGCAATGAATACTATCTTCCATGATTTTATTAACACTTTTATGCAAGTATATATTGATGACATTGTTATAAAATCTGTTTCCAGGAAGAATCATATTGACCACCTTCGACAATCATTCGAAAGAATGAGAGAACATGGTCTGAAGATGAACCCTTTGAAGTGTGCATTCTGTGTGAAAGCTGGAGATTTCTTGGGCTTCGTTGTCCATAAGAAAGGAATCGAAATTAACCAGAACAAGACGAAGGCAATTCTGGAAGCGAAAGCGCCATCGAATAAGAAGGAACTGCAATCTCTCTTAGGCAAGAAAAATTTCTTAAGGAGGTTTATATCTAATCTAAGTGGGAAAGCTCAGGCCTTTTCACCCTTACTTCGACTGAATAAAGAGGGGTTCGAATGGGGGCAAGAGCAACAAGAAGCCTTCGACAAAATCAAAGGGTACCTCACTAAGCCACCTATTTTGGTGCCTCCTTGTAGCAATAGGAGTATGAGATTGTACATAGTTGCATCCGACAAAACTTTGGGAAGCATGTTAGCCCAAGAGGATGAGAATGGAGTCGAAAGACCCATTTACTATCTCAGTAGAGTTTTGAACGATGCAGAAACTAGATATAGTGAAGTTGAAAAATTGTGTCTATGTCTGTATTTCTCTTGTACAAAACTCAAGCAATATATAAAACCAGTTGATGTGTATGTTTCGTCTCATTTTGATGTTTTCAAGTATATGTTGTCGAAACCTATCTTGCATAGTCGAATTGGCAAGTGGGCATTAGCATTAACTGAATACTCCTTGACCTTTATGCCTCTTAAGGCAGTAAAAGGACAAGTGGTTGCAGACTTTATAGTCGACCACTCAATTCAAGTTGAGGATATTAATTATGTGGAGATAGAGCCTTGGAAATTCTACTTCGATGGTTCCAGCCATAAAGATGGAACAGGGGTAGGAGTCTTGATTATTTCTCCAGATAAAATTCCAACAACATTCAAGTACAAAATATCAGGTTCTTGTTCGAACAATGAGGCTGAGTATGAAGCTCTAATTACTGGCCTTGAGATATTGTTGGAATTGGGGGCAACTCGAGTCGAAATAATGGGAGACTCAGAGTTAGTCATTAAGCAAGTCACAAAGGAATATAAATGCATAAGAGAGAATCTCATTATGTACTTTGTGATAGCAAATCGTTTGTTGAAAAAATTTGAAACGATCAATATTCGACACATACCCAGAGTCGAAAATCAAATAGCCAACGACTTGGCACAGATTGCATCTGGGTATAAGATTTCAAAAACGAGATTACAAAGAGCAATCGAAGTTCGAGAAAAGATAAAAGCAACTTGTCTATCACCAACAGACTTGGAATCGACGAGACTAGGATATGCTGATCAAAGTAACTTCGAAATTTCGTTCATAGATAATTTGTCAGGGCAAGATTGGAGGAAACCCATTGTGGACTATCTTCAAAACCCAGGAGCTTCGACAGAACGAAAAACAAAATACAGGGCGTTGAGTTATGTACTCATGGGTAATGAGTTATTCAAGAAAACGCCTGAAGGGGTATTGCTGAAATGTTTAAGTGAAACTGAAGCATACATAGCCCTTTCGACTACGCATGCTGGGGCATGTGGGGCTCACCAAGCAGGCCATAAGATGAAATGGTTGTTGTTTCGACAAGGACTATATTGGCCCAATATGCTAAAAGATTGTGTTGAGTTCGCCAAAGGTTGTCAAGAGTGTCAAATCCATACAGGCATCCAACATGTACCAGCAAGCGAACTTCACTCGATAGTGAAGCCTTGGCCCTTTAGAGGATGGGCGTTGGATCTCATTGGAGAGATTCGACCAGCATCATCGAAGAGTCAGAAATACATACTGGTAGGCATTGATTATTTTACTAAGTGGATCGAAGCTATCCCTTTAGTCAATGTAGACCAAGAGAATGTCATTGAATTTATTCAAAAGAACATTATCTTTAGGTATGGAATCCCTGAGACGATAACAACTGATCAAGGATCAGTTTTCACTGGTCGAAAGATGCAGGAATTTGCTCAGGAAACAGGTTTCAAACTCCTAACATCAACGCCTTATTATGCACAGGCGAATGGTCAAGTCGAAGCAGCAAACAAAGTAGTGATTGGCTTGATAAAAAAGCATGTTGGGAAGAAACCAAAGAATTGGCATAAGACGTTAGACCAGATTCTGTGGGCTTGTCGAACGTCCCTAAAAGAAGCCACAGGTACAACACCATATAGGCTAACTTTTGGCCATGATGCAGTATTGCCAGCAGAAATTTGTCTTCAATCTGCAAGGGTTCAGAGGCATTATGATATTCCCTCTGAAATTTATTGGAACATGATGCTAGACGAACTGGTGGATTTAGACGAAGAGAGATTGCGCGCTCTCGACCTACTCAGGCTTCAGAAGAAAAGAGTAGAAGACTCTTATAATAAAAAGGTAAAACCTAAGGTATTTTTGCCTGAAGAACTAGTTTGGAAGGTAATTCTTCCCATGGATCGAAGGGATCGAAGCATGGGGAAATGGTCACCCAAATGGGAAGGACCATTCAGAGTTATCCAAACTTTTTCTGGTGGAGACTATGAAGTCGAAGAGTTAGGTGAAGATAAAAGGCTCTTGAGAGTAAATGGTAAATATTTGAAAAAATACAAACCTACACTCCAAGAGATAAAAATAAAATAATAAAATAACAAGACTAAATTAACCATAAAAAGCCAAAATGGAATTTTTTTATAAATTTAGCCAAGATGGCAATGTTGTCGAATATAGATTACAAAATATGGTTACAAAAGCTGAATCAATCAGAAGGGAACAGAGTCCTTGAGTCGAAGGTATTTGGCTTGTTGCAGCTCCAATCTTTTCTTGCACCAGGCGTTCTCCTGTACAAGCTTGGCAATCTGAACATTGAAGCCTTGGGCCTTCTCAGCAAATTCCAGGCCCTGTTTGATTTCAGTTTGACTCTCAGTGTCTGGGATGGTCGAAAGAAGTTCCTCCTTGCGTTTAGTGTTGGCATTTATCTTAGCCTCTATTTCTTCGATTTGTGCCCTGAAGGAAGCATTCTCTCGATCGATGGCATCGACTTCTTCCTGCGTAGATGCTTTTTGCTTCGACAACTCCGCAATTCGAGAAGTCGTCTCCGAAACAGCAGTCCATGCAGAGGAGCTTTTGCCATATAACACCTCAAGCTGACTATTAAAGCCCCTTTGGCGCCTATCATCTGCTGAGACTTGATCAATCATGGAGTGTAACTCCATGATCAAGCCTGAAACTTCTGGAGCTACAGCTAACAAGTCGACAGCATTCAAAACATCCCTCAAGTATGATGGAGCAGTGGGGTCCCCCTCTAAAGCCTTCATCAAGTCCTTCTTGAAAAACTGGGCCTTAACCTTCACCAAAGCTTCATCGAGAGGAGAGGTTTCAGTGGACTTCCCCGACAGGGTAGGAACCTCCTGATTGGCATCAGACGAACTCTTGCTCTCGATGATTGCATTGAGATAGCTAATAGGGTCAGTTTGTTTCAAGAGTTCTAAGTCCTCTTTCGACCTGTGCTTCGCTGAGGTAACAGCCCTTGCAACAGCATTGTCTTGGGTTTGAGGCTGTTGAGTGATGGGTGCCTCGACTTGATTCCCTTCGACTCGGACTGGGGCAGTACCAGCGTCACTTTGGTGCCCTTCGCCAGCGTCACTTTGGTGCCCTTCGCCAGTGTCACCTTGGTTCTCTTCGCCAGCAGCACCTTGGTTTTCTTCGCCAGCATTGCTTTGGTCCCCTTCGTCACGGTTCTCTTCCGACAGATCCACCACCGGAACCTCTTTTGGCTGTTGTTCTTCCGTTTGAGGATCCTCTGTGGGTTTTTCTACCGTCTCAGCATTGGCCTCATTTATTTCAGTATGGGCTTCGTCATTTTCCAAGCCTTTTTCTTGTGGCCTGCTGAGTTCAGCAGACTCCAGTGTTTCAGAGGTCCTTGGCGGAGAACTTTCAGTGGTGTCCTGAAAAAGGAAAGAAGAAGAATCTTCAGAAATTGAAAGAGACATAATCGAATGCAGGTATCTACACCTAAGTTACAAAAAGGTCTAAGAGATTACCTGTAAGTTAGCTTCAGCCCCAGGGCTGGAATTGTCACTTTCGACAGGCTTGTTGAGAAGAACGTTTAGTTCCTCCTCCGTTGGCTCCTCAATGATCACTGGAGGTGGCCTGGGCTTTCTCCCAGCAACCTTTATTCTAAATGTTCGACCCTCAGGAGCAGGAGCAGGAACAGGAGCGTCCTTCGTCAGCTTTCGCCTTTTTAGAGGAGCAGGAGGAGAATCACCTTCTTCATCGCTCCCAGATTCGACCACCAGTGCTGGCCGTTTCTTGGGCGAAGGTGCCTAAAAAACCAATGGGAATTCGATTTAGCAATTTCATCGAAAGTCAAAAATCGAAAGCCAGAAGAAAATAATGAAAGTATGGTTACCGATACAGAAGGCTTCTTCGAAGGGCCTTCCCCCTGTTGGTTGGTCTTCGCCGGCGCTATAGTCTTCGCCGGCGGTGGAGGTTTTGTTGAGGGGCCTCCTCCCTGTTGACTTTCTGCAGCCTTCTTGGCTACAGGCTTTCGAACAACTGAAAGCAAATAAAATAGTTAACAAGCTAGCAGTCGAAAGAGAAAGACAAAGTAATGTGAAAGGATGAACTTACATTTCTTTATTTTGTCCAACACAAGGACAAAAGATTTCTGAAGCTCATCCACGAAGTCCTTCTCGTCGAAAAACTCCTCAGCGTAATAACTTTTCCACCACTCCTCGAAGGATGGTGAGCAAAGAAAGTTGAGCTGGTAGTCAAACAACGAGAGAACTGTTCGACCAGCATATCTTCCGATATGCTTAATAGCAGCCTCTTCGGTGTAATCATTGCAGAAGTACAACATAGACTTCTCTCTTGGAAAGATTGGAGAAGGTAGGGTTTGAATAATACCAAACTGGCGAGATACCAAGTTTGGTTGGTATGCAATCAGACTCAAATGAGTCTTAGAGCTCCTGAATCGAAGAGGCATGATCCTTGGTGTGAGGAACGCCTCCCACAATATTGTATGTTCGTCAACATTAGGACCACTCGACGTCCTTGGATGTGGCCTTGTGAACCATGCTGGGCCTACCTTCCGTCGAGCAAACGAAGCCATAGTCGAAGCAAACTCTTTCCTTCGAGCAAACATCAGAACGAAGTTGGTGAAGGTTTGCTGAAACTCCAGTCCATCTTCCATAGGCGTCAACAGAGCCAGTCTGGTTCCTTTGACGCGTCTGTTCGCTATCTCTGGAGCCTGCTCGTTTATTTGAACTTTCTTAGGCAAGAAGGATTCGAAGGTGGCATTGAGCCACAGTTGGAGCAGCCAAAAAGGCCCAGCAAGTAGCAAACTGGCCCTATTCTCGATAATTTTTAGAAGAGTCGCCCCATTGCTGATCGAATCATAGAGGCTAGCCAAAATCAATTCTGCCAAACAGATATTTTGGCGATGATGGAGTTGAGTGGCGAGAGTGACCATCTTTTTGGTCACCTGTAAGGACTTCGAGCAAAATACAAAGCGAGTCAGCCATAAGGCTAGAAATGCTATGTGTTCGACATCCGACACAGCATCTGTCGACATGTCGTGATAGTGGTTGATGAAAGTGGTGTATGTTGGTTTGGTGTCAGAGAATCCAATTTGATCCTCCGACATCTCCTCCGGATCGAAGTAGTCCCCGGTGGGTCGAAGGCCAGTGATAGCGGCCACATCGAAGAGTGTAGGAGTCAACATCCCATAGGGAAGATGGAAAGTAAAGTGGGAGTAGTCCCAGAAAAGCAGAGAAGCTATCAACATCTCCGGAGAATAGTTCAAACCTGTCTTCGACAGCATCACCAGGTCGAAAATCCCCATATCCTTCCAGATCGAAGCTTGGCGCTTCTCCATCTTTTCCAGCCAAGCAACGTAATCAGGAGTAAGGCTAGGGCCAGACCTGAAGGCCCTAACACCTCTGTTGAAGAAACGGAGGTCGATTTTTTCATGCGCAGGATCTTCATTGTCCTCTGCGTCTTTCTTGGCGCATGCAACCGGTTTGAGTTTCTCAACTACCGGAAAATAACTCTTGATTTTCATGGCCTCAACGATACTGGGGTACAAAGGGCCAGACATAGCAAAGATCTGGTTGGAATATCCAACCGGGATCATAAGGTGGTGTGAGTAAGAATCACGAACGGCGATGTCCAAGGGTTCAGGGACCCTTCGTTGGCCCGTGGAGGTTACTACTGGAGCAGTGACGAAAACCTTAGGTTTGGCGTTCTCAGTTGGTACGGTAGCATTGGAACCAGATGCCATTGTTAGTGTTGAGTTTGAAATGAGGTTGAAGACGAAGTGAAGGAGGAAAAGTTTCTGCAAAGATAACAAGTTTGTATGAAGATAGAGAAGTCTGAAAGCTAGATGGCGTAAAAAGTCCCACAATGGGGTACTTACTGCTATTTATAGTAGTGGGGGAAAATCCCCAAAACCGAGGACATTAAATGCCATTTAATTATTGCAGGAGATAGTGGGACGTGTGGCATCCCCCTGTTGTTTTAGCCGTTCTGCAGAAATAGAGAGACGCAGCGTGCGTCCTCGTTTTTGGGAATTGTCATAATGACAAATTCTGAAATGACGTTTGGCACTGCACGCCGTACTGACATGACGTCTTAGGTACGGATAAATGATGATTTTCTTGGGATTGCCAGTGGTTGGTAGAAGACAACAAAAAGTGCACAAATTAATTTGTGACTAAGCATGAAAAGACAGGTGTCGAATGGCGTTTCAAAGAATGCCTTTTTCTTTCAGAGTCGAAATAAGGCATTCTTGGGGGGCAATTTGTTGGCTCCTAAATTCGACACCCTTGTTTTATTAATATCAGCCATTAAAGCTGAAGGATGTTTTCGACTAGCTAGGTCTGTCGAAATGCCCATCGAAAGATGGCAAGGTACTTAGAAGATTTCTTCCAAGGGAGAAGTTGGTTGCCTTCGACGTCGAAGGTGTTTCTCGTCGAAGATGCTTCTCGACGAAAGTGTTCGATGGTTCAGAGTGGAACAATTTGAAATTCAAGCGTTTGGAGGGAAAACGGTTTCCAGCGGTTACCAAGTGCAACGTGCAAAGATCTGGAGCGTCGAACGTTGAGAACGTGCCAAGTGGACTCATCTCGAAGCAGTGTAACTGCCCGACGGTTACTTGGGATGTTTTAGTATAAATAGTAGTAGTCATGTAGTTTCTCGCGTGTGTTCACAATTCTATACAAAGTCACTCATATAGATTCGAGTACCCAGCGTGTGAGAAAGAATTGTTGAGAAATGTATGTGTGAAACACCAACTTTATTAATCAAAGTCATTTACTCTTCCAGAAATTTACTTGCTTTCTTCTTTACTTTCCTGTCGAAGCCTTTTCATTTAAAGCCTTATTTATTTTACCAAGTCCTTTCTTCATGCTGTTTACTTAAAGCCTCTTATTTTATTGTCATTTAAAGCCTTATCCAATTTAATCAAAACTTCAAAATCAACCTATGTCCTAGGATCAATCTGATCGATCCTGCGAGTAACCAAATAAGTAACCATTTGGAGGATCAGCGGTTGTTTACCAAATACCAAGGTAAACAAAAGGTCACATCAAAATCTTGCATATATATTTAAAATAAGTGTTTCTCAAAGGATCGAAATACATATTTTAAAGGGGCATTTTGTTGGCTGAAGATTTTGATGATACAGTTCGAAACGAAGCAAGTTGGATGTTTCGTTGGAATAAAGCAAGATGTCATGTTTCGAAATGGTAGAAGCAGTGCTTCGAATGGGCATGTCAAAGCTCGGAGCTTCGAGTGACAGTTATGGGGATATATTCAAAAGAAGTCGAAGTGGTAACAAGGCTGTGTCCAAGAAATGAGTTCGAAGCGAAGAGTGCCAAAACATTTGAAATTCAAACGCAAGCGGTATGTTCGAAATTTAAAATATATGCGCTGGAGCATTCGAAGACGCCTGGAGGCTAGAGAGGGGCATTGTTTTGCATGTTCTGAACGTGGCAGAATCTTATAGGCAAGACCGTTATGGTCGAAGTAGTATAAATAGAAGTCTTAGCGTTAGGATTTCGGGTGTCATATCTATTGTACAAAATTCAGTAAACATTCAAAATACCACATGGCTAGGGAAACGAATGCTCGAACAATGTACGTATGATAACACCAAATATTTATGGTTCAATATAACTCTTTATCATTTCCAGTTTATCCTTTATCTTCATGTCAATATCATCCAAAAGCCTTTACATTTAAATCTTTTTCATTCAAAGTCATCTACTAATTTCTTGCATTTAAAACGCTTTCTTTTTATTCCGAGTATTTTACATTTCAGAGATTCTTATACCTTTTATGCTGTTATCTTCATGCTTTTATCATTCGAATACTTTTTCATCCAAAGTCATTTTACCGATTTCTTGCATTTAAACGCTTTCTTTCTATTTCGAATCTTTTACATTCTAGAAACTCTTTTACATTACATGCTTTTATACTTCGAAGTTATTTACTTGTCTTTTTGCAGTTTTACATGTCTTTACAATTGAACCTTTATTCATGCAATTTAATTTCGCACGTATTTACGTGATCATGTCATTAGATCTTTAATAGGGTAATCGAAGTAAGTTAAACACATACACAACATTCTAAATACCAACCATGAATATCAGTTCTACAATGAGAATTATCCAAATGACCAATACACCATAGGATCAATCTAGTCGATCCTGCAAGTTACCAGAGAGATTAAATAACAGTCATTAAGATTATTTGATAGTTTGGAGGACTAGCGGTTGTTTACCAGAAATAACTGTAAACAGTCATTTGAATTAAAAATTGTGATCCCGCTGCTTAATTACGAAAGTTGTTTTATTTTTAAAGACTAAACATGTGGTTATCGGTTCATCCGAATTTTATGTGTTATGTATCTGAACTATAGGCAGTTGAATGTCGTTGTTTCTAAGTTGAATGTGTAGCAACTCATTTGTTCGTTTGTAACTCTGATTTTATATAATTCATTGGGTAGAAATTGAGTGTTACAACCTTCCCCGACCGAAACACGACGGTTATTTGCGCCGCTTCTTCCACGAGCGGCGAGGGTGGAAGTTTATTCCCTTGTCTGGCAGTCTTTCCCCGACAGTTAAACTGATCTTAAGTCATCACTCTTTTGCCCAAGAACAATAACTTAGGGGATTCCTGTTCTGGACTGAGCTGACACTTGGCCCACCGTTGGGGAAGCCCAATCCAGTACCTCTACTTAGGCCCAATGACATCTAGCCCAAAGCAATAACCGTTGGGCATTTCTCCACGTGTCCACTAAGGGAACATGACTTGCAGTTGCTCATAACCGTCATCATCCTGCCCACCGAGAATAACGGGTCCAACTTCTCTATATTCTTGGGGCAGTTGACCAAGGAGGAGGCTACATGCTGGACTCCATTACTCACGTAACCCTGTCGGTCTTCACTATTGGGTCTTATCGTGACCTAATAACAAAGATCTTGACCTAACACTGGGGGCTATAAATATCCTCTCACGTGAAAGGGTCAAATATTCATTCATTCACTCTTACTATAGTACTTGCACTCTGATCATTCCCCTTCACTTTACTTCAACAACTGTCGTTCAACTTAAATTCGTGGACTAGTGATGATTTTTTCTAATTAGATACAATCAATATATATATATATATATATATATATATATATATATATATATATATATATATATATATATATATATATATATATATATATATATATATATATATATATATATATATATATATATATATATATATATATATATATATATATGCAGTCATAAAAGAGACACGTTGTTACCGACTAAAAAAAGAGACACGTTGTGCATAGGTAGCTTTCGTGACACGGTACCAAAGTGTGGCTATGAATTGTTCTTATTTTTGCACCCATTAATTGATTTATAGAAACATAAAGCTTTTTGTTACCCAATATCACAGAGAAAAGTATCCATCCAGTTTTTAAAGGGATTCTATATGCATTGATTCATGCTTGTACAAATGTTATTCAAAACAAAAAGCTTAAGTTTTCATGTTTATTTCAAGGAGTTTAATTATTGAGAAAAGAAGTAAACAGTGTAAAATAATTTATATTATTAACCAATCATAATTATGTATTTAATTATATTTTACTTTTACTTTTAATTTTTTTTAATAATATAATAGATCGTTGATTTCTATTAAGTAAATATATAAAAACATTGTATTCTCATAATTATTAAGGATGGTTCGAATGAAAATACAAATGTATATTTTTTTTTGGACCTTAGGGTTTCTTACATGATTCATGACCGCCTCTAAAACAAAACATCTTTTCACAATCACATTCACACATCCACCACAATCGCACAAAACTGAGGCTCAGCTACTTCATCGCTTCTTCCATTTCTTCACCAAACTAGCATGTTCTCTTCCTTCCAAGGTTTTCTCTCCTCTCTCTTTTCATTTCCTTTTCCCTTTGCATTTTGCGGTAATTACTATCATTATTCCATTCCATTTCTTTTGTTTTCTTGCTTTCATTGCGGTTGCTTCGTTTATTCGATCATTCTATGCAAAAATAAATTAAAAAATTAGTCTTTTCTTTCTGGGGTTGAGTTTTTGTTTCATGTATGAAATAAATGCATCATGGGTTAATTCAATACTACTGTAATCGTTAAATTTTCTATTGTTTTTCAATTCTATGTACCTAAAGATGTATATAGTTGGTGATTTTCCATGAATCCTTGATTTCATAGTAATGAAATTGTTCTCTTTGACTCTAACCTTTTTTTTTTTTTTTTGCGTGATGTTTTAATTGGTTATCTTCTCTCTACATTGGAGACGTATAGATCTGAACTATTCTACAAAAAAAGTGATATTGAAATATCCAACTTCATTAAGTTTCCACAAATGGGTGGTGGAGATTCCAAGAAATGAGGAACTAGTAGTTGGGGCATTTTATACTTGTATTAACTAAGTTTTCAACCCCTTGTTTTATAGAACTTAGATTTCAACCTTGATGCCTTTTGGAAGATTGGGCATTTGGTTTACTCGTCTAATATTTAGTTAAGGCGTGGTTAAGCAAATAGTGAAATAAAGTGCTTATTGAATAAGTTATTATCCTATCGACGCTCATAGAGAATTCATTTCTACAATTGAAGAGGAAATATGGTGGAAAATAGACTTAGGTGGTTTGGGTATGTAGAGAGAAGACCTGGAGATTCTGTGATAAGGAGAGTAGATCAGATGGAGAGGAGTCTAATAGTTAGAGGTAGAGGAAGACCTAGAAAAATTATAAGAGAAGTTATTAAGAAAGATCTTGACATTAATGATTTGGATAGAAGCATGGTTTAGGTTAGAACATTATGACGGAAGTTGATCCATGTAGTCGACCCTACTTAATAGGATAAGTCTTGGTTGTTGTTGTATATCGGGGAGCTTATTGAAATCAGCTGCGAAACCACTTATGTAGATGTTATAAGCTATTTTCATAAATTCTCTCAAATGCTTACATTTGCATGTGTTTATGGCATAAGACAAACAGTAAAAACAAATAAGCTTTAAATAAGCTCTACCAAATGCACCCTTGACACTCATCTGCTTTTTTATGCTTTTTGTGGTTCTGGCTTGTGAGTGAAGAGAAGCCGGTGTAACTAGCATTTCCATAGTAATGGCTTGTTTACCATATTTATGGTTTTAATTTTTGGAAATATAGCTGAGTTATGTTTTTAGAACATTCTTGTCATTGACATGATCATTCATTTGCAGATTTTTGATGCTTAGAAAAATAAAGGGAGCGGCCCAATCTGTTCATAGAATAAATAGAGGCAGATACGTGGAAGTGAGTAGAAATGGGCCAATTGCCTCGGTTGGACCAAATACCCACCACTGCCGGTTCTACATGCATTATAAGTTTAGCGCAACACGTAGTTCATTTTGGTGGCTTGCAACAAGGGAAAGCTATAACAAATGCTGTACTTTTAGAAACTTTTCTGTAACCTCAGCAAGTAATGACGTCACGCATCATTCTCAGATTGCTTGGAAAAGGCTGTACAGAAAGTACTGTTCCAGTTGTGATAGTACATTTTCTCCCACCATAAATATGATTGCTCAAGCGGTGAGCTTGTCTTTGACTCGCTCTTATTTGCTGGTTCCTGGTATTTTTGCATTTGCATGTGGAGAGCTTGCATTGTCTCAACGAAGATGGGGAGATGCAGAACGATACCCATCACATGATGCATTGTATATGCGTGCAAGAGATGGGTATAATTACATGTTTACATTTACATTCATGATAGTTGAAGGTGTTGTTTTATTAGTGAGGGCTCTTTATCTAGCTGTATTATTCTCTCCAAGCATTGTGATGGGACCGTTTGCAGATTATTTTGGACCAAATTTTAGGAAACTGTGGCTACATGTTGTTCTTCGAACACTAGAAAGAGCAGGCCCTGCTTTCATTAAATGGGGTCAGTGGGCAGCTACGCGTCCTGATCTTTTTCCTCGAGATCTATGCACCAAGCTTTCTGAACTTCATAGTAAAGCTCCTGAGCATAGTTTCAGCTACACAAAGAAAACCATAGAAAAAGCATTTAACCGAAAAATTTCTGAAATTTTTGAAAATTTTGAAGAAGTTCCTGTTGCATCTGGAAGCATTGCTCAAGTGCACCGTGCTACATTAAAATATCGGTATCCTGGTAAGCAAGCAAAACCACTGGTGGTTGCTGTAAAGGTTAGACATCCTGGTGTGGGAGAGTCGATCAGAAGGGATTTTGCTATTATCAATACAGCGGCAAAAATTTCCATGTTCATTCCCGCGCTAAAGTGGTTAAGATTAGATGAGAGTGTACAACAGTTTGCAGTTTTCATGATGTCCCAAGTTGACCTTGCTAGGGAAGCTGCCCATTTAAACCGCTTCATTTATAATTTCCGCAGCTGGAAGGATGTTTCTTTCCCTAAGCCTGTCTATCCACTTGTCCACCCTGCTGTTTTGGTAGAAACATATGAAAAGGGAGAAAGTGTCGCACATTATGTCGATGATTTTCAAGGACATGAGCATTTTAAATCTGCTCTTGCTCACATCGGGACTCATGCACTTTTGAAGATGCTTCTGGTAAAATATATTTCATTTGCAATTTTTAATGTCGTTACTATCTTGTTGTTTTGGATAGAGTCATTTTGGGCATTGTTTATTTATTATGCGCCATAAAAGACGAAGTGTTATAAAGGACAGCCTTGCAATGTCATTATACAATCAGAATATTTATCTCAAGTAATTATACAAAGTAGTAGAGAATTTGTTAGCCCATTTAGAAAAATGACAAGTGTAGTCCTATATCAGTGGTTAAAACCTGGATCGGTCATCGACCCGGACAAGGTACTAAGTCAATGGGTTACTGGTTGGACTAACGGGTCATTGGTTAGACCACATGAATTGAATTATATTAAAATTATAACTTTATGCGTCTTGCTAACTTGTACCCTAAGAACACATGGTTAGGAATCCAAAAGAAGAAATTTTGCATTGAAAAACCAAAATTTTAACTTTTAGAAAATTGAATGCATGGGTTTTAAGATGAATAGTACTATATTGAGTTCCCTAACATGTACCCTTAGGCACTAACTTGTTAGCATTGACCTAACTTTATTGTGTTATATATTTGTTTTTCTGCTATATTTCATGTGTTAAAGTTGGTTTAGTGACAAGACGACCGAAAACCACACAAAAAGTTATGGGTTCAATTCCTTTAAGCTGAGTTTTTGTGAATCAAAATATCCAGTTGCACTCTGAAATTCTCTTGCTGCTGCATATATTACCTAGCAGCTAGAAAAGTGTGCATTAAAGTTGAAGCAGCTAGAAAATTGTTCACATCAGCGGGAATTAATTTTCTAGTCACCTGAAGCTCGCAAATCAATTTGTACTTAAAAAAAACTTGCGAGTCAACGGGTTTGACCAGTGTGAGGCCGGATCAATGATATCAGATCCGGGTTGTAAATGATATCATAAATCCTTTTCTTTACACACACTGGCTGTTAGAAAATGTTTTTACTGGGATTAGAAGTGTCTTTGCATGCGTGCAACTAGAATTTAGGGTATAGGAAGGTCTAGAAACATTGGGTGTGACCATTAACAAAGACCTTAGCAGGAATGGTTTTACTGAAAAATTGGTTTTCCATTGGGTATGGTTTTGACTGCACATGCTCAATCTTATTTAATGACAATATACATCCTAATCTTTAATATGAAGTAAAAGCAGCATAGTTCCCATATCAGTTTCAAATATGGAACATTATATACTTCTAGCCTAACCATGCAATGTCTTCTTCCAGGTGGACAACTTCATTCATGCAGATATGCATCCTGGAAATATCCTTGTCCGAGGAAAGTCTAGCAAACGACTTTTCAAATCAAAGCCTCATGTAATTTTTCTAGATGTAGGCATGACTGCCGAACTCTCTGGTAGTGATAGGGTAAACTTGCTTGAATTTTTCAAATCTGTTGCCCGCCGGGATGGCCGCACTGCTGCAGAATGCGCACTCAGTTTATCAAAGAAACAGAATTGCCCTAATCCAAAGGCTTTTATCGAGGTAATTGTTTTTCCAACTTGCTGATTGAAATTGAATGTTGAATTTCATTTTATTTTACGAAGAATTTGTGTGTGCTCATGGACTCCTTGACTATGAGTCTTTCACTATTTCACTCATTATTACCTTTGTTTCCTATCAGGAAGTGGAAGAGTCGTTTAATTTTTGGGGCACCCCTGAAGGTGACATAGTTCACCCTGCAGAGTGCATGGAGCAATTACTCGAGAAAGTTAGGCGTCATAGAGTTAATATTGATGGTAATGTTTGTACTGTCATGGTGACAACCTTGGTTCTTGAGGTAACTATTTTTCTTCTGTTTGCCATGTTCTCTAATATCATAGTAACTAAAAAACTTGGAAGTTTCAAGCATTTCTATTTGCTGACGTGATTCGATTAATATTTGTAATCATATATCTTGTAGGGTTGGCAGCGAAAGCTTGATCCCGGGTACGATGTGATGCAGACGCTGCAGACTTTGCTGCTTAGAGCGGATTGGGCAAAGGATCTTTCTTACACAATTGATGGACTTATGGCCCCTTGAACAGAGGAGGCTTTTTCTTTGTTTTGAGGTTCTTGAGAAACAATTTTGACAACATAACCCCCAAAACATCTCAATGTTCTAAGGGCTCTCTCAAGATTGCCGATTATTTCTGTTCTTTTTTTTAAATTCATTCTTTGAAAAATCTATCCCCTGTATTTTTTTTCTTTAGTTTTCAACTGTAATTTTGCGAGAATCAAAATTTACGAGAAAAATGAAAGTAGAAAGAATAAAGTGATGAACCACGGAAGGAATTGTGAACCTTTTATGTTGTTGTTTACAATGTATGATAACAAATTTAAAGAATTCCATACGAGTCCATCATTGGTCGAAACTTGTTAGAATTTAAAGTAAATATCATACAGATTTGAACTGTAACAATGTTCAACGTCCTGTCTTGATCAAATTTATTTAAATAGTGCATTAGTATATGTATATATTTTATTCAAAATAGCTTATTATTATAAGTGGATTATTTAAATAGTGCATTGGTATATGTATATATTTTATTCAAAATAGCTTATTATTATAAGTGGATTAAATATGCCAACCAAGTTTGATGGATTATGATAAATACTACTACTAAACAACAGTTCAGACTTCAAAATGTTAATGAAAGTGAACAGTTGTATGTAAAAACAAGTACACCCTGGCCTCAAGCATTCTCATTGATTCATTAACCAAAAGAAGGAATTTTTGCAGACAAAAAATAAAATATTTGTTACTTCAAAATGTGTTTGACTTGTACTTTCAAGATAAAATTTAGAGCACTGTTAACAACTGATTAGCTTAAGATACTTCTATTCAAGGGTTTATAAAGCATGTGCACACAATGTTGTAGATTGTTATTGTTGCACTTAAAGTAAAACCAAAAATGATAACTTTAAACCCACTTTAGGACCTTGTAGTTGCATTCCCGTTTCAAAAAACAGAACAATTGAACTGATTCACTTCAAAATTGAACAGTTAGAGAAATATTGTTCTGGATTGGTCCGACAATTAAAATAGGTTCAATCTGACCTCTTCCTTCGACACGACCCGTGCGATTACGGTCGGGCTCCCCGGACTCTGCCGGGCACCATCGACCGTTTGTCTTTCTGGGCCAACATCGACCTACGACGACCGACGAGCGCCTCTCAGTCTGCTCGATCTCAAGTCGGCCGGACAATCAGGAACCGATCAGACCGCTGCCCGTAACCTACCTCCTCTTCGAAACCAACGACTAGTAACGGGTACACCTGTTCGGTCTGACCAAGTCCTGGTCGTTACTTATCTTTACGGACCCGCATATCTAGGCCCAAAAATAGAAACCAATAGTCAAACGCCAGAGACACTATATAAACCATCACTCATGTGAGGGCCAGGTATCAAATATCCACTATTCATCACTAAAATCCTAATACTTTGTTTGTATCTCTTTTGCTCCCACACTTACTTGATCCTCAAAGTGTCTTGCAGGTACAGCTGCTCTTTTTCCTCCTCGATTTTTCAGCCCGACAGAAGATTATCATCCGGCCACCTTGCAGGTTCTAATCAACTGGTAAGATCAGTGGCGTCGTCCGTGGGAAACTATCTTCCCTGTTTTCTGTTCCCCGGAATCTGAAGACCAAAGATCTTCCTCATTCAACAATCATGGTCGACCGTGATGATTATCACCCATTTGGAAAGACTGCACTTTCCCCGACGCATAAGACCGACGAAATTCAAGAACATCCTCACCTCGAGGATAACCTCGGCTTTCGCGACGGCTAGACTGCATCCCCAGATTCATTCAATGTCCAGCGCAACGGCCATCAGTTCTTGGACGAGCAGTGTCCCACGAACCCTACCGAGGAACTGTCAGAGATTCTACAACCAATTCCCATTCCTCATAACACCGACCTGGCCATTGCAGCATTGTTTGCTGCCCTCAACCAGACTAACGCTCTTATCCTGCAGCAGAATAAGAAGATAGGAGTCTGGGAGAAGAAGCAGTCAAAATCTCCTCCTTAGAGATGCCAATGACATGATTCCCCCAGCATATCCCCGCCTAGACATGGTCGTCCACCAAGAAAGGAGAAGCGTGACGTTTCTTTCTTCAAGAAACGCAACTGCACACCTCCCAAGAAAGATAAAAGCTCTCCATCTTCCAAGAAGAAGAAGAGCGACCGCCAAGTTGACCGCGGCCGATCACCGTCGCCCAAACCAAGATAGCACCGAAGGAGCCCTTCCCTCCGATGAGACAACGATGCCCGACGGGGAAGGAACTATCCCTCCCCGCCTTCATCCTTCGAGGAAAGAGACGATGACGAGCCCTGCGGCCCGTTATCAAGAGAGATCACAGAGACTCAGCTCCCAGTCGGCCTGGAAAAGCCACCCTCGTTGAGAACGTATGACGGTACGACCGATCCTAATGAACATATAGAGAATATTGACGCCCTCCTCGATTACCGAGGGGTCAGGGGCGCCATCAAGTTCAGAATATTCCCGACTACCCTGAGGAAAGGAGCCATGTCCTGGTATAAAAGCCTCCCGGACGATTCTATTACCTCTTGGAAATAATTGGGAAGGATGTTCTCGAGACACTTCACTGCCTCCCGTCGACATCCAAAATCAGAACCTTCACTTAAAGCGTTATCTAGGGCAGAGATGAGTCTTTGTGAGCATATGTTGAGCGCTTTAATAAATAAGCAGTAAAGGCCTCCACAACCACACCATGAAGAAATACTTCATTGAACGCGGGCTCCGTCCCCGTAGCAACTTTGCAAGAGTGGTGGACATCGAATCACCGGCCACGCTTGACTCTCTCCTCCTCAAGGCTCAAGCATATATTCAATACGAGGAGAAAGAAGCAGTCAACAATGCCAGGGAGTTAAGGCACCGAGAAAGTTCCAAGTCCTCAAGAAGCAACGAGCCCTCGACGTCCCGTTGGAGGGGGGGGGGGGGGAGAAAAGAAGCGGGAAGACAAATCTCAAGACTCCAAAAATTACAAAGGGCCTGATGGTCTATTTCACGACTACGCCCCTCTAACCACTACGAGGGAACACATTCTATCAGAATGCGCCAATTTTGAATTCAAACAAGTCGGGGTGCACTTTCCCCGACAGACACCCTCCAAGCCTGGAATCGACAAGAGAAAGTACTACAGGTTCCATAAAAGCCATGATCACAACACCGACGATTGCATCCATCTCAAGAATGCAATCAAGATACTAATCCGAGATGGGCACCTCAAGCAGTACAAGAAGAAATAGGGTGCCAAGGAGAAGGCTCTAGAAACCAAGAGCATCAAAGAGGGGAAGGAGTCCCCCGATATTAGCGCGATACAGGTCGCCATGAGTATCTCACGATCATAATATTTCTAATTCCCATACATGGAGAACATCCCATTGTACTTCTCCTCTCACAGTTCTTGGGAATCATTCCCTGTTGCGATGGTCATCTCCAGTGGGGGATTCAACAAGCATACAGTGGAATCCGTAAAAAGAAGATCGAGAAACTTATAAAATCCAATTCTGACATGGATGCCACGTTAGACAAGTTTCGAGGAGGCTCTCATTCCCTCGCTTTCTACAGGGAGGAACGGCCGGACGGAGCCCCCAACTCGACTATCCCACTGCTTGTGAGGGCTCGCATGGCAAACTTTGATGTTCGGTGCATACTGGTCAATCAAGGTAGCTTAGTAGACATCATGTACACTCAACTGTTTGCTACCCTATAGTTGAACGAAAGCCACCTGACCCCGTACGTAGGCTCAGATCCCCAGGGATTCAACATGGCCAATACCAAACCTTGGGGGTACGTCGAGCTGATCGTCACCTTCGGAAGAGGGGTGACTGCCAGAGCCATCAAGACTCAATTTCTGGTAGTGGATTTCCCGTCTCTCTATCAATGCATCTTCAGGAGGCCCACTTTGGCCAAACTGATCACAAATCCCTCCACCGTGCACCTCAAAATGAAGTATTACACTGCAGAGGGTTTGGTCGCCACCGTCCACATGGACATCTAAGCGGAAAGAAGATGTTTTAAAGCCTCAGACAAGGGCCTGAGTTCCATCAACGCTCAACCCCGAACGACAATTGGGGCCGCGCTGCCCTCCAGCTCCGAGGAAGTCAAGCCACTGCCAAGGGTCGACGTCATTGATCTCGACAGTTGCTTCTCCAAAGAGGATCGTGCAGAGTAAAGAAAGAAAGGGAAATAGCCCATGGTCAAAGGAGAAGGTTCACCCCCTGTCTGCAAATAGTGAGGAACTCTCAAATCTTACACGACCCATCTCGGACGGAGACTTTGAGATCATCCCCCTTGAGAACGATCCCACCAGAGGAGTAAATATCGGAGCTGACCTCCGCGACTTGGCGAAGAGGCAACTTAAAGCTTGTTTGAAGGAGAATGCTGATCTGTTCGCCTGGAGCACAATTGAGATGCCCGAATTGGACCCATAGATTGCATGCCATCACCTGACCATAGACCCTGCCCTTAAGGCGGTCGCCCAATGAAGAAGAAAACAGTCCCCCGAAAAAACGGAGGTTGCCGAACTAGCTGTAAAAGACCTCTTAGAGACACATTTTATTTCTGAAGCCCAGTACACAACCTGACTCTCAAATGTAGTTCTTATAAAGAAATCTAATAGAAAATGGCGCATGTGCATTGACTATACCAACCTTAATCGGGCTTGCCTGAAAGATGCTTATCCCCTGCCCAATATTGACAAATTGGTCGAAAATTCGGATGGTTTCAAATTATTATCTTTTATGGACGCATATTTTTGCTACAACCAGATTCCAATGGAGAAAATGGACAAAAATATACTGCTTTCATGACCGAGTCGAGAAACTATTACTACAAAGTAATGCCCTTTAGCCTGAAAAACGCGGGCGCTACATACCAGGGTATGATGAACAAAGTCTTCTGCAACGAAATAGGCGACATGCTCGAAGTCGACATGGACGACATGATCTTCAAATCAAAGGAAGAGATCAACCACACCCCCCACTTGAGGAAAGTGTTCGAGCAGGACAGAAAGTTCTGGATGCGATTTAACCCAGAAAAATGCACCTTTGGCGTACGAACAGATAAATTCCTCGAATTCTACCTCTCATAACGAGGGATTGAGGCAAACCCAGAAATGACGAGCTTTTTCTGAGTTTCCAACACCCACTTCAAAAGAGTCCATTCAAATCCTGAACGACATACTCACTTCTCTCTCCCGATTCGTGACAAAATCCGCCTAACACGTGCCCCCCCCTCTTCAAACTCCCCCGTAAGGAAGCTGCCTTCGAATGGACGGTCAAATGCGAGCAAACCCTCACCCACTTGAAGCAGGAACTATCGCAACCACCCGTCCTCTCTCGACCGGAGAAGGATGAAACCCTTTATCTCTATCTGGTCATCGCCTTTGAGGCAATAAGTGCAGCGCTAATCAGAGAAACCCCAAAAGGACAGAGACCAATCTACTTTACGAGCAAGAGCCTGCAGGGTCCAAAAATGAGATATTAGCAAATTGAAAAGGTGGTCTTAACCCTCATAAACACGGCGAGGAGACTCATGCATTATTTCCTGGCGCATACCATAGTCGTTCGAACGGATTAACCAATAAAGCAACTGCTCGGAAGGCCTGACATGGCGGGAAGAATGTTGAAATGGTCGGTAGAACTCTCAGAGTTCGACATCCAGTACGAAGGAATGAAATCCCTCAAAGCTCAAGCACTGGCCGACTTTGTGTCTAAAATGACCTCGCTCGCACCCTCGGACGGAGTGCGCCGCTGGACAATTTTCGTTGACGGCGCCACTAGTTCGACCGCAAGCGACGCATGCATTATATTGGAAAACAAAGAAGGAACCCTAATCGAAGTCTCCCTTGCATTATCCTTCCCAACCTCAAACAACGAGGCCGAATACGAGGCACTCCTAACAGGTTTACACCTAGCCGAAGACCTAGGAGCCGAGGAGGTGAAAATCTTCACTGACTTTTAGCTCGTTGCGTCCCAGGTCCGGGGAGAATATCAGATGAAAAATGACCACCTCGCTGAATATTAGGCTCTTGTCCAGGAGAGAAAAAAGAAATTCAAATTCGTGGACGTACATCATGTTCCCTGCGAATATAACGCCCAGACAGACATATTGTCCAGACTAGCAAGCACAAAGAGGAAAGGGGGAAACAAGTCGGTGATACATGAAATCCTTCCTTGACCGAGCACCCAGAGACTCCCCTCGACTTTGGAAGTATTCTCCATAGGGGACAACGACTGCTGGATGACCCCCGTGCACGACTACCTCGCAAAAGGGAAGCTACCCGCTGAATCGAAAGAAGCGCTCGTGGTCAGACGAAGAGCCTGCTCATACGTCCTGGTCGAAGGAAAACTATACAGAAGAAGGTTTTCCATTCCCCTCCTCAAATGCTTTGACCGAAACAACGCAGATCGCATCCTGCTCGAAATCCATGAAGGGATAAACAGTCAGCATCTGAGCGGAAGATCTCTCGCCTGGAAAGCTCTGTAAGCAGGGTATTACTGGCCCACCATGAAATATGACGCAAAAGAGCACGTGAAAAAATGCGACAAATGCTAGCGACACGAGGATATGCACTTAGCTCCCCCAAACGAGCTCGAGTCCCTCTCTTCTCCTTGGCCCTTCGCCTGGTGGGGGTTAGACCTCCTCGATCCATTTATGGTGGAGACCAATCAAAACAAATATTTGGTAGTAGCTATCGACTACTTCACCAAATGGATAGAGGCCGAAGCATTAGCCAAAATTACCTCCCAAAATATCCTTCACTTCTACAAAAGAAATATCCTTGCTAGGTTCGACATCCCACAAGCAATAGTCACCGACAACGAGACCCAGTTCAAAGATTAGACCTTTCAGGAATTCGTCGCCAAGTTGGGCACCACCCAACACTTCGCTTCTGTGGAACATCCCTAGAAGAACGACCAGGTCGAATCCGCAAACATGGTGATACTCAGGGGCCTCAAATGAAGGTTAGACGAAACCAAGAAAAGATGGGTCGAGGAGCTACACAGTGTACTCTGGAGATACCAAACAACAACACACACGTCAACTGGAGAGACTCCCTTCTGACTAACTTAGGAACGAAGGTTGTCCTTCCCGTAGAGATACCCTCCAGGAAAACCGAAGCTCCCCCAGACGAGGAGATTAACAACGTCGCCTACGTGAAAAACTAGACCTGGTCGAAGAAATTCGAACGGGAGCGGCCCTACGAGAGGCCTCCCTCAAATAAAAAATAGCCATGCGCTACGAGGCCAAAGTCATACGACGAGAGTTCGAGGCCGACGACCTTGTCTTAAAGAGAAATCGCAAAAAATTCTCGCGAAGGAAAGCTCGTAGCAAACTGGGAAGACCCTTATCGTGTCTACGCAAAAACAGGGACCGAGACGTACTACTTAAAAGATCTACAAGGGGAATAACTCGCTCGACCATGGAACATTGAAAAGCTAAGACAATATTACAGTTAAAACACTTAGCAGTCAACGAGTTTCGTCAACAAGACAAACTCATCCAAACCCGACCACACGTGCATGCCTAGGTACAAGCATACCACCCAAAATATTTTGAAGGGACGAGACTCCGCTCTTTTAACGAGCGTGTCCTTAACCCGACATGGATAACTCAATTGAGATTCATCGTCCTCGTACCACGACGTTAGAACACCCGACTCGCGACAGGAAGTTCACGCCGCCGAGCTCAGGTCCTCGAAACAAGACTTAAGTTCCGTCCCATGCCCGGTATTCACCCTGTCCATTTGTCCAGTTTCCCCACACTGGTGAACGTACAAATCAAACGAGCAAGTCTCTGTTATAAATCCTTAGCAAAATAAAATGTCTCAAGCAGACAAGCATAACAATAAACATGCAAATACAAATTAAATATTTAGAACAAACGGCCGTTAAGGCTGCCATTATACAAATTTTACAAAAATAGGAGGCCCCTAGCCCCCCCATCCAACAAAATAACTTTGTGGCCACAAGGACCACATTTGTTCGAAACTTATGTAAACGAGTAAAATCCCGGAAAACAAGATTACAAAAATTACGGCACGCAGGCCGGAGCGAAATGAGAAAACTATCAAACATCACTCTTCAATCCCTTTCTCGACAACAGGCGATAGTTGAGAGGGTCCCCCGTAGGATGGGCAACGAGCTCTTCGAGGTAGTCAGGGACTAAGATCTTTCAGGCAGCCACATAATAATTAACCCCCATCCTGGAGGTATTAAGCTCGACCCAAGGATTCAACACATGGAGCCACTTCAGTGCGTTCTCGAAGCTCCCCTCAGAGGTGGCCTGGGCGTCATCCATTGCCAGTTGGAAACGAGCGACCAACTCGGCCCGGGTCTTCAAATCCTTTGTGTTCTCTGGCTCGTTTTCAACAGGCGCAACCTCGACTGTCAGGATCGCCATCCTATCCTCCAGAGCCTTCTTTTCGAGCAATCAGACTCTGCGCTCCTCGAATAGCTTCCCCAAGTCCTCCTCGACCAGTTTTCGAGCCTTCTCCTTATCACTCCGCCCCTTCTTAGTCGTGGCCAACTTGGCCCGTAGCTTCTTCAGCTCAACCTCTTGAGAAGAGCTCTCTTCGGTGTAAGCAATTGTCATCTCCAATATGTTCATCAAGCCATCAGCATCATGCGACAACACATCCCTTTTCTCCAGACAATCCAACCCCTCGAGGTGAAGAGACTCGACCCAGGGGAGTTGAAGAGCGGCACCCTCAAAGAAATTCCTTTTCAGCCAGTAGGGGGCAGGTCATACTTCCATTTCCCCTTTCCCCAGTCAGATCAACACTCCCCTCAATGCATGGCCTCTTCGCCTTCGAAGACACAAGAGCGGGAGAGAGGGCAACATCAGCTTGACTCGAGGACGAGTTGCCCAACCCTGGCGTGGAAGCAGTCCCCGAATCGGTTTGGGCATCCTTCAACACTTTCTTTGCTTTCGCGATAAAGTTCCTGGCTATGCATTCCTGATTAGGGTTCATGTTATCTACAGAACAAACAGAAAATCAGAGTTAGCAAACGAGGACTTAAAGATGTCAACCATGTACAATTATTTAAAATAAAACTAAATACCCAATTATTTAACAGGATCCTCGCTCTCGAGAAGCTCCTTAACGGCTATCAGACCGGGCTCGCACACAATCTCCCCGTTCTTATTTGTGACCGGCTTTCCTCCCCGGTCCGCATGCTAGACGCGAGGAATCCGCGCGACGAAAGCGGTCAAAACGGCGAAACTCGTTTGGTCCTTGTCACGAGCGGCGAGGGTGGAAGTTTATTCCCTTGTCTGGCAGTCTTTCCCCGATAGTTAAACTGATCTTAAGTCATCACTCTTTTGCCCAAGAACAATAACTTAGGGGATTCCTGTTCTGGACTGAGCTGACACTTGGCCCACCGTTGGGGAAGCCCAATCCAGTACCTCTACTTAGGCCCAATGACATCTAGCCCAAAGCAATAACCGTTGGGCATTTCTCCACGTGTCCACTAAGGGAACATGACTTGCAGTTGCTCATAACCGTCATCATCCTGCCCACCGAGAATAACGGGTCCAACTTCTCTATATTCTTGGGGCAGTTGACCAAGGAGGAGGCTACATGCTGGACTCCATTACTCACGTAACCCTGTCGGTCTTCACTATTGGGTCTTATCGTGACCCAATAACAAAGATCTTGACCCAACACTGGGGGCTATAAATATCCTCTCACGTGAAAGGGTCAAATATTCATTCATTCACTCTTACTATAGTACTTGCACTCTGATCATTCCCCTTCACTTTACTTCAACAATTGTCGTTCAACTTAAATTCGTGGACTAGTGATGATTTTTTCTAATTAGATACAATCAATATATATATATATATATATATATATATATATATATATATATATATATATATATATATATATATATATATATATATATATATATATATATATGCAGTCATAAAAGAGACACGTTGTTACCGACTAAAAAAAGAGACACGTTGTGCATAGGTAGCTTTCGTGACACGGTACCACGACGTTAGAACACCCGACTCGCGACAGGAAGTTCACGCCGCCGAGCTCAGGTCCTCGAAACAAGACTTAAGTTCCGTCCCATGCCCGGTATTCACCCTGTCCATTTGTCCAGTTTCCCCACACTGGTGAACGTACAAATCAAACGAGCAAGTCTCTGTTATAAATCCTTAGCAAAATAAAATGTCTCAAGCAGACAAGCATAACAATAAACATGCAAATACAAATTAAATATTTAGAACAAACGGCCGTTAAGGCTGCCATTATACAAATTTTACAAAAATAGGAGGCCCCTAGCCCCCCCATCCAACAAAATAACTTTGTGGCCACAAGGACCACATTTGTTCGAAACTTATGTAAACGAGTAAAATCCCGGAAAACAAGATTACAAAAATTACGGCACGCAGGCCGGAGCGAAATGAGAAAACTATCAAACATCACTCTTCAATCCCTTTCTCGACAACAGGCGATAGTTGAGAGGGTCCCCCGTAGGATGGGCAACGAGCTCTTCGAGGTAGTCAGGGACTAAGATCTTTCAGGCAGCCACATAATAATTAACCCCCATCCTAGAGGTATTAAGCTCGACCCAAGGATTCAACACATGGAGCCACTTCAGTGCGTTCTCGAAGCTCCCCTCAGAGGTGGCCTGGGCGTCATCCATTTCCAGTTGGAAACGAGCGACCAACTCGGCCCGGGTCTTCAAATCCTTTGTGTTCTCTGGCTCGTTTCCAACAGGCGCAACCTCGACTGTCAGGATCGCCATCCTATCCTCCAGAGCCTTCTTTTCGAGCAATCAGACTCTGCGCTCCTCGAATAGCTTCCCCAAGTCCTCCTCGACCAGTTTTCGAGCCTTCTCCTTATCACTCCGCCCCTTCTTAGTCGTGGCCAACTTGGCCCGTAGCTTCTTCAGCTCAACCTCTTGAGAAGAGCTCTCTTCGGTGTAAGCAATTGTCATCTTCAATATGTTCATCAAGCCATCAGCATCATGCGACAACACATCCCTTTTCTCCAGACAATCCAACCCCTCGAGGTGAAGAGACTCGACCCAGGGGAGTTGAAGAGCGGCACCCTCAAAGAAATTCCTTTTCAGCCAGTAGGGGGCAGGTCATACTTCCATTTCCCCTTTCCCCAGTCAGATCAACACTCCCCTCAATGCATGGCCTCTTCGCCTTCGAAGACACAAGAGCGGGAGAGAGGGCAACATCAGCTTGACTCGAGGACGAGTTGCCCAACCCTGGCGTGGAAGCAGTCCCCGAATCGGTTTGGGCATCCTTCAACACTTTCTTTGCTTTCGCGATAAAGTTCCTGGCTATGCATTCCTGATTAGGGTTCATGTTATCTACAGAACAAACAGAAAATCAGAGTTAGCAAACGAGGACTTAAAGATGTCAACCATGTACAATTATTTAAAATAAAACTAAATACCCAATTATTTAACAGGATCCTCGCTCTCGAGAAGCTCCTTAACGGCTATCAGACCGGGCTCGCACACAATCTCCCCGTTCTTATTTGTGACCGGCTTTCCTCCCCGGTCCGCATGCTAGACGCGAGGAATCCGCGCGACGAAAGCGGTCAAAACGGCGAAACTCGTTTGGTCCTTGTCACCAAGCTCCCCCTCCTCCCAGACATAGAAACCTGACTTATTATCGAAATGCTTCCTCGTCCACTAGAAAGGGAACTTGTAGACCAACTTATTCACGTGCTCTCCCATCTCGCTCAAAACGGGGGCCTCATTCTCATCATATTCTGGAGCAGCCCGAAAAATATTCAGCATCGCCCTGCTCAAAAGAGGCTGCACAAGAATATACTTATCCTTGAAGTGCCAAACAGACTCCAGGTAAGCCTTAAACAACTTATTGTTGCTCTACTTCAAGGCCCCACATGCCACCAACCTTGCTCCTCTGGAGATGGAAATAATAGAAGAACAAAGGAATGGTGGCCCCTATCTTTAAATAATCGCAAACAATCTCGAACGCTCGTATAAAAGCGATCCCATTCGGATGCAACTGAGAAGGAGCCAGTCGAAGGTGTCGGAAAACAGTCACCTAGAAATCTGAGAAGGGAGTCGAAGGCCCATCTCCTGGAACACTATATCATACATGGGAGTCAGTCGCTTATCATACTTTGAGCATATCCGACTATCTTTCCCAGGGATCCAGAGCGACCACTCCCCCCGACCTCCATCTCGTACGCATACACTTAAGTAAAAACCTCACCGCGGTGCTCGAAGAAGTAGGAAACCCAATCCCACGGGTCCTCCGCGATCCAGGTCCGCGGATCCTCGTCATCCTCGGGCGAAAATAGGCCACCCTGATCAGCGGGCGCCATCTTCACGTCCTCTCCCTCTACATGCTGATCAGACCGGTTCGGCTCATCCCCAGATACCTCCAGGATGCTCGACATACTGCAAGTATCGTCCATAGAGCTCTGGAAAGATCCGGTCCGTCCATCCGAAAGACCGTCTCCAACATTGTCAGCCATAGTACCTGAAAAGCAGGGGATAAAGGTGAGTTCGACATCAATGCCAAAACCACCCTTCCACCACTGGTCAAGTGAAAGGGCACTGATAAACGAGGGTCATGTCTCCGACCAGAACCCCCACTAAGGCATTTGAACGAACAAACGCTTTTCTCAACAAGACAAACTCCAGTCAATAAAAACGACCTAAATCCTCAAGGATCATCTACGGTGCATCGCAAAAATTCGGGGAGAATCCACGGCGGCTCCAACGTTTCTAAACTACAGAACCATCGTCTGCTACCAACACTCTCCTAAAAATGTCCTAACAAACAGGATCCTAAGCCTAACCGCATGCATTTCTAAGATGAAAATCGTAAAAATCTAAGCTACGACAGCCAAATAACAACGAAAGTGTGGAATCTTACCAATCAAAGAAGAAAGAAGGCTAAAAGGAACGACGACGAACAATCAATCTTCAAGAAACAACGACGATCGACAAGCAAGCAATAACGAGCAATGTGAGAGAAGAACGAAAAGTACAGAATGCCCTACTCCTCTCGTATTTAGCTAAACTTGCCCACACGTGAGAGACACACGCCTAAAGAACCGTAGGATCGTCATCATTGCACCCCAACCCCTAGGCCATCATTGCGCCGCTGCGTCAACGCACCACCCGAAACACGTTACCTCTTCAATTTTGGAAGCTCGAACGACCACTAACCTTCTCCTCACAAGAAAGACGCAACGGGCGACGCTCACGTTCTCCGTTCCACGAGCAGGCGTTAAAGTCATCACTCATATACCCAAAAGCGACGACTTTGTAGGCTACTATTCTAGACTGACCCAACAGCTAAAGTGGGCCCAATCTGACCTCCTCCTTCAACGCGGCCCGTGCAACTACGGCCCGGACTCCCCTGCCCTTCGTCGGGCACCATCGATAGTTTGTCCTCCTGGACCAACATCGACCTACGACGACCAACGAGCGCCTCTCAGTCTGCCCGACCTCAAGTCGGCCAGACAACCAGGAACCGATCAGACTGCTGCCCGTAACCTACCTCCTCCTCGAAACCAACAGCTAGTTACAGACACACCTACCCGATTAAACCAAGTCCTGGTAGTTACCTATCCCGCATATCTAGGCCCAAAAATAAAAACCAATGGCCAAGCGCCATGGGCATTATATAAACCCTCACTCATGTGAGGGCCAGGTATCGGTTATCCACTATTCATCACTAAAACCCTAATACTTTGCTTATATCTCTTTTGCTCCCACAGAAGAATGTCTTGCAGGTACATCCCCCTTTTTCCTCCTTGACTTTCCAGCCCAACAGAAGATCATCATCCGACCACCTTGTAGATTCTGATCAACCGATAAAATCAATTATAGACCATCAAGTTATTTATTTCAAATTCATGGAAGGTATAACTTGTCACTACATCTGAAAGTAATCAACTGAAGCACCTAAAGTAAATAAGAACAAAACAATTTAAGTACTTTGCTAGATCTTAACCATACTCTGACAATAAATCTATAACTAAAAAATAAATACACAGTCTCAGGTAACTAAGAATATATTTTAACTAAGTTCAATCATGCTTTGGGATTGGAAGTGAGCTCATGTATTTCTTTTATCGCTGTCTCCACACTATTAAGAGCCATTTTCCTAACCTGTTTTCATGAATACAAACGTAGAAACAGATTTTTGTCAATTCAGGCCTGCATCTGGAAGAAGAACGTAGAAAATGAAAAATAATAATACATTGATATGTAGTTTACCTCCAGCATCTCTACTTTTGCTATATGGTCTTCAGGAAGCAAATGGATCTCATCTGTCAATTGGATACACTCCGCAACATTCTCAGGAGACATAAATTCCAATACCACATGAACACAACACTGCAGGTCAATAATCAAATACTTGTCATATATCCATATAATTTGAGATAAAGTGATTTACTACCTAAATCAAAATTGAGATGATATTTTCTTGCTGTCTAAATTTACTAGAAGTGTAAAACTTTGAAGTATATAAATCACGTTTAGAAAGAACGAATATATCCATTCAAGAAAAGTTGAGATACTTTTCGGTCTAAATTGCCTAGAAATGACAGATCAGAGAGAAAATGTTTAATAATCTAGTTTAGTAGAGACCTTAGAATTCCTAATCTGGTATGGACATCCGGCGGGAATGATGACAGCTTCTCCAACATGTTGCTCAAAGGTCCACGGTTCGATATCTGGAAACAATGAAGGGTAGGTCAATATATCTATACTAGAGGCATGTGATAGGTGATACAGAAATATTGATTATGATGTACTTACTGAATTCCTCCTTCAGTCTCATTTTGTGAGTAGTGTCCAGAAAGATGCTCTGATCAAGAATTGGCTGAACCATCTGCATAATAAGGAGAGATAAAACCAATTATTATCAATTCAAATAGGATCATGTTAAGGAATTGTCTGATATGTAACTTGCCTTCTTGCCGTGATGTTCACTGGCACAAGAAAATTCATCAGCATGTCTTTTGAGATATTCTAGAAGCTTCGGTTCATCTTGTCTTCGGAAGACATCCCACTGAGCAAGAGAATACATTTCAGTGCTTTGAACTGTCTTTTGGAGAGGTAAAGAGCTTTGTGTTTTCTCAGAATCTGAATCTGAACCAGAAACACATTCTTCATTGTTGGAAGTATTATCCTCTAATCTCTGACTAGGTATTGTTTTGACTTCATTAATCCAAGACGTTCTATTGACTCTCCTGTAAAAGTCGGTTCCTTCCATAGCAATACTCTCTGTTTCCTTTTGTTCCTTGTCTTCTACTTGTTCGGTAGTATTCATTGGCGACCCCCTTTGACACAGAGTTTGATGCCTTTTCAATAACTTAGTTACATTAGTAAGATGGTCTGGAGAGAGAGGAGCATCTGTGGTGTATGCCATAATATCAACCTGGAATTACAAATCAGACAGAAAATGACATTTGTTATCTGCATAAAACTGTATTATGAAGTGCAATTGAGGCATGGAGCAATGTTATTTAATAAGAAGCTTCTGCAATGATTCAACTATTGAATTATACAAATTGGTTTGACAAAAAATGACAATGTTTAAGAATTTCTTTCTATTTCACTTACCATTTGTCAAGTTGTAACTAAGTTTACAGTTGAAACATCACGTTTTTGACACTGTTGATTAGTCTTTTTACTATAACTATGAACCACAATGTTATTAAAACAATGATAAGAATATAAGACACAGGAACATGGTTTTCTTGATATGCAAGGGACATACGATCATCCAAAGTGAAAAGCATTCCAATCAAGTAGATGCTTTTTATTACTAAAAAAAAAAGATGAGTAACCGAGTTATCATAACAGGATACATGCATGAATATGATCAAATGGTTCATAAGAGAGATTTAGCACAGAAACCAAATGCAACATAGAAAGTGAACATACCACATCATATGGTTCATAAGAGAGATTTAGCACGGAACAAGCTTCCTTGTCAGCACAGCCATAAGAAATATGGACATACGGGCCTTTGTCATGTTTCGCACTCTCATCTGGCATATATGCCGCTAAATTCAGAAGACCGGACATGGGATTCATGTATTCTTGAAGTGGAAGAGCATCAATTACTTGAGCAAAATGATCTGGAAACTGTTTTTTGAATAGTTGGGAAGATAACCATCCATTTAATTTCAGCATCTCATCACAATCATTTTTCTGAGGTCGACATCTAAGAGATCCAGTAAAATGCTGTCTAATGTTAATTTCCACCTGCAAGAGTAAGAGTTCCAAAATAACATAATTTTATCAATGGTTTTGTGGTTCAAGGGAAGCTCCATTATCATTAAAAAACATGAATAACAGCAACAACTATAGTTTTGGACAAACAATGTCGATATGCACCAATATATATCCAGTCATCAACAGCAACAACTTTAGACATTATAATGTAGTATATACTATTAAACACATTAATTGGAACGAATATTAGTTTATATCGATTTAGCATACACAATTAGTTTATACTGACCTCACACCAATCCAAACAAGCTTCAAGTAAGTCCTTATTATTCTCGTATCTTGAAATGCTCTTCTCAAGATAATTACAGAACATGACCAAAGGATCCCAACTGAGGTTTTTTGTACTTCGGAGCACATTTCGGACTACTACAGGATGGCCTTTTCCCCAGTGTTTCTGGAAGTGTTCGCAATGATCTGAACTGATGGCGAAAGCTGTAGGATAAAATAAGCAATTATCATTAGAATCTTCTCTTCGAGCCGCTTCTTGTGATTGCTTATGCCTGTTGGTTTTATGATCTTTGTCACTACAAAGTGAACAACTTGAATTTTTATCCAAAATTTCAGGAACTTCATAGCTGCAAACTACTTCTTCTGCCTTTGTTTCCATTTCTTCGATCCAACTTAAAGGAAATACACATCTCAAGTCAAGGTGGGTATTACCACAACCACCTAGCTCTGTCGGAGGACATGATACACTGTCGGTAGTACCATTACAACCAGTCCAATCGGATAACAGTGAAGTATCAGTTACATCGTCGCTAGAAATAGTATTATCATCCGAAAGGTAACTTTCATTATCAATGCAAACGTCCATTTTGTCAGGTATCTCGGTCACCAAAGAATTTATATGCTCAAAAGGGCTCCCCTGACTTAATGCCTGGCAACATCTTAAGCAAAGGCTGTAGGAACAGCTCAGACAGCTTCTGTGAAGATTCAGAATCGACGAGTTGCAGTAATTACTGAGACAAATGTTCAATAAATACTTGTAAGAAAGAAGCATAATAAAATAATTTAAAATTTCACTATAGTCGCAGAAAAAAGATTACCAGTTATTTTTCTCTTTGCGGCCAAATTCGACTTGCTTGATGAGAATATCAGAAATATTTTTCCCTGTCAAACATAAGTCATCTAAGATAGCTGTATCTAATAAACAAAATTTGTTCATAAGCTGTAAAATCAGAAGAGTAATAGTTACTTTGCTACCTTTATTTTTCGCTTCTGTTTCTAGCTCTGTACGCTGCTCCTCACTTATTTGTTTTAGTACAGGAAGGATCATACAGATCAAATAATGAAAATGCAATATCCTATGAACACTATTTCTGCCAGCCAAATGGTCCTGAAACGATAACGGATAAAATTGAAGTGTCAACAACTGCGCTAAAGAAAACACTATCCCAACAGAAAAGTATCGTTCTTTTGATATCAGACCTTACTTTCATTGTCTTTACAAAGACCTGCCCGACAATATTTACATGTACAAGTTCCTCGACAAACTGGACACGCCATCTTAACCTCATTTGGAGTCTCGGAATATCTAAATTGTTTCAACGAAAAATTGTCAAGTGTTTCATATTTTGATCATCAGTATACAAGTACAGGTGACAGAAATCATATTGGTAAATTATCAATCAGCATGGTTCTACTATTTCAAAAAGTGGTACAAAAGATCTATGAAGTAAGGACACAGACACGGATACCGGACACGACACCGACACGTCGACACCGTCAATAATTTAAAAAAAATAATAAATTGAACATAATTACAAGTGTCAGTGTCGGTGTCTGACATTGACACGGACACGGAGACGGACACGAACATGGACACAAACACACCTTTTTTCAGAAGTGTCGGTGCTATAGAGCAAAAGATAACATCCAATGAATAATCTCAAATAAAGCAGATCAAACCACAGCTTTATAAATATTCAAGCATCAGAACTCTCCAAAATACAGTCAATAATATACAATGTTGATAATAAAGCACCAAGTACCCTCAGAGAAAAATCAAGCAAAAAATATATATGCACAACCTATGAACCAATGAAGCACGGACCCAGACACGGAGATGACACCGACACGCCGACACCAGTAATATTTGACAAAATGAATAAATTGAACGTAGTGTCTGATACGGACACAAACACATTTTTTTCATAGCCTATGAAGCACAGACACAGACACCTACACGTTGAAACCGGTAACGCATAATAATTTGACACAATGAATAAATTGAACGTAGTGTCTGATACGGACACAAACACATTTTTTTCATAGCCTATGAAGCACAGACACAGACACCTACACGTTGAAACCGGTAACGCATAATAATTTGACACAATGAATAAATTGAACGTAATCACAAGTGTAGGTGTAGTGTCGTTGTTCCAGAGTGCACAACAGATTATGATGTTACAGGAAATCATATCATGCTTATAATCAGAATTAATGAACATAAACAAGCTCCAACCTTCGTTTAATACAATCCAGGCAGAAAAGCTCCTTCTGGCAGTTGGAACACTTTATAAGATTCCCTGAATCACTACTCTGGCAACAATGACACTTCTTCCTCCCACACTTCTTCAAAACCTGAAAAAACACAAACACAACAACAACAAAACATTAGTACACAACACAACAACAAAAATATAATGCATAATTGATTAAAAAAACACTAAAAATTGAAAGGAAAAAACCTGCAAATTATCAAAAGGGACTCTCCTATCAACATTCTTGGACCTGAAGTAACGCGGCGCGATAAACGTTTTGCCGTTACTCTGAAACTCCACATCACAAGGTGTTGAAACAGGAGCAATTTCCATAACCCCATTAGGCAATTCTTTCCTCAATTCACCTTCACTGTAATGCAATTCAATTTCCTCATTGTTGTTCCTCTTCACATTCTTCTTCTTCTTATCAACCTCTCTCTCCAACACCATCCTTATCAACTCCAATTGCACATCAACATGCTTCTTCTTCTTCTTGTTCTTCTTTGACCTAATTTCAACGACGTCGTTTTTCTTCTTCTTCTTCTTCACCTTCATGTCCCTCGAAAGTTTCAGTGACTCTGGAACCCTCTCTTTGTTCTGACGATGCCGACCTTGCAGATAGTGAACCTCGCATAGCTTCACGTTTTCCATCGCTTTCCGTTTGCACCGCCATTGCCGTCCGTCGGTGCGGCTGCACCGGAGATCGTCCGGCGGAACCTCCTCCGTCGTTGATTTTTTCGCCATGAGAAAATAATTGAATTTTCAATTTTTTTGTCTGATGAGGAATTAGGTTTTTTTCTGGGGAAAAAGTGAAGAGGCAGCAGGAACAGGAACAGAACAGAAAAGGCAAAAGTTTTTTTTTTTTGTTTAGGGCTAAAGGATCAGAGTATTATGTATTTATATCGGATTTGGATCATCTGCAACGACGTCGTTTATGATCAATTTAAGTCGGATTTGGATCTTCTAGAATGACGCTCTTTATGATAGGTTTAAGTCGGATTTATATTGCTATAATGTCTCTGCAACGAAGTTGTTTATGACAAATTTGAGTCGGGTTTAGATTTCCTATAACAATATCGTTTTAAATTTGACCGCAACGATATCGTCTATGATATATTTTTTATTGGATTTGAATTATGCGTGGTTGCGGCGCCGTCTTAGAGACTAATTTATGAATAGAATGAGATATTAATGTTGATGTAATGGTAGGGAGTTAGAGAGTCTTATTTAGTCTCCATTTAGTAACAAATTTAATAGATTTGGACTTGTCTTTTGGTTAGTTTAGATGAAGATAGAATGAGATGGAATTTTAATTTAATTTTAGTTTAACTTTTGTTTGAGTTTCTATTTTTGTTTTCTTTCTGTATTGGATTTGCACTTTGGTTACAAATTCTTAATTGAATTCAAGAAACTTATAATGTGGATTGTTTGAACAGAGTCCTGAAGTTTTTTTCTGAGATCAATAAAGTTATTTAAATGTTGTAACTAAACATTGAACAATTTATTGAAGAACTGAGATATGTAACTAAATGAAATTTATGATGCAGTACTAATGCATCATGTTTAGGTAACTAGTCTAGAGGTATGAAACATAGTAATATAAGATTTTTTTATAGTGTCAAATCAATGTTTTTTATAGAACAATCTTAAACTGATGCAAGAATATAACAGTGTGTCAAATGATTGATTTACAAGTTTTTATATATATTTTTGTATTGTAAAAGTACTTGTTTCAAAGAGGTTTGTTGCCAAGATTCAACATTTGTTTGGTCCTAAGACGAGTTTAGATGTCAAATATAATGTGAAAGTTGTGATTTCTATTTTTTTTCCTCCTAGTTTTATTACAAGAATGCTTTGATAGTGTTTCTGCCGCAATTTCAACCATAAACTCTTATGAGAAATGTTTGCGCCAAAAGTGTAAAATGGAAGTGTTGAATTGCTTATATGTAAGTGAACAACATGAAATTTGTGTGATTTAAGAACTTAATTATAACTATTTCACTTTGTATTTACATTATGTCTAACATATTAAAGAATAACTTGTGAATTATAAGGTCTCTCTTTGTTTCTCTCTCTTCTAATTAATTTATATAGGTGCATTTCAGATTTGTAGTTACAAACTGGTCTATCTTCAACTGTTACTTGTTATTGGAAAATCATCAAAGTGAGATTTTATGTTTTGTGATTTTATATTTTAACAACAACCTATAATTTATATGAACCTTTTGAATCTATTTTATTTTATAAATCATCATTCAATAGCATCCGACGAGTAATCAAACATATGAATGATGCTCACCCAAATATAAAGTATGACTATAATAAGTGTTCGAGAAAATATAAAATTAAAGAAGAAAAAAAAAACATATGAATAAATAAATAACATATTGTTTTTAGTTATGAATCTCAAAATGATGTTATCAAGGGATAAAAGAGAGGAATTTCACTTAATGGACATAAACATAATTCATTCAAATATTTTTTTATGTGATTTAAATATTTTCTGCATAAAATTAAATATATTAATTTTTTGAACTTTAAAAAATAAGTGGCAAACTTTTAAAAATAATTATAACATTGCAGCGTCATGATTAAACAGGAAAATAACTGAGTTATATTCATCAATATTTTCAGAAAGAGAATGAAATAGAGATTTAAAAAAGAAAATTATGTTTTCAATTTCGTGAGAAACTAGACTGAAATGTAAGTTATATGAGTATTTATAAATATGAAATATATTTGATTAGATCATTTTATTTTATAATGAAATATATGTGATAAATTTTTTTTTTTAAAAGACAGATATGTAACCGTAAAAAAAAGGAAATATACTGGTTTTTTTACTCTACGTAGTTAATGTGCATAGATTTTACATGTTTATTTTATGAAAGTTATTGGAGAGGAATATCAACAAATAAATTTATATATTTAAAATGAGCTTTTATTTTTTTCTTGTTTTTAAAAAAAAAGGGTTTGAGCCTAAAAAAAACTTATACAACTATAAGTCTAGGAATAGCAAATCCCATAATATCACCACCATACATCTCTCTTGACAGGAAAAGGACAATCTTAAAAAAATTAATAGTCAAATCAAGAGTACATCCCAAATTTGCTAACGCATCCACAAATTGATTTGTCTCTCGAAAACAGTGACCAATATCAATCTTACAGTTTCTGTTTATCATGCGTAATCTGGTTCACTAAAGAAAACCTCATGGCAAGGTTTTCCAATTTTAATCACATTCACAACCATCGCAGAATGTAAGTTTATTTCAACCTTCTTAAATCCTATCTGCCAAGCTAATTTAATCCCTTCTAGCACCCCCACAATTATGTCTCAAACGAACTGCATCTCCATATACATCTAGCATAGCCACCGAGCCACTCCCCTTGACTATCCTGAATAACTCCACCACAACCTACATTTATATTATCTTTACAAGCACCATCCGTGTTTAATTTAACACTATTTAAAATAAGAGGGATCCAACGAATCATCTTCAACACACGATCATGAACCATAACCTTTTTATTGACTATCACCGTTTTATCATAACCATCTTTGAGTCGCATGATAAACCTAACAGGATTTGGCGGTTGAACAAAATCTCCACATGCAATTCTGTATTCCTCTAATTCCATACATAATGGAAAACAATAGCTCAAATATCATTTCAACAACTTCCTCCTCTCCACCTATTCTTATTATTAATATCGGTATGTAACCAATCCTCTACATCACTCATAAAAACATGCCTCTATTATTGATAGGCACTACTTAAAGCCAAATGTTAGTGACAAGAGGACAATCCCTAAAAGCGTGAATTAGAGTTTCCTCCACATCCCCATAATAAGAATATTTCTCATGCCCTAACCCCATCATCTTCTTCTTCAGATTCTGTCATACATCACCAACGACGTAAAGCATCGAATACACTCTGGAACCTTGAGCTTCCAAACCATATTCCAATAATATTGCCCTATTATATTATCATTACTTCATATATTATGGTACATGCACTACTACAAAAGTCCTTGTAACGTTAGACGCGAAATATATTTTCCCTCGGTTACAGAAGCGAGATAAATAAGACCGTCATAAAAAGTATGGACTTAGCACCTCAGTGTTTAAAACATAGAGGGGTCTTATAATTGCACATGGTTTGAACCTCACCAGCTGCATTTTTATTATTTATAATAATAGTGCTTCATGTATCTCAAGTTATCAATAAAATCGATGGGTAAATTATTTGTATTTTTTAAATTTAAATCGGTTACGTTATTTACACGGAAAATTAATAAAATAATTTGTTTACAAAATACAATGTTTACCCCGAATATTAAACTGGTTACATTGTTTAGAAATAATATCAAAATAAAAATTAAGTTGTCCATGAAGATCATATGTTAGATCTTCAAATCCTTGATATCCTGGAAAGATCAAATGATGAGAAACAATATATTTTTTATGGCTTTTCCTTCCATTTGTTTCTAATATCAACAAAAAAAGGGTTAGATAAATAAATAATTTTTTTCTCAAATAAATATTTAAGTACACAAACCTTAAACCCAAATAATATTCTACTCTTGCAATCCATATAGAGAACTCTTCATGACAAAGACTCTTGCATATCTTAAAGTGGAGGATAATTTCAAGCGCTTCATGGTATTTCGTTATCAATTTTTGATATTCAGAATGCTTTTATAATGGAAGTTAACCTATGTTTCAAGCGGATCACTAATGATAGTGTCTTGAGTGTTGATAGTCATGAAATGAACGTCAAAGATTTGATTAACGATAGTGACAAACATCCTCAACTTTAACACTAAAATATCCCCTCAGTTTTTAGGAAAACTGAGGTGCAAGATATTTTTATTTTTTTAAGTTACATTGTTTACAAAGAATATTAAAACACAATAATACAATAAATTCTCACTTCTGGTTTAGGCTTAGTGAAATTAACAAAAGCATAGCCTTTATTCAGCCCAGTTCTGCAAATTAATAGTAAACCACACACAATCATCAATCATCATTATTTTTAAAGTATGAACATTGAATATTCGAGAGAAGAAATTTGGTAGCGTACCTGAATTCGGTAGACAAAATCAAAGGAGAAAGTGTTTTCAACAACATATCTTTGGTGAAATCCAAATTTTGTTGCATACCTTTATGTTGCATATCCAAAAAGCACTCCATAACTTATCCAACTTTGGATAAGTTATTTTATTTTCTGCACTTGCAATCCATCACAGAGATATGTTCTTAAGCGATTTTAGATCAAAAAATTTCATGGCAATGGACAGTAGTAAATATTTCCTCTATTAGATACGACTACGTATTAGTTAGAATTAGGGTAAAATCTATTTAACAAAGGTATTTATAGTAAAATATGATAACTTTACCCATTGGCTTTATCATAAAGCCGAGGTATAAAATCTTCTGATTATAGCTATCACCTTTTTTTTTTTTTTTTAAATCGAGGTGAAATTGTTTTTTGGGAATTTACATTGTTTACACAAAATATTAAAATAAATAATTTAAAATAAATCTTTGCTCTTTTGAATGAATATCTTCGCTGATATCCATCATCTGATTAGTTAAGCTCCCTTCATTGTGTAACTTTTAAAAAGAGAAAGGCGCTTCCTTCACTATCCCCTAGAATCAAGAATGATTTATGCACTTACAATCTATCAAATTAGAAAAAAGACGACAACAACAACAACAACACCATTATGTGTGATAGATTGCAAGGGCAGAAAAAAGCGTTTTAGTTTATAAGAACATTGCATATTTTTCTGTCTTGCAATTCATCCCAAAGAATGATGCTTGCGAGTTTGGGGCGACTACAAATAAGTAAGGATTAGCGTAAAATATTTTTTCTTTTATAGTGAAATATGATTATTTGATCCCTCAGTTATATTGAAAAATCGAAGAATTAGTTGTTTTAGTTTACAATTATAATCAAAATAAAACATAAACTGCAAAACTTTAGACTTGAAGTGTGTCCATATTAGTTTTACTCGTCAAATATATTAGAAACTGAGGTAAATTGTTATTTTTATAATTATAAAAATATAAAACATGGTGCGCCTAGGCTTAATACCTTGTTATTTTTCTGGATGACGTGAAAGCTCCATCAAAAAATGTGTTATTTGTTGTAGTGATGCAAGCTACTCTACAATCCAAAGAGTTTCCTCCGACAGCCAAACGCAAGTCCGCACCATTATTAACATGAGGTGGTAATTTCCATGCAATTTTTTATGCAATATCTTCCAGTAGCCACCCCTTCAACAACCTCTAATTCCACGTGCCAAGCATTAATTTCCTCTCCATGACCAACAATCTAGTAGCTGAATTCTTCCATCAGTGGCTGCATTCAATCAAGTTCTTCCATAATACAAATTTTGTAGGTTTCTTTATCATAACTTGATTAACAATATTCCTTCCATACTTCTCACACAGAACACAACACCAGTAATCAGAGCTATTAGTAGCCACCTTCCATCCCAACTTCAACAAACATGCTTGGTTCATATGCTTTAAGTTTCGTAAACCAAGACATCACATTCTCTTTGGGAGCGTAACTACATCCCAATCAATGACATGCCATCTCCGATTTTGATCCGAATCACCCCAAATAAAGTTCATCTGTATCCTTTGAATATAATCCAAACAAGCTTGAGGGATCTTAGCCGACATCATTTTGAAAATAGCTCATTTCACTTCCGCGTCAGAAATAAGAGCCATCAACACCTTCTTATCTTCCATATTCAACTCTGGAAATGTAATGTTCATTTGCCACCAATTTCTCATCATCTACTTCTCATAGAATAAGTCCATATAATACTCATTCATCATTCCTTGCAGTTGATTCCCATCATCTATCCAAGTTCCTTCATCATTTTTTTAGCATGATAATATTGTTTCTCCTCCTTCTCGTAATCATTTTTAAGTGATAGTATTTCATGTTTCTATCACCATCTGCTAACCATTTCGATCGAGACCTCTGAAACCACACAACCTCTTCCCTTTCTATAGTATCGTGTAGTTCACATTTGAGCCTATGTTCTAGTTTCCTTGTTTCCACATTATTATGCCCATGTTGTAATTTACGTTGAACACCTTCAGTTCTCTTCATGATGGCTTTTTTGGTCCTCAACACTTGATTAAAATAATGTAGCTTCCAACTTTGAATGTTCTCTACTACATTCTTTAAGTTATTAATGGCATGCTCTTCATGATTCCAACTCTTATTCAATATATCATGATATGTAGGATGCAATATTCATGCAGCTTCAAAAAACCGATACTTTGTATGATTGGCGTGTCTAGGATTTTCATCAAAGCGCGAACAAAAGCAGAAATAAGAGTCGCCATCAATGTTATTTATCCCGAGAGAGGGAAAACAAACATTGAGTAAACCTAAAGGAATGTAAAGAACATGGTCATCACGACCAATAAAAACAGGTAAGGAAGTCGATTACGCAAGGGGAAGGTATTAGCACCCCTCACGTCTATGGTAATCCATAGGATCCACTTAAGTTTGTTCTATTCTAAGGGTGTATAAAAACCTAAGTCTAAAACTTAATGCTAAAAGGAAATGCGTGCAAAGTATATATAAAAAGAAATTTTTTATTAGTTGTGTCCTCTGCGGTTGCGAACCTTTGTGTTTATGTGTCCTCTTCGTGCAGTGAGAGATCAGGGCACTCGTAGTTCCCCTAAAAAGGTGTTTTTTGGTTTGTTGTGTGTTTTTTTATGAATGATACTGGTGAACCATGTCCTTTTTGAAAAGGTTTTAAAAGAAAAAATCCAAAGACAAAAATGTTTGTATTGGTTGGTATTTTTGCTGTGAATAATAGCTAGTTGACCTCAAGAGAGAGATATTATCCATTTCTCCACTCATTAATGAAAATATTCTTTGAGATTTGAACCACACAGAATACTAAGAATGAAAAAAGAATTATAAGATTGAGAAGAAACCTGCTTATCATTTCCATTGCTTAGCAGAAGTGAGATTCCCGTCATTTATTTATTAAGTGTTTTGAAGTTTAAAAGAAAAAAAGGTTAACATGGATGCAAAAGAGAAAATACTAACAAAAAGGGATCTCAATCATATAAGTTGTCATTATTGTGGATCTAAAGTTTGGATAAGAGGGAGATCTACCTAATATTGTCATGCATGGATAGCAGACCTAAGGTCTATTTAGTTCAAACTTGGAGAAGAATGAACTAAAGATCCTATGAGGAAACATGACAATCTCATAAAAGAGAAGAAGAAGAAGAAGAAGAAATCATACACTTAGATAAGAGAGAAAGCAAGTAACACATAAACAAACATGAAAGTAGGTAGAAACCTAAGCACTAATCAAGAATAGAAGAAAAGACGGTTAAACATCAACACCTAACAATGATATCAAGTCATCAAAGTAGGATAGAAAAGAAATAAGAGATGATGAAACATCAATATCTAACAATGATATCAAGTCATCAAAGTAGGATAAAAAAGAGAAAATATATGATAAAACATCAACACCTAACAATGATATCATGTCATACAAGTAGAATAGAAAAGGGAAAAGAGAGATGATGAAACATCAATACCTAGCAATGATATCATGTCATTAAAGTAGGATAGAAAAGAGAGAGATGACAATTAGACAATCACTCATAACACATGAGAAGTAGAGACTTACTCAAGATATAAGGTATTTAGATGAGGTATCTATAAAAACCTACTTAGAAAAGCAGACAAAGATAGGAGAAGAGATGATAAAACATCACACAAAGATGGTAAAACATCAAGTATCTTATGGAAAAGAATGGGTAATGTAAAGAAGAATAGGTAAAAATAGACGTGTTATACACTTAGCAAAAACTTCATGGTCAAGAAGAAATTCAAGTACTCATTGAAAACATGGTACAAACACCAAAGTACACAAACTAGTCTCAATCAAAGTTGTGATGTGAAGTGGAAACAAGTGTGTGATTAAATGAACATGGCATACTGTGTCAAGTGAGAATGAAGTAAGAAGCAAAAACATAAGGATAACACATACCAATGACCTCTAATACCCCTAAGGTATCACTACTAAAACACATTCAAATGTTAGTGCAAGATTGGGTCAATATCACCTCCTAACATGCTCCTAAAGGTGAGTGAACACAAGAAAGATATAGATTAAGAGGGAATATGTTTAGAGGGTTTCAAAGTACATAGGCAGTATAAAATGACTCTTAATATCAAACATTTAAACATCACAAGCATGGGGAGAAAGTTGCACACAAAATACACAAGGGAAGTGGCCAAAGGAGGCAAGCAAACATGCTCAAATTAAACAAGTATAGATCAAATAGTGAAAGAATAATTGGAAAATTATGGAATGTGTGACTTGTATAATAAGTTAACTCAATATGATATTCGAGAGCAACAGAGTAAGAAGATGAAACTTCATACACAAAGCAAGTCACCTAATTGATGAACAACATCATCTAAAGAGGGATGATACTTGTCTTAGACCAAATAAGATTGATAAAGGCCAAGAAAGAGTGAAATGACATCTTATATGTCTTAGAGTAATGTTGAATCCCTCATAAGATATCAATCATTAACTTAAAGCCTCAAGAAATGTCAACAAACTAACATACTCAAGTGTCATGATACATTGGCGAAGTATAGTCCCTTGATTCATACAAGCATTGTGATCTAAATAAATCAAAGTTAATGTTATAAGATGTTATGGGAAGTAGCCAACATCAAGATACATTCATGGGACATGGCACAATAGCTCATGAAGCAATCACTAAACAGTGATGCTCAAAACACAAGTAGAAAAGAGAATGTGGTTTCTTATGTACCAACTTGTTTATTAGTAAGTGCTTAACCAAGGATCAAAGAAGCATGAGAAATGAGATGAAAAGGGAAGTTAAGATCAAAACTTAATCACAAGATATTGGATCATGGTCCTATAATTGATTCAAGAATCATCAAACAAAAACTAGGTTAAAACTAGAGAATGTGGCTCATACTTGTCATCATGATAAGTTGACAATGGAATGTCAATCAAGGAATAAAAGGAGCAAGGCATAAGAAATATTAGAACCTTACAAGCCATAATCTAACACAAGCACAATCAATCATTAATGGATTTAGAAAACATTAATTTGAAATACTCAAGGCAAATGCCAAGTTAAAGTCTCATTAATGAATGATAAACAATCAAAACAAACAACAAATGAATTGCATCAAGATGTCTTAGCATTGTCCATGAACATGGGATTCAATACATTATTACTTAAGCATAAAGTCACAAATGAAGTGACAAAGGTGGATCATGTGCATTTGAGACATCACTAATCAAAGAAGAAATGAAAACAAGGATGGAAGGAAGAGAAATTTTTCTCCTAATTGTCATCAAGATAGACTTGTAATTGAATGCAAGCCATAGAATCATGGGAGCTATGCCTTAAGGGAATGATGACCTTATATGTCAGTAGAAAAGCTACAAATTTTATTCATTCATTATGAATCAAAGGTATTTAACAAAGGAATGCATCAAAACAAACTCCAAACCTTGATCCAATTTGGTGAATTTAGGCACATAAACAAACACAAGTTAGGATGCTTAAATGGTTCAAAGTATTTGAACTTGAGATCCTAAAAAAGTTATGATAATAGGGTAAATATAAGGAAGTTTGATTCCTTATATGTTGCACAAGTACATTCACTATATCTCACATAATCAACAAAGAAGCATAAGAAAGGATCAATCTCAAAATGAAATGAGAAATGATCAAAAGAGAGATCAAATGTCTCTCAAGCCTTTTTAAGGCTATCCCTGAGTTTATCATATCTCTAAACCTCAATGAATTTAAAATAATAGCAAGAATTGGCTCAAAAGGTTTATAAGAATCACAAATTAGGGTTTGAAACTTGGACAATTAGGAGTTTAAAACAAAATGATCATCAATAGCTAAAAGGGATCAATAATTTGTTCCAAACTAAGGTGATTCTAAAGGAATTTATGGACTACTAGGTTTCCAAAACTCAGCCCCAAAATAGTTTCATAAGCTAGCAAATGAAAAGCAAGAAGTTGAAACAAGTTTCAATGGACAATTTCATGTGAAAATTGGGTTAAAAACAGAAAGAAGACTTGTAAGTTAAAAAAATTAATTAATTCTAACTTCCTTAAGGTCCATAAAGGTCATAAAAATGGTTAAAGTTATTGGATCAACATGGAAGAGTGAAAAAGATTTGCAATCATCAAGGCTAGTTAGCAAAGTGCTCAAACTAGACATGCTTAACAAAATATTTTGGGAAAAATATAAGATCAAAACTTAAAATTCAACAAAAATTATTTTCATGATATTAATTCACCCAAGAACCTTAAACATATTTTATTTGAATTTTAAAAGTGAAGTAGGTGAGATAATTAATTCAATTTCCAAGACTATAAAAGAAAAGGGACCAAAAACATTAATAAACTTCTCCAATTTTTAGAATAAAGCAAAATCAATGATAAATAAAATTTAAAATCATGGAAAATTAGTTTAATGTCTAAGGGTTACTAAAAATATTATTGTGGAATTTTATCATGAAGGAAAAATTTAAAACAAAAATCAAAACAAAATATATCAAATTTGAAAGAAAAAATGACACTATTAATCAATTGATTTAATTAAAGTGCCAAGAAATTTTGTAAATTAAAATAAAAATTATTTTAGAAAAATAGACTCAAAGATCTTTCTGAAAATATTTTTTTAATAAAGGAAAATATTAAAATAAAATTTCTAAAACAATTAAAACAAAATGAAAATGAAAGTATGATTAACATCTATTACACCTATCATGTTCAAAAAGCGCTACGAAAAGCTTTTAAACATGTTTAATCAGGAATGGACGTGTGGTCATCCCTGACCGTTAAACAAAACCCTAACGTGTTTTTTCAGTTTCAACATGCCAATTTCAGAGCATCATATCTCTCTTGTTTCTTAACGAAATTGCACGATGTAAACATAAAAAAAGTAGTACAAATTACAAGGATCATCATAGCATCAATAATTTTTACAAATGAAACACACATAATATAGAAATATGAACCAGAAGTCAAATTTTCAAACTAATTTCAGAATTCTCAAAAATAAAAAACAAGCTCAGAATTCACGCATCATTATACATCACACCTATTGTGTGGCCAGCTAAAGCACATGAATAAGAGTATATCATTATGAAGTTATTAGATGTATAAATGCAAGCATGAGAGAGATTCGAAGTTTTGAGAAAAACTCACCTTGTGGAAAATAAATCCACTATATCCTTAAGCTTCCAGAGCTAGAAACCCAAAACACTTGTTCTTTAGACTTCAAAAGTGAATCAAAGAGTGAGATACCGAGACTTACTTCAGAGGAAAATGAAATTCGAAGACTACTTGATCTGAATGAGAAGAATAAATTCAGATATTTTCTCTCTCTCTCAATGCCTTTCTTTTCTCGTCCCCCTAATAAGAGAGTGAGGAGTGTGATTTATAGCATGCGTTTAATGGAGAGCAAGTTTTATTGGGGGCTTTTTGGTGAAAATAGAAAAAAGATAAGTGAGGTGGTTAGAGGTAGCTTGCATTTTATTCTCTTTTTGATGGTGTATAGTAGCATCTTTGGTGTCAAAATGAGTCATGAACAAAGTGTGAATGGGGCACGTGAGAGAGAGAGAGAGAGAGAGAGAGAGAGAGAGAGAGAGAGAGAGAGAGAGAGAGAGAGAGAGAGAGAGAGATTTATTCCATACTTAATCAACAAGTTGTTTCCTCCTTTAGCCAATTTTTCGAAGTGGTCATGCTGTGAATGAGGGGGTGTTTAGTCATAAAAAGCAAAGATAGTGAGGTTATGCGTGTTTGCTGAAAGTTTCAAGGGCATGCTGTAAGCAATTCATAAGGAATGTGCCAGATCTGACACAATTCCATGCAAACCAAAGCAAATGAGTCAACCATCTTTGCCTTAGCATAAATCTAAGAGTTCTTGATCAAACGACACCAAATTGGGTTCTTTGGAAAGAGAGGAAGAAAATGAGCAACTTTTGTATTGGAACAAAAATGAAATGGAGTTTGGAAGCAACCTGAAATTGACCATGAAGACACTATCTTGAAATTGATCAAAAGATTCAGATTTTGCGCTAAGTGTTGATCAATCTTATAACTTTAATAACCCGACTTCAAATGATCATATCTTGAGTAATAATGAACTATAGGATGAGACCTCTGGAGCATTAGAAAGAGGGGAATCTGATCTTCAACTTTCTTGTAAATTGAAAAATCGAGTGAAACTTGTATTATAGAGCAAATCAACTTGCAAGATATGGATATGGACTGATTGAAACTTTGCAAAATATTCACTAAGTTTAAGAACCATCTTAAAACTTCAATATTACAACTTGTTAGAACCATAACTTGCTAGAACATGCACCAAATAAGATGAACTTGTGATCAATAAAAAGAGCGAAGATTGAGCAATAACTTTGATGTTGAAGATAAACACAAATGATGACTGGATCATAGAGGAATATGGCTTTCAAAGCATGAAGATGAGATTGACTGAAATGCTTTCAAATTTTCTCTAAGTACCAGAACTCGAAAATTAATAATCAACTAACTTCAAAGCTTTCTAACTCAAAAATCATGGACTTTTTAGAGATAAGCCCTCAAGGGCAAAAGTGTAGTATGAAATCTCCTCTTTAATTTGAGCATACGTTTGCAAATTTCCATGGATGATGGAGAGAGTTACGTGTCTTGAAAGATGGTAAGATGACCACGATAATCTCTTATACTTGGAAAAATTCTAAGTTCCAAAAAGTCAACAAAAGTTATCTTCCTTTATTTTCTTGATTTTTGAGATTCCACTTGGACAAATATCAACCGTTGAACATATTTTACTTATTGAACACCATGTTGACCTTAAAAAGTCATGAGTTGACTTTTTTGACTGTACAATTGACTTTCCCCAATTTGATTGTTTTAAATGCATCTGTGCAATTGATCCTCTTCCAGTCAAAATTGATGACCAATCTTTCTATTATAGATGCTTAGGACATGTTTAGAAGTATGGGATCAAGTGTTACTCAAAGACTCAAAAATCTTGATTTTATCCCAAATCCTAATTTTGACTGCTTTGTGCAAGGAGGTGATGATCCAATCTCAAAACCCTAATTCCTTGGAACATGATGAAGAACTTCTTGAACAAAAATGTCTCATATGACAATGAGAAGATAATACTTCAAAAAATTGGCTCATACAATCAAACACTTCATCTGGACAAATCCCTAATCTCAGGAGATGAAAAGGAGAAAAGTGTTTTACTTCAAAATACTTGAAATTTTCAATCTTCTGATGAAACAATGAGAAAATGTCTTGAGGTATGAGAAACATTTGTAGCTTAAGTGACCAAAAGAGTGAGGGTATGAGGCCCTTTTTGCTCTGATTGACAATACACCCCATCTTCCATAGCTTGTAGAAGAGAACTTGAGAACCAAAATACCTTGATCCTATCATAGTGCATGAATGTATATAATGAAACATAAACCATTAAAATACTAAGAACAAGAGGTTAAATTTTAGGGTGCAATAGCTACCCTTATTCAATCTTCTTAAACCTAATAAGTGAGAAAAAAGTGTCAGCTTTTGAATGTTCAAGAAGGAAGAGGATAATACTAAAAGAACCCGAAAATTTACGCTCTTGAACGAGAGAGTAAAGCAATAAGGGTAAATCTATTTTTTTAAAGAATGGCACCAAGAAAATTGGGCGAAAGAGGGGAAACCTAGTGAATACTAAATCTTACCAAAGAGTGTTAGATAATAATAGACTCAAGAGATATACCAAGTAGAAATTGGATTTGAACAACGAGCCAGGAAGAGATTGGAATCGAAAAGTAAGCCAAGTACATATTGGACTTACACCAAGAGGACTAGTGGATGCTAGACTTTAGAAGAATGTGTAAGGACATAACTGGATCACAGACCACAAAAATGAGATAAAATTAAACCCAAGAAGACTAGATAGATACTAGGCTCTAAAAGAATATGCCAGGACATACTGGAATATAAGCTGCAATAATGAGATAAAACTCAACCCAAGAAGACTAAATAATACTAGACTCTAAAAGAATGTGCCAAGACATAACTAGAACATAAATTGCAATAATGAGATGAAACTCAACCCAAGAATACTAGATAATACTAGACTCTAAAGATATGAATATGTATCAAATCCGAATGGGTATACTAAAAATAAACTGGTCTTGATAAACAAAGGACAGATAACACTGAACTTAAACCATTAGTATGCTAGCTGAATGCTGGTGGGGTTGAGTAGAGGTTATCAAGATAAAACTAGGACTCCGAGAGTACTATAAAGAATGCACTAGATAAAGACTGGTGTGCAAACAAGGTAACAAGATGAGACTCGACCTAAGAGGAACTAGATAAGACTAGACTCTGAAAAAGTACTCAAAGCAAGGTGACTAGAGAGTGCATGATTCTTAAAACACCTGCTGGTGTTAATCAAGGGTAGATAGTGGACAATTCTGAAAGAACCCAAGGAATAAAAGAGACAAATAACGAGTAAAGACTCGACTCAAGAAGACTAGTAGAAGAGACTGGACCAAATATGAGACTTAAAAATGAGTAGTAAACTCGACTCAAGAAGACTAGAGGTAGAAGCTAGTCCAAATATGAGGACCTGGATAAAGCCGGTTGACATGCATAAGTAACAAGGTAAAAACTCTACCTAAGAGCAACTAGATACTACTAGGCTAAAAATGAATATTAGGGTAAGACTAGTATTCGAAAGGTAGGCCAAATAAACATTGGAAACAAACCAGGGAAGGTTAGTAAATACCAAACCTAAGAAAATTTATGTCAGGGAAGACTGAATCATAAAAGGAGATGAAGAGTAACCATTTGACTCACTGGGGATAAAACCTCAAGGATATCTGTAAGAATGAAAAACTTGGGACACTACAAATGAAGTGACCGTACTGGGGATATAATATGAAGATTTTGATAAGTTGTGCTGGGGAACAAGGAAACAAAAATGGCTTATGTTTTAATGCATGTTTGAATTATTTTTATATGGAGTAATATTCCAAAAAGAGGATGGAAACAATACACTTTGAAGATGCAATGTAATGATGCATGATTCTGCTGAAGATAGAAAAAGAGGATATAAGGAATTGCTGGAGAGAGAGACCCTTAAGAAGATGAAACTTTGTGGGGAGCAACAAACTGAGAAATCGATAGAGATGGGCTATAAACTATGAAAGGAGTTACAAAAATAAATTGCAAACTCTGTTGGAGAAGACTAGGTTAACACTATAATCTATAGGAGCATTGCTAAGGAGGATACCAAAGGATAATGGGCCCGTGGGGAACCAAAATTCACCTTTGACAACTTGAGGAATAATCCTAACTAATTACCCTATCCATTGGGTAAAATTTGTCAAACACTCGTCGAGGATGACAAAAACTCGTATTATTGGGAACATGAGGACCCATGCTGGAGATGAAAGATATTACGAATAAAACTCTTGTTGAGGATGAGATAATTTTTGCATAAGAAACCTCTAACAAACATACCATTGTTGTAGATGCAAGAATCTTCAAACAAAAAAATCTTGATAGAACAACTATGACGGGGATTAAGAATTATCTTCAATAAGAACAAACTTCTGTCGGGGATATGAGAAGCCTCAGGTAAGAAGTCACAACATTAAACTCTTTTGGGGATATGAAGCTAATTAGCAGGATCAAACTCTACTAGGGAGAAGGGAGAATCCTTGAATAAGAACACTCAATGAAACAACTTAGCTGGGGAAATGACATTTCCTGAATAAGAGATCTTTAAAGGTAATTTTGTTGAGGAAATGAGAAGTCTTGGGAGAGAGACCTCAGAAAGGAAACTTTAATGGGGAAATGAGAAATCTCGCGCGAGAGATCTCAAAAAGGAAACTCTACTAGGGAAATGAGAAATCTTGGGTGAGAGATCTCAAAAAGTAGCCTCCACCGGGGAGCGAGATGATACTCCACATGACTCAGCTGATGAAAACCTTTTCAGCCAGACGAGTCTCAAAATAAGCTTCTAATAGGGAGATTAGAGGAATCCTTGGATAGACTTTGAAAAGCAACTCTGCAGGGGGTTAAGATATTCTTAAGCAAAACTCTCGGTTGGGGAAAAGAAACTCTACTTTAGGGAATATACACCATCTATATAGCTCAACATGAATAACTATTTGGGAATGAAGATCCTATACCAAGAAGCCTCATTTATCACAAGGATTCCCCACCTGACGATGCTGGGGAGACGCAAACTTCAAGTATCTGAGACAATCATTTAGGAATTTTAATCAGTTACACTTTTTGCTTGGGGAGACTAAGTGGGGAGAAATGAAGACTTCAGTGCTGCTGGATGCTGGGGAAGATGACTCAAGCTAGAGATATTGTAATTATATTAAAGCAAAATTTCTTTGGTGTATGGCAGTTGCATATTAAAGAGTAAACGATAGTTCATTCCTCAAATGCCTTAGGTATAATATGACAACTTTGAGCAACTTTCTTATTCAACTAGTCCATGGAGAGATTTACTGAATCTCAACGTAACTGCTTCAGATTTATTGAACTTTGAAAAGATTTGCCTTGAGAGGGCTTCCTAAGATCTGTGTTATTATGGATAAGTTACCCCAATGTTATGTACTTCAGAACACTTCCTCTGACTAGCCAATGTTGGAAGTGATTTTAACAACACTTAGGTAACTGACCCTAATTACTCGGTGCTTTGAGAGATTCTTTAATTTCTCAATATAACTGCCCTAGATTGGTGAAACTTTAAAGATATTTCTCGACGTAACTTCCCCAGATTGGCAGAATCTGCAAACTTCACTCCCTTTTAAGGGTACACAAGATTGGGAAAACAACTTGCATAATGCTCAACAAAGTCTCTAGGCAACATGCCTCTTGATATTATCAATTCTCTTGAGACACTAGTATTCTAAACGAACAATTAAAATAATCGATTGAATAGTTGTCACCGTAAGAAAGCCCAGGACCAAGCTTTGAAATCTGTGCAAGTGTGCATTTGTAAGTGAATACCTCTTCATTGAGGATGAGGCCAAGAGGAGGCCATGTGTTCTAATTGAATGTCATATGCATAATTAAACAACAATTAAAACATACAAAGAAATAAATCTCGAGCTATTGCAATCATATGGGGATGAGGGTACAAGTTTATAAATGGGGATGAAGTAAAAAAAACCTAATTAAATTATTACAACCATATTGAATAAAAGAGTAGTAATGAGAAAAATATAAAAAAATGTAAAATAGTGTGAAAAGAAAAGAAAAAATATTTTTTTTAAACCATTATGAGTTGACACATGCATTTATGCATCGACAAATAATCCTTCTTGTTCCTGGAAAATTAAAATCAACTCAGTATGAGTTGATACATAATGGTATGTGTCAACTCATACACCATTATTGCCCTTGGAAATAAAAAATAACGCAGTATGAGTCAACACATAAGGGTTTATGTCGACTCATACACCTTTCTTTCCCCTGGAAATAAAAAATAACGCAGTATGCGTCGACACATAAGGGTCTTGTGTCGACTCATAACCTGTTTTATGCCTGAAAAATAAAAAATAACGCAGTATGAGTCGACACATAAGGGTTTTGTGTTGACTCATAACCTGTTTTGTGCCTGATATGCATTGACTCATAGAGACATGTGTTAACTCATACTGTTGGTTTCTGTTTCTAACTTTGCTCTACTACATGTAAAAGTCAGTTCCCAATATATAATTGATTAAAATGAAAAGCAAGCAAATGAGGGTTAGCTTCAAGAGTATGATATCTACATTTATCTTCAAGAATGAATCATTAATGATACTTGAAATGAGGAACTCAAAGTCCAAAAGACTTACCTCAAGATTGAAGTTTGTGTTATGAGTTTGAACACATTTCCATGGGCTGTGAGGGTCAGAATGGCTTCAGTGAACCTCCATGAAGTTGCTCCACTCCTTACTTTATGTTGAGAGCTGCAAAGTTGTACAATACTATTTTTTTTATTGTTTGTGTTTAGAGGGTGATGAGGATGGTATCCTAGAAATTGTTCTTGTGTTTGAACAATCTCCATGTGAGGTGTTTGAATGGTTGGTTGAGGGGAAAGCTTACAAGGTTGTACAATGGTTTGAATGTTTTTTCTGTTTCTGTTTTCTTTGGGTTGCTGCTATTTTCCTTTCTGGTTTGACAATGTATTCTCTCTTCTCTCAATCTTTTTCTCTACTGTCTTTTTTCTCAATATTGCTTTCCTTCTCCCTTTTTCTCATCCAACTCTCCTCTTTTGTTAATTTCCCATTCTATTGTTTTGTACAACAGCTGAGAGGTGAAATTGAGGGGAAAGGTTGATGGGTTTTTGAACACTTTAGACATGCTGCTTCTCTACTTTACCATTTAAGATTTGGGTGCTCTCTATTTTGTGTAAAGTTTGGCATTTTTTGGCAGCAACTTTGACAGTTTTTGCAGACTATCCTTGCAGGTATTTGGAATGTTTTGTTTGTTTTGCAATGTAATGCAAGTTTATGGAGCTGTATTACATAATGGACAGCATGGTTAGGTTTTTGCAGCAGAATGGACAACATTAGTTTGGACAGTTTTATGGGGCTAGTTGGTGCAAACTTTGGGCATGTAATGAGAATTTCCTTTGTGTGATTTCAAGTGTTCATGTTATGAGTCCAAAAATCACTGCAAGATAATAAATAGTGACTTGAATAGTAACTTATGATGTAAGAAATTTGTGACTTGTGAACCAAAGACATTGTATGAAATACCAATTTCCATTATTTCCAATTTGCAATCCAAATCCAAGTTTTCTTTCTCTTTCAATTTCAAATCTTCATGACAAATTCAAACCACTTCTTAAACCTCTTGGCAAGCAATTGACTTGTAGAAGGAGATAAAGCTCAATGTGACCTTGAAACAAAAATCCTAGTTTCCTGGACCTTCAAATGATGATCATTACAAGCTCAAACCAACAAAACATAATCCACCACTTCTTAGTTTGAAGAACTAAAAACCACTTCTCTTGAAGTAACCTGAGAAAATCTCCAGAATCCTAATTCACAACTTCAGTGCTTGAGAAAATAGAAGAATCAGAAAGAAATAGACTCTACTGAATATAAACATCTCAAAACATTGTGAAACTTTGATATTGCACAACCACTGAACTCTTGGACCTCAGCTGCCTTTATTCAATGAACTGCATGATATGCAAATGAACTAGTGAAGATGATGTAGATGAAATACGAAGTCTAATGTAGTCGTGAAAATCGGAGATCAAGCTATTAATTAACTTGACTCACAAAAGCAAGAGTCGCCACCGCGCTTTATTATTTCCAAGGGAAAAGGGAAAAGAGCGAAATAAAACCCTAAAACATGCAATGTAAGATAATACTGAAAAGTAATGAAAATACAATGTGTTTTTTGAAAAGAGATCTAAAGTTCGGGGGTTGGTTATGCAATGGGAAGGTATTAGCACCCAATGCATCTACGGTACTCCGCAGGAACCTTTTGAAATATCTATTTTTGGTTTAAAATTGTTTGTTATATACAAGGGTGTATTTATCTACAACTATGTTTGTTTAAGGGGAAAGAAATGAGTTTTTATTATTGCGTTCGTGAGGGTTTCGCGACCCTTTGCCTACGTATCCAATGAAGGAATCAAAACACCGTAGTTCCTCTAGAAAAAAGTTGGTTTGTTTGTGTTTTTTAGTGGGCAACATTAACGTATGCATTCTAGCAATAGGCACGGCCGGTATCGCGGTAGAACGGAGATAACATGCCCTTGGGGGGAGTTTTGATTTGTTGAGTGTTTTGTGAGTTTTTAAAGATATATTCAAGTAATGATTAAAGAGTGTTTTGGATTTTTTGGTTTATTTATTTGTTGATTTTATCTTGCCTAATTAATAGCATTTGTACAAAGTAAATAAAATGCAGAAAGATAAAAACTTACGCTATTACAAACATATCAAAAGGAATAAAAAATATGAAAGAAAAAAATAAGATAAAAGTAAGAAAAAGGAGTGTCTTTCGATTGGAGGGAAGCAGCCTTCGATTTGCATTCTGCTGGCCTCCTTCGATTGGGGTTGGCAACGGCAAAGTCACGTCTTTCGATTGGGCTTTGGCAGGGGCGAGGTCCTGTCCTTCGATTGGGCCTTGGCAGGGGCGAGGTCCTGTCCTTCGATTGGGCCTTGGCAGCAGCAAGTTGTATCCTTCGACTGGGGGCTGGCACCGGTGAGGTTCTATCCTTCGATTAGCCTGGAAGTCAGTGAATGGTGAAGTCTTTTGATTCTGCCTTGTTGCCTTCTTCGACTGGAGGTTGAAAGCAGTGAGGGAATGTCTTTTGATTGGACATGGTTTGCCTCCTGGTTGTCTCTTTCGTTTGACCTGGAAAAAGAGGGTAGAAGCCAGAAGCTTCATTTCCTATTTCCTGTTTCCTGTTTCTTTCATTTCAAACATTAAATGACAACATGGGCTGAGGCCATGCTAGTATTTATCTTTCAAACAGTTTAATAGCTAAAGCTAAAACAGAAAGCAAAACGAAAGAGGTAGTTCTGAAAGGTATGTTAAAAATGTGGAAACGAAAGGAACAATGGTATGTACAGTGTTTCAAACGAAAAAGAATTGTATTTACATGTTATGGCATGAAACGAAAAGTTCAAGGGTAAGAGTGACTTACCTTGCTTCAGGCCTTGAATGGATGTGGGGCCTTGAATGGTGGCCCTGGATGCTGGATTCGAAAGAGGGGTCACAGGCTGTGCTGGGAGCGCTGGATTTGAAGGAAAAGAAAAAGCAAGTGTGATGCTTCTTTGATTCGAAGGAGACTGAAGTGTGGTTGTTCTTCAGAATCGAAGGAAGTAATTGTTTGGGGATTCTGGGTTTGTTCTCACAAGTATTGAAGGGACTTGAGAGATTTTTTGTGTTTGAGAAAATTTGGTGTTTTTGAGAATTTTTTGAAGATTCGTTCGCCTGGCCCAGAAGGTCCTCTTTTTTTTTTAAAAAAAAAGTGTTGAAGCCTCTTTATTTATAGGCGATCTTTGATATGTTTTTTGGGGGAAATCAAATGACATTTGAACTGCTTGGGTATATTGTCCCCCCTGTTTTCTTCAATGCAGTTCTTGTGCACTCCTTTTTTGTGCAAGTACAGGACTGAGACAACGCAGGCTTATCAGTATTTTGGAGCTTAGTGGCAGGTTGGTGCAGGACTGCTGCATAGCAGCACAACTGACTTGAGTTTGGCAGTACAGTGGTCCAACTTGTGAATCGAAGGAGGCCACCTTGAAGGAAATCACATGTACAGCTTGTGGATCAAAGGGGGTCACTTCAAAGGAAACTACATGGCCAAATCGAAGCTTGTGACTGAAGGGAGACTGTATTTCCCATCGAAGCTTGTGGATCGAAGGGAGACTGTATTACCCATCGAAACTTGTGGATCGAAGGGAGACTGTATTGCCCATCGAAGCTTGTGGATCGAAACAGACGTATTGCCCAATCGAAAGCCCATGTTTGAAGGAAGCAATGTTGCCCAATCGAAGCATGTGGATCGAAACAAACATATTGCCCAATCAAAGCCCGTGTTCGAAGGAAGAAATGTTGCCCAATCGAAGCAGGCTTGCAGGCAGCAACTTGTCCAAATCGAAGTAGGCTTTGCAGGCAGTAAATTTGTCCAATCGAAAGGCTGAACTTGCATTCGAAGGAGACCTGTCAGCACATGAAATCAAAGAAACAAAAATCACACATTTCGTGCTTGATTAGAAGTTAGTGATACATAGGCTAAGAATGTTCAAAACACTTGACAATTTCTGCATAATCAATGCTCGAAGGTGAGAGGTTAAAACCAACTGTGACCTTGACTTTTGTATGAAAATGCAAAAATAAAAAAATGGGATCTTAGGTCAAAAATTGGGGTATGACAGCTGCTCCTATTTAAGTTTCTTCTATCTGGAGATATGAAGATTGGGATCTTCATTTCGAAGAGATTGAAGGGACTTAAATATAGAATACACAATTTTTGGCCTTAAGATACCGCAATTATGTTTATGATATGGTATGAATGCAATGCTTTGAATTTTATGGGGAATGACGCCATATGAGACAGACTACTGCTGGAGAAACCAAGCACATTATACAGTAATCCCACAGGGGAAGAGATTATAATTCCACTGGGGAAACAGAGTCATAGGCTTCAAATGAGAGACTCTTGAATGATTTACATCAGTATTGAGACTGGAAAAGAAATGATTTACATCAGTACTAAGGCTGGCAGATGGTGATTGACATCAACACTGAGACTGGCAAATGATTGGCATCAATACTGAGACTGGAGAAGGAAATGATTGACATTAGTACTGAGACTGGAGAAGAATGATTTACATCAGTGCTGAGACTGGAAAAGGAAATGATTGACATCAGTACTGAGACTGGAAAAGCATATGATTGACATCAGCACTGTGACTGGAAAACATCTCTGACTTCTGAATTTTACCAAGAACGGTAACACCTTCCTTTTTAAACCAAGATATCACTTGAAAGGATAAAATACAAACTTCCCCACGGGACTTTTCCGAAGGGATGCCATTTGCTGAGTAGGCATTATTGTTGGGGATACACAAGCTGCTCAAATAAAGAGGCCGCCACTTGCTATCTTTCAAAGGTGTCAATAACATACAAGTTGCTCATGAAGAGACCGCCGCTTGCTGTTTTTCAAGAGATAACAATAACACACAAGTTGCTCATGAAGAGATCGCCGCTTGCTGTTTTTCAAAGGTATCAATAACACACAAGCTGCTAATAAAGAGACTGCCACTTGCTGTCTTCGAAGAATATCAAAGCATACAAGTTGCTCATGAAGAGTCCGCCACTTGTTGCTTTCAAAGATATCAATAACCCATAAGCTGCTCATAAAGAGACCGCCACTTGCTGTCTTCAAAGAATATTAAAGCACACAAGCTTCTCATGAAGAGTCCGCCACTTGTTGCTTTCAAAGATTCCAATAACCCACAAGCTACTCATAAAGAGACCGCCACTTGCTGTCTTCAAAGAATATTAAAGCACACAAGCTGCTCATGAAGAGTCCGCCACTTGTTGCTTTCAAAGATACCAATAACCCACAAGCTGCTCATAAAGAGACCGCCAGTTGCTGTTTTCTCAAAGGTATCACCAAGATATCGTGAAGATATTGCTGGAGGTGAGAATCAATAATTTCCTCGGGGATGGACAAACTGCTCATGAAGAGTGCCATTTGTCATGACATAAAGAAATTCAGAAATAATCAAACTGCTCAAATAAAGAGTCAGTCGCTTGTTGTCCCGTTGATATTCCAGAAGAAGGTTATGATAACACTACTAGGGAATAAAGTTCATCTTCAATGGGGGACCATGAATAAATCCTTCCTGAGGAGACCAAGTATTTAAATTGCAAAATAAATGCACTCTTCATCTAGGTTTCACAGCCTAGAGAGATCCACAGGGTATCATTCACAAGAGACAAAGCTCAATCCAGGAATAAACTGGAGAGAAAATAGTCAAACAAGACTCCACCCAATGAGGAAACAACTCAAATGGGGATTTATCCTATCCATATATGGAAAAGGAAAGCTAAAGCAAGATTCTTCCATGAGAGTTAATTCAGTGGGGAATTAGAAAGGAGGCGCACTTTCTGCTTAAGTTGACACTCTATTTGGAAAGATCAAATATACTATTTGAATAGACATAACCAAGGTATACGAACTCAATCACATCAACAAATACAAATGTGCGTGCATGATGCAAGTGTGAATGAATAAATAAATGTCATGTATATGATTGACAAAATAGATAGAAAAGATAAACTGGAGATGATAAGACATCATAGTACAACTCGACACTCGGCTAATGTCAACAGGATGGGAACATTACTGGAGATAGAACAAAAGTCATAATTGGAGTAAGGTCCTTTTACAAGGCTTAAATCTCTTTGGAGAGGAAAATATTTTTAGGTAGAAAAACCCAAAGTCCAGTCTTCTATCGCAAACAATCCATTGAAAGGATAACAACACAAACAATGTTTCAGCTGGAAAAAGTCATGCTTAGCTGGAGATACTGGGAACACCATCCTCTGATAATGTATGCAAAACATATCACATATCTTAACAAATCTGGATTTCCCCTGGGACTAATTTTGGATGCCCCAAGTTTACTGCTGATAAGCTGCATGTTGCACGACAATTCTTGCGAATAACTTCACTTCTAAAATGCTCCAAGCTATATGTTTGATAAGGAGAAATCGTCTCAAGAGGATTTTACAAAAGACCTGGCATTCACCATGCTCTGGTGTCTTCAAACTCTTAGAGAGATTCATCAAATCTCGACGTGATTGCCCCAGATTGACTGTAGTTGGCACAACAAAGTCTTCAAATTTTGCCCCAAAAGAGTAAACAAGTTGGGAAAGCATTAACTGGGAGAAGCAACATGTCCGTGCTCAAGGTCTTCAGGTGACATGCCCCCTGATATGATTTTTTCTTGAAATGATTCTCTAATTATTCAACAGAGTTTCAGGCCTTAAAAGAATAAACTCATCACTAGTGCTTATATGTGAGCTTCCTTGATATCAAACAAATGTTTTGCAGTTAGAAAAAGTTTATTATGAGAATGAAAATTCTAATGCAACAGTTATGTAAGTCTTGAAGATTTTGAAAAAATATCGCACAAATTTTGCGAGTTAGAGCACCATTTATTTTTGTATAGGAAAAACATATGATACCAACATAACTATTTAGAACATTCATGGGAGTCAGGAACACTATCTCATTGAAGTATGCTTTCAAAATAACCTTGCTTCAATTAGGACTTTTGAAGGTTGTAACGTGGCCTGGTTCATGGTTTTTAGAAAAAAGATTTTTAAGGCTTAAAATTTATAGGTGCCCACCCATTCTTCGTGATGTTCTCCAACTCTATGTTCAGTTAATTCAACATGAGTGTTCATCTCTCAAAAGGATTTTGTGACGGTTAAGGAAACGACGAGGCTTTCAGAGTAGAAACCACCCTTATGTCTTCGTGTTTGTAGTCACCAATTTGTTCTTTGCTGAGGACTTTTCTTTGTAGTCCTTTCTTTGCAATTTTTACTTTCCCTAACTTTTGCTTGAACTAATTCTTTTGAATTGATAGTTCAGCGGGATTGCCTAATTTTTGCTTAAGCCGCACGTTTTCAAGTTTTCGACTTAGCAAGCTTTCTTTTTTTTCTTGATTTTTTTTTAATTTTTTGAACAAAAGTGTGACAATAGCTTGTATTGACTTGTTGAGAGGATTGTGACTGCCTCGTTTCTTGATGAATGAGGGATAACATCGTGGTTCCACATCTTCTGGATTCATTATACATGAAGGATAGCCCTCGTAGTTTCTCCTCAGAAATATCTTTCTTATGAATTTTGAACACTCAATCAGATTAACTGAAAACTACCCTGCCCCAGGTTAAAATTCGAGGGTTTTTTCGTATAAAAAAGAAACTCCTACTTCAAGGCTCAAAAGGGGTTAACAAGGGATTATCTTCCTTATATCTCCGATGTTTAGGGATTTGAAACAATGCATGTACATCGTCAACAAGATTTTATTCAAAAGCATACAACCAGAGATTTTGTGTTTTTTAGATCATCATCCTCCCTTCAATCTCTGCCTAGGCAAGAGAATGAGCAACAATTTGGTATCATAGTGCAAAAGCAATTTAAAATTTGAAAACAAATATGAATGAAACAAATGAATTTCTTCAAGACAAACATACTCACTGTATTAAGATAATCATTCAGATGCAAACAAGTTCTTACATGCAAACAATGTTTTGATAAACAAGAAAATTTACAAAAGCATGAATAAGTTAATAATCCAGGAAGGCTTTCCATCTGGATTTGTGCTGAAGGAAACCTCTCCTTAACTTCAAGGCCAAAATCAACAGAGATTCACTTATGCTTTAGCAAAGGGGTTGACTTAGGCGGCAACCAAAATTCATACCAAACCAGTTAAGGACTCCACACTAGCTTCCAAATTAGTCAACTCTCTGCGGAGTTCAGAAATCTCTTGCTTGATATTCTCCATTGTTCTCTTAGCGCGAGTGTTGTACTGGTGAGACCAAAGGAAAAATAAGACATGGAAAAAGACCTTTGGAAGTGAAACCAAAAATGTAGAATGATGCATGATATGCAAAAGAGAGTTTTTATTTGACTTTCAAGGAGCTCAAGATATTAAGTTGTAAACATCAAAGTATGAAGATAGAAGATGAAATTTGAATTGGATCAAAGCGTTGATCAAGTTATCATCAAGATCAATCATCCATTTTGGTGGATTAGGGTTTTCACCCTATCAACACCCAAGATCCATTGAGCTTGACGAAACTTGTGATGTTTACAAAGAAAGACCTCCAAATTCCTTAAAAATCAAGTGAAAAGGGTTTCATGGATGCATGAAGGCATGGCTATGCAACAACCACATGCAAGGTCACAAACAAAGTCGAAAGGTTCAACGTCACGAGCATGGAGTCAAAGGTAAAAAACATCCCCAAGGTATGTACTAACGGTTTAATCACACCTGTAAAACATGGTTCTAAAAGTTCCCAGAGTCTACATTCCTCCTTCGGATATTACCAACGTCTTGATTACTCAATAATTAGCAATATTCTCAAGAGAACTCATCCGAGCGTAGCACCGCGTAACAATTACTTCCAGATTACTCTGTTATAATCTCCGCGCTACACCTAAAAGGCCAAGATGGGTTAGGGTTCTATGGTTCTCAGCTTCACTGGCTCCCAGGTCAAAAGCAATAATGTCTTCCCGATTACTCGGTAAACAAAAACTACGTTCAAAGGGGCTTCCACTGAGTGGGGGATTTCATGCCTCCTTCTTCGGGATTACTCCCTCAAAGTTAACATGACTATACCGCCCGTCCTATTCCTAAGTGTAACTTAGTCCGGGTATAGGACTTGTCATTTGTAATCAACACCCAAATAACCACAATATATCACAATTAATCAAACAAACAAGTAATAATAACAAAAAACAAATACGACAAATTAGGCTTAACCCACTTTAGGGATGGACCAGCAAGAGGTCAATCTTTCCCCAGCAGAGTCACCAATTCTATAGCGGTGAAAATCGGAGATCAAGCTATTAATTAACTTGACTCACAAAAGCAAGAGTCACCATCGCGCTTTATTATTTACAAGGGAAAAGGGAAAAGAGCGAAATAAAACCCTAAAACATGCAATGTAAAATAATACTGAAAAGTAATGAAAATACAATGTGTTTTTTGAAAAGAGATCTAAAGTTCGGGGGTTGGTTATGCAATGGGAAGGTATTAGCACCCAATGCATCTGCGGTACTCCGCAGGAACCTTTTGAAATATCTGTTTTTGGTTTAAAATTGTTTGTTATATACAAGGGTGTATTTATCTACAACTATGTTTATTTAAGGGGAAAGAAATGAGTTTGTATTATTGCGTTCGTGAGGGTTTCGTGACCCTTTGCCTACGTATCCAATGAAGGAATCAAAACACTGTAGTTCCTCTAGAAAAAAGTTGGTTTGTTTGTGTTTTTTAGTGGGCGACATTAACGTACGCATTCTAGCAATAGGCACGGCCGGTATCGCGGTAGAACGGAGATAACATGCCCTTGGGGGGAGTTTTGATTTGTTGAGTGTTTTGTGAGTTTTTAAAGATATACTCAAGTAATGATTAAAGAGTGTTTTGGATTTTTTGGTTTGTTTATTTGTTGATTTTATCTTGCCTAATTACTAGCATTTGTACAAAGTAAATAAAATGCAGAAAGATAAAAACCTACGCTATTACAAACATGTCAAAAGGCATAAAAAATATGAAATAAAAAAATAAGATAAAAGTAAGAAAAAGGAGTGTCTTTCGATTGGAGGGAAGCAACCTTCGATTTGCATTCTGCTGGCCTCCTTTGATTGGGGCTGGAAACGGCAAAGTCACGTCTTTCGATTTGGCTTTGGCAGGGGCGAGGTCCTGTCCTTCGATTGGGCCTTGGCAGGGGCGAGGTCATGTCCTTCGATTGGGCCTTGGCAGCAGCAAGTTGTATCCTTCGACTGGGGGTTGGCATCAGTGAGGTTCTGTCCTTCGATTGGCCTGGAAGTCAGTGAATGGCGAAGTCTTTTGATTCTGCCTTGTTGCCTTCTTCGACTGGAGGTTGAAAGTAGTGAGGGAATGTCTTTCGATTGGACATGGTTTCCCTCTTGGTTGCCTCTTTCGTTTGACCTGGAAAAAGAGGGTAGAAACCAGAAGCTTCATTTCCTATTTCCTGTTTCTTTCATTTCAAACATTAAATGACAACATGGGCTGAGGCCATGCTAGTATTTATCTTTCAAACAGTTTAATAGCTAAAGCTAAAACAGAAAGCAAAATGAAAGAGGTAGTTCTGAAAGGTATGTTAAAAATGTGGAAACGAAAGGAACAATGGTATGTACAATGTTTCAAACGAAAAAGAATTGTATTTACATGTTATGGCATGAAACGAAAAGTTCAAGGGTAAGAGTGACTTACCTTGCTTCAGGCCTTGAATGGACGTGGGGCCTTGAGTGGTGGCCCTGGATGCTGGATTCGAAAGAGGGGTCACAGGTTGTGCTGGGAGCGCTGGATTTGAAGGAAAAGAAAAATCAAGTGTGATGCTTCTTTGATTCGAAGGAGACTGAAGTGTGGTTGTTCTTCAGAATCGAAGGAAGTAAGTGTTTGGGGATTCTGGGTTTGTTCTCACAAGTATTTAAGGGACTTGAGAGATTTTTTGTGTTTGAGAAAATTTGGTGTTTTTGAGAATTTTCTGAAGATTCGTTCGCCTGGCCCAGAAGGTCCTTTTTTTTAAAAAAAAAAAATATGCTGAAGCCTCTTTATTTATAGGCGAGCTTTGATATGGTTTTGGGAGGAAATCAAATGACATTTGAACTGTGTGGGTATATTGTCCCCCCTGTTTTCTTCAATGCAGTTCTTGTGCACTCCTTTTTTGTGCAAGTACAGGACTGAGACAGCGCAGGCTTATCAGTATTTTGGAGCTTAGTGGCAGGTTGGTGCAGGGCTGCTGCATAGCAGCACAACTGACTTGAGTTTGGCAGTACAGTGGTCCAACTTGTGAATCGAAGGAGGCCACCTTGAAGGAAATTACACGTCCAGCTTGTGGATCAAAGGGGGTCACTTCAAAGGAAACTACATGGCCAAATCGAAGCTTGTGACTGAAGGGAGACTGTATTGCCCATCGAAGCTTGTGGATCGAAGGGAGACTGTATTGCCCATCGAAACTTGTGGATCGAAGGGAGACTGTATTGCCCATCAAAGCTTGTGGATCGAAACAGACGTATTGCCCAATCGAAAGCCCGTGTTCGAAGGAAGCAATGTTGCCCAATCGAAGCATGTGGATCGAAACAAACATATTGCCCAATCGAAGCCCGTTTTCGAAGGAAGCAATGTTGCCCAATCGAAGCAGGCTTGCAGGCAGCAACTTGTCCAAATTGAAGTAGGCTTTGCAGGCAGTAAATTTGTCCAATCGAAAGGCTGAACTTGCATTCAAAGGAGACCTGTCAGCACATGAAATCAAAGAAACAAAAAACACACATTTCGTGCTTGATTAGAAGTTAGTGATACATAGGCTAAGAATGTTTAAAACACTTGACAATTTCTGCATAATCAATGCTCGAAGGTGAGAGGTTAAAACCAACTGTGACCTTGACTTTTGTATGAAAATGCAAAAATAAAAAATGGGATCTTAGGTCAAAAATTGGGGTATGACATCTAAGCCCGACAAAAGTAAAAGGTAGGATAAATTCGGGGTATGACAGCTTCCCCTATTTAATTGTCTTAAACCTGAAGGTGAGATTGGCATCGGCCTTTTGAATTTTTAAGGTAGAAGATGATTAAATACTAAGACCTGAAATATGTCCTGGAGAGGTAGTGTGAGTGTTATTATTTATGATGTCTGCAGGGGATACAAATTTGTTTTCTGATGAACTGGTCATGATGGATGAATATGATTGAATAACGATATCTTGTGCTGGGGTAACAGTGCCAATACAAGGTTCTCGAGGGAGTGGGTATTAACGTAATTGAGAAGATATGGTTGATGATGTCGTGATGACTGAAGGTAGGATTAAAGGAAACATTCTAACTTAAAGATAATGGGACAACAAAGAATCTATCGTGTGGAATTCACGACCCAAAAATAAAGGTAAAGACAATGGGTAATGATCGAAGTATGATCTACGACCCAAGTTAAGATAACGTGAGGGTAAGACCTGCGAGCGACCTACGACCCTAGCAAAGATAACGTGAGGGTAAGACCTACGACACTAGAAAAGATAACATGAGGGTAAGACCTACGAGCGACCTAAGACCCTAGAAAAGATAACATGAGGTAAGACCTACGAGCAACCTACGACCCTATAAAAGATAACATGAGGGGAAGACCTACGAGCGACCTACGACCCTAGAAACGATAACGTGAGGGTAAGACATACGAGTAACCTACGACCCTATAAAAGATAACGTAAGGGTAAGACCTACGAGCGACCTATGACCCCATAAAAGATAACACGAGGGTAAGACCTACAAGCGACCTACGACCCTAGAAAAGATGACATGAGGGTAAGACCTACGAGCGACCTACGACCCTATAAAAGATAACATGAGGGTAAGACCTACGAGTGACCTATGACCCTAGAAAGATAACATGAGGGTAAGACCTACGAGCGACCTACGACTCTATGAAAGATAACATGAGGATTGAGAGTTAGGGAGTATAATGTATTGACACCATGGCTTATTTTGGTCGGTGGTGTCATGATAGATGTTAATCGGAAATTATGAGGATGATATTTTCTGTGGGGATGTTTTGCTTATTTGGGGCTTGATTTGGGGCTTGATTTGGGACTAGATTTGGGGCTGATTTGGGGACTTTCGGGTGAGGTACCAAATATGGCTCATGCTTCATATGCATTTTGAAATATGGCATGATGATTCATGGATATGCTATGCATTTGAGGATGCAATGCAATATACAGTGATGATTATAGTATGAAAAGTTCCAAATGTTAAACTCATTGGGATTTGTTTCCCGTCGTCTTGAGATGCCAATATGAATTGGTGCTTGAAAACCTGAGTGAATCGAGTTAGCCCTATCGAGTTCACATGGGATTAAGTCTTGCTAAGGAGGGGTAGCTTAATCTGACTTTCTTCATATGTCAGACTTCTTGTTAATGAAGGGGCCAAAATGTGGATTTCGTTGAATGCCCCAAGTTTCTCGGTGTTGGAGAATCTGGTGCTCAGATGTCTGTAAGAAGGTGACAGGGATGAAATCTTGGTCAAGGTGATCGTTACGACTTGCTACCTGCACAAAAAACAGACACTTGAAAATCGTGGCATTCCCTTGGGATGCCTTCATATCCATGTAATGTAGTGTTTCACATCTTAGCTTTTGATTATTATTGCCTTATTGTTTTTAATGCAATGCTTAACAAAGAATTTAAATCACAATTCGCATACGAAAATAAAGTAAAAGGACACAACAAAAGCTTTTTGGTGGAAGGAAAATTTTTTATTAATGAGTTTGGCCTGTGAATCGGTATTCGTACATGGAAACAACTCCTAAATGAGGAAGTTGCGAAGAAAAGACAAAATACAACGAGTAAAATGGCAATAAGAAAATCTCGAACTTCGATTAAAACTGATATTGCTATAGTTCCCCTATCCTAGATCATCCCAGTGTTGTGCTTCCGAAGGATGATAGTTGAATCGATCCATCCCATGTTAGGAGGGTGTACTTGTTATTCGTGAAGAGTCTTCAGACTGCAGTCTCTCACTTTTTGTCCCTAATTTTTTCCTGGGTCGCCCTTTCGGAATTTCAATCCACCGGGACACCCATTTTTGCCTAAGCCGCCCTTTTGGGTTTTCAACTCAGCGGGTTATTCTTTTTTCTTTTTTAGCCCTAACTTTTGCCTAAGCCGCCCTTTCGGGTTTTCGACTTAGCGGGTCTTTTTATGTGTAGTATTTTTTGACTGAGTCTGAATTAACTGGAAGTGGAACATCTTCCCCATCCATGTTTGTCAGGATTAGAGCACCTCCTGAGAAAGCTTTCTTCACGATGTACGGCCCCTCATAGTTAGGAGTCCACTTGCCTCTTGGATCATTGTGGATCGGGAGAATCTTCCTTAAGACCAGGTCACCTGTGTGGAACTCCCGAGGCCGAATCTTCATATCAAATGATCTCTTGAGATGCTGTTGATATAACTGACCATGACAAATGGCTGCTAGGCGCTTCTCTTCGATGCGATTGAGTTAGTCGAGCCTTGTTTGAATCCATTCAGCTTCATCAAGCTTGGTATCCATCAGAACCATCAAGGAAGGAATCTGCACTTCGACTGGGAGCAGCACATCTATACCATAGACTAGTGAAAAAGGAGTTTCCCTGGTGGAAGTACGCACTGAAGTTCGATAGTCGTGCAGGGAAAAAGGCAACATCTCATGCCAATATTTGTATGTTCTAACCATTTTATGGTCAATCTTCTTTATGTTCTTGTTAGCAGCTTTGACTGCCACATTCATCTTCGGCCGATAAGGTGATGAATTATGGTGCTCGATATAGAATTCTTTACACATTTCCTTCATCATTTTGTTGTTGAGATTCGACCCGTTTTCAGTGACGGTCTTGTTAGGAGTTCCATAACGACAATTGATTTCTTTTTTGATGTAGCGGGTAACAACTTGCTTGGTCACATTCTTGTATGAAGTTGCTTCCACCCACTTGGTGAAGTAGTCAATAGCAACGAGAATAAACCTGTGTCCATTTGAAGTGCTCGGCTCGATGCGTCTAATCATATCAATGCCCCACATTGCAAAGGGCGATGGCAAAGTCATCATATTCAACATAGTGGGAGGTATATGTATCATGTCTGCATAAACTTGACATTTGTGGCACATCTTTGCATATAGACAATAGTCACTTTCCATCGTCATCCAGAAATAACCTGCTCGTAAAATTTTCTTGGCCATGGAATGTCCATTGGCATGAGTCCCAAAAGAGCCCTTGTGTATTTCTCGTATGATGGATTCTGCTTCGTGTCTATCCACACATCTGAGCAGAACTGGATCATAGTTTCTCTTATACAGAACATCTCCTGATAGTAAAAACTTAGAGGCTAATCTTCTGAGGGTCCATTTATCACAAATTATAGCACTCTCGGGGTACTCTTGCTTCTCCAGATATCTTTTGATGTCAAAGTACCATGGCTTTTCTCCCGACACATCTTCAGTTGTGAGACAATTAGCAGGGAAAATGTGTGTTGACTCCTTGTAACGAAAGATTCTTATATTGGGTGCATGATTCGGATAACTAACTTTGAACATTGCAGCTAAAGTGGCCAGAGCATCTTCAAGTTGATTTGCTTCTCTAGGAATGTGCTCGAAGGTAATCTTGCCGAAAGCGGGCAACAACTCTAATATGTAACCCTGGTATGGAACTAAATTAGGGTGTCGTGTATCCCAATCACCCCATACTTGATGTATTACTAAGTCAGAATCCTCATAAACTTCAAGGATCTTGATCTTCAAATCAATGGCTGCTTCAAGACCCATTACACAAGCTTCGTATTCTGCGACATTATTCGTACAATCAAAACATAACCTGGTTGTGAAAGGTATGTGAGTATTGCACGGAGAAGTTAGAACTTCCCCAATGCCATGGCCCATATCATTTGATGCACCATCGAATGTGAGAGTCCATCGCTCCCCTGGTCCGGGTCCTTCTTTATCATCAAGTTTCATAATGTCCTCGTCTGGAAAATCGAACTTCATTGACTGATACTCTTCCAATGGCTGGTGGGCGAGATGATCAGCAAGAATGCTACCTTTGATAGCTTTTTGTGTGACGTACTAGATGTCATACTCAGACAAAAGAATTTGCCACCGAGCCAATCTCCATGTAAGTGATGGTTTCTCAAAGATGTACTTTATCAGATCCATCTTAGATATCATAAGTGTAGAATGTGTTAACATATACTGCCTCAAACGTCGAGCTTCCCACGTAAGAGCGCAACAAGTCTTCTCAAGTAATGAATACCTTGATTCACAATCAATAAACTTCTTGCTCAGGTAATAGATGGTGTGTTCTTTTTGTCCAATATCATAATGTTGTCTGAGCACACAACCCATAGATCCTTTAAGCACTGTCAGATACATATTGAGAGGTCTCCCTGGAACTGGAGGTATGAGTATTGGTGGTTCCTGAAGGTACTGCTTAATCTTCTCGAAGGCTTCTTGACAACTTTCATCCCAGCGGACATCTTGATTCTTGTGTAGTAGCTTAAAGATGGGTTCACAGGTAGCAGTAAGATGATAAATGAACCTGGCTATGTAATTCAACCTTCCAAGGAAACCTCATACTTCCTTTTCATTTTTCAATGCCGGCATATCCTGTATTGCTCTTACCTTGTCTGGGTCTACTTCAATTCCTCGTTGACTCACGATAAAACCAAGTAGCTTGCCTGATCGAACCCCAAAGGTGCATTTATTGGGATTAATCCTTAACTTAAACTTTTGTAGACGATCAAACAACTTTTGCAAATGGATCAAATTTTCTTCCTAAGTTTGTGATTTTGCGATCATATCATCCACATACACCTCAATCTCCTTATGAATCATGTCGTGAAAGAGAGTCGCCATAATACGCTGATACGTCGCACCAGCATTTTTGAGACCAAAAGGCATGACTCTATAGAAAAAGGTGCCCCAATGAGTTGTGGAGGTTGTTTTATTCATGTCTTCCAGAGCCATTTTTATTTGATTGTAACCCGAGAATCCATCCATGAAAGAGAACACTGAAGACTGATCAGTATTATCAACCAATACATCAATATGAGGCAGCGGGAAATCATCCTTTGGGCTTGCTCTATTTAAGTCTCGGTAATCAACACACGTATGTACCTTACCATCTTTCTTAGGTAGAGGCACAATGTTAGAAATCCAAGGCGGATAATTTATCATAGATAGGAAACCTGCATCAAGTTGTTTCTGAACTTCTTCTTTAATCTTCAAGGCCATGTCAGGTCTGGTCCTTCTCGGCTTCTGCTTTATGGGAGGATATTCTGGCTTGAGTGGCAATCTGTGCATCACTATATCAGTGTCTAAACCAAGCATATCTTCATATGACCAGGCGAAGATGTCAACATACTCTCGAAGAAATTCAATCAACCCCTTCTTTTCTTCACTTTGCAAGGTAGCACCTATCTTGACTTCTCTCATTACCTCTTCAGTACTAAGATTAATAACTTATGTTTCTTCTTGATATGGCTGGATGACCTTCTCTTCCTGTCTCAAGAGCCTTGATATCTCTTATGGGACTTCACAATCTTCCCCACTATCTTCGTTAGCATGGTCAACTGAATTCTTAAGGATATAAGGAACCATATCACTATCATTTCCGATGGAGTTCGAGATGGATCTGCATGATTGATGATTTTATGTTTTATTTTAGAAAGTTCACAAAAATGTTTATAATATGTGTTGTACCCCAAAATTTTCCCTCTCATTTCTCAAAGGATCATCCCGGACCCTCAAGTTTGCTTTTATCAAGTTTCAAGTCTTGAATTACAATTTTCTAAGAAAACCATTCACAGGGGCAAAATGGTCAAAGGCACACTGAAAAGTCAAACTTTGACTTTTAGATCAAAAATCAAGTTTCAACAATTATATTTCATCAAGACATGAAATTGATTCATCAAAAATCAGAAGTCAGAAATTACTTTGAAAAATCCAAAATTCTAAACATTTAGAAATTTTTCTAAATGTTAAGAGAATATGATATTTCAGAACTTTTGAGTCAGCCTCTACGCAAGTGCAGTCAGAATTTGCAAACACGATTCAGCGCATGATGCTTCAATCAGAACATGTGGAAGCGATGCTCTTCGGTCAAAACATGATTCTTCAGTATATGAAGGCTATGTTCAATGCTTCGGTCAGAACATTACCCTTCAAGTCTCACTCTGGTCTTCTGCGATCAGAACATCACCAAATCCCAAAACCTCGTTTGAGCAACCTACTGCACTGCTATAACATAGTCCTTCCACCAGCTGCCACAACACTCCAAGGTTCTGCTGATCCAGTCCATGCCTGCGTTTTTCTCAAACCCCGTAATTGCACCAAATTAGCACACGAAAACTGTGTTTAAAAAGAAATGGAACAGTATGCCAAAAAGGTTTAAACCCCATTTGTTTCCCCCCCAAAACCATAGCAAACTCACCTATAAATAAGTTGCTCCATCACACGTTCAAGGGGCTGGTTTTTGGAGAGAGAGAATTGTCAAAAGAGAGAAAAGAAAACTATGAAACCTTCGTAAAAACCCAGAATTCCCAAACAGAAAACCAAATCTTTGTTCTTCCCTTTAAATCAAAGAACTTAGCATTTCCTCTTCCGTTATTCCTACTGATTCCAGAACATCTGAAGGCAGCAGTTCAATTTCCAAGCACACGCTCCAGATTCAAGGTAAGTCTTTCTGACTTTGCATCTTTTCATTCAGAACATCATTAAACATGTAAATATCATAGTATTGATGTTGTCCATATCATTGCATAAGTAGAAAAACTGTGTATCAGAACTTCTTGATTAAGGCTAGGCTCAGAATTAGGATTAAAACTTCTATAAATTGTTGTGCTTTTATCCTTCTAATTTGCTTGTTTGTTAAGGACTGAATAAATTGCTTATGTGCTGATTAATATGAGGAAAGATTTGAAATGCAACACTGAACTTCTGATTTTCACTCACGATTTTAGCACAGCACAACTTCTGAGGTCTCTTCACGGTTTTAGCACAACCACAAAACTTTTATGATTTTCTCACTATTTAAACACATTGAACTTATGATGTTCACTCGCTGCTAACACACACTGAACTTATGATGTTCACTCATTGTATTAACACATACTGAACTTCTGAGTTCTCTTCACTGTTTTAATACACAAAACTTCTAAGACTTTCGCATTGTTCTAACACTCAGAAGTTCAGAACATAGCAACCCAGAACTTTTGTGTTTTCCCTCTAACGTTTCTTGCAGGACCTCAGGGTGTATCAATCCATAACTTCTGACGCTTCTTTCTGAACCACTACGCGCCCAACATCAGAACTTCTAATCCCCTTTGTTTTGCTTTCAGCAGCATGCTAATCCTATCTCTCACTATTTCCCTTTTTTATCATTTTCAATATTAATACCCTTTTTATTAATATAAAAAAGACATAAAAATATTTTCTTTTTTTTACTAATTAATTTATTTCTTTTTCTTAATTCATTAAGACAAAAAAACATTTTCTAAACAAGTCCTTTTTCTTTCTTGCATTGTACATTTCAATATGGTTGTAATAGTTAATTAGGATTTAAATTCTTGCAACCCCCCATTTGTAAATTTGTACCCCCATCCCTAAAAGATGTAATAGCGTAGGACCTTTATATTTCCGGAGTTTATTGTTTTCAAATATAAATGCTAGAAATTAGGGTGTGTATGGCAAGACATAAAATCAACAAATAGATAACCCTAATCAAGACTAAATGCATCAAAATTAAACACACTTGCACACTAGCACCCCTTAGGGAAATCCCATTTTGTTGTCTATCGGAAAATAGTCATGTCCCTCGAATATGAGAGTTTTAGAAAAGACCCTCGATAAAAGATCGTAGTCCCTCGATAACCCTCAATGTTTCCTTTGGTAAACGATCTAGTCCCTAAAACAACATTGCTAAAATGTTCCATAGGTTGCCTTCTATGACTATACAAACATCCCACGCCCGTCCCTTCACATCCAACGATGGGGCTTCTTACCAAATCAATGGTGAGATAGCAACATATAAAGGAGGAAGGAGAGAACATTAAAGACCCTTTGAGTAGGTAGATTCACTCCTAGTTGCTCGCTTGCTCACAACCAAACATTTTACACCAACACTTTCAAAAACATCTTTCAAACTTGAAACATTTTTCAAAAGATCAACACTTTGTATACATTCTTACAAACGAGAATCATTACAAAGTTTGCCTAAACGATGGCCCCTTTTCAAAATACTTTCAAAAAAACACACAAAGCACATTTTCAAACAAAAGCAAGTGATCTAGCAAGCAACTAAGAGCCCGTAGATAACTATGGATGAAAAGGGTGCTAATACCTTCCCTTTTCATAATCTACCCCCTAACTCAAGAAAACATCTCAAAGGTCTTTACTGTTCTTTTCAGCCTTTCCTTATTGGATAAAAGAAAAGTCGATGGCGACTCTTGCTAACCGCAACATTTGCGATCAAATGCAAAACAATCAAGTCAGTTCTCCCACCGTGTTACAGAACTGGAGACTCTGCTGAGGACAATTTTAAAAGTAGGGTTACCTTAGGACTAGATCACATTTACTTGCTTTCTTTGTTTGACTTACATGCTTTACATTATGGTTCCTTGTTTGGGCTTGCTTTGACCCTCTACCCGGATCTGGGACACCTTTTTAGGTAAGTAGCCATAGATTGTGGAAACTGTACGGAATATACCGATATGGTTGAAACAATGGCTACGTTAGTGTGACGCATTTGTTGGTATCGGTATCCCTTGTGTTAAATCGAGGAAAATACGGGGCCGCTGAGCAGTGTCATGAAGCACTAACTAACCTTAGAACCTTAATCGAACAAACTTGGCCAATTAGGACGTAGTGAGATAACCGGTTTCGGTGGAAAGCTAAAAATTGGTTGATACTCGATACTACACTCATTGAGACTAGACTTTTAGGATATCTCGGCCGCAATAAAAAATTGATTGCGCTGAGACAATGCCTAAAAGAAAGGTCAGTGATATTGAGATCCCTTAGAACCCGGTTACTATTAACTAGGACAGGATTGAGCTAACTAAACTTCAAGAGGGTACTTACCTATGAGACTCCATGCAAGCCTAAACCTAAGGACTTGTTTGTTTTGTTTGTATATACTTACTTGTACATAACATCATGAAGATCATAACATCATACACAATCTCACTAACCATTTCAAGAATTTAGGAATTTATCATTGTTTTTGTTTTGTAGGCCATGAACTCCGTCCGAAGAAACACCATCCGAATCAGCTTCGTGAAAGCACACCCTCAACTCCAAGAGTTAGTATCAAGGGTGCCCGGAGATTCTCCTTTTACCAAGAAATATGGACGACTCCTCAATTTGGCTACTTTCAACTTCCAAGAATAAATGATGTGCATGCTCTTCTAATTCTTTGATCCCATACATCATTGCTTCACCTTTCCTGACTATCAGTTGGTACCTACAATAGAAGAGTTCTCTCTACTATTAGGAGTGCCCGTGCTTGATCAGATACCGTTCACCGGTCTAGAAGGGATCCCGAAACCTGAGGTCATATCCGAAGCTCTACACCTGAAGACAACCGACATCATAGCAAATTGGGAGACTAGAAGTGGAGTCAAAGGGTTCCTAGCCAAATTTCTATTAGAGAAAGCTTGTTCATTCTAGGAAGATATGGATTTTCAAGCCTTTGAAGACGTCCTGGCCCTTCTCATCTATGGTTTGGTTCTCTTCCCCAACTTGGACCAATTCATAGATGTAAATGCCATCAAAGTCTTTCTCTCCCATAATCCTATACCTTCCTTGTTGTGAGACATCTTACATTGCATCCATACCCGCACCATGAAGAAAAGAGGCACCCTTTTATGTTGTATTCCCCAACTCGCCAAGTGGTTCATTTTGCACCTACCTCGATCAACATTAAAAAACGAGCAAAGATTGACATGGTCTCAAAGGATGATGTCCCTCACCCACTATGATATTCATTGGTGTTCAAGATCCTCGGATGATACTTCTATCACTGACCATTGTGGGGAATTCCCTAAAGTCCCTCTAATTGGCATTAGGGGAGGTATCACTTGCAACCCTTGCTTAGCTTTACGACAGTCTGGGTATGCCCGAAGAGATGGTCCTCACGAGATACTCATCCAAGGTTTGGTGTTCGACTATGAAAGCGACAAGCAAGGCTACCATCAGAGGTTCATGCAAGCTTGAAAGATGGTAAATAAGGTGGATAGCAAGACATTGGGGCACAATAATTCCATCCCTCTTGAACCTTATCTCAAATGGGTACGAGCCCGTGCTCAAAGTCTTATGATGCCTTACCTCTCCGTTCTCTCAGTTATCATAGAGCTTGTTGGGGAAGGAGATATCCCAGACACTATCCTTCATCCTAACATGCCCACCTCTCTCGAAGACTTGCAAAGGGATTAGATACAACTTAAAGGGGAGAGAGACACTTTTGAGGCCCAATTCTATGCCAGCGAGAAGAAGGTTCTAGAACTCACCAAGCAGCTTCATGAAAAGTGGAGCCTGAACGCCTACATCGCACCAAAGAGGATGCGTTCAACTTTTTTATCTTAGAGTTTTTTGTATTTATTTGTAAGCCCAATGAGGCATGATGTACTCAAACTTTGATTTATTAATATAACATGTGTTCCTTTTTGTCTAAAGCAAATTTAAATATCTAATTTCCTTGAAATCATTGCATATGCATCTTCATTCATCATAACATAAGCAAGTTTCTTACAACAGGTCTCCTTATCTTTCTACTGTTTATTTCAGTAAGATGGATCTTGAGCAGACAGTAAAAGAGCTCCAAGCGCAGAATGCTCAGTTTCAACAAATGTTCTTGACTTTGGAAAAAGGACAAGAGGATTTGAAAACTTTGCGGATCAAAGAAAAGAAGAAGAAAGCAAAGAAATCAACTGGTGTTTTGAATCTTGGAAGAAGGTTCCCAGGGCCAACCAGACGGACCCTAGACTTCGGAACATCATCAGGTGAAAAGGATAATCAAGAAGGGAAAAACAAGGAAGAGATTTCCCATCCAGAATCTGAAGAGGAAGAAGAAAATGATTACTCTGAAGAGCAGTATCCTCCGGCTGACGATAAATACAAACATCTGGAAGAGCGTCTAAGTACAATGGAGATTCAGAAAGTGCCCGGGATGGACTTTGAAGAGCTGGGTTTAGTGTCTAGGATTGTTATTCCACACAAGTTCAAGGCACCAGTGTTTTCTAAGTAAGACGGGGTTTCATGTCCCAAAATGCACCTCCGATCTTATGTGAGGAAAATACAGCCTCACACTGCTGACAGAGATTTGTGGGTCCACTTCTTTCAGGATAGTTTATCTGGGACTCAGCTAGATTGGTTCTATCAACTGGAGAGGGCCAATATCCATAATTAGGAAGACCTTGCCACTACTTTTTATAAGCAATATTAATACAACACATACCTTGATCCCACCCGTACTCAACTCCAGAGTATGGCTATGGGCTCAAGCGAAGGTTTCAAAGACTACGCTCAGAAGTGGAGAGACTTAGCAGGAAGAGTCCAACCTCCCCTATCCGACAAAGAGCTAGTGGACATGTTTCTGGGTACCCTGTCCGGTCCTTTCTTTAATAATCTAATTGGAAGCTCCTACCAGGCTTCACGAAATTAATCTTGACTGGGGAAAGAGTGGAAGCTGGGATTAAGAGTGGGAAGATCCAAAAGGAAGCATCCTCCAGTGCCGTGAGAAAACCATTTATTGGGAAGAAAGAAGTTGGTGTTTTATACCCTCAAAGGAATCAAGACAGAATTGAACACTGTCCAATGGTAGGGGCTGTCATGATCCCTAAGCCTGCACCTACTTAACAAAGGAGCAACCAGCCTAGAACGGAAAGACCAGTAAGACAATTTACCCGGATAAATATGACACTGTCTCAAGTTCTGCCACATTTATTGAGATCTAATATGGTAACTTTGAAGGAAGCCCCGAAGAATCCCAACACCGCCTCTCCTCATTACCACCTTAATGCTCGTTGTGCTTACCATTCAGAAAGTCCAGACCATGATACCAACAACTGCTGGGATTTGAAAAACAAGGTGCAAGACCTTCTCGAGGCAAAAGAAATTGAATTTGATGCTCCTGAGATCCCAAATGTTATCACCGCTCCTATGCCCAAGCATGGCCGTGATGTTAACGCTGTTGAAGATGATGTGTTTGTTACTGTTGTTGATGAACTTGTTACTCCTCCCCTGACTGTCAAGAGGAACCTGTTGAAGGCTGGTTTATTTCCAGGCTGTGGCGAAGGCTGCCACCTCTGTTTATCCCTACCAACTGGTTGTCATTTATTGAAAGCAGGTGTCCAGCGCCTAATGGATGACAAATAGATTTTGTTTGAGAAGACTCTCGTTCCCACCATTTCTTACAAAGATGTTTCAACAGTAACCATTTCTGCCAATCCTTTCAGGGTCTCCACCAAAAGACCCGTTAGGATTACATTTGTTCCTAAGGTGACTCCACTGATAATTACTATGCCAGGACCGATCCCGTACTCCTCAGATAAAATTGTCCCCCGGAACTATGGGGGTGACGTCTACTATCACGGTGTCAAGCAGGATTGGTTGGCTGATGAAGACTCGATTTTTGAGAAGGCTTACCCCGACATCGGCAACATTGCGGGAACCAGGAAAATGACCCGAAGTGGAAGGGTATTCTCCCCCAAAATTGCTCCTCCGAAAACTGCTATCGGTCCTGTGATCATCCCTGCTTTTGTTCCTATTACTATAATTCCCGTGGTTACCCCTTCTGACACCCCTACCGTCGAGTCGACCGAGACTCAAGGCAAAGGAATTTTGGTTGAGCCTGTCCGGATGAAGGCGCAATCAGTATCTATCCTAGAAGCCTCCAAGAAGGAGATGGAAGAAATTCTGAAAATTATAAAGAGAAATGACTATAACATAGTCGAACAGCTAGGGCAGACTCCATCAAATATTTCTATGCTGGCTTTACTGTTTTGCTCCAAGGCTCATGCGAAGGCCTTGGTGAAATTTCTTAAAACTTCCCATGTGCCACAAGGAACCTCTGCTTACCAATTCCAAGACTGTGTGGCCAGTTTGACCGCTAATAATGGTTTGGGCTTTTCTGATGCTGACTTAACACCTAAAGGGAGGAAGTACAACGAGGCATTGCATGTCTCTGTCGAATGCAGAGGCACAACTTTCGCCCATGTCCTGGTTGATACTGGCTCATCTTTGAATGTGCTGCCCAAGAAAGCTCTGGATAGACTCAACTGTGAAGGTCTGACCTTAAAACCCAACAACATAGTGATAAGGGCCTTCAACGGTTCAAAAATAATGGTGCATGGGGAGGTGGACATCCCCATTGAAGTTGGAACTGAAACCTTTGATTCAACTTTCTATGTAATGGAAATCCACCCTTCTTATTCCTTTTTATTAGGCCGACCTTGGATTCACGACGCTGGTGCCGTCACCTCTACATTACATCAGATGCTAAAATATACAACCAAGGGAAAAATCATTACTGTTCACGGAGAGGAGGAATATATGGTCAGTCACCTGAACTCCTTCGGATACATGGAAATGGATGGTGAATTCATCAAAACTCCGTGTCAACATTTCGAGGAAGTCCCACAAACAGTTGCAGCAACTAAGACTGTTTCCCAAGTTCCTAAGATTACCAGGCCTCTGCTAAAGATGGCTTCTCTGAAAGATGCCAAGGCAGTAGTCGAAGAAGGTGGGTGTACTATTTGGGGCCAACTCCCAGATATTCCCTATAAATCTGAAAAATTTGGTTTGAGTTTCACTTCAGGAGCCTAGAAAGCTGTTCGTCGTGCTCGTACCGGGGGACCACCTTTGCGAATCAGTAACCATAGAGTCAACATAGTGGGGGATAGTTATGACAACTGCGACCTAGAAGAATGGATTTTCCAAACTATCGATGGAGGACTCACCAACTGGGAAGCCAAAGATTTTGTCCCAATTACTTTTATCCAATAGTAATTGTCTTTAAATTTTTTGTCGGACTTGTAATAATTAAATGATTTAGACTTTTAAAACCTTGTGTCTTACCCAAGGCACAACGGTCCATTTGTAAGGGTTGTTATTTCATTTTCATATGTCATCAATGAATCATGGACGTTTTGCATGCAAACTTTGTGCCCTTTATCTTTCTTTTTCTACATTTTTATTTCTTTCAAAGATGGGTATGCTCTTATACACACTCACATATCAAAATGCAGATCTACATCCATTCAGGATCCCATGGGTAACGATTCTGCTATGGCCTATTCTGACTTTGAAAATCTATTCTATCAAGCCGAAGACGAAGGTGAGGAAGATTGTGAAGTGCCAGGGGAACTAGCCAGGTTACTACAACAGGAAGAAAGGACCATACAGCCCCACGAAGAACTAGTGGACACAGTTAACTTAGGTACCAAAGAGGACAAGAAAGAAGTCAAGGTGGGTGCCAATCTGGAACCTAGTGTCAATAAGTGCTTAACTCAGTTACTACATGACTATGTTGAGGTCTTTGCTTGGTCATACGAAGACATGCCAGGACTTGATGCTGATATCATGGTCCATCATCTACCGACAAAAGAAGACTGCCCTCCAGTAAAATAGAAAGTCCGTCGCATGCGACCAGACATGTCAGAGAAGATCAAGACTGAAGTCATGAAACAATTCAACACCAGATTCTTAGCTGTCACCTCCTATACACAATGGGTCGCCAATGTTGTTCCAGTGCCTAAAAAGGACGGAAAAGTACGCATGTGTGTGGACTACAGAGATTTGAATAGGGCAAGCCCTAAGGATGACTTCCCGCTTCCCCACATCGATATTCTGGTTGACAATACCGCACAACATAAAGTGTTCTCATTTATGGATGGTTTCTCAGGCTACAACCAAATCAAAATGGAACCTGAGGACATGGAGAAAGCGACCTTCGTCACACAGTGGGGCACATTCTGTTACAAGGTTATGCCATTCGGGTTGAAGAACGTTGGGGCAACTTATCAGCGCGCCATGGTAGCTCTATTTCAAGATATGATCCATCACGAAATAGAGGTCTATGTGGATGACATGATAGCCAGATCTCAAACTGAAGAGGAACATCTTGGCCATTTGCAGAAACTGTTTGAAAGGCTAAAGAAATACAAGCTAAGGTTAAACCCGAATAAATGCACATTTGGGGTGAGGTCCGGTAAAATCCTAGGCTTCATCGTTAGCGGTAAAGGTGTTGAAGTGGACCCTGCCAAGGTGAAAGCAATACAAGAAATGCCAGCTCCTCGCACCGAGAAGGAGTCAGAGGATTCTTAGGACGACTTAACTACATCTCCAGATTCATTTCTCATCTAACTGCTACTTCTAAACAAATCTTCAAATTACTGAAGAAAGATCAAGTAGTCAAATGGAATGATGAATGCCAAGCTGCCTTCGACAAGATCAAGGAGTACCTTCAAGAGCCTCCTATTTTGATGCTCCGGTCAAGGGATGATCTTTAATCATGTATCTAACTGTCTTGGAGAATTCAATGGGGGTGTGTGCTAGGGTAGCATGACGAGTTTGGCCAAAAAGAGCATGCTATTTACTACCTGAGAAAAAAGTTTACCGACTGTGAAACAAGATATTCACTGCTCGAGAAAACTTGTTGCGCTCTGGAATGGGATGCTCGCCAGTTAAGATAGTATATGTTGACCCATACTACTTTATTGATATCCAAGATGGATCCAATTAAATACATATTCGAGAAGCCTGCCCTCCCTAGAAGAATAGCGAGATGGCAGATGATTCTGACTGAATACGACATTCAATACACTACCCAAAAAGCAATAAAGGGCAGTGTACTAACCGACCACCTTGCTAATCAGGTTGTGGATGACAATCAGTCGATGAAATTTGAGTTCCCAGATGAAGACATCATGATGGTAAACAATTGTGAAGAAATCACACCATATGATGGACCTAAACAAGGATCCCGATGGACCTTGGTTTTTGACGGAGCCTCCAACGCACTCGGCAAAGGCATAGGTGTTGTAATCATATCCCCTGAAGGATGTCATACTCCCTTCGCTGCAAGAATTTGCTTCAACTGTACCAATAATATAGAAGAATACGAAGCGTGTATTTTTGGTCTCAAAGCTGCCATAGATTTGGGAATCAAGTCCTTAAGTGTATTTGGAGATTCAACCTTAGTCATCAGTCAGATCAAAGGAGATCATGGATGATCTACATGAAGGCACTTTTGGCACCCATTCCAGTGGGCACACGATGGCTAAAAAGATCCTACGGGCCGGGTACTACTGGTCTACCATGGAAGTAGATTGCTATCAGCATTCACGAACCTGTCACAAGTGTCAGATCTATGCTGACAAAGTACATATGCCTTCAGTTCCTCTAAACGTCCTGACTGCTCCCTGGCCATTCGCGATGTGGGGCATCGATATGATTGGAGAAGTCAAACCTATAACTTCTAATGGACACCGCTTCGTCTTGGTGGCCATTGATATTTCACGAAGTGGGTTGAGGCAGCTTCTTTCACTTCCGTTTCCAAGAATGTTGTGGCCCATTTCATCAAACATAATCTCATTTGTTGGTACGACATCTCGGAGAGAATCATCACAAACAATGGCACGAATCTCAACAATACTCTGATCACTGCACTATGCTCGCAATTCAAGATCCAGCACCATAATTCTTCTCCTTATTGGCCAAAGATGAATGGCACTGTCGAAGCCGCAAATAAGAATATCAAGAAGATCCTACAAAAAATGACAGTAACATACAAAGACTGGTATGAGATGTTACCATTTGCTCTCCACGGTTACCGTACCACGACGCGCACATCAACAGGGGTAACTCCTATCTCCTTGGTATACGACATGGAAGTTGTTCTACCAATTGAAGTCCAAATACCTTCTATGAGAATCATAAAGGATGCAGGGATGAATAAGGATGATTGGATCCAAACTCGGCTTGACCAGTTGAACATAATTGATGAGAAGAGGCTTACGGTTGTCTGTCATGGCCAGATGTACCAAAAACGTATGATCAAAGCTTTTAACAAAAAGGTCAGACGTCAGGTATATCAGGTTGGTGACTTGGTGATCAAGCGTATCATATTTCCACAAGGTGATCCTAGGGGAAAATTGACTCCTACATACGAAGGACAATTTATGATCAAATGCATATTCTCCGGTGGAGCAATGATCCTAACCACTATGGACAGTGACGACCTTCCGCATCCTGTGAACGCGGACATATTCAAAAGGTTCTACGTATAAGAGAGCCGCTAGGTTGACACACCTAGGAAAAACAAGGGCATCTCGGTGAACCAAAATGGTTCGGGCAAAAATTAGGGATAAAATACAAAAAAAATTATACACCCGGCAAGTTGAAAACCCGGAAGGGCAGCTTGGGCAAAAAAAGGTATCCCGGTGGACTGAAAACCCGAAAGGGAGGTCCAGGCAAAAGTTAAGGAATTAAAGCGTATGACTATGTCCCGTTAGATCACCTTACAAACAATCTTTAAGCATCGACTGACAAGCTCAAACGAGTCTAATCAATCCAATTAACTTCGTACAAGGCAGCAAGTGGACAAGACGCTCAGGGACACGAAGGCTATAGAAGAATGGGAACCCCAAGGGATTATTTCACATAGCTATCTTTTCTTTGCATCAAATTTTCATTTTCTACGGCAATATTCTCTTACTATAATGTTCGTCCCATTGTACATAAATACTTATTCAAGTTAATACAAAGATATCCCTTTGAAAGTGCAAAACTATATGTTTTTCTTTTATTTCCGTGTTTTGTTTTCAAAAACGTCCAATGATTATTTTTGAACATATGCATTTGAACGTGACTACTGTTTACAAATGAGCAAAAAAGAGGAACAGTAAATAAAAAGACAATCACTAATGGCTTCAAGAAATATGATAATATCTTTAGAATATTCCATATAATCCCCCGCAGATACTTTTCCAGCAAGAACGGAAAATGAGACATCCCACTACAGGATCGCTAATGTATCTCCAATATGCAGCTTAATGATATCAAGCTCTCTCACATCCCAGACAGAACCAAACTTCCAGTTACCGCTCATAAGATTCCCCAGTGAAAGTCGCCCATTTTCCCAGGATTCCCCAGCAAGATTTCACGAAGTCCACAAGCAATGCATGGTGTTTCCCTCCCCCCAACAGAGTATATTTCTCTAATTATGGAAACCCATCCATCAATGCTTCAACAAAATATGAAGGCTTACACCCCACATCCCCACCAGCAGTCAGGGATTTATTTTCCCTAATTCAACAACGCTATAGTAGAACAGCTTACATGCGCATACATTACATTCATACATCACAAACATCGATGACACAAATGCGTTTCACTATGAATTTCATGCATCATGGCATTACACATCATTAACTCTTTACCTTTTTCAGGAAAGATCAATCAACAGAGAATTATTATCCAATTTTCAACGAGACAAAACAAATATCTATGAACAAATCAATCGTAGATCAATTCTCGAAACAGGACTAAATTGACTATCTACATGACAAATACTCCCATTCAGGTCTCTGCTGGTTCAGTTTAAATCTCTCAACGGTTTATCCTGATTCTTCTCCACAAACGTCTTCTCTGGTTTAGATAAATTTCTCAATGATTTATTCTGATTCTTCTCCAGATCCCTGCAGGTTCTGATTAAATCTCTCAACAGTTTATTCTGATTCTTTCCCGCGGATATTTCCTCTGGTTCAGACAAATCTCTCAATGATTTATTCTGATTCTTCTCCAGATCCCTGCCGGTTAAGCTTAAATCTCTCAATGGTTTATTCTGATTCTTTCCCGCAGATGTTTCCTCTGGTTCAGATAAATCTCTCAATAATTTATTCTGATTCTTCTCCAGATCCCTGCCGGTTCAGCTTAAATCTCTCAATGATTTATTCTGATTCTTCCCCACAGACATATCCTCTGGTTCAAATAAATTTCTCAATGATTTATTCTGATTTTCTCTAGATCCCTGCTGATTTAGCTTAAATCTCTCAACGGTTTATTTTGATTCATTCCCACAGATGTTTCCTCTGATTCAGATAAATCTCTCAATGATTTATTCTGATTCTTCTCTAGATCCCTGCCGGTTCAGCTTAAATCTCTCAACGATTTATTCTGATTCTTTCCCACAGACGCTTTCTCTGGTTCAGATAAATCACTCAAAGATTTACTCTGATTCTTTCCATTTAAAGAATATTCAAGATCTCTTTTGGTTCAGTTTAAACCCCTCAACGGTTTATCCTGATACTTTCCAAAGGAACACTTCTGGTTCAGATAAATCTCTCAATGGTTTATTCTGATTCTTTCCCGCAGACATCTACTCTGGTTCAGATAAATCACCCCAAGATTTATTTCTAGATCCCTGCTGGTTCAATTTAAATCTCTCAATGGTTTATCCTGATTCTTTCCAAATAAGACACTTTCTCTGGTTCAGATAAGTCACTCAAAGATTTACTCTGATTCTTCCCAGTTAAAGAATATTCAAGACTTCTGCTAGGTTCAGTTTTAAATCAACAGGAGATTTATTCTGATTCTTTTCCAGTTGAAATCAAGTCCAGACCTAGTCCATTTTCTATCAACAGTCACATTTGGATGGCATCTACAGGCCCATCTCTGGAAAATCTCCATCATTCATCGAAATGGAATCTATAAGCCCATTCACAATTAATCTTCGAGTGTAAATATCTAGGAACTCTAGTGTTCAATCATCTTCCACCTTCAAGTCACGAATGGAGGACCCGCCAATCTAACTCTTCAGGTTAAGAAGATTGAACAAGGGGAGCTGTTGTACCGCAAAATTTGCCCTCTCAGTTCTCAAAGGATCATCCTGGACCCTCAAGTTTGCTTCTATCAAGTTTCAAGTATTCAATTACAATTTTCCAAGAAAATCATTAACAAGGGCAAAATGGTCAATGGCACACTGAAAATTCAAACTTTGACTTTTAGATCAAAAATCAAGTTTCAACAATTATATTTCATCAAGACATGAAATTGGTTCATCAAAAATCAAAAGTCAGAAATTACTTTGGAAAAACCAAAATTCTAAACATTTAGAAAATTTTCTAAATGTTAAGAGAATATGACATTTCAGAACTTCTGAGCCACCCTCTACGCAAGTGCAGTCAGAATTTTCAAACACGATTCAGTGCATGATGCTTCAATCAGAACATGTGGAAGCGATGCTCTTCGGTCAGAACATGATTCTTCAGCATATGAAGGCTATGTTCAACACTTCGGTCAGAACATCACCCTTCGAGTCTCACTCTGGTCTTCTGCGATCAGAACATCACCAAATCCCAAAACCTCGTTTGAGAAACAGGCTGCACTGCTATAGCACAGTCTTGCCACCAGCTACCACAACACTCCAAGGTGCTGCTAATCTAGTCCACGCCTGCGTTTTTCTCAAACCCCGTAATTGCACCAAATTCGAACACGAAAAGTGTGTTTAAAAAGAAATGGAAAAGTATGCCAAATAGGTTTTAATCCAATTTGTTTTCCCCCCGAAAACCACAGAAAAATCACCTATAAATAAGTTGCTCTATCACACGTTCAAGGGGATGGTTTTTGGAGAGAGAGAATTGTCAAAAGAGAGAAAAGAAAATTGTGAAACCTTCGTAAAAATCCAGAATTCCATAACAGAAAACCAAATATTTGTTCTTCCCTTTGAATCAAAGAACTTAGAATTTCCTCTTCCATTATTCCTACTGACTCCAAAACATCTGAAGACAGCAATTCAAGTTTCAAGCACACGCTCCAGATTCAAGGTAAGTCTTTTTGACTTTGCATCTTTTCATTCAGAACATCATTAAACATGTAAATATCATAGTATTGATGTTGTCCATATCATTGCATAAGTAGAAAAACTATGGATAAGAACTTCTTGATTAAGGCTAGACTCAGAATTAGGATTAGTGTAGCGGTAGAAATGTTCAAGACTAAGCCATTGGATTGACTAGACTTTATACAAATCAAAATAAAAATCGCCACCGCACTTTATTGTTTCCAAAGGAATGGGAAAAGAGCGAATAACCCAAAAAAGGGGGGAAAGATTCAAGGTAAGGGGATTGGTTATGCAAAAGGAAGGTATTAGCACCCTAAACATCTACGGTACTCCGCAGGAACCTCTTTGAAAAAATCTGTATATTTTGGCTATATAAAATGTGTTGTATATAAAATGGATGGTGGAGGTGAGAAAAGAAATATATTTTTTATGATTTTTGCACCCGCCGCGGTTGCGAACCTTTAGTGCCTACGTACCACCTTTCGTGCAATAGGGGATCAGGGTACACGAAGTTCCTCTTTTAAAAATTTGAAACACAAGTGTGTTGGTTAATTTAATGAGATAAGGCATCATCGTCATTGTCCGTGTGGAAAACATTCTTACTACCCACAATCATGAGAAAGGAGAATTTATATCATCTCAAAGTGGATGATATGGCTTGGATTTTAAAATCAACAATGCCTCACTCAACACCCAAGTGGAAGATATCTCTCTTCACTACATATTGTAGAAGTATAGTTGTTTGCGTCACTACAAGGATTGAAAAGAGTCTAATCTTTTGAGAAAAGTTTAAAGATAAAAAGCCAAAGTGGCAAAATGGCTTGAAATGAGATTGATTGACTTTTAGTCTTCTCACAAAAAGTGTCAAAGTATTATTAAATTGATTGAACTTTATTGATGAAATTTTTTTGAAAATGCATGGACCTAAGTCAAAGTTTATTATGAAAGTGTTTGTACAGGACTCCTTCCTATCTGCACAAAGTGGTTGTCCTTTGTCCTGAGTTTATGGAGTTTGTTTGCTGTAAAAGAAAAGGTTCAAGGCTCAAGAAGAACAACTTGACATAAAGCCAACTTTATGAAAATGGCAATGTTCACTTTTTGCCAAAAATGGATTAAACCCTTGTGTAATCTTCCATAGATCAGCATAATGCATTAAACCATTGAGTTTGCATTCAATTTTTGAGTGTGGAAGGGTTTAAAGACCTGTGAGCGACTACAAGTGAGGCTGGACAGGAATTGCAACTTGTAGCATAGTGAAAAATGCCATGGACCAAAGTGATTTTTTTCCAAATTCAAACCTTCGATTCTCCCTAACCATAAATGATTTTGGAGAGTTCTTGGACATTTTGGAAATATTGTAACATGCTCTACAATCCATCTTTGAAATTCATTTTGAAATTCCAATGGGAACTAGGTGAAAAATGGCCATGAAGATAGGTCAAAATCCTGCCTAAACTAGGGCAAAATTTCAATAAATTAAAAGTTTCATGGACCCTTATTCCAAAAATCATAACTTGAGATCCAAGCATCATTTTGGAAAACTTTGTGAATCAAAGTTGTAGATTTTGTGGAGGAATACAACTTTCATGTTGGAAGTTTTGTTTGAATCCAATTTCATCATGGAGAAAAAGTTGGGCAAAGTTGTGAAAAAATGAGAAAATTTCATAACTTAGAAAATTTCTAAGTTATGAAATTTTTCAATCTTAAACCCTAATTTGAAAAATTAGGTTTATTGATGAACAAGTTTCATGTTTTGACATATCTTGATGAAAAATGACCCTTGGCACTTGAATTTGACCAAAAGGTCAAAGTTTGACTTTTCAGTGTACATTTGATTTTTGATCAGTTGACTGGAAAATTCATCTATCAATCCAATGCTTTTGAGATCTTTTGAACCTTGTGATTAGGTCAAGATGATTCCATTGAGTCCTTGAAACCATGCTTGAACTCAATTTGCCATTGGCTAGGTGAAAAATCAGAAATTGCCCTTATACAGTCAAAACCCTAACTTTGACCATTTTGCCCTTTTGTTGATCTGATCAAATTTCTTGAGGAGTTGTGGTCCAAACTTGATCAAATGGTTAATATGAGCCTATAATGTTGATGTGGACCAAACATTATGAGGTTTGACTGTAAATTGGCCACAATTGACTTTTCCCCCAATACAGCTGATTTCTAGGTCAACTGTCCAATTGACTGGGCAAAAATTTGATTCAAGGCTTGAAACTTGGTATGAGCAATCTTATAAGTCCAACATGAAGTATGAAAGTAACTTTAGGCATTGGAAGTCCAAAAATCCTTGTGCAAACTCAAACCCTAATTCAGGTCAATAGTGCAAGGAGAAGTCTTGAGCAAAGAAAACTCTAATCCTGTCTAGAGTCCAAAGAGTCTTATGGGGGGGGGGGGGGAATCTTGATAAAATGAGAGGGAAAATTTTGGGGTACAACAATGGTCATCTACTCAACTTGGTCACTTCCAACACAGAGGACGATATGGTGAAAGTTCTCTTCTAGTTCTTTGACCCTTTGCATCATTGCTTCACATTTCCTGACTACCAACTTGTGCCTACTTTGGAGGAATTTTCTCAACTCTTGAGGATTCCTATTCTCAATCAACTACCCTCCAACGTCACGGAAAGAGATCCAAAGCCAGAAGAGATTGCTCAAGCCTTAAACTTGCACTCCTCTGATGTCACAACACATTGGGAAACTAGAAGTGGTGTCAAAGGTTTCTTGTCAAAGTTTCTGTTTGAGAAGGCTTAAAGCTATTGGAATTCTCTAGACTTGCAAGATTTTGAGGAGATTGTAGCACTTCTCATATATGAGATGGTCTTGTTCCCTAATCCTGACCAACTCATAGATGTGAGTGCTGTCAAAATCTTCATGTCTCGCAACCCAATGCCTACATTGCTTGGGGATATCCTCCACTCTTTTCACACTCGTACAATGAGGAAAAGAGGTGTTCTCATGTGTTGCACTCCTCTACTGGAAAGATGGTTTATTTCACATCTTCCCCAGTCAGTCTTGAAGAATGAGCAAGGCTTGAGGTGGTCACAATGGTTAATGACACTTAACCATTCAGATATTCATTGGTGTTCTCGATCAAAAGAGAATGTCATCATCATTGACCATTGTGGGGAATTCCCTAATGTCCCTCTACTTGGCATTAGGGGAGGCATCACCTACAACCCTTGCTTATCTCTAAGGCAGTTTGGGTATGCCCGAAGGGATGGCCCACATGATATGCTGATTCAAGATTTGGTTTTCTACTTTGACAACGACGACCAAAGACTCCGACAAAGGTTCATCCGAGCTTGGAGGATGCCCAACAAGGTAGACATTAAGACCTTGGGACACAAGAATTCCATCCCTCTTGAGGCTTACCTCAAGTGGGTACGAACCCACGCCCAAAGTCTTATGATGCCTTACCCTTCCATTCTCCTAGTGATTATAGAGCCTGTTATGGAAGGAGAGGTTCCATACACCCTCCTACATCCTGACATGCCAACATCACTCGAAGATCTACAAAGGAGTTGGATACAGCTCAGGGGAGAGTGCGATACTTTTGAAGCCCAATTCTACGCAAGCGAGAAGAAGGTTTTGGAACTCACTCGGCTACTTCACGAAGAGCAGACTCTCAACACCTACATTGCACCAAAGAGGATGCACAACGTCTTTTTACCTTAGAATTTTGTATTATTTTTCCCAAGGGGCATTGATGTACTAACAAATTCTATCTTATTAATATGACGTGTGTTTATTTTTTTTGTTTAAAACAAATTTGAATTTCTGAATCCTTGAAAGCATTACATGAATACATATCATTCATCATATGCATAAACAGGTCTTCACACCAAGTTTCCTCATCTCTCTGCTGTTTATTTCAGCAAGATGGATATTGAATAAACGGTCAAAGATTTGCAAGCTCAGAATTCACAATTCCAACAGTTGCTCATAACCCTAGCCAAGGGGCAGGAGGAACTCAAGACTCTACTAGAGAAAGAGAAAGATAAAAAGAAGAAGAAGCGAGCCGGTGTGGTTATCATGGGCAGAAGGTTTGAAGGACAAGCCAGACGAACTTTGGAATTCCCATCAATATCTGAAAAGGGGGAAGGAAAAGGAAAAGGAACGACAGTGCCATCAGATTTTGAAGCAGAGGAAGAGGAAGAAGAGGACTACTTTGAACAGCAATACCCTCAGGTCGATGACAAATACAAAAACTTGGAAGAACGTCTAGCTGCTATAGAGATACATAGAGTACATGGGCTAGACTTTGAAGAGTTAGGGCTGGTATTTGGAATAGTAATTCCTCCTAAATTTAAAGTGCCACTGTTTGCTAAGTATGATGGGGTCTCTTGTCCTAAGATGCACCTACGATCTTATGTCAGGAAAATCCAACTACATTCTTCTGACAAAGATTTATGGGTCCACTTTTTCCAGGACAGTTTATTGGGGATGCAGTTGGATTGGTTCTACCAGTTGGAGAGGTTTGATGTGCATAATTGGGAAGACTTAGCAGCCGCCTTCTATAAACATTATCAATACAACACCGACTTGGTGCCAACCCGTACTCAGCTACAGAGTATGGCTATGGCTACCAATTAGGGCTTCAAAGACTACGCCAAAAAATGGAGGGATTTAGCCGAAAGGGTGAAACCACCATTATCTGAAAGAGAGCTAGTGGACATGTTCTTGGGGACTCTTTCAGGTCCTTTCTTTAATCACCTGATTGGAAGCTCCTTTGCATGTTTCACTGAGTTGATTCTAACTGGCGAGAGGGTGGAAGCCGATATTAGAAGCGGGAAAATTCAGAAAGATGCGTCTACCTCTGCAACTGTAAAAAAGCCCTTCACTGGAAAGAAGGAAGTGTCTGCTGTATATACCCAGAGGAATCAGGGAAGAATTGAAAGACGACCAACAGTGGGGGTCGTTATAATTCAAAAGTCTGCATCAGACCAGCCAAGAAACAACCAGCCGGGAAATGATCAGCCGAGAAATAACCAACAAAGGGTGGAAAGGCCTGTAAGGAAATTCACCAAGATAAACATGACTCATGCTAAAGTCTTACCACATCTCTTGAAGTTGAACCTGGCCATGCTAAAAGAGGCCCCTAAAAATCCTAACACTACTTCTCCACACTACCATCCCAATTCCAGATGCGCGTACCATTCAGAAAGTTCAGGGCACGACACCAACAACTGTTGGGCTCTGAAGAACAAGATTCAAGATCTGATTGACGCAAAGGAAGTTGAATTTGAAGCTCCCGAAAAGCCGAATGTTATCTCTGCACTGATTCCTAGGCATGGACACAATGCCAATGCTATGGAAGAAGATCTATTTGTTTCTACTGTGGATGAACTGTTAACTCCTCTCCTAACCATCAAGTCGAATTTGTTGAAAGCTGGGGTGTTCCCAGGATATGACCAAGATTGCCATATTTGCCTGCCCTTTTCATTTGATTGTCCTTTGTTGAAGAAAGGAATCCAATAACTGATTGATAACAAGGAAATTTTGTTTGAGAAAGCTCCTGTCTCACCTATTCCAGTTCCAGAAGTTTCAATAATAACCATATACGCCAATCCTTCCAGGGTTCCTAAAAAACCTGTTAGGATTACATCTGCTCCAGTGACTACTCCGTTGAAGATAACAATGCTCGGGCCAGCCCCGTACAAAACCGATAAAATGGTACCATGGAACTATGGTGGAGAAATCTACTATCATGGTGTCAAACAGATTGAACAGACCATTGAAGAATAAAGCTCTGAGGAGGATAGTCCCGACATCAGTAACATTGTCAGAACAAGCAAAGTTACCCGTAGTGGAAGAATCTTTTCTCCAGAGATTGCTCCTCCAACAGCAGTCTTTGGACCCGCGGCCATTCCAAAGATTACACCTATACCAGTAATTGTACCTGCAAGTGTACCCGCTGACAAAAACAATACAATTCCCATCCCTACTTCTGCTGCTGAGAAAAAAGGAAAGAATGTTCAAGAGGAGCCTGTCTTGACGAAGGCTCAATCACTAGTCATTCCTGAAACATCCCAGAAAGAGATGTAAGAAATTATGAGGATCATTAAGAAAAGTGATTATGATGTGGTGAAAAAACTGGGGCAGACCCCCTCTAAAATCTCTATGTTAGCTCTGTTGCTGTGCTCTGAGGAACATGTTAAAGCTTTGGTCAAGTTTTTGAAGACAACGCACGTGCCGCAAGAGACTTCGGTTGATCAGTTCCAAGAGTGTGTGGCCAGTTTAACAGTTGACAATGGCCTGGGATTCTCTGATGCTGACCTGACTGCCAAAGGGAGAAAACATAAAGACGCACTACATGTCTCGGTGGAGTGTAGGGGAACCACCCTAGCCCACGTCTTGGTTGATACTGGATCATCGTTAAACGTCTTGCTGAAGAAAGCCTTGGATAGGTTGGATTGTGAAGGCCTAACCCTGAAACCCAGCAATATAATTGTGAGAGCATTTGACGGTTGTAAAAGGATGGTCCATGGAGAGGTGGACATACCGATCAAGGTGGGTACCCAGACGTTCAATTCAACATTCTACGTGATGGACATCCGTCCTTCCTACTCTTGTTTATTGGGACGCCCCTGGATTCACAATGCCGGAGCTGTCACCTCCACCTTGCACCAAATGCTCAAGTACCCCGTCCAAGGGAAAATCATAACTGTTCATGGGGGAGAGGAATACATGATTAGTCATCTAAATTCTTTTCGATATGTATAATTGGATGGAGAATTCATTGAAACCCCTTTCCAACACTTCGAAGAGGTTTATGAAGAAATAGCGGCGACCAAGGCGATGTCCTCAACTCCTATCATCACAAGACCACTACCTCGGATGTCATCTCTCAAGGATGCAAGGGAAGTGGTGGAAGAAGGCGGATCCACCATCTGGGGAAAGCTTCCAGATTTTCCCTTCAAATCAGACAAGTTTGGCCTGGGATTTACTTCAACTGGTCAGAAGGCTGTGCGCCACTCCCGTGCCGGAGGGCCACCTGTGAAGATCAGCCACCAAGGGGTTAATGCACTAGAGGACAGTGAAGAAGAGGTCAACTTGGAAGACTGGATTTTCCCTACTGTTGGCGGAGGACTGTGCAACTGGGAAGCAAAAGACTTTGTTCCGATTACTTTCATACCACAGTAATTTATCTTTTCCATTCCTGTTGAATCTGTAATAATTCACAAACAATTCGTACTTTTTTAAACCTTGTGTCTTACCCGAGGCACATAGGTCCATTTGTAAGGGTTCTTATTTCATTTCATATGTCATTTTAATGAATCATGGACGCTTTTCATATTTAAACCTTTTGTGCTCATTGTCTTTCTTTTACATTTTGTTGTTTTAAGATGGCTATCCCTTACACACACCCACACTCATAAATGCAGGTACCCTTCCATTCTGGAACCCATGGATAACGATACTGCTATAGCCTTCAGTGACTCTGAAGATCTGATCTACCAAGCCGAATACGAAGGTGAGGAAGATTGTGAGGTACCAGGGGAATTGGCCAGATTACTATAACAAGAGGAAAGAGAAATTCAGCCTCATGAGGAGTTGTTGGATACAATCAACTTGGGAACTGAGGATGATAAAAAGGAAATCAAGATAGGTGCCAATCTAGAGCCGAGTGTCAAGGAGCGCTTAATTCAGCTACTGCATGATTATGTTGAAATCTTCGCCTGGTCATACGAAGACATGTCGGGACTCGATACAGACATTATGGTTCATCATCTACCCACAAGAGAAGACTGTCCACCAGTGAAACAAAAGGTCCGTCGCATGAGACCTGACATGTCAGAGAAGAAAAAAGCAGAAGTTATGAAGCAGTTCAATGCTGGATTTCTGGCTGTTACTTTCTATCCTCAATGGGTTGCTAACATTGTGCCCGTGCCTAAAAAGGATGGCAAAGTCAGAATGTGCGTGGATTATAGAGATTTAAACAGGGCCAGGCCTAAAGACGATTTTCCACTTTCGCACATTGACATCTTGGTTGACAACACAGCTCAACATAAAGTATTTTCTTTCATGGAGAAAACTACTTTTGTCACACAATGGGGTACGTTCTGCTACAAAGTGATGCCATTCAGACTGAAGAATGTCGGGGAAACCTATTAATGCGCCATGGTAGATTTGTTTCATGATATGATACATCATGAGATAGAGGTCTACGTAGATGACATGATAGCCCGATCAAAAACTGAAGAAGAACACCTTGATCACTTGCAAAAGCTGTTTGTCAGGTTGAAGGAGTACAAGCTCAGATTGAACCCAAACAAGTGTACATTCGGAGTCCGGTCTGGTAAACTCTCGGGTTTCATTGTCAGCAACAAAGGCATCGAGATTGATCCTGCCAAAGTCAAAGCTATACAAGAAATGCCTGCTCCTCGCACTGAGAAGGAGGTCAGAGGTTTCTTGGAACACCTAAACTACATTGCTAGGTTCATTTCTCACCTAACATCTACTTGTGAACCAATCTTTAAGCTGTTGAAGAAAGATCAGGTAGTTCAATGGAATGATGACTGTCAAGTTTCTTTCAATAAAATCAAGGAGTATTTGCTAGAACCTCCTGTCCTGATGCCACCCGTTGAAGGAAGACCGCTAATCATATATCTGACCGTCCTAGAGAATTCAATGGGGTGCGTACTGGGGCAGCATGACGAGTCTGGCCGAAAAGAGCATGCCATTTATTATCTTAGCAAAAAGTTTACCGACTGTGAGACCCGATACTCACTGCTCGAGAAAACTTGCTGCGCTTTGGTATGGGCTGCTCGGCGGCTGAGACAGTATATGTTGACTCATACCACTTTGCTGATATCTAAGATGGATCCGATAAAGTACATCTTTGAGAAGCCTTCTCTATCTGGAAGAATAGCTAGATGGCAGATGATCCTAACGGAATACGACATACAGTACATGACCCAAAAAGCTATAAAGGGGAGTGTGCTAGCTGACCATCTGGCCCATCAAGCTGTCAAAGATTACCAATCCATGAAGTTCGACTTCCCTGACGAGGATATCAGGACATTGGACAACGTTGAAGATTTTAGACCATATGATGGACCTGAACAAGGATCCCGATGGACCCTGTACTTTGATGGGGCCTCCAATACACTTGGCAACAGTATCGGCGCAATACTCATATCCCTAGAAGGTTGCCATACTCCTTTCACCGCCAGACTTTGCTTCAACTGTACGAACAACATGGCAGAGTATGAAGCATGCATCTTCGGACTCAAGGCTTCCATAGACATGGGAATCAAATCTTTGATTGTGTTTGGGGACTCAACTTTGGTCATCAGTCAGATCAAAGGAGAGTGGGATACTAAGCATCCAAACCTCATCCCCTACAAAGAACATGTCTTGACATTGTTACCACATTTCGAGCAGATTACCTTCGAGCACTTCCCGCGAGAAGAAAATCAGCTAGCAGATGCTCTAGCTACAATGTTATCCATGTTTAAACTTAACTGGGATAATGAGGCTCCCCAAATCACCATTGAACGGATGGACGAACCTACACATTGTCACGAGATTAACACTGAAGAAGTAGTGGACCAGCCGTGGTTTCATGAAGTCAAGAGGTATCTCGAGGCTCAAGAATATCTTGAAGGAGCTTCAGTCAATGACAAAAAGTTCTTAAGGAGATTCTCGGCAAAGTTCTTCTTGAGTAATGGCATCCTATACAAGCGCAATCATGATTCCATTCTGCTCCGTTGTGTGGAGAAAGCTGAAGCTAAAAGGATTATGGCTGAATTGCATGAAGGTTCCTTTGGCACTCACTCTAGCGGGCATACGATGGCAAAGAAGATCCTACGGGCAGGCTATTACTGGTCTACCATGGAAGCTGACTGCTATCAACACTCCCGGACATGCCACAAATGTCAAATCTATGCAGACAAGGTGCACATGGCTCCTGTTCCTCTAAATGTCTTAACAGCTCCTTGGCCATTCGCTATGTGGGGAATCGACATGATTGGAGATATCAAGCCTACATCATCTAATGGACACCGCTTCATTCTGGTGGCCATTGACTATTTGACCAAGTGGGTCGAAGCAGCTTCCTTCACATCTGTTACTAAGAATGTGGTTGCCCGCTTCATCAAGCAGAACCTTATTTGCTGGTATGGTATCCCCGACAGGATTATCACTGATATCAGTACAAACCTTAACAATACTATGATCACCGCTTTGTGCGAGCAGTTCAAGATTCAACATCACAATTCATCCCCCTATCGGCCAAAGATGAATGGTGCTGTCGAAGCTGCGAACAAAAATACCAAGAAGATCATACAAAAGATGACAGTCACCTATAAGGACTGGCATGAGATGCTACCGTTTTCTCTCCACGGGTACCGTACCACGGCACACACATCAACTGGGCAACACCCTATTCCTTGGTATATGGCGTGAAAGCTGTTTTACCTATTGAGGTTCAGATTCTCTCTTTGAGAATCATGAAAGATGCTGGTTTGAGTGAAGACGATTGGATTCAGACCCGACTTGATCAGCTAAACTTGATTGATGAAAAGAGACTTACTGTTGTTTGCCATGGTCAGACGTATCAAAAGTGGATGATCAAGGCTTTCAACAAGAAATTCAGACGCCAAGTATATCAAGTTGGAGATCTGGTAATCAAGCGCATCATTTTGCCACAAAGTGATCCCAGGGGAAAATAGACTCCTACCTACGAAGGACCATTTGTAATCAAGAACATCTTTTCTGGTGGGGCAATGATCTTAACCACCATGGACGGCGACGACTTGCCGCACCTGCGAATGCTGACATAGTCAAAAGATACTACGCATAAAAGACCCGCTAGGTTGACAAACCTAGGCAAAAAAAGGGCATCCCGGTGAATCGAAAACCCGAAAGGGCGGTTCAGGCAAAAATTAGGGATAAATAAAAAAATATGTACAGCCGGCAAGTTGAAAACCCGAAAAGGGCGACTTGGGCAAAAAGGGTTTCCCGGTGGATCGAAAACCCAAAAGGGAGGTCCAGGAAAAAGTTAGGGAATTAAATCGTATGACTATGTCTCGTCGGATCACTTTAAGGACAATCTCTTCACAGACAAACCTGAAGCTTCTGATCAATCCAATCATCTTCGGACGAAGCAACGGATGGACAAGATATTCGGAGATACGAAGGCTATAGCGGAATGGGAACCCCATGGGATTTTTACACACATAGCTATCTTTCTTTGTATAAATTTTTTCTTATTTTGATGACACCATCCTCTTACTAGGATGTCTGTCTCCTTTGTACAAAATACTTATTCAAAATAAATACAAAGATATCTCTTTCAAAGTGCAAAAACTATTTGTCTTTTTCTTTTACACTTGTGTTTTTATTTGCAAAAACGTCCAATGATTCATTGATGAACATATGCATTTGAACATAATTACTGTTTACAAATAAACAGGATGGAAAAGAACAATTACTTACAGACTGAAAGGATAGGAAAACGTCTTTAGGCTATTCCATGAGCAATCCCTACAGTACATCATCTAGATCCCCAACGGGGCTAAAACCTTGAATTACAAATCCCCAACGGAGTTATAATTTCAAATTACAAACCCCCATTAGAGTTAAAACTTCAAACTCCCAATCCCCAGCGGAGCCGAAGCTTCTAAATATCAATCCACAGCGGAAACCATCCAGTTTCTCTAATTTCCCTAGCAAGTTATCTTGAAGCCTGGAAATCAATCAGATAATAGTTAACTTTTTTCTCTCCCCAACCTAGGATAACTTCCCAGTAGAGTGGCAGACGACCAAAAACTCCTGAACTTACTCTCCAACAGTAAGCCTGCTTCCACACAGTTTTTATTTCCCAACAGAATGAAGATTCTCATTCTCGATTCCCCAGTGAAGTCGCCAAAGTGTTCATTACTCCTCAACAGAATGAAGATTCTCATTCTTAGTTCCCCGTAGAAGTCTTTAGAGTCTTCCTTATTCTCCAGCAGATCAAGGATTTCCTTTGTGTAATCCCAAGTAAAAGTCATCAATTCTCTGGATTTCCCAAGCAAATTTCTCAAGCAGTTTGGCATTACTCTCACAACAGAATTTTGGTCAAATACTCCAACTTCAAGACATGAAGGATCCTCATATCCCCACAAAGGTTGTCAAGGATTTTTAATCCCCAACAGTCTTCCAGGATTTCTTATCCTCAGCAGTCAAGGATTTATTTTCCCTGGCAGCAGTCAAGGGTTTTACTATCCCCAGCTATCAAGGATTTATTTTCTTCAGCAATACAGCAAATCAGCTTACATGCACATACATTACATCCATATATCATAAACATTGATAAAGCACATTTATTGCATCATACATTTCATGCAACATAACTTTGTGTTTCAGCTAACATTTTACCCTTTTCAGGATAAGATTAATAGCTACAGTTTAACAATATGTAATCATGATACAATACAGATACACTCCAGATGAGGAAGTCATTATGTTGCTCATTCAGATTCAGATTTTAGATACAGTTCAGATACGCTCCAGATACGGATGCCATCCTGATACTTATTCAGATTTCAACTATCAATTTCAAGTTCAGATACACTCCAGACATGGAAGTCATTCTGTCACTTATTCAGATCCCAGATACAGTTCAGATACACTCCAGACACGGAAGTCATTCTTCTACTCATTCATATCTCAACTTCAGATGCAATTCAGATATACTCCAGACACGGAAGTCATTCTGATACTCATTCAGACCTCAACATTCAGATACAGTATGGATACGCTCTAGACACGGAAGCCATTCTGTCACTCATTTAGATTCAGACTTCAGATACAGTACGGATACGCTCCAGACACGGTTGCCATTCTATCACTTATTCTGATTTTCCCCAGCTCAGAGACGCTCCAGACACGAACGCCATTCCATTTCCCATCCAGATTCAGTCTCCAGATACAGCTCAAATACGTTCCAGACGCGGACACCATTCTGATACTTATTCTTCTGACTTACAACTTACAACTCAATAAACATTCTTGGATGGCATCTCTAAGCCCATATCCAACAAGATTCTATCACCTCTCCAAATGGCATCTTTAAGCCCATTCCCTCAACTACATTTTGACGAGTGCAAATTTACGGGCACTCTAGTGTCCAATCATCTTTTACCTTCGAGTCACGAACGACAAAACTCGCCCATCTAACTCTTCAGGTTCAAGAAGATTGAACAGGGGCAGCTGTTGTACCCCAAAATTTTCCCTCTCATATTATCAAGACTTTTCTTCACAAGACTTCCTAGACTCAAGACAAGATTAGGGTTTGGTCAGCTCAAGACACCTCATCTTGCACTGATGACCTGAAATTAGGGTTTGAGTTTGCACAAGTAATTTTGGACCATCAATGCTTCATGTGACTTTTATACACCATCTTGGACCCCTAAGATTACTCATACCAAGTTTCAAGCCTTGAACCACATTTGATCAAGTTTGGATCACAACTCCTCAAGAAATTTGATCAAATCATCAAAAGGGCAAAATGGTCAAAATTAGGGTTTTGACTGAGAAAGGGCAATTTCTGATTTTTGACCTATCCAATGACCAATTTGGTTCAAGCATGATTTCAAGTATTCAATATCATCATCTTGACCTAATCACATAGTTCAAAAGATCTCAAATTGATAGGATTGACAGATGGATTTTGCAGTCAATTGATCAAAAGTCAATTGTACACTGAAAAGTCAAACTTTGACTTTTTGGTCAAAATCAAGTGCCAAGGGTCATAATTCATCAAGATATGTCAAAATGTGAAACTTGTTGACCAAGAAACCTAAAATTGCAAATTAGGGTTTTAATTTGAAATTTTTCATAACTTAGAATTTTTCTAAGTATTGAAAATTTCTTATTTTTCCCAACTTTCCACAACTTTTTCACCATGATGCAATTGGATTCAAAGAAAACTTCCAACACAAAAGTTGTAGTACTCCATGAAATCTACAACTTTTATTCACAAAGTTTTCCAAAAAGATGCATGGATCTCAAGATATGAATTTGTGAATAGGGGTCCATAAACTTTTTAACTTAGTGAAAATTTGCCCTAATTTAGGCAGGTTTTTGACCTAACTTCATGGGAATTTTTCACCTAGTTCCAAGAGTTATCTCAAAATTAATTTCAAATATGTATTGTAGAGCATGTTGCAAGCTTTCCAAAATGTCCAAGAACTCTCCAAGATCATTTGTGGTTAGGGAGAATCGAAGAAGAGAAAATGACATTTTATCACTTTTATTCAAGCCATTTTCACAATGCACCAACTTGCAAATCAGATCCTAGCATGCTTGTACCTTGCACTACAGGTCCTAATCACTTCTACACTATATAATAAAATGCTAGCTCAGTGGTTAATGGCTTTATTTTGACCTTTAGAGCATTGTACAAGAGTTTAATCCATAAATGGCATAAAGGGCACATTGCCATTTTCATAAAGCATACTTTTTGCAACTTTGCAATTCTTGAGCCATGGACCTGTTTCTTTTGTGCAAGCATTGTCCACAGATATCAAGCTTTGTTCACCAACTCTCTACAGCCTACAAGCAAGCAAGTACAAGCCTTTTGCATAGTCACTTCAACTTTTCTTCAAAAGCAAGAAAAGTTGCAAAAGTCAAGGGAACTTGCACATTTGATAAAGGGTGAGCTTGGCTTCATTCTAAACAACTTCACAAACTTGTCTCAAGCAGAAACACAAAAGAAAAAGATCCAAAACACTCTCAAACTGAAAAAACACATTTTTCTGCCCAAGCATTACAGTTTCTGTAAAACACTAGCCATCTCAATATTTGCTCGTGCGTTTTGCTTTGTAACACATCAAACATCTTCCATACATCCTACCTAAACTATCCAAGTCCTTGTCCTGGTTCTGTAAGCCCTATTTCATACATCACCATTTTCATTTTGGAAGGTTGCAGGTTGACTCGTGCAAGAAGTTTTAGCCATCCACAAGGCCAGCTAAGCATTGGAAGGCTGCGCGTTTGAGAGAGGCTGGAGGACAAGGATGAAGTCCTGGGCATGGCGCGCCTTGGGCCTGTTTGTTCTACTTTCCGCACCCCCTGATCCACTATCCACACCCCCTTTGCATATTTTGTATATTTTTCATATTTTCTTTTCATTTTTATATTTATTGCTTTTATTTATTTTTCTGAACATGAAAAAATCTTGAAAAATATTTTCTTTATTTTTTGCATTTTATTTTATTTTTTATCTTATTTTTTGCATAAAATATTAATTATTTAGAATAAATAGGATCTATTTTCTTAAAATAAATAGTAAACATATTTAAAAATATCATACATTTTTATTTTTATTATTCATACACATAAAATATTATTTCCACATATATTTTAATTTTTAATATTTGTAAATAATATTATTTATTATTTCTTGTATAAAAATAGACAAAATAGAATAAATATAGAATATATATTTATTTTAATCAAAAACCAGGGTTTTACCCCTTTCAAAAATAACAATATTATTTTTCTTATTTTTAGGACTTAAATAATATTAATTTTCTCATACAAAAAATCAATTACAAAACATTTTGCATAAATACATTTTATTTGCATATTTAAATAATTGTGTATTTATTTATTTATTTGCACAATAATTCAATTGGGTTGTAATAGTATTTTAGGGTTTTATTTTGTGCAAATATCCCCCATTCAAAAACTTGTATCCCCCTTCCCATAATAATTGTTGTAATAGCTTAGATTTATTTTACGTAATTTATCGCATTATATAAATGTTTACTAAAATTAGGGTTTGTATGATAAGACAAAAGTCAAACAAATAGAATGACCTAATACAAGACAAATGCATGAAAAATGACAACACCTTGCACACAAGTGATCGCACTGAATCGCACTATGTTTCTGACTCAAATATCACATGTTTTCCTTAGTTTTTATTGTCATTTTCTCGTATTATGTTCCTTTTTCCTTTGTTTTCAGGATTCTTGTCATTTCAGAGCCTTCTGTGAAGAAACGAGCCAAAACGCCAAGAAATTAGGGTTTTTCAAGATATTCTGCACTTATGGCGTTCAGCGCCGCGCTGGCTACAGGGAACGCGATGACGTGGCCCACTTTCACCCAGAGATCAACTGCCACGTTCCCATGATGTGGCAGTTCCAGCCACCGCGCCCGCGGCCACCCCCACCGTGCCCGCGGCCTTCACAAAAAGCTTCCCGCTCAAAAGAAGTTAAGGGGCATGCTGGCCTTTACGCACCTCAAGGATCCTCTATAAATAGTTTTCGATTTTCATTCTTTAGTTTCATCCAAGCTTAGTACAATCTTAAGCCATATACTATCAGTTTCTGTAAAGTGATAATCTCTTCACATCGGGGAGTTATTGCGGTGTAGATTGAGTTGTAATCGAGTCTTGGAGCACTTTGGTTGAAGTTCATCATACCAGCCTTACCTTCCCGTAGATTTGTATCAGATTCAAGTCTCCGACTGGAGCAAGGTTCTATTTTATTGCATTTCTTTATTTAATTGCTCTTACCATAGTCTACACGTTTTATAGACTTTAAATGCTCTTACCATAGTCTACACGTTTTATAGACTTTAAATGCTCTTACCATAGTCTACACGTTTTATAGACTTTAAATGCTCTTACCATAGTCTACACGTTTTATAGACTTTAAATGCTCTTACCATAGTCTACACGTTTTATAGACTTGCACCTATTATGTCTGGCTAAACTATAAAGGTTAGGATGTAATGATTGTCATCATGGTCGTGGTCCAATTATCATGCTAGTGAAAATACTCTGGGGATGTTTTGCTTCTAACTTAAGTCAATTGTGTTTAAATGTTTATTGGGTAAGATCGAAAGCCGTCCAAACTAATGATACGACTTGATTATTATTTAACCAAACAAAAAGAGCGAAAGCCGTTGATTGGTTAAATAGGAATCATTGACCTTTTTAGAAAACGATTTTGAAACTATTTTCGGACGCGTTTGTAGGTTTGAAATCTGACTCTTGGTCAAAAGCCAAAAGTCTCTTTAAGTTAATCTTTCCAAGTAAAATCACTTTTCTGTTAAGTCAAAACTATCAATTTCTTAAAAATAGGTTTACCTCTTTAACGCGGAAGGCACCCTTTATATGTGACAATAAAGGAATTTAATTTAAAGAGTAAACTCGGTTCTTAGTAGTCAAAAGCTACAAGTTCCCGTTAAATTGATTCTTTGCTATCAATAGAAAATACTGCCCCATAAGTAGGTTCATCTACGCATGACCGGACCAATATCTGATTACATGATTTACATTCCAACCTGTCTTTTAAACTGTTATTTACCTCGCTCATTTACTTTGTGCACTGCACTCACATCAATATCCTTGTTCGCCTTAGATAAGCACCTTAGCAATAGAGTTGATAGATTGACAATTGGTCTCTGTGGTTCGATAATCTTATATATTACTTCGATAGGCTGTACACTTGCAGTACTACATTTAGGCTATACGTTACAGATTAAACCCATCAAGTTTTTGGCGCCGTTGCCGGGGACCAACTTCGTCAAATTTCGTACCCTATTGTTATCCCGTTTAGACTAAGGCTATTCTAGCCGGTAGATGCGTAGAAATCGTAGCACCGGTAACCTAATAGATCCTTTAGTAGAACCTGAACGTTACGCTCGTGCCCGTCTTTTTATACGCAAGATAAGAAGAGCTATGGCAGAAGATCGTAACCAAAGACCGCTCAAGGAATTCGCCCAACCATCTAACGAGGAACCTAGTTCTAGTATAGTAAACCCTGCTATAACTACCAACAACTTTGAACTAAAACCCTCCTTATTACAATTAGTACAACAAAACCAATTCGCTGGTCTCGCTACCGAGAACCCGAATCAACATTTAAAGGTATTTATCCAGTTAGCTGACACCCTTAAGGCAAACGGAGCCACACCCGAAGCTATCCGATTAAGACTGTTTCCTTTTTCCCTTAGAGGTAAAGCTCACGACTGGTTAGACGCCCTTCCAACTAACTCAATAACAACTTGGGAAGACCTTAGGAGAGCTTTTCTTGCGAGGTATTTTCCACCAAGCATGACCGCTGTTCTTAGGAACCTGATCACTTGTTTCACCCAAAACCAAGGCGAATCACTTTTTGATGCCTGGGAGAGATATAAAGAACTTTTAAGAGCTTGTCCGCACCATGGCCTGGAGCAATGGTTAATCATACATACGTTCTATAATGGACTCCATTACAACACAAAGATGTCCATAGACGCTGCCGCTGGCGGAGCGTTGATGAACAAACCTTACCCTGACGCTTGTGCCCTAATAGAGGACATGGCCCAAAACCACGCCCAGTGGGGATTAGAACGAGCGACAGTAGAGAAAAAGGAGAGCCATGGAGGAAAGCATGAGGTAAGTTGCATGGACATGATTAATGCCAAAATGGACGCCCTAGCTTTGAGAGTCGAGAACATGTCTCAAAACCCAACCACAGTAGCAGCAATCCAATCAGAATGCGAACTCTGTGGAACTCAAGGACATCAAACCGTTGACTGTAACCTTTTGAACGAATCTAGCTCGGACCAAGTTAACTATACCCAAGGGAACCCTTTCTCGAATACCTACAATCCTGGATGGAGGAACCACCCGAATTTCTCTTACAAAAACAATAACCTTATCCAAAATCCCGGACCTTCGAGACCTCAAGGATTCCAAACGCAAAAACAAAACCAACCTATGCAAATAGTGCCCCCAAGACCAAACCTTAAAGAAACCATAGACACCTTTATTCAGACTCAAACTCAGCAAAATAAGGAGTTTATGAACCAACACATTCACATGAACGAACTAGTTACTCAACTGGCAACCAAGTTTGACCAGATAATAACCCACACCAAAATGCTTGAGACTCAGATTTCCCAAGTAGCACAAAACACCTCTGTACAAGTTGCACCTGGAGAACAATTCCCTGGACAAACTCAACCAAATCCAAAAGGCCAAGCAAATTCTATCACATTAAGAAGTGGAACTGCTTATGAAGGGCCTAGAAATCCTAACTTAAGCACATCAGAAAAACCTATGGAAGATGCTACGCCTAAAGACCAGGTAGAGGAACCAGAGAAACCAGAAAAGCAATCAAAACCAGAAGTAGGGAATAACACTCAACAACCTTATAAACCACCTATTCCGTTCCCACAGAGGCTGAAAAACACCAAAGTAGAAAACCAGTACCAAAAGTTTATTAAGGTAATAGAGAAACTCCATGTTGAGATTCATTTTACTGAAGCTATAACCCAGATACCATCATATGCTAAGTTTTTGAAAGATATTTTGACCAATAAACGGCGACTCGATGATCCCAAGCCTTTAGAATGTCATTCTATATCCAAAAATAAACTCGCCAAGAAAGATAAAGACCCTGGAAGTTTTTCTATCCCTTGCATCCTAGGTAACCATATGATAGACAAAGCATTTTTAGACCTAGGAGCAAGCGTAAGTCTGATGCCTCTGGCCGTCTGTAAGAGGTTAAAATTAGGAGAACTTCAACCTACTAAGATGTCCTTACAACTAGCTGATAGATCTGTCAAATATCCCATGGGTATTTTAGAAGACATACCTGTCAAAATTGGTCAGTTGTACATTCCGACCGACTTCGTCGTAATGGATATTAAAGAAGATGAAGACATCCCAATCCTCTTAGGAAGACCCTTCCTATCGACCGCCGGAGCTATAATAGATGTTAAGAAAGGGAAACTGACTTTCGAGGTAGGAGATGAAAAGATTGAGTTCATTTTATCAAAATTTCTAATGGCACCAGTGATAGGAGATGCGTGTTATGCCATCGACGTCATTGATGAACGTGTAAATGAGCTCGAACAAAAAGAATTTTTAATGAAATTACCATCAACCCCTATTTTAGAGGATGACAGATTTAAGAGTATCGAACCGTACATTAACGACAACCTTTTCGAATGCTTAGCTCTTACCCCTGACCTTATGCCGCGTACTGAGAAAACCACTATAGAACTTAAGGAACTACCCAAGAATCTAAGATATGAGTTTTTGGATGAGGAGATGAATAGACCTGTTATAATTAGCGCCGCTCTAAACCAAATAGAAACAAATCAAATCTTAGATACCTTGCGAAAATATCCCTCAGCTTTAGGGTATAAAGTTTCAGATTTAAGAGGTATAAGCCCATCCGTATGCATGCATCGGATTATGCTAGAAGAAGATTCAAAACCCTCAAGAGAACATCAAAGAAGAATAAACCCTATCATGAGTAATGTAGTCAAGAAAGAAGTTCTTAAGTTATTAGAAGCTGGTATCATATACCAAATTTCGGATAGTGAATGGGTAAGCCCAGTCCATGTGGTACCCAAGAAAGGAGGTATCACTGTTCTGAAAAATGAGAAAGGTGAGCATGTGGCAAAACGAACAGAAGGAGGATGGCGTATGTGTATTGATTACAGAAAGTTGAATAAGGCAACGAGAAAAGACCATTTCCCTCTCCCATTTATAGATCAGATGCTTGAACGTCTAGCAAGACACTCATGTTTCTGCTATCTTGATGGGTATTCGGGGTTTTTCCAAATCCCTATTCACCCAGAGGACCAAGAAAAAACCACATTTACCTGCCCTTATGGAACATTCGCTTATAGACGAATGCCCTTTGGACTCTGTAATGCACCTGCCACTTTCCAACGTTGTATGATGTCAATTTTCGCAGACTACCTAGATGGAATTATGGAAGTATTTATGGACGATTTTTCAGTGTGTGGGTTTGATTCAAAAACTGCCTCTCGAACTTAGAGAAAATCTTAAAAAGATGTGTGGAAGTAAACCTTGTGTTGAATTGGGAAAAGTGCCACTTTATGGTTAATGAAGGGATAGTCTTGGGACACGTTATTTCTGAAAGAGGTATAGAAGTCGATAAGGCCAAGATAGAAGTTATAGAAAACTTAAACCCACCTAAGACCGTTAGGGAAATAAGAAGTTTTCTAGGACATGCCGGGTTCTACCGACGTTTCATCAAGAATTTTTCCGGAATAACAAAACCTTTAACTAACTTATTGATGAAGGATGTCGAGTTTGAATTCGACCAAAAATGTCTTGAGGCCTTTGAAGTTTTAAAGCAAGCTCTTATTTCAGCACCTATCATAAGACCACCTGATTGGACACAACCCTTTGAAATCATGTGCGATGCTAGTGATTTCGCTGTAGGAGCTGTACTAGGGCAAAGAAAAGACAAGAAATTGCATGCAATTTACTACGCTAGTAGAACACTAGACGCTGCCCAGCTAAATTATACAACCACAGAAAAGGAATTGCTAGCCTTAGTTTTTGCTATTGATAAATTTCGATCTTATTTGGTGGGAGCAAAAATAATAGTATACACAGATCATGCAGCAATCCGGTACTTGTTAAGTAAGAAAGATGCTAAGCCTAGATTGCTCAGATGGGTACTTTTACTCCAAGAATTTGACTTGGATATTAAGGATAAAAAAGGAGCTGAAAACTTAGTAGCTGATCATCTCTCTAGGTTAGAACACCTTAAGCCTGAACTTATACCTATAGACGATCACTCCACTTATGAAAGATTAATAGCTGGGATAAACTCAACTGAAGAAGAGACCTATGAGGAAATCTCAACCATGAACAACATACCATGGTACGCAGATATTGTGAATTATCTAGCCGCTGATATCATACCCCCTGACTAAAGCTACCAACAGAAGAAGAAGTTTTTTAGAGATGTTAAACACTTCTTTTGGGATGAACCCCTCCTATTCAAAAGAGGAATAGATAATATATTCAGACGATGTGTGCCGGAAGAAGAAGTAGGCAACGTCATTAAACATTGTCATGCTTCACCTTATGGTGGACATGCAAGCACATCTAAAACATGCGCCAAAATATTTCAAGCAGGTTTTTATTGGCCTACTATATGGCGCGATGTCCACACTTACATTACAAAATGTGACCGATGCCAACGCACTGGGAACATCTCAAGACGTGATGAAATGCCTTTAAGTAACATCCAAGAAGTGGAAATATTTGATGTCTGGGGTATAGATTTCATGGGACCTTTTCCTTCCTCAATGGGTAACAAGTATATCCTAGTAGCTGTCGATTATGTCTCAAAGTGGATAGAAGCTATTGCATCACCCACAAACGATACCAAGGTAGTTATCAAACTGTTTAAGAATATTATTTTTCCTAGGTTTGGAACCCCGAGGTTAGTCATAAGTGATGGAGGATCGCATTTTATATCTAAGATATTTGACAAGCTTCTAAGCAAATACAGAGTAAAACATAGAGTAGCATCACCATATCACCCGCAAACCAGTGGCCAAGTAGAAGTATCGAATAGGGAGATTAAGCAGATCCTAGAAAAAACTGTATCATTATCCAGAAAAGACTGGTCTGGAAAACTTAAAGACGCCTTATGGGCTTATAGAACGACTTATAAAACCCCTATTGGAACAACTCCTTATCAATTGGTTTATGGAAAGTCCTGTCATTTACCCTTCGAACTAGAACATAAAGCCTATTGGGCCATTAAATCCTTGAATCTAGATTACCTAAAAGCCGGAGAAAAACGTATCTTGGACATTCACAAGCTGGAAGAGCTTCGCTTGAATGCCTATGAGAATGCCATCATATATAAGGAAAGAACCAAGATGTGGCATGATAAAAAAATCATCAAGAAAGATTTCAACATTGGTGACCCTGTTCTCCTATTTAACTCAAGGTTACGACTTTTTCCTGGTAAGCTTCGTTCAAGATGGACAGGTCCATTTGAAGTGTCAAAAGTTCTAAAGTCTGGAGCAGTAGAAATAAAAAACAATTCATGCGCTCCATTTGTGGTAAATGGACAAAGACTGAAGCTATACAAAGGAGGCGATTTGCCTGTTGACTACTCTAGTCATATTCTTATAGACCCACCAATACCCACATAAAGTAAGATCTAATCGTCAAGCTAACAACGTTAAACAAGCGCTGCATGGGAGGCAACCCATGGTTTATTCTTAATTTTATTTTATTTTATTTTAGTAATTTATATATTTTATCTGGACTAATTTCTTGTGTTTATATTTTCAGGATGCATTACCCCGATGGTATGGTTGTGATTTTCAGAGATGAAGCACAAAAAGCCCGATTTGCTACCTTATCTGCTAGACCTATGGTACCCACTAGGTACCCCGATCAGAGCTGCATGGAGGCACTCGGGATTGAGCCAAGTATTAGGTATCTGTGCAACCAACTTGGCTGGGATTCTTATGCTGATGATGTCCACAAAACCTACAGAAACCTTACTCTGGAGTTTCTTAGCTCTATGGATTATAACCCACGAGTGGGTGAAGGAGATGAGCGAGGATGCCTAAGTTTCAGATTGTTTGGTACCGAGTATACCCTGACTACCAAAGAATTTGGGGATTTGCTTGGTTTCCAAATTGGACCGACCGCTATCACTGAGTTTCCATTGAGTTACTACATGGACAGAGATATTGATAAATTTTGGCAGGACATTACTGATAGAGCCAGCCTTGACCCCTCTACCCAGCTGTCCCGGAAGATCCATAACCCGGCTTTTCGATACTTCGAGATGGTTCTGTGCCACACTTTCTTTGGGAGGAGTTACTGTGACCACTTGGTCACCGCTGAGGAGATCCTTTTCCTATACTGTGCCAGTCAGTCCAGACCTATAGCTAGTGGAGGTTTTCTGATAGAGAGCCTCGAGTAGACTGCTCGATCCGCTGTAGGACTCATTCATTCCGGAGGGAATGTGACACAGATAGCTTCTGCTTTGGGTTTGGACAGTATGATAGCACAGCTGACCCCATACTGCGGATATACTTTCCTGGATTTAGACTTTTGCATGGATCATGGGCTCATGAGGAGGGCCTCTTTCCACCCATATCAGTACAGATTGCTCATCAATGACCAGACAGTTTACACCTTCACAATGCCAGACCCTCAGATGACTTGTGTTTCCAACCCTGCTAATTGGAACTATTCTATAGAAGGTTGGGGTGAAATATCAGAGTACACTCCAGAATACACTCCTGTTTCCGAAGATCTCACTCCGGAATACACTCCTGCTTCCGAAGATCCCACTCAAGAATACACTCCTGTTTCCGAAGATCTCACTTCGGAATACACTCCTGCTTCCGAAGATCCCACTCAAGAATACACTCCTGCTCCCGAGGACTCTACTCCAGATCACACATCCCGACCCGAGGTTACACACACTACTGTTCTTACTAATAACCTCAGCTTACAGGAACTTGATATTCGCACTCTGTTGACTGCTATGCGCACTGAGATAACCACTCTCCGCAATGAGGTGGCTGACCTTCATCTACAGTTGGAAGTGAATGATGTTACCTTTGCTGGTGAGTTAGATGAATTAGCTCACGAGGTGGCAGAAATTCGACGCCAGCTGACTGAGCTGCGTGGCCCAGACACTCCTGCAGAGCATCCTACCGGTTGGCAATAGATCTGTGTTGTTCACAAGATATCTAGTTCCAGTATTATTAGTATTATGTTGATTTCCTTTTCAGACTCATTTTTATTTTGCATTATCTATTTCCTGCATTATTAATAATTATTTTGGTGACCCGATGTCCGTACCTATATATATATGCATGTGTTTCATTCATTTACTAATGTTTTTGTTTTTCTGGTCACCATAATTTTAATATAAAAATAAATAAATATACATGTATATATGTATTCACATACATATATGCACATTCATAAGAAAAATAGGTACACCTCCAAAAAAAAATTGAAGCTAATGGCAAGGAAGGAAAAGCCCAATGGAAAGGAAGCCAGACCGGCCCAACTTGCTTCGACCTCACCGCGCCCGCGGTAAGCCCTGCCGCGCCCGCGGTGACGCAACGGTCACCTAACGGCTAGTTGCTCGTTTTTCCCCCAATTTTACCACTTTTTCCATTTCCAATCCCATTTTCTTCCATTCTTAACCCACCATAACTTCCTTTATTAACCATACCAACCCCACTACATTTATTCCCATTATTCCCATCTTAAATATTTACAACCACCATTTTTTTCTTCCCTACCTATAAATACCCCCACTATTTTATTTTTTTCCTCACACCTTCATTACTTCTACCTCCCATTCCTTCTCTTTATTCATCCACAAGAAAATCCTATGGAGTATCACGGTTACATTTTGCGAGGTGGCCAAGCCGGAGAAAGACAACAAAAGCGGCTTGAGAAATTGCTGACAACACCAATACACCCTACCAGGTATATCGATGAAAACTGTCTATATTCATTAGGTATATACCACAGTGTATTTTTCCTTCTCGACAAAATAGGCATGCATGATATTTTTGCTACTCAAGCACCAACCTACCCTAGGCTGACGTTCGAATTTTTAAGTTCTTTAATTTATAACGTCTCTCCTAACACTGCTAGCACCGTAGGTGGAGTCAAATTTAGAATGTTTAATGTTGAATATGACTACTCCACTGACGGTCTAGCCGCCATGTTAGGATGGCCTTATGGGGATGGTGCCATTTGTGAAGCACCTTTAGACACGGATTGTGCATTTGAAGCATTTTCGGCCAGAATTACTAAACAAAATGCAACATCTTTTGATGGCCTACTTGCTTCTCACATCCACAATCCTGCCCTTCGTGTCTTTAGATTTCTTTTAGCATCCACCATCTTTGCTCGGGAAAACCCAAACAAGGTGAATGCTAAAGAATTAATTATCATGCAGAGCTGCCTCACAGACACCAAAGTTAATCCCGTCCCATTCATGATTGCCCACATGCACCATGTTTTAAGAAAAGGTGGGCCGATTTCCTTTGGTGGACTGATTACTACTATTGCCCGTGCCATCGGATTGGATACGGAACTTGCCACCCTTGAGCCACTTCCTCCTCGTATTGCAAATCTTAAATTTTTCAGGGATATGCGTTTATGCAAGACGAGGAAGGAAGGTGGTTACTTCCTCATGGTTGGAGGTGCTGCTGTACCCAGTGTTGTTATTCCTTGCACCCGTCGTACTGATATTAGATTTGAGCGTAACTGGACCTACGATCTCAACGCTCCTACTTTTATTGGTCCGTTGCCCCCAAATCTACCTTTAAATGAGGGTAACAACACTGATGATGAGTACGATTTCCAAACAGAGGAACCACCCCATTTTTCACCACCACACACGACACCATCTACTTCTAACCCACATGCAGGTACAGCTCCTAGTTTCCATGTCACTGAGGACATGTGGCGTGAGCATATGGCCCGAGAGGCCCAGAGGGACACCCTCCTTGCTACCTTGCAGCAACAGGCGGCCGATAACATGGCCTTCATGCAAGCATCCCAAGAACAAAATGCTAGCTCTCTGCGCACTATTATGGAAAGTCAGCTGGCTTTCCAGAGAGAACAGCACCTACACCAGACCACATACGCTCGTCACTTCCAATTGATGGAGGCAACCCAAGGCACCCTCATTGGTAGGACCCAAGAGCTACAAGCGGCAAATGCCGCCTTGACAGAGAGATTGGAGCAGCTTGTTTTGGACCGAGATAGCCGCCGTCGCAGCCGTAGCCGCCGTTCCGGTCGTACCAACCAGGATGGTGAAGGTCCTAGTGGCCCCCACTAGTGTTTTCAGGTACCTCCTCCTACCTTATTTTGGAACATTGAGGACAATGTCTGATTTAAGTATGGGAGGAGCATTTATCGCTTTTATTTCCCGTTTTCGCTTTTATTTTCCGCTTTTATTTTCCGTTTTTCCTGCTTTTATTTCCCTTCCGCATTTTTCCCTTTAGGTATGTTATATTCGTAGTTAATAAAATGCATGTGATAGGCGAGTCTTTCTGCGTAGTGTACCCTTTCATTTCCCCCACCTTTTAGCCTTACAAAATTTTTCTTTTTCAAAGATTTATGGTTATTTTTAAGGATTTGGGCTATGAGACAGGTCCTAGATAGGGTCTATTTCTTGGACACTCACTTTTTGAAAAATTCGTTATCGTTTTTATACCGTAAGCCTTTTTGAACATTCAGATTAGATCCTTTCTCCCCAATATGCTATGATTTTGAATAAAACTGTATAAATAGGTCTTCAAGTAGTTTATCTTAGCAGTCAGCTCCGACCTAAGCATGCTCTAAGTGTGGGATCGATGAATATAAGTGGATGATCTCTATTTTGCCTTAAAAGTTATAAAATAAAGTATGAATACGACTACGAGTTGGGTGATCCTCACAAAGATTACTCAACTCAAGAAAGTTGTAAGCACTAACAAAAGCAAGCAAAAAAATATATAAGGCATATCCGTTGTAGTTGGTTCAGAGGTACCTGGTGCTGGCCTTGGTAGGGCGGACTACGGTCCGATCCCCCGCAACTGCAAATGGGTAAAATAAAAAGGGATTAAACCAACTCTTGTACCAGAATCCCATCACTTGAGATCAGAGTCACTAACCGGTCACTACACCATGAGTATGTACGGATAACGGGCTTAATGTGATTGCGCCTAAATGAAAAAGGACCTCGTAAAAAAGGAAGTCTTAGCATAGTAAGGATATTAGGATCGATCTGTATACTTATGAGGTTTATGTCCGCATTTCTGCGAGTAGTGTAATTACGATACCCTTGATTCGGATAGTTAGTGCCTGACAACACACCCTTACTCGGACTTAGAAGCCCTCTTTGCCCAAAACCTGTATACACCATAATTTTCTTTCATCTACTTCTAAGAGTTGTTGCTTGAGGACAAGCAAAGGTCTAAGCGTGGGAGGATTTGATCGCACTGAATCGCACTATGTTTCTGACTCAAATATCACATGTTTTCCTTAGTTTTTATTGTCATTTTCTTGTATTATGTTCCTTTTACCTTTGTTTTCAGGATTCTTGTCATTTCAGAGCCTTCTATGAAGAAACGAGCCAAAACGCCAAGAAATTAGGGTTTTTCAAGATATTCTGCACTTATGGCGTTCAGCGCCGCGCCGCGCTGGCTACAGGGAACGCGATGACGTGGCCCACTTTCACCCAGAGATCAACTGCCACGTTCCCATGATGTGGCAGTTCCAGCCACCGCGCCCGCGGCCACCCCCACCGCGCCCGCGGCCTTCACAAAAAGCTTCCCGCTCAAAAGAAGTTAAGGGGCATGCTGGCCTTTACGCACCTCAAGGATCCTCTATAAATAGTTTTCGATTTTCATTCTTTAGTTTCATCCAAGCTTAGTACAATCTTAAGCCATATACTATCAGTTTCTGTAAAGTGATAATCTCTTCACATCGGGGAGTTATTGCGGTGTAGATTGAGTTGTAATCGAGTCTTGGAGCACTTTGGTTGAAGTTCATCATACCAGCCTTACCTTCCCGTAGATTTGTATCAGATTCAAGTCTCCGACTGGAGCAAGGTTCTATTTTATTGCATTTCTTTATTTAATTGCTCTTACCATAGTCTACACGTTTTATAGACTTTAAATGCTCTTACCATAGTCTACACGTTTTATAGACTTTAAATGCTCTTACCATAGTCTACACGTTTTATAGACTTTAAATGCTCTTACCATAGTCTACACGTTTTATAGACTTTAAATGCTCTTACCATAGTCTACACGTTTTATAGACTTGCACTTATTATGTCTGGCTAAACTATAAAGGTTAGGATGTAATGATTGTCATCATGGTCGTGGTCCAATTATCATGCTAGTGAAAATACTCTGGGGATGTTTTGCTTCTAACTTAAGTCAATTGTGTTTAAATGTTTATTGGGTAAGATCGAAAGCCGTCCAAACTAATAATACGACTTGATTATTATTTAACCAAACAAAAAGAGCGAAAGTCGTTGATTGGTTAAATAGGAATCATTGACCTTTTTAGAAAACGATTTTGAAACTATTTTCGGACGCGTTTGTAGGTTTGAAATCTGACTCTTGGTCAAAAGCCAAAAGTCTCTTTAAGTTAATCTTTCCAAGTAAAATCACTTTTCTGTTAAGTCAAAACTATCAATTTCTTAAAAATAGGTTTACCTCTTTAACGCGGAAGGCACCCTTTATATGTGACAATAAAGGAATTTAATTTAAAGAGTAAACTCGGTTCTTAGTAGTCAAAAGCTACAAGTTCCCGTTAAATTGATTCTTTGCTATCAATAGAAAATACTGCCCCATAAGTAGGTTCATCTACGCATGACCGGACCAATATCTGATTACATGATTTACATTCTAACCTGTCTTTTAAACTGTTATTTACCTCGCTCATTTACTTTGTGCACTGCACTCACATCAATATCCTTGTTCGCCTTAGATAAGCACCTTAGCAATAGAGTTGATAGATTGACAATTGGTCTCTGTGGTTCGATAATCTTATATATTACTTCGATAGGCTGTACACTTGCAGTACTACATTTAGGCTATACGTTACAGATTAAACCCATCAACAAGCACCCCTAGAGTTTCACCCACTTGGTTGCCTTAACAAAATGGCCATGATATGCATGCAAAGTATCTTGGCAAAAAAAAACAAAACAAAAGATCATAGTCCCACGATGACGCTATCAAAAGGTTGCCTAAAAACAAAATGATCTTAGTCCCTCAAAACTTGCTAAGGTACTTGGCAACATTGCTATCATGGTCATACGATGACCCACGCCCGTCCCGTTTAACATCCAAAGATAGGGTTATTTACCAAAACAATGGTAAATCAATAATGTCAAAGGAATAAAATGTACAAGAAAGACTTTTGAGTAGATAGATAGCTTCTAGTTACTTAATCAACTTGCAAACAATCCTTGCTATTTTCAAACAAACACACACACACACATTTCAAAACATTTCCAAACAACTTTCAAAACATTGAAACATTTTTTAAAAAGACAAACATCTTTGTATACATTCTTACGGACGGGAATCATTACAAAGATTTACTAAACGATGGCCTCTTTTCAAAATACTTTCAAAACCACATAAAGCACCATTTCAAACAATTGCAAAAGCAAAGCAACTGATCTAAACAAGTAACTAAGGGTGCTAGCACATTCCCTTTTCATAATCTACCCCCCGAACCCAAAAACAATCTCAAAGGTCTTTCCTGTGCTTTTTTTACCTTTCCTTTTTGGATAAAAGAAAAGTCGGTGGCGACTCTTGCTAACCGCAACATTTGCGAACACAAACCCAAAACCTCAAGTCAGTTCTCCCACCGCATCATAATATAGAGATCATGCTCCAACAACATTTAGTGCAATGAGAAGGGGATGAGATGAAGAGGATTAGGGCAAAAGATAAACCACTTTTGAATTAAAAATTTAATCAAACTATTATTAAAATCATTCATCCATTTTTGTGGAGTTAAACTCAACACTATGGATCCAATGATGTTACTAAAGTCATGATAAAAAATCAACCCAAGACAGCCAGAAAATAATCACAAAATAATAATGCAATTAATATATATATTAAAAGGTTTAAAAATGTTTAAAAAAATGGAAAATGATGAGGAAAATATCAATTATGTTCAAATTAATCAAGAAATGAAAAATAAGACCATAGAAAAATCAGAAAAAAGGCCAAGTAATTATACAAAATTTTTGGGATTTTTTAAAAGTCAAACTATTTTTAAAAATTAAAATAAATGGGTAAAATAAACAAAAATAGTAAAAAAAATAGTAAAGTCAGAAACAAAAATAAAAATAAGGTCACCAATATTCGTCACAATATCATTGGATCATTCCATAATTTTTTCAGAATTAAAAATGTATAAAAGTATTTTTAAACATTTTAAACAAATCAAATAAGTGTAAAATTCATAAAAAATACAAAAACACAAAATTGAATTGTGAAAAAAATAAAAATCAGAAAGAGAATAATCAAAAATATTTTTCGTAATTTTTTCAGATTTTTTGGACTAAAAATGAATTTTCTATGATTTTTTGAAATTTAAAACAATTAAAATATAAAAATCAGAAAAAGAAAATAAAAGTAAAAGACGTGGACTATTGGATGAGAGTCAAAACGCGTTAGTAATCAAATCCAAGGGATCTGGCGCGCTGTGTATATCATGGTCTTTAATGAATAATATACAAAATCAATAATAAAATCAAAATTTGAAAAATACAGATGGCGCGCCTTCATTGGTTAGAAGATGACACGTTGATCATCTTCAACCTCCAGCCATCACGAATTGCAGGTCTCTCAAATTGTAAAATCAGAAGCTCAGACCTATGCTATTCGCTTCGTCTCTTCAAGACGAAGACAACCACACCCTCGCGTCCAATTTATATAAACTGTAGCTCAAGCAATTTGGAAAGAAAGTTTTGAAAAGGGATTTGAAAATTCATGGTCAAAACGAGTTTCCAGATGAAAGTAAGTGTTGCGACTAGAACCAGGGCAATGAGAGCAACATAGTGATATCAAAGTTTTGAAGAATTGATGAAGGAATCTACCTATTGAAGTTGAGTTGCAGAGCTCTGAAACTTGACTTCTATGGAGCGATATAGGGCACGATTCTGGATTGTAATTATATGGTTAGCTTCAGGGAAGATCAAGGAAGGTGAATTGAGGGAAAAAACAAATTGAAAAAAGCTTAAGAATAGAATTCGAAGTTGCTGAATTCTGGGTTGTGAAGCAAGTTTGGCAGGGTGATTCTGGCGATCTAAGCTTGGGAAATTGAATGGGGGATGACCCTCTATTTATAGGGAAGCAAATGGGATCAAAAGGAATAGTAAATGATGCGTTTTGGAGGAAATTCGTGTGGGTTTGCATCATGAAGAAAGTGTGACTCAAACTTGATCAAAACTCAGCCAAATCGTGCATTTCATGATGCTAATCACTTCTGGTAAGTTGCTAAACATGATTAGAAACAAAAACGCGTGGAAATTTTGTGATTAGAAGCCAAAACAAAGATTTCAAAATTCTGAATTTGTGCAAAATTCAGTTTCAAACTACCAAATTCAAATCTATGGCATTTCCACCTCAAGGGGTCTTAGGGCATAATTCTTGATGCTTTGGAAAGATGAGGTTACAAGATTTGCAATGGAAAAGGAATGGAATCAAATGGATGCTTGAGCTGAAAGTTACATGGAGTCAAAGTTGAAGAAAAAGAGTTGACTTTCCATAATTAGAAATATTTCAAATTCTTCTTTAAAAAGGACCTATAATCCTTTGCATCCAAACATGTCCTTCCACTTATAATTTTCTCTTGACCAAAAAAGATGGAATGAATTAGACCTCTTGAATGACATTTTGCAATTTAAACCACTCAAAATCTCCAAAAATTGAGTAAGTTATAACTTGTTGAATTTGGCCAAAAATCATGAAATGACCTATAATCTTTTGCATTCTTAAGGCAACATCCATCCATTTTATCATTTTGCACATAACAGAAGGCATGAATTACACATCCTTAGGATAATCATGAAAAAAGAATGGGCTCAAGGTGGTAAAAATTAACCAAGTTATGACCATTTGAAGTCACATATGGAAAATTGGGGATTCATCTGGATGACTTGTAATCTTTCTTCTTCACCAAGTTCCTTCCACATGAAAACTATTTGGAACTTTTGAAGTGATTTGTTGGTAAATATTTGAAGATAAGGATTTATTTGGAATCACTCAAAAATACCAAAAGATGAGCAAGATATACTCCTCTGAAGTCCAAAACCCTAGCCTCTAGATCAAGAGAATGCTTTGAGGAACTTTGCCAAGTTTGAACAAACTTTTTGTGCCAATATTCTTCCTTTATGAATATAAATTGTTGAGGATGATGATGAGGACTCATGGCTACCAAAACCACTTCCATACCAATTCTTTCAAAACAACTTCAATGGTGAGTTTTGAATTTCTCAAGCTATTGACTAGGGCATGGAAATAAACTCCTGAACCCATGAAGCAACTTGCTAAACCTCATTGCATTTACCTACATTATTAACAAGTAGGACAAACCAATATTGTATTTTGTTAATTAGAGAGAAAATCAAAGCAAAATATCCATGATCACAAAAGAAAACAAGTCAAAGTGCTTGGTAACTCCTCAAAAGAGCAAGGCTAAAGATAGGGAGAAGAACCAAAAACCCTAATGTGATCTTGTTGTGATTGGAACAATATGGTATGATGAAGGAATCTTAGGGGCAAAAATTGGGGTACAACAGCTGCCCTTATTTAAGTTTCTTCTATCCGGAGATACGAAGGTTAAAAATCTTCGTGTCGACGTGATCGAAGATACTTAAATATAAAACAAACCCTATTTTTGGCCCTAAGATGCCATGCAAATGCTTATGAATATGAATGCATATGAACAGAACCAAAGAGGCGCAAAGTAACATTGGGGATTCAACAATGATAAAGAAATAAAGGAGAAACCCCACCAGGAAAATAAATCACTGGTGAACCACAAAAACAAAATTAGAGAGGAAGATATCAAGCATCGACATTCACTACCAATGCACTACCAACGTTCACTGAAGGTAGAAAGAGAAAATATATCATATCATCGCTGTTCATTGACGATGAACTATCAACTTTCACTGAAGATAGCAAAAAGATAATAAACACCGACGTTCACTGCCGATGTACTACCAATGTTCACTGAAGGTAGAAAGAGAAAATATATCATATCACCTCCGTTCACTGACGATGAACTATCAACGTTCACTGAAGGTAGCGAAAAGATAACAAACACCAACGTTCACTGCCGATGTACTACCAACATTCACTGAAGGTAGAAAGAGAAAATATATCATATCACCGCCATTCACTAATGATGAACTATCAACGTTCACTAAAGATAGCAAAAAGATAATAAACACATACGTTCACTGCCGATGTACTACCAACATTCACTGAAGGTAGAAATAGAAAATCATATTACCGCCGTTCACTAACGATGAACTATCAACGTTCACTGAAGATAGTGAAAACATAATAAACACCGACGTTCACTGCCGATGTACTACCAACGTTCACTGAAGGTAGAAAGAGAAAATATATCATATCACCGCTGTTCACTGACGATGAACTATCAATGTTCACTAAAGATAGCAAAAAGATAACAAGCACCGATGTTCACTGGAGATGTCCTACCAATGTTCATTGAAGGTAGAGAGAGAAAATATATCATATCAGTGCCGTTCACTGACGATGAACTATCAACGTTCACTGAAGATAGAGAAAAGATAATAAACACTGACGTTCACTGCCGATGTACTACCAACGTTCACTGAAGGTAGATAGAGAAAATATCATATCAAGTTTTCCCCAAACTTCTGGTGTTTTACCTAGAACGGGTCTCAACTTCTTCTTTAACCAAGGAAATATGCCTGGAAAGGATCAAACATAAGTTTTCTCAAATAAAGAGACTTGTTACTCATTGTCAAAGGGGAATTGCAAAGAGAAATGACTTTCTGGGGATAGAAATATGACTTCTTGGGGAAATGCCACAATATTCCTGCTGAGGAGATAAAGTCTTCCCGTGCAAAATAAATGCACAAATCAAAACTCAAAGTTTTCAGAAATCCAAAGTAAATAACATTGTCATGCAATCACAGATCCAAATCAGAAATAAACTAGAGCAAGACGGCCCATGAAGATACATCCTTTGAGAAATAAACTCAAGAGGGAAAACCAAATTCAACTAAGCAAAGAGCGCTGCAGGAAGATCAGAATACAATGTCAATGAATGATGGTTTTTAGCTATGCATGATGTATGTATAAATGTATGAGGGCTATCGTGCATATGCTGGTAAAAAGGATACACAATCAGCACAACAAACAAAACCGCCTCAGGTACTAACAACATTGGGCTAAACTTCAACCAGAAAGATCAATCCAAGAAAGAGAAAAGCAACTGCGGAAACCAAACCTATTGCCTGTCCTAAATTCACCGAGGAGAAACATAATCCGGATGTAGCCAAAACAAACAGATACCGGGATAGAACATCCTTCTTCCGGTCTCATCAGAGAAACAGTTTTACAAAAGAAACACGCCTACTGGAGATTACAAGACCAGCCTCAAATAAAGCAGACTGGCGCTGACACAACCAAACCTCATTGGGGGATTCAAGTCTACCTCCCTAGAGAAAAAATTGCGGATTGAAAATTTTCATCACGAACACCCATTCCAACAAGAGATTCCATGGGATAACCTTCCCGGGAAATCAAGAAGTCAACACTAGTGCCAAAATTGCAAAAAGAGCGACATCTTAGCACACCAAGGGAATAAAACCTTTCATCATATGAGGGAAGACTTCGCTGGGGAATCTGGGATGGAAGCTTCTGACCATGCAAACCCAAAAATCAAAAGCGAACCACGACTTGGCTGGGGATAATGGGATCACAAACCCAATACTGTACCTTACACCCACTGATATCATCTTTAACTATCTGAGAAACACACAAAGATTGTGCACATACCAGCAAAATGACTTGAGAACTCCTCGGCATCCATAGTTTCAAGAATTAATGCGCCACCAGAGAAGGCTTTCTTGACAACATACGGGCCTTCAAAATTGGGAGTCCATTTCCCCCTAGAATCAGTGTTGAAAGACATGATCTTCCTGAGAACGAGGTCGCCTTCTCTGAATTCACGAGATTTGACCCTTTTATCAAATGCTTTTTTAATTCTTCTATGATATAACTGCCCATGACATAAAGCTGTCATTCTCTTCTCTTCATCAAATTCAATTGGTCAAACCTGCTCTGGACCCATTCAGCCTCTGTCAACTTGGCTTCCATTATCACACGTAACGAGGGAATCTCTACCTCGACAGGGAGTACAACTTCCATTCCATACGCTAGGGAGAACAAGGTTGCTCCTGTTGAAGTGCGAACATATGTTAGATATCCATGCAGAGCAAAATGGAGCATTTCATACCAATCCTTATAAGTAACAACCATTTTCTGGATAATTCTCTTGATATTCTTATTAGCAGCTTCAACAGCCCCATTCATCTTTGGTCTGTATGGAGATGAATTGTGATGGACAATCTTGAATTCTTCATACAGTTCTGTCATCATTTTGTTGTTCAAATTCGAGCCATTGTCAGTGATGATTCTGCTCGGCACACCATACCGGCATATAAGATTATTTTTGATGAAACGCACAACCACCTATTTGGTAACATTGGCATATGAAGCAGCCTCTACTCATTTGGTAAAGTAGTCAATTGCTACCAAGATGAAACGGTGTCCATTCGAAGCTTTGGGTTCTATCATCCCGATCATGTTAATACCCCACATAGAGAAAGGCCACGGGGAAGAAATAACATTGAGAAGTGTCGGAGGCACATGGATCTTATCTGCATAAATCTGGCACTTATGGCACTTCTTTGCAAATTTGTATCAGTCAGATTCCATTGTCAACCAATAATAGCCTGCCCTTAGCATATTTTTAGCCATCAAATGTCCATTAGCATGAGTTCCAAATGAACCTTCATGAATCTCATGCATCAACATGTCTGCTTCATGTCTATCCACGCATCTGAGCAAGACCATGTCATAATTTCTCTTGTATAACACATTCTCTCCGAAGAAGAAACTGCCTGCCAATCTTCTCAGTGTCTTTCTATCTTTCCTCGACCCACCAATCAGGTATTCCTGAGTCTGAAGAAAATTCTTGATATCATAATACCAAGGTTTTTCATCTGCTACCTCCTCTGTTGTAAACACATGAGCAGGCCTATCCAGCCGTCGAACTGTAATTCGGGGTGTATCATTCCAAGTATTCACTTGGTACATGGAAGCCAGAGTTGCCAGAGCATCCGCCATTTGATTTTCATCTCTAGGAATATGATGGAATTCAACTTTATTGAAGAAGGGTAATAATATTCTAGCATAATCTTTGTAAGGGATCAAGCCAGGGTGACGAGTGTCCCATTTTCCTTTAATATGATTTAATACCAAGGCTGAATCACCATACACATCTAGAATCTTGATTCTGAGATCAATAGCTTCCTCAAGACCCATGATGCAAGCCTCATATTTTGCCATATTATTAGTGCAATCAAATGTTAACCTTGCAGTAAAAGGAATGTGCAATCCATGAGGAGTGACAACCACAACACCAATTCCTTTACCATAAGCATTCATAGCTCCATCAAATATCATACTCCAACGAGATTCTGGGTAAGGGCCTTCCTCAGGCAATGGTTCATCATAATATTTCACTTTCAAGAACATCACATCCTCATCGGGGAATTCATACTCTGCAGACTGATGATCTTCCACCGGCTGGTGAGCAAGGTAATCTTCTAACACACTACTTTTAATAGCCTTTTGAGTGCGTATTCAATATCATATTCAGATAACAACATCTTCCAGCGGGCAATTCTTCCAGTAAGAGCAGGTTTCTCAAAAATATACTTGATTGGCTCCATTTTGGAGATCAACCAAGTGGTATGATTCAACATATACTGCCGCAACCGCTTTGCCGCCCAGGCCAAAGCACAACATGTCTTTTCTAACATGGAATACCGCGACTCACAATCAGTGAACTTTTTGATGAGATAATAAATGGCGAACTCTTTCTTTCTTGTTTCATCCTGTTGTCCCAGAATACAACCCATGGACTTATCTAACACTGTTAGATACATAATCAACGGTCTTCCTTCTATAGGAGGGAGCAAGATAGAAGGTTCAAGATGATATTCTTTAATACTCCCAAATGCCCTTTGGAAGTCATCCGTCCACACACAACCTTGATCTTTCTTTAACAACTTAAAGATCGGTTCACACGTTGCAGTCATGTGGGAAATAAATCTGGAGATATATTTCAAACGCCCGAGGAAACCCCAGACTTGCTTTTCAGTTCTCGGTGCTGGAATTTCTTGAATTGCTTTGACTTTATCAGGGTCAACTTCAATTCCTTTCTAGATAACAATAAAACCCAACAATTTCCCCGATCTAACTTCGAAGGTGCATTTATTTGGATTCAAGCGGAGACGATATTTCCTCAAACACTGAAACAACTTCAACAAATCTTCTATATGCTCTTCTTAAGTTTGGGATTTGGAAATCATATCATCAACATATACTTCGATTTCTTTGTGCATCAGATCATGGAATAGGGTTGTCATAATCCCTCTCGTACGTTGCACCATCATTCTTCAACCCGAAGGGCATCACTCTGTAACAGAATGTTCCCCAGGGTGTGATAAACATTGTTTTTTCCATGTCCTCTGGAGCCATTCTTATTTGATTATACCCGGAAAATCCGTCCATGAACGAGAATACTTTGAATTTTGTTGTGCTATCTACTAACATGTCAATGTGAGGCAATGGAAAATCATCTTTTGGACTAGCTTTATTTAGATATCTGTAATCTACGCACATGCGGACTTTTCCGTATTTTTTCGGTACTAGGACAATATTGGCAATCCATTGAGGATACACTGACGTCACAAGAAAACCAACATTAATCTTCTTTAGGACCTCCTCTTTGATTTTTACTACCATATCCGGGTGGGTTCTTCTCAACTTTTGTTTAACTGGCGGACACTCTGGCTTCAACGGTAACTGATGCTCGACAATGTCTGTATCTAGACCAGGCATATCTTGATAAGACCAAGAAAAAATATCCATATACTCTTTCAACAGCTCAATCAACCCGCTCTTTACATTAGGATGTAATGATGCTCCAATCTTAACTTCCTTCGGATCTTCTTCTGAACCCAAATTAATCACTTCCAAAGGCTCCTTATATGGATGAATGGTATTTTCCTCGTGCTCAAGCAACCGTGAGACCTCTTATGGAATCTCACCATAATATTCTTCTTCAGCCCCAAACACAGGATAATCAAAGTTGGGAGAGGGTGTAGGGTCATTGTATTCAACGAGTTTTTTAATTAATCTGCACATGTGATTTATGATTGCTTTTAGAAACTGACACATATAACAAGTGATCATGCAGACTAATTTTCAGTTATTATTTTTTGAAAGGTTTTTTTTATTTTTTATTATTACCATTTCCCAAGAAAAAAGCAGAAAATAAAAGACATAATTTTGGAAGCAAAGATAACTTTTATTAACGATCTTAAAAGTTATAGCAAACAGATAAGCCCTACAACATTAATACTTCCACCTTGGGTAGAGTGAAAGCTTTTCAAAAGAAAGAAACAGATTAACAAAACAAATTACTTTGAAACATGTATGCAAGAAGGAACATCAATGGTGACCCAGTTCTGAACTCGGACTCCATGCGTCACATAATTCGGTACTTCCTGCCCTGCTTCATCCTCTTCAACAGTATTAATTCCAGGAAAAATTGGATGGAGGTAGCCTCCGCTGCGGAAAACATTATGATAACTGTTCACAGAAGACTTTGACTTCAAACTTTAGCCTTTGCCATTCCTCTAAGAGAAACCCAAACCAGCTCTGTTTTTGTTCACGGGTGGATCCACAAGTCGTCTCCAAACTGCATTATAACCATTGCGCACAACCTGTTGCGCGTCCTTCAGGGAAACCACAGAATTCTCATTCCTCCTTATGTTGTCAATGGATAGGGATTGGAACTGGGTTCCAACAGCAGCCTCATCCGCTTCTACAATACTGAAAGAGGATAGATGGGATATCAACAACGCCTGCTCCCCATTTATGATCACTACCTTCCCTTCACGCACAAATTTTAGCTTCTGATGCAGAGTTGAAGTGACAGCCCCATCTTCGTGTATCCATGGCCGTCCTAGAAAATAACTATATGTGGGAATAATGTCCATGACCTAGAAGGTTATCAGGAACAAATGTGGTCCTATATGGATGGGCAAGTCCACTTCACCGATGACAGATTTCCTCGACCCATCAAAAGCCTTCACAATGATGCCACTCAGGCACATAGGTGTTCCCTGATACTTTAACTTAATGAGGGTACTCCTCGGTATAACATTCAACATGGATCCGTTATCAATTAGCACATTGGACAGCGAATCATTCTTGCAGTTCATAGATATGTGGAGGGCCAGGTTGTGATTCCTTCCTTCATCCGGTAACTCATCATCGCAGAAACTCAAGTTGTTACATGACGTAATGTTTCCAATTACGCTGCTGAATTGATCTAACGACATGTCATTCTCCACAAAATCTTGGTCTAGTACTCTCATCAGTGATTCTCTACGAGCGGAGGAATTCATCAATAAAGCTAGGATGGATATCTTTGAGGGAGTTTGCAATAGCTGATCTACAATTCTATAGTCGCTCATCTTAATTATCTTCAAGATATCATCCACTTCTTTCTCTAATGTAGCTCCACTAGTATCTTCTACAGCCTTCTTAGGCTCATCATTCTCAACAATTTTCTTTCCAGCAACAACATCTCTTTGAATAACCGGCACAAACACACGACCGCTACAGGTCACCCTGCTATTATCAGCTATATTTCCAACATATGGCATTGGCTGGACGGGAACCTCCACCCCATCTTCTAAGATTGTAGCGTTGTATTTGTAAGGCACAACCTTATCTGCTTTATAGGGAACAGGACCTGGCAGACTAATTACCAGTGGGGTAACAACTGGTTTGCTATGGTACTCCACTTCAAGATGAGCAGGTGCACCAAAACAAGGTACAATGACGTTTACCCCTTCCTCAACACAATCAGCCCTCAAAAGATCATTTCCGGCAAACAAATCTTCGTCTGAAGAAGAATACTCATGCACGAAGGCATACTCTTCCTCAGACTCTTCTTCCATCAAACAAACTTCAACCATATCAATCTCGTGATAATCATCTCTTTGACCTATGATCTTGATAGTTCCATTGTCTAACAACAATTGAACATTCTCTCTCACAAGAGAATATCCTCAGGGGTCTTGACAGCAAACTATGCAAGATCCATATTGGTGTTCCACCTGACCAGCAGTACAATGGAAGGTAGCATGCAACTGCACGAGATCCTCATTCAAATGATCCACATCAAAAATTCTGAATTCACCCGGACATCCAGAAACCATATTCACTTCCTCTTCATATTCCGCCCTAGGCCTGATTATATGGATTAAACCTTCATCCATCATCTCATGTAAATCAGCCTTTATCTTCTCGCAACCCTGTATGACTGTACTGCAAATAGCACAACCGACACGGTCATGCGTATAATAACTGAATTCACAGAGGTCTGCGTGCATCTTCACCAAATCCCCTCTAACCAGATTAATGTCAAAAATCCGGAAGTTTCCTGGACAACCGGCCACCATATTTACAGCATTCACCCCACCGTGCTTGGGTAGAGGATTGTCTTTCACATTAGGTCCCATGTCTTTGAAAGATAGAATTCCAGACTTCACCAACCTTTGCACTCCAGTCTTCAAAGGATAACAATTATCAACACTATGCCCTGGTGCTCCCTGATGAAAGGCACACGTCTGGTCTGCTTTGTAATACCAAGGAAATGGTGATGGTACGGCTGGAGGTGGTCGTGTCTGGACTAACTTCTTCTGAATCAATGCTGGTAGTAGCTCTGCATAACTTATGGGAATAGGGTCATAGTTCTCCCTTCTCTGATTATTCCCTTGGTTCCCCTGATGGGACTATCTTTGATAAGCAATGGTGGTCGGAGCGAAATTCATAACAGGAGTAACTGAGGCAACTTGCTGGTGACGCTGGTGATTCCTTCTAGGAGCGTTCACTCTCCTCTCTTGTACGACAAAATTTGTATCCCCCTCTTTCTTCTTTGTAAACCCATAAGCTGGCTTTTTCACTCCTCCAGATCCTTCACCCTTTGTCAAACAACCTTCTCTTACTGCCTTTTCTAGGCGGACACCCATTCCTACCATCTCTGTAAAATAACTTGGGGCACTTGATACCATTATTTCGTAGTAGAAAGCGCCTAGTGTCTTCAAAAAATTTAGTCATTTCCTTCTTCTCCATGGGAGGAATCACTTGTGCAGCCATGTCGTGCCATCTCTGCGTATACTCTTTGAACGATTCTCTGTCTTTCTGAACCATGGCCCTAAGCTGGTCACGGTCGGGCGCCATGTACACATTGTACTTGTATTGTTTAATGAATGCTTCTCCCAAATCATTAAAAGTATGGATGTTGGTGCTGTCTAAACTCATGTACCATTTCAACACTGCGCCAGTCAGACTATCCTGGAAAAAGTGAATCAGCAGACGCTGATCATCGGTGTGGGTAGACATTCTCCTCACATACATCACTAAGTGAGCACGAGGGCAAGTGTTTCCCTTGTACTTCTCAAACTCTGGAACCTTGAACTTAGCAGGCACTTTAACATTTGGAACCAAACACAACTCATTCACATTCTGCCCAAATAGCTCTTTTCCCCTAAGAGCCATCATCTCTCTTTGCATTCTATCAAACTGCTCTTGGAAATCATCCATTCTGTCATAAAGGCCCAAGTCTTTACTCAGCAGAGGGAAAGGACAACACACATCTTCATTAACAAACATAACCAAATTCACCGAAGGAGGTGCAATAGGAACAGTATGTACCACAGGAGGTGCTGGAGTAACAACATTTTGAACCACTGGAGCATCTTGAGGGCCAAGATGGAAACATTCAGGTGCAAAATTCTCTGGTATTCCCCATTGATAACCTTGAGGCATACGGTTTTGATCAACAACCGGAGTAGCGGATACAGGAACAGTCGAAACTTCAGCATTTGCCCTCGTTGGTTGAGGTTGAACGCTCGGTGGCTGATTCTGAGAAACCACCAGAGCTTCCATCAGAGTAGTCAAGTTGGCCAAGCCAGCCTTCAAGGCATAAACTTCTTCACGTAGCTCGCGATTCTCCTGTTCCAAGTTGTCCATCTTCTTTTTGAAGTTAGCCCGAGTATTGTAGTGATGAGTCAGCTTGCTGAACGTAGTAAAATGCTGGGTAAGGCACCTGGATATGCATAATAAATGCAATAAATATGTGCATATGATGCATGATATGCAATGCATATGATTATTTTTTACTTCATTATTTAATATTTCAAGGGATTTAACGCTTATAGACATATTGCAAACATCAAAATAATAACGCATTTAAAATATTGAAATTTTTTATTATAATAACTTCAAAATGGATTACAAGTTTCAACGATCCCAAGTACAAGATGAAAATACAATCTAAAATCCTGAGAAAAAGAACTAATAGAGATCAATCTGTACGCTGGCGCTTCTCTGTGAGCCTGGATATCTGAGCCCTCAACCTCTGGTTTTTTTCCTATGCCTGATGGTAACTTCCTTCCAATCATTTGAAGCAGGAAGTGAGTAATCATCACCTGTTTGAGGCGTAGAGGAAAATAAACCCCCTGCCTCTCCATAGACTCCACCGCTCGAATATCAAGGATCTCGATCAAATCGTCTTTCTCCTTCAGGTCTGCTTTGTAGGAATTCTCTGAAGTCTGGAACTTGTTCTTCCAAGCATCCCTTTCCTGTTGCATCCTAACCAAAGCAAGCTGCAACTCTTCTAGATCATCTAACAAAGGAGGAGTGGTCTTCACAAATAGATTAGGCATGTGTATCTCCCGAGTATATGACATCTTCAACTGAATGGCTCTCGATCAGACCCACTGAAGATATGGCTCCAAAGAAATAACACCCCTAGGCCCCAAATCCTTCCTACTCTTCTTATGAACGTGACGCCAGGCCTTCGCAATCTGCTCCCTAGCTTCCATGTGGTCTTCTCCTTCCTTCAGAAAGAAACTACTCAAATGAATACCGTTTGGTTTATCCCTCATCGGATAACCAAGCTGTCACCGTGCAAGAACAAGGTTATAGTTAATTCCTCCTTTTGTACCAAGAAGAGGTACATTGGGGAAACTACCACAACTATCAATAATCTCTATATCCTTGTAAGCTCGATGATACCAATCAATATCCGAGTGAGTAAGTACCATGACCTTAGGAGCCCAACGGGGTTCCTTCTTGACATCCCAAAAAGCATCAGACTGAGGCATATGAGAGACGAACCACCGGTACAAAAAAGGCATGCAACATATAATCATTCCTCTATGATAGGAACTCCGAAGATGAACAGAGTAATAAGCATCACCCAATAGTGTAGGAACCGGGTTTCCAATCATGAAAATCCTGATGGCGTTAATGTCGACAAACTTGTCCACATTAGGAAATGAGAAAAATCCATAAGCAAGTAAAGCAGAGATGGCCTCGAAAGCAACCGTACTCTTCATCCTGGCAAAGTAACGAGCTTTCTCCAATAAGAACTGAGCTGGTAATCCTCTAATCCCTCCTTTGGTAGTCATATGGGCTTCCACCTCAGACTTCCCAAGATGAATTAAAGCAGCAATATCATGTGGTTTTGGCTCACCCTCCAAACCAGTAAAAGGAACACGATCTGTAACAGGTAAGTCCAATAGATAGGAATACTCCTCCAGTGTAGGCATCAACTGGTAATCAGGAAAAGTAAAGTAGTGATACACCAGAACATAGAACTAGATCAAGGTCGAGAGAATACCCTCCTTCATCTTCATAAGAGGAATAATGGATCCATACTTCTTCCGAAAGTCTGCAGAACACTCGATCTCTGGAATTAGACTGACCAACTCATCTATCATGGGATCCTTGAAATTGTATTTCCCGATCTTTCTCTTTCCAGAATCCATGGTTAAAAGTACCTGAGATATTCACAAATAGTCAACCTTTAAATCCCTTGAAATATTGTTTTCTTCAAAAGATGCTTTATGAATGCATGGATGCATGATGCAGTAATCACACACAAGATCACACATATAGGGTTCATAGGTTCAACGTCACGAGCATGAGGTCGAAGGTACTACCCATAAGGTGTTGGTCTAAAAGGTTATCACCTGCCGAACAAGGTTCTAGAGGTTCCCAGAGTCTACATCCTTCCTTCGGATATTACCAACTTCCCGATGAACTCAGTAATTAGTAATATTCTCAAGAAAGACTCGTCTGAGCGTAGTATCGCGTGACAACTATTTCCGGATTACTCCGTCATAGCTTCCGCATCACACCTAAAAGGCCAAGATGGGTTTGGTATTCTACGGTCCTCAGTTTCAGTAGGCTCCCAGGTCGAAAGCAGTACGTCTTCCCGATTACTCGGTAAACGACACTACAATCAAAGGGGCCTCCACTGAGTGGGGGATCTCATGCCTCCTTTTTTGGGATTACTCCCTCAAAGTTAACATGACTATACCGCCCGTCCTATCTTAAAGTTTTCCCAAGTCCGGGTATAGGACTTATGAGTAATCACCAAGCATCCTAAAAACCAGGAAAATCCAGACAAACATATATACAAATTATAACACATAAACAACTGGGAAGCCAAAGATTTTGTCCCAATTACTTTTATCCAACAGTAATTGTCTTTAAATTTTTTGTCGGACTTGTAATAATTAAACGATTTAGACTTTTAAAACCTTGTGTCTTACCCAAGGCACAACGGTCCATTTGTAAGGGTTGTTATTTCATTTTCATACGTCATCAATGAATCATGGACATTTTGCATGCAAATTTGTGCTCTTTGTCTTTCTATTTCTACATTTTTATTTATTTCAAATATGGGTATGCTCTTATACACACTCACATATTAAAATGCAGATCTACATCCACTCAGGATCCCATAGGTAACGATTCTGCTATGGCCTATTGTGACTTTGAAAATCTAATATATCAAGCCAAAGACGAAGGTGAGGAAGATTGTGAAGTGCCAGGGGAATTCGCCAGGTTACTACAACAGGAAGAAATGACCATACAGCCCCACGAAGAACCAGTGGACACAGTTAACTTAGGTCCCAAAGAGGACAAGAAAGAAGTCAAGGTGGGTGCCAATCTGGAACCTAGTGTCAAGAAGCGCTTAACTCAGTTTCTACATGACTATGTTGAGGTCTTTGCTTGGTCATATGAAGACATGCCAGGACTTGATGCTGATATCGTGGTCCATCATCTACCGATAAAAGAAGACTTCCCTCCGGTAAAACATAAAGTCCGTTGCATGCGACCAGACATGTCAGAAAAGATCAAGACTGAAGTCATGAAACAATTCAACACCAGATTCTTCGCCGTCACCTCCTATACACAATGGGTCGCCAATGTTGTTCCAGTGCCTAAAAAGGACAGAAAAATACGCATGTGTGTGGACTACAGAGATTTGAATAGGGCAAGCCCTAAGGATGACTTCCCGCTTCCCCACATTGATATTCTGGTTGACAATACTGCACAACATAAAGTGTTCTCATTTATGGATGGTTTCTCAGGCTACAACCAAATCAAAGTGGAACATGAGGACATGGAGAAAGCGACCTTCGTCACACAGTGGGGCACGTTCTGTTACAAGGTTATGCCATTCGGGTTGAAGAACGTCGGGGCAACTTATCAGCGTACCACGGTAGCTCTATTTCAAGATATGATCCATCACGAAATAGAGGTATATGTGGAGGACATGATAGCCATATCTCAAACTGAAGAGGAACATCTTGGCCATTTGTAGAAACTATTTGAAAGGCTAAAGAAATACAAGCTAAGGTTGAACCCGAATAAATGCACATTTTGGGTGATGTCCGGTAAACTCCCAGGCTTCATCGTCAGTGGTAAAAGTGTCAAAGTGGACCCTGCCAAGGTGAAAGCAATACAAGAAATGCCCGATCCTTGCATCGAGAAGGAAGTCAGAGGATTCTTAGGACGACTTAACTACATCGCCAAATTCATTTCTCACCTAACTGTTACTTCTGAACTAATCTTCAAATTACTGAAGAAAGATCAAGTAGTCAAATGGAATGATGAATGCCAAGCTGCCTTCGACAAGATCAAGGAGTACCTTCAAGAGCCTCCTGTTTTGATGCCGCTGGTCGAGGGATGATCTTTAATCATGTATCTAACTGTCTTGGAGAATTCAATGGGGTGTGTGCTGGGGCAGCATGACAAGTTTGGCAGAAAAGAGCATGCTATTTACTACCTGAGCAAAAAGATTACCGACTGTGAAACAAGATATTCACTGCTCGAGAAAACTTGCTGCGCTCTGGCATGGGCTGCTCGCCGGTTAAGACAGTATATGTTGACCCATACTACTTTATTGATATCCAAGATGGATCCAATTAAATACATATTCGAGAAGCCTTCCCTCCCTGGGAGAATAGCGAGATGTCAGATGATTCTGACTGAATACGACATTCAATACACTACCCAAAAAGCAATAAAGGGCAGTGTACTAACTGACCACCTTGCTAATCAGGATGTGGATGACTATCAGTCCATGAAATTCGAGTTCCCAGATGAAGACATCATGATGGTAAACAATTGTGAAGAACTCACACCATATGACGGACCTGAACAAGGATCCCGATGGACCTTGGTTTTTGACGGAGCCTCCAACGCACTCGGCAATGGCATAGGTGCTGTAATCATATCCCCTGAAGGATGTCATACTCCCTTCACTGCAAGACTTTACTTCAACTGTACCAACAATATGGAAGAATACGAAGCGTGTATTTTTGGTCTCAAAGCTGCCATAGATACCGGAATCAAGTCCTTAAGTGTATTTGGAGATTCAGCCTTAGTCATCAGTCAGATCAAAGGAGAATGGGACATAAAGCACCCTAATCTCATCTCCTAAAAAGAACACGTGTTAACATTAATCCCACATTTCGAGGAAATTACCTTCGAGCATTTTCCACGAGAGGAAAACCAACTAGTGGACGCGCTAGCCACTATGTCATCCATGTTTAAACTCAAGTGGGGTAACGAGGCTCCCCAAATCACCATTGAACGATTGGATGAACCAGCTTACTGTCACGAGATCGATACCAAAGAGATAGTGGACAAGCCTTGGTTCCATGAAGTTAAGAGGTATCTCGAGGCTCAAGAGTATCCGAAAGGAGCTTCAGTCAATGATAAGAAGTTCTTAAGAAGATTCTCTGCTAAGTTCTTCCTTAGTAATGGCATTCTCTACAAGCGCAACCACGACTCTGTTTTGCTTCATTTCAAAGATAAGGTTGAGGAAGACAAGATCATGGATGATATACATGAAGGAACTTTTGGAACCCATTTCAGTGGGCACACGATGGCTAAAAAGATCCTACGGGCAGGGTACTACTGGTCTACCATGGAAGCAGATTGCTATCAACATTCACGAACCTATCACAAGTGTCACATCTATGCTGACAAAGTACATGTTCCTTCGGTTCCTCTAAACATCGTGACTGCTCCCTGGACATTCGCAATGTGGGGCATCGATATGATTGGAGAAGTCAAACCTACAGCTTCTAATGGACACCGCTTCGTCTTGGTGGCCATTGACTATTTCACGAATTGGGTTGAGGCAGCTTCTTTCACTTCCGTTTCCAAGAATGTTGTGGCCCATTTCATCAAACAGAATCTCATCTGTCAGTATGACATCCCAGAGAGAATCATCACAGACAATGGTACGAATCTTAATAATACTATGATCACCGCACTATGCTTGCAATTCAAGATCCAACACTATAATTCTTCTCCTTACCGGCCAAAGATGAATGGTGCTGTCGAAGCTGCAAATAAGAACATCAAGAAGATCCTACAAAAAATGACAGTAACATACAAAGTCTGATATGAGATGTTACCATTTGCTCTCCACAATTACCGTACCGCGGCACGTACATCAACAGGGGTAACTCCCATCTCCTTGGTATACGACATGGAAGTTATTCTACCAATTGAAGTCCAAATACCTTCTATGAGAATCATAAAGGATGCAGGGATGAATAAGGATGATTGGATCTAAACTCGGCTTGACCAGTTGAACATAATTGATGAGAAGAGGCTTATGGTTGTCTGTCATAGCCAGATGTACCAAAAACGTATGATCAAAGCTTTTAACAAAAAGGTCAGACGTCAGGTATATTAGGTTGGTGACTTGGTAATCAAGCGTATCATATTGCCACAAGGTGATCCCAGGGGAAAATGGACTCCTACATACGAAGGACCATTTATGATCAAAAGCATATTCTCTGGTGGAGCAATGATCCTAACCACTATGGACGACGACGACCTTCCGCACCCTGTGAACGCGGACATAGTCAAAAGGTACTACGTATAAGAGACCCGCTAGGTTGACACACCTAGGAAAAACAAGGGCATCTCGTTGAACCAAAAAGGTTCAGGCAAAAATTAGGGATAAAATACAAAACAAAATCGTACACCGGCAAGTTGAAAACCCGAAAGGGCGGCTTGGGCAAAAAAAGGTATCCCGGGTGGACTGAAAACCCGAAAGGGCGGTCCAGGCAAAAGTTAAGGAATTAAAGCGTATGACTATGTCCCATTAGATCACCTTACAAACAATCTTTAAGCATAGACTGACAAGCTTAAACGGGTCTAATCAATCCAATCAGCTTCGGACAAGGCAACAAGTGGACAAGACGTTCAGGGACACGAAGGCTATAGCAGAATGGGAACCCCACGAGATTATTTCACATAGCTATCTTTTATTTGCATCAAATTTTCATTTTCTACGGCGACATTCTCTTACTATAATGTTTGTCCCATTGTACATAAATACTTATTCAAGTTAATACAAAGATATCCCTTTGAAAGTGCAAAACTATCTGTTTTTCTTTTATTTCCGTGTTTTGTTTGCAAAAACGTCCAATGATTATTTTTAAACATATGCAGTTGAACGTGACTATTGTTTACAAATGAGAAAAAAAGAGGAACAATAAATAAAAAGACAATCACTAATGGCTTTAAGAAATAGGATAATATCTTTAGAATATTCCATAAAATCCCCCGCAGATACTTTTCCAGCAAGAACGGAAAATGAGACATCCCACTACAGGATCGCTAATGTATCTCCAATATACAGCTTAATGATATCAAGCTCTCTCACATCCTAGACAGAACCAAACTTCCAGTTACCGCTCCTAAGATTCCCCAGTGAAAGTCGCCCATTTTCTCAGGATTCCCCAGCAAGATTTCACGAAGTCCACAAGCAATGCATGGTGTTTCCCACCCCCCAACAGAATTTATTTCTCTAATTATGGAAACCCATCCATCAATGCTTCAACAAAATATAAAGGCTTACACCCCATATCCCCACCAGCAGTGAGGGATTTATTTTCCCTAATCCAGCAACACTATAGTAGAACAACTTACATGCGCATACATTACATTCATACATCACAAACATCGATGACACAAATGCGTTTCACTATGAATTTCATGCATCATGGCATTACACATCATTAACTCTTTACCTTTTTCAGGAAAGATCAATCAACAGAAAATTATTATCCAATTTTCAACGAGACAAGACAAATATCTATGAACAAATCAATCATAGATCAATTCTCGAAACATGACTAAATTGATTATCTACATGACAAATACTCCCCTTCAGGTCTCTGCTGGTTCAGTTTAAATCTCTCAACCGTTTATCCTGATTCTTCCCCACAGACGTCTTCTCTGGTTTAGATAAATCTCTCAATGATTTATTATGATTCTTCTCCAGATCCTTGCCGGTTCTGATTAAATCTCTCAACAGTTTATTCTGATTCTTTCCCACGGATGTTTCCTCTGGTTCAGATAAATTTCTCAATGATTTATTGTGATTCTTCTCCAGATCCCTGCCGGTTAAGCTTAAATCTCTCAACGGTTTATTCTGATTCTTTCCCACAGATGTTTCCTCTAGTTCAGATAAATCTCTCAATAATTTATTCTGATTCTTCTCCAGATCCCTGCCAGTTCAGCTTAAATCTCTCAATGATTTATACTGATTCTTCCCCACAGACATCTCCTCTGGTTCAAATAAATTTCTCAATGATTTATTCTAATTTTCTCTAGATCCCTGCTGGTTCAGCCTAAATCTCTCAATGGTTTATTCTGATTCTTTCCCACAGATGTTTCCTCTGGTTCAGATAAATCTCTCAATGATTTATTCTGATTCTTCTCCAGATCCCTGCCGATTCAGCTTAAATCTATCAACAATTTATTCTGATTCTTTCCCACAGACGCTTTCTATGGTTCAGATAAATCACTCAAAGATTTACTCTGATTCTTTCCAGTTAAAGAATATTCAAGATCTCTTTTGGTTCAGTTTAAACCCCTCAACGGTTTATCCTGATACTTTCCAAAGGAACACTTCGGGTTCAGATAAATCTCTCAATGGTTTATTCTGATTCTTTCCCGCAGACATCTACTCTGGTTCAGATAAATCACCCCAAGATTTGTTTCTAGATCCCTGCTGGTTCAGTTTAAATCTCTCAATGGTTTATCCCGATTCTTTCCAAATAAGACACTTTCTCTGGTTCAGATAAGTCGCTCAAAGATTTACTCTGATTCTTCTCAATTAAAGAATATTCAAGACTTCTTCTAGGTTCAGTTTTAAATCAACCAGAGATTTATTCTGATTCTTTTCCAGTTGAAATCAAGTCCAGACCTAGTCCATCTTCTGTCAACAGTCACCTTTGGATGGCATCTATAAGCCCATCTCTGGAAAATCTCCATCATTCATCCAAATGGAATCTATAAGCCCATTCACAATTCATCTTTGAGTGTAAATTTCTAGGAACTCTAGTGTTCAATCATCTTCCACCTTCAAGTCAGGAATGGAGGACCCGCCAATCTAACTCTTCAGGTTAAGAAGATTGAACAGGGGGAGCTGTTGTACCGCAAAATTTGCCCTCTGAGTTCTCAAAGGATCATCCTGGACCCTCAAGTTTGCTTCTATCAAGTTTCAAATATTGAATTACAATTTTCCAAGAAAATCATTAACAAGGGCAAAATGGTCAAAGGCACACTGAAAAGTCAAACTTTGACTTTTAGATCAAAAATTAAGTTTCAACAATTATATTTCATCAAGACATGAAATTGGTTCATCAAAAATCAGAAGTCAGAAATTACTTTGAAAAATCCAAAATTCTAAACATTTAGAAAATTTTCTAAATGTTAAGAGAATATGACATTTCAGAACTTCTGAGCCAGCCTCTACGCAAGTGCAATCAGAATTTTCAAACACGATTCAGTGCATGATGCTTCAATCAGAACATGTGGAAGCGATGCTCTTCGGTCAGAACATGATTCTTCAACATATGAAGGCTATGTTCAACACTTCGGTCAGAACATCACCCTTCGAGTCTCACTCTAGTCTTCTGCGATCAGAACATCACCAAATCCCAAAACCTCGTTTGAGCAACAGGCTGCACTGCTATAGCACAGTCCTGCCACCAGCTACCATAACACTCCAAGGTGCTGCTGATCTAGTCCACGCTTGCGTTTTTCTCAAACCCCGTAATTGCACCAAATTAGCACACGAAAACTATGTTTAAAAAGAAATGGAAAAGTATGCCAAAAAGGTTTAAATCCCATTTGTTTCCCCCCCCAAAACCATAGAAAACTCACCTATAAATAAGTTTCTCCATCACACGTTCAAGGGGATGGTTTTTGGAGAGAGAGAATTGTCAAAAGAGAGTAAAGAAAACTGTGAAACCTTCATAAAAATCAAGAATTCCATAACAAAAAACCAAATCTTTGTTCTTCCCCTTGAATCAAAGAACTTAGCATTTCCTCTTCCATTATTACTATCGACTCCAGAACATCTGAAGGCAGCAATTCAAGTTCCAAGCACACACTCCAGATTCAAGGTAAGTCTTTCTGACTTTGCATCTTTTCATTCAGAACATCATTAAACATGTAAATATCATAGTATTGATGTTGTCCATATCATTGCATAAGTGGAAAAACCGTGGATAAGAACTTCTTGATTAAGGCTAGACTCAGAATTAGGATTAGTGTAGCGGTAGAAATGTTCAAGACTAAGCCATTGGATTGACTAGACTTTATACAAATCAAAATAAAAATCGCCACCGCGCTTTATTGTTTCCAAAGGAATGGGAAAAGAGAAAATAACCCAACAAAGGGGGGAAAGATTCAAGGTAAGGGGGTTGGTTATGCAAAGGGAAGGTATTAGCACCCTAAACATCTACGGTACTCCAAAGGAACCTCTTTAAAAAATTTGTATATTTTGGCTATATGGAGGTGAGAAAAGAAATATATTTTTTATGATTTTTGCACCCGCCGCGGTTGCAAACCTTTAGTGCCTACGTACCACCTTTCATGCAATAGGGGATCAGGGTACACATAGTTCCTCTTTTAAAAGTTTTAAACACAAGTGTGTTGGTTAATTTTATGAGATAAGACATCATCGTCATTGTCCGTTTGGAAAACATTCTTACTACCCACAATCATGAGAAAGGAGAATTTGCCTCATCTCAAAGTGGAGGATATGACTTGGATTTTAAAATCAACAATGCCTCACTCAACACCCAAGTGGAAAATATCTCTCTTCACTACATATTGTATAAGTATAGTTGTTTGCGTCACTACAAGGATTGATAAGAGTCTAATCTTTTGAGAAAAGTTTAAAGATAAAAAGCTAAAGTGGCAAAATGGCTTGAAATGAGATTGATTAACTTTTAGTCTTCTCACAAAAAGTGTCAAAGTATTATTAAATTGATTGAAGTTTATTGATGAAAATGTTTTGAAAATGCATGGACCTAAGTACAAGTTTATTATGAAAGTGTTTCAAGTTTCAAAATAAGAAGAGTTTTCAAAAGGAGGGAGAAGATTTTTGAAATTAAAGAACATGGGAGGAGTAGAAGAGGCTATCCTAAAGCATAAGGTAAAAGGTAAGGATAAGGACCATCTAACCAACAAGAAGCCAAAAACTTGACATTATGAGCCAAGATAAAATTCCCATTCTTTGGATTGCAACCAAGCAAGCAAAGATACTAGACCTCTTCAAATGCATTAAGTCTTCACAAAAATTGGGCAGAGTAACGGCTGTATACAGGTGAATTCCAGATTACAAACCAAGAGTGTAATCAAAAAAACCTACACAAAAAAACAAATAAGCAACCCAATATCTTGAGGTAAACCTCAAGAACTCCAGACAAAATAATCAGATAAGATCACAAGGTCTCCAAGATAAGCCAAGATTTCTAATCCTAAGTCCAAGAAATAGTCCCGTGCTCCATAATGCCAAGGATAGTAACCAAATAGTCCAAGTACCATTAAGAGTTTTTTAGGGTTTATGTTGGTTATTAAGTATCTTAGGAAAAGAAAAAGAAAAGCTCAAGTGAGCAAAATAAAAATGGCAAGAAGATAAATGCTCAAATGAGCAAAGATGAAAATAGCATGAAATGGAAAATGCTAAAAAATAAATAGTACATAAAGCATAAAAGAATAAAAGCATAGAATAAACAAGTCAATAATTAGTGGTTAGTTGGATGACCATCTTGAAACTTGCATTTGGAACTCATTAGAGGATTGGTAGAACCAAAGCCTCCACACAACAAGTTACATTTGCTTTTTGTCGAGTATATCATCCATTTGGAATTCTCATAAGTACCATTTAATGATCAACGATGTTTAAGTGATCCGCATTGACCAAAGGTGTTGTAGATCCATTAAAGGATTGGTAGAACCAAAGGCTCCACACAATGAATCTCAAGGTTATTGGATCGAAGAGATCAAATTAACATACTTGGGCTTGTAATCATAAGTTTGGGCCACGAATGATCATTTATTCGAATCAGGATAAAATTTAGCGCTACGTTAAGCAATCGTAAGTGGACTTATATAAAAGTCGCACCTATTTTGAGGCTGGTCAATAGCAATCTATGCACCATTTGTTTTGAGACATGATATAGAGATCATGCTCCAACAACATTTAGTGCAATGAGAAGGGGATGAGATGAAGAGGATTAGGGCAAAAGCTAAACCACTTTTGAATTAAAAATTTAATCAAACTATTATTAAAATCATTCATCCATTTTGTGGAGTTAAACTCAACACTATGGATCCAATGATGTTAATAAGTCATGATCAAAAAATCAACCCAAGACAGCCAGAAAATAATCACAACATAATAATGTAATTAATATATACATTAAAAGGTATAAAAATGTTTAAAAATGTTTTAAAAAAATGGAAAATGATGAGGAAAATATCAATCATGTTCAAATTAATCAAGAAATGAAAAATAAGACCATAGAAAAATCAGAAAAGAGGCCAAGTAATTTTACAAAAATTTTCGGAATTTTTAAAATTCAGAAACTATTTTTAAAAATTAAAATAAATGGGTAAAATAAACAAAAAATAGTAAAAAAATAGTAAAGTCAGAAACAAAAATAAAAATAAGGTCACCAATATTTGTCACAATATCATTGGATCATTCCATAATTTTTTCAGAATTTAAAAATGTATAAAAGTATTTTTAAACATTTTAAACCAATCAAATAAGTGTAAAATTCATAAAAAATACAAAAACACAAAATTAAATTGTGAAAAAATAAAAATCAGAAAGAGAATAATCAAAATATTTTTCATAATTTTTTCAGATTTTTTGGACTAAAAATGAATTTTCTATGATTTTTTGAAATTTAAAACAATTAAAATATAAAAATCAGAAAAAGAAAATAAAAGTAAAAGATGTGGACCATTGGATGAGAGTTAAAACGCGTTAGTAATCAAATCCAAGGGATCTGGTGCGCTGTGCATATCATGGTCTTTAATGAATAATATACAAAATCAATAATAAAATCAAAATTTGAAAAATACAGATGGCATGCCTTCATTGGTTCGAAGATGAGACGTTGGTCATCTTCAACCTCTAGCCATCACGAATTGCAGGTCTCTCAAACTGTAAAATCAGAAGCTCAGACCTATGCCATTCGCTTCGTCTCTTCAAGACGAAGACAACCACACCCTCGCGCCCAATTTATATAAACCGTAGCTCAAGCAATTTGGAAAGAAAGTTTTGGTAAGGGATTTGAAAATTCATGGTCAAAACGAGTTTCCAGATGAAAGTAAGTGTTGCGACTAGAACCAGGGCAATGAGAGCAACACAGTGATATCAAGGTTTTGAAGAATTGATGAAGGAATCTACCTATTGAAGTTGAGTTGCAGAGCTCTGAAACTGGACTTCTATGGAGCGATATAGGGAATGATTCTTGACTATAATTATATGGTTAGCTTCAGGGAAGATCAAGGAAGGTGAATTGAGGGAAAAAACAGATTGAAAAAAGCTTGATAATGGAATTTGAAGTTGCTGAATTCTGGGTTGTGAAGCAAGTTTGGCAGGGTGATTATGGCTATCTAAGCTTGGGAAATTGAATGAGGGATGACCCTCTATTTATAGGGAAGCAAATGGGATCAAAAGGAATAGCAAATGATGCGTTTTGGAGGGAATTCGTGTGGGTTTGCATCATGAAGAAAGTGTGACTCAAACCTGATCAAAACTTAGCCAAATCGTGCGTTTCATGATGCTAATCACTTATGGTAAGTTTCTAAACATGATTAGAAACAAAAACGCATGGAAATCTTATGATTAGAAGCCAAAACAAATATTTCAAAATTTTGACTTTGTGCAAAATTCAGTTTCAAACTACCAAATTCAAATCCATGGCATTTCCACCTCAAGGGGTCTTGGGGCATAATTCTTGATGCTTTGGAAAGATGAGGTTACAAGCTTTGCAATGGAAAAGGAATGGAATCAAATGGATGCTTGAGCTGAAAGTTACATGGAGTCAAAGTTGAAGAAAAAGAGTTGACTTTCCATACTTAGAAATATTTCAAATTCTTCTTTAAAAATGACCTATAATCCTTTTCATCTAAACATGGCCTTCCACTTAGAATTTGCTGTTGAAAAAAAAGACAGAATGAAGTAGACCTCTTGAATAACATTTTGCAATTTGAACCACTCAAAATCTCCAAAAATTGAGTAAGTTATGACTTGTTGAAGTTGGCCAAAAATCATGAAATAACCTATAATATTTTGAATTCTTAAGGCAGCATACATCCATTTTCTCATTTTGCACATAAAATAAGGTATGAAGTACACATCCTTAGGATCATCATGAAAAAAGAATGGGCTTAAGGTGATAAAAATTGACCAAGTTATGACCATTTGAAGTCACATATGGAAAATTGGGGATTCATCTGGATGACTTGTAATCTTTCTTCTTCACCAAGTTCCTTCCACATGAAAACTCTTTGGAAATTTTGAAGTGATTTGTTGGTAACTCTTTGAAGAGAAGGATGTCTTTGGAATCACTCAAAAATACCAAAAGATGATCAAGATATGCTCCTCTGAAGTCCAAAACCCTAGCCTCTAGATCAAGAGAATGCTTTGAGGTACTTTGCCAAGTTTGAACAAACTTTTTGTGCCAATATTCTTCCTTTATGAATAGAAATTGTTGAGGATAATGATGAGGACTCATGGCTACCAAAACCACTTCCATACCAATTCTTTCAAAACAACTTCAATGGTGAGTTTTGAATTTCTCAAGCTATTGACTAGGGCATGGAAATAAACTCATGAGCCCATGAAGCAACTTGCTAAACCTCATTGCCTTTACCTACACTATTAACACGTAAGACAAACCAATATTGTATTTTGTTAATTAGAGAGAAAATCAAAGCAAAATATCCATGATCATAAAAGAAAACAAGTCAAAGTGCTTGGTAACTCCTCAAAAGAGCAAGGCTAAAGATAGGGAGAAGAACCAAAAACCCTAATGTGATCTTGTTGTGATTGGAATAATATGGTATGATGAAGGAATCTTAGGGGCAAAAATTGGGGTACAACAATTAGAACATCTATAAACTGTTGTGCTTTTATCCTTCTAATTTACTTGTTTGTTAAGGACTGAATAAATTGCTTATGTGCTGATTAATATGAGGAAAGAGTTAAAATGTAGCACAAAACTTCTGAGTTTCACTCACGGTTTTAGCACAACACATAACTTCTGAGGTCTCCTAACGGTTTTAGCACAAACACAAAACTTCTATGATTTTCTCACTGTTTAAACACACTGAACTTTTGATGTTCACTTGCTGTTAACACATACTGAACTTCTGATGTTCACTCACTGTATTAACACATACTGAACTTCTGAGTTCTCTTCACTGTTTTAATACACAGAACTTCTAAGACTTTCTCATTGTTCTAACACTCATAAGTTCAGCACATCGAAACCCAGAACTTCTGTGTTTTCCCTCTAACATTTCTTGCAGGACTTCGGGGTGTATCAATCTAGAACTTCTGACGCTTCTTTCTGAACCACTGCGCGCCCGACATCAGAACTTCTGATCTCCTTTGTTTTGCTTTCTGCAACATGCTAATCCTATTTCTCATTATTTCCCTTTTTTATCATTTTCAATATTAATACCATTTTTATTAATATAAAAAAGACATAAAAATATTTTCTTTTTTTTACTAATTAATTTATTTCTTTTTCTTAATTCATTAAGACAAAAAACAATTTTATAAACAAGTCCTTTTTCTTTCTTGCATTGTACATTTCAATATGGTTGTAATCGTTAATTAGGATTTAAATTCTTGCAACCCCCCATTTGTAAATTTGTACCCCCATCCCTAAATGATGTAATAGCATAGGACCTTTACATTTCCGCAGTTTATTGTTTTCAAATATGAATGCTAGCAATTAGGGTGTGTATGGAAAGACATAAAATCAACAAATAGATAACCCTAATAAAGACTAAATGCATGAAAATTAAACACACTTGCACACTAGCACACCTTAGGGAAATCCCATTTTGTTGCCTATCGGAAAATAGTCATGTCCCTCGAATATGGGCGTTTTAGTAAAGACCCTCGATAAAATATCATAGGCTCTCGATGACCCTCAATGTTTCCTTCAGTAAACGATCTAGTCCCTAAAACGACATTGCTAAAACGTTCCATAGGTTGCCTTCTATGACTATACAAACGTCCCGCGCCCGTCCCTTTACATCCAACGTTGGGGCTTATTACCAAATCAATGGTGAGATAGCAACATCTAAAGGAGGAAGGAGAGAACATTAAATACCCTTTGAGTAGGTAGATTCGCTCCTAGTTGCTCGCTTGCTCACAACCAAATATTTTACACCAACACTTTCAAAAACATCTTTCAAACTTGAAACATTTTTCAAAAGATCAATACTTTGTATACATTCTTACAAACGAGAATCATTACAAAGTTTGCCTAAACGATGGCCCCTTTTCAAAATACTTTCAAAAAAACCACACAAAGCACATTTTCAAACAAAAGCAAGTGATCTAGTAAGCAACTAAGAGCCCGTAGATAACTACGGATGAAAAGGGTGCTAATACCTTCTCTTTTCATAATCTACCCCCCTAACTCAAGAAAACATCTCAAAGGTCTTTCCTGTTCTTTTCAGCCTTTCCTTATTGGATAAAAGAAAAGTCGGTGGCGAATATTGCTAACGGAAACATTTGCGATCAAACGCAAAACAACCAAGTTAGTTCTCCCACCGTGTTACAATATGGAAATAAAAGTATTGGCATTTTTTATTTTGAAAAAGTAAAAGTGAAAGAAAAGACAGGGAACAAAATTGCATGCGAAAGTGAAATTTTTCATTCAATTTTAAACGGAGATTGAAACAATAGGGGTCCCTTCTACAAGCTGTCATTATTCCTTGGGCAAGGCACATGATTTAATGGAAATAGAAAATTACACATCAAGGAAAACAACTTCAAGGATATCCACGACAGTCTAGTTATTGAGCTCCTGGTCTAGCGCAATCTGATAGATAAATCTGGAAACATCTTCATCGTTCCCTTCATCATCTGTCGAGAGCACTTGTCCTTCTTTTCTTATACCAGCACTGATGAACACTTCAGAATTTGGGGGAACCTTCCTTCCTTTGAGAGGAACCCAACCAGCTTGCACGGAGGACGATGACTGATACCCAAGACCATAACAATCTTTCTTCTCTGGTACTTCAATCAATTTCCTCAATTGTCATGGGGAGGTCTAGCTTCTATGAGGGCTTTGGCATCCTTCAAAGAGGCCAGGGGTGCTTCAGACTTCTTACATTCCACGACGGGGAACTTGTCAACAATAACAATCTCCAGAGCTTGAAAGGTCAACTCCTGCACCTCGCCTTCCACTACATAACGGTAGGTTGTCAGATTGTTAATCATTATATCTTCTTCTCCACAAAAGACGACAACTTGGTCATTTACAATGAACTTCAGGCATTGATGAAGAGTAGATGTCACAACTCATGCTACATGGATCCATGGACGACCCAAAAGGCAAGTATAGGATGGACGGATGTCCATGACATAGAATACCAAATAGAAAGTGTGGGGACCAACCTTGACATGCAAGTTCACTTCTCCATCCACAGATCTCCTTGAACCATCAAATGCTTGAACATTCAGGGTGGAGGGCCTCATCATTACCCCATCCATATTCAACTTAAACATAGTAGCCTTAGGCATCAGATTGAGTGAAGAACTCGTATCTACCAGAACTCGAGATAAAACCATATCCAAACACTTCATAGAAACATGCAGCACTTTATTGTGGGCTATGCCTTCAACCGGGAGCTCATCATCATAGAAACCCAAACAATTTCCCACAACAATATTGGTGACGATTCCTTCAAACTGGGCCACAGAGATGTCTTGAGTAACATGGAAAGAACACAAAATATGCAGTAAAGCATTGCGATAGGTCTCCAAACACAAAAGGAGAGACAATATGGAGATCTTGGATGGAGTCTGGTTGAGTTGATCCACCACTTTATAATCACTTCGGTTAAGAATCCTCAAAAGATGCTCCACTTCTTGTCCTACAGAAGGTCTGGGTTGGCTATCAATCACTTGCTTTCCCCTAGCCTTGCCAAAGCATCACTGTTAGTTTCTTTGGGAGGCAGTGGTGGGGGAGAAAAGATCCTGCCACTACGAGTCATGTTACTGGTTCCTGCAATGTTGGTAATATTCTTGTCAACGACTAGAGGACACTCATACTTCTTCCCATGAATATAGACCACATTATACTCCCACGAAAATGCCTTCGAGTTGTTGCACAAAGGAGAAATATGAGCTTGAGTTGTTGTGGAGGTAGCAGGAGCTTGAATAATTATTGGGTAGTAGGAGCCTGAGTTGTCAATGGGGTACCTGGTGTTGCTGAAAAGCTTCTAGGATAATAAGGAATTTCCAAGACATCAATCTCTTCTTCTCAGAATATCTTCTCTATCTGTAGGACACATTCACCCATTAGCTGTTGGATAGTCGTCTTCAAACTAGTACACTCTTCAAGTTTAGAAGAACATGTTAAGAAAAAATCATGGAGTTCTTGCAGCACCTCATGCTCCAAAAAATGTTATCTAACAGTTCCTAATAGTATCTTAATCTCGTCGACCTTGGTTACTAGAGTCTGTTCACTGCTTTCTTCAATGAAATTGACCGTTGCCCCTGGGTGAGGAGGCATGGGATTATTCTGAATATTAGGACCAACATGGTTGAAATTGATGGCCTTTGCATCGAGGAGGTCTTGAAATTTACATTTGAATGCTCTACAATTCTCAATCGTGTGGCTTGAGGCTCCAGAATGAAATTCACAATGAGCATTAATGTCACACCCCCTAGGGAGAGGATTTGGTGGTGGACCGAGTTCACGTAGTTGAACCAAATGATTGGAAAGTAATTGAGGGAGAAGCTGAGCATATGACATAGGTATGAGATCAAATATTCTTTCAGGCGCTCTTTGTCTTTGAGGAGCTCTCGGACCTTGAGGTTGTTGATTCTGTTGTTGATAAGTTGGAGGAGGTGCAAATTGTTATTATGGAAGATACTTTGGTTGAGGAGTGAAAGGCTGTTGTTGGGCCATCCAGGGCGCTGGAGTTGTAGCAGCATACACTTGAGGAACATATTGATTAGGAACAACAACAGGTGTTGGAAAATAAGGAAATCAAAATTGAGGATATGCAGGGGCTTTCCCTTGGTTGATTGTGATAGCACTAGCCTCACCCTCTTTCTTCTTGACGAAACCAGAAAACGGATTTCTACCCATGCCAGTATTGTTGTTGGTATTGTTAGGGACACCTTGGATCGTTCTAGCCTTAATACAAGTTTCAACATATTCACCAATAATGACCATATCAGAGAAAGAAGTAGAGGTACTGCTGAGCATGTGTTAGAGATAAGGACCTCGTAGAGTACCCGTAAACAAATCAATCAATTCACGATCCAAGAGAGGAGGTTGGACCCTTGCAACCAGTTCACGCCACCTTTAAGCATACACTTTGAATGACTCTTCAGATTTTTGTATCATCCCTTGAAGCCGAGTATGGCTAGGAGCCATGGTAGTATTATAATGATAATGTTTCAAAAAGGAGTCAGCAAGTTCTCCCCAAGTACTGACATGTTTTCTTTCTAGTTGCATATACCAGTCCAACAATTCCCCAGTCAAACTATCTTGGAAGAAATACATGAGTAACGATTCATTTTTAGCATAGGCAGCCATCTTGCGACAGTAGGAACATAGATGAGTCTCTGGGCAAGAAGTGCCTTTGTATTTGTTAAAATCAAGAACCTTGAACTTGGGAGGAATAACTACCCTAGGCACGAGACACATTGCAACAGTATTGAATCCAGAATCCTTGATACCCTTCATGGCTTTGAGACACTCTTCGAGAGCATGGTATATCTTTGTAGTTTCGGCAACTCCAGCGGAAAGATTCACTCGGGGTTCATCAAGATCAATGACGTCATGATAATCATCAACATCATTCCTAGGATCTCCAGTAGGAGTCTCGAGATTTGAATTGTCATTCCTCCCATTAGCAGAAGTGGAGGGAGCAACAGTAGCAAGCTTGGCAACACTTTGATGTAAATCTTCTTGACCCTTGATAACAACATGAAGGGTTTCCATAATATGATCCATGTGAGTGCCCATGGTGTCAATATCTCGGAGGAGAACATTCTTATTCACTTCAAAAAGATCCATAAGTCTTCGCTGGTTGCTTCTTGTACGGTAAGAATATGGAGAAGTCGTCTTTGCTTTTTAACGAAGTCTGATGGAAAAGGGACCCCAATAAGTTTTTGTTGTGAAAAATGAATGCATGATAGTATGAATGAATGCTTTATCTTCATTTCTGAGGAAACCCAAAGACTCGTCTATCGTTTAAAATTTGTTTTCATTTTTGAAAAGCACTACCAATGAGACCTTTCTTGCCCATGGAAATAAAAAATAATGCAGTATGAGTCGACACATAAGGGTTTGTGTCGACTCATACACCTTTCTTGCCCCTGGAAATAAAAAATAACACAGTATGAGTTGACACATAAGGGTTTTGTGTCGACTCATAACCTGTTTTGTGCCTGATATGCATCGACTCATAGAGACATATGTCGACTCATATTGTTGGTTTCTGTTTCTAACTTTGCGCTGCTACATGTAAAAGTCAGTTCCCAATATATAATTGATAAAAATGAAGAGCAAGAAAATGAGGGTTAGTTTCAAGAGTATGATATCTACATTTATCTTCAAGAATGAATCATTAATGATGCTTGAAATTAAGAACTCAAAGTCAAAAAGACTTACCTCAAGATTGAAGTTTGTGTTATGAGTTTGAACACCTTTCTAGGGGTTTTGAGGGTCAAAATGGCTTAAGTGAACCTCCATGAAGTTACTCCACTCCTTACTTTGTGTTGAGAGCTGCAAGTTTGTACATTACTATTTTTTTATTTCTTTTGTTTGGAGGGTGATGAGGATGGTATCATAGAAATTGTTCTTGTGTTTGAACAATCTCCATGTGAGGTGTTTGAATGGTTGGTTGAGGGGAAAACTTACAAGTTTGTACAATGGTTTGAAGGTTTTTTCTGTTTCTGTTTTCTTTGGGTTGCTGCCATTTTCCTTTCTGGTTTGACAATGTTTTCTCTCTTCTCTCAATCTTTTTCTTTGTTGTCTTTTTTTCTCAATATTGCTCTCCTTCTCCCTTTTTCTCATCCAACTCTCCTCTTTTATTAATTGCCCATTCTATTGTTTTGTAAAACAGCCGAGAAGTGAAATCGGGGGGAAAGGTTGGTGGGTTTTTGAACACTTTTGACAAGCTGATTCTCTACTTTTCCATTACAGATTTGGGTGCCTTCTATTTTGTGTAAAGTTTGGCATTTTTGGCAGCAGCTTTAACAGTTTTAGCAGACTATCCTTGCAGGTTTTTGGACTATTTTGTTTGTTTTGTAATGTGATGCAAGTTTATGGAGTTGTATTGCATAATGTACATTATGGTTGGGTTTTTGCAGCAGAATGGACAACATTAGTTTGGACAGTTTTATGGGGCTAGTTGGTGCAAACTTTGGGCATGTAATGAGAAATTCCTTTGTGTGATTTCAAGTGGACATGTTATGAGTCCAAAAATAATTGTAAGATAATCAATAGTGACTTGAATAGTAACTTACGATGTAAGGAATTGGTGACTTGTGAATTAAAGACATTGTATGAAATACCAATTTCCATTATTTACAATTTGCAATCCAAATCTAAGTTTTCTTTCTCTTTCAATTGCAAATCTTCATGACAAATTCAAACCACTTCTTAAACCTCTTGGTAAGCAATTAACTTGTAGAAGGAGATAAAGCTCAATGTGACCTTGAAACAAAAATCCTAGTTTCCTGGACCTTCAAAGGATGATTATTACAAGCTCAAACCAACAAAACCTAATCCACCGCTTCTCAATTTGAAGAACTAAAAACCACTGCTCTTGAAGTAACCTGAGAAAATCTCCAAATTCCTAATTCACAACTTCAGTGCCTGAAAAAATAGAAGAACCGGAAATAAATAGACTCTACTGAATATAAACATCTCAAAACATTGTGAAACTTTGATATTGCACAACCGCTGGACTCTTGGACCTCAAGTGCCTTTATTCAATGAAATGCATGATATGCAAATGAACCAATAAATATGATGTAGACGAAATGTGAAGTCTAAGCCCGACAAAAGTAAAAGGTAGGACAAATTTGGGGTATGACAAATGTATCTTTTCCAAAGTATATTACCATGTTCTAAACTTTGTAATCATCTATGAGGTCTTGCCATTCGCAGGCTACCATTCTATTAATAAAGTTTGAGCCTTCTATCCAATTCCTTGCAATTCTTATTTTATTCAACTTATAAAGATTTCATTTATTATCAATAGTAATGATCAAAGTGAACAAATTAAATAACAAAATTATTTTTGAAAAGAATTTACAAATTACTTATTACTTTAGGACACAAGGAGAACAAAATTAGTGACTTCAAGGATGGATAAACTCAAAGGTTTGTATGATATGAAGGCTCTACCCAAGATTCCCCAGTTAAGGCTTCACTCATATAATAAAGTCTTTTCTCCCCATGCATGCTGAGTTAGACTCATTTACGAAGCATCTTCCTTTCGGCAGTACTGGCATTTTGTTTGTTTTCCCGACAGCCAGGCAAGGGCAATGTCTTATTTAAGAAGTGTTGAACGATTATAATCTTTTTGGGTTTTCGCCCGCCGAGTGCTGGATTAGATTTAAAATCCCCATAAGTTTTATTGTCGTAGTGTTTGATTTCTTTATATTCCCCCCCAAGTGAAGTTGAAATGATACACTTCACTGAAATTGTTGTCCCCATGAGGTTTCATACTTCCTCCCCGGAGAAGTGGGTGCAATTATCACTATTGAATAATGTATCTCGATGTCTCCTTCGACGACATAATATTACCCGCCCCAATAAAGTCAGCATGTCATCCTCAACTGATGTCTCAACGATGTGATATTGTTTTCCTTAGTGAAATCAACCCTGGAAGAAGTCTGAACTTCGAACATTTTTGTTTCCCCCGCTGAAGTCTATTTGGTTTCACCGGTGTAACTTGGAGGAAGATGTTATATCTCCTTTTTTTGTGTTAATCTGCTATTATTTATCTTGTTCCTTCCCAGTGAATTTAAGTTTTGAAATATGAATTTGTTTCCTCGGTTGGTGCTTACTTTCCTATGGAGTTTCCACCCTGAGTGTGATTTAGACGGGTTTTGATTGTACCCATTTTTTATTTTGTATGTTTATCCCCAACGTTATATGTTTATTTTGTCAGCATATACATGATAACATTCATACTTTCATACAAGCATCATGCATAGTCATTGCTCATTTGCATTAATTAATGTTTTGATTGATACTTTACCCTATTTTGCAGAGTCGTGTTATCCTCTCTCCCATAGAGTGGCAACCTTAAGGAGAAAGTGTATATCCTTTCAATTTCCCTGCTGAGCTATCCCTCGTGGAAGAATTTTGGTTTCAGCCTTCTTTTTAGCCCGTGTCTGGATGGAATGGTTTTCCCTCTTGAGTTTATTCCTCAAGAGATGTATTTTTCTTGACTGCTTCATTCCAGTTTATTTCTGGTTGGAATGGGTACCCCCATCAATATTATTATTTAGATTTCGACAAGCTTTGATACCTGGTTTGAGAATGTGCATTTATTTTGCACGAGAAGATGTTATCTCCTCAACAGGAATATATTGGCACTTCTTCGGGAGTTCCATCTCTTTCCCCAGGAAGCCATTTTTCTTCCTTCAGGAAGTCATTATTGCAATCCCTCCTCATAAGCAGCTGTGATGCGGTGGGAGAACTGACTTGAGGTTTTGCGTTTGTGTTCGCAAATGTTTAGGTTTAGCAAGAGTCGCCATCGACTTTTTATTTTATCCAAAGGAAAGGTCAAAAAGCACAGGAAAGACCTTTGAGATGTTTTCTTGGGTTCGGGGGGTAGATTATGAAAAGGGAAGGTGCAAGCACCCTTTTCATCCATGGTTATCCATGGGCTCTTAGTTACTTGTTTAGATCACTTGCTTTTGCTTTTCAATTGTTTGAAATGGTGCTCTATGTGTGTGGTTTTGAAAATGTTTTGAAAAGAGGCCTTTTGTCTAGGCAACCTTTGTAATGATTCTTGTTTGAATGTATACAAAGGTGTTTGTCTTTTGAAAAATGTTTCAATATTTGAAGGTTTATTTTGGGAAATGTTTTGAAATTGTGTTGTGAGGTGTGTTTGAAAATAGCAAGGATATTTTGGAAATTTTGATCAAGTAACTAAGAGTTGTCTACCCTATCTACTCAAATATCTTTCCTACACATTTTTAACCCTTTTACATTGTTGTTTAACCATTGTATTTGGTAAACAACCTTGTGTTTGGATGTTAAACGGGACAGGCGCGGGTCATCGTATTGACCATAATAGCAATTGTGCTAAGTATCTTAGCAAGTTTTTATTTGAGGGACTAGATCATTTTGTATAGGCAACCAAGATAGCGTCATCGAGGGACTATGATCTTTTGTTTTGTTTTTGTTTTGCTAAGATACTCAACATGCATACCATGGTCATTTTAAAGGCAACAATTGGGTGAAACCCTAGGGGTGCATGTGTGCATTGTGTTGTCAATTTACATGCTTTTATGTCTTGTATTAGGTCTAGCTATTTATCTTGATTTTGGATATTGCATACAAAACCTAATCTCTATCATGGCATATTTGAAAGCAATAAATGCATACAAATAATCTAAGCTATTACAACATTGATACGGAAAGGGGGATACAACTTTGAATAGGGGATATTTGCAAGAAATTGAAACCCTAAAATTATTACAACCAAATTGAATTCTTTGTTCAAATAATAAATTGACAATATTTAAATGGGCAATCAAATAAATATGCAATATATTATAAATATGCAAAAAATGTTTTTTTGTATTATTTTTATGTATGTAAAAATAAAATATTTAATGTATTAAAAATAATGAAATAAAAGATTATTTTTATTAAGGGTGGAAACCCTAATTTGTTTTAAGAATATATATATATATATATATATATATATATATATATATATATATATATATATATATATATATATATATATATATATATATATATATATATATATATATATATATATATATATATATATATATATATATATATATATATATATATATATATATATATATATATATATATATATATATATATATATATATATATATATATATATATATATATATATATTTATGTACAATAAATAAAATAAATAAATAAAATAAATAAAATATATACAAATGTCAAAAAATAAAAATAATGTGAGAAAATATTATTTAAGTATATATAAATACTATAAATAAAATATAATGCTTTTTTTTAATATTATTTACAAGATTTTGTTAAAGAAAATAAAGTATATACTCTTTAATAATTATTTCTATGTCTAAAAAATAATAAAAATAATAAAATAAAATGTGAAAATTAAATAAAATATTTTTGGTAATTTTAATGTTTAGATAAAAAATAAAATGAAGTCAGAAATAAAAAAGAAATGAAAAATATAAAAAATAAAATCAAATGGGCCAAGGGGGTGTGAGAAGTAAGTCAGGGGGTGTCAAAAGCAAGAAATGGCCAGGCCCAGCCCAGCTGGTCTTCATCTTCAACCTTTGTTCAAAAAATGCGCGCGCCTCCTGTACAAATGGCTAACTCCTGCATACGTGCTCTAAAGCAAAAACTCACAACACAAAAGTTATAGCATTTTTCAACACGATTCCAACCATATAAAGAACTTAATCTAACTCTCAAAGACCAGAGATAATTTCTCTAGCCCTAATTTCTAACCTAACTTTTTCAGAAAGTTCATCAATCAAATTCTCTCAACATGGTTAACTTAAATGAAATCTATGCATATGTCCAGCTTAAGGGCAATGAGTACTACATTTTTTATTCACAAACCTAAGCCTAACGATTCCTAAATAGATAGATATAAAGTTGGCAAATACCTGTTTCAGTTGAACTCGAGTATGGCAATGTGGAGATTTTCAGTGAGGCCTGAGATGTTTGTAAGCTTGCTTAAACCTCCTCTGACCTTCCCCAATGCTTAGTTGGCTTTGAACTTGCTTGAATAAGCTTGTAGAAGTCAACCTGCACAAGATGAAATCAGAAATGGTGAAGCTTGAAATCAAGGTTACAGTCACTGGCCAATGGTTGGGATAGCTTAGGTGGGTTGTATGGAATGTATTGGAAGAGGTTTGGGGAAAAACGCACGAGTAGTTTGTGATTTGGAAACAAAAATGCAAAAACTGCCCTGTTTTGCAAGAAGAAGGTCTTTTGATGTTCAAGGGTGTTTGAGGATTGGATAGCTCGTGTTTTTGGCTCAATGTGATATGCAAAAGTTGTTTTGAATGTTTACAAGAGTTGGTTTTATCAGATACAAGAGTTCTCTTCTTTTTGCAAGTTGACTTGTTTTTTAAGAAAGGTGTGAAGTGACCAAGGACAGGCCTGTACAGGCTAGCCTCAAGCATGCACAAAGTTGTTGTCCTTTTCCCTGAGTTTATGGAGTTTGTTTGCTGTAAAAGAAAAGGTTCAAGGCTCAAGAAGAACAACTTGACATAAAGCCAACTTTATGAAAATAACAATATTCACTTTTTGCCAAAAATGGATTAAACCCTTGTGCAATCTTCCATTGATCAGAATAATGCCTTAAACCATTGAGTTTGCATTCAATTTTTGAGTATGGAAGGGTTTAGATACCTGTAAACAAGTACCAATGAAGCTGGACAAAAATTGCAATTTGTAGCATAGTGAAAAATGCCATGGACCAAAGTGGTTTTTTTTCCAAATTCAAACCTTTGATTCTCCATAACCACAAATGATTTTAGAGAGTTCTTGGATATTTTGGAAAGCTTGTAACATGATACACAATCCATATTTGAAATGCATTTTGAGATTCCAAGTGGAACTATGTGAAAAATTGCCATGAAGATAGGTCAAAATCCTGCCTAAACTAGGGCAAAATTTCACTAAGTTAAAAGTTTCATGGACTCTTATTCCAAAAATCATAACTTGAGATACAAGAATCTTTTGGGAAAACTTTGTGAATCAAAGTTGTAGATTTTATGGAGGACTACAACTTTAATGTTGGAAGTTTTGTTTGAATCCAATTGCATCATGGGGAAAATGTTGGGCAACATTGGGAAAAAAATAAGAAAATTTCATAACTTAGAAAAATTCTAAGTTATGAAATTTTTCAATCTTAAACCCTAATTTGCAAAATTAAGTTTCTTGATGAACAAGTTTCTTGATGAACAAGTTTCATATTTTGACACATCTTGATGAAAAATGATCCTTGGCACTTGAATTTGACCAAAAAGTCAAAGTTTGACTTTTCAGTGTACAGTTAATTTTTGATCAGTTGATTGGAAAATTCATCTGTCAATCCAATGCTTTTGAGATCTTTTGAACCTTGTGATTAGGTCAAGATGATGCCATTGAGTCTTTGAATCCATGCTTGTACCCAATTTGCCATTGGCTAGGTGAAAAATCAGAAATTGCCCTTATACAGTCAAAACCCTAAAAATGACCATTTTGCCCTTTTGACGATATGATCAAATTTCTTGAGGAGTTATGATCCAAAATTGATCAAATGGTTAATATGAGTTTATAATGTTGATGTGGGTCAAAAAGTTTGAGGTTTGACTGTAAATTGGCCACAATGGACTTTTTCCCCAATACAATTGATTTCTAGGTCACCTGTCCAATTGACTGGGCAAAAATTTGATTCAAAGCTTGAAACTTGGTATGAGCAATCTTATAAGTCCAACATGAAGTATGAAAGTCACATTGAGCATTGGAAGTCCAAAAATCCCTGTGCAAACTCAAACCCTAATTTCAGGTCATCAGTGCAAGAAGATGTCTTGAGCAGAGCAAAACCTAATTCTGTCTGGAGTCCAAAGAGTCTTGCGAGGGGAAATCTTGATAAAATGATAGGGAAAATTTTGGGGTACAACAACAGCAAGAAGCAGGCCTCTTTATTTGAGAGACCTGTAATTCCCCTAGTGAATCTGATAGCTCTCAGAGAAGTTTGAGATTTTCTTTCTCCAATGAATGGTAGCCTTGTCATTATGGAAGGTAGTTCGTTGATGAGATTTTATTTTTCTAATGAATGGTAGCCTTGTCATTATGGAAGGTAGTTTGTTATTGATATTTTCTTTTCCCAATGAATTGTAGCCTTGTCATTATGGAAGGTAGTTCGTTGTTGAGATGTTGTTACTCCGATGAATGGTAGCCTTGTCATTATGGAAGGTAGTATGTTATTGAGATGTTGTTACTCCAATGAATGGTAGACTTGTCATTTTGGAAGGTAATTCGTTGTTGAGATTTTCTTTTTCCGATGAATGTTAGCCTTGTCCTATGGAAGGTAGTTCATTGTTGAGATATTGTTACTCCGATGAATGGTAGCCTTGTCATTATAGAAGGCAGTTCATTGTTGAGATGTTGTTACTCTGATGAATGGTAGCCTTGTCATTATGGAAGGTAGTTCGTTGTTGAGATGTTGTTACTCCGGTGAATGGTAGCCTTGTTGTAATATCAAGCCTCTCAATGAACTTTGTTTTGATGAAGACAAACCATAATGGTAAGAAGGCAAAGATGTTGATAAAGCTAAAGCATCATTGGATAAAAGTATTTGGTTCAAGATCTTGTTAAATTTCATATGGTATAATAAAAATTATTACTATGAACTTAAGTCTTAGATGTTCAATGATCAAAAGAAGTTTTTAAACTTGTCCAAACTATTTCTCAAGTTTCTTAAGCAAAAAATTAATTTTTATTACTGAGCAATCGATTTACATGTTGGAGCAATCGATAAATTGCCTCACGTTTTTAGGTTTTTTGCTTTTGTTTGTCGGTGCAATCGATTTGCATATATGTGTAATCGATTGCTCTCTGTTTGAAAAAGCTTATGTTTTTAAGTGCAATCGATTTACACAAAGGTGCAATCGATTTCTCACTGAAAATATTTTAAATTTCTGGTTGTTAGAACCTGTGAAAATCAATTTGCATCAAGGGTGAAATCGTTTGCTTGCTGTACATTTTTGAAAATCAGTATATTTTCATATACCTCTTCACACACACCTTTTGAATAATGGATTATACTGAATCTTGGAAATTGTTCATGATCATTGTACAGAAAATCATGTTGTTTCAAAGGGGTATTATGAAGATATAAATAGCCAAAGATTAAAATGATTTTACAACCTCTTCCAATCAATCTTTTTATGAAATTTTCAAATACTTAACTCAAGCTTTCTTCATTTTTATTCAAAAAGTTTTCTGCACATTTTCGCATCTTGTATAACAGAAAACTTTGAGAAATCTAAGTCTTGAGTAATTGTATATCATTGTTATTGGAAGGGAAGAACAAGTTATTGATAAAATCACTTAAAGTGATTATTACTCTACAAACTTACTCACTCAAATATTGTTGTACACTTTCTTATTTTTCAAGATTGTTGAAAATAAGATTAGTGGATTTTGTACTCTTATTTTTCCAGGATTGTTGGAAACAAGTAGTTCACCTTGAGATGATTGTTCTCATTATTGACATAGTGAAAATCCAAGAGGATTGTTCTTGGTCCAAGAGAATTGTTCTTGGTCTTTGGTAGTTCTTGTATAAGTTGCCAACTATAAGGAAATCTCTTTCATGTTGAAAGGGGACTGGAGTACTCTCGGACTGTGAGGAGAACTATGATAAATCTCTTGTGTCTCTTTATTTTTCTGCATGTTACTACTTTCATAAACACCATAAACCAGAAAAATAATATCCATCATCACTAAAACCATAAAATTTTTAAAGTACCTAATTCACCCCCTCTTAGGCGCACTTCGTACTTACACTTGTCATTATGGAAGGTAGTTTGTTGTTGAGATGTTCTTACTCTAATGAATGGTAGCCTTGTCATTATAGAAGGTAGTTTGTTGTTGAGATTTTATTTTTCCATTGAATGTTAGCCTTGTCATTATGGAAGGAAGTTCGTTTATGAGATGTTGTTACTCCGATGAATGGTAGCCTTGTCATTATGGAGGGTAGTTCGTCGTTGAGATTCTTTTTCTCCGTAGAAGTTCTTTTGTTTGCAGTCATGAATACTGGATTCTCCCCCACTTATTGAAATTTACTGATATTATCTTACCATTCCTGTCCCCGGTGGGTCGGCGTTACTTTTTTACCATTCCCTTAGAGTGGGGATGGTTCACAGTCATTTGTCTGTCACTGTTACCTTTTACTTTCTCTCCTAAATCTTTTGAATTTATAATGCTTTATCTCCTCTTTGGGCTTTACCCCCAACATGGTCCGGTCTTTAGGTTCACCAGTGATTTATTTTCCTGGTCAAGTTTTCCTGTTGGATCCCTATTTTATTTGCTAAATCTCCTATGATGTTTTGTGTTCTTTTAGTTTTGTCCATCTGTACTCATAATCATAAGCATTGAATTGTATCTTAGGGCCAAGAATAAGGCTTTTTTTATGTTTAAGTATCTTCAATCGCGTCGACACGAATATTTTAATATTCGTATCTCTAGATAGAAGAAAATTAAATAAGGGCAGCTGTTGTACCCCAATTTTTTCCCCTAAGATCCCTCCATCATATCATATCAATTCAATCACAACAAGACAACACACTAGGGTTTGATTCTTCTCCCTATCTTTAGCTTTGCTCTATGAGGAATCACCAAGCACCTTTACTTGTAATTTATGATCATTTATGCTTTGTTTTTATTATCCTTTAACAAATAAATACAATATTTGCTTGCCCTAAATTGTTGATGATGTCGGTGAAAGCACAATACATTCCATCAAGATTGATCTATGGATTCATGAGTCCATTTATGTGCCTTCCTCAACAAAGCTTCACTTAGATTCAAGCTTCACCATTTAATATGCTTTGAAGTAATGTAATAGCAAAGTATATTATGATTCATCACACTTCAAGTTATCAAAATATAGTTCAAAAGTATAAGGGTTGATTGAAGAAGTTAGACCCAATTGGACAAATATTTGATTCATTGATCACAAGTTCCTATCTCTTTCAATTTTCAATATTTGAAAGTGGTTTTGGTTGCTATGATTTATATTTATCATCCTCAACAACTTATATTCACATGACAAAGGTGTTTGTGCAAGAAGGTTGGTCAAAATGGCAAAGGTTTCCCAAGGCATTTTCTTGCTCTAGGAGCTAGGGTTTTGAACTTCAAAGGGGTACATCTTGCTCATTTTTTGGTATTTTTGAGTGATTCCAAGGATACCCTTCTCTTAAAAGTGTTATTAACAAATCTCTTCAAAATTTTCAAATAAATTTTGTGTGTAAGAAACTTGATGGTGAAGAAAGATTACAAGTCCTCCAAATGAACCTTCAAAATCCCTTTATGTGACTTCAAATGATCATAACATGATCAATTTTTATCACCTTGAGCCCATTATTTTTCCACAATGGTCTTGAAGATGTGAACTTCAACCTTTATTTTATGTGCAAAGTGTGAAAATGGATGGAAGATGCCCTAAGGATGCAAAAGATTATAGGTCATTTCATGAATTTTTGCCAACTTCAACAATTCATAACTCTCTCAATTTTTGGATATTTTGAATGGTTCAAGTTTCAAAATTTCATTCAAGATATATAGTTCATGCCATCTTTTTTGGTCAAGAAATAATTTCAAGTGGAAGGCCATGTTTGGATGCAAGACATTATAAGTCATTTTTGAATAAAAACTTAAAAAATTTCTAAGTATGGAAAGTCAACCTCTTTTTCTCAACTTTGACTCATTACAACTTTTATCTCAAACATCCATTTGATCCCATTCTTTTCACATTGTAAAGCTTGTAATATCCTCTTTCTAAAGCTTCAAGAATCATGTCCAAAGACCCCTTGAGTTAAGAATGCTATTGGTTTGAATTTTACAATTTGAAACTATACTTTTCACCAAGTCAGCAATTTGAAACTCTTGTTTTGGCTTCTAATCACAAAATTGTTGCGCATTTTTGCTCCTAAACATGTTTATTGAACTTCCTGAAGTGATTGGTGCATCAAAACGCAAGGTTTGGATGGGTTTTAATAAAAAAATGAGTCACACTTTTCCCATGTTGCAGATTCTCACGAATTCCCTCCAAACTTCAACATTCCACACGCTTGAGCATCCCATTAACTTCCCTAAAAATAGAGGATCATCCCTCATTAATTTCCTCAAGCTTTGAGAGCCAAACACACCCTGCCAAAACCTCACACGAACTTCAAATTTTTTAAATCAGTTTCTAAGATTTAAGTCTTTTCTTGCAAAATTCTTTGCACAATCATCATCCTTCATCATAATACAAACTCTCCAACAAATAAACCAAACAGAACGAGCCATAATTCAAGCTACAAAAGTCCATTTTCATAGCTCTATTCTTGAACTTTGAACACGTAGAATTCTCCACCATTTGGATCCAAATGAAGCACTAACTTACTCTACTCCTTCTTCTGATTCTTGTGTTTCTTACAATTTTTAAATCCATTGAGAATTGAGAGAGAAATCTCAATTTAAAGGTGCTTGCTATTTTTTGAGTTTTTGATCCATATCTCCTTGTACACTTTATATAAATTTGGCGCGATGGTGGTGTTAGGATCGTCTTGTAGAGACGAATCTAATGATACTAGTCTGGGTTTCTAATTTTTCCGTTTGAAGAAACTCATAAAATCTCCATTGCAGGGTGTCTGAAGGTTAAAGACGATGACATGTCTCGTCTCAACCAATAATAGCGCGCCAATTGTTTTGTTTTCACTGGTTACCCTTTTTCTGATCCAATGTATTTTCAAATAAGGTCCATACCAAGCACAACGCATCTCGTCCACTTGATTAGCTTACTAATGTGTTTTAACTATGATCTGATGGTCCACATTCTTTTAGTTTTATTTTTATTTTTTGATTTTATATTTTAATTGTTTTAAATTTCAATAATCCACAACTCTTTTATTTTTTACCCAAAAATTATGAAAAAAATATACAAAAATATTTTGAATTATTTTTGACTTTATGAATATTTTTTCATATTTTTATTTTGATGTTTGGTATTTTTCATAATTTTTACCTTATTTGCTTTATTTTAATTGTTTAACAAAATACTTTTTGACATTTTTTAATTCTGAAATTTTTTATAAAAATCATTTCCATTGTTTCTAACCTTCTTAATTTTTTATGGAAATTTATCTTAACTTTTAATATTTTTGATCTTTATTCCTTTATTTGAGCATTTTAAATTAGTTTAAAAATAATTTCTGACTTGAAAAAATTATCAAAAATTTCATATAAATATTTGAGTTCATTTCTGATTTTTTTTATGGTCTTACATTATTTTTTTCTTGATTAATTTGAATATAGTTACTATTTTTCATTTTAAAATCATTTAAAAACCTTTTTATTCTATTATTTTAAATACAATTTTATTTTTGTATATATTATGGCTGATCTTGGACCATGAAATTTTGATCATGAACTTTATTAACATCATTGGATCCATGGTGTTGAGTCTAACTCCATAAAAATGGATGAATGATTTTAATAATAGTTTGATTAAATTTTTGGTTCAAATGTGGTTTATTCATTTCTCCTTCCCTCTTTATCTTATCCCATTCTTATTATGCTAAATGTTGTTAGAGCATGATTTACATATCATGTCTCAAAACATGAGGTGCATAGATTTCTATTGATCAATCTCAAAATAGGTGCGGATTCTATATAAGTCCACTTAGGATTACTTAACATAGCGCTAAAGTTTGTCCCGATTTGAGAAAATGATCATTTGTGACCCAAAACTATGTTTGCAAACCCAAGTATGTTGATTTGGACCCTTTGATCTAATAAATTTGAGATTCATTATTAGGAGGCTTTGGTTCTACCAATCCTCTAATGAATCTTCATCAATTTTGGTCAAAGTGGATCACTTAAACATAATTGATCATTAGTTGTTATCTTGAGGATTCTTAAATGGATGATATACTTGACAAAAAGCAAATGCAACTTGTTTTTGAGAGGCTTTGGTTCTACCAATCTTCTTATAAGTTCCCAATGCAAGTGTCAAGATGGCCATCTAACTAACTACTAATTCCTAACAATTGACTTTATTTAATGCTTTTACTTTATATCCCATTTACTTTAGCATTTACATTTCATGCTATTTTCATCTTTGATCACTTGAGCCTTTATATTCATGTCTTTTTTTTATTTTGCTCACTTGAGCTTTTCATTTATTTTTGAAGATACCTGATAATCAACTTAAACTCTAAAAAACTTTAATGTCACTTGGACTACTTGGTTAATATCCTTGGCATTTTGGAGTTATGGACTTCTTAGACTTAGAAGTAGAGACCTTGACCTATGTTGGGGAACTTGTGACCTTAATTATTATTTTGTCTGGAGTTCTTGGGGTTCACCCTAAGACATTGGGTTGTTTGTTTGCTTTGTGTGCAGGTTATTGTGATTACACACTTTGTCTGTAATCTGGAATCCATCTGTATACAGTTATTACTCTGCCCAATTTTTGTGAAGACTTAATGAAATTGAAGCTTGGTTTTCTTAAGAGGTTTATTATCTTTGTTTGTTTAATTTCAAATCCAAAAGATTGAATTCTACATTGACTCATTGTGTCAAGTGTTAGCTTCTTATTGGTTAGACGGTTCTTTTCCCTAACTTTTACCTTATGCTTTAGGATAGTCCCTTCGTCTCCTCTCATCTTCTTTAATTTCAAAAATATCCTCCCTTCTTTTCAAAACTCTTCTTATTTTAAACTTGAACCTCTTTCATAATAAACTTGGACTTAGGTCCATGCATTTTCAAAAATATTTTCTTAATCAAATTTTAATCAACTTAACAATACCTTGACATTTTTGTGAGAAGATTAAAAGTCAATCAATCTCATTCAAACCATTTTGCCATTTTGGTTTTTTACTTTAAAATTTTCTCAAAAGATTAGACTCTTATCAATCCTTGTAGTGATGCGAGCTACTATACTTCTACGATGTGTAGTGAAGTGAGATATTTTCCTCTTAGGTGTTGAGCGAGGCTTTGTTGATTTTAAAATCTAAGCCATATCCTCCACTTTGAGATGAAGCAAATTCTCTTTTCTCATAATCATGGGTAGTAAGTATGTTCTTCCACTCGGATAAGACGATGATGTCTTGTCTCTTAAAATTAACCAACACACTTGTGTTTTAAATTTTTTAAAAAGGTGAACTACGAGTACCCTGTCTCATCTCCATAATCTATTTTTATACAACATTTTATAGCCAAATTATACATATTTTTTCAAAGAGGTTCCTACGGAGTACCGTAGAAGTTTAGGGTGCTAATATCTTCCCTTTGCATAACCAACCCCCTTACTTAGAATCTTTCCCACCTCTTTTGGGTTATTCGCTCTTTTCGCATTCCTTTGGAAACAATAAAGCGTGGTGGTGATTTTTATTTTTATTTTTGTGAGTAAATTCAATCCAATGGCTTAGTCTCAACATTTCTACTGCTACAATTGAGAATATTTGATTTTATCAATCTTCTAATGAGTTTTCAAATGCACGTTTCAAGATGGTCATTCATCTAACCTCTAATTTCTAATTCACTAACAATTGACTTTTACTTTGTGCTTTTATCTTATGCTTTTACTTTATGCCTTTAATTTTATGTACTATTTGTTTTGGCATTTACATTTCATGTCATTTTTATCTTTGTTCACTTGAGCATTTATCTTTATGTTATCTTTATTTTTACTCACTTGAGCTTTCATTTTCATTTTGAAGATACTTAATAACCAACTTGAACAATAAAAAATTTAAGTTTACTTGGACTATTTGGTTACTATCATTGTCATTGTGGAGTTATGGGCTTCTTGGACTTAGGATTAGAAGCCTTGATACCATTGGGACCTTGTGACTTTGTTTGTTATTTTGTCTGGAGCTCTTAGGGTTTACCCCAAGACATTGGGTTGGTTTTATTTGTGTGCAGTTTATTCTGATTATATTCTTTATCTGTTGTTGTATCCCAAAATTTTCCCTGTCATTTCTCAAGAAATCTCTCCTAAAATCTCCCTTGATTCAAGACCACACAAGGTTTGATCAGCTCACGACCCTTCCTCAACACTGACAACTGAAAATTAGGGTTTGATTTTGTACAAGTATAATTAAACTTTCAAAGACTCAAATGACTTTGATGGATCATTTTGGACCCTCAATATTGCTCATGTCAAGTTTCAAGTCTTAGATCACATTTTTGCTCAGTCAATTGATCAGTTGACCTAAAATCAATTGTATTGGGGAAAAGGTCAATTGTGGTCAATTTACAGTCAAACTTCATAATTTTTTATCCATATCAATATCATGAACTCATATATGTCAATTGATCAAGTTTGGATCACAATTCCTCAAGAAATTTGATCAGAACATCAAAAGAGAAAAATAGTCAAAATTAGGGTTTTGATTGAGGAAGTTCAATTTTTGACTTTGGCCCTAACAAATGACTTATTGGTTTGAGACACGAACTTAAGGATTCAAATCCATCATTTTGATCAAATGGCATGGCTCAAAACATTTCTCAAGATCAATTGATTGATAGTTGAATTTCAGTCAACTGATGAAAAGTCAACTGTACACTGAAAAGTCAAACTTTGACTTTTTGATCAAAATCAAGTTACAAAGATTAAAATTCATCAAGACATGTCAAAATATGAAACTTGTTCATCAAGGAATTGAAAAGTCAAAATTCAGCTTTGAAAAGTCAAATTTCCAAGACTTAGAATTTTTTCTAAGTGTTGAAAAGTTAACTTTTTTTCATAACTTTGAGCCAAATTTCCGCCATGATGCAAGATGATTCAAACAAAACTTCCAACATGAAAGTTGTATATCTCAATGAGATCTAAAACATTGTAGGCTATAACTTTTTCTAGAAATGATTGGATTTCAGGTTATGATTTTTTGAAGACATGTTCATGAAACTTAAAAGACTTAGTGAAATTTTGCCCTAGTTAGGCAGGATTTTGACCTAACTTCATGGAAATTTTTCACCTAGTTCCAAATTGAATTTTCAAAAATGTCAAACACAAAGGTTGTAGAGGATGTTACAAGCTTTCAAAAATGTTCAATAACTCATTGAGATCATGTTTTTGCTAAGAGAATCGACACCATGAAGTTAGGGGTTTCATTTTTGTTTTACAAGTCATTTCTTCATGAAGAACCTTTTGATCCAATGTTAAACATGCTGCATAATCTTGTTCCATAAGTCTATTAACCCCTAATTCTACCTTTAGTCAGATGATTACGCAAAGTTTTATGCCCTAATCCAAACATTCAATACATTGTCCATGCTTAATACCATTTTAGGAAGAAAGGCAACATTGCCATTTTGGAAAAGTGCATTTAATCACAAAGTCCACTCTTCTTGAACCTCTAACTTGTTGTTCTGAACACAAACAACATGTATGCTCAGAAGTAACATGTTTAAAGCTTCTAAGCCACCCTATAAACCATGCACTTATGCATTGGAACTACAATTTTCAAGCTTTCTTGAAAAACAAACAAAAATCCACAAACATGTGATTCTTGATTTCTGACTTCTCCAAGCATCCAAACTTTTTGCTTATAAATAGAGACACTATTTGTGAGGTAACACAAGAGCAAAAACACCCTTAAACTCTCCCAAACTCAGAGCTGTGCAAAAATCACCATTGTTGTCATTTTTGGCCAAGAAACTTGAAACACAAAATCCACTCGTGCGTTTCTTTTCCAAACCCTCCACAAAGCTTCTATACCTTAAATATAACTTAACCAAATACCTGTTACATTTATGTAACATCATCTTCTCCATCTTCCATAATCAAAAACATAGGTTTGCATCTTTACTTCTCCGGGCCATTTCAGCCACTCTCAACTCAAGCTAAGTATTGCATTAGCTTCCTAAGGACTCAAGGAAGCTAACCTGATCATTGCAGAACCTTGAATCAAGCTCATTTGCGAAACACAAATTCCATTTTCGAGGTAAGTTTTCTGACTTTTGAAATCTTCATATAGGCATTGTTAGCTTTCCATTTTCAAAGACAAAATGTAGATATCATAGCCCTGAAGATGATCATGTCCTTAAAATTCATTTATATTGCTTGAGTAGTGAGAATTTTAAGTTTGAACTTTCTAAAAAAGTTAGGTCAAAATTTGGTACCATTAGAAATTCTCATTCATCTTTGATTTATAGCGTATACTATTTATATGGTTGGATTCGTATGGAAAAGTGGAGCAACTTTCATGTTTACATTTTTCATTTTTGTTGAAAAATGAGTGAGTTACAGGAATCATGGTTGGAGGTTGAAGATGAAGCCATTTTTGGAACTTGTTTTGTGTTATGTATTTATTGTTTCATTTAAGTTAACGGATGTACAACCATCCCAGTGGTAAAGGCAGCGCGCGTTTATGGTCAAGGGCATGGGTTCAAGTCTCAGCGCTGCCTTTTATCATTATTTTTCAGCATTTTCTCCTTTTTGTCACACAACAAGCGCGTTGGGCTTAATCACTGGGCCCTTCCTTTTTTGCTGCACCACATCCCCTGCCTGCTTATCACAACATAGGCCTAACCATTTTTTTTCTGATCACAAAAAAATATCATTGGGTCAAACTCAAACAAAAAAACATCTTTACTTACTAACCCCTTTAACCATTTTCAAACCCCCTTGACTTTTATTTTTATATTTATATTTTATTTTATTTTTATTTACTATTATTATTATTATTATTAATAAATAAAATCCAAATTTTTTTTTATTTATTATTTACATACTTATATTTTTATTTTTCTTTATAAAACAAAAAGACAAAAAATATTTTCTTAAACAGACTTAATTTCTTTTTCTTAATAAATTAATAATTAGATTTAGGTTTAGTTATTTTATTTTTTATTTAAAATGAACTTAGAATTTATATTTTTTTAATTAAATTAATTTCCATGTTATTTTTATTAAACTAAAAAACCTTTTCTAAAAAACCTAAAAAATACTTTCTAATTTAATTTCTTTTCTTAATTAGTTTAGGCTTAATTTTCTTAATTTTAATTAATCATTTTCTTTTAGATAATTAGGTTAAAACCAAACCCTTAACAAAGTCCAAACAAAAATCATTTCCTTTTCACTTACATCTTTGCACATTATATTCTTTTCAATTCTTGTACAATATTCAATATGGCTGTTATAGATAATTAGGATTAATTACTTCCAAATCCCCATTTGTAAATTTGTATACCCTATCCCCCTAATGATGTAATAGCGTAGTAATTTTACTTTCCGCAATTTATCGCTTTCATATAAATGCTAGTAATTAGGGTTTGTATGGAAAGATAAAATCAACAAGTAGATAACCCTAATTAAAGATAAACAATGCGTGTAAATCAAACACATTATTCACACATGCACCCTTAGGGTAATTCCACTTGTTGCCTTACAAAAATGGTCATGTTATGCATGTGGGATGTCTTAGCAAAAACAATAAAAAATACAAGATCATAGTCCCTCGATGACGCTACAAGTGTTGCCTTTCAAATGATCTTAGCCTCTCAAAGAGAAATGCCAAGATATCTCACAACATTGCTATCATGACTATACGATGACCCACGCCCATCCCTTTACATCAAAAGATGAGACTTCTTACCAATCAATGGTAAGATAGCAATATCAAAGGAAGGAAGAAACGAACAAAAGACTTTTGAGTAGGTATATTTTTCCTAGTTGCTTGCTCACTTACAAAACAAACATCATTGCTCATTTTCAAAACAAACACCACACACTTTCAAAAAACAAACTTTCAAAATATGAAACATTTTCAAAAGTCCAACACTTTGTATACCTTCTTACGAATGATAACCATTACAAAGTTTTCCTAAACAAAGGCGCCTTTTCAAAATACTTTCAAAAACCACCACAAAACACATTTTCAAACAAAAGCAAGTGATCTAGCAAGTAACTAAGAGCCCATAGATAACTATGGATGAAAAGGGTGCTAACACCTTCCCTTTTCATAATCTACCCCCCGAACTTAAGAAATAATCTCAAAGGTCTTTCATGTTCTTTTCCACCTTTCCTTTTGGATAAAAGAAAAGTCGGTGGCGACTCTTTCTAACCGCAACATTTGAGATCAAATGCAAAACATCCCAAGTTAGTTCTCCCACCATATTAGACCTGTGATTGGGAATTCATTTGTATACAGTCGTTACTCTGCCTAATTTTTTAGAAGACTTAATGCATCTGAAGCTTAGTACCCCTAAGAGGTTTACTATCTTTACTTTCTTGGTTTTAATCCAAAGGATGATAATTCTACACTGACTCTATATGTCAAGCGTTGGTTTCTTGTTGGTTAGATGGTTCTTTTCCCTAGTGTGATGCGGTGGGAGAACTGACTTGAGGTTTTGCGTTTGTGTTTGCAAATGTCGCGGTTAGCAAGAGTCACCACCGACTTTTCTTTTATCCAAAAAGGAAAGGTAAAAAAGCACAAGAAAGACCTTTGAGATTGTTTTTGGGTTTGGGGGTAGATTATAAAAAGGGAAGGTGCTAGCACCCTTTTCATCCTTGGTTTTCCATGGGCTCTTAGTTACTTGTTTAGATCACTTGCTTTGCTTTTGAAATTATTTGAAATGGTGCTTTGTGTGGTTTTGAAAGTATTTTGAAAAGAGGCCATCGTTTTGGCAATCTTTGTAATGATTCTCGTTCGTGAGAATGTATACAAAGATGTTTGTCTTTTGAAAAATGTTTCAATGTTTGAAAGTTGTTTGGAAATTGTTTTGAAATGTGTGTGTTTGTTTTTGAAAATAGAAAGGATTGTTTTCAAATTGATCAAGTAACTAGAGGCTATCTACCTACTCAAAAACTCTTTCTTGTACGTTTTTATTCCTTTGACATTGTTGATTTACCATTGTTTTGGTAAACAAACCTATCTTTGGATGTTAAACGGGACGGGCGTGGGTCATCGTATGACCATGATAGCAATGTTTCCAAGTATCTTAGCAAGTATTGAGGGACTAAGATCATTTGTTTTAGGCAACCTTTTGATAGCGTCATCGAGGGACTATGATCTTTTGTTTTGTTTTGTTTTGCCAAGATACTTTGCATGCATACCATGGCCATGTTTTAAGGCGACCAAGTGGGTGAAACCCTAGAGGGTGCTTGTGTGCAATGTGTGTCATTTTTCATGCTTTTTTGTCTTGCATTAGGTCATGCTATTTTGTTTGATTTTGTCTTATCATGCTAAACCCTAGTTTACTACACATGGTATAATGCGATAAATTGCGTAAAAGTAAATCTAAGCTATTACAACACTTTTTATGGGATGGGGGATACAAGTTTTTGAATGGGGGATATTGCTCAAAATAAAACCCTTATTTACTATTACAACCCAATTGAATATTTGCAAATTAAATAAATAGACAAATATTAAAAATGCAATAAAAATGTAAATATGCAAAAAATGTTTTATATTTGTTTTATGTATGAGAGAATTAATTATTTAAACCCTAGAAAATAAGAGAAAAATAATATCATTTTTGAAAGGGGTAAAACCCTAGTTTTTGGTTAAAAGAAATATATATTCTATATTTATTTTATTTTGTCTATTTTTATACAAGAAATAATAAATAATATTATTAATAAATATTAAAAATTAAATATGTATAAAAATAATATTTTATGTGTATGAATGATAAAAATAAAAATGTATGATATTTTTAAATATGCTTATTATTTATTTTAAGAAAATAGGTTCTATTTATCCTAATAATCAATATTTTATGCAAAAAATAAGATAAAAAATAAAATAAAATGAAAAAAATTAAGAAAATATTTTTGTGATTTTTTGATGTTCAGAAAAAATAATAAAGTCAATAAACATAAAAAAATGAGAAAATATGCAAAAATATAGAAATATGCAAAGGGGGGGGGGGGTGCAAATAGTAAACTGGGGGTGTGAAAAGTAGAACAAACAAGCCCAAGGCGTGCCAGGCCCAGGACAGTTCGTCCCTGTCCTCCAACTTTCACTTCTGCGCACGTTTTTTCAAATCTGCAAACTGTCACATACTTGCACAAAAGCAAAAACTTACAACATGAAACATATAGCATTTTTTATCACGATTCCAACCATATCCATTTTGTGACCTAACTCTCAAAGGTCAAAGAGAATTTTAATGGCCCTAATTTTTGACCTAGTTTTTTCATGAACTTCAAGTTTCAAATTCTCACTACTCAGTTAATATAAATGATAACTATGCATATGTACAGCTTCAGCAAGTTAAGGGCTACATTTTTGCTTCACAAATCAAAGCTTGAGGATTCCTAAATAAAGAGATAGAGTTTTGAAAAATACATTGTTCAGCTGAGTTTGGATATGGCAATGTAGGGACTTTGAGTGAGGCCTGAAGATCGTGTGAGCTTCCTTGAAGTTCCCTCAAGGTATTCCAATGCTTAGCTGGCCTTGAGGATGCTTGAAACTCCCTATAGAAGTCAACCTGCAACCTTCCAAAATGAAAATGGTGATGTCTGAAATAGGGCTTACAGAACCAAGACAAGGACTTGGATAGTTTAGATAGGATGTATGGAAGATGTTTGATGTGTTACAGAGTAAAACGCACGAGCAAATATTGAGATGGAAAGTGTTTTACAGAAGCTGCCCTGTTTGGGCAGAAAAATCGTGTTTTGGTGTTTAAGAGTGTTTGGGATCTTAGGTAATTGTGTATTGACTTGTGATAAGTTTCTGAAGTTTTATAGAATGAGGCCAAACCTTGCCTTTATCAGCTTGTACAAGTTATCTTGGCTTTTGCCACGTTTCTTGCTTTTGAAGAAAGTTGAAATGACTTATGTCAAAGGCCTGTACAAGCTAGCTTGTGGGATGCAGAGGGTTGGTATACTTTGCTTATGATCCATGGAAAATTCCTGTACTCAAGGAACAAGTCCAAGGCTCAAGGCTGATAAAGTTGGAAAAGCTTGCTTTATCAAAGTAGTATTGTGAACTTTATGCCATTTTTGGATTAATCTTTTGTACAATGCTCCAAAGATCAAAATAAAGCCATTATCCATTGAGTTAGCATTCAATTATGGAGTGTAGAAAGGATTAGAACCTGTAGTGCAAGGTACAAGCATGCTAGGATCTGATTTGCAAGTTGGTGCATTGTAAAAAATGGCTTGAACAAAAGTGAAAATATGCAATTTTCTCTTCTTCGATTCTCCCTAACCACAAATGATCTTGGAGAGTTCTTGGCCATTTTGGAAATCTTACAACATTCTATACAATCCATCTTTGAAATTAATTTTGAGATACCTCTTGGAACTAGGTGAAAAATGGCCATGAAGTTGGGTCAAAAACCTGCCTAAATTAGGGCAAAATTTCACTAAGTTAAAAAGTTTATGGACCCTTATTCACAAAATCATAACTTGAGATCCAAGCATCTTTTCGGAAAACTTTGTGAATAAAAGTTGTAGATTTCATGGAAGAGTACAAATTTCATGTTTGAAGTTTTCTTTGAATCCAATTGCATCATAGTAAAAAAGTTGAGAAAAGTTGGGAAAAAATAAGAAAATTTCCGTACTTAGAAATTTTCTAAGTTATGAAAATTTTTCAAATTAAAACCCTAAATTGAAAAATTGGTTTTCTTGATCAACAAGTTTCATATTTTGACATATCTTGATGAATTATGACCCTTGGCACTTGATTTTGACCAAAAAATCAAAGTTTGGCTTTTCAGTGTACATTTGACTTTTGATCAATTGACTGCAAAATTCATCTGTCAATCCTATGCATTTGAGATCTTTTGAGCTATGTGATTAGGTAAAGATGATGATATTGAGTCCTTGAAATCATGCTTGAACCCAATTGGTCATTGGCTAGGTTAAAAATCAGAAATTTCCCTTTCTCAGTCAAAACCCTAATTTTGACCATTTTGCCCTTTTGATGATTTGATCAAATTTCTTGAGGAGTTGTGATCCAAACTTCATAAAATGGTACATAGGAGTCTAAAATGTTGTTGTGGATAAAAAATTATGAATTTTGACTATAAATTGGACATGGTTGACTTTTTCCCAAATACAGCTGATTTTTAGGTCAACTATCCAATTGACTGGGCAACAATGTGATTCAAGGCTTGAAACTTGGTATGAGAAATCTTAGGGGTCCAAGATGGTGTATGAAAGTCACATGAAGAATTGATGGTCCAAAATACCTTGTGCAAACTCAAACCCTAATTTCAGGTCATCAGTGCAAGGTGAGGTCTTAAGCTGAGCAAACCCTAATCTTGTTTGGAGCCCAAGAAGTCTTGTGAGGAAAAAAACTTGATAAATGAGAGGGAAAATTTTGGGGTACAACAGCTGCCCTGTTCAATATTCTTGAACCTGAAGAGTTAGATTGGCGAGTTTTCCGTTCGTGACTCGAAGGTAAAAGATGATTGGACACTAGAGTGCTCGTAAATTTGCACTCGTCAAGTTGTGGTTATGGGAATGGGCTTAAAGATTCCATTTGGAGATGTGATAGAATCTTGTTGGGGATGGGCTTAAAGATGCCATCCAAGAATGTTTGAGTTGTAAGTTGTAGGTCAAAAGAATGAATATCAGAATGGTATTCGTGTCTGGAACGTATCTGAACTGTATCTGGAGACTGAATCTGAAAGAGTAATAGAATGACTTCCGTGTCTGGAGTGTATCCGTACTGTATCTGAAGTTGAGATCTCAGTAAGTGACAGAATAGCATCCATTTCTGGAGGGTCTCTGAGATGGGGAAAATCAGAATAAGTGACAGAATGGCAACCGTGTCTGGAGCGTATCCATACTGTATCTGAAGTTTGAATCTGAATGAGTATTAGAATAGCATCCGCGTATGGAGCATATCTAAATTGTGTCTGAATGTTGAGATCTGAATGAGAAATAGAATGGCTTCCGTGTTTGGAGCGTATCTAATTTGAATCTGATAGTTGAAATCTGAATAAGTATCAGGATGGCATCCGTGTCTGGAGCGTATCTAAACTGTATCTGAAATCTGAATCTGAATGAGCAACATAATGACTTCTGCGTCTGGAGCGTATCTGTACTGTATCATGATTTTATACCGTTAATGGTAGCTTGTTAATCTTATCCTAAAAAGGGTAAAACATTAGCTGAAACACAAAGTTATGTTGCATGAAATGTATGATGCAAGATGTGTGTTTTATCAATGTTTATGATATATGGATGTAATGTATGCGCATGTAAGCTGATTTGCCGTGTGGCTAAGGAAATAGAATCTTTGACAGCTGGGGATAATAAAAACCCTTGACTGCTGCCGGGGAAAATAAATCTTGGGCAACTGTTGGGGATTAAAAATCCTTGATTGCTGATGGTAAGAAATCCTTGGCAACTTCTGTGGGGATGTAGGGATCCTCCGTGTCTTGAAGTTGGAGTATTCGACAAGAGTTCTGTTGTGAGAAATGCCAGACACTGCTTGAGAAATCTGCTTGGGAAATCCAGAGAACTTTGATGACTTCCACTGGGGGTTACACAAATAAAATCCTTGATCTGCTGGAGAATAAGGAAAGCTCTGACGACTTCTGCTGGGAATTAAGAATGAGAATCTTCAATCTATTGAGAAGTAATGAAACTTTAGCGACTTCACTGGGGAAATAAGAATGAGAATCTTCATTCTGTTGAAAAGTAAAAACTCTGTGGGGAAGAAGGCTTACTGCTGGGAAGTAAGTTCGGGAGTTTGGGTTGACTGCCACTCTACTGGGGAGTTATCCTAGGTTGGGGAGAGACAAAAGTTAACTGTTATTTGGTTGATTCCAGGCTTCAAAATAACTTGCTGGGGAATTTGGAGAAACTGGATGGTTTCCGCTGTGGATTGATAGTTTAGAAGTTTTGGCTCCGCTAGGGATTGGGAGTTTGAAGTTTTAACTCTGATGGAGATTAAGGGTTTGAAAATTAGTTCCTCTAGGGATCTATACTTCAAGGTTTTGGCTCCACTGGGGATCTGTAGTTGGAAATTAAAGCTCCGCTGGGGATATGTATTTCAAGGTTTTGGCTCCGCTGGGGACCTAGATGATGTACTGTAGGGATTGCTCATGGAATAGCCTAAAGACGTTTTCCTATCCTTTCAACCTGACAGTAATTGTTCTTTTCCATCCTGTTTATTTGTAAACAGTAATTATGCTCAAATGCATATGTTCATCAATGAATCATTGGACATTTTTGCAAATAAAAACACAAGTGTAAAAGAAAAAGACAAATAGTTTTTATACTTTGAAAGAGATATCTTTGTATTTACTTTGAATAAGTATTTTGTGCAAAGGAGACATACATCCTAGTAAGAGGATGGTGTCATAAAAGTAAGAAAAATTTATACAAAGAAAGATAGCTATGTGCGTAAAAATCCCATGGGGTTCCCATTCTGCTATAGCCTTCGTAACTCCGAATATCTTGTCCATCCGCTGCTTCGTCCGAAGATGATTGGATTGATCAGAAGTTCCAGGTTTGTCAGTGAAGAGATTGTTCTTAAAGTGATCCGACGAGACATAATCATACGCTTTAATTCCCTAACTTTTTCCTGGACCGCCCTTTCGGGTTTTCAGTCCACCGGGAAACCCTTTTTTGCCCAAGTCGCCCTTTCGGGTTTTCAACTTTCTGGGTGTACAGATTTTTTTATATTTATCCCTAATTTTTGCCTGAACCGGCCTTTCAGGTTTTCGATTCACTGGGATGCCCTTTTTTTGCCTAGGTGTGTCAACCTAGCGGGTCTTTTATGCGTATTATCTTTTGACTATATCTGCGTTCGCAGGGTGCGACAGGTCATCACCGTCCATGGTGGTTAAGATCATTGCCCCACCAGAAAATATGTTCTTGATTACAAATGGTCCTTCGTAGGTAGGAGTCCATTTGCCCCTGGGATCACTTTTTGGCAAGATAATACGCTTGATCACTAGATCTCTGACTTGATATGTCTGGCGTCTGACTTTCTTGTTAAAAGCCTTAATCATCCGTTTTTGATACGTCTGACCATGGAAAACAACTGTAAGTCTCTTTTCGTCAATCAAGTTTAGCTGATCAAGCCGGGTCTGAATCCAATCGTCTTCACTCAAACCAGCATCCTTCATGATTCTCAAAGAGGGAATCTGAACATCGATAGGTAAAACAGCCTCCATGCCATATACTAAGGAATAAGGTGTTTCCCCAGTTGATGTGCGTGTCGTGGTACGGTACCCGTGGAGAGCAAACAGTAGCATTTCATGCCAGTCCTTGTAGGTTACTGTCATCTTTTGTATGATCTTCTTGATATTTTTGTTAGCAGCTTCAACCGCACCATTCGTCTTTGTCTGATAGGGGCATGAATTATGGTGTTGAATCTTGAACTGCTCGCACAAGGCAGTGATCATAGTATTGTTAAGGTTTGTACCGTTATCAGTGATGATCCTTTCGGGGATACCGTACCGACAAATAAGGTTTTGCTTGATGAAGCGGGCAACAACATTCTTAGTAACGGATGCAAAGGAAGCTGCTTCGACCCACTTGGTGAAGTAGTTAATGGCCACCAGAATGAAGCGGTGTCCATTGGATGCTGTAGGCTTGATCTCTCCAATCATGTCGATTCCCCACATAGAGAACGACCAAGGAGATGTTAGGACATTTAGAGGAACCGGAGGCACGTGGACCTTATCCGCATAGATTTGACATTTGTGACAGGTGCGGGAGTGTTGATAACAATCAGCTTCCATGGTAGACCAGTAGTATCCTGCCCGTAGAATCTTCTTAGCCATCGTATGCCCGCTAGAGTGAGTGCCAAAGGTACCCTCATGCAATTCAGCCATAATTCTTTCAGCTTCAATTTTGTCCACACAACAGAGCAAAATAGAATCATGATTGCGCTTGTATAGGATGCCATTACTTAGGAAGAACTTAGCTGAGAATCTCCTTAAGAACTTTTTTCGTTGACCAAAGCTCCTTCAGGATATTCTTGAGCCTCGAGATACCTTTTGACTTCGTGAAACCACGATTGGACCACTACTTCTTCGGTATTAATCTCGTGACAATGTGCTGGTTCGTTCATCCGTTCAATGGAGATTTGGGGAGCCTCATTGTCCCAATCAAGTTTAAACATAGATGACATTGTAGCTAGAGCACCCGCTAGATGATTTTCTTCTCCCGGAAAGTGCTCGAAGGTAATCTGCTCGAAATGTGGTAACAATGTCAAAACATGTTCTTTGTAAGGGATGAGGTTTGGATGCTTAGTATCCCACTCTCCTTTGATCTGACTGATGACCAAAGCTGAGTCCCCAAACACATCTAAGGATTTGATTCCCAAGTCTATGGCAACCTTGAGTCCAAAGATGCATGCTTCATACTCTGCCATGTTGTTCGTACAGTTAAAGCAAAGTCTAGCAGTGAAAGGAGTATGGAAACCTTCTGGGGAGATGAGTACCGCGCCAATACTGTTGCCAAGTGCATTGGATACCCCATCAAAGTACAGGGTCCATCAGGATCCTTGTTCAGGTCCGTCATACGATCTGATATCTTCAATGTTGTCCAATGTCATGATGTCTTCGTAAGGGAAGTCGAACTTCATGGATTGGTAATCTTTTACAGCTTGATGGGCCAGATGATCGGCTAACACACTCCCCTTTATAGCTTTTTGGGTCGTGTACTATATGTCGTATTTCGCTAGGATCATCTGCCATCTAGCTATCCTTCCAGACAAAGCAGGCTTCTCAAAGATGTATTTTATCGGATCCATCTTAGATATTAGCAAAGTGGTATGAGTCAACATATACTGCCTTAGCCGGCGAGCAGCCCATACCAAAGCGCAACAAGTTTTCTCGAGCAGTGAATATCTTGTTTCACAGTCGGTAAACTTTTTGCTAAGGTAATAAATGGCATGCTCTTTTCGGCCAGACTCGTCATGCTGCCCCAGTATGCACCCCATTGAATTCTCTAGGACAGCCAAATACATGATTAGCGGTCTTCCTTCGACGGGTGGCATCAAGATATGAGGTTCTAGCAATTACTCCTTGATTTTATCGAAAGAAATTTGACAGTCATCATTCCATTTAACTACCTGATCTTTCTTCAACAACTTGAAGATTGGTTCACAAGTAGATGTTAGGTGAGAGATGAACCTAGCAATATAGTTTAGGCATCCCAAGAAACCTCTGACCTCCTTCTTAGTGCGAGGAGCAGGCATTTCTTGTATAGCTTTGACTTTGGCAGGATCAACCTCGATGCCTTTGTTGCTGACAATGAAACCTAAAAGTTTACCGGACCGGACTCCGAATGTACACTTGTTTGGGTTCAGTCTGAGCTTGTACTCCTTCAACCTGACAAACAACTTTTGCAAGTGATCAAGGTGTTCTTCTTCCGTTTGTGATCGGGCTATCATGTCATCTACGTAGACCTCTATCTCATGATGTATCATATCATGAAACAAAGATACCATGGCGCGTTGATAGGTTGCCCCGACATTCTTCAGTCCGAATGGCATCACTTTGTAGCAGAACATACCCCACTGTGTAACAAAAGTAGTTTTCTCCATGTCCTCAGGTGCCATTTTGATATGGTTATAGCCTGAGAATCCGTCCATGAAAGAAAATACTTTGTGCTGAGCTGTGTTGTCAACCAGGATGTCGATGTGCAGAAGTGGAAAGTTATCTTTAGGGATGGCCATGTTTAAGTCTCTGTAATCCACGCACATTCTCACTTTGCCGTCCCTTTTAGGCACGGGCACAATGTTAGCAACCCATTATGGACAGGAAGTAACAGCCAAAAATCTAGCATTGAATTGTTTCATAACTTTGACTTTGATCTTTCTGACATGTCAGGCCTCATGCAGTGGACCTTTTGTTTCACCGGTGGAAAGTCTTCTCTTGTGGGGAGACGGTGTACCATAATGTCTGTATCGAGTCCCGGCATGTCTTCGTATGACCAGGCGAAGATTTCAACATAATCATGCAGTAGCTGAATTAGGCGCTCCTTGACACTCGGCTCTAGATTGGCACCTATCTTGATTTCCTTTTTATCATCCTCAATTCCCAAATTGATTGTATCCAACTACTCTTCATGAGGTTGAATTACTCTTTCCTCTTGCTGTAATAATCTGGCCAATTCCCCTGGCACCTCACAATATTCCTCACCTTCGTATTTGGCTTGGTAGATCAGATCTTCAGAGTCACTGAAGGCTATAGCAGTATCGTTACCCATGGGTTCCGGAATGGAAGGGTACCTACATTTGTGAGTGTGGGTGTGTGTAAGGGATAGCCATCTTAAAACAACAAAATGTAAAAGAAAGACAATGAGCACAAAAGGTTTGTATATGAAAAGCGTCCATGATTCATTAAAATGACATATGAAATGAAATAAGAACCCTTACAATATACCTATGCGCCTCGGGTAAGACACACGGTTGAAAAAGTATGAATTGTTTGTGAATTATTACAGATCCAACATAAATGGAAAAGATAAATTACCACGGTATGAAAGTAATCAGAACAAAGTCTTTTGCTTCCCAGTTGCACAGTCCTCCACCAATAGTAGGAAAAATCCAGTCTTCCAAGTTTCCCTCTTCTTCACTGTCCTCTAGTGAATTAACCCCTCGATGGCTGATCTTCACCGGTGGCCCTCCGGCACGGGAGCGGCGCACGGCCTTATGACCACTCGAAGTAAATCCCAGGCCAAATTTGTCTGATTTGAAAGGAAAGTCTGTAAGCTGCCCCCAGATTGTGCTTCCGCCTTCTTCCACCATTGCCCTAGCATCCTTGAGAGATGACATTCGAGGTGGTGGTCTTGTGATCAAAGGAGTTGAAGACACCGCTTTAGTCGCCGCTATTTCCTGAGAAACTTCCTCAAAGTGTTGGAAAGGGGTTTCGATGAATTCGCCATCCAATTCTACATAACAGAAAGAATTCAGATGACTGATCATGTATTCCTCTTTGCCACGAACAATTATGATTTTCCCCTGGACAGGGTACTTGAGCATTTGATGCAAAGTAGAAGTGACAGCTCCAGCATGGTGGATCCAAGGCCTTCCCAACAGGAAAGAATAGGAAGGACGGATGTCTATCACGTAGAATGTTGAATTGAACGTCTGGGTACCCACCTTGATCGGGATGTCCACCTCTCCATGGACCATCCTCTTAGAACCATCAAAGGCTCTCACAATTAAATTGCTGGGTTTCAGGGTTAGGCCTTCACAATCTAACCTATCCAAGGCTTTCTTCGGCAATACATTTAAATACGAACCAGTGTCTACTAGTACGTGTGCTAGGGTTGTACCTCTGTATTCCACCGAGACATGAAAAGCATCATTATGTTTTCTCCCTTTCGAAGTTAAATCTGCATAGGAGAATCCTAGACCATTGTCAGCTGTTAATCTAGCCACACATTCCTGGAACTGATCAGCGGAGGTTTCTTGTGGCACGTGGGCCGTCTTCAAAAATCTTATAAGAGCCTTAGCATGAGCTTTTGAACAAAGCAACAGGGCAAACATGGAGATATTTGAGGGGGTTTTCCCCAGTTGTTCCACCATATTATAATCACTTTTCTTAATGATCCTTAGAATTTCTTCCATCTCTTTCTGGGATGTATCAGGAATAACTAGTGACTGAGCCTTCGTCAAGACATGCTCCTCTGGAACATTCTTTACTTTTTCTCAGCAGCGGAAGTAGGGATGGGAATTGTATTGTTTTTGTCAACGGGTACACTTGCAGGTACAGTTACTGGGGTAATCTTCGGAATGGCCGCGGGTCCAAAGACTGCGGTTGGAGGAGCAATCTCTAGAGAAAAAGATTCTCCCACTACGAGTAATTTTGCTTGTTCCGACAATGTTACTGATGTCGGGACTATCCTCCTCAGAGCTTTCTTCTTCAATGGTCTGTTCAATCTGTTTGACACCATGGTAGTAGATTTCTCCACCATAGTTCCATGGTACCGTTTTATCGGTTTTGTATGAGGTTGGCCCGGGCATTGTTATCTTCAACGGAGTAGTCACTGGAGCAGATGTAATCCTAACGGGTTTTTTAGGAACCCTGGAAGGATTGGCGTATATGGTTATTATTGAAACTTCTGGAACTGGAATGGGTGAGACAAGAGCTTTCTCAAACAAAATTTGCTTGTTATCAATCAGTTGTTGGATTCCTTTCTTCAATAGAGGACAGTCAAATGGGGAGGACAAGAAAGCATGGCAATCTTGGTCACAACCTGGGAACACCCCAGCTTTCAACAAATTTGACTTGATGGTTAGGAGAGGAGTTGACAGTTCATCCACATTAGAAACAAACAGATCTTCTTCCACAGCATTGGCATTGTGACCATGCCTCGGCATTGGGGCGGAGATAACATTCGGCTTTTCAGGAGCTTCAAATTCAACTTCCTTTGCGTCGATCAGATCTTGAATCTTATTCTTCAAGGCCCAACAATTGTTGGTGTTATACCCTGGACTTTCTGAATGGTACGCGCATCTGGCGTTGGGATGGTAGTGTGGAGAAGCAGTGTTGGGATTTTTAGGGGCCTCTTTTAGCATGGCCAGGTTTAACTTCAAGAGGTGTGGTAAGACTTGAGAAGGAGTCATGTTTATCTTGGTGAATTGCCTTACAGGCCTTTCCACCCTTTGCTGGTTATTTCTCGGCTGATCGTTTCTTGGCTGGTTGTTTCTCAGTTGGTCTGATGCAGACTTTTGAATCATAACGACCCCCACTGTTGGTCGTTGTTTGGTTCTTCCCTAATTCCTATGGGCATAGACAGCAGACACTTCCTTCTTTCCCATGAAGGGCTTTTTTACAGTAGCAGAGGTAGATGCATCTTTCTGAATTTTCCCGCTTCTAATACCGGCTTCCACCCTCTCGCCAGTTAGGATCAACTTAGTGAAGCCTGCAGAGGAGCTTCCAATCAGGTGATTAAAGAAAGGACCTGACAGAGTCCCCAAGAACATGTCCACTAGCTCTCTTTCAGATAAAGGAGGTTGCACCCTTCCGGCCAAATCCCTCCATTTCCAGGCGTAGTCTTTGAAGCCCTCATTGGTAGCCATATCCATACTCTGTAGCTGAGTACGGGTTGGCGCCAAGTCGGTGTTGTATTGATACTGTTTATAGAAGGCGGCTGCCAAGTCTTCCCAATTATGGACATCAGACCTCTCCAACTGCTAGAACCAATCAAGTTGTATTCCTGACAAACTGTCCTGGAAAAAGTGAACCCACAAATCTTTGTCAGCAGAATGTGGTTGAATTTTCCTGACATAAGATCGTAGGTGCATCTTGGGACAAGACACCCCATCGTACTTAGCAAACAGTGGCACTTAAACTTAGGAGGGATTACAATTCCAGAAACCAACCCTAACTCCTCAAAGTCTAGCCCAGGCACTCTTTGTATCTCCATAGTAGCTAGACGTTCTTCCAAGTTCTTGTAACTGTCATCGACCGGAGGGTACTGTTGTTCAGAGTAGTCTTCATCTTCCTCTTCCTTTGCTTCAGAATCTGATGGCACTGCAGTTCTCTTTCCTTTTCCTTCCCCCTCTTCAGATGTTGATGGGAATTCCAAAGTCCGTCTGGCTTGTCCTTCAAACCTTCTGCCCATGATAACTTCACCGGCCCGCTTCTTCTTCTTTTTCTCTTTCTCTTTCTCTAGCAGAGTCTTGAGCTTCTCCTTCCCTTTGTCTAGGGTCAAAAGTAACTGTTGAAATTGTGAATTATGAGCTTGTAAGTCTTTGACCGTTTGTTCTAGATCTATCTTGCTGAAATAAACAGCAGAGAGATGAGGAAACTTGGTGTGAAGACCTGCTTATGCATATGATGAATGATATGTATTCATGTAATGCTTTCAAGGATTCAGAAATTTAAATTTGTTTTAAACAAAAAGAAACACACGTCATATTAATAAGATAGAATTGTTAGTACATCAATGCCCCTTGGGAAAAATAATACAAAATTCTAAGGTAAAAAGACGTTGCGCATCCTTTTTGGTGCAATGTAGGTGTTGAGAGTCTGCTCTTCGTGAAGTAGCCGAGTGAGTTCCAAAACCTTCTTCTCGTTTGCGTAGAATTGGGCTTCGAAATTATCGCGCTCTCCCTTGAGTTGTATCCAACTCCTTTGTAAATCTTCGAGTGATGTTGGCATGTCAGGATGTAGGAGGGTGTATGGAACCTCTCCTTCCATAACAGGCTCTATAATCACTGGGAGAATGGAGGGGTAAGGCATCATAAGACTTTGGGCGCAGGTTCATACCCACTTGAGGTAAGGCTCAAGAGAGATGGAATTCTTGTGTCCCAAGGTCTTACTGTCCACCTTGTTGGGCATCCTCCAAGCTCGGATGAACCTTTGACGAAGTCCTTGGTTGTCGTTGTCGAAGTCGAAAACTAATCCTTGAATCAGCATGTCATGTGGGCCATCCCTTCGGGCAAAACCAAACTGTCTCAGAGTCAAGCAAGGGTTGTAGGTGATGCCTCCCCTAATGCCAAGTAGAGGGACATTAGGGAATTCCCCACAACGGTCAATGATAATAACATTCTCTTTTGATCAAGAACACCAATGGATATCTGAATGGGTAAGAGTCATCAATCTTTGTGACCACCTCAAGCCTTGCTCATTCTTCAAGACTGACTGGGGAAGATGAGAAATAAACCATCTTGCCAGGAGAGGAGTGCAACACATGAGAACACCTCTTTTGCTCATTGTTCGAGTGTGAAAAGAGTGGAGGATATCCCCAAGCAATGTAGGCATCGGGTTACGAGTCATGAAGATTTTGACAGCACTCACATCTATGAGTTGGTCAGGGTTAGGGAACAAGACCATCCCATATATGAGAAGAGCTACAATCTCCTCAAAATCTTGCAAGTCTAGAGAATTCTAACAGCTTTGGGCCTTCTCAAACAGAAACTTTGACAAGAAACCTTTGACACTACTTCTAGTTTCCCAATATGTTGTGACATCAGAGAAGTACAAGTGTAGGGCTTGAGCAATCTCTTCTGGCTTTGGATCTCTTTCCGTACCGTTGAAGGGTAGTTGATTGAGAATAGGAATCCTCAAGAGTTGAGAAAATTCCTCCAAAGTAGGCACAAGTTGGTAGTCAGGAAATGTGAAGCAATGATGAAAAGGGTCAAAGAACTGGAAGAGAACTTTCAGCATATCCTCCTCTGTGTTGGTGGTGACCAATTTGAGTAGATGACCATGCCTCTCGGTGAATGGAGAATTCTCAGGAATCCTTGAAGCTAGCTCCTTGAGTTGTGGAGGAATTCTTACAAGGTTGACTTGGACAGTTTTCCTGCGAAGTGAATCCATAACCTACAAAACAAGAACAAAGATGAATCTCCAAAATCCTTGAAATGGTTAGTGGATGCATATGATGCTTCATGATGTCCATGATGTTATGCACAAGTATATATGTACAAACAAATCACACAAGTTCCTAGTTTAGGCTTGCATAAGGTTTCATAGGTAAGTACCCTCTTGAAGTTTAGTTGGCTCAACTTGTCGTAGAAATAGTAACCGGGTTCTAAGGAGCTCAATATCACTGGATTGTTTCCTTGTTCATTGTTTCAATTCAGCCTCTTTACGGGCGATCGAAATATTCCAAGGAACCAACCCTCAATGAGTGTAGTATCGAGTATCTACCAACTTCAGACTGCACCAAAGCCGGTCATCTCACTACATCCTAAAAATGCCAAGTTAGTCAAGTAAAGGTTCTAGAATTCCATTAGTGCTTCATGACATCACTCAGCGGCCCCATATTCTCTTTGATTGACTCAAAGGCTACCGGTACCCACAAATATGTCGCACTAATATAGTTATTGCTTGCACCATGTCGGTATACCCCGCACAGTTTCCATAATGTATTGTTATTTACCTAATGAATGTTTCCCAAATCCGGGTAGAGGATTCAAACCCAAACAATAGAACCAAAATGTAAAGCAAACAAGTCAAGCAAGATAAGTAAGTAAAGGTGATCTAAAACCCTAAGGTAACCCCACTTTTAAAAAATCCCCAGCAGAGTCGCCAGTTCTGTGATGCGGTGGGAGAACTGACTTGAGGTTTTGTGTTTGTGTTTGCAAATGTCGCGGTTAGCAAGAGTCGCCACCGACTTTTCTTTTATCAAAAAAGGAAAGGTAAAAAAGCACAGGAAAGACCTTTGAGATTGTTTTTGGGTTCGAGGGGTAGATTATGAAAAGGGAAGGTGCTAGCACCCTTTTCATCCATGGTTTTCCATGGGCTCTTAGTTACTTGTTTAGATCACTTGCTTTGCTTTTGAAATTGTTTGAAATGGTGCTTTGTGTGGTTTTGAAAGTATTTTGAAAAGAGTCCATCGTTTTGGCAATCTTTGTAATGATTCTCGTTCGTGAGAATGTATACAAAGATGTTTGTCTTTTGAAAAATGTTTCAATGTTTAAAAGTTGTTTGGAAATTATTTTGAAATGTGCGTGTTTGTTTTTGAAAATAGCAAGGATTGTTTGCAAATTGATTAAGTAACTAGAAGCTATCTACCTACTCAAAAGTCTTTCTTGTACATTTTTATTCCTTTGACATTGTTGATTTACCATTGTTTTGGTAAACAAACCTATCTTTGGATGTTAAACGGGACGGGCGTGGGTCATCGTATGACCATGATAGCAATGTTGCCAAGTATCTTAGCAAGTTTTGAGGGACTAAGATCATTTGTTTTAGGCAACCTTTTGATAGCGTCATCGAGGGACTATGATATTTTGTTTTGTTTTGTTTTGCCAAGATACTTTGCATGCATACCATGGCCATGTTTTAAGGCAACCAAGTGGGTGAAACCCTAGAGGGTGCTTGTGTGCAATGTGTGTCATTTTTCATGCTTTTTTGTCTTGCATTAGGTCATGCTATTTTGTTTGATTTTGTCTTATCATGCAAAACCCTAGTTTACTACACATGGTATAATGCGATAAATTGCGTAAAAGTAAATCTAAGCTATTACAACAATTTTTATGGGAGGGGGGATACAAGTTTTTGAATGGGGGATATTGCTCAAAATAAAATCCTAATTTACTATTACAATCCAATTGAATATTTGCAAATTAAATAAATAGACAAATATTAAAAATGCAATAAAAATGTAAATATGAAAAAAAATGTTTTATATTTGTTTTATGTATGAGAGAATTAATTATTTAAACCCTAGAAAATAAGAGAAAAATAATATTATTTTTGAAAGGGGCAAAACCCTAGTTTTTGGTTAAAAGAAATATATATTCTATATTTATTTTGTTTTGTCTATTTTTATACAAGAAATAATAAATAATATTATTAGTAAATATTAAAAATTAAAATATGTATAAAAATAATATTTTATGTGTATGAATGATAAAAACAAAAATGTATGATATTTTTAAATATGCTTATTATTTATTTTAAGAAAATAGGTTCTATTTATCCTAATAATCAATATTTTTTGCAAAAAATAAGATAAAAAATAAAATAAAATGCAAAAAATTAAGAAAATATTTTTGTGATATTTTAATGTTCAGAAAAAAATAATAAAGTCAATAAACATTAAAAAAATGAGAAAATATGCAAAAATATAGAAATATGCAAAGGGGGGTGCAAATAGTAAACTGGGGGTGTGAAAAGTAGAACAAACAGGCCCAAGGCGCGCCAGGCCCAGGACACTTCATCCCTGTCCTCCAACTTCCACTTCTGCCCTCGTTTTTTCAAATCTGCAAACTCTCACATACTTGCACAAAAGCAAAAACTTACAACATGAAACATATAGCATTTTTTATCACGATTCCAACCATATCCATTTTGTGACCTAACTCTCAAAGGTCAGAGAGAATTTTAATGGCCCTAATTTCTGACCTAGTTTTTTCATGAACTTCAAGTTTCAAATTCTCACTACTCAGTTAATATAAATGATAACTATGCATATGTACAGCTTCAGCAAGTTAAGGGCTACATTTTTACTTCACAAATCAAAGTTTGAGGATTCCTAAATAGAGAGATAGAGTTTTGAAAAATACCTTGTTCAGCTGAGTTTGGATATGGCAATGTAGGGACTTTGAGTGAGGCCTGAAGATCGTGTGAGCTTCCTTGAAGTTCCCTCAAGCTATTCCAATGCTTAGCTGGCCTTGAGGATGCTTGAAACTCCCTATAGAAGTCAACCTGCAACCTTCCAAAATGAAAATGGTGATGTCTGAAATAGGGCTTATAGAAACAGGACAAGGATAATGGCTTTATCTTGAACAAAAGTGAAAATATGCAATTTTCTCTTCTTTGATTCTCCATAACCACAAATGATCTTGGAGAGTTCTTGGACATTTTGGAAAGCTTGAAACATGCTATACAATCCATATTTGAAATGAATTTTGAGATACCTTTTGGAACTAGGTGAAAAATGGCCATGAAGTTGGGTCAAAAACCTGCCTAAATTAGGGCAAAATTTCACTAAGTTAAAAAGTTTATAGACCCTTATTCACAAAATCATAACTTTAGATCCAAGCATCTTTTGGGAAAACTTTGTGAATCAAAGTTGTAGATTTAATGGAAGACTACAACTTTCATGTTGGAAGTTTTCTTTGAATCCAATTGCATCATATTGAAAAAGTTGTGAAAAGTTGGGAAAAATAAGAAAATTTCCATACTTAGAAATTTTCTAAGTTATGAAAAATTTTCAAATTAAAACCCTAAATTGCAAAATTGGTTTTCTTGATCAAAAAGTTTCATATTTTGAAATATCTTGATGAATCATGACCCTTGGCACTTGATTTTGACCAAAAAGTCAAAGTTTGACTTTTTAATGTACAATTGACTTTTGATTAGTTGACTGTAAAATTCATCTGTCAATCCTATGCATTTGAGATATTTCGAGCTATGTGATTAGGTCAAGATGATGCTATTGAGTCCTTGAAATCATGCTTGAACCCAATTGGTCATTGGCTAGGTTAAAAATCAGAAATTGCCCTTTCTCAGTGTTGGCTCCTAAATTCGACACCCTTGTTTTTATTAATATCAGCCATTAAAGCTAAAGGATGGTTTCGACCAGCTGGTTCTGTCGAAGTGTTCGTCAGAGGATGGCAATGTACTTAGAGAATTTCTTCCAAGGGAGAATTTGGTTGCCTTCGACGTCGAAGGTGTTTCTCGTTGAAGATGCTTCTCGACGAAGGTGTTCGATTGTTCAGAGTGGAACGGTTTGAAATTCAAACGTTTGGAGGGAAAACGGTTCCCAGCGGTTACCAAGTTCAACGTGCAAAGATCTGGAGCGTCGAACGCTGAGAACGTGCCAAGTGGAGTCATCTCGAAGCAGTGTAACTGCCCGACGGTTACTTGGGATGTGTTTAGTATAAATATTAGTAGTTCACGCAGTTTTTCGCGTGTGTTCACAATTATATACAAGTCACTCATATAGATTTGAGTACCCAGCGTGTGAGAAAGAATTGTTGAGACTGTATGTGTGAAACACCACTTTATTAATCAAAGTCATTTATTTTCCAGAAACTTTACTTGCTTTCTCCTTTAATTTTCCAGTCGAAAGCCTTTATTTCCAGCCTTCCTTTATTTTATCAAGTTCTCTTCTTCATGCAATTTACATAAAGCTTCTTTATTTTCTTGTCATTTAACCATTATCAAACTTAGTCAAAACCCCAAAATCAACCATGTCTTAGGATCAATCTGATCGATCCTGCGAGTAACCAAATAAGTAACCTTTTGGAAGATCAGCGGTTGTTTACCAATTCCCACGGTAAACAAATTGGCACACCCGGTGGGACTGTGTGTTGATTTTGAAGTTTAACCTTTTTACACAAAATATCATCTTTTTCGAGAAGTATTGCATGCTATTGAGAAGTGGTAGAATATACACTAACAATACCAATACTGCCAGAAGAAGAGAAGAGATCGTGAATCCGCCAAACAATAACGAAATCCCACAAACGAATGTGGGAACAACGGTTATCCCAACCGTAAGTGAAGCGATAACCGCTGGTTCAACACCAGCAGTGACGGTCACAACGACGGGGCCATTACCTCCGTTCACTGGCCCCAGAGTGCCTTTGGGAACTCCCCCACCAAGGGGAAATCTAGGCACAAGGCCTTATGTTCCCCCAGGATTTATGACAGGCGGTCAAAATCGAGAACCACTCTATGGTATGCCAACTTCTGACTTGGCTAGCCTGACGAACGCTGCGTCCACTTTTTCAGACCCTTTAGTGAGTGCCTCTTCGCCACTCCAAGGTTCTGGAGTAGGTATGGCGAATAGAAATAGGACCCAACTCTTAGGAGGAACGTCCCAAGTAGTACATGGCCTTACAAATGCCTCGACAACAGTCTTGAGGCAACAAATGGAAGAAAGCAACCATGATATGGTTCAAATGTTGGCACAAACTTTAAGTACAGTGCTGAACCCTCTAATACAAAACACCACCCAATCAAATCAGCAGATGACAGCTCAAATGACGCGTTTGGCTGATTTCTTTGGAGTACCCCAACCTATTCGACAGCCCCAAAGGGCGCAAATAAGGGGAAACCAAGGTATACTCTTAGAGGAAGAAACCACTATCAACCAAGGCCAGCAGCCTGTCGAAGAAAACCTTAGGGCACGATTGGATCAGCCTGTCGAAGAACCTAGGGTTATAACCCCAGAGGTAAGGTTAGTTAACAGAAACCAAAATGCTGACGAAGTAGTTCAGCATATCCAATACCAGAATATGGGCTTGGAAAATAATCTGGCAGCCATGATCGAAAGAATCATGACACAGAATGGGATGAACATGGGCTTTCATAGGCCCAATTTCACATCCCCACTGTCAGAGTACGTGTTACAAACAGACTTACCTCCTAGATGTAAAGTCCCTAAGTTCACTAAATTCGCTGGGGACACGACAGAATCTACTGTCGAACATGTGGCAAGATACTTGATCGAAGCAGGAGATATTTCAAACAACGAAAACCTGAGGATTAAGTACTTCCCAAGTTCTTTAACAAAGAACGCTTTTACTTGGTTTACAACTCTTCCCCCCAATTCGATCCATCATTGGACCCAGTTGGAGAGATTGTTCCATGAGCAATTCTACATGGGACAAACCAAGATAAGCCTGAAAGAATTGGCCAGTGTAAAGAGACGTTTCACTGAACCTATAAACGAATATCTAAATAGGTTTAGGTTGCTTAAAGCAAGATGTTTTACACAAGTGCCAGAACATGAGTTAGTCGAAATAGCCGCAGGCGGTTTAGATTATTCCATTAGGAAGAAGTTAGACACTCAATACCTGAGAGACATGGCCCAACTGGCCGATAGAGTTTGACAGGTCGAACGCCTTAAAGCTGAGAAAGCCAAGGCAACGAAAACTCATAAAAGAGAGAGGATAACGTACGTTGAGATGGATGACGAAGATCCAGAAACCTTCGACGAAACTATAACTGTCGAAGAAGGCGAAGTCGATTTAGCGGAACTAAAACAAGGACCACCATATTCTTGCAAACTGTTAGTCCCCTCAAGTGGAAAAAATCCCACTGGTCCAGAAAGGACCAACGATAGGTTCCCCAAAAAGACTTATAGTTTTGATATTACCAAATGTGATGAAATCTTTGACTTGCTTGTAAAAGATGGCCAAATGATAATACCCCCAGGGGTAAAAGTGCCTCCTCTTGATCAAAGAAAGAAGATAGGCTTTTGTAAATATCATAATTTTCTGGGCCATAAAACGTCTCAATGTTTTCTTTTCAGGAATCTTGTGCAAGACGCTATCGAAGAAGGGAGGTTGAAGTTTGCTGACAAGACCCCCATGACTGTGGACTCTAACCCGTTGCAGGCTGAAGCCCATTATGCTGAACCTTCAGAGGTGAACGTGATCGAGGCATCCAGAAGCCAGTCGAAGAGGCCAGGAATCACAATGGTCGAAGTCTCAAAGGACCATGTCAACATGCCAATCTTTGGCAGTTTTTCTGGGAATCTATCCAGAAAGACAATTGAAGCGGTTCAGAAGGCGGTCGAAAGCCCAAAGCTGGAGACAGTTGGAGCCCAAAAATCTGGAACAAAACCCAGTTCTCACTTGGCCGCAGTTCAAGGCCAGACAGAGGGCTTGGAGATTCAAATGAAGCAGTTGACTCTTGCCAACAAAGATACCATAAATGTCAACATGGTCGAAGTCTCTGAACCAAAAGCATCAGAGGAGGCCATGAGGCAAGAACAAGCCAACAAAACTGCTTTCCCTCGGGAAAATGAAAATCTGGCAGATTTCCTGCAAAGATGCCAGAAAAAGAAGTCAGAAGTAATGTTGTGTCCCAGATGCAGTTCGATCTTCGACAAAAAAGCTGCTGAACATATTCAAGGTGTAAGAGCAGCAAATAAAAAAAGGGAAAGTGTTGATCTTCGACATGATCCCAGAAGAGCCTCCCAAAGAGGTTCAAACCAAGAAAAGAGGCCACTGACTTCCAGGCCTCCAACTAATGTGCCAGTAGATACATGGTACAAAACATCTGGTCGAAAGAGGCCAAGCGAGGAAAGATGGCACTCCTTCGAAGTGCCAAGAGGTTCGTCTTTAACACATAAGAAAGAGCCTCAGGTTGCTACCCCTAAAGTGACACAGGTGTCAAGCAACTACAAAGGGAAAAATCCCATGTCTCGATCTCAATGGAGGAGATACCAGAGGCGACGAAAAGATGAGAGGGAAGCTGCTAATGAACCAAAGGCAGAATCCAGTTCAAATGTTCCTCAAAGAAAGCAAAGGAAACCTCTGGAAAGACAACCAATAACCAATAGGCTAGTTTGGCCTAACCAGGGTGAAGTTGATAACGATGATGGTTCTGAGTCAGATGACACCTTAGATATTATGGTGAACATAGTCTCAATTCTGCCCAGGGAGTTCAACCGCCAGGTGGAGGTCGAAACAAGTGATTGGGAAGTGGAGCAATAAATGGCCAAGCATAGGCCAGTGTGCTATTTTGTCATGGATAATGGCGCTACTGAAGAGCAGAATGGGTTCTTCGAACCACCTACAGAGGCGATGAAAAATCACCTCAAGCCTTTATTTATAAGGGCTAAACTCGAAGAAACCACAGTAAATAAAATCTTGGTGGATTGTGGGGCAACCATCAACATCATCCCTCACTTTATGCTAAGAAAAATAGGCAAAAGTGATGAGAATATCAAGCCTCACAACATGGTCCTGTCGAATTATGAAGGCGGCATAGGGACCACTATGGGTGTGATCCAACTGGATATCAAGGTGGGATCTATCCTTCGACCAACTATGTTTATGGTCATATCGGCCAAACCTAACTATAATCTTTTGTTGGGCCGTGAATGGATTCATGGTGTTGGAGCTGTACCATCATCAATGCACCAGAGGTTGCTGCTATGGTGTCCTGATGGAATGGTCGAAAACATAGAAGCGGACCAAAGCTATTACCTGGGCGAAGTAAATCACCTAGGGCTGGCAGACTTCGACAAGAACTTGGCTCACATTGGGCCATGCCCAACACCTGACTTCGACTTGGCGCCAGCGCCAAATACTTTTTGTTCCCTATACCTGCACCCTGAGCATGGTTTCCAATGGGACAAAGAAGACTTGTCCCACATTGACTTTAGTGGGTTAACTGATATCCAACCAACTGGTTGGGGAAGTGAATTCAGTGACAATGACTGAGTCACAATCATTGCAGCGAATTTCGGCTTACGTAGCCGAAACAAAGATGATAACGGCTCTCGAAGCCGAAGTAAAATATATGGCCACACATGCCAATGATCAACAGTTATCTTCTGCAGGTCCTGGAAAGGACTTCGATCCACAACCTCCTGATATCATGCCAGAAGGGATGCAGGAACAAAGGCTCGACGCCATCTATGACGATGAGCCTTTGGGATTCGAAAAGGACCCCTTAGCGAATAACATCAAGATGCTAGCGCAGGATCCTTTAGAAGAAATCAACTTGGGCGAAGGGTTAGAGAAAAAGCCAACTTACATTAGCGCAAAGATCGACCCAGAACTCAGGTTGGAAGTAATCCATTTGTTGAAAGAGTTCAAGGACTGTTTTGCATGGGATTACGACGAGATGCCTGGTCTCGATAGAGGATTGGTAGAACTTCAGTTGCCAATCAAACCTGGGAAGAAGCCAATCAAGCAAAGTCCAAGACGCTTCGCTCCAGAAATACTGTCGAAGATCAAAACGGAAGTCGAAAGACTGCTGAAGTGCAAATTCATACGTGTTACGAGGTATGTCGAATGGATTGCAAACATTGTGCCAGTAATTAAGAAAATTGGTACATTGAGGGTGTGCATAGATTTCAGAGATTTGAATGCTGCTACACCCAAAGATGAATATCCTATGCCTGTGGCGGAAATGCTAGTCGATTCTGCCGCTGGCTATGAGTACCTGAGTATGCTCGATGGTTATTCAGGATATAATCAAATATTCATTGCTGAAGAAGATGTGTCGAAAACAGCTTTTCGATGCCCTGGGGCTTTAGGCACTTACGAATGGGTAGTGATGCCTTTTGGCCTAAAGAATGCTGGGGAAACATACCAGCGAGCAATGAATTCTATCTTCCATGATTTTATTAACACTTTTATGCAAGTATATATTGATGACATTTTTATAAAATCTGTTTCCAGGAAGAACCATATAGACCACCTTCGACAATCATTCGAAAGAATGAGAGAACATGGTCTAAAGATGAACCCTTTGAAGTGTGCATTCTATGTGAAAGCTGGAGATTTCTTGGGCTTCGTTGTCCACAAGAAAGGAATCGAAATCAACCAGAACAAGACGAAGGCAATTCTGGAAACGAAAGCGCCAGCGAATAAAAAGGAACTGCAATCTCTGTTAGGCAAGATAAATTTCTTGAGGAGATTCATATCTAACCTAAGTGGGAAAGCTCAAGCCTTTTCGCCCTTACTTCGATTGAACAAAGAGGGATTCGAATGGGGGCAGGAGCAACAAGAAGCCTTCGACAAAATCAAAGGGTACCTCACAAAGCCACCTATTTTGGTGCCTCCTTGTAGCAACAAGAGTATGAGATTGTACATAGCTGCATCCGACAAAACTTTGGGAAGCATGTTACCCCAAGAAGATGAAAGTGGAGTCGAAAGACCCATTTACTATCTTAGTAGAGTTTTGAACGATGTAGAAACTAGATATAGTGAAGTTGAAAAATTGTGTCTATGTCTGTATTTCTCTTGTACAAAGCTCAAGAAATATATAAAACCAGTTGATGTGTATGTTTCGTCTCATTTTGATGTTTTCAAGTACATGTTGTCGAAACCCATCTTGCACAGTCGAATTGGCAAGTGGGCACTAGCATTAACTGAATAATCCTTGACCTTTATGCCTCTTAAGGCAGTGAAAGGACAAGTGGTGGCAGACTTTATAGTCGACCACTCAATTCAAGTTGAGAGTATTAATTATGTGGAGATAGAACCTTGGAAATTCTACTTCGATGGTTCCAGCCATAAAGATGGAACAGGAGTAGGAGTCTTGATTATTTCTCCAGAAAAAATTCCAACAACATTCAAGTACAAGATATCAGGTTCTTGTTCGAAAATGAGGCTGAGTATGAAGCTCTAATTACTGGCCTTGAGATATTGTTGGAATTGGGGGCAACTCGAGTCGAAATAATGGGAGACTCAGAGTTAGTCATTAAGCAAGTCACAAAAGAATATAAATGCATAAGAGAAAATCTCATTATGTACTTTGTGATAGCAAATCGTTTATTGAAAAAGTTTGAAATGGTCAACATTCGACACATACCCAGATTGGAAAATCAAATAGCCAACGATTTGGCACAAATTGCATCTGGGTACAAAATTTCAAAAACGAGATTACAAAGAGCAATCGAAGTTCGAGAAAAGATAAAAGCAACTTGTTTGTCACCAACAGACTTGGAATCGACAAGACTAGGGTATGCTGATCAAAGTAACTTCGAAATTTCGTTCATAGACAATTTGTCAAAGCAAGATTAGAGGAAACCCATTGTGGATTATCTTCAAAATCCAGTAGCTTCGACAGAACGAAAAAAAAAGTATAGGGCGTTGAGTTACGTACTCATGGGTAATGAGTTATTTAAAAAGACGCCTGAAGGGGTATTGCTAAAGTGCTTAAGTGAAATTGAAGCATACATAGCCCTTTCGACTACGCACGCTGGAGCATGTGGGGCTCACCAAGTAGGCCATAAGATGAAATGGTTGTTGTTTCGACAAGGACTATACTGGCCCACCATGTTGAAAGATTGTATCGAGTTCGCCAAGGGTTTCCAAGAATGTCAAGTCCATACAGGCATCCAGCATGTACCAGCAAGCGAACTTCACTCGATAGTGAAACCTTGGCCCTTTAGGGGATGGGCGTTGGACCTTATTGGAGAGATTCGACCAACATCATCAAAGAGCCAGAAGTATATATTGGTAGGCATTGATTATTTTACTAAGTGGATCGAAGCTATTCCTTTAGTCAATGTAGACCAAGAAAATGTCATTGAATTTATTCAAAAGAACATTATCTTTAGATATGGAATCCCTGAGACTATAACTACTGATCAAGGATCAGTTTTCACCGGTCGAAAGATGCAGGAATTCGCTCAGGAAACAGGCTTTAAACTCCTAACATCAACGCCTTATTATGCACAGGCAAACGGGCAAGTCGAAGCAGCGAACAAAGTAGTGATTGGCTTGATAAAAAAGCATGTTGGGAAGAAGCCAAGAAATTGGCATAAGACGTTAGACCAGATCTTGTGGGCCTGTCGAACGTCCCCAAAAGAAGCAATAGGTACAACACCATATAGGCTAACTTTTGGTCATGACGTAGTGTTGCCAGCAGAAATTTGTCTTCAATCTGCAAGGGTTCAGAGACACCATGATATCCCCTCTGAAGTTTATTGGGATATGATGTTAGACGAACTAGTAGATTTAGACGAAGAAAGAATGCGCGCTCTCGACTTACTAAGGCTTCAGAAGAAAAGAGTGGAAAACTCTTACAATAAAAAAGTGAAACCTAAGGCATTCTCGCCTGGAGAATTAGTTTGGAAGGTAATTCTTCCCATGGATCGAAGGGATCGAAGCATGGGAAAATGGTCACCCAAATGGGAAGGACCATTCAGAATTATCCAAACTTTTTCTGGTGGAGCTTATGAAGTCGAAGAGTTAGGTGAAGATAAAAGACTCTTGAGAGTAAATGGCAAATATTTGAAAAAGTATAAACCTATACTCCAAGAGATCAAAATAAATATCAAGTAACGACTAAATTAACCATAAATAAGCCAAAATGGAAAATTTTATAAATTAGCCAAAATGGCAATATTGTCAAATACATATTACAATATATGGTTAAAGGGCTGAGTCAATCAGAAGGGGATGGAATCTTTGAGTCGAAGGTACTTCGCCTGCTGCAACTCCAATATTTTGTTGCACAAGGCATTCGCCTGGGCAAGCTTGGCAATTTGGTCGTCGAAGGCTTGGGCTTTCTCAGCAAACTCTAGGCCTTGTGTGATTTCAGCTTGACTCTCGGTGTCTGGAACAGTCGAGAGAAGCTCCTCCTTGCGTTTAGTATTGGCATTCATCTTGGCCTCCAGCTCTTCGATTTGCGCCTTTAGGGAAGCATTCTCTCGATCTATGGCATCAATTTCTTCCTGCTTAGATGCCTTTTGCTTCGATAACTCTGCAATTCGAGAAGTCGTCTCTGCTACAACAGTCCAGGCGGAAGAACTTTTGCCATATAACGCTTCAAGCTGGCTGTTGAAGCCCCTTTTTCGCCGATAGTCTGCTGAGACTTGGTCAATAATGGAGTGTAACTCCATGATAAAGCTTGAAACCTCCGGAGTCACAGCTAGCAAGTCCACGGCATTCAAAACAGCCCCCAAATACGATGGAGCAGTAGGGTCCCCCTCCAAATCTTTCATCAAATCTTTCTTGAAGAACTGAGCCTTAACCTTCGCCAAAGCCTCATCGAGAGGAGAAGTTTCAGTGGACTTCCCCGATTGAGTAGAAGCCTCCTGACTAATATCAGACGAACTTCCCTTTCTCTCGATAATGGCATTCAGATAGCCAACGGGATCAGTTTGCTTCAAGAGTGCTAAGTCTTCTTTCGACCTATGCTTTGTTGAGGTGGTAACCTTTGTAGCAACGTTGTCTTGGGGTTGAGGCTGTTGAGTAGCATTTGCCTCGACTTGACTTTCTTCGACTTGAAGTTCAGCAGTACCAGCATCAGCATGACCTCCTTCGTCATGTTGTTCCTCCGACAGATCAACCACTTGAATCTCTTTTGGTTGTTGCTCTTCTGTTTGTGGATCTTCTGTTTGTTGTTCTTCTGTCTCAGCATTAGCTTCATCTGTTTCAGCATTGGCTTCATCGTTCGCCAATTCTTTCTCTTGTGGCCTACTGAGTTCAGCAGAATCTAGTGTTTCAGAAGTCTTTGGCGCTGAGCTTTCAGTGGTTTCCTGGAAAAAGAAGAAGAAGAATCTTCTAGGTTAGAAAGGGACATAATCGAACGTGGGTATCGACACCTGAGTTAAAAAAGGGTCAAAGAAATTACCTGCAGAGGAACTTCAGCCCTAGGGCTGGAATTGTCGCTTTCGACAGGTTTATTGAGAAGAACATTTAGTTCCTCCTCCGTTGGCTCTTCAATAATTACTGGAGGTGGCCTGGGTTTTCTCCCAGCAACCTTTATTCTGATTGTTCGAGTCTCAGGAGAAGGAACATCTCTCTTCAGTTTTCGCCTCTTTAGAGGAGCAGGGGGAGAGTCGTCTTCTTCGTCACTCCCAGATTCGACCGTCAGTGCAGGTCGTTTCTTGGGTGAAGGTGCCTAAAAACCAATTGGAGTTCGATTTAGAAGCTACATCGAAAGTCAGAATGTTAAATCCAGAAGAAAATAATAAAAGTCTGGTTACCGGTGCAGAAGGTTTTTTCGAAGGACCTTCCCCCTGATGGCTGGTTGTAGTTTTCGCCGGTGCTATAGTTTTCGCCGGTGGTGGAGGTTTTGTCAAGGGACCTCCCCCCTGATGGCCTTCTGCAGCTTTCTTGGCTACAGGCTTTCGAACAACTGAAAGAAGACAAAATAATTAACAGGCTACCAGTCGAAAGGGAAAGACAAAATAATTTGGGGAGTGAACTTACACTTCTTTATTTTGTCCAGGACTAGAACAAAGGACTTCTGAAGTTCGTCCACAAAGTCCTTCTCGTCGAAGAACTCTTCCTCGTAGTAACTTTTCCACCACTCTTCGAAGGATGGTGAGCAGAGAAAGTTAAGCTGATAGTCGAACAACGAAAGGACTGTTCGACCAGCATACCTGCCGATATGCTTGGTGGCAGCGTCTTCAGTGTAGTCGTTGCAGAAATATAACATGGATTTCTCCCTGGGAAAAATAGGAGAAGGAAGTGTTTGAATAATACCAAACTGGTGAGAGACCAAGTTTGGTTGATACACGATCAAGCTCAAGTGAGTCTTGGAGCTCTTGAAACGCAGGGGCATTATTCTAGGTGTGAGGAATGCTTCCCACACTGTTGTATGTTCTTCGACCTGAGGGTCACCTGACGACTTAGGATGGGGCCTCGTGAACCATTCTGGACCAACCTTTCGTCGAGCAAAGGGAGCCATGGTCGAAACAAATTCTTTTCTTCTTGCAAACATCAAGACGAAGTTTGCAAAAGTTTGTTGAAGCTCCAGCCCATCTTCAGTCGGGGTCAGTAGAGCCAATCTTGTGCCTTCGATGCACCTATTTGCTATCTCCGGAGCTTGCTCATTTATTTGAGTCTTCTGAGGTAAGAAAGACTCGAAGGTGGCATTAAGCCACAACTGAAGTAGCCAAAAAGGTCCTGCAAGCAGCAGACTAGCTCTATTCTCGATAATCTTCAACAGAGTCGCTCCGCTGCTAATCGACTCGTACAGATTCGCCAAAATTAATTCTGCCAAACAAATGTTTTGGCCATGGTGGAGTTGGGTGGCGAGGGTGACCATCTTCTTTTTCACCTGTAAAGACTTTGTGCAGAACACAAAGCGTGACAGCCATAGGGCTAGAAACGCGATATGCTCTACATCTGACACAGTGGCCGTCGACTTATCGTGGTAATGGTTGATATAGGTGGTGTAGGTTGGTTTCGTAGCTGAGAATCCAATCTGATCCTCCGACATTTCCTCTGGGTCGAAATAATCCCCAGTGGGTCGAAGGCCAGTGATGGCAGCCACGTCGAAAAGCGTGGGTGTCAGCATTCCACAAGGAAGGTGGAAGGTGAAATGAGTGTAATCCCAGAAGAGTAAGGAAGCTATCAACATCTCTGGGGAATAGTTGAGACCCGTCTTCGACAACATAACTAGGTTGAATATCCCCAGGTCCTTCCAGATCGAAGCCTGACTTTTTTCCATTTTTTCCAGCCAAGCACTGTAGTCAGGAGTGAGGCTAGGGCTAGACCTGAAAGCCCTAACACCCCTGTTGAAGAAGCGAAGATCGATTTTCTCCTTAGCGGGATCTTCGTTATCCTCTGCATCTTTTTTAGAGCATCCAACAGGTTTGAGCTTTTCAAGCACTGGAAAGAAGCTTTTGATCTTCATGGCTTCAGCGATGCTTGGGTTTAGCGGGCCAGACATGGCGAAGATTTGGTTGGAGTATCCAACCAGAATCATGAGTTGGTGTGAATAGGCTTCATGTTCAGCAATCTCTAGGGGTTCAGGAACCCTTCGTTGGCCTGTAGGAGTAACTACAGGGACAGTGGAGAAGATCTTGGGTTTAGCATTTCTGGAGGGGATGTTAGAACTAGGAGCGGTAGAAGAACCTGAGGCCATTGTTGATGTTAAGGTTGAAGATGAAGTGAAGAACAAGTTGTTTGCAAAGTTTGCAGAGATTTTGTGTTCAAGGAAGTTTGAAGGCAAGATAGCATGAAAAAGTCCCACAATGGGTACTTGGCGCTATTTATAGTGGTTGGGAAATCCTCAAATTCGAGGCCATTTAATGCCATTTAATGTTGCAGAAGATAGTGGGACACGTGGCGTCCCCCTGTTGACATAGCCGTTCTGCAGAAATGAAATGGTGCAGCGTGCGCCCTCGTTTTTGGGAAATTGTCATGATGATAATTTGTGAAAAGACATTTGGCACGCTGCACGCCGTACTGAGGTGACGTCTTAGGTACGGATGAAATGATGGCTTTTTCTTGGGATTGTCAGTGGTTGGTAGAAGACAAAAAGTGCACAATTTAATTTGTGACTAAGAGTGAAAAGATAGGTGTCGAATGGAATTTCAAAGAATGCCTTTTTCTTTTCAGAGTCGAAATAAGGCATTCTTGGGGGGCAATTTGTTGGCTCCTAAATTCGACACCCTTGTTTTTATTAATATCAGCCATTAAAGCTATAGGATGGTTTCGACCAGCTGGTTCTGTCGAAGTGTTCGTTAGAGGATGGCAATGTACTTAGAGAATTTCTTCTAAGGGAGAATTTGGTTGCCTTCAACGTCGAAGGTGTTTCTCGTCGAAGATGCTTCTCGACGAAGGTGTTCGATTGTTCAGAGTGGAACGGTTTGAAATTCAAACGTTTGGAGGGAAAACGGTTCCCAGCGGTTACCAATTGAAACGTGCAAAGATCTGGAGCATCGAACGCTGAGAACGTGCCAAGTGGAGTCATCTCGAAGCAGTGTAACTGCCTGACGGTTACTTGGGATGTGTTTAGTATAAATATTAGTAGTTCACGCAGTTTTTCCCGTGTGTTCACAATTATATACAAGTCACTCATATAGATTCGAGTACCTAGCGTGTGAGAAAGAATTGTTGAGAATGTATGTGTGAAACACCACTTTATTAATCAAAGTCATTTATTTTCCAGAAACTTTACTTGCTTTCTCCTTTACTTTTCCAGTCGAAAGCCTTTATTTCCAGCCTTCCTTTATTTTATCAAGTTCTCTTCTTCATGCAATTTACATAAAGCTTCTTTATTTTCTTGTCATTTAACCATTATCAAACTTAGTCAAAACCCCAAAATCAACCATGTCTTAGGATCAATCTGATCGATCCTGCGAGTAACCAAATAAGTAACCTTTTGGAAGATCAGCGGTTGTTTACCAATTCCCACGGTAAACACTCAGTCAAAACCCTAATTTTGACCATTTTGACCTTTTGATGATTTGATCAAATTTCTTGAGGAGTTATGATCCAAACTTCATAAAATGGTACATAGGAGTCTAAAATGTTGTTGTGGATCCAAAATTATGAAGTTTGACTGTAAATTGGCCATGGTTGACTTTTCCCCAATACAACTGATTTTTAGGTCAATTGTCCAATTGACTGGGCAAAAATGTGATTCAAGGCTTGAAACTTGGTATAAGCAATCTTAGGGGTCCAAGATGGTGTATGAAAGTCACACGAAGCATTAATGGTCCAAAATCCCTTGTGCAAACTCAAACCCTAATTTCAGGTCATCAGTGCAACGTGAGGTCTTGAGCTCAGCAAACCCTAATCTTGTCTGGAGCCCAAGAAGTCTTGTGAGGAAAAAAACTTGATAAATGAGAGGGAAAATTTGGGGTACAACACCTAGCTTTTACCTTATGCTTTAGGATAGTCCCTTCATCTTCTCCCATCTTCTTTAATTTCAAAAATCTTCTCCTTCCTTTTAAAAAATCTTCTTGTTTTCTAACTTGAGCCGATTTCATAATAAACTTGGACTTAGCTCCATGCATTTTCAAAAATATTTTCTTAATTAAACTTTAACCAACTTAATCATACTTTGACATTTTTGTGAGAAGACTAAAATTCAATCAATCTCATTCAAACCAATTTTTCCACTTTGTCTTTTTACTTCAAAATTTTCTCAAAAGATTAGACTCTTGGTAATCCTTGTAGTGATGCGAGCTACTATACTTCTACGATATTTAGTGAAGTGAGATATTTTACACTTGGGTGTTGAGCGAGGCTTTGTTGATTTTAAAATCAAAGCTATATCCTCCACTTTGAAATGATGCAAATTCTCCTTTCTCATAATCGTGGGTAGTAAGTATGTTTTCCACTCGGATATGACAATGATGTCTCTTTTATTAAAAATCAACCAACAAACTTGTTTTAAAATTTATAAAGGAGAACCATGAGTACCCTGATCCCCTATTGCATGGAAGGTGGTACGTAGGAACTAAAGGTTCGCGTTGTACCCCAAAATTTGCCATTTCGTTTCTCAAAGGATCATCCTGGACCCTCAGGTTTGCTCCTATCAAGTTTCAACTCTTGAATTACAATTTTCCAAGAAAATCATTCACAAGGGCAAAATGGTCAAAAGCACACTGAAAAGTCAAACTTTGACTTTTAGATTAAAAATCAAGTTTCAACAATTATATTTTATCAAGACATGAAATTGGTTCATCAAAAATCAGGAGTCAGAAATTACTTTGAAAAATCAAATTTCTAAACATTTAGAAAATTTTCTAAGTGTTAAGAGAATATGATACTTCAGAACTTCAGGGCCAGTCTTCACGCAAGTGCAATAAGAATTTGCAAACATGGTTCAGAACGTGACTCATCTATCCGAATGTATGGAAACTATGTCCTTCAATCAGAACGTGAGTCTTCAGCATATGGAGGCTATGTTCTATGCTTCGATCAGAGCCTCACCCTTTGAATCTCACTCTGGTCTTCCGAGATCAGATTATCACCAAATCCCAAAACCTCATTTGAGCAACCTGCTGCACTGTTGTAGTACAGTCCTGCCACCAGCTGCCACAACACTCCAAGGTGCTGCTGATCCAGTCCACGCCTGCGTTTTTCTCAAACCCCATAACTACACCAAATTAGAATGCAAAAACTGTGTTTCAAAAGCAATGGAACAATATCCCAAAAAGGTTAAAAATCCTATTTGTTTTCCCCCCAAAACCACAGTAAACCCATCTATAAATAAATTGATCCATCACATGTTCAAGGGGCTGGATTTTGGAGAGAGAGAGAGAGAATTATCAAAGAGAGAAAAGGAAACAGTAAAAACCTTCTCAAATCCTAAACAAAACCTTTGTTCTTCCCTTTGAATCAAAAAACATAACCACTGTTCTGTTGCTCTCACTGACTCCAGAACATCTGAAGGCAGTAGCTCAAGTTCCAAGCACACACTCCAGATTCAAGGTAAGTCTTTCTGACTTTGCATATTTTCATTCAGAAGATCATTAAATATGTAAATATCATAGTATTTGATGTTGTCCATATCATTGCATAAGTAGAAAAAACTATGGTCCAGAACTCCTTTAATAAAGCTAGGCTTAAAATTAGAATTAGAACTTCTATAAACTGTTGTGATTTTATCCTTTTGATTTGCTATTAAGAACTGAATAAATTGTTGTTATGCTGATTAATATGAGGAAATAGTTGAAATGTAACACAAAAATTCTGAGTTTCACTTCCCTATTTTAACACGAAAACTTCTAGGATTTCTTATTGTTTCAACATAGAACTTATGATTTTAACTCACTGTTTAACATAACACAGAACTTCTGATTTTCACTCACTGTTTAACACAACACAGAACTTCAGATTTTCACTCATTATTTAGCATAACACAAAACTTATGAGTTCTTCTCACTGTTTTAACACACCAGAATTCCTAGGTTTCTACACTGTTATGATACGGTAACAGAACTTCTGACTTTTTACTCACTACTAACACAACACAAAACTTCTGACTTTTCACCCACTATTTAGCACGACACAACTTCTGACATTTTTCTCACTGTCTAAACACCACCCAGAACCTCTATTTTCTTTCCCTCTAACGTTTCTTGCAGGACCTCAGAGTGTATCAATCCAGAACTTCTGATGCCCACTGACGTTTCTTTCTGAGTCACAGCGCTCCTGGCATCAGAACTTCTGATCCTTTTTGTTTTGCTTGCAGCAACACGCTGATTCTATCTCTCATTATTTTCCCCTTTTTTATCATTTTCAATATCAATACTCTTTTTATTAATATAAAAAAAGACATAAAGATATTCCCTTTTTATTAATTAGTTTATTTCTTTTTTATAACTCATTAATACAAAAAACCACTTTCCAAACAAGTCATTTTTATTCTTATATTTCACATTTCAATATGGTTGTAATAGTTAAATAGGATTTATATTCTTGCAACCCCCCACTTGTAAATTTGTACCCCCATTCCCTAAAACTCTAATAGCGTAAAATTTTAATTTTCGCAATTTACTATTTTCCTTATACTGTATAGTAATTAGGTGTGCATGGCAAGACATAAAAACAATCGCTAGATAACCCTAATCAAAGACAAATTAACTTGAATCGAACACATTTTTCACATGCGCACCTCTAGGGGAACCTGTCTTGTTGCCTAGGAAACACAATCATATCCCTCAAATATGGGACGCTTTAGAAAATACCCTCGAAAAAAGATCGTAGTCCCTCGATGTTTCCTTCGGTAAAACGATCTAGTCCCTTACGAAAATTGCTAAAGCGTCTCACAAGTTGCCTTTTATGAATGTACGGTTGACCCACGCCTGTCCCTTCACATCCAACAATGGGGCTTCTTACCAAATCAATGGTAAGATAGCAACGTCTAAAGGAGGAGGAAAAGAACTTTAAAGAACTTTTGAGTAGGTAGATTCTCTCCTAGTTGCTCGCTTTCTCACAACAAAACATTTATACACCAACACTTTCATTTTGAAACATTTTCAAAAGACAAATACTTTGTACGCGTTCTTATAGAAACGAGAACCGTTACAAAGAAAATTTTTCAAAATCACTTTCATAAAACATATTCCACAAACACTTCTTTGAACTATTTTCCAAACAACACTTTGTACGCATTCTTATAGAAACGAGAACCATTACAAAGACATTTCTCAAAATACTTCCAAAACCCACACCACAAGCACATTCAAACAAAAGCAAGTGATCTAGCATACAACTAAGAGCCCATAGATAACTAAGGATGAAAAGGGTGCTAATACCTTCCCTTTTCACAATCTACCCCTCGAACTCAAGAAAACATCTCTAAAGGTCTTTCCTATTCTTTTCAACCTTTTCTTTTGGATAAAAGAAAAGTCAGTGGCGACTCTTGCTATCCGCAACAAATGTGATAAAATGCAAAACAACCAAGTCAGTTCTCCACCTGTGTTACAGAACTGGCGACTCTGCTGGGGAAAATCTTAAAAAGTGGGGTTACCTTAGGGCTAGATCACATTTACTTGCTTTATTTGTTTGACTTGGATGATTTACATCACGGTTCCTTCTTTGAGCTTATTTTGATCCTCTAACCGGATCTCGGGCACCTTTTAGGTAAGTAGCAATAGATTGTGGAAACTGTACAGCATAGACCGATATGATTGAAACAATGGCTATGTTAGTGTGACACATTTGTTGGTACCAGTATCCCTTGTGTTGAATCGATGAGAATACAGGGCCGTTGAGCGGAGTCATGAGGCACTAACTAACTTTAGAACCTTAATTGAACAAAATTGGCCAATTAGGACGTAGTGAGATAACCGGTTTTAGTGGAAAGCTAAAAATTGGTTGATACTCGATACTACACTCATTGAGACTAGACTTTTGGGATATCTCGGCCGTAAGAAAAGATTGATTGTGCTGAGACAACGCCTAAAGGAAAGGTCAGTGATATTGACATCCCTTAGAACCCGATTACTATCACTAGGACAGGTTTGAGCCAACTAAAAATTCAAGAGGGTACTTACCTATAAGACTCCATGCAAACCTAAACCTAAGGACTTGTTTTGTCTTGTGTGCTTACTTGTACATAACATCATAAACATCATAACATGATACACATTCTCACTAACCATTTCAAGGATTTTAGGAATTTATCTTTGTTTTTTTGGTAGGCCATGAACTCCGTCCAAAGAAACACCATCCGAATCAGCTTCGTGAAAGCACACCCTCAGCTCCAAGAGTTAGCATCAAGGTTGCACAGAGAGTCTCCTTTTATCAATAAATATGATCGACTACTCATTTTGGCTACCTCTAATTTCCAAGAGGAGATGATGTGTGTGCTCTTCCAATTCTTTGATCCCATACATCATTGATTCACCTTTCTTGACTATCAGTTGGTACCTACACTAGAAGAGTTCTCTCTACTATTAGGAGTGCTCGTGCTTGATCAAATACCATTCACCGTTCTAAAAGAGATTCTGAAACCTGAGGTCATGGCCGAAGCTCTGCATCTGAAGAGAGCCGACATCATAGCAAATTGGGAGACAAGAAGTGGAGTCAAAGGGTTCCTATCTAAGTTTCTATTGGAGAAGGCTCATTCATTCTGGGAAGATATGGATTTTCAAGCTTTTGAAGACGTTCTGGATCTTCTCATTTATGGTTTGGTTCTATTCCCCAACTCGGACCAATTCATAGATGTTAGTTCCATCAAAGTCTTTCTCTCTCGCAATCCTATACCTACCTTGCTGGGAGACATCTTACATTGCTTCCATACTCGCACCATGAAGAAAAGAGGTACTCTCTTGTGTTGTGTCCCCCTACTCTCCAAGTGGTTCACTTCAAACCTACCTCGATCAACATTGAAGAACGAGCAAAGATTTACATGGTCTCAAAGGATGATGTCCCTCACCCACTCTGATATTCATTAGTGTTCGAGATCCTTAGAAGATACTTCTATCATTGACCGTTGTGGGGAATTCCCTAATGTCCCACTGCTTGGTATTAGGGGAGGTATCACTTATAACCCTTGCTTTGCTTTACGACAGTTTGGGTATGCCCGAGGAGATGTTCCTCATGAGATGCTCATCCAAGGTGTGGTGTTCGACTATGAAAGCGATGATCAAGGCTACCATCAGAGGTTTGTACGAGCTTGTAGGATGTTAAACAAAGTGGATAGTAAGACATTAGGACGCAAAAACTCTATTCCCCTTGAGCCTTATCTTACCAAATTTAAATCTCTAATTTCCTTGAAATCATTTACATATGTATCTTTATTCATCATAACACAAACATGTTTCTTACAACAGGTCTCCTTATCTTTCTACTGTTTATTTCAGTGAGATGGATATTAAACAGACAGTAAAAGATCTTCGGGCACAGAACTCTCAGTTTCAACAAATTTTCTTGACTATGGCAAAAGGACAAGAGGAGTTGAAGACTCTGCTAATCAAAGAAAAGAAGAAAAAAGCGAAGAAATCCGTAGGTGTTTTGAATTTGGGAAGAAGGTTCCAAGGACCAGCTAGATGGAATCTAGACTTCGCAATATCATCGGGTGAAAGGGACAATCAAGAAGGGGAAAATAAGGAAGTGACTGACCATCCAGAATCTGAAGAAGAAGAAGAAGAGGTTGATTACTCTGAAGAGCAGTATCCTCCAGCTAACGACAAATACAAACAGTTGGAAGATCGCCTCAATGCTATGGAGATCCAGAGGGTACCCGGGTTAGACTTTGAAGAGCTAGGACTCGTCTCAGGGGTTGTCATCCCACATAAATTCAAGGTCTCCACTTTCGCTAAATATAACGATGTCTCTTGTCCAAAGCTGCATTTGAGATCATACGTCAGGAAAATTCAACCCCATACTGCCGATAGGAACCTATGGGTACATTTATTCCAAGAAAGCTTATCGGGGACGCAGTTGGATTGGTTCTATCAATTGGAATGGACCAATGTTCGCAATTGGGAAAACTTGGCTTCTGCCTTTTACAAATAATACTAGTATAATGCTGACTTAGCTCAAACTCGGACACAGTTGCAAGGCATGTCTATGGGTGCGGATGTAGGTTTCAAAACCTATGCTCAAAAATGGCGGGATCTCGCGGGAAGAGTCCAACCCCCTCTATCTGACAGGGAATTGGTGGATATGTTCTTAGGCACGCTATCTGGTCCATTCTTCAATCATCTGATTGGAAGTTCCTCAGCTGGATTTACCAAATTAATCATGACTGGTGAACGGGTAGAAGCAGGTATAAAAAGTGGAAAAATTCAAAGAGATGCATCATCGAGCATGATGAAGAAACACTTTACCGGAAAAAAGGAGGCCAGTGTTGCATATAACCATAGGAATCAAGATAGAGCTGAACACCGTCCAACGGTAGGGGTTGTCATGATCTCTAAGCCTGCACCTACTCAACAAAGGAACGACCAGTCTAGAACGGAAAGGCCGGTAAGATAGTTTACCCAAATAAATATGACAATGTCTCAAGTCTTTCCACATTTGTTGAAATCTAATCTGTTAACTTTACGGGAAGCTCCGAAGAATCCCAATACGGCCTCTCCCCGTTAAAACCCAAATGCTCGTTGTACTTACCATTCAGAAAGTCCATGTCATGATACAAACGACTGCTGGGCTTTAAAGAACAAGGTGTATGACCTTCTCGAGGTAGAGGAAATTGAATTTGACGCCCCCGAGATTCCAAATGTTATCACTTCTTCTATGCTCATACACGGTCGTGGTGTTAATGTTGTTGAAGATGATGTGTTTGTTACTGTTGTTGATGAAGTTGTTACTCCTCTCCTGACCGTCAAGAGGAACCTGTTGAAGGCCGGTTTATTTTCGGGTTATGGCGAAGGCTGCCACCTCTGTTTATCTCTACCGACTGGTTGTCATCTATTAAAGGAAAGTGTCCAGCGCCTGATGGATGACAAAGAGATTTTGTTTGAAAAGACTCCCGTTCCAACCATTACTTACAAGGATGTTTCAATAATAACCATTTCCGCCAATCCTCCAAGGGTCTCCACCAAAAGACCCGTCAGGGTTACATCTGTTTTGAAGGTGACTCCACTGATAATTACTATGCCAGGGCCAATCCCATACTCCTCAGACAAAATTGTTCCCTGGAATTATGGGGGTGACGTCTACTACCACGGCGTCAAGCAAGATTGGATGGCTAACGAAGACCTAGTTTTTGAGAAGGTTGACCCAAACATTGGCAACATTGTGGGAACCAGCAAAATAACCAGAAGTGGAAGAGTGTTCTCCCATGAGATTTCCCCTGCAAAAGATGTTACTGTTCCTGTGATCATTCCTGCCTTTGTTCCTGCTGATACCACTACTACAGTTCATGTGATTACCCCTGCTGACACCCCTATTACTGAGTCGACCGAGACTCGGGGAAAAGCAATTTTGGTTGAGTTTTTCCGGACGAAGGCACAATCAATATCTATCCCAGAAGCTTCCAAGAAGGATATGGATGAAATTTTGAAAACTATAAAGAAAAGCTACTCATGCGAAGGCTTTGGTGAAATTTCTTAAAACTGCCCATGTACCACAGGAAACCCCTGTTGACCAATTCGAAGACTGTGTGGCTAGTTTGATAGCTGATAATGGTTTAGGCTTTTCTGATGCTGATCTGACACCTAGAGGGAGGAAACACAATGATGCGTTGCATGTTTCTATCGAATGTAGGGGCACCACTTTGGCCCATGTCCTAGTAGATAATGGTTCATCATTGAATGTGCTGCCTAAGAAGGTTCTGGATAGACTTGACTACGAAGGTTTGACCTTAAAACCCAGCAACATAGTGGTAAGGGCCTTCGATGGTTCAAAGAGAATGGTGCACGGGGAGGTGGACATCCCCATCAAAGTCGGAACTCATACCTTTGAATCAACTTTCTATGTGATGGATATTCGCCATTCCTATTCCTGTTTATTGGGCCGACCTTGGATTCATGATGTTGGTGTCATCACCTGTACATTACATCAGATGTTGAAGTACCCAATCAAGGGAAAATCATCATTATCCATGGAGGGGAGGAATATATGGTCAGTCACCTGAACTCCTTCAGGTATGTGGAAATGAATGGTGAGTTCATCAAAACTCTGTGTCAGCATTTCGAGGAATTCCAACAAACAGTTGCGGCAACCAAGACTGTTTCCAAAGTCCCGAAGATTACCAGACCTCCACTGAAGATGGCTTCTCTGAAAGATGCCAAGGCAGTAGTCGAAGATGGTGGGTGTACCATTTGGGGCCAACTTCTACATATTCCATACAAATCTGACAAATTTGGTTTGGGTTTTAGTTCAGGAGCGCAAAAAGTTGTTCGTCGTGCTCGTGCCGGGAGACCACCTTTACGGATCAGCAACCATGGAGTCAACACAGTGGAAGATAGTGATGACAACTGTGACCTGGAAGAATGGATTTTTCCAACTATCAGCGGAGGACTCAACAACTGGGAAGCCAAAGAATTTGTCCCTATTACTTTTATCCAACAATAATTGTCTTTAAATTTTTGTCGGACTTGTAATAATTAAACAATTTAGATTTTAAAACCTTGTGTCTTACCCGACGCACAACGGTCCATTTGTGAGGGGTATTACTTCATTTTTGTATGTCATCAATAAATACTGGACGTTTTTGCATGCAAATTTTACGCTCTTTATTCTTCTTTTTCTATATTTTATTTTTTCAAAGATAGCTATGCTCTTACACACACTCATATATCAAAATGCAGATCTACATCCACTCAGGATCCCATGGGTAACGATTCTGCTATGGCCTATTGTGACTTTGAAAATTCGATCTACCAAGTAGAAGACAAAGGTTAGGAAGATTGTGAGGTGCTAGGGGAACTAACCAGGTTACTACAACAGGAAGAAAGGACCATACAGCCCCACGAAGAGCCGGTTGACACAATTAACTTAGGTACCCAAGAAGACAAGAAAGAAGTCAAGGTAGGTGCCGATCTGGAACCTAAATTCAAGAAGCGCTTAACTCAGTTACTACATTACTATGTTGAGGTCTTTTCCTGGTCATACAAATACATGCCAGGGCTTGACATTGACATCGTGGTCCATCGTCTTCCGACAAAAGAAAACTACCCTCCGGTAAAACAGAAAGTTCGTCGTATAAGGCCAAAAATGTCAGAGAAAATCAAGACTGAAGTCATGAAGCAGTTCAACACCAGATTCTTAGCTGTAACCTCCTATCCACAATGGGTCGCCAATGTTGTTCCAGTGCCTAAAAAGGATGGTAAGGTACGTATGTGTGTGGACTACAGAGACCTGAATAGGGCAAGACCCAAGGATAACTTCCCGCTTCTTGACATCGATATTCTGATTGACAACACCGCACAACATAATTTATTTTATTTCATGGACGGTTTCTCCATATACAACCAGATCAAAATGGCACCTAAGGACATGGAAAAAACGACCTTCTTCACACAGTGGGGTACGTTCTATTACAAGGTGAGGAAGATTGTGAGGTGCTAGGGGAACTAGCCAGGTTACTACAACATGAAGAAAGGACCATACAGCCCCACGAAGAGCCGGTTGACACAATTAACTTAGGTACCCAAGAAGACAAGAAAGAAGTCAAGGTAGGTGCCGATCTGGAACCTAAATTCAAGAAGCGCTTAACTCAGTTACTACATTACTATGTTGAGGTCTTTTCCTAGTCATACAAAGACATGCCAGGGCTTGACACTGACATCGTGGTCCATCGTCTTCCGACAAAAGAAAACTACCCTCCGGTAAAACAGAAAGTTCGTCGTATAAGGCCAAAAATGTCAGAGAAAATCAAGACTGAAGTCATGAAGCAGTTCAACACCAGATTCTTAGCTGTAACCTCCTATCCACAATGGGTCGCCAATGTTGTTCCAGTGCCTAAAAAGGATGGTAAGGTACGTATGTGTGTGGACTACAGAGACCTGAATAGGGCAAGCCCCAAGGATAACTTCCCGCTTCTCGACATCGATATTCTGATTGACAACACCGCACAACATAATTTATTTTATTTCATGGACGGTTTCTCCATATACAACCAGATCAAAATGGCACCTAAGGACATGGAAAAAACGACCTTCTTCACACAGTGGGGTACGTTCTATTACAAGGTTATGCCATTCGGGTTGAAGAATGCTGAGGCAACCTATCAGCACACCATGGTAGCTCTATTTCACGACATGATCCATCATGGAATAGAGGTCTATGTGGATGACATGATATATAGATCTCAAACCGAAAAGGAGCACCTTGACCATTTACAGAAACTGTTTAGAAGACTGAAGAAATACAAACTAAGGTTGAACCTGAGTAAATGCACATTGGGAGTAAGGTCCGGTAAACTCCTAGGCTTCATTGTCAGCGGTAAAGGTATCGAAGTGGACCCTGAAAAGTTAAAAGCAATACAAGAAATGCCTGCTCCTCGCACCGAGAAGGAAGTTAGAGGATTCTTAGGACGGCTAAACTACATCGCCAGATTCATTTCTCACCTAACCGCTACTTGTGAACCAATCATCAAATTACTGAAGAAAGATCAAGTGCTGGATTGGAACGACGACTGTCGGGCTGCCTTCGACGGGATCAAAGAGTACCTTCAAGAGCCTCCCATTTTAATGCCTCCAGTTGAGGTAAGACTTTGATCATGTATCTAACTGTTTTAGAAAATTCAATGGGGTGTGTGCTGGGGAAGCATGACAAGTCTGGTCGAAAAGAGCATGCAATATACTACCTGAGCAAAATGTTTACCGACTGTGAGATATTCACTGCTCGAGAAAACTTGTTATGCTCTGGAATTGGCTGCTCGGCGGCTAAGACAGTATATGTTGACCCATACTACCTTATTGATATCCAAGATGGATCTAATTAAATACATATTCGAGAAGCCTGCCCTCCTTGGGAGAATAGCAAGATGGCAGATGATTCTGACTGAATACGACATTCAATACACTACCCAAAAAGTAATAAAGGGTAGTGTGCTAGCCGATCACCTTGCCCATCAGGCTGTCGATGACTATCAGTCCATGAAATTTGAGTTCCCAGATGAATACATCATGTTAGTAAACAATTGTGAAGAACTCAGACCATATGACAGACCTAAACAAGGATCCCGATGGACCTTGGTTTTTGACGAAGCTTCCAATGCACTCGGCAGCGACATATGCGCTGTGATCATATCCTCTGAAGGATGTTATACTCCCTTCACTGCGAGGCTTTTTTTTAACTGTACCAATAATATGTGGGAATATGAAGCGTGTATTATGGGTCTCAAAGCTGCCATAGATTTGGGAATCAAGTCCTTAAATGTATTTCGAGATTCAACCTTAGTCATCAGTCAGATCAAAGGAGAATGAGACACGAAGCATCCTAATCTCATCCCTTACAAAGAATATGTGTTGGCATTAATCCCACATTTTGAGGAAATTATCTTTGAGCATTTTCCACGAGAGGAAAATCAACTAGCGGACGCGCTAGCAACTATGTCATCCATGTTTAAAGTCAGACGGGATAAAGAGGCTCCTCAGATTACCATTGAGAGGATGGACGAACCAGCTCACTGTCACGAGATTGATACCGAAGAAGTAGTGGCCAAACCTTGGTTCCATGAAATTAAGAGATATCTCGAGACCCAAGAATATCCAGTGGAAGCTTTAGTCAAGGATAAGAAGTTTTTGAGAAGATTTTATGCTAAATTCTTCCTCAGTAATGGAATCCTCTATAAACACAACCACGACTCTACTTTGCTACGTTGCGTAGACCAGAGTGAGGCAGAAAAGATCATGGCTGATTTACACGAAGGTACCTTTAGCACTAATTCTAGTGGACACACGATGGCTAAAAAGATCATACGGGCAGGATAGTACTGGTCCACCATCGAAGTGAATTGTTATCAACATTCACGAACTTGTCACAAGTGCCAGATCTATGCCGACAAAATACATGTGCCTCTGGTTCCCCTAAACATCCTGACTGCTCCTTGGCCCTTCGCAGTGTGGGGCATTGACATGATTGGAGAGATCAAACCCACAGCTTCTAATGGACACCACTTCATCTTGGTTGCCATTTATTACTTCACGAAGTGGGTCGAGGAAGCTTCATTCGCTTCTGTTACCAAGAACGTTGTGGCCTGATTCATCAAATATAATCTCATCTATCGGTACGGTATCCTGGAAAGAATCATCACAGATAATGGTACCAATCTCAACAATACTATGATTACCACACTATGCGCACAATTCAAGATCTAGCACCATAACTCTTCTCCTTACCGGCCGAAGATGAATGGCGTTGTAGAAGCCACAAATAAAAACATCAAGAAGACCATACAAAAAATGACAGTGACCTACAAAGACTGGCATGAGATGTTACCATTTTCTCTCCATGGTTATCGTACCACGACGTGCACGTCAACAGGGGCAACTCCTTTCTCTTTGGTATACGGTATAGAAGTTGTCCTACCAATTGAAGTCCAAATACCTTCTTTAAGAATCACAAAGGATTCAGGGTTGAATGAAGACGAATGGATTCAAACTCGATTTGACCAACTAAACTTGATTGATGAGAAGAGACTTACGGCTGTCTGTCATGGCCAGATGTACCAAAAACGCATGATCAAAGCTTTTAACAAAAAAGTCAGACATCAGGTATATTAGGTTGGTGACTTGGTAATCAAGCGTATCATACTACCACAAGGTTATCCCAGGGGAAAATGAATTCCTACATACGAAATACCATTCGTGATTAAAAGCATATTTTCTGGTGGGGCAATGATCTTAACCACTATGGACGACGATGACCTTCAGCATCCTATAAACACATACATAGCTAAAAGATACTACGCATGAACAAGGACCTACTAGGTCAACTGGCCTAGGCAAAAATTAGGGCATCCTGGCGAACTAAAAATGTTCGGGAAAAAATTAGGGATAAAATGCAAAAAAAAATGTACACCAGGCAAGCTGAAAACCTGAAAGGGCGGCTTGGGAAAAAAAGGGTATCCCGGTGGACCGAAAACCCGAAAGGGCGGTCCAGGAAAAAGTTAGGGATTTAAAGCGTATGACTATGTCCCATCGGACCACCTTACAAACAACCTTCAATATTAACTGACAAGCTCAAACGGTTATGATCAATCCAATCAGCTTCGGACAAAGCAGCAAGAAGACGAGACGCTCAAAGACATGAAGGATATAGCAGAGTGCAAACCCCATGGGATTATTTCACATAGCTACCTTTTCATTGTATCAGTTTTCATTTTCTATGACGACATTCTCTTACTAGGATATTTGTCTCTTTGTACGAAATACTTATTCAAGTTAATATGAAGATATTCCTTTAAAAGTGCAAAACTATATATTTTTCTTTTATTTTCCTGTTTTGTTTGCAAAAGCGTCCAATGATTATTTTTGAACATATGCATTTAAACACAATTACTTCTTATAAATTAATGCCTAAAAAAGGGAGAACTAAACAGAAAGACAATTACTAATGGCTTTAAGAAACAAGATAACATTTGTGGGCCATTCCCTGAAATCCCTGCAGGTACTTTCTCCAGCAGGGGTAGAAGCAAGAACATCTTGCTACAGGATATTTGTCATATCTCCAGCATGCAGCCTACTGGTATCTTTTTCCTTCATATCTCCAACAGAGCAAAAACTTCTAGTTACCACCTCAAAAATTCCCCAGCAAAGATCGCACGGCTTCTCAGGATTTCCCAGCAGGATTTCATAAAGTCCACAAGAAATGCACGACATTTCTCTTCCCCAATAGAGTTTATTTCTCTAAATAATGGAAACTCATCCATCAACACTTCAACTTCAATATGAAGACTTACACTCCTTATTCCTAGCAGTAGTCAGGGATTTATTTTTGTCAATCCAACAACACTGCAACAGAACAACTTACATGCGCATACATCACATCCATACGTCATGAACATCAATGACACAAATGCATATATCGCAATCTCATTGCACTATGCATTTCATACATCACGACATCACATACAACTAACTCTTTACCTTTTTCAGGAAAGATCAATCAACGGAAAATTATTATCAAACTTTCAACAAAATAAGGAAAATATCTATGAATAAATCAATCGTGGATCAATTCCCGAAACAGGAAGGGATAATTATCTACATGACAAATGCTTCCTTCAGGCCTCTGCTGGTTCAGTTCTAATCTCTCAACGGTTTCTCTCGATTCTCTCCCCAGTAGACATTTTCTCTGGTTAAGATGAATCGCTCCAAGATTTATTCTGATTCTTTTTCAGACCCCTGTTAGTTCAGTTTAAATCTCTCAACGGTTTATCCTGATTCTCTCCCCAGTAGACATTTTTCTCTGGTTCAGATAAGTCACTCCAAGATTTATTCTGATTCTTTTTCAGACCACTGTTGGTTCAGTTTAAATCTCTCAATAGTTTATCCTGATTCTTCTCGCAAACATTTTTCTCTGGTTCAGATAAGTCACTCCAAGATTTATTCTGATTCTTCTCCAGACCGCTACTGGTTCAGCTTAAATCTCTCAACAGTTTACCCTAATTCTTTCCTGCAGTCATTTTTCTCGAATTCAGATAAATCGCTCCAAGATTTATTTTGATTCTTTCCAGTCAAATAAAATTCAAGACCTATGTTGGTTCAGTGTAAATCTCTCGATGATTTATCCTGATTCTTTCTGGTAGACATTTTCTCTGGTTCAGATAAGTCGCTCCAAGATTTATTCTGATTCTTCTCCAGACCATAACTTTTTCAGCTTAAATCTCTCAACGGTTTATCCTGATTCTTTCTCGTTGAGACTTTCTTTGGTTCAAATAAATCATTCCAAGATTTATTCTGATTCTCTCCAGTTAAAGAATACACAAGACCTCTTTTGGTTCAGTTTAAACCTCTCAACAGTTTATCCCGATTCTTTCCAAAAAAGACGCTTTCTCTGGTTCAGATAAATTGCTCCAAATATTTATCCTGATTCTTTCTAGTAAAAGATTATTCAATACTTCTGCTAGGTTCAATTTTAAATCGACCAAAGGTTTATTTTGATTCCTTACCCAACTGAAATCAAGCTTAGACTTAGTCTAATTTTCTATCAACAGTCACCTTTGGATGGCATCTGTAAGCGCATCTCCGCTAATTCTCCATCATTTATCCAAATGGCATCTTTAAACCCATTCCTTACACCTCAACCACAATATCATCAAGTGAAAATTTCTGGGAACTCTAGTGTTCAATCATCTTCTACCTCAAGTCACGAATGGTAGATTCGCCAATTTAACTCTTCAAGTTTAAGAAGATTGAACAGGGGCAGCTGTTGTACCCCAAAATTTTCCCTTTCGTTTCTCAAAGGATCATCCTGGACCCCCAGGTTTGCTCCTATCAAGTTTCAAGACTTGAATTACAATTTTCCAAGAAAATCATTCGCAAGGGAAAAATGGTCAAAAGCACACTGAAAAGTCAAACTTTGACTTTTGGATCAAAAATCAAGTTTCAAAAATTATATTTCATCAAGACATGAAATTGGTTCATCAAAAATCAGGAATAAGAAATTACTTTGAAAATCAAATTTCTAAACATTTAGAAAATTTTCTAAGTGTTAAGAGAATATGATACTTCAGAACTTCTTGGCCAGTCTTCACGCAAGTGCAATCAGAATTTGCAAACATGGTTCAGAACATGACTCATCAATCAGAACGTATAGAAACTATGTCCTTCAATCAGAACATGACTCTTCAGCATGTGGAGGCTATGTTCTATGCTTCGATCAGAGCCTCACCCTTCTAATCTCACTATGGTCTTCCGCGATCAGAACATCACCAAATCCCAAAACCTCGTTTGAGCAACCTGCTGCACTGTTGTAGTACAGTCCTGCCACCAGCTGCCACAACACTCCAAGGTGATGCTGATCCAGTCCACGCCTGCGTTTTTCTTAAACCCCATAATTGCACCAAATTAGCATGCAAAAACTGTGTTTAAAAAGCAATGGAACATTATCCCAAAAGTTTAAAAATCCCATTTGTTTTTCCCCCCAAAACCACAACGAACCCATCTATAAATAAGTTGCTTCATCACATATTCAAGGGGTTGGCTTTTGGAGAGAGAGAGAATTATCAAAGATAGAAAAGGAAACAGTAAAAACCTTCGCAAATTCTAAACAAAACCTTTGTTATTCCCTTTGAATAAAAAAACATAACCACTGTTACGTTGCTCTCACTGACTCCAGAACATCTGAAGGCAGTAGCTGAAGTTCCAAGCACACGCTCCAGATTCAAGGTAAGTCTTTCTGACTTTGCATATTTTCATTCAGAACATCATTAAATATGTAAATATCATAGTATTGATGTTGTCCATATCATTTCATAAGTAGAAAAAGCTATGGTCCATAACTCCTTGAATAAAGCTAGACTCAGAATTAGAATTAGAACTTATATAAACTCCTGTGCTTTTATCCTTTTGATTTGCTGTTAAGAACTGAATAAATTGTTGATATGCTGATTAATATGAGGAAAGAGTTGAAATGTAACACAGAACTACTGAGTTTCTCTTCACTGTTTTAACATGAAAACTTCTAGGATTTCTTATCGTTTCAACACATAACTTCTGATTTTCACTCATTGTTTAACACAATACATAACTTTTGATTTTCACTCACTGTTTAACAAAACATAAAACTTCATATTTTCACTCATTGTTTAGCACAACACAGAACTTCTGATTTCTTCTCACTATTTTAACACATCAGAATTCCTAGGTTTCTACACTGTTATGATACGATAATAGAACTTCTGACTTTTTACTCACTACCAACACAACACATAACTTCTGACTTTTCACCCACTATTTAACACGACACATAACTTCTGTCATTTTGCTCACTGTCTAAACATCACCCAGAACCTATGTTTTCTTTCCCTTTAACGTTTCTTGCAGGAACTCAGAGTGTATCAATCCAGAACTTCTAATGCCCACTGACGTTTCTTTCTGAGTCACAGCGCTCCTGGTATCAGAACTTCTTATCCTTTTTGTTTTGCTTGCAGCAGCACGCTGATTCTATCTCTCATTATTTTCCCCTTTTTTTATCATTTTCAATATCAATACTCTTTTTATTAATATAAAAAAAGACATAAAAATATTCCATTTTTATTAATTAATTAATTTTTTTAAATTCATTAATACAAAAAACCACTTTCAAAACAAGTCCTTTTTCTTCTTATATTGCATATTTCAATATGGTTGTAATAGTTAAATATGATTTAAATTCTTGCAACCCCCTCTTGTAAATTTGTACCCCCATTCCCGAAAACTCTAATAGCATAGAATTTTAATTTTTGCAATTTACAGTTTTCCTTATACTGTATAGTAATTAGGTGTGCATGGCAAAACATAAAATCAATCGCTTGATAACCCTAATCAAAGACAAATTAACTTGAATCGAACATACTTTTCACATGCACACCTCTAGGGGAACCTCGCTTGTTGCCTCGAAAACACAGTCATGTCCCTCGAATATTGGACGTTTTAGCAAAGAACCTCGAAAAAAGATCGTAGTCCCTCGATGTCCCTCGATGTTGCTTTCGGTAAAACGATCTAGTCCCTTATGAAAATTGCTAAAGCGTCTCACAAGTTGCCTTCTGTGACTGTACGGTTGACCCACGCCTATCCCTTCACATGTAATAATGGGGCTTCTTACCAAATCAATGGTAAGATAGCAACGTCTAAAGGAGGAGGAAAAGAACATTATAGACCTTTTGAGTAGGTAGATTCGCTCCTAGTTGCTCGCTTGCTCACAACAAAACATTTATACACCAACACTTTCATTTTGAAACATTTTCAAAAGACAAACACTTTGTACGCGTTCTTATAGAAATGAGAACCATTACAAATACACCTTTTAAAAATCACTTTCAAAAAACACATTCCACAAACACTTCTTTGAACTATTTTCCAAACAACACTTTGTACACGTTCTTATAGAAACGAGAACCATTACAAAAACATTTTTCAAAATACTTTCAAAACTCATACCACAAGAACATTCAAACAAAAGCAAGTGATCTAGAAAGAAACTAAGAGCCCGTAGATAACTACGGATGAAAAGGGTGCTAATACCTTCCCTTTTCATAATCTACCCCCCGAACTCAAGAAAACATCTCTAAAGGTCTTTCCTGTTCTTTTCAGCCTTTCCTTTTGGATAAAAGAAAAGTCGGTGACGACTCTTGCTATTTGCAACAAATGCGATAAAATGAAAAACAACTAAGTCAATTCTCCCACCGTGTTACAGAACTGGCGACTCTGCTGGGGAAAATATTAAAAAAATGGGGTTACCTTAGGGCTAGATAATATTTACTTGCTTTCTTTGTTTGACTTGTATGCTTTACATTACGGTTCCTTGTTTGGGCTTGTTTTGATCCTCCACCCGGATTTGGGGCACCTTTTAGGTAAGTAGCAATAGATTGTGGAAACTGTACGACGTAGACCGATATGGTTGAAACAATGGCTATGTTAGTGTGACACATTTGTTGGTACCGGTATCCCTTGTGTTGAATCTAGGAGAATACGGGGCAGCTGAGCAGCGTCATGAGGCACTAACTGACTTTAGAACCTTAATTGAACAAACTTGGCCAATTAGGATGTAGTGAGATAACCGGTATCGGTGGAAAGCTGAAAATTGGTTGATACATGATAATACACTCATTGAGACTAGACTTTTGGGATATCCCGGCTGCAAGAAAAGATTGATTGTGCTGAGACAACGCCTAAAGGAAAGGTCAGTGATAATGAGATCCCTTAGAACCCGATTACTATCACTAGGACATGTTTGAGCCAACTAAAACTTCAAGAGGGTACTTACCTATAAGACTCCATGCAAGCCTAAACCTAAGGACCTGTTTTGTCTTTTGTGCTTACTTGTACATAACATCATAAACATCATAACATCATACGCATTATCACTAACCATTTCAAGGATTTTAGGAATTTATCTTTGTTTTGTTTTATAGGCCATGAACTCTGTCCAAAGAAAAACCATCCGAATCAGCTTCGTCAAAGCACACCCTCAGACCCAAGAGTTAGCATCAAGGGTGCCCAGAGAGTCTCCTTTTACCAAGTAATATGGTTGACTCCTCAGTTTGGCTACCTCAAATTTCCAAGAGGAGATGATGTGTGTGCTCTTCCAATTCTTTGATCCCATACACCATTGCTTCACATTTCCTGAATATCAGTTGGTACCTACACTAGAAGAGTTCTCAGTACTATTAGGAGTGCCAGTGCTTGATCAGATACCGTTCACCGGTCTAGAAGGGATTTTGAAACCTGAGGTCATGGCCGAAGCTCTGCATCTGAAGAGAGCCGACATTATAACAAATTGGGAGACAAGAAGCAGAGTCAAAAGGTTCCTAGATAAGTTTCTATTGGAGAAGGTGTAATGCACCGTTTTATTTAATATTATATTATATTAATATTTTTGAGTTACCGTTTGACGTTTATTTTTGCAACGAGAATATTTAAATTAACCGATATATCTGTTAATATATTTGACGAGGTTTTATTCGGACCAGTAATTATTTTATTCGGCCCGGTATTTATTTTGGGGGACCGATAATTATTTTGTTCGATCCGGTTTTTATTCTGTTCGGTTTGGTAAAATATTATTTGGACCGATATTTAATTATTTGGAGTTATTTTAATTATTTGGGTTAATAATATCATTGATATAATTTGGTGTTATGAAGTAGTATATTTGATGAGGGGCTTTTTAGTAACTTTGCCTAGCTTTTGTCTTGAATCAAAACCAACCAAACACATTGTTTTATGTCATAACATTAAAACACATAGAGAGAGAGAGAGAGAGCAAGAGAAAGAGGTCTTAGAAGAGAAGAGGAAACAAGAACACAAGAGAAGACTTGGGTTTTGGGTTGGTTGGAACATCAAGAATAATTCAAACATCTAAGGTAAGGGGTTTGATTTTCCAATGCTTATAGTTAGAGTTTGATTTGGTATATTTTGGATTTGGGGAAAGATTGATGTTAGAGTTCTTGAGTTTTGTTGAGATAGAAATTAGAAGAGTTAATTAGGTATTGTTGTTGTTGTTGAATTAATATTAGATTAATTGAAATTGGAATGAAACAAAAAACTAACTTGCAGTATATTCATTGTATTAAGTTTAGAAGCTAAGACTAAGTAGTAGCATTATTTGAATGAAGTTTATGATAAAACTAGCAGCATAATACGTTCCTAAAGCAAAATAGAAGTATGAAAATGGAATTGAAGTTTAGAAACTAAATAAGAATAACAGTATATTCAATTAAATGGAGATTAGAAACTAAACATAGCAGTATATCACATTTCTAAGCTAGCAATATATCACATTTTCTAAGCATAGCAGTATATCACATTTCTAAGCTAGCAGTATAACACATTTTCTAAGCATGGCAGTATATCACATTTCTAAGCATAGCAGTATATCACATTTTCTAAGCATAGCAATATAATGATTATATGAAGCTTAGAGAAAACAAAACCTAATAGCAGTGTTTCGTAATTGAAATGAAGTTTAGAAAAACAAACGTAAACTTGCAGTAGAAATTGAAATAAGTTTAGAAAAATTAATTAATTAATTAATTTATGTTTTGTTTTTATTTTCTTAATTTAATATATTAAATATTTATATTAACTAAATACAAATATGACATAAGTTAGCAGATTTAATTTAGAACCTGATTATGTTCGATTTCCCGATTTTGGCAATTTCGGCGACGGAGCAAGTTGCTCGGAATTTAACGAAAATTGACGTGTTAGCTAATTTTGACGTGTAGAACGTCGTGGTGAGGTTAGTTTTTCGAGATTATGAGTTTTTAATGGAGCGACCCAAAATAAGTCAATATACGGTTAAGTTGAACCGGGTTGCGTTTTAGTCGGTTTAAGTCGCATATGGACAATCCAATTGCAACGTTAATGTTTATAATTGATGCTGATTATTGTGAATGACTTTTGCGATGATTATTGATGTTTGACTATATTTCCGTGTTTGAAATTTAGTGAATTATTTTATAATGATGTGGTGTGATTAAATATGATGTTTGCGACGGTTTATTTATAATGAATACTTGATGATATATGATGTGATGATATGTTTATCTCGATGTGGATGAATATGGCGACGTGGGTTTTATACCAATTTTGATATGCGATGATTATGTTTTGTTGTGTCGTGTTTGTGATGTCGTGTTGTCGAGTCACATACATTGCATTGGCGACGAGGGCTTTTATGCCAAGCGACGAGGGCTTTTATGCCAAAGCGACGATGGACTTTTATGCCGAATGTCCCTAATTATGGACAAAGCGAAGGGTACCACATGCATAACATAGTCGTGTCTTATGGAGTCGGTTATGTTTATTTTTGAGTCTTTTGGCGTTGAGTTTTATTTGATGGCTTATAATGAATTGCGATGTTATATAATACCTTGTTTTGTGATGATTTTTGTGTTGAACTTAAAGTGATTATGATGTGATAATTTCATGAAAAATATGCGATGGATATAACATGACGGTAAAGCGACGATATGAGTTTATGGCAATGGAGTTTATGTCTTGTTTTGACATGATTATGGTGATTATGTGATGATATTAAAGTGTTGATCTCATACACTAAATGATGATTTTAAAGTATGTGAGATTTGATATTTGTTGACATATTCTTATTAACCTATATCATTTATGATTCCAAAACTATTTATATATTTTATCATGCCTTTAATTATATGTTTTGGAGTATCTCACCCTTTACTTGTTTCGCCGTTGCCTTTATATTGGTAACGTGTAGGTGATCCGCGAGGATGATGAGGATTAGCTCGAGTCTTTTTATTTTGAGTCGCTCTGCTCTGATAGTAGTAACACTCGGGATTTGGGCGACGTTATTATTTTAATAGGATAGTTTATGTATACTATCTTATGACTTTATGTATTGATGATAACATGATGATATGTACATTTTGTAAACACATCCGTTGTGCTATGAATATTCATATGTTTATAAGATGATTTGTGATATGAATCGGTATATCCAACTTTTGATTTATGTGATGTGCATTATAATGCAAAGTGATGGAAACACGAATATGTGATACCTCAATTTATGTTTGGATGAAATTTTGAAACTCTGATTTTATTATTAATTACGAGGGGTAGAATTGGGGTGTTACATTAGTGGTATCAGAGCAGGTCGGTTTGTCCGGCCAAGTTGTTGAGTTTGTTGTCGTCTATCAATCAAGTATTATTATTTGTTGATTCTAATCCTTGTTTTGTTTTGAGAAGAAGTTGTTATGGCTGGAAGGAACACTGGTAGGAATGATGAGGCTCTTGCTGCTGCTATGCAGGCAATGGCTCAGGCTTTCCAAAACCCGCCGAATGCTGACAAGAATGCTGGGTCTCGTAGTTTGGCAACCTTCCAAAGAGAGAATCCTCCACTCTCCAAGGAAAGTATGATCTCGAAGGTGCTTTGGTGTGGCTGAAGGAGATTGAAAGAATCTTCTGTGTGATGGATTGCACTCCTGTGCAAAGGATCCGTTATGGTACTCATAAACTAAGTGCCGAAGCGGATGACTGGTGGGTTGAAACCCGTCAGAGGCTTGAGGTTGCTGGTGAGGAAGTGACATGGGAAGTTTTCCGAAGGGAAATCATGAGGAAGTATTACCCGGAAGATGTTCGGGGAAAGAAGGAGATAGAGTTCCTTAAATTAAAGCAAGGAAGCATGTATATCACTGATTATGCTGCAAGGTTCATTATGTTGGCTAAGTTCTATCCGCATTATGATGGGCCGAATGGCGAGTTCTCTAAATGCATTAGGTTTGAAAATGGTTTGCATCCTGAGATTAAGAAAGTTGTTGGTTATCAGAAAATCTGTGTCTTTTTGGATTTAATTGATAGTTGTAAGATCTTTGAGGAGGATAGTAATGCTCATTATAAGATTACGTTTGATAAGAGAAACAAAGGTCAACAAAGTCGTGGAAAACCGTATGATGCTCCAGCTGGTAGAGGAAAATAGAAAGCATTTCTTGGGCGAAGAACTAGTGGGGGAGATGCTCCTGCTAGTATTGTTTGTTACAAGTGTGGGAAACTTGGCCACAAAAGTAACGTTTGTCGAAATGATGTTAGAGCTAAGGAGAATGAGATGAGATGTTTCCGATGTGGAGAAGTGGTCCATATGACTCGCGATTGTAGACATAAGGATGTGGTCTGTTTTAATTATGGCGAGGGAGGTCACATTAGTGCTCAATGTAAGAAGCCTAAGAGGACTCAAGGAGCAGGAAAGGTGTTTGCCTTTTCAGGTGCTCCGACGACAAACGAGGATGGTCTTGTTCGAGGTACTAGTTTCATTAATAGCTTTCCTCTTATTACTATTATTGATACTGGTGCTACTCACTTTTTTATTGCTGTTGATTGTGTAAAGAGATTGTGTCTCACTTTGTCGTCTCTGGATAGATATGGTGGTAGAAGTTTCGGCTAAGGAAACGGTTACTACTTCTTTTGTGTGTGCAAGTTGCCCTTTATCAATCTTTGATAGAGACTTTGTGGTGGATCTTGTTTGTTTACCGCTTGTCGGGTTGGACGTGGTTTTAGGTATGGACTGGTTAAAAGCTAATTATGTCCATATCAATTGCTATGACAACACTGTGATGTTTTCTTCCTTAGTAGAAGAAGAAAAATCTATGTTGGTAACACACAAATATGTGATATTTCTGGCTTGATATACACCGAATATTTTTCATACTTTAGTTTAAATTAAATTATTTTAAAAGTATTATGCAAGTATTTTTCTATTTTTGCAGATATGCACTGAGCCAGACACTTTTGAAGAAACGAAGGAAAAAGGGTGCAAAAAGTAGTAAAAAGGCCTAAGGAGAAGAAAAGAGCCCAAAAGCCCATTACACATGTGAGCACGTGGCCCACATGCAAGCAAGCCCTGACGACCGTCAAGGGGGACGTGACGAACGTCACGCTCCATGAAGACCAAGTGACGATAGTCACTTGCGTGTGACGAACGTCATAACTGTCACCCACTTTCTCTCATTCAACGGACAACAACTCATTCAAAGATGAATCCAACGAGCTCCTCAATTCACTCACCCACTCAGTCAAAAGCAACGAACGTGACTATTATTTCTTCTATTATTTCTGAAGGAAGAAAGAGGAACGATTTCTACATTTTCGAGACCAACAAACCAAGTAAGCATTATAAATAGAACCTGAGACCACAGTAGAAAGGGTTCTGCTTTTTGACGAGAAAAGTCCAGATATTATTTTTAGCACATTATTATATTTCAGCATTATTTCTTTTCAGCATTATTTCTTTTCCCAGTTATTTCTAGCCAGCACTATTCTTTCCAGTTTTATTCTTTCTGTACGATTAAATATATCCTCCGATCATCGAAGCAAAGCCTACAACTTGTGCAGGACTATTTCTATCTTCGGAGTAATTGCCAGGTTTATGTTTACAATTTCTTATTGCTTATTTATTAATATAATTATGTTTATTTGTATTTGTTCTTTAAATTATTCTGCAATTTCGTTTAATATTATGTCAGGCTAGAAATCTTATACCGGTATGTAAGGTCAATCGACCGAGGGAACGAGTAGCTTAGTCGGGATTATTTTTACTACGAAACTTTCTTTTCTGGCCTAAGTTACTATTTTTCAAATCATTAAATTGTTTTGTTACAAAAGTAAAAAACAAATAGAGGTTAGAGTCAACAAAGCGGAAGTTTGAGATCTTTTAACTGGACAGTGGTAATTAGGCATTAGCTTAAAATACAGCGGAAGCACTTTAAAGTTAATTAAGATTCTGTTTAGTTTCCAAAAAGTGTTTTTGACTCCTGCGGGATGGCGGAAGCGGACGTTAGGACTTAACTGCATAGCCTAGATCAACAAAATGACAGTGTGAGACGAGGGTTTTTAAACTAGATAGGTTTTACTGAAAACTGTTTTGAAAATATAAAAACGCCCGACAGGTCGCTAGTTCCCGAGGTAAGAACATTGCATACTGGTAATTTAGCTCATTGATTATTAAAATACAACTTAATTTAGTAATTAGTTTCCCTACAACCCAAATCAAATATTCATTAGCTTTAGATTTACATAGTGTTGTACCCCAAAATTTGCCCTCCCATATTTCTCAAATTCTTTAAAGAAGGTATCCGAATGTGTGAGTTTTCTCGAAGAAATATGGTGAAAAAGTGTGCTGAAAGTGCAGTTTTTATGCGCTAAAAAATTCATAACTTGAAGATCGTGACTCGTTTTGAACCCGTTCCGGTGGCCAAAATTCCGTCTTGACATTATCTACGTTTTCATCTCTCACGGCTGGAAGCCAATTTTGATCAGAAGGTCTTCAAAAATGTGGATTTATCAAGTATTTTCGCACAGAAAATTTGTGACAGAAGTTTATTTACGTCATGTTCAGAAAATCATAACTTGGTCAATTTTCATCGTATCGAGCTGGTTCCGGCGCCAAAATTTCACAAATTAAGTTGACTACATTTTCACAGAAGGTATTGAGTTCAAACGGTATTCAAAAGGCCTTCGTTTTTTGCTCAGAGTGCGTGACACGCTGAAAATCCTGAATGCTGAATATTATTTCATCTGGGCCGAAACTTCAAAAATTCATAACTCGGTCAATTTTTATCGGATTGGGCTCATATTTTTACACAAGGTCACTGACTCGTAGATATACAACTTTGCTTCAAAAGTCGAGACCGGATTATGCTCCGATCAATACCAGTTTTTTATTGAAGAACGTGTCGGAGTCGACACTGGAGCCCAAAATAAGTTTGTCTGAGCTGAAACTTCAAAAATTCATAACTAATTCACCGTTTATCCGATTGGGCCGATTTTCGGACAGGAGTTAGTTATCGATGTCGGCTACATTTTGTTTTCACATTTCAACTTCAAAAAATGCACTTAAGTCCCTGCGATTTAGCCTGGAATGTGACAAATTCAAGTGAATATTGGAGACCCAATTGCACATTCAAAGCCCATTTGCTTTACCCTAATTTTCATTATATAATCACCTTCTTTTCACACAAACCAGAGAGAAAAAAAAGAGAGGAGAAAAGAAGAGAGAAAAAAACCCTTGCCACAACACTGTTAGAATATCAAACTCTTTCAAGAACCCTAAAACCTTGAAATCCTTATTACAAATCTCTCTCTCACTACAAACAAGCCATCACAGTTACAAACCAACACCTCACTACTTCTTCAGTAAGGATAAGGCTGGTTTGATCTCCATGATCCTAATTTTCCAGTAAGGCATAAAAGCATTCAGGTCACTAATTTTCCAGTAAGGACAGAATCCCATGCAGGTAAATTAAGGAACGTTAAAGCCAAATGACCAAATGGCCAAAAGCCAAAAGCCAAAAGCCAAAAGCCAAATGGCCAAAGTAGAAAAACTTATGCATGCCAGCACAAAAGTCAAACGAGGCCAGGAGCTTAATGGGCCTGAATTACTAAACAAAACCTCCAATTGGGGACAGAACCCCCCAAGGTTTGCTATTCTTTTATATTTTTTATTTTTTTTTATGATTTAATTAATTTCCTTTAAATTCTTCAATTAGTTTATTTTCATAAAAATATAAAAATAACAAAAAATCAGAAAAGGCAAAATTCAAAATATATTTATCTAATTAATATTTTTGTAAGTAAATATCATTAATTAATTTAGCTTTTTAAATTAGGTTTGATTTTAGTATCTTTTTCTTAATAAATCAAAATTTGTAGAATTAGGGTTTGTATCAATTTTTATCCTTTTTCTTTTCTTTTTTTTCACTAATAATTAATTATTTATTTTTATAAATCAAATTGCCATTAATTAATTAATTTAATTTTAGGTTTAAATTTTAACATGTTTTTCTTAATAAATAAAAGTTGTAGAATTAGGGTTAATTAGTTAATTTCATTTAATTCACAAAAAAACCATAAATCCAAAAAATCTCAAAATAATTTCTTTTTTCCTTTTAATTTAATTAATTTAATAATTTAATTTAATTTCATTAAAAAGGGTCCAACGCCCTCGCTTCCAATTTTAATTCCAATTCGCGCATTTTATTTTATTTCTTATAATATTAATGTAATTCTCCCAAAGCCTTGTAAACTCAGACATTTTATTTCTCGCACTTTATTTACCTTCTGTCAAATCGGGTCCTGGATTTTAATTTTGGCGATGTGGACCCGCGCCTTTGTAATAGTTTAGAACTTTATATTTCCGCAACTTTTTTAACTGTTAATAATGACATGCAAGAATGAATGATAAAAATAAAAACAAACGCGTAGATCACCTATACCATGACAAGACAAAAATAAACGAATCTGACACACAAATCACACACCATCCCTAGGGTACGCCTCACTGTTGCCTTGCCTCGAAAGGTGATCGTCGAGTAGAGGATGTCTTAGTAAGTCCTCATGATCCGGGAACCTGGCATGAGGGTAGCTTCTAATGTGTCTTCCCATTGTTCTGGTGATCACCATGTCCCGAACCTCGAATTGACCCGAACACCTCCAACGGTGGTGCTACCTACCTCTCAATGGTGGGATGGCACTACTTTAAAGGATATTTACACAGACGAATTCCTTAGGGTAGGTAGACGACTCTAGATACTTGCTCTAAATTTCAAAACAAATCAAAAATACTTTTCACACCGACACCTTTTCAAAAAGCTTTCGAAAGCAATTTTTCAAACACTCTTGAGGACCGATACAAGAGTCGAACTGAAATTTTCAAAGAAACTTTTTAAAACCCACAGTTGAATAGCAAACAAACAATTTTGAAAACACAAATGAGCAAGTATCTAAGAGCCCATGGATAACCATGGATAGAAAGGGTGCTAACACCTTCCCTTTCTATAACCTACCTCCCGAACCGAGAGCAATCTCTATAAGGAATTTTTCTGTGCTTTTGTCCTTTCCATTTGGAGAAAATAAAAGACGGTGGCGACTCTTGCTTCCGCGACATTTCGCGAACCAGCGTTAAACAGTCAGTTCCAGATCCACCGATCACAGAACTGACGACTCTGCTGGGGAACAATCTTTATAAAGTGAGGTGTACCTTAGGGCTAGTTCATAACTGTGTTTTCAATTGTATTGATTTGCTTGCTTTACTATTGTGGGTTGCATCAGAGTTACATAGATCCTAACCCGGATCTGGGGATACCCTGTTTAGGTAGCATAAGCTGTGAGGGAACTGTCCGGCGTAGACCGACACGGGTGAAGCAGTGGCTACGTTGGTGTGGCACCTTGGTCTGTACCGATATCCCTTGTGTTGCAACGAGGAGAATATGGGTCTTCTGAGGAGTCATTAAGCACCAACAACCTTAGAACCTTAAATGACACAACTTGGCCATTAGAACAGTAGCAGTATGCTACGCCCATTGAGGCTAAACTCTCGTGATGGTTCTGGCTGCAAGAAAAGATTGCGATGCTGGAGTTATGACCGATTGAGGGTAGTCAATGTTATTGGGATCCTCTAAGAACCCGGTTACTTTGATAGGACAGGTATGAACCAACAAACTGAAAGAGGGTAATACCTAGACCTCATGCTGGCCTAAACTCTAAGGGCTCTCTTGTGTGACTTGCGTGCCTTTAAACTTGACTACTTGCATGCTTGTTATCTGACATTTGGGTTCCTTGCAGGTTTTGTTTATAGTCCTTAACTAGGACTCATAACAGGGTTTACTGAGTGTTTTGCAGGTTTTATTTAGTCCTTAATTAGGACTCATAACAGGGTTTACTGAGTGTTTTGCAGGTTTTATTTAGTCCTTAACTAGGACTCATAACAGGGTTTACTGAGTGTTTTGCAGGTTTTGTTTGTAGTCCTTAATTGGGACTCATAACAGGGTTACTAAGTTCTTGCAGGTTTTGTTTGTGGTCCTTAATGGGGACTCACAACAGGGTTACTTACATTACCCCATGCATAGCATAACATCATACCATTGCATACATCCTAACCCATTTCAAGGATCTCAAGGGTTCGTGATGCAGGTCAGGATAAATCAAACATCCAGCAAGGGGCAAAGAGGATTTATTTTCCTCTAGCCAGAGTTGTCAGGGGCTATGACCCACTGGATATGGTGAGCCTTTGACCCTTGGAAGAAAGACTCTCAATAAATATGAAGTTCTTTCAATCAAGCTACCGGATCCAAATGCTAACAAATTTTCTTGTTTACCCCGCGAGGTCCTTGAAAACATTACATGCATGTCATACTCATCATTGCATAACAGGTCCTTGTTGCAGGTCACTTACCTTTCTCGCTGTTTATTTCAGCAATGGCTTCACAACAAGATAACCAGGACCTTCACGCTCAAGAGACTCAGTTCAGGGAAATCTTCCTAGGCCTATCCAAGGGGCAGGAAGAGTTGAGGACACTCCTCATGGGGAATCTGATCAGAAAGAGTCCTGAAGATGACAAGGACGAACAGCTGAAACGTCTACAAGCTGAGGTAGACACATTGAAAACCCAGATGCTGGGGCAAAGGGCCCTCATTCAAGGTTTAGCTCAGGAGCAAGGAGAGCTGAGAGCCATGATCAGCCAACTTCCTCAAGGCATGAAGCAACTAGCCCAAATCAGGGACCAGGTCATAGAACAGCTTCCAAGAAGGCAAAGGTCGGGTCCAATGAATAGACCTCTCCGAGTTGCTACTACTTCTCAGGTCCAACAACGACCGCGCCAAGAACAGCGGGTTGATCAGAACAGGTCGGATGAGCCTAAGAGACAATTCACCTACATCAACATGTCATGGTCACGAGCTTTGCAACACATGTTAAGGATGAACCTGATTGCGGTAATCAACCCTCCTGCAAATCCAAAGACTTCCTCTCCAAATTACAACCCAGAAGCAAGGTGCGCTTACCATTCTGGTAGCCTGGGGCACGATACTGAGGACTGTTGGGCACTGAAGTACAAGATTCAGAATATGATCGATGCTAAAGAGATCGAGTTCGAACCCGCCGAGACTCCCAATGTGATCATTGCTCCCTTGTTAAAACATGGCTAGGATTGAGAAATTTTTGTTCATTAGAATCTTTCAAGTTGTAATTTTCTTTTGATTGTTCAAGCATTCCATTCATATCAAACGTTGTTATTTCATTAATGCATCGCATATGTCTGTTCTGAAACAATATATTCGTATTCACTAAATGCAAATTATTTTCATTTTTTTTCTTCTGATGATCAACTCTTAAATAATAATTCTAAGCCTCTTGAGGGAGGATGACGAAAACGATACCACAATCTACAGTATGCTTTTGAACAGACCCCGCTGATGAGGTACAAGCATTGTTTCAAATCCTAAACACTGGAGTTATAAGGAAGATAATCCCTCGTCAACCCCTCTGAGCCAAAGAAGTAGGAGTTTTTCTTTTCGAAATTTAAAACCCTTAATCATAATCTGGGGCAGGGTAGTCTTCTCAGTTGACCCAAGTGCATAACAAATGGCACCAAAGCGGTCCTTACAAAATAAACAAAAGACAGTGATGGTTCCGAATAATCATAAAGACAGGCAGTCGTTATCTTTCAAAAATGAAAGCCCATTAAGTCAAAACCTCTGAAGGAGACTTACAAAACTGGGGCATCCCGCTGACTGCAATTCCAAAAAGAAACAGTTCAGGAAAAAAAAAAAAGGGGATAACAAAAATCAGACAAGAAAGAGGTCTTACAAACCCTCAACAAAAAAGGAATGACTGCCTATTCAAAATAAGTTATCAACATCCGAATCATCACCGGAAAATCAGAGCAAAGACTCAAACAAGGTCTAACGTATGATCAACTGAGTTTAGGTTTGGAGAACATCATGAAGAGCGGGTGGGTACAAATAATTTGAGCCTTTATCCATTGTTTCTTAAACCATGAACCAGGCCACGTTATAACCCTTAAAAGTCCTAGCTGAAGCATGGATTAGTTCGAAAGCATACTACGAAAGGTATCCTGACTCCTTAAGGCTTACGGTAAATACGGAGTCGACATCACGTTTTACAAACATTCACTTGTTTTATGAAAAAGAGTGTGTTTTCAAAATCTTCAAGACAGACATAGGCTTTGCATTTTTAACATAACTTTGTTTGCATATGACTTTTTGTTTGAACAGCATAGAAGTTCGCACGACGAAGTTTAATGAACAGAAGCAATCCAATCAAGGGGAATGGCATGAGCATGGTCCATCATCTGGGGCAATCCAATCAAGATTCGGAGAATCTCTCAAAGGCCAAATAGCCTGGGGCAAATCTCCGCCTGAGTCACTTGGGGCATTCCAACAACGAATCTTGCCTGGTTAAACACTTTCTGGTGGCATGACAAAACACTGCTAAACAGGGACAACTCCCTACATTCTGAGAACATGGACATAGTCGAAAAGATACTACGCAAAATTAAAGACCCGCTAGGCTGACATGCCTAGGCAAAAATAAGGGCTTCCTGGCGAACCAAAAAGGTTCGGGCAAAAATATAGGATGAAATGAAAAAAAATCTGCACACCCGGCAAGTCGAAAACCTGAAAAGGCGGCTTGGGCAAAAATGGGTATCCCGGTGGACCGAAAACCCGAAAGGGTGGTCCAGGCAAAAGTTAGGGATCAAAGCGTACGACTATGTCCCGTCATCTTATCACCTGCCTACCAGCAGAAGGTTTGTCCATCAACAACTATCAGTACCCCACAGGTGCCTTCTCCCATAAAAACAGATGCAATAAAGAGTTGTCTAACCAATCTAATTGTTCTATCCTCCAAGGTATCAAGGTAGGTTCAGTTGAAGAACATAACCAGTACATCTTAATTCCCCAGAGAGTGAGCAGCAAGTTAGAGCACTCCCCGAGCAAGTTACAGTCAAACTTAAGGAAGTTGGGTATCCTCCCGCAGATCTCAGCATTCCCCAGCAGTATATAAACGTTCTTAACAAGCATCCTCGACAGTCTTGACCTAAAGATTTTTCCCGGGCGGCATATCAAACATTCAATGGAGTCACTTCCCCGATACATTTCAAAACTTCCCCAGGAGAGACCAATCCAGTTCCCCAGGAAAGTTGGAATCCATCTCCCCAAGCAACAAGCTTACCCCCAGCAGATTCTGGAAGTTTATCCCCCCGCAGAACACGAACGCGTCGCCCGGCTTTATTCAAAGAATTATTTCCTTACCAGGATATAACTGGGTTATCCTCAGCCAAAAGCCACAGAAAGTTCGTCCTCGGCAAAGTCTTCTTATCCCCAGCGAAGTCTATCAACTCTTCCAACACAACAATGGTATCCCCAGCAAGTTATTATCAACAACTCAACAAAGTACCTCTCTCCCCATAGAGTATTTCTCCCCAGCAAGATCGTTAGAAGTACTTTTCTCCCCGCAGAGTAATCCATTCGCCAAGTTTATTCCCCAACGGAGTTATCTTCTCCTGCCGGTATTCTTGCAACTATCATCCCCAGCGGAAGCAAAATCTGTTCTCCAACATCAGCCCAGGATATGACTTCCCAGCACTCGTCAAGGATTTACTTTCCTAGACGAAAAACATACTTTCATAAACATCACATTTCCATACATTATAGCATGCATATATGCATCATATCTTACAAATCTCATTTATATTGAGAACATCATTGCTTGATCCATATCATGCATTGCATATGACTGACTTTTACCTTTCAGGAAAGATCCAGTTAAATTCTCAGCTACATTCAAGACCTTGACCGGTTCAGCTAAGTCGACCCTAAGACTTTTCTGTTTCTTATCCAGTCAAAGGCCTTCTCTGGTTCAGTCAGATCGACCCTAAGATCTCACTGTTTCTTACTCAGTTGAAGATATTTCAAGACCTAGACCGGTTCAGTTAAATCGACTCCAAAGACTTTTCTGTTTCTTATCCCGTCCAAGGCCTTCTCTGGTTCAGTCAGATCGACCCTAAGATCTCCCTGTTTCTTATCCAGTTGAAGACATTTCAAGACCTAGACCGGTTCAGTTAATCGACCCTAAGATTTTCTGTTTCTTATCCAGTCCAAGGCCCTCTCTAGTCCAGCTAAATCGACCCCTAACAGATTTTCCTGATAAAGACTCAGTAGAAGATATCCAAGATTCTCTCAATGATTGCTGTTGAGGTTGTAGTCGCCTGTGATTCTCTCCCCGATACTGCGGAGGTAGTAATCATCCCAAGATTCGCTCAGCGTTACTGTTGAAGTTGAAGTCATCCAAGATTCTCTCAATGATTGTTGTTGAGGTTGTAGTCGCCTGTGGTTCTCTCCCCGATACTGCGGAGGTAGTAATCATCCCAAGATTCGCTCAACGATTGCTGTTGAGGTTGAAGTTATCCAAGATTCTCTCAATGATTGCTGTTGAGGTTGTAGTCGACTATGGTTCTCTCCTCGATCCTGCGGAGGTAGTAATCATCCCAAGGTTCTCTCAATGATTGCTGTTGAGGTTGAAGTTATCCAAGATTCTCTCAATGATTGCTGTTGAGGTTGTAGTCACCTATGGTTCTCTCCCCGATACTGCGGAGGTAGTAGTCGTCCCCAAATTCTCTCAGCGTTCCTGTTGAGGTAGAAGTCATCCAAGGTTCTCTCACCGTTCCTGTTGAGGTAGTAACCACCCCTGGTTCATTCATCATCGTTTGAAGCTCCAGATCCAGCTCCTGTAACCAGTCAGGACACATCTATACAAAGAATCCGAAGACCAGCTCCTGTAAACAGGCCAGGTAATCATTTTCTTTTTCAGGTACGCAAGTTCTCGCTAAGGAATCTCTTACGCGATCGACACCCAGATGGCATCTATAAGCCCATCCACCTACCCATCATCTCTTAGCATGGCATCTATAAGCCCATCATCCTATCCATCGATCTCTAAATGGCATCTATAAGCCCATTCCCCCGTCACACTACTATGTGAGCGCAAATTTCTGGGCACTCTAGTGTTCAATCATCTTCCACCTTCGGATTACGAAAGGCACGTCAGCCAATCTGCATCCTCAGGTCTAAGAAGATTGAACAGGGGCAACTGTTGTACCCCAAAATTTGCCCTCCCATATTTCTCAAATTCTTTAAAGAAGGTATCCGAATGTGTGAGTTTTCTCGAAGAAATATGGTGAAAAAGTGTGCTGAAAGTGCAGTTTTTATGCGCTAAAAAATTCATAACTTAAAGATCGTGACTCGTTTTGAACCCGTTCCGGTGGCCAAAATTCCGTCTTGACATTATCTACGTTTTCTTATCTCACGACTGGAAGCCAATTTTGATCAGAAGGTCTTCAAAAATGTGGATTTATCAAGTATTTTCGCACAGAAAATTTGTGACAAGTTTATTTGCGTCATGTTCAGAAAATCATAACTTGGTCAATTTTCATCGTATCGAGCTGGTTCCGGCGCCAAAATTTCACAAATTGAGTTGACTACATTTTCACAGAAGGTATTGAGTTCAAACGGTATTCAAAAGGCCTTCGTTTTTTGCTCAGAGTGCGTGACACGCTGAAAATCCTGAATGCTGAATATTATTTCATCTGGGCCGAAACTTCGAAAATTCATAACTCGGTCAATTTTTATCGGATTGGGCTCATATTTTTACACAAGGTCACTGACTCGTAGATCTACAACTTTGCTTCAAAAGTCGAGACCGGATTATGCTCCGATCAATACCAGTTTTTTATTGAAGAACGTGTCGGAGTCGACACTGGAGCCCAAAATAAGTTTGTCTGAGCTGAAACTTCAAAAATTCATAACTAATTCACCGTTTATCCGATTGAGCCGATTTTTGGACAGGAGTTAGTTATCGATGTCGGATACATTTTGTTTTCAAATTTCAACTTCAAAAAATGCACTTAAATCCCTGCGATTTAGCCTGGAAAGTGACGAATTCAAGTGAATATTGGAGGCCCAATTGCACATTCAAAGCCCATTTGCTTTACCCTAATTTCCATTATATAATCACCTTCTTTTCACACAAATCAGAGAGAAAAAAAAGAGAGGAGAAAAGAAGAGAGAAAAAAAACCTTGCCACAACACTGTTAGAATATCAAACTCTTTCAAGAACCCTAAAACCTTGAAATCCTTATTACAAATCTCTCTCTCACTACAAACAAGCCATCACAGTTACAAACCAACATCTCACTACTTCTTCAGTAAGGATAAGGCTGGCTTGATCTCCATGATCCTAATTTTCCAGTAAGGCATAAAAGCATTCAGGTCACTAATTTTCCAGTAAGGACAGGATCCCATGCAGGTACATTAAGGAACGTTAAAGCCAAATGGCCAAATGGCCAAAAGCCAAAAGCCAAAAGCCAAAAGCCAAAAGCCAAATGGCCAAAGTAGAAAAACTTATGCATGCCAACACAAAAGTCAAACGAGGCCAGGAGCTTAATGGGCCTGAATTACTAAACAAAACCTCCAATTGGGGACAGAACCCCCCAAGGTTTGCTATTCTTTTATATTTTTTATTTTTTTTTATGATTTAATTAATTTCCTTTAAATTCTTCAATTAGTTTATTTTCATAAAAATATAAAAATAACAAAAAATCAGAAAAGGCAAAATTCAAAATATATTTATCTAATTAATATTTTTGTAAGTAAATATCATTAATTAATTTAGCTTTTTAAATTAGGTTTAATTTTAGTATCTTTTTCTTAATAAATCAAAATTTTTAGAATTAGGGTTTGTATCAATTTTTATCCTTTTTCTTTTTTTTTTCACTAATAATTAATCATTTATTTTTATAAATCAAATTGCCATTAATTAATTAATTTAATTTTAGGTTTAAATTTTAACATGTTTTTCTTAATAAATAAAAGTTGTAGAATTAGGGTTAATTAGTTAATTTCATTTAATTCACAAAAAAACCATAAATCCAAAAAATCTCAAAATAATTTCTTTTTTCCTTTTAATTTAATTAATTTAATAATTTAATTTAATTTCATTAAAAAGGGTCCAACGCCCTCGCTTCCAATTTTAATTCCAATTCGCGCATTTTATTTTATTTCTTATAATATTAATGTAATTCTCCCAAAGCCTTGTAAACTCGGACATTTTATTTCTCGCACTTTATTTACCTTCTGTCAAATCGGGTCCTGGATTTTAATTTTGGCGATATGGACCCGCGCCTTTGTAATAGTTTAGAACTTTATATTTCCGCAACTTTTTTAACTGTTAATAATGGCATGCAAGAATGAATGATAAAAATAAAAACAAACGCGTAGATCACCTATACCATGACAAGACAAAAATAAACGAATCTGACACACAAATCACACACCACCCCTAGGGTACGCCTCACTGTTGCCTTGCCTCGAAAGGTGATCGTCGAGTAGAGGATGTCTTAGTAAGTCCTCATGATCCGGGAACCTGGCATGAGGGTAGCTTCTAAGGTGTCTTCCCATTGCTCTGGTGATCACCATGTCCCGAACCTCGAATTGACCCGAACACCTCCAACGGTGGTGCTACCTACCTCTCAATGGTGAGATGACACTACTTTAAAGGACATTTACACAGACGAATTCCTTAGGGTAGGTAGACGACTCTAGATACTTGCTCTAAATTTCAAAACAAATCAAAAATACTTTTCACACGGACACCTTTTCAAAAAGCTTTCGAAAGCAATTTTTCAAACACTCTTGAGGACCGATACAAGAGTCGAACTGAAATTTTCAAAGAAACTTTTTAAAACCCACAGTTGAAAAGCAAACAAACAATTTTGAAAACACAAATGAGCAAGTATCTAAGAGCCCATGGATAACCATGGATAGAAAGGGTGCTAACACCTTCCCTTTCTATAACCTACCTCCCGAACCGAGAGCAATCTCTATAAGGAATTTTTCTGTGCTTTTGTCCTTTCCATTTGGAGAAAATAAAAGACGGTGGCGACTCTTGCTTCCGCGACATTTCGCGAACCAGCGTTAAACAGTCAGTTCCAGATCCACCGATCACAGAACTGGCGACTCTGCTGGGGAACAATCTTTATAAAGTGAGGTGTACCTTAGGGCTAGTTCATAACTGTGTTTTCAATTGTATTGATTTGCTTGCTTTACTATTGTGGGTTACATCGGAGTTACATAGATCCTAACTCGGATCTGGGGATACCCTGTTTAGGTAGCATAAGCTGTGAGGGACCTGTCCGGCGTAGACCGACACGGGTGAAGCAGTGGCTACGTTGGTGTGGCACCTTGGTCTGTACCGATATCCCTTGTGTTGCAACGAGGAGAATATGGGTCTTCTGAGGAGTCATTAAGCACCAACAACCTTAGAACCTTAAATGACACAACTTGGCCATTAGAACAGTAGCAGTATGCTACGCCCATTGAGGCTAAACTCTCGTGATGGTTCTGGCTGCAAGAAAAGATTGCGATGCTGGAGTTATGACCGATTGAGGGTAGTCAATGATATTGGGGTCCTCTAAGAACCCGGTTACTTTGATAGGACAGGTATGAACCAACAAACTGAAAGAGGGTAATACCTAGACCTCGTGCTGGCCTAAACTCTAAGGGCTCTCTTGTGTGACTTGCGTGCCTTTAAACTTGACTACTTGCATGCTTGTTATCTGACATTTAGGTTCCTTGCAGGTTTTGTTTATAGTCCTTAACTAGGACTCATAACAGGGTTTACTGAGTGTTTTGCAGGTTTTATTTAGTCCTTAATTAGGACTCATAACAGGGTTTACTGAGTGTTTTGCAGGTTTTATTTAGTCCTTAACTAGGACTCATAACAGGGTTTATTGAGTGTTTTGCAGGTTTTGTTTGTAGTCCTTAATTGGGACTCATAACAGGGTTACTAAGTTCTTGCAGGTTTTGTTTGTGGTCCTTAATGGGGACTCACAACAGGGTTACTTACATTACCCCATGCATAGCATAACATCATACCATTGCATACATCCTAACCCATTTCAAGGATCTCAAGGGTTCGTGATGCAGGTCAGGATAAATCAAACATCCAGCAAGGGGCAAAGAGGATTTATTTTCCTCTAGCCAGAGTTGTCAGGGGCTATGACCCACTGGATATGGTGAGCCTTTGACCCTTGGAAGAAAGACTCTCAATAAATATGAAGTTCTTTCAATCAAGCTACCGGATCCAAATGCTAACAAATTTTCTTGTTTACCCCGCGAGGTCCTTGAAAACATTACATGCATGTCATACTCATCATTGCATAACAGGTCCTTATTGCAGGTCACTTACCTTTCTCGCTGTTTATTTCAGCAATGGCTTCACAACAAGATAACCAGGACCTTCACGCTCAAGAGACTCAGTTCAGGGAAATCTTCCTAGGCCTATCCAAGGGGCAGGAAGAGTTGAGGACACTCCTCATGGGGAATCTGATCAGAAAGAGTCCTGAAGATGACAAGGACGAACAGCTGAAACGTCTACAAGCTGAGGTAGACACATTGAAAACCCAGATGCTGGGGCAAAGGGCCCTCATTCAAGGTTTAGCTCAGGAGCAAGGAGAGCTGAGAGCCATGATCAGCCAACTTCCTCAAGGCATGAAGCAACTAGCCCAAATCAGGGACCAGGTCATAGAACAGCTTCCAAGAAGGCAAAGGTCGGGTCCAATGAATAGACCTCTCAGAGTTGCTACTACTTCTCAGGTCCAACAACGACCGCGCCAAGAACAGCGGGTTGATCAGAACAGGTCGGACGAGCCTAAGAGACAATTCACCTACATCAACATGTCATGGTCACGAGCTTTGCAGCACATGTTAAGGATGAACCTGATTGCGGTAATCAACCCTCCTGCAAATCCAAAGACTTCCTCTCCAAATTACAACCCAGAAGCAAGGTGCGCTTACCATTCTGGTAGCCCGGGGCACGATACTGAGGACTGTTGGGCACTGAAGTACAAGATTCAGAATATGATCGATGCTAAAGAGATCGAGTTCGAACCCGCCGAGACTCCCAATGTGATCATTGCTCCCTTGTCAAAACATGGCTAGGATTGAGAAATTTTTGTTCATTAGAATCTTTCAAGTTGTAATTTTCTTTTGATTGTTCAAGCATTCCATTCATATCAAACGTTGTTATTTCATTAATGCATCGCATATGTCTGTTCTGAAACAATATATTCGTATTCACTAAATGCAAATTATTTTCATATTTTTTTTCTTCTGATGATCAACTCTTAAATAATAATTCTAAGCCTCTTGAGGGAGGATGACGAAAACGATACCACAATCTACAGTATGCTTTTGAACAGACCCCGCTGATGAGGTACAAGCATTGTTTCAAATCCTAAACACTGGAGTTATAAGGAAGATAATCCCTCGTCAACCCCTCTGAGCCAAAGAAGTAGGAGTTTTTCTTTTCGAAATTTAAAACCCTTAATCATAACCTGGGACAGGGTAGTCTTCTCAGTTGACCCAAGTGCATAACAAATGGCACCAAAGCGGTCCTTACAAAATAAACAAAAGACAGTGATGGTTCCGAATAATCATAAAGACAGGCAGTCGTTATCTTTCAAAAATGAAAGCCCATTAAGTCAAAACCTCTGAAGGAGACTTACAAAACTGGGGCATCCCGCTGACTGCAATTCCAAAAAGAAACAGTTCAGGCAAAAAAAAAGGGGGATAACAAAAATCAGACAAGAAAGAGGTCTTACAAACCCTCAACAAAAAAGGAATGACTGCCTATTCAAAATAAGTTATCAACATCCGAATCATCACCGGAAAATCAGAGCAAAGACTCAAACAAGGTCTAACGTATGATCAACTGAGTTTAGGTTTGGAGAACATCATGAAGAGCGGGTGGGTACAAATAATTTGAGCCTTTATCCTTTGTTTCTTAAACCATGAACCAGGCCACGTTATAACCCTTAAAAGTCCTAGATGAAGCATGGATTAGTTCGAAAGCATACTACGAAAGGTATCCTGACTCCTTAAGGCTTACGGTAAATACGGAGTCGACATCACGTTTTACAAACATTCACTTGTTTTATGAAAAAGAGTGCGTTTTCAAAATCTTCAAGACAGACATAGGCTTTGCATTTTTAACATAACTTTGTTTGCATATGACTTTTTGTTTGAACAGCATAGAAGTTCGCACGACGAAGTTTAATGAACAGAAGCAATCCAATCAAGGGGCATGGCATGAGCATGGTCCATCATCTGGGGTAATCCAATCAAGATTCGGAGAATCTCTCAAAGGCCAAATAGCCTGGGGCAAATCTCCGCCTGAGTCACTTGGGGCATTCCAACAACGAATCTTGCCTGGTTAAACACTTTCTGGTGGCATGACAAAACACTGCTAAACAGGGGCAACTCCCTACATTCTGAGAACATGGACATAGTCGAAAAGATACTACGCAAAATTAAAGACCCGCTAGGCTGACATGCCTAGGCAAAAATAAGGGCTTCCTGACGAACCAAAAAGGTTCGGGCAAAAATAAGGGATGAAATGAAAAAAAATCTGCACACCCGGCAAGTCGAAAACCTGAAAAGGCGGCTTGGGCAAAAATGGGTATCCCGGTGGACCAAAAACCCGAAAGGGTGGTCCAGGCAAAAGTTAGGGATCAAAGCGTACGACTATGTCCCGTCATCTTATCACCTGCCTACCAGCAGAAGGTTTGTCCATCAACAACTATCAATACCCCACAGGTGCCTTCTCCCATAGAAACAGGGGCAATAAAGAGTTGTCTAAGCAATCTAATTGTTCTATCCTCCAAGGTATCAAGGTAGGTTCAGTTGAAGAACATAACCAGTACATCTTAATTCCCCAGAGAGTGAGCAGCAAGTCAAAGCACTCCCCGAGCAAGTTACAGTCAAACTTAAGGAAGTTGGGTATCCTCCCGCAGATCTCAGCATTCCCCAGCAGTATATAGACGTTCTTAACAGGCATCCTCGGCAGTCTTGACCTAAAGATTTTTCCCGGGCGGCATATCAAACATTCAATGGAGTCACTTCCCCGATACAGTTCAAAACTTCCCCAGGAGAGACCAATCCAGTTCCCCAGGAAAGTTGGAATCCATCTCCCCAAGCAACAAGCTTACCCCCAGCAGATTCTGGAAGTTTATCCCCCCGCAGAACACGAACGCATCGCCCGGCTTTATTCAAAGAATTATTTCCTTACCAGGATATAACTGGGTTATCCTCAGCCAAAAGCCACGGAAAGTTCGTCCTCGGCAAAGTCTTCTTATCCCCAGCGAAGTCTATCAACACTTCCAAAACAACAATGGTATCCCCAGCAAGTTATTATCAACAACTTAACAAAGTACCTCTCTCCCCACAAAGTATTGCTCCCCAGCAAGATCGTTAGAAGTACTTTTCTCCCCACAGAGTAATCCATTTGCCAAGTTTATTCCCCAACGGAGTTATCTTCTCCTGCCGGTATTCTTGCAACTATCATCCCCAGCGGAAGCAAAATCTGTTCTCCAACATCAGCCCAGGATATGACTTCCCGGCACCCGTCAAGGATTTACTTTCCTAGACGAAAAACATACTTTCATAAACATCACATTTCCATACATTATAGCATGCATATACGCATCATATCTTACAAATCTCATTTATATTGAGAACATCATTGCTTGATCCATATCATGCATTGCATATGACTGACTTTTACCTTTCAGGAAAGATCCAGTTAAATTCTCAGCTACATTCAAGACCTTGACCGGTTCAGCTAAGTCGACCCTAAGACTTTTCTGTTTCTTATCCAGTCAAAGGCCTTCTCTGGTTCAGTCAGATCGACCCTAAGATCTCACTGTTTCTTACTCAGTTGAAGATATTTCAAGACCTAGACCGGCTCAGTTAAATCGACTCCAAAGACTTTTCTGTTTCTTATCCCGTCCAAGGCCTTCTTTGGTTCAGTCAGATCGACCCTAAGATCTCCCTGTTTCTTATCCAGTTGAAGACATTTCAAGACCTAGACCGGTTCAGTTAATCGACCCTAAGATTTTCTGTTTCTTATCTAGTCCAAGGCCCTCTCTAGTCCAGCTAAATCGACCCCTAACAGATTTTCCTGATAAAGACTCAGTAGAAGATATCCAAGATTCTCTCAATGATTGCTGTTGAGGTTGTAGTCGCCTGTGGTTCTCTCCCCGATACTGCGGAGGTAGTAATCATCCCAAGATTCGCTCAGCGTTACTGTTGAAGTTGAAGTCATCCAAGATTCTCTCAATGATTGTTGTTGAGGTTGTAGTCGCCTATGGTTCTCTCCCCGATACTGCGGATGTAGTAATCATCCCAAGATTCGCTCAACGATTGCTGTTGAGGTTGAAGTTATCCAAGATTCTCTCAATGATTGCTGTTGAGGTTGTAGTCGCCTATGGTTCTCTCCCCGATCCTGCGGAGGTAGTAATCATCCCAAGGTTCTCTCAACGATTGCTGTTGAGGTTGAAGTTATCCAAGATTCTCTCAATGATTGCTGTTGAGGTTGTAGTCACCTATGGTTCTCTCCCCGATACTGCGGAGGTAGTAGTCGTCCCCAGATTCTCTCAGCGTTCCTGTTGAGGTAGAAGTCATCCAAGGTTCTCTCACCGTTCCTGTTGAGGTAGTAACCACCCCTGGTTCATTCATCATCGTTTGAAGCTCCAGATCCAGCTCCTGTAACCAGTCAGGACACATCTATACAAAGAATCCGAAGACCAGCTCCTGTAAACAGGCCAGGTAATCATTTTCTTTTTCAGGTACGCAAGTTCTCGCTAAGGAATCTCTTACGCGATCGACACCCAGATGGCATCTATAAGCCCATCCACCTACCCATCATCTCTTAGCATGGCATCTATAAGCCCATCATCCTATCCATCAATCTCTAAATGGCATCTATAAGCCCATTCCCCCGTCACACTACTATGTGAGCGCAAATTTCTGGGCACTCTAGTGTTCAATCATCTTCCACCTTCGGATTACGAAAGACACGTCAGCCAATCTTCATCCTCAGGTCTAAGCAGATTGAACAGGGGCAACTGTTGTACCCCAAAATTTGCCCTCCCATATTTCTCAAATTCTTTAAAGAAGGTATCCGAATGTGTGAGTTTTCTCGAAGAAATATGGTGAAAAAGTGTGCTGAAAGTGCAGTTTTTATGCGCTAAAAAATTCATAACTTGAAGATCGTGACTCGTTTTGAACCCGTTCCGGTGGCCAAAATTCCGTCTTGACATTATCTACGTTTTCATCTCTCACGGCTGGAAGCCAATTTTGATCAGAAGGTCTTCAAAAATGTGGATTTATCAAGTATTTTGGCACAAAAAATTTGTGACAGAAGTTTATTTGCGTCATGTTCAGAAAATCATAACTTGGTCAATTTTCATCGTATCAAGCTGGTTCCGGCGCCAAAATTTCAAAAATTGAGTTGACTACATTTTCACAGAAGGTATTGAGTTCAAACGGTATTCAAAAGGCCTTCGTTTTTTGCTCAGACTGCGTGACACGCTGAAAATCCTGAATGCTGAATATTATTTTATCTGGGCCGAAACTTCGAAAATTCATACTCGGTCAATTTTTATCGGATTGGGCTCATATTTTTACACAAGGTCACTGACTCGTAGATCTACAACTTTGCTTCAAAAGTCGAGACCGGATTATGCTCCGATCAATACCAGTTTTTTATTGAAGAACGTGTCGGAGTCGACACTGGAGCCCAAAATAAGTTTGTCTGAGCTGAAACTTCAAAAATTCATAACTAATTCACCGTTTATCCGATTGAGCCGATTTTCGGACAGGAGTTAGTTATCGATGTCGGATACATTTTGTTTTCACATTTCAACTTCAAAAAATGCACTTAAGTCCCTGCGATTTAGCCTGGAAAGTGACAAATTCAAGTGAATATTGGAGACCCAATTGCACATTCAAAGCCCATTTGCTTTACCCTAATTTCCATTATATAATCACCTTCTTTTCACACAAACCAGAGAGAAAAAAAAGAGAGGAGAAAAGAAGAGAGAAAAAAAACCTTGCCACAACACTGTTAGAATATCAAACTCTTTCAAGAACCCTAAAACCTTGAAATCCTTATTACAAATCTCTCTCTCACTACAAACAAGCCATCACAGTTACAAACCAACACCTCACTACTTCTTCAGTAAGGATAAGGCTGGCTTGATCTCCATGATCCTAATTTTCCAGTAAGGCATAAAAGCATTCAGGTCACTAATTTTCCAGTAAGGACAGGATCCCATGCAGGTACATTAAGGAACGTTAAAGCCAAATGGCCAAATGGCCAAAAGTCAAAAGCCAAAAGCCAAAAGCCAAAAGCCAAATGGCCAAAGTAGAAAAACTTATGCATGCCAGCACAAAAGTCAAACGAGGCCAGGAGCTTAATGGGCCTGAATTACTAAACAAAACCTCCAATTGGGGACAAAACCCCCCAAGGTTTGCTATTCTTTTATATTTTTTATTTTTTTTATGATTTAATTAATTTCCTTTAAATTCTTCAATTAGTTTATTTTCATAAAAATATAAAAATAACAAAAAATCAGAAAAGGCAAAATTCAAAATATATTTATCTAATTAATATTTTTGTAAGTAAATATCATTAATTAATTTAGCTTTTTAAATTAGGTTTAATTTTAGTATCTTTTTCTTAATAAATCAAAATTTGTAGAATTAGGGTTTGTATCAATTTTTATCCTTTTTCTTTTCTTTTCACTAATAATTAATTATTTATTTTTATAAATCAAATTGCCATTAATTAATTAATTTAATTTTAGGTTTAAATTTTAACATGTTTTTCTTAATAAATAAAAGTTGTAGAATTAGGGTTAATTAATTAATTTCATTTAATTCACAAAAAAATCATAAATCTAAAAAATCTCAAAATAATTTCTTTTTTCCTTTTAATTTAATTAATTTAATAATTTAATTTAATTTCATTAAAAATGGTCCAACGCCCTCGCTTCCAATTTTAATTCCAATTCGCGCATTTTAGTTTATTTCTTATAATATTAATGTAATTCTCCCAAAGCGTTGTAAACTCGGACATTTTATTTCTCGCACTTTATTTAACTTCTGTCAAATCGGGTCCTGGATTTTAATTTTGGCGATGTGGACCCGCGCCTTTGTAATAGTTTAGAACTTTATATTTCCGCAACTTTTTTAACTGTTAATAATGACATGCAAAAATGAATGATAAAAATAAAAACAAACGCGTAGATCACCTATACCATGACAAGACAAAAATAAACGAATCTGACACACAAATCACACACCACCCCTAGGGTACGCCTCACTATTGCCTTGCCTCGAAAGGTGATCGTCGAGTAGAGGATGTCTTAGTAAGTCCTCATGATCCGGGAACCTGGCATGAGGGTAGCTTCTAAGGTGTCTTCCCATTGCTCTGGTGATCACCATGTCCCGAACCTCGAATTGACCCGAACACCTCCAACGGTGGTGCTACCTACCTCTCAATGGTGGGATGGCACTACTTTAAAGGACATTTACACAGACGAATTCCTTAGGGTAGGTAGACAACTCTAGATACTTGCTCTAAATTTCAAAACAAATCAAAAATACTTTTCACACGGACACCTTTTCAAAAAGCTTTCGAAAGCAATTTTTCAAACACTCTTGAGGACCGATACAAGAGTCGAACTGAAATTTTCAAAGAAACTTTTTAAAACCCACAGTTGAAAAGCAAACAAACAATTTTGAAAACACAAATGAGCAAGTATCTAAGAGCCCATGGATAACCATGGATAGAAAGGGTGCTAACACCTTCCCTTTCTATAACCTACCTCCCGAACCGAGAGCAATCTCTATAAGGAATTTTTCTGTGCTTTTGTCCTTTCCATTTGGAGAAAATAAAAGACGGTGGCGACTGTTGCTTCCGTGACATTTCGCGAACCAGCGTTAAACAGTCAGTTCCAGATCCACCGATCACACATAGTAACAATAGAAAATGGTAGATCTATTCATCAGTCTCTGTGGTTCGATATCTTTTAAAACTACTCGACAAGACTGTGCACTTGCAGTCCAAATCATTGGATACATAAGTACAAATCCCACGATCAATCATGTCATGGAACAAAGCGACCATGGCACGCTCATACGTTGCCCCAACATTCTTCAATTCGAAGGGCATGACCTTGTAGCAAAAGGTACCTCATTGAGTAACAAAGGTTATCTTCTCCATATCCTCGGGAGCCATTTTGATCTGATTATAACTGAAGAAACCATCCATAAAGGAGAAGACCTTATGATGTGCGGTGTTGTCAACCAGAACGTCGATGTGAGGTAGAGGGAAGTCATCCTTGGGGCTTGCCCTGTTCAGATCCCTATAGTCGACACACATTCGAACCTTACCATCCTTCTTCGGCACCAGAACCACGTTGGCCACCCACTGTGGGTAAGAAGTAACTGCTAGAAAACCGGCGTCAAACTGTTTCATAACTTCAGCCTTGATTTTCTCAGACATCTTTGGGCACATTCGGTGGACTTTCTGTTTTACTGGAGGACAATCTTCCTTGGTAGGCAGGCGGTGAACCACAATATCGGTATCCAACCCGGGAATCTCTTCATAAGACCAGGAAAAGATCTCAACGTAGTAACGCAACATCTGAATCAGCCGTTGCTTAACACTAGCTTCCAGATTTGCACCGATCTTGACCTCTTTCTTGTCTACCTCTATACCCATATTTATTGTTTCCACTGGCTCTTCGTGCGGCTGTATGACCCTCTCTTCCTGAAGTAACAATCTAGCAAGTTCACTAGGCACTTCGCAATCATCTTCACCTTCTTCTTCGGCTAAGTTGATCAGACTTTCAAAGTCATAACCGGCAGTAGCAGAGTCGTTATTAGTGGGATCCAGAGTTGATTCAGACCTGTATATGTGAGTGTGTGTAAAATAGCAGTTTTGCAATATATAATAAAAGAAAAACAAGGAGCGCAAAATTTTGAAATACAAGAAACGTCCAATCCTTTTATTAATGATATATGGAAATTACACACATAAAGCCCTCACAAATAAAACCACGGTGTCTCGGGTAAGGCACCAGGCCGTAAAGTTTAAAAATTGTCTGTTACAAATTCAAAACAAAATCTCATTACTGGGTAATAAAAGAAATTGGGACGAAGTCCTTTGCTGTCCAATTTCTCAGTCAACCATCAGTAGTAGGATAGATCCAACTGTCGAATTCAGATTCTTCAACATCGTCTTCAAAGACATTCACTCCTGAATTGCTGATAAACAGGGGAGCTCTTCGGATCCGTGCACTCCGAACATCCCTTTGAGCTTCTGCAGTGAAACCCAAACCAAACTTGTTAGTCTTATGTGCAAAATTAGGGAGTTGGCCCCAATTTTCACACCCACCTTTCTCAACAACAGCCCGAGCATCCTTTAGGGAAGCCATCTTCATTGGAGGATCTTCAGTAATAGTTTCAGCTGACGCCAATGTCTGGGGTACTTCTTCAAAATGTTGAAACAGGGTCTCAATGAACTCCCCGTCCATCTCTACATACCAGAAAGAGTTGAGGTGGCTCACCATGTACTCCTCTTCTCCTCGCACTGTCACAATTTCCCCCTTTACTGGGTACTTTAGCATCTGGTGGAGCGTAGAAGTCACTGCCCCAACCTTATGGATCCATGGGCGACCCAGCAAACAAGAATAGGATGGCCGAATGTCCATCACATAGAATGTAGATGCGAAAATCTGAGAACCAACCTTCACTGGAATATCCACTTCTCTGTGTACCATTCTCTTGGACCCGTCAAAGGCCCTAACAACAATGTTACTCGGCTTCAGCTCCAACCCTTCACAGTCTAACCGTTCCAAATCTTTCTTAGGTAAAACGTTCAACGAGGAACCAATATCCACCAATACATGAGCTAGAGTAATGCCTCTGCATTCAATGGAGACATGCAGGGCGTCATTATGGTTCTTCCCCTTAGCAGTCAAGTCGGCGTCGGAGAAACCCAACCTGTTATCAGTAGTCAAACTAGCCACACAATCTTTAAACTGATCAGCTGATGTCTCCTGCGGCACATGCGCAGTTTTCAGGAAGGCAATCAGAGTCTTGGCATGGGCTTCTGAGCATAGCAACAGAGACAACATATAGATTTTGGACGGGGTTTTCCCCAGCTGTACGACTACATTGTAGTTGCTCTTTTTGATGATCTTCAAAATTTCTTCCATCTCTTGTCTAGAGGCTTCAACAGTAATCCTCTTCGGTGCCTCCGTCCGGGCAGGCTCATCGGTGGTCCCTTTGCCCTGAGTATCAGATGACTCGACAACAGGGATAAGAATGGGAACTTGAACAGGAATAGTGTGTACTGGCAGGTATAATAACAACATGCTTCCAAACAATTGGTGGAGAGATCTCGGGGGAGAAAAGTCTTCCGCTGTGGGTGACTTTGGCAGGTCCAACAATATTGCTGACGTCAGTATCAGCCTCTCCAGCACTCAAGTCTTGCTTAACTCCGTGATAATATACGTCAGCCTCGTAGTGCCATGGGACAACTCTGATGTATAGGGGATAGGCCCAGGAACAATAATGATCAAGGGAGAGATTCTTGGAACAGATGTAATTCTAACAGGATTTCTCGAGGAAGCCTTGGAAGAATTGTCGAAAATGGTGATTATAGCAACTTCTTCAGTAGGAACCAAAGGAACAAAAGTCTTCTCAAACAGACTTTCTTTATTATCCATCAGGCGTTGGACACCTAACTTCAAAATATGGCAACCAGTAGGTAGGACGGCACACAGATGGCAACCTTCACCACAACCCAGAAATAAACCGGCTAACAGAAGGTTCTTCTTCACAAACATCAATGGAGTAACAATGTCTTTTACAGAAACCACAAACGAGTCTTCCTATACCGCATTCACTCCATACTTGGGCATAGGAGCAGTCACAACATTAGGCCTTTCTGGCGCTTCGAACTCAATCTCTTTAGCATCAATTAAATCTTGTACCTTATTCTTCAAGACCCAACAATCATTCGTATCGTGCCCCGGGCTATCAGAATGAAAAGCACAACGGGTGTTAGAATTGTACATGGGTGATGTTGTATTGGGATTCTTCGGGGCCTCCTTCGGAATCACCAAGTTGGTCTTCAATAACTGCGGCAGAATTTGGGATAAAGTCATGTTGAGCTGAGTGAATTGTCTTCGCGGCCTCTCGGCCCTTGGCTGATTGTTGCGTTGTGTGGCAACAGTTGGTCTTGATATAACAACGGCATTAACAGCTTGGCGGCGTTCAGGTCTATTATGGCTCTTTGAACTGTAAATAGCACTGGATTCCTTCTTAAAAGGCTTCTTTTCAGCACTAGACGAAGCACCCTTCTGTATCTTACCACTCTTGATACAGGCCTCAATTCTTTCCCCGGTTATAATCAGCTCAGTAAACCCGGACAATGAACTTCCAATCAGATGGTTGAAATACGGACCAGACAAGGTCCCTAGAAACATATCCACTAACTCTCTTTCAACCAGCGGAGGTTGTACTCTTCCAGCAAGGTCCCTCCATTTCTGAGTGTAGTCTTTGAAACCTTCGCTCGCACCCATAGACATACCCTGAAGTTGGGTACGCGTGGGGGCGAGGTCGACATTATATTGGTACTTCTTGTAGAAAGCAGCAGCCAAATCCTCCCAATTACGGACACTAGCTCCTTCCAGCTGGTAAAACCATTCAAGCTGAGTCCCTGAAAGACTGTCTTGAAAGAAGTGGATCCAGAGGTTCTTATCAGCAGTGTATGGCTGAATTTTTCTAACATACGAACGGAGGTGCAGCTTTGGGCAAGAAACCCCGTCATATTTAGCAAAGGCTGGTGCTTTAAACTTGTGGGGAATCACCACCCTAGATGATAAACCTAGATCACCAAAGTCCAACCCATGGACCTTCTGAATATCCATCGCACTTAACCGGTCTTCAAGCTGTTTATATCTATCCTCAGCAGGAGGATACTGGTCTTCGTCAAAGTCAGTCTCGTGGTCAGATACCACAGGGATAGGAACCCTCCTTTCTTCTTGGTTTTCTCCCCCTCCAGACGAGTGGGATATATTGACTTCATCTCGCAGCCTGTTTCCAAACCTGTGACCCATGTTCAGGAGGACTGTCTTCTTCTTCTTCTTATCCTTCAAGATAAGGGTCTTCAGATCTTGCTGACCCTTAGCCAAATTCATGAACATTTCCTGAAATTGAGCATTTTGAGCTTGTAGAGCCTTGATAGCTTGATCAGTTGATGTTTCAGCAGACATGATGTGCTCAAATAAACAGGGAATAAGATGAGAAAACCTGTAAGGGTACCTGTTATGAGGTGCATGGGATGAAATGTGTATGATATGATTTCAAAGACTTTGGAGATTCATCAACATCCTCCCCCTTAGTGTCATCATCTCCCCACCCTGTAGGTTTTATATCTTCAATTTGGATTTTTGAACTCTCCGGGGCAGAATACTTGACCAAGTAGTCAAACTTTCCACTGGGCTCCCCTAAAGTATCCCATATCTCTTTCTGAGAGGAGGTTGGCTCAGTGATCTGGACTTTCTCCAATTCTAGCCTCAGGCCTTCAGTAACCTGTGTCAACTCTTGCTTTTGGTTTTCCTGGCCTTCAGTACCCTGGATTTCCTTTGCAATAGCTAAAGGTGTTGCTTCGACCGAAGCCTCTGGTTGCTTGTGGACGTCTTCAGTGACCCCCTTGTTGACTTCGACTAACACCCAACTTTCATTTTTAGTACCTTTCTCTCCTACTGGAGCGTCATTTTGATCTGCTTCCACCATGTTGATTTCTCCAATGCATATAGGCTCGGAGTAATTGGTGTCTGCGACATCCAAAGGATCTTCATCTACTTTCATTTTTGGTTTATCAGCGAATTTCAGCCTGCCATCTTTAATTGCATTCTGAATTAGGTCCCTGAAAAGAAAACACTGTGAGGTTTTGTGGCCTAGGAAACTATGATACTTGCAAAATCCTCTTTTCTTCCTTTGATCTAAAGGAGGTATTTTGACATTTGATGGCACAATGAGTTGGCCATCTTTGACAAGTAAATCAAAAATCTCGTCACACTTAGTTACATCGAAGGTATAAACCTTCTTTGGGAATTTATCACTTTTCTCATTTTCAACAATTTCTTTCCCTTTTGTGGGAACTAATAATTTGCAGGAGTAAGGTGGGGCCTATTTTAATTCAGCGAGATCGATTTCGACCTCTTCGAATTTAGGGTAATCTTCTGCTTCCTCAGCTCCAACATAGGAGACCCTTTCTTTCTTGTTATTTTTAAAAACTCTGGCCTTTTCGGCCTTTAGCCTTTCGACCTGTCGAACCCTATCGGCTAATTGAGCCATATCCCTCAAGTATTGTTTGTCTAATTTCTTTCGAATAGAGTAGTCCAGGCCGCCAACGGCCATTTCGACTAACTCATGTTCAGGAACTACTGTAAAGCATCTAGACTTCAAGAGCCTGAATCTATTCAGATAATCGTCTATGGGTTCAGTAAACTTCCTCTTGACACTGGCTAGTTCCTTCAGACTTATTTTAGATTGTCCCATGTAGAACTGTTAATGGAATAATATCTCCAACAAAGCCCAAGTATCTATGGACCCAGGAGGTAACGTGGTGAACCATGTGAAAGCGTTCTTAGTTAGGGAACTTGGGAAATATTTGATCCTAAGGTCTTCATTATTCGCTATGTCTCCTGCTTCGGTTAGATACCTGGCTATGTGTTCGACTGTTGATTCATTGGTATCTCCAGCAAACTTTGTAAACTTAGGGACTTTATATCCCCTTGGTAAATCAGTATGCATTATGTAATCTAATATAGGAGAGGCATAATTTGGCCTTATAATCCCTGTGTTGAGGCCATTCTGGGCCATGATTCTCTCTATCATAGTGGTTAAATTATTTTCGGCCAAGATGTTGTCATTTCGAATTCTGTTAACGACTGCATCAACATCTTGATTTCGACCCACCATGACAACTCCTCTAGGCTGTTCTTCTCGAAACTCTGGGACTTCTAGCCTTTCGATCCTTGCCCCTGGTTCCATAATTTCCCTTTGTGGGCCTTGAAACATTGGGGCTTCTAACCTTTGTTCCCTTGCCCCCAAATTAACCCCCTCTCGGGCTGGTCTATAGGGTGGGTCCTCAACAACTTGTTCTATGATAGGTACGTTTGCTCGAACTCCGGCCTGATTCTGCCTACGCCTTTCTGGGGGAGCGAAAAAATCTGCTATTCGACTCATGTTATCCGCGTTTTCTTAGTTTGTCACAGTTACGTTTTGTACTATTGGGGCAAAGATCTCCTGCATAGTTTGCGCTAATACCCCTATCATATTATGGTTACTGTCATCCATTAATTGCCTAAAGGCCAACTGATTTTCTGTGGTTAAGATAGGCATTGCACTATAACCCACTGACCCTTGGTTATTTGTCATAACTTGATTTGCCTCAGACCCAGACCCTAATTATGGTGATGTATTCGATGTCGAAGTGTGCAGACCCGCCATAAAAGATGTTGGCATCCCATAAGAGGAATTTTTGTGTCTGTTAGCATCGAAACCGGGTGGTCTAGTTAGTGGGGTGGCGAAATGGGTTTGTGTCCCTGATGGTGGGACGAATCCCCCAGGATAACCAATGGTTCATGTATTTCCTAGGATCGAACTGTTAGTTGACATGCCACTTGTTCCATTAGTGGCTACACTATTGGTAGAAGATGCAACAGACTGTGCATTCGAAGGGATCACATTAGATGTTCCTATCGAAGCAGACATATTAGTGCCTGTTGTATGTGGGATATTTTGTTCCCCTTGTTGATTGTCTGGATTAGACATCTTGTTTAAACGTTTTCTTCTGGGTAAGGGTTGGTTGCTATTGGCTATTCTACCACTTCTAAGGTTCATATAACAACGAACTTATCATTCAGAAAGTACTTTTACAATGGTTATGTCTCAACAGTCCTTCAATTTGTTCTAAATTTCGTAATGACCAATGATGGTCCCACCAGGTGTGCCAATTTGTTTACAGTTATTTCTGGTAAACAATCGCTAGTCCTCCAAACTATCAAATAATCTTAATGACTGTTATTTAATCTCTCTGGTAACTTACAGGATCGACTAGATTGATCCTATGGTGTATTGGTCATTTGGATAATTCTCATTGTAGAACTGATATTCATGGTTGGTATTTAGAATGTTGTGTACGTGTTTAACTTACTTCGATTACCCTATTAAAGATCTAATGACATGATCAAGTAAATACGTGCGAAATTAAATTGCATGAATAAAGGTTCAATTGTAAAGACATGTAAAACTGCAAAAAGACAAGTAAATAACTTCGAAGTATAAAAGCATGTAATGTAAAAGAGTTTCTGGAATGTAAAAGTTTCGAAATAGAAAGAAAGTGTTTAAATGCAAGAAATCAGTAAAATGACTTTGGATGAAAAAGTATTCGAATGATAAAAGCATGAAGATAATAGCATAAAAGGTATAAGAATCTCTGAAATGTAAAATACTCGGAATAAAAAGAAAGCGTTTTAAATGCAAGAAATTAGTAGATGACTTTGAATGAAAAGGATTTAAATGTAAAGGCTTTTGAATGATATTGACATGAAGATAAAGGATAAACTGGAAATGATAAAGAGTTATATTGAACCATAAATATTTGGTGTTATCATACGTACATTGTTCGAGCATTCGTTTCCCTAGCCATGTGGTATTTTGAATGTTTACTGAATTTTGTACAATAGATATGACACCCGAAATCCTAACGCTAAGACTTCTATTTATACTACTTCGACCATAACGGTCTTGCCTATAAGATTCTGCCACGTTCAGAACATGCAAAACAATGCCCCTCTCTAGCCTCCACGCGTCTTCGAATGCTCCAGCGCATATATTTTTAATTTCGAACATCCCGCTTGCGTTTGAATTTCAAATGTTTTGGCACTCTTCGCTTCGAACTCATTTCTTGGACACAACCTTGTTACCACTTCGACTTCTTTTGAATATATCCCCATAACTGTCACTCGAAGCTCCGAGCTTTGACATTCCCATTCGAAGCACTGCTTCTACCATTTCGAAACATGACATCTTGCTTTATTCCAACGAAACATCCAACTTGCTTCGTTTCGAACTGTATCATCAAAATCTTCAGCCAACAATGACATAACATCTTTGTCCAACTGAAAACAACTTCAAATCAACAAGTACTTAACGAAAACGGCTTAAAATTCAGTAACAGAAGTAAAATTAATAATAAAGCAACAAGCGTTCATACCTCAGAGTGTTACGTATCATAGTGATGATACTGACTCAAATCACTGAAGGTAAACAACCTTCACTCTGGATTACATGCACGTTACCGACATAAGGCAACATTCAAACAGAAGGGGTGAGATATCGAATGATATAATAGAACGCATGATAAATAAATATTAGAACCAGTTCATACAAATCACCACTTCACAGCTTTTTAACAACATTTAACATAATTAGTTCATCCACGCAACAACTCGGGATGCAACATGAAATGCGACTTATTTTTATGCACATGTGTGATACGGTGGGAGAACTGACTATGGTTTTGCGTTTGTTTTCGCAAATGTTTCGGTTGAACAAGAGTCGCCACCGACTTTTTATTTTATCCTAGGGAAAGGTTTAAAAAGCACAGCAAAAAACCTTTGAGATTTTTCTTGGGTTCGGGGAGTAGATTATAGAAGGGGAAGGTATTAGCACCCCTTCTATCCATGGTTATCCATGGGCTCTTAGGTACTTGCTTAGATAAACTTGCCTTGGTTGTCAATTGTTTGAAATGGTGCTTTATGTGTGGTTTTGAAAGTGTTTTAAAAAAGATGCCTTGTATAGGCTACCCTTGTAACAATTCTTTACTCGAATGTTTTACAAAAGGTGTTTGTCTTTTTGAAAAGATGTTTCAAGGTTTTTTTTGAAAGTTTGTTTGAAAGTGTTTGTGAAGTGGGTTTTGAAATTAGGCAAGTGTTTTCTTGGAAAGTTGACAAGTACTTAAGAGTTCATCTACCCTAAAGTTTTCTCAAAGATTTTTGTTATGTTTCAAACCTTTTGACAATTTTGTTCCACCATTGCATTTGGTGGACAATCTTGTCTTAGGAGGTGAAAGGGACGGGCGCGGGTCATCGTTTAGACCATAGTTGCAATAGTGTTAAATGTCTTTGGGCAATTTTCTTTGAAAGGGACTTGATCATTCATTTAAGCAACATTTTGAGGGACAATGATCATTTGATTGTTTTGTTTTGCCCAAAGAAGTTCAACATGCAATATGGCCCAATAATAAAAGGCAACAAGTGGAATACCCTAGGGGGTGCAAGTGTGAAATGTGTTGTCCATTTTTCTTGCTCATTTATCTTGTATTAGGTCCAACTATTTTGTTCAATTTTATTCGCATACAAAACCCTAATTCTAGCATAGTATGTTTAGAAAGCGATAAAAGTGCGAAATTTAAATTCCTACGCTATTACATCACAATAATATAGGGAGGGGGGTACAATGTTCAAATAGGGATATTTAGACAAGAAGTTAAACCTAAAACTAATACACCATTTTTATGAATATTTACAAGATAAATAAAATATATAATTTTAAATGGTAAATAAAACAAATATGCAAGTATGCAAAAAATGTTTTTTATATGTATGAGAAAAAAGTATTATTTATAAAAAATAAGAAAAGAATTATTTTTGGACTATTTTCACATTTAGGGTAAAACCCTAATTTTTAATCAAAGGGACATTAATTAATTAATTCACATAATATTTATTATATACAAAATAAAAGTAAAATATGGTATATTTGTAAAAAAGGTATTTTTTAGTATTAAATATTAAAGAATAAAGTATGCACATTTTTTGGTATTTTTCTCCTAAGTATATTAATGAATATATGTATTAAATATGTATTATATTAAATATGTATTATATATATATATAAATAATAATAATATTCAATATTTTTTAGAAAATAGTATTTTTTATATAAAATACTTAGAGGATAAAATAAAACAAAAATGAAAATGAAAATGTATTTACACTATTTTTCCTATTTATTCCAAATAACAATATATATCTATTTATGTATAAATCAAAAGAAAATCAAATAAATACCTAATAAAATCCAAAATGGTGAGAAAAAATATTTTTAAATTTTTAATGTCATGAGAAAAAATAAATTAGTCAAACAAAAAAATAAAAAGTCAAAAAGAATTAAAAATAAAGCAAATGGGCTCAGGGGGTGCAATAGCAAAATCAGGGTGCAAAAAGAAATAACAACAAGCCCAGCCCAGGAAGTTGTTGTCTTCAACCTTCAGACAACAAAATTCAAAAAAACGCGCGCCTGCTTCTCAAGTTCCTAACTCCTGATCCTTTGATCTTTTGCCAAATCTTCCAACATGAAACCTGTAGAACTTGAAGCCACGGTTCTAGACATATAAAGAAGTCAAACTAACTCTCAGAAACGAGAGAGAATTTCTTCTCCCCCAAATCCTGACCTAATCTTTCTGCCATTTTTAAACCTTAAATTCTCTTAACTCAGGCAAAAGAAATGAAAAGTAAAGATATGTACATGTTCAGTGGCATGAGTAGGACATTGTTTCTTCACAAACTTAAGACTAATGATGCATAATAAGAGAGATACGAGTTCAAAAAACTACCTGTTCAGCTGAAGTTCCAACTGGCAAATGGGGAGCTTACAGTGCAAGATACTGATTGGTATAGCTTCCTTGAGGTGTGGTGATGCTGTTCCAATATCTACTTTGCCTTGAAACACCTTGAACTGAGCTGTAGAACTTCAACTGCAAAATGGAAAAGTGAAAATGGTGGAACTTGTTAGAGGAATTACAGGTCGTGTTTCAAGGCATGGTTAGCTTGCATATGTGCTAGGGAATGTGTAGGAACTGATTTTGGCAAAAGAACTTGAAGGAAATGGAAGGTAGCACTCAAACTGCAGGCTTTCCCCTGTTTGTGCAGTTTGAGAGTGATTATGGCAATGGGAGTGTTTGAGAGGTGCAAGGGTCGTGTCTCAGCTTGGTTATGATGTCTTGAGTATGTTTGATAAGTTTGTTCTTGTGTCCTCTTGCTGATATGAGAGTTTTTTTTTAGTTATGGAACTTTTCTTCAACTTTAAGCAACAAAATGCAACTTGTGTTTCTAGGTCAGTAGAGGACCCCCTAATGGGCTGCATAATCCCTCCTTGATCAGAGTAATTTATCCATAATCTTGTGCCAATCAGATTTGCAATGTACTTGTTGGATTTCCAATTGGACATAAAGTTAACTTTTGCAAAAATGGAAAGAAAGCTTTATCTAATTTGGGATTAATCTTGCATACAATGTCCAAACTCATAGAACAACACCTTAACACAATGAATATGCATTAAATTATGGAGTGTAGATGAGATAAAAGACCTGTAATCTATCTTAAGGCATGCTGAGTTCAAATTGCAAGGTTATGGACATGTAACTTGGTCATGAACAAAGTGAGTTTTTGCCAACTTGTGAAATTCGAATCTCTCAAGTTATGAGGTTGTTTGATGAGTTCTTGGACATTTTGGAAAGCTTGGAATGTGTACTACAATCCATCTTTGAAATGCAAATTGAAATTCCAAGTGGAAGTGTATGGAAAATGGCCTTGAAGTGGGGTAGAAAACCTTGTCAAAATAGGTTAAAATCTCACTAAGTTAAGAATGGTTTAGTGCCCTTATTCAAAAATTTGTAACTTGAGATACAAGCTTCAAATGAGAAAACTTTGTGATTCAAAGTTGTAGATTATGCAACAAGCTACAACTTTCATGTTTGGACTTTTGTTTTAATCCAAATGGATCATGGTGAAAAAGTGGGGCAAAGTTGGGAAAAATATTAGGGTTTTTCATAACTTAGAAAAATTCTAAGTTATGAAAAATTCCATTTTAAACCCTAATTTGCATTTCTTGGTTTCTTGGTGAACAAGTTTCATGATTTGGCATGTTTTGATGAAAAATGAATCTTGACTCTTGATTTTGACCAAAAAGTCAAAGTTTGACTTTTCAGTGTACAGTCAAAATTGATCAATTGACTGGGAAATTCAACTGTTAATCTTGTGTACTTGGAATATTTTGAGTTTGTTGATCATGTCAAGATAATTCCATGGGGTCCTTGAGTCCATGTGTGAGCTTGGTTTGCCATTGGCTAGGTCAGACAGTCAAAAATTGCCTTTGTGCAGTCAAAACCCTAAAAATGACCATTTTGCCCTTTTGGTGATCTGATCAAATTTCTTGGGGAATTGTGATCCAAACTTGACCAAATGATTCATATGAGTTCATAATGTTGATGTGGGTCAAATTTCATGAGGTTTGACTGTCAATTGGCCACAGTTGACTTTTTCCCCAATACAGTTGATTTCTAGGTTAACTGTCCAATTGACTGGGCAAAACTTGGAATCAAGGCTTGAAACTTGATATGGGTAAACTTGGGAGTCCAATATGAAGCATGAAAGTCATCTTAGGCATTTTAGGTCAAAATATCTTTGTGCAAATACAAACCCTAATTTGAGTCCACAGTGCAAGGAGAGGTCTTGAGCAGATGAAACCCTAACTGGATCTTGAGCTTCAAAGGCTTTGTGGTGAGAAATCAATGAGAAATGGGAGGGCAAATTTTGGGGTACAACAGTTGCCCCCGTTCAATCTTCTTGAATCCGAAGAGTTAGACGGGCAAGCTTGCCTTTCGTGACTCGAGGGTAAAAGGAAATTGGACACTAGAGTGCCCGGAAATTTGCGCTCGTCAAAGCAATGGATGCGGGAATGGGCTTAGAGATGCCATTTGGAGATGGGCTTAACGATGCCATCTGGGAGAGTGACAGAAATCTTGTCGGGGATGGGCTTAGAGATGCCATCCGGAAGGGAATATCAGGAAAGTGTCCAAGCTTCGGACCATTTCTGAACTGGGGGGTCTGAACAAGCAATATATTGATATCCATTGTTGGGAGGAATCTGTAAACTCTTTTCAGTGGTTTGGAGAAGAAACTGAACAAGCGATAGGTTAACATCCGCTTACTTGGAGAACCCGTGAACTGTTTTCAGAAATCTTGAAGTTGAATAAGCAATAGAGCAGCATCCGTTGTTGGGAAGCGTCCGTAAACTGTTTTCAAAAGTTGCATCTGAACAAGTCGATAGATTAACATCCGTTGTTGGGAAGAATCCATAAACTGTTTTCAGAAGCCTTAAAGAAGAATCTGAACAAGTGACAGGTTAACATCCGTTTACTTGGAGAACCCGTGAACTGTTTTCAGAAATCTTGAAGTTGAATAAGCAATAGAGCAGCATCCGTTGTTGGGAAGCGTTCGTAAACTGTTCTCAAGAGTTGCATCTGAACAAGTCGATAGATTAACATCCGTTGTTGGGAAGAATCCATAAACTGTTTTCAGAAGTCTTGAAGAAGAATCTGAACAAGTGACAGGTTAACATCCGTTTACTTGGAGAACCCGTGAACTGTTTTCAGAAATCTTGAAGTCGAATAATTTTAGTCTGTCGACTGATCTATCCTGAAAAGGTAAAGAGTTAGTTGTATGCAATGTTATGATGTATGATGCGATATATGTGACATCAATGTTTATGACATGAATGTGATGAATGCGCATGTAAGCTGACGAGCTATCTTGCTGAGGATAAATGAATTCGAGGTGGCCGAAGATAAAAGCATCTTGACTGCTGCTGGGGAAAATAAATCCTTGGCTACTACTGGGGAAGAGAATTCCTGATGGCCTCTACTGGGGAGTATCAATCTAGTAGACTCATGCTGAGGAGGTAAGACTGAGAATCTTCTGCTTGATGGGAAGCAACTCTGGTGATCTCACTGGGGAACTCAAGATTTCTCTTTCTAAGACTCTGTGGGGAGAAGGCTCATTAGTCTGGCTCCGCTGGGGGTTGATAATTTGAAATTTTAGCTCGGCTGGGGATAACAAGGATAAGCTCCTCTGGGGATCATATTGATAAGTTAGGCTGGGGAATTTTGATGAACTCCGCCGGGGATAGGAAGAATTCTGGCGAGTGCGATCTTCTGTGGCTGTTAGCTAAGGATAACCCAGTTATAAGCCTTTGTGAGGAATAACTTTGAATAAAACTCGGGGGAGACGTTCGTGCTCTGCGGGGAAATACCTTCCAGAATCTTACTGGGGGTAAGCTTCGGGAGTCTGCTGGGGACAAGCCTCAGGGTTTGCTAGGGATGTGGATTCCAAATCTCTTGAGAGGTTTCCTTCGAAAGGGTGTCAAGATATCCATCTGTACCTTCATCCTATCAGTAATCCTTTTTCTTAGGTTCATTTAGGAAGTGATTATGTTTCAAATGCATATGCCTATTTAACAAAACATTGGACGTTTCTCAAAATAAAACAAATAGTGCAAGAGAAAAAGAAAAGGGAAATGACACAAATTTCTGGGAAAAGTATTTGTATTTATTTTCTTTGAGTATATTTGTACAAAGGAGACAATCATCCTAGTAAGAGGACTTTGTCGTAAATATTGAAAGATTTTATACAAAATAAAGGATGGCTATGTGAAATAATTCCATGGGATTCTGTTCCGCTATAGCTTTCACAACTCTGAATATCTATCCATTCAATGCTTCGTTTGACGATAACTGGATTGATCAGGAGTCTGGAACCGGTTGATGAAGAGATTGTCTTTGAAGTGGTCCGACGAGACATAGTCATACGCTTTAATTCCCTAACTTTTGCATAAATCGCCATTTCGGGTTTTCGATCCACCGGGAAACCCCTTTTTGCCCAAGCCGCCCTTTCGGGTTTTCAACTTGCCGGGTGTACATATTTTTTCGTTTTTATCCCTAATTTTTGCCTGAACCGCCCTTTCGGGTTTTCGGTTCACCGGGATGCCCTTTTTTGCCCAAGCCGCCCTTTCGGGTTTTCGACTTGTCCGGTTATTTTATGCGTAGTATCTTTTGACTATGTCTGCGTTCGCAGGGTGCGGCAAATCGTCGCCGTCCATGGTGGTCAGAATCATTGCACCACCAGAAAATATGCTCTTCATCACAAATGGTCCTTCATATGTAGGAGTCCATTTGCCCCTGGGATCACTTTGCGGCAAGATAATCCACTTGATCACGAGATCCCCGACTCGATACACTTGACGTTTGACTTTCTTATTGAAGGCCTTGATTATCCGCTTTTGATACGTCTGACCATGGCATATAGCAGCAAGTCGTTTCTCGTCGATCAGATTGAGTTGATCCAGTCGGGTCTGCATCCAATCATCTTCATTCAAACCTGCATCCTTCATAATCCTCAGAGAGGGGATTTGGACTTCCATAGGCAAGACAGCTTCCATGCCATAAACCAAAGAAAATGGGGTTGCCCCAGTTGAAGTACGTGTCGTCGTACGGTATCCATGCAGAGCAAACGGTAACATCTCATGCCAGTCTTTGTAAGTGACTGTCATTTTCTGAATGATCTTCTTAATGTTTTTGTTCGCAGCTTCAACAGCACCGTTCATCTTCGGCCGATAGGGAGATGAATTGTGATGATAAATCTTGAACTGTTCGCATAATGCAGTGATCATTATATTATTCAGATTTGTACCGTTGTCCGTGATGATCCTGTCGGGAACACCATACCGACATATGAGATTTTGCTTGATGAAGCGGGCAACCACATTTTTGGTGACAGAGGCGAAAGAAGCTGCCTCGACCCATTTAGTGAAGTAGTCAATGGCAACTAGGATGAAGCGATGTCCATTGGAAGCCGTGGGCTTGATCTCTCCAATCATATCAATGCCCCACATTGCAAAGGGCCACGGAGCAGTCAGGACGTTGAGGGGAACCGGAGGAATATGAACTTTGTCAGCGTAGACTTGACACTTGTGACAAGTACGGGAATGTTGATGGCAGTCAGCTTCCATGGTAGACCAGTAATAGCCTGCCCTTAGGATCTTCTTAGCCATTGTATGCCCGCTCAAGTGAGTGCCAAATGTGCCGCTGTGTATATCAGTCATGATCAATTCTGCTTCAGCCTTATCCACACATCAGAGTAATACACAATCATGGCTTCGTTTGTAAAGGATGCCGTTGCTCAGGAAGAACTTAGCAGCGAATTTCCTTAAGAACCTCTTGTCATTTACGGAAGTTCCTTCAGGATAATCCCTAGTCTCGAGATACCTTTTGATTTCATGGAACCAAGGTTGTTCCACTACTTCTTCAGTATTAATCTCGTGGCAATGTGCCGGTTCATCCATTCGCTTGATGGTGATTTGGGGAGCCTCATTATCCCAACTGAGTTTAAACATGGAGGACATTGTGGCCAGAGCATCGGCTAGCTGATTCTATTCTCGCGGGAAATGCTCGAAGGTAATTTGCTCGAAATGCGGCAACAATGTCAGGACATGTTCTTTGTATGGGATAAGATTAGGATGCTTGGTATCCCAGTCTCCTTTGATTTGGCTGATGACCAAAGCCGAGTCCCCAAATACGACCAAAGATTTGATCCCTAAGTCTATAGCAGCCTCGAGACCAAAGATGCAAGCTTCATACTCAGCCATGTTGTTTATGCAGCTGAAGCAAAGTCAGGCCGTGAAGGGAGTGTGACAACCTTCCGGAGAAATTAGTACTGCGCCAATACCGTTTCCAAGTGCATTTGAAGCACCATCAAAGTACAGGGTCCATCGGGATCCCTTTCCGGGTCCGTCATATGGTCCGTCACTTTCAACGTTGTCCAAATTCATGATGTCCTCGTCTGGGAAGTCAAATCTCATGGGTTGATAGTCTTCGATAGCCTGATGAGCCAGATGGTCAGCTAGTACACTCCCTTTTATAGCTTTTTGTGTGGTGTACTGGATGTCATACTCAGTTAAGATCATTTGCCATCTAGCTATCCTTCCAGATAAAGCGGGCTTCTCGAAGATATACTTGATAGGGTCCATCTTGGAAATTAACAAGGTAGTATGAGTCAACATATACTGTCTTAGTCGGCGAGCAGCCCATACCAAAGCGCAGCAAGTTTTTTCGAGCAGTGAGTAACGAGTCTCACAGTCGGTAAACTTTTTACTAAGGTAATAAATAGCATGCTCTTTTTGACCAGACTCGTCATGCTGGCCCAAAACACACCCCATTGAGTTATCCAAGACAGTTAAGTACATGATCAATGGTCTTCCTTCGACAGGTGGCATCAGAATAGGAGGTTCTAACAAATACTCCTTGATTCTATCAAAAGCGGCTTGGCAGTCGTCGTTCCATTCAACTACCTGATCTTTCTTCAAGAGTTTGAAAATTGGCTCACAGGTAGAAGTCAGATGTGAGATGAATCTGGCAATATAGTTTATGCGCCCCAAGAATCCTCTAACCTCCTTTTCAGTACGGGGAGCAGGCATCTCTTGTATTTCTTTTACTTTTGCCGGATCGACTTCAATGCCTTTGTTGCTTACAATGAATCCCAGGAGTTTACCAGACCTAACTCCAAAAGTGCATTTACTTGGATTCAGCCTGAGCTTGTACTCTTTTAACCTGGCGAACTGCTTCTCCAAATGCTCAAGATGCTCTTCCTCCGTTTGCGACCGAGCTATCATATCGTCCACATAGACTTCGATCTCATGATGTATCATGTCATGAAATAAAGCTACCATGGCGCGCTGATAAGTTGCCCCTGCGTTCTTCAGCCCGAACGACATCACTTTGTAACAAAAAGTGCCCCATTGCGTAACAAAATTAGTTTTCTCCATATCCTCGGGGGCCATTTTGATTTGATTGTAGCCCGAGAATGCATCCATGAAGGAAAACACTTTATGCTGAGCTGTATTGTCGATTAAGATGTCAATATGAGGTAGCGGGAAATCATCTTTAGGGCTGGCCCTATTCAAATCCCGGTAGTCCACACACATTCTGACTTTGCCATCTTTCTTTGGTACTGGTACGATGTTAGCGACCCATTGAGGGTAGGACGTAACAGCCAGGAAGCCAGCATCGAATTGCTTCATTACTTCCGCTTTGATCTTTTCGGACATGTCAGGCCTCATTCGGCGAACTTTTTGCTTGATTGGTGGACAGTCTTCTCTTGTGGGGAGACGGTGAACCACGATGTCGGTGTCTAGACCCGGCATGTCTTCATAGGACCAAGCGAAGATTTCAACATACTCGTTCAGTAACTGTACCAAGCGTTCCTTGACTTTTGGTTCCAGGCTGGCACCCACTTGCACCTCCTTCCGATTCTCCTTGGTTCCCAAGTTAACAGCTTCCAATGGCTCTTCATGCGGTAAGATGGCCCTTTCCTCTTGTTGCAGAAGTCTGGCTAGTTCCCCGGGTACTTCACAACCTTCGTCATCTTCGTACTCGGCTAGATTGACCAGATCTTCAGAGTTATTGAAAGATACAGCAGAATAGTCACCCATGGAATCCGGAGTGGATGGGTACCTGCATTGGTGAGTGTGGGTGTGTGTAAGGGATAGCCATCCTTAAACAAAAAATGCAAAAGGAAAGAAAATGAACATAAGCAGTTTATCAAATGAAAAACGTCCAATGAATCATTAAACATGGCATATGAATATAAAAAATAGTCAAAACCCTTACAAGTGGACCTACATGCCCCGGGCAAGGCAGGAGGTGAAAAGATAGTGTACGGATTGTTTGAAAGTAAAATATTACAGACCAAATAAGAAATGTTTAACAGATAAATTACTGATGAATAAAAGTGATGGGGACAAAGTCTTTAGCCTTCCAATTTCTCAATCCTCCCCTGACAGTTGGATGAATCCACTCTTCAAAGTTGCTTTCCTTGTCTTCATCTTCCAGGGCGTTGATTCGGTAAGGAGAAATTTTGATCGGCGCTCTTTCAATCTTTGACTGGCGCATAGCCTTCTGGCCAGCGGCGGTGAAACCTAATCCAAACTTATCAGTTTTATGCGGAAAATCGGGTAACTGCCCCCACGCTGAATTCTTCCCTTCTTTGATTGCGGCTCTCGCATCCTCCAGAGATGCCATCCTGGCCATCTGTCTTGGTGCCTCAGCTGCCAACTTTGCCACTGCTACTTCGGGAAGAACTTCTTCAAAATGTTGAAACGGCGTCTCAATGAACTCTCCTTCCACCTCCATATACCGGAAAGAATTTAAATGGCTAATCATGTACTCTTCTTCGCCGTGGACAGTGATAATCTTTCCTTTGATAGGATACTTCAGCATCTGATGCAAGGAGGAGGTGACTGCCCCAGCATGGTGTATCCAAGGTCTACCCAGCAGGCAAGAATATGATGGACGGATGTCCATTACATAGAAAGTGGATTTAAACACCTCAGTACCTATCTTGACGGAAATTTCAACTTCTCCATGGACCATTCTCTTCGACCCATCTAAAGCTCTGACGATAATATCACTCGGCTTCAATTCCAACCCTTCACAATCTAGCCGGTCCAAGGCCTTTTTAGGCAAAACATTCAGCGATGAACCGGTATCAACCAAAACATGTGCAAGGGTGGTTCCGCGGCACTCGATTGAAATATGCAAAGCGTCATTGTGGTTTCGGCCTTTAGGGGTCAGGTCGGCATCAGAAAAACCTAATCCATTGTCTGCAGTCAGACTAGCCACGCAATGTTGAAATTGGTCTGCGGAGGTTTCCTGGGGCACATGAGCTGCCTTCAGAAACTTGATCAAAGCTTGAGCGTGCGCTTCTGAGCAAAGCAATAGTGCCAGCATGGAGATTTTGGAGGGGGTTTGCCCTAACTGTTCCACCACATTGTAATCACTTCTCTTGATTATCCTCAAAATCTCGTCCATTTCTTTCTTGGAGGCTTCCGGAATCGCCAACGGTTGAGCCCTCGTCCTGACGGGCTCATCTTGTATTCCCTTTCCTATATCAGCAATGGTAGGAAAGACAGGTAGGAAAGACAGCACTAGGAACAACAACCTCTTCGATTAAAGGAGTTCTGGCAGAGAGCTTTACTGGTGCAGGGGTGACTTCTTTAGCTGATGAGGGTCCAAAGACTGCTCTTGGAGGGGCAATCTCTGGAGAAAATATTCTCCCACTCCTGGTGATTTTGCTGGTGCCCGCAATGTTACTAATGCTGACTTCTTCGTCCTCCGAATTTTCTTCAATTACCTCGACTTGCTTGATACCATGGTAGTAGATGTCGCCACCATAGTTCCAAGGTATCGACTTCTCAGAAACATAGGGAACAGGCCCCGGCATTGTTATCTTCAAAGGTATAGATTTTGCAGCTAGTGTAATCTTAACAGGCTTTTTGACGGCCTCGGAAAGATTGGCGTGAATGGTTATGATTGAGACATTTTCAACATGAACTGGAACGGCAGAAACTTTTTCGAACAAAATTTGTCGGCTACCCATAAGGCCTTGGATGCCTTTCTTTAATAGCGGACAATCAAAAGGCAGAGAGTGGCAACAGTAGAAGTCTTCTTTACATCCCGGGAAGATCCCGACCCTCAACAAATTCAACTTAATGGTTAGCAGTGGAGTAGTCAGATCACTGACATCAGCAACATATAAATCCTCCTCAATGGCATTGACATTTTGACCGTGCTTCGGCATAGGCGCAAATATCACATTGGGCTTCTCTGGAGCGTCAAACTCTACCTCCTTAGCCTCTATCAAGTCTTGGATCTTATGCTTGAGCGCCCAACAATCATTGGTGTCATGTCCAACACTGTCTGAATGATAGGCGCATTTAGCATTGGCATGGTAATGAGGGGAGGACGTATTCACATTCTTTGGCGCCTCCTTGATAGTGGCAAGATTCAATTTCAATAGATGGGGAAGCACTTGTGCTGGAGTCATATTAATACGGGTGAATTGCCGTTGTGGCCTTTCCACCCGTTGCTGATTTGGTCTGGGCTGGTTATAGCGAGGCTGCTCACTCGGAGTGTTTTGAATCATTACGGCCCCTACAGTTGGCCGACGCTCCATCTTCCCTGCTCTTCTCTGAGAATATACCATAGCTGTCTCTTTCTTAAACGGCTTCTTCTCAACACTTGCAGCAACACCCTTCTGAATCTTTCCTGACTTGATTCCAACTTCTATTCTTTCGCCTGTTAAGATCAAATCGGTAAACCCCGCGGAAGAGTTACCAATTAAATGATTGAAAAACGGCCCAGATAGGGTCCCAAGAAACATATCAACGAGCTCACGATCGGTTAAAGGAGGCTGCACCCTGCCAGCTAAATCCCTCCATTTTTGTGCATACTCTTTGAATCCCTCACTTGTTCCTAGTGACATACCCTGAAGTTGGGTACGAGTAGGAGCAAGATCAGAATTATACTGATATTGTTTGTAGAAAGCGGTGGCCAAATCTTCCCAATTTCTGACACTGGTTCCTTCTAACTGATAAAACCATTCCAACTGAGCTCCCGACAGGCTGTCTTGAAAGAAATGAATCCAGAGATTTTTATCTGCCGTATAAGGTTGAATCTTTCTTACGTAGGACCTGAGATGCATTTTGGGACAGGACAGCCCATCATACCTTACAAACACTGGCACTTTGAATTTTGGGGGAATCACAATTCCGGCCACCAAACCCATGTCTTCAAAATCCAAACCCGGTACTCTTTGCAATTCCATGGCAGCCAATCTGTCTTCTAAACCCTTGTATTTATCATCAGCTGGAGGGTACTGCTGGTCAGAATAATCTTCATCCTCTTCAACTTCTTCTTCCTCTGCATCAGATTCGGAAGGCACCGCAACTCGATCCCTTTTACTAGTCCCTTCATCAGAAGTAGGAGGAAATTCAAGCACTCTCCGAGCTTCTCTGTCAAATCTTCTCCCCAAAGTAGCCACTCCGACCCTCTTTTTCTTCTTTACTGGGTCCTTATTCTCCAGATGAGCCTTGATATCCTCTTGACTTTTAACCACAGTCATCAAGAGTTGCTGGAACTGTGCATTCTGGGCTTGTAGGTCTTTGACTGTTTGCTCGAGATCCATCCTACTGAAATAAACAGCAGATAGATAAGGAAACCTGGAGTGAGACCTGCTTATGCACATGATGAATGGTATGCTGATGTATGTAAGGCATTCAAGGACTTAGGACATTCAAAGTTGTTTCAGACAAAGAAGAACACACGTCATATTAATAAGAAGAAATTTGTTAGTACATAAATGCCCCATGGGCCAAGTGTTACAAAATGAACTTCTTAAGGCAAAAAGACATTGCGCATCCTCTTCGGTGCGATGTAGGTGTTGAGGGCCTCTTGCTCGTGGAGTCGGCGGGTAAGCTCTAGAACCTTCTTTTCACTGGCGTAGTAGCTAGCTTCAAAGGTGTTCCGTTCCTCCTTGAGCTGAATCCAACTTTTCTGCATTTCCTCCCACGATGTAGGCATGTCTGGATGTAGGATGGTGTAGGGAACCTCTCCTTCATTGACGGGCTCTTTAATCACATGGAGAACATGAGGATAAGGCATCATCAGACTTTGGGCTCGGGCTCGTACCCACTTGAGATAAGGCTCAAGGGGGATGGAGTTCTTGTGTCCCAGAGTCTTGCTATCAACCTTGTTGAGTTTTCCCCAAGCTCTGATGAATCTTTGGCGAAGTCCTTGCGCATCGTTGTCGAAGTCAAAAACTAGGCTAGGAATCAACATGTCATGAGGGCCATCCCTCCGTGCATATCCAAATTGCCTCAAAGCTAGGCAAGGGTTGTAGGTGATACCTCCCCTGATTCCAAGTAAAGGAACATTAGGAAACTCTCCGCAACGATCGACGATGATGACATTTTCTCTGGACCGAGAACACCAATGCACATCAGAATGAGTAAGAGTCATCAATCGTTGGGACCACCTTGTACCTTGGTCATTCTTCAAGACAGATTGTGGAAGGTGCGAAATAAACCACCTTGCGAGGATAGGAGTACAACACATGAGAACACCCCTTTTTCTCATTGTTCGTGTGTAAAATGAGTGAAGGATGTCCCCAAGCAATGTTGGTATTGGATTTCTGGACAAGAAGATTTTGACAGCGTTGACATCTACCAATTGGTCAGGATTTGGGAACAAGACCAACCCATAGATAAGGAGTGCCACAATCTCTTCAAAGGCTTGTAGGTCCAATGAGTTCCAACATTCTTGTGCCTTTTCAAACAAGAATTTTGCTAAGAATCCTTTGACGCCGCTTCTGGTTTCCCAATGCCCTTTGATGTCGGATGATTGTAGATGTAGTGCTCGAGCAACATCTTCCGGCTTTGGTTCCTTTTCCGTACCGTTGAAGGGTAGTTGATTAAGGATAGGGATTCTTAGGAGTTGAGAAAACTCCTCCAAAGTGGGTACCAACTGATAATCAGGGAAGGTGAAGCAGTGGTGAAGAGGGTCAAAGAACTGGAATAGCACTTTCATCATGTCTTCTTCAATGTTGGTGTTGACTAGGCTGAGTAGTCTACCATGTCTCTCACTGAAGGATGAATTTTCCAGAATTCTTGAGGTGATCTCCTTGAGTTGAGGAGAGATTCTCACAAGGTTGACTTGAATGGTATTTCTGCGAGGGATTTCCATGACCTACAAAACAAGAACAAAGATGAAGTCCAAGACCCTTGAAATGGTTAGTGAATGCGTATGATGTTTTATGATGTTTATGATGTATGCACAAAACATATGTACAAGCAAATCACACCACACCCTAATTTCAGGCTTGCATGGGGTTTCATAGGTAAGTACCCTCTTGAGTGTAGTTGGCTTAAAAACCTGTCCTATAAATAGTAACCGGGTTCTAAGGAGCTCAATATCACTGGATTGTTTTCATTGTTCATTGTTTTGGTTTAGCCACTTAACTAGCGACCAAAATATTCCAAGAAAACAACCCTCAATGAGTGTAGTATCGAGTATCTACCAACTTCGGACTGCACCAAAGCCGGTCATCTCACTACCCCTAATAAAAGGCCAAGATGGTCAAGTAAGGTTCTAGGTCATTAGTGCTTAGTGACATCACTCAGCGGCCCCGTACTCTCCTTGATTGAACTCAAGGGTTACCGGTACTCACAAATATGTCGCACTAATATAGTTATTGCTTAGACCGTGTCGGTATACCCCGCACAGTTTCCACAACGTATTGCTATCTATGAATGTTTCCCAAAATCCGGGTGGAGGATTGTAAACCCAAACAATAGAGCCAAAGTATAAAGCAAGCAAATCAAACAATTAGTCATGCAAGAGAGTGATCTAAGCCCTAAGGTTACTCCACTTTAAAATTCTCCCCAGCAGAGTCGCCAGTTCTGTGATACGGTGGGAGAACTGACTATGGTTTTGCGTTTGTTTTCGCAAATGTTTCGGTTGAGCAAGAGTCGCCACCGACTTTTTATTTTATCCTAGGGAAAGGTTTAAAAAGCACAGCAAAAAACCTTTGAGATTTTTCTTGGGTTCGGGGAGTAGATTATAGAAGGGGAAGGTATTAGCACCCCTTCTATCCATGGTTATCCATGGGCTCTTAGGTACTTGCTTAGATAAACTTGCCTTGGTTGTCAATTGTTTGAAATGGTGCTTTATGTGTGGTTTTGAAAGTGTTTTAAAAAAGATGCCTTGTATAGGCTACCCTTGTAACAATTCTTTACTCGAATGTTTTACAAAAGGTGTTTGTCTTTTTGAAAAGATGTTTCAAGGTTTTTTTTGAAAGTTTGTTTGAAAGTGTTTGTGAAGTGGGTTTTGAAATTAGGCAAGTGTTTTCTTGGAAAGTTGACAAGTACTTAAGAGTTCATCTACCCTAAAGTTTTCTCAAAGATTTTTGTTATGTTTCAAACCTTTTGACAATTTTGTTCCACCATTGCATTTGGTGGACAATCTTGTCTTAGGAGGTGAAAGGGACGGGCGCGGGTCATCGTTTAGACCATAGTTGCAATAGTGTTAAATGTCTTTGGGCAATTTTCTTTGAAAGGGACTTGATCATTCATTTAAGCAACATTTTGAGGGACAATGATCATTTGATTGTTTTGTTTTGCCCAAAGAAGTTCAACATGCAATATGGCCCAATAATAAAAGGCAACAAGTGGAATACCCTAGGGGGTGCAAGTGTGAAATGTGTTGTCCATTTTTGATGCTCATTTATCTTGTATTAGGTCCAACTATTTTGTTCAATTTTATTCGCATACAAAACCCTAATTCTAGCATAGTATGTTTAGAAAGCGATAAAAGTGCGAAATTTAAATTCCTACGCTATTACATCACAATAATATAGGGAGGGGGGTACAATGTTCAAATGGGGATATTTAGACAAGAAGTTAAACCTAAAACTAATACACCATTTTTATGAATATTTACAAGATAAATAAAATGTATAATTTTAAATGGTAAATAAAACAAATATGCAAGTATGCAAAAAATGTTTTTTATATGTATGAGAAAAAAGTATTATTTATAAAAAATAAGAAAAGAATTATTTTTGGACTATTTTCACATTTAGGGTAAAACCCTAATTTTTAATCAAAGGGACATTAATTAATTAATTCACATAATATTTATTATATACAAAATAAAAGTAAAATATGGTATATTTGTAAAAAAAGGTATTTTTTAGTATTAAATATTAAAGAATAAAGTATGCACATTTTTTGGTATTTTTCTCCTAAGTATATTAATGAATATATGTATTAAATATGTATTATATTAAATATGTATTATATATATATATATATATATATATATATATATATATATATATATATATATATATATATATATATATATATATATAATATATATATATATATATATATATATATATATATATATATATATATATATATATATATATATATATATATATATATATATATATATATATATATATATATATATATATATATATATATATATATATATATATATATATATATATATATATATATATATATATATATATATATATATATATATATATATATATATATATATATATAATATATATATATATATATATATATATATATATATATATATATATATATATATATATATATATATATATATATATATATATATATATATATATATATATATATATATATATATATATATATATATATATATATATATATATATATATATATATATATATATATATATATATATATATATATATATATATATATATATATATATATATATATATATATAAATAATAATAATATTCAATATTTTTTAGAAAATAGTATTTTTTATATAAAATATTTAGAGGATAAAATAAAACAAAAATGAAAATGAAAATGTATTTACACTATTTTTCCTATTTATTCCAAATAACAATATATATCTATTTATGTATAAATCAAAAGAAAATCAAATAAATACCTAATAAAATCCAAAATGGTGAGAAAAAATATTTTTAAATTTTTAATGTCATGAGAAAAAATAAATTAGTCAAACAAAAAAAGAAAAAGTCAAAAAGAATTAAAAATAAAGCAAATGGGCTCAGGGGGTGTAATAGCAAAATCAGGGTGCAAAAAGAAATAACAACAAGCCCAGCCCAGGAAGCTGTTGTCTTCAACCTTCAGACAACAAAATTCAAAAAAACGCGCGCCTGCTTCTCAAGTTCCTAACTCCTGATCCTTTGATCTTTTGCCAAATCTTCCAACATGAAACCTGTAGAGCTTGAAGCCACGGTTCTAGACATATAAAGAAGTCAAACTAACTCTCAGAAACGAGAGAGAATTTCTTCTCCCCCAAATCCTGACCTAATCTTTCTGCCATTTTTAAACCTTAAATTCTCTTAACTCAGGCAAAAGAAATGAAAAGTAAAGATATGTACATGTTCAGTGGCATGAGTAGGACATTGTTTCTTCACAAACTTAAGACTAATGATGCATAATAAGAGAGATACGAGTTCAAAAAACTACCTGTTCAGCTGAAGTTCCAACTGGCAAATAGGGAGCTTACAGTGCAAGATACTGATTGGTATAGCTTCCTTGAGGTGTGGTGATGCTGTTCCAATATCTACTTTGCCTTGAAACACCTTGAACTGAGTTGTAGAACTTCAACTGCAAAATGGAAAAGTGAAAATGGTGGAACTTGTTAGAGGAATTACAGGTCGTGTTTCAAGGCATGGTTAGCTTGCATATGTGCTAGGGAATGTGTAGGAACTGATTTTGGCAAAAGAACTTGAAGGAAATGGAAGGTAGCACTCAAACTGCAGGCTTTCCCCTGTTTGTGCAGTTTGAGAGTGATTATGGCAATGGGAGTGTTTGAGATGTGCAAGGGTCGTGTCTCAGCTTGGTTATGATGTCTTGAGTATGTTTGATAAGTTTGTTCTTGTGTCCTCTTGCTGATATGAGAGTTTTTTTTTAGTTATGGAACTTTTCTTCAACTTTAAGCAACAAAATGCAACTTGTGTTTCTAGGTCAGTAGAGGACCCCCTAATGGGCTGCATAATCCCTCCTTGATCAGAGTAATTTGTCCATAATCTTGTGCCAATCAGATTTGCAATGTACTTGTTGGATTTCCAATTGGACATAAAGTTAACTTTTGCAAAAATGGAAAGAAAGCTTTATCTAATTTGGGATTAATCTTGCATACAATGTCCAAACTCATAGAACAACACCTTAACACAATGAATATGCATTAAATTATGGAGTGTATATGAGATAAAAGACCTGTAATCTATCTTAAGGCATGCTGAGTTCAAATTGCAAGGTTATGGACATGTAACTTGGTCATGAACAAAGTGAGTTTTTGCCAACTTGTGAAATTCGAATCTCTCAAGTTATGAGGTTGTTTGATGAGTTCTTGGACATTTTGGAAAGCTTGGAATGTGTACTACAATCCATCTTTGAAATGAAAATTTAAATTCCAAGTGGAAGTGTATGGAAAATGGCCTTGAAGTGGTGTAGAAAACCTTGTCAAAATAGGTTAAAATCTCACTAAGTTAAGAATGGTTTAGTGCCCTTATTCAAAAATTTGTAACTTGAGATACAAGCGTCAAATGAGAAAACTTTGTGAATAAAAGTTGTAGATTATGCAACAAGCTAAGACTTTCATGTTTGGACTTTTGTTTGAATCCAAATGGATCATGGTGAAAAAGTGGGGCAAAGTTGGGAAAAAAATTAGGGTTTTTCATAACTTAGAAAAATTCTAAGTTATGAAAAATTCCATTTTAAACCCTAATTTGCATTTCTTGGTTTCTTGGTGAACAAGTTTCATGATTTGGCATGTTTTGATGAAAAATGAATCTTGACTCTTGATTTTGACCAAAAAGTCAAAGTTTGACTTTTCAGTGTACAGTCAAAATTGATCAATTGACTGGGAAATTCAACTGTTAATCTTGTGTACTTGGGATCTTTTGAGTTTGTTGATCATGTCAAGATAATTCCATGGGGTCCTTGAGTCCATGTGTGAGCTTGGTTTGCCATTGGCTAGGTCAGACAGTCAAAAATTGCCTTTGTGCAGTCAAAACCCTAAAAATGACCATTTTGCCCTTTTGGTGATCTGATCAAATTTCTTGGGGAATTGTGATCCAAACTTGACCAAATGATTCATATGAGTTCATAATGTTGATGTGGGTCAAATTTCATGAGGTTTGACTGTCAATTGGCCAGAGTTGACTTTTTTCCCAATACAGTTGATTTCTAGGTTAACTGTCCAATTGACTGGGCAAAACTTGGAATCAAGGCTTGAAACATGATATGGGTAAACTTGGGAGTCCAATATGAAGCATGAAAGTCATCTTAGGAATTTTAGGTCAAAATATCTTTGTGCAAATATAAACCCTAATTTGAGTCCACAGTGCAAGGAGAGGTTTTGAGCAGATGAAACCCTAACTGGATCTTGAGCTTCAAAGGCTTTGTGGTGAGAAATCAATGAGAAATGGGAGGGCAAATTTTGGGGTACAACAACATGCATGTGGTACCAACGGAGCAAAACTCTCAACTTAATAATATGCCAATTAATAGAGGCATCAACAAGGCATAAGCCTTCAACTTTATATTTGCCAATTCAGGCCAACTTACCGAGCATGAGCTCCGAACTTGATATGTTATGTATGCGACAACAATATGAATGTAGTAATAGCAAAAACAATAATTCAACAATAGCTCAACACAATTTAACATTGGCCATAAGCCTACAACTTAATATCTGCAAATAATTAGAGGCATCTCAACAAAATTCCATATTACCTGCAAATTCTCAAATTACAGCAAGTATACAATACACCGTATCAACGAAAATATACTATGATGTCCTGCGTAATTATTCAGGTAATTCGACTATATATTGCTAGTCACTTATTAATTATAGTATCTCTCCTGTTACTAACTTATTTCTACTAGAATTCATTAATCTTACAGGGATAGAATACCTTAAGAATTCTAATTATTATACTGAGATTATTAAACTAAGTTAAATAACTAAATAGCCTGCACGAGAATGAGTTGCTACGACGTGTACCACTCGACACAGTGTCCATGCCTCTCAGTACCTTCCCTTCATGCCTCTGTATCTACCGACACACACCATACTTCCCAGCATGTCACGCAATCTTGTTCTGCTCGACATAAGTAGCTATTCTCCCCGGTGCACCTTGCAGCCTCATACCACTTGACACCTAGCACATGTGCTCCTCGGCACATGTTACAGTCTTATATTGCTCGACGCAATTACCTGTGCTCCTATGTATATCTTACAGTCTTATACCGCTCGATGCAATTACCTGTGCTCCTCGGCATGGTGCATCTTCACATTTTTGCACAGATTTCGTCCAGTCTGTGACAAACATTATCCCAACCTTACAGTATTCTCGTCGACCATTAATTTCCGACCAACCACACAGAATAACATAGCAACGGGAAACTACATCTCATATTACCAGATTCATCAATTGTACAAAACAATCATACTTAAGATTCCTAAACGACCACAACATGATAACATGCAACTTTCAAGAATAGGTCCAGAATAATCAACGCACACCAACTATACCTACGATCAACCCCAGGTCAGAATCTCACCCTTACCTTGGATTGAAGGTCGCTCGACAGCTCCGACTGGATCCTTGCTTCGCTTATTCTCCTTATTCCTTTACTCTGCACTTCTCACAGTCAGTTTCCAACAACTTCCTTATTCCAATTGACCTGATTCTTCAATTAAATAAGACCTCACATTACTATTCTTTTTAATGGGCTTAACGACACACCCCCTGTATTACTACTTTCAACCATTAAAATAGGCTCAACATAATTATTCTAGTATTTCACTAATTCTAGCATTATTATTATTATTATTAATCAACTAATTAATTAACTAGTAATAATCTAGCAACTTATACCAACAATTCACAACATCTTGTAACTTCAATGAATAATTCCAAAAATAATTAATTAATTAATTAACAGCCGTTACAACTCTCACTCACTTAGAATATTTTCGTCCTCGAAAATTTATCCTGTTCAAAAAACACGGGATAAGAGTCCCACATCTTGCTTTCCAACTCCCACGTCATGCTTTCTCCGGCATCTCCTAGCCAGACTACTTTTACCAAAATAATCTTTGTACCTCTTAGAGTCTTCATTTCACGATCTGCGGTTTGTACATGCATCGTCTCCATAGTGAGATTATCCCTTACTTGTACATTATCCATATGAATCACATGAGATGGATCTAAAATATATTTCTGGAGTAATGACACATGAAACACATCATGCAAATTCGAAAGATTAGGCGGTAAAGCCACTCTATAAGCAACATTCCCAACTCTGTCTGAAATATGATACGGACCAATAAAATGAGAAGTGAGCTTCTTAGACTTCAATGCTCGCCCAACACCACTCACATGTGTAACTCTCAGAAACACATGGTCAGCTGCTTAAAATTCTAAAATTTTCCTTCGCTTGTCATGATAACTCTTCTGTCTACTTTGGGAAGCTTTTATCTTTTCTCGAATTAACTTCACCTTCTCGATAGTATCTCGAACAAGTTCAGGTCCAAGTACTATGCTTTCTCCATATTCATGCTAACATAAAAGAGTTCTACATCTCCGACCATACAACGCTTCAAAAGGTGTCATTCTAATACTAGAATGGTACTTGTTATTATAAGTGAACTCTATTAACGGAAGATAAGTATCCCATGAACCTCCCTGCTCAAGAACACATGCTCTCAACAAATCTTCTAACGACTGAATAGTCCTTTCAGTTTGACCATCCGTCTGAGGATGATACGTTGAACTCAACCTCAACTTAGAATCTAACGCCTCTTGAAAACTCTTCCAAAAATCCGAAATAAACCCCAAATCTCTATCTGACACAATACACAAAGGAACACCATGCAACTTTACAATTACACTAGTATAACTCTCCGCCAACTTTGATACTGGAAAACTGATGTTAATAGGAATAAAATGAGCCGACTTCGTAAGCCTATCAACAATCACCCAAATCGAATCATGTCCCCTTGGAGTATTAGGTAATCCTGTTACAAAGTCCATCGAAATGCTATCCCATTTCCATTCTAGAACTTCTAACGGTTGCATCAACCCTGCAGACTTCTGATGTTCAACTTTAAACTTCTGACAAGTTAAACATGCATACACAAACCGAGCCACATCACTATTCATTCTAGGCCACCAAAAAAAGTTCTTCAAATCATGATACATTTTTGTAGCTCCCTGATGAATGCTCAACTTGCTTCTATGACTTTCCTCAAGAATCACTTTCTTCATCTCTGCATCATTAAGAATACAAATTCGATTAAGAAACCTCAACACACCTTGCGCATCTAACTTAAAATCTTTATTCTCGGACCGATCAATCCCAACCATCGAGTCTACTAATTTCACATCTAACTTCTGGGCTTCTCTGATATTATCCAGAAAATCATTATTAATTTTCAACATCCCTAACATAACACTTTGCGGTGTCACCTCGCAAACTAAGCTCATATCTCTGAACTGTTCAATTAATTCCAACTCTTTAACCATCATTGCTGACATATGTAAAGTCTTTCGACTTAACGCATCAGCCACCACATTTGTTTTTCTTGAATGATAATTCAAACCGAAATCATAATCTTTTAACAACTCCAGCCATCTTCGTTGTCTCATATTCAATTCTTTCTAATCAAAAAATATTTTAAGCTCTTATGGTCACTAAATACTTCAAATCTAGAACCATAAAGATAATGCCTCCAAATCTTCAACACAAAAACAACTGAAGCAAGCTCTAAATCATGCGTAGGATAGTTCTTTTCATTTGTCCTCAAATGCATCGACGCGTAAGCAATTACCTTTTCATTCCGCATACGCATACCTCATAAACCCATCTTAGAAGCATCACAATATACCATAAAAGGTTCTCCTGAATTAGGTAATGTCAAAATCGGAGTCGACGTCAATCTCTTCTTCAATTCTATAAAACTTTCTTCACACTAAATATCCCATACAAAAGCTCTACCTTTATAAGTCAACTTAGTTAATGGAAGTGCCAACTTAGAAAAACCTTCGATAAACCTTCTATAATAACCAGCTAATCCCAAAAAGCTTCTAATCTCGGTAGCCGACTTTGGAGTTTCCCATTGCAACACAACATCTACCTTAGATGGATCTACATCAATGCCACTACCTGAGATAACATGGCTAAGAAAACTAATATCCTTTAACCAAAATTCACACTGGGACAAATTTGCATACAACTTCTTCTCTTTCAAAATTTGCAATACTATTCTTAAGTGTTCTGCATGCTCTTCCTCTGATTTAGAGTAAATCAAAATGTCATCAATGAAAACTACCACAAATCGATCCAAATAAGTATGAAAGATACAGTTCATGTACTTCATGAATACTCCTGGCGCATTAGTAACACCGAAAGGAATCACTGAATACTCATAATGTCCATATCGTGTCCTAAAAGCCGTCTTCTGCATATTTTCATCCTTCACTTTAATCTGATGATAACTTGGACTCAAATCAATCTTATTAAACACTCCAGCATCCACCAATTGATTCATCAAGTCGTCTATTCTCATCAACGGATACTTGTTCTTAATCGTCACTTTATTCAATTATCTATAATTAGCACAAAGCCTCATACTTCCATCTTTCTTATTTACTAGTAACACTGAAGCTCCCCACGGAGATACAGCTGGTCTTACAAAATTCTTTTCAATTAACTCTTCCAATTGCTTCTTTAATTCTAACAATTCAGATGCAGACATCATGTATGGTGCCATAGAAACAAGTCTGGTACCAGGTACAAGATCAATAGCAAATTCGACTTCTCTCTCTGGCGGTACATCATGAATTTCATCAGGGAAAACTTTAGGAAATTCACGCACCACTTGCAATTCCTCAATTACAGCTTAACTCTTGACAGATAGAGACACCATCAACGAGAACATCTGAGCCTCTTCTTGCATCAACTGTCTCAACTGTCTAGCAGATAACATACCAGTTTCCTCTTCTCCAATAGTAGAAAACCTCACAGACTTATTATAACAGTTAATATGAATATAGTTATGCTCTAACCAGTTCATGCCTAAGATCACATCTAACCCACTTAAAAGAAAACAAACTAAATCAACGACAAATTCTCTGTCGAAGATCGACAATGGGCATTTTAAACACACAAAAGAAGTAGTCACCGATCCCTTAGCTGGAGTATCGACGAACATCTCTCCATTCATAGAAGATAACATAAGACCCAATCTTTCAACATAATCAACATCAATAAAGCAATGAGTAGCACCGATATCAATAATAGTAATTAAAGGAGTATTATTAATGAAACATGTACCTTTGATGAGTCTGTCCTCATTAGCCATCTGATTCTCGGATAAAGCGAACACTTTTCCACTGGTTTGCACCTTATTTGGTTTTTGACACTGACTACCAATGTGTCCTTCTTCACCATAGTTTAAAAATATCATCTCTTTATGCTCGCACTCAGATATAACATGTCCATTCTTACCACAATATAAACACCTCTTCACCTCAGTAGTACACACGTTACTCTTATGACCAGGTTTTCCACATTTAAAACAAACCACACCAGCATGAGCATCTCCTCCACTAGTTCTCTGACCCTGAGCAACTTTCTGTTTACCTTTACCAGCTGGAGAATCATAAGGCTTACCACGGTTCTGTTTGTGCTTACCCCTCTTCTAATTGATAATCTTATAGTGAGCATTATCATCTTCTTCATAAATCCTGCAGCTATCAATCAAATAGGAAAAGACATGAATCTTCTGATATTCAACTTCCTTCTTGATCTTTGGGCATAACCCGTTCTCAAACTTGATGCACTTTGAAAACTCAGCATTTGCGTCGCTGTAGTGTGGATAAAACTTAGCCAACTCAACAAACTTTGTAGTATATTCAACAACCGACATACTCTCTTGCTTCAGCTCAAGAAACTCAATTTCCTTCTTACCACGAATATCTTCAGGGAAATACTTCCTCAAAAATTCCCTACGAAATACAACCCAAGTGACATTTTCACTTGCAACTTCCAATTTCTGACAAGTCTCTAGCCACCAATCATCAACCTCGACTGCTAGCATATGAGTACAATATCAAATCTTCTGCATTGGAGTGCGGTCCATCACACGAAATATTCTCTCAATCTATTTCAACCAATCCAACGCTCCATCAGGATCATACTTACCCTTGAAGGTAGGCGGATTCTCCCTCTGGAAGGTCGCCAAACTACGAGATTCAACATTCTCGTCAATGTTCGACTGATTCTCCATAGCATGCGCCATTGCTTCCAAAGCAGCAACAAGTGCAGTGTCATTCCTTCCAGCCATATCAATGTATCACTACAACATAAACAATGATTAGAACTCGAGTTAACAATACTCAATTGTTAGACAAAACTACGACTCGACAACTTGGTCGGACGGACCGACCTGCTCTGATACCATTGATGTAACACCCCATTTCAACCCAACGAATCATATAAAATCAGAGTTACAAAATTTCCAACAAACAAATGAGATGCTACACATTCAACTTAGAAACAACGACATTTAATCGCCTATAGTTCAAATACATAACACATAAAATTCGGATGAACCGATAACCACCTGTTTAGTCTTTAAAAATAAAACAATTTTTATAATGAAGCAGCAGAATCACAATTTCAACTCAAATGACACAACATATTTATCCAACTGAAAACAAATTCAAATCAATAAGTACTTAACGAAAATCTCTTAAAGTTAAGCAATATAAGTAAAATCAACAATAAATCAACAAGTGTTCATCCCCCGAGTGTTACGTATCAGAGCAACAACACCGACTCAAACCACTGAAGGTAAACAACCTTCACTATGGATTACTTGCATGTTACCGACATAGGGCAACATTCAAACATGAGGGGTGAGATATCGAACAATATAATAGAACGTATGATAAATAATATATTAGAATCAGTTCATACAAATCACCACTTCACAGCTTTTTAACAACATTTAACATAATTAGTTCATCCACGCAACAAATCAGGATGCAACATGAAATGTGACTTGTTTTTATGCACATGCGTGTGGTACCAACAAAGCAAAACACACAACTTAATAATCTGCCAATTAATAGAGGCATCAACAAGGCATAAGCCTTCAACTTTATATTTGCCAATTCAGGCCAACTTACCGAGCATGAGCTCCCAACTTGATATTATAGGTATGCGACAAAAATATGAATATAGTAACAGCAACAATAATAATTCAACAACAACTCCACACAATTCAACATTGGTCATAAGCCTACAACTTAATATATGCCAATAATCAGAGACATCTCAACAAAATTCCATATTACTTGCAAATTCTTAAATTATAACAAGTATACAATACACCGTATCAACCAAAATATACTATGATGTCCTACATAATTATTCAGGTAATTCGACTATATATTGCTAGTCACTTATTAATTATAGTATCTCTCCTACTACTAACTTATTTCTACTAGAATTCATTAATCTTATAGGGATAGAATACCTTAAGAATTCTAATTATTATAGAGATTATTAAACTAAGTTAAATAACTAAATAGCCTGCACGAGAATGAGTTGCTACAACATGTACCCCTTGATACAGTGGCCATTCCGCTCGGTACTGTAGCGGTAGAAATGTTTAAGACTAAGCCATTGGATTGACTAGACTTACACATATCAAAATAAAAACCGCCACCGCGCTTTATTATTTCCAAAGGAATGGGAAAAGAGCGAGTAACCCAAAAAGAGGGGGAAAGATTTTAGGTAAGGGGGTTGGTTATGCAAAGGGAAGGTATTAGCACCCTAAACATCTATGCTACTCCGCAAGAACCTCTTTGTAAAATCTGTATATTTTGGCTATAAAATGTTGTATAAAAAATAGACGGTGGAGGTGAGAAAAGAAGTTTTTTTTAATGATTTTTGCATCTGTCGCGGTTGCGAACCTTTGGTGCATACATACCACCTTTCATGCAATAGGGGATCAGGGTACACGTAGTTCACCTTTTAAAAAAAATTTAAAACACAAGTGTGTTGGTTGATTTTAAGAGATAAGACATCATCGTCATTGTCCGTGTGGAAAACATACTTACTACGCACAATCATAAGAAAGGAGAATTTGCATCATCTAAAAGTGAAGGATATGGCTTGGATTTTAAAATCAATAATGCCTCACTCAACATCCAAGTGGAAAATATCTCTCTTCACTACATATTATAGAAGTATAGTTATTTGCATCACTACAAGGATTGACAAGAGTCCAATCTTTTGAGAAAAGTTTTAAAGTAAAAGCCAATGTGGCAAAATGGTTTGAAATGAGAATGATGGACTTTTAGTCCTCTCACAAAAATGTCAAGGTATTATAACATTTATTAGAGTTTATTCATGAAAATATTTTGAAAATGCATGGACATAAGTCCGAGTTTGTTATGAAAATGATTCAAGTTTCAAAACAAGAAGAGTTTTCAAAAGGAGGGGGGAGATTTTTGAAATTAAAGAAGATGGGAGGAGAAGAAGGGACTATCCTAAAGCATAAGATAAAAGCTAGGGATAAGAATCATCTAACCAACAAGAAGCTAATACTTGACATTATGAGTTAAGATAGAATTCCCATTCTTTGGATTGAAACCAAGCAAGCAACTATACTAGACCTCTTGAGAGAACCAAACTTCAAGTGTATTATGTCTTTACAAAAATCAGGCATAATAATGGTTGTATACGGGTGAATTCCAGATTAGAAACAAAGAATGTAATCACAATAACCTGCACACAAAACAAACAAACAACCCAATGTCCTGAGGTAAACCTCAAGAATTCCAGACAAAATATCAATTAAGGTCACAAGGTCTCCAACATAGGTCAAGGCCTCTAATCCTAAGTCCAAGAAATCCAATACTCCATAATGCCAAGGATAGTAACCAAATAGTCCAAGTATCATTAAAGCATTTTATGGTTCATGTTGATTATTAGGTGTCTTAAAAGAAAAGCTCAAGTGAGCAAAATAAAAATAACAAGAACATAAATGCTCAAGTGAGCAAAATAAAAGTGGCATGAAATGTAATGCTTAAAGTAAATGGTACATAAAGCATAAAAATAAAAGCATAAAGTAAAAACAATTTAACAATTAGTGGTTAGTTGGATGACCATCTTGAAACTTTCATTTGGAACTCATTAGAGGATTGGTAGAACCAAATCCTCCACACAACAAGTTGCATTTGCTTTTTGTCAAGTATATCATCCATTTGGAATCCTGAAGAGTACCATTTAATAATCAACGATGTTTAAGTGATCCGTGTTGATCAAAAGTGTTGTAGATCCATTAGAGGATTAGTAGAACCAAAGCCTCCACACAATGAATCTCAAGGTTATTGGATCAAAGAGATCAAATTAACATACTCGAGCTTGCAAACATAAGTTTGGGCCACGAATGATCATTTATTCAAATTGGGATAAAATTTAGCACTATATTAAGCAATCGTAAGTGGACTTATATAGAAGTTGCACCTATTTTGAGGCCGGTCAATAACAATCTATGCACCATTTGTTTTGATACATGATATAGAGATCATACTCCAATAACACTTAGTGCAATAAGAAATGGATAGGATGAAGAGGGATGGGAAAGAAAATACAAACCACATTTGAATTAAATTTAAACCAAACTATTATTAAAATCATTCATCAATTTTTATGGAGTTAGACTCAACACCATGGATCCAATGATGTTAATAAAGTTCATGATAAAAAATTCAACCCAAGATCAGCCAGAAAATAATCACAAAATAATATTGCATTTAATATATACATTAAAAAAGATTTTAAAAATGTTTTAAAATATAAATAAGAGATAAAAATATCAACTATGTTCAAACTAATCAAGAAATATTAAGTAAGACCATAGAAAATCAGAAATGAACTCAAATATTTTTATAAAAATTTTGGTAATTTTTTAAAGTCAAAAACTATTTTTTAAAATTAAAATAAATGAATAAAATAAACCAAAACTGATAAAAAATAATAAAGTCAGAGATAAAAAATAAATGAGGTCACCAATATTTGTCACAATATCATTGGATCATTCCATAATTTTTTCAGAATTTAAAAATGTATAAAAGTATTTTTAAACATTTAAAACAATTCAAATAAAGTGAAAATTTATTAAAAAAATATCAGCACACAAAATAAAATTATGAAAAAATAAAAATCAGAAAGAGAAAAATCAAAAATGTTTTTCATAATTTTTTCTGATTTTTTGGATTTAAAATGATTTTTTTTAATGATTTTTTTAAAATTTAAAGCAATTAAATATAAAAATCAGAAATAACAAATAAAGTCAAAAATATGTGGACCAATGGATGAGAGTCAAAACGCGTTAGTAATCAAATCCAAGGGATTTGACGCATTATGCATATCATGGTCATTAGTGAATAAAGCACTGAATCAAATGTAAAATCAGATTTTTTTTAAAAAAGTGGCAAGCCATCATTGGTTGGAAGATGACACATTGGTCATCTTCAACCTCCAGCCAACTTGAACTGCAGGTCTCTCAAACTGTAAAATCAGAAGCTCAGACCTATGCCACTCGCTTCGTCTCTTCAAGAAGAAGACAACCACACCTTCACGACAAATTTATATAGACTGTAGCTCAAGCAATTTGGAAGGAAAGTTTTGAAAAGGGATTTGAAATTTCATGGTCAAAACGTGTTTCCAGATAAAAGCAAGTGTTGCGACTAGAACCAGGGCAATGAGAGCTTCACAATGATATCAAAGTTTTGAAGAATTCATGGAGGAATCTACCTATTGAAGTTGAGTTGCAAAGCTCTGAAACTGGACTTCTATGGAGCAATATAGGTAACGATTCTTGAAGGTAATTGTATGGTTAGCTTCATGGAAGATTAAGGAAGGTGAATTGACAGAAAAATTGGATTGAAAAAGGCTTGAACACTGATTTCGAAGTTGCAGAAAAATGAGTTATGGGGAAAGTTTGGCAGGGTGATTTTGGTTGTTCAAGCTTGAGGAAATGAATGAGGAATGACCCTCTATTTATAGAGAATCAAATGGAATGTTCAAGCATATGAAATGATGAAGTTTGGAGGGAAATCGTGTGAAGTTGCAAACAAGAAAAGTGTGACTTCTACTTTGATCAAAACTCATCCAAAACGTGCGTTTTGCTATGCTAATCACTTCTGGAGGCTCACTAAAGATGTTTAGGAGAAAAGACGCGCATAAACAAAGTGTTTAGAAGCTAAATCAATGATTTCAAATTCTGACTTTTAAAGAAACTTCAGTTTCAAGTTACCAAGTTCCAATCAATGGAATTCACAGCTCAAGGGGTCTTAGGGCATGATTCTTGATGATTTAGAAAGACGAGGTTACAAGTTTTACAATGGGAAAAGAATGGAATCAAATGGATGTTTGAGCTGAAAGTTGCAATGAGTCAAAGTTGGAAAAAAGAAGTTGACTTTCCATACTTAGAAATATTTCAAGTTTTTCTTCAAAAGTGGCCTATAATGTTTTACATCCAAACATGGCCTTCCACTTGGAATTTACTCTTGACCAAAAAAGATGGCATAAAATAGACCTCTTGAATGACATTTTGATACTTGAACCATTCAAAATATCCAAAAATTGAGAGAGTTATGAATTGTTGAAGTTGGCAAAAAATCATGAAATGACCTATAATCTTTTGTATCCTTAGGGCATCTTCCATCCGTTTTCTCATTTTGCATATAAAAGAAGGAATGAAGTTCACATCCTCAAGATAACTATGGAAAAATAGTGGACTCAAGGTGATAAAAATTGACCAAGTTATGATCATTTGAAGTCACACATGGGAAATTGGGGGTTCATCTGGAGGACTTGTAATCTTTCTTCATCATCAAGCTTCTTCCACATGAAAAATCCTTAAAACTTTTGAAGTGATTTGTTAATAACCCTTTGAGGAGAAATATGTATTTGTAATCACTCAAAAATACCAAAAGATGAGTAATATATACTTCTTTGAAGTTCAAAACCCCAGCTCCTAGATCAAGAAAATGCTTTGAGGAACTTTGACAATTTTGAACAAACTTCTTGTACCAACACTTTTGATTTGTAAATAGAAGTTGTTAAGGATGATAATGAGAACTAATAGCCACCCAAAACACTTCCATATCTTTAGAATTGGGAGAAATATGCACTTGTGACCAATGGGAGCAAGGCCTTGTCCAACCATGACAACTTCTTTAATCAACCCCTTGTACTTTTGAAACAATTTTGATAAATTTGAAATTTGGTGAACCAAAATAACCTTGCCATGACATTTCTTACAAAACAACTCCAATGGCGAGGTTTTAACTTCTCAAGCTTTATTGACTAGGGCATGGAAATAAACTCATGAACCCATGGATCAACTTGTTAAGCCACATTGCCTTTACCTACAATATTAGCAAGTAAGATAACCCAAAATTGCATTTTATTAATTAAAAGGAAAGCCAAAACAAAACATGCATGATCAAAAAAGAAAAACAAGTCAAGGTGCTTGGTGATTCCTTAAAGAGCAAAGCTAAAGATATGGAGGAGAACCAAAAACCCTAATGTAATCTTGCTGTGATTGAAGCAATATGGTATGATGAAGGGATCTTAGGTGGAAAAATTGGGGTACAACATGTACCTTCCCTTCATGCCTCTGTATCAATCGACACACACCATACTTCCCAGCACGTCACACAGCCTCGTGCCACTCGGCACAAGTACCTATTCTCCTCAGCGCACCTTGCAGCCTCATACCGCTCGACACCTAGCACCTGTGCTCCTCGGCACATGTTACAGTCTTATACCGCTCGACGCAATTACATGTTCTCCTTGGCACATCTTACAGTCTTATACCGCTCGACGCAATTACCTGTGCTCCTCGACACATCGCGTCTTCATATTTTTGCATAGATTTCATCCAGTCTGTGACGAACATTACCCCAGCCTTACCGTATTCTCATCAACCATTAATTTTAGACCAACCGCATGGAATAACATAGAAATTTGCAACTACATATAATATTACTAGATTCATCAATCATACAAGACAGTCATACTTAATATTCCTAAACCACCATAACATGATAACAGGAAACTTTCAAGAACAGGTCCAGAACAATCAACGCACAACAACTATACCTACGACCAACCCCTACACAATATTCATCAATAGTATCATTATAAGGTAAGAACCTCACCCTTAACTTGGATTGAAGGTCGTTCGACAGCTCCGACCAAAACCTTGTTTCGCTTCTTCTCCTTATTCCTTTGCTCTGCACTTCTCACGGCCAGTTTCCAACAACTTCCTTATTCCAATTGACCTAATTCTTCATTTAAATAAGACCTCACATTATTATTCTTATTAATGGGCTTAACGATACACCCCCTGCATTACTACTTTCAACCATTAAATTAGGCCCAACATGATTATTCTAGTATTCCACTAATTCTAGCATTATTACTATTATTAATCAACTAGTAATAATCTAGCAACTTATGCCAACAATTCACAGCATCTTTCAACTTCAATGAATAATTTCAAAAATAATTAATTAATTGACGGGCATTACATAGGTTTGGTCAAAACATCTTCCCTCGTCGACTTCTTGCGTGGTATGAGCATTCGTACGGACCTCCCTCGATCGATTTGTCAGCCACCCGTATCAAAGTGAGTGTTCGTGTGGGGTTTCTCCCATGTCTATGTTCTTATGGTGTCTGAAACAAGGATGTCTAGCATGTGTTCGCCAATGAAGATTCAGAGTGTTATCAACGCATGGCTTCATGTGTGAGATTCCATGAAGTTCAAAAGGTGTGTTACTTTGCGTGTCACACGTGGCAGTCATTTACAGTGCTATCATTTCCTAGAGTAGACTATGATCCTAACAATGATGACCTTTTCAATGCTACCCGATATGATGAAGGATGGCTATAAAAGAGGAGAGATGAAGTTCACTTGAGTATTTTATGTTTTTCTCTCCTCTTGTTTCTTCTTCATTTGTAAGTTGTTATGCTGTCGTCAACACCGTCGTAGAATTTTCCACCGTTCATCCTCTCCAAGTAAGTGATTATATTTTACACATGTTTATCTTAAGTTTTTAGATGAACTGGTGAAGTTTTCGACGAAGTTCATGAATTCTGGATGAAGTTCATGAATTATGGGTGAAGTTCTATGGGTTTTTAATGTAGTTCATGAGTTTTGCATGAATATTCATGAGTTCTGGATGAAGATTCATGAACTTTGGATGAACTTCATGAGTCTGTGTCGGGGACTCTTGCGTCAGGGAGCATGGTCATGATTTATGTTTATTCGAGGGGAGTTGTTTACGCGTGAGTCATCGAAGGCTTTAGTCCAGGACTATCCTTAAGGCGCTCCTCGCCCTTTCACTTGACCTGCGGTGGAAGGGTGGATTTGATGATGTCGAATTCACTGTTTTCCCATGCTTTTTAGGTCAGATGGCTTAACCGATCGAAGAGACAATTTTTCCCGGTTCCAACGACAAGGAAAATTTGAATGCGAGCAGCATCCTGAACTAGGTCGCGCCCGAGCCTAGAAATATGATGTCTCAGTTCGTCCATGACTCCTCGGATGTGTTCAACATTGTCGAGGAGAAGGAATAGGACGCTCCCACCTCTTGGTTGGTGTGATACGGTGGGAGAACTGACTTGGGTGTTTTGCGTTTGATCGCAAATGTTGCGGTTTAGTAAGAGTCACCACCGACTTTTCTTTTATCCAAAAGGAAAGGTGAAAAAGCACAAGAAAGACATTTGAGATTGTTTCTTGAGTTCGGGGGGTAGATTATGAAAAGGGAAGGTATTAGCACCCTTTTCATCCATGGTTTTCTATGGGCTCTTAGTTACTTGCTAGATCACTTGCTTTTGTTTGAAATTATGCTTTGTGTGGTTTTTTGAAAGTATTTTGTAAAGAGGCCATTGTTTAGGCAAACTTTGTAATGATTCTCGTTCGTAAGAATGTATACAAAGATGTTAATCTTTTGAAAATGTTTTCAAGTTTGAAAGATGTTTTGAAAGTGTAGGTGTTTGTTTTTGAAAATAGAAAGGATGTTTTGTTCTTGAAATTGAGCAAGTAATTAGGAGCATTCTACCTACTCAAAAGTCTTTCATGTTCATTTCCACTTTCCTTTGACATTGTTATCTCACCATTGATTTGGTAAGTAACCCTATTTTTGGATGTAAACGGGACGGGCGTGGATCATCGTATAACCATGATTAGCAATATTGCAAGGTATCTTAGTATTATCTTTTTAGGGACTAAGAACATTTGAAAGGCAACATAGATAGCATCATCGAGGGACTATGATCTTGTATTTTGCTTGTTTTTGCAAAGATACCTCACATGTGTAATATGGCCATTTTGTAAGGCAACCAAGTAGATTTTACCCTAGTGGGTTCTTGTGTGCAATTGTATTGTTTTCATGCTTGATTTTATCTTTAATTAGGTTTTTCTAATTGATTGGTTTTAGTCTTTCCATACAAACCCTAATTGCTAGCATTTGTATATAAAGCGATAGATTGCAGAATTTAAAATTACTACGCTATTACAATACTTGTGGGAGGGGGTGTACAAATTATAAATGGTGATTACAAGAAAATAAACCTAATTATCTATTACAACCATATTGAATTGGTACAAGAATTGAATAAATAATGTACAAAATTGAATAAATATATAAGAATGTAAATGTAAAGTAAATGGATGTTTTCTTGATTTTTTTAGTAAAAAAGGGGGTGGTTTTAAACTAATTAACTAAAAGAAAATAACTAATTAAGATAGTAAAAGTAAAACCTAAATTTACTTGGAAAAGAATTCAAATAAAAACCTAATCTATTAATTGATTAAAAAAGAAATTAAGTTTAAAAGAAGAATATTTTTGGTATTTTTTTGTCTTAAAAATAATTTATAGTATTATAAAATATTTTTGATCTTTTTAGGTTTTAAAATAATATATTTAAATGGTGTAAAAGAAAAATAACTAAAACCCTAGTTTTTTTAATTAAATTTACAAAACAATTAGTCAAAATAAATAAAGTATGATTAAATAATTTTTGTGAGAAAAAAAAACTATGTCAAAATTAAAATCTTCTATTTTTATATTTTTTATGATTTTTTTAGTATTAGAAAAAATATTTAAGAAGACAAATAAATAAAAGTAAGAAAAAGAAAATAAAATGGGCCAGGGGTGTGGATAGCCAACAAGGGGGGTTAGCAGTAAGAAAAAAACAATAAGGCCCAAGGGAGGCCCAGGCGCCTGTCCAAAAAAATAAGAGTGTGTGAAAAATGTAAAAAAAAATCCAAAAGGGTACCACTGCGGCTCGAACCCAGGTCCCTCCAGTCACAGGCGTGCGCTTCTACCACTGGGGTGGCTATACATCCGTTTATATAAATAAAACAATAAATATATGATAGTAAACAAATCCATGGCCGGAACTTCATCTTCAACCTCACGCCCAGCCAGAGCCTCTGTATCTTGTTCAAATCTCATTAAAAATGAAAACTGTAAACATGAAACTTGTAGCAAATTTCCTCACGATTTCAGAAATGCAAAGCAATAAAATTATAGATCAAAGACAAGCATGAATTTTAATGGCCCTAATCTGAACCCTAAAAATTTCAGAAACTTCAATCCTAAAATTCTCTAAGCTCAAGCAAAATTAATGAAAACTATGGACATGGTTAGCTTTAAGGCAATGATATCTACATTTTTCCTTTACAAATAAACCATTAATGATGCTTGTATGAAAACTTCCAAAGTCAGAAAACTTACCTTGCAAGAGGGTATCAGGTTTGGAGTTTGAGTAGCTTTCAGTGAGTTCCAATGATTGGGTTAGCTTCCTCAAGTTCCCAGGAAGCTAATGGGATGCTTAGCTTGAGCTGAAAGTTCCTGAGGAGTTCTGGGGAAGTCAAGGTGCAAGGTGCTATTTTTGAAAATGGTGGATGATGATGGAGGTGTTACAGTGGTGCTGCAGGTGTTGGGATTGTTTGTATATATTGTTTAGAAGCCTCTGAAAGTAAATGGCCAAGAAACCCATGAGCAAATTTGGAGATTGGATTCAAAACTTAGAAATGACAAGTTTTGAAGTGTTTTTGGTGATTTTGTGTTCTAGGTGTTTTCAAGGCTTAAGCATGCGTGAGATTTGTGGCAAATGGCTTGTGTATGTATAAGCAAAAGGTCTTGAGTGGTTTTGAAAGTCAGAAGTATAAGTTACAAGCTATTTGCTATGTTACTTGATTTTCAAGAAAAATGGGAAGTACAAGCATGGGCTGAGTGATTGTAAGTGTCTAACAAGTTTCTCTTGAGTTATAAGACATGTATGATCAGAAAAGAACAAGTGCAAGGCTCAAGAACAAGTTTTGTGCAAAAAGCCACTTTATCAAAATGACAATGTGCACTTTCTTCCCAAAATGGATATAAAGCATGGCCTTGCATTGAATGCTTGAAATGAGACCTCTAACAGCTGTGTAAGAAATTAATTATGGAGTGCCTAACAAGTTTAAGGCCTTCAAAGTAGAGGTTATGCAGCATAACTTTGAATTTTGAATTTGGTTCATCACAAAATGACTTGTAATTCAAGTGATAAAACCCTAACTTCATCTCTTCGATTCTCCCTACTAAAAAATGATATCAAGGAGTTCTTGGACATTTTGGAAATCTTGCAATGTGCTCTACAACCCATTTTTGAATCATTTTTGAAAATTACCCTTGGAACTATATGAAAAAATGCCATGAAGTTAGGTGGAAAATCTGACAAAATTAGGGCAAAATTTCACTAAGTGTTTTTGTTTCATGACCATGTATTCTTAAAATTATAACTTGAGACCAAAGAACTTTTGGAAGGAGTTGTGTGAAGAAAAGTTGTAGACTTCATGTAGATCTACAACTTTCATGTTGGAAGTTTATTTTGAATCATCTTGCATCATGGTGAAAATTTTGTTCAAAGTTGTGAAAAAATAAGAAGTTTTCAACACTTAGAAAAATTTCTAAGTGTTGAAATTTTAAATTTCCAAAATGAAATCTTGAATGTTTTGATTTCTTGATGAATAAGTTTCATATTTTGACATGCTTTGATGAATTATGATCTTTGGCATTTTATTTTGACCAAAAAGTCAAGGTTTGACTTTTCAGTATACAGTTGACTTTTGATCAGTTGATTGAAAATTCATCTGTCAATCCATTGGACTTGAGCAATGTTTTGAGCCATGTTATTAGGTCAAAATGATTCAATTGGACTCTTCTGATCATTCCTTAAACCAATTGATCATTTGCTAGGTCAAAAATCAGAAATTGCCCTTTCCTAGTAAAAACCCTAATTTTGACCATTTTGCCCTTTTGAAGATTTGACCAAATTTCTTAAGGAATTATGGTCCAAACTTAATAAAATGATACATATGAGTTTAAAATGTTGATATGGATAAAAAATTATGAAGTTTGACTGTGAATTGGCCATAGTTGACTTTTTCCCTAATACAGTTGATTTTTAGGTCAACTGCTCAATTGACTAAGCAAAAGTGTGATTCAAAGCTTGAAACTTGACATGAGTAATATTGAGGGTCCATAATGATCCATGAAAGTCATATGGGGCATTGGAATTTCAAATATCCTTGTGCAATCTCAAATCCTAATTTTGGTCATCAGTGCTTAAGGAGGTGTCTTGAGCTGATCAACCCTAATGCAGTCTTGAGTCAAAGGAGATCTTGTGAGAAAATTCTTGATAAATGAGAGGGGAAATTTTGGGGTAAAACAGCTGTCCATGTTCAATCTTCTTAATCCTGAAGAGTTAGATTGGCGAGTTTTTGCCATTTGTGACTCGAAGGTGGAAGATGATTGGACATTAGAGTGCCCAGAAATTTGCACTCGGTGATGTGATGGTTGGTGGTATAGGGAATGGGCTTAAAGATGCCATTTGGAGGGATGATGGAAAGTTGTTGGAGATGGGATTGTAGATGCCATCCAGAAATGATTGCTGAACCATATTTGTAAGTTGAATCTGAATGAGTATCAGAATGGCATCCGTGTCTGGAGCGTATCTGAACTGTATCTGAAGATTGAATCTAAATGAGTATCAGGATGGCATCCGTGTATGGAGCGTATCTGAAATGTATCTGAAAGTTGAATCTCAATGAGTATCAGGATGGCATCCGTGTCTAGAGCGTATCTGAAATGTATCTGAAAGTTGAATCTGAATGAGTATCAGGATGGCATCCGTGTTTGGAGCGTATCTGAACTATATCTAAAGATTGAATCTGAATGAGTATCAGAATGGCATCTGTGTCTCGAGCGTATCTGAACTGTATCTGAAATGCCTTTGAACATTGTTAATGGTAGCTATTGATTAACCTTATCCTGAAAAGGGTAAAATGTTAGCTAATATGCAATGTCATGTTGTATGAAATGCATGGTATAATGAGATTATGATACATGGATTCGTGTTATCAATGTTTATGATATATGGATTCGATGTATGTGTATGTGAGCTAATCTGCTGGACTGCTTGCTTGAATTTGAGGAAAATAAATCCCTGACTGTTGCTGAGGATACATAGTGTAAGTCTTCATGTTTTGAAGTGTTGATGAATTCCCACTTAGAGAAATAAACTCTATTGGAAGGGAAACTCTGCATGCTGCTTGTGAAATCCTGTTGGGAAATCCTTAGAAATTTTGCAACTTCTAACGGGGAGTGATAACTGGAAGTTTTGTTCTGTTGGGGATTAAACTGCACACTGCGGGGGATTTTATGGAATAGCTTAAAGATATTGCCCTATCTCTTAAAGCCATTAGTGATTGTCTTTCTATTTTGTTCATTTGTAAATGGTAGTTATGTTCTGTGATACGGTGGGAGAACTGACTTGGGATTTTGCGTTTGTGTTCGCAAATGTTTCGGTTTAGCAAGAGTCGCCACCGACTTTTTATTTTATCCTAAGGAAAGGTCAAAAAGCACAGGAAAGACCTTTGAGATATTTTCTTGGGTTTGAGGAGTAGATTATGAAAAGGGAAGGTGCAAGCACCCTTTTCATCCATGGTTATCCATGGGCTCTTAGTTACTTGTTTAGATCACTTGCTTTTGCTTTTCAATTGTTTGAAATGGTGCTTTATGTGTGGTTTTGAAAGATGTTTTGAAAAGAGGCCATCGTTGTGGCAAACTTTGTAATGATTCTTGTTTGAATGTATACAAAGATGTTTTTGTCTTTTGAAAATATTTCAAGGTTTGAAAGTTTGATTTGGGAAATGTTTTGAAATTGTGTTGTGAAGTGTGTTTGAAAAAAGCAAGGATATTTTGCAAGTTTTGATCAAGTAACTAAGAGTTATCTATCCTATTTTACTCAAAGATCTTTCCTATATGTTTTTAACCCCTTTGAAAGTGTTGTTTTACCATTGAATTTGGTAAACAATCTTGTATTAGGATGTTAAACGAGACAGGCGTGGGTCATCGTGTAGACCATGATAGCAATTGTGTTAAGTAATTTTGGCAAATTTTTGAGGGACTTGATCATTTTGTTTAGGCAACCAAGATAGCGTCATCGAGGGACTATGATCTTTTGTTTTGTTTTGGTTTTTCCAAAGTAATTAACATGCATAACATGGCCCATTTTTAAGGCAACAAGTGGATTGTAACCCTAGGGGTGCAAGTGTGCATTTGTGTTTGATTTTCATGCATTTGTCTTTGATTAGGTCAAGCTACTTGTTGATTTTGGATTTTTGCATACAAACCCTAATCTCTAATCATGGCATAATTGAAAGCGTAAAGTGCGAGAATTAAAAGTCTAAGCTATTACAACATGAATATGGGGATGGGGGTACAATTTTTGAATGGGGGTGTATTTGACAAGAAATAAAAATCCTAATTTACTATTACATCCAAATTGAATCAAATGCATAAATAATAAATGGACAATATTTAAATAAACAAAATAAATAAATATATCAAATAGTATGAATATGCAAAAAAGAGGTTTTTGTTTATTTATGTATGTAAAAATATTTAAAGAAATAAATAAAAAGATTAATTTTATTTGGTTAAGGGTAAAACCCTAGTTTTCTTTAAGAAAGTAAATATATTAATTATTTATATACAATAAAATATATTTATATATACAAAAATAAAATATATTTAGAAAAAGGTATTTTTTAAGTATATTTAATAATAAAAAATAAAAGTGTAATATTTTTCTATTCTTATTCTAATAAAAATAAAAGTACATATATATATATATATGTATGTATTAATTATATTAAATATGATAAAATAAAATAAAATATATACAAAAATAAAATATATTTAGGAAAAATATTTTAGTGTGAATAAAAATAAAGAATAAAAATAAAAGTATGATTTATATATTATTTCCAAGTTTTTTTTAATAAATAAGACAAAAGTAATTAATTGCTTTTTATGTTAGAAAAATAAAAATAAAATGCAAAATAAATGTGAAAAAATTATAAAAATATTTTTGAGCATTTTTTATATTTGGAAATAATAAAATATAATCAGAAATAAAAATAAAAATGCCAAAATATAAAATAACAAGAAATTGGGCCAGGGGGTGCAAAAAGGAAAAGGGAGGTGTCAAAAGTAGCCAGGACCAAGCCCAGCCCAAACCAACTTCATCTTCAACCTTCTGACTTTGAAAACGCGTGCGCCCTGTTCAAATATCAGATCTTGTATACGAGCTCTATTGCAAAAACACATAACATCAAACTTGTAGAGCATTTCAAGACGATTCCAACCATATAAACAACTTGTCTTAACTCTCAAAGACCAGAGAGAATTTCTCTGGCCCTAAAATCTAACCTAATTTTTTCAGCATGTTCATGGATGAAATTCTCTTAGCATGCTTAATATAAATGAAAACTGAGCATATGTACAACTTCATGGCAATGAATACTACATTTCTTATTCATAAACCTAAGGCTAAATGTTCCTAAATAGAGAGATATGAAGTTAACAAAAACCTATTTCAGCTGACTTCGTGTAGGGCAATGTGGAGCTTTTCAACAAGGCTTGAGATGTCTGGGAGCTTGCTTGAACTTCACTTGACCTTCTACAATGTCTAGCTTGCCTTGAATGTACTTGAATCAGCCTATAGAACTCAACCTGCACAAGCTCAAAATGAAAATGGAAAACCCTGTAAATGGAGTTACAGTTGGTGTTTGAGTTTTGGGATAGCTTGGATGAGTTGAATGGAAGGTGTTTGAACCAACTTGGGGCAAAACGCACGAGCCAAATGAGTTATGGAAGTCTAGTTGCAGGTTCTGCCCTGTTTTGCCAATGGAAGGTGATTTCTGGCTATGGGATGTTTGAGGGCTTCAGAGGTCGTGTTTCTGGCTCAAAGGGGTGTGAGAAATATGTTCAAAATGTTTTCACAAGTTGGTTTTGGCTGATTCTCTTGGTCTCACGTGTTTTGCATATTTCTTGTATATGAAGCAAAAGTGGGAAGTGATATGTAACAGGCCTATACAGGCTATTCAACACCTTGTAACCTCTGCTCTTTACCCCTCTAATTTTTGGATTTTATTATCTGCCAAAGATCTGGACCAATGCTCAAAGATTATGGTCTGACATAAAGCAAGATTATGGCAAAAATGGCAATGTACCTTTTTCTACTTAGGGATTAGTTTTGTGTACAATGCCCTAATGACCAAAACAATGCCTTAGACTGATGGATTGCATTAAATTATTGAGTGTGAAGTGGTTTAGAGGCCTGTAATCTAGTGAAAAGCATGATGACTTGAAATTTCAACTTGGATGAACATGAATATGCCATGGATGAAAAGTGAGTTTTTTCCAACTTCAAACCCTCGATTCTCCCTAAACATAAATGTGTTTGAGGAGTTCTTGGACATTTTGAAAAGCTTGCAACATGCTCTACAATCCATCTTTGAAATGCAACTTGAGATTCCAAGTGGAACTATGTGAAAAATGGCCATGAAGATAGGTCAAAATCCTGCCTAAACTAGGGCAAAATTTCACTAAGTTAAAAGTTTTAGGGACCCTTGTTCCAAAAATCATAACTTGATATCCAAGCTTCTTTTGAGAAAACTTTGTGAATCAAAGTTGCAGACTTTGTGGAGGACTACAATTTTCATGTTGGAAGTTTTGTTTGAATCCAATTTCATCATGGTGAAAATGTTGGGCAAAGTTAGGAAAAATTAAGAAAATTTCATAACTTAGAAAAAATTATAAGTTATGAAAATTTTCAACTTTAAACCCTAATTTGCAAAAATGGGTTTCTTGATGAACAAGTTTCATATTTTGACATGTTTTTATGAATTGTGATTCTTGGCACTTGATTTTGATCAAAAAGTCAAAGTTTGACTTTTTAGTGTACAATCAAATTTTGATCAGTTGACTGAAAAATTCATTTGTTAATCCAATGCAATTGAGGTCTTTTGAACTTGTTGAATAGGTTAAGATGATGCCATTGAGTCCTTGAGTCCATGCTTGAGCCCAATTTTCCATTGGCTAGGTCAAAAGTCAGAATTGCCTTTGTACAGTCAAAATCCTAAAAATGACCATTTTGCCCTTTTGGTGATCTGATCAAATTTCTTGTGGAGTTGTGGTCCAAACTTGATCAAATGGTTCATATGAGTTTACAATGTTGATGTGGATAACAAATTATGAGGTTTGACTGTAAATTGGCCCAATTGACTTTTTCCCCAATACAGTTGATTTCTAGGTCAACTGTCCAATTGAGTGGGCAAAAATTTGATTCAAGGCTTGAAACTTGGTATGGACAAACTTATGAGTCCAATATGAAGTATGAAAGTCACTTTGAGCATTGGAGGTCCAAAAATCCTTGTGCAAACTCAAACCCTAATTTAGGTCATCAGTGCAAGGAGATGTCTTGGGTAGTGCAAAACCCTAATCCTGTCTGGAGTTCAAGGAGCCTTGTGAGGGGAAATCTTGATAAAATGAGAGGGAAAATTTTGGGGGTACAACACGTTCAAATGCATATGTTCAAAAATAAATCATTGGAAGTTTTCGTAAACAAACACAAAAGTAAAGAAAAATAGATAGTTTTGTACTTTCAAAGGGATATCTTTGTATTGACTTTGAGTAAGCATTTTTGTACAATGAGACAACCATTCTAGTCAGAGAATACCATCATAAAAAAAATAAAAATTTGATACAAAGAAAAGATATCTATGTGAAATAATCCCATGGGGTTCCCATTCTGCTATAGCCTTCGTGTCTCTGAGCATATTATCTATTTGTTTCCTTGTCCGAAGCTGATTGAATTGATCAAAATCATCGAGTTTGCAGGTTGTCTGTAAGGTGATCCAACCGGACATAGTCATACACTTTAATTCCCTAACTTTTGTCTGGACTGCCCTTTCGGGTTTTTAGTCCACCGGGATAACCTTTTTTTCCCAAGCCGCCCTTTCAGGTTTTTAGCTTGCCGGGTGTACAGATTTTTTTTTGTTTTATCCCTAATTTTTGCCCGAACCTTTTTGGTTCGCCGGGATGCCCTTGTTTTGCCTAGGTATGTCAACCTAGTGGGTCTATTATTCATAATATCTTTTGACTATGTCCGCGTTCACGGGGTGCGACAGGTCGTCGCCATCCATAGTGGTCAAGATCATTGCTCCACCAGAGAATATGCTTTTGATTACAAACGGTCCTTCATATGTAGGAGTCCATTTTCCCTTGGGATCACCTTGCGGCAGTATGATACGTTTGATCACCAAATCCCCGACTTGATACACTTGGCGTATGACCTTTTTGTTGAAAACCTTGATCATCCGTTTTTGATACATTTGACCATGACAAACAGCAGTGATCATTTTTTCATCAATCAAGTTCAGTTGATCAAGTCGAGTATGGATCCAATCGTCTTCGTTCAGCCCTGCATCCTTCATAATTCTTAGAGAGGGGATTTGAACCTCAATAGGCAAGACAACTTCCATGCCGTATACCAGAGAGTAGGGTGTTGCCCCGGTTGATGTGCGTGTCGTTGTACGATAACCATGGAGAGCGAATGGTAGCATCTCATGCCAGTCTTTGTACGTGACTGTCATTTTCTGTATGATCTTTTTGATGTTCTTATTTGCAGCTTCGACAATAACATTCATCTTGGGTCAGCAAGGGGAAGAATTGTGATGCTGGATCATGAATTGCTCGCACAAGGCGGTGATTATAGTATTGTTTAGATTTGTACCATTGTATGTTATGATCCTCTCTGGGATACCGTATCGACAGATGATATTTTGCTTGATGAACCGGGCGACAACATTCTTGGTAACGAAAGCGAAAGAAGCTGCCTCAACCCACTTTGTGAAATAGTCAATGGCCACCAAGATGAAGCGGCGTCCATTAGAGGCTGTTGGCTTGATTTCCCCAATCATATTGATGCCCCACATAGCAAAGGGCCAAGGAGCCGTCAAGACGTTCAGAGGAACCAGAGGTATGTGCACCTTGTCAACATAGATCTGACACTTGTGGCAGGTTCGAGAATAATGATAGTAATCTGCTTCCATGGTAGACCAGTAATAACCTGCCCGTAGGATTTTCTTTTCCATCATATGGCCACTGGAATGGGTGCCAAAAGTGCCATCATGTAGATCAGCCATGAACTTTTCTGCCTCAACCTTGTCTATGCAACGGCGCAAAACAGAGTCATGGTTGCGTTTGTAGAGAATGCCATTACTAAGGAAGAACTTAGCAGAGAATCTCCTTAAGAACTTCTTATCATTGACTGAAGCTCCTTCCGGATATTCTTAAGCCTCGAGATACCTCTTGACTTTGTGAAACCAAGGCAGGTCCACTACTTCTTCAGTATTAATCTCGTGACAGTGAGCTGGTTCATCCATTCGTTCAATGGTGATCTGGGGAGCCTCGTTATCCCATTTAAGTTTAAACATGGATGACATTGTGGCTAGTGTGTCTGCTAGCTGATTTTCTTCTCGCGGGAAATGCTCTAAGGTAATCTTCTCAAAATGTGGGATCAATGTCAGCACATGTTATTTGTAGGGATAAGGTTAGGGTGTTTGGTGTCCCATTCTCCTTTGATCTGGATGATGACAAAAGTTGAATCTCCGAATACATTTAAGGATTTAATCCCCAAATCTATCGCAGCTTTGAGACCAAAGATGCACGCTTCGTATTCTACCGTGTTGTTTGTACAATTGAAGAAGAGTCTTGCCGTAAAAGGAGTATGACATCCTTCAGGAGATATGAGCACATCACCAATACCATTGCCGAGTCCATGTGACGCTCCATCAAAAACCAGGGTCCATCGGGATCCTTGTTCAGGTCCGTCATATGGTCTGAATTCTTCACAGTTGTTTACTATCATGATGTCTTCATTTGGGAATTCAAACTTCATGGACTAGTAGTCATCCACAGCTTGATGAGCAAGGTGATCATCTAGTACACTGCCCTTTATTGCTTTCTGGGTAGTATACTGTATGTCATATTCTATCAGGATCATCTGCCATCTTGCTATTCTCCCAGAGAGGGCAGGTTTCTCGAAGATGTATTTTATTTGATCCATTTTAGATATCAATAAGGTAGTATGGGTCAGCATATACTGTCTTAGCCGACAAGCAGCCCATGCCATAACACATCAAGTTTTCTCGAGCAATGAATATCTTGTTTCACAGTCGGTAAACTTTTTGCTCAGGTAATAAATAGCATGCTCTTTTCGGCCAGACTCGTCATGCTGCCCCAACACACACCCCATTGAATTTTCCAAAATAGTTAGATACATAATCAAGGGTCTTCCCTCGACCGGTGGCATCAAAACAGGAGGCTCTTGCAGGTACTCTTTGATCTTGTCGAAGGCAGTTTGGCACTCGTCACTCCATTTGACTACTTGATCTTTCTTCAGTAATTTGAAGATTGGTTCACAAGTAGCTGTCAGGTGAGAAATGAATCTGGCAATGTAGTTTAACTGTCCCAAGAATCCTCTGACTTCCTTCTCGGTACGAGGAGTAGGCATCTTTTGTATCGCTTTCGCCTTGGCAGTATCGAATTCAATACCTTTTCTAGTGACGAAAAAGCCTAGGAGTTTACCGGACCTCATCCTAAATATGCATTTATTTGGGTTCAACCTCAACTTGTACTTTAGCCTCTCAAACAGTTTCTGTAAATGATCAAGATGCTCTTCTTCTGTTTGAGATCTAGCTATCATGTCGTCCATATAGACCTCTATTTCGTGATGTATCATGTCGTGAAATAGAGCTACCATGGCACGTTGATAGGTTACCCCAACATTCTTCAGCCCAAATGGAATAACCTTGTAGCAGAATGTGCCCCACTGTGTGACAAAGGTTGTTTTCTCCATGTCCTCAGGCGCCATTTTGATTTGGTTGTATCCTGAGAAACCATCCATGAAGGAAAACACTTTGTGCTGTGCCATATTGTCAACTAGAATATCAATGTGGGGAAGTGGGAAATCATCCTTAGGGCTTACCCTATTCAAATCTCTGTAGTCCACACACATTCGTACCTTACCGTCCATTTTAGGCACGGTAACAACATTGGCAACCCATTGCGGATAGGAGGTGACGACTAAGAATCCGACGTTGAATTGTTTCATGACTTATGATTTGATCTTCTCTGACATGTCTGGTCGCATGTGACAGACCTTTTGCTTTACCGGTGGGCAATCCTATTTTATAGGTAGACAATGTACCACGATATCTGCATCAAGTCCTAGAATGTCTTCATACGACCAGGCAAAGACCTCAACATAATCGTATAGTAATTGAATCAAACTCTCTTTGACACTGGGTTCAAGATTGGCATCCACCTTGACTTCTCTTTTGTCTTCTTCGATACCTAGGTTAATTGTATCCACTGGTTCTTCGTGGGGCTGAATAGTTCTCTCTTCTTGTTGTAGTAACCTGGCGAGTTCCCCTGGCACTTCACAATCTTCCTCACCTTCATCTTCGGCTTGGTAGATTAGATTTTCAGAGTCACAAAAGGCCATAGCAGAACCGTTACCCATGGGATCCTGAGTGGATGTAGACCTGTATTGTGAGTGTGAGCGTGTGTAAGAGTATAACTATCATTGAAAGAAATGAAAATGTAAAAAAGAAAAACAATGAGCACAAAGTTTGTATGCAAAAAACATCCATGATTCATTGATGTCATATGGAAATGAGATGATAACCCTTACAAATGGACCATTGTGCCTCGGGTAAGACACGAGGTTTTAAGCGTCTGAATTGTTTTAATATTACAGATCCGACAAAATTTTAAGACAAATTACTGTTGGATAAATGTGATCGGGACAAAATCTCTAGCCTCCCAGTTGCTGAGCCCTCCACTGACATTTGGGAAAATCCAATCCTCCAGGTTATAACTGTCTTCATCATCCTCCACGGTGCTGACTTGGTGGTTGCTGATCTTCAAGGGTGGTCCTCCGACACGAGCGCGGCGTACAGCCTTCTGGGCTCCTGAAGTGAAACCCAAACCAAATTTTTCATATTCGTGTGGGATATCTGGGAGTTGGCCCCAAATAATGCACCCACCTTCTTCTATCACTGCCTTGGCATCTTTCAAAGATGTCATCTTGAGCAGAGGCCTTGTAATCTTGGGGACTTGAGACACAACCTTGGTTACTGCCACAGTCTGCAGGACTTCTTCAAAGTGCTGGAATGGAGTTTCAATAAATTCACCATATAATTCCACATACCTGAAGGAATTTAGATGACTGGCCATATACTCTTCTTGTCCATGAACAATGATGATTTTCCCTAGAATTGGACATTTCAGCATTTGATGCAACGTAGAGGTAACAACACCAGTATTGTGAATCCACGGATGACCTAATAAGCAGGAATATGAAGGGAGAATATCCATTACATAAAAAGTTGAATCAAAAGTTTGGGTTCCAACTTTTATGGGGATGTCCACTTCCTCATGCACCATCCTTTTTGAGCCGTCAAAGGCCCTCACTACCGTCAATCCTTCATAGTCAAGCCTATCAAGAGCCTTTTTAGGCAACATATTCAGAGACAAACCGGTGTCAACCAAAACATGAGCCAAAGTCGTGCCCCTGCATTTGACTGAGACATACAATGCCTCATTATGCTTCCTCCCCATTGGCGTTAAATCAGCATCTGAAAAACCTGAACCATTATCTGCAGTCAAGCTGGCTACGCAGTCTTGGAACTGATCGACAAATGTTTCTTGGGGTACATGGGCAGTTTTAAGGAATTTTACCAAGGCCTTTGCATGAGCCTCAAAACATAATAATAAAGCCAGCATGGAAATTTTTGATGGAGTTTGCCCCAGTTGCTCGACTACGTTGTAGTCGCTTCTTTTTATGATCTTTAGAATTTCCTCCATCTCTTTTCGGGAGGTCTCAGGGATAGCTACTGATTATGCCTTCGTCCAGACAGGCTCAACTAGAATACCTTTACCTCGAGTCTCAGTTGACTCGGCAGCAGGAATGTCAGTAGGGGTGATAATAGGGATTGTAATAGTTTTGTCAACAGGAGTATTAGCAGAGATGATTGCAGGACTGGGAATAGCTTTTGGAGGAGCAACAACAACAGGAATGATTACAGGTCCATAAATAGCTTTTGGGGAGAAACTTCTGGAGAGAATACCCTTCCGCTTTAGGTTATCTTGCTAGTCCCTGCGATATTACTGATATTAGAGTCAACTTTCTCAGAACTTGAATCTTCAGCAGCTGGTCAATCTTGCTTGATACCGTGGTAGTAGACATCACCTCCATAATTCCATGGGACGGTTTTGTCTGACGAATACGAGATTGGTCTAGGCATTGTATTTATCAATGGAGCTACTTTAGGAACTGATGTAATTCTAACGGGTCTTTTGGTGGAGACCCTGGAAGAATTGTCGGAAATGGTCACTATGGAAACATGATTATACGAAACAGTTGGAATAGAAGTCTTCTCGAACAAAATCTCCTTGTTATCTATTAGGCATTGAACGCCTGCTTTTAACAAATGATAGCTGGTTGGTGAGGATAAACAGAAACGACAGCTTTCATCACAGCCTGGGAATACACCTACATTTAACAAGTTCTTTTTGATAGTTAGGAGTGGGGTCACAAGTTCATCAACCAAAGTAACAAACATATCTTCCTCAACAAAATTGACATCACGGTCGTGCTTAGGCATAAGGGCAGTGATTACATTTGGAATTTATGGCGCGTCGAATTCAATCTCTTTGGCTTCAAGAAGGTCTTGTACTTTATTTTTTAGAGCCCAACAATTGTTAGTGTCATGGTCGAGACTCTCAGAATGGTATGCACAACAGGCATTAGGATGATAATGAGGAGAGGTTGTGTTACAATTCTTTGGATCTTATTTCAAAGTCACTAGATTGGATCTTAACAAATATGGCAACACTTGAGATAATGTCATGTTAATTCGGGTGAACTGTCTGACTGGTCTTTCCATTCTTGGCTGGTTGCTTCTTTGCTGAGCAGGTGCGGGTTTAGGAATCATGACATCCCCCACCATTGGACGGCGTTCATCCCTATCTTGATTTTCTCTGAGGATATACAGCAACAACTTCTTTCTTTCCAATGAATGGTTTCCTTAAAGCAGCAGAGGATGCATCTTTTTGAATCTTCCCATTCTTTATCCCGGCTTCCACCCTTTCTCTGGTCAATATCAATTCGGTAAAACTTGCCGATGAACTCCCAATTAAGTGATTGAAGAAAGGTGTAGGTGTTTAGGTATTGGCTTGCATTTTTGGTAAATCCCAAGTGTATGTGTGAATGTCATGACTGATGTCATAACATTCTAGTTCAGTTTGTACTGACTCATCAGGTACCTTTGCAGAAAAATATTGTAATTGAAGTACTGATGTTTATAAGTGTGTATCTGAGCATTTTGCAAAATGATCACATTTTTCTAAATCAGTAGACAGGTTTTCTCAGAAGTCATAACAGATGTTATAACATCCTGTTCTGAACTAACAGGTTTGCAGGATGGATAAGTCTGAGTTTTTTCAGGAAATAACTCAGTCTTTCCTGAACAGAATCCTGCGTTTTCTGAGGGGTAACCTAGCTCAACCCTAACCTGGTTAATAAAGTCCTGTGACCTGGTCTTTAGGTCAAACGGAATTAACCCTAGGTTTGTGGAAACCCTAACTGAAGTTGCAGCTGCTATATATTCAACAGAGCTGCTGTTTTTCAACCGATCCCTCTTGATTGATCAGAAGATCATTTGTAATCTGTATAGATTTGATTATTGTACTCCAAGCAATTATCATTGTGATAAGTGCCTTGGAATAGGTTTCTAATTGTAAGGGTTGTGTAGCACTCAAAGCTTTGAAGCAAGAGTGTTTGAATGTTCCTTGACTAAAGCTGTGAAGCAGAGTCAAGTTAGTTGTGTGCATCACTCAAAGCTGTGAATCACGAGTGATTGTGTTGCTTGATTAAAAAGCTGTGAAGCTTAATCAAGTGTTTGTTTATGAAGAGTGTCTTCATCAATTCTTAAGTCAAATCGGTTTATGTATCACTGCTGTGATTGAGGGGGAGTGAGTAGGAACTCAGGTTTAAGTTGTACTTAGATTGGAATTGCATTGGGTAGGTCTTAAGTGAAGGAGATAAACTAGTTGGTTTATTCCTGAATTAAAATCTCTTATAGTGGATTTCCTCCCTGGCTTGGTAGCCCCCAGAGTAGGTGTTGTTGCACACTGAACTGGGTAAACAATTGACTGTGTTCTTTATTGCTTTTGTATTTACTGTCATATAGTAAGTCAGATACGGTGTCATAACATTGAACGTGACATTGAGTATCTGCAGCCAGAATTTCAATTGGCATCAGAGCAGGCACCCTGCCTGTATTACTGGGTGAGATCTAGGGATATCACTTTCTGGCACTATGGACAAAGAAGGAGTTTTTGGAAATAGACCACCCATTCTGGATGGAACTAATTATGACTACTGGAAACCTCGTATGATTGCCTTCCTAAAATCTCTGGACAAAAAGGCTTGGAGAGCTACTGACAAAGGATGGATTCATCCCACCATAACTGAGATAGATGGGACAATCAGTCTGAAGCCTGAGGAAGATTGGAGTAAAGAAGAAGATGAGTTAGCTCTGGGAAATTCAAAAGCTTTAAATGCCTTGTTCAATGGAATTGATAGAAACATTTTCAGACTAGTACATCAATATGAACTGGCCAAGGAAGTTTGGGACACTCTCAAAACTACTCATGAGGGCACTTCCAAAGTAAAAATGTCAAGGCTTCAGATGTTGACTACCAAATTTGAGAATCTAAAAATGATGGAAGATGAAACCATTCATGAGTTTCACATGAACATCTTGGAGATTGCCAACACCTCAGGAGCACTGGGAGAAAAGATGTCAGAAGAAAAACTGGTGAGGAAGATTCTCAGATCCTTGCCTAAAAGATTTGCAATGAAGGTAACTGCCATAGAGGAAGCCCAGGACATTAGCAAGTTGAAAGTGGATGAACTTATTGGGTCTCTTCAGACTTTTGAGATGGGGATCACTGATAATGGTGACAAGAAGAACAAAAGCATAGCACTTGTATCCAACACTGATGTTGAATACAAGGAGGATGAAGAAGAAAACATATCAGAAGCTATTGCCATGCTTGGAAGACAGTTCAACAAGCTCATCAAAAGAATGGATCCAAAGTCAAGGTCTAATGTTCATAACATTCCCTCTGACATTAACAGTTCCAGCAGAAGACCAAGGTCAGAAGATAAGGGAAACCAAGGCAGAGGTATTCAATGCCATGGATGTGAAGGATATGGACATATTCGAGCTGAATGTCCTACCTTTCTTAAGAAACAAAATAAAGGAATGACTGTTACTTGGTCTGACTATGATTCAGAAAGTAATTCTGAAGAAGAATCTGCCAAACTAGTTACTGCCCTAACTAGTGTTTGTACTTCTGAAAGTGACACTAGTGATGAAGAAGTGACATTTGAAGAACTGGCTGATACCTACAAGAAATTGTGTATCAGAAGTGCTGAAGTCTGTGTGCAGAATGAGAAACAATCAAAACTCATTATAAAGCTGGAGGCTGAAAAAAGGGCAAATCTTGAAACTATAAGTCATCTAGAAGGAGAAGTTCAATTGCTGAACTCACAACTGAATCAAATGACCAAATCTGTCAAGATGTTGACAAATGGAACAGACAAATTGGAAGAGATCCTTCAGGTTGAACAAAATGTGGGAAATAAATCTGGACTAGGATTTATGGAAGCAAAGAAATCTGGTACTGGTAAGCAAATGTCAAAATAGATGTCTCAACACAACTCTCAACATCAGGAACAGAGACATATGAAGAAAAGGTACCAAAGATGGAAATGTCATCATTGTGGGAGATATGGTCACATAAAGCCCTTCTGCTTCAGACTACATGGATATCCTAATCAGAACTCAGGTGTCAAACCTAAGTCTAAAAAGGTACCACATGCTCCTAAATGGAAGAAAAAGGCTATTGCACTGATAGCTCACACTTCCCTGAGGGTCTTTGCAAAGGAAGATTGGTACTTTGACAGTGGATGTTCCAGACACATGACTGGATTCAAAAATCTCCTCAATAATGTTATGCCTCACACCACCAGTTTTGTGACCTTTGGAGATGGTGCTAAAGGTGAAGTCAAAGGAGTTGGTAATTTGGACTGCCCTGGAGTTCCAAGTCTGAATAAAGTACTGCTGGTAAAAGGGTTGACTGCTAATCTCATTAGTATCAGTCAATTATGTGATCTAGGATTCAAGGTCAACTTCTCAAGATCTGAATGTCTAGTAATTAATGAAAAACTAGAAGTTGTAATGAGAGGAATCAGATCCAAAGATAACTGTTACGTGTGGCAGCCTGAGAACACTGATATCTCCACTATGTGTCAAATCATCAAAGAAGAAAAAGAGATGAAACTGTGGCAGCATAAGCTTGGTCCCCTTCATCTAAGAAGAATGAAGAGAGCTATTTCTATGGAAGCTGTCAGAAGAACTCCAAAACTACAGGTTGATAATATCTGTGATGTGGCAAATAAACTTGAAGAAGGATGTGTTGTCAGAACCTTAAGTCATCTTGACAAGGATGTTGGAAATAACAAGTCTAATAAATTCTGTTCTCAAAACATCTGGTCAAAACAGATGCTCCCTGAGTACAATGTTACACAAGATGTTGTGACATTGTGTTGTGACAATCTGAAAACAATCAACATTTCCTTGAACCCTATTGACTTTGAAGAGAAGAAGTCATTTAAACTGGAACATAGTTTCTCTAAGCTTCAGCTGACTGATTCTTCTACCAAGGCTCTTGTTGGAAATAAACTTGAAAATTTGAGGGGCAGGTTGGGTATTCACCAACATAAGAAATTATAGCAATTAATTTTGCTTAAAACAAAGGTTGAAGGAATTAACTTTATTAAGTCTATCATTAGTGGGTTAATCTTATACTTTCACAATTCTTTCAAAATCTTTAAGAAGTTGAAAAGACTCCCTTTTACCCTCTACCTCTCTCGTCCTTGCAACCTGTTTTCTCCTCTCAATCAAAGATCTTTCTCAAACTGCTACCATTACTCAAAGTCAATCAAAATGTCTCAGACATCGCCTTCAACCATGGCAACTTCGTCATCCTCATCATCGTCTTCATCTGACCAAGATTCTAGGGCAATCACCACATGCATAGAATCTGAAGTTCTTGAGGTCACTCCTCTCAGAGAGATGGCAACTGACCCAGCCAAAGTCAAAAAGCTCAGAACCAGACATGCAGGAAGACATGCAGGAATACAGCCTCTGGTAATTCTTCTCATCCTTCGTCTTCTGTACCTAATAGAGAAGGATCAGTTCAAGTTCACCAAGCTATTGCTAGGCTGGTTACCAGTATACTGAGTGGCAACCAATTTGTACCGGGGATTTCTGTCCCTTTAAGTCAATCAGAAAGTCCAAATGTGGAAGCTTCTGAAAATGTAGATGTCACTGAGAATGTTGTGACACAAAAAGACAACATTCAGAACCCCTCAGAAAAGGCTGCTGATCCACCTATCATTGATGTAGATGAGGATTACTCAGATAATGATCTGATTGCTAATGTGAAACCTAGCATAGCTAGGAGATTGATGAAAAGAAAGAGTAGTCAGAATGATAAACCTAATGCTAAGAAATCCAAGGCTGAAGGCATGGCTGAGAAAAGTATTCAGACAAAAGGGAAGAAGGCACAGGTGCATACTGCTAGACAACCAATCTCTAAGAAGAGTAAAGAACCTGAATCTTCTGATTCTGATGAGGAATCAGAATTTGAGATTGATATTGAAGAAACTCCCATCAGAAGGAAGCTCCCCTCCAGCAAAATTGCTAGAGTGCCTGAAGTGCCAACAGACAACATCTCTTTTCATCATCCTGACAATGCAAACAGATGGAAGTATGTTTGCTTAAAGAGAATAGCCTTAGAGAGAGAACTCAACAATGATGCCTTGGAGTGCAAAGACATCATGGACCTGATCAAGAATGCTGGACTAATGAAGACAGTGATAAAGTTTAACAAATGTTATGAAAATCTGGTCAAGGAGTTTGTAGTGAACTTGTCTAATGATTGTGCTGATGGAAGGTCAGCTGACTTTGAAAGTGTTTTTGTTAGAGGAAGAAGGGTCAAGTTCTCTCCATCAGAAATCAACAAGTTTCTTGGAAGAACAAATGAGGACTGTCCTGATCTAGAGGCAACTGACAATGAAGTTTGTCTAACCGTCACAGCCAGGCAAGTAAAGTGCTGGCCCTTGAAAGGGAAGCTGAATGCTAGTAAACTCAGCATGAAATTTGCCATCTTGCATAAAATAGGTGCAGCCAACTGGGTGCCTACAAATCACAAATCAACTATCTCCACAGGATTGGGGAGATTTATCTATGCTGTGGGAACCAAGACTGCTTTTGACTATGGGAGGTACATCTTTGAACAAACTTTAAAGCATGCTGGCAGTTATGCTGTCAAAGGACCAATTGCCTTTCCCTCCCTCCTTTGTGGAATCATCCTTGCACAATACCCTGATATCTTTGTGGCAAGAGATACAGTCTGCAAAAGAGCTCCTGCCCTTGGCCTGCACTACAAACTGTTTCAGGGATCTCATGCTCCAGACATTGTCATAACATCAGCTGAGACATCGTCTGTGAAGACCCAGTCCAAGACATCAGATGTCATAGCTGTTTTAAAAGAAACTTGCAAAGAGTTGGATGCTAGAAAAAGGACCCTAGAAATTCTAATTGCCAGGCTAGAAAAGGAGGAAGCTGAAGAAAACAGAAGGGAAGAAGGTGTAGAAGCTGAAGGACATCTCAACATTGAAGAAACTAGCTCCTCTGAGTCTGATGACAGTGCTTGAAGGTTGATTGCTGTTTGGTGGTGTTGCTGGTTGGTGCTGATATCTGGTGGAGTTTGGAAGTGTATTCAGTTGTTTTCTGCTGCTGCTCTTATTATTTTGTTTTGGATAACTGTATAATTTTATGAACATGTATCTTTGGCCCATTTGTGGCTAAAGAGGGGGAGAATATTTTGGTACTTACTTAATTAGTACTTGACATTCTATTTTTCTGCTGTCACTTATTTCTGCTGCTATCTATCTCTGATTGCTTAGGGTCTTTAGCCAAAAATCTGCCAAAGGGGGAGTTTGTAGGTGTTTAGGTATTGGCTTGCATTTTTGGTAAATCCCAAGTGTATGTGTGAATGTCATGACTGATGTCATAACATTCTAGTTCAGTTTGTACTGACTCATCAAGTACCTTTGCAGAAAAATATTGTAATTGAAGTACTGATGTTTATAAGTGTGTATCTGAGCATTTTGCAAAATGATCACATTTTGCTAAATCAGTAGACAGGTTTTCTCAGAAGTCATAACATATGTTATGACATCCTGTTCTGAACTAACAGGTTTGCAGGATGGATAAGTCTGAGTTTTTTCAGGAAATAACTCAGTCTTTCCTGAACAGAATCCTGCGTTTTCTGAGGGGTAACCTAGCTCAACCCTAACCTGGTTAATAAAGTCCTGTGACCTGGTCTTTAGGTCAAACGGAATTAACCCTAGGTTTGTGGAAACCCTAACTGAAGTTGCAGCTGCTATATATTCAACAGAGCTGCTGTTTTTCAACCGATCCCTCTTGATTGATCAGAAGATCATTTGTAATCTGTATAGATTTGATTATTGTACTCCAAGCAATTATCATTGTGATAAGTGCCTTGGAATAGGTTTCTAATTGTAAGGGTTGTGTAGCACTCAAAGCTTTGAAGCAAGAGTGTTTGAATGTTCCTTGACTAAAGCTGTGAAGCAGAGTCAAGTTAGTTGTGTGCATCACTCAAAGCTGTGAAGCACGAGTGATTGTGTTGCTTGATTAAAAAGCTGTGAAGCTTAATCAAGTGTTTGTTTATGAAGAGTGTCTTCATCAATTCTTAAGTCAAATCGGTTTATGTATCACTGCTGTGATTGAGGGGGAGTGAGTAGGAACTCAGGTTTAAGTTGTACTTAGATTGGAATTGCATTGGGTAGGTCTTAAGTGAAGGAGATAAACTGGTTGGTTTATTCTTGAACTAAAATCTCTTATAGTGGATTTCCTCCCTGGCTTGGTAGCCCCCAGAGTAGGTGTTGTTGCACACTGAACTGGGTAAACAATTGACTGTGTTCTTTATTGCTTTTGTATTTACTGTCATATAGTAAGTCAGATACGGTGTCATAACATTGAACGTGAAATTGAGTATCTGCAGCCAGAATTTCAAAAGGACCGGACAAGGTGCCCAAAAAATATCTACTAACTCTCTTTCGGATAGGGGAGGTTGGACTCTTCCTGCTAAGTCCCTCCATTTTTGCGCAGAGTCTTTAAAGCCTTCACTTGAAACCATGGCCATACTCTGGAGTTGAGTACGGGTGGGAGCAAGATCAGTGTTGTATTGGTATTGTTTGTAAAAGGCAGCGGCTAGGTCTTCCCAATTATGAACATTGTCTCTTTCTAGCTGGTACAACCAATCAAGTTGAGTTCCGGACAGACTGTCTTGAAAGAAGTGTACCCATAAATCCTTGTCAGCAGTATGAGGTTGGATTTTCCTCACATAGAACTGGAGATGCATTTTGGGACATGAAACTTCATCATATTTGGAGAACACTGATGCTTTGAATTTTGGAGGAATGACAATCCCAGATACTAACCACAACTCCTCAAAGTCCAATCCAGGCACTTTTTGAATTTCCATTGCACTTAACCGTTCTTCTAGATGCCTATACTTGTCGTCAGCTGGAGGATATTGTTCTTCAGAATAATCTTCTTCTTCCTCATCCTCTTCTGAATCTGGCTGGACAACTGCTTCCTTTCCTTTCCCATCTTGATTGTCTATCTCACCAGATGACGTTGTAAATTCTAAGGTCCTTCTTGATTGACCTTGGAATCTTCTTCCCATATTTAGAACTCCGGTTATTTTCTTTGTCTTCTTCTTTTTCTCTTCAACCAGAAAGGTCTTCAACTCTTCTTGTCCTTTGGCTAGAGTTAAGAACATCTGTTGAAACTGAGCATTTTGTGCTTGGAGGTCCTTCACTGTTTGCTCGAGATCCATCTTACTGAAATAAACAGTAGAAAGATGAGGAGACTTGTTGCAAGAAACCTGCTTATGTTATGATGAATGGTAAATTCATATGCAATGATTTCAAGGATTTTAAAGATTCAAATTTGTTTTCGACAAAAAGGAAACACACGTTATATTAATAAGTTAAAGCTTGAGTACATCAATTCTTCTTTGGGAAAAACAAATACAAAAACTCTAAGATAAAAAGGTTGTACGCATTCTTTTTGGTGCGATGTAGGCGTTCAAAGCCCGCTCCTCATGAAGTTGCTTAGTGAGTTCCAAAACCTTCTTCTCGCTAGCATAAAATTGGGCCTCGAAAGTATCTCGCTCCCCCTTGAGTTGTATCCAATCTCTTTGTAAGTCTTCAAGAGAGGTGGGCATGTCAGGATATAGGATAGTGTATGGAACATCTCCTTCCATAACAGGCTCAATGATTACTGGGAGGATGGAGGGATAAGGCATCATAAGACTTTGAGCGCGAGTTTGTACCCATTTGAGGTAAGGCTCAAGAGGGATGGAATTCTTATGCCCCAATGTCTTGCTATCTACCTTGTTCAGCATACTCCAAGATCGGATGAATCTCTGGCGAAGACCTTGATCGTCGTTCTCATAGTCAAATACCAAACCTTGAATGAGCATCTCATGTGGGCCATTCCTTTGGGCATAAACAAACTGTCTTAAGGCTAAGCAGGGGTTGTAGGTGATACCTCCCCTAATTCCAAGTAAAGGGACATTAGGGAGTTCTCCACAACGGTCGACAATAGTAACATTCTCTATGGATCGGGAACACCAATGAATGTCTGAATGTTTGAGTGTCATCAACCTTTGTGACAACCTTGAACCTTTCTCGTTCTTCAATACAGATTGGGGAAGATGTGAAATAAACCATCTTGACAAGAGAGGAGTGCAACATATAAGGATACCTCTTTTCCTCATAGTGCGAGTGTGAAAAGAATGTAGGATGTCCCCTAGCATAGTAGGCACCGAGTTATGAGACATGAAGATCTTGACGGCATTCACATCTATGAGTTGGTCAGGATTTGGAAACAAAACCATACCATAGATGAGGAGAGCCACAATTTCTTCAAAAGCTTGCAAATCTAAAGAGTTCTAACAGTTTTTGGCTTTCTCAAACAAGAACTTTGCTAGGAAACCCTTGACACCACTCCTTGTTTCCCAATTGGTCGTGATATTAGATGATTGTAATTGTAGAGCTTGAGCAATCTCTTCTGGCTTTGGATCTATTTTGGTACCGTTGAAAGGTAGTTGATTAAGAATTGGAATCCTCAAGATTGGGGAGAATTCTTCCAAAGTTGGTGTAGCGGTAGAAATGTTCAAGACTAAGCCATTGAATTGACTAGCCTTTATACAAATCAAAATAAAAATCGCCACCGCGCTTTATTGTTTCCAAAGGAATGGGAAAAGAGCGAATAACCCAAAAAGGGGGAAAGATTCAAGGTAAGGGGGTTGGTTATGCAAAGGGAAGGTATTAGCACCCTAAACATCTACGGTACTCTGCAGGAACCTCTTTGTAAAATCTGTATATTTTGGCTATAAAAATGTGTTGTATATAAAATGGATAGTGGAGGTGAGAAAAGAAATATTTTTTATGATTTTTGAACCTGCCGCAGTTGCGAACCTTTAGTGCCTACGTACCGCCTTTCGTGCAATAGGGGATCAGGGTACACGTAGTTCCTCTTTAAAAATATTAAAACACAAGTGTGTTGGTTAATTTTAAGAGATAAGACATCATTGTCATTGTCCGTGTGGAAAACATATTTACTACCCACAATCATGAGAAAGGAGAATTTGCATCATCTCAAAATGGAGGATATAGCCTGGATTTTAAAATCAACAATGCCTCACTCAACACCCAAGTGGAAAATATCTCTCTTCACTACATATTGTAGAAGTATAGTTGTTTGCATCACTACAAGGATTGACAAGAGTCTAACCTTTTCAGAAAAAGTTTTAAAGATAAAAACCAAAGTGGCAATGAAATGAGATTATTTGACTTTTAGTCTTCTCACAAATATTTCAAGGTATTATTAAATTGATTGGAGTTTATTTATGAAAATATTTTGAAAATGCATGGACCTAAGTCCAAGTTTATTATGAAAGTGGTTTAAGTTTCAAAACAAGAAGAGTTTTCAAAAGGAGGGAGAAGATTTTTGAAATTAAGGAAGATGGGAGGAGAAGAAGAGACTATCCTAAAGCATAAGGTAAAAGCTAAGGATAAGAACCATCTAACCAACAAGAAGCCAAAACATGATATTATGAGCCAAGATGGAATTCCCATTCTTTGGATTGAAACCAAGCAAGCAAAGATACTAGACCTCTTCAAATGTATTAAGTCTTCACAAAAATTGGGCAGAGTAACGGCTGTATACGGGTGAATTCTAGATTACAAACAGAGGATGTAATCACAAAAACCTGCACACAAAAAAAACAAACAAGCAACCAAATGTCTTGAGGTAAATCTCAAGAGCTCCAGACAAAATAATCAGATAAAATCACAAGGTATCTAAGATATGCCAAGGTTTCTAATCCTAAGTCCAAGAAAAGTCCACTGCTCCATCATGCCAAGGATAGTAACCAAATAGTCCAAGTGCCATTAAGAGTTTTTTAGGGTTTGAGTTGGTTATTAAGTATTTTGAGAAAGAAAAAGAAATGTCAAGTGAGCAAAGTAAAAATGACAAGAAAATAAATGCTCAAATTAGGAAAGATAAAAATGGCATGAAATGAAAAAATGCTAAAAGTAAATAGTACATAAAACATAAAAAAGAATGAAAGCATAAGGTAAAACAAGTCAATAATTAGTGGTTAGTTGGATGATCATCTTGAAATTTGCATTTGGAACTCATTAGAGGATTGGTAGAACCAAAGCCTCCACACAACAAGTTGCTTTGCTTTTTGTCAAGTATATCATCCATTTGGAATTCTCATAAGTACCATTTAATGATCAACGGTGTTTAAGTGATCCGCGTTGACCAAAAGTGTTGTAGATCCATTAGAGGATTGGTAGAACCAAAGCCTCCATACAATGAATCTCAAAGTTATTGGATCAAAGAGATCAAATTAACATACTTGGGCTTGCAATCATAAGTTTGGGCCACGAATGATCATTTATTTGAATCGGGACAAAATTTAGCGCTATGTTAAGCAATCGTAAGTGGACTTATATAGAAGTCGCACCTATTTTGAGGCCGGTCAATAGCAATCTATGCACCATTTGTTTTGAGACATGATATAGAGATCATGCTCTAACAACATTTAGTGCAATTAGAAAGGGAAGAGATGAAGAGGAATTAGGGTAAATAGAAAAACCACATTTAGATTAATATTTAATCAAACTATTATTAAAATCATTCATCCATTTTTTGTGGAGTTAAACTCAACACCATGGATCCAATGATGTTAATAAAGCTATGATAAAAAAATCAACCCAAGACAACCAGAAAATAATCACAAAATAATATCACATTTAATATATATATATATATATATATATATATATATATATATATATATATATATATATATATATATATATATATATATATATATATATATATATATATATATATATATATATATATATATATATATATATATATATATATATATATATATATATATATATATATATATATATATATATATATATATATATATATATATATATATATATATATATATATATATATATATATATATATATATATATATATATATTAAAAGGTTTAAAAAATGTTTAAAAAAAGGAAATTATGAGGGAAATACCAATTATATTCAAATTAATCAAGAAATGAAAAATTAGACCATAGAAAAATCAGAAAAGGGGCCAAGTAATTTTACAAAATTTTTGGGAATTTTTAAAAGTCAGAAACTATTTTTAAAAATTAAAATAAATGGATGAAATAAACAAAAATGGTAAAAAATAGTAACGTCATAAACAAAAATAAAATAAGGTCACCAATATTTGTCACAATATCATTGGATCATCCCATAATTTTTTCAGAATTTAAAAATGTGTAAAAGTTTTTTTAAACATTTTTAACAAATCAAATAAGTGTAAAAATTCATAAAAAATACCAAAACACAAAAATAAATTATGAAAAAATAAAAATCAGAAAGAGAATAATCAAAAATATTTTTCAGAATTTTTTCAGATTTTTTTGACTAAAAATGAATTTTCTATGATTTTTTGAATTTTAAAACAATTAAAATATAAAAATCAGAAAAAGAAAATAAAAAAAAAGATGTGGACCATTGGATGAGAGTCAAAACACGTTAGTAATCAAATCCAAAGGATCTGGCGCGTTGTGCATATCATGGTCTTTACTGAATAAAGCACTGAATCAAATGTAAAATCAGAAATTCAAAAAATACAAATGGCACGCTTTCATTGGTTAGAAGGTGACACGTTGGTCATCTTCAACCTCCAGCCTCACGAATTGTAGGTCTCTCAAACTGTAAAATCAGAAGCTCAGACCTATGTCATTCGCTTCATCTCTTCAAGACGAAGGCAACCACACCTTCGCGCCCAATTTATATAAACTGTAACTCAAGCAATTTGGAAAGAAAGTTTTGAAAGGGGATTTGAAAATTCATGGTCAAAACGTGTTTCCAGTAAGAAGTAAGTGTTGCGACTAGAACCAGGGCAATGAGAGCAACACGATGATATCAAAGTTTTAAAGAATTGATGAAGGAATCTACCTATTAAAGTTGAGTTGTAGAGCTCTGAAATTGGACTTCTATGGAGCAATGTAGGGCACGATTCTTGAATGTAATTGTATAGTTAGGTTCAGGGATGATCAAGGAAGGTGAATTGATGGGAAGAATGGATTGAAAAGGGCTTGAGAACAGAATTCGAAGTAGTTGAATTCTGGGTTGTGAAGCAAGTTTGGCAGGGTGATTCTGGCTATCTAAGCTTGGGAAATTGAATGGGGGATGACCCTCTATTTATAGGGAATCAAATGGAATAATCAAGCGTGTGGAATGATGCAAATTGGAGGGAAATCGTGTGAACCTGATACACGAGCAAAGTGTGATCTGATTTGCATCAAAACTCATCAAATCCTTGCGTTTCAAGGCTCTAATCCACTTTTGCAACTTGGTTAAACATGTTTAAATCACAAACGCGTGCTAATTTGATGTTTAAAGGCCAAAACATGGATTTCAAATTCGGACTTATGGTGAAACTTCAGTTTCAAGTTACCAAGTTTATTCCAATGGCATTTCCACCTCAAGGAGTCTTAGGGCAAAATTCTCGATGCTTTGGAAAGATGAGGTAACAAGCTTTGCAATGGAAAAATAATGGAATCAAATGGATGCTTGAGCTGAAAGTTACATGGAGTCAAAGTTGAAGAAAACGAGTTGACTTTCCATACTTTGAAATATTTCAAATTCTTCTTAAAAAATGACCTATAATCTTTTGCATCCAAACATAGCCTTGCACTTAGAATTTTCTCTTGATCAAAAAAGATGGAATGAAGTAGACCTATTGAATGACATTTTGCAATTTTAACCACTTAAAATCTCCAAAAATTGAGCAAGTTATGACTTGTTGAAGTTGGCCAAAAATCATGAAATGACCTATAATCTTTTGCATTCTCAAGGCAACTTCCATCCATTTTTTATCTTTGCATATAAAAGAAGGTATGAAGTACACATCTTTAGGATCATCATGAAAAAATAATGGGTCCAAGGTGATAAAAATTGACCAAGTTATGACCATTTGAAGTCACATATGGAAAATTGGGGATTCATCTGGGTGACTTATAATCTTTCTTCTTCACTAAGTTCCTTCCACATGAAAAATCTTTGGAACTTTTGAAGTGATTTATTGGTAACTCTTTGAAGAGAAGAATTCTTTTGGAATCACTCAAAAATATCAAAAGATGAGCAAGATATTCCCCTCTGAAGTCCAAAACCCTAGCTTCTAGATCAAGAGAAAGCTTGGTGGAACTTTGCCAAGTTTGAACAAACTTTTTGTGCCCATATTCTTCCTTTGTGAATAGAATTTGTTGATGATGGGGGTGATGACTCATGGCCACCAAAACTACTTCCATACCATCCTCAAAACAACTTCATTGGTGAGGTTTGAAGCTCTCAAGCTTTGACTAGGGCATGGAAATAAACTCATGAACCCATGATGCAACTTGCTAGACCTCATTGCCTTTACCTACATTATTAACAAGTAAGACAAACCAATATTGTATTTTGTCAATTAGAGAGAAGATCAAAGCAAAATATCCATTTTCACCAAAGAAAGTAAGTTAAGGTGCTTAGTAACTCCTCAAAGAGCAAAGCTAAAGATAGGTAGAAGAACCAAAAGCCCTAATGTGATCTTGTGGTGATTAAAACAAAATGGTATGATGAAGGGGTCTTAGGGGAAAAAATTGGGGTGCAATAGCTGACACAAGTTGATAATCGGGAAATGTGAAGCAATGGTGTAAAGGATCAAAGAATTGAAATAGCACCTTCATCATGTCTTCATCAGTGTTGGAGGTGACCAAGTTTAGTAGGCGACCATGACTCTCAGTGAATGGAGAATTTTATGGAATCCTTGAAGCTAGATCCTTAAGTTGAGGAGGGATCCTTACAAGATTGACTTGAATGGTTTTCCTGCGAATAGAATCCATGTCCTACAAAACAGAACAAAGATAAATCCCAAGATCCTTGAAATGGTTAGTGAATGAATATGATGTTATGATGTTCATGATGTTATGTACAAGTAAATATATACAAACAAAGAAAATAAGTCCTTAGGTTTAGGCTTGCATGGAGTTTTATAGGTAAGTACCCTCTTGAAGTTTAGTCAGCATAAAACTTGTCCTAGCAATAGTAACCGGGTTCTAAGGAGCTCAATATTACTGGTTTATTTCCCTGGTCATTATTTCAGCACAAGCCTCTTTAATGGCGACTGAAATATCCTAAAAAACCAAACCTTAATGAGTGCAGTATCGAGTATCTACCAACTTCGGACTGCACCAAAGCCGGTCATCTCACTACGTCCTAAAGGCCAAGTTGGTCAAGTAAAGGTTCTAAAAGTTCATTAGTGCTTCATAACATCATTCAGCTGCCCCGTATTCTCATTGATTAACTCAAGGGCTACCGGTACCCACAAATATGTCGCACTAATGTAGCTATTTCTTAGACCATGTCGGTATACCCCGCATAGTTTCCACAATGTATTGCTACTTACCTATAAGGTAACCCAAATCCGGATAGAGGATTCAAACCCAAACAAAGGACCATAATGTAAAGCAAACAAGTCAAACAATGGAAGAAAATAAATGTGATCTAACCCTAAGGTAACCCCACTTTTAGAATTTTCCCCAGCAGAGTCGCCAGTTCTGTGATACGGTGGGAGAACTGACTTGGGTGTTTTGCGTTTGATCGCAAATGTTGCGGTTTAGCAAGAGTCTCCATTGACTTTTCTTTTATCCAAAAGGAAAGGTGAAAAAGCACAGAAAAGACCTTTGATATTGTTTCTTGAGTTCGGGGGTAGATTATGAAAAGGGAAGTTATTAGCATCCTTTTCATCCATGGTTTTCCATGGGCTCTTAGTTACTTGCTATATCACTTGCTTTTGTTTGAAATTGTGCTTTGTGTGGTTTTTTGAAAGTATTTTATAAAAGAGGCCATTGTTTGGGCAAACTTTATAATGATTCTCGATCGTAAGAATGTATACAAAGATGTTAATCTTTTAAAAGTGTTTTCAAGTTTGAAAGATGTTTTGAAAGTGTATGTGTTTATTTTTGAAAATAACAAGAATATTTTGTTCTTTAAATTGAGCAAGTAATTAGGAGCATTCTACCCACTCAAAAGTGTTTCATGTTCATTTCCTCTTTCCTTTGACATTGTTATCTCACCATTGATTTGGTAAGTAACCCTATCTTTAGATGTAAATGGGACAGGCGTGGGTCATCGTATAACCATATTAGCAATATTGCAAGGTATCTTAGCATTCTCTTTTTAGGGACTAAGATCATTTGAAAGGCAACATAGATAGCGTCACCAAGGGACTATGATCTTGTATTTTGCTTGTTTTTGCTAAGATACCTCACATGCGTAATATGGCCATTTTTTAAGGAAACCAAGTGGATTTTATCCTAGGGGGTGCTTGTGTGCAAGTGTATTGTTTTCATGCTTGATTTTGTCTTTGATTGGGTTTTTCTAATTGATTGGTTTTAGTCTTTCCATACAAACCCTAATTGCTAGCATTTGTATATACAGCGATAAATTGCAGAATTTAAAATTACTACGCTATTACAATACTTGTGGGAGGGGGTGTACAAATTACAAATAGGGATTGCAAGAAAATAAACCTAATTATCTATTACAACCATATTGAATTGGTACAAGAATTGAATAAATAATATACAAAAATGAATAAATGTATAAGAATGTAAATGTAAAGTAAATGGATGTTTTCTTGATTTTTTTAGTAAAAAAGGGGGGTGGTTTTAAACTAATTAACTAAAAGAAAATAACTAATTAAGATAGTAAAAGTAAAACCTAAATTTACTAGGAAAAGAATTCAAATAAAAACCTAATCTATTAATTGATTAAAAAAGAAATTAAGTTTAAAAGAAGAATATTTTTGATATTTTTTTGTCTTAAAAATAATTTACAGTATTATAAAATATTTTTTGTCTTTTTAGGTTTTAAAATAATATATTTAAATGGTGTAAAAGAAAAATAACTAAAACCCTAGTTTTTTTTTTAAATTAAATTTACAAAACAATTATTCAAAATAAATAAAGTATGATTAAATAATTTTTGTGAGAAAAAAAATAAACTATGTCAAAATATAAATCTACTATTTTTATATTTTTTATGATTTTTTTAGTACCATAAAAAATATTAAAGAAGACAAATAAAAAAATAAAATAAAAAGAAAATAAAATGGGCCAGGGGTGTGGATAGCCAACAAGGGGGGTAAGCAGTAAGAAAAAAACAATAAGGCCCAAGAGAGGCCCAGGCGTCTGTCCAAAAAAATAAGAGTGTGTGAAAAATATAAAAAAAATCCAAAAGGGTACCACTGGGGCTCGAACCCAGGTCCCTCCAGTCACAGGCACGCGCTTCTGCCACTGGGATGGCTATACATCCGTTTATATAAATAAAACAATAAATATATGATAGTAAACAAATCCATGACCTGAACTTCATCTTCAACCTCACGCCCAACCAAAGCCTCTGTATCTTGTTCAAATCTCAACAAAAATGAAAACTGTAAACAGGAAACTTGTAGCAAATTTCCTCACGATTTCAGAAATGCAAAGCAATAAAATTATAGATCAAAGACAAGCATGAATTTTAATGGCCCTAATCTGAACCCTAAAAATTTAAGAAACTTCAGTCCTAAAATTCTCTAAGCTCAAGCAAAATTAATGAAAACTATGGACATGGTTAGCTTTAGGGTAATGATATCTACATTTTTCCTTCACAAATAAACCATTAATGATGCCTGTATGAAAAGTTCCAAAGTCAAAAAACTTACCTTGCAAGAGGGTATCGGGTTTGGAGTTTGAGTAGCTTTCAATGAGTTCCAATGATTGGGTTGGCTTCCTCAAGTTCCCAGAAAGCTAATGGGATTCTTAGCTTGAGTTGAAAGTGCCTGAGGAGTTCTGGGGAAGTCAAGGTGCAAGGTTCTATTTTTGAAAATGGTGAATGATGGTGGAGGTGTTACAGTGGTGCTGCAGGTGTTGGGATTGTTTGTATATGTTGTTTAGAAGCTTCTGAAAGTAAAAGGCCAAGAAACGCACGAGCAAATTTGGAGATTGGATTCAAAACTCAGAAATGACAAGTTTTGAAGTTTTTTCGGTGATTCTGTGTTCTAGGTGTTTTTAGGGATTAAGCATGCGTGTGATTTGTGGAAAATGGCATGTGTATGTATAAGCAAAAGGTCTTGAGTGGTTTTGAAAGTCAGAAGTACAAGTTACAAGTTATTTGCTATGTTACTTGATTTTCAAGAAAAATGGGAAACAAGTTTCAAGGGGAAGTACAAGCATGGGCTGAGTGATTGTAAGTGTCTAACAAGTTTCTCTTGAGTTATAAGACATGTATGATCAGAAAAGAACAAGTTCAAGGCTCAAGAACAAGTTTTGTGCAAAAAGTCACTTTATCAAAATGGCAATATGCACTTTCTTCCCAAAATGGATATAAAACATGGCCTTGCATTGAATGCTTGAAATGAGACCTCTAACAGTTGTGAAAGCAATTAATTATGGAGTGCCTAACAAGTTTGAGTCCTTCAAAGTAGAGGTTATGCAACATAACTTTGAATTTTGAATTTGGTTCATCACAAAATGACTTGTAATTCAAGTGATAAAACCCTAACTTCATCTCTTCGATTCTCCCTACTCAAAAATGATCTCAAGGAGTTCTTGGACATTTTGGAAATCTTGCAATATGCTCTACAACCCATATTTGAATCACTTTTGAAAATTCCCCTTGGAACTATATGAAAAGTTCCATGAAGTTTGCCCATGTATGAGTTTGCCTTTAAGGAGGCATGGGTACACCTGCCTTTTACGGACTTCCAGGTGAGGGGTTTTTAAGTGGTTGGAAATGGCGCCCTCTCAACTCAACCAGAACGCATGTGTGTTTATGCGAGCATTCAATATTGTTTATCGATACCTCAACATTGTGAAGCCCGAGAAGCTGGATGCCTAAGATCGGTTTTCTTATGAAACATTGGAGGCTAATGTCAGGAGTTTCTCCCCTACTGTATGCAGATATTCAAACAACAACTTCATTCTCAATGATGATAGGGAGCACACTGTTGTACCCCAAAATTTGCCCTCGTATTTTTCCACAAGAAATCACAACTTCGAGCTTTTCCTGATTTTTCAGACTGGCTCAAGAATCGGTCAAACAGACTTTTCTCGTCAGTCGGACAAAATTAGGGTTTTCATTGATTTTCATGGCTCTTGAACAATTCACACAGTTTGCTTAGGGTTTGTTTGATTTTGGCTCAGCTTTGATCAGGCGAACGCTTCTTTGGCATTTGATTAGGAACTAGGGTTTTTGTGCGCGCATTCTCAGAGAGAACTAACCCCACAATGCTTTTCAAGATATTCTGAGATATGGACTGAGGCATTTGGATTGAGTTTGCAATGTTTGACTAAATCAGTGAAAAGAGTGTTTGATTGAATCATTAAGAGAAAAGACATTTGGGCAGTTGTTGTGATTGACTGTGCTTTGCTTTGGATTTTTGAAGCGCCAGGTTTATTAATTGATCGATGCTAAAACCACAATGTTTATTTAATTGTTTATATATTCTAAGTTAAGATAATTGAAATTTATTTCTATTTATTATAATTTAAGAATTATAAATAATAAAATAAATAATTGAAAAGAAGAAAAGGAATTAATTGATAAAAGATTGGATTTTATTCATCTTTAATTATTCGTTACAATTGTTATTCGAGTACCGTATTTATTTACAAAGTATTCTAATAATGATTACAATAATTAAAATTGAAATAAAACTATCCTAAGAAAATTCCTAAGTCTTCATCTTCCGTCCATTGCTCCAGTGCTCCATGGAATTTTATCTGCAAAACAAAGAAAAGAAGAAAAAGTCAGAAGCAGATAAATCAAAATTTAGAGCAGACAGTTAATTGGGGTTCATCATTAAAGGCAACTGACTGGAATCAGTTAGCCCTCTCTACAAATCACGGGATTTCTCCCGGTTCACAGAGAGGGATGGATAATGCTTGCTAAACATGAATGCACAAAGTTGAAATGCACAACTTCAAATTTTGTCAAACCTACTGCATAATTTCAAAATTGCCAAACAAACTACAAAGTCCAAGACTAAACTGAATGGCCTAAACCAAGTCAAGATTCCAAACTGAGTTCACATTCAAACTATCCAAAAAGCTGTCAAACTGTCCAAAATATGGAAAGATATCAAGATATCAAACAAAAGGCTACTCAGTACTGTCCCAAAGAAGCAGGCAGTATGGAAAAGAGATAAAGTATGCAGAACTAAACTACATTGCAAGCAACCTCCTATTTTCATCATTTTCCAGCATTGCCTTTTCAGAATAAAGTACAAACATAACATTATTTAATGTTTTAATTTGTACTAGAGAGAGGAAGAAGAGGGAAAAGAATAGGCTTACAAGTTTAGGCATGAGGACAAATCATACTGCAATAAAACAGTAGAGAAGGGGGGGCAGAACAATATATCAAAAAACATAAACAAAGAGGAGAGCTACAAAAAACAGCAGGTCTGAAGCATAAACTTTTCCAACTGGTAAAGCCCTCAACCTTTCAAGAACCAAAAACAACATAAACAAAACATTCAAACCTCAACCTGTCAAAAAACAAAGACTTCAAGCTTAAACAGCCAAAACTGTGTACAAGCCTCAAGCTTAACAGCCAAGACTGTCATCAAGCCCAAAGCAATCAAAAAACCTGCTGAAACCCTTTAAACTCAAAACCTCACACTAAGCTCAAACTGTCCAAATCTGCATAAGCCATAACCTGTCAAACCAAGCCTAAAAATCATAAACCTGTCAAACTGATATACCAAGACAAACTCACATAATATCCAAATCATCCTCAACTTGATAAACCAGTAAAGTATCAAACTCAACCAAGGCCTTACCAGCATTCAAAGCCTTTCAAAGCCTTCATCCAGCAAAAGCCATTAACCAGCAAATCCAAGCCTAAACCAGTTTCCAAACCCAACGAGCCCTCAGACAATCTCATCATTGGGCAAGCTTTCAAAAAATAACTCAAAGCATTTGAATCAACTCAAAACCCTCAGAACTCGAAGAGTTCATCATTGGGTTAGTCAACAAGCAACTATATCCAGTATACGAGGCATCAAGACAACCAAACACAGGGAAAGCATCTCAAGGCATCAAGTTAAAGCATACAAGGCATCAAGCTAGGCAACAAAGGCAGCAAGAAGAAGAGGATAAAGAAGCATATAGGGCAAGCAAGCAAGAAAAAGAAAGAAAGTTATGCTAGGTTTTCAGCTTATACATCACAAAACCTAAGAAACCAAACACGAAATACCAGTCTCCAGCAAGCTAGCTCAAACACTCAGCACCGTTTCCCTTCGCTCTCAGTCGCCTAGAGCACCTCCAAACTCCATCTCTCCTCCATCTCCAGAAGACAAAGGTAGTATAATCTCTTTCCCTTCATTTTGTACACCTCAAAAGAAACCACAATAACCAAGCTTAAAGTCAGAATCCAAAATGAAAAAACTAAGCATGCAAAAAAGGAGTAATGAAAATTTTAAGACATAAGCGAGAAAATCATAACCTTCTTGTTACCGCCGTTTGAGTGAGCGTGAGGAGGAAGATGGACGATGACGCCGGTGGCTTTGGACGAAGGAGAAACTCAGAGGCGGAGGCGAACGAAAAGGAACGAAGATGAACGAAAACGATGCTGTATCTCAAACCCTAAGCTGATCCCAAATGATACAAAACTTGAGAACCCTAAAAACGTGTTGAGAGGTGTTTTGGGTCTTGCCCCATTCAGCCTTAAGCCCAAAACGCGTTTCAATTGACACCCCCCCTGGCTTCTGTTTCAAATTCTGCTTAAGCCCTAATTCCCTTTTGGCCCATCTAACCCTTTTCTTCATCTTTTATTTTACCAAAACTTGTTTTGATTAATACATAAAACATTGAAACTTTTTCTTTTTTAAACTTAAAACTTTTTTTTTGTTTTATTAAAACATTTTATTTGTACATAAAAATATTAATTAAAATACGTTATCTTTAATACCTAAAAGAATAGAACTTAAAACATACTATTTTCTTTTAATTAAATTTTCTTATTTGTACATAAATACAATAATACATAATTTTCTTAAATTTGAAATATTTTCCCTTTTCTTCAATTAAAACTTTGTACATAAATACAATAATACATAATTTTCTTAAATTTGAAATATTTTCCCTTTTATTCAATTAAAACTTTGTACATATTAAACAAAATATAGGAATACAAAAATTAAATCACACATACTTAATAATGCATTTAAGTTCACATTTCTCAACCTGTAAATAAATCACATAATCATTTATACATACACAATGCACTTACATATTTACACATACACATTTGTTTATCTTTCATTACAAAACATTGTTACCTTTTACATTGCCTCTATGCTATACATTTGATACTTGTTACATTTGCGATCGCAATTCGATTTGGTTGTAATTATTGGACACTACGCTCCTAAAGTCTCATCCCCATTTGTAAATTTGTACCCCCTCTCCCGGATACTTATTTGTAATAGTTTAGGACTTTAAATTCCCGCAATTTACTGCTTTCGAATTATACCATGGTTAGACCTAGGGTTTGTATGTACATAAAATCAAACGCTAGATAACCTAATACAAGATAAATACCTGAAATCAATACACAATCACACTTGCACCCCCTAGGGTAATCCCACATATTTCCTTCCAAAATGGGCCATGCTTGCACGTCGAGTTTCTTTGGCAAAACAATTCAAAATGATCATAAGTCCCTCGATGATGCTTTCGAAAGTTGCCTATCAAAATGATCATAGTCCCTTCAAAGCAAATTGCCAAAGACACTTGGCACCATTGCATTCATGGTCCATACGATGACCCGCACCTGTTCCATTAAACATCCTAAACGCAAGATTGTCCACCAAATACAATGGTGGAACAAAATTGTTAAAAAGGGGTTAAAACATGAGAAAAACCTTTGAGTATAATAGGGGTAGACAAAATCTTAATTACACGGATCAATCTTGCAAAAACACTTTCCTACTTTTCAAAACCACACTCCACAAACACTTTCAAAATAAATCTTCAAAAACATTTGAAACATCTTTTCGAAAAGATACACACCCTTGTATATACTCAAACACGAGTCATTACAACGGTTGCCGAAACAAAGGCGTCTATTTCAAAACATTTTCAAAACACACACACACCACAATTTCAAGCAATCGAAAATCAAGGCAAGTGATCTAAAACCAAGTAACTAAGAGCCCATGGATAACCATGGATGAAAAGGGTGCTAATACCTTCCCTTTTCATAATCTACCCCCCGAACCCACGAAACATCTCAAAAGGTTTTTCCTGTACTTTTTAACCTTTCCTTTAGGATAAAATAAAAAGTCGGTGGCGACTCTTGCTAAACAGAACAAGTGCGAATACAAACGCAAAACCTCAAGTCAGTTCTCCCACCGTATCACAGAACTGGAAACTCTGCTGGGGATATATTCAAAAGTGGGGTTACCTTAGGGTTTAGATCACCTTTACATTCTTGCTTTGTTTGCCTTGATTGATTTATCTTTTAGGTCCTTGTTTGGGTTTATTGTAAATCCTACACCCGGATTTGGGGCACCTTTTTAGGTAAATAGCAAAAAATTATGAGGGAACTGTGCGGGGTATACCGACACGGTTGAAGCAGTAAGCTATGTTAGTGTGACATATTTGTGAGTACCGGTAACCCTTGAGTTCAATCAAGGAGAGTACGGGGCCGCTGAGTGATGTCGTGAAGCACTAACGAACTCTTAGAACCTTAATTGAGCATCCTAGCCTTTTTAGGGGTAGTGAGATGACCGACTTTGGTGCAGTCCGAAGTTGGTAGATACTCGATACTACACTCATGGAGGGTTGTTTACTTGGAATATTTCGGTCGCCAGTTAAGTGGCTAAATTGAAACAATGAACACAGAAAACAATCCAATGATATTGAGCTCCTTAGAACCCGGTTTCTATTTTAGGACAGGATGAGCCAACTAACTTCAAGAGGGTACTTACCTACAAACCCCATGCAAGCCTAAACCTAAGGACTTGTTTGCTTTGTGTGAATATGATCACCTGTATATATACTTACTTGCTTTTGCATACATGTACATAACATCATAACATCATATCATGGCATTTTCAATAACCTTTTCAAGGATCTCGAGGGTTCTTTTGATGCAGGGTTACGTTGAACCAGACGTCTACCATGGGCAAGAGGTTTCTCCTCTAAACAAATGCCAGTCAAAGATCAAATACAACAACTCGAATCAGGGGCTATGACCCAGTTGACATGGTGAGCTTGATTCTCGTGGAAAGACATCCACTGATACAAAGTTCTCCAATCAGAGATCAAGTGCAACAACTTGGATCAGGGGCTATGACCCACTTGACATGGTGAGCTTGATTCTCGTGGAGAGACATCCACCGGTGCAAAGTTCTCTAATTAAAGATCGAAGTTCAACCTCTAACATTCTCTTGTGTTTACCCCAAGAGATCCTTGAAAACATTGCATATATATCACACATATCATTGCATAACAGGTTTCTCCCATACAGGTCTCCTTATTCTTCCTACTGTTTATTTCAGTAAGATGGATATGGAACAAACAGTGAAAGATCTTCAAGCTCAAAATGCTCAATTCCAACAAATGCTGATGGCTATGGTTAAAGGGCAAGAAGATCTGACCGCTCTTCTTCTCAAAGACAAGAAGAAGAAGTCCAAGAAGGCAGCCCGCATCCTGAACTTGAGAAGAAGACCTAAGACCCTGGACCTTGCAACTCCATCCAACATAGGGGATAGTCTTGAAGAAGACCACAATGTGGAGATTGATGAAGCTGAAGCTGACTACTCCGAGGAACAATATCCTCCCGCTGATGACAAGTACAAAGAGTTGGAGGATCGCCTCAATGCTATAGAGATCCAACAAATACCTGGCTTGGATCTAGGAGACATGGGTCTGGTTCCTGGATTGGTCATCCCTCCAAAGTTCAAAGTCCCTTCCTTTACTCTGTACGATGGAGTCTCTTGCCCTAAGATGCATCTAAAGTCTTATGTTCGTAAGATTCAACCATACACAGCTGATCCAAGGCTTTGGATCCATTTCTTCCAAGAAAGCCTGGTAGGAGCTCAACTCGAGTGGTTCTATCAATTGGAGAGTTCTCGCATTCACACCTGGAAGGACTTAGCTTTTGCTTTCTATGAGCAGTATCAGTATACTGCTGATCTTGCACCAACTCGTGTGCAATTGCAGAGCATGACCATGGGTTCCGACGAGAGCTTCAAGGGATATGCCCAAAAGTGGAGAGATTTGGCTGGCAGGGTGCAACCTCCTTTAACTGATAGGGAGCTGATTGACATCTTCTTGGGAACTTTGACCGGACCTTTCTTCAATCACTTAATTGGAAGCTCCTCAGCCGGGTTCACCGAGCTGATACTGACTGGCGAGAGGGTCGAAGCTGGCATCAAAAGTGGAAAGATCCAAGGAGCTACATCCTCGGATACTCAGATAATTCCCTACAACGGAAAGAAGGAGTCCAATGCCACAAGCAGTCAAAAGGGTCGTCATGACCAACATGTAGGGGCAATCCTGATCTCTAATCCTACACCTACTCAGCAAAGGCAGGGGCATCAGCGCAAGGAAGTCGCACCTAAGAGGCAGTTCACCAACATCAACATGCCACTGTCTCAAGCACTGCAACACCTGTTAAAAAGGGATCTGATTACATTGAGGGCTCCTCTCCGGAACCCAAATACTTCTGCTCCTACCTATCATCCCAATGAAAGGTGTGCATACCATTCTGACAGTCCGGGACACGACACCGACAACTGTTGGCCTCTGAAGAACAAGATCCAAGACATGATCGATGCCAAGGAGATTGAGTTTGGTCCTCCAGAGGCCCCAGTATGACCACTGCTCCCATGCCAGCTCATTGAGATTGTGTTTGTTTCATTTTGAACTTTCAAAGTTGTAATCTTTTGTTATTCAAACAATTTTCTTCTAATGTCAAACTCTGTTTCATTAATGCATTGCATATGTTTGTCTTGAATTCATCCATTCGTTTTCACTACTCTTATGCTTTCTTTATGATATTTAACTCTTGATAAAAAGCTGCAAGCCTTTAGAGGGAGGATGACGAAACAATACCATAATCTCATACGGTATGCTTTTGAACAGACCTTGATGATGATGTACAGGCATTTCTTTCAATTCCCAAACACTGGAGTTATAAGGAAGATAATCCCTAGTCAACCCCTTCGAGCCAAAGAAGTAGGAGTTTTCTGTTCTAAACAATCAAAACCTTTGATATAAACCTGGGGCAGGGTAGTATCTCAGTTAATTCAAAAGAAAATGCGCATTGAAGTCACAAACTCTCAGTTCGTAACACAACGAACGACGTCAAAAAAGAAAAAGCATTCCCTTGGAATCAAAAGACAGTGATGGTTCCCTATCATATAGGCAGTCAATCTCTCAAAGGAGAAAAGCCCACCAAGCCAAAACCTGCAAAGGAGGCTTAAGAAAGCTAGGGCATCCCGCTGACTGCGATCTCAAAAATGGGAACAGTCAGGCAAAAGTTAGGGATAACAAATCAAAATCAAAATAGAGAGGTCATTACAAATCCTCAACAACATGAAAAATGTTGCAAAAGAAAAAGGAGATGATGACTGTCTCCCAAATTCAATTGGTGAACCATCACCCAAAAGGTCGTTCGAAACTCAAAATAGAGTGCGACGCACAATTAACTGAGCTTAGCTGTGAAGAACATCACGAAGAGCGGGTGGGTACAAATATACTTTGAGCCTTTATCCTTTGTTTCTTAAACCATGAACCAATCCACGTTACAACCCTTCAAAAGTCCTAATTGAAGCATGGGTTAGTTCGAAAGCATACTGTTTCAAAAGGTATCCTGACTCCTGTAAGGCTTTGCTCTAAATCTTGTGTTGACTTGTCTTATAAAAAGTTTTCTTCTAAAAAACGCATTTTTGCAAAACTTCGAGACAAACATAAACTTTGCATTGCTTGAATATCACTGTCTGCATTTGACTATTTGTTTGACAGCGAAGAAATTCATACAACGAATGTTCGGAGGAACGAAAACTCTCTCAGTGAACAAAATCACTTCAAAAGGATGACACTTCCAACGACAAATATCCTATCAACAAGGGGCATGACATGGCACCATCCAGTTAACTTGGGGCAGTCTAGTCAAGGTTTCAACAAATCTTTCAAAGTTCAGTTAACCTGGGGCAGTCCAGTCAAGGTTTCAACAGATCTTTCAAAATTCAGTTAACCTGGGGCAGTCCAGTCAAGATTTCAAGAAATCTCTCAATTCGCAGAGTAATCTGATTCAAGACTCATTCATCATCACTTAGGGCATTCGGATGCCAAAAAGTGTTCAACAATTCCTTCATCACCTGCTGGAAATTACAACCACCAACAGAATAACGGGCAATTAAAACTCACAATTTCTGACCCTCAACAAAATCAAGATCTAGAAATAGTTCAAGATGTGACCCAGATTTGGCGACATTCTACAACTCATTCAGATTCCCTTCCAGATATAGTTCAAGATGTGACCCAGATTTGGCGACATTCTATAACTCATTCAGATTTCCTTCTAGATATAGTTCAAGATGTGACCCAAGATTTGGCGACATTCTATAACTCATTCAGATTTCCTTCTAGATATAGATCAAGATGTGACCCAAGATTTGGCGACATTCTATAACTCATTCAGATTTCCTTCTAGATATAGTTCAAGATGTGACCCAGGTTTGGCGACATTCTATAACTCATTCAGATTCCCTTCCAGATATAGTTCAAGATGTGACCTAGATTTGGCGACATTCTATAACTCATTCAGATTTCCTTCTAGATATAGTTCAAGATGTGACCCAGATTTGGCGACATTCTATAACTCATTCAGATTTTCTTCCAAATATAGTTCAAGATGTGACCCAAAATTTGGCGACATTCCGTAACTTATTCAAGATTTCCTTCTAGATATAGTTCAAGATGTGACCCAGATGTGGCGACATTCTATAACTTATTCAGATTTGCTTCTAGAGATAGTTCAAGATGTCACCCAGAGATAGCGACATTCGGTAACTTATTCCAGGCCAACACCTACAGCAATCAGAAGATTCTTGTAATCCCCAGCCAGAGAGCCTTACAGAATCTAATTCCCCTCAGAATCAAGTTTCAATATCCCCAGCGGAGCTAAAACTTCCAACTATCAATCCCCAAGCAGAGTGAAGACTCTCATTTTCAGTTCCTCATAGGATATTCGAATATTCCCCAGTGAAGATCTCCTCAAGACAGGAAGTCCCCAGTAGTTTGGCATACAACCCAAGCTTCTGATTCCCCAACAGTGGTCCCAGGACTTCTCATTTTCAATGATCAAAAGTTTCTTGCCCTCCACAGCAGCAGCTAAGGATTTATTTTCCCCGGCAGCAATCAAGATTCTTTTATCTCCAGCCATCCAGGAATCATCTATCCTCAGCAAGATAGCTCATCAGCTTACATGCGCATTCATCACGTTCATATCATAGACATTGATATAACATACATTGCATCATGCATCATGACATTGCATACAAATAACTCTTTACCTTTTCAGGTAAGATCAGTCGACAGACAAAGATCATCATCTTCCGAGATTCATCAAGAAATAGTTCAGATGTGACCCAGACACGGCGACATTCTGATACTTATTCCAGATTCATCCAGAGATAGTTCAGATGTGATCCAGACACGGCGACATTCTGATACTTATTCTAGATTCATTCAGATGCAGTTTTACACGGACTCATCATCAGGAAGCCCTACACCGAATCCTTCTCCACTTCAATACTTTTGAAAACAGTTTACGGACGCTTCCCAACAACGGATGCTGCTCTATTGCTTATTCAACTTCAAGACTTCTGAAAACAGTTTATGGATTCTTCCCAACAACGGATGTTAATCTATCGCTTGTTTAGATGCAACTTTTGAAAACAGTTTACGGACGCTTCCCAACAACGGATGCTTCTCTATTGCTTATTCAACTTCAAGACTTTTGAAAACAGTTTATGGATTCTTCCCAACAACGGATGTTAATCTATCGCTTGTTCAGATGCAACTTTTGAAAACAGTTTACGGACGCTTCCCAACAACGGATGCTTCTCTATTGCTTATTCAACTTCAAGACTTCTGAAAACAGTTTATGGATTTTTCCCAACAACGGATGTTAATCTATCGCTTGTTCAGATGCAACTTTTGAAAACAGTTTACGGACGCTTCCCAACAACGGATGCTGCTCTATTGCTTATTCAACTTCAAGACTTCTGAAAACAGTTTATGGATTCTTCCCAACAACGGATGTTAATCTATCGCTTGTTCAGATGCAACTTTTGAAAACAGTTTACAGATGCTTCCCAATAACGGATGCTGCTCTATTGCTTATTCAACTTCAAGACTTCTGAAAACAGTTTATGGATTCTTCCCAACAACGGATGTTAATCTATCGCTTGTTCAGATGCAACTTTTGAAAACAGTTTACAGACGCTTCCCAACAACGGATGCTGCTCTATTGCTTATTCAACTTCAAGACTTCTGAAAACAGTTTATGGATTCTTCCCAACAACGGATGTTAATCTATCGCTTGTTCAGATGCAACTTTTGAAAACAGTTTACGGATGCTTCCCAACAACGGATGCTGCTCTATTGCTTATTCAACTTCAAGACCTTCGAAAACAGTTTATGGATTCTTCCCAACAACGGATGTTAATCTATCGCTTGTTCAGATGCAACTTTTGAAAACAGTTTACGGATTCTCCAAACATGGATGTCAATCTATTGCTTGTTCAGACCCCCAATTCAGAGATGTTCCAAAACATGGATGCCTTTCTGATACTCGTCCGCTCACCAATGACATACAGTTCAACATTTCCAGATGGCATCTATAAGCCCATCCTCCTATCAGCATTTCTAGATGGCATCTATAAGCCCATCCTTCTATCAGCGGTCACCAAATGGCATCTTTAAGCCCATTTCCAGATGGCATCTCTAAGCCCATCCCCCGACAAGATTCTATCACATCCCTAGATGGCATCGTTAAGCCCATCACCAAATGGCATTTGTAAGCCCATTCCCTCTACCATCACATCACCGAGTGCAAATTTTCTGGGCACTCTAGTGTCCAATCTCCTTTTACCCTCGAGTCGCGAAAGGCAAACTTGCCAATCTAACTCTTCAGGTCCAAGAAGATTGAACAGGGGCAACTGTTGTACCCCAAAATTTGCCCTCGCATTTTTCCATAAGAAATCACAGCTTCGAGATTTTCCTGATTTTTCAGACTGGCTCAAGAATCGGTCAAACAGACTTTTCTCATCAGTCAGACAAAATTAGGGTTTTCATTGATTTTCATGGCTCTGGAACAATTCACACAGTTTGCTTAGGGTTTGGTTGATTTTGGCTCAGCTTTGATCAGGCGAACGCTTCTTTGGCATTTGATCAGGAACTAGGGTTTTGTGCGCGCATTCTCAGAAAGAACTAACCCCACAGTGCTTTTCAAGATATTCTGAGATATGGAATGAGGCATTTGGATTGAGTTTGCAATGTTTGACTAAATCGGTGAAAAGAGTGTTTGATTGAATCATTAAGAGAAAAGACATTTGGGCAGTTGTTGTGATTGACTGTGCTTTGCTTTGGATTTTTGAAGCGCCAGGTTTATTAATTGATCGATGCTAAAACCATAATGTTTATTTAATTGTTTATTTATTCTAAGTTAAGATAATTGGAATTTATTTCTATTTATTATAATTTAAGAATTATAAATAATAAAATAAATAATTGAAAAGAAGAAAAGGAATTAATTGATAAAAGATTGGATTTTATTCATCTTTAATTATTCGTTACAATTGTTATTCGAGTACCGTATTTATTTACAAAGTATTCTAATAATGATTACAATAATTAAAATTGAAATAAAACTATCCTAAGAAAATTCCTAAGTCTTCATCTTCCGTCCATTGCTCCAGTGCTCCATGGAATTTTATCTGCAAAACAAAGAAAAGAAGAAAAAGTCAGAAGCAGATAAATCAAAATTTAGAGCAGACAGTTAATTCGGGTTCATCATTAAAGGCAACTGACTGGAATCAGTTAGCCCTCTCTGCAAATCATGGGATTTCTCCCGGTTCACAGAGAGGGATGGATAATGCTTGCTAAACATGAATGCACAAAGTTGAAATGCACAAATTCAAATTTTGTCAAACCTAGTGCATAATTTCAAAATTGCCAAACAAACTACAAAGTCCAAGACCAAACTGAATGGCCTAAACCAAGTCAAGAGTCCAAACTGAGTTCACATTCAAACTATCCAAAAAGCTGTCAAACTGTCCAAAATATGGAAAGATATCAAGATATCAAACAAAAGGCTACTCAGTACTGTCCCAAAGAAGCAGGCAGTATGGAAAAGAGATAAAGTATGCAGAACCAAACTACATTGCAAGCAACCTCCTATTTTCATCATTTTCCAGCATTTCCTTTTCAGAATAAAGTACAAACATAACATTATTTAATGTTTTAATTTGTACTAGAGAGAGGAAGAAGAGGGAAAAGAATAGGCTTACAGGTTTAGGCATGAGGACAAAGCATACTGCAATAAAACAGTAGAGAAGGGAGGGCAGAACAATATATCAAAAAACATAAACAAAGAGGAGAACTACAAAAAACAGCAGGTCCGAAGCATAAACTTTTCCAACTGGTAAAGCCCTCAACCTTTCATGAACCAAAAACAGCATAAACAAAACATTCAAACCTCAACCTGTCAAAAAACAAAGACTTCAAGCTTAAACAACCAAAACTGTGTACAAGCCTCAAGCTTAACAGCCAAGAATGTCATCAAGCCCAAAGCCATCAAAAAAACCTGCTGAAACCCTTTAAACTCAAAACCTCACACTAAGCTCAAACTGTCCAAATCTGCATAAGCCATAACCTGTCAAACCAAGCCTAAAAATCATAAACCTGTCAAACTGATATACCAAGACAAACTCACATAATATCCAAATCATCCTTAACCTGATAAACCAGTAAAGTATCAAACTTAACCAAGGCCTTACCGGCATTCAAAGCCTTTCAAAGCCTTCATCCAGCAAAAGCCATTAACCAGCAAATCCAAGCCTAAACCAGTTTCCAAACCCAACGAGCCCTCACACAATCTCATCATTGGGCAAGCTTTCAAAAAACAACTAAAAGCATTTGAACCAACTCAAAACCTTCAGAACTCGAAGAGTTCATCATTGGGTTAGTCAATAAGCAACTATATCCAGTATACGAGGCATCAAGACAAGCAAACACAGGGCAAGCATCTCAAGGCATCCAGTTAAAGCATACAAGGCATCAAGCTAGGCAACAAAGGCAGCAAGAAGAAGAGGATAAAGAAGCATATAGGGCAAGCAAGCAAGAAAAAGAAAGAAAGTTATGCTAGGTTTTCAGCTTATACATCACAAAACCTAAGAAACCAAACACGAAATACCAGTCTCCAGCAAGCTAGCTCAAACGCTCAGCACCGTTTCCCTTCGCTCTCAGCCGCCTAGAGCACCTCCAAACTCCATCTCTCCTCCATCTCCAGAAGACAAATATAGTATAATCTCTTTCCCTTCATTTTGTACACCTCAAAAGAAACCACAATAACCAAGCTTAAAGTCAGAATCGAAAATGAAAAAACTAAGCATGCAAAAAAGGAGTAATGAAAATTTTAAGACATAAGCGAGAAAATCATAACCTTCTTTTTACCGCCGTTTGAGTGAGCGTGAGGAGGAAGATGGACGATGACGCCGGTGGCTTTGGACGAAGGAGAAACTCAGAGGCGGAGGCGAACGAAAAGGAACAAAGACGAACGAAAACAGCGCTGTATCTCAAACCCTAAGCTGATCCCAAATGATACAAAACTTGAGAACCCTAAAAACGTGTTGAGAGGTATTTTGGGCCTTTCCCCATTCAGCCTTAAGCCCAAAACGGGTTTCAATTGACACCCCCCTGGCTTCTGTTTCAAATTCTGCTTAAGCCCTAATTCCCTTTTGGCCCATCTAACCCTTTTCTTCATCTATTATTTTACCAAAACTTGTTTTGATTAATACATAAAACATTGAAACTTTTTCTTTTTTAAACTTAAAACTTTTTTTGTTTTATTAAAACATTTTATTTGTACATAAAAATATTAATTAAAATACGTTATCTTTAATACCTAAAAGAATAGAACTTAAAACATACTATTTTCTATTAATTAAATTTTCTTATTTGTACATAAATACAATAATACATAATTTTCTTAAATTTGAAATATTTTCCCTTTTCTTCAATTAAAACTTTGTACATAAATACAATAATACATAATTTTCTTAAATTTGAAATATTTTCCCTTTTCTTCAATTAAAACTTTGTACATATTAAACAAAATATAGGAATACAAAAATTAAATCAAACATACTTAATAATGAATTTAAGTTCACATTTCTCAACCTGTAAATAAATCACATAATCATTTATACATACACAATGCACTTACATATTTACACATACACATTTGTTTATCTTTCATTACAAAACATTGTTACCTTTTACATTGCCTCTATGCTATACATTTGATACTTGTTACATTTGCGATCGCAATTCGATTTGGTTGTAATTATTGGACACTACGCTCCTAAAGTCTCATCCCCATTTGTAAATTTATACCCCCTCTCCCGGATACTTATTTGTAATAGTTTAGGACTTTAAATTCCCGCAATTTACTGCTTTCGAATTATACCATGGTTAGACCTAGGGTTTGTATGTACATAAAATCAAACGCTAGATAACCTAATACAAGACAAATACCTGAAATCAATACACAATCACACTTGCACCCCCTAGGGCAATCCCACATATTGCCTTCCAAAATGGGCCATGCTTGCACGTCGAGTTTCTTTGGCAAAACAATTCAAAATGATCATAAGTCCCTCGATGATGCTTTCGAAAGTTGCCTATCAAAATGATCATAGTCCCTTCAAAGCAAATTGCCAAAGACACTTGGCACCATTGCATTCATGGTCCATACGATGACCCGCGCCTGTCCCGTTAAACATCCTAAACGCAAGATTGTCCACCAAATACAATGGTGGAACAAAATTGTTAAAAAGGGGTTAAAACATGAGAAAAACCTTTAAGTACAATAGGGGTAGACAAACTCTTAATTACTTGGATCAATCTTGCAAAAACACTTGCCTACTTTTCAAAACCACACTCCACAAACACTTTCAAAACAAATCTTCAAAAACATTTGAAACATCTTTTCGAAAAGATACACACCCTTGTATATACTCAAACACGAGTCATTACAACGGTTGCCGAAACAAAGGCGTCTATTTCAAAACATTTTCAAAACACACACACACCACAATTTCAAGCAATCGAAAATCAAGGCAAGTGATCTAAAACCAATTAACTAAGAGCCCATGGATAACCATGGATGAAAAGGGTTCTAATACCTTCCCTTTTCATAATCTACCCCCCGAACCCACGAAACATCTCAAAAGGTTTTTCCTGTGCTTTTTAACCTTTCCTTTAGGATAAAATAAAAAGTCAGTGGCGACTCTTGCTAAACCGAACAAGTGCAAATACAAACGCAAAACCTCAAGTCAGTTCTCCCACCGTATCACACACACCTACGTTGCCCGCCTCATAAATACGAAGACACTCCTCGAGTGTTCTTCTGATGAAGAGTCTTTAAGACTGTTAGGTAGGGGACTTGCACGTGATAAGTGTTTTGTCTGTTTTGTTTCATGGACTAATGTTTTCTTTTTAGATTGCAAATCGAATGGTGATCATCGTGGAACATGTGCTCAAATTAAGGTATAAGGGTACAAAGATTGTTCCTAGGGATCGTGCTTTTGAGATCTGGGGATAGGCCAAGGTTGATGCCCCTATTGGAATCTCCTCTACTCCCCAATGCGAACAAGTTTCTCCCCTTGGACAGCCCGTGAAAAGGAGGCGTGAGGAAAGTTTCTAGCGAGTGGTCGTATCAAATAAGGGAAAGACTGTTGGGGAGACTTATGTGATGCCCCCTGCTATCTCCATTGTGGTCTCTTTGACGGGGACAATTCTTTAGGTCTCCATGAAGAGGATAGGGAAAGTTATTCTATCCGTGGATAAGGAAATTCGGCGACAAAACCTATTAGAGGATGTGGCCTATATGATGAGGGTTCTTGAGACTAATTTGACCATGAATGACGCGATGACGTGCTCGCAGGCTGCTCTTGACAAAGTGAATGCCTGAATCTCCAGGTTGCTGGGGTATAATGAAAAGTTAAAGAATGATATTATCAACCATGAGGCGAAGTATGAATCACAGGTCAAGCTCCTCAAGGATTTTAACAAGCTAAGGCCTCAACTAGATGTTTTAACCAAGGAGAACAAGCGATTGGCAGCTCGGGTGAAGGAGCTGGAGGGCATCGTGGCGCTTGCTGATGAGGAAACTGAGGCGGAGAAGGCCCTTCAGACTAGGAAAGAGCTGATTTCCTAGATTTGTTTTCTCGAGTAGGATGTCGTGGATACTCTTGGTTATGGCTTCAACACTACCGTCGAGCAACTAAAAATCATCAACAACGGGGTTGAGCTCCTGATTGAAGGAACTGGGCTCTTCAATCAAGTGGTCATGGGAAGATAATTTATCCTCCCGAAGATAATCCTAAAGAGGAAGTTGATGGAGAGAAGGATGGGTATGACGATTAGTGGAGTTTTAGGTCAATGTGCCCTTATGTTTTCCCGACCTGTGTGCCATATCTTTGTTAATGTTTGTGACAAGGGGCTCTGCCCGTTTTATATATAATTTCTTTTAGTTTGGGCATGTGTGCCCCCCCTTTTGTAATCTACAGACAACACCGACCTTCGTGGTCAGCCTTTTAATGTTTTTACTTTTCTCGTATACTCTATATTTAGATATCCTATCGTTGTGTTTGATATGTTTAATTCGTGAAGTGTGGAAATTTGTGCTCGACCTTAGTTGTAGTCGACACATGTGAAGATGTATCGAGGAGGCAGATTCAGGGTCCTCATGGACGAGGCCAAGGTCATGGTTGGGGCCTTGACTTTGTGGCGTGAACTGCCCCATCGTGAGCTGGGTGTTCTGCCTATTTGGTACTTTGACGGTGGAGCTCGGTCGAGGTGTCCCCGTCGGTCTAAGGTTCCGCTTGTTGAATGAGTGAAGTCCCGCATTTTGTTATTGGTTGGAGGCTATGTTCATACCTTAACATGCTTTCATGGTCGAGCGAGCCCTGTCATTTGTCAGAGAGGGTACGTCGATTGCTAGGCCCTGGCGTTTATTCAAGACTTAGTTGTAATATTGTTTTAGCTTTATAGCGTTCAATTGCTGAGGTAATTGTTCTCCACTTAGGTGTTTGAGGTATTAGGCCCCATTTCCCGTCGTCTAGCAGACACGATAAAGGCCTCCCTAGTTGGCGGCCATCTTTCCTTCACGTGAATCTTTTTGATTTCTCTACAGGACTAGGATTCTGACTTGGAATTCGCGTTTTATGACTTTGTCGTCATGTCACAGAGTTATATGCTGCTTCATTGTGGCCTCTCAAAGAGACGCCCCCGATCGGATCTCTTCAACCAAGTCGAGTTCTTCCCTTAGGGCCTCGTTGTTTAGTTCCTCGTCGAGAGGGAATTCAGTTTGTCTAGATGACTCCATGATTTCCACGAGGATGACCGCTTCGGTACCGTAGGTTAGTCGGAACGGAGTTTCCCCGGTCGTCGAGTATGGTGTCGTCTTGTAAGCCCAAAGCACACTGTGTAGCTCTTCGACCCATATCTTTTTGGATTCACCTAGCTTACGCTTGAGTCCTCGTAACATGACTTTGTTCGCGGCCTCAACTTGCCTGTTCGTTTGAGGGTGTTCGACAGACGTGAAGTGTTGTTTGGTGCCGAGCTTGGTGACGAAATCTTGGAAGCTCTGGTTGGTGAACTGCATCGCGCTGTCGGTGACGAGCGCTTGTGGTATGTCAAATTGGGAAAGCACATTTTGGTTGTAGAAACGAAGAATGTTGTGTGATGTGATTTTGGTGAGGGCTTCAGCCTCTATCCATTTTATGAAATAGTCGACAACCACAATTAGAAATTTATTTTGATATGATCCTTGGGTGAAAGGCCTGCGGATTTCCATCCCTAACCAGGCAAACTACCATGGGGATGATAATGTTTTGATCTCGTGTGAGGGTGCTAGGTGTATATTCGCATGTCACTGACATCTGTCGCATTTTTTATGTGCTCCTTAGCATCCTACTGCATGATGGGCCAGTAATACCCTGCTCGCAATGCCTTTCGTGCCAGGAATCTTCCTCCTAAGTGTTGGGTGTTAATTCCTTCGTGAATATCTTGTAAGATCTCGGGGACTTTAGCCTCCTAGATGCATTTTAGAAGTGGGATGGAGAATCCCCATCTATAGAGCTTCTACTCGATCACTATGTAATATCAGGCTCGTCGTTTGGTTGCATTGGCCTCTTTTTGGTCAGCAGGCAACTCTTCCTTAGAGAGGTAATTGAATATTAGGGTCATCCAGCCTCTATTATCCCCGATGGCGTTCACCTCAGGCGACATAATGTATCTTTCAATACTTGGGTGAGAAAGGGACTCTTGGACGACTTATTTGTTTACACCTTTCTTTTTTATGCTCGCGAGTTTTGAAAGTATGTCGGCCCGAGTGTTCTGTTCGTGGGGTACATGTTTGATCTTTGCACAGGTGAATCTCTTCATCCTCTCTTTGACTAGATTTAGGTAGTTGATGAGGCTATCGTTCTTGGCCTGATACTCTCCTCGCACTTGAGAGGAAACGAGTTAGGAGTTCATGAAGATTTGTACTTCTCAGGCACCTAGGTCTCTGGCCAGTCTTAGTCCCGTGAGCAGGGCCTTATACTCGGCTTGGTTGTTTGATGTGCGAAACGATAGAGTGAGCGAATATTTGACCATAAATCCTTCCTCGTTCTCGAGGAGGATGCCTACTTTGCTCCTGTCGTGCTGGAAGCTCCATGAAGATGGTCCAGTGTGTTCCCCGCCCGTTAAGGGTTCGGGGGTGGTCATCTCTACAATGAAGTCAGCCAAATTTTGGGATTTAAGGGCTTTCCTGCTTTCGTACCGAATGTTGAACTCAAAAAGTTCTATGGACCACTTCAACATTTAACCGACCATGCCTGGTCGACCTAGAAGTTGTCTTACAGGTTGATATGTTCGTACGACGACTGTGTGGGCCAAGAAGTAACATCTGAGTCTCATCGTTACGTTAATGAGTGTCAAAGATACTTTTTCGATTTGGTGGTATCTGACCTTGGGACCTTGCAATGCTTTACTTGTAAAGTACATTGGTTTCTGTCTGTCTGGTGTCTCGCGGACAAGGGCCACGCTTACGGCCTCGGTGGAGACGACCAGGTAAAGGAACATAGTTTCCCTATTCTCTGGGTGCGATAGAACAGGAGGTTGTGAAAGTACACGTTTGAAGTGGAGAAGGGTTTGCTCTCACTCCTCGGTCCATTCGAAATTCACCTCTTTGTGCAAGAGTTTGAAAAATGAGAGTGCATGTTGCGTGGGCTTTGCCACGAAGTGGGAGAGCGAGGCGAGCATGTCGTTTAAGACTTGTATGGATTTTTTTGAGTTTGGTGTGGGGAGCTCGGAGTACACCCTGCATTTGTTGGGGTTGGCTTTGATTCCACGCTCGGTTAGATAGAAGTCGGGGAATTTGCCCGACTTAACCCTAAAGGTGTATTTCTTTGGGTTGAACCTCATTCTGCACTGCCTTGCTTGGTCAAAAACTCTTTTTAGGTGGGAAGCATGGTCGATTTCCGCTCAAGACTTGATGATTATGTCATCCATGTATACCTCAAGCATGTGCCTGATCTCACCGTGAAAGACTTTGTTCATCATCCGCTGGTATGTTGCGCCTGTGTTTTTTAGGCCAAAGGGCATTACATTGTAGTAGTAATTGCCTAACCCAGTCATGAAATTAGTGCACTGTTTTTTCGCTCATCGCCATGGGGATTTGATAATAATCTGAATATGCATCCATAAATGATAAAATTTTGTAGCCAACTGAGTTGTCCACCAACATGTCAATGTTAGGTAAAGGAAATGCATCTTTGGGACATGCCCGGTTGTGATCAGTATAGTCAACACACATACGCCATTTTCCATTATTTTTCTTAACAAGTACAACATTGGAGAGCTAGGTTGAATATCGGGCCTCTGAAATAAAATTTGCCTCTAGGAGGTCTTTTACAGCTTTTTCAGCAGCCTCCGCTTTCTCGAGAGATTGCCTATGCCTATGTTGTACTACTTCCCTAGCGGATGGATCCATACCAAGTTGGTGATAGGCGACCTCGGGGTCGAGCCCGGGCATCTCTGCAGCACTCCATGTGAACAAATCAGCATTCTCCCTCAGAAAGACTTTGAGCCGCTTCCTCGCCAGATCGGGGAGTCCAGCTCCGATCTTTACACCTTTATTTGGGTTCTTTTCCAGGGGGATGAATTTGAAGTTTCCGTCGGGGATGGGTCGGAGAGAGTCCTGTTTGCCATTTGGAGCCTCAACTTCATCTTTAGCGAATCAGGTGTCGAGGTCAATGGAGTTGACCTTTGGTGGAGCTTGTTGTTCTTCAGTTTGAGCAGGTTTTCCCATCGAGGGGGCCGCTGTTGTCGAGGAGGTTGTTTTGTTGGTAGGTCGTACCCCAGTGTCGACCATGTTTTATCCTTTGAAGGCCGCATTGAAACATCTCCTGGAAACTGCGATGTCTCCATGGATGGTGGAGACACAGGCCCTCTTGGTGTAGAACTTCATTTTCAAGTGCACCGTGGAGGGTATGGAAGTCAGTTTGGCCAGTGTTGGTCTCCCCAGGATGCAGTTGTTGAGAGACAGGCAGTCGATTAGCAAGAAATGAAAAATATGGAAAAATAAACAAATGGGCCAAGGGGTGCAGAAAGCAAGATGGGGGGTGAAAAAAGTATGAACAAGCCAAGCCCAGCCCAAAAGGCCTTCATCCCTGTCCTCCAGAAACAACAAACACGCGCGCCATGTTCATACTGCTAACTCCTGCATTTGTGCTTAAAAACAATAACTTGCAACATGAAAGTTATAGAGCATGATCATAAGATTATAACCATATAAAAAACTTTATCTAACTCTCAAAGACCAGAGAGAATTTCTCTGGCCCTAATTTCTAACCTAGTTTTTTCAGAAAGTTCATCATTCAAATTCTCCCAGCTCAGTTAACTTAAATGAATTCTACGCATATGTACAACTCAAGGGCAATGAGGACTACATTTTTTATTCACAAACCTAAGCCTAATGATTCCTAAATAAGGAGATAGAAGTTTGAAATTTACCTGTTTCAGCCAAGCTCGAGTATGGCAATGTAGGGGTTTTCAGTGAGGCATGAGATACTTGTGAGCTTGCTTGAAGTTCCTTTGACCTTCCCCAATGCTTGGCCTGCTTTGAAATAGCTTGAATATGCTTATAAAACTCAACCTGCAAAGTCAGAGTTTGAAAATGGTGAAGTGTGTAAATGGAGTTACAGTGACATGGGAATGGTTGGGATAACTTAGGTAGGTTGTATGGAGTGTGTTGGAACTGATTGCAAGCAAAACGCACGAGTGGATTGTGATTTGGAAATCAAAATGCAGAACCTGTATTGTTTTGACAAGAACTTGTGTTTTGGTGTTTTGGAGTGTTTGAGAAGTTGCTAGCTCGTGTTTCTGGCTTAATGTGATATGTAAAATCTGTTTGAAATGTTTACAAACTTTGGTTTTATCAGATTGCAAAGATATGTGGTTTTTGCAAGTTGACTTGGTTTTGAAGAAAAGGTGAAATGACAATGCTCAAGAGCCTGTACAGGCCTCCTTCCTAGCTGCACAAAGTTGGTGTACCTTACCCAAATTTTGTGGAGTTGGTTTGCTGCAAAATATTGGGTTCACAGCTCAAGAGGAACAACTTGACATAAAGCCAACTTTATCAAAGTGGCAATGTTGCATTTTTGCCATTTTTAGATTAATTCAATGTGTAAACTTCTAAAGCTCAGAACAAAGCCTTAATCCATTGTGTTTGAATTCAATTTTTTAGTGTGGAAGGGTTTAAGGACCTGTAAACAAGTACAAGCAAAGTTGGACATAATTTGCAACTTGTAGCAACATGAAAAATGCCATGGACAAAAGTGAGAAATGACCATTTTCTTTTCTTCGATTCTCCCTAATCATAAATGATTTTGGAGAGTTCTTGGACAATTTGGAAATCTTGTAACATGCTCTACAATCCATATTTGAAATGAATTTTGAGATTCCAATTGGAACTAGGTGAAAAACTTCCATGAAGATAGGTCAAAATCGTGCCTAAACTAGGGCAAAATTTCACTAAGTTAAAAGTTTCATGGACCCTTGTTCATAAAATCATAACTTGAGATCCAAGCATCTTTTGGGAAAACTTTGTGAATAAAAGTTGTAGATTTTGTGGTGGACTACAACTTTCGCGTTGGAAGTTTTGTTTGAATCCAATTGCATCATGGTGAAAAAGTTGGGCAAAGTTAGGAAAAAATAAGAAATTTTCATAACTTAGAAAATTTCTAAGTTATGAAAATTTTCCATTTTAAACCCTAATTTGCAAAATTAGGTTTCTTGGTGAACAAGTTTCATGTTTTGATACATCTTGATGAAAAATGACCCTTGGCACTTGATTTTGACCAAAAATTCAAGGTTTGACTTTTCAATGTACAGTTGATTTTTGACCAGTTGACTGGAAAATTTATGTGTCAATCTAATGCATTTGAGATCTTTTGAACCTTGTGAATAGGTAAAGATGATGCCATTGAGTCCTTGAATCCATGCTTGAACCCAATTTGCCATTGGCTAGGTGAAAAATCAGAAATTGCCCTTCTGCAGTCAAAACCCTAAAAATGACCATTTTGCCCTTTTGGTGATCTGATCAAATTTGTTGAGGAGGTGGTCCAAACTTGATAAAATGGTTCATATGAGCCTATAATGTTGATGTGGATAAAAATTATGAGGTTTGACTGTAAATTGGCCACAATTGACTTTTTCCCAATACAGTTATTTTTAGGTCAACTGTCCAATTGTCTGGGCAAAAATTTAATTCAAAGCTTGAAACTTGGTATGGGCAATATTATAAGTCCAACATGAAGTATGAAAGTCACATTAAGCATTGAAAGTCCAAAAATCCCTGTGCAAACTCAAACCCTAATTTCAGGTCAACAGTGCAAGGAGATGTCTTGAGTAGAGCAAACCCTAATCCTGTCTGGAGTCCAAAGAGTCTTGTGAGGGAAAATCTTGATAAAATGAGAGGGAAAATTTTGGGGTATAACAGCTGCCCTTGTTCAATCTTCTTGAACCTGAAGAGTTAGATCGGCGAGTTTTTCCTTTCGTGACTCGAAGGTAAAAGAGGATTGGACACTAGAGTGCCCGTAAATTTACACTCGTCAAAATGTAGTTGAGGGAATGGGCTTAAAGATGCCATTTAGAGAGGTGACAAAATCTTGTTGGAAATGGGCTTAAAGATGCCATCCAAGACTGTTTGTTGAATATCAAGAGAATGAACATCAGAATGGTATCCGTATTTGAAACGTATCTGAGTTGTATCTGGAAATTGGATTTATATGAGCAATGGAATGGTGTCCGTGTCGGTAGCGTATCCGAGCTGTAACTGTATTTGATTCTTGAATGAATAGCAGAATGACTTCCGTGTTTGGAGTGTATCTGTATTGTATCTGAATTCTGAATGGGCGATAGAATAATATCCGTGTCTGGAGCATCTCTGGGCTAGGGAAAAGTTCGAATGAGTGACAAAATGGCTACAGTGTCTGGAGCGTATCTGGACTGTATCTGAAGTTGAGATCTGTATGAGTAGCAGCATGACTTCCGTGTCTGGAGCGTATCTGAACTGTAACTGGGATCTGAATAAGTGACATAATGACTTCCGTGTCTGGAGTGCATCTGAACTTGAAATTGATAGTGGAATCTGAATAAGAAATAGAATGGCTTCCGTATCTGGAGCGTATCTAATCTATATCTGATTGTTGAATTCTGAATGAGTGACAGAATTGCTACCGTGTCTGGAGCGTATCTGGACTGTATCTTGACTTGAAATCCTGAATGAGTAATAGAATGACCTCCGTGTATGGGGTGTATCCATACTGTATCTGAAATAAGAGATCTGAATGAGTAACATAATGACTTCCATGTCTTGGAGTGTATCCGTACTGTATCTGAAATCTTTGAATATTTGTTAAAGATAGCTTTTAATCTTATCTTGAAAAGGGTAAAATGTTAGCTGAAACACAGAGTTATGTTGCATGACATGTATGATGCAATAAATGTGTTTTATCAATGTTTATGATATATGAATGTAATGTATGCGCATGTAAGTTGATTAGCTGTCTTGCTGAGGAAAATAAATCCTTGATAGCTGGAGATAATGAAATCTTTGACTGCTGCCGGGGAAAATAAATCCAGGACCGCTGTTTGGAGATTCTAAGTCTCGATCGCTGTTGGAGATAATAAATCCTTGGACCACTGTTGGGGATAGAAAATCCTTGGCAACTTGTGGGGATTACCAAAACTTTGACAACTTCTGTGGGGATGTGAGAATCCTTTAGGACTTTCCTGGGGATAGGGATCCTTCAAGTCTGCTTGAAAATCCTGCTTGGGGAATCCTGAGAACTTTGATGACTATGGCTGGATATTACACAATGGGAATCCTTACTCGGCTGGGGAATAAGGAAACTCTAACGAATCTCTACTGGGGATCAGACAAAAGAGAAATCTTGGTCTGCTGGAGAATAAGGAAGACTCTGATGGCTTCTGCGGAGAATTAAGAATGAGAATCTTCAATCTTCTGGGGAAATTGAAACCCTGGGGGCTTCACTGGAGCAATGAGAATGAGAATCTTTGATCTGAAGGGGGTTAAAAATTCTGACAAATTCATGTTGAGAAGTAATGAAGACTTTGGCAACTTCACTGGGGAATCCAGATTGAGAATCTTCAATCTACTAGGGGAAAATAAATCCCTGGGGACTTCAAGCTGGGGAGTTAAGAATGAGAATCTTCATTCTGTTGGGGAGTAAAAACTATGCGGGGAATAACTATACTGCTGGAGAGTAAGCTATCCTTCTGGAGAGTAAGTTCAAGACTCTGGGGGAAAAGCTTATTCCTGTTTGAAAAAAGTTCAAGAGTTTGGATTATATGCCAATCTACTGGGGGAATTATCCGGAGGTTGGGGATAAAAGTTAACTGTTATCTGGTTGATTCTCAGACTTTAAGACAACTTGTTGGGGAATCTGGGGAAAACTGAATAGTTTCTGCTGTAGATTGATAGTCGGAAATTTGACTTCGCTGGGGAAGAAGGTTTCATCTTGCTGGGGATTTATGGCCCAAAGTTTTTGCTCCGCTGAATTGGGAGTTTTGAAAACTTAACTCTGATGGTGGATTAAGGGTTTGAAATATAACTCCGCCGGGGATTAGGAGTTTGAAGTTTAACTCTGGCGAGGATTTTGAAATTGTAATTCCGTTGGGGATATGTATTTCAAGGTTTAGCTCCGCTGGGGATCCAGATGATGTACTTCAGGGGATTTCTCTTGGAATAGCCTAAAGACGTTTTCCTATCCTTTCAACCTGTTAGTAATTATTCTTTCACATTTCGTTTATTTGTAATCAATGATTATATTCAAATGCATATGCTCATTTAATAAACCATTGGACGTTTTCAAATAAAACACAAGTGTAAAGAAAAAAATAAAAGGCAAATAGTTTTCTGCACTTTGAAGTATCTTTGTATTAACTTTGTGTAAGTATTTTGTACAAAGGAGACAGACTTCCTAGTAAGAGAATGTTGTCATAAAAATTGAGAAAAATTTATACAAAGAAAGATGGCTATGTGTAAAAATTCCATGGGGTTCCCATTCTGCTATAGCCTTCGTAACTCTGAGTATCTTGTCCATTCGCTACTTCGTTCGAAGATGATTGGATTTATCAGAAGCCAGTAGCTTGTCTGGTGAAGAGATTGTCCTTAAATTGATCCGATGAGACATAGTCATACGCTTTAATTCCCTAACTTTTTCCTGGACCGCCCTTTCGGGTTTTCTGTCCACCGAGAAACCCTTTTTTGCCCAAGTCGCCCTTTCGGGTTTTCAACTTGCCGGGTGTACAGATTTTTTATATTTATCCCTAATTTTTGCCTGAACCGCCCTTTCGGGTTTTCGATTCACCGGGATGCCCATTTTTGCCCAAGTCGCCCTTTCGGGTTTTCAACTTGCCGGGTCGTTTATGTGTAGTATCTTTTGACTATGTCTGCATTTGCAGGGTGCAGCAAGTCGTCACCGTCCATGGTGGTCAGGATCATTGCCCATCTAGAAAAGATGTTTTTGATCACAAATGGTCCTTCGTATGTAGGAGTCCATTTGCCCCTGGGATCACTTTGCGGAAAGATCATCTGCTTGATTACAAGGTCCCCGACTTGATATACCTGGCGTATGAATTTCTTGTTGAAAGCCTTGATCATTCGTTTTTGATACGCCTGACCATGACAAACAACAGTAAGTCGCTTTTCGCTAATCAAGTTAAGCTGATCAAGCCGGTTCTGAATCCAATCGTCTTCACTCAAACCAGCATCTTTCATGATTCTCAAGGAGGGAATCTGAACTTCGATAGGTAAAACAGCTTCCATGCCGTATACCAAAGAATAGGGTGTTGCCCCAGTTGATGTACGTGCCGTGGTACGGTACCCGTGCAGAGCAAACAGTAACATCTCATGCCAGTCCTTGTAGGTGACTGTCATCTTTTGAATGATCTTCTTGATATTTTTGTTCGCAGCTTCGACAACACCGTTCATCTTTGGCTGATAGGGAGATGAATTGTGATGTTGAATATGGAACTGTTCGCACAGAGTGGTGATCATAGTATTGTTCAGGTTTGTACCGTTGTCGGTGATGATCCTGTCAGGGATACCATACCGGCAAATGAGGTTCTGCTTGATAAAGCGGGCAACAACATTCTTTGTGACTGACGCAAAGGAAGCAACTTTGACCCACTTGGTGAAGTAATCAATGGCCACCAGGATGAAACGGTGTCCATTGGATGCTGTAGGCTTGATCTCTCCAATCATGTCGATTCCCCACATCGCGAATGGCCAAGGAGCTGTTAAGACATTGAGAGGAACTGGAGGTATATTTACCTTGTCGACGTAGATTTGGCATTTGTGACAAGTACGGGAATGTTGATGACAATCAGATTCCATGGTAGACCAGTAATAGCCTGCCCGCAGAATCTTCTTAGCCATCGTATGTCCGCTTGAGTGAGTGCCAAAGGTACCATTGTGCAGTTCAGCCATGATCTGCTCAGATTCAACCTTGTCCACACAATGGAGCAGAATGCAATCATGATTGCGCTTGTATAGGATACCATTTCTCAAGAAGAACTTGGCAGAGAATCTCCTTAAGAAATTTTTTTCATTGACTGAAGCTCCTTAAGGGTATTCTTGTGCTTCGAGATACCTTTTGACGTCATGAAACCATGGTCGGTCCACTACTTCTTCGGCATTAATCTCGTGACAATGTGAAGGTTCGTCCATCCGTCCAATGGTGGTTTGGGGAGCCTCATTATCCCAGTTAAGTTTAAATATGGATGACATTGTAGCTAGCACATCTGCTAGCTGATTCTCTTCTCGCGGGAAGTGCTCGAAGGTAATCTGCTCGAAATATGGTAACAATGTCAGGACATGTTCTTTGTAAGGGATGAGGTTTGGATGTTTAGTATCCCACTCTCCTTTGATTTGACTGATAACCAAAGCGGCATCCCCAAATACAATCAAAGATTTGATTCCCAAGTCAATAGCGGCCTTGAGACCAAAGATACAAGCTTCATACTCGGCCATGTTATTGGTGCAACTGAAGTAGAGTCTGGAAGTGAAAGGTGTATGGCAACCTTCTGGAGAGATAAGTACCGCGCCGATACCATTGCCAAGTGCGTTAGAAGCACCATCAAAGTACAGGGTCCATCGGGATCCTTGTTCAGGTCCGTCATACGGCCTGTTCTCTTCAATGTTGCTCAAGGTCATGATATCCTCGTCGGGGAAGTCGAACCTCATGGATTGGTAATCTTCGACAACTTGATGGGCCAGATGATCAGCTAGTACACTCCCCTTTATAGCTTTTTGGGTCGTGTACTGTATATCAAACTCTGTCAGAATCATCTTCCATCTAGCGATTCTTCAGGATAGAGCAGGCTTCTCAAAGATGTACTTGATCGGATCCAACTTAGAGATCAGCAAAGTGGTGTGAGTCAACATATACTGACTTAGCCGGCGAGCAGCCCATACCAAAGCGCAACAAGTTTTCTCGAGCAGTGAGTATCGGGTCTCAAAGTCGGTAAACGTTTTGTTAAGGTAATAAATGGCATGCTCTTTTCGACCAGACTCGTCATGCTGCCCCAGTACGCACCCCATTGAATTCTCTAGGACGGTCAGATACATGATTAGCGGTCTTCCTTCGATGGGTGACATCAAGATAGGAGGTTCTAGAAAATACTCCTTGATTTTATCGAAAGCAATTTGACAGTCATCATTCCATTTAACCACCTGATCTTTCTTCAATAGCTTGAAGATTGGTTCACAGGTAGATGTTAGGTGAGAAATGAACCTTGCAATGTAGTTTAGGCGTCCCAAGAAACCTCTGACCTCCTTCTCAGTGCGAGGGGCAGGCGTTTCTTGTATAGCTTTGACTTTAGCAGGATCAACCTTGATGCCTTTGTTACTAACGATGAAACCCAAAAGTTTACTGGACCTGACTCCGAAAGTGCACTTGTTAGGGTTCAGTCTGAGCTTGTACTCTTTCAACCTGACAAACAGCTTTTGCAGATGGTCGAGGTGTTCTTCTTCGATTTGTGAACGGTCTATCATGTCGTCTACGTAGACCTCTATCTCATGATGTATCATATCATGAAACAAAGCTACCATGGCGCACTGATAGGTTGCCCCATCATTCTTCAGTCCGAATGGCATCACTTTATAACAGAACGTACCCCACTGTGTAACAAAAGTAGTTTTCTCCATGTCTTCAGGGGCAATTTTGATCTGGTTGTACCCTGAAAATCCATCCATGAAAGAAAATACCTTGTGCTGAGCTGTATTGTCAACCAAGATGTCAATGTGCGGTAGTGGAAAGTCATCCTTAGGGCTGACCCTGTTTATGTATCTGTAATCCACGCACATTCTGACTTTGCCGTCCTTCTTAGGTATGGGCACAATGTTAGCAACCCATTGTGGATAGGATGTAACAGCAAGAAAGCCAGCATTGAACTGCTTCATCACTTCAACTTTGATCTTTTCAGACATGTCGAGCCGCATGCGGTGAACTTTCTATTTAACTGGTGGACAATCTTCTCTTGTAGGGAGACGGTGAACCACAATATCTGTATCAAGCCCCGACATGTCTTTGTAGGACCAGGAGAAGATCTCAACATATTCATTCAGTAGTTGAACTAAGCGCTCCTTGACACTTGGCTCTAGGTTGGCACCCACTCTAAATTCTTTTCTGTCTTCCTCTGTTCCCAAGTTAATAGTCTCTAACAACTCCTCATGAGGTAAAATAGCCCTTTCTTCCTGTTGTAACAGTCTAGCCAATTCTCCAGGCACTTCACAGTCTTCATCACCTTCGTACTCGGCATGGTAGACCAGATCTTCAGAGTCACTGAAGGCCATATCATAATTGTTACCCATGGAATCCAGAATGGATGGGTACCTGCATTGGTGAGTGTGGGTGTGTGTAAGGGATAGCCACCTTTAAACAAATAAAATGTAAAAAGAAAGAAAATGAACACAAAAGTTTATATATGAAAACGTCCATGATTCATTAAAATGGCATATGAAGATGAAAAATTAAACCCTTACAAATGCACCTATATGCCTCGGGTAAGGCACAAGGTTGAAAGTGTACGAATTGTTTAGGAATTATTACAAACCAACAGAAATAAAGATAAATTACTGATTGATGAAAGTAATAGGAACAAAGTCATATGCCTCCCAATTGCATAATCCTACTTCAATGGTAGGGAAAATCCAGTCTTCCAGATTGATCTCTTCTTCACCATCCTCTAAAGAACTGACTCCATGATGGGTGATCTTCACTGGTGGTCCTCCAGCCCGGGAGCGACGCACAACCTTCTGACTAGCAGCAGTGAAACCCAAGCCAAATTTATCAGACTTGAAAGGAAAATCGGGAAGTTTCCCCCAGATTGTGCTTCCTCCCTCTTCAATCATAGCCCTTGCATCTTTGAGTGACGAAATCCGAGGCGGAGGTCGGGTAATCATGGGTACATAAGGAACTATCTTGGTTGCCGCAATCTCCTGAGCTACCTCTTCAAAATGCTTAAAGGGGGTTTCGATGAACTCACCATCCAACTCCACATAGCAGAAAGAATTAAGATGGCTTACCATGTATTCCTCCTCACCGAGAATTGTCACAATCTTCCCCTGGACAGGGTACTTGAGCTTCTGATGCAGAGTTGAAGTGACGACTCCAACATGATGAATCCAGGGTCTTCCCAACAAGCAAGAATAGGAGGGACGGATGTCCATGACATAGAATGTGGAGTTGAAAGTTTCAGTACCTACTTTGATCGGGATGTCCACCTCCCCGTGGACCATCCTCTTAGAACCATCAAAGGCTCTGACAATGATGTTGCTGGGCTTTAAAGTTAGACCTTCACAATCTAGCCTATCCAATTCCTTCTTTGGTAAGACGTTCAGTGATGAACCAGTGTCCACCAGAACATGTGCCAGAGTAGTCCCTCTGCATTCTACCGAGACATGTAAAGCATCATTATGTTTTCTCCCTTTGATTGTTAGATCAACATCGGAGAATCCTAAACTGTTGTCTGCTATTAGGCTAGCTACACATTCCTGGAATTGGTCCGCGGAGGTTTCCTGGGGCATATCGGTCGTCTTCAAGAATTTGATCAAAGCTTTGGCATGAGCTTCTGAACAAAGCAGTAAGGCCATCATAGAGATTTTTGAGGGGGTTTGCCCCAGTTTCTCCACAACATTATAATCTCTTTTCTTGATTATTTTCAAAATCTCTTCCATTTCTTTTTGAGAGGTTTCAGGGATGATCAACGGCTGAGCCTTCGTCCTGACAGGCTCTTCTTGGATCCCTTTCCCTCTATCATCAACAGCAGCAGAGGGGACAACTTCAGGAGTCACAACTTCTTCAATAACTGGAGTTCTTGCAGATATGTTGATCGATGCAGGGGTAACCTTATGAGCGGCTGAGGGTCCGAAGATTTCCTTTGGAGGCGCAATCTGGGGAGAGAAAATTCTTCCACTGCGGGTGATTTTACTCGTTCTGGCAATGTTTCCAATGTCGGAAGTCTCTTCATCAGAACTCTCTTCAGTTGATTCAATTTGCTTAAGACCGTGGTAAAAGATATCTCCCCCATAGTTCCACGGTATTGATTTGTTGGACTTGTACGGGATAGGCCCCGGCATGGTTATCTTCAAAGGTACAATCTTCGGATTGGATGTAATCTTAACAGGTCTTTTGGAGATCTTGGAAAGATTGGCGGATATGGTAATTATCGAAACATCATTAACAGGAGTCGGTGTAACAGGAGTCTTCTCAAAAAGGATCTCTTGGTTATCCATTAGGCGTTGGATGCCTAACTTCAACAACCGACAGTCGGTCAGTAAGGAGGAACAAAGGCAACAATCTTCTTTACAACCTAGGAAAATCTCAGCCTTCAGCAAATTCAACTTGATTATCGGTAGCGGAGTCATCAAATCATCAACAGTAGAAACAAAAAGATCCTCTTCAACAGCATGGACATTATGACCATGTTTTGGAATTGGAGCATATATCACATTAGGTTTTTCAGGGGCGTCGAATTCAACTTCTTTAGCATCTATCAAATCCTGAATCTTATTTTTGAGGGCCCAACAATTGTTGGTGTCGTGCCCCAGGCTGTCCGAATGATAAGCACACTTCGCATTTGAATGGTAGTAAGGAGAAGATGTATTCAGATTCTTCGGTGCCTCTTTCAAACTGGCAAGGTTTAACTTCAAAAGATGAGGGAGAACCTGAGCAAGTGTCATATTGATCTGGGTGAATTGTCGTGCAGGCCTTTCCACCTTTGCTTGGTTGGTTATGGGTTGATTGTTTCTAGGCTGATCAGTTGCATACTTCTGAATCATTACAACCCCCACCGCTGGCCGGCGCTCAACTCTTCCTTGACTTCTTTGAGAGTAGACAACTAATACCTCTTTCTTTGCTTTAAAGGTCTTCTTGATAACAGCGGAAGCAGATGCATCCTTCTGAATTTTCCCGCTCTTTATTCCGGCTTCAACTCTCTCACCAGTCAGAATTAACTCGGTGAACCCCGTAGACGAACTTCCAATCAGGTGATTGAAAAAGGGGTCTGACAGTGTACCCAAGAACATATCTACCAGCTCCCTCTCAGACAGAGGTGGTTGTACTCGCCCCGCCAAATCTCTCCATTTCTGGGCATACTCTTTGAAACCTTCATTTCATACCATGCCCATACTCTGTAATTTAATACGCGTTGGTGCTAAATCCGCATTATATTTATATTATCTATAGAAGGCAGCTACCAAATCCTCCTAATTGTGCACGTCAGACCTCTCTAGCTGGTAAAACCAATCTAACTGCGTCCCCGAAAGACTATCCTGGAAGAAATGAACCCACAGGTCTTTATCAGAAGAATGAGGTTGGATTTTTATGACGTAAGACGCAGATGCATCTTTGGGCAAGACATACCATCGTATTTAGCAAAAAGAGGTACTTTGAATTTAGGGGGAATCACAATCCCAGAAACCAAACCTAGCTCTTGGAAGTCCAACCCAGGCACTCTCTTCACCTCCATGGCAGCCATACGTTCTTCCAGATTCTTATACTTGTTGTCTGCAGGAGGGTACTGCTGCTCAGAATAGTCTTCATCCTCTTCCTCTTCTTCTTCCTCAGACTCAGATTGCACGGCAGTTCCTTTACCCTTACCTACCCCTTCATCAGATGTTGAGGGGAAATCCATAACCCTTCTAGCTTGACCTTCAAATCTCTTACCCAAAGTAGCCACACTAACCCTCTTCTTTTTCTTCTTCTCTTTTTCCTTTTCCAGTAGAGTTTTGAGCTCCTCTTGACCCTTTGCCAAGGTCATGAGTAGCTGTTAGAACTGTGAATTCTGCGCTTGTAAGTCTTTGATCGTCTTCTCTATATCCATCTTGCTGAAATAAACAGCAGAGAGATAAGGAAACCTGGTGTGAAGACCTGCTTATGCATATGATGAATGATATGTTATTCATGTAATGCATTCAAGGATTCAGAAATTCAAATTTATTGTAAACAAAAAGGAACACATGTCATATTAATAAGAAGAATTTGTTAGTACATAAATGCCCCATGGGAAAAATAATACAAAATTCTAATGTAAAAAGACGTTGCGCATCCTCTTTGGTGCAATGTAAGTGTTGAGAGTCTTCTCTTCGTGAAGTTGGCGAGTAAGTTCTAAAACCTTCTTCTCACTAGCGTAGAATTGGGCTTCAAAAGTATCGCGTTCTCCCTTGAGCTGTATCCAACTCCTTTGTAAATCTTCAAGTGATGTTGGCATGTCAGGATGTAGGAGGGTGTATGGAACCTCTCCTTCCATAACAGGCTCTTTGATCACAGGAAGCATGTAGGGGTAAGGCATCATAAGACTTTGGGCGTGGGTTCGTACCCACTTGAGGTAAGGCTCAAGGGGGATGGAATTCTTGTGTCCCAAGGTCTTACTATCCACTTTGTTGGGCATCCTCCAAGCTCGGATAAACCTTTGTCGAAGCCCTTGATCATCGTTGTCGAAGTCAAAACCATGTCTGGAATCAGCATGTCATGTGGGCCATCCCTTCGGGCATACCCAAACTGTCTCAGAGCCAAACAGGGATTGTAGGTAATGCCTCCCCTAATGCCTAGTAGAGGGACATTAGGGAATTCCCCACAACGATCAATGATGATAACATTTTCTCTGGATCGAGAACACCAATGAACATCTGAATGTGTAAGAGTCATCAATCGTTGTGACCACCTCAAACCCTGCTCATTCTTCAAAACTGATTGGGGAAGGTGAGAAATAAACCACCTTGCTAGAAGAGGAGTACAGCAAATGAGAACACCTCTTTTCCTCATTGTTCGTGTGTGAAATGAGTGGAGGATATCCCCAAGAAATGTAGGCACCGGGTTGTGAGCCATGAATATTTTGACAGCATTCACATCTATAAGCTGGTCAGGGTTAGGGAACAAGACCAACCCATAGATGAGAAGAGCCACAATCTCCTCAAAATCTTGTAAGTCCAATGAATTCCAGCAGCTTTGGGCCTTCTCAAACAGAAACTTTGACAAGAAACCCTTGACACCACTTTTAGTTTCCCAATGGCTTATGATATCAGATGGTTGCAAGTGTAGGGCTTGAGCAACATCTTCAGGTTTTGGATCTCTTTCCGTACCGTTGTAGGGTAGTTGATGGAGAATAGGAATCCTCAGAAGTTGAGAAAATTCCTCCAAAGTAGGCACAAGCTGATAATCAGGAAATGTGAAGCAGTGGTGTAGGGGGTCAAAGAACTGGAAGAGAAATTTCACCATGTCTTCCTCAGTGTTGGTATTGAATAAGTTGAGAAGACGACCATGCCTCTCGGTGAATAGATAATTCTCAGGAATCCTTGAAGCTAGCTCCTTGAGTTGAGGAGGAATTCTCACAAGGTTGACTTGAATTGTTTTCCTGCGAAGTGATTCCATTACCTACAAAACAGGAACAAAGATGAAGATCCAAATCCTTGAAATGATTAGTGGATGCATATGATGCTTCATGATGTTTATGATGTTATGCACAAGTATATATGTACAAACAAGTCACACAAGATCCTAGTTTCAGGCTTGCATGGGGTTTCATAGGTAAGTACCCTCTTGAAGTTTAGTTGGCTCAACCTGTCCTCTAAATAGTAACCGGGTTCTAAGGAGCTCAATATCACTGGACTATTTTCTGTGTTCATTGTTTCAGTTTATCCACTTTACCGGCGACCGAAATATTCCAAGAAAACAACCCTCAATAAGTGTAGTATCGAGTATCTACCAACTTCGGACTGCACCAAAGCCGGTCATCTCACTACTCCTAAAAAGGCCAAGTTGGTCAAGTAAAGGTTCTAAAAGTCCATTATTGCTTCATGACATCACTCAGCAGCCCCGTATTCTCTTTGATTAACTCAAAGGCTACCGGTACCCAAAAATATGTCACACTAATATAGTTATTGCTTCAACCATGTCGGTATACCCCACACAGTTTCCACAACGTATTTCTATTTACCTATGAATGTTTCCCAAATTCGGGTAGAGGATTCAAACCCAAACAATAGAACCAAATGTAAAGCAATCAAGTCAAACAAGATAAGCATGTAAAGGTGATCTAAAACCCTAAGGTAACCCCACTTTTATGTTAGATCCCCAGCAGAGTTGCCAGTTTTGTGATGCGGTGGGAGAACTGACTTGAGGTTTTGCGTTTGTGTTCGCAAATGTTTCGGTTTAGCAAGAGTCGGCACCGAATTTTTATTTTATCCAAAGGAAAGGTCAAAAAGCACAGGAAAGACCTTTGAGATTGTTTTTGGGTTCGGGGGGTAGATTATGAAAAGGGAAGGTGCTAGCACCCTTTTCATCCATGGTTTTCAATGGGCTCTTAGTTACTTGTTTTAGATCACTTGCTTTTGCTTTTCAATTGTTTGAAATGGTGCTTTTGTGTGTGGTTTTGAAAGTATTTTGAAAAGAGGCCTTTGTCTTGGCAACCTTTGTAATGATTCTTGTTTGAATGTCTACAAAGGTGTTTGTCTTTTAAAAAATGTTTCAATGTTTGAAAGTTTGTTTTGGGAAATGTTTTGAAATTGTGTTGTAATGTGTTTTTGAAAATAGCAAGGATGTTTTGCAAGTTTTGATCAAGTAACTAGGAGCATCTACCTTACTCAAAGATCTTTCCTACATATTTTTAACCCTTTGACATTGTTGTTTTACCATTTCATTTGGTAAACAACCTTGTGTTTGGATGTTAAACGGGACAGGCGCGGGTCATCGTATGACCATGATAGCAATTGTGCCATGTATCTTAGCAAGTTTTTGTTTAAGGTACTAGATCATTTTTGTATAGGAAACCAAGATAGCATCATCGAGGGACTATGATCTTTTGTTTTGATTTTGTTTTGCCAAGATACTTAGCATGCATACCATGGCCATTTTTAAGGAAACAAGTGGATGAAACCCTAGGGGTGCTTGTGTGTATTGTGTTGTCATTTTCATGCATCTTTGTCTTGTATTAGGTCTAGCTATTTGTTTTTGATTTTGGTCTTGCATACAAACCCTAATCTTTCTATCATGGCATATTTGAAAGCGATAAAATGCGTAAAAGCAAATCTACAACTATTACAACATGATATGGGAAGGGGGATACAATTTTGAATAGGGGGATATTTGCAAGAAAATAAAACCCTAAGATTATTACAACCATATTGAATTCTTTGTACAAATAAATAAATGGACAAATATTTAAATATGCAAAAACTGTTTTTGTATTATTTTTATGTATGTAAAAATAAATTATTTAATGTCTCAAAAAAGGAAAATAATATGATTATTTTTGGAAAGGATAATAAACCCTAATTTTATTTTAAGAAAATATATGTTCTACATATTTATTTATTCATTTTTATTTATGTACAAAGAAAATAAAAATAATACATACAAAATATTAAAAAATAAAAATGTGTGAGAAAATATTATTTAAGTATATAAATAATAAAAAAATAAAAATAAAAAATATTTTTTATAATATTTACAAGTTTTTATTTAAGAAAATAAATATATTAAACCTAATAAACTAAATATTATGCCAAAATATAATAAAATGTGAAATTTTAAGAAAATATATTTTTGGTAATTTTTTATGTTTTAAAAAAAAAGGCAGAAATTTAAAAAGAAATGAAAAATATGGAAAAATAAAAAAATGAGTCAAGGGGAGCAGAAAGCAAGATGGGGGGTGCAAAAAGTATGACCAAGCCAAGCCCAACCCATATGGCCTTCATCCCTATCCTCCAGAAACAACAAACACGCACGCCATGTTCAAACTGCTAACTCCTACATTTCTGCTTAAAAACAAAAACTTGCAACATGAAAGTTATAGAGCATGATCATACGATGCTAACCATATAAAAAACTTAATCTAACTCTCAAAGACCAGAGAGAATTTCTCTGGCCCTAATTTCTAACCTAGTTTTTTCAGAAAGTTCATCATTCAAATTCTCCCAGCTCAGTTAACTTAAATGAATTCTATGCATATGTACAGCTCAAGGGCAATGAGGACTACATTTTTTATTCACAAACCTAAGCCTAATGATTCCTAAATAAGGAGATAGAAGTTTGAAATTTACCTGTTTCAGCCAAGCTCGAGTATGGCAATGTAGGGGTTTTCAGTGAGGCCTGAGATACTTGTGAGCTTGCTTGAAGTTCCTTTGACCTTCCCTAATGCTTGGCCTGCTTTGAAATAGCTTGAATATGCTTGTAGAACTCAACCTGCAAAGTCAGAATTTGAAAATGGTGAAGTGTGTAAATAGAGTTACAGTGACTTGGGAATGGTTAGGATAGCTTAGGTAGGTTGTATGGAGTGTGTTGGAACTGATTGCAAGCAAAACACACGAGTGGATTGTGATTTGGAAATCAAAATGTAGAACCTGCCATGTTTTGACAAGAACTTGTGTTTTGGTGTTTTGGAGGGTTTGAGAAGTTGCTAGCTCCTGTTTCTGGCTTAATGTGATATGTAAAACCTGTTTGAAATGTTTACAAACTTTGGTTTTATCAGATTGCAAAGATATGTGGTTTTTGCAAGTTGACTTGGTTTTGAAGAAAAGGTGAAATGACAATGCTCAAGAGCCTGTACAGGCCTCCTTCCTAGCTGCACAAAGTTGGTGTACCTTGCCCCAAGTTTGTGGAGTTGGTTTGCTGCAAAAGATTGGGTTCACAGCTCAAGAGGAACAAATTGACATAAAGCCAACTTTATCAAAGTGGCAATGTTGCTTTTTTGCCATTTTTAGAATAATTCAATGTGTAAACTTCTAAAGCTCTGAAAAAGCCTTAATCCATTGTGTTTGCATTCAATTTTGAAGTGTGGAAGGGTTTAAGGACCTGTAAACAAGTACAAGCAAAGTTGGACAGAATTTGCAGCTTGTAGCAACATGAAAAATGCCATGGACAAAAGTGAGAAATGGCCATTTTCTTTTCTTCGATTCTCCCTAATCATAAATGATTTTTGAGAGTTCTAGGACATTTTGGAAAGCTTGTAACATTATATACAATCCATCTTTGAAATGAATTTTGAGATTCTAATTGGATCTAGGTGAAAAATTTCCATGAAGATAGGTCAAAATCCTGCCTAAACTAGGGGAAAATTTCACTAAGTTAAAAGTTTCATGGACCCTTGTTCATAAAATCATAACTTGAGATCCAAGCATCTTTTTGGAAAAATTTGTGAATCAAAGTTGTAGATTTTGTGGAGGAATACAACTTTCATGTTAGAAGTTTTGTTTGAATCCAATTTCATCATGGTGAAAAAGTTGGGCAAAGTTGGGAAAAAATAAGAAATTTTCATAACTTAGAAAATTTCTAAGTTATGAAAATTTTCCATTTTAAACCCTAATTTGCAAAATTAGGTTTGTTGGTGAACAATTTTCATGTTTTGATACATCTTTATGAAAAATGACCCTTGGCACTTGATTTTGACCAAAAAGTCAAGGTTTGACTTTTCAGTGTACAGTTGATTTTTGATCAGTTGACTGGAAAATTCATCTGTCAATCCAATGCATTTGAGATCTTTTGAACCTTGTGATTAGGTCAAGATGATACCATTGAGTCATTGAATCCATGCTTGAACCCAATTTTCCATTGGCTAGGTGAAAAATCAGAAATTGCCCTTCTGTAGTCAAAACCCTAAAAATGACCATTTTGCCCTTTTGGTGATCTGATCAAATTTCTTGAGGAGTTATGGTCCAAACTTGATAAAATGGTTCATATGAGCCTATAATGTTGATGTGGATAAAAAATTATGAGGTTTGACTGTAAATTGGCCACAATTGACTTTTTCCCAATACAGTTGATTTTTAGGTCAACTGTCCAATTGACTGGGCAAAAATTTGATTCAAAGCTTGAAACTTGGTATGGGAAATCTTATAAGTCCAACATGAAGTATGAAAGTCACATTAAGCATTGAAAGTCCAAAAATCCCTGTGCAAACTCAAACCCTAATTTCAGGTCAACAGTGCAAGGAGATGTCTTGAGCAGAGCAAACTCTAATCCTGTCTAGAGTCCAAAGAGTCTTGTGAGGGGAAATCTTGATAAAATGAGAGGGAAAATTTTGGGGTACAACAACTACTATCCATCGGGGTAAAGCCTAAACAATGCACTATCTCCCATAACAAGATACTACCATCCATCAGAGTAAAACCTCAATAACAAACTATCTCCCATAATGAAGAGACTACCATCCATCGGAGTAAAACCTCAACAAAAAACTATCTCCCATAATGAAGAGACCACCATCCATCGGAGTACATATCAAACCTCAACAACAAACTATCTCCCATAACAAAGAGACTTCCATCCATCAGAGTAAATCCTTAATAACGAACTATCTCCCATAACGAAGAGACTATCATCCATTAGAGTAAAACCTCAACAACAAAGTATCTCCCATAATAAAGAGACTACCATCCATCGGAGTAAATACAACTTTCTGGCATTAATCGACTTACTGGGGAAGTACATGTTGCTCAAATTAAAGAGTCTTCCACTTACTGTTACAAAAAGGATTATTATAACACTACTGGGAAATGAACCTTGATTTCATGGGGAAATACCAATACATCTTTGCTGAGGGGATAAAGCCTTCACGTGCAAAATAAATGCACATTCTCAATCCATGGCTCACAACCTAGAGAGGACGAAAGAACATTGTTGCCTGGGACCATAAATTCAAACCAGGAACTAACCAGGGTCAAACAATCAATCAAGACACCATCCAATAAGGAATAAACTCAAATGGGGATCAAATTCCATCCAGATAATGAGCCGGGTAGGAAGGCTAAAGAAAAATCATTTCCCGAGGGATAAATCAGTATGGAAATTGAAAGGATATACACTTTCTGCTTAAGGTTTACAATCTATTGGAGAGAGGATAACATAACTATGCAAAGAGAATAATATACCAACAAAAACATCAATGAATGAAAATGAGTAATGGATTTTAAATTAGTTATGCATGATGTATGTATGAATGTATGAATATTATCATGTATATGCTGACAAAACAGACATACTGCACTGGGAATAACCAGACGAAACCAACTTAGGTAAAGATAACACTCGGCTAAATCACATCCAGGATAAAGATTCCACAAGAGAGTAAGCACCAACTGAGGAAACAAAGTCCTATTTCAAGGCTTAAAATTGGGAAGACACATGGCTTGAAAATAATCAAAGTAAGATCTGATAGCAATAAACCAATACAATTGCAGGGATATAATACACTCCTCTAGGCTTCACTAGGGAATATCATACAGACTTTGCTAGGGAAGACAATGTGATATTATATAGACTTCAACTGGGGATACTGTACTGACTTCACTAGGGAAGACAATGCCACATTGTCACTAGGGAATACATTCTTCAATATTAAGAGTAATGGTTGCGCAAATTTCTATGGGGAGAAATTATGAAACTTCACAGGGATAACAACTTTAGAGGGAAGCATCATCTTCGCTTGTTTTGGGGAATTAAGTGATCTTGCGGTTGATCAAAACCTAGAGAGTGGCCAGAGGATCATCTTCAGTCGGGCAGAGGAGAGAGGGGGTTGTACCTGCAAGGTACTCAAACGATCAAGTAAGAGTGGGAGCAAGGAGGTACTAGCAAATATCAGGTAGTGAGTAGTGAATATGTGATACATGGCCCTCACAGGTGTGAGGGTTTATATAATACCCCTGGCGCGTGGCCATTGGTTCCTGATTTCCCGCCTAGATATGCGGGTCCGGAAAATCAGGTAACTGCCAAGACTTGGTCAAACCGGGAAGTGTGCATGTAACTAGCCGTTGGTCCCAGGGGAGGGCTGGTTACGGGCATCCCCCTGGTCGGTTCCTGGAGGCCCGCACGATGTTAGTGTCGGGCAGGCTGACGAGATGCTCGAAGGGAATCTTGGGTTGGTGTTGGGCCAGAAGGGCAAGAGGGGAGGCATTGCCCGACACGTGCAACCAGCCTGGGAAACAGCCAGCGGTTGGCACTCATGAGATTTCCCAGACTGGGCCCAATCAAGATGTCAGGCCAGTCCAGAACAGTAGCCCCCCAAGTTGTTGATATTGGGTGCAGGAGCGATGACTTTGAAGTCTTCTCGAGGGACGGGGAAATGGAAGTTTGCTCGTTATACTTCTTTGTCGGGGAGGCGAAACTTTTTATGTCGGGGCGTTGAATTTGGAGAGGTAGCGTGTTTTAGGAAACGTGTCGGTCGAGCGGCGGAAATGATGGCCTAGGGCTAGGGTGTCATGATGACGGCCCTAGGGTTCCCAAGGCGCGTGTTTCATATGCGCGGACTGTTTCAGCTATAAGTACGAGAGGAACATGGCGATTAGTATTTTTTGCTTTCTCCTTCAACTGCTCGTATTAGCTCGACGGTTGACCACCAACATTTGCTCAGTTTCTTCGTTCGCGGTCATCCAGCTTCGTCTCTTCTTCTTCTCTCGATGAGTTCCTGTTTCTTCATTATTGCATGTTTTAGCACATTCGTTTTTTGCTTCTTAGATATTCATAAAGTTAGGATTTAGGGTTCCGTTAGGGAGGAGATCGTTAGAGACCCTAGGTGGCAGACGTCGTTCTTGCGGCGCATGGCTGCTGGAGCCGCCGTAGAGCTATGGCGGCGTGATATAGGTGATTCATTTAGGGTTTGAGTATTTTCTGCAACATGTGCCCGTTAGAGTACATTAGTGGAGTTCTGGACTTTTCCTGCATTTTTTGCTCGGCAGCGCGCCTCAGTGAGGGTTCTGGTCGGGGATAGGATCCCTGTCTCCTAGCACCCTTTCACATGTTTAGCGGTGGAAGGGTGGTTCTGATATTGATGTCAAGCTCACCCTTTTCCTCCGCTTTTCAGGTGCCATGGCTGACAACGCGCATGTTATTATTTCGAGCGAATCCACAGAATCTTCCAGGAGCTCTTCGAGCGAGATCATTGACAGCTCATCGAGCATATTAGAAATCTCTGAGGAGCAGCCAAACTTGGTGGATCAACAAATGGGGGAGCCTGACGTAGGGGCAACCTCTTTATCACGGGAAGGCCTATTTCCTCCTCGAGATGAAGAGGATCCTCGAGATTGGGTAGCTAAGTACCATTAGGAGTGGCAGTCATACTTTTACGAGCACGGGGAAGACGCTTTCACCGCTGTTTACGTACACGAGGAGGGAGCCCGGGAGGAGTGGGCTTTGTATATTCCCAGGAAAGATAACAGGATTTGCTCAAGATACGATAGGAGGCGGATTCCTATGTATGACATAGTTTTCCGGGAGATGGGTCTCCGTCTTCCTTTTTCTGATTTTGAAGTGGCCGTTTTCAAGCATCTGCATGTGGCCCCCTCTCAGTTGCACCCGAATGAGATTGCATTTGTGCGGGAATTCCAGATAGTGTGCGACTATCTGAAGATCGGGCCACGATCCCATTGTACTTCTACTTCTTTCATATCCAGAGGAGTTGGACTGACGGGCGGTGGGGACGGGTCTCCCTCAAATAGGGCAATGGGAAGTTGCTCAAGGCCTACTTGGAGTCCGTGCGCCATTTCAAAGACAAGTACATATTGGTGCAGCCCACATCAACGAAGGCGCTGCTGAATGTTTTTAGGAGTCGCCCGTCTCTCAACGAGGATGAGACTCCTCGAATTAACGAGTTAGGGGATCCTACCGCGACACTAATTGCCAAGTTCCCGTTCCAATGGACTAGCATACATTTCGAGAAGGATCTGGGCTCTTATGTCTGGAGAGAGGGGGAGCTTTTGGGTGAGGACATGTCGAGCTTCACTACTTTGACCTTGTTGGTTGCTCGAATCCCTCCGGTACAGCGAGTCAGTCGAGGGGGTAGGCCAGTGTTGGAGATAAACGGGGAGCCCGTGTTCGAGCCGGGTCTCATAAACGTCTGGGAGCTCCTTGGAAGTGAGGATCCCATTAGATATCTGGGTATAGATTTTCTTTTTCCATTATGTGATTGTCGTTTGTTTGACCCGTCGTTTTACTGACTCTTCTTTCTTCTTTGTTTTGCAGAAAATATGAATCCTGCTCAAAAACGTCTGGCCAAGACACTCGCCGCTCGGGCGAGAAAGGCCAAGAAGGATGCTCTGACTAGTGCGGGGCCAACTCCTGCTCCTGGATCGGGCGGGTCGTCCTCGACCTCGTCCACAGCTATTTTATCTCCGTCTGCTATTTCTTCGAAGGCGAAGAGGCCTCGACCTGAGGGAAGCGTTGACCTTACTGGGGAGACGGGAAAATGGGCTTATGATCTGCCTTCCTGCTGGCTGGAGAGGTTGTTTTTCAAGAGCGCGGCACTTCGTCTTCCCAGGGCAGAATCTCTCCTCATCGAGGGAACGAGTCGTCTGGAAAAGAGGGTGACGCTAGCCCAAGACGCGGGCGGCTTAATGCGGATCCTGGAGATGGTCGTGGTGTATACCGAGGGGAGTTCATCCCAAGAGATGGAAATCAAGAACCTCCGAGCCAAGTTGGCGGCAGTCGAGAAGGCCTTGGTCGATAAAGACAAAGCCCTAAAGGTGGCCGAGGCATAGTCGGGGAAGTTGGACGAGGAGCGCAATGCTTTCATGCTCAAGAGTGAGAGTCTTGAAGGGAAGGTGGCAGCCTTAACTACCGAGCTAGTGCCCGCTGAGGACGAGCCAGAGGACACCAAGGATCTGAATACTCGGGCCAAGCTAGTATCCCATTTTCAGCTTGTAGTGGATGATGCTCAGGCTGCTTTGGAGGGGAGCTTCGACAATGCGGTGAATCAGATACGTGTGTTAAATCCTAGTGTTGAGCCCAACACTTAGGGCATGGGGGTCAACTACTATGTGGCTGATGGACAGATTCTGGTTCCTGACTACTTGAGGGATGTCATCGACCAACCGGTTGGGGATCTTGCCCGACTGTCGCCTATCGTCAAAGGAGAAGCGGAGGGGTGACCGTCCATTTCTTTCGGCCTACTGTTTACCTTGGGTTTTGGTAAACAACCGCTGATCCTCCAAATGGTTACTTATTTGGTTACTCGCAGGATCGATCAGATTGATCCTAGGACATAGGTTGATTTTGAAGTTTGATTAAGTTGGATAAGGCTTTAAGTAAATTGGCTTTAAATGAATTGCATAAAGGAAAGGCTTGGTAAAATAAACAAGGCTTTAAAGTAAAAGGTTCGACAGGAAATGTAAAGAGAAAAGCAAGTAAAATTCTGGGAAAGTAAATGACTTTAATTGATAAAATTGGTGTTTCACACATACATTTCTCAACAATTCTTTCTCACACGCTGGGTACTCGAATCTAAATGAGTGACTTTGTATATAATTGTGAACACACGCGAGAAACTACATGTCTACTCCTATTTATACTAAAACATCCCAAGTAACCGTCGGGCAGTTACACTGCTTCGGGATCAATCCACTTGGCACGTTCTCCATGCTCGACGCTCCAGATTCTTGCACGTTTGCACGTGGTAACCGTTGGAAACCGTTTTCCCTCCAAACGCTTGAATTTCAAACTGCCCCACTCTGAACCATCGAACACTTTCGTCAAGAGACATCTTCGACGAAAACTCCTTCGACGTCGAAGGCAATCAGCCTTCTTCCTTGGAAGAAATCTTCTAAGTACTTTTACCATCTTTCGACGGTCACTTCGACAGACTTAGCCAGTCGAAAGCATCTTTCAGCTTTAATGGCTGATATCAATCAAAACAAAGGTGTCGAATTTAGGAGCCAACAAATTGCCCCCCAAGAATGCCTTATTTCGACTCTGAAAGAAAAAGGCATTCTTTGAAACGCCATTCGACACCTGTCTTTCCACGCTTAGTCACAAGTTAACTTGTGCACTTTTTGTTGCTTTTTACCAACTATTGGCAATCCCAAGAAACCATCATTGATTTGATCCTAGGACGTCACTTTCAGTACGGCGTGCAGTACCAAACGTCATTTCAGAACTTTTCATTATGACAAATCCCAAAAACGAGGACGCACGCTGCGTCCCTCTATTTCTGCAGAAATGGCCAAAACAACAGGAGGCTGCCACGCGTCCCACTAACTCCTGCAGCATTAAATGGCATTTAATGTCCTCGTTATTGGGGATTTTTCCCACTACTATAAATAGTAGTAAGTACCCCATTGTGGGACTTTTTACGCCATCTAGCCTTCAAACTTCCCTGTTTCCATACAAGCGCTATCTTTGCAGAAACTCTTCCTCTTTCACTTCATCTTCAACCTCATTTCAAACAATGGCCTCTGCTTCTACTGCTCCTAGTGCTAACGCACCAACTGAACATGTTAAACCCAAGGTTTTCGTCACTGCCCCAGTAGTAAACTCTACGGGCAAACGAAGGGTTCCTGAACCTTCTGACATCGCCGTTCGCGACGCCTACTCACGCCACTTGATGATCCCGGTTGGATACTCCAACCAGATCTTCGCAATGTCTGGCCCCATGAATCCAAGCATCTCTGAAGCTCTGAAGATCAAGAGCTATTTCCCAATAGTCGAGAAACTCAAGCCAGTAGCATGCGCCAAGAAAGACGCAGAAGACAATGAAGACCCTACACGTGAAAAAATCGACCTCCGCTTCTTCAACAGAGGGGTTAGGGTCTTCAGGTCTTGCCCTAATCTGACCTCCGATTATGTTGCTTGGCTAACAAAGTTGGAAAAGCACCAAACCTCGATCAGGAAGGATATGGGAATCTTCGACCTAGTGATGCTATCGAAGACGGGTTTGAACTACTCCCCGGAGATGCTGATAGCTTCACTGTTGTTCTGGGACTACTCCCATTTCACTTTTCATCTTCCATGTGGGATGCTAACCCCCACACTCTTCGACGTGGCCGCTATTACTAGCCTTCGACCAACCGGAGATTACTTCGATCCGGAGGAGATGTCGGAGGACCAAATTGGCTTCTCTGAGACCAAACCAACATATACCACTTTCATCAACCATTATCACGACAGGTCGACAGATACTGTGTCGGATGTCGAACACATAGCGTTTCTAGCCTTATGGCTAACTCGCTTTGTGTTTTGCTCGAAGTCTCTACAGGTGACCAAAAAGATGGTCACTCTTGCTACCCAACTGCATCACCGCCAAAACATATGTTTGGCAGAACTGATTCTGGCTAGTCTCTATGACTCGATCAGCAATGGGGCCACTCTTCTGAAACATATCGAGGACAGGGCCAGTTTTCTACTCGCTGGGCCTTTTTGGCTACTCCAACTGTGGCTCAATGCCACTTTCGAATCTTTCTTGCCCAAGAAGGTTCAGATAAATGAACAGGCTCCAGCGATAGCGAATAGACGCATCGAAGGAATCAGGCTGGCTCTGCTGACACCTACGGACGATGGACTGGAGTTTCAACAAACCTTCACCAACTTCGTTCTAATGTTTGCTCGAAGGAAGGAGTTTGTTTCAACTATGGCTCCATTTGCTCAACGGCGGGTGGGGCCAGCATGGTTCACTAGGCCACATCCAAAGGAGTCGAGTGGTCCCAATGTCGATGAGCATACAATACTTTGGGAGGCGTTCCTTACACCAAGGATCATGCCTCTTCGATTCAAGAGTTCTAAGACTCATCTGAGTCTGATCGCCTACCAACCAAATCTGGTATCTCGCCAGTTTGGTATTATCCAAACCCTGCCTTCTCCGATTTTTCAAAGAGAAAAGTCAATGTTGTACTTCTGCAACGATTATACAGAAGAAGCTGCCATCAAGCATATCGGAAGATATGCTGGTCGAACAATCCTCTCGCTGTTTGACTACCAGCTTAATTTTCTTTGTTCACCATCCTTCGAGGAGTGGTGGAGAAGCTATTATGCTGAGTACTTCTTCGACGAGAAGGACTTCATGGCTGAGCTGCAGAAGTCTTTTGTCCTTGTGTTGGACAAAGTAAAGAAATGTAAGTTCACTCTCTCACATTACTTTTTGTCTTTCTCTTCGACTGCTAGCCTGTTAACTTTTTCATTTGCTTTCAGTTGTTCGAAAGCCTGTAGCCAAGAAGGCTACAGAAGGCCAACAGGGAGGAGCCCCTTCAACAAAACCTCCACCGCCGGCGAAGACTGCAGCGCCGGCGAAGACCACAGGCAACCAACAGGGGGAAGGCTCTTCGAAGAGGCCTCCTATATCGGTAACCAGACTTTCTTCATTTTTCTTCTGGCTTTCGATTTTGATTTTCGATGTAGTTATTAAATCGAATTCCCATTGGTTTTCTAGGCACCTTCGCCCAAGAAACGGCCAGGACTGGTGGTCGAATCTGGGAGTGATGAAGAGAGTGATTCCCCTCCTGCCCCCTTAAAAAGGCGAAAGTTGACGAAGGATGCTTCTGTTCCTGCTCCTGTTCCTGAAGGTCGAACCGTCAGAATAAAGGTTGCTGTGAGAAAGCCTAGGCCACCTCCAGTGATCATCGAGGAGCCAACTGAGGAGGAACTGAACGTTCTTCTTAACAAGCCTGTCGAAAGTGACAATTCCAGCCCTGGGGCTGAAGTTAATCCACAGGTAATCCCTTAGACCTTTTTATAATTTAGGCATAGATACCCATATTCGATTGTGTCTCTTTCGACATCTGAAGATTTGTCTTCTTTCCTTTTTCAGGACACCACTGAGAGTTCTCCGCCAAGGACCTCAGAAACGCTGGAATCTGCTGAACTTAGCAGGCCTCAGGAAAAAGGCTTGGGCAATGACGAAGCCCATACTGAGAATGAGGCCAATGCTGAAACAGTAGAAAAACCAGCGGAGGAGCCTCAAATGGGGGAACCACAGCCAGAAACGGTTCAGGTGGTGGACCTGTCAGAAGAGAATCATGAAGAAAGGGACCAAGGCAATGACGGCGAAGAGAATCAAAATGCTGCCGACGAAGAGAACCAAGGTGGTACTGGCGAAGGACACCAGGGTGACGCTAGCGAAGAGCCACAAGTCGACGCTGGTACTGCCTCAGTCCAAGTCGAAGAGCAACCAGTCGAGGCACCTAACACTCAAGAACCTCAAACCCAAGATAATACTGTTGCAAGGGTTACCTCCTCGAAGCACAGGTCAAAAGAGGACTTGGAACTCTTGAAAGAAACTGATCCTGTCAGCTACCTCAACGCCATCATCGAGAGTAAGAGTTCGTCTGACGCGAGTCAGGAAGTTCCTACCCTGTCGGGGAAGTCTACTGAAACTTCTCCCCTTGATGATGCTTTGGCGAAGGTTAAGGCCCAGTTCTTCAAGAGGGACCTGATGAAGGCCTTAGAGGGGGACCCCACTACTCCATCATGCTTAAAAGAGGTCTTGAATGCTGTCGACTTCGAAGCTGTAGCCCCAGAAATCTCAGACTTGATCATGGAGTTACACTCCATGATTGATCAGGTCTCAGCGGATTACAGGCGCCAAAGAGGGTTTAACAGTCAGCTTGAGGTGTTGTATGGCAAAAGCTCCTCTGCGTGGACTGCTGTCTCAGATTCGACTTCTCGAATTGCTGAGTTGTCGAAACAAAAAGCGTCTGCACAGGAAAGAGTCGATGCCATTGATCGAGAGAATGTTTCCTTCCGAGCACAAATCACAGAAATAGAGGCGAAGATAAACGCCAACACTGTACTCAAGGAGGAAATTCTTTCGACCATCTCAGACACCGAGAGCCAGACTGAGATCAAACAAGGCCTGGAATTTGCTGAGAGGGCCCAAAGCCTCGACGCTCAAATTGCCAAACTAGTGCAGGAAAACTCCTGGTGCAAGAAGAGGTTGGAGCTGCAGCACGCCAAGTATCTTCGACTTAGGAACTCTCTTACCTTTTGATTGATTCTCTTTGTAACCATATTCTGTAATCGTTATTCGACAACAATTGCCATCTTGGCTGAAATTAATAAAAATTTCTATTTTGGCATTTTTATGGTTAATTTAGACTTGTTCTTTTATTATTTTATTTTTATCTCTTGAAGTATAGGTTTGTATTTTTTCAAATATTTACCATTTACTCTCAAGAGCCTTTTATCTCCACTTAACTCTTCGACTTCATAGGCTCCACCAGAAAAAGTTTGGATAACTCTGAAGGGTCCTTCCCATTTGGGTGACCATTTCCCCATGCTTCGATCCCTTCGATCCATGGGAAGAATTACCTTCCAAACTAGTTCTTCAGGCAAAAATACCTTAGGTTTTACCTTTTTATTATAAGAGTCTTCTACTTTTTTCTTCTGAAGCCTGAGTAAGTCGAGAGCGCGTAATCTCTCTTCGTCTAAATCCACCAGTTCATCTAACATCATGTTCCAATAAACTTCAGAAGGAATATCATAATGCCTCTGAACCCTTGCAGATTGAAGACAAATTTCTGCTGGCAACACTGCATCATGGCCAAAAGTTAGCCTATACGGTGTTGTACCAGTGGCTTCTTTTGGAGACGTTCGACAAGCCCATAAAATTTGGTCTAACGTCTTATGCCAATTCTTTGGTTTCTTCCCAACATGTTTCTTTATCAAGCCAATCACCACTTTGTTAGCTGCTTCGACTTGACCGTTCGCCTGTGCATAATAAGGCGTGGATGTTAGGAGTTTGAAACCTGTTTCCTGAGCAAATTCCTGCATCTTTCGACCAGTGAAAACTGACCCTTGATCAGTTGTTATTGTCTCAGGAATTCCATATCTAAAGATAATGTTCTTTTGAATAAATTCAATGACATTTTCTTGGTCCACACTGACTAAAGGGATATCTTCGATCCACTTAGTAAAATAATCAATGCCTACCAATATGTATTTCTGGCTCTTTGATGATGTTGCTCGAATCTCTCCAATGAGGTCCAACGCCCATCCTCTAAAGGGCCAAGGCTTCACTATCGAGTGAAGTTCGCTTGCTGGTACATGTTGGATGCCTGTATGAACTTGACACTCTTGACAACCTTTGGCGAACTCAACACAATCTTTCAGCATAGTGGGCCAATATAGTCCTTGTCGAAACAACAACCATTTCATCTTATGGCCTGCTTGGTGAGCCCCACATGCCCCAGCATGCGTCGTCGAAAGGGCTATGTATGCTTCAGTCTCACTTAAACATTTGAGCAACACCCCTTCAGGCGTCTTCTTGAATAACTCATTACCCATGAGTACGAAACTCAACGCCCTGTATTTTGTTTTTCGTTCTATCGAAGCTCCTGGATTTTGAAGATAGTCCACAATAGGTTTCCTCCAATCTTGCTCTGACAAATTATCAATGAACGAAATCTCGAAGTTACTGTGATCAGCATATCCTAGCTTCGTCGATTCCAAGTCTGATGGTGATAGACAAGTTGCCTTTATCTTTTCTCTAACTTCGATTGCTCTTTGTAATTTCGTTTTTGAAATCTTATACCCAGATGCAATCTGTGCCAAGTCGTTGGCTATTTGATTTTCGACTCTGGGTATGTGTCGAATATTGATCGTTTCAAATTGTTTCAATAAACGATTTGCTATCACAAAGTACATAATGAGATTCTCCCTTATGCATTTATATTCCTTTGTGACTTGCTTGATGACTAACTCTGAGTCTCCCATTATTTCGACTCGAGTTGCCCCCAATTCCAACAATATCTCAAGGCCAGTAATTAGAGCTTCATACTCAGCCTCATTGTTCGAACAAGAACCTGCTATTTTGTACTTGAATGTTGTTGGAATTTTATCTGGAGAAATAATCAAGACTCCTACCCCTGTTCCATCTTTATGGCTGGAACCATCGAAGTAGAATTTCCAAGGTTCTATCTCCACATAATTAATATCCTCAACTTGAATTGAGTGGTCGACTATGAAGTCTGCAACCACTTGTCCTTTTACTGCCTTAAGAGGCATAAAGGTTAAGGAGTATTCAGTTAATGCTAATGCCCACTTGCCAATTCGACTATGCAAGATAGGTTTCGACAACATATATTTGAAAACATCAAAATGAGACGAAACATAAACATCAACTGGTTTTATATATTGCTTGAGTTTTGTACAAGAAAAATACAGACATAGACACAATTTTTCAACTTCGCTATATCTAGTTTCTGCATCATTCAAAACTCTACTGAGATAGTAAATGGGTCTTTCGACTCCATTCTCATCCTCTTGGGCTAACATACTTCCCAGAGTTTTGTCAGATGCAGCTATGTACAATCTCATACTCCTATTGCTACAAGGAGGCACCAAAATAGGTGGCTTAGTGAGGTACCCTTTGATTTTGTCGAAGGCTTCTTGTTGCTCCTGCCCCCATTCGAACCCCTCTTTATTCAGTCGAAGTAAGGGTGAAAAGGCCTGAGCTTTCCCACTTAGATTAGATATAAACCTCCTTAAGAAATTTATCTTGCCTAAGAGAGATTGCAATTCCTTCTTATTCGATGGCGCTTTCGCTTCCAGAATTGCCTTCGTCTTGTTCTGGTTGATTTCGATTCCTTTCTTGTGGACAACGAAGCCCAAGAAATCTCCAGCTTTCACACAGAACGCACACTTCAAAGGGTTCATCTTCAGACCATGTTCTCTCATTCTTTCGAATGATTGTCGAAGGTGGTCAATGTGATTCTTCCTGGAAACAGATTTTATAACAATATCATCAATATATACTTGCATAAAAGTGTTAATAAAATCATGGAAGATAGTATTCATTGCTCGCTGGTACGTTGCCCCAGCGTTTTTTAGGCCAAAAGGCATCACTACCCATTCGTAAGTGCCTAAGGCCCCAGGGCATCGAAAAGCTGTTTTCGACACATCCTCTTCAGCAATGAATATTTGATTATATCCTGAATAACCATCGAGCATACTTAGGTATTCGTAACCAGCGGCAGAATCGACTAGCATTTCCGCCACAGGCATAGGATATTCATCTTTGGGGGTGGCAGCATTCAAATCTCTGAAATCTATGCACACCCTTAATGTGCCATTTTTCTTAATTACTGGCACAATATTTGCAATCCATTCGACATACCTTGTAACACGGATGAATTTGCATTTCAGAAGTCTTTCGACCTCCGTTTTGATCTTCGACAATATTTCTGGAGCGAAGCGCCTTGGATTTTGCTTGATTGGCTTGTTTCCAGGTTTGATTGGCAACTGAAGTTCTACCAATCCTCTGTCGAGACCAGGCATTTCGTCATAATCCCATGCAAAACAGTCTTTAAACTCTTTCAGCAATTGGATTACTTCCAACCTAAGTTCTGGATCGATTTTGGCACTGATGTAAGTTGGCCTTTTCTCTGATCCTTCGCCTAAGTTGATTTCTTCTAAAGGGTCTTGTGCTAACATTTTTATGTTGTTCGCCAAGGGATCCTTTTCGAAGCCCAAAGGCTCATCGTCATAGATGGCGTCGAGCCTCTGTTCCTGCATTTCTTCTGGCATGATACCAGGGGGTTTTGGATCGAAATCCTTTCCTGGGCCTACAGCAGATAATTGTTGATCATTGGCTTGTGTGGCCATGTACTTTACTTCGGCTTCGAGAGCTGTTATCATCTTAGTTTCGGCCACATAAGCCGAAATTCGCTTCAAAGACTGTGACTCAGTCATTATCACTGAATTCACTTCCCCAACCAGTTGGTTGGATATCAGTTAACCCACTGAAGTCTATGTGGGACAAGTCTTCTCTGTCCCATTGGAAACCATGCTCAGGATGCAGGTATAGGGAACAAAAGGTGTTTGGCGCTGGCGCCATGTCGAAGTCAGGTGTTGGACATGGCCCTATGTGAGCCAAGTTTTTGTCGAAATCTGCCACACCCAAGTGATTCACTTCGCCAAGGTAGTAGCTTTGATCTGCCTCTATGTTTTCGACCATCCCATCTGGACGCCATAGCAGCAGTCTTTGGTGCATCGATGAAGGCACAGCGCCAACACCATGAATCCATTCACGGCCTAACAAAAGGTTGTAGTTAGGTTTGGCCGATATGACCATGAACATCGTTGGTCGAAGGATAGACCCAACTTTGATATCTAGTTGGATCACTCCCATAGTGGTCCCTATGCCGCCCTCATAGTTCGACAAGACCATGTTGTGGGGTTTAATTTCCGCATCCCTTTTGCCAATCTTCCTTAGCATAGAGTGAGGGATAATATTGATGGTTGCCCCACAGTCGACCAATATTTTATTCACAGTAGTTTCTTCGAGCTTAGCCCTTATGAACAAAGGCTTGAGGTGATTCTTCATCGCCTCTGTAGGTGGCTCGAAGAAGCCATTTTGTTCCTCAGTAGTGCCATTGTCCATGACAAAATAGCACACTGGCCTATGTTTGGCCATTTCTTGTTCCACCTCCCAGTCACTTGCTTCGACTTCTACCTGTCGATTGAATTCCCTGGGCAGCACTGAAACAATATTCACCATTATATCCAAAGTATCATCAGACTCAGCATCATCTTCATCTTCGACTTCACTTTGGTTAGGCCAAACTAGCCTGTTGGTAACTGGTTCTCTCTCTAGAGGCTTCCTTTGTTTCCTTTGAGGAACATTCGAACTAGTTTCTGCCTTAGGTTTGTTGGCAGCCTCCCTTTCAGCTTTTCGTCTCCTTTGATATCTCCTCCATTGAGATCGAGACATAGGATTTTTACCCTTGTAGTTGCTGGACACTTGTGCAACCTTAGGTGCAGCAACTTGAGGCTCTTTCTTTTGAGTCAAAGAGGAACCTCTTGGCACATCGAAAGAATGCCATTTCGCCTCACTTGGCCTTTTCCGGCCAGAGGTTTTGTACCAAGTGTCTACTGGCACATTTGTTGGAGGCCTAAAAGTCAATGGCCTCTTGTCTTGGTTAGAACCCTTTCTGGGATCATGTCGAAGGTCAGCATTCTCCCTTCTCTTGTTCGCTGCTCTCACGCCTTGAATGTGCTCAGCAGCTTTTTTATCAAAGATCGAACTGCATCTTGGACACAGCATCACCTCTGATTTCTTCTTCTGGCATCTTTGTAAAAAATCTGCCAAGTTTTCGTTTTCCCGAGGGAAAGCCGTCTTATTAGCCTGCTCTTGCCTTATGGCCTCTTCTGATGCTTTAGGGTCAGAAAGCTCGACCATGTTGATATTCATTGTATCCTTGTTAGCAAGAGTTAACTGCTTCATTTGTATTTCCAGATTCTCCGTCTGGCCCTGAACATTGGCCAAGTGGGAACTGGCTTTTGATCCAGTTTTTTGTGCTTCAGCAGTCTCCGACTTCGGGTTTTCGACCGCTTTCTGGACAGCTTCAATTGTTTTCCTGGATAAATTTCCAGAAAACTGCCAAAGATTGGCATGTTAATGTGGTCCTTTGAGACTTCGACCATAGTAATTCCTGGCTTCTTCGACTGGATCCTGGTTGCCTCTATCATGTTCACCTCAGATGGTTCTGCATAGTGGGCTTCAGCCTTCAGTGGATTGGAGTCGACAGCCATGGGGGATTTGTCAGCAAACTTTAATCTCCCTTCCTCAATAGCGTCTTGCACAAGATTCCTGAAAAGAAAACATTGAGAAGTTTTATGGCCCAAAAAATTATGATATTTGCAAAAACCTCTCTTCTTTCTTTGATCAAGAGGAGGCACTTTTACCCCAGGGGGTACTATCATTTGGCCATCTTTAACTAGCAAGTCGAATATTTCATCACATTTTGTGATGTCAAAACTATAAGTCTTTTTTGGGAACCTATCGTTGGTCCTGTCTGGACCAATGGGATTTTTCCCATTTGAGGGGACTAACTGTTTACAAGAGTATGGTGGCCCTTGTTTTAGTTCTGCTAAATCGACTTCTCCTTCTTCGACAGTTAAAGTATCGTCGAAGGATTCTAGATCTTCGTCATCCATCTCAACGTACGCTATTCTCTCTCTCTTGTGAGTTTTCGTTGCCTTAGCCTTTTCAGCTTTGAGGCGTTCGACCTGTCGAACTCTATCGGCCAGTTGGGCCATGTCTCTTAGGTACTGAGTGTCTAGCTTCTTCCTAATGGAATAATCTAAACCGCCTGCGGCTATTTCGACCAACTCATGTTCTGGCACTTGTGTAAAACATCTCGCCTTGAGCAACCTAAACCTATTCAGATATTCGTCTATAGGTTCAGTGAAACGTCTCTTCACACTGGCCAGTTCTTTCAGGCTTATCTTGGTTTGCCCCATGTAGAATTGTTCATGGAACAATCTTTCCAACTGGGTCCAATGATGGATCGAATTGGGGGGGAGAGTTGTAAACCAAGTAAAAGCGTTCTTGGTTAAAGAACTTGGGAAGTACTTGATCCTTAGGTTTTCGTTATTCGAAATGTCTCCTGCTTCGATCAAGTATCTCGCCACATGCTCGACAGTAGATTCTGTCGTGTCCCCAGAGAACTTAGTAAATTTGGGGACTTTGCATCTAGGAGGTAAGTCCGTTTGTAACACGTATTCTGACAATGGAGATGTAAAGTTGGGCCTTCGAAAGCCCATGTTCATCCCATTCTGAGTCATGATCCTTTCGATCATGTTTGCCAGATTGTTTTCCAAACCCATGTTTTGGTATTGGATATGCTGAACCACTTCGTCAGCATTTTGGTTTCTGTTAACTAACCTTACCTCTGGGGTTATTACCCTAGGTTCCTCGACAGGTTGTTCCAATCGTGCCCTAAGGTTTTCTTCGACAGGCTGTTGAGCCTGGTTAATGGTGGTTTCTTCCTCTACAAATATCCCCTGATTTCCCCTTATTTGCGCCCTTTGGGGCTGTCGAATAGGTGGGGGTACTCCAAAGAAGTCAGCCAAACGCGTCATTTGCGCTGTAACTTGCTGATTCGATTGAGTAGTGTTTTGTATTAGAGGGTTTAGCACTGTACTCAAAGTTTGTGCCAACATTTTCACCATATCATGGTTGCTTTCGTCCATCTGTTGCCTCAAGACTGCTGTCGAGGCATTTGTAAGGCCATGGGCTACTTGGGACGTTCCTCCTAAGAGTTGTGTCCTATTTCTATTCGCCATGCCTACTCCAGAGCCTTGGAGTGGCGAAGAGGCACTCACGAAAGGGTCTGAAAAAGTGGACGCAGCATTCGTCAGGCTTGCCACTTCAGAAGTTGGCATGCCATAGAATGGAATAAATCCTGGGGGAACCACAGGCCTTGTGCCTAAATTTCCCCTTGGTGGGGGAGTTCCCAAAGGTATTCTGGGGCCTGTTAACGAAGGTATTGGCCCCATGGTTGTGACCGACACTGCTGGTGTCGAACCAACGTTTGTCGCTTCACTTACGGTCATACTAACCGTTGCTCCCACACTCGTTTGTGGGATTTCATTATTGTTTGGCGGATTCGCCATCTCTTCCCTCCTTCTGGCAGTATTGTTATCGTTAGTGTATATTCTACCACTTCTCAATAACATACAACTCGAAAAGATGAGATTATTTTCAACAATCAACACACAGTCCCACCGGGTGTGCCAATTTGTTTACCTTGGGTTTTGGTAAACAACCGTTGATCCTCCAAATGGTTACTTATTTGGTTACTCGCAGGATCGATCAGATTGATCCTAGGACATAGGTTGATTTTGAAGTTTGATTAAGTTGGATAAGGCTTTAAGTAAATTGGCTTTAAATGAATTGCATAAAGGAAAGGCTTGGTAAAATAAACAAGGCTTTAAAGTAAAAGGTTCGACAGGAAATGTAAAGAGAAAAGCAAGTAAAATTCTGGGAAAGTAAATGACTTTAATTGATAAAATTGGTGTTTCACACATACATTTCTCAACAATTCTTTCTCACACGCTGGGTACTCGAATCTATATGAGTGACTTTGTATATAATTGTGAACACACGCGAGAAACTACATGTCTACTCCTATTTATACTAAAACATCCCAAGTAACCGTCGGGCAGTTACACTGCTTCGGGATCAATCCACTTGGCACGTTCTCCATGCTCGACGCTCCAGATTCTTGCACGTTTGCACGTGGTAACCGTTGGAAACCGTTTTCCCTCCAAACGCTTGAATTTCAAACTGCCCCACTCTGAACCATCGAACACTTTCGTCAAGAGACATCTTCGACGAAAACTCCTTCGACGTCGAAGGCAATCAGCCTTCTTCCTTGGAAGAAATCTTCTAAGTACTTTTACCATCTTTCGACGGTCACTTCGACAGACTTAGCCAGTCGAAAGCATCTTTCAGCTTTAATGGCTGATATCAATCAAAACAAAGGTGTCGAATTTAGGAGCCAACACCTACGTGCCGTTTTTTATAAAATTTATTATTTCCCGGGATATTTCCTGTTGTTGTACCCCAAATTTGCCCTCTCATTTTACTCAAAACATAATCCTAGAGGTCCTCAATTGCTCAAGGATGCCCAAGAATTAACCAGACAAATTCTCTCCTAAAGGTAATGAACCTCAAACCAGGGTTTCCATTTTCATCAAGATGTTTGATTTCCAAGTGTCCTAAATGATTTCCTTTGCCCTAATATGTTCTCAAGATCATCCATGACAAGTTTCATGCCTTGCACTACAAGTTTGCTCAATCAACTACTCAGATGCCTGAAAATCAATGTGCTAGGTCAAAAGTCAACTATGACCCACATACAGTCAAACTTCAATATTTTTGGTCAACATCAACATTTTGAAGTAACATCCATCATTTTATCAAGGGTTGATAATGATTCCTCAAGGAATGCCCCAAATTCATCAAAACTCAAAAGTTGTTAAATTAGGGTTTCTATAGGAAAAGTCAACCAAACTTTGACCAGACATAACTTTCTCATACTTTATCAGAAACTTTTCCACCAAGTCTCATTTTGAAGAGAATCCAATTGCATACAACTTCTCTTCAACCCTCAAGATCAAAAAATGCCCCAGTCAAAAGATACAAGCTCAAAAATTATAGGTCCTTTCAAAAAGTCAACAAAAACACCTTTTGGGTCAAAGCTCCTTACATGAACATGGAAGATCCAATTGAGATGAAACTAAAAGGGTTGTTTAGAGGACATACTAAGCTCTCTAAAAAGTCCTAGAATACCCTCTTAGGATTAAAAATGAGAGAGACATGCATTGCTAAAGTTGACTAATTTTTGGAAAAGTGCATGAAGCCAATATTGACCAAACTTGAATTTTTTCCAAATGCGTCCATCTTTTCATGCTTGAAACTTGTTTCTAACATGGAATACGACCCTTGATCTCATTCATACATTATTTTACTATTTATATTATTTATTTTGATATTTTATCCATTAAAATGCAAAAATAAATAAATAAAGGAAATAATGGAAGATTTGATTTGGAATCTTTTTCTCATCAAATAATAAGCAAGATGTGCTGGCATATCAAGGCAACTTTATGGAGAAAGAGGAAGATTAGATTTGTTCTCAAAAAAGCCAAAAATCACATAATTGAAAGAAAATATTTTCTCAATGAAAGCATGGATATTCTTCCAATTTTGTTGACCTAATATGGCCTAATATATATGCACAACAAAGTCATACCTGAGAGAGAAAGGTGCAACTGTTACAAAAAACCTTAGTCAAAAAGTTTAAAATTGGTTCAAGGTGGTGTAACACGAGACCTCTCTCTCCAGCCACTATCAAAGCATTCCAAGCACTCCATTAGTCTCATGTTGATCTCAGCAGTCGAACCATACCTGTACTGAATGCCAAATGATCCCATAACTCATCCTCTCACAAGCCACAGTTTGGTAAGATTCTCAAACCTCAAACTTTTGATTCATGCGATATCAATTGATTTTTTGCACTGATACATATTCGTAATGATGTTCTGAGTCATTTTCAACCATTAGTGTCAAGCATGCACGCATGATCCTCAATTTGCCATTGTTAAGGCCAGGTTTCAGGAAAGCATCGTATCTCCCTGTACATGGACTTTCAGACTAAACCACCACCACCACCATGGAGTTCGCAGCCTAGGAAATATGAGGGGGGGGGGGGGGGGGGGGTAGCCGGAGCCTGGTGCCTTGATTTCATGTATTTTTGTCATTTACATTTTTGCAGGGCCAGAGAAGACGACCGGAGTGCAGCTCCGGCGTCGTTGACTCAGGCTAAGACCCTACGTGGCAATCCCTTACATTTTGATTGGTTGGTTTGAAATCTAGGGTCCCACTGAAAGGGCGCGTGCTGATAACTTAACATTCATGTTGTTTATATATTATATTATTATTTTGTCATTGATATAAATGAATAACAGTTTGGCCTGGTGGTAAGGAAGAATGCATGTGAGGTGAGAGACCTGGGTTCGATACCCAGGTCTGGAGTATTTTTTTTGTATTTTCTAACCATTTGATTTCAGATCCAATGCATCTTCATCCCACGCGTATACCTTACACCCTCAGATCCAGCCATTGGATCATTCATCATACAGATCCAACGCTCCTGATTTGCAGCCCCATGGTGAACTTTCCAAACGTGACAACACCAGATCTCACGCAGATCTTGGGCCAGCACATATGGGCTTAGAAAATTCATCTAGCACCCCCCCAATTTGGATTTCTTACCCCCCTCAGGCCCATTTATAAATTTTCTTTATTCTTTCTTTGGTTTATATTTATTTTTTGTTTATTCTTTTTTTAATCATAAAATCAAAAAGATCATAAAATTAGGATTTAGAGTTTTTTTAGAAAATTAATTTTTGCGAATTAATTCAATTTGATCAACTTTAATTTATTTTCTTTAATTTAACATTAGTTAGAGATTAGGTTAAAATTCAAATCTTTTTCATAAAAATACAAAAATATTTCCTTTAATTAATTAGATTCATTAGGATATTTAATTATCGTATTCTTCCTCGCGCGCATTTTATTTATTTTTTAAATTATTGTAACTGCCAAGGGTTGTAATAGTTTTTTAATTAGGTTTTATTAATGTTTTTACTTATTATTTTCCCCTATTTTTGCTATGTAACCCCCTCCCTGAAGCCTTGTAATATCTAGGTTTTTATTCTCGCACTTTACTTTCCGCTATTATTAACTGCTTAGACTAATAGGTTTGTATGGAAAGAATAACGATTAAAACGGTAGATAACCCTAAATGCGCAAGATAAAATTAACTGAAAAACAAACACTCGCACATGCGCACCCCTAGTGTATCATCACTTCGGTTGCCTTCGGTAAATGGTCATGAAGCATAGGGAGTTTTAGTGGTCACCCTCCAGTCCAAAAAGATCAAAATGACCCATTCGAATGTTGCCTCGGAAAGATATTTAGGACTTTAGGATAATTACTAAAGTTTCCTAACCATTAATTTTGCAACCGTAAAAATGTCCCTTTCGATAGTCCCTTAACATCCAACTATAGGGCTACCTACTCCTTAATAGTAGGATAATGTTGTCTAAAGCAAACGAGAAAATGAATATCCTTTTTCGAGTAGGTAGACGCTGTTAGGTACTTTCTCAAAAACCAATGTTTTTTCACAAACACTTTCAAAACAATTTTCAAAAACAATTTCGTCACACTCTTGAGGATAGATACAAGAGTTACTGCGACGTAAACAAAAACTTTTCAAAATGCAAGCATAAAAGCAATTTAAAAATTAGCAAGTACTTAAGAGCCCGTGGAAAACTACAGATAGAAAGGATGCTAACACCTTCCCTTTCTATAATCTATCCCCCGTACTCAGAAACATCTCGAAAAAAGTTTTTCTGTTCTGTTTTACCCCAAAATTTTCCCTCCCATATTTCTAAATACATCTTAAGTGAGGTCCTCAAATTGCTCAAGGAAGTCCAAGGGTTGACCAGACAAACTCTCTCCTAAGGCAGTCTACCTCAAATTAGGGTTTCATGTTGAATTAAGATACTTAAGTCCAAAGGGTCTCAAATGCTAACTATTGTACTAATTTGTTATCAAGATCATCCATGTCAAGTTTCAAGCCTTGCAGAGAAAGTTTGCTCAGTCAATTGCTTAAAGGCCTGAAAATCGACTGTGCTAGGGCAAAAGTCAATTGTGTTCTACATACAGTCAAATTTCAAGATTTTTGGCCAACATCCTCATTTTGAAGTATTATTTATCATATGATCAAGGTTTGATCATGATTCCTCAAGGATTGCTCACAATTCATCAAAACCCAAAAGTTGCTAAATTAGAGTTTTGTAGGAAAAGTCAACTCAACTTTGACCAAGCATACCTTTCTCATACTTTATCAAAAATGACCCATCCAAAGCTCATTTTGAAGAGAATGCAATGCCCTACAATCCATATTCATCTCCCAATTTCAAAATATGCACTCACAAGAAGTTATGAATTTGGACATTATAGGTCACTTTGAAATGTCAACAAAAACACCTTTTTTGTCAAAGTTTCATACATGAACACGGAAGACTCAATTGAGATGAGACCAAAAGGATTGTTTAGAGGACATCTTGAGATTTCTAAAAAGTCCCTGAACACATCTCTAGGGTCAAAATTGAGAAAGTTATGCATTAGTGAAGTTGACCCTTTTTGCAAAATTGCCAAAAGTCAAATGTGTCTCAATTTGCAATCTTTGTCAAATGGGCCCAACTTTTTGTGCTTGCATTGAGTTTGTAACATGATCCACGATCCATGATCCTTCTCACTTGCCTTTATTTTATTTTTGTCATTTATTTTGATTTTTATTTCAATTAAATCAAATTAAATCAAAATAAAGTAATGAAAATATCAAAAATCATTTAAACCTTGAGATTTTGTGCATATTTCAGGTCCATGAATAGCTGGAAATGAGATCAAATTGTGCAAGCTTCAAATGTACACAAAAAGATTAGATTTTTGTTTGATTCAGAAATATTTACATGAGAATCAAATCATGATCAATGATCATTATTAGAGAAGATTTGAAGCAAATTTGTAAACCTAATTCACTCAAGGGTACATATAGAACAAATCCAGACCAAAAGCATAAGGGTTAAAGGCGTGAGAGAGCATAATCAGATTCAAAAAAATCATTAAAAAGTGTGAAATCATCCTTGCAGTTAGAGGGAAATTCAGGCATTCCAAGACCACCATTCGCATCCTGAACCTTCTCTAACGCAGATACGATCATTTGCAAGCATCCATACTTCCAGAAACTCGAACCACAAACCCACAGTTTTCCTTGCTCGATTTAGGGCTTTCTCAAGCAGGTAAAATTGGCCCAAAAGAGGGGTACCATGGTGTTCATAAGGCCAAGACAAACTGATTTGTACCATTAGTTTTCATTTATGATGCTTGTATGAGATTTTGGAGAAATGCAGGCATATACCTACGCCCAGAAAATCGTAGGTAAAAGTCTTGTACTTTTGCCAACGGAGGGAGGAATAAGAAGGGTGGCGTGGCACCCCCTGACTGGCCCATTTAAATTTCGCGCGTTGGAAAGATGACATTTTGTGTTTTTTCAATATAATCATTGTTTTTATCCTTTGTACAACAAAACGCGCTGGCTCAGTTGGTCAGGAGGCATGTGGAAAAGCCAAAGGGCCTGGGTTCGAATCCCAGGTCCCCCATATTATTTCATAATGTTTTTTCTTGTCTAATCAGGCATGTGTACACAGGTAAGGGGTTCACCATACGTCCTCAATGATCATCCAACCAGATGTCCAACAAGCCAAATCCAACGCCTGGCACATGAAGGTCTACCATAGGCCTAGTCAAACGTGCAACATGGAATCTGAAGAGTCAACGTGGGCCAAGGGATTTTGGGCTCAGAAATTGCTATGGACACCCCCTCAATTGCTAGCATAACCAGGCCCATTTCTTTTTCTTTCTATATTTTTCTTTATTTAATTTATTTTGATTAATTATTCTCTAACATAAAAAGTAATTCTTTTTTACAAAAAAACTCATAAAATCAAGTTTTTCAACAAATTAGAAATTTAGTTTTTTTTATATATATTTTGTCTAAATTAATTTAATATTAGTTTAATTTAATTTTAGGGTAATTTTAACCTTTTTGTAAATAACTTAAAATAAATTAGAAAATTAGGGTTTGTTTGATTTAATTTTTATTTTCTTTTCTTAAAATAACAAAAATGCAAAAATAGGTCACATTAATTACTTTTTCTTAATTTAAATTAATTAGTTATTAGGTTTGTACTTATTTAATTAAAACCTTATTTTCCTCAAAATAATCAAGACAACAAAAATGATTTTTCTCTTAATTAGGTTTAGACGGGGTCAAAACCCTAATTTTCTCTCGTTCTCGATTCATCGCGCGTTTATTTTTATTTTTTGCAAATATTAATGTAACTGCTTATGGGATGTAATTGTTTAATTAGGACTTTTCTTGTATTTATCGTTTTACGGGTTTTTGGCTATGTAATTAATCCCCCTCCCTGAAGCCTTGTAATAGCGTAGTTTTATTTCTCGCATTTTAATTCTCGCAAATATCAACTGTTAGATGTATGATAATAGGATTGCATGACAAGAATGTATGTTAGTTTTAAATGATTAGCAAACCCTAAATGTGAAAAGATAATAACTTGAAATCAAATCACTCGCACATGCGCACTCCTAGGGTATACTCTCACTTCGGTTACCTTCGGTAAACGATCATTAAGTATAGGGTGTTTTAGTGGTTACCCTCTTGTCTAAATAAAGATCAAATGTCCCGTTCAGAAATGTTGCCTCAGAAATGTTGCCTCGAATATGATCTTAAGACACTAGGGTTATTACTAAGACGTCCTAACATTGCTTTAGTGATCATACGTCCCTTTTAAATTGACCCTTACAACTCCAACAACGGTGCTACCTACTCACTAATAGTAGGATAACGTTGTCTAAAGGAAACAAGAATAGAAATAATCCTTTTTCGAGTAGGTAGATGCTAGTAGGTACTTGCTCAAAATCATACTTTCACACTTACACTTTTCCAAAAAAAGTTTTCAAAAACACTTCGTAACACTCTTGAGGACTGATACAAGGGTTAAAACAAAGTAAAATAAAAACTTTTCAAAACACACAAACACAGAAGCAATTCTTAAAATGATGAGCAAGTACTTAAGAGCCCATGGAAAACCATGGATAGAAAGGGTGCTAACACCTTCCATTTCTATAATCTACCCCCCGTACTAAAAATCTAGAAAAAGGAATTTTTTTGTGCTTTTGTCCTTTCCAAGTTGGATAAAATAATATTTGGTGGCGACTCTTGCTTACCGCGACATTTTGCAAACACAAACGCAAAATGCAAACCAGTATTTTCCTAAAACAGTCTGGTTCTGCCACCGTCATAGAACTGGCGACTCTGTTGGGGATTGATAAGTGGGGTATACCTTAGGATTAGTTCATCATAAATTGCTTCTCTTGTTTGTTTTGGTTGCTTTACTGTTTAAAGGTTTTGTATTGGGAGTTACTATAGATCCTAACCTGGATCTGGGGAACACCTTTTAGGTAAGTAGCAATAAACTGTGAGGGAACTATACGGCGTAAACCGATATGGTTGAAACAGTAGCTACGTTTATGTGGCACATTGGTTGGTACCGGTATCCCTTATGGAGAAACGAGGAGAATACAGGGCTGCTATATGGGTCGTTAAGCATCAGATGACCTTAGAACCTATAATTTACCAACTTGGCCATAGGAAGTAATGAGATAGCCGGCCTCGATGTAAAGCTGAGAACTGGTTGATACTCGATGCTACACTCATTGAGACCATACTCTCGAGATAGTTCCGGCCACAAGAAAAGATTGCGTGAGCTAAAACCATGACCGATGGAGGATGGTCAGTGATATTGAGAACCTCTAGAACCCGGTTACTATTATTAGGACAGGTTGAAACCAACTGAACTTCAAGAGGGTAGTACCTAGACCCCATGCAAGAGTGAAACTTAAGGTCTATTGTGTGACTTGTTTACCTTTACCATGCCTGTTATCTGCTATACCTGTTGTGTGTTTTATCATGACATCATGCATCATAACATAGCATGCATACTTCATTATACAAACCATTTCAAAGACCGAGGGGATTTATCTTTGTCCTATTTTGCAGATTATGGCTTCCGTGCGCAGAAACACCATTCGAGTTAACTTTGTGAAAATACCTGCTCAACACAAAGATTTATCCTCGAGAGTTTCTGATACTTCTTCATTCATTAGGAGACATGGTCAGCTTCTTAGCTTGGTTACCTCAAGGTTTGATGAGCAGATGATGAGTGTGCTTTTACAGTTCTTTGATCCGGTGCATCATTGCTTCACTTTCCCGGATTATCAGCTAGTTCCCACTATGGAAGAGTTTTCTCACTTATTGGACATATCCATCCTCGAGCAGATGCCCTTCACAGGTTCGGAAGAGACTCCTAGACCAGAAGACATTGCTTCAGCTCTGCATTTAAAACGGGTTGATGTAGTATCTAATTGGGAAACACGAAGCGGGGTTAAAGGTTTCCTAGCCAAGTTTCTGATAGATCAAGCTCAGTAGTTCTGGGATAATTTGGACTTTCAGGCTTTCGAAGACATCTTGGCTCTACTTATCTACGGTTTGGTTCTTTTCCCGAATCCAGATTCCTTCATAGATGTGAATGCGGTTAAGATCTTCCTGTCTCGCAATCCTGTGCCTACTCTTCTGGGTGATATCTTGCATGCCCTCTACACTCGTACCGTGCGTAGAAGAGGGACCCTCATGTGTTGCATGCCTCTGTTGGTGAGGTGGTTTATTTCACACCTCCCCAAGTCTGTCTTGAAGAATGAGGAAGGTTTAGGATAGTCTTACAGAATAATGTCCCTTGCCCATACAGACATTCTTTGGAGTTCTAAGGCTATGAAAAGCATTGCTGTCATAGATCGATGTGGGGGATACCCTAATGTCCTGTTGCTTGAAATCAGAGGGGGTATAACCTATAATCCCTGCTTAGCTCTGCGATAATTCGGTCGTGCTCGGAGAGACGGTCCTCATGAGCTACTCTTTTCAGATATTGCATTTGACTTCAAGGAAGACGTTGACGAGCATCGCCGAAGGTTTATTCGAGCTTGGGGCATGGTGAATAGGTCTGACCCTTAAGAGCTAGGACCAAGGACTTCTCTCCCTATGCAGCCCTATCTCTAGTGGGTTCGAGCTCGTGCTCAGAAGCTTGGGATTCCCTATGAAGCTGCGTTTCCAGGGATTGTGGAGCCTACCAATGAAGAGGGTGTTCCTTATACAGTCCTTTATCCCTACATGCCCACTGATCTTGGGGCATTGAAGAGATCTTGGATTCAGTTGAAAGAGGAGAGGGATACCTACCGGGAGAAGTACCATGAGCAAGAAAGGAAGATCTTGAATCTCACCAGGCAACTGGAGAATGAAAGAATGATTAATGACTATGTCAGCACCAAGGGGAAGCGTCCATGGGATTTCTGATTTTGCTTTTTCTAGTTTAGATTTGTGTTCCATTTATTTTTTTTGTAACGCCTCAAAGGCATTATTAAACATTTTTATAAGTTAATCTAATAAAGTTTGTTTTATTTGTGTTTTACAAATTTAAATCTCCCAAAGTCTTTGAAATCATTACATACGCATCCCATTATCATGCACATCATTACATGTATCATTACAGGTTTCTCATCTCCTTCACTGTTTATTTCAGCACGAAATGTCTTCTGAAATGCCTACCGATCAAGCCATTAAAGCTCTTCAGGCACAAAATTATCAATTCCAAGAGATGTTCTTAAACTTGGCTAAAGGGCAAGAGGATTTGAAGACTCTCATCCTGAAGGAGAAGAAGAAGAAGAAGAAGAATAAGAAGAAGGTGGTTCTTTTGAATATGTGTAACAGATTTGGGAATAGGTTGCGACAGGAAGCTGATCTGTCTTTTTCATCCAAAGGAGAGGAGGACCAGGAAGAAGAAAAGGGTCCTAGTCCTGTAGTCTTTGATAATGATACTGATTTTGAGGATGAGCAGTATCCTCCTGCTGAGGATAGGTACAAACAAAATGAAGACCGTCTGAGTGCTATGGAGATTCAGAAGATCCTTGGTTTGGATTTCGGAGATCTGGGACTGGCATCTGGAGTGGTGATCCCTCACAAGTTCAAAGCTCCAGTTTTTGCCAAGTACGATGGAGTATCCTGTCCAAAACTCCATCTCCGCTCGTACATCAGAAAAATCCAACCTTACACTGTTGACAGAAATTTGTGGGTGCATTTCTTTCAAGATAGTCTGTCAGGGACTCAGCTTGAATGGTTTTATCAATTGGAAGGAGCTAATGTCCGAAACTGGGAGGACCTTGCTGCTGCTTTTTACAAGCAATATCAGTATAACACCGACCTTGCTCCCACTCGTACTCAACTTCAGGGTATGTCAATAGGTGCAAGTGAAGGTTTTAAGGACTATGCTTAAAAGTGGAGAGATTTGGCTGGAAGAGTCCAATCCCCTCTATCTGATAGGGAGTTGATGGATATGTTTCTGGGGACGTTGTCTGGTCCATTTTTCAATCATCTGATCGGAAGTTCGTCATCTGGGTTTACTGAATTGATTTTGACTGGGGAAAGAGTAGAAGCTGGTATCCGAAGTGGTAAGATACAGAAAGGTGCTTCATCAAGTGCAAAAAAGAAGCCTTTCACCGGTAAGAAAGAAGCTAGTGCAGTCTACGGCTCGAGGAGCCAAAACAGACCTGAACACCGTCAAGCAGTGAATACGGTAGTAATATCAAGACCCACTGTTGCCCCACAATGCAACAATCAGCAAAGAATGGAGAGACCGCAGAGACGGTACACTCGGCTTAATATGACCTTACCTCAAATCTACCATAATTATTGAAGACCAACCTGGTAACTCTAAGGGAAGCCCCGAAGAATCCCAGCACCACATCTCTGTTATATAACCCAAACGTATGTTGCGCCTATCACTCTGATAGCCCAGGTCATGATACGAACAACTGTTGGGCCTTGAAGAATAAGGTGCAAGATTTGATCGAGGCTAAAGAGATTGAGTTTGACGCTCCGGAGAAACCCAACGTCATAACTGCTCCTATGCCCAAGCATGGTCATGGAGTAAATGCTGTGGACAATGAATTATTTGTGACCTCTATGGAAGACATTTCTACTCCTTTGATGACAGTTAAGAAGAATCTATTGTTGGCCGGTTTATTTTCGGGCTGTGGCGAAGGTTACCACCTATGTTCAATCCTTCCTGCTGGTTGCCATTTATTGAAATCAGGTGTTCAACGCCTGATGGATAACAAAGAGATCCTGTTCGAAAAGACTTTGGTTCCGTTAGTTCCAATTGAAGATGTTTCCATCATAACCATTTCCGCCAATCCTTCCAAGGCTTCCTCGAGAAAGCCTGTTAGGATTACATCTGTTCCAAGAATTGCACCGTTAATAATTACTATCCCGGGTCCTATCCCATACACTTCGAATAAGGCTGTCCCTTGGTACTATGGGTCCGATGTGTATTACCATGGAGTTAAGTAAGACTTGAAGATTAAAGAAGTTGATGCTGATATCAACAATATTGTCAGGGCTAGCAAGGTCACTCGAAGTGGAAGGCTTTTCTCTCCCGAGATTTCCCCTCCGACTGTCCACAAACCTGTTGTCATTCCATCTGCTAGTACATCAGCTACTGTCCCAGTTCCTATCCCAGTTACCACCCCTGTCACCGAGTCATCTGGCACTCGGGGCAAAGAAATCACAGGTGAGCCTGCCCGGATGGAGGCACCTAAGAAGATCATTGTAGAAACCTCTAAGCAAGAGATAGAGGAAATTCTTAAAATTATCAAGAAGAGTGATTACTGTAAGTGTTTAGTTATTGGCATGTATTTTTGGTAAAACCAGGTGTGTGAATGTCATGACTGATGTCATAACATTCTGGTTAGGTACTTTATGCAGAAAAAATTATGGCATACAGTAGCTACTGTTTATGAGTGTGTATCTGAACAATTTTCAATGATCACATTTATTGCCTTCAACCAAAATCAGTAAACAGGAATTCTGATGTCATAACAAATGTTAAGACATCCTGTACTGATCTAACAGTTATGCAGTTTGGTTAATTCTGAGATTTTTCAGGAAGTTGGGTCATTCTTTCCAAAACATAATCTCACGTGGACCTTAGGTTAACCTAGCTCAACCCTAATCTGGTTGATAAAGTCTTGTGACCAAGTCCTAAGGTTAACCCTAGCTTTTTGTGGAAACCCTAACTGAAGAAACAGCTGCATATATATTCAACAGGAATGCTGGTTGCAGAGAAACTCTTTTGACTGAAGATCAATTAGGAGTTGTATAGTTTTAACTACTGTAATCCAAGCAAGTATCATTGTGATAAGTGACTTGGAATAGGTTTTGATTGTAAGGGTTTTTGTATCACTCAAATCTTTGGAGCAAGAGTGTTTGTGTCTCTTGACTAAAGCTTTAAAGCAAAGTCAAGTTAGGTTTATGTATCACTCAAAGCTGTGAAGCACGAGTGTATGTGTTACTTGATTAAAAAGCTGTGAAGCATAATCAAGTGTATGTTCTGAAGAGTGTCTTCATTAATTCATTAGTCAATTGTTTTAAGTATCACTGCTGTGATTGAGGGGGAGTGAGTAGGAACTCAGGTTTAAGTTGAACTTAGATTGAAGTTGCATTGGGTAGGTCTTAAGTGAAGGAGATAAACTGGTTGGTTTATTCCTGAATTAATATCTCTTATAGTGGATTTCCTCCCTGGCTTGGTAGCCCCCAGAGTAGGTGTTGTTTCATACTGAACTGGGTAAACAATTGACTGTGTTCTTTACTGTTTTTATTTACTGTCTTATAGAAAGTCAGATACGGTGTCATAACATTCACTATGACATTGAGTATCTGCTGCCAGAATTTCAATTGGCATCAGAGCAGGCACCCTGCCTGTATTACTGGGTGAGATCTAGGGATATCACTTTCTGGCACTATGGACAAAGAAGGAATTTTTGGAAATAGACCACCCATTCTAGATGGAACAAATTATAACTACTGGAAACCTCGTATGATTGCCTTCTTAAAATCACTGGACAAAAAGGCTTGGAGAGCTGCTGACAAAGGATGGAACCATCCCACCATAACTGAGAAAGATGGGACAATCAGTCTGAAGCCTGAGGAAGAATGGAGCAAAGAAAAAGATGAGTTAGCCCTGGGTAATTCCAAAGCTTTAAATGCCTTGTTCAATGGAATTGATAGAAACATATTCAGACTAGTACATCAATGTGAACTGGCCAAGGAAGTGTGGGACACTCTCAAAACTACCCATGAGGGCACATCCAAAGTAAAAATGTCAAGGCTTCAGATGCTGACTATCAAGTTTGAGAACCTAAGGATGAAGGAAGATGAAACCATTCATGAGTTTCACATGAACATCTTGGAGATTGCCAACACCTCAGGAGCATTGGGAGAAAAGATGTCTGAAGAAAAACTAGTGAGAAAGTTTCTCAGATCCCTGCCTAAAAGATTTGCAATGAAGGTAACTGCTATAGAGGAAGCCCAGGATATCAGCAAGTTAAAAGTGGATGAACTCATTGGGTCTCTTCAGACTTTTGAGATGGGGATCAGTGACAATGTTGACAAGAAAAACAAGAGCATAGCACTTGTATCCAACTCTGAATATAAAAACAAGGAGGATGAAGAAGAAAATATTTCAGAAGCTATAGCCATGCTTGGAAGACAATTCAACAAACTCATCAAGAGAATGGATCCAAAGTCAAGGTCAAATGTTGAGAACATCCCCTCTGACATTAACAGATCTTATGACTCCAGCAGAAGACCAAGGTCTTAAGAGAAGGGAAATCAAGGCAGAGGAATTCAATGCCATGGTTGTGAAGGATATGGGCATATTCGAGCTGAATGTCCTACCTTTCTTAAGAAACAAAAGAAAGGAATGACTGCTACCTGGTCTGACTGTGATTCAGAAAGCAATTCTGAAGAAGAATCTGCCAAACTAGTTACTGCACTAACTGGTGTTTGTACCTCTGAAAGTGACACTAGTGATGAGGAAGTGACATTTGAAGAACTGGCTGATACTTATAAGAAATTGTGTATCAGAAGTGCTGAAGTCTGTGTGCAAAATGAGAGACAAATAAAACTCATCATAAAGTTGGAGGCTGAAAAAAGGGCAGACCTTGAAACTATAAGTCATCTAGAAGGGGAAGTTCAAATGCTAAACTCAAAACTGAACCAGATGACCAAATCTGTCAAGATGCTGACAAATGGAACTGACAAATTGGAAGAAATCCTTCAGGTTGGACAAAATGTGAGAAACAAGTCTGGTCTAGGATTTGTGGCAGCAAAGAAATCTGGTGCAGACAAGAAGATCAGGTCTGATAAACAAATGCCAAAGCAGATGTCACAACATAACACTCAACATCGGGAACAGAGAAATATGAAGAAAAGGTACCAAAGATGGAGATGTCATCATTGTGGGAGGTTTGGTCACATAAAGCCTTTCTGCTTCAGATTGTATGGATACCCTAATCAGAACCCAGGTGTCAAACCTAAGTCTAACAGGGTTCCACATACTCCTCAATGGAAGAAAAAGGCTACTTCCCTGATAGCCCACACTTCCCTGAGAGTCTCTGCAAAGGAAGACTGGTACTTTGACAATGGGTGTTCTAAGCACATGACTGGAATCAAGAACCTTCTCAAAAATGTTAAACCTCACACCACTAGTTATGTGACCTTTGGAGATGGTTCTAGAGGTGAAATCAAAGGAGTTGGTAATTTGGACTGCCCTGGAGTTCCAAATCTGAATGAAGTACTATTGGTAAAAGGCCTGACTGTTAATCTCATTAGTATCAGTCAATTATGTGATCTAGGATTCAAGGTCAACTTCTCAAAATCTGAATGTCTTGTAACTAATGAAAAACAAGAAGTTGTAATGAAAGGAGTCAGATCTAAAGACAACTGTTACTTGTGGGAGCCTGAGAACACTAATTACTCCACTGTGTGTTCTATTGCCAAAGAAGAAAAATAGGTGAAACTGTGGCACAAAAATCTTGTCCATCTTCATCTAAGAGGAATGAAAAGGATTATCTCCATGGAGGCAGTCAGAGGGATTCCAAGACTGTAAATTGATGAAGGGAGAGTTTGTGGTGAATGTCAGGTTGGTAAGCAGACTAGGATGTCACATCCAAAGTCAAGACATCTGACCACCTCTAAGGTTCTGGAACTTCTACATATGGATCTGATGGGACCAATGCAGGTGGAAAGTCTTGGTGGAAAGAGATATGCCTATGTTGTTGTGGATGACTATTCCAGATTCACCTGGATTAACTTCATTAAGGAAAAATCTGATGTGTTTGAAGTTTTTAAAGAACTGTGCATAAGAATTCAAAGAGAAAAAGAAGGGTGTATTGTCAGAATCAGAAGTGATCATGGCAAGGAATTTGAAAACAATAAGTTTAATGAGTTCTGTTCCATAGAAGGAATTAGTCATGAATTCTCTTCTCCTATAAATCCTCAACAAAATGGAGTTGTAGAAAGGAAAAATAGGACCATACAGGAATCTGCTAGAGCTATGATACATGCCAAAAGACTTCCTATTCATTTTTGGGCTGAAGCTATGAATACAGCCTGTTATGTCTATAACAGAGTCACTTTGAGAAAGGGAACCTCATCCACCATTTATGAACTCTGGAAAGGAAGAAAGCCAACTGTGAAGTACTTCCATGTATTTGGCAGCAAATGCTATATTCTGGCAGATCATGAACAAAGGAGAAAGTTGGACCCTAAAAGTGATGAAGGTATATTTCTAGGATACTCCTCCAACAGCAGAGCTTATAGGGTATTCAATTCCAGGACCAAAGTCATGATGGAATTAATAAATGTCATAGTTGATGATTATCATGAAGAAACAAATGTCCCTTGTAATGTTGAGACATTCTTTGAGACTCCAACTCAACAGAATGACCTTCCTAACACCACTACAGCAGACTCTGAATCCAAGGAAGCTAGCAAAATCCCTTCCATCAGAATTCAGAAAGATCATCCTAAAGAACTCATTATAGGGGATCCAAATAGTGGATTCATTACAAGATCTAGAGGAATCATCTCAAACTCTTGCTTTGTGTCTAAAATTGAACCAAGAAATGTTAAGGAGGCCTTAACTGATGAATATTGTATTGGTGCAATGCAAGATGAATTGAACCAATTTAAGCAACATGAAGTTTGGGAGTTAGTTCCTAGACCAGAGGGAACAAACATCATTGGCACAAAATGGATATACAAGAACAAATCAGATGCTGAAGGAGTTGTCACTAGGAATAAGGAAAGACTTGTTGCCCAAGGATACACTCAAGTTGAAGGGGTTGATTTTGATGAGACCTTTTCCCCTGTAGCCAGACTGGAATCTATCAGACTCCTATTGGGAATTGCTTGTCTCCTGAAGTTCAAGCTGTTTCAGATGGATGTAAAAAGTGCCTTCCTAAATGGGTACTTAAATGAAGAAGTTTATGTGGAACAGCCTAAAGGTTTTGTGGATCCAAACCACCCTGATCATGTCTACAAATTGAGGAAAGCTCTATATAGCCTGAAACAAGCTCCTAGAGCATGGTATGACAGGTTAACAAAATTTCTCTCAGACAAAGGATACAGAAAAGGAGGCTTGGATAAAACCCTATTTGTCAAAAATGAAGGAGGGAAGTTAATGGTAGCTCAAATATATGTTGATGACATAATGTTTGGGGGAATGTCAGAACAAATGGTTAAACATTTTGCTGACCAGATGAAGGCTGAATTCGAAATGAGTCTCATGGGAGAACTGACTTATTTTCTTGGACTGCAAGTCTCACAGATGGAGGACTCAATCTTTCTATCTCAAAGCAAGTATGCAAAGAACATTGTCAAGAAGTTTGGTATGGAGAATGCCAGTCACAAAAGGACCCCTGCACCTACTCATTTAAAGTTATCCAAAGATTCAAGTGGGGTTAAGGTGGACCAAAGTTTGTACAGAAGCATGATATGAAGTTTGTTGTACTTAACAGCCAGCAGACCTGACATTGCTTTTGCAGTTGGAGTTTGTGCAAGATACCAAGCTGATCCTAAAGTCAGTCATATCAACCAAGTAAAGAGAATTTTGAAGTATGTAAGTGGAACTTACAACTATGGCTTGCTGTACTCTCATGGTTGTGAACCAACTCTGACTGGTTACTGTGATGCTGATTGGGCTGGAAGTGCTGATGATAGAAAAAGCACCTCTGAAGGATGTTTCTTCTTAGGAAATAATCTGGTCTCCTGGATCAGCAAGAAACAGAACTGTGTGTATCTCTACTGCTGAAGCTGAATACATTGCAGCTGGTAGTAGCTGTTCTCAAATGATCTGGATGAAACAGATGCTTACTGAGTATAATGTCACACAAGATGTTATGACATTGTACTGCGACAATCTGAGTACAATCAACATTTCCAAGAATCCTATTCAGCATAGCAGGACCAAGCATATTGACATAAGACATCACTTCATCAGAGACCTTGTAGAAGAGAAGACGATTAAACTGGAACATGTTGCCACTGAGCTACAGCTGGCTGACATTTTTACCAAGGCACTTGATGCAAATCAATTTGAAAACTTGAGGGGCAAGTTGGGTATTTGCCAACAGGAGGAATTGTAGCAATTAATTTTGCTTAAAACAAGGGTTGAAGGAGTTATTTTTGTTAAGTCTATTTTGATTGGGTTAATCATATGCTTTCCCATTTCTTTCATAATTATTAAGAAGCTGAATAGACACTCATTTGCCTCCTTCCTCTCTCAACTCTACAACAAATCCCATTCTCTCAATCAAAGTTCTCTCTCTAGTTGGAACAAGAGGAGACTGAAGGAAACAGAAGGGAATAGGGTGCTGCTGAAGATCAGCTCAATGCTGAAGAAAGTAGCTCCTCTGAAGATGACAGTGCTTAAAGTTTGGTGGAGTTGACAAGCCTGATGCTGGTTCCTGTTGATGCAAGTGTTTTCAGATTTTATTTGTTGTTTTTATTACTTATTTTTGATGACTGTATAACATATAAGTACATGTATATTTGGCCTATTTGTGGCTAAAGAGGGGGAGATATTTTGTGTTAATTGCTTGGTAGACATTACATTTTTTTGCAGTCATATTCATTCTGCTGCTCTCTATTCTCTGATTGCTTAGGGGTTTTAGCCAAAAATCTGCCAAATGGGGAGTTTGTAAGTGTTTAGTTATTGGCATGTATTTTTGGTAAAACCAGGTGTGTGAATGTCATGACTGATGTCATAACATTCTGGTTAGGTACTTTATGCAGAAAAAATTATGGCATACAGTAGCTACTGTTTATGAGTGTGTATCTGAGCAATTTGCAATGATCACATTTATTGCCTTCTACCAAAATCAGTAAACAGGAATTCTAATGTCATAACAAATGTTAAGACATCCTGTACTGATCTAACAGTTATGCAGTTTGGTTAATTCTGATATTTTTCAGGAAGTTGGGTCATTCTTTCCAGAACAGAATCTCACGTGGACCTTAGGTTAACCTAGCTCAACCCTAATCTGGTTGATAAAGTCTTGTGACCAAGTCTTAAGGTTAACCCTAGCTTTTTGTGGAAACCCTAACTGAAGAAACAGCTGCATATATATATTCAACAGGAATGCTGGTTGCAGAGAAACTCTTTTGACTGAAGATCCATTAGGAGCTGTATAGTTTTAACTACTGTAATCCAAGCAAGTATCATTGTGATAAGTGACTTGGAATAGGTTTTGATTGTAAGGGTTGTTGTACCCCAAATTTTGACCTAAGATACCGTCTTCCATCTGCATCATTCGCATTGCAAGAGTTTTGACCATTTTTATCAAATTTTTAAAGCAGTTTAAAAATTCATAACTTTTTCGAGTCGGGAGCTGTTTATTTGTGGAACGCTAAATTTATTAACTAATCAAGACTTAAACAATGTTCATTGCTTATTTATTATCTTAAATTCAAATAATTGGAATTTATTTTCGATTATTACGTAATTTAAAGATTTATAAATAACAAAACAAATATTTGAGAAGAGGTTTATTAATGGGTCAAATAATGTTTATTAATTATTCATTATCTTAAATTTAAATAATGGGAACCTGTTTTTCGTTATTATATAATTTGAAGGTTTATGAATAATGAAATAAACATTTGAAAATGAGTATATTAATTGATCAAGCAATGTTTATTTGATTATTTATTGTTCTAAATTTAAATAGCTGAAATTCTATTTTTTAAGTTATTATAATTTAGAAGAATTAAAAATAATAATCAAGTAAATAATTGAAGTTATTAATTGATCAATGATGTTTATTTATTTGTTTATCATTCTGAATTTAAATGATTGGATTTGATTTTCAGTCATTATATAATTTAAAGAGTTATAAACAATAAATAAATGATTGGAAAGAAAAAGAATTAATTGGGAAATAATAGAATTTTTATTCACTTTATTCTATTTGTTACAATTGTTGTTTAAATACTATTGTACAAAGTATTTATAATAACCATTACATAAATGCTTAAAGTAAATAAAACTATTTTCCTAAATTCTAATTCTAATCTTCTATCCAATACTCTTTGTCTGCTCATTTAATTTTACCTGCGAAAACAATTAAAAGAAAGTCAGAATTTAATAAATAATTAAAATGCAGAAAAATAAATTCAATGTTCATCATTAAAAGCAGGCGGCTGGAATCAGTTTACCCTTTTTTGCAAATCACGGGATTTCTCCCGGTTCACAAAAAAGGGAGGAATTTTTGTTTCATAAATGAATGCACAGTTTAAAACATGCACAAATTCATTTTTATTTTTCAAAACTGCATATTTAAAATTAATTGCATTTTCCAAAAAATCCAATGTATATTTCAAAAAAACACACAGCATACAAAGTAACAGCATATGCATAAACATGCATTGTTCAAAAGGCAACGTGAACCTATGCAACAACTTGAGAAGAGTCCAAAAAATTAGGCTCCCATGCAAGACAAAGAGTAATATGCAGCTTAAATCAATGTGTGCAAGCAAGTGTTTTCCTTTTTTTCATCATCTTCCAGCCTGCTTTTTCAGAATACAGTAAAGTACATATCATTTATATATATCAATTTCTGTACTTGGGAGAGAGAGAAGAGGTTCAATTTTGCAGGTTTTGGCCTAAGCATGAATTGGGAATAAAGTCAACCTTGTAGCAGCATGTGTAAAAAGCATCAGAAAATATATTAATATTCAAAACCTGAGCCAAAAGAAAGGCAACGGATATATTTGAAATCCCTTCAAAAGGAAGTCCAAGCTAGCATATTTGACAGAGAGGAACATCACTGCAAAACCAAGCAAAATAACATATTCCACTTCCATACCAACCATTCTGCATTTTTTCATAACCATTCTGCATACTGCATCAAACTACATAACTTGCATATTGCATAAAACCATTTTCCTGCATTGCATAAAACCATTTTTCCTGCATAGCATAACAATTCTGCATACTGCATCGAACTACATAACTTACATATTGCATTCAAACCATTTTCCAAACATAACCGGCATATTACAAAACCTGCATATTGCTAAACCATTCCTAAGCATATTGCGAAACCATTTCCAGCATATTGACCAAAACCATAAAAAACGGTATAATCCAAAACCACAAAAAACATTTATTCAGTATTTCCAATCAGTTTGTTTAGACGGAGAAGAAAAGAAGAATTAGTGGCAGAAAGCAAGGAGCGAGGAGTCTTCGGAGTTTACCTGACTTCGCCGGAATCGTACCGTCGGACTAGCTCCGACCATGTGAGTTTTTTCAGTTTTTTCGCATAAATCTTCATACCGTTGCTTTGCCTTTGTCTCACTGGATAATAATCCTCTCTCAATTTTCTGAAATCATGAAAATGGCCATTCAACATCATTACAGATTTAAATCAAAAACAAAAAAAAACCTTTATTTCATACACAAAAAGTATTTTCAATATCAAGAATTATGTGCGGGAAGTAAAAAAATTCACAAAAAGAAGTCATGAACTCAACACCATTTTAAGTAACTACGAAGGGTCGTTGTTGATATTTCACTTGCAACCATATTCTTCATTCAACTAATGCATAAAAAGAATGACACAACGCTGTCACTTAAATCCTTTGTTGAATATTTTGAAGTTTACATTGAAATTTTGATCTATTATTAGTACTTTACATTATTTGTAAACAAGACACGGACACATTCATAGTAATTGAGATTTTAAAAATAATAACAACTAACCGTGCTAACAGGTCGTTTTCCTCTTCCTCTTCGTGTAGCTTCCTCTTCGCTTCCCTTCTTTACCTCCATCATTTTTACCTTCTCTCCGCAATTACCACGATCACAAATCGCACCGTTTTCCTCAAGGATCTTCATTGCTTTCCTGTAATTAATACGGTATCAAGTTAATACACTTTTACAAATTCTCTTTACAACTCACGCTTTCCTTTCATTTTCGCTTCTAGTTCACTTAATTCACTCTAGAACCTGTAAAATGCCTAAGGAGAGAAAGACAGGTCCGGGTCACAGGATAGTAGTAGAACATCACCTTATCCAAGAAGCTCAAGCTCGTACGAAGACACCTTATCTTGTTCTCAGCGGTCATGTTAAACCAAGACAAACTAGTGACACAAGAAGTGGTTTTGCTACAGTTGAGAAGGATCTTCCTGGAGGCTTGACACCTATGCTCGGTGATCGGAAGGTTGAACACTTTCTGGGAATCAAGAGAAAACTGAACAATCAAACTCGGAGACCCCAAAAAGACCAAATCTTGATTACTTGTCTTGTAACGAAAATCATTTCAAGCTAAAATCCTTACAAGGTTGCAATTTGATTTGAATTTAATGACAGGAGGATGAAGAATCCATAGAACTTACATTATTTCGTATTCTGTACATTGAAGCTTGAGGATGGAGAATCCATAAAACAAGAGATGAAAGGAGTCGGCACCGCCAAGCGATCACTCCTCCGAACCGTAACAACTCAGACCGCGAGCACCGCCCCACCTCAACACTCAACTGAGCCATTCTCCAATTGCTCTCTCTCTCAGCTTCGATTGTTCTGCGTTTTCTGGGAACGCTAAGATGCAAGCCATTACAAGACGCTTAGGCTCCCAATCCTCAACTTCGCTCAAATCTATCTATCCAATTTCCCATCACTATTATGGTGCGGATCATGAACGTTACGTATCTACCATAGCTACCAAGGGCGTTGGCCACCTCGTCCGCAAGGGTACTGGTGGACGCTCATCTGTTAGTGGTATTGTTGCTACAGTATTTGGGGCAACTGGATTTCTTGGCCGTTATGTTGTCCAACAACTTGCTAAAATGGGATCTCAAGTCTTAGTTCCTTTCCGAGGCTCTGAAGATTGTCCTCGTCATCTCAAACTGATGGGAGATTTAGGACAGATTGTACCCATGAAATTCAATCCAAGAGACGAAAGTTCGGTTAAGGCTGTAATGGCTAGGGCCAATGTTGTCATCAATCTTATTGGAAGGGATTATGAGACAAGAAACTACAGCTATGAGGAAGTGCACTATCACATGGCCGAGAAACTCGCAAAGATTTCCAAAGAGCATGGTGGTATCATGAGATTCATTCAAGTTTCTTGTTTAGGTGCATCTCCTTCATCTTCCTCCAGGATGCTTAGATGTAAAGCAGCTGCCGAAGAAGCAGTTTTAAGAGAATTACCTGAGGCCACGATCTTCAAACCTGCTGCTATGATTGGTACAGAGGACCGAATTTTAAACCGATGGGCTCAATTTGCAAAGAAATACGGCTTTCTTCCATTGATGGGGAACGCCAACACAAAAATCCAACCTGTTTATGTTGTTGATGTCGCCTCTGCACTTACTACAGCCTTGAAGGATGATGGAACTAGTATGGGAAAGACTTATGAGTTGGGTGGTCCTGAGATCTTTACCATTCACGAGTTGGCAGAGATTATGTATGACGTGATTCGAGAATGGCCTCGATATGTGAACGTGCCTCTTCCTATTGCTAAGGCATTGGCAACACCAAGGGAATTATTATTAAACAAGGTCCCCTTTCCACAACCCCAGCCTGCGATTGTCAAATGCAGAATTAGCTCAGAAACAAAACGATAAAATTGAAAAGTCAACCGTGAAAGAGACCAAGCTTTGATGATGAAGTGGGTCGTGAAGGAATCGGAACGAGAAGAGAGAAAGAGATCCGGCGGCGGCCATGGCGCCAGCGTTCCAAGGGTTCCACCGCCGGCGGCATACCCTCACTCCCTAGGTCTTTTTCGCTTCAGGATGCGTGTTTCTTCCTCTTGGGACTGGGTCTTCTAACCGACCCGGCCCATTTCCCCTCACCCAACTCATTTCCTTGTTTACTTAAGCCCATTCTTTTCTTACACTTAAGCCTATTCTCTTTGCTAATTCATACCCCCATCTTTTATTTAGTCTTTAATTAATCCCTATTCTTTTTCTTAACTTATTTTAATTTAGACTAATTAGTTTTTTTCCTAGAAATAACATATAGTTTTAATTAAATAATTTTAACACTTTACCCAAATCTCATTTAGTTCAAATTCATGTTTATTTAATAATTTTAGTATTACTTATTTCTAATTCAATTTAAATTCATGATTTGTAAGTTTAATTTAAAAAATATTTAATATCTCTAAAAACATGTAAAATGAGAAAACTAAAAAGCATTTTATTTTATTCCCCTCATTTTGATTAAATACCAATATACAAAAAGACATAAAAAATAGAAATATATAAAAACATTAAAAACATTTCTATTAATTCTCATTACCTTTTATCATTAAAAATGCGTAAAAAATGCGTAACCAATTAAAACTTTTTCTTTTCGCATATTAAACAAAAAATCATATAAAATACATGTTCACATTTAATTGTTGTGTATCATTTTCTGTTTAAATATCTCGCATTTACTTGATTATTCTGTTTGCGTCAATCCAAAGGGAATTGTCTAATTTTTTGTTGACTTCATGTCCTCAAAAATGATCGAGCGAATACTCTCATTCATTAAAAACTTAGGTTAATTTTCCTCAAATATTCACCTTTCTTCAAAATTTCAACCTTTTCAAGACTTATACCTTTTAAGCAAAAACTTCGACGTTAGGTCGTCGTATCTTCGAAAACCCGTCCGTATCCCTTTTTCAGCCAAAACGATTTATTTTCAATCAAGCGATCAATTTTAAATAAAACAGATATTTCAAAAGGTTCCTATAGAGTACTATAGATGCATTGGGTGCTAATACCTTCCCATTGTATAACCAACCCCCGAACCATAAGATCTCTTTTCAAAAACGCTTTGTATTTGTATTTTATTTACATTGCATATTTAGGGTTTTATTTCGCTCTTTTCCCTTTTCCTTTGGAAACAATAAAGCGCGGTGGCGACTCTTGCTTTTGTGAGACGAATTAATCAATAATTCGATCTCCGATTTACCCCGCTACATTTTTTATCGCTACAGAACTGGCGACTCTGCTGGGGAAAGATTGACCTCTTGCTGGTCCATCCCTAAGTGGGTTAAGCCTAACTTGTCTTATCTGTTTTACTATTACTTGATTTGCTTGATTATGTGTTTAAATTGGGGTGTTTGGGTTTTTTAAGACGAATCCTATACCCGGATTAAGTAACACTTAAGGAATAGGACGGGCGGTATAGTCATGTTAACTTTGAGGGAGTAATCCCGAAGAAGGAGGCATGAGATTCCCCACTCAATGGAAGGCCCTCTTGAACTTAATATTTGTTTACCGAGTAATCGGGAAGACGTTATTATTTTCGACCTAGGAGCCCGAGAAGTTGAGGACCGTAGAACCCTAACCCATCTTGGCCTTTTTAGGTGTAGCGCGGAGACTATAACGGAGTAATTCGGAAATAGTTGTTACGCGATGCTACGCTCGGACGAGTTTCTCTTGAGAATATTGCTAATTATCGAGTAATCCAGACGTTGGCAATATCCGAAGGAGGAATGTAGACTCTGGGAACTCTTAGAACCTTGTCTTACAGGTGTGATTAAACCCTTAGTACATACCTTTGGGTGGGCTTTACCCTCGACTCCATGCGGAACGTGGAACCTTTTAACCCCATGTTTTTGACCTTGCTTGTGGTTGTTGCATCTCCATGCATTCATGCATCCATAAAACTCTTTTCACTTGACTTTGAAGGAGTTTGGAGGTCTTTCTTTGTAAACATCACTAGTTTCGTCAAACTCAATGGATCTTGGGTGTCGATAGGGCGAAAACCCTAATCCACCAAAATGGATGATTGATCTTGACGATAACTTGATCAATGTTTGGAGCCAATTTAAAATTCATCTGTTATCTTCATACTTGGATGTTTATAACTTGATATCTTGAGTTCCTTGAAAGTCAAATAAAACTCTCTTTTGCATATCATACATCATTCTACATTTTCTTTGTCTCACTTTCAAAGGTCTTTTTCCGAGTCTTATTTTTTCCTTGGTCTCACTAGTACAACACTCGCGCTAAGAGGATAATGGAGAATATCAAACAAGAGGTTTCTGAACTCCGCAGAGAGGTGACTATTTTGAAAGCTAGTTTGGATCACTTAACTGGTTTGGTTGAAATTCTGATCTCCGCCCAAGTCAATCCGTCTAGGAGGGAGGAAGCAAGGATAAAAGTCTTCGCGGAAACTCTAGAATCTTTTTCTCATGAAAAGGTGATGGTTAATGCACCTGACGACTTTCCTGACAAGGTGAATGTGGGAGTGCGTCTAGAAGAAGATGTCGGAAAAGGATGTTCGTATGAAGACGGTAGCGCAGCTAATGGTGTGAAGAGGTTTGATAATGACTTTTCCAAGAAGAGAACCAGAGGAAGAAATGTTCATCATCAGAATCATCATGTTCATCATCAGAATCAGCAAGTTCCTAATCAGAGGAAAACCCAGTTTGATTCAATCCCAATCACCTATACAGAGTTGTTCCCTATCCTGATGCAGAGGAATTTGGTTCAGACCCGACCTCCACCAAAGGTCCCTAAGAAGTTACATTGGAACTACAAAGCTGATTTGGCTTGTACTTTTCATCAAGGTGCTCCTGGGCATGACTTGGAGGGTTGCTTTGCTTTGAAGATTGAGGTTCAGAAGTTGGTCCGAAGTGGTATCTTGTCATTCAAGGACGTTGGTTTTGAAGTTCAAATCAAACAGGCGCCGAAGAGTAAACACGACTGAGGGTGACTTTGAATTTTTGAAGATTGTTTTCGTAAGTTCAAGTGGAAAGCCTTCCCAGATTATTAACTTGTTTCTGCTTTTGTAGCTTTTCTTATTTATCAAAACATTTGTTTGCATGTAAGAACTTGTTTGCGTCTGGATGATTATTTTAATACAATGAGTATGTTTGCCTTGAAGAAATTCATTCGTTTCACTCATATTTGCTTTCAAATTTTAAATTTCTTTTTGCATTATGATACCAACATGTTGCCCATTCTCTTGCCTAGGCAGAGATTGAAGGGGGGATGATGATCTAAAGAACACAAAATCTTTGGTTGCATGCTTTTGAATAAAATCTTGTTGATGATGTACAGGCATTGTTTCAAATCCCTAAACACCGGAGATATAAGGAAGATAATCCCTTGCTAACCCCTTTTGAGCCTTTGAAGCAGAAGTTTCTTTTCTATACGAAAAAACCTTGAATTTTAACCTGGGGCAGGGTAGTTTTCAGTTAATCTGATTGAGTGTTCAAAATTCGCAAGGAAGATGTTACCATCACAAAATCCTTTGAGAGATGAACACTCATGTTGAATTAACCGAACATAGAGTTGGAGAACATCATGAAGAATGGGTGGGCACCAAATATTTTGAGCCTTAAAATCTTTTTCTAAAAATAACCCATGAATCGGACCACATTACAACCTTCAAAAGTCCTAATTGAAGCAAGGTCATTTTGAAAGCGTACTTCAATGAGATAGTGTTCCTGACTCCCATGAGTTTCAAATAGTTATGTTGGTATCATATGTTTTTCCTATACGAAAATAAATGATGCTCTAACTCGCACAACTTGTGCGATATCTTTTCAAAATCTTCAAAACTTACATAACTGTTGCATTAGAATTTTCATTCTCATTGTAAACTCTTTCTAACTGCAAAACATGCGTTTGATGTCAAGGAAGCTCACATAAACACCAGTGATGAGTTTACTCTTTTGAGGCTTGAAACTTTGTTGAGTAATTGGCGGATCACGTCGAGAGAATCATATCCAGGGGCATGTTAGTTGAAGACCTTAAGCATGGACAAGTTGCTTCTCCTAGTTTTTGCTTTTCCCATTTTGTTTGCTCGTCTGGGGCAAAAATTCGAAGACTTTGTTGTGCCGACTACAGTCGATCCGGGGCAATCACGTCAAGGTTGGACGATTTCCTCTAAGAGTTTGAAGACACCAGAGCATGGTGAATGCCAGGTCTTTTGTAAACCCTCGTTAGACGATTTTCTCGCCATCAACCTTATAGCTTGGGGCATTCTAGAAGTGAAACTATTCGCAAGAATCGTCGTGCATCATGCAGCTCGTCAGCAGTGATTTGGGGCACCCAATTTGGTCCCCGGGGCAATCTAGACTTGTCAGAATGTGTGCTAGGCATTGCACACTTTATCAAAGGGTGGTGTTCCCAGTCTCCAGCTAAGCATGACTCCTTCCAGCTGAGCTTTGTTCGTGTTGTTATCCTTTCAATGGATTGTCGACGTTAGAAGACCGGACTTTGGGTTTTCTACCTGAAATATCTTCTCCTCCAAGAGATTTAAGCCTTGTAGAAGGATTTTACAGCGTTGTTGACTTTTGTCTTCTATCTCCAGTGATGTTCCCCTCCTGTTGAGTTTAGCCGAGCGTCGGGTTGTACTGTGATGTTTCATCATCTTATGTCCGTCTCCCCTGTCTGTTTTGTCAGCATATACATGATATTCATGACATTCATTCACACTCGCGTCATGCACACACAGTTGTATTTGTTAATGTCATTAAATTCGTACATCTTGGTTGTGCCTTTTCAAATAGCACATGTAATCTTTCCAAATAGGGTGTCAACTTAAGCATAAAGTGCGCCTCCTTTCTAATTCCCCAACTGAGCTAATCCTCGTGGGTGATTTTTGATTCAGCTTACCTTGTCCCTTTCTGGATAGGATAAATTCCCCAATCGAGTTACTTTCTCATTGGGTAGAGTCTTGTTTGACTGTTTCTCTCTGGTTATTCCTGGATGAAGTGGCTGCCTCTTGCATAGGCTATACTCTTTGATTTTCCCCAGTGAGTTTGCGACCAAGACGACTGGTGCATTTATTTTGCACATTTAAGTATATGATCTCCTCGGGAAGGATTGATTCAGGGTTCTCTTTGATGAAGATTTTATTTCTCTGCCAATATCATCGCAGTTTCCTTCTGAATTATGTGGAAAACGACAAGCGTTAGCTCTTCACGAGCAACTTGTACATTACTTTTTCGAAAGCGCCGAGCAGCAGTTCTTCATGAGCTACTAGTGCGTCATTTTATCTTTTCGAAAGCGCCGAGCAGCAGTTCTTCATGAGCTACTAGTGCGTTATTTATTTTCTGAAACGCCAGCAGTTCTTCATGAGCTACTAGTGCGTCAGTTATGACCGTGTCGAAAGCGCCGAGCAGCAGTTCTTCATGAGCTACTAGTGCGTCAGTTATGACCGTGTCGAAAACGCCAGCAGTTCTTCATGAGCTACTAGTGCGTCATTTACTCTTTTGAAAACGCCAGCAGTTCTTCACGAACTACTAGTGCGTCATTTTATTTTTGAAAGCGACGAGCAGCAAACTCTTCATGAGTTACCAGTACGTTACTACTTTTCTTTGGACGACAGCAAGCGGCAGCTTCTTTATTTGAGCAGCTTGTATGTTATTGGTATTTTCTTTGGACGACAGCAAGTGGTAGCCTCTTTATTTGAGCAGCTTGTTTGTTATTGGTATTTTCTTTTCTGGACGACAACAAGCGGCAGCTTCTTTATTTGAGCAACTTGTTTGTTATCGGTATTTTCTCTGGACAACAACAAATGGCAGTTTTCTTTATTTGAACAACCTTCGCATCTATAATCTTACTATTGCAGCATTAATTGGTTTCCCTCCGAAACCTCGCAGAGAAGTCTGGTACGAATCTGTACCTCCAGAAGTCGGTAATCAGTTATCCGCAATTTGATACTCTCTGTCTACCGTCGACCTTGAGTTGCGAACTCACTGTTTTGGATCAATGATCTGTTATGGCCTATGCAAGATGCTCTCTTTGTTAGGGTTAGACGTCGTATTCCCTCAATTTTATTCGCTGTCAGGAGTCTGTCGTTGGAAGTCGATAGCTTATTTCCCCAGTAGCGTATAATTCATGTCTCTGTGTTTTGTTGGTGTTCGACTCCTCCAACCTTGTCTTGTTTCATACAATATCTTTCTCTGTGAATTCATGCACTACATTCATATCACTGCATGATGACGGCATCATAGGACAAAATTTGCGTAGTTATGTATTTAAGTACCTTCAATCTCGTCGAAACGAAGATTTCAAATCTTCATATCTCCGGATAGAAGGAACTTAAATAGGGGCAGCTGTTGTACCCCAAATTTTGACCTAAGATACCGTCTTCCATCTGCATCATTCGCATTGCAAGAGTTTTGACCATTTTTATCAAATTTTTAAAGCAGTTTAAAAATTCATAACTTTTTCGAGTCGGGAGCTGTTTATTTGTGGAACGCTAAATTTATTAACTAATCAAGACTTAAACAATGTTCATTGCTTATTTATTATCTTAAATTCAAATAATTGGAATTTATTTTCGATTATTACGTAATTTAAAGATTTATAAATAACAAAACAAATATTTGAGAAGAGGTTTATTAATGGGTCAAATAATGTTTATTAATTATTCATTATCTTAAATTTAAATAATGGGAACCTGTTTTTCGTTATTATATAATTTGAAGGTTTATGAATAATGAAATAAACATTTGAAAATGAGTATATTAATTGATCAAGCAATGTTTATTTGATTATTTATTGTTCTAAATTTAAATAGCTGAAATTCTATTTTTTAAGTTATTATAATTTAGAAGAATTAAAAATAATAATCAAGTAAATAATTGAAGTTATTAATTGATCAATGATGTTTATTTATTTGTTTATCATTCTGAATTTAAATGATTGGATTTGATTTTCAGTCATTATATAATTTAAAGAGTTATAAACAATAAATAAATGATTGGAAAGAAAAAGAATTAATTGGGAAATAATAGAATTTTTATTCACTTTATTCTATTTGTTACAATTGTTGTTTAAATACTATTGTACAAAGTATTTATAATAACCATTACATAAATGCTTAAAGTAAATAAAACTATTTTCCTAAATTCTAATTCTAATCTTCTATCCAATACTCTTTGTCTGCTCATTTAATTTTACCTGCGAAAACAATTAAAAGAAAGTCAGAATTTAATAAATAATTAAAATGCAGAAAAATAAATTCAATGTTCATCATTAAAAGCAGGCGGCTGGAATCAGTTTACCCTTTTTTGCAAATCACGGGATTTCTCCCGGTTCACAAAAAAGGGAGGAATTTTTGTTTCATAAATGAATGCACAGTTTAAAACATGCACAAATTCATTTTTATTTTTCAAAACTGCATATTTAAAATTAATTGCATTTTCCAAAAAATCCAATGTATATTTCAAAAAAACACACAGCATACAAAGTAACAGCATATGCATAAACATGCATTGTTCAAAAGGCAACGTGAACCTATGCAACAACTTGAGAAGAGTCCAAAAAATTAGGCTCCCATGCAAGACAAAGAGTAATATGCAGCTTAAATCAATGTGTGCAAGCAAGTGTTTTCCTTTTTTTCATCATCTTCCAGCCTGCTTTTTCAGAATACAGTAAAGTACATATCATTTATATATATCAATTTCTGTACTTGGGAGAGAGAGAAGAGGTTCAATTTTGCAGGTTTTGGCCTAAGCATGAATTGGGAATAAAGTCAACCTTGTAGCAGCATGTGTAAAAAGCATCAGAAAATATATTAATATTCAAAACCTGAGCCAAAAGAAAGGCAACGGATATATTTGAAATCCCTTCAAAAGGAAGTCCAAGCTAGCATATTTGACAGAGAGGAACATCACTGCAAAACCAAGCAAAATAACATATTCCACTTCCATACCAACCATTCTGCATTTTTTCATAACCATTCTGCATACTGCATCAAACTACATAACTTGCATATTGCATAAAACCATTTTCCTGCATTGCATAAAACCATTTTTCCTGCATAGCATAACAATTCTGCATACTGCATCGAACTACATAACTTACATATTGCATTCAAACCATTTTCCAAACATAACCGGCATATTACAAAACCTGCATATTGCTAAACCATTCCTAAGCATATTGCGAAACCATTTCCAGCATATTGACCAAAACCATAAAAAACGGTATAATCCAAAACCACAAAAAACATTTATTCAGTATTTCCAATCAGTTTGTTTAGACGGAGAAGAAAAGAAGAATTAGTGGCAGAAAGCAAGGAGCGAGGAGTCTTCGGAGTTTACCTGACTTCGCCGGAATCGTACCGTCGGACTAGCTCCGACCATGTGAGTTTTTTCAGTTTTTTCGCATAAATCTTCATACCGTTGCTTTGCCTTTGTCTCACTGGATAATAATCCTCTCTCAATTTTCTGAAATCATGAAAATGGCCATTCAACATCATTACAGATTTAAATCAAAAACAAAAAAAAACCTTTATTTCATACACAAAAAGTATTTTCAATATCAAGAATTATGTGCGGGAAGTAAAAAAATTCACAAAAAGAAGTCATGAACTCAACACCATTTTAAGTAACTACGAAGGGTCGTTGTTGATATTTCACTTGCAACCATATTCTTCATTCAACTAATGCATAAAAAGAATGACACAACGCTGTCACTTAAATCCTTTGTTGAATATTTTGAAGTTTACATTGAAATTTTGATCTATTATTAGTACTTTACATTATTTGTAAACAAGACACGGACACATTCATAGTAATTGAGATTTTAAAAATAATAACAACTAACCGTGCTAACAGGTCGTTTTCCTCTTCCTCTTCGTGTAGCTTCCTCTTCGCTTCCCTTCTTTACCTCCATCATTTTTACCTTCTCTCCGCAATTACCACGATCACAAATCGCACCGTTTTCCTCAAGGATCTTCATTGCTTTCCTGTAATTAATACGGTATCAAGTTAATACACTTTTACAAATTCTCTTTACAACTCACGCTTTCCTTTCATTTTCGCTTCTAGTTCACTTAATTCACTCTAGAACCTGTAAAATGCCTAAGGAGAGAAAGACAGGTCCGGGTCACAGGATAGTAGTAGAACATCACCTTATCCAAGAAGCTCAAGCTCGTACGAAGACACCTTATCTTGTTCTCAGCGGTCATGTTAAACCAAGACAAACTAGTGACACAAGAAGTGGTTTTGCTACAGTTGAGAAGGATCTTCCTGGAGGCTTGACACCTATGCTCGGTGATCGGAAGGTTGAACACTTTCTGGGAATCAAGAGAAAACTGAACAATCAAACTCGGAGACCCCAAAAAGACCAAATCTTGATTACTTGTCTTGTAACGAAAATCATTTCAAGCTAAAATCCTTACAAGGTTGCAATTTGATTTGAATTTAATGACAGGAGGATGAAGAATCCATAGAACTTACATTATTTCGTATTCTGTACATTGAAGCTTGAGGATGGAGAATCCATAAAACAAGAGATGAAAGGAGTCGGCACCGCCAAGCGATCACTCCTCCGAACCGTAACAACTCAGACCGCGAGCACCGCCCCACCTCAACACTCAACTGAGCCATTCTCCAATTGCTCTCTCTCTCAGCTTCGATTGTTCTGCGTTTTCTGGGAACGCTAAGATGCAAGCCATTACAAGACGCTTAGGCTCCCAATCCTCAACTTCGCTCAAATCTATCTATCCAATTTCCCATCACTATTATGGTGCGGATCATGAACGTTACGTATCTACCATAGCTACCAAGGGCGTTGGCCACCTCGTCCGCAAGGGTACTGGTGGACGCTCATCTGTTAGTGGTATTGTTGCTACAGTATTTGGGGCAACTGGATTTCTTGGCCGTTATGTTGTCCAACAACTTGCTAAAATGGGATCTCAAGTCTTAGTTCCTTTCCGAGGCTCTGAAGATTGTCCTCGTCATCTCAAACTGATGGGAGATTTAGGACAGATTGTACCCATGAAATTCAATCCAAGAGACGAAAGTTCGGTTAAGGCTGTAATGGCTAGGGCCAATGTTGTCATCAATCTTATTGGAAGGGATTATGAGACAAGAAACTACAGCTATGAGGAAGTGCACTATCACATGGCCGAGAAACTCGCAAAGATTTCCAAAGAGCATGGTGGTATCATGAGATTCATTCAAGTTTCTTGTTTAGGTGCATCTCCTTCATCTTCCTCCAGGATGCTTAGATGTAAAGCAGCTGCCGAAGAAGCAGTTTTAAGAGAATTACCTGAGGCCACGATCTTCAAACCTGCTGCTATGATTGGTACAGAGGACCGAATTTTAAACCGATGGGCTCAATTTGCAAAGAAATACGGCTTTCTTCCATTGATGGGGAACGCCAACACAAAAATCCAACCTGTTTATGTTGTTGATGTCGCCTCTGCACTTACTACAGCCTTGAAGGATGATGGAACTAGTATGGGAAAGACTTATGAGTTGGGTGGTCCTGAGATCTTTACCATTCACGAGTTGGCAGAGATTATGTATGACGTGATTCGAGAATGGCCTCGATATGTGAACGTGCCTCTTCCTATTGCTAAGGCATTGGCAACACCAAGGGAATTATTATTAAACAAGGTCCCCTTTCCACAACCCCAGCCTGCGATTGTCAAATGCAGAATTAGCTCAGAAACAAAACGATAAAATTGAAAAGTCAACCGTGAAAGAGACCAAGCTTTGATGATGAAGTGGGTCGTGAAGGAATCGGAACGAGAAGAGAGAAAGAGATCCGGCGGCGGCCATGGCGCCAGCGTTCCAAGGGTTCCACCGCCGGCGGCATACCCTCACTCCCTAGGTCTTTTTCGCTTCAGGATGCGTGTTTCTTCCTCTTGGGACTGGGTCTTCTAACCGACCCGGCCCATTTCCCCTCACCCAACTCATTTCCTTGTTTACTTAAGCCCATTCTTTTCTTACACTTAAGCCTATTCTCTTTGCTAATTCATACCCCCATCTTTTATTTAGTCTTTAATTAATCCCTATTCTTTTTCTTAACTTATTTTAATTTAGACTAATTAGTTTTTTTCCTAGAAATAACATATAGTTTTAATTAAATAATTTTAACACTTTACCCAAATCTCATTTAGTTCAAATTCATGTTTATTTAATAATTTTAGTATTACTTATTTCTAATTCAATTTAAATTCATGATTTGTAAGTTTAATTTAAAAAATATTTAATATCTCTAAAAACATGTAAAATGAGAAAACTAAAAGGCATTTTATTTTATTCCCCTCATTTTGATTAAATACCAATATACAAAAAGACATAAAAAATAGAAATATATAAAAACATTAAAAACATTTCTATTAATTCTCATTACCTTTTATCATTAAAAATGCGTAAAAAATGCGTAACCAATTAAAACTTTTTCTTTTCGCATATTAAACAAAAAATCATATAAAATACATGTTCACATTTAATTGTTGTGTATCATTTTCTGTTTAAATATCTCGCATTTACTTGATTATTCTGTTTGCGTCAATCCAAAGGGAATTGTCTAATTTTTTGTTGACTTCATGTCCTCAAAAATGATCGAGCGAATACTCTCATTCATTAAAAACTTAGGTTAATTTTCCTCAAATATTCACCTTTCTTCAAAATTTCAACCTTTTCAAGACTTATACCTTTTAAGCAAAAACTTCGACGTTAGGTCGTCGTATCTTCGAAAACCCGTCCGTATCCCTTTTTCAGCCAAAACGATTTATTTTCAATCAAGCGATCAATTTTAAATAAAACAGATATTTCAAAAGGTTCCTATAGAGTACTATAGATGCATTGGGTGCTAATACCTTCCCATTGTATAACCAACCCCCGAACCATAAGATCTCTTTTCAAAAACGCTTTGTATTTGTATTTTATTTACATTGCATATTTAGGGTTTTATTTCGCTCTTTTCCCTTTTCCTTTGGAAACAATAAAGCGCGGTGGCGACTCTTGCTTTTGTGAGACGAATTAATCAATAATTCGATCTCCGATTTACCCCGCTACATTTTTTATCGCTACAAGGGTTTTTGTATCACTCAAAGCTTTGAAGCAAGAGTGTTTGTGTCTCTTGACTAAAGCTTTAAAGCAAAGTCAAGTTAGGTTTATGTATCACTCAAAGCTGTGAAGCACGAGTGTATGTGTTACTTGATTAAAAAGCTGTGAAGCATAATCAAGTGTATGTTCTGAAAAGTGTCTTCATTAATTCATTAGTCAACTGTTTTAAGTATCACTGCTGTGATTGAGGGGGAGTGAGTAGGAACTCAGGTTTAAGTTGAACTTAGATTGAAGTTGCATTGGGTAGGTCTTAAGTGAAGGAGATAAACTGGTTGGTTTATTCCTGAATTAATATCTCTTATAGTGGATTTCCTCCCTGGCTTGGTAGCCCCCAGAGTAGGTGTTGTTTCACACTGAACTAGGTAAACAATTGACTGTGTTCTTTACTGTTTTTATTTACTGTCTTATAGAAAGTCAGATACGGTGTCATAACATTCACTGTGACATTGAGTATATGCTACCAGAATTTCAATTACAACGTAGTCGAGCAGCTGGGGCAGACCCCGTCAAAAATCTCCATGTTATCCTTGTTATTGTGTTCGGAAGCCCATGCAAAGGCTTTAATTGCTTTCCTCAAAACTGCGCATGTGCCACAGGAAACTTCTGTCGATCAATTCAAAGACTGTGTAGCTAGTTTGACTGCCGACAATGGGTTGGGTTTCTCGGATGCAGATCTGACTGCTAAAGTAATAAATCATAATGATGCTATGCACGTCTCAATCGAGTGCAGTGGCACTACTATGGCCTATGTACTAGTGGATACCGGTTCCTCATTGAACATTCTGCCAAAGAAAGCATTAGACCGTCTGGACTGTGAAGGTTTGATTCTGAAGCCGAGCAATATTATGGTTAGGGCTTTCGATGGGTCCAAAAGGATGGTGCACGGGAAGGTGGACGTCCCTGTTAAAGTTGGCTCTCAGACTTTTGCATCTACTTTCTAGGTGATGGATATCCGACCATCATATTCTTGCTTGCTGGGTCTCCCGTGGATTCATAAGGCTGGGGCAGTGACTTCTATGCTCCATCAGATGTTGAAATATCCAGTAAAAGGGAAGATCGTCACAGTACGAGGTGAGGAGGAGTACATGGTGAGTCATCTCAATTCCTTTTGCTATATGGAGATGGATGGGGAATTCATCGAAACCCCATGTCAGAACTTTGAAGAAGTTCCCCAGACTCTGGCGTCGACTGAAGTTGTTATTGACAAACCTCCAATGAAGATGGTTCCCTCAAGGATGCCAAGGCTGTAATTGAAAAAGGTGGGTGTGCAAATTGGGGTCAGCTCCCTGATTTCACACACAAGACTGATAAGTTTGGTTTGGGCTTTACTGCAGAGGCTCAAAGGGCTGTTTGGCGTGTGCAGATTGGAAGACCTCCTCTGCATATCAGTAATCCGGGAGTGAATGCGATTGAGGATGATGAAGAAGAGTTAGATATCGAAAGCTGGATCTACCCGACTACCAACGGTGGATTGAACAACTGGACGGTGAAGGACTTCGTGCCCGTTTCTTTTATTACACAGTAATAGACTTTTGTTTTGAGATTTGTAACAAATAGTTTAAAACTTTACGGCCCGGTGCCTTTCCAGAGGCACCTTGGATTTCTTTGTGAGGGCCTATTATTTGTCATTTTCATATATCATCAATAAAGCATTGGACGTTTTCTTGCATTACAAATTTTACGCTCCTTGTTTTTCTTTTTCTGTCTCTTGCTTTATCAAAACAGCTATTGTCTTACACACACTCACATATCATAATGCAGATCCACATCCACTCTGGATCCCATTGATAACGACTCTGCTACTGCCAGTTATGACTTTAAAAGTCCGATCAACCAAGCCGAGGACGAAGGTGAGGATGATTGTGAAGTACCTGGAGAACTTGCTAGACTGTTATTGCAGGAAGAGAGGGCCATACAACCCCATGAAGAGCCAGTGGAATCAGTGAATTTGGGTACAAAGGAAGACAAGAAAGAGGTCAAGATAGGTGTAAAACTCGATCCTAGTGTTAAGCAACGGTTGATACACATGATACATGACTATGTTAAGATCTTTGCCTGGTCTTATGAAGATATTCCTGGTTTGGACACCGACATTATGGTTCACCGCTTGTCAACTAAAGAAGACTGTCCTCCGGTAAAGCAGAAGGTCGTCGTATGCTCCCCGAGATGTCTGAGAAAATCAAAGCTGAGGTCATGAAACAGTTTGATGCCAGTTTTCTAGCTGTCACATCTTACCCGCAGTGGGCCGCCAACATTGTTCTAGTGCCCAAGAAGGATGGTAAGGTGCGGATGTGTGTGGACTATAGATATCTGAACAGGGCAAGCCCCAAGGATGATTTCCCACTCCCTCACATTGATGTTCTGGTCGACAACACCGTGCAACATAAGATATTCTCCTTTATGGATGGTTTTTCTGGTTACAATCAGATTAAGATGGCTCCCAAAGACATGGAGAAGACAACCTTCGTTACACAGTAGGGCACCTTTTGCTACAACGTCATGCCGTTCGGATCGAAGAATGTTGGGGCAACGTATCAGTGCACCATGGTCGCTTTGTTTCATGACATGATTCACCATGATATTGAGGTTTACGTTGATGACATGATTGCAAAGTCCCAGACTGAGGAAGAACACCTTGACCATCTCCAGAAACTGTTCGACTGGTTGAAGATGTACAAGCTGAGGCTGAACCCGAACAAGTGCACCTTCGGGGTAAGGTCTGGTAAGCTGCTGGGTTTCGTTGTTAGTGATAAAGGTATTCAAGTGGATCCTACTAAGGTGAAGGCTATACAGGAGATGCTGGATCCCCACACAGAAAAGGAAGTTAGAGGTTTTTTGGGACGTTTGAACTACATTGCCCGATTCATTTCACATCTGACTGCTACTTGTGAGCCAATCTTCAAGCTGCTGAAGAAAGATCAAGTGGTAAAATGAAATGATGAATGTCAGGCCGCTTTCGAAAAGGTCAAAGAATATCTCCAAGAGCCACCTATTCTGATGCCTCCAATTGAAGGGAGACCTTTGATCTTATACTTGATCGTACTCGACAATTCAATGGGGTGCGTGCTGGGGCAGCATGACGAGTCTGGTCGAAAAGAGCCCTCTATTTACTACCTTAGCAAAAAATTTACCAACTGCGAGACCCGATACTCGTTGCTCAAGAAAACTTGTTGCGCTTTGGCATGGGCTGCTCGCCAGCTGCGACATAATATGCTGACTCACACCACCTTATTGATATCAAAGATGGATCCAATCAAGTATATCTTCGAGAAGCCTGCCTTGTCCGGAAGAATAGCAAGATGGAAGATGATCTTAATTGAGTATGACATCTAATACACAACCCAAAAAGCATTCAAGGGGAGTGTGTTGGCAGATCATTTGGCGCATCAGGCCGTGGATGATTACCGGTCTATGAATTTCGAGTTTCCGGATGAGAACATCATGTTGGTGACCGACTGTGAAAAACCTGGACCAGATGAAGGACTCGAGGAGGGATCCCGATGGTCTATGTATTTTGATGGAGCTTCAAACGCATTGGGTAATGGAATTGGCGCTGTAATCATATCTCCTGAGGGTTGTCATACTCCGTTCACCGCCCGATTATGTTTTAACTGCACCAACAATATGGCAGAGTATGAAGCATGCATCACGGGTCTTCGAGCTGCTACTGACCTAAGAATTAAGTTCTTGAGTGTATTCTAAGATTCCGCTTTAGTGATCAGTCAGATCAAAGGTGAGTGGGATACGAAGCACCCAAATCTTATTCCTTACAAAGAGTACGTATTGACGCTGCTCCCACATTTTGAGGAGATAACCTTTGAACACTTCCCAGGAGAGGAGAATTAGCTGGCAAACGCGCTAGCTACCATGTCTTCTATGTTCAAGGTCAGGTGGGACAATGAAGCTCCCCGGATTACCATTGAGAGGTTGGACGAACCCGCACATTGCTGTGACATCGAGACTGAAGAGGTAGCAGATAAACCCTGGTTTCACGAGGTAAAAAGGTATTTTGAGGATCAAGAGTACCCCGAGGGGGCATCTATTAATGATAAGTGTGATCGGTGGGAAAGAACTGACTGTTTTAGAATGCTGGTTCGCGTTTGCGTTTGTTTTTGCAAAATGTCGCGGTAAGCAAGAGTCGCAACTGTCTTTTATTTTATCCAACAAGGAAAGGACAAAAGCACAGAAAAATTCCTTTTCGAGATGTTTCTCAGGTTCGAGAGGTAGATTATAGAAAGGGAAGGTGTTAGCACCCTTTCTATCCGTGGTTATCCATGGGCTCTTACGTACTTGCTCACTATGTTTTCAAAATTTTGCTTTTCTTTGTGATTGTGGGTTTGAAAAGAGTTTTTGTTTGAAAGAGAGTGTAAGTGCGAAAAGTTTTGTTTTTGTTTTCAAAAGAGCAAGTACTTAAGAACATCTACCTACTCAAAAAGGAATTAAAATGTGCAAATGTCCTTTAGACAATGCTATCCCACTATTGAGGAGTAGGTAGCATCATCGTTGGAGTTTTCGGGTTAATTCGATTAAGGGACGTATGGTCACTAAAGCAATGTTAGGATGCCTTAGCGGTAACCCTAATGTCTTAGATCATTTTTTCCGAGGCAACCGTTTCGAGGAAACTTATGATCTTTGGACGAGAGGGAGACCTCTAAAATTTCCTATACTTAATGACCACGTTCGAGGCAACCAAGTGAGGCGTACCCTAAGAGTGGCATGTGCGAGTGTATTGTTTTTTTCAGTTATTTATCTTTGTACATGTTAATAGTGAGCTACTGTTGATTTTAAATTAAGATTGATCTTATCATGCATAGCCTATTATTCAAACATCTAACAGTTAATAGTTGTGGAATATAAATTGCGGAAAATAAATCTAAGCTATTATAAGGCGTCGGGTATTTACATCGCCAAAAACAAACCCTTGAAAATTAAATTGCGAAAAGTAAATAAAAGCGATAAATAAAAGTCCTAAGTTAAAACTATTACATCCTCGGAGCAATTACAATATTGGATCAAAAATACTTCGTGCGCGAGAAAAATGGAATCAGAGTGTCCTAGGGTTTTGACCCTTTTTCCATTAAATAAAGCATATTTTGTTCTTTTTGAATTAAGGACTAAGTCAAAATTAATAATGGAATTAATTAATAGAAAATATTTTTGAGTTTTTATTTTAATTAAGGAAATAAAAAAAATGGTTAAAAATATTAAAAACCCTAATTCTATATTGATTTTAATTTAATGCAAAATATATTGAAATTGAACCTAATTAAAACTAAATTAATTGGTTAATTTTATTTACAAAAATAAATAATAACATTAATGGAAAATATTTTTTGGTTTTCTGATTTTTTATGAAAAAAGTTAATTAATTAATTAATTGGTTAGTTTTTAATAATAATAATAATAATAAAAAGCAATAGAAAAATAATGAAAAGAAATAAAAATATAAGCAAACTCAGGGGGGGGGGGGGTGCTGGGCTTGGTTTGGTGGTAGAATTGGCAATTCCCAGACCCATTAGCGCTGGCCTTCATTGACCCTTGGGATTCCCTGCATGCTCGTTGACCAGGGAGTATGGTGGATGCTCCAATCTGGCCTTTAGATCTTGGCCTGAAGCCACTTGGCGTGTTGAGATTTGAATCACATGGTGGATCACATTCCAGGCGTCACACATGAGTACCTGAAGGAGAAAAACAAATAAGGTTTTGGGGGACCTGGGATTCGAACCCAGGTCCCAATGATCACCTGCCAATGCGCTTGCCACTAAACCAAATTGCTTAGTTGTTATTGTAATAAGAATCAAATATTATATGATAAACAAAACATTAAGCCTGCAAAAAAAATAAAAAGCGCGCAGTTGATTCAAATTGGCCAATCACGTGGAGACACGCTATCGTCTTCTTCATCAAAAGACTAGTTATTTACCTGCGGATTTTTATCTGCAGGAAGGTTCGTGGGATGGTTCTAAAGTCCTCCCTAGGCCACAAAAATGGAATCCAAGAGTACCACTGTACTCGTCTCACTCCCCTGAACTCATCCATGGCCATTGTTGGCCTTAATTTAACCTGCACAAAGAACGCCCAAAAACAAGAACAATAACCCTAGGTTCTGGATACAGGGTTATAAGCCATAAAAATAAAATCAAATATTATAGAAACGTTGGAAATTGAATGGGGAGTGTGAATGCACAAGAAAATTGGCAAAAAGGTTCAAGAATGATGAGTTGCGTTTTCATGTTCAGAGGCGCTTTCAAGGACACTTATAACGCGATTTAGGTGATGAAAAGGCTTCTTTTTGATTGGTATAGCACCACTGGATGTCAAGGAAGAGAGCTGCGTTCTTCTTTTGGTCTGAATTCGCCTCCAAGGTTGTTTTCAATCTCACACTTTTCAAGCTTTTTTCTCAAAGTGGTATGACCGTTTCTGCAGACTTCTATGCGTATTTTTGATTTGTGAGGCTTGCTTGCATATAATGGAATGATTCTAGGTTAAAACATGGGCCAATATCCTTGTGCATTGAAGAATCAAGATTGCCCTTTGATCACCATTAACATGTTTCCAAATATAGGCCATATCTAAGATTTTGTGCTTGAATAAGCCTTGGCACGATTTGGTTGGGTGTCACATGGTATATGCAAGCTGTACAAATCACAAAGATACCATTTCATTAATTTTTGGATTTTATTTGAATTAATATAGATTTAAAATGAATTAAATCCATAAAAATTAAATAAAATAGAAAAATAAATGTTTGGTCATGAAATTAAATATGGGACACGTGTATGGCATGAAAAGACCAAATCAAGTGGAAAAAAGTGGGTCCTTTTGTCAAAAATTGGAGTTTTAAGGATAGTTGACTTTTGGCAATTTTGGAAAAATGCCCAACTTCAACAATGCATAACTTTTTCAATTTTGAACTTTTGGAGGTGTTCTGTGACTTTTTAGAAACCTTGGGATGTCCCCTAATCAACCCTTTTGGTCTCATCGCATTTTGATGTTCCATGCTCAAGTTATAAGTTTTGGAAAAAAAGGTGTTTTTGTTGACTTTCAAAAATGACCTATAATGTCCAAATTTGTAACGTTTTGTGAGAGAATTTCTTGATCTTTGGAGGTGAATATGTATTGTAGGAAATTGCATCCTATTCAAAATGAGCTTTGGATGGGTCATTTCTCATAAAGTATGAGAAAGTTATGCTTGGTCAAAGTTGAGTTGACTTTTCCTGCAAAACCCTAATTTAGCAACTTTTGAATCTTGATGAATCTTGAGAAATCCTTAATGAATCATGATCAACCCTTGATCAAATGATGAATTATCCTTCAAAATTAGAATGTTTACAAAAAATCTTGAGGTTTGACTGTATTTGGGACACAGTTGACTTTTGCCCTAGCACAATCGACTTTTGGGTCTCTTGAGCAATTGACTGACCAAACCTTCTCTGCAAGGCTTGAAATTTGACATGGATGAACTTGAGAACATATTAATACATTGGGAAACACTTGATGTCATTTGGATATGAGGACCTTAGTGCAACACAAAACCCTAATTTTGACTTGACTGCCTTAGGAGGTGATTTGACTGTCTAACCCTTGAGCCATCTTGAGCAATTTGAAGATTAATCTTGGCAAATCTTGAATAATATGGGAGGGAAAATTTTGGGGTACAACAGTTTCCCCTGTTCAATTTTCTTAAACTTGAGGATATATATTTGGCTTTCGAGCCTCTCGGGATCCGAAGGTGAAAAATAATTGAACACGAGAGTGCCCAGAAATTTGCACTCGCATGCTGTAGTATCAGCATTGTGATGTCTGGAATGGGCTTACAGATGCCATTTGGAGATTGTTGGTAGGAGTATGGGCTTATAGATGCCATATGCAGGAGTGTCGATCGCATAAGAGATTCCTTAGCGAGAACCTGCATACTTGTTGTTGTAGAAGATTCCGCTGGGGAAGTCTAACTTTTGTTGAAATTTAGGAACTTGCCTGTACTTCAACTGAGAGAATGCCTCGGCTGAGTATTAAGAACCTGTCCATAATTCAACTGGGGGTAATCTTCATCAAGATCTAGGAATTGTCTCGTGCTCAATGGGAGTATACCGTTGAGATTATAGAACTCGTCCACACTATGACGGAGGAAAACATCAAGATCTAGGAACTGACTCGTGCTCACCGGGAGTATACCGTGGAGATTATAGTACTCGTCCACACTATGACGTAGGGAAGCATCTTCATCAAGATCTAGGAACTGTCTCGTGCTCACCGAGAGTATACCGTTGAGGTTATAGAACTCGTCCACACTATGACGGAGGAAAACATCAAGATCTACGAACTGACTCGTGCTCACCGGGAGTATACCGTTGAGGTTATAGTACTCGTCCATATTATGATGTAGGGAAGCATCTTTATCAAGATCTAGGAACTATCTCGTGCTTACCGGGAGTATACCATTGAGGTTATAGTACTCGTCCACACTATGACGTAGGGAAGCATCTTCATCAAGATCTAGGAACTGTCTTGTGCTCACTGGGAGTATACCGTTGAGGTTATAGAACTCGTTCATACTATGACGGAGGAAAACATCAAGATCTAGGAACTAACTCGTGCTCACCGGGAGTATACCGTTGAGGTTATAGTACTCGTCCACACTATGACGTAGGGAAGCATCTTCATCAAGATCTAGGAACTGTCTCGTGCTCACCGGGAGTATACCATTGAGGTTATAGAACTCGTCCACACTATGACGGAGGAAAACATCAAGATCTAGGAACTGACTCGTGATCACCGGGAGTATACCGTTGAGGTTATAGTACTCGTCCACACTATGACGTAGGGAAGCATCTTCATCAAGATCTAGGAACTGTCTCGTGCTCACCGGGAGTATCACGTTGAGGTTATAGAACTTGTCCACACTATGACGGAGGAAAACATCAAGATCTAGGAACTGACTCGTGCTCACCGGGAGTATACCGTTGAGGTTATAGTACTCGTCCATACTATGACGTAGGGAAGCATCTTCATCAAGATCTAGGAACTGTCTCGTGCTCACCAGGAGTATACCGTTGAGGTTATAGAACTCGTCCACACTATGACGGAGGAAACTGTCGAGATTGAGAACCTTATCTGAAATTCAACCGAGGATGATTCAATTGAGATTTAAGAACTGGTCAGATCTTCGACTAGGCTGAGAACTTAACTGCATTTTTCCTGAAAGGTAAAGGTTAGTCACATGCAATGCATGAGATGAATCAAGCAATGATGTTCTCAACATAAATGAGATTGTATTCGTGTAATGCGTATATGCATGTATCATGATGTATGAGAATGTGATGTTTTAGCTAGGGGAAATAAATCCCGGAGCTGCTGGAGAATAGAGTTCTTCGTTTCCGCTGGGGATGATGAACGAAGATAAGCATGCAGGAGAAAAGAACTCCGTTGGGGAATAAGCTGATGAAGAGATTACTCTGCGGGGAATTACTCTGTGGGGAAGAGATACTTTGTTGGGATTTTGATAAACTCCACTGGGGATCCCGTTGATAAGCTCTGTTAGGGATTTTAATGATGAACTTCGCTGGGGATAGAAAGAATCTTCGTTGGGGATGACCTTTCAATTGCAACTTGCTGAGGATAACCCAGTTAGACTTCTGTGGGGATAACCTCTGAATTTGGCTGAGGAGACTTATTTGTGCTTCGCAGGGGATAAGCTTCCAGAATCTACTGGGTAAGATGATTCAACTCTGGCGAGGAAGCTTTTTTTTAAACTGCGCTGGGGAATTGACTCCACTAGGGGTATCTTGTATTCCGCCGGGGAACATTCTTATATTCTGTTGAGGAATATTAAGACTGACGGGGATGCTCTTATACTTGCTGGGGAATACCTTTATACTCCGCTGGGGAATATTAAGATCTTCTGGGGATACCAAGCCTTTTCGGGGCTGATAGTAGACTAACTCTGCTTAGGGGATAATGTTGCTTTTGCAAGTCTCAGTGGGGAGAGCTACCAGTACTGCTTTGCTCTTCGGGGAGTGACGGTATTTTAGTCACATTCTTCAGCTGAACCTATCTTGGTACCTTGGTGGACAGAGAAACCATACAACTCGGACAATTCTTATTGCCCCTGTTTCTGATATTACCAGTAATTCGTCTTTCGTTTCGTATGTAAGTATTTATGATCAGCAGTCAATGTCAAATGCATATATCAAAAATGAACTTTTGGATGTTCTTTGCAAAACAAAACAGATAAAGGAAAAGCAATTTGAAATTTGTCTGAAAATGAATTTGTATTGATTTTGAAGTTTGCCTGTAAATAGGCACTTTTGTATAAGAGGCTGGCGTCCTAGTAAGAGAACGCCACCGAACAAATAGAATTTATACAGTTTGTGAAAAGAAAAACAAAGCAGCTATGTGAATAATCCCATTGGGTTCCAACTCTGCTATTGCCTTTATATCTTCAAACATCTCATCACTTTGTTGTTTAGTTGAAGATGAATCTGATAGATTGGTGTCGTCCGAGCCTGATAGTTGATGCCGAAGTCTAGATGCGAGGTGATCTAATGAGACATAGCGTTACGCTTTAATCCCTAACTTTTGCCTGGACCGCCCTTTCGGATTTTCAGTCCACCGGGATACCCATTTTTGCCTAAGCCGCCTTTTCAGGTTTTCGACTTGCCGGGTGTACAAATTTCTTATTTTCATCCCTTATTTTTGCCCGAACCCTTTTGGTTCGCCAGGAAGCCCTTATTTTTGCCTAGGCCAGTCAACCTAGCGGGTATTTCATTATGCGTAGTATCTTTTTACTATGTCTGCATTGACGGGGTGAGGAAGGTCGTCCCCATCCATGGTGGTTAGAATCATAGCTCCTCCTGAGAAGATGTTCTTAACCACAAATGGCCCTTCGTAAGTAGGGGTCCATTTGCCCCTGGGATCACCTTGAGGTAAGATAATGCGCTTGATTACCAGGTCCCCAACTTGATACTCTTGTCGCCTGACTTTCTTGTTAAATGCCTTGATCATCCGTTTTTGGTACGTCTGACCATGAAAAATAGCAGTAAGTCTCTTTTCGTCGATTAGGTTTAACTGATCAAGCCGGGTCCGAATCCAGTCATCTTCACTCAGACCTGCATCCTTCATGATCCGAAGCGAGGGTATCTGAACTTCAATAGGCAAGACTGCCTCCATGCCGTAAACCAAGGAATAGGGTGTTGCCCCTGTTGACGTTCGTGCTGAGGTACGGTACCCATGAAGAGCAAATGGTAACATCTCGTGCCAATCTTTGTAGGTCACTGTCATCTTCTGCACAATCTTCTTAATGTTCTTATTAGCCGCTTCTACAACCCCATTCATCTTCGGCCGGTAGGGAGAAGAGTTATGATGCTGTATCTTGAATTGCTCGCAGAGCTCAGTGATCATCTTGTTGTTGAGATTGGTACCATTGTTCGTAATGATCCTTTCTGGTACACCGTATCGACAAATCAGGCTATGCCGAATGAACCGTGCCACGATGTTCTTGGTTACCGTAGCAAAGGAATCTGCTTCAACCCACTTCGTAAAGTAATCAATCGCTACCAGGATAAAACAATGCCCGTTAGATGCCGTAGGTCTGATCTCACCGATCATATCAATGCCCCACATTGCAAAAGGCCAAGGTGCTGTCAAGACGTTCAGAGGAACTGGAGGTATGTGCACTTTATCAGCATAGACTTGACACTTGTGACATGTCTGAGAATGCTGATAACAGTCAGCTTCCATTGTGGACCAGTAATATCCCGCCCAAAGGATTTTCTTTGCCATGGTATGTCCACTGGAATGAGTTCCGAAAGTACCTTCATGCAGCTCTGCCATGATCCTTTCTGCTTCAATCTTATCCACGCAACACAGTAAGGTTGAATCATGGTTACATTTGTAGAGAGTGCCATTGCTGATGAAGAACTTGGCTGCAAACCTCCTCAGAAATTTCTTATCATTAACAGATGCACCCTCGGGGTACTCCTGAGCTTCAAGGTATCTCTTTACCTCATGATACCAGGGCTTTTCTGTTACCTCTTCAGTCTCAAGATCATAGCAATGTGCAGGTTCATCCAATTTCCAAATAATGATCTGGGGGGCCTCGTTGTCCCATTTGACTTTGAACATAGAATACATCGTAACTAACGCATCCGCTAACCGATTCTCTTCTCTAGGGAAATGTTCAAAGGTTATCTCCTCAAAGTGGGGAAGCAACGTCAACACATACTCCTTGTAAGGAATAAGATTTGGGTGTTTCGTATCCCACTCGCCTTTGATATGACTGATCACGAGAGAAGAATCTCCGAAGACACTTAGAAACTTGATCCTTAGGTCGATTGCAGCTCAAAGACCCATGATGCATGCTTCATACTCCGCCATATTGTTGGTGCAGTTGAAATAGACTCAGGCGGTAAATGGAGTATGAGAGCCTTTAGGAGATATGATCACGGTGCCAATGCCATTACCCAAAGCATTCGAAGCTCCATCAAAGTACATAGACCATCAGGATCCTTCCTCAGGTCCTTCATCTGGTCCAGGTGTCTCACAATCAGTCACTACCATGATATTCTCGTCTAGGAATTCAAAGTTCATAGACTGGTAATCATCCATTGCCTGATGTGCCAAATGGTCTGCCAATACACTTCCCTTGATTGCTTTTTGAGTCGTGTACTGGATGTCATACTCATTCAATATCATCTGCCATCTTGCTATTCTTCCGGACAAGGCAGGCTTTTCGAAGATATACTTGATTGGATCCATCTTTGAAATCAACAAAGTAGTGTGAGTCAACATATATTGTCTCAGCCGGCGAGCAGCCCATGCCAAAGCGCAACAAGTTTTCTCAAGCAGTGAGTATCGGGTCTCACAGTCAGTAAACTTTTTGCTAAGGTGATAAATAGCATGCTCTTTTCAGCCAGACTCGTCATGCTGCCCCAACACACACCCCATTGAGTTGTCAAGTACTGTCAAGTATAAGATCAGAGGTCTCCCTTCAACTGGTGGCATTAGAATGGGTGGCTCCTGGAGATACTCTTTGATTCTTTTGAAAGCGGCTTGGAATTCATCATTCCAACGTACCACTTGATCTTTCTTCAGTAGCTTGAAGATTGGCTCACAAGTAGCAGTTAGGTGCGAGATGAATCAGGAAATGTAGTTCAGTCGTCCCAAGAAGCCTCTGACCTCTTTCTCTGTCTTGGGAGATGGCATCTCTTGTATGGCTTTCACTTTGGCGGGGTCCACTTGAATACCTTTGTCGCTTACGACGAAACCCAGTAGTTTACCGGACCTTACCCCGAAGGTGCACTTGTTCGGGTTCAATCTCAGCTTGTACAACTTCAACCTGTCAAACAACTTCTGTAGATGGTCAAGGTGTTCCTCCTCAGTCTGGGACCTCGCAATCATATCTTCGACATATACTTCAATCTCATGATGGATCATATCATGAAACAAAGCGACCATGGCACACTGATATGTTGCTCCAGCATTCTTCAGTCCAAAAGGCATGACCTTGTAGCAAAAGGTACCCCACTGAGTAACAAAGGTGGTCTTCTCCATGTCTTCGGGAGCCATCTTTATCTAATTATAACCGGAGAAACCGTCCATAAAGGAGAATACCTTGTGCTGAGCAGTATTGTCAACCAGAACGTCAATATGAGGTAGAGGGAAGTCATCCTTGGGACTGACCATGTTCAGATCCCTGTAGTCAACACACATTCGAACCTTACCATCCTTCTTCGGTACTGGAACCACATTGGAAACCCACTGAGGGTAAGAAGTCACTACTAGAAAACCAGCGTCAAACTGTTTCATAACTTCAGCCTTGATTTTCTCAGACATTTCTGGGCGCATACGGCGAACCTTCTATTTTACGGGAGGACAGTCTTCCTTGGTAGGCAGGCGATGAACCACAATGTCAGTATCCAACCCAGGCATATCTTCGTAAGACCAGGCAAAGATCTCAACATAGTCATGCAACGTCTGAATCAACCGCTGCTTCACACTAAGCTCCAGATTTGCACCGATCTTGACTTCCTTCTTGTCTGTTTCAGTACCCAGATTCACTGTTTCCACTGGCTCTTCATGTGGCTGAATGACCCTCTCTTCCTGGAGTAGCAGTCTTGCAAGTTCACCAGGAACTTCGCAATCATCTTCACCTTCGTCTTCGGCTAAGTTGATCGGATTTTCAAAGTCATAACTGGCAGTAGTAGAGTCGTTACCAGTGAGATCCAGATTGGATTGAGACCTGTATATGTGAGTGTGTGTGTAAAATAGATGTTTTGCAATATATAATAAATAAAAATGAAGAGCGCAAGATTTTAAATGCAAAAGATGTCCAATGCTTTTATTAATGATATATGAAAATGGCACACTAAAGCCCTCACAAATGAAGCCACGGTGCCCCGGGTAAGACACTGGGCCATAAAGTTTCACAACATTGTCTGTTACAAATTCAAAACAAAGAGTTCATTACTGGGTAACAAAAGTAATAGGGATGAAGTCCTTTGCTGTCTAGTTGCTTGGTCCACCGTTGGTCATAGGATAGATCCAGCTGTCGAATTCAGACTCCTCCACATCATCTTCAATGGCATTTACTCCCGAGTTGCTGATGAACACAGGAGGTCTTCCAATCCTTGCACTACAAACAGCCATTTGAGCTTCTGCAGTGAAACCCAAACCAAACTTGTTAGTCTTCTGAGTGAAATCAGGAAGTCTGCCCCAATTTGCACACTCACCCTTCTCAATAACAGCCCAGACATCCTTTAAGGAAGCCATCTTCATAGGAGAATCTTTGACCACAGTCTCAGCTGCTGCCAATGTTTGAGGAACCTCGTCAAAGTGCTGAAATGGGGTCTCAATGAATTCCCCATCCATCTCTACGTATCTGAACGAGTTGAGGTGGCTGACCATGTACTCTTCCTCTCCCTGTACTGTCACAATCTTCCCTCTGACCGGGTACTTCAGTTTCTGGTGGAGCGTTGAGGTTACGGCCCCGGCTTTGTGGATCCATGGATGACCCAACAAACAAGAATAGGATGGGCGAATGTCCATCATGTAGAATGTAGAATTGAAGACCTGAGAACCAACTTTAATTGGAATGTCAACCTCACCATGCACCATCCTTTTAGACCCGTCAAAGGCTCTGACTACAATGCTACTTGGTTTTAGCTCCAACCCTTCGCAATCCAACCTGTCTAGAGCTTTCTTGGGCAAGACGTTTAATGAGGAACCAGTGTCAACCAACACATGTACAAGAGTAGTGCCCCTGCATTCAATGGAGACATGCAGGGCATCATTGTGGTTCTTCCCTTTAGCAGTCAGATCAGCGTCGGAGAAACCCAAACCATTATGAGCAGTTAAATTGGCCACACAATCGATAAACTGATCAGCTGATGTCTCTTGTGGCACGTGGGCAGTTTTCAGGAAGGTAATCAGAGCCTTGGCATGGGCCTCTGAACATAACAACAGTGACAACATAGAAATATTGGATGGCGTTTGCCCCAGCTACTCAACTATGTTATAATCACTCTTCTTAATAATCTTTAGAATCTCTTCCATCTCTTGTTTGGAAGCTTCAACAGTAACAGTCTTTGGTGCCTCCGTCTGGGCAGGCACATCAGTGGTGATCCCTTTGCCCCGAGCGTTAGATGACTCGGCGACAGGGGTAGGACTAAGGACTTGATCAGGAATGGCAGCAGGTACACTTACAGGTGTAATGACAACAGGTCTTCGGACAGTTGGTGGAGCAATATCGGGTGAGAAAAGTATACCGTTGCGAGTGACTTTAGCAGGTCCAGTAATGTTGCTGACGCTGGTATCAACATCCAGCTCTTTCTTAACTCCTAGAACATAAACATCTGCCTATAGTGCCAAGGGACAACTTTGTCAGAGGTATAGGGGATGGGCCCCGGAACAGTGATAACCACAGGTGCGATCTTCAGAATAGATGTAATTCTAACAGGCTTCCTCGAGGGAGCCTTGGAAGAATTGTTGAAAATGCTAATGATGGAAACTTCTTCAGTGGGAATGGAAGGAACATCAATCTTCTCAAAGAAGATCTCTTTATTATCCATCAGGTTTTGGATACCTGACTTCAGAAATGGGAAACCAGTAGGTAAAACAGAACACATATGGCAACCTTCGCCACAGCCCGGAAATAAACCGGCTAGCAACAGGTTCTTCTTGACAGTCATCAGAGGGGTAACAATATCATCCACGGAAACTACAAATAAGTCGTCCTCTACAGAATTCACTCCATGCTTGGGCATGGGAGCAGTCACAACATTAGGCCTCTCGGGCGCCTCAAACTCAACCTCCTTTGCATCAATCAAGTCTTGGACTTTGTTCTTCAAAGCCCAACAATCATCCGTATTATGCCCGGGCTCTCAGAGTGATAAGAGCAGCGGGCGTTAGGGTTATACCTTGGTGATGTTGTATTTGAATTCTTTGGAGCTTCTTTTATAGTCACCAGATTGGTCTTCAGCAACTATGGCAGAATCTGAGACAAAGTCATGCTGAGACGGGTGAATTGCCTTCGAGGTCTCTCGTCCCTTTGTTGGTTGTGATGCTGAGGAGCACCAGCAGGTTTTGAAATAACAACCGCATTGACAGCTTGGCGGTGTTCAGGTCTATTCTGCCTTCTTAAACTGTAGACAGCACTGGACTCTTTCTTAAATGGTTTCTTCTTGGTGCTTGATGAGGCACCCTTCTGTATCTTCCCAGCCTTAATACCAGCTTCAATCCTCTCAGCAGTCAATATAAGATCCGAAAACCCGGCTGAAGAGCTTCCAATCAGATGATTAAAGAATGGACCAGACAGGGTCCCCAAAAACATGTCAACAAGTTCACGATCAGCCAAACGTGGTTGCACCCTTCCGACAAGATCTCTCCATTTTTGAGCATACTCTTTAAATCCTTCACCCGTTCCTATTGACATACCCTAGAGTTGGGTACGCGTAGGAGCGAAGTCGGAGTTGTACAGATACTGCCTATAGAATGCAGTAGCCAAATCTTCCCAGCTACGGATACTGGCTCCATCCAGCTGATAGAACCACTCAAGCTGAGTCCCTGAGAGACTATCTTGAAAGAAATGGACCCACAAGTTCTTATCAGCAGTGTAAGGCTGGATCTTCCTCACATATGATCGGAGGTGCAGCTTTGGATAGGAAGCTCCGTCATACTTGGCAAAGGCAGGTGCCTTGAACTTATGGGGAATCACCACCCCAGATGATAGACCCAGATCTCCGAAGTCCAGACCGGACACCTTCTGTATCTCCATAGCGCTTAAATGGTCTTCCAGCTGTTTGTACTTATCCTCAGCAGGAGGATACTGTTCTTCATCATAGTTTGTCTCGTTGTCGGAGACCATAGGGCTAGGAGCCCTCCTTTCTTGTGGACTATCTTTCCCTCCGGATGAGGTGGTCAGGTCAACTTCATTCTGCAGCCCGTTTCCAAACCTGCGTCCAGTATTGAACAAGATGGTCCTCTTCTTCTTCTTCTTCTTCTTCTCTTTCAGAATCAAAGTCTTCAGGTCCTGCTGACCCTTAGCCAGATTCATGAACAACTCTTGAAACTGGGCATTCTGGGCCTGGAGGGCCTTGATAGCTTGCTCAGTCGAAGGTTCGGCAGACATGGTGATTGCTGAAATAAACAGCGAAGGAGATAAGAGACCTGTAAAGGGTACCTTTTTATGAGATGCATGGGATGAAATGCGTATGATTTAGGATTTCAAATACAATTGGGATTCAAATTTGTAAACAAGAAAGGAAACACACTTTATTAGATTTAAACTTCAAAATTTAAATTGTTCAACAAACTGCCTTTAGGCGTTACAAGAAATGGAAATACTGAAAAGTAAATGAAAACTATAAAGAAATCATCAAAGGTTCATCAATGCTCCCATGGTCTCTTCTTCTCAGTGCAGACATAATCATTCAGGATTCGTTCGTTCTCCAGTTGCCTGGTCAGTTTTGGATCTTCTGTTCCTGTTCATTGAACCTCTCTCGGTAGGAATCTCGTTCATTCCTCAACTGCATCCAAGACCTCTTCAGTGTCCCAATATCAGTGGGCATATAAGGTTGGAGGATAGTTGGAGGAACCCCCTCTTCATCAGCAACTTCAAGAGTAACAGGCCTGACAGCTTCATATGGCATACCTAGCTTATGGGCCCGGATGCGGACCCATATGAGGTATGGCTCCATTGGCAGAGAAGTCTTCGGGCCCAACTCATGTGGGTCAGATTTGTGAACTCTGTCCCAAGCCTTTATGACTCTACGACGCAGCTCGTCACTATCTCCCTGAAAATCAAAGATGATGTGAGGCATCAACATCTCATGAGGCCCCTCTCTTCTGGCCCTTCCAAACTGACGGAGAGCTAAACATGGGTTGTAAGAAATCCCTCCATGGAGTCCGATCAATGGAACATTAGGATACTCTCCACAGTGATCAATGACAGTCACTTCGTCCATACCTTTGAGAGTCCAGACAATGTCATTACCAGAAAGAGCATCATCCTATAAGCCCAGCCCATTCCTTCTTTGTTTTTCAGCACAGACTTAGGGAGGTGTGAAATAAACCACCTCGATAATAAAGGAACACATCACATCAAAGTTCCCGGCTTTCGGGCAGTACGAGCATAGAGCTGATGAAGCATGTCACCCAAGAGAGTGGGTACCGGATTCTGAGAGATGAAGATCTTGATGGCATTAATATTAACAAAAGTGTCAGGATTCGGAAATAATACCAGACCATAAATCAAAAGAGCCAGAATATCCTCGTATGCTTTGAAGTCTAAGCTGTCCCAGAAGTAATTAGCTTTGTCAACCAAAAACTTAGTCAGAAAACCCTTAACTCCACTTCTAGTCTCCCAGTGAGCCATTACCTCCTCCTTGGTCAGGTGAAGGGCTGCAGCAATTTCTTCGGGCTTCAGAGTCCTTTCCCAACCAGTAAACGGAGTCTGTTCCAGGACGGAGATACCAAGCAGCTCAGAGAATTCTTCCAGGGTAGGAACCAGCTGGAAGTCTTGAAAGGTGAAGCAATGGTATAGCGGATCATAAAACTGGACCAGGACACTCATCATTTGTTCGTCCAATTTTGAAGTGACCAAACTGAGAAGAGAGCCATGCCTTCTGATGAAGGAAGTAGTGTTTGGAATCCTGACAACCAAATCTTTAAGCAGGGTAGGCACTTGGACAAAATTGATCCGGATGGTATTCCTACACATGGGCATCATGATGACCTACAAAACAGAGCAAAGATGAAACCCTCTTGTCCTTGAAATAGGTTAGTCCTTATGCAACATGTATGCAATGTTATGATGTCATGATGTCATGGTAAAGGCACACCACAAGTATCCACAAAAGGCAAACATGGTAAAGGCACACAAGTCACACAAAAGAGCCCTTAGATTTCAAGCTGGCATGGAGCTTAGGTACTACCCTCTTTCAGTTCAGTTGGTTAAGACCTATCCTAAAAATAGTAACTGGGTTCTAGAGGATCTCAATATCACTGACTACCCTCAATCGTTCATAATTCTAGTTTAGCAACCTTTTCTTACGGCCGGAATCATCGCGAGAGTTTAGTCTCAATGAGTGTAGCATACTGCTACTGTTCTATGGCCAAGTTGGTCAATTTAAGGTTCTAAGGTCAGTTGGTGCTTAATGAATCCTTAGAAGACCCATATTCTCCTCGTTCCAACACAAGGGATATCGGTACAGACTAAAGTTCCACACCAATGTAGCTACTGCTTCATCCGTATCGGTCTACGCCGTACAGATCCCTCACAGTTTATGGCTACTTACCTAAAGGGTATCCCCAGATCCAGGTTAGGATCTATAGAACTCCGATACAAGCCCACAAAATTAAAGCATACAAAGCATACAATTGAAAACATAGTGATCTAATCCTAAGGTACACCTTACTTATTAGATGTCCCCAGCAGAGTCGCCAGTTCTGTGATCGGTGGGAAAGAACTGACTGTTTTGGAATGCTGGTTCGCGTTTGCGTTTGTTTTTTGCAAAATGTCACGGTAAGCAAGTGTCGTCACCGTCTTTTATTTTATCCAACAAGGAAAGGACAAAAGCACAGAAAAATTCCTTTTCGAGATGTTTCTCAGGTTCGGGAGGTAGATTATAGAAAGGGAAGGTGTTAGCACCCTTTCTATCCGTGGTTATCCATGGGCTCTTAGGTACTTGCTCACTATGTTTTCAAAAATTTGCTTTTCTTTGTGATTGTGGGTTTGAAAAGAGTTTTTGTTTGAAAGAGAGTGTAAGTGCGAAAATTTTGTTTTTGTTTTCAAAAGAGCAAGTACTTAAGAACATCTACCTACTCAAAAAGGAATTAAACTGTGCAAATGTCCTTTAGACAATGCTATCCCACTACTGAGGAGTAGGTAGCATCATCGTTGGAGTTTTCGGGTCAATTCGATTAAGGGACGTGTGGTCACTAAAGCAATGTTAGGATGCCTTAGCGGTAACCCTAATGTCTTAGATCATTTTTTCCGAGGCAAACGTTTCGAGGCAACTTATGATCTTTGGACGAGAGGGCGAACTCTAAAACTTCCTATACTTAATGACCACGTTCGAGGCAACCAAGTGAGGCGTACCCTAAGAGTGGCATGTGCGAGTGTATTGTTTTTTTCAGTTATTTATCTTTGTACATGTTAATGGTGATCTACTGTTGATTTTAAATTAAGATTGATCTTATCATGCATAGCCTATTATTCAAACATCTAACAGTTAATAGTTGCGGAATATAAATTGCGGAAAATAAATCTAAGCTATTACAAGGCGTCGGGTATTTACATCGCCAAAAACAAACCCTTGAAAATTAAATTGCGAAAAGTAAATAAAAGCGATAAATAAAAGTCCTAAGTTAAAACTATTACATCCTCAGAGCAATTACAATATTGGATCAAAAATACTTCGCGCACGAGAAAAATTGAATCGGAGTGTCCTAGGGTTTTGATCCTTTTTCCATTAAATAAAGCATGTTTTGTTCTTTTTGAATTAAGGATTAAGTCTAAATTAATAATGGAATTAATTAATAGAAAATACTTTTGAGTTTTTATTTTAATTAAGAAAATAAAACAAATGGTTAAAAATATTAAAAACCCTAATTCTATATTGATTCTAATTTAATGCAAAATATATTGAAATTGAACCTAATTAAAACTAAATTAATTGGTTAATTTTATTTACAAAAATAAATAATAACATTAATGGAAAAATATTTTTTGGTTTTCTAATTTTTTATGAAAAAAGTTAATTAATTAATTAATTAGTTAGTTTTTAATAATAATAATAATAAGCAATAGAAAAATAATGAAAAGAAATAAAAAGTATAAGCAAACTCAGGGGGGGTGATGGGCTTGGTTTGGTGGTAGAATTGGCAATTCCCAGACCCATTAGCGCTGGCCTTCATTGACCCTTGGGATTCCCTGCATGCTCGTTGACCAGGGAGTATGGTGGATGCTCCAATCTGGCCTTTAGATCTTGGCCTGAAGCCACTTGGCGTGTTGAGATTTGAATCACATGGTGGATCACATTCCAGGCGTTACACATGAGTACCTGAAGGAGAAAAACAAATAAGGTTTTGGGGGACCTGGGATTCGAACCCAGGTCCCAATGATCACCTGCCAACGCGCTTGCCACTCAACCAAATTGCTTAGTTGTTATTGTAATAAGAATCAAATATTATATGATAAACAAAACATTAAGCCTGCAAAAAAATAAAAAGCGCACAGTTGATTCAAATTGGCCAATCACGTGGAGACACGCTATCGTCTTCTTCCTCAAAAGACTGGTTATTTACCTGCGGATTTTTATCCGCAGGAAGTTACATGGGATGGTTCTAAAATCCTCCCTAGGCCACAAAAATGGAATCCAAGAGTACCATTGTACTCGTCTCACTCCCCTGAACTCATCCATGGCCATTGTTGGCCTTAATTTAACCTGCACAAAGAATGCCCAAAAACAAGAACAAGAACCCTAGGTTCTGGATACAGGGTTATAAGCCATAAAAATAAAATCAAATATTATAGAAACGTTGGAAATTGAATTGTGAGTGCGAATGCACAAGAAAATTGGCAAAAAGGTGCAAGAATGATGAGTTGTGTTTTCATGTTCAGAGGCGCTTTCAAGGACACTTACAACGCAATTTAGGTGATGAAAAGGCTTCTTTTTGATTGGTATAGCACCACTGGATGTCAAGGAAGAGAGCTGCGTTCTTCTTTTGGTCTGAATTCGCCTCCAAGGTTGTTTTCAATCTCACACTTTTCAAGCTTTTTTCTCAAAGTGGTATGGCCGTTTCTGCAGACTTCTATGCGTGTTTTTGATTTGTGAGGCTTGCTTGCATATAATGGAATGATTCTAGGTTAAAACATGGGCCAATATCCTTGTGCATTGAAGAATCAAGATTGCCCTTTGATCACCATTAACATGTTTCCAAATATAGGCCATATCTGAGATTTTGTGCTTGAATGAGCCTTGGCACGAGTTGGTTGGGTGTCACATGGTATATGCAAGCCGTACAAATCACAAAGATACCATTTCATTAATTTTTGGATTTTATTTGAATTAATATAGATTTAAAATGAATTAAATCAATAAAAATTAAATAAAATAGAAAAATAAATGTTTGGTCATGAAATTAAATATGGGACACGTGTATGGCAGGACAAGACCAAATCAAGTGGAAAAAAGTGGGCCCTTTTGTCAAAAATTGGAGTTTTGAGGATAGTTGACTTTTGGCAATTTTGGAAAAATGCCCAACTTCAACAATGCATAGCTTCTTCAATTTTGAACTTTTGGAGGTTTTCTTGGACTTTTTAGAAACCTTGAGATGTCCTATAATCAACCATTTTGGTCTCATCTCATTTTGATTTTCCATGCTCAAGTTGTAAGTTTTGGCAAAAAAGGTGTTTTTGTTGACTTTCAAAAATGACCTATAATGTCCAAATTTGTAGCTTTTTGTGAGAGCATTTCTTGATCTTGGGGGGTGAATATGGATTGTAGTAAATTGCATCCTCTTCAAAATGAGATTTGGATGGGTCATTTATCATAAAGAATGAAAAAGTTATGCTTGGTCAAAGTTGAGTTGACTTTTCCTACAAAACCCTAATTTAGCAACTTTTGAATCTTGATGAATCTTGAGCAATCCTTGATGAATCATGATCAACCCTTGATAAAATTATGAATTATCCTTCAAAATGAGAATGTTGACAAAAAATCTTAAGGTTTGACTGTATTTGGGACACAGTTGACTTTTGCCCTAGCACAATCGACTTTTGGGTCTCTTGAGCAATTGACTGACCAAACCTTCTCTGCAAGGCTTGAAATTTGACATGGATGAACTTGAGAACATATTAAGACATTGGGAAACACTTGATGTCATTTGGGTATGAGGACCTTAGTGCAACACAAAACCCTAATTTTGACTTGACTGCCTTAGGAGGTGATTTGACTGTCCAACCCTTGAGCCATCTTGAGCAATTTGAAGATTAATCTTGGAAAATCTTGAAGAATATGGGAGGGCAAATTTTGGGGTACAACAATAAGAAGTTCTTGAGGAGGTTCGCTGCGAATTTCTTCGTCAACAATGATGTCCTTTACAAGCGTAACCATGATTCAACCTTACTGCGATGTGTAGATAAAAGCGAGGAAGAAAGGATCATGGCAGAGTTACATGAAGGTACTTTCGAAACTCATTCCACTGGACATACCATTGAAAAGAAGATCCTACAGGCAGGATATTATTGGTCCACTATGGAAGCCGATTATTATCAGCACTCTCGGACCTGTCATAAGTGCCAAGTCTATGTTGATAAGGTGCATGTACCTCCAGTTCCTCTGAATGTTTTGACAACACCTTGGCCTTTCGCAATGTGGGGCATCAATATGATTGGAGAGATCAGGCCTACCGCATCCAACGGGCATCGTTTCATTTTGGTAGCCATTGATTACTTTACGAAGTGGGTTGAGGCAGCTTCCTTTGCTACAGTAACCAAGAACGTCATGGCGCGATTTATCCGACACAATTTGATCTGTCGATACTGTGTACCAGAGAGGATCATTACGGGAAATGGTACAAATCTAAACAATACAATGATCATCGAGCTTTGCAAACAATTTAAGATTCAGCATCGCAACTCTTCTCCTTACCGGCCGAAGATGAATGGGGTTGTTGAAGCGGCTAATAAGAATATCAAGAAGATTGTGCAGAAGATGACAGTGACATACAAAGACTGGCATGAGTTGTTACCATCCGCTCTTCATGGGTACCGTACCTCAGCACAGACTTTGACAGGGGCAACACCTTACTCTTTTGTGTATGGTATGGAGACAGTCTTACCCATTGAGGTCCATATACCCTCTCTCTGGATTATGAAGGATGCAGGTTTGAGCGAGGACGATTGGATCCAGAACCGACTTGATCAGCTGAACTTAATCGATGAAAAGAGACTTACTGCTATTTGTCATGGTCATACGTACTAAAAGTGAATGATCAAGGCATTTAACAAGAAAGTTAGACGACAAGAGTATCAAGTCGGGGATCTGGTGATCAAACGCATCATACTGCCGCAAGGTGATCCTAGGGGCAAATGGACCCCTACGTACGAAGGGCCATTTGTGGTTAAGAACATTTTCTCAGGAGGAGCTATTCTAACCACCATGGATGGCGATAACCTTCCTCACTCCGTCAATGCAGACATAGTGAAAAAATACTACGCATAATCAAAGACCCTCTAGGTTGACTGGCCTAGGCAAAAATAAGGGCTTCTCGGCGAACCAAAAGGGTTCGGGCAAAAGTAAGGGATGAAAATGAAAAATCTGTACAACCGGCAAGTCGAAAACCTGAAAAGGCGGCTTGGGCAAAAAAGGGTATCCCGGTGGACTGAAAACCCGAAAGGGCGGTCCGGGCAAAAATTAGGGATTAAAGTGTAACACTATGTCTCATTGGATCATCTTGCAACAAGACTTCGGTATCGACTATCAAGCTCGGACGGCGCTGATCAATCTGATTTACCTTCAACCAAGTAGCGAAGTGATGAGACGCTCGAAGAGATAAAGGCAATAGCAGAGTTGGAACCCAGTGGGATTGTTTCACATAGTTGTTTTTCTTTCTTTTACACAAATTGTATAAACTCCGTTCTTTCGGTGGCGTTCCCTTACTAGAACGTCATCCTCTTGTACAAAACGCCTATTACATGCCAACTTCAAAATCAATACAATTCATTTTCACAAAGAAATTTCAAAATTGTTTTTCTTTTTCTGTTTTGTTTTGCAAGAACATCCAATGTTTCATTTTGATATATGCATTTGACAATAATTGCTGCTCATAAATATTTACATGCGAAACAAAAGACGATTACTGGTAATTTCAGGAACAGGGACAAGCAAGAAGTGTCCAAACCTTACAGTTACCCCACCCACCAGGTACAGGGACAGAGCCAGCCTGAGAATGTGACTAAAAGTGCATACACTCCCCGCAGAGTAGGAAATGTCTGAAGACATTGGTGTTAATTCTCCCCAAGCAGAATTCACCTATCGTCAACAATGGAAGACCATCCCCAGTGGAGTTTATTTCTTCCACAAGAAACTCAATCCCCAACCGAGTTCATTATCACCAGCAACGGTAATTCATACCCAGCCGAGGTTATTCCTCCAAATCAGCAGATCTTCTGACAAAGTATCTCTTCCCCACAGAGTCATTCTCTCACCAGTTTATTCTCCAGCAAAGTTATTCTCCCACCAATTTATTCTCAAATCATCTTCAATCGTTATCCCCAGCGAGAACGAAGAATTCAACTCTTTATATTCTCCAGCAGCAGTCCGGGATTTATTTTCCCCAGCTAGAAAATATCATAAGAATATTACATATCCATACATCATGGCATGCGCATACGCATCATACAACACAATCTCATTTATTTTGAGAACATCATTATTCGATACATTTCATGCATCATGACATTACATACAACTAACTCTTTACCTTTCAGGGAAAGATACAATCAAATTCTCACAAGTTTTCTCTGGTTCAGTCAAATCGGTGCTAAGATTTCTATTCCAGTTCAAGCTATGAAGCCCGGATTCGACCGGATAATATCTTGATTTATGCATCATATTGTGAATCCTGGAGAACGACCAGATAACAGTATCAAATTACCGCAAAACCTAGAATCGACTAGATAGTGGTTTATCTTAAAGCTATGAAGCCCGGATTCGACTGGATAATAGTTTAATCCCTAGCAAGTTATTGTGAAGCCTGGATTACGACCAGATAGCAGTACAATCACCATGAAGCCTGGACTCGACCAGATAAGGGTATAAGACATTGTGAAGCCCGGAAACCGACCGGATAACAGCTTAACCCTCAGCAAGTTATTGTGAAGCCTGGATTACGACCATATAGCAATACAAGGTACCATGAAGCCTGGACTCGACCAGATAATGGTATAAGATGTTGTGAAGCATGGATTACGACCAGATAGTAGCCAAGAATACTATGAATCCTAGAGTCGACCAGATAGTGGTATATCTTTAATGCAAGTTATGAAGCCCAAATTCGACCGGATAATATCTTGATTTCTCCAAACGCCATGAAGCCTGAATTCAACCAGATAATAGTATAATACATCGTGAAGCCTGGATTACGACCAGATAGCAGTTAAAGACACTGAAGCCTGGGACTACGACCAGATAACAGTATGAGACACTGCGAAGCTTGGATTTCGACCAAATAGCAGTTTACCTGGACAATTACTAAGAATCCCGAAGTCGACCGGATATTAGTGTGCCCTAAATTCAAGTTGAAGCCCGGATGCGACCGAATAATAACTTAATTCCTTCTGAAGCCTGGAATATGACCAGATAAGAATTGAGAAATTGCAAAGCCTGGATTACGATCGGATAGCAAGTTTAATCTCATCTCCCCAGTAAGTCACTGTAAAGCCTGGATTATAACCAGATAGCAGCCAAGAATACTACGAAGCCTGGAGTCGACCAGATAGTGGTATATCTTTAATGCAAGTTATGAAGCCCAGATTCGACCGGATAATATCTTGATTTCTCCAAAACGCCATGAAGCCTGGATTCGACCAGATAATGGTATAATACATCATGAAGCCTGGATTACAACCAGATAGCGGTTAAAGACACTGAAGCTTGGGATTTCGACCAAGTGGCAGTTTACCTGGACAATTACTAAGAAGCCCGAAGTCGACCAGATATTAGTGTGCCCTAAATTTAAGTTGAAGCCTGGATGCGACTGAATAGGAACTTAATTCCTTTTGAAGCCTGGAATATGGCCAGATAAGAATTGAGAAATTGCAAAGCCTGGATTACGATCGGATAACAAGTTTAATCTCATCTCCCTAGTAAGTCACTGTAAAGCATGGAGCACGAGAAAATAACATTCGATCTTATCACTATGAAGCCTGGATCACGACCAGATAGTAGTTCATTTTCACCTCTTCGACTAAGAGACGATTTCCCAGTAGAATAACGGACGACTGAAGCTCCTAAAATTCTATTTCTCCCAAGACAGAGATCAACATTCCCCAGTGAAATCCTCCTCAATAACAGGTTACGTGCTCTCGCAAAGGAATCTCTTGTGCGATCGACACTTCTTCAGATGGCATCTTTAAGCCCATCCTCCGTCATCAATCTCCAAATGGCGTCTATAAGCCCATTCCCGATATCGCAAGACAAGTACTACCTCATGCGAGTGCAAATTTCTGGGCACTCTAGTGTTCAATCATCTTCCACCCTCGGATCACGAAAGGCAGACAAGCCAATCTACATCCTCAGGTTTAATAAGATTGAACAGGGGAAGCTGTTGTACCCCAAAATTTTCCCTCCCATATTTCTCAATACATCTCAAGTGAGGTCCTCAAATTGCTCAAGGAAGTCCAAGGGTTGACCAGACAAACTCTCTCCTAAGGCAGTCTACCTCAAATTAGGATTTCATGTTGCATCAAGATACTTGAGTCCAAAGGGTCTCAAATTCTCACTATTGTCCTAATATGTTCTCAAGATCATCCATGTTAAGTTTCAAGCCTTGCAGAGAAAGTTTGCTCAGTCAATTGCTCAAAGGCCTGGAAATCGACTATGCTAGGGCAAAAGTCAATTGTGTCCTACATACAATCAAATTTCAAGATTTTTGGTCAACATCCTCATTCTGAAGTATTATTTATCATTTGATCAAGGGTTGATCATGATTCCTCAAGGATTGCTCACAATTCATCAAAACCCAAAAGTTGCTAAATTAGGGTTTTGTAAGAAAAGTCAACTCAACTTTGACCAAGCATAACTTTCTCATACTTTATCAAAAATGATCCATCCAAAGCTAATTTTGAAGAGAATGCAATTCCCTACAATCCATATTCATCTCCCAAGTTCAAAATACGCACTCACAAGAAGTTATGAATTTGGATATTATAGGTCACTTTGAAAAGTCAACAAAAACACCTTTTTTTGCCAAAGCTTCATACATGAACATGGAAGACTCAATTGAGATGAGACCAAAAGGGTTGCTTAGAGGACATCTTGATATTTCTAAAAAGTCCAAGAACACATCTCTAGGGTCAAAATTGAGGAATTTATGCATTGGTGAAGTTGACCCTTTTTGCAAAATTGCCAAAAGTCAAATGTGTCTCAATTTGCAATTTTTGTCAAATGGGCCCAACTCTTTGTGCTTGCATTGAGTTTGTAACATGATCCACGACCCGTGATCCTTCCCACTTGCCTTTATTTTATTTTTGTCATTTTTTAATATTTTTATTTCAATTAAATCAAATTAAATCAAAATAAAGTAATGAAAATATCAAAAATCATTTAAACCTTGAGATTTTGTGCATATTTCAGGTCCATGAATAGCTGGAAATAAGATCAAATCGTGCAAGCTTCAAATGTACACAAAAGGATTGGATTTTGGCTTGATTTAGAAAGATTTACATGAGAATCAAATCATGATCAATGATCATTATTGGAGAAGATTTGAAGTAAATTTGTAAACCTAATTCACTTAAGGGTACATATAGAACAAATCCAGACCAAAAGCATAAGGGTTGAAGGCGTGAGAGAGCATAATCAGATTCAAAAAAATCATTAAAAAGTGTGAAATCATCCTTGTAGTTAGAGGGAAATTCAGGCCATTCTAAGACCACCATTCGCATCCTGGACCTTCTCTGACGCAGATACGATCATTTGCAAGCATCCATACGGCCAGAAACTCGAACCACAGACCCACAGTTTTCCTTGCTCGATTTAGGGCTTTCTCATGCAGGTAAAATTGGCCCAAAAGAGGGGTACCATGGTGTTCACAAGGCCAAGACGAACTGATCTGTACCATTAGTTTTCATTTATGATGCTTGTATGAGATTTCGGAGAAACGCAGGCTTATACCTACGCCTAGAAAACCGTAGGTAAAAGTCTTGGACTTTTGCCAACGGAGGGAGGAAGAAGAAGGGTGGCGTGGCACCCCCTGACTGGCCCATTTAAATTTCGCGCACTGGAATGTTGACATTTTGTGTTTTTTAATATAATCATTGTTTTTATCCTTTGTACAACAAAACGCGTTGGCTCAGTTGGTCAGGAGGCATGTGGAAAAGCCAAAGGGTCTGGGTTCGAATCCCAGGTCCCCCATATTATTTCATAATGTTTTTTATTGTATAATCAGGCATGTGTACAGGTAAGGGGTTCACCATACGTCCTCAATGATCAGCCAACCAGATGTCCAACAAGCCAAATCCAACGCCTGGCACATGAAGGTCTACCATAGGCCTAGTCAAACGTGCAACATGGAATCTGAAGAGTCAACCTGGGCCAAGGGATTTTGGGCTCAGAAATTGCTATGGACACCCCCTCAATTGCTAGCATAACCAGACCCATTTCTTTTTCTTTCTATATTTTTCTTTATTTAATTTATTTTGATTAATTATTCTCTAACATAAAAAGTAATTCTTTTTTACAAAAAAACTCATAAAATCAATTTTTTCATCAAATTAGAAATTTAGTTTTTTTTATATATATTTTGTCAACATTAATTTAATATTAGTTTAATTTAATTTTAGGGCAATTTAACCTTTTTGTAAATAACTTAAAATAAAATAGAAAATTAGGGTTTGTTTGATTTAATTTTTATTTTTTTTTCTTAAAATAACAAAAATGCAAAAATAGGTCACATTAATTACTTTTTCTTAATTTAAATTAATTAGTTATTAGGTTTGTACTTATTTAATTAAAACCTTATTTTCCTCAAAATAATCAAGATAACAAAAATGATTTTTCTCTTAATTAGGTTTAGATGGGGTCAAAACCCTAATTTTCTCTCGTTCTCGATTCATCGCGCGTTTATTATTATTATTTTGCAAATATTAATGTAACTGCTTATGGGATGTAATAGTTTAATTAGGACTTTTCTTGTATTTATCGTTTTACGGGTTTTTGGCTATATAATTAATCCCCCTCCCCGAAGCCTTGTAATAGCGTAGTTTTATTTCTCGCATTTTAATTCTCGCAAATATTAATTGTTAGATATATGATAATAGGATTGCATGACAAGAATGTATGTTAATTTTAAATGATTAGCAAACCCAAAATGTGCAAAGATAATAACTTGAAATCAAATCACTCACACATGCGCACTTCTAGGGTATACTCTCACTTCGGTTGCCTTCGGTAAACGATCATTAAGTATAATGTGTTTTAGTGGTTACCCTCTTGTCTAAACAAAGATAAAATGTCCCGTTCGGAAATGTTGCCTCGAAAAAGTTGCCTCGGAAATGTTGCCTCGAATATGATCTTAAGACACTAGGGTTATTACTAAGACGTCCTAACATTGCTTTAGTGATCGTACGTCCCTCACCCCTGGCCCATTATTTCCTTTATTATTTCATTTTCTTTTTTTATTTTATTTTCATTTCATATTTTCTTTTATTATTTTCACTATTATTATTATTATTATTATTATTATTATTATTATTATTATTATTATTATTATTATTATTATTATTATTATTATTATTATCATTTTTAATAAAAATCCAAAAATATTTTTATTTATTATTTACACTTATATATTTTATTTTCTCTATAAAACAAAAAGACTAAAAAAACATTTCTCTTAATAATTAATTTCTTTTTAATAATCAATATCTAGACATAGGTTTAATTATTTATTTTCTTAATTAAAATTAATTTAGAACTTAGGTTTATTTTAATTAATTAATTTTCATATTATTTTTATTAAGTTAAAACCTTTTCACAAAAAAAAACCCTAAAACACATTTTAACTTAATTTCCTTCTTAATTAATTTAGAGTTAAATTTTGTTTATTTTTCATTATTCATCTCTCTTAATTAAGTTAAAACTCCTTTCATAAAAACAACAAAAAATCATTTCTTTTTCCATTTATATTCTTGCATTTTATTTTCAATTTTATACAATATTCAATATGGTTGTAATAGATAATTAGGTTTAACTTTCTTGCAATCCCCATTTGTAAATTTGTACACCCCCTTCCCTAATGATGTAATAGCGTAGTAATTTTACTTTTTCATAATTTATCGCTTTATATAAATGCTAGTAATTAGGGTTTTGTATGGAAAGGCTAAAACCAACAAAATAGCAAACCATAATCAAGACAAAAACAAAGCATGAAAACAACACACTTACACACAAGCACCCCTAGGGTAAAATCTACTTGGTTGCCTTACAAAATGGCCATATTACGCATGTGAGGTGTTGTACCCCAAAATTTTCCCTCCCATATTCTTCAAGATTTGTCAAGAATCAACTTCAAATGGTTCAAGATTTCTCAAAGGTTGCACAGTCCAAATGCCTCCTAAGCCAGCTGAAATTAGGGTTTTGGTTATGTCAAGGAATCTGAGGTTCTCAGTGGTCCAATCAAGTCCCATAGGCCTACATGCATTGTCAAGCACCTACATGCCAAGTTGCAAGATTCACAGAGGCAAATTGCACAGTCAGAAGCTTTATTTGGTTCACAATCAACTGCAGAGGCAAAATGGTCATTTTACAGTCAAAAGTCAGAATTTTTGGTCAACATCTTATTTTGAGCACACAATCATCATTTGATCAAGTCTTGATCATGATTCCACAAGAATGGCTCAAAAATCATCAAAGATGCAAAAGTTACTATTTTTGGACAGCTGAAAAGTCAACTGTAACTTGACCAGGGCATAACTTTTTCATGGTTCATCAGAAAAATCCCATCCAATGCTCATTTTGAAGGGGATGAGATTTCCTACAACTCATATTCACATTCCAAGTCCAAGAAATGCTCTCACAAAAAGTTATCAATTTCTACATTATAGGTTAATTTCAAAAGTCAACAAAAATGCACTTTAAGTCAAAGACCATAACTTGAGATTGGTAAATCAAAATGACATGGGACCAAAGGCATTGGTTAGAGGACTTCAAGACCTTTCCAAAATGTCCAAGAACATGTTCATATGATCAAAATTGAGCAAGATATGCATTGGAGAAGTTGGGAAATTTTCATGAATTTGCAAAAATCAGCTTTGCCCAAAACACATCATTTTTGCTAATGGGCCTCAAATTTCTTCTTGAAACATTGTCCAAAGCTTATGCACGACCCATTGAGCTTAAATTGATTTATTTTCGTATTTTTAATTAATTAATTGAATTTTTTATTAATTCATTTAATTGATTTAAAATGTAGGAAATTCAAAGATATGGTTTTCAAATCTTTTTATGAAGCAAATATGACCAAGACAAGCTGGAGATTTCGTGTGCACATCAAGGGGACCAAAATCTCCCAATTTGGCAAGGTTTTTAAATCAAAAAGATTGAAAAATATTTGATTGAAAATCAAATATACAAATCATTATTCCATGGATGTTTGGACCAAGATTTACCCTAATTCCATTCAGCTATAAGTGCATAAGCTAAACCTAATTCTATTCACGTGAGAATTCTGCATACAAAGCCATAACCATATTCAAAAAATCAAGAACAAAGCCAAAACTGAATTCCACCTTCCAACGTGATTCAAACCCTTTTATTGTTTCTAACACCTTGCAGGAACTCTCAGGAATCTTTTGGAATCAAAATCAAGGGCTGAAGATTGAGAAATCGCACCAAATAGAATCACAGTTTGCTTATTCTTTTTCAGAATCGAAACTCACATTTTATGCATCATTAACATGTTATAATCATTGCTTTGCATTGCTCTAACCTTTCTGAAGCTAATGGTATAGGTGAATCGCGTTATGGTGCCCTGAAACAGAAAACGCCATTAATGGATTTTAGGGTTTCCAAACTTCAAAATTAGGGATTTCCAGCACAGGAAAAATTAGACCTTCTCACGCATATGGTTGAATTCGTCAAGGCTAGACGAATCAAACCCAACCCTCGCGCCCTGTTTATATAGCTTCTACGCCTAATCGCTATTTTTGGTCATGCCATTTTGTGGGGGTTAAAAACCCCCTCTAATTATTTATCTTTTACAGGGAAACGAGGAAGAAGACAATAGGTGTAAGTACGTGATTGGATAATTCAAATATAACGCGCGCTTTCATAATTTCCAGCACGTTGATTGATTATTAATAATATATTTGTTTATCATTTTACATACAAACGCGTGCAGGCTGGCTTAGTGGTTAGTGAGTTGGCATGCAACCATTGGGACCTGGGTTCGATTCCCAGGTCCCCCAAAACCTTTGTTTCATATTTTTTCCAATGTGATCATATGCAGGCTATTGAGCGTTGTTCATCATACGCCTTACGCATCCAGATGCCAAGTGTCCTCAAAGCTCAATCCAATGGCCATGGGATGGATGACCATCATGTTCCCAGTCAAAGCCAGCGCAGCCAATTCCAAAAGTCAACAAAGGCTTGATTCTTAATGGGTTAGCAATTTGCTTACAAAACCTCCCTAAGGGCCCAACACCCCCTGGTTCTTTCACAATTTTCCTTTTATTTTTGTTTTTGCTAATTTTTATTAACTATTATTAATTATTATTATTAATTCATAAATTATTTTTCATAATAAAAATCAGAAACTTAAAATATTGTTTATTTTTATTATTTATTATTTTCACTATTAATAATTATTTTTTGTAAATAAATGTAAATTAATTAATTTAGTTAAATTAGGTTAACTTTAATCCTTTTTTACAATAAATAAAACAAATCTAGAATTAGGGTTTTCTTGACTTTTAATTTCTTTTATTTTTATTTTCATTAAAACATAAAAAACACCAAAATATTTTTTTTCTTTTAATTAATTAATTAATTAGTTATTAGGTTTAATATTTCATTAATTGCAAAAAAGGAGAAATTACTTTCTTTTCTCAAAGGGTCAAAACCCTAAGGACGTCCTGATTCAATTTCTTTGCACGCATTATTACTATTTTGATTCATATTTATGTATCTGCTCCGGAAATGTAATAGTTAATTAGGCTTTTATCGCTTTATTTACTTTTCTCGCATTTATTTTCCAAATGGGTTATGTTTTTGGCGATGTATAGACCCGCGCCTTGTAATAGCGTAGATTTACCTTTCCGCGATTTATTTTCCGCACTCTTAACTGTTAATTATGCCTGCAAGACTTGTATGACAAATAAAATCAATCCTTAGCTCGCAAATGCATGTTCAAAGATAAACTAAAAAACAACACACATGCACATGCCACTCCTAGGGTACGCCTCACTGGTTGCCTCGACGTGGTCGTCAAGTATAGGGTGTTTTAGAGGTCGCCCTCCTGTCTAAAGATCCAGTTGCCTCGAAACGGTTGCCTCGGATAAAAAAGGATCTAGGACATTAGGGTTACCGCTAAGGCGTCCTACTGTTGCTTTGGTGACCACACATGTCCCTAATAATCGAATTGACCCGAATAACTCCAACGACGGTGCTGCTTACTTCTCAATAGTGGGACAATACTGTCTAAAGGACTCTTACACAGCCTAATTCCTTAGAGTAGGTAGATTTCTCCTGGGTATTTGCTCTTTCAAAAACAAAAACAAACTTTTCGCACCTACACTTTCAAAAGTTTTCAAACAAATATTTCATACACTCTTGAGGACAGATACAAGAGTCACCTAGAAATTTTTCAAACAAAACTTTTTCAAAACCCACATACACTTGAAAAGCAAACAATTTTTGAAAACATAGTGAGCAAGTACCTAAGAGCCCGTGGATAACCACGGATAGAAAGGGTGCTAACACCTTCCCTTCCTATAAATCTACCTCCCGAACCGAGAAACATCTCGAAAAAGGAATTTTGCTGTGATTTTGTCCTTTCCATGTTGGAGAACATAAAAGACGATGGCGACTCTTGCTTACCGCGACATTTCGCGAACCAGCTTAAAAAACAGTCAATTCTATTTCCACCGATCACATGAGGTAACTTAGCAAAAATAAACAAATACAAGATCATAGTTGTTGTACCCCAATTTTTGCCCCTAAGATTCCCCTATCATATCATGTCAACTTGATCATAACAAAATCACATTAGGGTCGGTTCTTCATCTTTTTTCTATTTCATATCTTTAATTTTTCTCTTGAGGAATCTCCAAGCACCTTAGTTGTGTATTTTGTATATGCATTGATAATTAACCTCTAACCAAAATACAAAAAATATTTGTCTTTGTCTTTGCAAAATTGTGTTTTGTAGGTACCGAGTCAAAGCATCCGGCAAATAAGGTTTTCCGCATGTGTCGACATGTACAAGCTTGTGTCGAACTCATGCAAATTGATTAATTCTGTATTGTGTCGAAAGGCAGCTTGTATCAATCCACAGAGGCTTGTGTCAAACTCATTCAAGTTGATTGATTCTGTATTGTATCGAAAGGCAACTTGTATCAATCCACAGAGGCTTGTTTCGAACTCATGCAAATTGATTGATTCTGTATTGTGTCGAAAGGAGGCTTGTATCAATCCACAGAGGCTTGTGTCGAACTCATGCAAATTGATTGATTCTGTATTGTGTCGAAAGGCAGCTTGTATCAATCCACAGAGGATTGTGTCGAACTCATGCAAATTGATTGATTCTGTATTGTGTCGAAAGGCAGCTTGTATCAATCCACAGAGGCTTGTGTCGAACTCGTGCAAATTGATTGATTTTGTATTATGTTGAAAGGTAGCTTGTATCAATCCACAGAGGCTTGTGTCGAACTCATGCAAGTTATTTGATTCTGTATTGTGTTGAAAGACAGCATGCATCGACCCATAAAGGTATGTATCAACTTATCCTGCTTTGTATAACTAGCATGTATCGACACATACATGTTATGTATCGACTCATCCTGCTTTGTATAACTAGCATGTGTCGACACATACGTATTATGTGTCGACTCATTCAAGTTGTTTGATTCTGTATTGTGTTGAGATAGCAGCTTGTATCGATACATAGAAGCTTGCGTCGACTCATGCTGTGTTATACAACTAGGATGTGTCGACGTATACGACTCTTGTGTCGACTCATAGCAGCAAAACACACATGATTTTTGAAAAGAAGCCATCAATTTCAAATCTGTCATCTTTTTGGCTCCAATTTTTCTGCATAATTTGAAAATTATATCATTAATTCAATTTTTGGCTCCAAGAATTAATTACCAAATTACCACTAATCCCAATCCTAAACTCTATAAATAGAGCCCTCATCTCATTCAAATAATAAGCTTTTAACAGCCAAAGTCACTTTGCTAAAAAATCTCTCAATTCTCTCCATCTACCAAATTCACTCAAAGCTCCATTTTCAAAAAAGTTAGTAAGCTTTGCATTGAAGCTTCCTAATCTTTGAGCTAAACCTTCATTCAAACACTTTTTCTTCATCAATTCTCTACATCTCAGCTTTGGTAATTGATTCTTGTTGTTGGATTGAAGAAAATTCTGGAAGTTGTTTGATAATTTTCTAATTCTACCTTTGGTAAGTTGGATCATCATCTTTCACAATGTGATCTCTTGTGGATTTCTGGTTTTGATTCATTGAGCACTGTTTTTATGATTCCATTAGCGCTATTTTCTCATAATTTGATGGAATTTTCATGCTCAATTGGATCCATGATCATAAGTTGTTTGATGAAAAGTTGGAACAAGAATTTGATCCTTGAGATGCTGTTTTCGACTAATTTTAACAGGTTGCAATCAATTGTTGTAACATTGCAATTGTTTGTCACAGAAAATTGATTTGAAAAAAAACTGCACTGATGCAATTGGTAGCTGTCGAAGCACAATTGATTGTAACAGTGTCGAAAATACTTTTTCTGCCTTATTTTGAGGCTGTTTCGACTCAAATATTTTTCTACTCACTTCTTTGATTGTTGGTTTGAATTGCAATTTTAAATGTCCACTTTGTCTTTAAACTCAACGGACTTTGTGATGTAGATGAAGTTGGATAAATGTTCATCAATTCAAATCTACCTAAGAGTGAATTATTTAATTCATTTTTGGTGCTTTGGATTAATGATATGTTTAGTGCTTTAATCCATCTAGAGGAGTGGTTGAATTTAAAGATGAAAGAATTTTGAGATGGTGATCCAAATTAGCTTATCATTCCCCTCCCTCTTCATATTATCCCTTTCTCTTTTTAATTGTGCTACATGTTAAGGGATGGTGATCTCTATATCATTTATCCAAACATGAAGTACATAGATTGCTATTGACCGATCTTAAAATAGGTGCGACTTCTATATAAGTCCACTTACGATTGCTTAACATAGCCCTAAATTTTGTCCCGATTCGAATAAATGATCATTCATGGCCCAAACTTATGATTGCAAGCCCAAGTATGTTAATTTTATCTCTTTGATCCAATAACCTTGAGATTCGTTGTGTGGAGGCTTTGGTTCTACCAATCCTCTAATGGATCTACAACACATTTGGTCAACGCGGATCACTTAAACATCGTTGATCATTAAATGTTACTTTTGAGGATTCCAAAATGGATGATATACTTGACAAAAAGCAAATGCAACTTGTTGTGTGGAGGCTTTGGTTCTACCAATCCTCTAATGAGTTCCAAATGCAAGTTTCAAGATGGTCATCCAACTAACCACTAATTTCTAACAATTGACTTTACTTTATGCTTTTATTTTTTATGCTTTATGTACCATTTAATTTAAGCATTTACATTTCATGCCATTTTTTTTATTTTGCTCACTTGAGCATTTATTCTTATGCCATTTTTATTTTTTGCTCACTTGAGCATTTACTTTTATGTCATTTTTTTTTGCTCACTTGAGCTTTTCTTTTCCTTTTAAAGACACCTAATAATCAACATGAACCATAAAAATCTTTAAAGATACTTGGACTATTTGGTTACTATCCTTGGCATTATGGAGCATTGGACTTCTTGGACTTTGGATTAGAAACCTTGGCCTATCTTTGAGACTGTGTGACTTTATTTGATATTTTGTCTGGAGTTCTTGAGGTTTAACTCAAGACATTGGGTTGTTTGTTTGTTTTGTGTGTAGGTTATTGTGATTACATACTTTGTTTGTAATCTGGAATTCACCCGTATACAGCTGTTACTCTGCCCAATTTTTGCGAAGACTTAAAACACTTGAAGTTTGGTTCTCTCAAGAGGTCTAGTATCTTTGCTTGCTTGGTTTCAATTCGAAGAATGAGAATTTTATATTGACTCATAATGTCAAGTATTGGATTCTTGTTGGTTAGATAGTCCTTATCCTTAGACTTTACCTTATGCTTTAGGATAGCCTCTTCTTCTCCTCCCATCTTCTTTAATTTCAAAAATCTTCTCCCTCCTTTTAAAAATTCTTCTTATTTCTAAATTTGAAACACTTTCATAATAAACTTGGACTTAGGTCCATGCATTTTCAAAACATTTTCATAAATAAATTTCAATCAATTTAATAATACTTTGAAATTTTTGTGAGAAGACTAAAAGTCAATCAATCTCATTTCAAACCATTTTTGCCACTTTGGCTTTTTATTTTTAAAACTTTTCTTAAAAGATTAGACTCTTGTCAATCCTTATAGTGATGCAAACAACCATACTTCTACAACATGTAGTAAAGAGAGATATTTTCCACTTGGGTGTTGAGTGAGGCTTTGTTGATTTTAAAATTCAAGCTATATCCTCCACTTTGAGATGATGCAAATTCTCCTTTCTCATGATTGTGGGTAGTAAGTATGTTTTCCACACGGACAATGACGATGATGTCTTATCTCATAAAATTAACCAACACACTTGTGTTTCATATTTTTAAAAGAGGAACTACGTGTACCCTGATCCCCTATTGCACGAAAGGTGGTATGTAGGAACTAAAGGTTCGCAACCGCGGTGGGTGAAAAAATCATAAAAAATATTTCTTTTCTCACCTCCACCATCCATTTTATATACAACACATTTTTATAGCCAAAATATACAGATTTTTCAAAGAGGTTCTTGTGGAGTACCGTAGATGTTTAGGGTGCTAATACCTTCCCTTTGCATAACCAACCCCCTTACCTTGAATCTTTCCCCCTTTTTTGGGTTATTTTCTCTTTTCCCATTCCTTTGGAAACAATAAAGCGCGGTGGCGATTTTTATTTTGATTTGTATAAAGTTTAGTCAATCCAATGGCTTAGTCTTGAACATTTCTACCGCTACAGAAAAATGGCGACTTCACTGAGGACAGATTGACCTCTTGCTGGTCCATCCCTAAGTAGGTTAAGCCTATCTTTGTTTATATCTGTATATGTGTTATTGTGTTTATGTGTTATATTTTGTATATATGTTTGTCTGGATTTTCCTGGTTTACAGGGTGCTTGGTGATTACTCATAAGTCCTATACCCGAACTTGGGCAAACTTTAAGATAGGATGGGCGATATATTCATGTTAACTTTGAGGGAGTAATCCAAAAAAAGGAGGCATGAGATCCCCCACTCAGTGGAGGCCCCTTTGACTGTAGTGTCGTTTACCGAGTAATCGGGAAGACGTACTGCTTTCGACCTGGGAGCCTGCTGAAGTTGAGGACCATAGATTACCTAACCCATGTTGGCCTTTTAGGTGTAGTGCGGAAGCTATGACAGAGTAATCCAGAAATAGTTGTCACGCGATACTACGCTCGGACGAGTCTTTCTTGAGAATATTACTAATTACCGAGTTAATCGGGAAGTTGGTAATATCTGAAGGAAGTATGTAGAGTCTGGGAACCTCTTAGAACCTTGTTCGGCAGGTGATAACTTTTTAGACCAATACCTTATGGGTAGTGTGATGCGGTGGGAGAACTGACTTGAGGTTTTGCGTTTGTGTTTGCAATTGTTGCGGTTTAGCAAGAGTCGCCACCGACTTTTATTTTATCCAAAAGGAAAGGTAAAAAAGCATAGGAAAGACCTTTGAGATTGTTTTTGAGTTTGGGGGGTAGATTATGAAAAGGGAAGGTGCTAGCACCCTTTTAATCCATGGTTTTCCATGGGCTCTTAGTTACTTGTTTTAGATCACTTGCTTTGCTTTGACAATTATTTAAAATGGTGCTTTGTGTGGTTTTGAAAGTATTTTGAAAAGAGGCCATTGTTTAGGCAATCTTTGTAATGTTTCTCGTTCGTAAGAATGTATACAAAGATGTTTGTCTTTTAAAAAATGTTTCAATGTTTTGAAAATTGTTTGGAAATTATTTTGAAATTGTGTGTGTGTTTGTTTGAAAATAGCAAGGATCGTTTGCAAGTTTGATCAAGTAACTAGAAGCTTATCTACCTACTCAAAAATCTTTCCTATACCTTTTTATTCCTTTGACATTGTTAGCCTACCATTGTTTTGGTAGATAACCCTATCTTTGGATGTTAAACGGGACGGGCGTGGGTCATCGTATGACCATGATAACAATATTGCCAAGTATCTTAGCAAGTTTTGAGGGACTTAAGATCATCTTTGTTTAGGAAACCAAGATAGCGTCATCGAGGGACTATGATCTTTTGCTTTGTTTTGTTTTGCCAAGATACTTAACATGCATACCATGGCCATGTTTTAAGGCAACCAAGTGGGTGAAACCCTAGAGGTGCTTGTGTGAAAAGTGTTGTCATTTTTCATGCATTTTTATCTTGTGTTTAAGTCATGCTATTTGTTTAATTTTTGGTCTTTGCATACAAAACCCTAGTTTACTATCATGGTATATGAAAGCAATAAAATTGCGTAAAGTAAATCTAAACTATTACAACAATATTATGGGAAGGAGGGTACAAGTTTTGAATGGGGATATTTGCACAAAAATAAAGTCCTAATTTACTATTACAACCCAATTGAATTTATTGTACAAATAAATAAATAAGCAAATATCTAAATATGTAATAAAATGTTTTTGTATTAATTTTATGTATGTGAAAAATAAGTTATTTAAGTCTAAAATAAGAAAAAAATATTGTGATTATTTTTGAAAGGGTGAAAAACCCTAGTTTTTGTTTAAAAGAAAATATATTCTATATTATTCATTTTATTCATTTTTTGTTTAAGAAAATTAATAATAATATTATGTACAAAATATTAAAACATTAAAATATGTGAGAAAATAATATTTTATATGTATAATATAGTAAAATAAAATATTTAAGTATTTTAATATTTTTTACAAGTTTATTTAAGAAAATAAATTCTATTTAACCTAATAAACTATTTTTATGCCATAAAAATAATAAAAATAATAAAATAAAATGTAAAAAAATTAAGAAAATATTTTTAGGATTTTTAATGTTCAGAAAAAAATAATAAAGTAATAAAGTCAGAAATATAAAAATAAACAAGAAAATACAAAAATATAAAAATAAAAGGTCAGGGTGGTGTAAAAGTAGTAGGCCCAAGCGCCATGCCCAGAACACACTTCATCCCTGTCCTTGCTCCTTCGCGCACGCCTGGTTCAGTTCAACCTGTATCTCTTGCATACATGCATAAAAACAAAATCTTGCAACATGAAACTTGTAGCATGTTAACTCACGATTCCAATGATATAAAAATCATGATCTAACTCTCAAAGATCAAGGAGAATTTTATCACCCCTAATTTCTGACCTAAAATTTTCATGAACTTCAAGCTTCAAATTCTCACTACTCAGTTAATATAAATAAGAATTATGCATATGTACAGTTCAAGCATGTTAAGGACTACATCTTTGCTTCACAAACCTAAGCTTAAAGATGCCTAAATAGAGAGATAGAAACTTGACAAATACCTTGTTCAGTTGAGTTTGGATATGGAAATGTGGGAAATTTGAGTGAGGCCTGAAGTTCTTGTGAGCTTCCTTGAAGTCCCCTCAAGCTTCTCCAATGCTCAGCTTGCCTTGTAGGTGCCTGAATCTTCCTATAGAAGTCAACCTGGAAACTTAAAAAGTGAAAATGGTGAAGCTTGAAACTGAGCTTACAGTTGCAAGACAGGGGCCTGGATAGCTTGGATGTGAGGTATGGAATGTGTTTGAAGTGATTCAAAGCAAAACGCACGAGGAAATAATGATTTGGCCAAGGTTCTGCAGATGATGCCCTGTTTTGGAAGAAGTTGGTGTTTTTGGTGTATTTGAGTGTTTGAGAAGTTGTAAATTCGTGCTTAGGCTTGCAACAATGTTCTGAGGTTGTTTGAAATGATACCAAGTCTTGTTTTTATCAGATGGAAGAGTTCACTTGACTTTTGCAAGTTTCTTGCTTTTGAAGAAAAGTTTGAGATGACAATGCCCAAGGTCTGTACAGGCTAGCTTGAGGTCTGATGAGAGTTGGTGTACTTTTCCTGTAAAACCAAGTACAAGCATGTTTGAAACTGAATTGCAGCTTGTAATATTGTGAAAAATGCCTTGCACAAAAGTGATAAATTTCCATTTTCATTTCTTCGATTCTCCCTAACCATAAATGATCTTGGGGAGTTCTTGGACATTTTGCAAAGCTTGTTACATGCTCTACAATCCATCTTTGAAATGCATTTTGATATTCCTCTTGGAACTAGGTGAAAAGTTGCCATGAAGTTAGGTCAAAAATCTGCCTAAACTAGGGCAAAATTTCTTGGAGACACTTGTTCCTGAAGAGGAACCGCCTAGTTCGGCACCTAAGGCAGAAAGAGAAGCTTATAAGAAGCATCTTGATGATGCTAATGAAGCCGCTTGTCTCATGCTAGCTACTATGAACTCGGAGTTGCAAAAGCAACACGAGAACATGTCAGCGTTCGATATGATCGGACATCTGAAAATGCTCTATCAAGAGCAGGAAAGAAATGAGAGGTTTCAGGTTTCAAAGGCCCTTTTTAATAGCAAGTTATCTGAGGGAAACCCTGTAGGTCCCCATGTACTCAAAATGATTGGGTATGTGGAGAACCTTGAAAGGTTAGGGTTTCCGCTTGGAAAGGAACTTGCAACTGATTTTATCTTGCAATCGTTGCCAGATAGCTTTAATCAGTTTGTCATGAATTTCAACATGAATGACATGGATAAGAGTCTTCCAGAATTGCTAAGCATGTTGAAAACTGCTGAGCAGAATATGAAGACAAAAGGGAAGTCCATTCTAATGGTCAGTAATGGAAAGAAGCTGAACAAGAGGCCTACCAAGCAGGTTGGTAAAGGGAAAGGCAACGAATTTGCCAAGCCTAAACCTACTGTTCCTGCTTTGAAGCCTAGTGGAGGCATAGCAAAGGAGGGCACTTGCTTCCATTGCGGTAAGACCGGGCATTGGAAGAGAAACTGCCCAAAGTACCTGGAAGATATGAAAAATGGAGTAGGGACTTCAAATTCAGGTATTTTTGTTATTGAAATTAATTTATCTACTTCTGCATCATGGGTATTAGATACTGGATGCGGTTCTCACATTTGTACTAATGTGCAGGGGCTAAAAAGGAGTAGAGATTTGGCAAAACGTGAAGTTGACCTACGAGTTGGAAATGGAGCAAAGGTTGCTGCTTTAGCCGTAGGAACTTATGTTTTGACTTTACCTAGTGGTTTAATAATTCAGTTAGAGAACTATTATTATGTACCTGCAATTAGTAGGAATATTATTTCCGTTTCTTGTTTGGACAAGTTTGGTTTTTCATTTATAATAAAGAACAATTGTTGCTCTATTTATTTGAATGATATATTCTATGCTTCCGCATAAATGAACAATGGACTATATGTCCTTGATCTTGAAATGCCAATTTATAACATTAATACTAAACGGATTAAACCTAATGAGTTAAATCCAAGCTACCTTTGGCATTGTCGCTTAGGCCACATAAATGAGAAACGCATTTCCAAACTCCATAAAGATGGACTCTTGGACTCTTTTGATTATGAATCATATGAGACATGCAGATCTTGTTTAATTGGAAAGATGACAAAGTCCCCATTCACAGGAAAAGGTGAAAGGGCTAATGATCTTTTGGCCCTCATACATACTGATGTATGTGGACCACTGAACATACCAGCCAGAGGAGGTTTTCAATACTTCATCACATTTACTGATGATTTCAGTAGATATGGTTATGTGTATTTAATGAAACACAAATCTGAAACCTTTGAAAAATTCAAGGAATTCAAGAATGAAGTACAAAACCAACTAGGTAAGAATATTAAAGTTCTTCGATCAGATCGAGGCGGTGAATATTTAAGCCTAGAGTTTGATGACCATCTAAAGGAATGTGGGATTTTATCCCAACTTACTCCTCCCGGAACACCACAATGGAATGGTGTATCTGAGAGAAGAAATCGAACCTTGTTAGACATGGTCCGATCCATGATGAGTCACGACGATCTTCCGAACTCCTTTTGGGGACATGCACTATTGACTGCAGCTTACACACTTAACCGAGTTCCATCCAAAAGGGTTGAGAAGACACCATATGAGATATGGAGTGGTAAGAAAACACATATGTCTTAAATGAAGATTTGGGGTTGCGAAGTTTATGTGAAACGACAAATTTCAACTAAGCTTGAGCCCAAATCTGACAAATGTTTATTTGTGGGGTATCCTAAAGAAACAAGAGGGTATTACTTCTACAATCCTTCTGAGGGCAAAGTGTTTGTGGCTCGAACTAGAGTTTTTCTGGAAAAGGATTTTATTTCCAAAAGAATCAGTGGGAGGAAAATAGAGCTTGAAGAAATTCAAGAACCACAAAGCATTGATACACCTATGGAGGAATTAGAGCAGGAAACACAAGTAGTTGTGGAAGAGCAACCTGCTCAAGTAGAACAAGACCAGCGTAGGTCAAGCAGGATACGTCAACAACCTGAGAGATATGGATATCTCATAAGTGATCAGGGTGACGTATTACTCATGGATCAAGATGAGCCAGTGACCTACCAAGAGGCCATAACTGGTCCTGAGTCCGAGAAGTGGCTAGAAGCCATGAAATCTGAAATGGATTCCATGTACACAAACCAGGTTTGGACCTTGGTAGAGCCTCCTATAGGAGTTAACCCTATAGGATGCAAGTGGGTCTTCAAAAAGAAGACTGACATGGATGGTAAGGTACATACCTATAAGGCAAGATTGGTTGCAAAAGGCTATAAACAAATTCATGGGGTTGACTATGATGAAACCTTTTCACCAGTTGCAATGCTTAAATCTGTTCGGATTTTACTTGCTATCGCTGCATATCATGATTATGAAATATGGCAGATGGATGTCAAAACTGCTTTCCTTAATGGGAATCTTCTTGAGGATGTGTACATGACACAACCAGAAGGATTTGACATACCAGAAGAAGCCCGAAAGATATGTAAGTTACAACGATCAATTTATGGATTGAAGCAAGCTTCCAGAAGCTGGAATCTTCGTTTTGATGAAACAGTAAAACAATATGGATTCATCAAGAATGAAGATGAGCCTTGTGTCTACAAGAAGGTTAGTGGGAGCATGATCGTATTCCTGGTATTATATGTAGATGACATATTACTCATTGGAAACGATGTCCCTACCTTGCAACAAGTGAAGACTTGGTTATGGAAATGCTTTTCAATGAAGGACCTAGGTGAAGCAGCCTATATATTAGGAATCAGGATCTATAGAGATAGGTCACAAAAACTGCTTGGCCTAAGTCAGAGTACATACATAGAAAAAGTGTTAAGACGCTTTAATATGCATGATTCCAAGAAAGGATTCATACCTATGCAACATGGCATGTGTCTGTCAAAAACACAATCCCCTTCAAGTAAGGAAGAAAGGGATCGCATGGATAAGATTCCATATACATCTGCAATAGGATCTATCATGTATGCCATGCTATGTACTCGACCAGATGTCTCGTATTCTTTAAGTGCAATGAGTAGGTACCAGTCTAATCCCGGTGATGCTCATTGGGTAGCTGTCAAGAATATCCTTAAGTACTTGAGAAGGACTAAGGACTCATTCTTGATATATGGAGGTCAGGAAGAGCTTGCTGTAATTGGATACACCGATGCTAGCTTCCAGACAGATAAGGATGACTTTAGATCGCAATCTGGTTATGTGTTTTGTTTAAATGGTGGCGCTGTAAGCTGGAAAAGTTTAAAGCAAGATACAGTTGCTGATTCTACAACCGAGGCTGAGTATATTGCTGCCTCAACTGCAGCAAAGGAAGATGTTTGGATCAAGAAGTTCATTAGTGAACTTAGCATAGTCCATAGCATTGTGGATCCCATTGATCTCTATTGTGATAACAATGGTTCTATCGCACAAGCTAAGGAGCCTAGATCTCACCAACGATCCAAACACATACTTAGGCGTTATCATCTCATTCGAGAAATAATCGATCGGGGAGATGTGAAAATATGCAGAGTACCTACACTTGACAATGTTGCTGACCCATTAACAAAGCCTCTTGCGCAGCTGAAGCATGATGGACATACTAGATCTATGGGTATTAGGGGTATGCCTGATTGGCTCTAGTGCTAGTGGGAGATTGTTGGTGTAAGCCCTAGAGGCCAATACTTTTGGTACTTGTATCGAGTTATTTATTAATAATAAAAGGCATTTCTTTATTATGTTTGCTTTCCAAAATAATAAAGTCCCTAGAATGGTTTATTTGTTTAATGAAATGTTAAGTGTGACTTAATCATGAGATCTCATTAAACATAAGACACTATTCTTAAAGTATCTGTAGTCAAGCTTTAATGTGAAGTGGGATAACATTAAAGTATTAAGATTATTATGAAGATAGATTGATGATCACATCTCATGGATCATAGATAAGGAGTTATCAAGTCTTGACATAGGTATGAATATTAGGAGTAATATTTATACTGGATTGACCCGCTATGAGAATACTACATAGAATGTTATGCAAAGTGTCATAAGTTATTCTCATGATGATAATAGTGTATACCACCCTTCGACCTGAAACCACTATGGACCCTAGATGTAGAGTCAAGTACTTTATTGCTGATCAAACGTCATTTGTAACTGGATGACTATAAAGACGGTTGATGGGTACTTCACAAAGCATGCTAAGGGACATGAGTGACCTAGATGGAATTTTCTCATCCTGCATAACAGGATAAATGTCTAAGGGCCCAATATTGAACTGGACAAGGGTGACACAGTGTATGCCTTGTGTTCAATATAGACATGAGGGCAAAAGGGTAATTGTACAACACAAATATTATCACGGAAAAGGTTTGGTCAGATCACATGGCATTTTCGTGACTTGGGTAACAGTGATGTGTTGCTAGATACCGCTCACTATTTATTATATTAAATGTGTGATTTAATATAATTGCCAACTTCGCGAAAACCTACAGGGTCACACACATAAGGACAGGTTGATGAGAGATAGAATAAATAAGGAACACCGTAAGGTACGGTGCACTTAAGTGTAATACGGAAAATGGTAAGGTACCACATGGATAAGTGATATATGGTACATCATAAGGTATGATGTCCATAAGCTTAATTGGGCTTTTAGCTTATAGCCTTAATTGGGCTTTTAGCTTGTAGCCTACACGAGTGATTCTATAAATAGATCCCTTGTGATGAAGCAATTTGACTTAATGCATTTTCGTTTTTGACTCTCTCTCTCACTCAAGGTTTCCGTTCGTGATCAGCTAGCACTGTGACCGGAAGCGATCTGTTCGTGTGGACTGAGTAGAGGCGTTGTTCTTCATCAACGCTCGTGATCACAACATCAAAGTTCTGAATCGCCACAAGAGGTAAATATTTCTATCACTGACCATGCTCATTCGTAAGGATCGCTAAAGAAAAATTTTAAATTCCGCTGTGCTTTTGGTCGCAATTTTCCTTCATTATGACCCTTGGTACTTGATTTTGACCAAAAAGTTAAAGTTTGACTTTTCAGTGTACAATTGATTTTTGATCAGTTGACTGGAAAATTCATCTGTCAATCCAATGCATTTGAGATCTTTTGAACTTTGTGAATAGGTCAAGATGATGCCATTGAGTCCTTGAAGTCATGCTTGAACCCAATTGGTAATTGGCTAGGTCAAAAATTAGAAATTGCCCTTTCTCAATCAAAACCCTAATTTTGACCATTTTGCCCTTTTGATGATCTGATCAAATTTCTTGAGGAGTTGTGGTCCAAACTTGATCAAATGGTACATGGGAGCCTAGAATGTTGCTGTGGATCAGAAATTATGAAGTTTGACTGTAAATTGGCCATGGTTGACTTTTTCCCCAATACAACTGATTTCTAGGCCAATTGTCCAATTGATTGGGCAAAAATGTGATTCAAGGCTTGAAACTAGGTATGGGAAATCTTAGGGGTCCAAGATGGTGTATGAGAGTCACATTAAGAATTGATGGTCCAAAAATCCTTTTGCAAACTCAAACCCTAATTTCAGGTTATCAGTGCAAGGAGATGTCTTAAGCTGAGCAAACCCTAATCTGATCTTGAATCCCAGAAGTCTTGTGAGGGGAAATCTTGATAAAATAAGAGGGAAACTTTTTGGGGTACAACAGTTGCCCCTGTTCAATCTTCTTGAACCTGAAGAGTTAGATTGGCGATTTTTGCCGTTCGTGGCTCAAAGGTAAAAGATGATTGGACACTAGAGTGCCCGTAAATTTGCACTCGTCAAAAGGTAGTTGAGGGAATGGGCTTAAAGATGCCATTTGGAGATGTGATAGAATCTTGCCGGAGATGGGCTTAAAGATGCCATCCAAGAATGTTTGTTGAATTGTATGTTGTAAGTCAAGAGAATAAGTATCAGAATGGTATCCGTGTCTGGAACGTATCTGTACTGTATCTGGGGACTGAATCTGAATGAGCAAAAGAATAGCGTCCGTGTTTGGAGCATATCTAAGATGTATCTGAATGTTGAATCTGAATAAGCAAAATAATAGCATCCGTGTCTGGAGCGTCTCTGAGCTGGGGAAAAATCGGAATAAGTGACATAATAGCAACCGTGTCTAGAGCGTATCTGAACTTGAATTTGAATAAGTGACAAAATGACTTCCATGTCTGGAGTGTACTTGAATTTGAATAAGTGACAGAATGACTTCCATGTCTAGAGTGTACTTGAATTTGAATAAGTGACAGAATGACTTCCATGTCTGGAGTGTATCTGAACTTGAATTGATAGTTGAATCTGAATGAGAAATAGAATGGCCTCCGTGTTTGGAGCGTATCTAATGTGTATCTGATAGTTGAAATCAGAATAAGTATTAGGATGGAATCCGTGTCTGGAGCGTATCTGAACTGTATCTGAAAACTGAATCTGAATGAGCAACATAATGACTTCCTTGTCTGGAGTGTATTTGTACTGTATCATGATTGTATACTGTTAAATTGTAGCTGTTAATCTTATCCTGAAAAGGGTAAAATGTTAGCTGAAACGCAAAGTTATGTTGCATGAAATGTATGATGCAAGATATGTGTTTTATCAATGTTTATGATATATGGATGTAATGTATGCGCATGTAAGTTGATTTGCTGTCTTGCTGAGGAAAATAAATCCTTGATAGTTGGGGATAATAAATCGTTGACTGCTGCCGGGGAAAATAAATCCTTGACCGCTGCTGGAGATTCAAAATCTTTGACAACTTATATGGAGATGTGAGAATCCTTCATGTCTTGAAGTCGGAACCCCCGGCTAACTCTGCGTAGTGTGATCAATCGTCGAAATTTAATTTGCCTTTTTTTAATTAACAAAATTTAAACTAATAATAAAAGTGTGTTTATTATTATTGTCTTGTGGTGATCAGTTATGGCCTTAGTTTTTTTTCCTTTATTTTGTTTTGGGATTGTAAAATACGGCCTGCGTGTCGTGCCTCTCTCTAAAAATTCTTGATGTAACTTCTTTTCTCATCTCACTCCCTCGTATGTAAAACGAGTTTCTTTTATGTAATGTAATGTTATGAAGAAAGAGAAGAATACAACATCAAAGGAGGATAACCTTGGAGATCTTGCTTGGAGAAGTTTAGATTGTTATTAGGTTAGCTTAGGTTCTCTCATTGGCTTGGGAGAACAATTGCGCTAGGGGCCATAACTGTATCTTTTTATGTATATTGATGCATGTGTTTGTATGTTGATGCATGAGAGAGACAAATTGCATGTTAAGCCGGTGAGATCAAACTAATAACAAAATCCCTCAAGTTAAATATTAAGTTCATGCTTTCCAATTTTTTGCACTCATCAAGACTAGTATCGAACAATGTAGGTTTCGCCTACGCGAGGTGCATGTTCTATATTAGTAAGGTGCGATGGGATAATTGTAATATCCAACTGCTAAAACAATGGGTCAAACTTAACTAAACACACTATAATAAGATTATACATGTTTAGAAGCAAGAGTTGGGAATGGTTCATATGATGAATTAGAATAAGGAGTTATTCACCCAACTGAAAATATTCGAGAGTTGTATGAGATACAATTGGAAGGAGTTCCTACCTAAATAACCTAGTTTTGTGTAATCAGCCTAACCCTGACTTAGAACGAAGTGAAATGTGGATCTCTACCCACTAGAAAGTCTTCCAACGGGATTTTCCGAATCAAATGATGAGGGTCATTTGGTTTGAGTAAAATAGTGGGAGCATATTTGATTAAAGGCCTAATTAAATATGTTGTTTTAATGATACTTATATTTTCATTTTTTTGTAGATTACCATGACAACAAACAACCATATTTTGCGATCAATCCTAGATAAGGAAAAATTGTCTGGGACAAATTTCTTGGATTGGCACCGAAATCTGAGAATTGTCCTCAAGCACGATAAGAAGCTGTATGTCTTGGAGACACCTGTTCCTGAAGAGGAACCGCCTAGTTCGGCACCTAAGGCAGAAAGAGAAGCTAATAAGAAGCATCTTGATGATGCTAACGAAGCCGCTTGTCTCATGCTAGCTACTATGAACTCGGAGTTGCAAAAGCAACACGAGAACATGTCAGCGTTCGATATGATCGGACATCTGAAAATGCTCTATCAAGAGCAGGCAAGAAATGAGAGGTTTCAGGTTTCAAAGGCCCTTTTTAACAGCAAGTTATCTGAGGGAAACCCTGTAGGTCCCCATGTACTCAAAATGATTGGGTATGTGGAGAACCTTGAAAGGTTAGGGTTTCCGCTTGGAAAGGAACTTGCAACTGATTTTATCTTGCAATCGTTGCCAGATAGCTTTAATCCGTTTGTCATGAATTTCAACATGAATGACATGGATAAGAGTCTTCCAGAATTGCTAAGCATGTTGAAAACTGCTGAGCAGAATATGAAGACAAAAGGGAAGTCCATTCTGATGGTCAGTAATGGAAAGAAGCTGAACAAGAGGCCTACCAAGCAGGTTGGTAAAGGGAAAGGCAAGGAATTTGCCAAGCCTAAACCTACTGTTCCTGCTTTGAAGCCTAGTGGAGGCATAGCAAAGGAGGGCACTTGCTTCCATTGCGGTAAGACCGGACATTGGAAGATAAACTGCCCAAAGTACCTGGAAGATATGAAAAATGGAGTAGGGACTTCAAATTCAGGTATTTTTGTTATTGAAATTAATTTATCTACTTCTGCATCATGGGTATTAGATACTGGATGCGGTTCTCACATTTGTACTAATGTGCAGGGGCTAAAAAGGAGTAGAGATTTGGCAAAAGGTGAAGTTGACCTACGAGTTGGAAATGGAGCAAAGGTTGTTGCTTTAGCCGTAGGAACTTATGTTTTGACTTTACCTAGTGGTTTAATAATTCAGTTAGAGAACTGTTATTATGTACCTGCAATTAGTAGGAATATTATTTCTGTTTCTTGTTTGGACAAGTTTGGTTTTTCATTTATAATAAAGAACAATTGTTGCTCTATTTATTTGAATGATATATTCTATGCTTCCGCACAAATGAACAATGGACTATATGTCCTTGATCTTGAAATGCCAATTTATAACATTAATACTAAACGGATTAAACCTAATGAGTTAAATCCAAGCTACCTTTGGCACTGTCGCTTAGGCCACATAAATGAGAAACGCATTTCCAAACTCCATAAAGATGGACTCTTGGACTCTTTTGATTATGAATCATATGAGACATGCAGATCTTGTTTAATTGGAAAGATGACAAAGTCCCCATTCACAAGAAAAGGTGAAAGGGCTAATGATCTTTTGGCCCTCATACATACTGATGTATGTGGACCACTGAACATACCAGCCAGAGGAGGTTTTCAATACTTCATCACATTTACTGATGATTTCAGTAGATATGGTTATGTGTATTTAATGAAACACAAATCTGAAACCTTTGAAAAATTCAAGGAATTCAAGAATGAAGTACAAAACCAACTAGGTAAGAATATTAAAGTTCTTCGATCAGATCGAGGCGGTGAATATTTAAGCCTAGAGTTTGATGACCATCTAAAGGAATGTGGGATTTTATCCCAACTTACTCCTCCCGAAACACCACAATGGAATGGTGTATCTGAGAGAAGAAATCGAACCTTGTTAGACATGGTCCGATCCATGATGAGTCACGCCGATCTTCCGAACTCCTTTTGGGGACATGCACTATTGACTGCAGCTTACACACTTAACCGAGTTCCATCCAAAAGGGTTGAGAAGACACCATATGAGATATGGAGTGGTAAGAAACCACATATGTCTTACATGAAGATTTGGGGTTGCGAAGTTTATGTGAAACGACAAATTTCAACTAGGCTTGAGCCCAAATCTGACAAATGCTTATTTGTGGGGTATCCTAAAGAAACAAGAGGGTATTACTTCTATAATCCTTCTGAGGGCAAAGTGTTTGTCGCTCGAACTGGAGTTTTTCTGGAAAAGGATTTTATTTCCAAAAGAATCAGTGTGAGGAAAATAGAGCTTGAAGAAATTCAAGAACCACAAAGCATTGATACACTTATGGAGGAATTAGAGCAGGAAACACAAGTAGTTGTGGAAGAGAAACCTGCTCAAGTAGAACAAGACCAACGTAGGTCAAGCAGGATACGTCAATAACCTGAGAGATATGGATATCTCATAAGTGATCAGGGTGACGTATTACTCATGGATCAAGATGAGCTTGTGACCTACCAAGAGGCCATAACTGGTCCTGGGTCCGAGAAGTGGCTAGAAGCCATTAAATCTGAAATGGATTCCATGTACACAAACCAGGTTTGGACCTTGGTAGAGCCTCCTATAGGAGTTAACCCTATAGGATGCAAGTGGGTCTTTAAAAAGAAGACTGACATGGATGTTAAGGTACATAAATATAAGGCAAGACTGGTTGCAAAAGGCTATAAACAAATTCATGGGGTTGACTATGATGAAACCTTTTCACCAGTTGCAATGCTTAAATCTGTTCGGATTTTACTTGCTATCGCTGCATATCATGATTATGAAATATGGCAGATGGATGTCAAAACTGCTTTCCTTAATGGGAATCTTCTTGAGGATGTGTACATGACACAACCAGAAGGATTTGACATACCAGAAGAAGCCTGAAAGATATGTAAGTTACAACGATCAATTTATGGATTGAAGCAAGCTTCCAGAAGCTGGAATCTTCATTTTGATGAAACAGTAAAACAATATGGATTCATCAAGAATGAAGATGAGCCTTGTGTCTACAAGAAGGTTAGTGGGAGCATGATCGTATTCCTGGTATTATATGTAGATGACATATTACTCATTGGAAACGATGTCCCTACCTTGCAACATGTGAAGACTTGGTTAGGGAAATGCTTTTGAATGAAGGACCTAGGTGAAGCAGCCTATATATTAGGAATCAGGATCTATAGAGATAGGTCACAAAAACTGCTTGGCCTAAGTCAGAGTACATACATAGAAAAAGTTTTGAGACGCTTTAATATGCATGATTCCAAGAAAGGATTCATACCTATGCAACATGGCATGTGTCTGTCAAAAACACAATCCCCTTCAAGTAAGGAAGCAAGGGATTGCATGGATAAGATTCCATATGCATCTGCAATAGGATCTATCATGTATGCCATGCTATGTACTCGACCAGATGTCTCGTATTCTTTAAGTGCAACGAGTAGGTACCAGTCTAATCCCGATGATGCTCATTGGGTAGCTATCAAGAATATCCTTAAGTACTTGAGAAGGAATAAGGACTCATTCTTGATATATGGAGGTCAGGAAGAGCTTGCTGTAATTGGATACACCGATGCTAGCTTTCAGACAGATAAGGATGACTTTAGATCGCAATCTGGTTATGTGTTTTGTTTAAATGGTGGCGCTGTGAGCTGGAAAAGTTTAAAGCAAGATACAGTTGCTGATTCTACAACCGAGGTTGAGTATATTGCTGCCTCAACTGCAGCAAAGGAAGTTGTTTGGATCAAGAAGTTCATTAGTGAACTTAGCATAGTCCATAGCATTGTGGATCCCATTGATCTCTATTGTGATAACAATGGTTCTATCGCACAAGCTAAGGAGTCTAGATCTCACCAACGATCCAAACACATACTTAGGCGTTATCATCTCATTCGAGAGATAATCGATCGGGGAGATGTGAAAATATGCAGAGTACCTACACTTGACAATGTTGCTGACCCATTAACAAAGCCTCTTGCGCAGCTGAAGCATGATGGACATACTAGATCTATGGGTATTAGGGGTATGCCTGATTGGCTCTAGTGCTAGTGGGAGATTGTTGGTGTAAGCCCTAGAGGCCAATACTTTTGGTACTTGTATCGAATTATTTATTAATAATAAAAGGCATTTCTTTATTATGTTTGCTTTCCAAAATAATAAAGTCCCTAGAATGGTTTATTTGTTTAATGAAATGTTAAGTGTGACTTAATCATGAGATATCATTAAACATAAGACACTATTCTTAAAGTATCCGTAGTCAAGCTTTAATGTGAAGTGGGATAACATTAAAGCATTAAGATTATTATGAAGATAGATTGATGATCACATCTCATGGATCATAGATAAGGAGTTATCAAGTCTTGACATAGGTATGAATATTAGGAGTAATATTTATACTAGATTGACCCGCTATGAGAATACTACATAGAATGTTATGCAAAGTGTCATAAGTTATTCTCATGATGATAATAGTGTATACCACCCTTCGACCTGAAACCACTATGGACCCTAGATGTAGAGTCAAGTTCTTTATTGCTGATCAAACGTCATCTGTAACTGGATGACTATAAAGACGGTTGATGGGTACTTCACAAAGCATGCTAAGGGACATGAGTGACCTAGATGGAATTTGCTCATCCTGCATAACAGGATAAATGTCTAAGGGCCCATTATTGAACTGGACAAGGGTGACACAGTTTATGCCTTGTGTTCAATATAGACATGAGGGCAAAAGGGTAATTGTACAACACAAATATTATCACGGAAAAGGTTTGGTCAGATCACATGACATTTTTGTGACTTGGGTAACAGTGATGTGTTGCTAGATACCGCTCACTGTTTATTATATTAAATGTGTGATTTAATATAATTGCCAACTTCGCGAAAACCTACAGGGTCACACACATAAGGACAGGTTGATGAAAGATAGAATAAATAAGGAACACCGTAAGGTATGGTGCACTTAAGTGTAATACGGAGAATGGTAAGGTACCACATGGATAAGTGATATATGGTACATCATAAGGTATGATGTCCATAAGCTTAATTGGGCTTTTAGCTTATAGCCTTAATTGGGCTTTTAGCTTGTAGCCTACACGAGTGATTCTATAAATAGATCCCTTGTGATGAAGCAATTTGACTTGATGCATTTTCGTTTTTGACTCTCTCTCTCACTCAAGGTTTCCGTTCGTGATCAGCTAGCACTGTGACCGGAAGCGATCTGTTCGTGTGGACCGAGTAGAGGCGTTGTTCTTCATCAATGCTCGTGATCACAACATCAAAGTTCTGAATCGCCACAAGAGGTGAATATTTCTATCACTGACCATGCTCATTCGTAAGGATCGCTAAAGAAAATTTTTAAATTCCGCTGTGCTTTTGGTCACAATTTTCCTTCATTATGACCCTTGGCACTTGATTTTGACCAAAAAGTTAAAGTTTGACTTTTCAGTGTACAATTGATTTTTGATCAGTTGACTGGAAAATTCATCTGTCAATCCAATGCATTTGAGATCTTTTGAACTTTGTGAATAGGTCAAGATGATGCCATTGAGTCCTTGAAGTCATGCTTGAACCCAATTGGTAATTGGCTAGGTCAAAAATTAGAAATTGCCCTTTCTCAATCAAAACCCTAATTTTGACCATTTTGCCCTTTTGATGATCTGATCAAATTTCTTGAGGAGTTGTGGTCCAAACTTGATCAAATGGTACATGGGAGCCTAGAATGTTGTTGTGGATCAGAAATTATGAAGTTTGACTGTAAATTGGCCATGGTTGACTTTTTCCCCAATACAACTGATTTCGAGGCCAACTGTCCAATTGATTGGGCAAAAATGTGATTCAAGGCTTGAAACTTGGTATGGGAAATCTTAGGGGTCCAAGATGGTGTATGAGAGTCACATTAAGAATTGATGGTCCAAAAATCCTTTTGCAAACTCAAACCCTAATTTCAGGTTATCAGTGCAAGGAGATGTCTTAAGCTGAGCAAACCCTAATCTGATCTTGAATCCAAGAAGTCTTGTGAGGGGAAATCTTGATAAAATAAGAGGGAAACTTTTTGGGGTACAACAGTTTCCCGTGTTCAATCTTCTTGAACCTGAAGAGTTAGATTGGCAATTTTTGCCGTTCGTGGCTCAAAGGTAAAAGATGATTGGACACTAGAGTGCCCGTAAATTTGCACTCGTCAAAAGGTAGTTGAGGGAATGGGCTTAAAGATGCCATTTGGAGATGTGATAGAATCTTGCCGGAGATGGGCTTAAAGATGCCATCCAAGAATGTTTGTTGAATTGTATGTTGTAAGTCAAGAGAATAAGTATCAGAATGGTATCCGTGTCTGGAACGTATCTGTACTGTATCTGGGGACTGAATCTGAATGAGCAAAAGAATAGCGTCCGTGTTTGGAGCATATCTAAGATGTATCTGAATGTTGAATCTGAATAAGAAAAATAATAGCATCCGTGTATGGAGCGTCTCTGAGCTGGGGAAAAATCGGAATAAGTGACATAATAGCAACTGTGTCTGGAGCGTATCTGAACTTGAATTTGAATAAGTGACAAAATGACTTCCATGTCTGGAGTGTACTTGAATTTGAATAAGTGACAGAATGACTTCCATGTCTAGAGTGTACTTGAATTTGAATAAGTGACAGAATGACTTCCATGTCTGGAGTGTATCTGAACTTGAATTGATAGTTGAATCTGAATGAGAAATAGAATGGCCTCCGTGTTTGGAGCGTATCTAATGTGTATCTGATAGTTGAAATCAGAATAAGTATTAGGATGGCATCCGTGTCTGGAGCGTATCTGAACTGTATCTGAAAACTGAATCTGAATGAGCAACATAATGACTTCCTTGTCTGGAGTGTATCTGTATTGTATCATGATTGTATACTGTTAAATTGTAGCTGTTAATCTTATCCTGAAAAGGGTAAAATGTTAGCTGAAACGCAAAGTTATGTTGCATGAAATGTATGATGCAAGATATGTGTTTTATCAATGTTTATGATATATGGATGTAATGTATGCGCAAGTAAGTTGATTTGCTGTCTTGCTGAGGAAAATAAATCCTTGATAGTTGGGGATAATAAATCCTTGACTGCTGCCGGGGAAAATAAATCCTTGACCGCTGCTGGAGATTCAAAATCTTTGAGAACTTATGTGGAGATGTGAGAATCCTTCATGTCTTGAAGTCGGAGTATTGACAAAATCTGTTGTGAGAGTAAGGCCAAACTGCTTGAGAAATTTGTTCGGGAAATCCAGAGAACTTGATGACTTCTACTGGGGGTTACTCAATGTGTATCCTTACTCGGCTGGGGAATAGGGAAAACTCTGATGATTTCTGCGGGGAACTAAGAATGAGAATCTTCATTCTATTGAGGAGTAATGAAAATTTTGGCAACTTAATGGTGGGGAGTTATGAAGAATTTAGAAACTTCACTGGGGAATCAAGAATGAGAATCTTCATTCTGTTGGGGAGTAAAAACTCTGTGGAGAAGAAAGCTTACTGCTGGAGAGTAAGTTCAGGAGTTTTCGGTCGTCTGCCACTTTACTGGGGAGTTATCCTAGGTTGGGGAGTGTTGTACCCCAAAATTTTCCCTCGAATTTTATCAATATTTCCCCTCACAAGGCTCCTTGAACTCCAGACAAGATTAGGGTTTTGTACTGCCCAAGACATCTCCTTGCATTGATGACCTAAATTAGGGTTTGAGATTGCACAGAGATTTTTGGACTTTCAATACTCAAAGTGACTTTCATAATTCATGTTGGACTCATAAGTTTGTCCATACCAAGTTTCAAGCCTTGAATCAAATTTTTACCCAGTCAATTGGACAGTTGACCTAGAAATCAGTTGTATTGGGGAAAAAGTCAACTGTGGCCAATTTACAGTCAAACCTCATGAATTTTGACCCACATCAACATTATAAACTCATATGAACCATTTTATCAAGTTTGGACCACAACTCCATAAGAAATTTGATCAGATCACCAAAAGGGCAAAATGGTCATTTTTAGGGTTTTGACTACACAAAGCCAATTTCTGATTTTTGACCTAGACAATGGCAAATTGGGTTCAAGCATGGATTCAAGGACTCAATTTCATCATCTTGACCTATTCAACAAGTTCAAAAGACCTCAATTGCATTGGATTGACAAATGAATTTTTCAGTCAATTGATCAAAATTTGACTGTACACTGAAAAGTCAAACTTTGACTTTTTGGTCAAAATCAAGTGCCAAGGGTCCTTTTTCATCAATATGTGTCAAAATAGGAAACTTGTTCATCAAGACACCCATTTTTGCAAATTAGGGTTTAAAGTTGAAAAATGAATTTTTTTATTAATAACCATGTATTAAAAAAATATTTCGTAAATAACCGGGTTTCGGAAAAAATTACGCAAATAACCGGGTTTATGAAATTTTCTTGATTTTTCCTAACTTTGCCCAACATTTTCACCATGATGCAATTGGATTCAAACAAAACTTACAACATTAAAGTTGTATTCCTCCACAAAGTCTATAACTTTGATTCACAAAGTTTTCTCAAAAGAATCTTGGATCTCAAGTTATGATTTTTGGAACAAGGGACCAAGAAACTTGTAACTTAGTGAAATTTTGCCCTAGTTTAGGCAGGATTTTAACCTATCTTCATGGCCATTTTTCACATAGTTCCACTTGGAATCTCAAATTGCATTTCAAAGATGGATTGTAGAGCATGTTGCAAGCTTTCCAAATTGTCCAAGTACTCTCTAAACTCATTTGTGGTTAGGGAGAATCGAAGGCTTGTAGTTGGCAAAAACTCATTTTTCATCCATGGCATGTTCATGTTCATAAAAGTTGCAAATTCAAATTAGCTTACTTTGCACTAGATTACAGGCCTCAAAACCATTCCACACTTAATAATTAAGTGCAAAAACATTGGTGTAAGGCATTGTTTTGGTCATTAGAGCATTGCACATTAGATTAATCCCTAAATAGAAAAAGCAACATTACCATTTTTGCCAAAATGTGCTTTATGTCAAAACTGAATCCCTTGAGCATTGGTCCAGATCTTATGCAGCAAATCAAATCCACAAATTAGAGGGGCCAAGAGCAGAGGGTGCAAGCATATGGATAGCCTGTACATGCCTGTTTCACATCACTTCACACACTTTGCTTCATAACTAAGAAATTTACCCAAAACACAACGACTTGAACCTCGGCAAAAACCAACTTGTGCAAGCATTTGAAACATCTTTCTCACATCCCCTTGAACCAGAAACACGACCCTTTGAGCCCTCAAACATCCCATAGCTCAAAATCACCTTCCATTGGCAAAATAGGGCAACATCTGCATCTTGACTTCCATAGCATAATTTGCTCGTGCGTTTTGCCTCAAACCTAATCAAAAACCTTCCATTTAATCCATCCAAGCTATCCCAAACCTTAAACACTAACCGTAACTCCACTTACAGGGTTTTCCATTTTCAATTTGAGCTTGTGTAGGTTGAGTTCTGTAGGCTTGTTCAAGTGCATTCAAGGCAAGCTAGACATTGGAGAAGGTCAAGTGAAGTTCAAGCAAGCTCCCAGACATCTCAGGCCTTGTTGAAAAGCTCCACATTGCCATACACGAAGTCAGCTGAAACAAGTTTTTATCAACTTCCTATCTCTCTATTTAGGAACATTTAGACTTTGGTTTGTGAATAAGAAATGTAGTGTTCATAGCCATGAAGCTGTACATATGCTCAGTTTCCATTTTAATTAAGCGTGCTAAGAGAATTTGGTCCATGAACATCCTGAAAAAATTAGGTTAGATTTTAGGACCAGAGAAATTCTCTCTGGTCTTTGAGAGTTAGGACAAGTTTTTTATATGGTTGAATTCGTCTTGAAAAGCTCTACAACTTTGATGTTATGTGTTTTTGCAATAGAGCTCGTATGTAGGATGTTCATGTTTGGTAAATGCGCGCGCATTTTTTGAAAGACAGAGCTTGAAGATGAAGTGTGGTGGGATGGGCTTGGTCCTGGCTCACTATTGACACCCCATTTTGCTGAATGCACCCCCTGGCCCAATTTCTTTATATTTTATATTTTATTTTCATTTCTGAATTTATTTTATTATTTCTAAATATAAAAAATACCCAAAAATATTTTTATAAATTTTTTACATTTATTTTGTATTTTATTTTATTTTTTCTAACATGATAACAATTTAATTAGTATATGTTTTATTTATTGAATACTTAAAAATAATATATAAATCATACTTTTATTTTATTCTTTATTTTATTCACACTAAAAAATATTGTTCTAATATATTATTATTTTTGCATATATTTTATTTTATTTTTTGTACATAATTAATATAATTAATAAATATATACATACTTTTATTTTATAAATACTTGAAAATAAAAACATAAAAAAATACTATACTTTTTGTTATTATTATTTATACTTAAAATAATACCTTTTTCTAAATATATTTAATTTTGTGTATATACACTATTTTATTTTATTGTGTATAAATAATATATTTAATACATTTATTTTCTTAAAGAAAAATTAGGGTTTACCCTTAACCAAAATAATAATCCTTTTTTTTATTATTCCTTTCTTTTATATTAAATATTTTTACATACATAAAAAAATAAACAAAACCTTTTTGCATATTCATGTGATTTTTGCATATTTATTTATTTTGTTTAAATATTATTCATTTGTTATTTATGCTATTTGATTCAATTTGGATGTAATAGTAAAACTAGGGTTTTTATTTCTTGTCAAATATACCCCCATTAAAAAATTGTATCCTCCATCCCCATAATCTTGTTGTAATAGTGGTAGCTTTATTTTTATGCATTTTTACGCTTTCAATTATGCCATGATTAGAGATTAGGGTTTGTATGCGAAAATCCAAAATCAACAAGTAGTTTGACCTAATACAAAGACAAAAATGCATGAAAATTAATACACAATGCACACTTGCACCCTTAGGGTTACATCCACTTGTTGCCTTAAAAATGGGCCATGTTATGCATGTTGGATACTTTGGCAAAACAAAAACAAAACAAAAGATCATAGTCCCTCGATGACGCTATCTTGGTTGCCTAAACAAAATGATCAAGTCCCTCAGAAAATTTGCTAATGATACTTAACACAATTGCTATCATGGTCTATACGATGACCCGCACCTGTCCCGTTTAACATCCCAATACAAGGTTATTTACCAAATGCAATGGTAAAATAACATTGTCAAAAGGGTTCAAAACATATAGGAAAGATCTTTGAGTAAAATAGGGTAGACAACTCTTAGTTACTTGATCAAAACTTGCAAAAACATCCTTGCTATTTTCAAACACACCTCACAACACAATTTCAAAATATTTCCCAAAACCAAACTTTCAAACATTGAAATATTTTCAAAAGACAAAACATATTTGTATACATTCAAACAAGAATCATTACAAAGGTTGCCACAACGATGGCCTCTTTTCAAAACATCTTTCAAAACCACACACACAAAGCACCATTTCAAACAATTGAAAAGCAAAAGCAAGTGATCTAAACAAGTAACTAAGAGCCCATGGAAAACCATGGATGAAAAGTGTGCTAATACCTTCCCTTTTCATAATCTACCCCCTGAACCCGAGAAAATTCTCGAAAGGTCTTTCCTGTGCTTTTTGACCTTTCCTTAGGATAAAATAAAAATTTGGTGGCGACTCTTGCTAAACCAAAACATTTGAGAACACAAACGCAAAACCTCAAGTCAGTTCTCCCACCGTATCACAGAACTGGCGACTCTGCTGGGGAATAGTCTAAAAGTGGGGTTACCTTAGGGTTTAGATCACCTTTACATGCTTACTTTGTTTGCTTTGATAACTTTACATTTGGTTCTATTGTTTGGGTTTGAAATCCTCTACCCGGATTTGGGAAACATTCATAGGTAAATAGCAATACGTTATGGAAACTGTGCGGGGTATACCGACATGGTCAAAGCAATAGCTATATTAGTGCGACATATTTGTGAGTATCGGTAGCCTTTGAGTCAATCAAAGAGAATACGGGGCCGCTGAGTGATGTCATGAAGCACTAATAAACTCTTAGAACCTTTACTTGACCATCTTGGCCTTATTAGGGGTAGTGAGATGACTGGCTTTGGTGTAGTCCGAAGTTGGTAGATACTCGATACTACACTCATTGAGGGTTGTTTTCTTGGAATATTTCGGTCGCCAGTTAAGTGGCTAAACTGAAACAATGAACACAGAAAATAATCCAGTGATATTGAGCTCCTTAGAACCCAGTTACTATTTATAGGACAGGTTGAGCTACCTAACGTCAAGAGGGTACTTACCTATGAAACCCCATGCAAGCTTGAAACTAGGATCTTGTGTGATTTGTTTGTACATATACTTGTGCATACATCATGAACATCATAAAGCATCATATGCATCCACTAACCATTTCAAGGGTTTGGATCTTCATCATTGTTCTTGTTTTGTAGGTCATGGAATCCCTTCGCAGGAAAACAATTCAAGTCAACCTTGTGAGAATCCCTCCTCAACTCAAGGAGCTTACTTCCAAGATTCCAGAGAATTCTCTCTTCAGTGAAATACATGGTAGACTTCTCAACTTGGTCAACTCCAACATTGAAGAAGACATGGTGAAAGTCCTCTTCCAGTTCTTTGACCCCTTACACCATTGCTTTACATTTCCTGATTACCAACTAGTACCGACTTTGGAGGAATTTTCTCAACTCCTGAGGATTCCTATTCTCCATCAACTACCCTACAACGGTACGGAAAGAGAACCAAAACCTGAGGATGTTGCTCAAGCCTTACACTTGCAACCATCTGATATCAAAGGTCATCGGGAAACCAGAAGTGGTGTCAAGGGTTTCTTGGCAAAGTTTCTGTTTGAGAAGGCACAAGACTGCTGGAATTCTCTAGATCTGCAAGCTTTTGAGGAGATTGTAGCACTTATCATCTATGGGTTGGTCTTATTCCCAAACCCTGATCAACTTATAGGTGTGAATGCTGTCAAGATTTTCATATCTCGGAATCCTGTGCCTACATTGCTTGGGGATATCCTACAATCAGTTCACACACGAACAATGAGGAAAAGAGGTGTTCTCATGTGATGTACTCCTCTTCTAGCAAGGTGGTTTATTTCTCACCTTCCCCAATCAGTTTTTAAGAATGAGCAGGGTTTAAGATGGTCACAACAGTTGATGACCCTCACACATTCTGATGTTCATTGGTGTTCTCGGTCCAGAGAAAATGTCATCATCATTGATCGTTATGGGGAATTCCTTAATGTCCCACTACTTGGCATTAGGGGAGGCATCACCTACAACCCCTGTTTAGCTCTGAGGAAATTTGGGTATGCTCGAAGGGATAGCCCTCATGATATGCTGATTCCTGACTTGGTTTTTGACTTTGACAACGACGCTCAAGGACTTCGACAAAGGTTTATCCGAGCTTGGTGGATGCCCAACAAAGTGGATAGTAAGACACTGGGGCACAAGAATTCCATCCCCCCTTGAGCCTTATCTCAAGTGGGTACGAACCCGCACCCAGAGTCTTATGATGCCTTACCCCCACATTCTCCCCGTGATCAAAGAGCCTGTTATGGAAAGAGAGGTTCCATACACCCTCCTACATCCAGACATGCCAACATCATTGGAAGAATTGCAAAAGAGTTGGATACAGATCAAGGAAGAGCGGAACACTTTTGAAGCCAACTTTTATGCCAGTGAGAAGAAGGTTTTGGAACTTACCTTCCGACTTCACGAAGAGGAGACTCTCAACACTTACATCGCGCCAAAAAGGATGTGCAACGTCTTTTTACATTAAGAAGCTTTGTAATATTCTGCCCATGAGGCATTTATGTACTAACAAATTTCTTATTATTAATATGAAGTGTGTTCTTTTTGTTTACAACAAATTTGAATTTCTGAATCCTTGAATGCATTACATGAATACACATCATTCATCATATGCATTATCAGGTCTTCACACCAGGTTTCCTTATCTTTCTGCTGTTTATTTAAGCAAGATGGATATAGAGCAGACGGTTAAATATCTGCAAGCACAGAATTCGCAATTCCAATAACTCCTCATGACCTTAGCAAAGGGTCAAGAGGATCTTAAAGCACTGTTAGAGAAAGAGAAAGAAAAGGAAAAGAAGAAAAAGAAAAGAATTGGTGTGGCCACTATGGGAAGAAGATTTGAGAATCAAGCTAGGAGAGTTCTGGAATTCCCCTCGATGTCTGACGAAGGGATTGGTAAAGGAAAGGGAGTTGCAATGCCCTCCGAGTCTGAAGCTGAAGAAGAAGAAGAGGAAGAGGATGAAGATTACTCCGAACAGCAGTACCCTCCGGCGGACGATAAGTATAAGAATATTGAGGATCAGTTGGCAGCCATGGAGGTGCAAAGGGTACATAGGCTGGATTTCGAAGAACTAGGGTTGGTTGCTGGGATCGTCATTCCCCCCAAGTTCAAAGTACCTACATTTGCTAAATACGACAGTTTGTCCTGTCCGAAGATGCATCTGAGGTCCTACGTCAGAAAGATCCAACCTCACTCTTCCGATAAGGATCTATGGGTCCTCTTTTTTCAAGATAGTTTGTCGGGTACGCAATTGGACTGGTTCTATCAACTTGAGAGATCTGATGTTCATAACTAGGAAGATTTAGCTGCTACTTTCTACCGACAATACCAATATAACACGGATTTAGCGCCTACTCATACTCAACTACAGAGTATGGGTATGGTCTCTAATGAAGGATTTAAGGAGTATGCCCAGAAGTGGCGAGATTTGGCTGGAAGGGTGCAGCCACCATTGTCGGATAGAGAGTTAGTTGACATGTTTTTAGGGACCTTGTCAGGTCCATTCTTCAATCACTTGATCGGGAGCTCATCTGCAGGGTTCACCGAATTAATTCTGACCGGTGAGAGGATCGAGCTGGCATTAAGAGTGGTAAAATTCAGAAGGATGCCTCCGCTTCCACTGCTATCAAGAAGACCTTACCAGCCAAGAAGGAAGTTTCTACTGTTCACACCCAGTGAAATCAAGAGAGAATGGAGCGCCGACCAGTGGTGGAGGCTGTGATGATCCAGAACTCCTCAGCCGACCAACCTCGAAGCAGTCAACCCAGAGCTAACCAACAAAGGGTAGAAAGGCCACAACAACAATTCACCCGGATCAATATGACACCGGCTCAGGTCCTCCCTCATCTGTTAAAGTTAAAGCTTACCAACTTGAAAGAAGTGCCAAAAAACCCAAATACCTCTTCTCCCTATTATCATTCAAATGCAAAATGTGCATATCATTCGGACAGTGTGGGGCACGACACCAACAACTGTTGGGCCCTTAAAAACAAGATCCAAGATTTAATCGATGCCAAGGAGGTGGAATTTGATGCCCCCGAAAAACCTAATGTGATATCCGCTCCTATGCCAAAACATGGTCATAATGCCCATGCTATTGTAGAAGATCTTCATGTTACCGCTGTTGATGACTTAGTGACTCCGTTGCCAATGATCAAGATGAATCTGTTGAAAGGCGGGATTTTCCCGGGATGTGAAAAAGATTGTTACTTCTGTTCAACCTTGCAATCCGACTATCCGCTGTTGAAGTCAGGCATTCAACGCTTGATGGATACTCAAGAGATTCTCTTTCAGAAAAATCCTGTTGCTACTATCACTCATGTTACTCCTGTTACTCCAATCAATGATGTTGCTATAATCACCATTTCCGACAATCTTTCCAAGACCTGCAAAAGGCCTGTTAAGATTACGCCAGATCCAAAGTCTGTACCGCTGAAGATTACCATACTGGAGCCTATCCCATATAAGTCCAATAAGACAATACCGTGGAATTATGGAGGAGAGATCTTCTATCACGGTGTGAAACAGATTGAATCAGTCGAAGAAAGCTCCGATAAAGAAACTCCTGACATAGGGAATATTGCAGGGATAAGTAAGATAACTCGTAGCGGAAGAATCTTCTCTCCGGAGATTGTTCCTCCACGGGCAGTCTTCGGGCCCTCAAGTGCTCCTGTGCCTGTCAAGATATCTGTGCAAAGTCCCGTGATTGAAGAAATTGTTACTCCCAAAGTTGTACCCTCTGCTGTTACTGCTGATAAAGGTAAGGGGATCCAAGAAGCGCCCGTCAGGATGAGGGCTCAGACTTTGGTTATCCCCGAGACCACCCAAAAGGAGATGGAGGAGATTTTAAAGATAATTAAGAAGAGCGATTATGATGTCGTAGAGCAGCTGGGGCAAACCCCTTCAAAAATCTCTATGCTGGCTCTATTGCTCTGCTCCGAGGCTCATGCCAAAGCCTTGATCAAATTCCTGAAGACGGCACACGTGCCTCAAGAAACTTCTGCGGATCAGTTTCAAGAGTGCGTGGCTAGCCTTGAAGCCGACAATGGTCTCGATTTATCTGATGTCGATTTGACGTCTAAGGGAAGAAAGCATAATGATGCGCTGCATGTCTCAGTAGAGTGCAGAGGGACTACGCTTGCTCATGTTCTAGTTGATACCGGTTCATCTTTAAATGTTCTACCAAAGAAAGCATTGGACAGGCTAGACTGTGAAGGTTTGACCCTAAAGATCAGTAATATCATTGTTAGAGCCTTCGACGGTTCTAAGCGGATGGTTCACGGAGAAGTGGACATTCCAATTAAAGTGGGAACGAAAATTTTCAACTCTACTTTTTATGTGATGGACATCCGTCCTTCATATTCATGCTTGTTGGGAAGGCCATGGATCCACAACGCTGGGGCAGTCACTTCTTCTCTACACCAAATGCTAAAATATCCAGTCCAGGGTAAAATCATAACAGTTCACGGTGAGGAGGAGTATATGATAAGTCACCTTAACTATTTCCGCTACGTAGAGTTAGATGGTGAATTCATAGAAACACCTTTCCAACACTTTGAAAAGGTTTCTCCTGAAATTGCGGTAGCCAAAACAATGACTGATGTGCCCATCATTACCAAGCTTGTGTCCCGGATGTCATCCCTTAAAGATGCGGAGGCTGTAATCAAGGAAGGAGGAAGTACAGTGTGGGGTCAACTGCCAGATTTTCCTTACAAGACATATAAGTATGGATTGGGTTTCACTGCTACTAGCCAGAAAGTTGTGCGTCGCTCCCGGGCTGGAGGACCACCACTGAAAATCACTCATCACGGAGTTCATGCTTTAGAGGATGATGAAGAAGGAGGAAATTTTGAAGATTGGATCTTTCCAACCATTGAAGGAGGACTGAACAACTGGGAGGCGAAAGACTTCGTTCCCATTACTTTCATCAATCAGTAATTTATCTTTTGAACATTTCCTGTTTGGTCTATAATAATTATTAAACAATTTGTACACTCTTTTCGCCTTATGCCTTACCCGGGGCATATAGGTCCATTTGTAAGGGTTTTGATTCTTCATTTTCATATGCCATTTTTAATGAATCATGGACATTTTCATCTATAAACTTTTGTGTTCATTTTCTTTCTTTTTACATTTTATTTTGTTTAAAGGTGGCTATCCCTTACACACACCCACACTCACAAAATGCAGGTACCCATCCACTCCGGATTCCATGGGTAACAATTCTTCTATGGCCTTCAGTGACTCTGAAGATCTGGTCAATCATACCGAATACGAAGGTGATGAAGACTGTGAAGTGTCTGGAGAGTTGGCTAGACTTTTGCAACAAGAAGAAAGGGCTATTATGCCCCATGAAGAGTTGCTAGAGACTATCAATTTGGGTACTGCCAAAGACAGAAAAGAGGTTAAAGTGGGTGCCAACCTGGAGCCAAGTGTCAAAGAGCGCTTAGTTCAGCTGTTGAATGAATATATTGAGATCTTCGCCTGGTCCTATGAAGACATGCCGGGACTAGATACAGATATTGTGGTTCACCGTCTCCCTACAAGAGAAGACTGTCCACCAATCAAAAAGAAAGTCCGCCGAATGAGGCCCGATATGTCTGAAAAGATCAAAGCTAAAGTGATGAAGTAGTTCAATGCTGGCTTTCTAGCTGTTAATTCCTATCCACAATGGGTCGCTAACATTGTGCCCGTACCTAAGAAGGACGGCAAAGTCAGAATGTGTGTGGACTATAGAGACTTGAACAGGGCTAGCCCTAAAGATGATTTTCCACTACCACACATTGACATTTTGGTTGACAACACAACTCAACACAAGGTATTCTCTTTCATGGACGGATTTTCAGGGTACAACCATATCAAAATGGCCCCCGAAGACATGAAGAAGACTACTTTTGTTACGCAATGGGGTACCTTCTTCTATAAAGTGATGCCATTCAGACTGAAGAATGTCGGGGCAACCTATCAGCGAGCCATGGTAGCTTTGTTTCATGACATGATACATCATGAAATTGAAGTCTACGTAGACGACATGATAGCCCGTTCACAAACAGAAGAAGATTACCTCGACCATCTGCAAAAGCTGTTTGTCAGGTTGAAGGAGTATAAGCTCAGACTGAACCCTAGTAAGTGCACTTTCGGAGTCAGGTCCGGTAAACTTTTGGGATTTATCATCAGTAACAAAGGCATCAAAGTTGATCCTGCCAAAGTCAAAGCTATAAAAGAAATGCCTTCCCCTCGCACTGAGAAGGAGGTCAGAGGTTTCTTGGGACGCTTAAACTACATTGCAAGGTTCATTTCTCACCTAACATCTACCTGTGAGCCAATCTTCAAGCTGTTGAAGAAAGATCAGGTGGTTGAATGGAACAATGATTGTCAAGTTGCTTTTGATAAGATCAAGGAGTATTTGCTGGAACCTCCTATCTTTATGCCACCCGTCGAAGGAAGGCCCTTAATCATGTATCTGACTATTTTGGAGAATTCAATGGGGTGTGTATTGGGCCAACATGACGAGTCTGGACGAAAAGAGCATGCCATTTATTACCTTAGCAAAAAGTTTACCGACTGTGAGACTCGCTACTCACTGCTCGAGAAAACTTGTTGCGCTTTGGTATGGGCTGCTCGCCGGCTAAGGCAGTATATGTTGACACATACCACTTTACTGATCTCCAAGATGGATCTGATCAAGTACATATTCGAGAAGCCTGCTCTATCCGGAAGAATCGCTAGATGGAAGATGATCCTCACCGAATATGATATCCAATACACAACCCAAAAAGCTATAAAGGGGAGTGTATTAGCTGACCATCTAGCTCATCAAGCCGTCGAAGATTACCAATATATGAGGTTCGACTTCCCTGACGAGGATATTATGACATTGGATAACATTAAAGGTAACGGACCGTATGACAGACCTGAACAAGGATCCCGATGGACCCTGTACTTTGATGGTGCTTCAAATGCACTTGGCAACGGTATCAGCGCGATACTTATCTCTCTAGAAGGTTGCCATACACCTTTCACTGCTAGACTCTGCTTCAGCTGCACCAATAACATGGCCGAGTATGAAGCTTGTATCTTTGGTCTCAAGGCTTCTATTGACTTGGGAATCAAATCTTTGGTTGTATTTGGGGACTTAGCTTTGGTTATCAGTCAAATCAAAGGAGAGTGGGATACTAAGAACCCTAACCTCATCCCTTACAAAGAACATGTCCTGACATTGTTGCCTCATTTCGAGCAGATTACCTTCGAGCATTTCCCGCGAGAAGAATATCAGCTGGCGGATGCTCTAGCTACAATGTCATCCATGTTTAAACTTAACTGGGATAATGAGGCACCTCAAATCATCGTCGAACGAATGGACGAACCTGCTCATTGTCACGAGATTAATACCGAAGAAGCAGTGGACCGACCTTGGTTTCATGACGTCAAAAGGTATCTCGAAGCACAAGAATACCCTGAAGGAGCTTCAGTCAATGACAAAAAGTTCTTAAGAAGGTTCGCTTCCAAGTTCTTTCTGAGCAATGGTATCCTATACAAGCGCAATCTTGATTGTGTCCTACTCCGGTGTGTGGATAAGGTTGAAGCTGAGAAGATCATGGCTGAACTACATTATGGAACCTTTGGCACCCACTCGAGCGGTCATATGATGGCTAAAAATATTCTACGGGCAAGCTACTATTTATCTACCATGGAAGCTGATTGTCATCAACATTCTCGTACTTGTCACAAATGCCAAATCTATGCTGACAAGGTACATATTCCCCCAGTTCCCCTCAAAGTCTTAACAACTCCTTGGCCATTCGCGAAGTGGGGAATCAACATGATTGGAGAAATCAAGCCTACAACATCCAATGGACACCATTTCATCCTGGTGGCCATTGATTACTTTACCAAGTGGGTCGAAGCAGCTTCCTTCGCCTCCGTTACAAAGAATGTGGTTGCCCGCTTCATCAAGCAGAACCTTATATGCCGGTATGGTATCCCCGATAGGATTATTACTGATAATGGTACGAACCTGAACAATACTATGATCATCGCTCTGTGCGAGAAGTTCAAGATTCAACATCACAATTCATCTCCCTATCGGCCTAAGATGAACGGTGCTATCGAAGCTGTGAACAAAAATATCAAAAAAACCATACAAAAGATGACAGTCACCTACAAGGACTGGCATGAAATGTTACTGTTTGCTCTGCACGGGTACCGTACCACGGCACACACTTCAACTGCGGCAACACCCTTTTCTTTGGTATACGGCATGGAAGCTGTTTTACCTATCGAGGTTCAGATTCCTTCCTTGAGAATCATGAAGTATGCGGGTTTGAGTGAAGACGATTGGATTCAGACCCGACTTGATCAACTTAACTTGATTGACGAAAAAAGACTTACTGCTGTTTTCCATGGTCAGGCGTATCAAAAACATATGATCAAGGCCTTCAACAAGAAAGTTAAGAGACAAGTATATCAAGTCGGGGACCTTGTAATAAAGCGAATCATCTTACTGCAAAGTGATCCTAGAGGCAAATGGACTCCTACTTACGAAGGACCGTTTGCAATCAAGAACATCTTTTCTGGTGGGGCAATGATTCTGACCACCATGGACGGTGATGACCTGCCGCACCCTGTGAACACAGACATAGTCAAAAGATACTATGCATAAACAACCCAACAAGTTGAAAACCCGAAAGGGCGACTTGGGAAAAAATGGGCATCTCGGTGAATCGAAAACCCGAAAGGGCGGTTCAGGCAAAAATTAGGGATAAATAAAAAAATCTGTACAGCCGGCAAGTTAAAAACACGAAAGGGAGACTTGGGCAAAAAAAGGGTTTCCCCGTGGATCGAAAACCCGAAAGGGCGGTCCAGGCAAAAGTTAGGGAATCAAAGCATATGATTATGTCTCGTCGGATCATTTTAAGGACAATCTCTTCACAGACAAGCTCCAAGTTTCTGATCAATCCAATCATCCACGGACGAAGCAACGAATGGACAAGATACTCAGAGTTGTGAAGGCTATAGCAGAATGGGAACCCCATGGAATTGTTACACATAGCCATCTTTCTTTGTATAAATTTTTCTAATTTTTTATGACAACATTCTCTTACTAGGATGTCTGTCTCCTTTGTACAAAAATACTTACAAAGTTAATACAAAGATACTTCAAAGTGCAAAAATTTGCTTTCCTTTTCTTTCTTTTTACACTTATGTTTTATTTGAAAACGTCTAATGATTTGTTAAATGAGCATATGCATTTGAATATAATCACTGCTTACAAATAAAACAAAATGAGAGAGGATAATTACTGATAGGTTGAAAGTATAGGAAAACGTCTTTAGGCTATTCCAGAAGAAATCCCCTGTAGTATGTCATTCAGATCCTCAACAGAGCTAAAACCTTGAAATACATATCCCCAGTGGAATTAAGTCTCCTAATCACCATCAGAGCTAAGTTTCTAAACTCCTGATCCCCAGCGGAGCCAGAAGATTTTGAACTACAAATCCCCAGTGAAGATGAAGCTTTCTTCCCCAGCGGAGTCCAAGACTTTAACCTTTAAACCACAGTGGAAATCATCCGGTTTCTTCAAATTCCCCAGCAAGTTATCTTAAAACCTGGAAATCAATCAGATAACAGTTGACTTTTATAAAACCCCAGAAGATTGGCATACACCCAACCTCCTGACCCAAACGCCTGAATGAAGATTCTCATGTTTGCTTCCTCAATAGATTAGCATACAACCCCAGCTTTTGAAAACTCTCCAACAGGATAAACGTTCTCCCCACAGAGTTATTTCCCAGCAGAACGAAGATTCTTGTTCTCATTTCTCCAGTCGAAGCCTCCCAGGTTTTAATTCCCCAGTAGAGATCGTCAGAGTTTTCCTTATTCCCCAGGAAAGTCATGAAAGATTCTCATTTCCCCGCAGAGGTTGTCAAAACTCTTATTAAATCCCCACAAGTCACCAACGATTTTTAATCATCAGCAGTAGTCCAAAGGATGTTCTCAGTCTCAACAATCAAAGGTTTTGAATCTCCAGCAGCAGTCAAGGGTATATTTTCCCCAGCGGTAGTCAAAGATTTCATTATCTCCAGTTATCAAGGATTTATTTTCCTCAGCAAGACAGCTAATCAACTTACAGGCGCATGCATTACATTCATATATCATAAACATTGATAAAACACATTTATTGCATCATACATTTCATGCAACATAACTTTGTGTTTTCAGCTAACATTTTACCCTTTTCAGGATAAGATTAAAAGCTATCTTTAACAAATATTCAAAGATCTCGGATACAGTATGGATACACCCTAGACACGGAAGTTATTTTATTACTCGTTCAAAATTTCAAGTCTAGATACATTATGGATACACCCCAGACACGACGGTCATTCTATTACTCATTCAGACTTCAGCAATCAGATACAGACTAGATATGCTCCATACACGGAAGCCATTATATCTCTCATTCAGATTCAACTATCAACTTCAAGTTCAGATACACTCCAAACACGGAAGTCATCCTGTCACTTATCCAGATCCCAGTTACAGTACGGATACACTCCAGACACGAAAGTCATTCTGCTACTCATACAGATCTCAACTTCAGATACAGTCCAGATATGCACCAGACACGGTTGCCATTCTGTCACTCATTCAGAATTTATCCTCAGCCCATAGATGCTTCATGCACGAATGTTTTTCTGTCGCCCATTCAGAATTCAGATACAATACAGATACACTCCAGACACGACAGTCATTCTGATATTCATTCAAGAATCAAATACAGTTACAACTTGGATACGCTCCCGACCCGGACTCCATTCCTTTTCTCATACAGATCCAATCTCCAGATACAACTCAGATACGTTCCAAATACGGATATTATTCTGATGTTCATTCTACTGATATTCAACAAACACTTTGGATGGCATCTCTAAGCCCATCTCCAGAAAGATTCTATCATCTCCAAATGGCATCTTTAAGCCCATTTCCTCAACCTGCATTTTGACGAGTGCAAATTTACGGGCACTCTAGTGTCCAATCTTCTTTTACCTTCGAGTCACGAAAGGCAAACTCGCCAATCTAACTCTTCAGGTTCAAGAAGATTGAACAGGGGCAGCTGTTGTACCCCAAAATTTTCCCTCTCATTTTATCAAGATTTCCCCTCACAAGGCTCCTTGAACTCCAGACAGGATTAGGGTTTTGCACTACCCAAGACATCTCCTTGCATTGATGACCTAAATTAGGGTTTGAGTTTGCACAGAGATTTTTGGACTTTCAATACTCAAAGTGACTTTCATAATTCATGTTGGACTCATAAGTTTCTCCATACCAAGTTTCAAGCCTTGAATCAAATTTTTACCCAGTCAATTGGACAGTTGACCTAGAAATCAACTGTATTGAGGAAAAAGTCAACTGTGGCCAATTTACAGTCAAATCTCATGAATTTTGACCCATATCAACATTATAAACTCATATGAACCATTTGATCAAGTTTGGACCATAACTCCACAAGAAATTTGATCAGATCACCAAAAGGGCAAAATGGTCATTTTTAGGGTTTTGACTGCACAAAGCCAATTTCTGATTTTTGACCTAGCCAATGGCAAATTGGGTTCAAGAATGGATTCAAGGACTCAATGGAATCATCTTGACTTATTCAACAAGTTCAAAAGACCTCAATTGCATTGGATTGACAGATGAGTTTTTCAATCAATTGATCAAAATTTGACTATACACTGAAAAGTCAAACTTTGACTTTTTGGTCAAAATCAAGTGTCAAGGGTCATTTTTCATCAAGATGTGTCAAAACATGAAACTTGTTCATCAAGAAACCCATTTTTGCAAATTAGGGTTTAAAGTTGAAAATTTTCATAACTTAGAATTTTTCCAAGTTATGAAATTTTCTTGATATTTCCTAACTTTGCCCAACATTTTCACCATGATGCAATGGGATTCAAAAAAAACTTCCAACAGGAAAGTTTTATTCCTCCACAAAGTCTATAAATTTTATGCACAAAGTTTTCTCAAAATAATCTTGGATCTCAAGTTATGATTTTTGGAACAAGGGACCATGAAACTTGTAACTTAGTGAAATTTTGCCCTAGTTTAGGCTGGATTTTGACCTATCTTCATGGCCATTTTTCACATAGTTCCACTTGGAAACTCAAATTGAATTTCAAAGATGGATTGTAGATCATGTTGCAAGCTTTCCAAATTGTCCAATAACTCTCCAAACTCTTTTGTGGTTAGGGAGAATCGAAGGCTTGAAGTTGGCAAAAACTCACTTTTCATCCATGGCTTGTTCATGTTCATACAAGTTGCAAATTCAAATCATCTTTCTTTGCACTAGATTACAGGCCTAAAAAACATTCCACACTCAATAATTAAGTGCAAAACCATTGGTCTAAGGCATTATTTTGGTCATTAGAGCATTGCACATTAGATTAATCTCTAAATAGAAAAAGCAACATTACCATTTTTGCCAAAATGTGCTTTATGTCAAAACTGAATCCCTTGAGCATTGGTCCAGATCTTATGCAGCAAATCAAATCCACAAATTAGAGGGGCCAAGAGTAGAGGGTGCAAGCATATGGATAGCCTGTACAGGCCTGTTTCACATCACTTCACACACTTTTCTTCATAACCAAGAAATTTATCCAAAACACAAGGACTTGAACCTCGGCAAAAACTAACTTGTGCAAGCATTTGAAACATCTTTCTCACATCCCCTTAAACCAGAAACACGACCCTTTGAGCCCTCAAACATCCCATAGCTCAAAATCACCTTCCATTGGCAAAACAGGGCAGCATCTGCATCTTGACTTCCATAGCACAATTTGCTCGTGCGTTTTGCCTCAAACCTGTTCAAACACCTTACATTCAATCCATCCAAGCTATCCCAAACCTTAAACACTAACTGCAACTCCATTTACAGGGTTTTCCATTTTCAATTTGAGCTTGTGTAGGTTGAGTTCTGTAGGCTTGTTCAAGTGCATTCAAGGCAAGCTAGACATTGGAGAAGGTCAAGTGAAGTTCAAGCAAGCTCCCAGACATCTCAGGCCTTGTTGAAAATCTCCACATTGCCATACACGAAGTCAGCTGAAACAGGTTTTTATCAACTTCATGTCTCTCTATTTAGGAACATTTAGACTTAGGTTTGTGAATAAGAAATGTAGTATTCATAGCTATGAAGCTGTACATATGCTCAGTTTCCATTTTAATTAAGCGTGCTAAGAGAATTTGGTCCATGAACATCCTGAAAAAATTAGGTCAGATTTTAGGGCCAGAGAAATTCTCTCTGGTCTTTGAGAGTTAGGACAAGTTTTTTATAGTTGAATTCGTCTTGAAAAGCTCTACAACTTTGATGTTATGTGTTTTTGCAATAGAGCTCGTATGTAGGATGTTCATGTCTGGTACAGGCGTGCGCATTTTTTGAAAGACAGAGGTTGAAGATGAAGTGTGGTGAGTTGGGCTTGGTCCTGGCTCACTATTGACACCCCCTTTTACTGAATGCACCCCCTTGACCCAATTTCTTTATATTTTATATTTTTGTATTTTATTTTCATTTCTGAATTTATTTTATTATTTCTAAATATAAAAAATACCCAAAAATATTTTTATTAATTTTTTACATTTATTTTGTATTTTATTTTATTTTTTCTAACATGAAAACAATTTAATTAGTATATGTTTTATTTATTGAATACTTAAAAATAATATATAAATCATACTTTTATTTTATTCTTTATTTTATTCACACTAAAAAATATTGTTCTAATATATTTTTATTTTTGCATATATTTTATTTTATTTTTTGTACATAATTAATATAATTAATAAATATATACATACTTTTATTTTATAAATACTTGAAAATAAAAACATAAAAAAATACTATACTTTTTGTTATTATTATTTATACTTAAAATAATACCTTTTTCTAAATATATTTAATTTTGTGTATATACACTATTTTATTTTATTGTGTATAAATAATATATTTAATACATTTATTTTCTTAAAGAAAAATTAGGGTTTACCCTTAACCAAAATAATAATCCTTTTTTTTTATTATTCCTTTCTTTTATATTAAATATTTTTACATACATAAAAAAATAAACAAAACCTTTTTGCATATTCATGTGATTTTTGCATATTTATTTATTTTGTTTAAATATTATTCATTTGTTATTTATGCTATTTGATTCAATTTGGATGTAATAGTAAAACTAGGGTTTTTATTTCTTGTCAAATATACCCCCATTCAAAAATTGTACCCCCCATCCCCATAATCTTGTTGTAATAGTGGTAGCTTTATTTTTACGCATTTTTACGCTTTCAATTATGCCATGATTAGAGATTAGGGTTTGTATGCGAAAATCCAAAATCAACAAGTAATTTGACCTAATACAAAGACAAAAATGCATGAAAATCAATACACAATTCACACTTGCACCCTTAGGGTTACATCCACTTGTTGCCTTAAAAATGGGCCATGTTATGCATGTTGGGTACTTTGGCAAAACAAAAACAAAACAAAAGATCATAGTCCCTCGATGACGCTATCTTGGTTACCTAAACAAAATGATCAAGTCCCTCAGAAAATTTGCTAAAGATACTTAACACAATTGCTATCATGGTCTATACGTTGACCCGCGCTTGTCCCGTTTAACATCCTAATACAAGGTTGTTTACCAAATGCAATGGTAAAACAACACTGTCAAAAGGGTTCAAAACATATAGGAAAGATCTTTGAGTAAAATAGGGTAGACAACTCTTAGTTACTTGATCAAAACTTGCAAAAACATCCTTGCTATTTTCAAACACACCTCACAACACAATTTCAAAATATTTCCCAAAACCAAACTTTCAAACATTGAAATCTTTTCAAAAGACAAAACATCTTTGTATACATTCAAACAAGAATCATTACAAAGGTTGCCACAACGATGGCCTCTTTTCAAAACATCTTTCAAAACCACACACAAAGCACCATTTCAAACAATTGAAAAGCAAAAGCAAGTGATCTAAACAAGTAATTAAGAGCCCATGGAAAACCATGGATGAAAGGGTGCTAATACCTTCCCTTTTCATAATCTACCCCCCGAACCCGAGAAATTTCTCGAAAGGTCTTTCCTGTGCTTTTTTACCTTTCCTTTTGGATAAAAGAAAAGTCGGTGGCGACTCTTGCTAATCGCACAAGTGCGAACGAAACGCAAAACATCTAGTCAGTTATCCCACCGCATCACAGGGAGAGACAAAAGTTAACTGTTATCTGGTTGATTTCCAGGCTTCAAGATAACTTGCTGGGGAAATTGGATGGTTTCCGCTGGGGACCAGAAGTCTTAACTTGTCTGGGGATGAAGGTTTCAGTTTCGCTGGGGACCTGTAACTCAAAGTTTTGGCTCCACTGAGGATCGGGAGTTTGAAGTTTTAACTCTGATGGGAAATAAGGATTTGAAATTATAACTCCGCTGGGGGTATGTATTTCAAGGTTTTAGCTCCGCTGGGGATCTAGGTGATGTACTGCAAGGGGTTTCTCTTGGAATAGCCTAAAGACGTTTTCCTATCCTTTCAGTCTGTCAGTAATCGTCCTTTTCCATCCTGTTTATTTGTAAACAGTAATTATGATCAAATGCATATGTTCATCAATGAATCATTGGACGTTTTTGCAAATAAAAACACAAGTGTAAAAGAAAAAGGCAAATAGTTTTCTGTACTTTGAAAGAGATATATTTGTATTTACTTTGAATAAGTGTTTTGTACCAAGGAGACAGACATCCTAGTAAGAGGATGACGTCATAAAAGTAAGAAAATTTTATACAACGAAAGATAGCTATGTGTGTAAAAAAAATCCCATGGGGTTCCCATTCCGCTATAGCCTTCGTAACTCCGAATATCTTGTCCATCCGTTGCTTCTTCCGAAGATGATCGAATTGATCAGTAGCTCAGAGTTTGTCAGTGAAGAGATTGTCCTTAAAGTGATCCGACGAGACATAGTCATACGCTTTAATTCCCTAACTTTTGCCTGGACCGCCCTTTCAGGTTTTCAGTCCACCGGGAAACCCTTGTTTGCCCAAGTCGCCCTTTCGGGTTTTCAACTTGCCGGGTGTACAGATTTTTTGTTTATCCCTAATTTTTGCCTGAACCGCCCTTTTGGGTTTTTGATTCACCAGGATGCCCTTTTTAGCCTAGGTGTGTCAACCTAGCGGGTCATTTATGCGTAGTATCTTTTGACTATGTCTGCGTTCGCAGGGTGCGGCAGGTCGTCACCGTCCATGGTGGTTAAGATCATTGCCCCACCAGAAAAGATGTTCTTGATTACAAATGGTCCTTCGTAGGTAGGAGTCCATTTTCCCCTGGGATCACTTTGCATCAAGATGATGCGCTTGACTACCAGATCCCTGACTTGATATACCTGGCGCCTGACTTTCTTGATGAAATCCTTGATCATCCGTTTTTGATACGTCTGACCATGGCAAACAGCAGTAAGTCGCTTCTCGTCAATCAAGTTAAGTTGATCAAGCCGGGTATGAATCCAATTGTCTTCACTCAAACCAGCATCCTTAATGATTCTTAAAGAGGGAATCTGAACCTCGATAGGTAAAACAACCTTCATGCCATATACGAAGTAATAGGGTGTTGCCCCAGTTGATGTGCGTGTCGTGGTACGGTACCCGTGAAGAGCAAACGGTAGCATTTCATGCCAATCTTTGTATGTGACCGTCATTTTTTGTATGATCTTTTTAATGTTTTTATTTGCAGCTTCGAAGCACCATTCATCTTTGGCCGATAGGGAGAAGAATTGTGATGTTGGATCTTGAATTGCTCGCACAAGGCAGTGATCATAGTGTTGTTGAGATTTGTACCATTGTCAGTGATGATCCTTTCTGGGATACTGTACCGACAAATAAGGTTCTGCTTGATGAAGCGGGCAACAACATTCTTAGTAACAGATGCGAAGGACGCTGCTTCGACCCACTTGGTGAAGTAATCAATGGCCAACAGAATAAAGCGGTGTCCATTGGATGCTGTAGGCTTAATCTCTCCAATCATGTCGATTCCCCACATAGCGAATGACCAAGGAGCTGTTAAGACATTTAGGGGAACTGGAGGCACGTGTACCTTGTCTGCATAGATTTGACATTTGTGACAAGTGCGGAAATGTTGATAGCAGTCAGCTTCCATGGTAGACTAGTAGTAGCCTTCCCGTAGAATCTTCTTAGCCATCGTATGCTCCCTAGAGTGAGTGCCGAAGGTACCCTAATGCAATTCAGCCATAATTCTTTCAGCTTCAGCTTCGTCCACACAACGGAGCAGAACATAATCATGATTGCGCTTGTACAAGATGCCATTGCTTAAGAAGAACTTTGTCGAGAACCTCCTTAAGAACTTTTTGTCATTGACTGAAGCTCCTTCAGAGTATTCTTGTGCCTCGAGATACCTTTTGACTTCATGAAACCACGGCTGGTCCACTACTTCTTTGGTATTAATCTCGTGACATTGTGCAGGTTCGTCCATCCGTTCGATGGAGATTTGGGGAGCCTCATCATCCCAGTTAAGTTTAAACATGGATGACATTGTAGCTAGAGCATCTGCTAGCTGGTTTTCTTCTCACGGGAAGTGCTCGAAGGTAATCTGCTTGAAATGTGGTAACAATGTCAAGATATGTTCTTTGTAAGGGATGAGGTTTGGATGCTTAGTATCCCACTCTCCTTTGATCTGACTGATGACCAAAGCTGAGTCCCCAAACACAATCAAAGATTTGATTCCCAAGTCTATGGAAGCCTTGAGTCCAAAGATGCAAGCTTCATACTCTGCCATATTGTTCATACAGTTGAAGCAAAGTCTGGCTGTGAAAGGTGTATGGCAACCTTCTGGGGAAATGAGTACCGCACCGATACTGTTGCCAAGTGCATTGGAGACCTGTTGGCTGAAGATTTTGATAATGTTATTAGAAGCCAAATGAATTAAACGTTTTGATCGAAATGAGGTAAAGCGTCATGTTTCGAAATAGCAGAAGCAGTGTTTCGAATAAGTATGTCAAAGCTTGGAGCTTCGAGTGGCAATTATGGGAACATATCTAAAGAAGTCTCGAAATAACAACAAGGCTGTGTCTGGGAAGAGCGTTCGAAACGGAGAAGTACCAAAGCATTTGAAATTCAAATGGAAGCGGGATTTTCGAAGTTTGAAAGTTATGTGCTGGAGCATTTGGGGACACGTGGAAAGACGAAAGAGGCATTGTCCTGCATGTTCTAAACGTGGCATAATCCTATAGCAAGACCGTTATGGTCGAATTAGTATAAATAGAAGTCTTAGTATTAGGATTTGGTGTGTCATATCTATTATACAAAATACTCAGTAACATTCAAACTACCACATGGCAAGAGAAACGAATGCAAGAGAAATGTATGTATGATAGCACCATGTATTTCTGATTTAATGAAAACCTTTTACCATTTCCAGCACTTTCCTTTATCCTTTTGTCAAATAACATTTACAAGTTTTCTCATTTACAGTCTTTTCACTTCGAAATCTCTTCTTCAAAGTTTTACATTTTAATGTTTTCTTCATATTTCAAGCACTTTATATCTCAGAAAACTGTCATATTTTCCATACCTTTACCTTTAAGTCTTATCCTTCGAACGCATATTTTTACTTAAAGTCATTTAAAGATTTCTTGCATTAAACGCTTTCTTCATATTTCAAACCTTTTACGTTCCAGAAATCCTTTATATTAACTGTTTTGTAAGTCGAAACCATTTACTTCACTTTTATGCAATTTTACATGTCTTTACAATTAGCATTTATTCATGTAACTTAGTTTTCACACACACATTTTGATTACATCTTTAGACTTTTAGAGAGAGAAATCGAAATAAGCCAAACACATATACAATATCAACCATGAATATCTGTTCGATCGTGAGAGTAACCTTAATATCCAAGGAGTCCTAGGATCAATCTAGTCGATCCTGTGAGTTACCAGAGGAATTGAATAACAGTCAGAAAGATTATTCGATAGTTTGGAAGACTAGCGGTTGTTTACCAGAAATCACTGGAAACAAATTGGCACACCTGGTGGGACCAATAATTGGATATTAGAAATAAGGATTGTTGAGACATAACCATTACAAAAACGTTGGAACCTAAGAAGTTTGCTGTTTTATGAACCTGAGAAGTGGTAAGATAACCAACAGCAACCAACCTTTATCCAGAAGAAAACTTTTGGACAAAATGTCTAATTCAGACAATCAACAAGGGGACCAAAATGGCCCACATACAACAGGCACTAATGCGTCCACTTCGATCGGAACATCTAATGTAATCCCTTCGAATGCACAGTCTGTTACATCTTCGACCAGTAACATAGCCACCAATGGAGTAAGTGGCATATCAACTAATAGTTCGATCTTAGGAAATACTGGAACCATTGGCTACCCTGGGGGATTCGTTCCACCATCAGGGACACAATCCCATTTCGCCACTCCATTAACTAGACCACCCGGTTTCGATGGGAATAGAACCAGAAATTCCTCTTATGGAATGCCAACATCTTTTATGGCAGGTTTACACAATTCCACATCGAATTCATCTCCACAACTAGGGTCTGGGTCTGGGGCGAATCAGTTTATGACAAATAACCAAGGGTCGGTGGGTTATAGCATAATGCCTATCTTAACCACAGACAACCAGTTGGCTTTTAGGCAATTGATGGATGACAGTAACCATAATATGATAGGGGTGTTAGCACAAACCATGCAGGAGATATTTGCCCCAATAGTGCAAAATGTGACTGTGACAAACAGAGAAAACGCTGACAATATGAGTCGAATAGCAGATTTCTTTGCTCCCCCAGAAAGGCGTAGGCAGAATCAGGCGGGATTTCGAGCAAACACGCCTGTTATAGAACAAATTGCTAACGACCCAATTTATAGACCACCTAGAGAAGAAGTTAACTTAGGGGCCAGGGCACCAAGGTTAGAAGCCCCAATAATCCCGGGCCCACAAAGGGAAATTATGGAACCAGGGGCAAGGGTCGAAAGGCTAGAAGCCCCAGAGTTTCGAGAAGAACAACCTAGGGGAGTTGTTTTGGTTGGTCGAAATCAAGATGCCGATGTTGTCGTTCATAGAATTTGAAACGATAACATCTTGGCAGAAAACAACCTAACCACCATGATAGAGAGATTCATGGCCCAGAATGGCCTCAACACAGGAATGGGAAGGCCAAATTACGCTTCTCCTATATTGGATTGCATAATGCATACTGATTTACCAAGGGGATATAAAGTCCCTAAATTTACAAAGTTCGCTGGGGATACCAATGAGTCAACAGTCGAACACATAGCGAGATATCTAACCGAAGCGGGAGATATAGCCAATAATGAAGATCTCAGGATCAAATACTTCCCAAGTTCCTTGACAAAAAACGCCTTCACATGGTTTACCACTTTGCCTCCTGGGTCCATTGACACTTGGGCTCTCTTAGAGAGATTATTCCATGAACAATTTTACATGGGACAGTCGAAAATAAGTTTGAAGGAATTGGCCAGTGTTAAGAGAAAGTTCACCGAACCCATAGATGATTATTTGAATAGATTTAGGCTTTTGAAATCCAGATGTTACACAGTAGTGCCTGAACATGAGTTAGTCGAAATGGCCGCTGGTGGCTTGGATTATTCTATTCGAAAGAAACTAGACACTCAGTATTTGAGGGATATGGCTCAGTTAGCCGATAGGGTTCGACAGGTCGAAAGACTAAAGGCCGAAAAAGCCAGAGTCTTTAAGAATAGCAAGAAAGAAAGGATTTCCTATGTTGGGACTGAGGAAGCAGAAGAATATCCTGAATTCGAATTCGAAGAGGTCGAAATCGACCTCGCTGAATTAAAACAGGCCCCGCCTTATTCCTGCAAATTGTTAGTTCCCACAAAAGGGAAAGACATTGTTGAAAATGAAAAAAGTGACAAATTTCCAAAGAAGGTTTATACCTTCGATGTCACTAAATGTGACGAGATTTTTGACTTACTTGTCAAAGATGGCCAACTAATTGTGCCATCAAATGTCAAAATACCTCCTTTGGATCAGAGAAAGAAGAGAGGATTTTGCAAATATCATAGTTTCCTAGGCCACAAAACCTCACAATGTTTTCTTTTCAGGGACCTGATTCAAAATGCGATCAAAGGTGGCAGACTAAGGTTCGCTGATAAGGTGAAGATGAAAGTGGACGAAGATCCCTTGGACGTTGCAGACACCAACTACTCCGAGCCTGCATGCATTGGAGAGGTCAACATGGTGGAAACTGATCAAAGCGACGCCCTAACAGGAGAGAAGGGTACTGGAGTTGAAAACTGGGTGATGGTCGAAGTCAGCGAGGAGGTCACTGAAGACATCCAGAATACGCCAGAGACTCCGATTGCCGCACCTGCAGCTGTTGCAAGAGAAACCCAGGCTACTGAAGGCCAGGGAAATCAAAACCAAGAATTAACACAAGTCACTGAATGCTTGAGGCTGGAATTGGAGAAAGTCCAAATCACGCAGCCAATTTCCCTTCAGAAGGAAATATGGGACACTCTAGGGGAACCCAGTGGAAAATTTGACTATTTGGTCAAATATTCTGCCCCAGAGAGTTCGAAGGTTCAGATTGAGGATATAAAGCCCACAGGATGGGGTGATGATGAAGCTAAAGGGGGAGATGTTGAGATAAATATGGTGGATATGGAAAGACCTCGCTCTGAGATGGAGGAAGTGGAAAAATACTTAGAAAAAGAAAAGTATAGAATGGGGGATAATCATACTGGAGATGCTAGTCTCAAGGATTATCTCATGACATGCAACAAAGGAGATTCAGGCATGATATTGTGCCCTAGGTGCAGCATCCTCTGCAATCAAAGAATCGCTGCGAATTTCGAAAGGGTACAGAGGACTCGAACTGGCAACAATTGGCGCCAGGATAACCAGCTTTTTAGGTGTTATCCCAAGGCTGGAGAAAGTTTGCTGGAATTTGTGTTTCGCTGATACAAAGGGGCAACCAAGTGCTTGATTTGCCCACGGTGTTCTGCTGTGTATGACCAAAGCATGGCCAGGGCCTTCGAAACGATTCCCTTCGCCCCTTGCTGGAACCATCAAGAAACTGCCCAGATGGGCCCACGTTTCGACAGCAGACACAAACAGCGAAGGCCTGATAGCCCTCACCCCAAGGCTGCTCGAAGAGTGACTTTCAAACTCCCTGCTGAAGTGCCAACCGATAGATGGTTACAGGTCAGAAATGACAAAGGCAAAGATAGATGGAGAAACGCTGAACGAAATGCACGCCATGCTGTGACATACAGGAGGCAATTCAACACAGCAAAAAGGGAGGAGGTGAGATTAGAAAATTACAAAGGAAGGAACCCCATGTCAAGATCCCAGTGGCGCAGACAGCAAAGGATTCGAAAGGCTGAGAGAGAAGCTGTGGCAAACAAAGGGGTTACTTCAACGAAAAACCAAGGTGAATCTAGCACCAACAAACCAAAAAATCAAACTGAAGACAAACCTCCAGTCAATAGGAGGCTCTTCTCTAAAGAACAATGCGATGAACCAAAGGAATACACTCCAGGACCGGAAGAGGACAAAGATATGATAACAGATAACTTCGAATCGGAGGGGGAGTCTTCATTTAACTTGAACTGTAACATGGTGTCTGTGCTTCCCTGCGAATTTGGGCAGGAAACCGAAATCAATGAATATGAGGAGGAAGACACCACAAATTTGATGAAACATAGGCCCGTGGGCTACTATGTGATGGACAATAGGGCTGTTGAGGAACAAAATGCGTTCTTCGAACGTCCAGAACCTGCAATGAAGAACCATCTCAAGCCACTTTTCATTCGGGCGAAAGTTGGTGTCCATGGTGTGAACAAAGTTCTAGTGGATGGGGGTGCTGCAGTCAATTTGATACCCCATTTCATGCTAAAAAGATTAGAGATCCGCGAAGGAGACATCAAGCCCCATAATATGGTTCTGTCCAATTATGAGGGAAAAGTGGGCAAAACACTGGGAGTGGTCCAGTTGGAATTGACAATAGGCTCAAGCTGTAGGCCTAGCATGTTTATGGTGATCGAAGCCAAGGCCAACTATAACTTACTGCTGGGAAGAGAGTGGATCCATGGCGTGGGGGCAGTTCCTTCGTCAATGCATCAACGACTAGTTCTGTGGAGAGATGATGGAATCATGGAAAACATCGAAGCAGACCAGAGTTACTTTATGTCAACTGTAAATTTAGTTGACAAGAGGGATTGTGATAAAAATCTGGCAAAGATTGCTCCGTGTGTTCCAAATGATGAGATTAATGAAACTAGAAATGCCCACTACTACATGACCCTTCGTCATGATGGCCTTTACTGGGATAGAACAATAATCAATGAAGAAGAGGGAGTCGAAAGCACTATACAAAAACGGCCAGCAGGCTGGGACTTCGACAACCTTAGCCATGACTGAGTCTACCTTTTTCGAAAGGATTTCGGCCTATATGGCTGAGAACGAATCAAAAGCGGCCTTAGAGGCTGAAATAAATAAATCAACTATAAAGACGGACGAAGTAAGTGGGGATGGTTCGAAATGCTCACCCTTCAAAGAGTTTGAGATGGATCAAAGGTTGGATGCCATCTATGATAAAGAACCCTTAGGCTTCGAAAGGGACCCCATAAACTCAGGTGCCAAAATGTTGGCACAGGATCCACTCGAAGAAGTCAACTTAGGGGATGAAAAAACGAAAAGAGTAACCTACATAAGTGCTAAACTTAGCCCAGGCCTCAAGAAGGAAGTGATCGAAGTCCTTAAGGAAAACAAAGATTGCTTCGCATGGGATTATGACGAGATGCCTGGTTTAAAGAGGGAGTTGGTCGAACACAGACTGCCAATCAAAGATGGCAAGAGGCCCATCAAACAATCTCCCAGAAGATTCGCACCAGCGGTTCTCACAAAAATTAAAGCTGAGATCGAAAGGTTGTTGCGTTGCAAATTCATCAGAACAACAAGGTACGTCGAATGGTTAGCAAACATAGTACCTGTTATTAAGAAAAATGGTTCTTTAAGAATTTGCATAGATTTTAGGGATTTAAACACTGCAACCCCTAAAGATGAATATTCCATGCCTGTGGCAGAAATGCTAGTAGATTCTGCTGCAGGGTTCGAATACTTGAGTATGTTAGATGGATACTCTGGGTATAACCAGATTTTCATTGTTGAAGAAGATGTTGCAAAGACAGCATTTCGTTGCCCAGGAGCCTTAGGCACCTACGAATGGGTGGTGATGCATTTTGGTTTAAAGAATGCTGGGGCAACTTATCAAAGGGCAATGAATTCAATTTTTCATGATTTCATTGAAACCTTCATGCAGGTGTATATTGACGATATAATCATCAAATCTATATCTGCAGAAACACATTTGCATCGTTTAAGCCAATCATTCGAGCGAATGAGAAAACATGGCTTAAAGATGAATCCCCTTAAATGTGCATTTTTTGTGCAGGCTGGAGATTTTCTTGGTTTTGTGGTTCACAAGAAAGGAATCGAAATCAACCAGAACAAAACCAAAGCCATAATGGAGACAAAAGCACCTGCGTCAAAAAGGGAGTTGCAATCTCTGCTAGGGAAAATTAACTTCCTCAGAAGATTCATCTCGAACCTAAGTGGAAGAACCCAAGCTTTCTCTCTGTTACTTCGTCTAAAGCAAGGTCAAGCCTTCGAATGGAACGAAGCTCACCAGGAGGCGTTTGACAGAATAAAAGAATACCTTTCTCAGCCTCCTATTTTGTCTCCACCTTCATGGGGGAAGCCCATGAGATTGTACATATCTGCCTCTGAAGTTAGTATAGGTAGTATGCTAGCACAAGAAGATAGCAATGGCGTCGAAAGAGCCATATACTATTTAAGTAGAGTGCTAAATGATACAGAGACCAGATATAGCAATTTAGAAAAGTTATGTCTCTGTTTGTATTTCTCTTGTATGAAACTCAAGTATTATATAAAACCTGTTGATGTTATGTTTCATCTCATTTCGATGTCATTAAACATATGCTTTCAAAACCAATAATGCATAGCAGAGTTGGCAAGTGGGCTTTAGCCTTAACAGAATATTTGTTGACTTTCATGCCTTTAAAAGCTATGAAAGGTCAAGTGAATCCTGACTTCATTGTGGACCATTCTTTGGTTGAGCAGACGATCGTGAGTTACGTCGAAATGCAACCATGGAAACTGTACTTTGATGGTTCAACCCACAGGAATGGAAGTGGTGTTGGAGTCCTTCTGATTTCTCCTGAAGGAATTCCAACAAAATTCAAGTATAAATTAGATGGTCCTCGTTGTTCTAACAACGAAGCTGAGTATGAAGCGCTCATTGTTGGACTTGAAGCTTTGTTGGAATTGGGGGCAACCAGAGTCGAAATTAAAGGAGACTCTCAATTAATGGTCAAACAAATCACAAAGGAATACAAGTGCATAAAGGAAAATTTAATGGTATACTTCGTCATAGTCAATAGGCTATTGAGGAAATTTGAATACATGGATATTCAACACATACCAAGAATAGAGAACCAAGAAGCAAATGACTTAGCGCAGTTGGCTTCAGGTTATAAAGTGTCTACCAAGAACTTCAAGGATTTGGTCGAATTAAGGGGAAGAGTTATGGCTACTAGATTCACACCATCGGATCTGGAAAGTATGAGATTGGGATATGCTGAGAAACAGGGATTCGAAATATTAGCCATAAATACTCTGTTAGATGCAGATTGGCGAAGTCCATTGAAGAGTTATTTAGCAGACCCGACTCTAAAGGTGGACAGAAAAACAAAATATAGAGCATTGTCATATCTCCTCATGGGGAACGAATTGTTTAAAAAGACCCAAGAGGGTGTATTATTGAAATGCCTAGGAGAAAGTGAGGCATACTTAGCATTGTCTGAAGTCCATAATGGGGCATGTGGGGCACATCAAGCAGGCCATAAAATGAAATGGTTGTTATTTCGATACGGCTTGTATTGGCCTAGCATGCTCAAAGATTGCATAGACTTTGCTAAAGGATGTGAGGAATGTCAGAAACATGCAGGAATTCAACATGCCCCTGCAAGTGAGTTGCATTCGGTCATCAAACCATGGCCATTTAGAGGATGGGCATTGGATTTGATAGGAGAAATAAATCCTGCTTCGTCCAAAGGACAGAAATACATCTTGGTGGGAATAGATTATTTTACCAAATGGATCGAAGCTATACCACTGATAGTTGCTGATCAAGAGGCTATTATTGAATTTATACAAAAGCACATTATCTATAGGTTCGGATTGCCAGAGAGCATAACTACAAACCAAGGCTCTGTGTTTACTGGTAGAAAGATGCAAGGATTTTCCCAAGAAATGGGGTTTAGATTGCTAACATCAACGCCATATTATGCCCAAGCAAACAGACAAGTCGAAGCAGCAAATAAAGTAATAATAGGATTAATCAAGAAGCATATTGGCAAAAAGCCAAGAAACTAGCACAAAACTCTGGACCAAATATTATGGGCTTGTAGAACATCTCCTAAGGAAGCTACTAACACTACGCCTTTCCAACTCACATTTGGTCATGATGCAGTGTTGCCAGTAGAAATTCATCTACAATCAGTTCGAATTCAGAGACAAAACGAAATCCCAACTGCATTATATTGGGAAATGATGATGAATGAATTAGTTGAGTTGGACGAAATTAGATTACACGCATTGGAAATTTTGATGAGGCAAAAAGAAAGAGTGGCCAGAACATACAATAAAAGGGTGAAGAAAAAAGTATTCATTATTAATGACTTGGTTTGGAGAGTCATATTGCCTATGGACAAGAAGAATAAAGCGTTAGGTAAATGGTCACCTCATTGGGAAGGACCTTTTCGAATATTAAAAGTATTCTCAAACAATGCATACGAAATCGAAGAACTCATGGATGATAAACGTGTCCTAAAGGTTAATGGGAAATATTTAAAGAAATATAAGCCAAGCCTGCAGGAGATTCGAATAGTAACAACGTAAGCAAGATGTTATAAAAAGCCAAGATGGCAAGATAAAATGCCAAAATGGCGTTGTTCGAATATTACATGTAAGAAACCAAAATTATAGTCAAATAAACATCAAAATCTAGAAATAAGAATTATTTTTCAATCGATTAAAAGTGCTTCGAAATGATTCAAGTTTCTGCTGAGCGAACCGCCTGGCTCCTTCCAAGGTTTCCACTTCTCCTTTAAGTTGTTCTGCAGTCTCCATTTCCGCAAGCCCCTGGTTGAGAAGCTCTTCGAATTGGTTACCAGCAGAATTGGTTTCGAAGGCTAGTTGTTGTTCTTTAGCCTCCTTAACCTTCTATTGAAGTTCCAGAATCTGCCTTTCCCAAAGAAGGATGGACTCAGCTCGAGCCTCATAATCAGTTTTCGCCTGCTTCAGATGCATAGCTTGGTCCTCAGCTTCTTGAGAGAGTTTCGAAGCTTGTTCATAAGCGGCGTCCATGGCAATGCGTTTCTCTTGAACCTTCTTGGCAGCAGATTCGTCTTGGAGAAGGTAACCAGTTACGTTGTCCAGCAAATTCTGAAGATCGAACAAGAGAGTACTAACTGGCAAGGAGCAGGTGGAAAGATTGACCTTTGTGAGCAGCTCCTTCATAGTATAGCAAGCAGTACTATCTTGCTCAAGCACTTCGAATATATCCACATTGAGAATGGTTTTCCTAATTTTATTAAGAAGAACAATTCTTTCATCTGTGGGAAGAGGATAGCTGGTCGAACTTGTGCCAGCCCTAGCAAGTGGGACGTCCCTCTGAGCCAACTTTGCCTTCATGTACCCAATAGGGTCATTTCGTCTCAGAAGTGCCAGTTCCTCGTCAGTCATTCGAGACAGAGAGGATTGAGGGAGTTCTACACGTAGGGGAGCCACGTCCATTTCAACCTCTATGGGTTCGTTGGTTGCATTACCATCCCCTTCATTCGTTTCGTGCTCTTGGTCTTCTTCATCCTCATCCAAGTCCACCACTTCGATACCATCCCTTTCACTGCTATTTGCGTTGGACTCCGTCCCAACAGTCGAACCGTCATTGGCATTCTCCTCCTCAGATTCTTCGTCTGCAGATTCTTCGGCTCTTTGCCCAGAATCAGCTTTCTCTTCTTCAGTTTGAGTGTCCTTTGGGTCCTCTTGAAGAGTTTCAAGAGGGGACTTTTAAAGAGAAGCCCTTTGCAAATCCTCTGCAGATGTTTGAAGTGTTGTTTCGTTTATCTCTTTCAGAGGAATGGAGGTACCTTGATCATCCTGTTGTTCAGAAGTTCCAGCCAGAACCGCCATATTGGAGGAACCTTTATTTTGAACCAGGTTGCTGGAATCTCCTTGAGGAGAGGAGTTGAGCGGAGCAGCAGCTCTGGATGGTGAGTTCGAAATAGTGGAAGCTGGATTCAAGATGTTCTGCAAGGAACAACAAAATGTTAAGAAAAAACATCCACCAAGGTAATAAGAAGTTAGTATTGTAAAAAAATTTAAAGGTTCAATTTACCTGTGGACTCTCAGAGGAGAGGTTACTAGCTATACGTTCCAACATTGGGTTGGAGGTCGAAGGTGGATTTTTGGATTTGGGTGAGGGAGCAGCATCCCTGGAATCAAGTCCAGAGACACTAGTTGGAATGGTGCTTTTCGAAATATCTTTCTTTGGCTTCTTCTTCGAAGCAGTATTTAAGTTTCCTCCAGCCTTGGGGTCTTCCCCAGTGGTGCTTGATTTCCGCTTCTTGGGAGTAGTAGGAGGAAGCTTGTTGGTCTGAAAGAATTTTAAACAAAGAGTTAGATGCAAACCATAAAGCATGAGTGAATTCGAAACATCAAGGCTAAGTGATTACCGTTGGAATTGGAACACCGGTTGTTGTTGGTATTATTGTTGTTGTTATGGCTGCAGCAATAGTGGTTGTTTCGGGTGGAGTCACTTTGTCAGTAGTTTCAATGGAGGCTTGAGAGGCACTCCCTTCTTTCGACTTCGAGGCAACTGTCTTTATCCTGATGGCTGAAAATCGAAACAATTAAAGCAAAGGTTAAAGATATGGAAAGTAAAAGACATTTGGGATTTTCCCAAGCATTCGCACCTGTGCCTTGATCAGATTTAATTGACATGGCAGAAAGGTCGTATCGAAGGCGTCCTGGGAAATCATGAAGCCAGTATCGAGCCCATGTCACAGTCTCAGATGGCTTTGGTTTCCTTTGAAGATATTTGAACATCTCTTTGCAAGTAAACCACCATGGATATGGGGGAAACTAAGCCAGAGCCAGTTCTGAGGTAGGTAATCTGGGAAATTTAGGTGGATGCATTTCGAATGCCAACCTATACCTATCCTCAGGTGACAGCCCTGAAGGAAGTTTTAACTTAGAAACTTTTTATTTAAATTTTTCCTTCAAGGTCTCAGCTGCTTGATGCACAGTGGAGTCCAAGCGCGTGGGGTCATAAGTAGTTTCAAAATAATTTTGGAAAGCTTTAATCTCTTTGGCATGAGTAAACATACCTTTCTTTATTGGTACCTGCACATCGAAGGCATCAATTAGTTTCTGTTGAATTGTAAGTGTATCGAACATATAAGTTTGATAAAACTTGGTCCACCATTCCAGAAATCCTTTAGCCGTGAGATGGGTAGGTTCGAAGGTTATCAGCTCAAATTGGGCAAAGCCTTGATATTGTTCTTGCTGTATTTTGGCTTCCCGTGCCTTGAAAGTTCATCCAGAAGTGATGGCGCTCTCAGTTTGAAATAAAGGTTCAGGAATCAGTTGGCATAAGCCAAACTGCCTCGAAACGAAGTTTGGTTGGTAGGCAAAGAGAAAAATTTGGTTCTTGGCTGGGGTTATTCTTGAAGAAATGAGTCTAGGCAGCAAAAAAGCTCTCCATACATCCTGAATCTCCTTGCTCTTGATAGCTTCTGAGAGAGCCATGGTGAACCAAGAAGGTCCATGAGCCCTCGAAGCAAAAGGCGCCATGCTCTCTTCGAACTTGTGCCTTTTGGAGAATATCATGATGTACTTCGAGAATTGAACTTTGAAGTCATCTTTGTCGTCATTGGGAGTTAATCTTCGAAGCCTAGTGCCTTCGACTATCCTATCATTTATCTCAGAATCTTGCTCATCAATGGTGTTGGCGATTGATAAGGAGGGTTCGAACATGGCATTTAGCCATAGTTGGAGTAACCAAAAAGGGCCAGCCAATAGAATATTTTTGGAGGTGTGGGATTTGAGGCTCGAAACAGCTGACCTCAGGCTTTCATAGAGGTCAACTAAGAGCAGTTCACTTAGGCACACTTTTCGATTTTCATGCAAGTCCCTAGCTAGAGGAATGAACCTACTAGCTACCTGTAGGGATCTACTGCAGAAAACGTATCTTGACAGCCACAGGGTTAAGAAAGAAATGTGCTCTACGTCAGACACATTGTCCCCCTCAACATGGTAATGACTGATAAATTTGGAAAAACTGGCTAGCTTGACTTCGAAGTCAATTATGCTTGAGTGTTCTTCGTTGTCGGGTATATAAGTTTCTCCCACTGGCGATAGCCCAGTGATGGCCGCTATGTCGAAGAAGGTTGGGGTGATCATTCCACCTGGGAGATGGAAAGTGTTATAGGTATTGTCCCAGAAATAAAGGGACGCGAATAGCAGAGGGTGGCTGTAGGTGAAACCAGGCTTCGATAGCTTAATCAGGTTATAGATGCCTAATTCTTCCCATTGCTGGGATTTCTTAGCTTCTACTTTCGTGAACCAATTTTGATAAGCAATATCAGAGGTGGGGCAAGATCGAAATGGCTTAAAATTACTTTTTACATAATCCAAAACAAAGGGGTCCTTAGGAGGAACAATTGGGGTTTCTATGGTATTTGAACTAGGAGATTCTACTTCCTTAGGGGCGTCCATTTTGTTAAATAAGGGTTTGAAGCTATAACAAACTGGGAAAATCGTCCTGGTGTCTTTTAATATTTCAAAAACCGTAAGAGGGCCATTTAAAGCTAACCTCTTACCAGCAACGTTGGTAGGAATGAGTACCTGTGACGCATACAGCATTTCTTTTTCTTTTGAAATCATCTGAGGGGCAAGAACGGATTGACCTTGGTGAGTGATGATTTTACTTTACATGGTAGCTCCTGCAGTTTTTCCTTTCTTCTTGGAGACTTTCTTGAGTTGGGATGAAGTAGAAGAAGACATTTTTGAAAGATGTTGAAAGCTTGGATTTTTGTTTTTACGAGAGAAGGAGGGTAAAAGATTTAGAGTGTGAAAAGAAAAGAAAAAAGATTAAGTTGGTGATGTTTTATAATGGGGAAGTTTAAGCATCCACCGAATAAAGGTGTGATACGTGGAGATCATGGGTTGGTGTGATGAAGAGGTGGCGTAAAGTTAACATGGGTAATAGGCGTGATTTAAAGATAATCATTATTTGTAACTGCACCATGCTATGAAGTGGCTCCAGGCGGTTAAGGAATCCAAAAGGTTCTATGATTGACGTGACTGGAGTCAAATGCATTAAATGTTACGATGATTCGAAAGTCCCATCAAAATCTTGTGTAGGTGTTTAAAATAGGTATTTCTCAGAGGAATCGAAATACATATTTTAAAGGGGCAATTTGTTGGCTGAAGATTTTGATAATGTTATTAGAAGCCAAATGAATTAAACGTTTTGATCGAAATGAGGTAAAGCATCATGTTTCGAAATAACAGAAGCAGTGTTTCGAATAAGTATGTCAAAGCTTGGAGCTTCGAGTGGAAATTATGGGAACATATCTAAAGAAGTCTCGAAATAACAACAAGGCTGTGTCTGGGAAGAGCGTTCGAAACGGAGAAGTACCAAAGCATTTGAAATTCAAATGGAAGCGGGATTTTCGAAGTTTGAAAGTTATATGCTGGAGCATTTGGGGACACGTGGAAAGACGAAAGAGGCATTGTCCTGCATGTTCTAAACGTGGCATAATCCTATAGCAAGACCGTTATGGTCGAATTAGTATAAATAGAAGTCTTAGTATTAGGATTTGGTGTGTCATATCTATTATACAAAATACTCAGTAACATTCAAACTACCACATGGCAAGGGAAACGAATGCAAGAGAAATGTATGTATGATAGCACCATGTATTTCTGATTTAATGAAAACCTTTTACCATTTCCAGCACTTTCCTTTATCCTTTTGTCAAATAACATTTACAAGTTTTCTCATTTACAGTCTTTTCACTTCGAAATCTCTTCTTCAAAGTTTTACATTTTAATGTTTTCTTCATATTTCAAGCACTTTATATCTCAGAAAACTGTCATATTTTCCATACCTTTACCTTCAAGTCTTATCCTTCGAACGCATATTTTTACTTAAAGTCATTTAAATATTTCTTGCATTAAACGCTTTCTTCATATTTCAAACCTTTTACGTTCCAGAAATCCTTTATATTAACTGTTTTGTAAGTCGAAACCATTTACTTCACTTTTATGCAATTTTACATGTCTTTACAATTAGCATTTATTCATGTAACTTAGTTTTCACACACACATTTTGATTACATCTTTAGACTTTTAGAGAGAGAAATCGAAATAAGCCAAACACATATACAATATCAACCATGAATATCTGTTCGATCGTGAGAGTAACCTTAATATCCAAGGAGTCCTAGGATCAATCTAGTCGATCCTGTGAGTTACCAGAGGAATTGAATAACAGTCAGAAAGATTATTCGATAGTTTGGAAGACTAGCGGTTGTTTACCAGAAATCACTGGAAACAAGACCCCATCAAAGTACAGGGTCCATCAGGATCCTTGTTTAGGTCCGTCATATGGTTTGTTGTCTTTAACATTGTCCAATGTCATGATGTCCTCGTCAGGGAAGTCAAATCTCATGGATTGGTAATCTTGTACAGCTTGATGGGCTAGATGATCAGCTAGCACACTCCCCTTTATAGCTTTTTGGGTCGTGTATTGTATATCGTATTCCGTTAGTATCATCTACCATCTAGCTATTCTTCCGGATAGAGCAGGCTTCTCAAAGATGTACTTGATCAGATCCATCTTAGATATCAGCAAAGTGGTATGAGTCAACATATACTGCCTTAGCCGGCGAGCAGCCCATACCAAAGAGAAACAAGTTTTCTCGAGCAGTGAGTATCGGGTCTCACAGTCGGTAAACTTTTTGCTAAGGCAATAAATGGCATGCTCTTTTTGGCCATACTCGTCATGTTGGCCCAGTATGCACCCCATTGAATTCTCTAGGACGGTCAGATACATGATTAACGGTCTTACTTCGACGGGTTGCATCAAGACAGGAGGTTCTAGCAAATACTCCTTGATTTTATTGAAAGCAATTTGACATTCATCGTTCCATTTAACTACCTGATCTTTCTTCAACAACTTGAAGATTGGTTCACAGGTAGATGTTAGGCGAGAAATGAACCTTGCAATGTAGTTTAGGCATCCCAAGAAACATCTGACCTCCTTCTCAGTGTGAGGAGCAGGCATTTCTTGTATAGCTTTGACTTTGGCAGGATCAACCTCGATGCCTTTGTTGCTGACAATGAAACCCAAGAGCTTACCGGACCGGACTCCGAATGTACACTTGTTTGGATTCAGTCTGAGCTTGTATTCCTTCAACCTGACAAACAACTTTTAAAACTGATCGAGGTGTTCTTCTTCAGTTTGTGAACGGGCTATCATGTCATCTACATAGACCTCTATCTCATGATGTATCATATCATGAAACAAAGCTACCATGGCCCGTTGATAGGTTTCCCCGACATTCTTCAGTCCGAATGGCATCACATTGTAGCAGAACGTACCCCACTGTGTAACAAAAGTAGTTTTCTCCATGTCCTCGGGTGCCATTTTGATCTGGTTATAGCCTGAGAATCCATCCATGAAAGAAAATACTTTGTGCTGAGTTGTGTTGTCGACCAGGATGTCAATGTGCGGGAGTGGAAAGTCATTTTTAGGTCTGGCCCTGTTTAAGTCTCTATAATCCACGCATATTCTGACTTTGTCGTCCTTCTTAGGCACTGGCACAATGTTAGCAACCCATTGTGGATAGGAAGTAACAGCCAGAAATCCAGCATTGAATTGCTTCATAACTTTTTCTTTTATCTTTTCGGACATGTCAGGTCTCATGCGGCGGACCTTTTGTTTAACTGGTGGGCAGTCTTCTCTTGTGGGGAGACGGTGAACCAAAATGTCTGTATCGAGTCCCGGCATGTCTTCGTATGACCAGGAGGAGATTTCAACATAATTGTTGTACCCCAAAATTTTCCCTCCCATATTCTTCAAGGTTTGTCAAGAATCATCTTCAAATGGTTCAAGATCTCTCAAGGGGTTGCACAGTCCAAACACCTCTTAAGCCAGTCAAAATTAGGGTTTTGTTTCTTTCAAACAATTTGGGGTTTTCAATGGTCTAATCAAATCCCATAGGCCTATATACATTGTCAAGAATCTACATGTCAAGTCTCAAGACTCACAATGTCAAATTGCACAGTCAAAAGCTCCATTTGCTTCACAATCAACTGCAGGGGCAAAATGGTCATTTTGCAGTCAAAAGTCAAAAAATTTGGTCAACATCTTATTTTGAGTCCACAATCATCATTTGATCAAGTCTTGATCATGATTCCACAAGGATGGCTCAAAAATCATCAAGATGCAAAAAGTTACTATTTTTGGATAGTAGAAAAGTCAACTGTATTTTGACCAAGGCATAACTTTTTCATGGTTCATCAGAAAAATCCCATCCAATGCTCATTTTGAAGAGGATGACATTTCCTACAACTCATCTTCACACTCCAAGTCCTAGAAATTCTCTCACAAAAAGTTATCAATTTCTACATTATAGGTCAATTTCAAAAGTCAACAAAAAGGCACTTTAAGTCAAAGACCATAACTTGAGATTGGTAAATACAAATGACATGGGACCAAAGGAATTGGTTAGAGGACTTCAAGACCTTTCCAAAATGTCCAATAACATGTTCATATGATCAAAATTGAGCAAGATATGCATTGGAGAAGTTGGGAAATTTTTGTGAATTTGCAAAAGTCAACTTTGCTCAAAACACTTTGTTTTTGCTAATGGGCCTCAAATTTCTTCTTGAAACTTTATTCAAGGCCTATGCACGATCCATCAAGATTAAATTGATTTATTTTCTTATTTTTTAAGAATTAATTGGATTTTTAATCAATTTTAATTCATTTAATTAATTTAAATTGTGGGAAATATCAAGATATGGTTTTTCAATCTTTTCATGAAGCAAATATGACCTAAAAGAGCTGGCAAACTCGTGTGCACATCAAGGATATCAAAATATCCAAGTTTGGCAAGTTTCTTCAATCAAAAAGATTGAAAAATATTTGATTTTTAATCAAATATTGAATCATAATTCCATGGATCTTTTGTGCAAGATTGTAACCTAATTCAACTCTACTATAAGTACACAACCTAAACCTAATGCATTGGACGTGAAAATTGCTGCAGAAAAACCATAAGCATATTAAAAAAAAATCAAGAAAACTTGAAAACTGTTTTCCAGGTTCCAACGTGATTCAAAGCATTTTGTGGTTTCTAATACCTTGCAGGAACTCCCAGGGACCTTTTGAAATCAAAATCACACGCTAAAGCTCAAAGAATACGCAAGAACATACCCACGGTTTGCTTGACTTTTCCATAATCGAAACTCATATTTTATGCATAATTAACATGTTTTAATCATTGTTTTGCATTGCTTGAATCTATACAAAGCTTTTGGCATAGGTTAATTGGATTAAAACACCCAGAATCGAAAGTTGCCATTGAAGAAATCTAGGGTTTCCAAGCTTCCAAATTGGGGCTTTATTATCCAGGCAAAATTGGAACCTCTAATGCACATGGTTGAATTCGTTGAGACAAGACGAACATGTTGGCACCCTTGAGAAATATTTATATAGCCTAGGGAGTTAATCGCTATTATTCCTCGTTCCATATTGTGGGGGTTAAAACCCCCCTCTATTTGATTTGTTTTTGCAGGTATTCAGCGAGGAAGATGAAGACGTGTTGATATACCATTGGGCCATTTGAAAAATATGCGCGCGTTTTGGTTTTTACAGCATAGGAATTAATTATTTAATATATTAATTATTTGTTGTTTTACTAACGACTGAAGCAAGTTGGTGGAGCGGTTAAGGCAAACGTGCAATAGGCATTGGGACCTAGGTTCGATTCCCAGGTCCCCCAAAATAATTGTTTGTTCTTTTTCTTCATGTGTTCACGTGCAGGCTTCTAAAGGCGTTCCACCACGCGCTTCCAATATCCAAACGCCATGTGGCTTCAAGCAGTGATCCAGTGCCCAGGAGATGAAGAACACCATACTCCCAGTCAAAGCATGCGCTGGACAATCAAAAAAAGTCAATGGACTGGCCAACAAATGGGCCAAAAATTGCAATCAACACCTCCATCTGGGCCTAACACCCCCCTGGGTTTTATTTTCTTATTTTTTCTCTTTTATATTTTTATCTTTAATTATTTAATTATTAGTATTATTTAATTAACTCACATAATTATATTTTCATAATAAATTCAGAAAATAAAATATAATAATTATTATTATTAATTGCACCTAAATTTAATTATTTTTGTAAATAAATTCTAAATATAATTAATTTAGTTAATTAGGTTTAATTTTGACTTTTTCATAATAAATAAAAATGAATTAGACTTAGGGTTTTACTAAATTTTGACTTTATTCTTCTTTTATTTTATTTCCATTAAAACATAAAAAACTAAAAAATACCTTTTTCTTTTAATTAATTAATTAATTAGTAAATTAGGTTTAATATTAATTAAATGCAAAAAGGACCAAATTTCTTTCTTTCTCAAAAGGGGTCAACACCCTAAGGACTTTCCCGATTTAATTTCTTTGCGCGCATATTAATTTTTTGATCATATTTATGTAACTGCTCCGAGAATGTAATAGATAATTAGGACTTTTATCGCTTTCTTTATTTTCTCGCATTTATTTTCAAGGGTTATGTTTTTGGCGATGTAAATACCCGACGCCTTGTAATAACGTAGATTTACTTTCCGCAATTTATTTCCCGCATAATTATTAACTGTTAAATATGCATGACAAGATTTGCCTGACAAATAAAATCAAACCGTAGCTCACAAATACATGTGCAAAGATAATATGAACTGAATCCTGACACACATGCACATGTCACTCCTAGGGTACGCCTCACTTGGTTGCCTCGAGGTGGTCATTAAGTATAGGGTGTTTTAGAGGTCGCCCTCCTGTCTAAAGATCCAGTTGCCTCGAAACGGTTGCCTCGGATAAAAAAAAGGATATAGGACATTAGGGTTACTGCTAAGGCGTCCTACTATTGCTTTGGTGACCACACATGTCCCTATAATTGAATTGACCCAAATAACTCCGACGACGGTGCTACCTATTTCTCAATAGTGGGATAGTATTGTCTAAAGGACATTTACACAGCTTAATTCCTTAGAGTAGGTAGATTTCTCCTGGGTACTTGCTCTTTCAAAATAAAAAACAACTTTTCGCACCTACACTTTCAAAAGGTTTTCAAACAAATACTTCATACACTCTTGAGGACAGATACAAGAGTTACCTAGAAGTTTTCAAAACAAACTTTTTCAAAACCCACATACACAAGAAAAGCAAACAATTTTTGAAAACATAGTGAGCAAGTAACTAAGAGCCCGTGGATAACCACGGATAGAAAGGGTGCTAACACCTTCCCTTTCTATAATCTACCTCCCGAACCGAGAAACATATCGAAAAGGAATTTTGTTGTGCTTTTGTCCTTTCCTTGTTGGAGAAAATAAAAGACGGTGGCGACTCTTGCTTACCGCGGCATTTCGTGAACCAGCATCCCAAAACAGTCAGTTCTATTTCCACCGATCACAGAACTGGCGACTCTGCTGGGGAAGATTATAAGTGAGGTGTACCTTAGGATTAGATCACTTGTGTTTTCAATTGTATGCTTTGTATGCTTTAAAATTTTGTGGGCTTGTATCGGAGTTCTATAGATCCTAACCCGGATCTGGGGATACCCTTTAGAAGTAGCAACAAACTGTGAGGGAACTGTGCGGGGTATACCGACATGGTTGAAGCAGTTGATACGTTGATGTGGCACTTTTGTGAGTACCGGTAACCCTTGAGTCAAGTCAAGGAGAGTACGGGGCCGCCGCGTGGTGTCGCGAAGCATCAACTAACCTTAGAACCTTACTTGACCATCATGGCCTCTTTAGGGGTAGTGAGATGACCGACTTTGGTGCAGTCCAAAGTTGGTAGATACTCGATACTACACTCATTGAGGGTTGTTTTCTTGGAATATTTTGGTCGCCAGTTAAGTGGCTAAATCAAAACAATGAACATAGAAAACAATCCAATGATATTGAGCTCCTTAGAACCCGGTTACTATTGATAGGACAAGTTTTGAGCCAACTAACTTCAAGAGGGTACTTACCTATGAACCACATGCAAGCCTAAACCTAAGGACTTGTTTGCTTTGTGTGAATATGACTATCTGTATATACACTTGCTTACTTTTGCATCCATGTACATAACATCATAACATCATAACATTGCATACATCCTGCATAAGGACTAACCCATTTCAAGGATCTCAAAGGTTTGTGATGCAGGTCATGATAAACCAAATGTCTAGCAAGGGGCAAAGGGGATTTATTTTCCTCTAGCCAAGGTTATTCGGAGATCAAAACATGATGACTTGAGTCAGGGGCTATGACCCACTCGATATGGTGAGCCTTGACTCTTGAAGAAGGACTCTCAACAACATGAAGTTCCTTCCATCAAGCTACCAGATTCAAATTCTAACAATTTTCTTGTCTACCCCGTGAGATCCTTGAAAACATTGCATACATATATCATACATATCATTGCATAACAGGTCATCTGATACAGGTCTCTCATGTTCTCGCTGTTTATTTCAGCAATGGCTTTCCAACAAGACAACCAGGATCTTCATACTCAAGAGACTCAGTTCAGGGAGATCTTCCTAAGCCTATCCAAGGGGAAGGAAGAGTTGAGAACACTCCTCATGGGGAATTTGATCAAGAAGAGTCCTGAAGATAACAAGGACGAACGGCTGAAACATCTGCAAGCTGAGGTAGATGCAATGAGAACCCAGATGCTAGGGCAGATGGCTCTTATCCAAGGCTTAGCTCGGGAACAAGAAGAGTTGAGAGCCATGATCAACCAACTTCATCAAGACAAATACAATTGTATGAAGCAAACGGTCAAGGCTGGGGATCAAACTAGTAATCAGCCTCCAAGAAGACAAGAGTTTGGTATGGTGAAGAATGGACCTCTCCAAGTTGCTACTACCTCAAGGGTCCGACAACAACCTCACCAAGAACAATAGGTTGATCAGAGCAAACCAAACAAGCCCAGGAGGCAATTTACCAAGATCAACATGTCACCGACTCAAGTGCTACAACACATGTTGAAGACAGGGCTGATTACATTAAAGGCTCCTCCCCGAAACCCAAATACTTTCGTTCCCACCTATCATCCCCATGAAAGGTGTGCTTACCACTCTGACGGTCCGGGACATGACACCGACAACTGTTGGACTCTGAAGAACAAGATCCAAGACTTGATTGACGGGAGGGTGTTGGAGTTTATGCCGGATGGTAAGATGAAAATCTTCCGCTGAGAATTCTCCATCTGAGATGACTAGTTCAAACTAAGAGACTTTTGTTCATTTGAATTCTGAAGTTGTACTTTTCTTTGCTTAGTTAAACAATTATTGTCCTGGAAAACTCTTGTATTTCATTAATGCATCGCATATGTCTGTTCTGAATCAATATATTCGTATTCACTATATTCAAACTGCTTTCATTTTTTGTGGTGTTCAACTCTCGATTAATAATTCTAAGCCTTTTGAGGGAGGATGACAAAAATGATACCACGATCTTTACAGTATGCTTTTGAACAGACCCCGCTGATGAGGTACAGGCATTGTTTCAGATCCTAAACAGTGGAGTTATAAGGAAGATAATCCCTCGTTAACCCCTTTGAGCCAAAGAAGTTGGAGTTTTTCTTTTCACAAATTAAAACCCTTAATCATAACCTGGGGCAGGGTAGTTTTCTCAGCTGATCCAGGTGCACAACAAAATGACATCAAAGGAGTCCTTTCGAAACAAAAGACAGTGATGGTTCCGAATAATCATAAATACAGGCAGTCATTATCTCTCAAAAAATAAAAGCCCATTAAGTCAAAACCTATGAAGGAGACTTACAAAAACTGGGGCATCCCGCTGACTGTAATCACAAAAGAAACAGTTCAGGCAAAAAATAGGGATAATAAAATCAAAAAGAAAGAGGTCCTACAAACACTCAACAAAAAATGACTATCTGTTCAAAATAAACTATCAGTATCCGAACCATCACCGGAATATCAGAGCAAAGACTCAAACAAGATCTAATGCACGATTAGCTGAGTTTAGGATCGAAGAACATCACGAAGAGCGGGTGGGTACAAATAAAATTTGAGCCTTTATCCTTTGTTTCTTAAACCGTGAACCAGGCCACATTATAACCCTTAAAAAGTCCTAGCTGAAGCATGGGTTAGTTCGAAAGCATACTGTTACCAAAGGTATCCTGACTCCTATAGGGCTCGCTATAAAATCCTGAGAGTTGACATCACAAAAATTCACTTGCTTTATTAAAAACTGCATTTTCAAAAACTTCAAGACAGACATAAGCTTTGCATTCTTAAAATAACATTGTTTGCATATGATTATTTGTTCGAACAGCAGAGAAATTCGCACGATGAATATCTTGTGAACAAAAGTCTTCTCAACAAAAAGGTCACCTCAAATGGAAAAACACTTCCAACCAAGGGGAAGACATGATCATTGTCCATCATCTGGGGCAGTTAAGTCAAGATTCAGAGAATCTCTCAAATGCCAAATAGCCAGGGGAAAATCTCCGCTTGAGTCACTTAAGGCGGTGGACATGAATTCCAGCAACGAATCTTGCACAATCAAAGGTCTTCTGGTAGTATGGCAACACAACAACGCTGACAGTGACAACTCCCTACATTCTGAGAGCATGGACATAGTCGAAAAAATAATATGCATAATCAAAGACCCGCTAGGTTGACACACCTAGGCAAAAATAAGGGCTTCCCGGCGAACCAAAAGGGTTCGGGCAAAAATAAGGGATGAAAATAAAAAAAATCTGTACACCCGGCAAGTCGAAAACCTGAAAAGGCGGCTTGGGCAAAAATGGGTATCCCGGTGGACTGAAAACCCGAAAGGGCGGTCCAGGCAAAAGTTAGGGATTAAAGCGTACAACTATGTCCTGTCATCCCGTCACTTGCCTACCAGAGGAAGAGTTTGTCAGTCGGAAGTTGTCAAGCACCTCCACAGGTACCTTCTCCCATAGAGATTGGGGCAATAAGAATTGCCCAAACTATACAAGCGGCTCTGTCCTCAAGGCACCAAGGTAGGCTCGGCTGAAGAATGTAACCAGGATACCTTCACTCCCCGCAGAGTAAGACAAGATTCAGCAATACTCTCCCCCAAGCAGAGTTGGCCTCCCATCAGCCCTAAAAAGGCACAGTATCTCCAGTAAGTCAGCAATACTCTCCCCCGAGCAGAGTTGGTCTACTGTCAGCCCTAAGGAAGTTGGGTATCCCCAGAAGATCTCAACATTCCCCAGCGAAGTATGCAGATATTCCTCAGCAAGCATCCCCTGCAGTCTTAATATTCCTCGACAGAAATATAAGATTGTTCCCTGGCGGAATACAGACACCCCAGTGGAGCCATTTCCCCAGTACAGTCTAAAAGTTTCCCCAGGAGAGTTGAATCAATCTCCCCAGTAGATCCTAGAAGCTTGTCTCCCGCAGAGTACCAATATCTCTCCCCGGCCATATTCAGAGGTTATCCCCACCAGAGCCTATAACTGGGTTATCCTCAGCAAATTGCAATGGAAAGATCGTCTTCAGCGAAGTTCTTCCTATCCCCAGCGGAGTTCATCAAAATCCCTAACAGATTTTATCAACGGAATCCCCAGCGGAGTCATTGTTAAAATCTCAGCGAAGCATCTCTCCCCACAGAGTAATTCCCCGCAGAGTAATCTCTTCAACAAGTTTATTCCCCAACGGAGTCATCTTCTCCTACCAGTTTATTCTTGCAATCATCATCCCCAGCAGAAATGAAGAACTCTACTCTTCAACATCAGCCCAGGATTTAACAAACTCCCGGCATTCGTCAAGGATTTATTTTCCCAGACGAAAATACATTCATAAACATTTCACATTTCATATCTCCTATTGTCCTACATGATAAAGTGCATACGACACAATCTCATCTATTCCTGAAAACATCATGCCCTCATACATTTCATACATCATGACATTGCATACAGCTAATGTTTTACCTTTTCAGGAAAAAGTCAAATTAAAAGATATTACCATCAACTTTTGAAGTTCCAGATTCGATACCTGTATCTAGCCAAGGCATATCTGTGAGCGATTGATTATAGATCTATACCTGTATCTATCCAGGAAAGTATCTATATGAAGAGTTTGAAGATCAACACATGTAACAAGCCAGGAAATTATCTTTCATTCTCAGGTCAGAGGTCTACACCTGTATCCAGCCAGGAAAGCTATCTCGACCAACCTTTTGAAGTTCCAGATTCGATACCTGTATCTAGCCAGGGCATATCAGTGAGCGACTAATTATAGATCTATACCTATATCTAGCCAGGAAAGTATATGCATGAAGAGATTGAAGACCAATACCTGTATCTAGCCAGGAAGTCATCTTTCATTCTCAGGTCAGAGGTATACACCTGTATCCAGCCAGGAAAGCTATCTCGACCAACCTTTTGAAGTTCCAGATTCGATACCTGTATCTAGCCAGGGCATATCTGCGAGCGATTGATTGTAGGTCTATACCTGTAACTATCCAGGAAAGTATCTGCATGAAGAGTTTGAAGATCAACACCTGTAACAGGCCAGGAAATTATCTTTCATTCTCAGGTCAGAGGTCTACACCTGTATCCAGCCAGGAAAGCTATCTCGACCAACCTTTTCGAGTTCCAGACTCAATACCTGTATCTAGCCAGGGCATATCTGTGAGCGATTGATTGTAGGTCTATACCTGTATCTAGCCAGGAAAGTATCTGCATGAAGAGATTGAAGATCAATACTTGTATCTAGCCAGGAAGTCATCTTTCTTTCTCAGGTCAGAGGTCTACACCTGTATCCAGCCAAGAAAGCTATGTCGACCAATCTTTTGAAGTTCCAGATTCGTACCTGTATCTAGCTCGGGCATATCTGTGAGCGACTGATTGTAGATCTATACCTGTATCTAGCCAGGAAAGTATTTGCATGAAGAGATTGAAGATCAATACCTGTATCTAGCCAGGAAGTCATCTTTCTTTCTCAGGTCAGAGGTCTACACCTGTAACAGGCCAGGAAATTATCTTTCATTCTCAGGTCATGGGTCTACACCTGTATCCAGCCAGGAAAGCTATCTCTACGAACCTTTTCGAGTTCCAGATTCGATACCTGTATCTAGCCAGGGCATATCTGTGAGCGACTGATTGTAGATCTACACCTGTATCTAGCCAGGAAAGTATCTGCATGAAGAGTTTAAAGATCAATACCTGTATCTAGCCAGGAAGTCATCTTTCATTATTAGGTCAGAGGTCTACACCTATATCCAGCCAGGAAAGCTATCTCGACCAACCTTTTGAAGTTCCAGATTCGATACCTATATCTAGCCAGGGCATATCTGTGAGCGACTGATTGTAGATCTATACCTGTATCTAGCCAGGAAAGTATTTGCATGAAGAGATTGAAGATCAATACCTGTATCTAGCCAGGAAGTCATCTTTCATTCTCAGGTCAGAGGTCTACACCTGTATCCAGCCAGGAAAGCTATCTCTACCAACCTTTGGAAGTTCCAGATTCGATACCTGTATCTAGCCAGGGCATATCTGTGAGCGATTGATTGTAGATTCGACACCTGTATCTAGCCAGGGAAGTTATCTACATGAAGAGTTTGAAGATCAACACCTGTAACAGGCCAGGAAATTATCTTTCTTTCTCAGGTACGCAAGTTCTCGCTAAGGAATCTCTTACGCGATCGACACCCCTGGATGGCATCTTTAAGACCATCTCCACAATTATCCATTACATTTCCAAATGGCATCCATAAGCCCATCTCCCACAACTTTCCATCATCTCTCCAAATGGCATCTGTAAGCCCATTCCCGACATCACATTGCTGATACTCCATTATGCGAGTGTAAATTTCTGGGCACTCTAGTGTTCAATCATCTTCCACCTTTGGATCACGAAAGGCACGCCAGCCAATCTACATCCTCAGGTTTAAGAAGATTGAATAGGGGCAACTGTTGTACCCCAAAATTTTCCCTCCCATATTCTTCAAGGTTTGTCAAGAATCATCTTCAAATGGTTCAAGATCTCTCAAGGGGTTGCACAGTCCAAACACCTCCTAAGCCAGTCAAAATTAAGGTTTTGTTTCTTTCAAGGAATTTGGGGTTTTTAATTGTCCAATCAAGTCCCATAGGTCTATATACATTGTCAAGCATCTACATGTCAAGTCTCAAGACTCACAATGTCAAATTGCACAGTCAAAAGCTCCATTTGCTTCACAATCAACTGCAGGGGCAAAATGGTCATTTTGCAGTCAAAAAGTCAAAAATTTTGGTCAACATCTTATTTTGAGTCCACAATAATCATTTGATCAAGTCTTGATCATGATTCCACAGGGATGGCTCAAAAATCATCAAGATGCAAAAAGTTAATTTTTGGACAGTAGAAAAGTCAACTGTATTTTGACCAAGGCATAACGTTTTCATGGTTCATCAGAAAAATCCCATCCAATGCTCAATTTGAAGGGGATGACATTTCCTACAACTCATCTTCACACTCCAAGTCCTAGAAATTCTCTCACAAAAAGTTATCAATTTCTACATTATAGGTCAATTTCAAAAGTCAACAAAAAGGCACTTTAAGTCAAAGACCATAACTTGAGATTGGTAAATCCAAATGACATGGGACCAAAGGAATTGGTTAGAGGACTTCAAGACCTTTCCAAAATGTCAAAGAACATGTTCATATGATCAAAATTGAGCACGATATGCATTGGAGAAGTTGGGAAATTTTTGTGAATTTGCAAAAGTCAACTTTGCTCAAAACACTTTGTTTTTGCTAATGGGCCTCAAATTTCTTCTTGAAACTTTATCCAAGGCCTATGCACGATCCATCAAGCTTAAATTGATTTATTTTCTTATTTTTTATTAATTAATTGGATTTTTAATCAATTTTAATTCATTTAATTAATTTAAATTGTAGGAAATATCAAGATATGGTTTTTCAATCTTTTCATGAAGCAAATATGACCTAAAAGAGCTGGCAAACTCGTGTGCACATCAAGGATATCAAAATCTCCAAGTTTGGCAAGTTTTTTCAATCAAAAAGATTGAAAAATATTTGATTTTCAATCAATTATTGAATCATAATTCCATGGATCTTTTGTGCAAGATTGTAACCTAATTCAGCTCTACTATAAGTACACAACCTAAACCTAATGCATTGGACGTGAAAATTGCTGCAGAAAAACCATAAGCATATTGAAAAAAATCAAGAAAACTTGAAAACTGTTTTCCAGGTTCCAACGTGATTCAAAGCATTTTGTGGTTTCTAATACCTTGCAGGAACTCCCAGGGACCTTTTGCAATCAAAATCACACGCTAAAGCTCAAAGAATACGCAAGAACAGACCCACGGTTTGCTTGACTTTTCCATAATCGAAACTCATATTTTATGCATAATTAACATGTTTTAATCATTGTTTTGCATTGCTTGAATCTATACAAATCTTTTGGCATAGGTTAATTGGATTAAAACACCCAGAATCGAAAGTTGCCATTGAAGAAATCTAGGGTTTCCAAGCTTCCAAATTGGGGCTTTATTATCCAGGCAAAATTGGAACCTCTAATGCACATGGTTGAATTCGTTGAGACAAGACGAACATGTTGGCACCCTTGCGAAATATTTATATAGCCTAGGGAGCTAATCACTATTATTCCTCATTCCATATTGTGGGGGTTAAAAACCCCCGCTGTTTGATTTGTTTTTGCAGGTATTCAGCGAGGAAGATGAAGACGTGTTGATATACCATTGGGCCATTTGAAAAATATGCGCACGTTTTGGTTTTTACAGCATAGGAATTAATTATTTAATATATTAATTATTTGTTGTTTTACTAATGACTGAAGCAAGTTGGTGGAGCGGTTAAGGCAAACGCGCAATAGGCATTGGGACCTGGGTTCGATTCCCAGGTCCCCCAAAATAATTGTTTGTTCTTTTTCTTCATGTATTCACGTGCAGGCTTCTAAAGGCGTTCCACCATGCGCTTCCAATATCCAAACGCCATGTGGCTTCAAGCAGTGATCCAGTGGCCAGGAGATGAAGAACACCATACTCCCAGTCAAAGCATGCGCTGGACAATCAAAAAAAGTCAATGGACTGGCCAACAAATGGGCCAGAAATTACAATCAACACCTCCATCTGGGCCCAACACCCCCCTGGGTTTTATTTTCTTATTTTTTCTCTTTTACATTTTTATCTTTAATTATTTCATTATTAGTATTATTTAATTAACTCACATAATTATATTTTCATAATAAATTCAGAAAATAAAATATAATTATTATTATTATTAATTGCACCTAAATTTAATTATTTTTGTAAATAAATTTTAAATATAATTAATTTAGTTAATTAGGTTTAATTTTGACTTTTTCATAATAAATAAAAATGAATTAGACTTAGGGTTTTACTAACTTTTGACTTTATTCTTCTTTTATTTTATTTCCATTAAAACATAAAAAACTAAAAAATACCTTTTTCTTTTAATTAATTAATTAATTAGTAAATTAGGTTTAATATTAATTAAATGCAAAAAGGACCAAATTTCTTTCTTACTCAAAAGGGGTCAAAACCCTAAGGACTTTCCCGATTTAATTTCTTTGCGCGCATATTAATTTTTTGATCATATTTATGTAACTGCTCCGAGAATGTAATAGATAATTAGGACTTTTATCGCTTTCTTTATTTTCTCGCATTTATTTTCAAGGGTTATGTTTTTGGCGATGTAAATACCCGACGCCTTGTAATAGCGTAGATTTACTTTCCGCAATTTATTTCCCACACAATTATTAACTGTTAAATATGCATGACAAGATTTGCCTGACAAATAAAATCAACCTGTAGCTCACAAATACATGTGCAAAGATAATATGAATTGAATCCTGACACACATGCACATGCCACTCCTAGGGTAGGCCTCACTTGGTTGCCTCGAGGTGGTCATTAAGTATAGGGTGTTTTAGAGGTCGCCCTCCTGTCTAAAGATCCAGTTGCCTCGAAACGGTTGTCTCGGATAAAAAAAGGATCTAGGACATTAGGTTTACCGCTAAGGCGTCCTTGTGATCGGTGGATCTGGAACTGACTGTTTAAAGCTGGTTCGCGAAATGTCGCGGAAGCAAGAGTCGCCACCGTCTTTTATTTTCTCCAAATGGAAAGGACAAAAGCACAGAAAAATTCCTTAAAGAGATTGCTCTCGGTTCGGGAGGTAGGTTATAGAAAGGGAAGGTGTTAGCACCCTTTCTATCCATGGTTATCCATGGGCTCTTAGATACTTGCTCATTGTGTTTTCAAAATTGTTTTGCGTGCTTTTCAATGTGGGTTTTAAAAAGTTTCTTTGAAAAATTTCAGTTCGACTCATACGTCAGAGTGTTTGAAAAGTTTGCTTTGAAAGCTTTTGAAAATGTGTTGGTGTGAAAAGATGTTTTGATTTGTTTTTGAAATTAGAGCAAGTATCCTTGAGAACCTACCTACCCTAAGGAATTCGTCTGTGTAGATGTCCTTAAAAGTAGTGCCATCCCACCATTGAGAGGTAGGTAGCACCACCGTTGGAGGTGTTCGGGTCAATTCGATTTTAGGGACATGGTGATCACCAGAGCAATGGGAAGACACCTTAGAAGCTACCCTCATGCCAGGTTCCCGGATCATGAGGACTTACTAAGACGTCCTCTACTCGACGATCACCTTTCGAGGCAAGGCAACAGTGAGGCGTACCCTAGGGGTGGTGTGTGCGAATTGTGTGTCGTTTTCAGATATTTATCTTGTCATGTTTGTCGTGTTCTACGCTTGATTTTATTAGACATTCATTCTTTCATGCTTGATTAACAGTTATAAAGTTGCGGAAATAAAGCTAAACTATTACAAATGGCGCGGGTCCACATCGCCAAAATTAAACCGGACCCGATTTAGCGGAAAATAAATAAAGCGAATAAATAAAAGTGCGAGAATCTTAAATTACATGGCTTTGGGGTATTTACAAAATTATAATGAGCGATAATAAAGTAAACGCGAGAAATAAAGAAATTAACGAAATTAGGGCGTTGGACCCTTTTGCAAATAATTAAAAAGTTAATGAGAATTAAAAATTAAATGATTAAATGCTTTTGTTATTTTTTTGTGTTTTTATTTATTAAAAGGAAAAGGAAATATTGGAAATTAAATTAAAGGACAAACCCTAATCCTAGTCTTTTTTATTTGTTATGAAAATATTATGTTTTAACCTAATTTAAACCTAAGTTATTTATATACAATTTTAATTTATGAAAATAAATAAATATTATTATTATTCTAAAAAAAAATAACAAGAACTTTAAACCTAAATTCTATTTTTGGTGCTTTTTATTTATGAAAAATATAAATTAAACCTAATTTAAAATTAGTTTGTTTACATGCTAAGAAAATAATTATAATAAAATAAATACTATTTTTTGGTCTTTTCTGAATTTTTTGTGATATTTTTATGTTTTGTGAAAAATAAGTTAATTAATTAAAACAACAAATAACATAATAATTAGAAAAAATAAATTATGAAAAGAGAGGCAAACCAAGGGGGTATGATCTCAATTTGTGAGGTGTTGGTCCAAAAGCCTGGCCCATTTAGCCTGAGTTTTATTGACTTTCCTGGATTTTGTATAGCACGTTGACCAGCATCTATGGTGTTCCTTGGATCTATGCCTCTGATTTGCCTTTGTAGGACGCGTGTAAGCCTGGATTAGGATGGTGTATGGTGAACCATAGTATTGCGCCTGCACAGGAATAGATATTGAAAAATATTATGGAGATTTGTACAGACCTGGGACTTGAACCCAGGTCTTAAGGGTTGCACGCATGAGTACCTGCCAACTGAGCCACTCGATTTTAATTAACATAATATAACGCATAAATAATAAAAGGTAAAACCAAACGCACTAGTAATTAGGCGCGCAAAATTTAAAATACCCAACCATATCATGCCAGCACATCGTCTTCCTCTTTCTCCTTTTTTTTTTGAAACATAAGGGCTATAGGCGACGGTTTTAGGGCGTGGCTTTAGGCAACCTTCAAAGAAATAGCGAATAGCGCTATGTTGATCAGAAATTAGGCGCGAGTGTCTGGATTGATTCGTCTTGAGGTATTGAATCCAACCATGGTACTCCTGGACTCTGATTTTTCTTCTACGCCAAAGCCCCAATTTCAGAAACCTGTAACCCTAAATTCTAGCAATGGCGAAATCGTGTATGGTCAACAAAAATGAAATCAAACACCATGGTTAGCTTAGAAACAGCATTGTGATCATGAATACATAGATAAAAATGAAAAATAATGCTTGAATTATGCTATGCGTTTTGGAAAATTTTGTGACACGGTTTGACTCAGGGGTACCAGTTCCACGCGTGTTGATGGTTGTTCTTGATTGGGATGTGTTCTATGATTGTCACTGAAGCTTTTGGAATAGGTTTTGGAGTCTGAATCGCCCTTGAACTCTGAATTCAGTTTTTGGAATTCTTGGAAAATTTTCAAGTTTATGATCAGCTTTTGAGCGCAGCCTGCAGTCTCCAGGGCTTATGGTTGTGATGCTGAGCATATATGGTAGCTATTAGGTTAAAAATATTGAATAAAATCCAAAGCAATAATTGATTTTCAATCTTTGATTTCATGAAATCTTTTTGAATCCTTTTCCATGGCTTTTGTGCCAATTTGTATCCAATCACCCCAAATCTTTCCTCATTTGCCTTCACACGAAATATTGAGCCTATAATGTGTATAAAAAGATTTTTTAGGTTAGGTTTTATATTTTTCACATATTAAAATCATTTAAATGAATATAAATTAGTATTAATTCAAATAAATAATTAAAAAATATGAAAATACTTCCCTATGGGCCTAATGGTCGTGCATAGGCTTGGCATGAAGAAATTTGGAAGATAATTGGGCCCATTTGCATTTTTAGGCCTTTTGCATCAAAGTTGACTTTTCAAAATTCCTAAAAATTTCCCAACTTCCACAAGGCATAACTTGGTCAATTTTTAAGCTTTTCACATGTTCTTGGACATTTTGGAAAGGTCTTTGAGTCCTCTAACCAATGCCTTTGGTCCCATGTCATTTTGGTTTACCAATCTCAAGTTATGGCCTTTGACTTAAAGTCCCTTTTTGTTGACTTTTGAAAATGACCTATAATGTTGGAATTGATAACTTTTTGTGAGAGCATTTCTTGGACTTGGAACATGAAGATGAATTGTAGGAAATGTCTTTCTCTTCAAAATGAGCTTTGGATGGGATTTTTCTGATAATCCATGTGAAAGTTATGCCCTGGTCAATTTCAGTTGACTTTTTCAGCTGTCCAAATATAGCAACTTTTGTATCTTTGATGATTTCTGAGCCAAATTTTGAGAATCATGATCAAGCATTGATCAAATGATGTTTGTGGCTTCAAAATGATGTGTTGACCAAAAATTTGAACTTTTGACTGTCAAATGACCATTTTGCCCCTACAGTTGACTGTAGTGCAATCTAGGGTTTTGACTGTGCAATTTTGAGCTGAATGCCTTGAAACTTGGCATGATGATGCTTGACCACATTTGTAGGCATATGAGACTTGGTTGGGCCTTTGGAAAGTTCATTTTCTTGACCAGAACACAAACCCTAGTTTTGACTGTATAGGAGACAGTTGAACTGCATAGCCCTTGGGGAATTTTGTGACCTTGACTTGGCAAATCTTGATGGATATGGGAGGGCAAATTTTGGGGTGCAACAGTTGCCCCTGTTCAATCTTCTTAGACCTGAGGATGCAGATTGGCTGACGTGCCTTTCGTAATCCGAGGGTAGAAGATGATTGGACACTAGAGTGCCCAGAAATTTGCGCTCACATGATAGTAGTGATGGGGGAATGGGCTTACAGATGCCATTTGGAGATTGCTGGATAGGATGATGGGCTTATAGATGCCATCTGGATGTTGATCGGATAGGAGATTCCTTAGCGAGAACCTGCATACCTGCAAAAGAAAAAGTGAGTACCTGACACGTTGCAGGAGCTGACCTTAGATGTTTGGTATTGATGTGTCCTGACTGGTTACAGGAGCTGAGTCTGGAGCTTCAAACGCTGATGAATGAACCAGGAATGGTTACTGCCTTAGCATGAATGATAAGAGAACCTTGTGTGACTTTAACTTCAACAACGCTCGTTGAGAAAAATCTTGGCGGGACCTACCATCTTTGCAATATTGGGAAGAGAACCGTAGGTAATTATAGTTTAAAAGGAATGAACACCTCACACTCATCGTCGGAGAGGGAAACATCTGGAAAAGGGATTACTACCTCACACACCGTTGGAGAGGGAACCATAGGGAGAATATCACCTCATACTCATCGTCGGAGAGGGGAATATCAAAGAAGGGATTACTACCTCACACACCGTTGGAGAGGGAAACATCTAGAAAAGGGATTACTACCTCACACGTCGTTGGAGAGGGAACCATAAGAGAATATCACCTCACGCTCATGCCGGAGAGGGAAACATCTGAAAAGGACTTCGGGAAGCAGTATCAGAACGTCACCATATCTGGTTTACATCTGAACTATATCTGGAAGGGAATCTGGAAGCAGCATCAGAATGTCACCATCGCTGGGTTTACATCTGAAACTATATCGAGAAGGAATTCTTGAAGCAGCATCAGAACGTCACCATCGCTGGGTTTACATCTGAAACTATATCGAGAAGGAAATCTTGAAGCAGTATCAGAACGTCACCATCGCTGGGTTTACATCTGAAACTATATCGAGAAGGAAATCTTGAAGCAGTATCAGAACGTCACCATCGCTGGGTTTACATCTGAAACTATATCGAGAAGGAAATCTTGAAGCAGCATCAGAACGTCACCATCGCTGGGTTTATATCTGAAACTATATCGAGAAGGAGATCTTGAAGCAGTATCAGAACGTCACCATCGCTGGGTTTACATCTGAAACTATATCGAGAAGGAAATCTAGAAGCAGCATCAGAACGTCACCATCGCTGGGTTTATATCTGAAACTATATCTAGAAAGAATTGCATTAGTTGATAATAATCATTTTTGTATTGATCTTTTTTTTTTTTTTGAAAGGCAAAACATAATTGTATGCAAAATCATGATACATGAATTGTATGTTTTCAGAATTAAGGAGATTCGTGCCATATGATGCATATGCATGCTTATAATGTACGAAGATGTGACGTTTTATGAATGTATGTTTTTGTCTAGGGAAAATAAATCCTTGCCGGGTGCCGGGAAGTCGCATCCTGGGCTGATGTTTGAAAAAAAGCTTTGCTTCCGCTGGGGAGGATAGCTGCAAGTATACCGGTAGGAGAAGATAATTCCGTTGGGGAATAAACTTGGCAAATGGAGGATTCTGCGGGGAGAAAAAGATATTCTAGCGACCATGCTGGGAAGAAATACTCCGTGGGGAGATGATTTTGCTGATTTGTTGAGGATGACTCGCTGAGGATACCTCTGCTGTATTGGAAGTGTTGATAGACTTCGCTGGGGTAGGAAGACTTTGTCGACGACGCTCTTTCCGTGGCTTTTGGCTGAGGATAACCCAGTTATATCCTGTTACGGAAATAACTCTTTAAATCAAGCCGGGACGACGCGTTCGTGCTCTGCGAGGGGATAAGCTTCCAGAATTTACTGGGGATAAGCTTAACTGCTTGGGGGATATGGATTCCAATTTTCCTGGGGAAGCTGGGTTGGACTATCCTGGGGAAGTATTGAACTGTACTGGTTATGTTCTTCAACAGGATCTACCCTGATACCTTGGATGATAGCACGATCAGACTGCTCAGACCAACTTTTATTGCCCCAGTTTCTATGGGGAATGCACTTGTGGGATGCTGCTAGTTGTTGAGAGATAAACCTTCTTCTGGCAGACAGATGACAAGAAGACGGGACATAGTCGTACGCTTTAATCCCTAACTTTTGCCTGGACCGCCCTTTCGGGTTTTCAGTCCACCGGGATACCCATTTTTGCCCAAGCCGCCTTTTCAGGTTTTCGACTTGCCGGGTGTACAGAGTTTTTTCATTTCATCCCTTCATTTTGCCCGAACCCTTTTGGTTCGCCGGGAAGCCCTTATTTTTGCCTAGGTGTGTCAACCTAGCGGGTTTTTGATTTTGCGTAGTATCTTTTCGACTATATCCACGCTCTTAGAATGCAGGGAGTTGCCCCTGTTAAAAGTGTTGCCATGTTACCAGAAGGTGTTTGATCAGGCCCGATTCGTTGTTGAACGCCCTAAGTGACTCAGGCGGAGATTTGCCCCAGGCTATTTTAGCCTTTTAAGAGATTCTCCGAATCTTGACTTAATTGCCCCAGATGATGGACAATAATCATGTCTGCCCCTTGATTGGAGGTGCTTCTGTTCATTAGGCTTTCATTGTGCAATTTTCCCTGCTGTCCAAACAAAAAGTCATATGCAAACAAAGTTATGTTAAAAATGCAAAGTCTATGTCTGTCTCGAAGATTTTGAAAAATGCATTCTTTTTCATAAAACAAGTGATTGTTTGTAAAACGTGATGTCAACTCGTTATTTTACCATAAGCCTTCAGGAGTCAGGATACCTTTCGTAACAGTATGCTTTCGAACTAACCCATGCTTCAGCTAGGACTTTTGAGGGTTATAACGTGGTCTGGTTCATGGTTTAAGAAACAAAGGGTAAAGGCTCAAATTTTATTTGTACCCGCCCGCTCTTCGTGATGTTCTCCAAACCTAAACTCAGTTGATCATACGTTAGACCTTGTTTGAGTCTTTGCTTTGATATTCCAATAATGGTTCAGATGTTGATGACTTGTTTTGAATAGGCAGTCATTTCTTTTTTGTTGAGGGTTTGTATGTCCTCTTTCTTTTTGATTTTGTTATCCCTATTTTTTGCCTGAACTGTTTCCTTTTTTGGAATTACAGTCAGCGGGATGCCCCAGTTTCATAAGTCCCCTTTGTAGGTTTAGACTTTTTGGGCTTTTCATTTATGAATTTTGACGATGACTGCTTGTCCTTTTGATTGTTCTGAACCATCACTGTCTTTCTTCGTTTTGTAAAGACTTTTTGGTGCCATTCGTCATGCACTTGGATCAACTGAGAGACTACCCTGCCCCAGGTTATGATTAAGGGTTTTGATTTTCGAAAATGAAACTCCTACTTCTTTGGCTCGAAGGGGTTGACGAGGGTTTATCATCCTTATAACTCCAGTGTTTAGGGATTGAAACAATGCCTGTACCTCATCAGCGGGGTCTGTTCAAAAGCGTACTGTAATGATTGTGGTATCGTTTTCGTCATCCTCCCTCAAGAGGCTCAGAATTATTAACCGAGAGTTGACATCAGAAAAAATATGAAAAGATATTTGAACATAATGAAAGTAATTGTATTAATTTCCAAAACAGACGTATGCGATGCATTGATAACATAAAAGAGTTTGCTATGACATTAATTGTTTGTATAAGCAAAGGAAAGTACAACTCAAAACATTCAAATAAACAAAAGGCTTCAATGATTGGGCAACGGAGCAGTGACTATGTTCGGAGTCTCTGGCACTTCAAACTGAATCTCTCCAGCGTCGATCATATCTTGAATCTTATTCTTGAGAGGCCAGCAGTTGTCTGTAGTATGCCCCGGGCTATCTGAATGATATGCACACCTATCGTTGGGATGATAGTTGGGAGCAGAAGTGTTCGGATTCCGAAGAGGAGCCCTTAAGGTGATCAGCCCTGTCTTCAACAGTTGTTGCAGTGCTTGATCCAACGACATGTTGAGTTTGGTATACTGCCGTTTCTCTTTGCGCTGTTGCCCCTGTCCTTGTTGAGCAGGTCCGGGATTAGAGATTTGGATTGCCCCTGCCTCATGACGGCTCTTTTTACCGTGCACAGCATTGGATTCCTTCTTTCCATGATGAGGCTTCTTATCAGAAGGTATAGCCTCTTGAATTTTCCCAGACCGGATGCCAGCTTCAATTCTCTCCCCAGTCAATATAAGATCTGTGAATCCAGCAGACGAATTCCCAATCAGGTGGTTATAAAATGGACCAGACAAGGTTCCCAAGAACATATCCACAAGCTCCCGATCAGTCAGTGGGGGTTGTACCCTTCCAGCAAGATCCCTCCATTTCTGAGCGTACTCCTTAAAACCTTCGCTTGCGCCTAACGACATACCCTGGAGTTGAGTACGTGTGGGGGCAAGGTCGGCATTATACTGGTACTGCTTATAGAAAGCAGTTGCCAACTCCTCCCAGTTACGAACTTTGGTCCCATCCAGCTGATAGAACCATTCGAGATGAGTCCCTGAAAGACTCTCCTGGAAGAAGTGGATCCACAAGTTTTTGTCCACCGTATATGGCTGAATCTTCCGAACATAGGACCTTAGATGCAGCTTGGGACAGGACGCCCCGTCATACTTAGTAAAGGATGGTGCTTTGAATTTCCGGGGAATAACCACACCAGTTGACAGACCCAAATCTCCAAGATCCAGCCCAGGTGCCTGTTGCACCTCCATAGCCTTCATCCTATCCTCCAACTGTTTGTACTTGTCTTCAGCCGGAGGGTACTGCTCTTCATCAAAATCTGTCTCGTTGTCGGAGACCACTGGACTAAGCACCTCTCTCTCATGGTGACTGCTTTCCCTCACAGATGGGGTAGTCCTCTCAGTTTCAGTCTGCGGTGTATTCCCAGATCTGCACCTAGGGCTGAACAAAACAGTCCTCTTCTTCTTCTTGTCCTTCTTCAAGAGCAGAGCCTTCAGATCTTGTTGCCCCTGGGTCAAATTCATGATCAGCTCTTGGAACTGGGCGTTCTGAGCCTGGAGGTCCTTGATAGTCTGCTCGGCTGATGATTCAGGATTCATGACGATCGGCTAAAATAAACAGCGGAGAGGGGTAAGCAACCTGTCAAAGAGATACCTGCAATGCAATGAGATGTATGACATGCATGTAATGTTTTCAAGGACCTCGCGGGGTAAACAGAGAAACTTTGTTAGCATTTGGAACCGGTAGCTTGATTGTAAGAACTTCATTTTGTTGAGAGTCCTTCGTCAAGGGTCAAAGGCTCACCATATCCAGTGGGTCATAGCCCCTGACAACTTTGACTGGAGGAAAATAAATCCCCTTTTGCCCCTTGCTAGACATTTTGTTCATCATGACCTGCATCACAAGCCCTTGAGATCCTTGAAATGGGTTAGGATGTATGCAATGGTATGATGTCATGCTATGCGTGGGGTGATGTGAGTAAACCCTGTTATGAGTCCCAATTAAGGACTATAAACAAACCCTGCAAGAAACTCAGTATACTTTGTTATGAGTCCCGATTAAGGACTATAAACAAACCCTGCAAGAAACTCAGTATACTTTGTTATGAGTCCCGATTAAGGACTATAAACAAAACCTGCAAGACTTAGTAACCCTGTTATGAGTCCTAGTTAAGGACTATAAACAAAACCTGCAAGAAATTTGGTAAACCCTGTCATGAGTCTTAGTTAAGGACTATAAACAAAACCTGCAAGTAGTTCATGTGTCAGCTAACAAGCATGCAAGTAGGCAAATACAAAGGCACGCAAGTCACACAAAAGAGCCCTTAGAGTTTAGGCCAGCATGAGGTCTAGGTATTACCCTCTTGAAGTTGGTGGGTTCAACCTGTCCTATTAGAAGTAACCGGGTTCTAAGGGTCCCAATATCACGGGATTGCTTTCATTGTTCATCGTTTCGATTTAGCCACTGAACTGGCGACCGAAATATTCCAGGAAAGCAACCCTCAATTGAGTGTAGTATCGAGTATCAACCAACCTCGGACTGCACCAAAGTCAGTTATCTCACTACCCTAAAGAGGCCAAGATAGTTCAATTAAGGTTCCTAAGGTCTGTTGATGCTTCACGACACCACGCGGAGGCCCCGTACTCTCCTTGACTGAACTCAAGGGTTACCGGTACACACCAAAGTGCCACATCAACGTAGCAGACTGTTTCAACCATGTCGGTATACCCCGCACAGTTCCCTCACAGCCTTGTTGCTACTTTCTAAGAAGGTATCCCCAGATCCGGGTTAGGATCTATAGAACTCCCAAGACAGTCCCACAATTTAAAGCAAACAAGGAAAGCAATTGAAAACACAGTTATGAACTAACCCTAAGGTACACCTCACTTTATAAAGATATCCCCAGCAGAGTCGCCAGTTCTGTGATCGGTGGATCTGGAACTGACTGTTTAAAGCTGGTTCGCGAAATGTCGCGGAAGCAAGAGTCGCCACCGTCTTTTATTTTCTCCAAATGGAAAGGACAAAAGCACAGAAAAATTCCTTAAAGAGATTGCTCTCGGTTCGGGAGGTAGGTTATAGAAAGGGAAGGTGTTAGCACCCTTTCTATCCATGGTTATCCATGGGCTCTTAGATACTTGCTCATTGTGTTTTCAAAATTGTTTTGCGTGCTTTTCAATGTGGGTTTTAAAAAGTTTCTTTGAAAAATTTCAGTTCGACTCATACGTCAGAGTGTTTGAAAAGTTTGCTTTGAAAGCTTTTGAAAATGTGTTGGTGTGAAAAGATGTTTTGATTTGTTTTTGAAATTAGAGCAAGTATCCTTGAGAACCTACCTACCCTAAGGAATTCGTCTGTGTAGATGTCCTTAAAAGTAGTGCCATCCCACCATTGAGAGGTAGGTAGCACCACCGTTGGAGGTGTTCGGGTCAATTCGATTTTAGGGACATGGTGATCACCAGAGCAATGGGAAGACACCTTAGAAGCTACCCTCATGCCAGGTTCCCGGATCATGAGGACTTACTAAGACGTCCTCTACTCGACGATCACCTTTCGAGGCAAGGCAACAGTGAGGCGTACCCTAGGGGTGGTGTGTGCGAATTGTGTGTCGTTTTCAGATATTTATCTTGTCATGTTTGTCGTGTTCTACGCTTGATTTTATTAGACATTCATTCTTTCATGCTTGATTAACAGTTATAAAGTTGCGGAAATAAAGCTAAACTATTACAAATGGCGCGGGTCCACATCGCCAAAATTAAACCGGACCCGATTTAGCGGAAAATAAATAAAGCGAATAAATAAAAGTGCGAGAATCTTAAATTACATGGCTTTGGGGTATTTACAAAATTATAATGAGCGATAATAAAGTAAACGCGAGAAATAAAGAAATTAACGAAATTAGGGCGTTGGACCCTTTTGCAAATAATTAAAAAGTTAATGAGAATTAAAAATTAAATGATTAAATGCTTTTGTTATTTTTTTGTGTTTTTATTTATTAAAAGGAAAAGGAAATATTGGAAATTAAATTAAAGGACAAACCCTAATCCTAGTCTTTTTTATTTGTTATGAAAATATTATGTTTTAACCTAATTTAAACCTAAGTTATTTATATACAATTTTAATTTATGAAAATAAATAAATATTATTATTATTCTAAAAAAAAATAACAAGAACTTTAAACCTAAATTCTATTTTTGGTGCTTTTTATTTATGAAAAATATAAATTAAACCTAATTTAAAATTAGTTTGTTTACATGCTAAGAAAATAATTATAATAAAATAAATACTATTTTTTGGTCTTTTCTGAATTTTTTGTGATATTTTTATGTTTTGTGAAAAATAAGTTAATTAATTAAAACAACAAATAACATAATAATTAGAAAAAATAAATTATGAAAAGAGAGGCAAACCAAGGGGGTATGATCTCAATTTGTGAGGTGTTGGTCCAAAAGCCTGGCCCATTTAGCCTGAGTTTTATTGACTTTCCTGGATTTTGTATAGCACGTTGACCAGCATCTATGGTGTTCCTTGGATCTATGCCTCTGATTTGCCTTTGTAGGACGCGTGTAAGCCTGGATTAGGATGGTGTATGGTGAACCATAGTATTGCGCCTGCACAGGAATAGATATTGAAAAATATTATGGAGATTTGTACAGACCTGGGACTTGAACCCAGGTCTTAAGGGTTGCACGCATGAGTACCTGCCAATTGAGCCACTCGATTTTAATTAACATAATATAACGCATAAATAATAAAAGGTAAAACCAAACGCACTAGTAATTAGGCGCGCAAAATTTAAAATACCCAACCATATCATGCCAGCACATCGTCTTCCTCTTTCTCCTTTTTTTTTTGAAACATAAGGGCTATAGGCGACGGTTTTAGGGCGTGGCTTTAGGCAACCTTCAAAGAAATAGCGAATAGCGCTATGTTGATCAGAAATTAGGCGCGAGTGTCTGGATTGATTCGTCTTGAGGTATTGAATCCAACCATGGTACTCCTGGACTCTGATTTTTCTTCTACGCCAAAGCCCCAATTTCAGAAACCTGTAACCCTAAATTCTAGCAATGGCGAAATCGTGTATGGTCAACAAAAATGAAATCAAACACCATGGTTAGCTTAGAAACAGCATTGTGATCATGAATACATAGATAAAAATGAAAAATAATGCTTGAATTATGCTATGCGTTTTGGAAAATTTTGTGACACGGTTTGACTCAGGGGTACCAGTTCCACGCGTGTTGATGGTTGTTCTTGATTGGGATGTGTTCTATGATTGTCACTGAAGCTTTTGGAATAGGTTTTGGAGTCTGAATCGCCCTTGAACTCTGAATTCAGTTTTTGGAATTCTTGGAAAATTTTCAAGTTTATGATCAGCTTTTGAGCGCAGCCTGCAGTCTCCAGGGCTTATGGTTGTGATGCTGAGCATATATGGTAGCTATTAGGTTAAAAATATTGAATAAAATCCAAAGCAATAATTGATTTTCAATCTTTGATTTCATGAAATCTTTTTGAATCCTTTTCCATGGCTTTTGTGCCAATTTGTATCCAATCACCCCAAATCTTTCCTCATTTGCCTTCACACGAAATATTGAGCCTATAATGTGTATAAAAAGATTTTTTAGGTTAGGTTTTATATTTTTCACATATTAAAATCATTTAAATGAATATAAATTAGTATTAATTCAAATAAATAATTAAAAAATATGAAAATACTTCCCTATGGGCCTAATGGTCGTGCATAGGCTTGGCATGAAGAAATTTGGAAGATAATTGGGCCCATTTGCATTTTTAGGCCTTTTGCATCAAAGTTGACTTTTCAAAATTCCTAAAAATTTCCCAACTTCCACAAGGCATAACTTGGTCAATTTTTAAGCTTTTCACATGTTCTTGGACATTTTGGAAAGGTCTTTGAGTCCTCTAACCAATGCCTTTGGTCCCATGTCATTTTGGTTTACCAATCTCAAGTTATGGCCTTTGACTTAAAGTCCCTTTTTGTTGACTTTTGAAAATGACCTATAATGTTGGAATTGATAACTTTTTGTGAGAGCATTTCTTGGACTTGGAACATGAAGATGAATTGTAGGAAATGTCTTTCTCTTCAAAATGAGCTTTGGATGGGATTTTTCTGATAATCCATGTGAAAGTTATGCCCTGGTCAATTTCAGTTGACTTTTTCAGCTGTCCAAATATAGCAACTTTTGTATCTTTGATGATTTCTGAGCCAAATTTTGAGAATCATGATCAAGCATTGATCAAATGATGTTTGTGGCTTCAAAATGATGTGTTGACCAAAAATTTGAACTTTTGACTGTCAAATGACCATTTTGCCCCTACAGTTGACTGTAGTGCAATCTAGGGTTTTGACTGTGCAATTTTGAGCTGAATGCCTTGAAACTTGGCATGATGATGCTTGACCACATTTGTAGGCATATGAGACTTGGTTGGGCCTTTGGAAAGTTCATTTTCTTGACCAGAACACAAACCCTAGTTTTGACTGTATAGGAGACAGTTGAACTGCATAGCCCTTGGGGAATTTTGTGACCTTGACTTGGCAAATCTTGATGGATATGGGAGGGCAAATTTTGGGGTGCAACAGTCCTACTATTGCTTTGGTGACCACACATGTCCCTATAATCGAATTGACCCGAATAACTCTGACGACGTAGCTACCTATTTCTCAATAGTGGGATAGTACTGTCTAAAGGACATTTACACAGCTTAATTCCTTATAGTAGGTAGATTTCTCCTGGGTACTTGCTCTTTCAAAACAAAAAACAACTTTTCGCACCTACACTTTCAAAAGGTTTTCAAACAAATACTTCATACACTCTTGAGGACAGATACAAGAGTTACCTAGAAGTTTTCAAAACAAACTTTTTCAAAACCCACATACACAAGAAAAGCAAACAATTTTTGAAAACATAGTGAGCAAGTACCTAAGAGCCCGTGGATAACCACGGATAGAAAGGGTGCTAACACCTTCCCTTTCTATAATCTACCTCCCGAACCGAGAAACATATCGAAAAGGAATTTTGCTGTGCTTTTGTCCTTTCCTTGTTGGAGAAAATAAAAGACGGTGGCGACTCTTGCTTACCGCGACATTTTGCGAACCAGCATCCCAAAACAGTCAGTTTTATTTCCACCGATCACAATAATCATGCAGTAGCTGAATTAGGCGCTCCTTGACACTCGGCTCTAGATCGGCACCTATCTTGATTTCCTTTTTATCATCCTCAGTTCCCAAGTTGATTGTATCCAACTGCTCTTCATGAGGATGGATTTCTCTTTCCTCTTGTTGTAGAAGTATGGCCAATTCCCCTGGAACCTCACAATCTTCCTCACCTTCGTATTCGGCTTGGTTGATCAGATCTTCAGAGTCACTGAAGGCTATAGCAGTATCGTTACCCATGGGTTCCAGAATGGAAGGGTACCTGCATTTGTGAGTGTGGGTGTGCGTAAGGGCATAGCCATCTTAAAATAACAAAATGTAAAAAAAAAGCCAATGAGCAAAAAAGTTTATATATGAAAAGCGTCCATGATTCATTAAAATGACATATGAAATGAAAATAAGAACCCTTGCAAATGGACCTATGTGCCTCGGGTAAGACACATGGTTGAAAAAGTATGAATTGTTTGTGAATTATTACAGTCCAACATAAATGGAAAAGATAAATTACTGATTTATGAAAATAATCAGAATAAAGTCTTTTGCTTCCCAGTTGCACAGTCCTCCGTCAGCAGTAGGGAAAATCCAGTCTTCAAAGTTACCCTCTTCTTCACTATCCTCTAGCGCATTAACCCCTCGGTGGCTGATCTTCACAGGTGGCCCTCTGACACGGGAGCGGCGCACGGCCTTCTGACTAGTCGAAGTAAATCCTAAGCCGAATTTGTCTGCCTTGAAAGGAAAGTCGGGAAGCTGCCCCCAGATTGTGGATTCGCCTTCTTCCACAACTGCCCTAGCATCCTTTAAAGAAGACATCTGAGGCGGAGGTCTTGTGATCACAGGAGTTGAGGACACTATCTTGGTTGCCACTATCTCTTCAGAAACTTCTTCGAAGTGTTGGAAAGGGGTCTCTATGAATTCTCCATCTAATTCCACATAACGGAAAGAATTAAGATGACTGATCATGTATTCCTCTTCGCCATGAACAATTATAGTTTTCCCCTGGACAAGGTACTTGAGCTTTTGATGCAGAGTGGAGGTGACAGCTCCAACATGGTGAATCCAAGGTCTTCCCAACAGGCAAGTGTAGGAAGGATGGATGTCCATCACGTAGAATATGGAGTTGAAGGTTTCAGTTCCCACCTTAATCGGGATGGTCCACCTCTCTATGGACCATCCTCTTAGAACCATCAAAGGCTCTGACAATGATGTTGCTGGGTTTCAGGGTTAAGCCTTCACAATCCAGTCTATCCAAGGCTTTCTTTGGCAAGACATTTAGAGACGACCCAGTATCGACCAAAACATGAGCTAGGGTGGTTCCCCTACACTCCACTAAGACATGTAGCGCGTCATTATGTTTTCTCCCTTTGGAGGTCAAGTCTACATCGGAGAATCCCAGGCCATTCTCAGCTGTTAAGCTGGCTACACATTCCTGGAATTGATCAATGGAGGTTTCTTGTGGCACGTGGGCCGTCTTCAAAAACTTGACCAAAGCCTTAGCATGAGCCTCCGAACAAAGCAACAGGGCTAACATAGATATTTTGGATGGGGTCTTCCCTAGTTGTTCAACAACATTGTAATCACTTTTCGTAATGATCCTCAGAATCTCTTCCAACTCTTTCTGGGATGTTTCAGGAATGATCAATGGCTGAGCCTTCATCAAGACAAGCTCCTCTTGAACATTCTTTCCTTTTTTCTCAGCATCGGAAGAGGGGATGGGAATTGTATTGTAATTGTTGGTGGGTACACTTGAAGGTACAATTATTGGGATAGGTGTATGTGATCGGTGGATCTGGAACTGACTGTTTAACGCTGGTTCGCGAAATGTCGCGGAAGCAAGAGTCACCACCGTCTTTTATTTTCTCCAAATGGAAAGGACAAAAGCACAGAAAAATTCCTTTAAAGAGATCGCTCTCGGTTCGGGAGGTAGGTTATAGAAAGGGAAGGTGTTAGCACCCTTTCTATCCATGGTTATCCATGGGCTCTTAGATACTTGCTCAATGTGTTTTCAAAAAAATGTTTGCTTGCTTTTCAATGTGGGTTTAAAAAAGTTTCTTTGAAAATTTTCAGTTCGACTCGTACGTCAGAGTGTTTGAAAAGTTTGTTTTGAAAGCTTTTGAAAATGTGTTGGTGAAAAGATTTTGTTTGTTTTTGAAATTTGAGCAAGTATCTACGAGAACCTACCTACCCTAAGGAATTCGTCTGTGTAAATGTCCTTTAAAGTAGTGCCATCCCACCATTGAGAGGTAGGTAGCACCACCGTTGGAGGTGTTCGGGTCAATTCGATTTTAGGGACATGGTGATCACCAGAGCAATGGGAAGACACCTTAGAAGCTACCCTCATGCCAGGTTCCCGGATCATGAGGACTTACTAAGACGTCCTCTACTCGACGATCACCTTTCGAAAGGCAACAGTGAGGCGTACCCTAGGGGTGGTGTGTGCGAATCGTGTGTCATGTTTCAGTTATTTGTCTTGTCATGTTTGTTGTGATCTACGCTTGATTTTAATTAAGACATTCATTCTTGCATGCATTTGTTAACAGTTAAAAAGTTTGCGAAAAAATAAATCTAAGGCTATTACAAATGGCGCGGATCCACATCGCCAAAATTAAACCGGACCCGATTTGACGGAAAGATAAATAAAGCGAATAAATAAAAGTGCGAGAAATTTAAATTACAATGCTTTGGGAGAGATACAAAATTATAATAAATGACATAAAATAACTGTGCGAAATAAATAATTAAAAACAATGGGCGTTGGACCCTTTTGCAAAATGTTTAAAGTTAATGAGAATTAAAATTACAAATTAAATGTTTTTTGGTATTTTGTGTTTTTTAAGATTTAAAAGAAAAAGAATTAATTAAAACTAAAAAAAATTGATGTAAACCCTAATTCTAATGTTTTTTAGGTTTATTATGAAAGATACTGAAATTTAACCTAATTTAAATCCTAATTTATTTATGTACATTTGATTATAAAAATAAATAAATAAATAAATAATATTGTGATAAAAAGGAAAAATTAAAAAGATATAAAAATTATCAATTAACCTAATTCTATATTTTTGGATTTTTATTAAAAAGGAATTAAAGTTAAAAAATCTGATTAAACTAAATAATTTACATACAAAATTTAATCATAGAAAATAAATATTATTAATTATATATTTTTTTGTCTTTTCTGAATTTTTGATATTTTGTGCATTTTATATAAAAAATAATTAATTAATTAAACGATAATTAAAATAAAAATAATAATTAAGGCAAGAATAAAAAATAAGTAAAAAAAAAAAAAAAGTAGTGAAGGCAAACCAGGGGGGGGGGGGGTAGCCCCAAAATTGGAGGTAAGGCCCAAGGACATTGGCCCATTAACGCTGGAGCTTTATTGACTATTCCAGGCAGCATGTGGCAAGGTTGACCTATGCCCATGGTGTGTTTCAATTCTCAGCCTTTGATTAGAACCTCTGGGACGCGTGGAGGTTGATTTCTGATGGAATATGGTGAGTCTGAATGTTATGTCTGCACGTAATTACTAAGAGAAAAATAGTATGGAAATTATCCAGACCTGGGACTCGAACCCAGGTCTTGTGCCTTGCAAGCGCTTCCACCTGCCACTGAACCACTTTGATTTCAATTAATATATAATGGTCAATAAATATTATAAAAGAAAAAGGTTAGTGCCCTTTAAAACGCGCGCGAGATTTTGAATTGGCTTGTCCCCGTGTGACACGATATCATCGTCTTCGTCCCCCTGAAACACAAAACGCATTGGCCACGGTTTTCATTGTGTTTTCTTAGGCTAGCTACAGAAAAATAGCGATTAGCCTATTTCCAAACATAAATTAGGCGCGAGTATATGGATCTTTTCGTCCAGATGCGTTGAGTGCGATGGTGTTGCTCTGAAATTCTAATTTTACCTGGGGTAGAAAACCCCAATTTTGCAGACCTGTAACCCTAAATTTTGATCATGGTGAAATCCCATACACGATGCAAAAATCAAATTGAATATAAAGGTTAGCTTTGAAACATCACATGGAACAAGAATATACGATTGAAATGCAATGAAGATGCTTAGAATTGAGAATACGATTTCAAACGTTTTGAGATACAGTCTGAGTATATGATACCAATTCAGGGCATTTTGGTGGTTGTTGTTGATTGGAACGTGTTCAAGACAACCTTGGCAAGCTGTTGAGATAGTTTTGGAGGCTTGAATCGACCTCTAAGGTTGATTTCAGAATTTCAGTTTTCAAGCAATATTTCAAGTTTTGTATATTGGCCTTCTGCGCAGCTTGGAGTCCTCTTGCATTAGGTTTATGATCAGGGTTATGTAGTGAGATGATTAGGTCAAAAAAATTGAATAAAATCCATCATAATCATGGCTTTTGAATATTGGATTTCTTCATATCTTTTTTGAATCTTTTCTCATGGTTTTTGGTTCAATTCTGATCAATTAGCACCAAATCTTTCCCTATTAGCATGTGCACGAATTATAGAAGCCAAATCATGCATAAAAAGATTTTTTTAGGTCAAGTTTATATTTTTCACATATTTAAATAATTTAATTGAATTAATATTAATATAAATTCAAATAAATAATTAAAAAATGAGAAAACACTTCCCTTTGGGCCTAATGGTCGTGCATAGGCTTGGCATGAAGAAACTTGGAAGAAAAATGGGCCCATTTGCATTTTTGGATCATTTGAAATAAAGTTGACTTTCAAAAATTTCCAAAAATTTCCCAACTTCCACAAGGCATAACTTGCTCAATTTTTAAGCTTTTCACATGTTCTTGGACATTTTGGAAAGGGCTTTGCGTCCTTTAACCAATGCCTTTGGTCCCATGTCATTTTGATTTACCAATCTCAAGTTATGGCCTTTGACTTAAAGTCCCTTTTTGTTGACTTTTGAAAATGACCTATAATGTTGAAATTAATAACTTTTTGTGAGAGCATTTCTTGGACTTGGAATATGAAGATGAATTGTAGGAAATGTCTTTCTCTTCAAAATGAGCTTTGGATGGAATTTTTCTGATAATCCATGTGAAAGTTATGCCCTGGTCAATTTCAGTTGACTTTTTCAGCTGTCCAAAAATAGAAACTTTTGCATCTTGAGACTTTTTGAGCCATACCTTGAGAATCATGATCAATAATTGATCAAATGATGTTTGTGGCTTCAAAATGAGATGTTGACCAAAAATTTGAACTTTTGACTGTCAAATGACCATTTTGCCCCTGCAGTTGACTGTAGTGCAATTAGGGTTTTTGACTGTGCAATTTTGTGCTGTAAGTCTTGAAACTTGACATATGGATGCTTGACCATGTTTATAGGCATGTGGGACTTGATTGGACCTTTGAAACCTTCAATTTCTTGATCAAAACCCAAACCCTAGTTTTGATTGTATGAGAGACTGTTGTACTGCACAACCCTTGGGGAATTTTGTGACTTTGACTTGACAAATCTTTGATGAATATGGGAGGGCAAATTTTGGGGTACAACAGTGTAATCTTCGGGATGGCCGCGGGTCCAAAGACTGCTGTTGGAGGAGCAATCTCTGGAGAAAAGATTCTCCCACTACGAGTAATTTTGCTTGTTCCAGCAATGTTACTGATGTCGGGGTTATCTTCCTCAGAGCTTTCTTCTTCAATAGTCTGTTCAATCTGTTTGACACCATGGTAGTAGATTTCTCCACCATAGTTCCATGGTACCATTTTATCAGTTTTTTACGGGGTTGGCCTTGGCATTGTTATCTTCAACGGAGTAGTCATAGGAGTGGATGTAATCCTAACGGGTTTTTTAGGAACCCTGGAAGAATTGCCGTATATGGTTATTATTGAAACTTCTGGAACTGGAATGGGTGAGACGGGAGCTTTCTCAAACAAAATTTCCTTATTATCAATCAGTTGTTGGATTCCTTTCTTCAAAAGAGGACAATCAACAAGGGAGGACAGGCAAGTATGGCAATCTTGGTCACATCCTGGGAACACCCCAGCCTTTAACAAATTCAACTGGATGGTTAGGAGAGGAGTTGACAGTTCATCCACAGCAGAGACAAATAGATCTTCTTCCACTGCATTGGCATTGTGCCCATGCCTGGGCATCGGTGCGGAGATTACATTCGGCTTTTCAGGAGCTTCAAATTCCACTTCCTTTGCGTTGATTAAATCATGTATCTTGTTCTTCAGGGCCCAACAGTTGTTGGTGTCGTGCCCCGAACTTTCTGAATGATAAGCACATCTGGCGTTAGGATGGTAATATGGTGATGAAGTGTTAGGGTTTTTAGGGGCCTCCTTCAGCATGGCCAGGTTCAACTTCAAGAGATGGGGTAAGACTTGAGCAGGAGTCATGTTTATCTTGGTGAATTGCCTTACAGGCCTTTCCACCCTTTGCTGGTTATTCCTTGGTTGATCATTCCTCGGTTGATTATTCCTCGGTTGCTCTGACGCAGACTTCTGAATCATAACGGCCCCCACAGTTGGTCGTCTTTCAACTCTTCCCTGATTTCTCTGGGCATAGACAGTTGACACCTCCTTCTTTGCAGTGAAGGGATTTTTTGCAGCAGCAGAGGTAGATGCATCTTTCTGAATTTTTCCGCTTCTAATACCGGCTTCCACCCTTTCGCTAGTTAGAATCAACTCAGTGAAACCTACAGAGGAGCTTCCAATCAGGTGATTAAAGAAAGGACCTGAAAGAGTCGCCAAGAACATGTCCACAAGCTCTCTTTCAGATAAAGGTGGTTGCACCCTTCTGGCCAAATCCCTCCATTTTTGGGCGTAGTCTTTAAAACCTTCATTGGTAGCCATGGCCATACTCTGTAGCTGAGTACGGGTTGGCGCCAAGTCGGTATTATATTGATACTGTTTATAGAATGCAGCCGCCAAGTCTTCCCAATTATGCACATTAGACCTCTCCAACTGGTAAAACCAATCCAGCTGCATCCCCGATAAACTATCCTGGAAAAAGTGGACCCACAGGTCTTTGTTAGAAGAATATGGTTGAATTTTCCTGACATAAGATTGTAGGTGCATCCTGGGACAAGACACCCCATCATACTTAGCAAACAACGACACTTTAAATTTAGGAGGATTACAATTCCAGAAACCAACCCTAACTCTTCAAAGTCCATCCCAGGCACTCTCTGTATCTCCATAGCAGCTAGATGTTCTTCCAAGTTCTTGTATTTGTCATCGGCCGGAGGATACTGCTATTCAGAATAGTCCTCATCTTCCTCTTCCTCTGCCTCAGAATCAGATGGAACTGCAGTTCCTTTACCTTTTCCTTCCCCCTCCTCAGATGTTGATGGGAATTCCAAAGTCCGTCTGGCTTGTCCTTCAAACCTTCTTCCCAAGATATCCACACCAGCTCTCTTCTTCTTCTTTTTCTCTTTTTCCTTCTCTAGTAAAGTCTTGAGCTCCTCCTGCCCCTTAGCCAAGGTCAAGAGTAGTTGTTGAAATTGTAAATTCTGGGCTTATAAGTCTTTGACCGTTTGTTCAATATCCATCTTGCTGAAATAAACAGCAGAGAGATGAGGAAACTTGGTGTGAAGACCTGCTTATGCATATGATGAATGATAAGTATTCATGTAATGCATTGAAGGATTCATAAATTCAAATTTGTTTTAAACAAAGAAGAAACACACGTCATATTAATAAGATAGAATTTGTTAGTACATCAATGCCCCATGGGCAAAATAATACAAAATTCTAAGGTAAAAAGACGTTGCACATCCTCTTTGGTGCAATGTAGGTGTTGAGAGTCTGCTCTTCGTGAAGTTGACGAGTGAGTTCCAAAACCTTCTTCTCGCTTGCATAGAATTGGGCTTCAAAAGTATCGCGTTCTCCCTTGAGTTGTATCCAACTCCTTTGTAAATCTTCGAGTGATGTTGGCATGTCATGATGTAGAAGGGTGTATGGAACCTCTCCTTCCATAACAGGCTCTATAATCACAGGGAGAATGTAGGGGTAAGGCATCATAAGACTTTGGGCACGGGTTCATACCCACTTGAGGTAAGGCTCAATAGGGATGGAATTCTTGTGTCCCAAAGTCTTACTGTCCACCTTGTTAGGCATTCTCCAAGCTCAGATGAACCTTTTTCGGAGTCCTTGGTTGTCGTTGTCGAAGTCGAAAACCAAACCTTGAATCAGTATGTCATGTGGGCCATCCCTTCGGGCATAACCAAACTGTCTCAGAGCCAAGCAAGGGTTGTAGGTGATGTCTCCCCTAATGCCAAGTAGAGGGACATTAGGAAATTCTCCACAACGGTCAATGATGATGACATTCTCTTTTGATCGAGAACACCAATGAATATCTGAATGGGTAAGAGTCATCAATCATTGTGACCACCTCAAACCTTGCTCATTCTTCAAAACTGATTGGGGAAGATGAGAAATAAACCATCTTTCCAGTAGAGGAGTGAAACACACGAGAACACCTCTTTTCCTCATTGTACGAGTGTGAAAAGAGTGGAGGATATCCCCAAGCAATGTAGGCACCGGGTTGCGAGTCATAAAGATTTTGATAGCACTCACATCTATAAGTTGATCAGGGTTAGGGAACAAGAACATCCCATAGATGAGAAGAGCTACAATCTCCTCAAAAGCTTGCAAGTCTAGATAATTCCAACAGCTTTGGGCCCTCTCAAATAGAAACTTTGACAAGAAGCCTTTGACACCACTTCTAGTTTCCCAATATGTTGTGACATCAGAGGAGTGCACGTGTAAGGCTTGAGAAATCTCTTCTAGCTTTAGATCTCTTTCTGTACCGTTGAAGGGTAGTTGATTGAGAATAGGAATCCTCAAGAGTTGAGAAAATTCCTCCAAATTAGGCACAAGTTGGTAGTCAGGAAATGTAAAGCAATGATGCAAAGGGTCAAAGAACTGGAAGAGAACTTTCAGCATATCCTCCTCAGTGTTGGAAGTGACTAAGTTGAGAAGGCAACCATGCCTCTCGGTGAAAGGAGAATTCTCAGGAATCCTTGAAGCTAGCTCCTTGAGTTGTGGAGGAATTCTTACAAGGTTGACTTGGATAGTTTTTCTGCGAAGTGAATCCATAACCTACAAAACAGGAACAAAGATGAAAATAAAAAATCCTTGAAATGGTTAGTGGATGCATATGATGCTTCATGACTTCCATGATGTTATGCACAAGTATATATGTACAAAAAAATCACACAAGTTCCTAGTTTAGGCTTGCATGGGGTTTCATAGGTAAGTACCCTCTTGAAGTTTAGTTGGCTCAACCTGTCCTAGAAATAGTAACCGGCTTCTAAGGAGCTCAATATCACTGGATTGTTTCCTTGTTCATTATTTCAATTCAGCCTCTTTACTGGCGACCGAAATATTCCAAGGAACCAACCCTCAGTGAGTGTAGTATCGAGTATCTACCAACTTCGGACTGCACCAAAGCTGGTCATCTCACTACCTCCTAAAAGGCCAAGTTGGTCAAGTAAAGGTTCTAAAAGTCTATTAGTGCTTCATGACATCACTCAGCGGTCCCGTATTCTCTTTTATTGACTCAACGGCTACCGGTACCCACAAATATGTCGCACTAATATAGCTATTTATTCAACCATGTCGGTATACCCTGCACAATTTCCACAACGTATTGCTATTTACCTATGAATGTTTCCCAAATCCGGGTAGAGGATTCAAACCCAAAAAATAGAACCAAAGTGTAAAGAAAACAAGTCAAGCAAGATAAGCATGTAAATGTGATCTAAAACCCTAAGGTAACCCCACTTTTATAAATTCCCCAGCAGAGTCGCCAATTCTGTGATGCAGTGGGAGAACTGACTTGAGGTTTTGCGTTTGTGTTCACAAATGTTGCGGTTTAGCAAGAGTCGCCACCGACTTTTATTTTATCCAAAAGGAAAGGTAAAAAAGCACAGAAAAGACCTTTGAGATTGTTTTTGAGTTCGGTGGGTAGATTATAAAAAGGGAAGGTGCTAGCACCCTTTTCATCCATGGTTTTCCATGGGCTCTTAGTTACTTGTTTTAGATCACTTGCTTTACTTTGACAATTGTTTGAAATGGTGCTTTGTGTGGTTTTGAAAGTATTTTGAAAAGAGGCCATCGTTTAGGCAATCTTTGTAATGTTTCTTGTTCGTAAGAATGTATATAAAGATGTTTGTCTTTTGAAAAAATGTTTCAATGTTTTGAAAATTGTTTGGAAATTGTTTTGAAATTGTGTGTGTGTGTGTTTGTTTGAAAATAGAAAGGATGGTTTGCAAGTTTGATCAAGTAACTATAAGCTTATTTACCTACTCAAAAGTCTTTCCTATACCTTTTTATTCCTTTGACATTGCTAGCCTACCATTTTTTTGGTAGATAACCCTATCTTTGGATGTTAAACGGGATGGGCGTGGGTCATCGTATTACCATGATAACAATATTGCCAAGTATCTTATCAAGTTTTGAGGGACATAAGATCATCTTTGTTTAGGCAACCAAGATAGCGTCATCGAGGGACTATGATCTTTTGCTTTGTTTTGTTTTGCCAAGATACTTAGCATGCATACCATGGCCATGTTTTAAGGCAACCAAGTGGGTGAAACCATAGAGGTGCTTGTGTGCAAAGTGTTGTCATTTTTCATGCATTTTTGTCTTGTGTTTAAGTAATACTATTTGTTTGATTTTTGGTCTTTGCATACAAAACCCTAGTTTACTATCATGGTATATGAAAGCAATAAAATTGCGTAAAGTAAATCTAAACTATTACAACAATATTATGGGAAGGGGGTACAAGTTTTGAATGGGGATATTTGCACAAAAATAAAGCCCTAATTTACTATTACAACTCAATTGAATTTATTGTACAAATAAATAAATAAATAAATAAGCAAATATCTAAATATGTAATAAAATGTTTTTGTATTAATTTTATGTATATGAAAAATAAATTATTTAAGTCTAAAATAATAAAAAAATATTGTGATTATTTTTGAAAGGGTGAAAAACCCTAGTTTTTGTTTAAAAGAAAATATATTCTATATTATTCATTTTATTCATTTTTTGTTTAAGAAAATTAATAATAATATTATGTACAAAATATTAAAAAATTAAAATATGTGAGAAAAAAATATTTTATGTGTATAATATAGTAAAATAAAATATTTAAGTATTTTAATATTATTTACAAGTTTATTTAAGAAAATAAATTCTATTTAACCTAATAAACTATTTTTATGCCATAAAAATAATAAAAATAATAAAATAAAATGTAAAAAAATTAAGAAAATATTTTTGGGATTTTTAATGTTCAGAAAAAAAATAATAAAGTAATAAAGTCAGAAATATAAAAATAAACAAGAAAATACAAAAATATAAAAATAAAAGGTCAGCGGGGTGTAAAAGCAAAAAAAAGGGGGGGGTGAAAAAAGTAGCAGGCCCAAGTGCCAGGCCCAGAACACACTCCATCCCTGTCCTTGCTCCTTTGTGGGCGCCTGGTTCAGTTCAACCTGTATCTCTTGTATACGTGCATAAAAACAAAATCTTGCAACATGAAACTTGTAGCATGTTAACTCACGATTCGAATGATATAAAAATCATGACCTAACTCTCAAAGATCAAGGAGAATTTTATCACCCCTAATTTCTGACCTAAAATTTTCATGAACTTCAAGCTTCAAATTCTCACTACTCAGTTAATATAAATAAGAACTATGCATATGTACAGTTCAAGCATGTTAAGGACTACATCTTTGCTTCACAAACCTAAGCTTAAGGATGCCTAAATAGAGAGATAGAAACTTGACAAATACCTTGTTCAGTTGAGTTTGGATATGGCAATATGGGAACTTTGAGTGAGGCCTGAAGTTCTTGTGAGCTTCCTTGAAGTCCCCTCAAGCTTCTCCAATGCCCAGCTTGCCTTGTAGGTGCATGAATCTTCCTATAGAAGTCAACCTGCAAACTCAAAAAGTGAAAATGGTGAAGCTTGAAACTGAGCTTACAGTTGTAAGACAGGGGCCTGGATAGCTTGGATGTGAGGTATGGAATGTGTTTGAAGTGATTCAAAGCAAAACGCACGAGGCAATAATGATTTGGCCAAGGTTCTGCAGATGATGCCCTGTTTGGGCAGAAGTTGGTGTTTTTGGTGTATTTGAGTGTTTGAGAAGTTGTAAATTCGTGCTTAGGCTTGCAACAATGTTCTGAGGTTGTTTGAAATGATACCAAGTCTTGTTTTTATCAGATGGAAGAGTTCACTTGACTTTTGCAAGTTTCTTACTTTTGAAGAAAAGTTTGAGATGACAATGCCCAAGGCCTATACAGCCTAGCTTGAGGTCTGATGAGAGTTGGTGTACTTTTCCTGTAAAACCAAGTACAAGCATGTTTGAAACTGAATTGCAACTTGTAACATTGTGAAAAATGCCTTGCACAAAAGTGATAAATTGCCATTTTCATTTCTTCGATTCTCCCTAACCATAAATGATCTTGGGGAGTTCTTGGACATTTTGGAAAGCTTGTAACATGCTATAAAATCCATCTTTCAAATGAATTTTGAGACTCCTCTTTGAACTAGGTGAAAAGTTGCCATGAAGTTAGGTCAAAAATCTGCTAAACTAGGGCAAAATTTCACTAAGTTAAAAGTTTCATGGACCCCTATTCACAAAATCATAACTTGAGATCCAAGCATCTTTTGGGAAAACTTTGTGAAGAAAAGTTATATATTTCATGGAGGAATACAACTTTCATTTTGGAAGTTTTCTTTGAATCCAATTGCATCATGGTGAAATAGTTATGGAAAGTTGGGAAAAATAAGAAATTTCCATAACTTAGAAAAATTCTAAGTTATGAAAAATTTCAAATTAAAACCCTAATTTTCAAAATTAGGTTTCTTGGTCAACAAGTTTCACATTTTTACATATCTTGATGAATTATGACCCTTGGCACTTGATTTTGACCAAAAAGTCAAAGTTTGACTTTTCAGTGTACAGTTGATTTTTGATCAGTTGACTGGAAAATTATCTGTCAATCCAATGCATTTGAGATCTTTTGAAATTTGTGAATAGGTCAAGATGATTCCATTGAGTCCTTGAAGTCATTCTTGAACCCAATTGGTCATTGGCTAGGTCAAAAATCAGAAATTTCCCTTTCTCAGTCAAAACCCTAATTTTGACCATTTTGCCCTTTTGATGATCTGATCAAATTTCTTGAGGAGTTGTGGTCCAAACTTGATCAAATGGTACATTGGAGCCTAGAATGTTGTTGTGGATCAGAAATTATGAAGTTTGACTGTAAATTGGCCATGGTTGACTTTTCCCCAATACAGCTGATTTCTAGGTCAACTGTCCAATTGACTGGGCAAAAATGTGATTCAAGGCTTGAAACTTGGTATGGGCAATCTTAGGGGTCCAAGATGGTGTATGAGAGTCACCTTAAGCATTGATGGTCCAAAAATCCTTTTGTAAACTCAAACCCTAATTCTAGGTTATCAGTGCAAGGAGATGTCTTGAGCTGAGCAAACCCTAATCTGATCTTGAATCCAAGAAGTCTTGTGAGGGGAAATCTTGATAAAATAAGAGGGAAAATTTTGGGGTACAATAGGTAGTACCTTCAAACTCATGCTCGTGACGTTGAACCTATGAACCCTATATGTGTGATCTTGTGTGTGATTGTTGCATCATGCATCCATGCACTCATAAGCACCTTTTGAAGAAAACAATATTTCAAGGGATTTAAAGGTTGACTATTTATGAATATCTCAGGTACTGTTAACCATGGATTCTGGAAAGAGAAAGACCGGGAAATACAGTTTCAAGGATCCCAAGATAGATGAGTTGGTAAGTCTAATTCCCGAGATCGAGTGTTCTGTAGACTTTCGGAGGAAGTATGGATCCATTATTCCTCTCATGAAGTTGAAGATGAAGGAGGGTATTCTCTCAACTTTGGTCCAGTTATATGATCCGGTGTATCACTGCTTTACTTTTCCCGATTATCAGTTGATGCCAACACTGGAAGAGTATTCCCATCTATTGGATTTACCTGTTACCGATCGTGTTCCTTTTACTGGTTTAGAGGGTGAGCCAAAACCACATGAGATTGCTGCTTTGACTCATCTGGGGAAGTCTGAGGTGGAAGCCCATATGAATACCAAAGGAGGGATTACAGGATTACCAGCTCAGTTCTTATTGGAGAAATCTCGTTACTTTGCCAGGATAAAGATTACGGTCGCTTTTGAGGCCATCTTTGCTTTACTCGCCTATGGATTATTCTTATTTCCTAATGTAGACAAGTTTGTCGATATTAACGCTATCAGGATTTTCATGATTGGAAACCCAAATTCTACACTGTTGGGTGATGCTTATTACTCTGTTCATCTTCGGAGCTCCTATCATGGGGAAATGATTATCTGTTGCACGCCTTTGTTGTACCGGTGGTTTATCTCTCATATGCCTCAGTCTGATGCTTTTTGGGATGTCAAGAAGGAAGCCCGTTGGGCTCCTAAGATCATGGCACTTACTCACTCGGATATTGATTGGTATCATCGAGCTTACCAGGATGTGGAGGTTATTGACAGTTGTGGTAGTTTCCCCAATGTGCCTCTTCTTGGTACAAAGGGAGGAATTAACTATAACCCTGTTCTTGCACGGCGACAGTTTGGTTACCCGGTGAGGGATAAACCGAATAGTATTCATTTGAGTAGTTTCTTTCTGAAGGAAGGAGAATACCGCAGAGAATCTAGGGAGCAGATTGCGAAGGCCTGGCGTCACATTCATAAGAAGAGTAGGAAGGATTTGGGACCTAGAGGTGCTATTTCTTTGGAGCCATATCTTTAGTGGGTCTAATCGAGAGCCATTCAGTTGAAGATGTCGTATACTCGGGAGACACCCATGCCTGATTTGTTTGTGAAGACCACTTCTCCCTTATTAGATAATCTAGAAGAGCTGCAACTTGCTTTGGTTAGGATGCAACAGGAAAGGGATGCTTGGAAGAACAAGTTCCAGACTTTAGAGAGTTCCTACAGAGCAGACCTGAAGGAGAAAGACGATTTGATCGAGATCCTTGAGAGTCGAGCGGTGAAGTCTATGGAGAGGCAAGTGGATTTATTTTCTCCTAAGCCTCAAACAGGTGTTGATTACTCAATTTCTACTTCGGATGATTGGAAGGAGGATGCCATCATACATGTGGAAGAAAACCAGGGGTTGAGGGCTCAGATTGCCAGGCTCACAGAGAAGCGCCAGCGTACAGATTGATCTCCATTAGTTCCTCTTCTCAGGATTTTAGATTGTATTTTAATCTTGTACTTGGGATCATTGAAACTTGTAACCCATTTTGAAGCTATTATAATAAAAGTTTTCAGTATTTCAAATACGTTATTATTTTGATGTTTTCAATATGTCTATAAAACATTAAATCCCTTGAAATATTAAATGATAAAGTAAAAAAAATCTTGTGCATTGCATATCATGCATCATATTACACATATTTCTTGCATTTGTTATGCATATCCAGGTGTCTTACCCAGCTTCTTTACTTCAATCAGCAAGCTGACTCATCACTACAACACTCAAGCTAATTTCAAAAAGAAGATGGACAACTTAGAACAGGAGAATCGCGAGCTGCGCGAAGAAGTTTCTGCTTTGAAGGCTGGCATGGCCAATCTGACTGCTCTGATGGAAGCTCTGGTGGTTGCTCAGAATCAGCCATCGAGTGTTCAACCTCAACCAACAAGGGCAAATGCTGAAGTTCCTACTGTTCCTGTATCCGCTACTCCGGTTGTTGTTCAAAACCGTATGCCTCAGGGTTATCCATGGGGTATGCCAGAGAATTTTGCACCTGAAGGTTTCAATCTTGGCCCTCAAGATTCTCTAGTGGTTCAAAATGTTGTTACTCCTACACCTCCAGTGGTGCATACTGTTCCTGCTGCGCCTCCTTCGGTGAATTTGGTTCCGTTTGTTAATGAAGATATGTGTCGTCCTTTCCCTCCACCGGGTAAAGACTTGGGTCTTTATGACAGAATGGATGATTTCCAAGAGCAGTTTGATAGAATGCAGAGAGAGATGAAGGCTCTTAGGGGAAAAGAGTTATTTGGGAAGAATGTGAATGAGCTGTGTTTGGTCCCGAATGTTAAAGTGCCTGCTAAGTTCAAGGTCCCGAAATTTGAGAAGTACAAGGGCAACACTTGCCCTCGTGCTCATTTGGTGATGTATGTAAGGAGGATGTCTACCCACACTGATGATCAGCGTCTGTTGATTCACTTTTTCCAGGATAGTCTGACCGGCGCAGCATTGAAATGGTACATGAGTTTAGACAGGGACAACATCCATACTTTTAATGATTTGGGAGAAGTATTCATTAAACAATACAAGTACAATGTGGACATGGCACCTGACCGTGACCAGCTTAGGGCCGTCGTTTAGAAAGACAGAGAATCGTTCAAAAAGTATGCAGAGATGGCGCGAAGTGGCTGCACAAGTGATTCCTCCCATGGAGGAGAAAGAAATGACTAAGATTTTTCTGAAGACGCTAGGCGCTTTCTACTATGAAAGAATGGTAGCAAGTGCCCCAAGTGATTTTACAGGGATGGTAGGAATGGGTTTCCGCCTAGAAGAGGCAGTAAGAGAAGGTCGTTTGACAAAGGGTGAAGGATATGGAGGTGTGAAGAAGTAATCTTATGGGTTTACCAAGAAGAAATAGGGGGATACAAATGCTGTTATGCAAGAGAGAAGGGTAAATGCTCCTAGAAAGAATTATCAGCGTCATCAGCAAGTCGCCTCAGTTACTCCTGTTATGAATGCCGCTCCGACTACCGTTGCTTATCAGAGACCGTCCCAGCAGGGGAATCAAGGGTATAATCAGAGAAGGGAGAACTATGATCCTATTCTCATGAGCTATGCAGAGCTACTACCAGCATTGATTCAGAAGAAGTTGGTCCAGACACGACCACCTCCCGCCATACCATCACCATTGCCTTGGTATTACAAAGCAGACCAGACGTGTGCCTTTCATCAGGGAGCACCAGGGCATAGTGTTGAGAATTGTTATCCTTTGAGGACTGACGTGCAAAGGTTGGTGGAGTCTGGAATTTTATCTTTCAAAGACGTGGGACCTAATGTGAAAGACAATCCTCTACCCAAGCACGGGGGAGTGAATGCTGTAAATATGGTGGCCGGTTGTCCAGGAGACTTTCGAATTTTTTACATTAATCTGGTTAGAGGAGATTTGGTGAAGATGCACACAGACCTATGTGAATTCAGTTATTATACGCATGACCATGCTGGTTGTGCTATTTGCAGTACAGATATACAGGGTTGCGAGAAGATAAAGGCTGATTTACAGGAGATGATGGATGAAGGTTTAATCCATATAATCAGGCCTAGGGCGGAATATGAAGAGGAAGTGAATATGGTTTCTGGATGTCCGGGTGAATTCAGAATTTTTGATGTGGATCATTTGAATGAGGATCTCGTGCAGTTGCATGCTACCTTCTGCCATACTGCTGGTCAGGTGGAACACCAATATGGATCTTGCATAGTTTGTTGTCGAAATCTCCGAGGATGTTCAATTGTGAGGGAAGGTGTTCATTTGCTGTTAGACAATGGAACTATCAAGATCATAGGTCAGAGAGATGATTATCACGAGATTGACATGGTTGAAGTTTGTTTGATGGAAGAAGAGTCAGAGGAAGAGTATGCCTCCACAGATGAGTATTTCTCTTCAGACGAAGATTTGTTTGCCGGAAATGACTTTTTGATGGCTGATTGTGTTGACGAAGGGGTAAATGTCATTGTACCTTGTTTTGGTTCACCCACTCATCTTGAGGTGGAGTACCATAGCAAACCAGTTGTTACCCCATTGGTAATTAGTCTGCCAGGCCCTGTTCCTTATAAATCAGACAAGGCTGTGCCTTACAAATACAAAGCTACAATCTTAGAAGATGGGGTAGATATTCCCATCCAGCCAATGCCAGATGTTGGAAATATAGCTGATAATAGCAGGGTGACCCGTAGCGGTCGTGTGTTTGCGCCGGTTATTCGAAGAGATGTTGTTGCTAGAAAGAAAATTGCTGAGAACGATGAACCTAAGAAGGCTACAGGAGAGACTAGTGGAGCTACATTAGAGAAATAAGTGGATGATATTTTGAAGATAATTAAGATGAGCGACTACAAAATTGTAGATCAGCTATTGCAAACTCCTTCCAAGATATCCATCCTAGCTTTATTAATGAATTCCTCTGCTCATAGAGAATCACTGATGAGAGTACTAGACCAAGCTTTTGTGGAGAATGACATGCCATTAGATCAATTCAGAAGCGTAATTGGAAACATTACGTCATGTAACAATTTGAGTTTCTACGATGATGAGTTACCAAATGAAGGGAGGAATCACAACCTGGCGCTCCACATATATATGAACTGCAAGAATAATTCGCTGTCCAATGTGCTAATTGATAACGGATCTGCGCTGAATGTTATACCGAGGAGTACCCTCATGAAGTTAAAGTATCAAGGAGCACCTATGCGCCCCAGTGGCATCATTGTGAAGGCTTTTGATGGGTTGAGGAAATCTGTCATCGGTGAAGTGGACTTGCCCATCCATGTAGGACCACATTTGTTCTTGATAACCTTCCAGGTCATGGACATTATTCCCGCATATAGTTGTTTGCTAGGACGGCCATGAATACACGAAGCAGGGGCTGTCACTTCAACTCTGCATCAGAAGTTAAAGTTTGTGCGCAAAGGGAAGGTGGTAATCATAAATGGGGAGCAGGCGTTGTTGATATCCCATCTATCCTCTTTCAGTATTGTAGAAGAAAATGAGGCTGCTGTTGGAACCCAGTTCCAAGCCCTATCTATTGACAACATAAGGATGAATGAGAATTATGTGGTTTTGCTGAAGGATGCGCAACAGGTTGTGCGCAATGGTCATAATGCAGTTTGGGGACAACTTGTGGATCCACCCGTTAACAAAAACAGAGCTGGTTTGGGTTTCTCTTCGAAGAATAGAAAAGGCAAAAGTTTTAAGTCAAAGTCTTCTGTGAACAATTATCATGATGTTTTCCACAGTAGAGGCTACCTCCATCCAATTGGTTCTGGAATTAATGCTGTTGAAGAGGATGAAGCAGAGCAGGAAGTACCGAATTATGTGACGCATGGAGTCCGAGTTCAGAACTGGGTCACCATTGATATTCCTTCTTGCATACATATTTCAAAGTAATTTGTTTTGTTAATCTGTTTCTTTCTTTTGAAAAGCTTTCACTCTGCCCAAGGTGAAAGTATTGTTTGGGCTTATCTGTTTGCTTTGATTTTTAAGATCATTAATAAAAATTGTCTTTGCTTCCAAAAACATGTCTTTATTTTCTGCTTTTTTCTTGGGAAATGGTAATCAAATAAAAAAAAACCTTTCAAAATAAATAATAACTGAAAATTAATCTGCATGATCACTTGTTATATGTGTCAGTCTCTAAAAGCAATCATAAATCACATGTGCAGATTAATTAAAAAAACCGTTGAATACAATGACCCTGCACCCTCTCTCAACTTTGATTGTCCTGTGTTCGGGGCTGAAGAAGAAGATTATGATGAGATTCCAGAAGAGGTCTCATGGTTGCTTGAGCATGAGGAAAATACCATTCAACCATATAAGGAGCCTTTGGAAGTGATTAATATGGGTTCTGAAGAAGATCCGAAGGAAGTTAAGATTGGAGCATCATTGCATCCTGATATGAAAAGCGGGTTGATTGAGCTGTTGAAAGAGTATGTGGATATTTTTGCTTGGTCTTATCGAGATATGCCTGGTCTAGATACAAACATTGTTGAGCATCATTTTTCGTTGAAGCCAGAGTGTCTGCCAGTTAAACAAAAGTTGAGAAGAACCCACCCAGATATGGTAGTAAAGATCAAAGAGGAGGTCCTAAAACAGATTAATGCTGGTTTTCTTGTGACGTCAGTGTATCCTCAATGGATTGCCAATATAGTCCCAGTACCGAAAAAAGACGGAAAAGTCCGCATGTGCATAGATTACAGAGATCTAAATAAAGCTAGTCCGAAAGATGATTTTCCATTGCCTCACATTGACATGTTAGTGGATAGCACAGCAAAATTCAAGGTATTCTCGTTCATGGACGGATTTTCTGGGTATAATCAAATAAGAATGGCTCTAGAGGACATGGAAAAAACAACGTTTATCACACCCTGAGGAACATTCTGTTACAGAGTGATGCCCTTCGGGTTGAAGAACGCTGGTGCAATATACCAGAGGGCTGTGACAACCCTATTCCATGATCTGATGCACTAGGAAATTGAAGTATATGTTGATGATATGATTGAAAAATCCAAAACTGAAGAAGGGCATATAAAAGATTTGTTGAAGTTGTTTCGGCGTTTGAGGAAGTATCGTCTCCCCCTGAATCCATATAAATGCACCTTCGGAGTTAGATCGGGGAAATTGTTGGGTTTTATCGTTAGCCAGAAAGGAATTGAAGTTGAACCTGATAAAGTCAAAGCAATTCAAGAAATGCCAGCACCAAGAACTGAAAAGCAAGTCAGGGGTTTCCTCGGGCGTTTGAATTATATTTCCAGATTCATTTCCCACATGACTGCAAAGTGTGAACCGATCTTTAAGTTGTTAAAGAAAGAATAAGGTTGTGTGTGAACGGATGACTGCCAAAGGGCATTTGAGAGTATTAAAGAGTATCTGCTTGAACCTCCTATCTTGCTCCCTCCCGTAGAAGGAAGACTGTTGATTATGTATCTAACAGTGTTAGATAAATCCATGGGTTGTATTCTGAGACAACATGATGAAACAGGGAAGAAAGAGTTCCCATTTATTATCTCAGCAAAAAGTTCACTGATTGTGAGTCGCGATATTCCATGCTAGAAAAAATGTGTTGTGCTTTGGCCTGGGCGGCAAAGCGTTTGCGGCAGTATATGTTGAATCATACCACTTGGTTGATCTCCAAAATGGATCCAATCAAGTATATTTTTAAGAATCCTTCTCTTACTGGGAGAATTGCCCGCTGGCAGATGTTGTTATCTGAATATGATATTGAGTACCGCACTCAAAAAGCTATCAAAAGTAGTGTGTTGGCAGATTACCTTGCTCACGAGCCGGTGGAAGATCATCAGTTTGCAGAATATGAATTCCCCGATGAGGATGTGATGTTCCTAAAAGTGAAAGATTGTGATGAACCATTTACTGAGGAAGGCCCCGACCCTGAATCTCGTTGGAGTATGGTATTTGATAGAGCGGTGAATGCTTATGGTAAAGGAATTGGTGTTGTGATCGTCACTCCTCATGGATCTCACATTCCTTTTACTGCAAGGTTAACATTTGATTGCACTAATAATATGGCGGAATATGAGGCTTGCATCATGGGTCTTGAGGAAGCTATTGATCTCAGAATCAAAATTCTAGATGTGTATGGTGATTCAGCTTTGGTAATAAATCAGATTAAAGGAGAATGGGATACTCGTCACCCTGGCTTGATCCCTTACAAAGATTATGCTAGAAGATTACTACCCTTCTTCAATAAAGTTGAATTCCATCAGATTCCTAGAGATGAAAATCAAATGGCGGATGCTCTGGCAACTCTGGCTTCCATGTACCAAGTGAATACTTGGAATGATATACCCCGTATTACAGTTCGACGGCTGGATAGGCCCGCTCATGTGTTTACGATAGAGGAGGTAGCAGATGAAAAGCCTTGGTATTATGACATCCAGCATTTTCTTCAGACTCAGGAATACCCGATTGGTACGTCGAGGAAAGATAGAAAGACATTGAGAAATTTGGCAGGCAGTTTCTTCCTTGGTGAAAATGTGTTATACAAGAGAAATTATGACATGGTCTTGCTCAGATGCATGGATAGACACGAAACAGACATGTTGATGCATGAGATTCATGAAGGTTCATTTGGCACTCATGCTAATGGGCATTAAATGGCTAAAAAGATGCTAAGGGCAGGTTACTATTGGTTGAGAATGGAACCTGATTGTTACGAATTTGTAAAGAAGTGCCATAAATGCCAGATTTATGCAGACAAGGTCCATGTGCCATCGACACTTCTCAATGTGATTTCCTCCCCGTGGCCTTTCTCTATGTGGGGTATTGACATGACCAGGATGATATAACCCAATACTTTGAATGGGCATCATCTTATCTTGGTAGCAATTGACTACTTCACCAAGTGGGTAGAGGCTGCTTCATATGCCAATGTTACCAAACAGGTGGTTGTACGTTTCATCAAAAACAATCTTATATGCCGGTATGGTGTGCCGAGTAGAATCATCACTGACAATTGCTCGAATTTGAATAATAAGATGATGACAGAACTATATGCAGAATTCAAGATTGTCCATCACAATTCGTCTTCATATAGGCCAAAGATGAATAGGGCTGTTGAAGCTGCTAATAAGAATATCAAGAGAATTATCCAGAAAATGGTTGTTACTTATAAGGATTGGCATGAAATTCTCCCTTTTGCTCTGCATGGATATCAGACATCTGTCTGCACTTCAACAGGAGCAACCCCGTTCTCCCTGGTATATGGAATGGAAGCTGTACTCCCTGTTGAGGTAGAGATTCCCTCGTTGCGTGTGATAATGGAAGCCAAGTTGACAGAGGCTGAATGGGTCCAGAACAGGTTTGACCAATTGAATTTGATTGAAGAGAAGAGATTGACAGCTTTGTGTCATGGGCAGTTATATCAGAAAAGAATGAAGAAAGCATTTGATAAAAAGGTCAAACCTCGTGAATTCAGAGAAGGCGACCTCGTGCTCAGGAAGATCATGTCTTTTAACACTGATTCTAGGGGCAAGTGGACTCCCAATTTTGAAGGCCCGTATGTTGTCAAGAAAACCTTCTCTGGTGGTGCATTAATTCTTGAAACTATGGATGGCGAGGAGTTCCCACGTCCCATGAATGCTGACGCAGTCAAGAAATACTTAGCCTAAAGAAATAAAAGAACAGCTCGCTAAAGTTGAAAACCCGAAAGGGAGGCTTAGGAAAAAAGGAGCGTCTCGGTAGGCTGAAAACCCGAAAGGGCGGTCTAGGCAAAAATTAGAGACATAAACAGAATAAATTTCCCGCTAAGTTGAAAACCCGCAAGGGCAGCTTAGGCAAAAGTTAGGAATTTTTCTTGGCAAGTAACTACGTCAGACAAGACTTGATCGTTGAAGCAACAATCTTCTCGGATCCTCACCATACTTCAACAAAAGCTGCTGCTCAGGATTTCAAAAGTTGTTAGGGAGAATGGTGGTCATTGTATCTCAATGTATCTTTTCCATTATATATTAACATTTCCCAAAATTTGTAATCATCCATGGAGTCTCGCCATTCGCAGACTACCATTCTATTAATGAAATTCGAGCTTTTGCCTAATTCTTTGTGTTCTTATTTTTATTTAGCTTGCAAAGACTCCATTTATTACTGATAATAATTTTTAAAGCAAAAAGATTAAAAAGAAAAATTGACTTTTCAAAAAAAAAGGGAGATCTTCACAATTCAATTTACTTTGGGATTTGTGATGAAACAATGACAACAAAAATGGCGACCCCGGGAATGAACAAACTCCAGTTGTTTTAAGAAGATTTACTTCCTTCATGAAGGTTTTTCTCAGGTCATCTTGTTGGTATGTACGTAATCTTTGTATGTTTCTCAGATAGTTAAAGACGATACTAGTGGGTGCAAGGTACAGTATTAGGTTTGTGATCCTTTTATCCCCGACCAAGTCTTGGTTCGCTTTTGATTTTGGGTTTGCATGGTCAGAAGCCTCCGTCCTAGTTTCCCCGACGAAGTTTTCCCTCATATGATGAAAGGTTTTATTCCCTTGGTGTGCTAAGATATCACTCTTTTTGCAGTATTGGCATTAGTGTTGACTTCTTGATTTCCCAGGAAGACTATACCAGGGCATCTTTTGTTGGAATAGGTTTGTATGATATGAAGACTCAATCCAATATTCTCCAGTGAAGGCCTCGTTTATTTGATAGAAGTCCTTTCTCCCCAAAGACGTTGGTGCAATAATTACTCTCAAAGAACATGTATCTCCGGTTTCCCCAGTAAAGAACGTATCTTGGTTTCCCCTTGATGATGTGGTTTTGACCTCCCCAATGAAGTCAGCATGAAGTCCCCAGTAGATGTCTCGATGATGAAGCATTGTCTCCCTTAGTGAAGTTTGTATGTTTTTCCTCCTTCAAAGTGGGTCTAAATTCCCCAGTGAGGTTTGGTTGTTTCAGCGTCAGCCTTCTTTATTTGAGGCTGGTCTTGCAATCTCCAGTAGGTATGTTGCTTTTGAAAAACTGGTTTCTCTGATGAAACCGGAAGAAAGATGTTCTATCCCGGTATCTGTTTGATTTAGCTACACTCGGATTATGTTTCTCCTCAGTGAAGTTAGGACAGACAATAGGTTTAGTTTCCGCAGTTTCTTTTACCTTTCTAGGATTGATCTTTCTGGTTGAAGTTTAGCCCAATGTTGTTGGTACCTGAGGCGGCTTTGTTTGTTTGTACTGATTATGTATCCTTTTACCAGCATATGCACGATATCACTCATACATTCATACATGCATCATGCATTGCTACAGATCATTTTTTATTGACATTGTGTTCTAACCTTTCTACAACGCTCCTTGCTTAGGTGGATTTGGTTTTCCCTTTTGAGTTTATTTCTCAAAGGATGTATCTTCGTTGGCCGTCTTGCTCCTGTTTGTTTCTAATTGGATTCGTGGTTGCATGACGATATTATTTACTTTGGATTTCTGAGAACTTTGAGTTTTGGTTTGTGCATTTATTTTGCACAAGAAGACTTTATCTCCTCAGCAGGAATAACGTGGCGTTTCCCAAGGAAGTCATATCTCTCTCCCCAGGAAGCCATATCTCTTTCCCAAGGAAGTCATATCTCTTTCCCAGGAAGTCATATCTATTTCCCCAGGAAGCCATATTTCTATCCCCAGGAAGCCATATCTCTTTCCCCAGGAAGTCATATCTCTTTCCCCAGGAAGTCATATCTCTTTCCCCAGGAAGCCATATCTCTTTCCCCAGGAAGTCCTATCTCTTTCCCCAGGAAGCCATATCTCTTTCCCCAGGAATTCATATCTCTTTCCCAGGAAGTCATATCTCTTTCACCAGGAATCCATATTTCTATCCCCAGAAAGTCATTTCTCTTTGCAATTCCCCTTGATAATAAGTGGAAGTCTCTTTATTTGAGACAGATTACGTATTACCCTTTCCAGGCAGAGTGCCTTGGTTAAAGAAGAAGTTGAGACCCGTTCTAGGTGAAACACCAGAATTTTGGGGAAAACTTGAGATATTTTCTATTTCTACCTTCAGTAAAAGTTGGTAGTACATCGGCAGTGAACATCGGTGTTTGTTATCTTTTTGCTATCATCAGTGAACGTTGATAGTTCATCGTCAGTGAATGGTGATGGTATGATATTCTCTTTCTTCCTTCAGTGAATGTTGGTAGTACATCGGCAGTGAACGTTGGTGTTTGTTATCTTTTTTCTATCATCAGTGAACGTTGATAGTTCATCGTCAGTGAACGACAGTGATATGATATATTCGCTTTCTACCTTCAGTAAACGTTGGTAGTACATCGGAAGTAAACGTCGGTGTTTCTTATCTTTTTGCTATCATCAGTGAACGTTGATAGTTCATCTTCAGTGAACGGAGGTGGTATGATATTCTCTCTCTACCTTCAGTGAATGTTGGTAGTACATCGGCAGTGAACATCGGTGTTTGTTATCTTTTTGCTATCATCAGTGAACGTTGATAGTTCATCATCAGTGAACGGAGATGGTATGATATTATCTCTCTACCTTCAGTGAACGTTAGTAGTACATCGATAGTGAATGTCAGTGTTTGTTATCTTTTTTCTATCATCGGTGAACGTTGATAGTTCATCGTCAATGAACGGCGGTGGTATGATATTCTCTTTCTACCTTCAGTGAACGTTGGTAGTACATCGGCAGTGAACATCGATGTTTCTTATCTTTTTGCTATCATCAGTGAATGTTGATAGTTCATCATCAGTGAACGGCGATGGTATGATATTCTCTCTATACCTTCAGTGAATGTTGGTAGTACATCGGCAGTTGTGATACGGTGGGAGAACTGACTATGGTTTTGCGTTTGTTTTCGCAAATGTTTCGGTTGAGCAAGAGTCGCCACCGACTTTTTATTTTATCCTAGGGAAAGGTTTAAAAAGCACAACAAAAAACCTTTGAGATTTTTCTTGGGTTCGGGGAGTAGATTATAGAAGGGGAAGGTATTAGCACCCCTTCTATCCATGGTTATCCATGGGCTCTTAGGTACTTGCTTAGATCAACTTGCCTTGGTTGTCAATTATTTGAAATGGTGCTTTATGTGTGGTTTTGAAAGTGTTTTAAAAAAGATGCCTTGTATAGGCTACCCTTGTAACAATTCTTTACTCGAATGTTTTACAAAAGGTGTTTGTCTTTTTGAAAAGATGTTTCAAGGTTTTTTTTGAAAGTTTGTTTGAAAGTGTTTGTGAAGTGGATTTTGAAATTAGGCAAGTGTTTTCTTGGAAAGTTGACAAGTACTTAAGAGTTCATCTACCCTAAAGTTTTCTCAAAGATTTTTGTTATGTTTCAAACCTTTTGACAATTTTGTTCCACCATTGCATTTGGTGGACAATCTTGTCTTAGGAGGTGAAAGGGACGGGCGCGGGTCATCATTTAGACCATAGTTGCAATAGTGTTAAATGTCTTTGGGCAATTTTCTTTGAAAGGGACTTGATCATTCATTTAAGCAACATTTTGAGGGACAATGATCATTTGATTGTTTTGTTTTGCCCAAAGAAGTTCAACATGCAATATGGCCCAATAATAAAAGGCAACAAGTGGAATACCCTAGGGGGTGCAAGTGTGAAATGTGTTGTCCATTTTTCATGCTCATTTATCTTGTATTAGGTCCAACTATTTTGTTCAATTTTATTCGCATACAAAACCCTAATTCTAGCATAGTATGTTTAGAAAGCGATAAAAGTGCAAAATTTAAATTCCTACGCTATTACATCACAATAATATAGGGAGGGGGTACAATGTTCAAATGGGAATATTTAGACAAGAAGATAAACCTAAAACTAATACACCATTTTTATGAATATTTACAAGATAAATAAAATGTATAATTTTAAATGGTAAATAAAACAAATATGCAAGTATGCAAAAAATGTTTTTTATATGTATGAGAAAAAAGTATTATTTATAAAAAATAAGAAAAGAATTATTTTTGGACTATTTTCACATTTAGGGTAAAACCCTAATTTTTAATCAAAGGGACATTAATTAATTAATTCACATAATATTTATTATATACAAAATAAAAGTAAAATATGGTATATTTGTAAAAAAGGTATTTTTTAGTATTAAATATTAAAGAATAAAGTATGCACATTTTTTGGTATTTTTCTCCTAAGTATATTAATGAATATATGTATTAAATATGTATTATATTAAATATGTATTATATATATATAAATAATAATAATATTCAATATTTTTTAGAAAATAGTATTTTTTATATAAAATATTTAGAGGATAAAATAAAACAAAAATGAAAATGAAAATGTATTTACACTATTTTTCCTATTTATTCCAAATAACAATATATATCTATTTATGTATAAATCAAAAGAAAATCAAATAAATACCTAATAAAATCCAAAATGGTGAGAAAAAATATTTTAAAATTTTTAATGTCATGAGAAAAAATAAATTAGTCAAACAAAAAAAGAAAAAGTCAAAAAGAATTAAAAATAAAGCAAATGGACTCAGGGGGTGCAATAGCAAAATCAGGGTGCAAAAAGAAATAACAACAAGCCCAGCCCAGGAAGCTGTTGTCTTCAACCTTCAGACAACAAAATTCAAAAAAACGCGCGCCTGCTTCTCAAGTTCCTAACTCCTGATCCTTTGATCTTTTGCCAAATCTTCCAACATGAAACCTGTAGAGCTTGAAGCCACGGTTCTAGACATATAAAGAAGTCAAACTAACTCTCAGAAACGAGAGAGAATTTCTTCTCCCCCAAATCCTGACCTAATCTTACTGCCATTTTTAAACCTTAAATTCTCTTAACTCAGGCAAAAGAAATGAAAAGTAAAGATATGTACATGTTCAGTGGCATGAGTAGGACATTGTTTCTTCACAAACTTAAGACTAATGATGCATAATAAGAGAGATACGAGTTCAAAAAACTAACTGTTCAGCTGAAGTTCCAACTGGCAAATGGGGAGCTTACAGTGCAAGATACTGATTGGTATAGCTTCCTTGAGGTGTGGTGATGTTGTTCCAATATCTACTTTGCCTTGAAACACCTTGAACTGAGCTGTAGAACTTCAACTGCAAAATGGAAAAGTGAAAATGGTGGAACTTGTTAGAGGAATTACAGGTCGTGTTTCAAGGCATGGTTAGCTTGCATATGTGCTAGGGAATGTGTAGGAACTGATTTTGGCAAAAGAACTTGAAGGAAATGGAAGGTAGCACTCAAACTGCAGGCTTTCCCCTGTTTGTGCAGTTTGAGAGTGATTATGGCAATGGGAGTGTTTGAGAGGTGCAAGGGTCGTGTCTCAGCTTGGTTATGATGTCTTGAGTATGTTTGATAAGTTTGTTCTTGTGTCCTCTTGCTGATATGAGAGTTTTTTTTTAGTTATGGAACTTTTCTTCAACTTTAAGCAACAAAATGCAACTTGTGTTTCTAGGTCAGTAGAGGACCCCCTAATGGGCTGCATAATCCCTCCTTGATCAGAGTAATTTGTCCATAATCTTGTGCCAATCAGATTTGCAATGTACTTGTTGGATTTCCAATTGGACATAAAGTTAACTTTTGCAAAAATGGAAAGAAAGCTTTATCTAATTTGGGATTAATCTTGCATACAATGTCCAAACTCATAGAACAACACCTTAACACAATGAATATGCATTAAATTATGGAGTGTAGATGAGATAAAAGACCTGTAATCTATCTTAAGGCATGCTGAGTTCAAATTGCAAGGTTATGGACATGTAACTTGGTCATGAACAAAGTGAGTTTTTGCCAACTTGTGAAATTCGAATCTCTCAAGTTATGAGGTTGTTTGATGAGTTCTTGGACATTTTGGAAAGCTTGGAATGTGTACTACAATCCATCTTTGAAATGCAAATTGAAATTCCAAGTGGAAGTGTATGGAAAATGGCCTTGAAGTGGGGTAGAAAACCTTGTCAAAATAGGTTAAAATCTCACTAAGTTAAGAATGGTTTAGTGCCCTTATTCAAAAATTTGTAACTTGAGATACAAGCTTCAAATGAGAAAACTTTGTGAATCAAAGTTGTAGATTATGCAACAAGCTACAACTTTCATGTTTGGACTTTTGTTTGAATCCAAATGGATCATGGTGAAAAAGTGGGGAAAATTTGGGAAAAAATTAGGGTTTTTCATAACTTAGAAAAATTCTAAGTTATGAAAAATTCCATTTTAAACCCTAATTTGCATTTCTTGGTGAACAAGTTTCATGATTTGGCATGTTTTGATGAAAAATGAATCTTGACTCTTGATTTTGACCAAAAATTCAAAGTTTGACTTTTCAGTGTACAGTCAAAATTGATCAATTGACTGGGAAATTCAACTGTTAATCTTGTGTACTTGGGATCTTTTGAGTTTGTTGATCATGTCAAGATAATTCCATGGGGTCCTTGAGTCCATGTGTGAGCTTGGTTTACCATTGTCTAGGTCAGACAGTCAAAAATTGCCTTTGTGCAGTCAAAACCCTAAAAATGACCATTTTGCCCTTTTGGTGATCTGGTCAAATTTCTTGGGGAATTGTGATCCAAACTTGACCAAATGATTCATATGAGTTCATAATGTTGATGTGGGTCAAATTTCATGAGGTTTGACTGTCAATTGGCCACAGTTGACTTTTTCCCAAATACAGTTGATTTCTAGGTTAACTGTCCAATTGACTGGGCAAAACTTGGAATCAAGGCTTGAAACTTGATATGGGTAAACTTGGGAGTCCAATATGAAGCATGAAAGTCATCTTAGGCATTTTAGGTCAAAATATCTTTGTGCAAATACAAACCCTAATTTGAGTCCACAGTGCAAGGAGAGGTCTTGAGCAGATGAAACCTAACTGGATCTTGAGCTTCAAAGGCTTTGTGGTGAGAAATCAATGAGAAATGGGAGGGCAAATTTTGGGGTACAACAGTAGCCCCCGTTCAATCTTCTTGAATCTGAAGAGTTAGATGGGCAAGCTTGCCTTTCGTGACTCGAGGGTAAAAGGAGATTGGACACTAGAGTGCCCGGAAATTTGCACTCGTCAAAGCAATGGATGCGGGAATGGGCTTAGAGATGCCATTTGGAGATGGGCTTAACGATGCCATCTGGGAGAGTGACAGAAATCTTGTCGGGGATGGGCTTAGAGATGCCATCCGGAAGGGAATATCAGGAAAGTGTCCAAGCTTCGGACCATTTCTGAACTGGGGGGTCTGAACAAGCAATAGATTGATATCCGTTGTTGGGAGGAATTTGTAAACTGTTTTCAGTGGTTTAGAGAAGAAACTGAACAAGCGATAGGTTAACATCCTCTTACTTGGAGAACCCTTGAACTGTTTTCAGAAATCTTGAAGTTGAATAAGTAATAGAGTAGCATCCGTTGTTGGGAAGCGTCCGTAAACTGTTTTCAAAAGTTGCATCTAAACAAGTCGATAGATTAACATCCGTTGTTGGGAAGAATCCATAAACTGTTTTCAGAAGCCTTGAAGAAGAATCTGAACAAGTGACAGGTTAACATCCGTTTACTTGGAGAACCCGTGAACTGTTTTCAGAAATCTTGAAGTTGAATAAGCAATAGAGCAGCATCCGTTGTTGGGAAGCGTCCGTAAACTGTTCTCAAGAGTTGCATCTGAACAAGTCGATAGATTAACATCCGTTGTTGGGAAGAATCCATAAACTGTTTTCAGAAGTCTTGAAGAAGAATCTGAACAAGTGACAGGTTAACATCCGTTTACTTGGAGAACCCGTGAACTGTTTTCAGAAATCTTGAAGTTGAATAATCAATAGAGCAGCATCCGTTGTTGGGAAGCGTCCGTAAACTGTTCTCAAGAGTTGCATATGAACAAGTCGATAGATTAACATCCGTTGTTGGGAAGAATCCATAAACTGTTTTCAGAAGTCTTGAAGAAGAATCTGAACAAGTGACAGGTTAACATCCGTTTACTTGGAGAACCCGTGAACTGTTTTCAGAAATCTTGAAGTTGAATAATTTTAGTCTGTCGACTGATCTTTCCTGAAAAGGTAAAGAGTTAGTTGTATGCAATGTTATGATGTATGATGCGATATATGTGACATCAATGTTTATGACATGAATGTGATGAATGCGCATGTAAGCTGACGAGCTATCTTGCTGAGGATAAATGAATTCGAGGTGGCCGAAGATAAAAGCATCTTGACTGCTGCTGGGGAAAATAAATCCTTGGCTACTACTGGGGAAGAGAATTCCTGATGGCCTCTACTGGGGAGTATCAATCTAGTAGACTCATGCTGAGGAGGTAAGACTGAGAATCTTCTGCTTGATGGGAAGCAACTCTGGTGATCTCACTGGGGAACTCAAGATTTCTCTTTCTAATACTCTGTGGGGAGAAGGCTCATTAGTCTGGCTCCGCTGGGGGTTGATAATTTGAAATTTTAGCTCGGCTGGGGATAACAAGGATAAGCTCCTCTGGGGATCATATTGATAAGTTAGGCTGGGGAATTTTGATGAACTCCGCCGGGGATAGGAAGAATTCTGGCGAGTGCGATCTTCTGTGGCTGTTAGCTGAGGATAACCCAGTTATAAGCCTTTGTGAGGAATAACTTTGAATAAAACTCGGGGGAGACGTTCGTGCTCTGCGGGGAAATACCTTCCAGAATCTTACTGGGGGTAAGCTTCGGGAGTCTGCTGGGCACAAGCCTCAGGGTTTGCTAGGGATGTGGATTCCAAATCTCTTGAGAGGTTTCCTTCGAAAGGGTGTCAAGATATCCATCTGTACCTTCATCCTATCAGTAATCCTTTTTCTTAGGTTCATTTAGGAAGTGATTATGTTTCAAATGCATATGCCTATTTAACAAAACATTGGACGTTTCTCAAAATAAAACAAATAGTGCAAGAGAAAAAGAAAAGGGAAATGACACAAATTTCTGGGAAAAGTATTTGTATTGATTTTCTTTGAGTATATTTGTACAAAGGAGACAATCATCCTAGTAAGAGGACTTTGTCGTAAATATTGAAAGATTTTATACAAAATAAAGGATGGCTATGTGAAATAATTCCATGGGATTCTGTTCCGCTATAGCTTTCACAACTCTGAATATCTATCCATTCAATGCTTCGTTTGACGATAACTGGATTGATCAGGAGTCTGGAACCGGTTGATGAAGAGATTGTCTTTGAAGTGGTCCGACGAGACATAGTCATACACTTTAATTCCCTAACTTTTGCCTGAATCGCCCTTTCGGGTTTTCGATCCACCGGGAAACCCCTTTTTGCCCAAGCCGCCCTTTCGGGTTTTCGACTTGCCGGGTGTACATATTTTTTCGTTTTTATCCCTAATTTTTGCCTGAACCGCCCTTTCGGGTTTTCGGTTCACCGGGATGCCCTTTTTTGCCCAAGCCGACCTTTCGGGTTTTCGACTTGTCGGGTTATTTTATGCGTAGTATCTTTTGACTATGTCTGCGTTCGCAGGGTGCGGCAAATCGTCGCCGTCCATGGTGGTCAGAATCATTGCACCACCAGAAAATATGCTCTTGATCACAAATGGTCCTTCATATGTAGGAGTCCATTTGCCCCTGGGATCACTTTGCGGCAAGATAATCCGCTTGATCACGAGATCCCCGACTCGATACACTTGACGTTTGACTGTCTTATTGAAGGCCTTGATCATCCGCTTTTGATACGTCTGACCATGGCATATAGCAGCAAGTCGTTTCTCGTCGATCAGATTGAGTTGATCCAGTCGGGTCTGCATCCAATCATCTTCATTCAAACCTGCATCCTTCATAATCCTCAGAGAGGGGATTTGGACTTCCATAGGCAAGACAGCTTCCATGCCATAAACCAAAGAAAATGGGGTTGCCCCAGTTGAAGTACGTGTCGTCGTACGGTATCCATGCAGAGCAAACGGTAACATCTCATGCCAGTCTTTGTAAGTGACTGTCATTTTCTGAATGATCTTCTTAATGTTTTTGTTCGCAGCTTCAACAGCACCGTTCATCTTCGGCCGATAGGGAGATGAATTGTGATGATAAATCTTGAACTGTTCGCATAATGCAGTGATCATTGTATTATTCAGATTTGTACCGTTGTCCGTGATGATCCTGTCGGGAACACCATACCGACATATGAGATTTTGCTTGATGAAGCGGGCAACCACATTTTTGGTGACAGAGGCGAAGGAAGCTGCCTCGACCCATTTAGTGAAGTAGTCAATGGCAACTAGGATGAAGCGATGTCCATTGGAAGCCGTGGGCTTGATCTCTCCAATCATATCAATGCCCCACATTGCAAAGGGCCACGGAGCAGTCAGGACGTTGAGGGGAACCGGAGGAAAATGAACTTTGTCAGCGTAGACTTGACACTTGTGACAAGTACGGGAATGTTGATGGCAGTCAGCTTCCATGGTAGACCAGTAATAGCCTGCCCTTAGGATCTTCTTAGCCATTGTATGCCCGCTCAAGTGAGTGCCAAATGTGCCGCTGTGTATATCAGTCATGATCAATTCTGCTTCAGCCTTATCCACACATCGGAGTAATACACAATCATGGCTTCGTTTGTAAAGGATGTCGTTGCTCAGGAAGAACTTAGCAGCGAATTTCCTTAAGAACCTCTTGTCATTTACGGAAGTTCCTTCAGGATAATCCCTAGTCTCGAGATACCTTTTGATTTCATGGAACCAAGGTTGTTCCACTACTTCTTCAGTATTAATCTCGTGGCAATGTGCCGGTTCATCCATTCGCTTGATGGTGATTTGGGGAGCCTCATTATCCCAGCTGAGTTTAAACATGGAGGACATTGTGGCCAGAGCATCGGCTAGCTGATTCTCTTCTCGCGGGAAATGCTCGAAGGTAATTTGCTCGAAATGCGGCAACAATGTCAGGACATGTTCTTTGTATGGGATAAGATTAGGATGCTTGGTATCCCAGTCTCCTTTGATTTGGCTGATGACCAAAGCCGAGTCCCCAAATACGACCAAAGATTTGATCCCTAAGTCTATAGCAGCCTCGAGACCAAAGATGCAAGCTTCATACTCAGCCATGTTGTTTGTGCAGCTGAAGCAAAGTCGGGCCGTGAAGGGAGTGTGACAACCTTCCGGAGAAATTAGTACTGCGCCAATACCGTTTCCAAGTGCATTTGAAGCACCATCAAAGTACAGGGTCCATCGGGATCCCTTTCCGGGTCCGTCATATGGTCCGTCACTTTCAACGTTGTCCAAATTCATGATGTCCTCGTCTGGGAAGTCAAATATCATGGGTTGATAGTCTTCGATAGCCTGATGAGCCAGATGGTCAGCTAGTACACTCCCTTTTATAGCTTTTTGGGTGGTGTACTGGATGTCATACTCAGTTAAGATCATTTTCCATCTAGCTATCCTTCCAGATAAAGCGGGCTTCTCGAAGATATACTTGATAGGGTCCATCTTGGAAATTAACAAGGTAGTATGAGTCAACATATACTGTCTTAGTCGGCGAGCAACCCATACCAAAGCGCAGCAAGTTTTCTCGAGCAGTGAGTAGCGAGTCTCACAGTCGGTAAACTTTTTACTAAGGTAATAAATAACATGCTCTTTTCGACCAGACTCATCATGCTGGCCCAAAACAAACCCCATTGAGTTATCCAAGACAGTTAAGTACATGATCAATGGTCTTCCTTCGACAGGTGGCATCAGAATAGGAGGTTCTAACAAATACTCCTTGATTCTATCAAAAGCGGCTTGGCAGTCGTCGTTCCATTCAACTACCTGATCTTTCTTCAAGAGTTTGAAAATTGGCTCACAGGTAGAAGTCAGATGTGAGATGAATCTGGCAATATAGTTTATGCGCCCCAAGAATCCTCTAACCTCCTTTTCAGTATGGGGAGCAGGCATCTCTTGTATTGCTTTTACTTTTGCCGGATCGACTTCAATGCCTTTGTTGCTTACAATGAATCCCAGGAGTTTACCAGACCTAACTCCAAAAGTGCATTTACTTGGATTCAGCCTGAGCTTGTACTCTTTTAACCTGGCGAACAGCTTCTCCAAATTCTCAAGATGCTCTTCCTCCGTTTGCGACCGAGCTATCATATCGTCCACGTAGACTTCGATCTCATGATGTATCATGTCATGAAATAAAGCTACCATGGCGCGCTGATAAGTTGCCCCTGCGTTCTTCAGCCCGAACGGCATCACTTTGTAACAAAAAGTGCCCCATTGCGTAACAAAAGTAGTTTTCTCCATATCCTCGGGGGCCATTTTGATTTGATTGTATCCCGAGAATCCATCCATGAAGGAAAACACTTTATGCTGAGCTGTATTGTCGATTAAGATGTCAATATGAGGTAGCGGGAAATCATCTTTAGGGTTGGCCCTATTCAAATCCCGGTAGTCCACACACATTCTGACTTTGCCATCTTTCTTTGGTACTGGTACGATGTTAGTGACCCATTGAGGGTAGGACGTAACAGCCAGGAAGCCAGCATCGAATTGCTTCATTACTTCCGCTTTGATCTTTTCGGACATGTCAGGCCTCATTCGTCGAACTTTTTTCTTGATTGGTGGACAGTCTTCTCTTGTGGGAAGACGGTGAACCACGATGTCGGTGTCTAGACCCGGCATGTCTTCATAGGACCAAGCGAAGATTTCAACATACTCGTTCAGTAACTGTACCAAGCGTTCCTTGACTTTTGGTTCCAGGCTGGCACCCACTTGCACCTCCTTCCGATTCTCCTTGGTTCCCAAGTTAACAGCTTCCAATGGCTCTTCATGCGGTAAGATGGCCCTTTCCTCTTGTTGCAGAAGTCTGGCTAGTTCCCTGGGTACTTCACAACCTTCGTCATCTTCGTACTCGGCTAGATTGACCAGATCTTCAGAGTTATTGAAAGATACAGCAGAATAGTCACCCATGGAATCCGGAGTGGATGGGTACCTGCATTGGTGAGTGTGGGTGTGTGTAAGGGATAGCCATCCTTAAACAAAAAATGCAAAAGGAAAGAAAATGAACATAAGCAGTTTATCAAATGAAAAACGTCCAATGAATCATTAAACATGGCATATGAATATGAAAAATAGTCAAAACCCTTACAAGTGGACCTACATGCCCCGGGCAAGGCAGGAGGTGAAAAGATAGTGTACGGATTGTTTGAAAGTAAAATATTACAGACCAAATAAGAAATGTTTAACAGATAAATTACTGATGAATAAAAGTGATGGGGACAAAGTCTTTAGCCTCCCAATTGCTCAATCCTCCCCTGACAGTTGGATGAATCCACTCTTCAAAGTTGCTTTCCTTGTCTTCATCTTCCAGGGCGTTGATTCGGTAAGGAGAAATTTTGATCGGCGCTCTTTCAATCTTTGACTGGCGCATAGCCTTCTGGCCAGCGGCGGTGAAACCTAATCCAAACTTATCAGTTTTATGCGGAAAATCGGGTAACTGCCCCCACGCTGAATTCTTCCCTTCTTTGATTGCGGCTCTCGCATCCTCCAGAGATGCCATCCTGGCCATCTGTCTTGGTGCCTCAGCTGCCAACTTTGCCACTGCTACTTCGGGAAGAACTTCTTCGAAATGTTGAAACGGCGTCTCAATGAACTCTCCTTCCACCTCCACATACCGGAAAGAATTTAAATGGCTAATCATGTACTCTTCTTCGCCGTGGACAGTGATAATCTTTCCTTTGACAGGATACTTCAGCATCTGATGCAAGGAGGAGGTGACTGCCCCAGCATGGTGTATCCAAGGTCTACCCAGCAGGCAAGAATATGATGGACGGATGTCCATTACATAGAAAGTGGATTTAAACACCTCAGTACCTATCTTGACGGGAATTTCAACTTCTCCATGGACCATTCTCTTCGACCCATCGAAAGCTCTAACGACAATATCACTCGGCTTCAATTCCAACCCTTCGCAATCTAGCCGGTCCAAGGCCTTTTTAGGAAAAAAATTCAGCGATGAACCGGTATCAACTAAAACATGTGCAAGGGTGGTTCTGCGGCACTCGATTGAAATATGCAAAGCGTCATTGTGGTTTCGGCCTTTAGGGGTCAGGTCGGCATCAGAAAAACCTAATCCATTGTCTGCAGTCAGACTAGCCACACAATGTTGAAATTGGTCTGCGGAGGTTTCCTGGGGCACATGAACTGCCTTCAGAAACTTGATCAAAGCTTGAGCGTGCGCTTCTGAGCAAAGCAATAGTGCCAGCATGGAGATTTTGGAGGGGGTTTGCCCTAACTGTTCCACCATATCGTAATCACTTCTCTTGATTATCCTCAAAATCTCGTCCATTTCTTTCTTGGAGGCTTCCGAAATCGCCAACGGTTGAGCCCTCGTCCTGACGGGCTCATCTTGTATTCCCTTTCCTTTATCAGCAATGGTAGGAAAGACAGCACTAGGAACAACAACCTCTTCGATTAAAGGAGTTCTGGCAGAGAGCTTTACTGGTGCAGGGGTGACTTCTTTAGCTGATGAGGGTCCAAAGACTGCTCTTGGAGGGGCAATCTCTGGAGAAAATATTCTCCCGCTCCTGGTGATTTTGCTGGTGCCCGCAATGTTACTAATGCTGACTTCTTCGTCCTCCGAATTTTCTTCAATTACCTCGACTTGCTTGATACCATGGTAGTAGATGTCGCCACCATAGTTCCAAGGTATCGACTTCTCAGAAACATAGGGAACAGGCCCCGGCATTGTTATCTTCAAAGGTATAGATTTTGCAGCTGGTGTAATCTTAACAGGCTTTTTGACGGCCTCGGAAAGATTGGCGTGAATGGTTATGATTGAGACATTTTCAACATGAACTGGAACGGCAAAAACTTTTTCGAACAAAATTTGTCGGCTATCCATAAGGCCTTGGATGCCTTTCTTTAATAGCGGACAATCAAAAGGCAGAGAGTGGCAACAGTAGCAGTCTTCTTTACATCCCGGGAAGATCCCGGCCCTCAACAAATTCAACTTAATGGTTAGCAGTGGAGTAGTCAGATCACTGACATCAGCAACATATAAATCCTCCTCAATGGCATTGACATTTCGACCGTGCTTCGGCATAGGCGCAGATATCACATTGGGCTTCTCTGGAGCGTCAAACTCTACCTCCTTAGCCTCTATCAGGTCTTGGATCTTATGCTTGAGCGCCCAACAATCATTGGTGTCATGTCGAACACTGTCTGAATGATAGGCGCATTTAGCATTGGCATGGTAATGAGGGGAGGACGTATTCACATTCTTTGGCGCCTCCTTGATAGTGGCAAGATTCAATTTCAATAGATGGGGAAGCACTTGTGCTGGAGTCATATTAATACGGGTGAACTGCCGTTGTGGCCTTTCCACCCGTTGCTGATTTGGTCTGGGCTGGTTATAGCGAGTCTGCTCACTCGGAGTGTTTTGAATCATTACGGCCCCTACAGTTGGCCGACGCTCCATCTTCCCTGCTCTTCTCTGAGAATATACCATAGCTGTCTCTTTCTTAAACGGCTTCTTCTCAACACTTGCAGCAACACCCTTCTGAATCTTTCCTGACTTGATGCCAGCTTCTATTCTTTCGCCTGTTAAGATCAAATCGGTAAACCCCGCGGAAGAGTTACCAATTAAATGATTGAAAAACGGCCCAGATAGGGTCCCAAGAAACATATCAACAAGCTCACGATCGGTTAAAGGAGGCTGCACCCTGCCAGCTAAATCCATCCATTTTTGTGCATACTCTTTGAATCCCTCACTTGTTCCTAGTGACATACCCTGAAGTTGGGTACGAGTAGGAGCAAGATCAGAATTATACTGATATTGTTTGTAGAAAGCGGTGGCCAAATCTTCCCAATTTCTGACACTGGTTCTTTCTAACTGATAAAACCATTCCAACTGAGCTCCCGACAGGCTGTCTTGAAAGAAATGAATCCAGAGATTTTTATCTGCCGTATAAGGTTGAATCTTTCTTACGTAGGACCTAAGATGCATTTTGGGACAGGACAGCCCATCATACCTTACAAACACTGGCACTTTGAATTTTGGGGGAATCACAATTCCGGCCACCAAACCCATGTCTTCAAAATCCAAACCCGGTACTCTTTGCAATTCCATGGCAGCCAATCTGTCTTCTAAACCCTTGTATTTATCATCAGCTGAAGGGTATTGCTGGTCAGAATAATCTTCATCCTCTTCAACTTCTTCTTCCTCTGCATCAGATTCGGAAGGCACCGCAACTCGATCCCTTTTACTAGTCCCTTCATCAGAAGTAGGAGGAAATTCAAGCACTCTCCGAGCTTCTCTGTCAAATCTTCTCCCCAAAGTAGCCACTCCGACCCTCTTTTTCTTCTTTACTGGGTCCTTATTCTCCAGATGAGCCTTGATATCCTCTTGACTTTTAACCACAGTCATCAAGAGTTGCTGGAACTGTGCATTCTGGGCTTGTAGGTCTTTGACTATTTGCTCGAGATCCATCCTACTGAAATAAACAGCTGATAGATAAGGAAACCTGGAGTGAGACCTGCTTATGCACATGATGAATGGTATGCTGATGTATGCAAGGCATTCAAGGACTTAGGACATTCAAAGTTGTTTCAGACAAAGAAGAACGCACGTCATATTAATAAGAAGAAATTTGTTAGTACATAAATGCCCCATGGGCCAAGTGTTACAAAATGAACTTCTTAAGGCAAAAAGACATTGCGCATCCTCTTCGGTGCGATGTAGGTGTTGAGGGCCTCTTGCTCGTGGAGTCGGCATGTAAGCTCTAGAACCTTCTTTTCACTGGCGTAGTAGCTAGCTTCAAAGGTGTTATGTTCCTCCTTGAGCTGAATCCAACTTTTCTGCATTTCCTCCCACGATGTAGGCATGTCTGGATGTAGGATGGTGTAGGGAACCTCTCCTTCATTGACGGGCTCTTTAATCACAGGGAGAACATGAGGATAAGGCATCATCAGACTTTGGGCTCGGGCTCGTACCCACTTGAGATAAGGCTCAAGGGGGATGGAGTTCTTGTGTCCCAGAGTCTTGCTATTAACCTTGTTGAGTTTTCCCCAAGCTCTGATGAATCTTTGGCGAAGTCCTTGCACATCGTTGTCGAAGTTAAAAACTAGGCTAAGAATCAACATGTCATGAGGGCCATCCCTCCGTGCATATCCAAATTGCCTGAAAGCTAGGCAAGGGTTGTAGGTGATACCTCCCCTGATTCCAAGTAAAGGAACATTAGGAAACTCTCCGCAACGATCGACGATGATGACATTTTCTCTGGACCGAGAACACCAATGCACATCAGAATGAGTAAGAGTCATCAATCGTTGGGACCACCTTGTACCTTGGTCATTCTTCAAGACAGATTGTGGAAGGTGCGAAATAAACCACCTTGCAAGGATAGGAGTACAACACATGAGAACACCCCTTTTTCTCATTGTTCGTGTGTAAAATGAGTGAAGGATGTCCCCAAGCAATGTTGGTATTGGATTTCTGGACAAGAAGATTTTGACAGCGTTGACATCTACCAATTGGTCAGGATTTGGGAACAAGACCAACCCATAGATAAGGAGTGCCACAATCTCTTCAAAGGCTTGTAGGTCCAATGAGTTCCAACATTCTTGTGCCTTTTCAAACAAGAATTTTGCTAAGAATCCTTTGACGCCGCTTCTGGTTTCCCAATGCCCCTTGATGTCGGATGATTGTAGATGTAGTGCTCGAGCAACATCTTCCGGCTTTGGTTCCTTTTCCGTACCGTTGAAGGGTAGTTGATTAAGGATAGGGATTCTTAGGAGTTGAGAAAACTCCTCCAAAGTGGGTACCAACTGATAATCAGGGAAGGTGAAGCAGTGGTGAAGAGGGTCAAAGAACTGGAATAGCACTTTCATCATGTCTTCTTCAATGTTGGTGTTGACTAGGCTGAGTAGTCTACCATGTCTCTCACTGAAGGATGAATTTTCCGGAATTCTTGAGGTGATCTCCTTGAGTTGAGGAGAGATTCTCACAAGGTTGACTTGAATGGTATTTCTGCGAGGGATTTCCATGACCTACAAAACAAGAACAAAGATGAAGTCCAAGACCCTTGAAATGGTTAGTGAATGCGTATGATGTTTTATGATGTTTATGATGTATGCACAAAACATATGTACAAGCAAATCACACCACACCCTAATTTCAGGCTTGCATGGGGTTTCATAGGTAAGTACCCTCTTGAGTGTAGTTGGCTTAAAAACCTGTCCTATAAATAGTAACCGGGTTCTAAGGAGCTCAATATCACTGGATTGTTTTCATTGTTCATTGTTTTGGTTTAGCCACTTAACTAGCGACCAAAATATTCCAAGAAAACAACCCTCAATGAGTGTAGTATCGAGTATCTACCAACTTCGGACTGCACCAAAGCCGGTCATCTCACTACCCCTAATAAAAGGCCAAGATGGTCAAGTAAGGTTCTAGGTCATTAGTGCTTAGTGACATCACTCAGCGGCCTCGTACTCTCCTTGATTGAACTCTAGGGTTACCGGTACTCACAAATATGTCGCACTAATATAGCTATTGCTTAGACCGTGTCGGTATACCCCGCACAGTTTCCACAACGTATTGCTATCTATGAATGTTTCCCAAAATCCGGGTGGAGGATTGTAAACCCAAACAATAGAGCCAAAGTATAAAGCAAGCAAATCAAACAATTAGTCATGCAAGAGGGTGATCTAAGCCCTAAGGTTACTCCACTTTAAAATTCTCCCCAGCAGAGTCGCCAGTTCTGTGATACGGTGGGAGAACTGACTATGGTTTTGCGTTTGTTTTCGCAAATGTTTCGGTTGAGCAAGAGTCGCCACCGACTTTTTATTTTATCCTAGGGAAAGGTTTAAAAAGCACAGCAAAAAACCTTTGAGATTTTTCTTGGGTTCGGGGAGTAGATTATAGAAGGGGAAGGTATTAGCACCCCTTCTATCCATGGTTATCCATGGGCTCTTAGGTACTTGCTTAGATCAACTTGCCTTGGTTGTCAATTGTTTGAAATGGTGCTTTATGTGTGGTTTTGAAAGTGTTTTAAAAAAGATGCCTTGTATAGGCTACCCTTGTAACAATTCTTTACTCGAATGTTTTACAAAAGGTGTTTGTCTTTTTGAAAAGATGTTTCAAGGTTTTTTTTGAAAGTTTGTTTGAAAGTGTTTGTGAAGTGGGTTTTGAAATTAGGCAAGTGTTTTCTTGGAAAGTTGACAAGTACTTAAGAGTTCATCTACCCTAAAGTTTTCTCAAAGATTTTTGTTATGTTTCAAACCTTTTGACAATTTTGTTCCACCATTGCATTTGGTGGACAATTTTGTCTTAGGAGGTGAAAGGGACGGGCGCGGGTCATCGTTTAGACCATAGTTGCAATAGTGTTAAATGTCTTTGGGCAATTTTCTTTGAAAGGGACTTGATCATTCATTTAAGCAACATTTTGAGGGCCAATGATCATTTGATTGTTTTGTTTTGCCCAAAGAAGTTCAACATGCAATATGGCCCAATAATAAAAGGCAACAAGTGGAATACCCTAGGGGGTGCAAGTGTGAAATGTGTTGTCCATTTTTCATGCTCATTTATCTTGTATTAGGTCCAACTATTTTGTTCAATTTTATTCGCATACAAAACCCTAATTCTAGCATAGTATGTTTAGAAAGCGATAAAAGTGCGAAATTTAAATTCCTACGCTATTACATCACAATAATATAGGGAGGGGGGTACAATGTTCAAATGGGGATATTTAGACAAGAAGTTAAACCTAAAACTAATACACCATTTTTATGAATATTTACAAGATAAATAAAATGTATAATTTTAAATGGTAAATAAAACAAATATGCAAGTATGCAAAAAATGTTTTTTATATGTATGAGAAAAAAGTATTATTTATAAAAAATAAGAAAAGAATTATTTTTGGACTATTTTCACATTTAGGGTAAAACCCTAATTTTTAATCAAAGGGACATTAATTAATTAATTCACATAATATTTATTATATACAAAATAAAAGTAAAATATGGTATATTTGTAAAAAAGGTATTTTTTAGTATTAAATATTAAAGAATAAAGTATGCACATTTTTTGGTATTTTTCTCCTAAGTATATTAATGAATATATGTATTAAATATGTATTATATTAAATATGTATTATATATATATAAATAATAATAATATTCAATATTTTTTAGAAAATAGTATTTTTTATATAAAATATTTAGAGGATAAAATAAAACAAAAATGAAAATGAAAATGTATTTACACTATTTTTCCTATTTATTCCAAATAACAATATATATCTATTTATGTATAAATCAAAAGAAAATCAAATAAATACCTAATAAAATCCAAAATGGTGAGAAAAAATATTTTTAAATTTTTAATGTCATGAGAAAAAATAAATTAGTCAAACAAAAAAAGAAAAAGTCAAAAAGAATTAAAAATAAAGCAAATGGGCTCAGGGGGTGCAATAGCAAAATCAGGGTGCAAAAAGAAATAACAACAAGCCCAGCCCAGGAAGCTGTTGTCTTCAACCTTCAGACAACAAAATTCAAAAAAACGCGCGCCTGCTTCTCAAGTTCCTAACTCCTGATCCTTTGATCTTTTGCCAAATCTTCCAACATGAAACCTGTAGAGCTTGAAGCCACGGTTCTAGACATATAAAGAAGTCAAACTAACTCTCAGAAACGAGAGAGAATTTCTTCTCCCCCAAATCCTGACCTAATCTCTCTGCCATTTTTAAACCTTAAATTCTCTTAACTCAGGCAAAAGAAATGAAAAGTAAAGATATGTACATGTTCAGTGGCATGAGTAGGACATTGTTTCTTCACAAACTTAAGACTAATGATGCATAATAAGAGAGATACGAGTTCAAAAAACTACCTGTTCAGCTGAAGTTCCAACTGGCAAATGGGGAGCTTACAGTGCAAGATACTGATTGGTATAGCTTCCTTGAGTTGTGGTGATGCTGTTCCAATATCTACTTTGCCTTGAAACACCTTGAACTGAGCTGTAGAACTTCAACTGCAAAATGGAAAAGTGAAAATGGTGGAACTTGTTAGAGGAATTACAGGTCGTGTTTCAAGGCATGGTTAGCTTGCATATGTGCTAGGGAATGTGTAGGAACTGATTTTGGCAAAAGAACTTGAAGGAAATGGAAGGTAGCACTCAAACTGCAGGCTTTCCCCTGTTTGTGCAGTTTGAGAGTGATTATGGCAATGGGAGTGTTTGAGAGGTGCAAGGGTCGTGTCTCAGCTTGGTTATGATGTCTTGAGTATGTTTGATAAGTTTGTTCTTGTGTCCTCTTGCTGATATGAGAGTTTTGTTTTAGTTATGGAACTTTTCTTCAACTTTAAGCAACAAAATGCAACTTGTGTTTCTAGGTCAGTAGAGGACACCCTAATGGGCTGCATAATCCCTCCTTGATCAGAGTAATTTGTCCATAATCTTGTGCCAATCAGATTTACAATGTACTTGTTGGATTTCCAATTGGACATAAAGTTAACTTTTGCAAAAATGGAAAGAAAGCTTTATCTAATTTGGGATTAATCTTGCATACAATGTCCAAACTCATAGAACAACACCTTAACACAATGAATATGCATTAAATTATGGAGTGTAGATGAGATAAAAGACCTGTAATCTATCTTAAGGCATGCTGAGTTCAAATTGCAAGGTTATGGACATGTAACTTGGTCATGAACAAAGTGAGTTTTTGCCAACTTGTGAAATTCGAATCTCTCAAGTTATGAGGTTGTTTGATGAGTTCTTCGACATTTTGGAAAGCTTGGAATGTGTACTACAATCCATCTTTGAAATGCAAATTGAAATTCCAAGTGGAAGTGTATGGAAAATGGCCTTGAAGTGGGGTAGAAAACCTTGTCAAAATAGGTTAAAATCTCACTAAGTTAAGAATGGTTTAGTGCCCTTATTCAAAAATTTGTAACTTGAGATACAAGCTTCAAATGAGAAAACTTTGTGATTCAAAGTTGTAGATTATGCAACAAGCTACAACTTTCATGTTTGGACTTTTGTTTGAATCCAAATGGATCATGGTAAAAAAGTGGGGCAAAGTTGGGAAAAAAATAGGGTTTTTCATAACTTAGAAAAATTCTAAGTTATGAAAAATTCCATTTTAAACCCTAATTTGCATTTCTTGGTTTCTTGGTGAACAAGTTTCATGATTTGGCATGTTTTGATGAAAAATGAATCTTGACTCTTGATTTTGACCAAAAAGTCAAAGTTTGACTTTTCAGTGTACAGTCAAAATTGATCAATTGACTGGGAAATTCAACTGTTAATCTTGTGTACTTGGGATCTTTTGAGTTTGTTGATCATGTAAAGATAATTCCATGGGGTCCTTGAGTCCATGTGTGAGCTTGGTTTGCCATTGGCTAGGTCAGACAGTCAAAAATTGCCTTTGTGCAGTCAAAACCCTAAAAATGACCATTTTGCCCTTTTGGTGATCTGATCAAATTTCTTGGGGAATTGTGATCCAAACTTGACCAAATGATTCATATGAGTTCATAATGTTGATGTGGGTCAAATTTCATGAGGTTTGACTGTCAATTGGCCACAGTTGACTTTTTCCCCAATACAGTTGATTTCTAGGTTAACTGTCCAATTGACTGGGCAAAACTTGGAATCAAGGCTTAAAACTTGATATGGGTAAACTTGGGAGTCCAATATGAAGCATGAAAGTCATCTTAGGCATTTTAGGTCAAAATATCTTTGTGCAAATACAAACCCTAATTTGAGTCCACTGTGCAAGGAGAGGTCTTGAGCAGATGAAACCCTAACTGGATCTTGAGTTTCAAAGGCTTTGTGGTGAGAAATCAATGAGAAATGGGAGGGCAAATTTTGGGGTACAACAGCAGTGAATGTCGGTGTTTGTTATCTTTTTGCTATCATCAGTTTACGTTGATAGTTCATCGTCAGTGAACAGCGGTGGTATGATATTCTCTCTCTACCTTCAGTGAACGTTGGTAGTACATCGGCAGTGAACGTCGGTGTTTCTTATCTTTTTGCTATCATCAGTGAACATTGATAGTTCATCGTCAGTGAACGGCGATGGTATGATATTCTCTTTCTACCTTCAGTGAATGTTGGTAGTACATCGACAGTGAACGTCGGTGTTTCTTATCTTTTTGCTATCATCAGTGAACATTGATAGTTCATCGTCAATGAACGGCGGTGGTATGATATTCTCTCTCTACCTTTAGTGAATGTTGGTAGTACATCGGCAGTGAACGTTGGTGTTTGTTATCTTTTTGCTATCATCTGTGAACGTTGATAGTTCATCGTCAGTGAACGGAGGTTGTATGGTATTCTCTCTCTACCTTCAGTGAACGTTGGTAGTACATCGGTAGTGAACGTCGGTGTTTGTTATCTTTTTGCTATCATCAGTGAACGTTGATAGTTCATCGTCAGTGAATGGCGGTGGTGTGATATTTTCTCTTTCCACCTTCAGTGAACATTGGTAGTACATCGACAGTGAACGTTGGTGTTTGTTATCTTTTTGCTATCATCAGTTTACGTTGATAGTTCATCGTCAGTGAACAGCGGTGGTATGATATTCTCTCTCTACCTTCAGTGAACGTTGGTAGTACATCGGCAGTGAACGTCGGTGTTTCTTATCTTTTTGCTATCATCAGTGAACATTGATAGTTCATCGTCAGTGAACGGCGGTGGTATGATATTCTCTTTCTACCTTCAGTGAATGTTGGTAGTACATCGACAGTGAACGTCGGTGTTTCTTATCTTTTTGCTATCATCAGTGAACATTGATAGTTCATCGTCAATGAACGGCGGTGGTATGATATTCTCTCTCTACCTTTAGTGAATGTTGGTAGTACATCGGCAGTGAATGTTGGTGTTTGTTATCTTTTTGCTATCATCTGTGAACGTTGATAGTTCATCGTCAGTGAACGGCGATTGTATGATATTCTCTCTCTACCTTTAGTGAACGTTAGTAATACATCGGTAGTGAACGTCGGTGTTTGTTATCTTTTTGCTATCATCAGTGAACGTTGATAGTTCATTGTAAGTGAACGGCGGTGGTGTGATATTTTCTCTTTCCACCTTCAGTGAACATTGTTAGTACATCGACAGTGAACGTCGGTGTTTCTTATCTTTTTGCTATCATCAGTGAACGTTGATAGTTCATCGTCAGTGAACGGCGGTGGTATGATATTTTCTCTATACCTTCAGTGAACATTGGTACACATGGGCATTGAATGTTGATGCTTGTTATCCTCCTCTCTGATTCAATTCTTTTGGTCCACCAGTGATTTATTTTCCTGGTGGGGTTGCTCCTTTGTTTCTTCATTTTTGTGGCATCCCCAGTGATACTTTGCGTCTCTTTTGTTATGTTCATATGCATTCATAATCATAAGCATTGCATGGCATCTTAGAGACAAAAATAGGGCTTATTTTATATTTAAGTATCTTCCATCGCGTCAACACGAAGATTTTTAACCTTCGTATCTCCGGATAGAAGACACTTAAATAAGGGCAGCTGTTGTACCCCAATTTTTGCCCCTAAGATTCCCCTATCATATCATGTCAACTTGATCATAACAAAATCACATTAGGGTTGGTTCTTCCTCTTTTTTCTATCTCCTATCTTTAAGTTTTCTCTTGAGGAATCTCCAAGCACTTTAGTTGTGTATTTTGTATATGCGTTGATAATTAACCTCTAACCAAAATAAAAAAAAAAATTGTCTTTGTCTTTGCAAAATTGTGTTTTGTAGGTACCGAGTCAAAGCATCCGACAAATAAGGTTTTCCGCATGTGTCGACACATACAGGCTTGTGTCAAACTCATGCAAATTGATTGATTCTGTATTGTTTCGAAAGGCAGCTTGTATCAATCCACATAGGCTTGTGTCGAACTCATGCAAGTTGATTGATTCTGTATTGTGTCGAAAGGCAGCTTGTATCAATCCACAGAGGCTTGTGTCGAACTCATGCAAATTGATTGATTATGTATTGTGTCAAAAGGCAGCTTGTATCAATCCATAGAGGTTTGTGTCGAACTCATGCAAATTGATTGATTATGTATTGTGTCGAAAGGCAGCTTGTATCAATCCACAGAGGCTTGTGCCGAACTCATGCAAATTGATTGATTCTGTATTGTATCGAAAGGCAGCTTGTATCAACCCACAGAGGCTTGTGTCGAACTCATGCAAATTGATTGATTTTGTATTGTGTCGAAAGGCAGCTTGTATTAATCCACAGAGGCTTGTTTCGAAATCATGCAAGTTGTTTGATTCTGTATTGTGTCGAAAGACAGCATGCATCGACCCATAAAGGTATGTATCGACTCATCCTGCTTTTTATAACTAGCATGTGTCTACACATACATGTTACGTATCGACTCATCCTGCTTTGTATAACTAGCATGTGTCGACACATACGTATTATGTGTCAACTCATACAAGTTATTTGATTATGTATTGTGTTGAGATAGCAGCTTGTATCGATACATAGAAGCTTGCGTCGACTCATGCTGTGTTATACAACTAGGATGTGTTGACGCATACGACTCTTGTGTCGACTCATAGCAGCAAAACATACGTGATTTTTGAAAAGAAGCCAGCAATTTCAAATCTGTCATCTTTTTGGCTCCAATTTTCTGCATAATTTGAAAATTATATCATTAATTCAATTTTTGGCTCAAAGAATCAATTACCAAATTACCACTAATCCCAATCCTAAACTCTATAAATAAAGCCCTCATCTCATTCAAATAATAAGCTTTTAACAGCCAAAATCACTTTGCTAAAAAATCTCTCAATTCTCTCCATCTACCAAATTCACTCAAAGCTCCATTTTCAAAAAGGTTAGTAAGCTTTACATTGAAGCTTACTAATCTTTGAGCTAAACCTTCATCCAAACACTTTTTCTTCATCAATTCTCTACATCTCAGCTTTGGTAATTGATTCTTGTTGTTGGATTGAAGCAAATTGTGGAAGTTGTTTGATAATTCTCTAATTCTACCTTTGGTAAGTTGGATCATCATCTTTCTCATTGTGATCACTTGTGGATTTCTGGTTTTGATTCATTGAGCACTATTTTTATGATTCCATTAGCACTATTTTCTCATAATTTGATGGAATTTTCATGCTCAATTGGATCCATGATCATAAGGTGTTTGATGAAAAGTTGGAACAAGAATTTGATCCTTGAGATGCTGTTTTCGACTAATTTTAACAGGTTACAATCAATTGTTGTGACATTGCAATTGTTTGTCACAGAAAATTGATTTGAAAAAAAAACTGCACTGATGCAATTGGTAGCTGTCGAAGCACAATTGATTGTAACAATGTTGAAAATACTTTTTCTGCCTTATTTTGGGGTTGTTTCGACTCAAATATTTTTCTACTCACTTCTTTGATTGTTGGTTTGGATTGTAATTTTAAATGTCCAATTTGTCTTTAAACTCAATGGACTTTGTGACGTAGATGAAGTTGGGTAAATGTTCATCAATTCAAATCTACCTAAGAGTGAATTATTTAATTCATTTTTGGTGCTTTGGATTAATCATATGTTTAGTGCTTTAATCCATCTAGAGGAGTGGTTGAATTTAAAGATGAAAGAATTTTGAGATGGTGATCCAAATTAGCTTATCATTACCCTCCCTCTTCATCTTATCCCTTTATTTTTTTAATTGTGCTACATGTTAAGAGATGGTGATCTCTATATCATTTATCCAAACATGAAGTACATAGATTTCTATTGACCGGCCTCAAAATAGGTGCGACTTCTATATAAGTCCACTTACGATTGCTTAACATAGCGCTAAATTTTGTCCTGATTCGAATAAATGATCATTCGTGGCCCAAACCTACATTTGCAAACCCAAGTATATTAATTTGATCCCTTTGATCCAATAACTTTGAGATTCATTGTGTGGAGGCTTTGGTTCTACCAATCCTCTAATGGATCTACAACACTTTTGGTCAACGCGGATCACTTAAACATCGTTGATCATTAAATGGTACTTGTGAGGATTCCAAATGGATGATATACTTGAAAAAAAGCAAATGCAACTTGTTGTGTGGAGGCTTTGGTTCTACCAATCCTCTAATGAGTTCCAAATGCAAGTTTCAAGATGGTCATCCAACTAACCACTAATTTCTAACAATTGACTTTACTTTATGCTTTTATTTTTTATGCTTTATGTACCATTTAATTTAAGAATTTACATTTCATGCCTTTTTTTTATTTTGCTCACTTGAGCATTTATTCTTATCCCATTTTCATTTTTTGCTCACTTGAGCATTTACTTTTATGTCATTTTTTTTTTGCTCACTTGAGTTTTTCTTTTCCTTTTAAAGACACCTAATAATCAACATGAACCATAAAAATCTTTAATGATACTTGGACTATTTGGTTACTATCCTTGGCATTATGGAGCATTGGACTTCTTGGAATTAGGATTAGAAACCTTGGCCTATCTTGGAGACTTTGTGACTTTATTTGATATTTTGTCTGGAGTTCTTAAGGTTTACCTTAAGACATTGGGTTGTTTGTTTGTTTTGTGTGCAGGTTATTATGATTACACACTTTGTTTGTAATCTGGAATTCACCCATATACAGCCGTTACTCTGCCCAAGTTTTGCGAAGAATTAAAACACTTGAAGTTTGGTTCTCTCAAGAGGTCTAGTATCTTTGCTTGCTTGGTTTCAATCCGAAGAATGGGAATTCTATATTGACTCATAATGTCAAGTATTGGCTTCTTGTTGGTTAGATGGTCCTTATCCTTAGCTTTTACCTTATGCTTTAGGATAGCCTCTTCTTCTCCTCCCATCTTCTTTAATTTCAAAAATCTTCTCCTTCTTTTTAAAAACTCTTCTTATTTCTAAATTTGAAACACTTTCATAATAAACTTGGAGTTAGGTCCATGCATTTTCAAAACATTTTCATAAATAAATTTCAATCAATTTAATAATACTTTGACATTTTTGTGAGAAGAATAAAAGTCAATAAATCTCATTTCAAACCATTTTTGTCACTTTGGCTTTTTATTTTTAAAACTTTTCTTAAAAGATTAGACTCTTGCCAATCCTTGTAGTGATGCAAACAACCATACTTCTACAACATGTAGTAAAGAGAGATATTTTCCACTTGGGTGTTGAGTGAGGCTTTGTTGATTTTAAAATCCAATCTATATCCTCCACTTTGAGATGATGCAAATTCTCCTTTCTCATGATTGTGGGTAGTAAGTATGTTTTCCACACGGACAGTGACAATGATGTCTTATCTCATAAAATTAACCAACACACTTGTGTTTCAAATTTTTAAAAGAGGAACTACGTGTACCCTGATCCCCTATTGCACGAAAGGTGGTACGTAGACACTAAAGGTTCGCAACCGCGACGGGTGCAAAAATCATAAAAAAATATTTCTTTTCTCACCTCCACCATCCATTTTATATACAACACATTTTTATAGCCAAAATATACAGATTTTTCAAAGAGGTTCCTGCAGAGTACCGTAGATATTTAGGGTGTTAATACCTTCCCTTTGCATAACCAACCCCATTACCTTGAATCTTTCCCCCTTTTTTTAGGTTATTCACTATTTTCCCATTCCTTTGGAAACAATAAAGCGTGGTGGCGATTTTGATTTTGATTTGTATAAAGTCTAGTCAATCCAATGGCTTAGTCTTGAACATTTCTACCGCTACAATAGTCCCTCGATGACGCTATCTAAGTTGCCTTATAAATGATATTAGTCCCTAAAAGAGAATGCTAAGATGCCTTGCAACATTGCTAATTATGGTTATACGATGACCCATGCCCGTCCCGTTTACATCCAAAGATAGGGTTACTTACCAAATCAATGGTAAGGTAACAATGTCAAAGGAAAGGAAATGAACAACAAAGACTTTTGAGTAGGTAGAATGCTCCTACTTACTTGCTCAATTTCAAACAAAACATCCTTGCTATTTTCAAAAACAAACACTTACACTTTAAAAACATCTTACAAAACTTGAAAACATTTTCAAAAGATCAACATCTTTGTATACATTCTTAAAAACAAGAATCATTACAAAGATTGCCTAAACAATGGCCTCCTTACAAAATACTTTCAAAAACCACACTAAGCATAATTTCAAACAAAAGCAAGTGATCTAGCAAGTAACTAAGAGCCCATGGATAACCATGGATGAAAAGGGTGCTAATACCTTCCCTTTTCATAATCTATCCCCCGAACTCAAGAAATAATCTCAAAGGTCTTTCCTGTGCTTTTTCACCTTTCCTTTAGGATAAAAGAAAAGTAGGTGGCGACTCTTGCTAACCGCAACATTTGCGATCAAATGCAAAACCCTCAAGTCAGTTCTCCCACCGCACCATAGATACCGTACCTCAGCACAGACATCGACAGGGGAAACACCCAACTCTCTAGTATATGGCATGGAGGCAGTCCTACCCATCGAAGTCCAGATACCTTCTCTCAGGATTATGAAGGATGCGGGTTCGAACGAAGACGACTGGATCCAAACTCGACTTGATCAGCTAAATCTAATCGACAAGAAGATACTTACCGCTATATGTCATGGTCAGACGTATCAAAAGCGAATGATCAAGGCTTTTAACAAGAAAGTCAGACGTCAAGAATATTAAGTCGGGGATCTAGTGATCAAGCGCATCATACTGCCGCAAGGTGATCCCAGGGGCAAATGGACTCCCACATATGAAGGGCCATTTGTGATTAAAAACATTTTCTCGGGTGGAGCCATGATTCTAACCACCATGGACGGTGATGACCTTCCTCACCTGTCAATACAGACATAGTGAAAAGATACTACGCCTGATTAAAAGACCCGCTAGGTTGACTGTACTAGGCAAAAATAAGGGCTTCCCGGCGAACCAAAAGGGTTCGGGAAAAAATAAGGGATGAAAAAGAAGAAGAAAAAATGTACACCCAGCAAGCCGAAAACCTGAAAGGGAGGCTTGGGCAAAAAAGGGTATCCCGGTGGACTGAAAACCCGAAAGGACAGGCCAGGAAAAAGTTAGGGATGTAAAGCGTATCACTGTGTCCCATTGGATCATCTTGCGACCAGACTTCGGTATCAACTATCAAGCTCGGACGGCACCAATCAATCTAATCAACTTTCGGCCAAGTAGTAAAGTGATGAGACGCTCAAAGACATAAGAGCAATAGAAGAGTTGGAACTCAATGGGATTGTTGCACATAGCTATATTCTTTTAAACAAAATTGTATAGCTTCTATTTTTATGGCGGCGTTCTCTTACTAGAGCGTCAGCCTCCTTGTACGAAAATGCTTATTACAGGCCAACTTCAAAAATCAATACAAAATCATTTTCACAAGAAACTTTGAGTTTTTTTTCTTTTTTTGTTATGTTTTGCAAGAACGTCCAATGATTTATTCTTGACATATGCATTTGAATATGATTGTTGCTCATAAATATTTACATAAGAAACAAAAAGACAATTACTCGTAATTCCAGAAACAGGGGCAAAAACAAGAAGTGTCAAACCCGACAGTTAATTTTCCCAGCAGGTACCGGGACAGAGACAACTTTGGAGCACAATCATCAGTACATACACTCCCCACAGAGTAAAAGTATTCAAAAGAATTGATGTCGACTTTCCCGAAATAGGAAGTAATCTCGCCAGCCAGGGTCATTCAGAAACCTGAAAGCTATATCCCTCAACCGAATTTCATAATCGCGAGCGGGTCAGTAAATTTTATCTCCCAAGCAGAGTTTATTTCTCTGGATACATAAGCCCAATCCCCGAGAGATCTCATTACTACAGCTACGGAAATTCACTTTCCAAGTTGTTCCCCGCAGAGTTATTCTCAAACAGAATCTCTCCCTGACAGAATATTCATAAATAACAAAGAGTAAATCTCCAGCATAGTCATTTCCATTCACCATCCTCGACGGAAGTAGAAGAACCACAATTCTCTACAACAATCAGGAATGCTATATGCTCCAGCAGCAGTCATGGATTTGTTTTCCCAGACTCGGACATACCCCAATAGCATTTCATGTACATACATCATGGCATGCGCATACATATCATATACAATAGGATCTCATTTATTTTGAGAACATCATCTCACAAGGAATTTCATGCATTGCATATAATTAACCCAAGTATCTTTTCAGGAAAGACAATTATCTTCAACAAATCCAGCAGTTATACAGGTCACGTCTGCAGATGACTAATGGAAACTCAATTCCCTAAACCAAACAGATCAACTAACCTACACTAACACTTCGAAGTAACCCTACTATCCAGGTTCCTTCCCATAGGCCCAATATCCAGGCTTTCTCCCGAAGTAACCCTACTATCTAGGTTCCTTCTCATAGCCCTACTATCCAGGCTTTCATCCCGAAGTAACCCTACTATCCAGGTTCCTTCTCATAGCCCTACTATCCAGGCTCTCATTTCGAAGTAACCCTACTATCCAGGTTCCTTCTCATAGCCCTACCACCCAGGCTTTAATTTCGAAGTAACCCTACGACCCAGGTTCCTTCTCATAGCCCTACTATCCAGGCCTTTATTTCAAAGTAACCCTACTATCCAGGTTCCTTCTCATAGCCCTACTATCCAGGCTTTCATCCCGAAGTAACCCTACGACCCAGGTTCCTTCTCATAGCCCTACTATCCAAGCTTTCATCCCGAAGTAACCCTACTATCCAGGTTCCTTCTCATATCCCTACTATCCAGGCTTTCTTCCCGAAGTAACCCTACTATCCAAGTTCCTTCTCATAGCCCTACTATCCATGATTTCATCCCAAAGTAACCCTACTATCCAGGTTCCTTCTTATAGCCCTACTATCCAGGCTCTCATTTTGAAGTAACCCTACGACCTAGGTTCCTTCTTATAGCCCTACTATCCAGGCTTTCATCCCGAAGTAACCCTACGACCCAGGTTCCTTCTTATAGCCCTATTATCTAGGCTTTCATCCTGAAGTAACCCTACTATCCATGTTCCTTCTCATAGCCCTATTATCCGGGCTTTTATCCCGAAGTAACCCTACGACCCAAGTTCCTTCTCATAGCCCTACTATCTAGGCTTTCATCTCAAAGTAACTCTACTATCCAGGTTCCTTCTCATAGCGCTACTATCCAGTCTTTCATCTCGAAGTAACCCTACTATCCAGTTCTTTCTCATAGCCCTACTATCCAGGATTTCATCCTGAAGTATCCCTACTATCCAGGTTCCTTCTCATAGCCCTACTATCCAGGCTTTCATCCCGAAGTAACCCTACTATCTAGGTTCCTTCACATAGCCCTACTATCCAGGATTTTACCACGAAGAAACCCTACTATCCAGGTTCCTTCTCTCTTATCTCCATATAACAGTTAACAGCACTGTAAGACCTGAACCCGACCAGTTACGATCGACTTCACCTTTCCCCAGTAAGTCACTATGCATCCTGGACCCTGAACAGATATGCAATTCACTTCCACCTCCTCAATCACGAATTAATTCCCCAGTAGAGTAATGGACAACCAAATCTCCTATACTCTATCTCCCAAGACACAAATCAACTTTCCTCGATGAAGTCCTCCTCGGCGACAGGTACAGAGTTTATCGCAAAGGAATCTCTTAAGCGATCGATATCTTTTTTGGATGGCATCTTTAAGCCCATTTCCAACGATTCTCTGTCAAACTTCCAAATGGCATCTGTAAGCCCATTCCCGATATCAACAATCAGTATTACTCCATGCGAGTGCAAATTTTTGGGCACTCTAGTGTTCAATCATCTTCCACCTTCAGATCACGAAAGGCAGACCAATCAATCTACATCCTCAAGTTTAAGAAGATTGAACAGGGGCAACTGTTGTACCCCAAAATTTTCCCTCCCATTTTACTCAACATATGTTCATGGAGATCCTCAACTTGCTCAAGGATACCCAAGAGTTGACCAGACAAACCTCTCCTAAAGCAAGGAACCTCCAATTAGGGTTTCCCTTTTCATCAATATGGGTGAGCTCCAAAGGCCTCAAATCTTTTACATGGTCCTAATATGTTCTCAATATCATTCATGTTAAGTTGCATGCCTTACACAAGAAGTTTGCTCAGTCAACTGCTCAGATGCTTGAAAATCAATTGTAGTAGGTCAAAAGTCAACTGTGACCCACATACAGTCAAACTTCAATATTTTCGTCAACATCAACATTTTGAAGTGATATCTATCATTTGATCAAGGGTTGATCATGATTCCTCAAGGAATGCTCCTAATTCATCAAAACTCAAAAGTTGCTAAATTAGGGTTTCTCAAGAAAAATCAACCAAACTTTGACCAAGCATAACTTTCTCATACTTTATCAGAAATTTCTCATCCAAGGCTCATTTTGAAGATAATCCAATTTCCTATAACTCATATTCAGCCCTCAATTTAAAAAAATGCACTCATAAAAAGATATGAATTTCTACATTATAGATCCTTTTGAAAAGTCAACAAAAACACCTTTTGGGTCAAAGCTTCTTACATGAACATGGAAGACCCAATTGAGATGAAACCAAAAGGGTTGTTTATGGGACATCCAAAGATTTATAAAAAGTCAAAGAACACCTTCCCAGGGTCAAAATTGGAGGAGATACGCATTGTCAAAGTTATCCATTTTTGGAAAATTGTCAAAAGTCAAATGTGCTCAAAATTGTATTTTTGTCAAATGGGCCTAGCCTTTTAGGATTTTATCTTGTTAGGGACATGGTCCACGACCCAAATCATCATCCACATATTATTTTATTTATTTATTTATTTATTTATTTTATTTTGATTTTTATTACTTAAAAGTCAAGTTAAATCAAATAAATGGCAAAAAAATATAAAAGATTGATTTTTTGATCTGATTTTTGTTAGAATCAAATCTAATTAAGCTGGCCTAATTAGATCAAATTAGATCAAGGAAAATTGAGGCAAAAATAGCATGATTATGGTGGTTTTGGAAATATATCATATAAGGAGCAAATCACATCCAATTTCCATGATTCAAAAAGATTCAATATGTTTTTGTTACCCTAATTCGCCCTACTACATATACTGAACACAAACAATACAAAAGAACAAGGGTTTAAGTCGTGCAAGCTAGCCAAGAAAACTCAAAAATTGGATAAAAAGTGTGGATCTGATTTCTAACCTAGGGGACGATTCAAGGCCATTCAGAGCTTCTAACCGCTTCCTGGACATCTCCTGAAGCTAACACGATCAATTGCAAGCATTCCCAAGTCCAGAATCGTCTCATAGCCTTCACACGGTTTTCTCTTTGTTTCAAAATTGATTACAACAATTCTTGCATCATAAACATATTCTAATGATATATTTGTGATTATTGACATATTTGCAACATGCTTGAATGATTTAATTGACGTTTTGATGCATATATTGATGATTGCCATGGCTAGGGTTTAAGAAGCAGTTTTAGGGCTTCTCTGTACAAGTAAAATTAGGCTAAGAAAATGATACCATGATGCTCGTGGGATCAAGATGAATTGATCCATGTACTCACCTTTAACTTATCATGCATTTTGTGGATTTTTGAAGCTTGCAGGGCTATGGCTATGGAGTTCTATCCGTAGGTAAAAGCCTAAAATCAAAAACGACACTTTTGGGAAGAAGATGAAGGCGTGGCAATCAACCACTGGCCAATTTTAATTTACGCGCGTTTTTAGGCATAAAGCATGCGTTGTAATTATAATATTGTTTGGTTATTATATTATCAGATAAACAATGCAACGTAGATGGCAAGGAGTATGGGCATGTGAAGCAAGGGACCTGGGTTTGATCCCAGGTCTAAACATTTTCTTATTTTCTGAACATATCCTTGCAGATCCAGTGTATCTCAATGCTTGGTGCCCACCGTGCGCCCCAGATCTCATCCCTGAGATCCATCATCATGCAGATCTCACGCTCCGGCATTGAGGGACTACCATGAACCATCAGAAGAGAGAAGCATTCGACCAAGCGCAGGCTCTGGGCCACCAACCTTGGGCCCATCAAATTCAGAAACACCCCCCCTAATTGATCATCATATCAGGCCCATTCTTATTTTTTTATTTCTTTTCTTTAATATTATTTATTGTTTGTTTGTTTTACAAAAATCATTTTTTTATTTAAACAAAAATCAGAAAAAATCATAAAAAATGTAGAATTAGGTTTTATTAAAATTATATTTATTTTGGCAAATTAATTAATTTTGATTTGTTTGTTTTCATTATTAAAATTAATTAGACGAATTAGGTTTAATTCATAAATATTTAACTTTCTCAATAAAATATCCAAAAAAATGTTTTTAATTAATTAGATTTAGGTTAAGATTTAAAATATTATTCTCAATAATAAAATACAAAAAAATATTTTCCTTTTAATTTATTAAATTTTTTAGGATTTAGACATTATTCTCGTATTTATTTCGTCGCGCGCGTCCTTATTTTCTTTATTCTTATTAAATATTGTAACTGTTCCCAAGTTGTAATAGTTAAATTAGGTTTAATATTTCGCTTATTATTTTTTTCCCGGGTTTTTTGAATATGTAATCCCCTCCCCCAAAGCCTTGTAATAGTTACGGCTTTAATTTCTCGCATTTAATTTCCGCAAACTATAAGCTGTTAGATGTATGTTAATAGGATTGTATGGAAAGACAAATTGCAATTAATACAGTAGAAAACCCTAAATGTGCAAAGATAAATATAACTGAAAAAAACCCACTTGCACATGCTCACTCCTAGGGTTTACTCCACTCCGGCTGCCTTCGGTAAACGGTCATAAAGTATAGGGAATGTTAGTGGTCGTCCTCTAGTCCCAAAATATCTAAAATGACCCATTCAGATGTTGCCTCGGAAAAAGATCTTTAAGGCTTTAGGATGATTACTAAAATTTTCTAACATTACTTTTGTGATCGTACTTGTCCCTTCGAATGTCCCTTAAAACTCCAACAATGGTGCTACCTATTCCTTAATAATAGGATAGCGTTGTCTAAAGTAAAACTAACAGACTTTTTTCGAGTAGGTAGATTAGCTCCTAGGTACTTGCTCAAACAAAAATTTTCACACAAACACTTTTCAAAAACAGTTTTCGAAACAACTTCACCACACTCTTGAGGACAGGGACAAGGGTTATCACGAAGTAAAACAAAACTTTTTAAAACAAGCACACACGAGAAATTTGAAATATGAGCAAGTACCTAAGAGCCCATGGAAAATCATGGATAGAAAGGGTGCTAACACCTTCCCTTTCTATAATCTACCCCCCGTACTCAGAAACATCTCGAAAAAGGTTTTTTCTGTTCTTTTTCCTTTTCCTTTGTTGGATGAAATAAAAGTCGGTGGCGACTCTTGCTTACTGCAACATTTGCGAATAAAACACACAAACCAGTATAATAATTGGTTCTGCCACCGTGTCACAGTAACGAAATGATCATTTATTCGAATCGGGATAAAATTTAGCGCTATGTTAAGTAATCGTAAGTGGACTTATATAGAAGTCGCACCAATTTTGAGGCCGGTCAATAGCAATCTATGCACCATTTATTTTGAGATATGACATAGAGATCATGCTTCAATAACACTTAGTGCAATAAGAAATGGATGAGATGAAGAGGGGTGGGAAAGAATACAAACCATATTTTGACTTAAATTTTAATTAAACTATTATTAAAATAATTCCATTTTTATGGAGTTAGACTCAACACCATGGATCCAATGATGTTAACAAAGTTCATGATCAAAAATTCAACCCAAGATCAGCCAGAAAATAATCACAAAATAGTATTGCATTTAATATATACATTAAAAAAAGTTTTAAAATAGAAATAAAAGAGAAAAATATCAACTATGTTCAAATTAATCAAGAAAAAAAAGTAAGACCATAGAAAAATCAGTAACGGACTCAAAAATTTTTATAACATTTTTGGTAATTTTTTAAAGTCAGAAACTATTTTTTTAATTAAAAGAAATGAGTAAAATAACCAAAAATGATAAAAATACCAAAGTCAGAAATAAAAAAATAAATGAGATCACCAATATTTGTCACAATATCATTGGATCATTCCATAATTTTTTAAGAATTTAAAAATGCATAAAAGTATTTTTAAACATTTAAAACAATTCAAATAAAGTCAATAATTTTTTCACAATTTAAAAATGCATAAAAGTATTTTTAAACATTTAAAACAATTCAAATAAAGTGAAAATTTATAAAAAAATATCAAAACACAATAAAATTGTAAAAAAAAATAGAAATCAGAAAGAGAAGAATCAAAAATATTTTTCATAATTGTTTCAGATTTTTTGGACTAAAAATGAATTTTCTGTGATTTTTTGAAGTTTAAAATAATTAAATATAAAAATCAGAAAATAAAATAAAAACCAAAAAGATGTGGACCAATGTATGGGAGTCAAAACACGTTAGTAATCAAATCCAAGGGATCTGGCGCGCTGTGCATATCATGGTCATTAGTGAATAAAACACTGGGTCACTTATTAAATCAGAAATTCGAAAAAACAAGTGGCGCGTCTTCATTGTTTGGAAGATGACACATTGGTCATCTTCAACCTCCAGCCAACGTGAATTACAGGTCTCTCAAACTGTAAAATCAGAAACTCAAACCTATGTCATTCGCTTCGTCTCTTCAAGACGAAGACAACCATACCTTGGCGACAAATTTATATAAATTGTAGCTCCAACAATTTGGAAGGAAAGTTTTGAAAAGGGATTTGAAATTTCATGGTCAAAACTTGTTTCCAGATAAAAGTAAGTGTTACGACTAGAACCAGGGCAATGAGAGCATCACAATGATATCAAAGTTTTGAAGAATTGATGGAGAAATCTACCTATTGAAGATAAAGGAAGGTGAATTGATAAAAAAAATTATATTGAAAACGGCTTGAACAATGATTACGAAGTTACAGAAAATTGAGTTATCAAGCAAGTTTGGCAGGGTGATTCTGGATATTCAAGCTTGAGGAAATGAATGGGGGATAACCCTCTATTTATAGGAGAATGAATGGGATCCTCAAGCGTGTGGAATGATGATGTTTGGAGGGAAATCATGGGAGGTCTGCAGCATGAATAAAGTGTGGCTTGTTTAGCATCAAAACTCAGCCAAATTGTGTGTTTCATGATATTAAACACATTTGGAAAGTTGCTAAACATGATTAGAAGTGAAAACGGGTGGAAAACTTGTGATCAGAATCCAAAACAAAGATTTCAAAATCTGACTTGTGATGAAACTTCAGTTTCAAGCTACCAATTTCAAAACAATGGCATTTTCAACTCAAGGGGTCTTAGGGCATGATTCTTGATGCTTTAGAAATATGGGGTTACAAGCTTTGCAATGAAAAAAGAATGGATTTAAATGGATGCTTTAGCTGAAAGTTTCATTGGGTCAAAGTTGGGGAAAAAAGGTTGACTTTCCATACTTAGAAATATTTCAAATTTTTCTTCAAAAGTGACCTATAATGTCTTGCATCTAAACATGGCCTACAACTTGGAATTTGCTCTTCACCAAAAAAGATGTCATGAAATAGACCTCTTGAATGACATTTTGAAACTTGAACCATTCAAAATATCCAAAAATTGAGAGAGTTATGAATTGTTGAAGTTGGCAAAAAAATAATGAAATGACCTATAATATTTTGCATCCTTAGGGCATCTTCCATCCCTTTTCTAACTTTGCACATAAAATAAGTAATAAAGTTCACATCATCAAGATCATTATGGAAAAAGAGTTGGCTCAAGGTGATACGAATTGACCAAGTTATGATCATTTGAAGTCACACATTAGAAAATGAGGGTTCATCTGGAGGACTTGTAATCTTTCTTCATGATCAAGTTTCTTCCACATGAAAACTCCTTGAAAATTTTGAAGTGATTTACTAATAGCCCTTTGAAGAGAAGGATGTCTTTGGAATCACTCAAAAATACCAAAATATGATCAAGATATACTTCTTTGAAGTTCAAAACCCTAGCTCATAGACCAAGAAAATGCTTTGAGGAACTTTGACAATTTTGACCAACCTTCTTGTACCAACACTCTTGCTTTGTAAATATAAGTTATTGAGGATGATAATGAGAACTCATAGCCATAAAAACCACTTCCATATCTTGAGAATTTAGAAAAATATGCACGTGTGGTCAATGGGAACAAGACCTTGTCCAATCATGACAACTTCTTCCATCAACCCCTTGTACCTTTGAATCAATTTGATAACTTTGAAATGTGATGAACCCAAAATAAACCTTGCCAAGCCATTTATTCCAAAACAACTTCAATGGTGAGGCTTGTAGTTCTCAAGCTTTATTGATTAGGGCATGGAAATAAACTCATGAACCCATGGATCAATTTCTTAAGCCACATTGCCTTTACCTACATTATTAACAAGTAAGACCATCCAACATTGCATTTTATTAATTAGAAATAAAATCAAGACAAAATATCCATGATCACAAAAGAAAACAAGTCAAGATGCTTGGTGATTCCTCAAAGAGCAAAACTAAAGATAGGGAGGAGGACCAAAAGCCCTAATGTGACCTTGTTGTAATTGAATCAATATGGTATGATGAAGGGATATTAGGGGGGAAAATTGAGGTACAACAGCTGCCCTTATTTAAGTTTCTTCTATCCGGAGATACGAAGGTTAAAAATCTTAGTGTCGACATGATCGAAGATACTTAAATATAAAACAAACCCTATTTTTGGCCCAAAGATGCCATGCGATGCTTATGAATATGAGTGCACATGGACAACTTCAAAGGGACGCAAAACACCACTGGGGATGTAACAAAATAAAGAAACAAAAGAGAAACCCGACCAGGAAAATAAGACATTGGTGGATCAAAAGACCCGACTTATAGAGGATGATAAAAAGTCAAAGGATACACCAACTTTTACTGAAGGTGAAACTACCAATGTTCACTGAGGGTAGAAAGAAGAAAGAAAATAACACCACCAATGTTCACTGAAGGTGACCTACCAACTTTCACTGAAGGTAAAAGGAAAAGAAATATCATAGCACCACTGTTCACTGACGATGAACTACCAACGTTCACTGAAGATAGCAAAAAGATAACAATCACCAACTTTCACTGATGGTGACCTACCAACTTTCATTGAAGGTAGAGAGAAAATATATCATAGCACCGCTGTTCACTGACAATGAACTTCCACATTCACTGAAGGTAGCAAAAAGATAACAATCACCAACTTTCACTGATGGTGACCTACCAACTTTCACTGAAGGTAAAGAGAAAATATACTATAGCACCGCCGTTCATTGATGATGAACTACCAATATGCACTAAAGGTAGAAAAAAGATAACAATCACCAACTTTCACTGATGGTGACCTACCAACTTTCACTGAAGGTAGAGAGAAGATATATCATAGCACCACCGTTCACTGATTATGAACTACCAACATTCACTGAAGGTAGAAAAAAGATGACAATCACAAACTTTCACTGATGGTGACCTACCAACTTTCACTGAAGGTATAGAGATAATATATCATAGCACCACCGTTCACTGACGATGAACTACAAATATTCACTGAAGGTAGAAAAAAGATAAAAATCACCAACTTTCACTGATGGTGACCTACCAACCTTCGCTGAAGGTAGAGAGAAAATATATCATATCATCGCCTTTCACTGATGATGAACTACCAACATCCACTGAAGGTAGCAAAAAAGATAACACTCACCAACTTTCACTGATGGTGACCTACCAACTTTCATTGAAGGTAGAGATAAAATATATCATAGCACCGCCGTTCACTGACGATGAACTACCAACGTTCACTGAAGGTAGCAATAAGATAAAAATCACCAACTTTCACTGAAGGTAGAGAGAAAATATATCATAGCATCATCGTTCACTAATGATGAACTACCAACGTTTACTGAGGGTAGCAAAAAGATAACAATCATCGACGTTCACTACCGATGACCTACCAACTTTCACTAAAGGTAGAGAGAAAATATATCATAGCATCGCCGTTCATTGACGATGAACTAACAACATTTACCGAGGGTATAAAAAAGATAACAATTATCTAAGTTCACTTCCTATGACCTACCAACTTTCACTGAAGGTAGAGAGAAAATATATCATATCATCACTGTTCACTGGCGATGAAATACCAACGTTTACTGAGGGTAGCAAAAAGATAACAATCATCGACGTTCATTGTCGATGACCTACCAACTTTCACTGAAGGTAGAAAGAGAATATATCATAGCATCATCGTTCACTGAAGATGAACTATCAACGCTCACTGAGGGTAGAAAAAAGATAACAAATCTTTTCCCAAAATTCTGGCGTTTTGCCTAGAATGGGTCTCAACTTCTTCTTTAACCGAGGTGTTCTGCCTGGAAAGGGTAATATATAAGCTGTCTCAAATAAAGAGACTACCACTTGTAAATATTTCTTAACAAACCGTCTATTGTACCCCAAAATTTTCCTTCTCATTTTATCAAGATTTCCCCTCACAAGACTCTTTGAACTCCATATAGGATTAGGGTTTTGCACTGCTCAAGACATCTCCTTGCACTGATGACCTAAATTAGGGTTTGAATTTGCATAAGTAATTTTGGAATTCTAATGCTCAAAGTGACTTTCATACTTCATATTGGACTCATAATTTTGTCCATACAAAGTTTCAAGCTTTGAATAAAATTTTTGCCCAGTCAATTGGACAGTTGACCTAGAAATCAGCTGTATTGGGGAAAAAGTCAACTATGGCCAATTTACAATCAAACCCCATAAATTTTGACCCACATCAACTTTATAGACTCATATGAACCATTTGATCAAGTTTGGACCACAACTCCTCAAGAAATTTGATCAGATCATCAAAAGGGCAAAATTGTCATTTTTAAGGTTTTGACTGCACAATGGCAATTTTTGATTTTTGACCTAGCCAATGGCAAATTGGGTTTAAGAATGGATTCAAGGACTCAATGGCATCATATTGACCTATTCACAAGGTTCAAAAGATCTCAATTGCATTGGATTGACAGATGAATTTTTCAGTCAACTGATCAAATTTTGACTGTACACTAAAAAGTCAAACTTTGACTTTTTGGTCAAAATCAAGTGCCAAGGGTCATTTTTCATCAAGATGTGTCAAAACATGAAACTTGTTCATCAAGAAACCCATTTTTGCAAATTAGGGTTTAAAGTTGAAAATTTTCATAACTTAGAATTTTTCTAAGTTATGAAATTTTCTTAATTTTTCATAACTTTGCCCAACATTTTCACCATGATGCAATTGGATTCAAACACAACTTCCAACATGAAAGTTGTAGTCCTCCACAAAATATACAACATTAATTCACAAAGTTTTCCAAAAAGAAGCTTGGATCTCAAGTTATGATTTTTGGAACAAGGGTCCATGAAACTTTTAACTTAGTAAAATTTTGCCCTAGTTTAGGCAGGATTTTGACCTATCTTCATGGACATTTTTCACATAGTTCCACTTGGAATCTCAAGTTGCATTTCAAATATGGAATGTAGAGCATGTTTCAATCTTTCCAAAATGTCCAAGAACTCTCCAAACTCATTTGTGGTTAGGGAGAATCGAAGGCTTGAAGCTGGAAAAAACTCACTTTTCATCCATGGCATGTTCATAGTGATACAAGTTACCAATTCTAATCAGCTTGCTTTGAAATAGATTACAGGCCTCAAAACCATTTCATACTCAATAATTAAATGCAAATACATTGGTATAAGGTTTTGTTTTTGTCATTAGGGCATTGCACACAAGATTAATCCCTAAGTAGAAAAAGCAACATTTCCAGTTTTGCTTAAATCTTGCTTTATGTCAAAACAACATCCTAGAGCATTGAGCCATATCTTGTGCAGCAAATCTTATCCACCAACTTGAGGGGCCAAGATCACAAGAGGAAGGCTGATAGATAGCCTGTACAGGCTTGTATTACATCACTGTTCATTTTGGCTTAAAAGACAAGAAACATGTCCAATACACTAGAACTTGAACATCTGTGAAAACCAACTTGTGCAAGCTTTTGAGACAACTTTCTCACATCCCCTTAAGCCAGGAACACGACCCTTAGAGCCCTCAAACCTCCCAAAGCACAAAATCACATTCCATTGGCAAAACAGGGAAACATCTGCAGTTTGGTTTCCATAACACAATTTGCTCGTGTGTTTTGCCACAAACCTGTTCAAACACCTTCCATACTACCCAACCAAGCTATCCCAACCCTTAAACACTAACTGTAACTCCATTTACAGGGTTTGCCATTTTTTATTTCAGCTTGTGCAGGTTGAGTTCAGTAGGTTTGTTCAAGCACGTTCAAGGCAAGCTAGACATTGAAGAAGGTCAGGGGAAGTTCAAGTAAACTCCCAAACATCCCAGGCCTTGTTGAAAAGCTCCACATTGCCATACACGAAGTCAGCTGAAACAGGTTTTTATCAACTTCCTATCTCTCTATTTAGGAACATTTAGACTTAGGTTTGTGAATAAGAAATGTAGTATTCATAGCCATGAAGCTGTACATATGCTCAGTTTTCATTTTAGTTAAGCATGCTAAGAGAATTTGGTCCATGAACATCCTGGAAAAAATTGGTTAAGATTTAGGGCCAGAGAAATTCTCTCTGGTCTTTGAGAATTAGGACAAGTTTCTTATATGGTTGAATTCGTCTTGGAAAACTCTACAACTTTGAATTTATGTGTTTTTGCATTAGAGCACGTATGCAGGATCTGACATTTTGGTACAGGGCGCGTGTTTTTGTTTGAACAAGAGGTTGAAGATGAAGTCAGTGGGCTGGGCTTGATTCTGGCCTTGCTTTTGACACCCCCCTTTTGCTGAATGCACCCCCTGGCCCAATTTCTTTATATTTTATATTTTTTTATTTATTTTTCATTTCTGATTTTATTTTATATTTTCCAAACATAAAAATACTCAAAAATATTTTCATAAATTTTCACATTTATTTTATTTTTTTAATATAAAATTAATTTAGTGATTATATACTTTTATTTTATTCACACTTAAATAATACTTTGTTCTAAATATATTTTTTTCTTGTATATATTTTATTTTTATTATACATATTTAATATAATTAATATATATATACATGCTTTTATTTAATAAATACTTGAAAAATAAAACATAGAAATATTATACTTTTATTTTTTATTTATTATTTATACTTAAATAATACTTTTTTTCTAAATATATTTTATTTTTTGTATATACATTATTTTATTTTATTGTATATAAATAATATAGTCAATATATTTACATTCTTAAAAATTAGGGTTTTACCCTTAATAATAAAAATAATGATCTTTTTTTATTTATTCGTTCTTTTTTGCATTAAATATTTTTTACATACATCAAAAATAAACATAAACATTTTTGCATATTCATAATATTTGGTAGATTTATTTAATTTGTTTATTTAAATATTGTTCATTTATTATTTATGCCATTATTCAATTTGGATGTTATAGTAAAATTAGGGTTTTAATTTCTTGCCAAATAATCCCCATTCAAAAATTGTATCCCCATCCCCATAATCATGTTGTAATAGTGGTATATTTATTTTACGTATTTACGCTTTCAATTATGCCATGATTTGAGATTAGGGTTTGTATGCAAAAATCCAAAATTAACAAATAGCTTGACCTAATACAAAGATAAAAATGCATGAAAGTCAATACACAATGCACACTTGCACCCCTAGGGTTTCATCCACTTGTTGCCTTAAAAATGGGCCATGTTATGCATGTTGAGTGCTTTGGCAAAACAAAAACAAAACAAAATATCATAGCCCCTCAATGACGTTATCTTGGTTGTCTATAAAAAAATGAACTAGTCCCTCAAAAATTTGCTAAAAATACTTAACACAGTTGCTAACATGGTCTATACGATGACCCGCGCCTGTCCCGTTTAACATCCTAATACAAGGTTGTTTACCAAATGCAATGGTAAAACAACACTGTCAAAAGGGTTAAAAACATATAGGAAAGATCTTTGAGTAAAATAGGGTAGATAACTCTTAGTTACTTGATCAAAACTTGCAAAACATCCTCGCTATTTTCAAACACACTTCACAACACAATTTCAAAATATTTCCCAAATCAAACTTTCAAATATTGAAAATCTTTTAAAAAGACAAATACATCTTTGTATACATTCAAACAATAATCATTACAAAGGTTGCCACAACGATGGCCTCTTTTCAAAACATTTTCAAAACCACACACAAAGCACCATTTCAAACAATTGAAAAGCAAAAGCAAGTGATCTAAACAAGTAACTAAGAGCCTGTGGATAACCATGGATGAAAAGCGTGCTTGCACCTTCCCTTTTCATAATCTACTCCCCGAACCCAAGAAAACTTCTCAAAGGTCTTTCCTGTGCTTTTTGACCTTTCCTTAGGATAAAATAAAAAGTCGGTGGCGACTCTTACTAAACCGAAACATTTGCGAACACAAAACGCAAAACCTCAAGTCAGTTCTCCCACCGTATCACAGAACTGGCGACTCTGCTAGGGACATCTCTAAAAATGGAGTAACCTTAGGGTTTAGATCACCTTTGCACGCTTATCTTGTTTGCTTTGATTGCTTTACATTTGGTTCTCTTGTTTGGGTTTGAATCCTCCACCCGGATTTTGGGAAAACATTCATAGGTAAATAGCAATACATTGTGGAAACTGTGCGGGGTATACCGACATGGTTGAAGCAATATCTATATTAGTGCGACATATTTGTGGGTACCAGTAGCCTTTGAGTCAATTAAAGAGAATACGGGGCCGCTGAGTGATGTCATGAAGCACTAATGAACTCTTAGAACCTTTACTTGACCATCTTGGCCTTTTTAGGGGTAGTGAGATGACCGGCTTTGGTGCAGTCCGAAGTTGGTAGATACTTGATACTACACTCATTGAGGGTTGTTTTCTTGGAATATTTCGGTCGCCAGTTAAGTGGCTAAACTGAAACGATGAACACAGAAAATAATCCAGTGATATTGAGCTCCTTAGAACCCAGTTACTATTTATAGGACAGGTTGAGCCAACTAACTTCAAGAGGCTACTTACCTATGAAACCTCATGCAAGCCTGAAACTAGGATCTTGTGTGACTTGTTTGTACATATGCTTGTGCATACATCATGAACATCATAAAGCATCATATGCATCCACTAACCATTTCAAGGGTTTGGATCTTCATCTTTGTTCCTGTTTTGCAGGTCATGGAATCACTCCGCAGAAAAACAATTCAGGTCAACCTTGTGAGAATCCCTCCTCAACTGAAGGAGCTCACTTCCAAGATTCTAGAGAATTCTCTCTTCAGTGAAAGACATGGTAGACTTCTCAACTTGGTCAACTCCAACATTGAAGAAGACATGGTGAAAGTTCTCTTCCAGTTCTTTGACCCCCTACACCATTGCTTTACATTTCCTGATTACCAACTAGTACCTACTTTGGAGGAATTTTCTCAACTCCTGAGGATTCCTATTCTTCATCAACTACCCAACAATGGTACGGAAAGAGAACCAAAGCCTCAAGATGTTGCTCAAGCCTTACACTTGCAACCATCTGATATCAAAGGTCATTGGGAAACCAGAAGTGGTGTCAAGGGTTTCTTGGAAAGTTTTTGTTTGAGAAGGAACAAGACTGCTGTAATTCTCTAGATCTGCAAGCTTTTGTGGAAATTGTAGCACTTCTTATCTATGGGTTGGTCTTGTTCCCAAACCCTGATCAGATTATAGATGTGAATGCTGTCAAGATTTTCATATCTCGGAATCCTGTGCCTACATTGCTTGGGGACATCCTACACTCATTTCACACACGAAAAATGAGGAAAAGAGGTGTTCTCATGTGTTGTACTCCTCTTCTAGCAAGGTGGTTTATTTCTCACCTTCCCCAATCAGTTTTGAAGAATGAGCAGGGTTTAAGGTGGTCACAACGGTTGATGACCCTCACACATTCTGATGTTCATTGGTGTTCTCGGTCCAGAGAAAATGTCATCATCATTGATTGTTATGGGGAATTCCATAATGTCCCACTACTTGGCATTAGGGGAGGCATTACCTACAACCCTTGTTTAGCTCTGAGGAAATTTGGGTATGCCCAGAGGAATGGCCCTCATGACATGTTGATTCCTGACTTGGTTTTTGACTTTGACAACGACACTCAAGGACTTCGACAAAGGTTTATTCGAGCTTGGAGGAGGCCCAACAAAGTGGATAGTAAGACACTGGGGCATAAGAATTCCATCCCCCTTGAGCCTTATCTCAAGTGGGTATGAACTCGTGCCCAGAATCTTATGATGCCATACCCTCACATTCTCCCCGTGATCAAAGAGCCTGTTATGGAAGGAGAGGTTCCATACACCCTCCTACTTCCAGACATGCCAACATCATTGGAAGATTTGCAAAAGAGTTGGATACAGCTCAAGGAAGAACGGAACACTTTTGAAGCTAGCTTCTACGCCAGTGAGAAGAAAGTTTTGGAACTTACCCGTCAACTCCATGAAGAGCAGAATCTCAACACTTACATCGCACCAAAAAGGATGCGCAACGTCTTTTTACATTAAGAATTTTGTAATATTTTGCCCATGGGGCATTTATGTACTAACAAATTTCTTCTTATTAATATGACGTGTGTTCTTTTTGCTTGCAACAAATTTGAATTTTTGAATCCTTGAATGCATTACATGAATAACATATGATTCATCATATGCATAAACAGGTCTTCACACCAGGTTTCCTTATCTTTCTAATGTTTATTTCAGCAAGATGGATATAGAGCAGACGATCAAAGATCTGCAAGCACAAAATTCGCAATTCCAACAACTCCTCATGACCTTGGCAAAGGGTCAAGAGAATCTTAAAGCACTGTTAGAGAAAGAGAAGGAAAAAGAAAAGAAGAAGAAGAAAAGAATTGGTGTGGCCACTATGGGAAGAAGATTTGAGAATCAGGCTAGGAGAGTTCTGGATTTCCCCTCAACGTCTGACGAAGGGGTTGGTAAAGGAAAGGTAGTTGCAATGCCCTCCAAGTCTGAAGCTGAAGAAGAAGAGGAAGAGGATGAAGATTACTCCGAACAGCAGTACCCTCCGGTGGATGATAAGTATAAGAATCTTGAGGACCGGCTGGAAGCCATGGAGGTACAAAGGGTACCCGGGCTAGATTTCGAAGAACTAGGGTTGGTTATTGGGATTGTCATTCCCCCCAAGTTCAAAGTACCTACATTTGCTAAATATGACGGTTTGTCCTATCCGAAGATGCATCTGAGATCCTACATCAGAAAGATCCAACCTCACTCTTCTGATAAGGATCTATGGGTCCACTTTTTTCAAGATAGTTTGTCGGGTACGCAATTGGACTGGTTCTATCAACTTGAGAGATCTGATGTTCATAACTGGGAGGATTTAGCTCCTGCTTTCTACCGACAATACCAATATAACGCAGATTTAGCGCTTACTCGTACTCAACTACAGAGTATGGGTATGGCCTTTAATGAGGGATTTAAGGAGTATGCCCAGAAGTGGCGGGATCTGGCTGGAAGGGTGCAACCACCATTTTCGGATAGAGAGCTGGTTGACATGTTTTTGGGGACCCTGTCAGGTCCATTCTTCAATCACTCGATTAGGAGCTCATCTGCAGGGTTCACTGAATTAATTATGACAGGTGAAAGGGTCGAAGCTGGCATTAAGAGTGGTAAAATCCAGAAGGATACCTCCGCCTCCACTGCTATCAAGAAGACCTTCCCAGCTAAGAAGGAAGTTTCTGCTGTTCATACCCAGAGAAATCAGGGAAGAGTGGAGCGCCGACCAACGGTGGGGGATGTGATGATCCAGAACTCGTCAACCGATTAACCTCGAAGCAGTCAAACCAGAGCTAACCAGCAAAGGGTAGAAAGGCCATAACGGAAATTCACCCGGATCAATATGACACCGGCTCAGGTCCTCTCTCGTCTGTTAAAGTTAAACCTTACCAACTTGAAAGAAGCGTCGAAAAACCCAAACACCTCTTCTCCCTATTATCATTCCAATGCAAAATGTGTATATCATTCGGACAGTGTGGGGCACGACACCAACAACTGTTGGGCCCTTAAAAAAAAGATCTAATATTTAATAGATGCTAAGGAGGTGGAGTTTGATGCCCCCTAAAAACCTAATGTGATATCCGCTCCTATGCCAAAACATGGTCATAATGTCCATGCTATTGTAAAAGATCTTCATGTTACCGCTGTTGATGACTTAATGACTCTGTTGCCAATGATCAAGATGAATCTGTTGAAAGTCGGGATCTTCCCAGGCTGTGAAAAAGTTTGTTACCTTTGTTCGACCTTGCAATCCGACTGTCCGCTGTTGAAGTCAGGCATCCAACGCTTGATGGATACTCAAGAGATCCTCTTTCAGAAAACTCCTGTTGCTACTGTTACTCCTGTTACTCCCATTACTCATGTTACTCTTGTTACTCCAATCAATGATGTTTCTATAATCACCATTTCCGACAATCTTTCCAAGACCTGTAAAAGGCCTGTTAAGATTACACCCGATCCAAAGCTTGTACCATTGAAGATTACCATGCCGGGGCCTATCCCATATAAGTCCAACAAGACGATACCGTGGAATTATGGAGGAGAGATCTTCTATCACGGTGTGAAACAGATCAAATCAGTTGAAGAAAATTCCGATGAAGAGACTCCCGAAATAGGAAATATTGCAGGGACAAGTAAGATCACTCGTAGTGGAAGAATCTTTTCTCTGGAGATCGCTCCTCCACGGGCAGTCTTCGGACCCTCAAGTGCTCCTGTGCCTGTCAATATGTCTGTGTGAAGTCCAGTAATTGAAGAAATTTTTACTCCTGAAGTTATACCCTCTGCTGTTACTGCTGATAAAGGTAAGGGGATCCAAGAAGCGCCCGTCAGGACGAGGGCTCAGACTTTGGTTATCCCCGAGACCACCCAAAAGGAGATGGAGGAGATTTTAAAGATAATTAAGAAGAGTGACTATGATGTCGTAGAGAAGCTGGGGAAAACCCCTTCAAAATTCTCTATGTTGGCTCTATTGCTCTGCTCCGAGGTCATGCCAAATCCTTGATCAAATTCCTGAAGACGGTGCACGTGCCTCAAGAAACTTCTGCGGATCAGTTTCAAGAGTGTGTAGCCAGCCTTACAGCCGACAATGGTCTTGGCTTCTCTGATGCCGATTTGACGTCTAAGGGAAGAAAGCATAATGATGTGCTGCGTGTCTCGGTAGAGTGAAGAGGAAGTAATCTTGCTCATGTTATGGTTGATACCAGTTCATCTTTAAATGTTCTACCAAAGAAAGCATTGGACAGATTGGACTGTGAAGGTTTGACCCTAAAGCCCAGTAATATCATTGTTAGAGCCTTCGACGGTTCTAAGAGGATGGTTCACGGAGAGGTGGACATCCCAATTAAGGTGGGAACGGAAGTTTTCAACTCTACTTTTTATGTGATGGACATCCGTCCTTCATATTCATGCTTGTTGGGGAGGCCATGGATCCACAACGCTGGGGCAGTCACTTCTTCTCTACACCAAATGCTAAAATATCCAGTCTAGGGTAAAATCATAACAGTTCATGGTGAGGATGAGTATATGATAAGCCACCTTAACTCTTTCCGCTACGTGGAGTTAGATGGTGAATTCATAGAAACACCTTTCTAACACTTTGAAGAGGTTTCCTGAAGTTGCGGTAGCCAAGATAATGACTGATGTGCCCATCATTACCAAGCATGTGTCCCGAATGTCATCCCTTAAAGATGCGAAGGCTGTAATCAAGGAAGGAGGAAGTACAATGTGGGGTCAACTTCCAGATTTTCCTTACAAGACAGATAAGTTCGAGTTGGGTTTCAGTGCTGCTAGTCAGAAGCTATGCGTCGCTCCCGGGTTGGAGGATCGCCGCTGAAAATAACTCATCACGGAGTTCATGCTTTAGAAGATAATGAAGGCGAAGGCAATTTTGAAGACTGGATCTTTCCAACTATTGAAGGAGGACTGAACAACTGGGAGGCGAAATACTTTGTTCCCATTACTTTCATCAATCAGTAATTTATCTTTTGAACATTTCCTGTTTGGTCTGTAATAACTTTTAAAATAATTCGTACACTTTTTGCCTTATGCCTTACCCGGGGCATATAGGTCCATTTGTAAGGGTTTTGATTCTTCATTTTCATATGCCATTTTTAATGAATCATGGACGTTTTCATCTATAAACTTTTGTGTTCATTTTCTTTCTTTTTTTACATCTTATTTTGTTTAAAGGTGGCTATCCCTTACACACACCCACACTCATAAAATGCAGGTACCCATCCACTCCGGATTCCATGGGTAACAATTCTGCTATGGCCTTCAGTGACTCTGAAGATCTGGTAAATCATGTCGAATACGAAGGTGATGAAGATTGTGAAGTTCCTGGAGAGTTGGCTTGACTTTTGCAACAAGAAGAAAGGGCTATTCTGCCCCCATGAAGAGTTGTTGGAGACTATCAATTTGGGTACCGCTGAAGACAGAAAAGAGGTTAAAGTGGGGGCCAACCTGGAGCCAAATGTCAAGGAGCGCTTAGTTCAGCTGTTGAATGAATATGTTGAGATCTTTGCCTGGTCCTATGAAGACATGTCGGGACTGGATGGAGATATTGTGGTTCACCGTCTCCCTACAAGAGAAGACTGTCCACCAATCAAACAGAAAGTCCGCCGAATGACATCCGATATGTATGAAAAGATAAAAGCTGAAGTGATGAAGTAGTTCAATGCTGGCTTTCTTGCTATTACTTCCTATCCACAATGGGTCACTAACATTGTGCCTGTGCCTAAGAAGGACGAAAAAGTCAGAATGTGCATGGACTACAGAGACTTGAACAGGGCTATCCCTAAAGATGACTTTCCACTTCCACACATTGACATCTTGGTTGACAACACAGCTCAACACAGGGTATTCTCTTTCATGGACGGATTTTCAGGGTACAACCAGATCAAAATGGCCCCCGAGGACATGGAGAAGACTACTTTTGTTATGCAGTGGGGTACCTTCTGCTATAAAGTGATGCCATTCGGACTGAAGAATGTCGGGGCAACCTATTAGTGATCCATGGTAGCTTTGTTTCATGACATGATACATCATGAGATTGAAGTCTACGTAGACGACATGATAGCCCGTTCACAGACAGAAGAAGAACACCTCGACCATCTGCAAAAGCTGTTTGTCAGGTTAAAGGAATACAAGCTCAGGCTGAACCCTAGAAAGTGCACTTTCGGAGTCAGGTCCGGTAAACTTTTGGGATTCATCGTCAGTAACAAAGGCATCGAGGTTGATCCTGCCAAAGTCAAAGCTATACAAGAAATGCCTGCCCCTCGCACTGAGAAGGAGGTCATAGGTTTCTTAGGATGCCTAAACTACATCGCAAGGTTCATCTCTCAACTAATATCTACCTGTGAACCAATCTTAAAACTGTTGAAGAAAGATCAGGCGGTTGAATGGAATGATGACTGTCAAGCTGCTTTTGATAAGATCAAGGAGTATTTGTTGGAACCTCCTATCTTGATGCCACCCGTCGAAGGAAGACCTTTAATCATGTATCTGATTGTTTTGGATAACTCAATGGGGTGCGTACTGGGCCAACATGATGAGTCTGGCCGAAAAGAACATTCCATTTATTACCTTAGCAAAAAGTTTACCAACTGTGAGACTCACTACTCACTGCTCGAGAAAACTTGTTGCGCTTTGGTATGGGCTACTCGCCGGCTAAGGTAGTATATGTTGACACATACCACTTTGTTGATCTCCAAAATGGATCCGATCAAGTACATCTTCGAGAAGCCTGGTTTATCCGGAAGAATCGCTAGATGGAAGATGATCCTGACTGAGTATGATATCCAGTACACAACCCAAAAAGCTATAAAGGGGAGTGTACTAGCTGACCATCTAGCTCATCAAGCCGTCGAAGATTACCAATCTATGAGGTTCAACTTCCTTGACGAGGATATTATGACATTGGACAATATTAAAGGTAACAGAGCGTATGACGGACCTGAACAAGGATCCCGATGGACCATGTACTTTGATGGTGCTTCAAATGCACTTGGCAACGGTATCGGCGCAATACTTATCTCTCCAGAAGGTTGCCATACACCTTTCACTGCTAGACTTTGCTTCAGCTGCACCAACAACATGGCTGAGTATGAAGCTTGTATCTTTGGTCTCAAGGCTGCTATTGACTTGGGAATCAAATCTCTAGTTGTATTTGGGGACTCAGCTTTGGTTATCAGTCAAATCAAAGGAGAGTGGGATACTAAACACCCTAACCTCATCCCTTACAAAGAACATGTCCTGACATTGTTACCACATTTCGAGCAGATCACCTTCGAGCACTTCCGGCGAGAAGAGAATCAGTTGGCGGATGCGTTAGCTACAATGTAATCCATATTTAAACTTAACTGGGATAATAAGGCACCTCAAATCACCATTGAACGAATGGACGAACCTGCACATTGTCACGAGATTAACACCGAAGAAGTAGTGGACCGACCCTGGTTTCATGACGTCAAAAGGTATCTCGAAGCACAAGAATACCCTGAAGGAGCTTCAGTCAATGACAAAAAGTTCTTAAGGAGGTTCGCGGCCAAGTTCTTTCTGAGCAATGGTATCCTATACAAGCGCAATCTTGATTGTGTCCTACTCCGTTGTGTGGACAAGATTGAAGTTGAGCAGATCATGGCTGAACTACATAATGGCACCTTTGGCACCCACTCAAGTGGTCATACGATGGCTAAGAAGATTCTAAGGGCAGGCTACTACTAGTCTACCATGGAAGCTGATTGTCATCAACATTCTTGTACTTGTCACAAATGCCAAATCTATGCTGACAAAGTACATATTCCCCCAGTTCCTCTCAATGTCTTAACAGCTCCTTGGCCATTCGCAATGTGGGGAATCGACATGATTGGAGAGATCAAGCCTACAGCATCCAATGGACACCGTTTCATCCTGGTGGCCATTGATTACTTTACCAAGTGGGTCGAAGCAGCTTCCTTTGCCTCCGTTACGAAGAATGTGGTTGCTCGCTTCATCAAGCATAACCTCATATGCCGGTATGGTATCCCCAACAGGATCATTACGGACAACGGTACAAATTTGAACAATACTATGATCACCGCTCTATGAGAGCAGTTCAAGATTCAACATCACAATTCATCTCCCTATCGACCTAAGATGAACGGTGTTGTCGAAGCTACAAACAAAAATATCAAAATAATCATACAAAAGATAATAGTCACCTATAAAGACTGGCATGAAATGTTACCGTTTGCTCTGCACGGGTACCGTACCACGGCACGCACTTTAACTGGGGCAACACCCTATTCTTTGGTATACGACATGGAAGCTGTTTTACCTATCGAGGTTCAGATTCCTTCCTTGAGAATCATGAAAGATGCTGGTTTGAGTGAAGATGATTGGATTCAGACCCGACTTGATCAACTTAACTTGATTGACGAGAAACGACTTACTGTTGTTTGCCATGGTCAGGCGTATCAGAAACGTATGATCAAGGCCTTCAACAAGAAAGTTAAGAGGGAAGTATATCAAGTCGGGGATCTTGTAATCAAGCGGATCATCTTGCCGCAAAGTGATCCCAGGGGAAAATGGACTCCTACTTACGAAGGACCATTTATGATCAAAAACATCTTTTCTGGTGGGGCAATGATCTTGACCACCATGGACGGCGATGACCTTCCGCACCCTGCGAACGCAGACATAGTCAAAAGATACTACGCATAAATGACCTGACAATTCGAAAACCCGAAAGGGCGACTTGGGCAAAAATGGGCATCCCGGTGAATCGAAAACCCGAAAGGGCGGTTCAGGCAAAAATTAGGGATAAATAAAAAAATATGTACACCCGGAAAGTTGAAAACCCGAAAGGGCGACTTGGGCAAAAAAAGGGTTTCCCGGTGGATCGAAAACCCGAAAGGGCGATCCAGGAAAAAGTTAGGGAATTAAAGCGTATGACTATGTCTCGTCGGATCACTTTAAGGACAATCTCTTCACGGACAAGCTCCAAGCTTCTGATCAATCCAATCATCTGCGGACGAAGCAACGAATGGACAAGATACTCAGAGTTGTGAAGGTTATAGAAGAATGGGAACCCCATGGAATTATTACACATAGCCATCTTTCTTTGTATGAATTTTTCTCATTTTTATGACAACATTCTCTTACTAGGATGTCTGTCTCCTTTGTACAAAAATACTTACACAAAGTTAATACAAATATACTTCAAAGTGCAGAAATTTGTTTGCCTTTTATTTCTTTTTACACTTGTGTTTTATTTGAAAACGTCCAATGATTTATTGAATGAGCATATGCATTTGAATATAATCACTGCTTACAGATAAAATGAAATGAGAAAGAATAATTACTCATAGGTTGAAAGTATAGGAAAACGTCTTTAGGCTATTCCAGAAGAAATCCCCTACAGTAAGTCATTCAGAACCTCAACAGAGCTAATACATATCCCCAGCAAAGTTAAATACATATCGCCATCAGAACTAAGTTTCCAAACTCCCAATCCCCAGCAGATCCAGAAAACTTTGAACTACAAACCCTCAGCGAAGATAAAACTTTCTTCCCCAACAGAGTCCAAAACTTCAAATCTTAAACCCCGGTGGAATACCATCCAACTTCCTTCATAAATCCTCATTAGATTGGCATACAACCCAAGCTCTTGAGAATTCTTCAATGGAATAAGCATTATCCCCACAGATTTATTTCCCAACAGAACGAAGATTCTTGTTCTCATTTCTCTAGTTGAAGCCTCCCAGGTTTTAATTCCCCAGTAGAGATCGCCGGAGTTGTCCTTATTTCCCCAGGAAAGTCATGAAGGATTCTCAATTCCCCGCAGACGTTGTCAAAGCTCTTGTTAATCCCCACAAGTCACCAAGGATTTTCAATCCTCAGCAGTAGTCCAAAGGATGTTCTCAGTCTCAACAATCAAAGGTTTTGAATCTCCAACAGCAGTCAATGGTTTATTTTCCCCGGCAGCAGTCAAAGATTTCATTATCTCCAGTTATCAAGGATTTATTTTCCTCAGCAAGATAGCTAATCAGCTTACATGCGCATAGATTACATCCATATATCATAAACATTGATAAAACACATTTATTGCATCATACATTTCATGCAACATAACTTTGTGTTTTCAGCTAACATTTTACCCTTTTCAGGATAAGATTAAAAGCTATCTTTAACAAATGTCCAAAGATTTCAGATACAGTATGGATACACCCCAGACACGTCGGTCATTCTATTACTCATTCAGAATTTCAAGTCAAAATAAAGTACGGATATACCCCAGACACGGCGGTCATTCTACTACTCATACAGACTTCAGCAATCAGATACAGACTAGATACGCTCCAAACACAGAAGCCATTCTATTTCTCATTTAGATTCAACTATCAAATTCAAGTTCAGATACACTCCAGACACGAAAGTCATTCTATCACTTGTCCAGATCCCAGTTAAAGTACGGATACACTCCCAACAAAGAAGTCATTCTGCTACTCATACAGATCTCAACTTCAGATACAGTCCAGATACGCTCCGGACACGGTTGCCTTTCTGTCACTCATTCAAACCTATTCCCCAGCCCATAGATACTCCAGACACGGATGTCTTTCTACTGCTTATTCAGATTTTAGATTTCGGATACAACACAGATATACTCCAGACACGGCAGTCATTCTGATACTCATTCAAGAATCAAATACAGTTACAGCTTGGATACGCTCCAGACACGGACGCCATTCCCTTGCTCATACAGATCCAATCTCCAGATACAACTCAGATATGTTCCAGATATGGATACCATTCTGACATTCACTCTCCTAATTCTCAACAAACAAGTCTTGGATGGCATCTTTAAGCCCATCTCCGGCAAGATTCTACCATCTCCAAATGGCATCTTTAAGCCCATTTCCTCAACTACATTTTTGACGAGTGCAAATTTATGGGCACTCTAGTGTCCAATACTCTTTTACCTTCGAGTCACGAAAGGCAAACTCGCCAATCTAACTCTTCAGGTTCAAGAAGATTGAACAGGGGCAGTTGTTGTACCCCAAAATTTGCCCTCTCATTTTATCAATATTTCCCCTCACAAGACTCTTTGAACTCCAGACAGGATTAGGATTTTGCACTGCTCAAGACATCTCCTTGCACTGATGACCTAAATTAGGGTTTGAGTTTGCATAAGGAATTTTGGACTTCTAATGCTCAAAGTGACTTCCATACTTCATACTGGACTCATAAGTTTGTCCATACCAAGTTTCAAGCTTTGAATCAAATTTTTGCCCAGTCAATTGGACAGTTGACCTAGAAATCAGTTGTATTGGGGAAAAAGTCAACTATGGCCAATTTACAGTCAAACCCCATAAATTTTGACCCACATCAACTTTATAGACTCATGTGAACCATTTGATCAAGTTTGGACCACAACTCCTCAAGAAATTTGATCAGATCATCAAAAGGGCAAAATGGTCATTTTTAGGGTTTTGACTACACAAGGGCAATATTTGATTTTTGACCCAGCCAATGGAAAATTGGGTTCAAGCATGGATTCAAGTACTCAATGGCACCATCTTGACCTATTCACAAGGTTCAAAATATCTCAATTACATTGGATTGATAGATGAATTTTTCAGTTAACTAATCAAATTTTGACTTTACACTGAAAAGTCAAACTTTGACTTTTTAGTCAAAATCAAGTGCCAAGAGTCACTTTTCATCAAGATGTGTCAAAACATGAAACTTATTCATCAAGAAACCCATTTTTAAAAATTAGGGTTTAAAGTTGAAAAATTTCATAACTTAGAATTTTTCTAAGTTATGAAATTTTCTTAATTTTTCCTAACTTTGCCCAACATTTTCACCATGATGCAATTGGATTGAAACAAAACTTACAACATGAAAGTTGTAGTCCTCCACAAAATCTACAACTTTTATTCACAAAGTTTTCCCAAAAGAATCTAGGATCTCAAGTTATGATTTTTGGAACAAGGGTCCATGAAACTTTTAACTTAGTGAAATTTTGCCCTAGTTTAGGCAGGATTTTAACCTATCTTCATGGCCATTTTTCACATAGTTCCACTTGGAATCTCAAGTTTCATTTCAAAGATGTAATGTAGAGCATGTTGTAAGCTTTCCAAAATGTCCAAGAACTCTCCAAACTCATTTTTGGTTAGGGAGAATCGAAGGCTTGAAGTTGGCAAAAACTCACTTTTCATCCATGGCATGTTCATAGTGATACAAGTTACCAATTCTAATCAGCTTGCTTTACACTAGATTACAGGCCTAAAAACCATTTCATACTCAATAATTAAATGCAAATCCATTGGTTTAAGATTTTGTTTTGGTCATTAGGGCATTGCACACAAGATTAATCCCTAAGTAGAAAAAGCAACATTTCCATTTTTGCTTAAATCTTGCTTTACGTCAAAACCGCATCCTAGAGCATTGAGCCATATCTTGTGCAGCAAAGCATATCCACCAACTTGAGGGGCCAAGATCACAAGAGGCAGGCTGATAGATAGCCTGTACAGGCTTGTATTACATTATTGTTCATTTTGGCTTAAAAGACAAGAAACATGTCCAATACACTAGAACTTGAACATTTGTGAAAACCAACTTGTGCAAGCTTTTGAGACAACTTTCTCACATCCCCTTGATCCAGAAACACGACCCTTTGATCCCTCAAACCTCCCATAGCACAAAATCAAATTCCATTGGCAAAATAGGGCAACATTTGCAGTTTGGTTTCCATAACACAATTTGCTCGTGCGTTTTGCCCCAAACCTGTTCAAACACCTTCCATACAACCCAACCAAGCTATCCCAACCCTTAAACACTGACTGTAACTCCATTTACAGGGTTTGCCATTTTTTATTTCAGCTTGTGCAGGTTGAGTTCAGTAGGTTTATTCAAGCACATTCAAGGCAAGCTAGACATTGGAGAAGGTCAGGGGAAGTTCAAGCAAGCTCCCAAACATCCCAGGCCTTGTGGAAAAGCTCCACATTGCCATACACGAAGTCAGCTGAAACAGATTTTTATCAACTTCCTATCTCTCTATTTAGGAACATTTAGACTTAGGTTTGTGAATAAGAAATGTAGTATTCATAGCCATGAAGCTGTACATATGCTCAGTTTTCATTTTCGTTAAGCATGCTAAGAGAATTTGGTCCATGAACATCATAAAAAAATAGGTTAAGATTTAGGGCCATAGAAATTCTCTCTGGTCTTTGAGAGTTAGGACAAGTTTCTTATATGGTTGAATTCCTCTTGGAAAACTCTACAACTTTGATGTTATGTGTTTTTGCATTAGAGCACGTATGCAGGATTTGGCATTTTGGTACAGGGAGCGTGTTTTTGTTTGAACAAGAGGTTAAAGATGAAGTCAGTGGGCTGGGTTTGATTCTGGCCTTGCTTTTGACACCCCCCCTTTTGCTGAATGCACCCCCCTGGCTCAGTTTCTTTATATTTTATATTTTTTTATTTATTTTTCATTTCTGATTTTATTTTATATTTTCCAAACATAAAAAATACTCAAAAATATTTTCATAAATTTTCACTTTTATTTTTGTATTTTATTTTATTTTTTTAATATAAAATTAATTTAGTGATTATATACTTTTATTTTATTTGATGAAAACCTAAAAATAATATATAATAACACTATACTTTTATTTTATTCTTTATTTTATTCACACTTAAATAATACTTTGTTCTAAATATATTTTTGTCTTGTATATATTTTATTTTTATTATACATATTTAATATAATTAATATATATATATATATATATATATATATATATATATATATATATATATATATATATATATATATATATATATATATATATATATATATATATATATATATATATATATATATATATATATATATATATATATATATATATATATATATATATATATATATATATATATATATATATATATATGTACATGCTTTTATTTAATAAATACTTGAAAAATAAAACATAGAAATATTATACTTTTATTTTTTATTTATTATTTATACTTAAATAATACTTTTTTCTAAATATATTTTTTTTTGTATATACAATATTTTATTTTATTGTATATAAATAATATAGTCAAGATATTTACATTCTTAAAAATTAGGGTTTTACCCTTAATAATAAAAATAATGATCTTTTTTTATTTATTTCTTTCTTTTTTGTATTAAATATTTTTTACATACATAAAAAATAAACATAAACATTTTTGCATATTCATAATATTTGGTATATTTATTTAATTTGTTTATTTAAATATTATTCATTTTTTATTTATGTCATTATTCAATTTGGATGTAATAGTAAAATTAGGGTTTTAATTTCTTGCCAAATAATCCCCACTCAAAAATTGTATCCCCATCCCCATAATCATGTTGTAATAGTGGTAGATTTATTTTACGCATTTACGCTTTCAATTATGCCATGATTAGAGATTAGGGTTTGTATGCAAAAATCCAAAATTAACAAATAGCTTGACCTAATACAAAGATAAAAATGCATGAAAGTCAATACACAATGCACACTTGCACCCCTAGGGTTTCATCTACTTGTTTCCTTAAAAATGGGCCATGTTGTGCATGTTGAGTGCTTTGGCAAAACAAAAACAAAACAAAAGATCATAGTCCCTCGATGACGCTATCTTGGTTTCCTATACAAAAATGATCTAGTCCCTCAAAAATTTGCTAAAAATACTTAACACAATTGCTATCATGGTCTATACGATGACCCGCGCCTGTCCCGTTTAACATCCTAATACAAGGTTGTTTTCCAAATGCAATGGTAAAACAACACTGTCAAAAGGGTTAAAAACATATAGGAAAGATCTTTGAGTAAAATAGGGTAGATAACTCTTAGTTACTTGATCAAAACTTGCAAAACATCCTTGCTATTTTCAAACACACTTCACAATACAATTTCAAAATATTTCCCAAATCAAACTTTCAAATATTGAAAATCTTATCAAAAGACAAATACATCTTTGTATACATTCAAACAAGAATCATTACAAAGGTTGCCTCAATGATGGCCTCTTTTCAAAACATTTTCAAAACCACACACAAAGCACCATTTCAAACAATTGAAAAGAAAAAGCAAGTGATCTAAACAAGTAACTAAGAGCCCATGGATAACCATGGATGAAAAGGGTGCTTGCACCTTCCCTTTTCATAATCTACTCCCCGAACCCAAGAAAACATCTCAAAGGTCTTTCCTGTGCTTTTTGACCTTTCCTTAGGATAAAATAAAAAGTCGGTGGCGACTCTTGCTAAATCAAAACATTTGCAAACACAAAACGCAAAATCTCAAGTCAGTTCTCCCACCGTATCACACTGTCCCTGTTGTATTGGACGACTAACTATCCACTCATAGAGAATATAGTAAAGGAAAGCAACGTCGACTTTTATGGGGAAATACAAGTTGCTCAAATAAAGAGATCTGCTATTTTCTGTTATGGAGACTTAAAAAAAAGACTTCCTGGGGAAATCCCGACATATTCCTGCTGGGGAGATAAAGTCTTCTCGTGCAAAATAAATGCACATTCTCAAACCAAAACACGAAGCTTTCAGAAATCCAAAGTAATAATATTGCTGGGAAACAAAGATTCAATCCAGAAATAAATTGGAGTAAAACGGTCTACAAAAATACATTCTTTGAGAAATGAACTCAAGACGGAAACCCAAATCATCCAATTGAGGAGCTGTGTAGGAAGGCTAGAGAAAAAAATCTTCCACGAGGGGTAACTCAGTGGAGAAATTGAAATAATATACACTTTCTGCTTAGAGCTGACACTCTATTGGAGAGAGAACAACACAAATGTGCAAAACAGGGTAGTATCTCAACAAAATATTAATGGATATGAATGAGCAATGATTTGTTAAGTTTAGCTATGCATGATGTATATATGAATGTATGAGTGTTATCGTGCATATACTGATAAAAAAACATATAGTACTGGGGATAAACAAACAAAAGCAAATCGGGCGCAAACAACACTCGGCTAAATCACATCCAAGACGATCATCCCAAAAGAAAAAATAAGCACCAATTGAGGAAGAAAAGTCTGACTACACGGCTTAACTTTATTAGGGAGAATCATAATATAGCGACAAAACAGTACAGATACAGGGATTTAACATCCTTCTCTAGGCTTCACCAAGGAGTAGCACTCAGTCTTCAACGCGGAAATAAATATTTTCAAATGTAGAACTCCTACTGAAATTTGAAAAACTGATTTCGAATAAGGCAGATGGAAACCAAATAGTCAAAACATCCACTAGGGAATTTAGGCCCACTTTAAAGGAGAGAAAAAAACATACAGACTTCTATACAGAGATAATGCTTCACCATCGAGATATCAACTGGGGACTTCGTGCTGACTTCATTGAGGAGGTCAACGCCACATCATCGAGGGGAAACCAATATACGTTCTTCACTGGGGAAACCAGAGATACATGTTCTTCGAGAGTAATAATTATACCAACTTCTTTGGAAAATGAGGACTTCTATCCAATAAGCAAAACCTTCACTGGAGAAATCTTGGATTGAGTCTTCATATCATGCAAACTCAGAAAAGAAGAAAAAATGAACCAAGACTTGAATGGGGACACTGGAGTCACAAACCCAATATAGCAAAAACGCCCTGAGAAAACCTTCCCAGGGGAAAGAAAACTTCTCAAAACCACTAGAGTTCATCCGTTCTTGGGATCACTACTTTTGTTTTCCTCTTAAATCACAAAATCTAAAGTAAAAGTAAATTGTCAATTCTATTTGAAAAACAATTTTGTTATTTAATATTTTTGCTTTGAAAATTATTATCAATAATAAATGAAGTCTTTGCAATATAAATAAAATAATTGGGTAAAAGCTCAAATTTCATTGATAGAATGGTAGTCTGTGAATGGCGAGACTCCACGGATGATTACAAATTTCAGAAAATGGTAATATATAATGGAAAAGATACATTGAGATACAATGACCACTATCCCCTATAACAACTTTTGAAATCCTGAGCAGAAGCTTCCGTTGAAGTATGGTAAGGATCCAAGAAGATTGTTGCTTCAATGATCAAGTCTTGTCTGATGTAGTTACTTGCCAAGAAAATCCCTAACTTTTTCCTAAGTTGCCCTTGTGGGTTTTCAACTTAGCGGGAAATTTATTCTCTTTATGTCTCTAATTTATTCCTAGACCTCCCTTCCGGGTTTTCGGTCTACCGAGATGCTCGTTTTTGCCTAAGCCTCCCTTTCAGGTTTTCAACTTAGCGAGTTGTTCTTTTATTTCTATAGGCGAAGTATTTCTTGACTGCATCAGCATTCATGGGACGTGGGAACTCCTCGCCATCCATAGTTTCAAGAATTAATGCACCGCCAGAGAAGGCTTTCTTGACAACATATGGGCCTTCAAAATTGTGAGTCCACTTGCCCCTAGAATCAGCGTTAGAAAACATGATCTTCCTGAGCATGAGGTCGCCTTCTCTGAATTCATGAGGTTTGACCTTCTTATCAAAAGCTTTCTTCATTCTCTTCTAGTATAACTTCCCATGACACAAAGCCGTCATTCTCTTCTCTTCGATCAGATTCAATTGGTCAAACCTGTTCTGGATCCATTCAGCCTCTGACAACTTGGTTTCCATTATCACATGCAACGAGGGAATCTCAACCTCGACTAGGAGTACCGCTTCCATTCTATACACAAAGGAGAACGGGGTTGCTCCTGTTGAAGTGCAGACAAATGTCTGATATCCATACAAATCAAAAGGGAGAATTTCATGCCAATCTTTATAAGTAACAACCTTCTTCTGGATGATCTTCTTGATATTATTATTAGCAGCTTCAACATCCCCATTCATCTTTGGCCTGTACAGAGATGAGTTGTGATGCACGATCTTGAATTATTCACAAAGTTATATCATCATCTTGTTGTTCAGATTCGAGCCATTGTCGGTGATAATTTTGTTCGATACAACATACCAACATATAAGATTATTCTTAATGAAGCGCACAACCACCTTCTTGATAATGTTAGCATACGAAGAAGCTTTCACCCATTTGGTGAAGTAATCAATTGCTACCAAGATGAAACGGTGTCCACTCAAAGCTTTGGGTTCTATCATCCCAATCATGTCAATACCCCACAAAGAGAAAGGCCATGGGGAAGAGATCACGTTGAGAAGTTTCGGAGTCACATGAACCTTGTCCGCATAAATCAGGCATTTATGACACTTCTTTGCAAATTTGTAACAGTCAGATTCCATTGTCAGCCAATAGTAACCTGCCCTTAGCATCGTTTTAGCCATCGAATGTCCATTGGCGTGAGTTCTAAATGAGCCTTCATGAACCTCATGCATCAACATGTCTGCTTCGTTTCTATCCACGCATCTGGGCAGGACCATGTCATAATTTCTCTTGTACAACACATTTTCACTGAGGAAGAAACTGCCAGCCATTCTTCTCAACATCTTTTTATCTTTATTCGATGCACCAATCGGGTATTCCTGAGTTTGAAGAAAATGCTTGATATCATAATACCAAGGTTTCTCATCCGCTACCTCCTCTGTTGTAAACACATGAGCGGGCCTATCCAGTCGACGAACCATAATTCGAGGTATATCATTCCAAGTATTTACTTGATACATAGAAGCCATAGTTTCCAGAACATCCGCCATTTGATTTTCATCTCTAGGAATGTGATGGAATTCAACTTTATTAAAGAAGGGTAACAATCTTCTAGCATAATCTTTGTAAGGGATCAAGTCAGGGTGATGAGTATCCCACTCTCCTTTAATCTAATTTATTACCAAAGCTGAATCGCCATACACATCTATAATTTTAATTTTGAGATCAATAGCTTCCTCGAGACCCATGATGCAAGCCTCATATTCTGCCATATTATTAGTACAATCAAATGTCAACCTTGCAGTGAAAGGAATGTGCGATCCACGTGGAGTGACAATCACATCACCAATTTCTTTACCATAAGCATTCACAGCTTCATTAAATATCATACTCGAACGAGATTCAGGATCAGGACTTTCCTTAGGCAATGGTTCATCACAATCCTTCACTTTCATAAACATCACATCCTCATCGGGGAAATCATACTTCACAGACTGATAATCATCGACTGGTTGGTGAACAAGATAATCTGCCAACATGCTGATTTTAATAGCTTTTTGAGTGCAGTATTCGATGTCATATTCAGATAACAGCATCTGCCAGCGGGCAATTCTCCCAGTAAGAGCAGGTTTTTAAAAAATGTACTTGATTGGATCCATTTTGGAGATCAACTAAGTCGTATGATTCAACATATACTACCGCAAACATTTTGTCGCCCAGGCCAGAGCACAACATGTCTTTTCCAGCATGGAATACCGCGATTCACAATCAGTAAACTTTTTACTGAGATAATAAATGGCATGCTCTTTCTTCCCTATTTCATCTTGTTGTCACAGAATACAACCCATGGAATCATCTAACACTGTCAGATACATAATCAATGGTCTTCCTTCAACAAGACAGAGCAAGATAGGAGGTTCAAGTAGATATTCTTTAATACTTTCAAATGCCATTTGGCAGTCATCTATCCACACACAACCTTGATCTTTCTTTAACAACTTAAAGATCGGTTCACATGTTGCAGTCAAGTGGGAAATGAATCTGGAAATATAATTCAAACGCTTGAGGAACCCTCTGACTTGCTTTTCAGTTCTAGATGCTGGCATTTCTTGAATTGCTTTGACTTTATCAGGGTCAACTTCAATTCCTTTCTGTCTAACAATGAAACCCAACAATTTCCCTGATCAAACACCAAAGGTACATTTATTTGGATTCAAGCGGAGACGATACTTCCTAAAACACTGAAAAAACTTCAATAAATCTTCTACATGCCCTTCTTCAATATGGGATTTAGCAATCATATCATAAACATATACCTCAATTTCCTTGTGCAACAGGTCATGGAATAGGGTTATCATAGCCCTTTGGTATGTTGCACCAGCGTTCTTCAACCCGAAGGGCATCACTATGTAATAGAATGTTCCCCAGGGTGTGATAAACGTTGTTTTTTCCATGTCCTCTAGAGCCATTATCATTTGATTATACCCAGAAAATCCGTCCATGAACGAGAAAACTTTGAATTTTGTTGTGCTATCCATTAACATATCAATGTGTGGCAATGGAAAATCATCTTTTGGAATAGCTTTATTTAGATCTTTGTAATCTACGCACATGCAAACTTTTCAGCCTTTCTTCGGTACTAGGACAATATTGGCAATCCGTTGAGGTTACACTGATGTCACAAGAAAACTGGCATTAATCTGCTTTAGAACTTCTTCTTTGATCTTCACTACCATATCTGGGTGAGTCCTTCGCAACTTCTATTTGGTTGGCGAGCACTCTGGCTTCAGCGGAAAACGGTGCTCTGTAATATCTATATCTAGACCATGCATATCTTGGTAAGACCAAGCAAAAATATCCACATACTCTTTCAACATCTCAATCAACCTTCTCTTCACATCAGGATGCAGCAATGCTCCAATCTTAACTTCCTCAGGATCTTTTTCCGAACCCAAATTGATTACCTCCAATGGCTCTTTATATGGCTGAATGGCATTTTCCTCGCGCTCAAGCAACCGTGATACCTCTTCCGGAATCTCATCACAGTCTCCTTCTTCGGCCCCATACACAGGACATTCAAAGTTGGGAGAGGGTGCAGGTTCATTGTATTCAACAGGTTTTTTAATTAATCTGCACATATGATTTGTGATTGTTTTTAGACACTGACACATATAACAAGTGATAATGCAGATTGAATTTCAGTTATTATTTATTTTGAAAGTTTTTTTTTTCTGATTACCATTTTCCAAGAAAAAGCAAAAATAAAAATACAATTTGGGAAACAAAGACAACTTTTATTATTGATTTTAAAAGTCACGGCAAACAGATAAGCCCATACAATATTTATACTTTCACCTTAGGCAGAGTGAAATATTTTCAAAAAGATCAACAAAACAAATTACTTTGAAACATGTATGCAAGAGGGAACATCAATGATGACCCAATTCTGAATCCTAACTCTATGTGTCACATAATTCGGCATTTTTGGCTCTGCTTCATCTTCCACAATGGCATTAATTCTGGAAACAGTTGGATGAAGATAACCCACGCTACAGAAGATGTCTTGATACTTGCCTACAACAGACTTTGGCTTCATGCTCTTACCTTTATCATTCTTCACAAAGAACCCCAAGCCAGCTCTATTCTTGCTTACAGGTGGATCCACAACATATCCACACACTTCACTATGATCATTACGCACAACCTGCTGCGCATCCTTATGTGAAACCATATAATTCTAATTTCCCCTTATGTTGTCAATGGATAAAGCTTGGAACTGGGTTCCAACAGAAGCTTCATCCACCTCCACAATGCTGAAAGAGGATAAATGAGATATCAATAATGCCTGTTCTCCATTTATAATCACCACTTTTCCTTCGCGTACAAACTTCAGCTTTTGGTGTAAAATCAAAGTGACAACCCCTGCCTCATGTATCCACGATCGTCCCAACAAGCAACTATAAGTGGGTACAATATCCATGACCTGGAAATTAGTCTGAAACAAATGTGGGCCTGTATGAATAGGCAGTCCACTTCACTAATAACAGATTTCCTTGATCCATCAAACTCTTTCACAAAAATGCCACTTGGGCACATGGGTGTTCCTTGATATTTCAACTTCATAAGCTTGCTCCTCGGTATAACGTTCAATGCGGATCCATTATCAATTAGCACATTGGATAGTGAATTATTCTTGCAGTTCATAGAGATGTGGAGGGCCAGGTTGTGATTCCTTCCTTCATCTGGAAATTCATCGTCGCAGAAACTCAGGTTATTACATGACGTAATGTTCCCCACTATGCTACTGAATTGGTCTACAGGCATTTCATTTTCCATAAAAGCTTGGTCCAATACCCTCATCAAAGATTCTCTATGAGTAGAGGAATTCATCAATAAAGCCAAGATATATATTTTTGAAGGAGTCTGCAGTAGCTGATCTACAATTTTGTAGTCGCTCATCTTAATTATCTTCAAAATATTGTCCACCTCTTTTTCTAGCGTAGCTCCACTAGATTCACCCACTTCCTTCTTAGGCTCTACATTTTTCAACAATTTTCTTTCCTGTACTAACATCTCCATGAACAACTAGTGCAAATATACGACCGCTGCGGGTTCCTCTGCTAGTCTCAACAATATTTCCAACATCAGGCATTGGCTGGATGGGAACTTACACACCATCCTCTAAGATTGTAGCATTATATTTGTAGGATACAACCTTATCTGACTTGTAGGGGACAGGACCCGACAAACTAATCACCAATGGAGTAATGGCCGACTTACTGTGATACTCAACTTCAAAATGGGCGGGTGCACCAAAATAAGGCACAATGAAGTTTACTCCTTCTTCAACATAATCAGTCATCTCTGGAAAAAAAATCCTCATCTGAGGATAAATACTCATCTACAGAGGCATACTCATCATATGACTCCTCTTCAGCCAAACAGACCTCAATCATATCAACTTCATGGTAATCATCCCTTTGACCTGTAACCTTGATGGTTCCATTATCTAACAACAACTGAAAACCTTTTCTCACAATTGAACATCCTCGGGAGTCATGGCAGCAAATTCGGCAAGATCCATATTGATGTTCCACCTGACCAGCCATGTGGCAGAAAGTAGCATACAATTGTACAAGATCCTCATTCATATACTCCACATCAAAAATTCTGAACTCGCCAGGACATCTAGAAACCATGTTCACATCCTCTTCATACTCTTCCCTAGGCTTAATTATGTGGATGAGGCCCTCATCCATCATCTCTTGCAAATCATCCTTTATCTTGTCGCAACCCTATATGTTTGTACTACAAATAGCACAACTGGAATGGTCATGCGTATAGTAGCTAAATTCAGAGGTCTGAATGCATTTTCACCAAACTTCCTCTAACCAGATTAATATCAAAAATCCGGAAATCGCCTGGACAACCGGCCACCAAGTTTACAGCATTTTCTCCTCCATGCTTGGGCAGAGGATTGTCTTTCACATTTGGGCCCACATCTTTGAAAAACAAGATACTAGAATTCACCAATTTCTGCACCTCAGTCTTCAAAGGATAACAATTCTCAACATTATGCCCTGGTGCTCCCTGATGAAAAGCACATGTTTGGTCAGCCTTGTAATACCAAGGCAAGGGTGATGGTACAGCGGGAGGTGGTCGGGTTTGAACCAACTTCTTCTGAATTAATGTCGGTAGTAACTCTGTATAACTAATAGGGATAGGGTCATAACTCTCCCTTCTCTGATTATACCCTTGATTCCCCTGCTGGGATGGTCTCTGGTAAGCAACGGTGGTTGGAGCTACACCAACAACTAGAGTAACTAAGGCGACCTGCTGATGACGCTGATAAATCCTTCTAGGAGGATTAGATCTCCTCTCTTGTATAACAACATTTGTATCTCCTTCCTTATTTTTGGTAAACCCATAGGATGACTTCTTTGTATTTCCAGAACCTTCACTCTTCGTTAAACGACCCTCTCTTACAGCCTCTTCTAACCGGATACCCATGCCTACCATTTCAGTAAAGTCACTTGGCACGCTCGCTACCATCCTCTCATAGTAGAAAGCACCCAGAGTATTCAAGAAAATCTTAGCCATCTCCTTCTCTTCCATGGGAGGAATCACTTGGGCGGCTATCTCACGCCATCTCTGTGCATATTCTTTGAATGATTCCCTGTCATTCTAAACCATGGCCCTGAGTTGATCACGGTCAGGCGCCATGTCCATATTGTATTTGTATTGTCTGATAAATACTTCTCCCAAGTCATTGAAAGTATGGATATTGACACTTTACAAACTCATATACCACTTCAGTGCAGCACCAACCAAACTATCCTGAAAAAAGTGAATCAGTAGACGTTGATCATCAGTATGGATAAACATTCTTCTTACATGCATCACTAGATGAGCACGAGGGCAAGTGTTGTCCTTGTACTTTTCAAACTCCGGGACCTTAAACTTTGCAGGTATCTTAACATTCGGGACCAAGCATAATTCATTCTCATTCTGCCCGAACAACTCCTTTCCCCTGAGGGCCTTCATCTCCCTCTGCATTTTGTCAAAATGTTCTTGAAAATCATTCATTCTGTCATAAAGGCCCAAGTCTTCACTTGGTGTAGGAAAGGGACGACACATATCATCATTAACAAATGGAACCATATTCACCGAAGGAGGTGCAGTAGGAGAAACATGCACCACAGGAGGTGCAGGAGTAACAGTAGTCTGAACAAATGGAGCTTCTTGAGGGCCAAGATTGAAACTTTCAGGCGCAAAGTTCTCTGGAATTCCCCATGGATAACCTTGAGGCATGCAATTCTGAACAACAACTGGAGTGGCAGACACATGAATAATCAGAGCTTCAGTAGTAGCCCTTGTTGGTTGAGGTTGAACACTCGTGGCTGATTCTGAGCAGCCACCAGAGCTTCCATCAGAGCAGTAAGGTTGGCCATGTCATCCTTCAAAGAAGAAACCTCCTCGCGCAGCTCGCGATTCTCTTGGTCTAAGTTGTCCATCTTCCTTCTGAAATTAGATCGAGTGTTGTAGTGGTGAGATAGCTTGATATTGAAGTAAAGAAGCTTGGTAAGACACCTGGATATGCATAATAAATTCAAGAAATATGTGCAATATGATGCATGATATGCAATGAAGATGATTAATTTTTATTATTAATATTTCAAAGGACTTAAAGATTTATAGACGTATTGCAAATATCAAAGTAATAACACATTTGAAATACTGAAATTTTTTATTATAATAACTTTAAAATGGATTACAAGTTTCAACAATCCCAAGTACAAGATGAAAATAAAGTCTAAAAATCTAAAAAGAAAAGCTGACGGAGATCACTCTATACGTTGGCCATTCCCTGTAAGTCTGGCGATTTGAGCCTTCAACCTCTAGTTTTCCTCAGCATATCTGGTGGCAACCTCCTTCCAATCACCTGAATCAGGAAGTGAGCAACTATCAACTGACTGAGGCTTAGGAGAAAATAAATCCCCTTGCCTTTCCATCATCTCTAAAGCCCGACTCTCAAGGATCTCAATCAAGTCGGCTTTCTCCTTCAAGTCTGCTCTATAGGAAATCTCTAAAGTTTGGCACTTGTTCTTCCAAGCATCCTTTTCTTGTTGCATCCTGACCAACGCAAGTTGTAGCTCTTCTATATCATCCAATAAGAGAGGAGTGGTCTTTGCAAACAAATCAGGCATATGTGTTTCCCGGGAATACGGCATCTTCAACTAAATAGCTCTCGTTTAGACCCACTAAAGATATGGCTCCAAAGAAACAGCCCCTCTTGGTCCCAAATCTTTCCTGCTCTTCCTATGGATTTGACGCCAGGTCTTCGCAATCTTCTCCCTAGCTTCCTTATGGTCTTCTCCCTCCTTCAGGAAGAAACTACTCAAATGAATACTATGTGGCTTATCCCTCATCGGATAACCAAGATTTCGTCGTGCAAGAACAGGGTTATAGTTAATTCCTCCCTTTGTACCAAGAAGAGGTACATGGGGTAAACTACCACAACTGTCGACAATATCTATATCCTGGTAAGCTCGATGATACCAATCAATATCTGAGTGAGTAAGTGCCATGATCTTAGGATCCTAACGGGGTTCCTTCCTGACATCCCAAAAAGCATCAGACAGAGGCATATTAGAGATAAACCAGCGGTACAACAGAGGCGCATAACAAATAATCATCCCCCCATGATAAGTTTTTCGAAGATGAATAGAGTAATAAGCATCTTCTAACAATGTAGGAACTGGGTTTCCAATCATGAAGATCCTGATAGCATTAACGTCAAGAAACTTGTCCATATTAGGAAATAAAAACAACCCGTAAGCAAGTAGAGCAAAGATGGCCTCAAAAACGATTGTACTCTTCATCTTGGAAAAGTAACGAGCTTTCTCCAATAAAAACTTAGTTGGTAACCCTATAATCCCTCATTTAGTAGTCATATGGGCTTTAACCTCAAACTTCCTCAGATGAATCAAAGCAGCAATCTCATGTGATTTTGGCTCACCCTCCAAACAGGTGAAAGGAACACAATCAATAATAGGTAAATCCAACAGATAAGAATACTCCTCCAGTGTAGGCATCAACTGATAGTCAGGGAAAGTAAAGCAATGATACATCAGATCATAGAACTGAACCAAGTTCGAGATAATACCGTCCTTCGTCCTAAGCTGCATGAGAGGAATGATGGATCCATACTTCTTCCGAAAATCTATAGAACATTAAATCTCGGGAATTAGACTGATCAACTCATCTACCTTGGGATCCTTGAAACTGTATTTTCCGGTCTTTCTTTTTCCAGAATCCATGGTGAAAAAGTACCTGAGATATTCACAAATGGTCAACTTTTAAGTCCCTTGAAATAAAATTTCTTCAAAAGATGCTTATGAGTGCATGGATGCATGATGCAACAATCACACACAAGATCACACATATATGGTTCATAGGTTCAACGTCACGAGCATTCGGTCGAAGGTAATACCTATAAGGTATGGTCTAAAAGATATCACCTTCCGAACAAGGTTCTAGAGGTTCCCAGAGTCTACATCCTTCCTTCGAATATTACCAACTTCTTGATTAACTCGGTAATTAGTAATATTCTCAAGAAAAACACGTCCGAGCATAGTATCGCGTGCCAACTATTTCCGGATTAATCCGTCATAGCTTTCGCACTACACCTAAAAGGCCAAGATGGGTTAGGTATTCTACGGTCCTCAACTTCAGCAGGCTCCCAGGTCAAAAGCAGCATGTCTTCTCGATTACTCGGTAAACGACACTACAGTCAAAGGGGCCTCCACTAAGTGGGGGATCTCATGCCTCCTTTTTTGGGATTACTCCCTCAAAGATAACATGATTATACCGCTCGTCCTATCTTAAAGTTTTCCCAAGTCCGGGTATATGACTTATGAGTAATCACCAAGCACCCTGAAAACCAAGAAAATCCATATAAACATATATACAACATATACCACATAAACAACAATAGCACATATGAAGATATAAACAAAGATAGGCTCAACCCACTTAGGGATGGACCAGCAAGAGGTCAATCTTTCCCCAGTGAAGTCCCCATTTTTTTTGTAGCGGTAGAAATGTTTAAGATTAAGCCATTGGATTGACTAAACTTACACAGATCAAAATAAAAATCGCCATCGCACTTTATTGTTTCCAAAGGAATGGGAAAAGAGCGAGTAACCCAAAAAGAGGGGGAAAGATTCAAGGTAAAGAGGGTTGGTTATGCAAAGGAAGGGTATTAGCACCCTAAACATATACGGTACTCCGCAGGAACCTCTTTGTAAAAATATGTATATTTTGGCTATAAAATGTTGTATGAAAAATAGATGGTGGAGGTGAGAAAAGAAGTATTTTTTATGATTTTTGCACCCGCCGCGGTTACGAACCTTTAGTGCCTACGTACGACCTTTCATGCAATAGGGGATCAGGGTACACATAGTTCCTCTTCTAAAATTTTAAAACACAAGTGTGTTGGTTGATTTTATGAGATAAGACATCATCATCATTATCTGTATGGAAAACATACTTACTATCCACAATCATGAGAAAGGAGAATTTGCATCATCTCAAAGTGGAGGATATAACTTGGATTTTAAAATCAACAATGCCTCAATCAACACCCAAGTGGAAATATCTCTCTTCACTACATATTGTAGAAGTATAGTTGTTTGCATCACTACAAGGATTGACAAGAGTCCAATCTTTTGAGAAAAGTTTTAAAGTAAAAAGCCAAAGTGGCTAAATGGTTTGAAATGAGATTGATTGACTTTTAGTCTTCTCACAAAAAATGTCAAGGTATTATTAAGTTCATTGAATTTTATTTATGCAAATATTTTGAAAATGCATAGACATGAGTTCAAGTTTAATATGAAAGTGGTTCAAGTTTAAAAACAAGAAGAGTTTTCAAAAGGAGGGAGAAGATTTTTGAAATTAAAGAAGATGGGAGGAGAAGAAGAGACTATCCTAAAGCATAAGGTAAAAGCTAGAGATGAGAACCATCTAACCAACAAGAAGCCAATACTTGACATTATGGATCAAGATATAATTCACATTTTTTGGATTGAAACCAAACAAGCAAAGATACTAGACCTCTTGAGAATCAAACTTCAAGTGTATTAAGTCTTCACAAAAAAATTGGGCAGAGTAACGACTGTATACGGGTGAATTCCATATTACAAACAAAGAGTGTAATCACAATAACCTGCACACAAAACAAACAAAATAGGCCAAGGTTTCAAATCCTAAGTCCAAGAAGTCCAATACTCCATAATGCCAAGGATAGTAGCCAAATAGTCCAAGTATCATTAAAGCCTTTTTTAGGGTTCATGTTGATTATTAGGTGTCTTGAAAAAGAATGGAGAGGCTCAAGTGAGCAAAACAAAGATAACAAGAATATAAATGCTCAAGTGAAGAAAATACAAATAACATGAAATTTAATGCTTAAAGTAAATGATACATAAGGCATAAAAAATAAAATCATAAAGTGAAACAAATTAGTAATTAGTGGTTAGTTGGATGACCATCTTGAAACTTGCATTTGGAACTCATTAGAGGATTGATAGAACCAAAGCCTCCACAAAACAAGTTGCATTTGCTTTTTTTCAAGTATATCATCCATTTGGAATCCTCACAAGTACCATTTAATGATCAACGATGTTTAAGCAATCGTAAGTGGACTTATATAGAAGTCGCACCTATTTTGAGGCCGGTCAATAGAAATTTATGCACCATTTGTTTTGAGACATGATATAGAGATCATGCTCCAATAACACTTAGTGCAATAAGAAAGAGATGAGATGAAGAGGGGTGGCAAAGAATACAAGCGACATTTGAATTAAATTTTAATTATACTACTATTAAAATCATTCATCCATTTTTATGGAGTTAGACTCAACACCATGGATCCAATGATGTTAACAAAGTTCATAATAAAAAATTCAACCCAAGATCAACCAGAAAATAATCACAAAATAATATTGCATTTAATATATACATTAAAAAAAGTTCTAAAATGTTTTAAAATAGAAATAAAAGAGAAAAATATCAACTATGTTCAAATTAATCAAGAAATAAAAAGTAAGACCATAGAAAAATCAAAAAAGGACTCACATATTTTTATAAAATTTTTGGTAATTTTTTAAAGTCAGAAACTATTTTTTTAATTAAAAGAAATGAGTAAAATAACCAAAAAGGATAAAAATACCAAAGTCAGAAATAAAATAAATAAATGAGGTCACCAATATTTGTCACAATATCATTGGATCATTTCATAATTTTTTCAGAATTTAAAAATGCATAAAAGTATTTTTAAACATTTAAAACAATTTAAATAAAGTGAAAATTTATAAAAAAAATATATCAAAACACAAAATAAAATTGTAAAAAAAATAGAAATCAGAAAGAGAAGAATCCAAAATATTTTTCATGATTTTTTCAGATTTTTTGGACTAAAAATGAATTTTCTGTGAATTTTTGAAGTTTAAAACAATTAAATATAAAAATCAGAAAATAAAATTAAAAACCAAAAAGATGTGGACCAATGTATGAGAGTCAAAACGCGTTAGTAATCAAATCCAAGGGATCTGGCGTGATGTGCATATCATGGTCACTAGTGAATAAAACACTGGATCACTTATTAAATCAGAAATTCAAAAAAACAAGTGGCGCACCTTCATTGGTCATCTTTAACCTTCAGCTAGCATAAATTTCAGGTCTCTCAAACTGTAAAATCAGAAGCTCAGGCCTATTTCATTCACTTCGTCTCTTCAAGACGAAGACAACCACACATTCGCGACAAATTTATATAAATTGTAGCTCCAGCAATTTTGAACGAAAGTTTTGAAAATGGATTTGAAATTTCATGGTCAAAACGTGTTTCCAGATAAAAGTAAGTGTTGTGACTAGAACCATGGCAATGAGAGCATCACAATGATATCAAAGTTTTGAAGAATTGATGGAGAAATCTACCTATTGAAGTTGAGTTGTAGAGCACTAAAACTGGACTTTTGGGAGCAATATAGGGCACGATTATTGAAGGTAATTGTATGGTTAGCTTCAGGGAAGATCAAGGAAGGTGAATTGATATAAAAATTAGATTGAAAAAGACTTGAACACTGATTACGAAGTTATAGAAAATTGAGTTATGGAGCAAGTTTGGCAAGGTGATTCTGGCTATTCAAGCTTGAGGAAATGAATGGGGGATGACCCTCTATTTATAGTAGAATCAATGGGATCCTCAAGCGTGTTAAATGATGAAGTTTGGAGGGAAATCGTGGGAGGTCTACAGCATGAACAAAGTGTGACTTGTTTAGCATCAAAACTCAACCAAATCGTGTGTTTCATGATGCTAAACACCTTTGGAAAGTTGCTAAACATGATTAGAAGCAAAAACGCATGGAAAACTTGTGATTATAAGCCAAAACAAGGTGTGATACGGTGGGAAGAACTGGCTGTTTTGGGAATGCTGGTTCGCATTTTGCGTTTGTTTTCGCAAAATGTCGCAGTAAGTAAGAGTCGCCACCGACTTTTATTTTATCCAACAAGGAAAGGAAAAAAGCACAGAAAAATTCCTTTTTTGAGATATTTCTGAGTACGGGGGGATAGATTTATAGAAAGGGAAGGTATTAGCACCCTTTCTATCAGTAGTTATCTACGGGCTCTTAGGTACTTGCTCATCATTTTCATCAAAAGTTTCAAGGAGTTTTCATGTGGAATAAACTTGATGATGAAGAAAGATTACAAGTCCTCCAGATGAACCCTCATTTTCTCATGTGTGACTTCAAATGATCATAACTTGGTTAATTTGTATCACCTTGAGCCCACTATTTTTCCACAATGATCTTGATGATGTGAACTTTATTCCTTCTTTTATATGCAAAGTGAGAAAAAGGATGGAAGATGCCCTAAGGATGCAAAAGATTATAGGTCATTTCATGATTTTTTTTCCGACTTCAACAATTCACAACTCTCTCAATTTTTGGAGATTTTGAATGGTTCAAGTTTCAAAATGTCATTCAAGAGGTCTATTTCATGCCATCATTTTTGGTCAAGAGCAAATTCCAAGTGGAAGGCCATGTTTGGATGCAAGACATTGTAGGTCACTTTTGAAGAAAAATTTGAAATATTTCTAAGTATGGAAAGTCAAACTTTTTTCCCCAACTTTGACCCAATGCAACTTTCATCTGGAGCATCAATTTAACTCCATTCCTTTTCCATTGTAAAGCTTGTAACCTTATCTTTCTAAAGCATCAATAATCATGCCCTAAGTAAGACCCCTTGAGTTAAAAATTCCATTATTTTGAAATTGGTAGCTTGAAACTAAAGTTTCATCACAAGTTAGATTTTGAAATCTTTGTGTTGTACCCCAAAATTTGCCATCCTATATTTCTCAAAACATTGCAAGAAAGATCCTCAAGTTGCTCAAGGGTTGGCCAAGCAAGCTCTCTCCTAAGGCAGTCTACCTCAAACTAGGGTTTCATGTTGCATCAAGATCCTTGAGTCCAAGTGGTCCCAAATGCTCACCAATGTCCTAATATGTTCTCAAGATCATATATGACAAGTTTCAAGCCTTGCAGAGCAAGTTTGCTCAGTCAATTGCTCAAAGGTCCAAAAATCGACTGTGCTAGGGCAAAAGTCAACTGTGACCTACATACAGTCAAACTTTAAGATTTTTGGTCAACATCCTCATTTTGAAGTATATTTCATCATTTGATCAAGGGTTGATCATGATTCATCAAGGATTGCTCATAATTCATCAAGACTCAAAAGTTGCTAAATTAGGGTTTTGCAGGAAAAGTCAACTCAACTTTGACCAAGCATAACTTTTGAAATTCTGGCAACAAATACTTAATGTCACAGTGAATGTTATGACACCGTATCTGACAAATTGTACACAAACCAAACAGTAATTTAAAAGACAGTAAAGAACACAATCAATTGTTAACCCAGTTCAGTGTATAACAACACCTACATTTGGGGGCTACCAAGCCAGGGAGGAAATTCACTATAAGAGGTATTAATTTAGGAATAAACCAACCAGTTTATCTCCTTCACTTAAGACCTACCCAATGCAACTTCAATCTAAGTCCTACTTAAACCTGAGTTCCTACTCACTCCCCCTCAATCACAGCAGTGATACTAATCTACTGATTAATAAGATTATGAAGACATTCTTCAATACACACGCTTGATTTTGCTTCAAAGCTTTAATCAAGAGACACAACACTCGTGCTTCAAAGCTTTGAGTGATAAACAACCCTTACAACCAAATCCTACTCCAAGTCACTTATAAAGTGATAATTGCTTGGCTCACAGTAATTACTAAAACTATCACAACTACAAAATGCCTTATTGATCTTCTATACAAGCACTGCACACCATTAGAATTCGTGAGAAATATATATGCAGTCTATTCTTCATTTTGGGCTTCCATAAAAATATCTAGGGTTAACCAAAGTTAACCTAAAGACTTGGTCTTGGGCTTTCAACATAATAGATTAGGGTTAAGCAAGGTTAACCTAATATCCCCGTGAGCATCTGATCTAGTCAATATACTTCAACTCAGAATAGCACACCAGATTCCTGAAAATTCTCAGGAACAATAAATCTGCACAACAACTTGATCAGTACAGGATGTCTTAACATTGGTTATGACATTGGTTATGACATCGGTTATGACATCATGTATCCTGCTCACTGATTTTGGTAGAATTCAGTACATATGATCATAGCTTAATCATCATGATATTCACTCATTCCTTCTGTAGAATTTTTCTTTATCCCAGAATGTTATGACATCAGTCATGACATTCGCAAATCTGGTTTTACCAAAAATTAATGCCAACAAGAAAACACTTACAAACTCCCCCTTTGACAATTTTTTGGCTAAAACCCCTAAACAATCAGAGATTAGAATGCAGCAGAATTTTTAATAACAGCTAAAAATATCCAATTCTACCAAAATTACCACAATTACTTCTCCCCCTTTTTAGCCATAAAGAGGCCAAATGATCTAGAACTTCAAGTTATACAGTCATGAAAAAGGAAATCCAAAATACACAGAAACAGAGAGAAGGTATTAAATAGCAGCAGCAAGTTCCAACATTAATCTTTACAACTCAGCAAACGCAGACCTTCAGGTATTGTCATCCCATGAGGAAGCACTATTTTCAGCAGCATCTTCTGGTGAGCTTCTTGAATAACCATCATGATGTTCTTCATCATCATCCTCTTCCCTCATTTGTTCTTCATTCTCCTCCTGTTCCAGACTAGTAATCAGCTCTTCAAGAGTCCTTTTTCTTGCATCAAGCTCTCTGCAGGTTTCTTTTAGAGCAGCTATAACATCAGCTTTCTTGGAATGAGCTTTGACATTTGATGTCTCAGCAGATGTCATAACAATGTCAGGGACATGTGTTCCCTGAAACAACTTATAGTGAAAACCAAGTGCAAGGGCTCTTTTGCACACATAGTCCTTTTCAACCAGAATATCAGGATACTGATCAATGATTATACCACACAGGAGAGAGGGAAAAGCAATAGGGCCTTTAATAGCACAGCTCTCAGCATGTTTCATTGTTTGATCAAAGATGTAGTTGCCATAATCAAAGTTTGTTCTGGTTCCAACAGCATAGATAAATCTTCCCAAACCAGTGGAGATGGTGGATTTGTGGTTGGTGGGAACCCAGTTAGCTGCACCAATTTTGTGCAGTATGGCAAACTTCACACTCAGCTTGCTTGCAGTTAGCTTCCCTTTCAAGGGCCAGTGCTTGACTTGCTTGGCAGTGATGGTTTGACAAACCTGGTTGTTAGTAACTTCAAGCTCAGGCTGAGCATCATCAGGCCTCCCTAGGTATTTGTTTATCATAGTAGGAGAGAAATTTACCTTCCTTCCTCTCACATAAACACTCTTAAAATCAACTGACTTTCCATCAGCACATCCACCATTCAAATTTACTATGAATTCTTTGACAAGAATCTCATAACAGTTGGAAAACTTGACCACTGTTTTCATCAGGCCAGCAGCCTTGATGAGATCCATGACTTCCTTACACTCAATAGCACTTCTGTTTAGCTCCCTCTCTAAGGCAATCCTTTTCAAAAACACATACTTCCACCTGCTTGCATTTTCTGGATGGTGAAAGGAGATGTTGTCAATGGCAACCTCAGGAACCTTAGGCAGTTTGCTAGAAGAGGGTTTCTTCCTGAGAGGAATGTCTGGAACATTGCTCTCAACATCAAAATCAAAGTATGATTCCTCATCAGATTCAGAGGGTTTAGGAGCCTTTCTTTTCTTGGCTATAGGTTGTCTCAATGGTTTTGAGAGACTACCAACAGATACCCTAGCTTTTACCTTACCCTTCCCTTTGGAAGTTCCAGCCTTTTGATCCTTCTCAGCTTCTTCTCTAGCCTTGTTCTCAGGCCTAGCTTTCTCATGAACAACTTCAGTAGCCTTCTCTTTGGAGGGGCTTTGGGAAACACTCTGCTTTTCTTTTCTACTCATCATCCTTCTTGCTATGCTAGGGTTGACATTAGAAATTAAATCATTGTCAGAAAATTCTTCATCAACATTAATGACAGGAGGTTCAACAGCCTTGTCAGTAGATTTCTCAATGTTGTCATCAGGTGTCTCAACATTCTGAGTGACATTGGGATCACTTTCTAAATTAGGGCTAGCAGTTTCTTGGTTCAATGGTACAAATATACCAGGAACAAAGTGATTCTCATTAAGAATCCTAGTGACTAGTCTGGCAATAGCTTGATGCACATAAGCAGAACCTTCTCTATTAGCTATCTCTGGAGGAACAGAGGATGATGGTTGAGAAGATTTACCAGAGGGAGAAGCTTGTGATCTTCTTGCATGTCTGGTTCACAGCTTCTTGACCTTAGTAGGATCAGCTGCCATTGCACGAAGTGGAGTTACCTCAAGAACATCAGCATCCATGGAGTTTACGTTTGCCCTAGGTTCGGTGTCAGTCGGTGAGGAAGATGCAGTTGCCTTTGATGAAGATGATGACACATATTGTTGAGACATCTTGAGAGATTGAGAATACAAGTGACAGCGAGTGTGAAATTTTCTTTTGAGAGAATGGAGAGTGATGCAGTAAACTGAGAAGAGGGATATATAAATATGTCTATTTCTCTTCTTAAACTTTTGGAAAGAAAGAGGGAAACAAATGATTAGCCCAATCAGAATAAACTTGATTAAAATATCTCTTTCAAACCTTATATTAAGCAAAATTAATTGCTACATCTCTTCATATTGGAAAATACCCAGCTTGCCCCTTAAATTCTCAAACTGACTAGCATCAAGTGCCTTGGTAAAGATATCATCCAGTTGTAGTTCAGTGGCAACATGTTCCAGCTTAATCACCTTCTCCTCCACAAGATCTCTGATGAAGTGATGTCTAATGTCAATATGCTTAGTCCTGCTGTGCTGTATAGGATTCTTGGATATGTTAATAGTACTCAAATTGTCACAGTACAATGTCATGACATCTTGTGTGACATTATACTCAGTCAACATCTGTTTCATCCAGATCATTTGAGAACAACTGCTACCAGCTGCTATGTATTCAGCTTCAGCAATAGATAGAGACACACAGTTTTATTTCTTGCTGAACCAAGAAACAATATTATTTCCCAAGAAGAAGCATCCTCCAGAGGTGCTCTTTCTATCATCAGCACTACCAACCCAATCAACATCACAATAGCCAGACAAAATTGGTTCACATCCATGAGAGTACAGCATGCCATAATTATAAGTTCCACTCACATACTTCAGAATTCTTTTCACCTGGTTGATGTGACTTACTTTGGGTTCAGCCTGGTATCTTGCACATACTCCAACTGCAAAGGCAATGTCAGGTCTGCTGGCTGTTAAGTATAGCATACTTCCTATCATGCTTCTGTACAAGCTTTGATCCACATTTTCCCCACTTGTGTCTTTGGATAACTTTAAATGAGTAGGTGCAGGAGTCCTTTTACGACTGGCATTCTCCATCCCAAACTTCTTGACAATATTATTTGCATACTTGCTTTGAGACATAAAAATTGAGTCTTCCATATGTGTGACTTGTAGTCCAAGAAAGTAGGTCAATTCTCCCATGAGGCTCATTTCAAATTCAGCTTGCATCTGGTTAGAAAAATGTTTAACCATTTTATCTGACATTCCTCCAAACACTATGTCATTAACATAAATTTGAGCTACCATTATCTTTCCTCCTTCATCCTTGACAAAAAGAGTTTTATCCAACCCTCTTTTCCTGTATCCTTTGTCAGTGAGGAACTTTGTCAACCTTTCATACCAAGCTCTAGGAGCTTGTTTCAGACCATATAATGTTTTCCTCAATTTGTAGACATGATCAGGACAGTTTGGATCCACAAATCCTTTAGGCTGTTCCACATACACTTCCTCATTTAAGTACACATTTAGGAAGGCACTCTTCACATCCATCTGAAACAGCTTGAACTTAAGGAGACAAGCAACTACCAAGAGAAGTATGATTGATTCCATTCTGGCTACAGGAGCAAAAGTCTCATCAAAATCAACCCCTTCAACTTGAGTGTATCCTTGAGCAACAAGCCTTGCCTTATTCCTGGTGACAACTCCTTCAACATCTGACTTGTTCTTGTAGATCCACTTTGTGCCAATGATGTTTGTTCCTTCTTGTATGGGAACTAACTCCCATACTTCATGTTGCTTGAATTGGTTCAATTCATCTTGCATTGCTCCAATCCAGTACTCATCAGTCAAAGCCTCTTTAACATTTTTTGGTTCAATCTTAGACACAAAACAAGAGTTTGTGATGATTTCTCTAGATCTTGTAGTGACTCCACTGTTAGGATCTCCTATGATGAGTTCCTTAGGATGATCTTTCTGAATTCTGATGGAAGGATCTTTGTTAGCTTCCTTTGATTCAAACTCTGATGGAGTAGGATTAGGCACATCATCCTTTTTAGACACTTGTGTTGAAGTCTCAAAGAATGTCTCAACATCATATGGGACATTTGTTTCCTCACGGTGATCATCAACTATGACATTTATAGACTCCATCATAACTTTGGTCCTGGAATTGAACACCCTATATGCTCTGCTGTTGGTAGAGTATCCTAGGAATATTCCTTCATCACTTTTAGGGTCCATCTTTCTCCTTTGTTCACGATCTGTCAGAATATAGAATTTGCTCCCAAAGACATGGAAGTACTTCACTGTAGGCTTTCTTCCTTTCCATAGTTCATAAAGGGTGGATGATGTTCCCTTTCTCAAGGTGACCCTGTTGTGGACATAACAGGTTGTATTCATAGCTTCAGCCCAAAAATGAATAGGAAGCTTCTTGGCATGTATCATTGCTCTGGAAGATTCCTGTATAGTCCTGTTTTTCCTTTCCACAACTCCATTTTGTTGAGGAGTTATAGGTGAAGAGAACTCATGATTGATTCCTTCTAAGGAACAAAACTCATCAAACTTACTATTTTCAAATTCCTTACCATGATCACTTCTGATTCTGACAATGCATCCTTCTTTTTCTCTTTGAATTATTTTGCACAATTCCTTAAATACATCAAATACATCAGACTTTTCCCTAATGAAGTTTATCCAGGTGAATCTGGAAAAATCATCCACAACAACATAGGCATATCTCTTTCCACCAAGACTTTCCACCTGCATGGGACCCATCAGATCCATATGTAGAAGTTTTAGCACCTTAGATGTGGTCAGATGTCTTGTCTTTGGATGTGACATTCTAGTTTGCTTTCTAACCTGACATTCACCACAGACTCTCCCTTCATCAATCTGAAGCCTTGGAATCCCTCTGACAGCCTCCATGGATATGATCTTTTTCATCCCTCTAAGATGTAAATGACCAAGTTTTTGGTGCCACAGTTTCACTTCCTTTTCTTCTTTGGCTATAGAGCACACAAAAGAGTAGTTAGTGTTCTCATACTCCCATAAGTAACAATTTTCTTTTGATCTGACTTCTCTCATTACAACTTCTTGTTTTTCATTAGTTACAATACATTCGGACTTGGTGAAGTTGACCTTGAATCCTAGATCCCATAATTGACTGATACTTATGAGATTAGCAGTCAAACCATTTACCAGCAACACTTCATTTAGGTTTGGAACTCCAGGGAAGTCCAAGTTTCCAACTCCTTTGATTTCTCCTCTAGCACCATCTCCAAAAGTGACATAACTAGTAGTATGAGGTTTGACATCATTCAGAAGATTCTTGATTCCAGTCATGTGTTTAGAGCATCCACTGTCAAAGTACCAATCTTCCTTGGCAGAAACTGTTAGAACAATGTTTGAATCTACTACCCTATATTTAAGTTTTGATGATAACAAAGTGAAAAGATATATTATTTATATGATTCATGTATGAACTATCTGCTGCCTAAATTATTACGTTCTGATTTGCAGATACTCTGATTGGTATAAGCAAGATCACACCTAATCAGCATCAGAAATTTGGTTCCTGACATCAGCATCAGAAGTTGCCATATCAGAATGTCAGAATCAGAAGATTAACTCACGTGTATACTGAAGTCCGATGAACAAGAACTGCGCTCAACACTCTGATAAAGAAACACAACAGTTCATCAGCAGCTAAGCAGAATCAGAATGAGCCAAGCCAGAACTTGCATTAAGTAAGCAACGGTACTGTGCATTGAAAGCAAATTAATACCAACGGCCTCATTCCAGACAAGATCTGCTCGATAAGGAAAGTTTGTTATTAGCATTGAATCAAGAATATTGCTCCAACGTTCAACATCTCAGTGCTATATAAACAAGACTTTGAAGATTGAATTGGCTAATGCTCTCCAAATCTTTACATGCCTAAAAGCTGATCAAAATCTTCGTTCTCTCAGTTTGCTAAACACCTCATATCTCCTTACTCAATTATTGTTTAGCAATCTAGCTTCTAAGCTTAAAGTTGTGTATACATCACAGTTGTGATACAGTTTTGTAGAAAACATTCACACACTTAGATTTATCTTCTTTGTAAGAAAGTGTTTCCTTGACAAACCGGATTGTGGTTTGCATCAAGAAGGATTTAGCAGTTGTTAAAGCAGTCTGTAATATTCAGTTGAATATAGTGGATTAAGACCTCGTTGGAGAGAGGCGAAATCACCTTGACGGGTGGACTGGAGTAGTTTGAGATCAAACGAACCAGGATAAAAATATCTTGTTCATTGCATTGATTTTCAGTTTTACAATTCAACCCCCCCTTCTTGTGTTTTTCACTACTTCAATTGGTATCAGAGCGCCTGGTTCTGAGCTAAAACACTTAACCGTGTCAGTACAAGATCCAGCGTCAGAAAAACACAATGGCAGGAAACTATTCTCACACCAGCAATGACAACAATGAGGACAGAGACAGATTCAGCGGCAAACCTCCAGTCTTTGATGGAGAAAACTTTGATTACTGGAAAGACAGAATTGAAAGCTTCTTTCTGGCACATGATGCTGATCTGGGGGATATGGTGACAGATGGATACACGCACCCTGTGAATGCAAGCGGTCAGAAGATTGATAGAAAAACAACGTCTGACCAACAAAAGCGTGACTTCAAGAATCACCACAAAGCCAGAACCATCCTCCTCAGCGCCATCTCCTATACTGAATATGAAAAGATCTCCAACAGAGACACAACAAAGAACATTTTTGACTCACTCAGAATGACGCATGAGGGCAACGTTCAGGTCAAAGAAACTAAAGCTCTGGCGCTCATTCAGAAGTATGAGGCGTTCAAAATGGAAGAATCTGAATCCATTGAAACAATGTTCTCAAGATTCCAGATTCTGGTAGCTGGTCTCAAGGTTCTGGACAAAGGATACTCTACTGCTGACCATGTCAAGAAAATCATCAGAAGTTTACCCAAGCAGTGGAGACCAATGGTTATAGCTCTGAAGCTAGCTAAAGATCTCAACAAAATCACTCTGGAGGAACTTATCAGCTCCCTCATAAGTCATGAGATAGAGCTATAAGCTGACGAGCCTCAGAAGCAAGGTAAGCCTTTAGCATTAAAATCTAACAAAAAATCTGAGTCTAAAGTTTTGCAGGCAGTTGAAGAAACATCTGATGGATCCTCATCAGAAGAAGACGAACTCTCCCTCCTCTCCAGAAGAGTAAATCAACTGTGGAAGCAAAGACAAAGGAAGTTCAGGAATCCCAGAAGATCTGATTAGAACGAGTCTTCTTCCAGATACAGAAGGACAGATTCTTCCTCTGGATACAGAAGATCTGAAGGCTCCTCTAGTAGCAAAAAGCCAAACACCAAGGACATCATCTGTTATGAGTGCAATGAGCAAGGACACTATAAGAGTGACTGCCCAAAGCTTCAGAGGGAAAAGCCCAAAAAGAATTTTGGAAGAGAGAAGAAGAAAAGTCTCATGGCTACATGGGATGACTCTGACTCGTCTGAATCTGACTCAGAATCAGATGATGAGAGGGCAAACATAGCTCTCATGGCTAACATCTCAGAAGATAGTGAAGCTTCTGAATCAGACTCAGAATCAGATACTGAAGAGGTATTTCCTAACTTTGCTGTTAACTTTACCAAGGCTGAACTTGCTGAAAGCCTTAATGAGATTCTGGAACGGTATCAGCAAATTAGAGTTAAATTCAGAGACCTGAAAAGGGATCTTGAATCTGACTCTAATAAGACTGAGAGTCTCAAATTGGAAAATTCTGAGCTGAGAAATAAGATTTCAAAATTAGAAAACACTTTACAAAACTCTCAGAAGGAACCAATTTCTGAAACTCCCAGCAACGCTGATAAGATCATCAAGGAGTATGATCACAGTTTCCAGAAGTTCCTCGCTAAAAGCATAGATAGAAGCAAAATGGCTTCAATGATCTATGGAGTTAGCAGAAACGGAAGGAAAGGAATAGGATACCAAGGTAAGGTTCCTACACCAAAGAATGTCATGGACTTAACCATTAAACACACTCCTCTGAATACACATTTTGTGTATGGTCACACACATGATATTAAATACACTAGCAGTAAGCACTCTGTGAAACCAAAATTCAACCAGAGTTTTGGTAAAACTAACAAATCAGGACCCAAGAAAATCTGGGTACCTAAGGATAAAATAATACATGTTGCAGATATCTTTAGCAGCAAGTCAGAAACACCAGTCATGGTACCTGGACTCTGGCTGCTCGCGACACATGACGGGAAGAAGGCATATGTTCCAAAGCCTGGAGGCCACGTTGGCTTTGGAGGCAATCAGAGGGGAAAGATAATTGGCTCTGGAACTGTAGGTAATGGAAATCTTCCCTCTATTAATAATGTTCTGCTAGTAGATGGATTGATGCATAATCTGTTATCCATAAGTCAATTAAGTGATAACGGTTATGATATAATCTTTAATCAAAAATCATGTAAAGCTGTTAGTCAGAAAGATGGGACTATCCTGTTTAATGGTAAGAAGAAAAACAACATTTACAAAATCAAACTTTCTGAACTAAAGAGTCAGAATGTAAAATGCCTTTTGTCTGTTAACAACGAGCAGTGGATCTGGCACAGAAGATTGGGGCATGTTAGTATGAGAAGAATATCTCAGATTAACAAACTCAATCTAGTCAGAGGACTTCCTAATTTGAAGTTCAATTCAGATGCTCTGTGTGAAGCATGTCAGAAAGGCAAGTTTGCTAAACCTTCTTTTAAATCCAAAAATGTTGTTTCTACCTCTAAGCCATTAGAACTTCTGCACATTGACTTATTTGGACCAGTTAAAACTGCTTCAGTCAGTGGCAAGAAGTATGGGTTAGTAATCGTAGATGACTATAGCAGATGGACATGGGTAAAGTTCTTAAGACACAAGGACGAGTCACACTCTGTGTTTGTTACCTTCTGTAACCAAGTTCAGAATGAAAAGGATCTCAGAATCGTTAAAGTCAAAAGTGATCATGGTGGAGAATTTGAAAACAAAGATTTTGAGTCATTCTTTAATGACAGAGGCATTCTGCATGATTTCTCTTGTCCTAGAACTCCCCCAACAAAATGGAGTTGTAGAACGAAAGAACAGAACATTACAAGAAATGGCCAGAACCATGATCAATGAGACAAACGTTGCTAAGACCTTCTGGGCAGAGGCAATAAACACAGTGTGCTACATTCATAATAGAATCTCAATAAGACCTATTCTGGAAAAGACTCCATATGAATTGTGGAAGAACAGAAAGCCCAACATTTCATATTTTCATCCATTTGGATGTACTTGCTTTATGTTAAATACAAAGAATTATTTGAACAAGTTTGACTCTAAAGCACAGAAGTGTATCATGTTCGGATACTCTGAACGCTCAAGAGGGTACAGAGTATACAATACAGAAACACAGATTGTGGAAGAATCAATCAGTGTTTTTTTTGATGATAAGCTTGACTCTGAAAAGTCAAAGCAGAATGAAGTTTTTGCAGGTATGGAAATTGAATTTACAGGTTCTGAAGACAAGTCATCAGAAGCTCTCAACACAGACACTCCTTCAACGTCTGAAAGGAGCACTGCTAGCAATCCTACAACAGCTGCTGATCAACCTCAGAAGAGATTACCCAGAAGCAGCTTGGATCGCCCAGAAGAGACTATCTTAGGAAGAAAGGAAGATCCAATCAGAACAAGAGCAAGCTTCAGAAACTCTGAAGAAACTCTCGTGGGACTTGTGTCTCTGATTGAACCTTCTTCTATTGATGAAGCACTTCTGGATAATGACTGGATTCTGGAAATGCAAGAAGAGCTGAATCAATTCACCAGAAACGACATATGGGATCTCGTTCCCAGACCAAAAGGATTCAACGTCATTGGAACAAGATGGGTGTTCAGAAACAAGCTAAACGAACAAGGTGAAGTCATCAGAAACAAGGCACGACTGGTTGCACAAGGTTATAGTCAGCAAGAGGGGATAGACTATACAGAAACCTTTGCTCCAGTCGCCAGGTTAGAATCTATCAGACTTTTAATTTCATTTGCTGTTAATAGAGGCATCACTCTGTATCAGATGGATGTCAAAAGTGCATTCTTAAATGGTTATATAGAAGAAGAAGTTTATGTACACCAACCCCCTGGTTTTGAAAATACAAAACATCCAGAACATGTTTTAAAACTAAAGAAGTCACTATATGGTCTGAAACAAGCTCCCAGAGCTTGGTATGAAAGGCTAAGTAACTTTCTATTAGAAAATGAATTCACCAGAGGGAAAGTGGACACTACTCTATTCTGCAAATAAGTTAAGAATGACATCTTAGTCTGTCAAATTTATGTTGATGATATTATTTTTGGTTCTACTAATCCTTCTCTTGGAAGAAAATTTGCTAAGTGTATGCAGGCAGAATTTGAGATGAGCCTCATGGGGGAACTGAAATTCTTTCTAGGAATTCAGATCAATCAAACCCCAGAGGGAACTTACATTCATCAGAGCAAATACATCAGAGATCTTCTGAAGAAATTTGACCTCTCAGAATGTAAGCCATCAAAGATTCCAATGCATCCCACGTGCATTCTGGAAAGAGAAGAGGTAAGCAAAAATGTAGAACAGAAAGTCTACAGAGGTATGATTGGTTCTCTCCTCTATCTGACTGCTTCAAGACCTGACATATTATTCAGTGTTTGTATTTGTGCTAGATTCCAATCAGATCCTAGAGAATCTCACTTAACAGCTGTTAAGCGAATTTTCAAGTATCTGAAAGGTACTACTAATCTGGGTTTGTTTTATAGAAAATCTAGTGATTACAGCTTAGTAGGCTACTGCGATGCTGATTTTGCTGGAGACAGAGTGGAGCGTAAAAGTACTTTTGGAAGCTACCAGTTTCTGGGAGAAAATCTGATCTCTTGGTCCAGCAAAAGGCAATCAACAATTGCGCTATCAACAGCAGAAGCTGAGTACATAGCAGCTGCAGGATGTAGCACACAAATGCTCTGGATGAAAAGTCAGCTTGAAGACTTCCAGATTTTTGAGAGTAACATTCCTATACTCTGTGATAATACTTCTGCTATTTGCTTAAGTAAGAATCCCATTTTACATTCTAGAGCTAAGCATATAGAAATAAAACATCACTTCATTAGGGACTATATTCAGAAAGGAATTTTGAACTTAAAATTTATAGATACAGACCATCAATGGGCTGATATCTTTACTAAACCCCTTTCAGAAGACAGGTTTAATTTCATTCTGAAACATCTCAGCATGAAAGTCTGCCTAGAGTGAAAATGTTTTAATTCCATATATTTATCTTCAGAATGTATTTGTTTTACTGTGAACTTCTGATCAATCTCCTTTCAGAAAGATAGAACATGCAGATTGTATCAGATGCAAGTCTAAAGATCTGAGAGTCTAAGCTCAAAGACAGACGTGCTGATCACTACATCAAACAAGTGTCATCCAATCATCAGCAAATCTCTGAAGCAGAACGCGTGCACGCTTATGAGAAGGCAAAATGCTGATTGGGTGCATTGAGACACATGTCTGGTAACCGTTTTTAAGTATCTTTCTCAAATCCCCCAAAATCAGCAAGCATTTAATAAAAGTAATCATGCTTTTAAAACGCAATCATGATTTTTCTCTTTCTTAAAAATGTTTATTTTTTCAAAATATTCTGAACTCTATTTAAACACATTAACCTCTCATTCTAATTCTTTACAGTTTCTCACTAATTCTCAAGCATTCTCTGCATTTTTCTGTGTTCATCTCTTGCAAAATCCTTTTTCTCAGTTTCTTCTCAAAATCTTTTAGTGTGAACATGGCAACCTCCAGCAGTGCTTCTGCAGGTCCTCAGAAGAAAGCATCATCTGAACAGTATCAAGTGCCATTCAGAACACTCCTCACTCCTGTGAAGAATCTTGAAGTGTTATCTGAATTGATCATTGATTTTGGAAGCTTGAAGGAGAACGGTTTTGACCTAACAGAAGAAGTTAGGGCACATAAATGGGAAAGGTATTTTGACAGGTTGGTTGGACCAACATTCCCTATGTTAGTCAAGGAGTTCTGGATTCATGCGAAGGCTTCAACGCTATCTGAATTGATCATTTATTTTGGAAGCTTGAAGGAGAACGGTTTTGACCTAACAGAAGAAGTTAGGGCACAGAAATGGGAAAGGTATTTTGACAGGTTGGTTGGACCAACATTCCCTATGTTAGTCAAGGAGTTCTGGATTCATGCGAAGGCTTCAACGCATCTAGTCACCTCCTTCGTTATGGGGAAGAAGATTGTGATCACTGAGGATCACATAGCAAGGTTAATCGGTTACATTGGCGGTGGCGTCCGCTGTATTGATATGGCTGAGAGATGTGCTGACGTGGGCGTGATAGCTGAAAGGATTTTCACCCATGGGGTGCCCAGCAGCAAGATCAAAGATCTGAAGGATCATCACCGAGTTTGGGCAAAGATAATTCTGGGGTGCTTCAACCATAGGAAGCCAACTAGTTCACCTGATTACATAAATGTGGATCAGCAGTTTCTGATCTACTTTATTGATCAGAAGGTAAAAATCAACTTGTCTCATCTTCTGTTCAACCACCTCAGAACAAGCGTGAAGGAAACCAGGGAAGAAGAAAGAACAAAGAGGGATTGGATACCCTTTGGAAGGTTGATATCAGATATTCTGACAGAGAATAGGCAGATAGAGCATCTGATAGAAGCTCAAGAGTTAAGCACCATTGAACCAACAGTTGGGAAGCCTCTGAATGCGAAGAACTTGAAGAAAATGAAGTTGATAGAGAATATCAAAAAGGAACCCAGAGCTACTCCTATTGCTGATATCACCAGCAGAAGAGTTCCACTGAGTGACTTTCCTTTATTTTCTAAGATAGAATCTAAACCAGAGGTGGTTCTCAGATACTTAGACGCGTGCAAGGCAGATGGTACAAATCCAAATCTGAATATCAAAGATCTGCATCAACCTCAACCAGAAGTGACTCTAAAGAAGACGAAGAAGAGGAAGGCACCTTCAGAAGGATCATCCCAGCAGACACCCAAGAAAAGCGGTAATTTATCTGCTGCTTCTGTTTTAAATTCTTCTACTATTCCAGCATCTATTCCACCTCCAACCTCTCATAGAATCTCAATCCCCATCCCAACAATAGATGAAACTGAACCAGAAGATGACCCTTCTGAGGCATTAAAACTCAAAAGAACCAGAACCAAACTGTGATCGGTGGATCTGGAACTGACTGTTTAACGCTGGTTCGCGAAATGTCGCGGAAGAAAGAGTCGCCACCGTCTTTTATTTTCTCCAAATGGAAAGGACAAAAGCACAGAAAAATTCCTTAAAGAGATTGCTCTCGGTTCGGGAGGTAGGTTATAGAAAGGGAAGGTGTTAGCACCCTTTCTATCCATGGTTATCCATGGGCTCTTAGATACTTGCTCATTGTGTTTTCAAAAATGGTTTGTTTGCTTTTCAATGTGGGTTTTAAAATGTTTCTTTGAAAATTCTAGTTCGACTCTTGTATCGGTCCTCAAAAGTGTTTGAAAAATTGCTTTCGAAAGCTTTTTGAAAATGTGTTGGTGTGAAAAGTATTTTTAATTTGTTTTGAAATTAGAGCAAGTATCTAGAGTCGTCTACCTACCCTAAGGAATTCGTCTGTGTAAATGTCCTTTAAAGTAGTGCCATCCCACCATTGAGAGGTAGGTAGCACCACCGTTGGATGTGTTCGGGTCAATTCGAGGGTTCGGGACGTGGTGATCACCAGAGAAATAGGAAGACACCTTAGAAGCTACCCTCATGCCAGGTTCCCGGATCATGAGGACTTACTAAGACATCCTCTACTCGACGATCACCTTTCGAGGCAAGGCAACAGTGAGGCGTACCCTAGGGGTGGTGTGTGCGATTTGTGTGTCGTTTTCAGTTATTTTGTCTTTTGTCATGTTATTGATGATCTAGCGTTTGTTTTTATTTTTGTCCATACATTCTTTCATGGCTTTATTTAACAGTTAAAAATACGAGAAGTAAAAATTCTAAACTATTACAAACGGCGCGGGTCCACATCGCCAAAATTTCTTGAACCCGATTTGACAGAAAAATAAAGAATTAAAAGTGCGACAAATAAAAGATGTTACATGGCCTTGGGAGAGATACATAAATATTATACGAAAGAAGAAATAAATGTGCGAATTGAAATTTAAATCGAAACGAGGGCGTTGGACCCTTTCTTAACTAAATTAAATTAAATGATGAAATTAATTAATTAAAAAGAAAAGAAATTGTTTTTTGGCATTTTTTGGTATTTATGTTTAATGGGAAAAAAGAATTAATTGAAATTAAATGCTAACCCTAATTCTATTTGTTCTTTAATTTATTAAGAAAATATGTTAAAGTTTTACCCTAAAATTAACCCTAATTAATTTTCATGCAATTTAATTTACAAAAATAAATATTTAATATTGTAATTATTATGAAAGAAAAATAAAAAAGGAATAAAATTATCATAAACCCTAATTCCATATTTTTTAGATTTTTATTAAAAGAGTTAAAATTAAAACCTAATTTAAAACTAGTTAATTTATGAATTTATTTACAAAAAATATTAAAATAAAAATATTTATTATTTTTTCTCTTTTCTGATTTTTTATGGTTTTGTGTTTTTATAAAAAAAATAATTAAATTGATAGAATTAATTAAAAGGAAATAAATAAAAAAAACAAAGAAAGTAAAATAATTTGGCAAACCTAGGGGGGTTGCAGTCCCCAAAGTGGAGGTTTTTCTTCAGTAATCTGGCCCATTAACCTTGGCCTGTTTGACTTTCGTGCCAGCATGCATACGTGTTGACTGGAATGCATCGTGTTCCTCAAATCCTGGCCCTTGAATTGTGGAGATGGAACGCGTGGCAGATTTGATTTGGGGGACGCATGGTACGCTTTGGTATTGAAGCTGCATAGGAACGTTAAATGAAAAACAATATTGAAAGGGGTGAGGACCTGGGGCTCGAACCCAGGTCCTAGAGATTACCAGCCAACGCGCTTGCCAACCCTGCTGTCTTGCTTATCTGTGAGTAATACAACAAATAAATATAATAAAACAAAAACGTTAGTGCTTCTTTTTTTTCGCGCGCGATTCAAACGATCCAATCGCTAACGGCCACCTCATCTTCTTCTTCCTCGTTCCTGAAACATAAAAAACATAGGCCACGGTTTTCATAGTGTTCTCTTAGGCATGCTTTTGGAAACTAACGACTAGCCCAGGGATCATCATAAATTAGGCGCGAGGGTGGATTCCTGATCGTCCAACCATGCTGGATTCAATGGTCTAGGTCTTGAAGGCCAATTTTTCTTTGGATGGAAAGCCCCAATTTGCCAAGCCTGAAACCCTAAAATATGACAATGGTATATTCGCGTATAGTGTACAAAAATGCAATTAATCCACATGGTTAGCTTCATAATACAATACTCAGTATGAATACATAAATAAAATGCCATGAAACTGTCTCAAAGTTAAAACACGAGCATGCATTTTTATGAGAAAAATTTTGATTCTGTACAACGATTTAGGGCGTTAGAGTTGGTGTTTTCGATTGAGAATCCTTCCTCGAGGCTTCAGGAAGGTGATGGCACAAGTCTTTTGCCTTGAATCCCCTTCTAGCCTGGTTTTCAGATTCGAGCTTTTTAGTAAAAAGTCAAGTTTTCTTTTCTATGTTCTTGCGCAGCTTCTTGTCCATGAGCATGAGGGTTGTGATCAGGCTTATGTATGGAGTGAATTAGGTCAAAGAAAACAATCCAAATCCTTTGCATTCATGGTTTTTGAGATTTGATTTTTCAAGATCTTTTTCCAATATTTTCCATGCTATTTTGTACCAATCATGACCAATTCTCTTCAAATCTTTCCATATTTGATTATGCACGAATTTTTGAGTATATTTCATGCACAAAAAGATTGAAAAACTTAGGTTAATTATTTTTCATGTATTTAATTGATTTAAATGAATTATTATTAATAAAAACTCAAATAAATAAATAAAAAATGAATAAAAACTTCCCTTTGGGCCAAATGGTCGTGCACATGCCTTGGATGATGAATTGTGGAAGAAAAATGGGCCCATTAGCAATTTTAGGTCATTTGAACCAATGTTGACTTTTCAAAATATCCAAAACTTTCCCAACTTCCACAAGGCATAACTTGCTCAATTTTTAAGCTTTGCTCATGTTCTTGGACATTTTGGAAAGGTCTTTGAGTCCTCTAACCAATGCCTTTGGTACCATGTCATTTTGATATACCAATATCAAGTTATGGCCTTTGACTTAAAGTCCCTTTTTGTTGACTTTTGAAAATGACCTATAATGTTGAAATTGATAACTTTTTGTGAGAGCATTTCCTGGACTTGAAGTATGAAGAGGAGTTGTTGGAAATGTCTTTTTCATCAAAATGAGCTTTGGATGGAATTTTTCTGATAATCCATGTGAAAGTTATGCCCTGGTCAATTTACAGTTGACTTTTTCAACTGTCCAAATAAGGAAACTTTTGCATCTTGATGATTTTTGAGCCAAGCTTTGAGAATCATGATCAAGCAGAGATCAAATGATGTTTGTGACTTCAAAATGATATGTTGACCAAAAATTTGAACTTTTGACTGTCAAATGACCATTTTACCCCTACAGTTGACTGTAGTGCAATTAGGGTTTTTGACTGTGCAATTTTGTGTTGTAAGTCTTGAAACTTGGTATGAGGATGCTTGACCATATTTGTAGGCATGTGAGACTTGATTGGACCCTTGGAAACTTCATTTACTTGATCAGAACCAAAACCCTAATTTTGACTGTTTAGGAGACCCTTGCACTGTGCATCCTTTGGGGAATTTTGAAGCATGACTTGGCAATTTCTTGAAGAATATGGGAGGGCAAATTTTGGGGTACAACAGTTGCCCCTGTTCAATCTTCTTAGACCTGAGGATGCAGATTGGCTGACGTGCCTTTCGTAATCCGAGGGTGGAAGATGATTGAACACTAGAGTGCCCAGAAATTTGCGCTCACATAGTAGCAGTGATGATGGAATGGGCTTATAGATGCCATTCTAAGAGCTGATGGAAGGTGGATGGGCTTATAGATTCCATCTGGATGTTGATCGCGTAAGAGATTCCTTAGCGAGAACTTGCGTACCTGCAAAAGAAAAATGAGTACCTGACACGTTGCAGGAGCTGGTTTTCGGATGCTTTGTATAGATGTGTCCTGACTGGTTTCAGATGCTCAAAAGGTGATGAATGAACCATGGATGGTTACTACTTCAGCAGGAACGGTAAGAGAACCTTGGGTGACTTTAACCTCAACAGCAATCGTTGAGAAAGTCTTGGGATTACCACCTCCGCAGGATCGGGAAGAGAACCATAGGCAATTATAATCTCAAAGGCAAACATTAAAAAAAACCTGGAATGGAATTATCGTCTCCGCCACCTTGGGGAGAGAACCATAGGAAATTATAATCTCAAAAGCGGACGTTTGAGAAAAACCTGGAATGGAATTATCGTCTCCGCAGCATCGGGGAGAGAACCATAGGAAATTATAATCTCAAAAGCGGACGTTTGAGAAAAACCTGGGATGGAATTATCGTCTCCGCAACATTGGGGAGAGAACCATAGGAAATTATAATCTCAAAAGCGGACGTTTGAGAAAAACCTGGGATGGAATTATCATCTCCGCAACATTGGGGAGAGAACCATAGGAAATTATAATCTCAAAAGCGGACGTTTGAGAAAAACCTGGAATGGAATTATCATCTTCGCAACATTGGGAAGAGAACCATAGGAAATTATAATCTCAACAGCAGACGCTTGATAAAAACCTGGAATGGAATTATCATCTCCGCAACATTGGGGAGAGAACCATAGGAAATTATAATCTCAAAAGCGGACGTTTGAGAAAAACCTGGGATGGAATTATCATCTCCGCAACATTGGGGAGAGAACCATAGGAAATTATAATCTCAAAAGCGGACGTTTGAGAAAAACCTGGGATGGAATTATCATCTCCGCAACATTGGGGAGAGAACCATAGGAAATTATAATCTCAAAAGCGGACGTTTGAGAAAAACCTGGGATGGAATTATCATCTCCGCAACATTGGGGAGAGAACCATAGGAAATTATAATCTCAAAAGCGGACGTTTGAGAAAAACCTGGGATGGAATTATCATCTCCGCAACATTGGGGAGAGAACCATAGGAAATTATAATCTCAAAAGCGGGCGTTTGAGAAAAACCTAGGATGGAATTATCATCTCCACAACATTGGGGAGAGAACCATAGGAAATTATAATCTCAAAAGCGGGCGTTTGAGAAAAACCTGGGATGGAATTATCATCTCCACAACATTGGGGAGAGAACCATAGGAAATTATAATCTCAAAGGCGGGCGTTTGAGAAAAACCTGGGATGGAATTATCATCTCCACAACATTGGGGAGAGAACCATAGGAAATTATAATCTCAAAAGCGGGCGTTTGAGAAAAACCTGGGATGGAATTATCATCTCCACAACATTGGGGAGAGAACCATAGGAAATTATAATCTCAAAAGCGGGCGTTTGAGAAAAACCTGGGATGGAATTATCATCTCCACAACATTGGGGAGAGAACCATAGGAAATTATAATCTCAAAAGCGGGCGTTTGAGAAAAACCTGGATAACTTCTACTGAGTCTTCATCAGAAAAATCTGTTTGGGGTCGACTTAACTGGACTAGAGAAGGCCTTGGACTGGATAACAAATCTTTGGAGTCGATTAATTGAACCGGTCTAGGTCTTGAAATATGATTGAGAATTTAACTGAATCTTTCCTGAAAATTAAAGGTCAGTCATATGCAATGCATGCTATGGATCAAGCAATGATGTTCTCAACATAAATGAGATTTGTAAGATATGATGCGTCTATGCATGCTATAATGACGTATGCGATGTTTAGGAATGTATGCTTTCGCTTAGGAAAGTAAATCCTTGACGAGTTCCAGGAAGTCACTCCTGGGCTGATGTTGAAGAATAGATTTTGCTTCTGCCGGGGATGATAGTTGCAAGAATACCAGTAGGAGAAGATGACTCCGTTGGGGAATAAACTTGGCGAATGGAATAACTCTGCGGGGAAGAAAGTATTCTAACGATCTTGTTGGGAAGCAATACTCTGTGGGGAGAGAGATACTTTGCTGAGTTGTTGATAATAACTTGCTGTGGATACTCTTGTTGCATTGGAAGTGTTGATAGACTTCGCTGGGGATAAGAAAGAATTGTGTTGACGACGACCTTTCTGTGGCTTTTGGCTGAGGATAACCCAGTTATATCCTATTAAGGAAATAACTCTTTGAATAAAGCCGGACGACGCGTTCGTGCTCTGTGAGGGATAAGCTTCCAGAATCTACTGGGGATAAGCTTACTGCTTGGGGAGATAAATTCCAATTTTCCTTGGGAACTAGATTGGACTCTCTTGGGGAAGTTTGAACTGCTGGGGAAGTGATTCCTTTGAATGTTGATATGCCGCTGGGGAACAATCTTTAGACCAAGATTGCCGGGGATGCTTGTTACGAATATATGTATACTGCCGGGGAATGTTGAGATCTGCTGGAGGATACCCAATTTCCTTAAGATTTGATAACTTAGCTTGGAGAGAGTGTACTGACTTGCTTACTCTCTGTGGAATTAAGATATACTGGTTATGTTCTCCAGCCGAACCTACCTTGGTACCTTGGAGGATAGAACAATTAGATTGCTTGGGCAGCTCATTATTGCCCCTGTTTCTGAGGTGGGAGAGGAAGACCTGTGAGGTGCTGATAGCTTGTTGATGGACAGACCTACTTCTGGTAGGCAAGTGACAAGATGCCGGGACATAGTCATACGCTTTGATCCCTAACTTTTGCCTGGACCGCCCTTTCGGGTTTTCGGTCCACCGGGATACCCATTTTTGCCCAAGCCTCCTTCTCAGGTTTTCGACTTGCCGGGTGTACAGATTTTTTCTTTTCATCCCTTATTTTTGCCCGAACCCTTTTGGTTCACCGGGAAGCCCTTATTTTTGCCTAGGTGTGTCAACCTAGCGGGTCTTTGATTACGCGTAGTATTTTTTTCTGACTATGTCCATGCTCTCAGGATGTAGGGAGGTGCCCCTGTTAGAAGTGTTTCGTCATGCCACCAGAAAATGTTTGATCAGACAAGATTCGTTGTTGGAATGCCCCAAGTGACTCAGGCGGAGATTTGCCCCAGGCTGTTCGGCCTTTGAGAGATTCTCCGAATCTTGATTGGACTGCCCCAGATGATGGACCATGATCATGTTTGCCCCTTGATTGGAAGTACTTCTGTTCACTAGGTATTCATCGTGCGAATTTCCCTGCTGTTCAAACAAAAGTCATATGCAAACAAAGTTATGTCAATAATGCAAAGCTTATGTTTGTCTTGACGATTTTGAAAATGCATTCTTTTTCATAAAACAAATGAATGTTTGTAAAACGTGATGTCAACTCCGTATTTACCGTAGGCCTTCAGGAGTCAGGATACCTTTCGTAACAGTATGCTTTCGAACTAACCCATGCTTCAGCTAGGACTTTTAAGGGTTATAACGTGGCCTGGTTCACGGTTTAAGAAACAATGGATAAAGGCTCAAATTATTTGTACCCACCCACTCTTCGTGATGTTCTCCAAACCTAAGCTCAGTTGATCGTGCAGTAGACCTTGATTGAATCTTTGCTTTGACGTTCCAATGATGATTCAGATGCTGATAACTTATTTTGAATAGGCAGACATCTTTTGTCAAGGGTTCGTAAGACCTCTTTCTTTTTTTGACTTTGTTATCCCTATATATTTTTTTTTGCCTGAACTGTTTCCTTTTTTGGAATTACAGTCAGCGGGATGCTCCAGTTTCGTAAGTCCCCTTTATAGGTTTTGACTTACTGGGCTTTTCATTTATGAACTTTTTGATAACGACTGCCTTTCTTTGTTGATTGTTCGGAACCATCACTGTCTTTCGTTTTGTAAGGACCTCCTTGGTGCCATTCGTTATGCACTCGGATCAACTGAGAGAACTATCCTGCCCCAGGTTATGATAAAGGGTTTTAAATTTCGAAAAGAAAAACTCCTACTTCTTTGGCTCAGAGGGGTTGACGAGGGATTATCATCCTTATAACTCCAGTGTTTAGGGATTGAAACAATGCCTGTACCTCATCAGCGGGGTCTGTTCAAAAGCATACTGTAAGTGTTGTGGTATCGTTTTCGTCATCCTCCCTCAAGAGGCTTTAGAATTTTAGATCAAGAGTTGACATCAGAAAAAATATGAAAACAGTTTGCATATAGTGAATGCGAATATATTGCTTCAAAACAGACATATGCGATGCATTAATGAACTAGCAACGTTTAATCATGAATAAATGTTTGAACAGTCAAAAGAAAGTTACAACTTGAAAATTCTAATAAACACAAGTCTTCCAGTCTCAGGGTTTATTACTTCGACTGGTGCATCTTGTAGGGATGGCAGGGGCATTCAGCCTGGCCCATCTGGGCGAAGTCCACAGCTCTTTCATTAATCAGATCTTGAATCTTATTCTTCAAAGCCCAGCAGTCGTCGGTGTCATGTCCTGGACTGTCAGAGTGGTATGCACATCTTTCCTCAGGATTGTACTTTAGGGAGGTTGTGTTGAGACGCTTAGGAGGGTCCCTTAACGTCACCAGATTCAACCTCAACAATTGTTGTAAAGCTTGAGAAGGTGACACGTTGAGTTTGGTGAACTGCCTTTTAGGCTTGTCTGGCTTGCTCTGATCAGCCCGTTGTTCTGGGCGAGGTCGTTGTTGGACCTGAGAAGTAGTAGCAACTCTGAGAGGTCTATTCATTGGACCCGACCTTTGCCTTCTTGGAAGCTGTTCTATGACCTGGTCCCTGATTTGGGCTGGTTGCTTCATGTCTTGATGAAGCTGGCTGATCATGGCTCTCAGCTCTCCTTGCTCCTGAAATAAACCTTGAATGAGGGCCCTTTGCCCCAGCATCTGGGTTTTCAATGTGTCTACCTCAGCTTGTAGGTGTTTCAGCCTTTCATCCTCAACACTGTTCTTGACAAAGGTCCCCATGAGAAGTGTCCTTAGCTCCTCCTGCCCCTTGGATAGATTCAGGAGGATTTCCCCAAACTGAGTCTCTTGAGCCAGAAGGTCCTGGCTATCTTGTTGGGAAGCCATTGCTGAAATAAACAGCGAGAAGGGTAAGTGACCTGCAACAAAGATACCTGTTATGCAATGATGAGTATGACATGTATGTAATGTTTTCAAGGACCTCGCGGGGTAAACAAGAAAATTTGTTAGAATTTGGGTCCGGTAGCTTGATTGAAGGAAACCCATGTTATTGAGCACTCCTTCAAGGGTCAAAAGCTCACCATATCAAATGGGTCATAGCCCCTGACTACCTTGGCTAGAGGAAAATAAATCCTCTTTGCCCCTTGCTGGGATAGTTGATTCACCATGACCTGCATCACAAGCCCTTGAGATCCTTGAAATGGGTTAAGATGTATGCAATGGTATGATGTCATGATGCATGGGGTAATATGGGTAACCCTTGTTATAAGTCCTTATTAAGGACTATAAACAAAACCTGCAAGAAACTCAGTACACTCTGTTAGGAGTCCCAATTAAGGGCTATAAACAAAACCTGCAAGAGATTTAGTAAACCCTGTTATGAGTCCCAATTAAGGACTATAAACTAAACCTGCAAGAAACTAGGTAGACCTTGTTATGAGTCCTAATTAAGGACTACAAACAAAACCTACAAGAAGCTCAAGTGTCAGACAACAAGCCTGCAAATAGTCAAGTACGAAGGCACACAAGTCACACAAGAGAGCCCTTAGAGTTTAGGCCAGCATGAAGTTTGGGTATTACCCTCTTGAAGTTGGTGGGTTCAACCTGTCCTATCAAAGTAACCGGGTTCTTAGAGGATCCCAATATCATTGACTACCCTCAATCGGTCATAACTCCAGCATCGCAATCTTTTCTTGCGGCCAGAACCATCACGAGAGTTTAGCCTCAATGGGCGTAGCATACTGCTACTGTTCTAATGGCCAAGTTGTGTCATTTAAGGTTCTAAGGTCTGTTGGTGCTTAATGACTCCTCAGAAGACCCATATTCTCCTCGTTGCAACACAAGGGATATCGGTACAGACCAAGGTGCCACACCAACGTAGCCACTGTTTCACCCGTGTCGGTCTACGTCGGACAGGTCCCTCATAGCTTATGCTACCTAAACAGGGTATCCCCAGATCCGGGTTAGGATCTATGTAACTCCCATGCAATCCACAAATTTAAAGCAGCCAAGTCAATACAATTGAGAACACAGTTATGAACTAACCTTAAGGTACACCTCACTTTATAAATATGATCCCTAGCAGAGTCTCCAGTTCTGTGATCGGTGGATCTGGAACTGACTGTTTAACGCTGGTTCGCGAAATGTCACAGAAGCAAGAGTCGCCACCGTCTTTTATTTTCTCCAAATGGAAAGGACAAAAGCACAGAAAAATTCCTTAAAGAGATTGCTCTCGGTTCGGGAGGTAGGTTATAGAAAGGGAAGGTGTTAGCACCCTTTCTATCTATGGTTATCCATGGGCTCTTAGATACTTGCTCATTGTGTTTTCAAAAATGGTTTGTTTGCTTTTCAATGTGGGTTTTAAAATGTTTCTTTGAAAATTCTAGTTCGACTCTTGTATCGGTCCTCAAAAGTGTTTGAAAAATTGCTTTCGAAAGCTTTTTGAAAATGTGTTGGTGTGAAAAGTATTTTTAATTTGTTTTGAAATTAGAGCAAGTATCTAGAGTCGTCTACCTACCCTAAGGAATTCGTCTGTGTAAATGTCCTTTAAAGTAGTGCCATCCCACCATTGAGAGGTAGGTAGCACCACCGTTGGATGTGTTCGGGTCAATTCGAGGGTTCGGGACGTGGTGATCACCAGAGAAATAGGAAGACACCTTAGAAGCTACCCTCATGCCAGGTTCCCGGATCATGAGGACTTACTAAGACATCCTCTACTCGACGATCACCTTTCGAGGAAAGGCAACAGTGAGGCGTACCCTAGGGGTGGTGTGTGCGATTTGTGTGTCGTTTTCAGTTATTTTGTCTTTTGTCATGTTATTGATGATCTAGCGTTTGTTTTTATTTTTGTCCATACATTCTTTCATGGCTTTATTTAACAGTTAAAAATACGAGAAGTAAAAATTCTAAACTATTACAAACGGCGCGGGTCCACATCGCCAAAATTTCTTGAACCCGATTTGACAGAAAAATAAAGAATTAAAAGTGCGACAAATAAAAGATGTTACATGGCCTTGGGAGAGATACATAAATATTATACGAAAGAAGAAATAAATGTGCGAATTGAAATTTAAATCGAAACGAGGGCGTTGGACCCTTTCTTAACTAAATTAAATTAAATGATGAAATTAATTAATTAAAAAGAAAAGAAATTGTTTTTTGGCATTTTTTGGTATTTATGTTTAATGGGAAAAAAGAATTAATTGAAATTAAATGCTAACCCTAATTCTATTTGTTCTTTAATTTATTAAGAAAATATGTTAAAGTTTTACCCTAAAATTAACCCTAATTAATTTTCATGCAATTTAATTTACAAAAATAAATATTTAATATTGTAATTATTATGAAAGAAAAATAAAAAAGGAATAAAATTATCATAAACCCTAATTCCATATTTTTTAGATTTTTATTAAAAGAGTTAAAATTAAAACCTAATTTAAAACTAGTTAATTTATGAATTTATTTACAAAAAATATTAAAATAAAAATATTTATTATTTTTTCTCTTTTCTGATTTTTTATGGTTTTGTGTTTTTATAAAAAAAATAATTAAATTGATAGAATTAATTAAAAGGAAATAAATAAAAAAAAACAAAGAAAGTAAAATAATTTGGCAAACCTAGGGGGGTTGCAGTCCCCAAAGTGGAGGTTTTTCTTCAGTAATCTGGCCCATTAACCTTGGCCTGTTTGACTTTCGTGCCAGCATGCATACGTGTTGACTGGAATGCATCGTGTTCCTCAAATCCTGGCCCTTGAATTGTGGAGATGGAACGCGTGGCAGATTTGATTTGGGGGACGCATGGTACGCTTTGGTATTGAAGCTGCATAGGAACGTTAAATGAAAAACAATATTGAAAGGGGTGAGGACCTGGGGCTCGAACCCAGGTCCTAGAGATTACCAGCCAACGCGCTTGCCAACCCTGCTGTCTTGCTTATCTGTGAGTAATACAACAAATAAATATAATAAAACAAAAACGTTAGTGCTTCTTTTTTTTCGCGCGCGATTCAAACGATCCAATCGCTAACGGCCACCTCATCTTCTTCTTCCTCGTTCCTGAAACATAAAAAACATAGGCCACGGTTTTCATAGTGTTCTCTTAGGCATGCTTTTGGAAAATAACGACTAGCCCAGGGATCATCATAAATTAGGCGCGAGGGTGGATTCCTGATCGTCCAACCATGCTGGATTCAATGGTCTAGGTCTTGAAGGCCAATTTTTCTTTGGATGGAAAGCCCCAATTTGCCAAGCCTGAAACCCTAAAATATGACAATGGTATATTCGCGTATAGTGTACAAAAATGCAATTAATCCACATGGTTAGCTTCATAATACAATACTCAGTATGAATACATAAATAAAATGCCATGAAACTGTCTCAAAGTTAAAACACGAGCATGCATTTTTATGAGAAAAAATTCGATTTTGTACAACGATTTAGGGCGTTAGAGTTGGTGTTTTCGATTGAGAATCCTTCCTCGAGGCTTCAGGAAGGTGATGGCACAAGTCTTTTGCCTTGAATCCCCTTCTAGCCTGGTTTTCAGATTCGAGCTTTTTAGTAAAAAGTCAAGTTTTCTTTTCTATGTTCTTGCGCAGCTTCTTGTCCATGAGCATGAGGGTTGTGATCAGGCTTATGTATGGAGTGAATTAGGTCAAAGAAAACAATCCAAATCCTTTGCATTCATGGTTTTTGAGATTTGATTTTTCAAGATCTTTTTCCAATATTTTCCATGCTATTTTGTACCAATCATGACCAATTCTCTTCAAATCTTTCCATATTTGATTATGCACGAATTTTTGAGTATATTTCATGCACAAAAAGATTGAAAAACTTAGGTTAATTATTTTTCATGTATTTTATTGATTTAAATGAATTATTATTAATAAAAACTTAAATAAATAAATAAAAAATGAATAAAAACTTCCCTTTGGGCCAAATGGTCGTGCACATGCCTTGGATGATGAATTGTGGAAGAAAAATGGGCCCATTAGCAATTTTAGGTCATTTGAACCAATGTTGACTTTTCAAAATATCCAAAAATTTCCCAACTTCCACAAGGCATAACTTGCTCAATGTTTAAGATTTGCTCATGTTCCTTGACATTTTGAAAATGTCTTTGAGTCCTCTAACCAATGCCTTTGGTCCCATGTCATTTTGATTTACCAATCTCAAGTTATGGCCTTTGACTTAAAGTCCCTTTTTGTTGACTTTTGAAAATGACCTATAATGTTGAAATTGATAACTTTTTGTGAGAGCATTTCCTGGACTTGAAGTATGAAGAGGAGTTGTTGGAAATGTCTTTCTCTTCAAAATGAGCTTTGGATGGAATTTTTCTGATAATCCATGTCAAAGTTATGCCCTGGTCAATTTACAGTTGACTTTTTCAACTGTCCAAATAAGGAAACTTTTGCATCTTGATGATTTTTGAGCCAAGCTTTGAGAATCATGATCAAGCATTGATCAAATGATGTTTGTGACTTCAAAATGAGATGTTGACCAAAAATTTGAACTTTTGACTGTCAAATGACCATTTTACCCCTACAGTTGACTGTAGTGCAATTAGGGTTTTTGACTGTGCAATTTTGTGTTGTAAGTCTTGAAACTTGGTATGAGGATGCTTGACCATATTTGTAGGCATGTGAGACTTGATTGGACCCTTGGAAACTTCATTTACTTGATCAGAACCAAAACCCTAATTTTGACTGTTTAGGAGACCCTTGCACTGTGCATCCTTTGGAGAATTTTGAAGCATGACTTGGCAATTTCTTGAAGAATATGGGAGGGCAAATTTTGGGGTACAACACAAACATTCCAAACCAACAATCTCAACAACATCAGCAATTGACAAAGTGCTGTCTGACATTGATCAACACACTTCTGATCACTCCGCCAATCCAAACTCTGAACCACAAATTGTCCCTCCTCCACAACCAGAACAACAGCAATCTGCTGAAGAACCAGAACAACAACAACCTCTCTCATCCATTCCAGAAGAACCCCTTATCCCTGAACAACCAGAAATTCCAACAACTTCTCCTCAACCAGCAATTCCGTCTCCCTCTCCTCAACCAGAAATTCATCCACCATCACCTCAACCTGAGTTTCATCACTCTGAAACTCAAACTCCTCCACCTTCTGAACCTCATTCACCTCAATAATCTGAACCACAACCTCTGGCAATCTAGATGCCATGTGGAACAATAGTCACCATGGCCCAGCTGCCATCCTCGCCAGAATCTACACCACCAAATACTCCCAAAACACCAAACAGTCCAATCATAATTTATGATTCTCCCACTCCATCTCCAAAACAAACAGCTGCCAAGCAAACCACCGAAAACCCCAGCAGGACCTTCATAGACTTAACCAGCCTTGACCGTCTTGCTGATCTGAAACATAAAATAGCCATCCCAAAACCAAAACAACCAGATGTTGGCTCTGGTATTATGAATTTTGAAACAAGTTTGCAGCAATGGATTGCTTCTCTGAAGCAAGTCTGTCCTGGAATGATTGACCCAGCTGCCTCTGACCAGCTCTGGTCACAATTCAGACTTTGGGTACGTGCTAAAGCCCTCAAGTTGCAGGATATCAACTATGAGCAGGCACAACAGAACTTCAGCTAGCTGCTGAAGGAAGTTGAAAGTCAGCTGCCTCAGGAAGCTGTGCTCCCTCTGGATAGTGAATCTTGGTCTGAGAAACAGCTAGCTTCAAAGGTGCAACCAGAAGAAGACAAGACCATTCAAGCTGAAGCAAGTCAAGCAGAAGATGTTGCAGAAAGCTCTCAGAAGCTTCCTGCTTCTGATGTTTCTCAAGCTGCCTTGGACAGGCAGACTCTGGAAGAGCTGAAGTTGAATGACATGCGTCTGCAGCAGAGGATGGATGAAAACGACCAGAAGATGAAAGAAAGAATGGATGTGCAGGATAGCAAGATTGACACTGTTGTCAGCATGGTGCACAAGCAGAATGAGACTGCTGTTAGGATACTAATGTTAGATAACTTTAAATGATTTCTATCCAATTAAATTTTAGAATTTTATTTTTCATTAATAAATATTAATTAATTTAATTAGGATACTAATGTTAGATAACTTTAAATGATTTTTGCAAATATTTAAAATTAATTAGAATCAATAGGTTTTAACACTAATTTAATCATTTTGCTTTCTTTCCTAAATTAACAAAACTCCAAAAATATGTCACTTAATTATTTTTCATTTATTAATTTAATAACTAATTAATTTAGCATTTAATTTTAGGAATTAATTTCTTTTATAAAAAAAATAATAAAAACAACAAAAATATTTTCTTTAATAAGGAGGGTCAAAACCCTAGTTTCGTATTCGATCCAATTTTATCGCGCACTTCACTTTTATTCAATTATTGTATCTGCTCCCGGTTTGTAATATTTAATTAGGACATTTACTTTTACAGCTTTTATTTTCAAAGGGTTGTTTTTGGCGATGTAAATACCCGACGCCTTGTAATAATTTAGTTTAATTTCCGCACCTTTAATTTATGCAAATATACAACTGCTAGATGTTTGATAATAGGGCTTGCATGATAAGAATGTATGGTTAAATTTAAAACAGTTAGATCACCCTAAACATGTGCAAAGATAAAAATAACTGAAATCAAAATACTCGCACATGTACAATCCTAGGATACACCCCACTTGGTTGCCTTTGTAAATGGTCATTGAGTATAGGTTGTTTTAGAGGCCGCCCTCTTGTCTAAAAGATCATAGTTGCCTAGAAATGGTTGCCTCGAATATTGTTGCCTCGAATAAATGATCTAAGACATTAGGGTTACCACTAAGATGTCCTAACATTGCTTTAGTGACCGTATGTCCCTCTTTCGAATTGACCCTCAAACTCCAACGATGGTGCTACCTACTCACTAATAGTGGGATATCATTGTCTAAAGGAAACAAACATAGAACGATTCCTTTTTCGTGTAGGTAGATTAGTTCTTAGATACTTGCTCATCCAAAACAAAACTTTTTTCACACTTACACTCTTTTACAAACAAGTTTTCAAAAACACTTCAGTACACTCTTGAAGACAGACGCAAGAGTTAAATTGAAGTTAAAACAAAAACTTTTCAAAACCCACAAGCACAAAGAAAACAATTTTGAAAATGATGAGCAAGTACCTAAGAGCCCGTAGATAACTACAGATAGAAAGGGTGCTAATACCTTTCCTTTCTATAAATCTACCCCCCGTACTCAGAAATATCTCAAAAAAGGAATTTTTCTGTGCTTTTTTCCTTTCCTTGTTGGATAAAATAAAAGTCGGTGGCGACTCTTTCTTACCGCGACATTTTGCGAAAACAAACGCAAAACGCGAACCAGCATTCCAAAAATAGTCAGTTCTTCCCACCGTATCACAGAACTGGTGACTCTGCTGGGGATTTAATAAGTGGGGTGTACCTTAGGAATAATTCATTATAATGTTTTCAATTGCTTGATTTGTATGCTTTATCTTTGTGGGTTTGAATCAGAGTTACTATAGATCCTAACCCAGATCTGGGGAAACCTTTTAGGTAAGTAGCAATAGACTGTGAGGGAACTATACGGCATAGACCGATACGATTGAAGTAGTAGCTACGTTGGTGTGGCACTTTAGTTTGTACCGATATCCCTTGTGGTGGAACAAGGAGAATATGGGGCAGCTAAGGGGTCATTAAGCACCAACTGACCTTAGAACCTATAAATTGACCAACTTGGCCATGGAAAAGTAGCAGTATGCTACACTCATTGAGACCAAACTCTCGCGATGATTTCGACCGCAAGAAAAGGTTGCTAAACTAGAATTATGACCGATCGAGGGTGGTCAGTGATATTGAGAACCTCTAGAACCTGGTTACTATTACTAGGACAGGTTGGACCAACTAAACTGAAATAGGGTAATACCTAAACTCCATGCCAGCCTGAAATTTAAGGGCTACTGTGTGACTTGTTTGCCCTTACCATGTTTGCTATCTATGAATAATTGTGGTGTGTTTCTATCATAACATCATGAATCATGACATTGCATGCATATTTCATCAGACTAACCCATTTCAAAGACCGAAGGGATTCATCTTTATTCTGTTTTGCAGGTCATGGCATCTATGTGCAGAAATACTATTCGCATCAGCTTCGTACAAATCCCTGCTCAACTTAGAGAGTTGATTTCTAAAGTTCCAGACACTTCTTCCTTTGTTAGAAGACATGGTCAACTCCTTGGTTTGGTCACTTCTAAGATGGATGAGCAAATGATGAGTGTTTTGTTCCAGTTCTTTGACTCGTTGCACCACTGCTTCACCTTCCCGGACTATCAGTTGGTCCCTACTTTGGAAGAGTTCTCTGATCTACTTGGCATTTCTATTCTAGAGCAGACACCATTTACAGGTTAGGAGATAGCTCTTAGGCCAGAGGATGTTGCTACAACCCTACATATGACAAAGGCTGATGTAATGTATAACTGGGAGACTCGGAGTGGAGTGAAAGGCTTCCTGGCTAAGTTCTTGTTTTATCAGGCTCAATAGTTTTGGGACAGTTTGTACTTTCAAGCATTCGAAGATATCCTGGCACTTCTCATATATGGCCTGGTTCTGTTCCTTAATTCAGATTCTTTCGTCGACGTGAACGCAGTGAAGATCTTCATGTCCCGTAATCCGGTGCCCACTCTCTTAGGTGACATTTTGCATGCTCTTTATGCCCATACTGCTCGAAAACGGGGAACCCTTATGTGTTGTGCAACATTGCTGGCGAGGTGGTTTATTTATCACCTCCCCGTATCTGTTTTAAATAACAAGGAAGGTATGGGTTGGGCCTACGGAATTATGTCTCTTGCTCATATGGACATCATCTGGAGCACTAAAGACATGGAAGAAGTAGTTGTTATTGACCGGTGTGGAGAATACCCCAATGTTCCTTTTCTTGGAATTAGGGGCGGAATAACCTATAATCCTTGTCTAGCCTTACGACAGTTTGGGCGAGCTCGAAAGGACGGTCCTCATGAGTTGCTGATTCCGAGCATTGTCTTTGACTTCCAAGGGGATAGTGAGGGACATCGCCGCAGGTTCATACGAGCTTGGAATAGGGTTAACAGGTCTGATCCGCATGAGTTAGGAGCGAAGACTTCTCTTTCGATGGAACCGTATCTCTGGTGGGTTCGAGCCCGTACCCAAAATCTAGGGATGCCATACGAAGCTGTCTTACCGGTAATTGTTGAGAGTACTGATGAAGAAGGGGTTCCTCATACTGTCCTCCACCCATACATGCCTACTGACATTGGGGAATTAAAAAGGTCTTCGATCCAGTAGAGAGAAGAACGGGATACTTACAGAGAAAAGTATCATGAGCAGGAACGGAAGATCCTAAAGCTGACAAGGCAGCTGGAGAACGAGAAGGTCCTCAATGATTATGTCAGCACCAACGGAAAACAACCATGGGAGCGCTGATGTCTTTTGTTATTTCTAGTTTTGATTTACTTTTCAGTTTTTCTCTTTGTAACGCCTTAAAGGCATTTGTCAAACATTGTTTCAAGTTTTTTTAATCTAATAAAAGTGTGTTTCATTTTGGTTTACGAATTTGAATCCCTAAAGTCTATGAAATCATATCATATGCATTCCATTCCCATGCACCTCATCACAGGTACCCTTACAGGTCTCTTATCTTCTTCACTGTTTATTTCAGCAACATGTCTTCTGAAACATCCACTGATCAAGCTATCAAGGCTCTACAAGCTCAGAACACTCAGTTCCAGGAAATGTTCATGAACCTGGCCAAGGGGCAGAAAGATCTGAAGACTCTTATCTTAAAGGATAAGAATAAGAAGAAGAAGAAAGTCCTCCTGAACATGGGTCACAGGTTTGGAAACAGGTTGCGAGAGGAAGTTGATTTGTCTCACTCATCTGGAGGGGGAGAGAATCAGGAAGAAAGGAGGGCCCCCAACCCTGTGGTTTCTGACAATGAGACTGACTTTGATGAAGACCAGTATCCTCCTGCCGAGGATAGGTATAAGCAACTCGAAGACCGATTAAGTGCGATGGAAATCCAGAAGATACCTGGGTTGGACTTTGGTGATTTGGGTCTGGCCTCTGGGGTGGTGATCCCCCACAAGTTCAAAGCGCCTGTCTTTTCTAAGTACGACGGGGTCTCCTGCCCAAAGCTACACCTCTGATCGTATGTTAGAAAGATTCAACCATATACCGCTGACAGGAATCTCTGGATTCATTTCTTTCAAGATAGTCTTTCAGGGACTCAACTTGAGTGGTTCTATCAGCTAGAAGGAGCTAATGTCCGTAACTGGGAGGACCTTTCTGCTACTTTCTATAAGCAGTACCAATATAATGCTGACCTCGCTCCCACGCGTACCCAACTTCAGGGTATGTCTATGGGTGTGAGCGAAGGTTTTAAAGATTACGCTCAGAAGTGGAGAGATCTCGCTGGTAGAGTCCAACCCCCGCTGGCTGATATGGAGTTGGTGGATATGTTTCTGGGGACCTTGCCTGGTCCATATTTCAACCATTTGATCGGTAGTTCATCGCCTGGTTTCACTGAGTTAATTATGACTGGGGAGAGGGTTGAAGCCGGTATCAAGAGCGGCAAAATACAGAAGGGTGCTTCGTCAAGTACCGAGAAGAAGCCTTTCAAGAAGGAATCTAGTGCAGTTTACAGCTCAAGGAGCCAGAATCAACCTGAGCGCCGCCAAGCGGTTAATGCGGTAGTTATTTCAAGACCAACTGTTGCCCCACAATGCAACACTCAGCAAAGGGCAGAGAGGCCTCAAAGACAGTTTACTCGAATCAGCATGACTTTATCTCAAATTCTACCGCAGTTATTGAAGACCAATTTCGTGATTCCGAGGGAGCTCCAAATAATCCCAACACCACATTGTCTCTGTATAATCCAAACGCCCGCTGTGCTTATCACTCTGATAGCCCGGGGCATGACACCAACAATTGCCGGGCTTTGAAGAATAAAGTCCAGGATCTGATTGACGCTAAGGAGATTGAGTTCGAAGCACCGGAAAAGCCTAATGTTATGACTGCTCCTATGCCCAAGCATGGAGTGAATGATGTAGATGATGACTCGTTTGTGACTTCCGTAAAAGACATTTCTACTCCGTTGATGACTATGAAGAAGAACTTTCTGTTAGCCGGTTTATTTCCGGGTTGTGGCGAAGGTTGCCCTTTGGGTTCCGTCCTACCTACTGGTTGCCATCTATTGAAGTCAGGTGTCCAACGCCTGATGGATAATAAAGAAATATTGTTTGAGAAAACTTTTGTTCCTGTTGAAGAAGTTTACATAATCACCATTTTCGCCAATTCTTCCAAGGCTTCCCCGAGAAATCCTGTTAGAATTATATCTGTTCCAAGAACCGTTCCATTGATCATTGATGTTCCTGGACCTATCCCTTATACGTCGGATAAGGCTGTCCCATTGCACTACGGGGCTGATGTGTATTATCACGGGGTTAAACAAGACTTGAAGGACGAAGAGGCTGATACTGATGTCAGCAATATTGTTGGATCTAGTAAAGTCACCCGAAGCGGAAGACTTTTCTCTCCTGAGATCTCTCCACCAATTATTCAGAAGACTGTTGTTATTACACCTGCCATTACATCTGCTACTATCCCTATTCATGTTCCAATCCTTACCCCTGTCGCCGAGTCATCTGACGCTCGGGGCAAAGGGATCACCGGTGGGCCTGCCCAGACAGAGGCACCAAGGAAGATTACTGTTGAAGCCTCTAGGCAGGAAATAGAGGAAATCTTAAAGATCATCAAGAAAAGCGACTACAATGTAGTCGAACAGCTAGGGCAAACCCCGTCAAAGATATCTATGTTGTCCTTATTGTTATGTTCAGAAGCCTATGCTAAGGCTCCGATTTCTTTCCTGAAGACTGCGCACGTGCCGCAGGAAACATCTGCTGACCAGTCTAAAGATTGTGTGGCTAGTTTGACAGCAGATAACGGGTTGGGTTTCTCCGATGCAGATTTGTCTGCCAAGGGGAAGAATCACAATGATGCTCTGCATGTCTCCATTGAGTGCAGGGGCACTACTCTAGCTCACGTGTTGGTGGATATTGGGTCGTCGTTGAATGTTTTACCCAAGAAAGCGTTAGACCGGTTAGACTATGAAGGGTTGGTGCTGAAGTCGAGTAACATTGTGGTTAGGGCCATTGACGGGTCCAAGAGGATGGTACATGGAGAGGTGGATATTCCAGTTAAGGTTGGTTCTCAGATTTTCGCATCTACATTCTACGTGATGGACATTCGACCATCTTATGCTTGTTTGCTGGGTCGCCCGTGGATCCATAAAAATTGGGCAGTAACTTCTACGCTCCACCAGATGCTGAAATACCATGTGAATGGGAAAATTGTTACGGTACGAGGAGAAGAGGAGTACATGGTGATCCATCTCAACTCATTCCGGTATGTGGAAATGGACGGGGAGTTCATTGAAACCCCGTGTCAACATTTTGAAGAAGTCCCCCAGACGCTGGCGTCAACTGAAACTGTTATTGAAGATCCTCTAATGAAGATGGCTTCCCTAAAGGATGCCTGGGTTGTTATTAAGAAAGGTGGGTGTGCGAATTGGGGCCAACTCCCTGACTTTGCACATAAGACTGACAAGTTTGGTTTGGGTTTCACTGCAGAATCTCAAAGGGTTGTTCGGCGTGCGTAGGTTGGAAGACCTCCCCTGTGTATTACAAATCCTGAAGTGAATATGATTGAAGATGATGATGAAGAGTCAGAGTTTGATAGCTGGATTTACCCAACTACCGATGGCGGACTAAACAATTGGACGGTAAAGGACTTCGTGGCAATTTCTTTTATCACACAGTAATAGACTTTTGTTTTTGGATTTGTAACCGACAATTTTAAACTTTACGGCCTGGTGCCTTACCCGAGACACCGTGGTTTGTTTGAGGGCTTTATATGTGTCATCTCCATATATCATTAATAAAAGCATTGGACGTTTTCTTGCATTACAAATTTTGCGCTCCTTGTTTTTCTTTTTATCTTGCAAAACAACTATTTTACACACACTCACATATACAGGTCTACATCCACTTTGGATCCCAATGATAACGACTCTGCTACTTCCAATTATGACTTCGAAAGTCCGATCAACCAAGCCACAGACGAAGATGAGGATGATTGCGAAGTGCCTGGTGAGCTTGCTAGATTGTTACTTCAGGAAGAGAGGGCCATACAGCCGCATGAGGAGCCATTGGAAACAGTAAATCTGGGTACGAAGATAGACAAGAAAGAGGTCAAGATCGGTGCAAATCTGGAGTCCAGTGTTAAGCAACGATTGATTCAGATGCTGCGTGACTATGTTGAGATCTTTGCCTGGTCTTATGAAGATATCCCTGGGTTGGATACTGATATCGTGGTTCACTGATTTCCTACCAAGGAAGACTGTCCGCCAGTGAAACAGAAAGTTCGCCGAATGCGCCCAGAGATGTCTGAGAAAATCAAGGCTGAAGTTATGAAACAGTTTGATGTCGGTTTTCTAGCAGTTACTTCTTACCCGAAGTGGGTGGCCAACGTGGTTCCAGTGCCGAAGAAAGATGGTAAGGTTCGAATGTGTGTTGACTATAGGGATCTGAACAGGAAAGCCCCGAGGATGACTTCCCTCTGCCTCATGTTGACGTTTTGGTTGACAACACCGTATAACATAAGGTCTTCTCCTTTATGGATGGTTTCTCCGGTTATAATCAGATTAAGATGGCTCCCGAGGATATGGAGAAGACAACCTTTGTTACTCAATGAGGTACCTTTTGCTATAAGGTCATGCCGTTTGGATTGAAGAATGCTGGGGCAACGTATCAGCGCGCCATGGTCGCCCTATCCTATGACATGATTCATCATGAGATTGAGGTATATGTTGACGATATGATTGCAAGGTCCCATACTGAGGAAGAAAATCTTGACCACCTTCAGAAGCTATTTGACAGGTTGAAGTTGTACAAGCTGAGGTTAAACCCGAACAAGTGCACCTTCGGGTGAGATCTGGTAAGCTGCTGGGTTTCGTCATAAGTGATAAAGGTATTCAAGTGGATCCTGCAAAGGTGAAGGCTATACAGGAAATTCCAGCTCCCCGAACTAAAAAAGAAGTCAGAGGCTTTTTGGGACGTCTGAACTATATTTCCCGATTCATCTCGCACCTGACTGCTACTTGTGAGCCAATCTTCAAGTTACTGAAGAAAGATCAAGTGGTAAGATGGAACGATGAATGTCAGGCCACTTTCGAAAGGATCAAAGAATATCTCCAAGAGCCACCTATTCTGATGCCTCCAGTTGAAGGGAGACCTCTGATCTTATACTTGGCAGTACTCGATAATTCAATGGGGTGTGTGCTGGGGCAGCATGACGAGTCTGGCCGAAAAGAGCATACTATTTACTACCTTAGCAAAAAGTTTACCGACTGTGATTCCCGATACTCGTTGCTTCAGAAAACTTGTTGCGCTTTGGCATGGGCTGCTCGCCGATTGAGACAGTATATGCTGACTCACACTACTCTGTTGATATCAAAAATGGATCCAATCAAGTATATCTTCGAGAAGCCTGCCTTGTCCGGAAGAATAGCAAGATGGCAGATGATCTTGACTGAGTATGATATCCAATATACGACCCAAAAGGCAATCAAGGGAAGTGTGTTGGCAGATCATTTGGCACATCAGGCAGTGGACGATTACCAGTCTATAACCTTTGAGTTTTCGGATGAGAACATCATGTTGGTGACCGACTGCGAAACACCTGGACCAGATGAAGGACCTGAGGAAGGATCCCGATGGTGTATGTACTTTGATGGAGCTTCAAACGCTTTGGGTAATGGCATTGGCGCCGTGATCATATCTCCTGAAGGCTCTCATACTCCATTCACCACCCGACTATGTTTCAACTACACCAACAACATGGCGGAGTATGAAGCATTCATTAGGGGTCTTCGAGCAGCTATTGACCTAAGGATTAAGTTCTTAAGTGTATTCGGAGATTCCGCTCTCGTGATCAGTCAGATCAAAGGAGAGTGGGATACGAAACACCCAAATCTTATTCCTTACCAGGATTATGTGTTGACATTGCTTCCACACTTCGAGGAGATCACCTTTGAACACTTCCCTAGAGAGGAGAATCAGTTGGCGGACGCGCTAGCTACGATGTCTTCTATGTTCAAAGTTAGGTGGGACAACGAGGCTCCCCGGATTACCATTGAGAGGTTGGACGAACCTGCACATTGCTGTGGCATTGATACTGAAGAGGTAGCAGACAAACCCTGGTTTCATGATGTAAAAAGGTATCTTGAAGCTCAAGAATACCCCGAGGTGCATCTGTTAATGATAAAAAGTTTCTGAGAAGATTCGCGGCGAAGTTCTTCATCAGCAATGGCATTCTTTACAAGCGTAACCATGACTCAACCTTACTGCGGTGTATGGATAAGAACGAAGCAGAAAGGATTATGGTAGAGTTACATGAAGGTACTTTCAGAACTCATTCCAGTGGACACACCATGGCCAAGAGAATCCTACGGGCAGGATATTATTGGTTCACCATGGAAGCCGACTGTTATCAGCATTCTCGGACCTGTCACAAGTGCCAAGTCTATGCTGATAAGGTGCACATACCTCCAGTACCTCTGAATGTCTTGACAACACCTTGGCCTTTTGCGATGTGGGGCATTGATATGATCGGCGAGATCAGAAATACTGCATCTAACGGGCATCGTTTCATCCTGGTAGCAATTGATTACTTTACGAAGTGGGTTGAAGCAGCTTCCTTTGCTACCGTAACCAAGAACGTCGTGGCGCGATTCATTCGGCACAATCTGATCTGTCGATACGGTGTACCAGAGAGAATCATTACGGACAATGGTACAAATCTCAATAATAAGATGATCACCGAACTCTGCAAGCAATTCAAGATACAACATCACAACTGTTCTCCCTACCGGCCGAAGATGAATGAGGCTGTTGAAGCGGCTAATAAGAACATTAAGAAGATTGTGCAGAAGATGACGGTGACATACAAAGACTGGCACGAGATGTTACCATTTGCTCTTCATGGGTATTGTACCTCAGCGCAGACATCAACATGGCAACACCCTATTCCTTGGTATATGGCATGGAGGCCGTCTTACCCATTGAAGTTCAGATACCCTCTCTTCGGATTTTGAAGGATGCAGGTTTGAGCGAAGATGACTGGATCCAGACCCGGCTTGATCAGCTGAACTTAATCGACGAGAAGAGACTTACTGCTATTTTTCATGGTCAAACATATCAAAAACGAATGATCAAGGCATTTAACAAGAAAGTTAGACGACAAGAGTATCAAGTTGGGGACCTGGTTATCAAGCGCATCATACTACCTCAAGGTGATCCCAGGGGCAAATGGACCCCTACTTACGAAGGGCCATTTGTGGTTAAGAACATTTTCTCAGGAGGAGCTATGATTCTAACCACCATGGATGGTGACGACCTTCCTCACCCCGTCAATGCAGACATAGTGAAAAAATACTACGCATAATAAAAGACCCGCTAGGTTGATTGGCCTAGGCAAAAATAAGGGCTTCCAGGCGAACCAAAAAGGTTCGAGCAAAAATAAGGGATGAAAATGAAAAAAACTGTACACCCGGCAAGTCGAAAACCTGAAAAGGCGGCTTGGGCAAAAAAGGGTATCCCGGTGGACTGAAAACCCGAAAGGGCGATCTAGGTAAAAATTAGGGATCAAAGCGTAACACTATGTCTCATTGAATCACCTTGCAACCAGAATTCGGTATCGACTATCAAGCTCGGACGACACTAATCAATCTGATCTACCTTCCACCAAGTAGCAAAGTGATGAGATGCTCGAGGACATAAAGGCAATAACAGAGTTGGAACCCAGTGGGATTGTTCACATGGCTGTTTTACTTTGTTTTCACAAATTGTATAAATTCTATTTGTTCAGGCGGCGTTTTCTTACTAAGACGTCAGTCTCTTGTACAAAAATGCTTATTTACAGGCTAACTTCAAAATCAATATAAGTCATTTTTACAAAGAAATTTCAAACTGTTTTCCTTTTTCTGTTTTGTTTTGCGAGAACGTCCAATATTCATTTTTGATATATGCATTTGACATTGATTGCTACTCATAAAAATTTACATGCGAAACAAAAGACGATTACTTGTAATATCAGAAACAGGGGCAAACGGAAAATGTCCAAACCATACAGTTGCTTTGTCCACCATGTATAGGGATAGGCCTAGCTGGAGGAAACGATTGAAAGTACATTCACTACCCGCAGAGTAAGAGAAAGATAGTGGTGTTAGCTCTCCCCAGCTGAGACTCACAGCTGTGAATGAATTGATAATATTCTCCCCAAGCAGAGTTTATCTACCATCATCACTAAAAAGTCTTATCATCCCTAGCGGATTATAAAAAGTATCCCTAGTGGAGTTCGAAAGAATCATCCCCCAGTAGACTCTAGAAGATTATCCCCAGTAGAGTCTAAAAGATTATTCCCCGTGAAGTCGCAACTGGAAAATCATCCCCAGCGGAGTTCTTTCCTTTCACAAAACAGGAATTCAATCCCCAACAGATTTCATTATCACCACCAGCGGTAATTCATTCCCAGCTGAATTTATCAACAAAATCCTCAATAGAGCAGCTCTTCCCCACAGAGTCATTCTCTTGTCAGTTTATTCCCCAACAGAGTCATCCTCTCCTGTAGGTTTATTCTCACAATCATCTTCATCTATTATCCCCTGCGAAAACGAAGAATTCAATTCTTTTCTCCAACAACAATCAGGGATTTATTTTCCCCAGCTAAAAACATCACATTTTCATACATCATGACATGCATACGCATCATACAACACAATCTAATTTATTTTGAGAACATCATTGCTTGATACATATCATGCATTAAATACAACTAACCTTTACCTTTCAGGAAGGATACAGTTAAATTCCCACAACATTCAAGCTATGAAGTTTCTACCTCAGTTGAATTACGGACAAGTTCCTAAATCTCAACAAAGTTGTTTCTCAGTTGAATTACGGACAAGCTCCTAAATCTCAACAAAGTTGTTTCTCGGTTGAATTAGGGACAAGCTCCTAAATCTCAACAAAGTTGTTTCTCAAGTTGAATTATGGACAAGTTCCTAAATCTCAGGAAAGTAGTTAAATTGCGGACAAGTTCCTAAATCTCAGCAAAGCAGTTGAATTACGAACGAGTTCCTAAATCTCAGCAAAGCAGTTGAATTACGGACAAGCTCTTAAATCTCAGCGAAGTTATCTCAGTTGAATTACGGATGAGTTCCTAAATCTCAGCATTTTTGTTTCCTCAGTTGAATTACGGACGAAGCTCCTAAATCTCAGCAGAGATGTTTCCTCGGTTGAATTACAGACGAAGCTCCTAAATCTCAGCAAAGATGTTTCCTCGGTTGAATTACAGACGAATTCCTAAATCTCAGAAGAGATGGTTCCTTAGTTGAATTACGGACGAGCTCCTAAATCTCAGCGAAGTTATCTCAGTTGAATTGTGGACGAGTTCCTAAATCTCAGCAAAGCAGTTGAATTACGGATGAGCTCCTAAATCTCAGCGAAGTTATCTCAGTTGAATTACGGACGAGTTCCTAAATCTCAGCATTTTTGTTTCCTCAATTGAATTACAGACAAAGCTCCTAAATCTCAGCAGAGATGTTTCCTCGGTTGAATTATGGACTAAGCTCTTACATCTCAGCAGATATGTTTCCTCGGTTGAATTGTGGATGAGTTCCTAAATCTCAGCAGAGATGGTTTCTTAGTTGAATTACGGACGAGCTCCTAAATCTCAGCGAAGATGTTTCTTCAGTCGAATTACGGACAAGTTCCTAAATCTCGACAAAAGTATTTCCTCAGTTGAATTACGGACGAGCTCCTAAATCTCAGCAGAGATGTTTCATCAGTCAAATTACGGACGAGTTCCTAAATTTCGATAGATATGTTCCTCGGTTGAATTACGGACGAGTTCCTAAATATCAGCAGAGATGTTCCTCCAGTTGAATTACGGACGAGTTCCTAAATCTCAGCAAAATTGTCTCCTCAGTTGACTACGGACGACCAAAGTTCCTAAATATCAACAGAAACGACTCATCAGCAGAATGACGGACAACGAAGCTCCTAAATTTCTATCTCTCTCAATAAAAGATCAGACTTCCCTAGCGGAATCTTCCTCAACAACAGGTATACAAGCCCTCGCTAAGGAATCTCTTATGCGATCGACACTCCTCCAAATGGCATCCGTAAGCCCATTCCCGATATCACAAGACAATTACCACTTCATGAGAGTGCAAATTTCTCGGCACTCTAGTGTTCAATCCTCTCCCACCTTCGGATCAAGAAAGGCACGAAAGCCAATCTACATCCTCAGGTTTAAGAAGATTGAATAGGGGCAACTATTGTACCCCAAAATTTTCCCTCCCATATTTCTCAAAACATTGCAAGAAAGATCCTCAAGTTGCTCAAGGGTTGGCCAAACAAGCTCTCTTCTAAGGCAGTCTACCTCAAACTAGGGTTTCATGTTGCATCAAGATCCTTGAGTCCAAGTGGTCCAAAATTCTCACCAATGTCCTAATATGTTATCAAGATCATCTATGACAATTTTCAAGCCTTGCAGAGCAAGTTTGCTCAGTCAATTGCTCAAAGGTCCAAAAATCGACTATGTTAGGGCAAAAGTCAACTGTGACCTACATACAGTCAAACTTCAAGATTTTTGGTCAACATACTCATTTTGAAGTATATTTCATAATTTGATCAAGGGTTGATCATGATTCATCAAGGATTGATCATAATTCATCAAGACTCAAAAGTTCATAAATTAGGGTTTTACAGGAAAAGTCAACTCAACTTTGACCAAGCATAACTTTCTCTTACTTTATGAGAAATGACCCATCCAAAGCTCATTTTGAAGAGGATGCAATTCCCTACAATCCATATTCATCTCCCAAGATCAAAATATGCACTCACAAGAAGTTATGAATTTGGACATTATAGGTCATTTTGAAAAGTCAACAAAAACACCTTTCTTGTCAAAGCTTCATACATGAGCATGGAATATCAAAATGAGATGAGACCAAAAGGGTTGATTAGAGGACATCTCAAGATTTCTAAAAAAGTCCAAAAACACCTCCAAAGGTTCAAAATTGAGGAAGTTATGCATTGTTGAAGTTGGACTTTTTTGCAAAATTGCCAAAAGTCAACTATCTCCAAAACTTCAAATTTTGCCAAATGGGCCCATTCTTTTTCACTTGTTTTAAGTTGGAATTATAGCCCACGTGCTCTAGCCTTTGCCACTTGTCCATATCATATGTTTATTAATTATTTTGATTTTTATTTGAATTAATTTGATTTAAATCAAAATAAATCAAATAAAAATCCAAAACATTAATAACCAAGGATTTTGTGTTGTTTCAAGCTTCATTATACAACTATCATCCTTCCAATTCGTGCCAAGCCTTAGAGTGCACAAAAAGATTGAAAAGAAGCCAAATTTGGAAGGTTGTTAAAGAAGAATCAAATCAATATCCAAAGCATTGAAAGAAGAAGATTTTGGTCAGTTTAACAACCCTGATCCCTTCACTAATACATAAGGAGGCGAGGCAGATCAAAAGAAGGGTTGGAGACAGGCGCTATAGAGAAAACTAAATCTGAAAAAAATCATAGAAAAGTGTGAGATCAAAATCCCACTTAGAGGCGTCCTCAAGGCCCGATACCTCTCCCAATCGCTTCCTGGTATTCTCCACAACCTAAAGCAATCAAAAGCAGGCGTTTTCAAGCCCTCTCACGCACTGTAAGTCGCTCACGGTATCACCCTATTCTTGAATTCGAAAAGCTTCATTCTTGCATCTATAGTGTAAAATAATTGCATATTCTTAATCACCATGATGTTTGCAAGCTTTTGCCAATAGCCAATTTCATTTATATGGACTGAATCGAAATTCACCATTATTAGGGTTTCGAGTTTGCTTTTAGGGTTTTCGTTTTCAGGTACAATTAGCCTTAGTAACGGATACCACTGCGTTCAGAAGAAGGAGACAAACTCAACCATGGTACTAGATTCCATTTATGTGGCATGTAGGAGATTTTGGAACGAGCCTGACGTGTAGCAACGGACAGCGTCCGTGGGTATAGGTCTCAAGTTTTTAGCCACGGTGCAGAGGAAGGAGATGATGAAGTGTCGTCCCACCATTGGCTTGTTTAAACGAGCGCGCGTTTTTTTTATTTTGTTTTCCAATTTTCTTTTGTTTTTTATATTATCATCAGTGTTTGATATATTAACAATAAGAACAACATGGCCCAGTGGTGACCACGTCAGCGCATAAGGATTCAGAGGCTGGAGGTCAGGGGTTCGATCCCTGCCTCCAGCATTTGTTATTTTTCCTAACTATGTCAGGTGATTCAGTGCACGCCTAAGCTGGATGTCCATCATACTCCTTCAGCATCAACACGCCAGATGGCCAGATGGCCAGATCTGGTGGTCACCATTGCAAGCACACCATGGACCAAGTCAAACATGCTACACTAGATGGCAAAAGTCAAACGGACCCCTCCTCAATTGGGCCCAGAAAGTTGCTCTGCACACCCTTAAAAATCAGGCCCAATCTCTTTCTTTATATTTTCTCTTCTATATTTCATTTAATTATTTTATTTTATTTTATTTAATTACTAACCAAAATTAATTTTCCTTTTTTATCAAAAATCACCAAAAATAATTTCTATCCAATTAAATTTTAGAATTTTATTTTTCATTAATTAATATTAATTAATTTAATTAGGATACTAATGTTAGATAACTTTAAATGATTTTTGCAAATATTTAAAATTAATTAGAATCAATAGGTTTTAACACTAATTTAATCATTTTATTTTCTTTCCTAAATTAACAAAACTCCAAAAATATGTCACTTAATTATTTTTCATTTATTAATTTAATAACTAATTAATTTAGCATTTAATTTTTGGAATTAATTTCTTTTCTTAAAAAAAAATAAAAACAACAAAAACATTTTCTTTAATTAGGAGGGTCAAAACCCTAGTTTCGTATTCGATCCAATTTTATCGCGCACTTCACTTTTATTCAATTATTGTATCTGCTCCCGGTTTGTAATATTTAATTAAGACATTTACTTTTACCGCTTTTATTTTCAAAGGGTTGTTTTTGGCGATGTAAATACCCGACGCCTTGTAATAATTTAGTTTAATTTCCGCACCTTTAATTTCTGCAAATATACAACTGTTAGATGTTTGATAATAGGGCTTGCATGACAAGAATGTATGGTTAAATTTAAAACAGTTAGATCACCCTAAACATGTGCAAAGATAAAAATAACTGAAATCAATAAGCTCGCACATGCACGCTCCTAGGATACACCCCACTTGGTTGCCTTCGTAAACGGTCATTGAGTATAGGTTGTTTTAGAGGTCGCCCTCTTGTCTAAAAGATCATAGTTGCCTCGAAATGGTTGCCTCGAATATTGTTGCCTCAAATAAATGATCTAAGACATTAGGGTTACCACTAAGATGTCCTAACATTGCTTTAATGACCGTATGTCCCTCTTCCAAATTGACCCTCAAACTCCAACAACGGTGCTACCTACTCACTAATAGTGGGATAGCATTGTCTAAAGGAAACAAACATAGAACGATTCCTTTTTCGAGTAGGTAGATTAGTTCTTAGATACTTGCTCATCCAAAACAAAACTTTTTTCACACTTACACTTTTACAAACAAGTTTTCAAAAACACTTCATTACACTCTTGAAGACAGACGCAAGAGTTAAATTGAAGTTAAAACAAAAACTTTTCAAAACCCACAAGCACAAAGAAAACAATTTTGTATGTCTTTGGAATCACTCAAAAATACCAAAAGATAAGCAAGATATACTTCTTTGAAGTTCAAAACCCTAGCTCTTAGACCAAGAAAATGCTTTGAGGAACTTTGACAATTTTGACCAACCTTCTTGTACCAACACTCTTTCTTTGTAAATAGAAGTTATTGAGGATGATAATGAGAACTCATAGCCATCAAAACCACTTCCATATCTTGAGAATTTAGAGAAATATGCACTTGTGATCAATGGGAACAAGACCTTGTCCAATCATTACAACTTCTTCCATCAACCCCTTGTACCTCTGAATCAATTTGATAACTTTGAAATGTGATAACCCAAAATAAACCTTGCCATGCCATTTATTCCCAAACAACTTCAATGGTGAGGCTTGTAGTTCTCAAGCTTTATTGACTAGGGCATGGAAATAAACTCATGAACCCATGGATCAATTTGCTAAGCCACATTGCCTTTACCTACATTATTAACAAGTAAGACCATCCAACATTGCATTTTATTAATTAGAAAGAAAATTAAGACAAAGTATCCATGATCACAAAAGATAATAAGTCAAGATGCTTGGTGATTCCTCAAAGATAAAAACTAAAGATAGGGAGGAGGACCAAAAGCCCTAGTGTGACCTTGTTGTGATTGAATCAATATGGTATGATGAAGGGATCTTAGGGGGGGAAATTGGGGTACAACAGTTTTGCATACAAATTTTGCGCTCTCTGTCTTTCTTTCCTGATTTTTACTTTGTCAATGCAGCTATGCTCTTACACACACTCACGTATCAAACTACAGATCTATATCCACTCTGGATCCCATTGATAATGGTTCTTCTATTTCCAGTTATGACTTTGAAAATCCGATCAACCAAGCATAGGACGAAGGTGAGGAAGATTGTGAGGTACCAGGAGAAATTTCCCGACTGTTACAACAACAAGAAAGAGCTATAAAACCTCATGAAGATCTAGTTCAAACAGTGAATCTGGGTATAAAAGAGGACAGAAAAGAAGTTAAGATAGATGCAAACTTGGAGCATAGTGTCAAAAAGCGGTTGATACAAATGTTGCATGATTATGTTGAGATCTTTGCTTGGTCATATGAAGACATGCTAGGACTAGACATTGATATTGTGGTTCATCGCCTGCTGAAAAAAGAGGACTGCCCTCCAGTAAAGCAGAAGGTCCATCGTATGCATCTTGAAATTTCAGAGAAGATCAAGGCAGAAATTATGAAACAGTTTAATGTTGGGTTCTTAGTTGTCACCTCCTATCCATAATGGGTTACTAACGTAGTCCTGGTGCCTAAGAAGGACGGAAAGGTACGTATGTGTGTGGACTACATAGACTTGAACAGGGCAAGCCCCAAGGATGACTTTCCTCTTCCCTATATTGATGTTTTGGTTGACAACACCGCACAACATAAGATCTTTTCCTTCATGGATGGTTTCTCTGGCTACAATCAGATCAAGATGGCACTTGAAGACATGGAGAAGACAACCTTCGTCATACAGTGGGGTACTTTCTATTAGAAGGTAATTCCATTTGAATTGAAGAATGCAGAGGCAACCTATCAGCGAGCCATGGTAGCTTTGTTCCATGATATGATTCACCATGAGATAGAGGTCTATGTTGATGACATGATACCTAGATCTCAAACGGAAGAAGAGAACCTTGATCACTTGCAAAAGTTGTTCGATAGGTTAAAGACGTACAAGTTGAGATTAAATCCGAACAAGTGCACCTTTGGAGTGAGGTCTGGTAAACTCCTAGGTTTCATTGTCAGCGACAAGGGTATTCAAGTAGACCCTGCAAAGGTAAATGCTATACAAGAAATGTCGGCTCCTTGCACTGAGAAGGAAGTTAGAGGTTTCTTAGGATGCATAAACTACATTGATAGGTTCATTTCCAAATTAACGGCTACTTGTGAGCCAATCTTCAAACTCCTGAAGAAATATCAAGTGGTAAGGTGGAATGACGAATGTCAGACTGCCTTTGACAGAATCAAGGAATACCTACAAGAGCCTCCAATTTTGATGCTTCCGATCGAAGGAAGACCTTTGATAATGTACTTAAGAGTGTTAGATAATTCAATATGGTGTGTGCTGGGGAAGCATGACGAGTCTGGTCAAAAAGAGCATGCAATATACTACCTTAGCAAAATGTTTACCGACTGTGAAAGAAGATACTCACTGCTCGAGAAAACTTGTTGCGCTTTGGCATGGGTTGCTCGCCGACTGAGACAGTATATGTTGACCCACACTACTTTATTGATATCTAAGATGGACCCGATCAAGTACATCTTCGAGAAGCCCACTCTCTCCGGAAGAATAGCGAGATGGCAAATGATCCTGGCCGAATACGATATTCAACATACAACCCAGAAAGTAATCAAGGGAAGTATATTAGCTTATAAATTGGCCCACCAAGCTGTGGACGACTACCAGTCCGTGAATTTTGAGTTCCCGGACAAGTGCATCATGTTAGTAGCTGATTATGAAGAACCTGGACCGAATGAAGGACCTGAGAAAGGATCCCGATGGACTATGGTTTTTGATTGAGCTTCAAATGCACTTGGCAATGGTATCAATGCTATAATCATATCTCCTGATGGTTGTCATACTCATTTCACTTCCAGACTATGTTTCAACTGTACCAACAATATGGCTGAGTATGAAGCATGCATCATGGGTCTCAAAGCTGATATTGACCTGAGGATCAATATTTTAAGTGTTTTCAGAGATTTGGCCTTGGTAATAAGTCAAATCAAAGGACAGTGGGACACGAAGCACCCTAATCTCATCCCCTACAGAGAACATGTGCTGACATTTCTCCCACACTTTGAAGAAGTCACCTTTGAACATTTTCCACGAGAGGAGAATCAGTTAGCGGATGCGTTAGCTACTATGTCATCCATGTTTAAGGTCAGATGGGACAACGAAGCTCCCCAGATTACTATTGAGAGATTGGATGAACCAGCCTACTGCTATGAGATTGATACTGAGGAATTAATGGACAAACCTTTGATTCCATTAAGTGAAAAGGTATCTCGAAGCTCAAGAATACCATGAGGGGGCATATGTCAATGATAAGAATTTTCTGAGAAGGTTCTCTGCAAAATTCTTCCTTAGTAATGGAATCCTCTACAAGCGCAACCACGACTCTCCTTTACTTCAATGTGAAGACAAGAGAGAAGAAGAGAGGATTATGGAAGATTTACATGAAGGTACCTTTGGCACCCATTCTAATGGACACACCATGGCTAAAAATATCCTACGGGCAGGATACTACTGGTCCACTATGGAAGCAAACTGTTATCAGCATTCCCGCACTTGCCACAAATGCCAGATCTATGCTGATAAAGTACATATGCCTCTGGTTCCCTTGAATGTCTTGACTTCTCCTTGGCCCTTTGCAATGTGGGGCATCGACATGATCAAAGATATTAGACCTACCACTTTCAATGGACATCGATTTATCCTAGTCGCCATTGATTACTTCACGAAGTGGGTTGAGGCTGCCTCTTTTACTACTGTTACAAAGAATGTTGTGGTGCGGTTCATCAAGCATAACCTTATCTGTCGGTATGGTGTTCCAGAAAGAATCATCACAGATAATGGTACAAATCTCAAAAATACTATGATCATCAAACTCTGTAAGCAATTCAAGATCCAGCATCATAACTCTTCTCCCTACTGGCTGAAGATGAATGGCGTTGTGGAGGCTGCTAACAAGAACATTAATAAAATCATACAGAAGATGAAAGTGACATATAAATACTGGCATGAGATATTACTATTTGCTCTTCATGGTTACCGCACCTCAACACGTATGTCAACAGGGGCAACACCTTACTCGCTGGTGTATGGTATGGAGGTTGTCCTACCAATCGAGGTCCAGATCCCTTCTTTGAGAATCATGAAGGATGTAAGTTTAAACGGAGATGATTGGATCCAGACTCGACTTGACCAACTGAATCTGATTGATGATAAAAGGTTAGTGGCTATTTTTTATGGTCAGATGTACCAGAAGCGTATGATTAAGGCTTTTAACAAGAAGGTCGGACGTCAGGTGTATCAAGTGAGTGATTTAGTAATCAAACGCATCATACTGCCATAAGGTGATTCCAGGGGCAAATGGACTCCCACATATGAAGGGCCATTTGTGATCAAGAACATATTTTCTGGTGGAGCTATGATCTTAACCACTATGGACGGTGACGACCTTCCTCACCCTGTAAATGCCAACATAGTTAAAAGATACTACGCTTGAAAAAAGACTCGCTAGGTTGACTGGCCTAGGCAAAAATAAGGGCATCCCGACGAACCAAAAGGGTTCGGGCAAAAATTAGGGATAAATACAAAAGAATCTGTACACCCGGCAAGTCGAAAACCTGAAAAGGCGACTTGGGCAAAAAAGGGTATCTCGGTGGATTGAAAACTCGAAAGGGCGGTCCAGACAAAAGTTAGGGATTTAAAGCGTATAACTATGTCCCGTTGGATCACCTTGCAACCAGTCTTCAGTATCAACCATCAAGCTCAAACAGTACCAATCAATCCAGTCAACTTCAGACAAGTAGCAAAGTGATGAGACGCTCAAGGACATAAGGGCAATAAAAGAATTGAAACTCAATGGGATTATTACACATAGTTGTTTTCTCTTTGTATACTATTTTGTATAATTTTCATTTTCACGACGACATTCTCCTACTAAAATGTCAGTCTCTTTGTACAAAAAATTCCTATTATATGCAAACTTCAAAATCAATACAAAACACTTATTTGAAAGTACAAAATGTTTCGTTTTCATTTTTCTGTTTTATTTTGCAAAAAACGTCCAGTGATTATTTTTTACATATGCATTTGAATATGATTACTGTTTACAAATACTTGCATGAAAAACAGAAGGACAATTCCTAATGACTTTAAGAAACGGGACCAAGTCTAAAAAGCCATTTGTAGTCCCCATAATTATGTCCTCCAACAGGTACAAAGGCATAGACGTCCTACTGCAAAGTCACCACTACATCTTCAGCATATGTCCTAATGATGTCTATGTCCCCACAGAGTGAAAACAACCAAAGTTTTGATCTCTTTTTCCCCAAAGCATGAATTACTTCCTCCAGTAAAGTTCCCTCAGAGAGCTGAAATCCAGTTAAGTTTTTATAATCTCTAACAATTTATAAAGCCTTATCCCCGGTAGAGTTTATTTCTCTAGTTGCGGAAGTTTATCCCCTAACAGAGTTTATTTCTCTACATGAGTAAAATCTCCCAACAAACCATCTTCTTCCCCTCAGATTCATTCTCAAGCAGGAGTCAAAGATCCCCGACAGAATATCCTCAAACGGAAAGAGGAAATCCCCAGTAAACCGTCTGCATTCATCATCCCCAGCAAAAATGAAAAACTCACTTTCCTCATCTACCAAACAGTAGTCTGGGATTCAGCTTCCCAGTACTCTCCAACAGCAGTCAGGGATTTATTTTCCCAGACTAGGAAATATCGTCACAGCTTTCCATATTCATACATCATGGCATGCGCATACATATTGCATACAGCATAATCTCATTTATTTTGAGAACATCATTACACAATGCATTTCTTACATCATGACATAGCATATGACTAACTCTTTACCTTTTCAGGAAAGATCAAATCAACAAACATCTTTGACTACTTATATGACCTGACAGTCTTCTCAAAAGCTACGTCTGATGAAGGGCTATTTTAGCATTTTCCTCAGAAAGATCATTCTCAAAAGACCTCTACTGGTTCAGTTTAAAGCGACCAATCATTTATTCTGATTCTTTTCCAGTAGATACTTTCTCTGGTTCAGTTAAATTGACACTAAGATTTTTCTGATTCTTATCCAGTCAAAGATAAATCAAGACCTCCACTGTTTTAGTTTAAATCGACCAAAGATTTATTCTGATTCTTTTCTAGTAGATACTTACTCTGGTTCAGTTAAATCAACACTAAGATTTTCTGATTCTTATCCAGTCAAGATAACTCAAGACCTCTGCTGGTTCAATTTAAATCGACCAATGATTTATTACGATTCTTTTCCAGTAGATACTTTCTCTGGTTCAGTTAAATTGACACTAAGATTTTCTGATTCTTATCCAGTCAAAGATAACTCAAGACCTCTAATGGTTCAGTTTAAATCGACCAATGATTTATTCTGATTCTCTTCTGGTAGATACTTTCTCTGGTTCAGTTAAATCGACCCTAGATTTTCTGATTCTTACCCAGTTAAAGAAACTGTAAAGCCTGGAGTCCGACCAGATGGCAGTTTATTTTGTTAATTACTATGAAGCCTGGATCTGACCAGATGATAGTATAACCTATGACACCGAAGCCTGGATACGAACAGATAACGGTATACCTCAGATTCAAGTTGGAGCCTGGATCCGACCAAATAACAGTTTAATTTCTTCAAACCACTAAAGTCTGGATACGACCAGATAACAGTTCAATGTCTACAATTACTGCGAAGCCTGGAACCGACTAGATAGAAATTAATTCCATATTCCCCAATAAGTCACTGTGAAACCTGGAATACGACCAGATAATAGTCAGCCTTATTCTCCTCAGCAAGTCGTTGTGAAGCCTGGATCCCGACCAGATAACAACTCGTTTTCGTCTCTACAATCAAGAGATAACTCCCCAGTAGAGAAATGGACAACCGAAGCTCCTAGACTCTATTCCCCCAAAACATTCCCCAGTGGATTCCTCCTCAGACAACGGGAACATGAATCCCCATAAAGAGACCTCTTATGAAGTCAACATCTACTATGGATGGCATCTTTAAGCCCATCTCCAACGAATCTCATTCATCTTCTCTAAATGTCATTTGTAAGCCCATTCTCGACGTCATCAACCATAACTATTACTTTATACGAGTACAAATTTATGGGAACTCTAGTGTTCAATCATCTTCCACCTTTAGATCACGAAAGGCAGACAAGCCAATCTACATCTTCAGGTCTAAGAGGGTTGAACAAGGGCAGTTGTTGTACCCCAAAATTTTCTCTCTCATTTTTCTCAAGACATATTCCTATAGGCCCTCAATTGCTCAAGGTTGACCAAGAATTGACCAGACAAATTCTCCTCCTAAGGCAATTAACCTCTAACTAGGGTTTCATTTTTCATCAAGATGTGTGAGTTCCAATGGTCTCAAATGTTTTCCATGATCCTAATATGTCCTCAAGGTTATCCATGCCAAATTTCATGCCTTGCACAACAATTTTGCTCAGTCAATTGGTCAAATGCTTGAAAATCAATTGTGCTAGGTCAAAAATCAATTGTGGCCTATATACAGTCAAACTTCAATATTTTTGGTCAACATAAATATTTTGAAGTGATATCCATCATTTGATCAAGGGTTGATCATGATTCCTCAAGAAATGCTCCTAATTCATCAGAAGTCAAAAATTGCTAATTAGGTCTTCTATAGGAAAAGTCAACCAAACTTTGACCAGGCATAACTCTCACATACTTCATCCATTTTTCCCCAACAAAAGCTAATTTTTAAGAGAATTTAGTTCCCTACAACTTCTCTTCAGCCCTCAATTCCAAGAAATGCACCATTTGAAAGATACAAGTTCATACATTACAGGTCATTTTTAGAAAGTCAATAAAAGCCACTTTTTGCCAAGACCTTTAACATCAATATAACATATTCAAATGCAAAATTGATCAAATAGGGATTGAATTAGGAATCTTGGGCTTTCCAAAAAGTCCAAGATCATCATCATGAGATAAAAATTGAGCAAGTTATGGCTTTCCCAAGTTGGGAAATTTTGGGAAATTTCAAGAAATGTGCATTGAGCAAATTTGAGTTTTTAAGTCAATGGCTCATTTTCTTGGCCATGAAACATCTTCCTATGATTATAGAGGACCCCTAAAACCATTTTTGCATAGTCTTGATTTTATTTGCATTTTATATTAATTTTATTTAATTTAAAATCAAATAAATCAAAATCATTGCAAAATATATGGGCCATTATCATTTGGGCTTGGTTTGATGCATGGAGTGGCCCCAATTTTTGTGTACAGCAAGGCTAGCATGTCCACATTCATGCAAGTTTGAAAAATAGATAAAATCCCATAACTTTGGCCAAGGTTACAAATGGATATTCATGGCATTCAAGCAATTGATTATGACTGTTACAAACTTGTTTTTTCGTGTCTCCTCATCCCTCTCTATATAAACAAACACCTAGCAAGCATCAGGGCATGCACATATAGCCTGGGGAATCTCTGAAAATTTTGCAAAAAAAAACACCAAATTTGTCAAATTCGAATTTCAGTCTCCAGCATGTTTTAGTCCCAAACAAGGATCCTAATCCACTCCTGGATATCCCTTGAAGCTTTTCCAACCGTTACCAAGCCTTGAAACAAAACAAAATGCTTCCTACAAGTCACAGTTTGCCATACTTTTCTTAACTTCGTGTTCTTATATTCTTGCGTTACTAATTAATTTTAATTGCATATTTGTGTTTGTATGGATGCATGGAAGGTTTCTGAATTTTCCAATTGAAGCTTAGGTACAAGAATGACATTCCACCATTGTTAGGGTTCGAACCTCTAAATTGGGATTTTTCACAATGACCAAAATTAGCCCAAACTAAGGACACAAACTTGCCCGGGAGGATGAGACCAATTGACCCATGGCATCATATGTAATTTATATTGCGTATCATGAATGTTACGGGATACAGGTGCTATGGTGACAGGAAAAAACCTGCCACTATAGGTTTCCAGGTCTAATACGACGGAGGGAGGAAGACGACAATATGTGACAGCCCCTCATTGGACAGTTTGAACCCGCGCGCGCTTCCTTTTTATTTTTAATAATTGCTGGAAATTTTAAATTATATTAATTTTGTTTGATATGTATAAACGAATGGAAAGTTGGCTCAGTTGGAAAAGCGCGCTTGTGTGAAGGGAGGGTACCTGGGTACGAATCCCAGGTCCAACGTTTTCAATTTTCATGATATTTCATGCAGGATCCAGTAGTCCAAATGGTCAGAAGAGTATCCTACACCATCATATATGACCATCAGATCACAATCAAGTTGGAATCCAAGAGCCTTAAAAGGAGATCCACCATGCACCCTCAAGGCCAGTTCTCACTAGATCCAATAAAGAAATATGGGCTTCAACACTTGGGCCTGACGTTTTTTGCAACACCCCCTTTTTTTTTTCTTTCAGCATCCCAGCCCATTTGGGCCCTTTTTTGTTTTGTTTGTATTTTTTTTATTATTTTGTTTTGTTTTCTTTTTTATTTAATTAACTAAATAATCTAAAAAATTACAAAAAAAATTAGGCATAGACTTTTAATTTCTTTAATTAATTAATTAATTAAATTTTAACTATTTTCTTAATTTAAAATGAACTAGAACTTAGAATTTAATTTAATCATTTTCTTTTCATAATAAAAATACAAAAATATATTAGGATTAGTTTTTCTTTTATAACCTAGATTAATTTTCCATTTAATATTTAGTTTTCTTAATTAAATTTAGAATTAATTTTTCTTTAACAAAACCAAAAACAAAAAAAAAGATTTTTCTTTACTAAGAATTTTTCTTAGGTTGTTAGACGTATTATTTTATCTTGCGCACGTTTATTTTATTTTTGCATTTTTATAAATGTAATTGCATACTAGTATGTAATAGATTAAATAGGGCTTTTTACAGTTTCTTTTATTTTTTTCTCCTCCATTTTGTACAATGTAATTCCCCCTCCCCGAAAGCCATGTAATAGTCTAGATTTATGTTTTCCACACTTTATTTCCTGTACATTTTAACTGTTAGTAACTAGGCTTGTATGGAAATACTGATAATCAAACGTTAGCAAACATTAACAAAATGATAAATAACTGAATTGAACACAATCACACACAAGCACCTCTAGGGTATCCCACTTTGGTTGCCTTTAAGAAATAAAATAGTCATGAGGCAGAAACGCTTTAGCAAAGACCCATAAATCAAAAAATCATAATACCTCGATGACCTTACGGTTGCCTTTCGGTAAATGATCTAGTCCCTAAAAGAAAATTGCTAAAGCGTCTCCACAAGTTGGCTTCGTGACTGCAAAACGTCCCTTCGATTGTCCCTCAAACATCAGACGACAAAGCTACCTACTCACTAATAGTAGGATAGAATTTCCTAAAGGAAAAGAGGAAAAGAACGACCCTTTTCGAGTAACAAAGTAGATAGCTGTTAGAAGTTTGCTCAAACATTTTGCACTTACTCAAAAAACTACTTTTCAAAAACAATTTCAAAACACTTTGTATACTTTCTCCACTATCCCAAGAAACATTACAAAGTTCACCGTACTAAGGCGTTTTCAAAATATTTTCAAATACAAAGCACAAAAGCATATTGAAAAATGAGCAAACCTCTAAGAGCCCGTAGAGAACTACGGATGGAAAGGGTGCTAACACCTTCCCTTTCCATAATCTACCCCCCTTACTCAGAAAACTCTCGAAAAGGCCTTTTTTTATTCTTTTCACCCTTTCCTTAACTTGCATAAAAGAAAAGTCGGTGGCGACTCTTGCTTACCCCAAAATTTGCAAACACAAAATGCAAAACCAGTATATTAAACAGTCGGTTATACCACCGTATCACATCGTCTCTATAAGAATGCGTACAAAGAGCTTTTTCTTTTGAAAATATTTCAATTGAAAGTGTTGGTGTGGAAAATGTTTTTGTTGTGAGCAAGCGAGCAACTATGAGCATCCTACCTACTCAAAAGGTCTAATGTTCTTTTCCTCCTCCTTTAGATGTTGCTATCTTACAATTGATTTGGTAAGAAGCTCCATCGTTGGATGTGAAGGGACGGGCGTGGAACATTTGTATAGTCATAGAAGGCAACTATGAGACGTTTTAGCAATGTCAATTTAGGGACTAGATCGTTTACCGAAGGCAACATTGAGGGTCATCGAGGGACTACGATATTTTATCGAGGGTCTTTGCTAAAACGCTCATATTCGAGGGACATGTCTATTTTTCTGAGGCAACAAGTGAGATTACCCTAGAGGTGAATGTGTGCAAAGTGTGTTTGATTACATGCATTTTGTCTTTGAATTTTAGGTTGTCTACTTGTTGGTTTTATCTTACCATACATCCTAATTACTAACATTTGTACAAAAGCAATAAAAATGAAGAAAATAAATATCCTACACTATTACAACCATATTTAATAGCAAGAAAATGTAAAGACAAAACAAAATAAAATTAGGAAAAATGAGCTTTTCGATCTAGGCAGAATGCACCCTTCGATTCTTCTTCTCTGGCTCCTTTCGATTTGGGCTTAGCATGAAGCATGAGATACAACCTTCGATTATACCTTTCTGCTTCATTTGATTGGGGAATGTTAGAGTGAGCAAGTAAGCTTCGACCATGCTCTTTGTACTTCTCTCGATTGAGGCCTAGGAGTCAATATGGGAATCCTTCTGGCTGCTTCTTTCGATTGAGGCCTGGCAGTCAGTGTGGATAAATTTTTTTCTCCCTTTTTGCTCCTTCGAATGGCCTGTAAGTTAGTGTGTGGCAAAGCCTAAGGCCACACTCTTTGTTCTACTTGCAACTGTGAAGCCGCCAGGGGTGAAGCCTAAAGCTTCGATTCACACCTCCTTCCTCCTGTTTTCTTTCGTTTGGGACTTAAATAGCAACATGGCTTGAGGTCATGCTAGTATTGTCTCATGGCCAAGTTAGTTCTTAAAAAAACGTTTGATAAACCAAGAAACAAAAACAAACGGGTAGCAATGAAAACAAACTGAAAAGGTGGAAACGAAAAGGAAACAAATGTTATGTACATGTTTTTAAATGAAAAGCTTAAGATCAGAGTGACTTACCTTGCTTGAAGTTGGGGTATGTGGGTTGGACCTTTAGCTACTGCCCTGGATGCTCCTGGATTCGAAGGGAAGAAATGAAGGTGATGTTTCTAGTGTTGGACTCGAATGTCCAGAAGAGTATGTGTGTGTTTATTGTTTCTGGATTCGAAGGAGAAGAACAGGTGTAGTGTTCTTTCTACTGGATTCAAAATAAAAACAAAGTGTGGGTTGTTCCTGGATTCGAAATGGAAAGGAAACGGGTGTTGTGTTTCTAGTGTTGGATTCGAAAAGGTCAGAAACAAAGGTATGGTATTTTGAATCTGGGTATGATAATGTGTTAAGTTTTTGATAATTTTCACAAAATCAAAGATTTTCCCAGCTACCAAAAGTCTTTGGATGTGTTGTCCATCCCCTTAGACGTGTTATGGAGCCTCTCATTTATAGGTGATGTTGGCTGAGGTTTAGGAGGGAAAATAAAAGAATTTGAACAAAATGGGCAAACTGTTTTTGTAGCTTTTGAGGGGCAGTGTCCGTATGCCAAATTGGTGCAAGAATGGGGGAAGTGTTGTAGGTCTGCTGTGCATAAGTTTTGGATCGTTGTGGCCAGTGTATTAGGCCTGAAATTGGCAGCAAGTATCTTTGAATATTTCAAATCCTTTGATTGCAACCTTCGACCAGATCCCTCTTCAGGTAGCAATATTTGTTTCCAATCAAAGTTTCCTTCGAATGGGGAAAATATATGTCCTTTGAATGGACTATGTGCCTGTCCTTCAAATGCGCCAGCTTGTGTATCCTTTGAAAAAGGCAACCCAAGTATGTCAATGCATGTCCTTCAAATGGGCCACCAAGGTGTGTGTCATGGTGCAGAAATTGTGTGTGATCGAAACAGACTGTTTCTAAAGGAAATATTGCCCATTCGAAGCTAGCATGAAAAATGGAAAATGCTTTATGGGCGCTATTGCCTTGTGAATGCTAGCCATGGGGAAGCTTTTACCTTGTGCATACTGGCCTGAAGGGAATCCTGGATTTTGTGAATCGAAGGAACATGCAAAGGGGAAAATGGCTTCTGAATCGAAAGGAAGCTGCAGGAGGCCATTGCCTTGTGCCTGCTGGCCTGAAGAAGGTCATTGCCTTGTGAATTGGGAGCAAGTGTAAAGAAGGCACTTGTCTTCTGAATTGAAGGACATGAGCATGAGGCTTTTCCTCTTTGAATCAAAGGAGACTAATAAGAGGCTTTTGCCTTGTTCCTGCTGGCCTTGTGGAGCCTCTTGCTTTGAAGCATGCAAGAAGGAAGCTATTGCTCAATCGAAGGTTGTATGCAGCTAGCCATTACTTTATGAATCAAATAAAACATGGAGATAATTATTTCTCTAATCAACACAGGCATGCAGGCATCAAATGTCCATTCGAAGAAGGCATGCAGGCCATCGTTGCATTGTGAACCATGTGAGGCCAATGGTGCAGTCGAAGCTTGCATGCAGAAGGTCATTGCTTCGTGGATCGAAGGAGACACAAAGGATGGATCGAAAGAGGCATGATGGAAGTCCTAGTCCAATCGAAACAGTCTTGAAAGAGACTAAAATCCAAATGAAACAACGAAAATCAAAGGAGGATTTGAAGGAGACAAAAGTTCAATCAAAGCCTTGTGAATCGAAGAAAACTTGTTTTTCTTTAAAAAATCATTTTACCTGCTTTCCCCTTTTTTAACAGTTTCCTCTTTAACTCGATGCTGAAAAATCCAATTGTACTTCTGCAAGCTTGAATTTTGAGAATCCTTGTGAGAAATTCCTTGAGAAATGAGAAGGCAAATTTTGGGATACAACAACAACCATATACACACAGGGAAAGACACACAAAAGAAAAAAATTCCAACAAGAAAGAAAGACAGTAGAAAAAACCACAGTTTCATCACCTTCAAAATCACTCTTTCAAAACTCAACTCAATAAATCTCCAAAAAATTCACGATACCATTTTCACATGCTCCCAATTTTGTCCATAACCTGACACCATATTCCCTCAAATCGCATACCCTTAAACTCTCAACAACGAAATCAATCTTTGCAACAACTCAAAGTTACCTCAACAATAACCTATCCTCACCTAATCATCACACAACTCGAACTTCAACTATCATCACCTTCATCCCAATAACACTTCCTGCACCTTTAAACTCTACTGCAAAACCGACCTCCTACCATCGACCAACATCACTTTCTACTATCCCTCTGCCTAAATTTTCTGCTAAAACACACTTAACAAATATCTCTCTCAAATCCGCAACAGCATACATAAAACCATCTGAAACTCAGCCTTCCAACAGGACTTCAACTCATAGCTCACAAAAAAATACAGAACAACACATCCATATCAACAACACCGCACACGCGAGAAGTTGAAGAAGAAGAAGAAATTTAGAAGGAATCGCAAGCAAAAGAATAAAAACAGAAGAAGTCGTACCTGGATTCAGATCAAGATCCCTCATGGTAACTTGTAGATTCTTCATTTTTTCCTCCAAAGTTCTAACTGTAATGTTGTGTAACATTTTTTTCCTTCATTATTTAGTTGTTGTTACTTCTAATCTCAAAGCATAAGTGAATTAAGGTTTAGGGTTATTGCCGGGCTTTAGGGATTTTTTCTTTTGAAATCTCTGTTGGGTTTGATAGAGATGTTGACACGAACAAATAGAATCCGTGAGAGATTGAGTAGAATCTAGAGAGAAGATGATTTGTTGCTCTTCCAATTTTTGTTGTTATTTTGAAATAGAAAAGAGAGTGACAGATTCGAAAGAGATCAGAGAGATCAATTGAGTTTGTAGAAGAAGTATCATTGTTGTTCAATGTTAAGTCGTGATTGAGAAACAGAGGAAGTTATCATGAGGGAAAGAGGGAGTTTCTTTTCGAGAGAGGTTTACAGATGAATGTAGAAGTGAGGGCGATGAGAAGAATAGAGGAGGCGTTGAGATGGAGGAAACATATTCTCTCCTTAGAGGTCACTAGGTTTTTTTTAGTTCTTGTTACAACATTCCATTGGGCTTAACCCGACCCAATCCCATGATAAACCCAGGTCCAATCCGCCTCAGCTTGCTACTAAGCCCATTTTTTATTTTTTGTTTTAATTTTTTTTTAATTATTATTGCTATTGGGCTTAAGTTGCCCAACGAATTTCTCTCTTTCCATCCCAGTAGCAAAAATTTATAGTATATCCCCCATTTATTGTTTTTGATTTTATTCCTATATATATATATATATATATATATATATATATATATATATATATATATATATATATATATATATATATATATATATATATATATATATATATATATATATATATATATATATATATATATATATATATATATATATATATATATATATATATATAGTCTTAATTATTTTATTATATTAGTTTCTTGGTTTTATATTATTTTTCACATAATAAAATGACAAAAAATTAGGTTTTGATTTTTATTTCATATGATAAAAAATAATTAGAGTATTATTTCTTTTGTTATTTTGTAACTTATTTTCATAATTTCGATTTTATTTCTTCACATGACAAAAATGTAAAAAATATTAGATTAGAATTTAATTTCTCTTATTTTTAGTTGTTTGGCCGATTCTTGATGCCATGTTCCCTTAAGAGATTCTATGAAACGATTAGTCGTTTTGCATCGAATTAGACCTTAGGAGAGAAACCATATAATGATAACTAATTAAGTTAGAAATTTCCCTTTCCAATACTCAATATTAGGTCCATCTTTGTACATGACAACATTAGGGTAGATTTTCCCTTTAGACTTTTCTCTTGTAAATCTAAAATTAAAATTTCTTTTCTTAATCAAAAAATCCAAAAACACTTAATCGCTATTCAAATTCATTTCCCAGTTAACGAAAATTCTCAACAAATCAAAAATTCCCTCAAAAGAGCATGTTATCTTTGTTCTACCGCAATACCGGCCGTGCCTATTGCTAGAATGTGTGTGTTAACGTCGCCCACTAAAAAACACCAACAAATCAACATTTTCTAGAGGAACTACGGTGTTCTGATTTCTTCACTTGATACGTAGGCAAAAGGTTGCGAGACCCTCACGAACGCACTAATAAAAAACCATTTCATTCCCCTTAGAGAGTATAGTCTTAGATAAACACTCCCTTAGAAGCAAACAAACAAAATGGATCTCGTTGAGTACAACAGATGTGAGGAGTGCTAATACCTTTCCCTTGCATAATCCACTTCCTTACCCTCTCTTTTGATTGCAAGACCATCTTATCCATCCTCTCATGGTTTTCTCGATATTTCCCTTTCCTTCGGGATAAATAAAGTTCGGTGATAGCTCTGTGTTTTTTGCCAGTAATTTCAATGCTGAGTAAATCTTAATAGGAATCAAGCAAGAATTTTTAAAAATGATAGTTTTATTAACACACAAGTAAAACAATGTCAATAAATTTCACATCTAGTTTTTAAGGGATGTGGAATGAAATAATCTCAAACAAATAATGTCGTTAAAACTAAAAGATCTAGAGTGGAATTTTTTTTTACAATAACCAAGTATTAAAATAATATTTCGCAAATAACCGCGTTTCGGAAAAAATTACGCAAATAACCATATTTCGGATGACTCCCCAAAGGAGGAGCCATCTCACTTGGCGCCTCCACCCCTAGATTTTTCCTAGGCGCCATCTCACTTGGCGCCTCCCTTCACTTTTAGCCAAGTGAGATGGCGCATGCTCCTTAAAAGTGAGAGGAGGCGCCATCTCACTTGGCTCCTAGAGAAAAACTAGGTCAAAATGTTGTTTTATAAATAATTCATTCGTTTCTCCGAAATTTCGCACACTTTCTCGCACTGTGTTTTTATTTTTTACTCTGTTACTTGCGTCATGACGTCGCCCATGATTTTTAGCAGAGATGGTTACGTTATCTTCTCCGACACGAAACCTGTAATGAAAATAAAATTCTAGCATATTCACTCCATGGAGCGTCTGAAGCGGGAGTTGATGCGATGGCTAGATGGAGGCATTGTGGAGGGGGGGAAAATCGAAGGATCCAGCGAAAACAAACAACAACCTCACATGCGACAGGAAGACCTAATGTAAGGTTGGAGGAAGTCAAAACAGACAGCGATGTAATGTTGATGATGCACGAGTCAGATGAAATTGTGTTAACATTTGTAATTTCGTAGACAGAATATCGTTAATTTTTCTTGTACGCGTAATATTTATTGTAGAAAAATCTGTTAACGGAAAACCCTAATGTTTTACAACATAATTAAGGAAAGATTTTATGTATTACAATTTTTATGTGGTCGAGGCAGACGCCCGATTCAGACAATTTTTGCGATTGTGTCCGACCTGACGGCATAAACCACACTTTCTTTCCAACTTGTCAAGATCGTCCATTTCTGTTGTGATGCACTTACTTTTGGGATGACCCTTCTTGTTCCTTCGTATTTGGTCATTGTGCCACACTATTTCGTCGTCGTATGCAGACCAATAATCTGGTTTTGCTACCAAAGGAAAGTTGTTGTTGTAAACATTGAGCAACGTTTCAGATTTGTAAATGTTTGACAGAAGTTGCAGCGCGTCTTGATGGGTATGAGCACAAGCTGCAATGACATGAGAGAAAGGCATACGAAATGCTTTAAACCTACCACAATAGCACCAACGAGAAGGTAGCATGACCCTATATTCTTGTCTTGGCAGGCCTTCATTGTGGTCGATTGTCTCTTTCACAATGAAGTTGTGGCTGTGTCGGTCAAACCGTATAACCATATGAGTGTTGGATTTGGCACTTTCTGCCTTAATGTATTTCATGCAGCTTTCACTCCATAGTTGTCCAGGTTGCAACACCACATTCCACATTTCACCTCTTTTGGCAAATAACGCAGCCATCCTAAAATACGTAGATTTTACCAAAGCAGTGATCGGGAGGTTTCGTATGCCTTTGAATACCCCATTCATTGATTCAATAAGATTCGTTGTCATGTGCCCCCATCTTTGGCCATTGTCGTATGACCTAGTCCATTTTCCCACCGGAATATTTTCGATCTACCTACCGGCTTCCGGATTTGACAAGCGGATCTCGTTACGGTAATATTTGAATGTGGGTTGTGTCAATACATATCCCGCATTCATAACCGCTTTCCTTAATGTTTTGTCCTTGATCTCCCTCGTGAAATTTTGGACGATATGCCTAACGCAATAGACATGCATAGAAGGAGGGTCATGCCAACCGTTTGCAGAATTATTGTAGGCACTTTCAATGGAGGCATGTCTGTCTGAGATCAAACAGAGATCTGGTTGAGGAGCCACGTGTGTCTGCAGATTTTTCAGAAAAAAGCTCCAAGCACCACCGGTCTCCCCCTCGACAAGGGAAAAGGCAATGGGGAAATGTTGTTGTTGCCATCTTGTGCAACTACCATCAGTAGCGTGCCTTTGTACTTCCCATACAACCATGTCCCATCAATTTGTATAATTGGTTTGCATGATGCAAACCCTGTGATGCAAGGTTGAAATTCCCAAAACACTCGACTGAATATTCTGTTGCTGTTTAGTAGACTACCATCTTGGGCGTATGCTGGCACTGTTTCCAGAACGTAAACAGTACCCGGAGAATACGTCTTGAGTGCATTCAGGTAGCGAGGAAGTTCTTGGTATGACTCCTCCCAGTTTCCGTACACCTTTTCAATCGCCTTAGTCTTTTCTAACCACGCCTTACGGTAAGACGGAGTGTAGTTAAAAACTGTGGTGATGTGGGAGATGATTGTTTTCACCTTCAAAGATGGGTCGTTGCTGACCAGGGGTAGGATTTCTTGACAGATGAGATCGTAGTTAAGTTTTCGGTGGTCCTGTGATTGGATAGAACTTACACAAGTGTGGGTAGTCATGAAACCTATGACCCAGCAGTCACCTCTTAATATGTATGATGCAGTCAGCTTGAACATACAGTCAGGGTGGACACACTTGATCTTGTACCTTTTCGGGTTGACACGATCCACCTTAAAATCAACCGAGTTGAGCATGTGGAATTTTTTTATGGCTCTGATGCATTCCTCTCTGTTACGAAACTTGTCCTTCTCTTTTAAATTTTCATCTGACTGCATATACGGATTGAAAAATAAGTCAGTAGAATGTTCATCTCCGCCCATGTTGAAGTTTGTCATGTGCGGAGGTGGTGTGTAGATTTCGTTTGCATGAATAATAGGTATGCCATCATCGTCGGAATCATCATTCACCATTTCATCAAACTCTAACTCTTCATCTTCTTCTTCTTCATCAACTGCATCTACCTCAGCTTGTTCATTCTCCAAAGGATTAACCACTTGTGTCACCTGATGCTCTCGCAGCATAATGTACAACTCAATAGAGTCGTACCCAGAATACACATGGCTGGAAAACATATTCTGGAGATCCTCGTCATCTTGAACTTTAACCTTATAAAAAATTACTTGGTTGTTTCCAAAAAAAACTGGATTCTGATAAAATATATGGTTCACTGGGCCTCGTCCAAGTTTGGCCTCCAATCGTTTTTTGAAGTACGAGAAATTGGCTTTCCCGTTTAAGAGAAATCAGATGTTGTCTGTGTCTCTAAACAAAAACCCAGCGGTGGGACAAATGTATGTCTCACCGTTGAAATATGCTTTGACGACATATTGTGGTGCAGAGGCCATTGCGTAGGGTTGTTTGAAGGTTTGAAGGTTGGAATGTTTGAATTTTATGAGTTATTCGAAGGTTGGAATGTTTGAAGTTTATTGATTGTATGAAGGTTTGAATGTTGTAAGGTTTGAAGGTTGGAATGTTTGAAGTTTATGAGTTATTCGAAGGTTTGTATGTTTGATTGTTTGAAGGTTTAAAGGTTTGATTGTAAGAACGTTTGAAGGTTGGAAGATTTGACAGATTAAGTGAATCAATGTTATGATAAACGTAAGACTAAAAATCTCATACTGAATTTCAATTAAGTAAGGATGTAACCCCCAAGGCTGCCAATAGTGTTACATGCATGGCATCCCAAAGGCTGTCACGTAGCCTGAGCCTAGCCTGCAACCAATGACACCTCTTATTCCCCAATTGGGATGGCGACACCTTTCATTTTTCTACTCTTACGCCAAGTCAAATGGCGCCTTCCTTACTGTCCAATCGTGATACATGCATGCAGATATGTAACCCCCTAGGCTGCCACCTAGCCTGCGCCTACGCTGCACCTACATTGTATCTTGTAAGTCTCCTCCCATCACCTCTAATAGGGTTACATGCATTTAGGCATGGCATCCCAAAGGCTGTCACGTAGCCTGAGCCTAGCCTGCAACCAATGACACCTCTTATTCACCAATTGGGATGGCGACACCTTTCATTTTTATACTCTTTTGCCAAGTCCAATGGCGCCTCCCTTACTGTCCAATCGTGATACATGCATGCAGATATGTAACCCCCTAGGTTGCCACCTAGCCTGCGCATAATCTGCACCTACACTGTATCTTGTAAGTCTCCTCCCATCACCTCTAATAGGGTTACATGCATTCAGGCATGGCATCCCAAAGGCTGTCACGTAGCCTGAGCCTAGCCTGTAACCAATGACACCTCTTATTCGCCAATTGGGATGGCGACACCTTTCATTTTTATACTCTTTCGCCAAGTCAAATGGCGCCTCCTTTACTGTCCAATCATGTCACATGCATGCAGATATCTAACCCCCTAGGCTGCCACCTAGCCTGCGCCTACTCTGCACCTACACTGTATCTTGTAAGTCTCCTCCCATCACCTCCAATAGGGTTACATGCATTCAGGCATGGCATCCCAAAGGCTGTAACGTAACCTGAGCCTAGCCTGCAACCAATGACACCTCTTATTCGCCAATTGGGATGGCGACACCTTTCATTTTTGTACTCTTTCGCCAAGTCTAATGGCGTCTCCCTTACTGTCCAATCGTGTTACATCCTTAGGCTGCCACCTAGCCTGCAAGAGTGACACCTTTCATTTTTGTACATGCATGTAGATATGTAACCCCCTAGGCTGCCACCTAGCCTGCAAGAGTGACACTTCTCATGTGTGAAGAACTGTTGGGCAGGGATATGGTTGAAGGTGGTGGTGCGAGAGGTCATGGAATACTACTCACTGAGCTTAAAAGTCATTATGCAAGTTTGGAATTAAACGAAAATTCCTCCGAGAAAGACAGGATAGTAAAAGCCAGAACTTATCTTATGATACTACTTGGCACCTTTTTATTTTCCGAAAGTACGGGAAATAGTGTAAATTTTATGTATTTACATTTACTAAGAGATTTTGAAAAAAGAAGAAAATATAGTTGGGGTTCTGCAGTTTTAGCCCACCTATACAGTTCCTTGTGCAAAAATGCAGTCAAGGAAAAATGTACATTTTATGGGTGTGCTTTTTTACTACAAGCCTGGGGTTGGTGGAGGATGGAGTCCTTAAACCCCGTCAATAACAACACTTTCATTTTCCCGTACGCAACAAAGTAAGTCATCAAGTTATATCATTTATTACTATTCATCTCTTCACCAAATATATGCTAAGAATAAAATGTTTTTCATTTCTTTTAGGTATTGCGTGAGGGGTATGAATTACGGCAAGAATCCAAGATTCAATGTCGCACTATACCGCAATCTGTTGGATCACTTAGGCCTGGATGATGTACGTCGTACCTTTAAACTTTTCTTCATTTAAATTATTTATATATTACGTTTTCGTTAACCTGATTTAAATTTTATCGCAGTTCGTCTGGAGACCATATTTGGGTTTGGGCCATGATCCAAACCCGGAGGATGCAGCAATTTGGACCGCGAAGACTGCAATCATTCGGTTCAACGTTGTGGAGATGCACCACAGCGACTGTGCGAAGATGCAGTTAGGAATGCATCAAGAGATACCAAGTGATCCAACTTGTTTGTCCCCGTGGTATCTCAAAAGGGTCGACGCCCAGTGGGGTCTTACCAACTGGAAAGACTTCGCTCCGGAATGGTGTAAGATATGGCAGAGGCGTCACCGCTATGTCTTGCAATTCCCGATTTTCCTTAATTATGGTAATATGCGACCGATTGGAAGTAGTTTATTACAAGATTCTCAATTAGCTTTGGAAGAGCAAAATATGTGTCATCCCTCTAAAAACCAGCATAGGGTAAACTGCAAAAACAACCATAAGCTTCAGAATAACCTTTGCAGTACATGCAGTACATGATAACATGAAATAAATAAAATATCTAGTCTTGAATGTTATTCAACTGTAAAGTGATCTTTTTAATAGTGAAAACATTCAGTGGAATGTACAAGTTCCAATAATTACCTTAGAAACAAATGCAAAAATACGTATCACATTGGAGTTCTTCAACTCCAAAAGCCCAAGTTTTATGAAGGGTCAATCTTGATAAAAAAACAAAAATAAAAAATTCAAAAATATGGTTGTAAACTAGTGACAATATCCAATTATCCAAAAACATACAAGGTTCAATGACCAAATTTATATAAGCAACTAAGCATATAACCTGTTCAAAACCACTCTTTTTCAATAATATATGAAATAGTTATCCCCTGCAAGAGATTAGGAAGAAGTCAAACAAAAGTTTACAAATGTTTTTGCTTTTTTCAGTACACTTCATCCAAAATCTGACATTCATAGATTTCAAAAGAAGATTACAAAACTTATTCCCTGAGCAGATAAAAAAGTGGGTTGATTTAATGTAGAAGAAACAAGTTTAACAACAATTAAGTTCAACTACCTCAATCTTATGTGCTTTCACAATAAGAATATCCATATTTTCCTGCAAAAACTCAGTTTAGACTTTGGATTAGAAAAGAAAAATAAAAGTTACAAATTATTTTAGACATAGAACTTATATTTCACATAAACCCTAAAATAAGTCAAAATAAAATAAAATACCAATTGTGCATAGGGAGAGAATACAACAAATGTTGAACATGTTGTAGGGTTTTAAACCGTTAATCCCTTCTGTCGATTTTCTTTGTGTTATTACTCGATTCCCTTTCCCCTTATGATCATGAACGCTATAACTTGTATTGCTCACTGAATAATGAATAAATTGGAGTTTTAGGGTTTATCATTGGGGATTGGGTTTAATGTTGATATGAATGCTTATTGTGATGTTTGAATCACAAAGAGCTCAACCCTAAGATTCATGTGAATCTCCAATGGTGAAATCAATATTAAAGAATGTGAGAGATATGTGAAGATGAGAACAAAGAAAAAGTGTTACAGAAAATTTACCGGTTCGAAGACGAGAGACGTTCGAAGAATAGTGATGCAGGAGGACATTAGAATGTTCGCTACGTTTGTTTCGGTGTGAAGATGAGCGGTTTAGGGGGTAAGACGGGTGAAGTTATCGCTGTGTCCTTTGATAATTTTTTTCAACTTTTGGGCGCAACGAGTGTTTTACCGCCATGAAATGAGTTTTAGGATGGTTAATTTTACCATCGTGACATAACTTTTGGTGATGATGAAAGTTTAAGGGGTGTGGTGGGTGTTTTACCGTCGTGAATAGGCCAATTAATTTTACCGTCGTAACATCGCTTTTGGTGAGAAACCCGTGTGATGAAAGGTTAAGGGAGGTGACAGTTGCTTTACCGTTGTAACAATAATAATTGAGCGGTTAATCTTACCATCGTGACATAGATTTTAGGGACGGTTGGTGTCAACCATCGTAACCACTGTCTCTATATGCCAATTATGACAGTTATTAAGTAACTGTCGCAATTTTTGTATCGTAAAACGCTAATTTTCTTATAGTGGCTATGAGTCATTCTCTTTCCCTTTTTGTTTATTTTCCATTGAATCTTATTCTCATCTCGTTGTGACTTAAGAATTTGTTGCAACTATTTGTATAAAATTTTCAGTTGGCTGATTTGGTGTGTAGTTTTACCTAAAGATATTGTGACAACTGTTTCTCCGGCATAGTGAACCGTCTAGGATTAGGGGGCTTCTTTTTTATTTGACATGTTGTGATTTGGTCGATTTGAAAATATCTAAATGATATGGTGTTCTCTGATTCTTCAGTGACGGTAAAAGACGTGGGAGATACGAGTATCCTCTTGATTTGAAAATGATATCTTGGTAAGTCTGAAGACAATTCTTGTGCTTTATTGGATTGACTTTAGAAACCCTATTATGCTCTTTAGCCAATAGCTGTATGAGTGTCTTTGACCTCCCATCGAATATATTATTTTTATACTTCATCAGATTTGAGTGTTATCGTTGTGGATCTTGACTTGAAAAACTCTACTCGTCTTATTTTTAGCAGCTTTTAGTTGGTGTCTTAGTTTTAATTTTATATTTTTATTTTCTTTATGTTTGCTGCTCTTGGTTGTTTTGTAAATTTGTTTATTACTGAATTAGGTATTTCTTGTACCTTTTCTTTATATATATAATATTTTGGAATCGTCTAATTTTTATTTGATTTTAAATTCATGTGCTTATCATATTTAACTAATATTTTATTTATTTTAGGTGTAAATTTCAATGGTATGCAAAAATCTTAACCATTTGTGATTATTCCATATCTGGCCGCAATGCCACAGGAGTAAGCTGGCCCGCAGAGCCTACTTTTTTTTCTTTCCACATGAGTTATCATTTATGCAAATTATGTCACCTCAAAGAGCTTCACAACAAAGAAACAACAATAATAATAGAAACTATAGTCTACAAAACAATAATGAAAAGTGTATCGAAGACAAATAAGACATGAACATCCTTTTTGTGTGTACTTATTCAAACCCTTTGAACATTTAGAAACAGTTTTTCTTTGGTCGGTTAAGAGACAGAAAGTGAAAGGATATATTGTCCCAAAGATGGATGCGAGTCAAATACGACTAAGCCCTAATACGTCCACAGTAACTTTTTATGTAACCAAAATTGCGACTTCATTTGTACACACACGATGACACATATCTTGTTGCATGCAAGGTCAATCGTTTTTTGTTGACGTAAAAGTGACGAATAGCTTACATGTATAGTACATTTAGCACAAAGCTTAATCATAAATGCAACAATTAAGAAAAACGTATCCAAAATTGTTGTTGCTAAAAGGAGGAGATGGTGACTCGGAGGTTTAGGTTGGCCATGTAAAACAAGACAATCATTGAATGTTAGTGGTTGAAAATTTAGAGTTGACAAAAAATATGGAACTTTCTTCGGGACTGTTACTGTAGTGCCAAATTGTAATGTGATAAAACATGTGCATCTATGATAGATGATTTCTTACCACACATTTCTATTAGACAAAACTGAAATAGAGTAGGAGTTTAACAATTTATTATATATTTTATACATAGACTCAACATTTAGATACAAAGTTTGGGCACTCACTCATAAAAAAAATGACAAAAAATGAAACTAATTAAATAATATATATTTTAAAAATATTTAAAGGATATATATTTTTCATGTGGTGTGCCTAAGTGATTACTTGTTGGGTTGTGACCAATTAAGTATTATTCATAGAATTAAGGGTAGTAGTACTTTGTGCTCACGAAACAGAGAGAAAATAAAGATAAATAAAAATTTTATTATTGAATTGAATTGTATAAACTGAATTATAAATTATGTCAATTTATATATAACTAATTTGTATATTAAGTAGGCTAATAAATCTTAATTGAGCTTGGGTTTGGATTACTCAACTTGAATTATATCTTATATCTCAACATACCCTCTATAATCCAAGTTGTCGAACTTAAGCTAATCATAGTCGATCTGAACTATTTCTAATTTCTTTCTCAAATTCAGGAACCTGTCGATCTTCAATCCTTTGGTGAAAATATCGGCTTGTTGCAACTGGTTTTTAGATCAGAGTCGCCACCCTTAATTTTTATCCTAAAGGAAGGGAATATAAAGGAATAATCTTAAAAGTCAGAGATTCTAGATTTAGACTCGGTTTTAGACGAGGGGAAGGTCTTAGGCATCCCTCATCTACCTTGTTCACAAGGATACTAGGTTTAGAAGCGTGATTTTTAGGAAATAGGGTTTTTATTATAATTAGGGGAAAAGGTTTGAATTTTAGTTAGGGGAAAAGATTTGAATTTTAGTTAGGGGAACTCGTCACGATTTTTGATCGTATGTCTACGTATCCTCTTAGGAGGAATCAGAGTCCTATTTCGTAGTTCGTAAGGTTGGTTGGTGTTTTTTTATTTATAGATTGCAAAATATATTTGAATCTCCCGCATACGTAGTCTAAGATTGTGAATAGCGGAGTTTGTTTAGACAAGGTGCGCAGTTGACTCAAATATATTCGTATTTTTTTTCGAAAATTAATGTTGAATTAATTTATTACGAAAAATAATTCGGTGTTTGTTATATATATATATATATATATATATATATATATATATATATATATATATATATATATATATATATATATATATATATATATATATATATATATATATATATATATATATATATATATATATATATATATATATATATATATTACGTAGAGCAAAGGAGTCTGATATAGCCCCCTCATTATGTGATCAGATATTGGCCACGTGTTGCTTGCGGATATCGTAATTTGATGAATCGCGCGGGTTTAATATTTGGATGTAAAATATTTAATTAGTTTATAAGGTGAAAAAATATTATTAAGTATGGGATTAACAAATATAATTTAATACAAATGAACAATATTATAATTTAAATGAGCTTAAAATGATAAATCATTTATAATAATAAATAATAATATAATATTATAATTATAAAAATAAAAATAAAAAATATATAAATAAAAATATAAAAGAAAAATAAATAAGTAAAATTAACTTTGCAGGGAGGTGCAAATTATATTATGGTAGTAAAAATGGAGGGTGTTAATAGAAGGGACCTGAATTCAGATATTGAATTCAGGACCAAAAAGCGCAAGGGGTATGTTTTTGCATTACAAGGAAAAATTAGGGGGTGTAAGGAAATATGGGTCCAAGTCCAGATATTGGACTTGGCCCATTTGGCCAGGGGGGATGTTTGTAAACGTGATTAGCAAAAATAATGAAAGGGGGTGCGATTGGAATCAGGCTCGGCCCATTATGATTGGGTCCATTTGAGACAAAAAAATATAAAATTCTTTCATTTGTTTCAGTCCTTACTTCTCTTGTCCCTCTCCATCGCCTCTGTTCTCCCTTACCTTTCTCCAACAACACCGAAACCCTACCCCAAAATACACCCTGGCGGCGCTAACCATGTCTCCCTCTATCTCTCATTTCCCTCCTTCGTCTCCTACCATCTTCTTCTTCCTCTTTGTTCCCTTTTCGTTTTCACAATCACAACAAACACAACCTCAACCCCAAAACCCAGCGACAACAACGCTCGAAACCAAAACAACCCAACATCCCCAAATCTTTATACAAACCCTAAAGATGAATTAAAAATCAAATAGAAAAAAAATATCATTATCAAAATCTAAGTCGCTGGAACACCTATATGGTCGCGACTCTTTGATTTTTTGTTCTGGTTCTTCCGTCTTGTTCTGTTTTCGATTTTTTATATGATTTCCCTGTTTCATTTCAGATGCGGCGGCTTGATAAGTTAGCGGCAGTGGCTTGAGGAGTTAGCGGCGGTGATTTGAGAACTCTAAGGCTTCTTTGTTCTTTTCTGTTTGTTTCTTCCCCTTTGTCTCTGTACTGTGACGTTTGTTTTCTCCTTCTTTTTTTAATATCTGTGATTGTTGTGTTGGAAGCTATTTTGTTGCTTCTATGAGCTATGGTAAGGGTTGGGAAGCTGCTGCAAGTTTCAGAATTTTGGTCCCCTTTTTCTATTCTGTAATCACCTCTTTATAGTTCTTTATGGTTTGTCATTTAGGAAACAAAATTATTAGGTTTAGTTATTTCTGATTCGCAGATTAGGAAAGATTATAAATATGTCTGTAATTTTTCATAGAGTTTTAATTTTGTTTCTGTTTTGGGTTTGAATATGTAATGATGATTCATTTCTAGAAATGGCATGGATTTGAATGTAATTTTGTGCTTGATTCGTACAGTAAAGTGTTTGCGGAATGAAGCAAAAAACAAGTGTTAGTCTTTAATTGATACAGTAGATAATTCTTTTTGAAAACAAACATTTTTTTGGACTGTATGCATTTTGATTTGGGTTGGGCCTATTACAAAACAATAATGTTTTAATTATAAAAAGCATACAATAAAACACCTTAATGGGCCATGTCGTTTCCGTTATCGGACCCTGAACAAAAACTCTTTCAACCTTTCTCTCTTAATCAATTAAAACAGAAATTTATTTTAATCCTCTCTTAATCAAATAAAGCATAAATTTATTTTAATCCTTCATACAACGTTTTAATTAATAAAAATTAATAATAAAATATTGTTTGTGATTAAAAATAGTGCTCAAAATAAACACAAATGGACCTTAATGCAATTAGTTATTGTGCCTGGTATTTTAAAACCAAAGAAACAAACCAATACTTTTTAGTGGATTCCAAAGAAACCTAAATGGGTTATTACCTAATGGGTCAAAAATAAAATTAATTCATTTGGGTCTCTAACACAGAAAAAGATTGCTTTTATACATCCCCCTTTTTTGTTTTAAACCTCTATAAAAATAAAGACCATATAATACGATTTATTTTAAAAGGAACCCTAAATATAATATAAGAGTAACACTATGCCAAAATTGACTTTAGACAGCGCCACATAGACAGCGCTTATGCCCTAAGCGCTGCTATAGGTTTTCAGTAAAAAAAATTAAAAAATTAGAATAAGCGCTGCTAAAGGTATACTATAGACAGCGCTTATTATAAGCGCTGCTATAGGCCTTACCATAGACAGTGCTTTCTTTCTCTAAGCGCTGCTATAGGTTTTCAGTAAAAAAAAATTTAAAAATTAGAATAAGCGCTGCTAAAGGTTATACTTTAGACAGCGCTTACTAAAAGCGCTGCTAAATGTGTTATTCTAGGAAGCGTTGCTAAAGCCTAAAGCGCTGCTAAAGGGTATACCTTAGACAGCGCTTTCCAGAAGCGCTGCTAAAGGGTATACCTTAGACAATGCTTTCCAGAAGCGCTGCTAAAGGCATTACTCTAAAAGCGCTGCTAAAGGTAATACCTTTAGCAGCGCTTCTTGAAAGCGTTGTCTAAGGTAATTAAATAGTGTCTTAATCCCTAAATTGGTTATCAGATTTCCAGAAATCCCAACGGACTCTATATCACTATGCAGCCGCTCCGGCGAAACCACACAGATACAAAAACAGCCACACACCACCACCTCCATGCTCAGCCTTCCTCAATGACTCAACCTCCATAGCTCATCCCCATCATATCACCTCTGCGAGTTCTCTCACACCACTAACTTTACGGATTATCGGCAGCCACTCAGTAAGCTTCGAACCATCATCTTCTTCTCCAACTCGTCTTCTCCCATTCACCGTCCAACCGTGGTTCTTCCTCCAACTCGTCTCCTCACCGCCCAACCGTACTTTGGTGGTTCTTCCTCCGCGCAGAAGCAACTCTCTCCGGTGTTCCGATAAGAACAACGGGTCAGTTCCGATAACACCATTTATGCATTTTTACATTATTAAGTTGTTCTTTTCTATTGAATAAAAATGTGGGTGGTCATGATACTAGCTAGAGCTGGGTAGGAAGGAAATAGTGCTTTTGTGAATAAGTTCAATAACCAAACTGAAACCATAGTTAACCAAACCATAACTTGTTGAACCGAACCGTAATTAACTACCCTTACTTATGATATGGTATTCCTTAGTTATGTTGGAACTTTAGATCAATTTTTATATTTTCTCCGAATTGATTTTTTAGAACTCAAATTTATTTTAAATCCGTGTATACTTTGTGTTTTGACAGAAACGCATTATACCGTTTTGTGCCCTAATTAGTGTTTTGTTTAACTTAGATAATAGTTAAAACCATGGATAAAAAATGGATGTGTGTCGATCGATTTTCAAAAGAGTACGAGAATGGGGTATTAGAGTTTGTTAAGTTTGATGTTGAACACGTTGAAGACCCGAATAGAATGAAATGTCCTTGCTTGGGTTGTTGTTATGTGGGTCGGGTTGACGCAGATGGATTGAAATCGCATTTACTAATGCGCCGAATTGATCGAAGTTATATGTGTTGGATATTTCATGGTGAGAAAAGCATCGAGAATGTTGAACCGGGGGTGAAAAGTAATGCGACCTATGTTTCGTACGACAATGCCACAGATACATATGATTGTGATCGAGTCGAAGAGATTGCAGAAGCACTTGAAGAAGATCTTCAAGATTGTCCCAAAATGTTTGAGAGGTTGGTAAGCGATGCAGAGAAACCGTTGTATAAATATTGCCCCAAATTCACAAGATTGTTTACGGTATTAAAATTGTACAACTTAAGGGCGCGCAATGGATGGTCGGATAAAAGTTTCACACAGTTATTAGCCCTTTTGAGAGATATGCTTCCTGAGGATAATGTTCTTCCTAATCGAACCTACGAGGCCAAAAAAATGTTGTGCTCTATTGGCATGAGCTATGATAAGATACATGCATGTCTAAATGATTGTATTTTGTTTCGAAATGAATATGCATCGTTGAATGAGTTCCCAAAGTGCGGTTTATCTCGATATAAGAAAAAATTATCTCTAGCGAAAGTCTTATGGTATTTTCCTATTATTACGAGATTTAGACGCATGTTTCATAGTGAAACCGATGCTAGACACTTGACTTGGCATGCAGATGAAAGAATTATCGATGGAAAGTTTCGACATCCGGCAGATGCACCACAGTGGAAGAAAATTGATAATGATTATCCTGATTTTGGAGGAGAAACAAGAAACCTTCGCTTGGCATTATCTACAGATGGAATGAACCCGCATGGTCTTCAAAGTATCTCACATTCCACATGGCCTGTGATTCTTATGATTTATAACCTACCTCCATGGCTTTGTATGAAGCGCAAGTACATGATGTCATCTATGTTAATTTCTGGGCCTAAACAACCAGGGAATGACATAGATGTATACTTGAAACCTTTAATCGAAGATTTGAAGATTTTGTGGGAGAACGGTGTGGAGGTTTATGATGGATATAGGAAAGAAAGTTTCAATTTGAGGGCGATGTTGTTTGGCACAATTAACGATTTTCCAGCATATGGAAATCTATCTGGGTATAGCATTAAAGGTGAAAAAGCGTGTCATGTCTGTGAAGATGGAACCGATACGACACGATTGAAACTTTGTCAGAAGAATGTCTTTCTCAGTCATCGTAGATTCTTAAATTCAAAACATCAATATCGTGGATGGAGAAAAGCGTTCAATGGAAATACCGAACAACGTAGAGCTCCACCTGGATTGACAGGTGATCAAATTTGTGAAAAGGTGAAAGATGTGAGTATTCAGTTTGGAAAGCCTTTTGCATATAAAGTTGTCACAGGTGGGTGGAAGAAGAGGTCAATTTTTTTTTAATTGCCATATTGGAAATCTTTGTACATAAGACATTTTCTTGACGTTATGCATATTGAAAAAAATGTATTTGAAAGTGTTATTGGTACGTTACTCAATATAAAAGGAAAGTCTAAGGATGACTGTTGCACCCCAAAATTTGCCCTCCCATATTCTCCAAGAAATTGCCAGGTCAGGTCACAAAATTCCCCAAGGGTTATGCAGTGCAACTGTCTCCTATACAGTCAAAACTAGGGTTTGTGTTCTGATCAAAGAAAGGAAGTTTTCAAGGACCCAATCAAGTCTCATATGCCTACAAATGTGGTCAAGTATCTTCATATCAAGTTTCAAGGCATTCAGCTCAAAATTGCACAGTCAAAACCCTAGATTGCACTACAGTCAACTGTAGGGGCAAAATGGTCATTTGGCAGCCAAAAGTTCAAATTTTTGGTCAACATATCATTTTGAAGCCACAAACATCATTTGATCAATGCTTGATCATGATTCTCAAAATTTGGCTCAGAAAATCATCAAGATGCAAAAGTTGCTATATTTGGACAGCTGAAAAAGTCAACTGAAATTGACCAGGGCATAACTTTCACATGGATTATCAGAAAAATTCCATCCAAAGCTCATTTTGAAGAGAAAGACATTTCCTACAACTCATCTTCATATTCCAAGTCCAAGAAATGCTCTCACAAAAAGCTATCAATTTCAACATTATAGGTCATTTTCAAAAGTCAACAAAAAGGGACTTTAAGTCAAAGGCCATAACTTGAGATTGGTAAATCAAAATGACATGGGACCAAAGGCATTGGTTAAAGGACTCAAAGACCTTTCCAAAATGTCCAAGAACATGTGAAAAGCTTAAAAATTGAGCAAGTTATGCCTTGTGGAAGTTGGGAAATTTTTGGGAATTTTGAGAAGTCAACATTGATGCAAATGATCCAAAAATGCAAATGGGCCCATTTTTCTTCCAAGTTTCTTCATGCCAAGCCTATGCACGACCACTAGGCCCAAAGGGAAGTATTTTCTCATTCTTTAATTATTTATTTGAATTTATATTAATATTAATTCAATTAAATTATTTAAATATGTGAAAAATATAAACTTGACCTAAAAAAATCTTTGTATGCATGATTTGGCTTCTATAATTCGTGCACATGCTAATAGGGAAAGATTTGGTGCTAATTGATCAGAATTGAACCAAAAACCATGAGAAAAGATTCAAAAAAGATATGAAGAAATCCAATATTCAAAAGCCATGATTATGATGGATTTTATTCAATTTTCTTGACCTAATCATCTCACTACATAACCCTGATCATAAACCTAATGCAAGTGGACAAAAAGCTGCGCTCAGAAGCTATACACAAACTTGAAAAATTGTCCAAAAAATTGAAAACTGATTTCAAGGTTATAGGTAGATTCAAGCCTCCATTCCTTTTGCAATAGCTTCCTTGGGTAATTCTGAACGTGTGCCAATCCCTAACATCAATTCAAACGCAAAGAATCGGTACATTGAACGTGAACTGCATCCAAAAAATTGCCTAATCGTATTTTGGTTTTAAAGCATGGTCATTGCATTTTAATTGTATATTCATGTTCCTTACAAAGTTTTAGAACTAACCATTATATTTAATTGGATTTTCATGCTGTATACAAGGTTTTGCCATGTCCATATTCTAGGGTTTGCAGGTTTTAAAATTGGGGTTTTTGCAAAGAAGAAAAATTAAAGCTTCAAACCATGACCATTGAATTCAGTACATTAAGACGAACATGAATCAACCTTCGCGAACAATTTATGAGCTACATAGCGCTATTCGCTATTTCTTCTAAAGGTGCCTAAACCCACGCATGAAAAACCGTAGCCTTTGAGTTCATGTTTCAGAAACAATGGGGAAGATGATGTGTTGGCGAAGCGTGATTCGCCAGTTTGAATTGCGCGCGTTTTTAATTACTACGCGTTGGTTTTGCTTTTTTATTATTTGTTTACCATAATATATCAATTGATTCACGCAGCTCAGCTGGCAGGCACCTCTCTTGGCAATATCCAAGACCTGGGTTCGAACCCCAGGTCTCATGCTACTTCAATATTGTTTTTCATTCATAATTCCCGTGCAGGCAGGATCCTAAGACGCACCATGTACCATCACAATCCACCATACACGCGTCCAGTGAAAGCAGATCAAGGGCCTGGATTCAAAGAGCACGCTACGCTCTAGTCAATGCATCATACAGGATTCAAAAAGTCAACAAATTCCAATGCTTAATGGGCCAAATTGCTGGGCCTGAACCTCACAAATTGGGGCTACACCCCACCCTGGTTTGCATTTTTCTATTTTTCTTCCTATTTTATTCTTGCTATTTTATTTATTTTATTTGTTTTAACATAATTAATTTATCTTCATAAAAATATAAAAAACATTCAAAAATTCAGAAAAGACCAAAAAATAATATTTACTTTATTATAATTATTTTCTTAGTATGTAAATAAATTAATTTCAAATTAGGTTTAATTTACATTTTTCCATAACAAAAAATCCAAAAATGTTAATTTAGGTTAATTGATAATTTTTATATCCTTTAAATTTTCCCTTTTTTTTTCTTACCACGATATTATTCATTTATTTACTTATTTTATAATTAAATGTATATAAATAAAAATTAGGGTTTAAATTAGGTCAAAAATTCAATATTTTCACAATAAACTTAAAAAATGTTAGAATTAGGGCTTGACGCTTCCTTTTTAATTAATTTCTCCTTAATCTTAAAAAACACAAAAATACCCAAAATATTTAATTTTTCATTTTTTATTTTAATTCCTTATTAAAGTTAATCTTTTTGCAAAAAGGGTCCAACGCCCATTGTTCTTAATTATTTAATTTGCGCATTTATCTTATGTCATTTAATTATGTAATTCTCCCAAAGCGTTGTAATTTAAATTTTTCGCACTTTTATTCGCTTTCTTTATTTTTCCGCTAAATCGGGTCCGGTTTAATTTTGGCGATGTGGACCCGCGCCATTTGTAATAGCCTTAGATTTATTTTCCCGCAACTTATAACTGTTAAAAAGCATGCAAGAATGAATGTCTTAATTAAAATCAAGCGTAGATCACAAATAAACATGACAAGACAAATATCTGAAACATGACACACAATTCGCACACACCACCCCTAGGGTACGCCTCACTGTTGCCTTTCGAAAGGTGATCGTCGAGTAGAGGATGTCTTAGTAAGTCCTCATGATCCGGGAACCTGGCATGAGGGTAGCTTCTAAGGTGTCTTCCCATTGCTCTGGTGATCACCACGTCCCTACAAACTCGAATTGACCCGAACACCTCCAACGGTGGTGCTACCTACCTCTCAATGGTGGGATGGCACTACTTTAAAGGACATCTACACAGACGAATTCCTTAGGGTAGGTAGGTTCTCAAGGATACTTGCTCTAATCTCGAAACAAACTCAAAAAGACTTTTCACACTGACACATTTTCAAAAGCTTTCAAAGCAAATTTTTCAAACACTCTGACGTACGAGTCGAACTGAAATTTTTCAAAAGAAACTTTTAAACCCATATTGAAAAGCAAACAAACAATTTTGAAAACACAATGAGCAAGTACCTAAGAGCCCATGGATAACCATGGATAGAAAGGGTGCTAACACCTTCCCTTTCTATAACCTACCTCCCGAACCGAGAGCAATCTCTTTAAGGAATTTTTCTGTGCTTTTGTCCTTTCCATTTGGAGAAAATAAAAGACGGTGGCGACTCTTGCTTCCGCGACATTTCGCGAACCAGCGTTAAACAGTCAGTTCCAGATCCACCGATCACAGAACTGGTGACTCTGCTGGGGATATGACTTAAAGTGAGGTGTACCTTAGGGCTAGTTCATAACTGTGTTTTCACTTGTATTGATTTGCTTGCTTTACTATTGTGGGTTGCATCGGAGATACATAGATCCTAACCCGGATCTGGGGATACCCTGTTTAGGTAGCATAAGCTGTGAGGGACCTGTCTGGCGTAGACCGACACAGGTGAAGCAGTGGCTACGTTGGTGTGGCACCTTAGTCTGTACCGATATCCCTTGTGTCGCAACGAGGAGAATATGGGTCTTCTAAGGAGTCATTAAGCACCAACAACCTTAGAACCTTAATTGACACAACTTGGCCATTAGAACAGTAGCAGTATGCTACGCCCATTGAGGCTAAACTCTCGTGATGGTTCTGGCCGCAAGAAAAGATTGCGATGCTGGAGTTATGACCGATTGAGGGTAGTCAATGATATTGGGATCCTCTAAGAACCCGGTTACTTTGATAGGACAGGTCGAGCCCACCAACTTCAAGAGGGTACTACCCAGACCCCATGCTGGCCTAAACCCTAAGGGTTTCTCTTGTGTGACTTGTGTGCCTTCGTACTTAACTATCTGCGTGCTTGTTACCTAACACTTGTTTCTTGCATGTCTTGTTTATAGTCCTTAATTGGGACTCATAACAGGGTACTAAGTTTCTTGCAGGTCTTGTTTATAGTCCTTAATTGGGACTCATGACAGGTTTTACTTAGGTTTCTTGCAGGTTTTGTTCATAGTCCTTAAGTGGGACTTATAACAGGGTGTACTAACCACTTGCCGGTTCTGTTTATAGTCCTTAACTAGGACTCATGACAGGGTTTACCAAATTTCTTGCAGGTGTTGTTTATAGTCCTTAACTGGGACTCATAACGGGGTTTACTAGATCTCTTGCAGGTTTTGTTTATAGTCCTTAATTGGGACTCATAACAAAGTATACTGAATTTCTTGCAGGGTTTGTTTATAGTCCTTAGTTGGGACTCATAACAGGGTTTACCTACATCACCCCATGCATAGCATGACATCATACCATTGCATACATCCTAACCCATTTCAAGGATCTTAAGGGCTTGTGATGCAGGTCATGATGAACAATTATCCCAGCAAGGGGCAAAGAGGATTTATTTTCCTCTGGCCAAGGTTGTCAGGGGCTATGACCCACTGGATATGGTGAGCCTTTGACCATTGAAGAAGGGCTCTCTACAACAGGAAGTTCCTTCAATCAAGCTACCGGATCCCAGCTCTAACAAATTTCTTGTTTACCCCGCGAGATCCTTGAAAACATTGCATGCATATCATACATATCATTGCATTGCAGGTATCCCTTTGACAGGTTGCTTACCCTTCTCCGCTGTTTATTTCAGCCAATCGTCATGAATCCTGAATCATCAGCCGAGCAGACTATCAAGGACCTTCAGGCTCAGAACGCCCAGTTCCAAGAGGTGATAATGAATTTGACCCAAGGGCAGCAAGATCTGAAGGCTTTGCTCTTGAAGAAGGACAAGAAAAAGAAGAGGACTGTCCTGTTCAGCCCTAGACGCAGATCTGGGAATACACCGCAAATTGAAACTGAGAGGACAACCCCATCGGTGGGAAAAAGCAGTCATCAAGAGGAAAGGGTGCCCAGTCCAGAGGTCTCTGACAATGAAACAGATTTCGACGACGAACAGTACCCTCCGGCTGAGGACAAGTACAAACAGTTGGAGGATAGGATGAAGGCTATGGAGGTTCAACAGGTACCTGGGCTGGATCTTGGAGATTTGGGTTTGTCAACTGGTGTGGTTATTCCCCGGAAGTTCAAAGCACCATCCTTTACTAAGTATGACGGGGCGTCTTGCCCCAAGCTGCATCTAAGGTCCTATGTTCGGAGGATTCAGCCATATACGGTGGACAAGAATCTATGGATCCACTTCTTCCAGGAGAGTCTTTCAGGGACTCATCTCGAATGGTTCTATCAGCTGGATGGGACCAAAGTTCGTAACTGGGAGGAGTTGGCTACTGCTTTCTACAAGCAGTATCAGTATAATGCCGACCTTGCTCCTACGCGTACCCAACTCCAGGGTATGTCGTTAGGATCAAGTGAAGGTTTTAAAGAGTATGCGCAGAAATGGAGGGATCTTGCTGGAAGGGTACAACCACCTCTGACCAACCGCGAGCTCGTCGATATGTTCTTGGGGACCCTATCTGGGCCATTTTTCAACCATCTCATCGGGAATTCTTCTGCTGGGTTCACAGATCTTATCTTGACTGGGGAGAGAATTGAAGCTGGCATCCGGTCTGGGAAGATTCAAGAGGCTGCATCTTCTGATAAGAAGCCTTATCATGGGAAGAAAGAATCCAATGCTGTACACGGTAAAAAGAGCCGTCATGAGGCAGGGGCAATCCAGATCTCCAATCCCGGACCTGCTCAACAAGGACAGGGGCAGCAGCGCAAGGAGAAACGACAGTATACCAAACTCAACATGTCACTGGATCAAGCACTGCAACAAATATTGAAGGCAGGGCTGATCACCTTAAGGGCTCCTCTTCGGAATCCGAACACTTCTGCACCCAACTATCATCCCAATGATAGATGCGCATATCACTCTGATAGCCCGGGGCACACTACGGACAACTGCTGGCCTCTCAAGAACAAGATCCAAGATATGATCGACGCTGGAGAGATTCAGTTTGAAGTGCCAGAGACTCTGAACATAATCACTGCTCCGTTGCCCAATCACTGAAGCCTTTTGTTTATTTGAATTTTTGAGTTGTATTTTTCTTTGCTTATACAAACAATTAATGTCATAGCAAACTCTTTTATTCTATCAATGCATCGCATATGTCTGTTTTGGGGAATTAATACAATTATTTTTGTTATATTCTTTTCATATTTTTTCTGATGTCAACTCTCGGTTAATAACTCTGAGCCTCTTGAGGGAGGATGACGAAAACGATACCACAATCTACAGTATGCTTTTGAATAGACCCCGCTGATGAGGTACAGGCATTGTTTCAATTCCTAGACACTGGAGTAATAAGGAAGATAATCCCTCGTCAACCCGTCTGAGCCAAAGAAGTAGGAGTTTTTATTTTCGAAAATTGAAACCCTTAATCATAACCTGGGGCAGGGTAGTCTCTCATTTGATCCAAGTGCATAACGAATGGCACCAAAGAGGTCCTTACAAAAAAAAAAGAAGACAGTGATGGTTCCGAATAACCAATGAAGAAAGGCAGTCATTGCTTCTCAAATGAAAAGCCCAAAAAGTCAAAACCTATAAAAGGGACTTACGAAACTGGGGCATCCCGCTGACTGTAATTCCGAAAAAGGAAACAGTTCAGGCAAAAAAGAAAGGGATAACAAAAAAATCAGACAAGAAAGAGGTCTTACCAATCCTCAACAAAAACAAAAATGACCGCCTATTCAGAATAAATCATCAATATCTGAACCATCATTGGAACATCAGGACAAAAACTCAAAAAAGGTCTAACGCACGATCAACTGAGTTTAGGATTGGAGAACGTCATGAAGAGCGGGTGGGTACAAATAATTTGAGCCTTTATCCTTTGTTTCTTAAACCGTGAACCAGGCCACGTTATAACCCTCAAAAGTCCTAGCTGAAGCATGGGTTAATTCGAAAGCATACTGTTACGAAAGGTATCCTGACTCCTTAAGGCCTACGGTAAATACGGAGTTGACATCACGTTTTACAAACATTTGATTGTTTTATGAAAAAGAATGCATTTTCAAAATCTTCGAGACAGACATAGGCTTTGCATTTTTAACATAACTTTGTTTGCATATGACTTTTTGTTTGAACAGCAGGGAAATTCGCACAAGAAATACCTAATGAACAGAAGTACTTCCGATCAAGGGGCAAATCTCCGCCTGAGTCACTTGGGGCATTTCAATAACAAATCTTGCATGATCAGACATCTTCTGGTAATATGACAACACAAAGCAGCCAGGGGCATCTACCTGCATTCTAAGTGCGTGGACATAGTCGAAAAATACTACGCATAATCAAAGACCCGCTAGGTTGACACACCTAGGCAAAAATTAGGGCTTCCCGGCGAACCAAAAGGGTTCGGGCAAAATGAAGGGATGAAATGAAAAAAATCTGTACACCCGGCAAGTCGAAAACCTGAAAAGGCGGCTTGGGCAAAAATGGGTATCCCGGTGGACTGAAAACCCGAAAGGGCGGTCCAGGCAAAAGTTAGGGATCAAAGCGTACGACTATGTCCTATCATCTTGTCACCCGCCTACCAGAAGAAGGTTTGACTCTCAACAACTATCAGCATCCCACAAGTGCCTCCCCCATAGAAACAAGGGCAATAAAGAATGGTCTAAGCAATCTGATTGTTCTGTCCTCCAGAGTATCAGGGTAAGCTCCATTGAAGAACATAGCCAACGCAGTTCAAAACTTCCCCAGGAGAGTCCAATCCAGTTTCCCCAGGAAGGTTGGAATCTATCTCCCCAAGCAATAAGCGTATCCCCAGTAAGTTACGGAAGCTTACCCCTCTCAAGGCACGAACGCGTCGCCCGGCTTGATTTAAAGAGTTATTTCCTTAACGGGATATAACTGGGTTATCCTCAGCCAAAAGCCACGGAAAGGGCGTCGTCGACAAAGCCTTCTTATCCCCAGCGAAGTCCATTCATGCTTCCAATACAGCAAGGTATCCTCGGCGAGTCATCCTCAACAAATCAGCAAAAGCATCTCCCCACAGAGTATTTCTTCCCAGCATGGTCGCTAGAATATCTTTTTCTCCCCGCAGAATCCTCCATTCGCCAAAGTTTATTCCCCAACGGAGTTATCTTTGTCTATTGGAATTCTTGCAACTATTCTTCAACATCAGCCCAGGATACGACTTCCCGGCACCCGTCAAGGATTTATTTTCTTAGACAAACATACATTCATAAAACGTCACATACATCATTATAGCATGCGTATGCATCATACTACACGAATCTCATTAATTTTGAAAACATACAGTTCATGCATCATGATTTTGCATACAATTATGTTTTGCCTTTTCAGGAAAAAGATCAATACAAAAATGACTACTATCAACTAATCGCAATTCATTCTAGATATAGTTTCAGATGTAAACCCAGCGATGGTGACGTTCTGATACTGCTTCCAGATTTCCTTCTAGATATAGTTTCAGATGTAAACCCAGCGATGGTGACGTTCTGATACTGCTTCCAGATTTCCTTCTAGATATAGTTTCAGATGTAAACCCAGCGATGGTGACGTTCTGATACTGCTTCCAGATTTCCTTCTAGATATAGTTTCAGATGTAAACCCAGCGATGGTGACGTTCTGATACTGCTTCCAGAATTCATTCTAGATATAGTTTCAGATGTAAACCCAGCGATGGTGACGTTCTGATACTGCTTCCAGATTTCCTTCTAGATATAGTTTCAGATGTAAACCCAGCGATGGTGACGTTCTGATACTGCTTCCAGATTTCCTTCTAGATATAGTTTCAGATGTAAACCCAGCGATGGTGACGTTCTGATACTGCTTCCAGATTTCCTTCTAGATATAGTTTCAGATGTAAACCCAGCGATGGTGACGTTCTGATACTGCTTCCAGATTTCCTTCTAGATATAGTTTCAGATGTAAACCCAGCGATAGTGACGTTCTGATACTGCTTCCAGATTTCCTTCCAGATATAGTTTCAGATGTAAACCCAGTGATGGTGATGTTCTGATACTGCTTCCAGATTTCCTTCCAGATATAGTTTCAGATGTAAACCAGACATGGTGACGTTCTGATGCTGCTTCCAGAAGTCCTTTTTAGATGTTTCCCTCTCCGACGAGGAGTGTGAGGTGATATTCTCCTATGGTTCCCTCTCCAACGGTGTGTGAGGTAGTAATCCCTTTTCTAGATGTTTCCCTCTCCGACGAGGAGTGTGAGGTGATATTATCCTATGGTTCCCTCTCCAACGGTGTATGAGGTGGTAAGTCCTTTTCAAGATGTTTCCCTCTCCGACGATGAGTGTGAGGTAATCATTCCTTTCAGATTATAATTGCCTATGGTTCTCTTCCCAATATTGCAAAGATGGTAATTCCCGCCAAGATTTTTCTCAACGAGCGTTGTTGAAGTTAAAGTCGCCCAAGGTCCTCTTACCATTCATGCTAAGGTAGTAACCATCCCTGGTTCATTCATCAGCGTTTGAAGCTCCAGATTCAGCTCCTGTAACCAGTCAGGACACATCTATACCAAGCATCTAAAATCAGCTCCTGCAACGTGTCAGGTACTCATTTTCTCTTTTGCAGGTATGCAGGTTCTAGCTAAAGAATCTCCTACGCGATCAACGTCCAGATGGCATCTATAAGCCCATCACCCTATCCAGCAATCACCAAATGGCATCTGTAAGCCCATTCCCCCATCACTGCTACTATGTGAGCGCAAATTTCTGGGCACTTTAGTGTTCAATCATCTTCTACCTTCGGATTACGAAAGGCACGTCAGCCAATCTGCATCCTCAGGTCTAAGAAGATTGAACAGGGGCAACTGTTGCACCCCAAAATTTGCCCTCCCATATTCTCCAAGAAATTGCCAGGTCAGGTCACAAAATTCCCCAAGGGTTATGCAGTGCAACTGTCTCCTATACAGTCAAAACTAGGGTTTGTGTTCTGATCAAAGAAAGGAAGTTTTCAAGGACCCAATCAAGTCTCATATGCCTACAAATGTGGTCAAGTATCTTCATATCAAGTTTCAAGGCATTCAGCTCAAAATTGCACAGTCAAAACCCTAGATTGCACTACAGTCAACTGTAGGGGCAAAATGGTCATTTGGCAGCCAAAAGTTCAAATTTTTGGTCAACATATCATTTTGAAGCCACAAACATCATTTGATCAATGCTTGATCATGATTCTCAAAATTTGGCTCAGAAAATCATCAAGATGCAAAAGTTGCTATATTTGGACAGCTGAAAAAGTCAACTGAAATTGACCAGGGCATAACTTTCACATGGATTATCAGAAAAATTCCATCCAAAGCTCATTTTGAAGAGAAAGACATTTCCTACAACTCATCTTCATATTCCAAGTCCAAGAAATGCTCTCACAAAAAGCTATCAATTTCAACATTATAGGTCATTTTCAAAAGTCAACAAAAAGGGACTTTAAGTCAAAGGCCATAACTTGAGATTGGTAAATCAAAATGACATGGGACCAAAGGCATTGGTTAAAGGACTCAAAGACCTTTCCAAAATGTCCAAGAACATGTGAAAAGCTTAAAAATTGAGCAAGTTATGCCTTGTGGAAGTTGGGAAATTTTTGGGAATTTTGAGAAGTCAACATTGATGCAAATGATCCAAAAATGCAAATGGGCCCATTTTTCTTCCAAGTTTCTTCATGCCAAGCCTATGCACGACCACTAGGCCCAAAGGGAAGTATTTTCTCATTCTTTAATTATTTATTTGAATTTATATTAATATTAATTCAATTAAATTATTTAAATATGTGAAAAATATAAACTTGACCTAAAAAAATCTTTTTATGCATGATTTGGCTTCTATAATTCGTGCACATGCTAATAGGGAAAGATTTGGTGCTAATTGATCAGAATTGAACCAAAAACCATGAGAAAAGATTCAAAAAAGATATGAAGAAATCCAATATTCAAAAGCCATGATTATGATGGATTTTATTCAATTTTCTTGACCTAATCATCTCACTACATAACCCTGATCATAAACCTAATGCAAGTGGACAAAAAGCTGCGCTCAGAAGCTATACACAAACTTGAAAAATTGTCCAAAAAATTGAAAACTGATTTCAAGGTTATAGGTAGATTCAAGCCTCCATTCCTTTTGCAATAGCTTCCTTGGGTAATTCTGAACGTGTGCCAATCCCTAACATCAATTCAAACGCAAAGAATCGGTACATTGAACGTGAACTGCATCCAAAAAATTGCCTAATCGTATTTTGGTTTTAAAGCATGGTCATTGCATTTTAATTGTATATTCATGTTCCTTACAAAGTTTTAGAACTAACCATTATATTTAATTGGATTTTCATGCTGTATACAAGGTTTTGCCATGTCCATATTCTAGGGTTTGCAGGTTTTAAAATTGGGGTTTTTGCAAAGAAGAAAAATTAAAGCTTCAAACCATGACCATTGAATTCAGTACATTAAGACGAACATGAATCAACCTTCGCGAACAATTTATGAGCTACATAGCGCTATTCGCTATTTCTTCTAAAGGTGCCTAAACCCACGCATGAAAAACCGTAGCCTTTGAGTTCATGTTTCAGAAACAATGGGGAAGATGATGTGTTGGCGAAGCGTGATTCGCCAGTTTGAATTGCGCGCGTTTTTAATTACTACGCGTTGGTTTTGCTTTTTTATTATTTGTTTACCATAATATATCAATTGATTCACGCAGCTCAGCTGGCAGGCACCTCTCTTGGCAATATCCAAGACCTGGGTTCGAACCCCAGGTCTCATGCTACTTCAATATTGTTTTTCATTCATAATTCCCGTGCAGGCAGGATCCTAAGACGCACCATGTACCATCACAATCCACCATACACGCGTCCAGTGAAAGCAGATCAAGGGCCTGGATTCAAAGAGCACGCTACGCTCTAGTCAATGCATCATACAGGATTCAAAAAGTCAACAAATTCCAATGCTTAATGGGCCAAATTGCTGGGCCTGAACCTCACAAATTGGGGCTACACCCCACCCTGGTTTGCATTTTTCTATTTTTCTTCCTATTTTATTCTTGCTATTTTATTTATTTTATTTGTTTTAACATAATTAATTTATCTTCATAAAAATATAAAAAACATTCAAAAATTCAGAAAAGACCAAAAAATAATATTTACTTTATTATAATTATTTTCTTAGTATGTAAATAAATTAATTTCAAATTAGGTTTAATTTACATTTTTCCATAACAAAAAATCCAAAAATGTTAATTTAGGTTAATTGATAATTTTTATATCCTTTAAATTTTCCCTTTTTTTTTCTTACCACGATATTATTCATTTATTTACTTATTTTATAATTAAATGTATATAAATAAAAATTAGGGTTTAAATTAGGTCAAAAATTCAATATTTTCACAATAAACTTAAAAAATGTTAGAATTAGGGCTTGACGCTTCCTTTTTAATTAATTTCTCCTTAATCTTAAAAAACACAAAAATACCCAAAATATTTAATTTTTCATTTTTTATTTTAATTCCTTATTAAAGTTAATCTTTTTGCAAAAAGGGTCCAACGCCCATTGTTCTTAATTATTTAATTTGCGCATTTATCTTATGTCATTTAATTATGTAATTCTCCCAAAGCGTTGTAATTTAAATTTTTCGCACTTTTATTCACTTTCTTTATTTTTCCGCTAAATCGGGTCCGGTTTAATTTTGGCGATGTGGACCCGCGCCATTTGTAATAGCCTTAGATTTATTTTCCCGCAACTTATAACTGTTAAAAAGCATGCAAGAATGAATGTCTTAATTAAAATCAAGCGTAGATCACAAATAAACATGACAAGACAAATATCTGAAACATGACACACAATTCGCACACACCACCCCTAGGGTACGCCTCACTGTTGCCTTTCGAAAGGTGATCGTCGAGTAGAGGATGTCTTAGTAAGTCCTCATGATCCGGGAACCTGGCATGAGGGTAGCTTCTAAGGTGTCTTCCCATTGCTCTGGTGATCACCACGTCCCTACAAACTCGAATTGACCCGAACACCTCCAACGGTGGTGCTACCTACCTCTCAATGGTGGGATGGCACTACTTTAAAGGACATCTACACAGACGAATTCCTTAGGGTAGGTAGGTTCTCAAGGATACTTGCTCTAATCTCGAAACAAACTCAAAAAGACTTTTCACACTGACACATTTTCAAAAGCTTTCAAAGCAAATTTTTCAAACACTCTGACGTACGAGTCGAACTGAAATTTTTCAAAAGAAACTTTTAAACCCATATTGAAAAGCAAACAAACAATTTTGAAAACACAATGAGCAAGTACCTAAGAGCCCATGGATAACCATGGATAGAAAGGGTGCTAACACCTTCCCTTTCTATAACCTACCTCCCGAACCGAGAGCAATCTCTTTAAGGAATTTTTCTGTGCTTTTGTCCTTTCCATTTGGAGAAAATAAAAGACGGTGGCGACTCTTGCTTCCGCGACATTTCGCGAACCAGCGTTAAACAGTCAGTTCCAGATCCACCGATCACAGAACTGGTGACTCTGCTGGGGATATGACTTAAAGTGAGGTGTACCTTAGGGCTAGTTCATAACTGTGTTTTCACTTGTATTGATTTGCTTGCTTTACTATTGTGGGTTGCATCGGAGATACATAGATCCTAACCCGGATCTGGGGATACCCTGTTTAGGTAGCATAAGCTGTGAGGGACCTGTCTGGCGTAGACCGACACAGGTGAAGCAGTGGCTACGTTGGTGTGGCACCTTAGTCTGTACCGATATCCCTTGTGTCGCAACGAGGAGAATATGGGTCTTCTAAGGAGTCATTAAGCACCAACAACCTTAGAACCTTAATTGACACAACTTGGCCATTAGAACAGTAGCAGTATGCTACGCCCATTGAGGCTAAACTCTCGTGATGGTTCTGGCCGCAAGAAAAGATTGCGATGCTGGAGTTATGACCGATTGAGGGTAGTCAATGATATTGGGATCCTCTAAGAACCCGGTTACTTTGATAGGACAGGTCGAGCCCACCAACTTCAAGAGGGTACTACCCAGACCCCATGCTGGCCTAAACCCTAAGGGTTTCTCTTGTGTGACTTGTGTGCCTTCGTACTTAACTATCTGCGTGCTTGTTACCTAACACTTGTTTCTTGCATGTCTTGTTTATAGTCCTTAATTGGGACTCATAACAGGGTACTAAGTTTCTTGCAGGTCTTGTTTATAGTCCTTAATTGGGACTCATGACAGGTTTTACTTAGGTTTCTTGCAGGTTTTGTTCATAGTCCTTAAGTGGGACTTATAACAGGGTGTACTAACCACTTGCCGGTTCTGTTTATAGTCCTTAACTAGGACTCATGACAGGGTTTACCAAATTTCTTGCAGGTGTTGTTTATAGTCCTTAACTGGGACTCATAACGGGGTTTACTAGATCTCTTGCAGGTTTTGTTTATAGTCCTTAATTGGGACTCATAACAAAGTATACTGAATTTCTTGCAGGGTTTGTTTATAGTCCTTAGTTGGGACTCATAACAGGGTTTACCTACATCACCCCATGCATAGCATGACATCATACCATTGCATACATCCTAACCCATTTCAAGGATCTTAAGGGCTTGTGATGCAGGTCATGATGAACAATTATCCCAGCAAGGGGCAAAGAGGATTTATTTTCCTCTGGCCAAGGTTGTCAGGGGCTATGACCCACTGGATATGGTGAGCCTTTGACCATTGAAGAAGGGCTCTCTACAACAGGAAGTTCCTTCAATCAAGCTACCGGATCCCAGCTCTAACAAATTTCTTGTTTACCCCGCGAGATCCTTGAAAACATTGCATGCATATCATACATATCATTGCATTGCAGGTATCCCTTTGACAGGTTGCTTACCCTTCTCCGCTGTTTATTTCAGCCAATCGTCATGAATCCTGAATCATCAGCCGAGCAGACTATCAAGGACCTTCAGGCTCAGAACGCCCAGTTCCAAGAGGTGATAATGAATTTGACCCAAGGGCAGCAAGATCTGAAGGCTTTGCTCTTGAAGAAGGACAAGAAAAAGAAGAGGACTGTCCTGTTCAGCCCTAGACGCAGATCTGGGAATACACCGCAAATTGAAACTGAGAGGACAACCCCATCGGTGGGAAAAAGCAGTCATCAAGAGGAAAGGGTGCCCAGTCCAGAGGTCTCTGACAATGAAACAGATTTCGACGACGAACAGTACCCTCCGGCTGAGGACAAGTACAAACAGTTGGAGGATAGGATGAAGGCTATGGAGGTTCAACAGGTACCTGGGCTGGATCTTGGAGATTTGGGTTTGTCAACTGGTGTGGTTATTCCCCGGAAGTTCAAAGCACCATCCTTTACTAAGTATGACGGGGCGTCTTGCCCCAAGCTGCATCTAAGGTCCTATGTTCGGAGGATTCAGCCATATACGGTGGACAAGAATCTATGGATCCACTTCTTCCAGGAGAGTCTTTCAGGGACTCATCTCGAATGGTTCTATCAGCTGGATGGGACCAAAGTTCGTAACTGGGAGGAGTTGGCTACTGCTTTCTACAAGCAGTATCAGTATAATGCCGACCTTGCTCCTACGCGTACCCAACTCCAGGGTATGTCGTTAGGATCAAGTGAAGGTTTTAAAGAGTATGCGCAGAAATGGAGGGATCTTGCTGGAAGGGTACAACCACCTCTGACCAACCGCGAGCTCGTCGATATGTTCTTGGGGACCCTATCTGGGCCATTTTTCAACCATCTCATCGGGAATTCTTCTGCTGGGTTCACAGATCTTATCTTGACTGGGGAGAGAATTGAAGCTGGCATCCGGTCTGGGAAGATTCAAGAGGCTGCATCTTCTGATAAGAAGCCTTATCATGGGAAGAAAGAATCCAATGCTGTACACGGTAAAAAGAGCCGTCATGAGGCAGGGGCAATCCAGATCTCCAATCCCGGACCTGCTCAACAAGGACAGGGGCAGCAGTGCAAGGAGAAACGACAGTATACCAAACTCAACATGTCACTGGATCAAGCACTGCAACAAATATTGAAGGCAGGGCTGATCACCTTAAGGGCTCCTCTTCGGAATCCGAACACTTCTGCACCCAACTATCATCCCAATGATAGATGCGCATATCACTCTGATAGCCCGGGGCACACTACGGACAACTGCTGGCCTCTCAAGAACAAGATCCAAGATATGATCGACGCTGGAGAGATTCAGTTTGAAGTGCCAGAGACTCTGAACATAATCACTGCTCCGTTGCCCAATCACTGAAGCCTTTTGTTTATTTGAATTTTTGAGTTGTATTTTTCTTTGCTTATACAAACAATTAATGTCATAGCAAACTCTTTTATTCTATCAATGCATCGCATATGTCTGTTTTGGGGAATTAATACAATTATTTTTGTTATATTCTTTTCATATTTTTTCTGATGTCAACTCTCGGTTAATAACTCTGAGCCTCTTGAGGGAGGATGACGAAAACGATACCACAATCTACAGTATGCTTTTGAATAGACCCCGCTGATGAGGTACAGGCATTGTTTCAATTCCTAGACACTGGAGTAATAAGGAAGATAATCCCTCGTCAACCCGTCTGAGCCAAAGAAGTAGGAGTTTTTATTTTCGAAAATTGAAACCCTTAATCATAACCTGGGGCAGGGTAGTCTCTCATTTGATCCAAGTGCATAACGAATGGCACCAAAGAGGTCCTTACAAAAAAAAAAGAAGACAGTGATGGTTCCGAATAACCAATGAAGAAAGGCAGTCATTGCTTCTCAAATGAAAAGCCCAAAAAGTCAAAACCTATAAAAGGGACTTACGAAACTGGGGCATCCCGCTGACTGTAATTCCGAAAAAGGAAACAGTTCAGGCAAAAAAGAAAGGGATAACAAAAAAATCAGACAAGAAAGAGGTCTTACCAATCCTCAACAAAAACAAAAATGACCGCCTATTCAGAATAAATCATCAATATCTGAACCATCATTGGAACATCAGGACAAAAACTCAAAAAAGGTCTAACGCACGATCAACTGAGTTTAGGATTGGAGAACGTCATGAAGAGCGGGTGGGTACAAATAATTTGAGCCTTTATCCTTTGTTTCTTAAACCGTGAACCAGGCCACGTTATAACCCTCAAAAGTCCTAGCTGAAGCATGGGTTAATTCGAAAGCATACTGTTACGAAAGGTATCCTGACTCCTTAAGGCCTACGGTAAATACGGAGTTGACATCACGTTTTACAAACATTTGATTGTTTTATGAAAAAGAATGCATTTTCAAAATCTTCGAGACAGACATAGGCTTTGCATTTTTAACATAACTTTGTTTGCATATGACTTTTTGTTTGAACAGCAGGGAAATTCGCACAAGAAATACCTAATGAACAGAAGTACTTCCGATCAAGGGGCAAATCTCCGCCTGAGTCACTTGGGGCATTTCAATAACAAATCTTGCATGATCAGACATCTTCTGGTAATATGACAACACAAAGCAGCCAGGGGCATCTACCTGCATTCTAAGTGCGTGGACATAGTCGAAAAATACTACGCATAATCAAAGACCCGCTAGGTTGACACACCTAGGCAAAAATTAGGGCTTCCCGGCGAACCAAAAGGGTTCGGGCAAAATGAAGGGATGAAATGAAAAAAATCTGTACACCCGGCAAGTCGAAAACCTGAAAAGGCGGCTTGGGCAAAAATGGGTATCCCGGTGGACTGAAAACCCGAAAGGGCGGTCCAGGCAAAAGTTAGGGATCAAAGCGTACGACTATGTCCTATCATCTTGTCACCCGCCTACCAGAAGAAGGTTTGACTCTCAACAACTATCAGCATCCCACAAGTGCCTCCCCCATAGAAACAAGGGCAATAAAGAATGGTCTAAGCAATCTGATTGTTCTGTCCTCCAGAGTATCAGGGTAAGCTCCATTGAAGAACATAGCCAACGCAGTTCAAAACTTCCCCAGGAGAGTCCAATCCAGTTTCCCCAGGAAGGTTGGAATCTATCTCCCCAAGCAATAAGCGTATCCCCAGTAAGTTACGGAAGCTTACCCCTCTCAAGGCACGAACGCGTCGCCCGGCTTGATTTAAAGAGTTATTTCCTTAACGGGATATAACTGGGTTATCCTCAGCCAAAAGCCACGGAAAGGGCGTCGTCGACAAAGCCTTCTTATCCCCAGCGAAGTCCATTCATGCTTCCAATACAGCAAGGTATCCTCGGCGAGTCATCCTCAACAAATCAGCAAAAGCATCTCCCCACAGAGTATTTCTTCCCAGCATGGTCGCTAGAATATCTTTTTCTCCCCGCAGAATCCTCCATTCGCCAAAGTTTATTCCCCAACGGAGTTATCTTTGTCTATTGGAATTCTTGCAACTATTCTTCAACATCAGCCCAGGATACGACTTCCCGGCACCCGTCAAGGATTTATTTTCTTAGACAAACATACATTCATAAAACGTCACATACATCATTATAGCATGCGTATGCATCATACTACACGAATCTCATTAATTTTGAAAACATACAGTTCATGCATCATGATTTTGCATACAATTATGTTTTGCCTTTTCAGGAAAAAGATCAATACAAAAATGACTACTATCAACTAATCGCAATTCATTCTAGATATAGTTTCAGATGTAAACCCAGCGATGGTGACGTTCTGATACTGCTTCCAGATTTCCTTCTAGATATAGTTTCAGATGTAAACCCAGCGATGGTGACGTTCTGATACTGCTTCCAGATTTCCTTCTAGATATAGTTTCAGATGTAAACCCAGCGATGGTGACGTTCTGATACTGCTTCCAGATTTCCTTCTAGATATAGTTTCAGATGTAAACCCAGCGATGGTGACGTTCTGATACTGCTTCCAGAATTCATTCTAGATATAGTTTCAGATGTAAACCCAGCGATGGTGACGTTCTGATACTGCTTCCAGATTTCCTTCTAGATATAGTTTCAGATGTAAACCCAGCGATGGTGACGTTCTGATACTGCTTCCAGATTTCCTTCTAGATATAGTTTCAGATGTAAACCCAGCGATGGTGACGTTCTGATACTGCTTCCAGATTTCCTTCTAGATATAGTTTCAGATGTAAACCCAGCGATGGTGACGTTCTGATACTGCTTCCAGATTTCCTTCTAGATATAGTTTCAGATGTAAACCCAGCGATAGTGACGTTCTGATACTGCTTCCAGATTTCCTTCCAGATATAGTTTCAGATGTAAACCCAGTGATGGTGATGTTCTGATACTGCTTCCAGATTTCCTTCCAGATATAGTTTCAGATGTAAACCAGACATGGTGACGTTCTGATGCTGCTTCCAGAAGTCCTTTTTAGATGTTTCCCTCTCCGACGAGGAGTGTGAGGTGATATTCTCCTATGGTTCCCTCTCCAACGGTGTGTGAGGTAGTAATCCCTTTTCTAGATGTTTCCCTCTCCGACGAGGAGTGTGAGGTGATATTATCCTATGGTTCCCTCTCCAACGGTGTATGAGGTGGTAAGTCCTTTTCAAGATGTTTCCCTCTCCGACGATGAGTGTGAGGTAATCATTCCTTTCAGATTATAATTGCCTATGGTTCTCTTCCCAATATTGCAAAGATGGTAATTCCCGCCAAGATTTTTCTCAACGAGCGTTGTTGAAGTTAAAGTCGCCCAAGGTCCTCTTACCATTCATGCTAAGGTAGTAACCATCCCTGGTTCATTCATCAGCGTTTGAAGCTCCAGATTCAGCTCCTGTAACCAGTCAGGACACATCTATACCAAGCATCTAAAATCAGCTCCTGCAACGTGTCAGGTACTCATTTTCTCTTTTGCAGGTATGCAGGTTCTAGCTAAAGAATCTCCTACGCGATCAACGTCCAGATGGCATCTATAAGCCCATCACCCTATCCAGCAATCACCAAATGGCATCTGTAAGCCCATTCCCCCATCACTGCTACTATGTGAGCGCAAATTTCTGGGCACTTTAGTGTTCAATCATCTTCTACCTTCGGATTACGAAAGGCACGTCAGCCAATCTGCATCCTCAGGTCTAAGAAGATTGAACAGGGGCAACTGTTGCACCCCAAAATTTGCCCTCCCATATTCTCCAAGAAATTGCCAGGTCAGGTCACAAAATTCCCCAAGGGTTATGCAGTGCAACTGTCTCCTATACAGTCAAAACTAGGGTTTGTGTTCTGATCAAAGAAAGGAAGTTTTCAAGGACCCAATCAAGTCTCATATGCCTACAAATGTGGTCAAGTATCTTCATATCAAGTTTCAAGGCATTCAGCTCAAAATTGCACAGTCAAAACCCTAGATTGCACTACAGTCAACTGTAGGGGCAAAATGGTCATTTGGCAGCCAAAAGTTCAAATTTTTGGTCAACATATCATTTTGAAGCCACAAACATCATTTGATCAATGCTTGATCATGATTCTCAAAATTTGGCTCAGAAAATCATCAAGATGCAAAAGTTGCTATATTTGGACAGCTGAAAAAGTCAACTGAAATTGACCAGGGCATAACTTTCACATGGATTATCAGAAAAATTCCATCCAAAGCTCATTTTGAAGAGAAAGACATTTCCTACAACTCATCTTCATATTCCAAGTCCAAGAAATGCTCTCACAAAAAGCTATCAATTTCAACATTATAGGTCATTTTCAAAAGTCAACAAAAAGGGACTTTAAGTCAAAGGCCATAACTTGAGATTGGTAAATCAAAATGACATGGGACCAAAGGCATTGGTTAAAGGACTCAAAGACCTTTCCAAAATGTCCAAGAACATGTGAAAAGCTTAAAAATTGAGCAAGTTATGCCTTGTGGAAGTTGGGAAATTTTTGGGAATTTTGAGAAGTCAACATTGATGCAAATGATCCAAAAATGCAAATGGGCCCATTTTTCTTCCAAGTTTCTTCATGCCAAGCCTATGCACGACCACTAGGCCCAAAGGGAAGTATTTTCTCATTCTTTAATTATTTATTTGAATTTATATTAATATTAATTCAATTAAATTATTTAAATATGTGAAAAATATAAACTTGACCTAAAAAAATCTTTTTATGCATGATTTGGCTTCTATAATTCGTGCACATGCTAATAGGGAAAGATTTGGTGCTAATTGATCAGAATTGAACCAAAAACCATGAGAAAAGATTCAAAAAAGATATGAAGAAATCCAATATTCAAAAGCCATGATTATGATGGATTTTATTCAATTTTCTTGACCTAATCATCTCACTACATAACCCTGATCATAAACCTAATGCAAGTGGACAAAAAGCTGCGCTCAGAAGCTATACACAAACTTGAAAAATTGTCCAAAAAATTGAAAACTGATTTCAAGGTTATAGGTAGATTCAAGCCTCCATTCCTTTTGCAATAGCTTCCTTGGGTAATTCTGAACGTGTGCCAATCCCTAACATCAATTCAAACGCAAAGAATCGGTACATTGAACGTGAACTGCATCCAAAAAATTGCCTAATCGTATTTTGGTTTTAAAGCATGGTCATTGCATTTTAATTGTATATTCATGTTCCTTACAAAGTTTTAGAACTAACCATTATATTTAATTGGATTTTCATGCTGTATACAAGGTTTTGCCATGTCCATATTCTAGGGTTTGCAGGTTTTAAAATTGGGGTTTTTGCAAAGAAGAAAAATTAAAGCTTCAAACCATGACCATTGAATTCAGTACATTAAGACGAACATGAATCAACCTTTGCGAACAATTTATGAGCTACATAGCGCTATTCGCTATTTCTTCTAAAGGTGCCTAAACCCACGCATGAAAAACCGTAGCCTTTGAGTTCATGTTTCAGAAACAATGGGGAAGATGATGTGTTGGCGAAGCGTGATTCGCCAGTTTGAATTGCGCGCGTTTTTAATTACTACGCGTTGGTTTTGCTTTTTTATTATTTGTTTACCATAATATATCAATTGATTCACGCAGCTCAGCTGGCAGGCACCTCTCTTGGCAATATCCAAGACCTGGGTTCGAACCCCAGGTCTCATGCTACTTCAATATTGTTTTTCATTCATAATTCCCGTGCAGGCAGGATCCTAAGATGCACCATGTACCATCACAATCCACCATACACGCGTCCAGTGAAAGCAGATCAAGGGCCTGGATTCAAAGAGCACGCTACGCTCTAGTCAATGCATCATACAGGATTCAAAAAGTCAACAAATTCCAATGCTTAATGGGCCAAATTGCTGGGCCTGAACCTCACAAATTGGGGCTACACCCCACCCTGGTTTGTATTTTTCTATTTTTCTTCCTATTTTATTCTTGCTATTTTATTTATTTTATTTGTTTTAACATAATTAATTTATCTTCATAAAAATATAAAAAACATTCAAAAATTCAGAAAAGACCAAAAAATAATATTTACTTTATTATAATTATTTTCTTAGTATGTAAATAAATTAATTTCAAATTAGGTTTAATTTACATTTTTCCATAACAAAAAATCCAAAAATGTTAATTTAGGTTAATTGATAATTTTTATATCCTTTAAATTTTCCCTTTTTTTTTCTTACCACGATATTATTCATTTATTTACTTATTTTATAATTAAATGTATATAAATAAAAATTAGGGTTTAAATTAGGTCAAAAATTCAATATTTTCACAATAAACTTAAAAAATGTTAGAATTAGGGCTTGACGCTTCCTTTTTAATTAATTTCTCCTTAATCTTAAAAAACACAAAAATACCCAAAACATTTAATTTTTCATTTTTTATTTTAATTCCTTATTAAAGTTAATCTTTTTGCAAAAAGGGTCCAACGCCCATTGTTCTTAATTATTTAATTTGCGCATTTATCTTATGTCATTTAATTATGTAATTCTCCCAAAGCGTTGTAATTTAAATTTTTCGCACTTTTATTCGCTTTCTTTATTTTTCCGCTAAATCGGGTCCGGTTTAATTTTGGCGATGTGGACCCGCGCCATTTGTAATAGCCTTAGATTTATTTTCCCGCAACTTATAACTGTTAAAAAGCATGCAAGAATGAATGTCTTAATTAAAATCAAGCGTAGATCACAAATAAACATGACAAGACAAATATCTGAAACATGACACACAATTCGCACACACCACCCCTAGGGTACGCCTCACTGTTGCCTTTCGAAAGGTGATCGTCGAGTAGAGGATGTCTTAGTAAGTCCTCATGATCCGGGAACCTGGCATGAGGGTAGCTTCTAAGGTGTCTTCCCATTGCTCTGGTGATCACCACGTCCCTACAAACTCGAATTGACCCGAACACCTCCAACGGTGGTGCTACCTACCTCTCAATGGTGGGATGGCACTACTTTAAAGGACATCTACACAGACGAATTCCTTAGGGTAGGTAGGTTCTCAAGGATACTTGCTCTAATCTCGAAACAAACTCAAAAAGACTTTTCACACTGACACATTTTCAAAAGCTTTCAAAGCAAATTTTTCAAACACTCTGACGTACGAGTCGAACTGAAATTTTTCAAAAGAAACTTTTAAACCCACATTGAAAAGCAAACAAACAATTTTGAAAACACAATGAGCAAGTACCTAAGAGCCCATGGATAACCATGGATAGAAAGGGTGCTAACACCTTCCCTTTCTATAACCTACCTCCCGAACCGAGAGCAATCTCTTTAAGGAATTTTTCTGTGCTTTTGTCCTTTCCATTTGGAGAAAATAAAAGACGGTGGCGACTCTTGCTTCCGCGACATTTCGCGAACCAGCGTTAAACAGTCAGTTCCAGATCCACCGATCACAATGACCTTAAAGCAAGAGAGGACATGGTAGAGATGGGAATAAGAACTGAATTAGGACCCGTGAAGAAAGGAAGGCGAACATATCTACCACCTGCTGCTTATACTCTATCTAGAAAGGAAAATACAATATTGTGTAAGTTTCTGAGTAAACTTAAAGTTCCAGAAGGTTACTGCTCAGACATTAGAAGACTCGTGTCCATGAAAGACCTCAAGTTAAAGAGTCTGAAGACACATGATTTCCATGTCATAATGGAACATTTTCTACCAATAGGTATACGTTCTATTTTGCCAGAAAAAGTAAGAAGCGCTATAACTAAATTGTGTTTTTTTTTCAGGTCAATTTGTAGTAAGGTGATCGATCCTGAGATCTTACCAGTATTACCAAAAAAAATCGTTATTACTCTGTGTGACCTTGAAATGTATTTTCCTCCATCATTTTTTGACATTATGGTACATCTTGTTGTTCATCTTGTGAAAGAGACACAATTGTGTGGACCAGCTTATATGAGATGGATGTACCCTGTTGAACGTTATATGAAAATATTAAAAGGGTACATGAAAAACCGAAGTCGTCCAGAGGGTTGTATCGTTGAGCGATACGTTGTTGAAGAAGCGGTTGAGTTTTGTACTGATTTTTTGTCCAATGTGCAATCCAATGGACTCCCCAAATCTCATTTTTTTGAAAAAAAAGAAGGTAAAAAATTAATTGGAAATGAAATTGTGACAGTATCAAGGGATGAACGGGATCAAGTGCATTTGTATGTTCTGCACAATGACACTGAGGTTGAGCCGTTTGTTGAAATGCACAAGGCTATACTCCAAGGTGAGAATCAAAGTAGAAATGAAAGTTGGATAGTACGAGAGCACAATCAAAGTTTTATATAGTGGTTTAAGGATCATATATATTCAAAGTTTCATTCAGATCCCGCTTCAATATCAGACAGGTTGAGATGTTTGGCATATGGTCCAAGATCGATTGTGTTCTCTTATAGAGGATATGGAATTAATGGATACACATTTTATACCAAAGAACAAGATGAGAAAAGTACTATGCAAAATAGTGGTGTCACGGTGGTATGTGAAGCAATGCACATTTCTAGTATGAAGGACTTAAACCCCAAATATGAAAATTTGTCATATTTTGGGGTTATCAATCACATCTGGGTGTTTGATTACGAGAAGTTTCAGATTCCTATCTTTGGTTGCAAGTGGGTACATACTAGTGGCATACGAATGGATAAGTCAGGGTTTTTGCAAGTGGATCTTAGTAGGGTGGGGTACAAAGATGAGCCTGTTATTCTAGCCTCTCAAGCTAAACAAGTTGTAAGTGTTTGCTTGTTGGCATTAATTTTTGGTAAAACCAGATTTGCGAATGTCATGACTGATGTCATAACATTCTGGGATAAAGACAAATTATGCATAAGGAATGTTCTACAGGAACAACTCAGTATGAGTGAATATCATGATGATTAAGCTATGATCATATGTACTGAATTCTACCAAAATCAGTGAGCATGATACATGATGTCATAACCAATGTTAAGACATCCTGTACTGATCAAGTTGTTGTGCAGATTTATTGTTCCTGAGAATTTTCAGGAATCTGGTGTGCTATTCTGAGTTGAAGTATATTGACTAGATCAGATGCTCACGTGGATATTAGGTTAACCTTGTTTAACCCTAATCTGTTATGATGAAAGCCTAAGACCAAGTCTTTAGGTTAACTTTGGTTAACCCTAGCTATTTTTATGGAAGCCCAAAATGAAGAATAGACTGCATATATATTTCTCACGAATCCTAATAGTGTGTAGCTTTTTTAGAGAAGATCAATAAGGCATTTTGTAGTTGTGATAGTTTTAGTAATTACTATGAGCCAAGAAATTATCACTTGATAAGTGACTTGGAGTAGGATTTGGTTGTAAGGGTTATTTATCACCCAAAGCTTTGAAGCACGAGTGTTGTGTCTCTTGATTAAAGGTTTGAAGCAAAATCAAGCGTGTGAAGAATGTCTTTATAATCTTATTAATCAGTAGATTAGTATCACTGTTGTGATTGAGGGGGAGTGAGTAGGAACTCAGGTTTAAGTAGGACTTAAATTGAAGTTGCATTGGGTAGGTCTTAAGTGAAGGAGATAAATTGGTTGGTTTATTCCTAAATTAATACCTCTTATAGTGAATTTCCTCCCTGGCTTGGTAGCCCCCAGATGTAGGTGTTGTTATACACTGAACTGGGTTAACAATTGATTGTGTTATTTACTGTCTTTTAAATTACTGTTTGGTTTGTGTACAATTTGTAAAATACGGTGTCATAACATTCACTGTGACATTAAGTATCTGTTGCCAGAATTTCACAAGTGTTCTATGTCACAGACCCGAAGAGTACGAAATGGTCTATAGTGCTTTTATCTAACAAAGTGATTGATGATAAAAGTGTGGATCAAGGTGATGTTGATGTTGAGAATGAGTCGTATATTAGAAACGATCGAGATGAAAATACTACAGCGGATGAATCATATATCAGAAAAGATCATGATGAGGGAATTTGGATCAATCCCTCCGTCCGCGTTCTTAAGAGACAAGTAATTCAGAATCCAACCAAGAAAAGAAAGAGATGTTAGTGAAAGAGGTAATATATATTACTCCATACCTGTTAACACTTAGCAAACTTCTATAAATGATAAATTTTTCATTTTATATACTCAATTGATATTTGTCATTTTATATACTGAATAGATATTTGGAATTATATATTTGGAATTAAATAGTTGTCATTAGATACTAATGTTTTTCTTTATTACAGGTTAGATGGCTAGTAACGAGGAGCACCCACACGATGATTCTATTAATGATGGAGACAATGATGGAGGAAAATCCAGTAAGGGAGCGGAAAAAGAAATTAAAAGAGGAAAAACTATTATGAAGAATATCATTCATGATAGAGATAGAGGTATAAAATACGATGTGCATTGGAGTCCAAATGACCAATTAATTAAGCCTAACGGTTCTAAATTGACAAGTTACATTGGTACAATTGTAAGGAGAGAAATTCCAATAACTTGTGATGAGTGGAGAGATCATAAGCTGGATGATGCTAAAAACAAAATCTGGAGTGAGATACAGGTACTTTAAATTATGTCTTTAAATTACGATTATGTACTTTAAATTATGTCTTTAAATTACTTATACTAACGCACTTTGTGTATGTTTTTTGTAGAGGTCTTTCAACATTGATGACACAAGAAAAGATTATTGTCTTGGATTGGCCGGCAAAATACTAAGAGGGTTTAGAACATATTTAAACAGAAAATATCTTAGAGATGCCGGAAAAAAAATTGTTGATGCAAAGCGTCCAGCAGAATATGCAGATGTGATTTCAGTTAAAGAATGGGATGTTTTTAAAGCCAAACGGAAAACCCCAAAATTTCAGAGTGTAAGTGACGTAAATCGTCAAAGAGCATCATCTCTCGCATATCCATACAAAAAAAGGCGTTTGGGATATGCACGATTAGAACAAAAAATAGTAAGTATTTACAAATTGCAATGATATACTTGTTCATCAAGAGTTATAACTGAGCTTGTTTTTTGTGTTAATGTGTAGTTAAAAGAGGAGAGTAGTTCTCAAACATCTCTTCCGGAGCATGTTTTGTGGAAGGCTTCCCGTGTGGGTAAGGATGGAGTTCTTAAAGAAGATGTACAACAAATTTTTGAAAAATGCGTAAGTATAACATTAATTCTAATTAAATCAAAATTTTATTAACATATAGTATTCATGTTTTTCCAATATTCATATGAATTTCAGGAGAGTCTGTCTCAGTCTACATCTCCACCAGATGATTGCAGGAGCATACTTAGTCGAGCATTAGATGTTCGTGAGTATTCTGGTCGGGTGAGGGGTAAAGGACATGGGGTTACTCCAAGCTCCTTGAAAGAGAACAGCCCAAAGACAAAATCTGCTAGCAATAAAGATCTGCAGGCAAGGTTGGATGCATTAGAAGCTGAAGTTCTTGAATTGAGGAAGGAAAAAGCAAGACAGTACCAATCAGAAAGGGAAGCTTCAGGTGTTAAAGAAACTAGTGACGTAGCTAGTGTCAATTGTGCAGCTCAACCGAGTATTCCTGAGGTACTTACATATATTATTATGAAATTAAATTAGTCTAATTTATTTAACTGACATATATACACATTAACGATGTCATATTTATTATTGATTTTAGGGCATTTCACCTTGTCAAATCTTTTTAGAGACACCAACTTATCGCATGGTTGGCAAGGGAAAAGTCCATAACACTCTGGGAGAAGTACTTCATCATAAACCGCTCCCTTCTGGATATTTGAAAGTGTCGATTGATATTGCTTTAGAGGAGGGTGCGTTATTACCAATCACAGATGAAGTTTCAGATGCAACATTGGTGGGAGAGGCAATAGGAGCGTTTGTTACATGGCCGTCAAGACTCGTTCGCATAGATGATGAGGTATAATTAAAACCGTTATGAACCTTTTAGTACTCAAATTTTTTACGTTCGTTTTACTTACATTTTTTTTGCATGGTAATGTTAGACTCCTACAAAACCCAAACCAAAAGATAAAGGGATTACGCGGCCAAAGGAGTCAGTGACAGCAAAAAAACAGGTATAACACAATTATATGATATTTATGCTTAGATAATGTTAATTTGTCGTCCTATACTTGACCACTCTAATTTTATGATATTTAGATTATTCCTGCTAAAGAGATTGAAGCTGTAAGTAGGGGTAAGGAGCCTGTAATTAGCAACATTCCCACAGAAACAAAGAGTGTTTCTAAGAGGACTGGGGCTAGAAAGAAAACTACTTCACAATATAGGTCGTGCCTTCAGACATATATAAGCTTCACAACTATTTCGCAAGGTGGTACTTCTCTTATACCCCTGGATGAAGGGATTTATGGTTCTGAAGACATGACAGCAATTGGTAAGGAGGATTTGGAAGAGGTTTTTGGACACTTTACATTAGGCATCGCTGTTATTAATACATACATCAGGTATACTCCAATCAACTTTGTTTAATTAATTGCAGAATTTATTTACTCATTTCAATGAATAATTAATGTTAATGATGTTTTTATTTAAGGTTTCTGTATGACAAGTTAATTCGCCCGCGTGGATTGGAGTCCAGATTCGCTTTCATAAATCTCAATGTTGTCCACGCAGGGTCAATCATCTCAAAACCAGATGAAGTAATAGCATTTGTGCTCAGTTTATTTATGGCCAGCAAAGATACAGAAAAATTGTTCTTTTTACCATATAATACTGGCCCCAAGTAAGATTTTCATTCTAAATTTCCTCTATTATAATTTTTCGTTTTTTAACATTGTGCAGAAAATTTCCATCTAACCTTTGTTTAATATTCCAGTGGACACTGGTTATTGGTTGCAATTAATCCTGTGAGAGAAATTGTATATTATCTGGATTCATTGGGCAATGATTGGACAACATACCCAGATATGAAGAAGACGATTGACACGTAAGTGAGATTGTTCCAAAATATTACTGTGTATATTTAATTATTTATGTGCCATAGTTCTAAATATTCATTATTATTTTATTATAGCATTCTACAAAGTTTTCGAGCACAAAGAGATATTCAAGTACCAAGGAGTAGAGTCAACAATATTTCTTGGATCAAAGTGGAGGTATAGATTTTCACAATTTTGATTATATAGCGATGATACTTGATAAAACAAGTTAAGGTGTATATCTTGATGTATATCCGTATTTTATTTCCATGTGTAGTGTCCTTGTCAGCGCAATGGTGTAGATTGCGGTTATTTTATGTTGAGGTTTATGAAAGAAACTATTCTTTTGGACCGATTAGAGATTCCATCCACGGTATGAATTTCTAACTTAGGAATTATTTTAATATTTCTCATAAAATGACTTAGTATTTTAATTAAATCATACTATGTTATATTATTATGTAGTACTTTGATGAATTCAAGTGTGCTTCATACTCAAAAGATCAATTGGATGAACTTATGGAGGATTGGTGCCAATTTGTTATGGAGTTGAGAGTTTTATTATAAGGTATAACTTTGAGTTTTGAGAATACAATATATGTCGTTATAGTTGTGTTACAATATTATTGTTTTTGTTGTTGTTATTTGGTAACTTGTATGAATTTTGATTTTTTGATTTTGTTTTAGGTTATATAGGTGCAGCTCGATGTAGAAGATAGAGTTATTTTGTAATTCATTGTTGATTTTGTTTCATTGTTGTATATACTAATGTTGTTATTGTGTATATTGTGCAAAAAGGATTGAAGAGATGAATATTGATGTTGTTATAATATTGTTTCATTGTGGTATATTGATGTTGTTGTTTTTTAAAATGTTATAATGAAGCTATAAATTCTGGTGCAAAAATGGTGAGATTAAATTTGATAGGCAGCATTTTGTTTTAAATGAAAAAAAATTATATTTAAAAAAATAATAAGAAAAAGCGCTGCTAAAGGGGGGGAATAGACATCGCTTTTAATGAGAAGCGCTGTCTAAAGTGTTAGAAAATAATTATATTAAAAAAATAATAAGGAAAAGCGCTGCTAAAGGGGGGGGGGGGAATAGACAACGCTTTTAATGAAACCGCTGTCTAAAGTGATTGAAAAAAATATATATTAAAAAATAATAAGGAAAAGCGCTGCTAAAGGGGGGAATAGACAGCGCTTTTACCAAGCGCTGTCTAAAGTTCCACATTAAAAGCGCTGTCTAAAGTGTAAGCGCTGCTAAAGGGGGTACCTATAACAGCGCTTTTGAAATTACATAAGTGTTGTCTATACCTTTAGCAGCGGAGGTTTTAGCAGCGCTGTTAAAGGCCTAAAAAAGCGATGTCTAATCCCTTGTTTGGCATAGTGTAAGGCAAATTTCGGGTATGACAGCTGCCCCTATTTAATTATCTTTTGATTGAATAGTGCGAGAATACGCAGGTCTCGCATATTCTGATCGGAAGTTTATTAAATATTGGAACACCCCAAAATTTGCCTCAAATATTTATAAGGATACGTTGTGCAGCGTTCACATGAGTGTGAAGAATAGGTACATATGATGATGTATCATCCTACCGGCGTTTGAACCAAATTTTGATTTAATTTAGACATGACGATATGGATGATTCGCCAGTATCTAAAAGGGATTGTATAATTTTCTTATTTATCGTAACCTAGGAGGTAAACGATACAAGTTTGAAAAGCTGACATACTAATGCTTGGAGACTAATATAGTAAGTCTGCGATGCAAATTTCGTATATTTATTGCAACCCAGGGGACGAATAACATAATGCTTGATAATACATTAATGCTTAGAGACTAACGCAATGAGTCAAAGCTTTTTTTATGTATACCTATCACATCCTAGAGGATAGGTAATACAAGCTTGAAACCAAATCTTTGGAACTTGGAAAGATGAGGTTGGTTGAGTCAACCCACAACCAAGATTCGATAACCAAATGAAATAAGCTAGATTTGAAGCGATGGAACCCAAAATTCCCTGATGGTGTTGGTTGTGTCGTCCTCAACCAACTATCAATATGAAGAAAATAAACACCAAATTCACGGTGAAGTCGGTTGTGCCTCCCTTAGCCACAACTAACAACATGAAGGAAATAAACATCAAATTCACGGTAAAGTCGGTTGTGCCGTCCTCAACCACAAATATCAACATGAAGCAAATATACCCCAGATTCATGATGCAGTCGGTTGTGTCGTCCTCAACCATAACTATCAACATGCAGAACACCAAATTCATGATGAAGTCGGTTGTGTCGTCCTCAGCCACAACTATCAACATGAAGGAAATGAACACCAAGTTAATGATGAAGTCAATTGTGTCGTCCTCAACCACAACTATCAACATGAAGAAAATAAACACCAAATCCACGAAGAAGTCGGTTGTGTCGTCCTCAACTAGAACTATCAACGTGAAGAACACCAAATCCATGATGAAGTCGGTTGTGTCATCCTCAACCACAACTATCAAAATGAAGAAAATAAACACCAAATTCACGATGAAGTCGGTTGTGTCGTCCTCAACCACAACTATCAGCGTGAAGATCACCAAATCCATGATGAAGTCAGTTGGGTCGTCCTCAACCATAACTATCAACATGAGGAAAATAAACACCAAATTGCATTAAAGTTTGAACTATATAGTTCAGACATATAGGCTTGCTAACGATGAACCCCAAGAAAATTAAAATTTTGAAAGATGCCATTCATGATATACACGCATAATGTGAGGCTCTTAGCGGGAAATCTACTCCCGAGATTTCTAAGGAATCTACTACCGAGATTCAATCGGAATGCCTTCGGCCGAGGTCTTTTGGATAATCATATGCCAAGATTAATCAAGAGAATCTACTGTCGAGGTTCTATTGAAGTACCTTTTGCCAAGGTCTTCTGGATAATCAACTGCCATGATCAACCAGGAGAATCTACTGCCGAGGTTCAATTTGAGTTACCTTCTGCCAAGGTCTTCCAGATAATCGGCTGACGTGATCAACCAGGAAAATCTACTGCCGAGATTCGTTGTGACTTACCTTCTACCGAGATCTTCAAGATAATCATCTGCCGTGATCAACCAGGGGAATCTACTACTGAGATTCAACATATAATACCTTATGTCGAGGTCTTCCGAATAATCAATTGCCATGATCAACCAGGGGAATCTACTGCCGAGATTCAACATAGGACACTTTCTGCTAAGGTCTTTCGGATAATCAACTGCTGTAATTAACCTGGAGAATCTACTGCCGAGATTAAATTTGAAATACCTTATGCCGAGGTCTTTCAGATAATCAACTGACATGATCAACCAGGAGAATCTACTACCGAGCTTCAATTGGGAGCTACCTTATACTGAGGTCTTCTGGATAATCAAATGTTGTGATCAACCAATGGAATATATTGTCGAGATTCAATTTGAATTACCTTGTTTCGAGGTCTTCTGGATAATCAACTATCATGATCAACCAGGAGAATCTACTTTCGAGATTCAATTTAAATTACCTTCTGCCAAGGTCTTCGGGATAATCAACTGTCGTGATCAACCAGGAGAATCTACTGCCGAGATTTAATTTGAATTACCTTCTGTCGAGGTCTTCCAAATAATCATTTGTAGTGATCAATCAGGGGAATCTATTTCCGAGATTCAACATAGAATTTGTAACTTGATTGATAATGATGACTGTCTTCACATAAAAATGAGGTTTTATGTTATGCGTGCAAGTTTGATTGATGTATGAAATGTAATGATTGATTGATGCATGAAATGTGATGGTTGATTGATGTATATGATGTGATGATTGATTGAGGTATGTGATGAACGACTTAGATATGTGTAGATGGATGTTGGATTTTGAAATGTGAGTGTGTAGTTTGGGTTTGAAATGTGAATGCGTAGTTGGGCTTTTTGAGATACGCTCGACCCATGTTGTTGGAATGCGTAGATGGATGAGATGATAGTATGGCTTGGTTTTGGATCTAGGAGCCCTAATGCATGATTTATGCAGCCTTATGCTTTATGATTATGACTTGAATGCTTTTTTGAATGGTGCCCCTGTGATGGGTCGTGGATGATTAAAGCGGGGAGGTTTGCTTAGGCAACAAGGTTGCTTGTCACATGGTGGTAGAGTGTTGTGCTTGTATGATTCCCTGATACTCGTTTCGAACTCGAAGATTGCTGACGTTGAAGAGAGGATCCATTGGTGATTGTGAAATTACGCAGGGATCTTGCCTTCTGTGGCTTGTCTTTCCCTATTTTGTTGGTAGGGTCTTGGAGGAGATTCTCATTGATATGAGCTTGGAAATAGTTTGATCATAATATGAACGACCCCACTATTTTGCATTATTCCCCTAATTAAAAGACTCTTGAAAATGTTTGGCTTTGATGAACCATTTTGAATCAACTTCTTTTGATCGAGCCTCGTAGTGGTTTGCCCCAATATTCGAATTTTGAAAGATATGCCCCTCAATATCCAAGATCTGGAAGGAGAACCTTCAGAAAGAACTTTGACCTCGCCACGAAATTGACATAGATTTCCCCAAGTATTTTAAGCTTTGAAAAGTTTGTACTTGAAGTTGCTTGAGGAATTTGGACCCTACGTGCAGTAGGATGAACTTGGTACGTACCGCCCCAACATTTGAATCTTGGAAGGATGCCCCTGATCATCAATGTCTTGAGAAGTTTGTTAACATGAGGAAACCGAGTTTTACCCTGTTGTGATATGACCTGATTAAGCAATGCTCCTTCGAAAGGTATGCCCCTTGTTGAATAGTGCTTTGAAATTTGATCCAAGTTGATTGAACCTTGGAATGATCACCATTTGCCAATAGTATCCTCATATGATATACCGCTATGATAAATAGTCTTGCTTATGATTATAGGGTTCTCCTTTATATGTTTTTCCCCTAGTTATAGGCTTCTTGAAAAAAATTCCTTTGATCAAAAATTTTTGAAATCTCCTTGATTCTAAGTATTGATTCGTAGATAAAATTGTAAATTTTAAAAAAGTAATTTCGTTTGATGCACATGCAAGTTCTTGAAATCAAAATTGATTATTTAAAAAGAAATGGAAGATTAGAAGATGAATATTCGAAGAAGCAGAGATGATTAATAATTTTAACAAACATAGGAGTCAGTTTAACATAAATCCTGCTGAGTATGCTTTCATAGTGAACCTAACCCCATTTACGACTTTTGAAGGTTATAACGTGGCCATGGTTCATGGTTTAAGAAACAAAAGATATAAGGCTCAAAATTTATTTATCCCACCCCAATCCCTTGATGTTCTCCAATCCTAAGTTCAATTAATCCAACAGATGCATTTAATTCCCAAGAGATTTCGTAGTTGCACATGTGATGAGAAGCGTAGATAAAGATCCAAGCGCTGATGAAAAGCATTGATAAGATCCTAAGCATTGATAAGATCCAAGCGTTGATAAGATCCAATCGTTGATAATATCCAAGCACTGATGAGATCCAAGCGTTTGATAAGATATAAGCGTTGATGAGAAGCCTTGATGATTCTTGAGGTAACAGTCACAAGATTGTTTTCCAATTTATTATTTTCAATCCCTTATTTTTGCATGGAACGATTTTTTTTGAATTTTTTGATCCATCGGGATGCCCTAACTTTTGCCTAAGTCAAGTTTTGATTTCTTTTGACTTAGCAGGCTCTCTTTTTTTTTTGAATTTCTCTTTTTTGCTTTTGATTTTGACAATTTGTGACTGCCTATGCTGATATTGTAAGCTTCGTCTTTATTTTTCCCTCAATCTTGAATGACACACTGAGGAAGAAGATGTTGTGAACTTTGTCTTTGTTGATTCCTCAATCTTGGATGATGAATGCAGGGAAGATGATGTGCTCGAATCTTTGCTTAGATCGTTCACTCAATGATGTATTGAGGAAAGAGATATGCTTGAACCTTTGCTTAGATCATCCTCTCGATGATGTATCGAGGAAAGGGATATGCTTGAACCTTTGTTTAGATCGTTTCGATTCTCTTGGAATTTGAATGCATCGTTGAATTAATTGAAATCTACCCTGCCCCTGGTTAAAATTAAGGTTTTTTTTAGAGAATAGAAAGAACTCCGACTTCTGGGTCGATGGGGTTAACTACGGATTAACACCTTATTTCTCCATTATTTAGAAAGTGAAACAATGCCTTACATCGTCAGCTAAGCCTTACTATTAAAAAGCATACGTTAGCAAAATTTGATTATTTTGTATTTTCATCATTCTCCATCGAAGTTTGTTAATTTGAAAATGGAAAAGAAGATTGGAAATGGAAAATCGTTAATTACTTGTGGAATGAATCGATAAAAACATGCATGCATATTTTATTAGAATTACTTGACCAAAGAGTACAAAGTTTATAACAAACAACACTTAGGAAGAAATAAATTACAATTTGAAATGATAAAGCCTAATTATCCTGGAGATGAGCTTCTGTAGTGATCCACCGATCAAGGCGAGGGATTTTCCATCATATACGGGCCAGTTTATTCAAAGGTTAACTGCTCATTGTCAATCAGCTCTCATACTACTTCTTTGAATGAGTTACATTCTTCAATTGAATGCCCCGCTACTCCATCATGAAACTCACATTGAACATCTGAGTTGTACCAAGGAGGATATGGAGACTTTATGAATCTGGTTTGTCTAGGGGTCATTGATGAATTTTGGACCAGATATGACCATAGTTGACTGTATGTCATAGGGATCGGGTCGAACTGGCAATTTCCCCCTTCTTGGCTGTTTGGACACCTATGATGATTAGGGCGTAGATGGTGATTGCTTCGATTTTGAACATGTTGATTCTATCATTGATGTTGAGATGAAATCTTAGCATGTTGGTTCTGTGGTATAGGCCATGGCTGCTGGTGTTGAAGACCAGAGGGTGGTTGTTGGTATTGAGCACCTACTGCATACGAATATTGATAGGGCCCAGGAGACAGAGTTTCTGCAGCTTGGTAAGTTCCCCAAATAGAGTTTGTTTCATTTTCTTCTTCCTCTTGGAAATCTCTAAGGGATTCACTAGTCGATTTGCTCGAGACGCTTAGGATTTTTCTGGTTTTGATGTCATTCTCGATGTGTTCCCAGGCTATTACTAGGTCAGAGAAGTGTGAAGGTATACTTACCAACATTTTTTCATAGTACTAACCTTGTAGGGTGCTCATTAACACGTCTACCAACTCCTTATCCAATAATGGTGGTTGTAGTCGAGCAGCCAACTCTCTCCATCTCTGTGTGTATTCTTTGAAAGATTCGTTACTCCTCTGAGACAAATCTTGCAATTGCATGCGACTTGGAGCCATGTTGATGTTGTATTTATAATCTCTATGAAATGCCAAAGCCAAGTCTTTCCAGGTGGGGACATGGTTTCTTTCCAATTGCGTATACCATTCTAATGATGCTCCACTAAGACTGTCTTGAAAATAGTGAATAAGCAATTTTCCGTCGCGTGGGCATGCTGCCATCTTCCGAACATACATCTTCAGATGGGTCTTAGGGAAACTAGACTCTCTATACTTTTCAAAATCTGGCATCTTCAATTTCATAGGAAATACCACGTCTTTAACCAAAAATAAAGCAGAAACATCAAAGTTATGAGTGTAATGTCATTCTATACCGCTAAGCCTCTTTTCCAGCATGCGGTATCTTTTGGTATCCTCAAGATTTTGGGATTCTTTAGTATTCATGGTCATGCTTTCCCGTTGAGTTTTTGGTGTAGGGAATGCAAATTGATGATACTCAATAGATTCGTGGGATGGAGTATATCCGTCTCAGAAAATGGCGTGTTCTTGCACATCAAGGTCCTCAATTATAGCTTTTACAGAGCGGGGTTTAGCCTGGGCATTTTCCTGAGGTGTAATGACGTCCTCAATTACGGCTTGTTGACCTTCTTCCATTGTTGTAGCTAACGTTGTGTTTGCTTCGTGAGCTATCTCGAGTTCTTTCTGAGTATCTAGGAATCACCTTGTTGGACTACGGTTGGAAGTTTTATGTGATTGGAAGAGATATGAGTTTTATGCAGATGGATGAAGAATGAAAATGCATGAAAATGCTTGGGTATGCAAAAGTTTAAAAAAATCATGGAAATTCAATACAACATAGATGTAGCATAATGGTAGATGTAGGGGTACCCTATACAGGTTTGATGATGATATCCTACTCTGACTCACAAATTGAGACAAGCAGGGACTCCTTACGAACGAGGATGATAATAGACATAGATTTGATGATTTCCTACACTGTCTTAGAGATTGAGTCAAGTAGGAAGACCTTGAAAATTATGGCCAATGAGGAGTCCGATCAGGATAGGGATGATGATATGGACGGAAGCCATACGGGCTATAGATAGCAGTGGATGAAGGGATAGCCCTTGCGAGTTTAAAGATTGTGGTAGGATTTGTGAAAGGTTTCCTTAGAAGGTAGGTTCTTAGTATTAGCCTACGGATATTCTACCCTCCTCATAAGGTGGTTTCCTTAAGGGTATCATGAATAACACTAGAGGTAAAGGCACAAGGGCCTCCCTTAAGCGGAGTCTCTTTACAGACCGAAACTTTCGTCTCTAGGTCATGAAAGGTCTTATCATCAGATTTTGGTTTAAAGGTCGTACAAAGATTCATAGGTGTCATTCCAAAGTCTTACTTCCCAAGAGGATGTCTCTCAAAAGGTATTCCTTTTGTGGAATTCCACCGACTCTAGGCGAAGTCGTCACATAAACTCATAGGGTTTATGTAACCCCTTGGCTAATAGACGAACCTTCTTTCTAAGGGTTTTTGAAAATAGTTTTTGCAAAATTTTAAATCCCACCATAAATGAATAAACATAATAAATAATAAAAACAAAATAAGCAAGAAATAGATAAGTAAATAAATAAGAAAGAATAAAACCCAAAAAATAAGAAAAACCCTAAAACTTAAAGGAGAGGCTTCTAAACCTAGGGTTAAGTCCCCAGCAGAGTCTCCAGCTGTTGCAACTGGTTTTTAAATCAGAGTCGCCGCCCTTAATTTTTATCCTAAAGGAAGGGAGTATAAAAGGAATAACCCTAAAAGTCAGAAATTCTAGATTTGAACTCGGTTCTAGACGAGGTGAAGGTATTAGGCACCCCCCATCTACCTTGTTCACAAGGATACTAGGTTTAGAAGCGCGATTTTTAGGAAATAGGGTTTTTAATATAATTAGGGGAAAAGGTTTGAATTTTAGTTAGGGGAAAAGGTTTGAATTTTAGTTAGGGGAACTCGCCACGATTTTTGATCGTATGCCTACGTATCCTCTTAGGAGGAATCAGAGTCCCAATTTGTAGTTCGCAGGGTTGGTTGGTGTTTTTCTATTTATAGATTGCGAAATATATTTGAATCTCCCGCATACGTAGTCTAACAATGTGAATAGCAGAGTTTGTTTAGACCAAGTGCGCAGTTGACTCAAATATATTTGTATTCCTTTTTTGAAAATTAATGTTGAATTAATTTATTACGAAAAATAATTCGGTGTTTGTTTTTTTTTTTACATAGAGAAAAGGAGTCTGATATAGCCCTCTCATCATGTGGCCAGATATTGGCCACGTGTTGCTTGCAGATATCGTAATTTAATGAATCGCGCGGGTTTTACTATTTGGATGTAAAATGTTAAATTAGTTTATACGGTGAAAAAATATTATTAAGTACGGGATTAACAGATATAATTTAATACAAATGAACAATATTATAATTTAAATGAGCTTAATATAATAAATCATTATAATAATAAATAATAATATTATATTATAATTATAAAAATATAAATACGTAACTATATTTAAATATATATAAACATAAAAATAAAAAATATATAGATGAAAATTAAAAGAAAAATAAATAAGTAAAATTAATTTCACAGGGGGGTGCAAATTATATTATGGTAGTAAAAATGGAGGGTGTTAATAGAAGGCGCCTAGATTCAGATATTGAATTCGGGCCCAAAATGCGCAAGGGGTGTGTTTCTGCATTACAAGGCAAAATTAGGGGGTGTAAGGAAATATTTGGACTTGGACCATTTGGCTAGGGGGATGTTTGTAAACGTGATTAGAAAAAATAATGGAAGGGGTTGAGATTGGAATCGGGCTTGGCCCATTATGATTGAGTCCATTTAAGACAAAAAAATATTTTATTTTTTCATTTGTTTCAGTCCTTACTTCTCTTGTCCCTCTCCCTCGCCTTTGTTCTCCCTCACCTTTCTCCAACAACACTAAAACCCTACCCCAAAGTACACCCTGGCGGCGCTAACCTTGTCTCCCTCTGTCTCTCATTTCCCTCCTTTGTCTCCTACCCTTTTCTTCTTCCTCTTTTTTCCCTTTTCATTTTCACAATCACAACAAACACAACCTCAACCCCAAAACCAGCGACAACAACGCCCAAAACCAAAACAACTCAACATCCTCAAATGTTTATACAAACCCTAAAGCTGAATTAAAAATCAAATAGAAAAAAAAAACATCATTATCAAAAGTTAAGTCGCCGGAACACCTCTATGGCCGTGACTCTTTGAGTTTTTCGTTCTGGTTCTTCTGTCTTGTTTTGTTTTCGATTTTTGATATGATTTCCCTATTTTATTTCAGATGCGGCGGCTTGATAAGTTAATGGCGGTGGCTTGAGGAATTAGCAACGTTGATTCGAGAACTCTAAGGCTTCCCTGTTCTTTTCTGTTTGTTTCTTCCCCTTCGTCTCTATACTCTGACGTTTGTTTTCTCCTTTTTTTTAATCTCTGCGGTTGTTGTGTTGGAAGCTATCAAAGGTTTTGTTGCTGCTATAAGCTTTGGTAAGGGTTGGGAAGCTGCTGCAAGTTTCAGAATTTTGGTCCCCCATTTTCTATTCTGTAATCGCCTCTTTATAGTTCTTTACGGTTTGTCATTTAGGAAACAGAATTATTAGGTTTAGTTATTTCTTATTCGCAGATTAGGAAAGATTATAAATTTGTCTGTAATTTTTTATAGAGTTTTAATTTTGTTTCTGTTTTAGGTTTGAATATGTATTGATGATTCGTTTCTGGAAATGGCATGAATTTGAATGTAATTTTGTGCTTGATTCGTATAGTAAAGTGTTTGCAGAATGAAGCAAAAAACAAGTGTTAGTCTTTAATTGATACAATAGATGTTTCTTATTAAAAACAAACATTTTTTTGGATTGTATGCATTTTGATTTAGGTTGAGCCTATTACAAAACAATGAAGTTTTAATTATAAAAAGCTTACAATAAAACACCTTAATGGGCCATGCCGTTTCCGTCATTGGGCCCTGAACAAAAACTCTTTCAACCCTTCTCTCTTAATTAAATAAAACAGAAATTTATTTTAATCCTCTCTTAATTAAATAAAGCAGAAATTTATTTTAATCCTTCATACGACGTTTTAATTAATAAAAATTAATAATAAAACATTATTTGTGATTAAAAATAGTTCTCAAAACAAACACAAACGGGTCTTAATGCAATTAGTTATTGCGCATGGTATTTTAAAACCAAAGAAACAAACCAATACTTTTTAATGGATTCCAAAGAAACCTAAATGGGCTATTACCTGATGGACCAAAAATAAAATTAATTCATTTGGGCCTCTAACATAGAAAAAGTTTGCTTTTATACACCCCCCCCCTTTTTTTTGTTTTAAACCTCTATAAAAATAAAGACCATATAATACGATTTATTTTAAAAGGAACCCTAAATATAATATAAGGATAGGGAAATTTTGGGGTATGACACGGCCAACTGTGCTTCACTTGAGCAATGTCTTACTTCAAGTTCACCTCGATTTACCTTCTTCCTCAAGAAGTGAAATATGCCTTTGAAATGCTTACTCCTTCCATGCAAAATTGAATTCGTTGCAAGATTTATGTCTGACTTGTTGTCGATTTGTAGCACCAGGGATTTCTTCACTCCAACTTATATTTCTTCAAGCACATATTGGATCCAAATTACTTGACACGCAACATATGATCATGCTACATATTTAGCCTCACATGATGCCAATGCCACCACAGGTTTCTTTCTTGAGCACCATGAGATTGGGGCACCATAGATTTGAAAGAAATAATTAGTTATGCTTTTTCGATCTTCCTTATCTCCGCACCAATCAGCATATGAATAACAAATAATCGTAGCTTTTTTTGCTTTTAGAGTCTTGTAGAAGTATAATTCTATAGTTTATCGATCCTTTTAAGTATCTTAGGATTCTTCTTACAACCTTCATGATACCATTGGTTCACTCATGTATCTGCTCACTAATTTGACTGTGAAACATATATTAGGTCGACTATTGTACGCATATCTGAGAGATCCAACTATTAGTTTAAACAATGTTACATAAACTTTGTCTTCCTCTCTATGCTTCTCCAACTTAAAATTTGGTTCGACAGATGATAGGAAAAATAGCAAGCGTATTATTTTTCCCCTTGTAATAATAGGGAAATTCCCCGAATGTCGATCTCAAGGACTGCGTACAATTATCGAGTTTAATTCACCTTTAATTAAACATAAACTTACCTTATGGATTTGGTTTTAGAAATTGTCACTTAAGAATAAGCAGAAACATAAATATGCTTTTTCACATATATGATCAACATGTTAGGGTGTGTTGTGTAATTTTTCATATAACGACCTTGAATTCTGATTTCTTCAACAAGTTCATAACAATCAACTACCATCCCTTTAGATTATTTTCCCCTAAGTTCTTAGTGAGAAAACCTTTAACCATCCATTATAAATCCTAAGTCCTTAGAGATATCTGATAGAATCAAACCTTTATTTTATCAAGAGTGATCTGGTAACTACAGGTATCCCTAGTACTAGGTGATATATACTATAGTCTATTCGTACAAAAACGTTAACAACTGCGCTCCAGCTGATTGTAAACCGTGAATCAATCCTAATTGGTTCGATCAGGAAAGCATAAAAATATTGCACGATTAAATTGAATAAGAAAACAACTTTATTAAAGAACTCAGGAATTCATAATCATTACAGATTCAAATCAAGGACACCCCCTAACATTGGGGGATTTAGCTGTTCATATTGTGCAAGAGAATTACAAAAATATAAGAATTAGACATTACAAATGATGAAGGAAGTTTGGTCTTCAATCGTGTCCACTCATGAAAAATCTCTGTTCTTCAAGAATCTCATATCCTCACTCCTAGACTCTGGAATTCATTCTCTGCCAAAAAAAGGTCCATCTTTTCATCGTGGAAACTCCTCTTAATAGTAATAACTCATTTGGGTCGGTTGGAGGTACCCAAAACTCCCTCACAGCTTAACAGATGAACAAAATAACCTGAAATACTGAAATCAGCGTCGCAACCCAACACGGGCCGTATCAGGTAACACGGGTGCCCATGTTGGACCTCTGGGAATTTGTTTTTTATTTTCTGATATAGCCTTCAACCTGTCGCATCCCCTTGACTTCCCATTTCCTTTGTCTCGTCCTAGCCTTCAACCTGACACAGCCCGTGTCAGGTGACACAGGTGGTTGTGCCAGGCCCCATGTAGGTGGATATTTGTATTTCTTTCAAAACTCCGAGTTTTGCACCGATTTGTCCCTATTTATTCTTTTGAACCTGAAAACACTAAAATACAAAACCAAAGCATAATATGCGATAAAACGAAATAAAAACTCGATAAGTAACAAAAATGATAACTAAAATAAATGCTAAACATTTATGTAAAAACCACTGATCAACGAACAAAGATACTAGAGTCAAATCATCCATCCTCAATCTCTTGAGTATCTCTTTTACATGCTTCCTTTGATGTAGCACCATTCCTTTCTTCGACATTTGAAATTACATTCCTAGGAAATAAGACAATTTTTTCAGATCCGACATTTCAAATTCCCTCATCATCAACTCTTTGAACTTCGACAACTCCTCCAAGTTATTTATAGTTACCACCAAGTCACCGACATATAAGAAGATGATTGTTATATCTTGTGCTACAATCTGAACAAAGACATCATACTCAGATTTACATTTGACGAATTCCAATTCGACTAAGTATGAGTCGATCATCTTATTCCATGCCCTAGGTGTCTGCTTAAGGCCATATAGCGCTTTGTGCAACTTATACACCTTACTCGCTTCCTTCTGAATCATAAACCCAGGAGGTTGTGTGACATAGACCTTTTCATCTAAGCATCAATTCAATAATGTTAACTTCAAATCTAAGTTAAATGTCATCCAATCTTCCTTGCATGCCAAGGCTACCGCTAGTTGAAAAATCTCCAATCTTGCTACTGGAGAAAATACTTCAGAGTAGTCTAGTCCCTCTATAATACGGTGGGAGAACTGACTTTAGGTTTTTGCGTTTTATCGCAAATGTTGTGGATAGTGTGATCGGTGGAAATAGAACTGACTGTTTTGGAATGCTGGTTCACGAAATGTCGCGGTAAGCAAGAGTCTCCACCGTCTTTTATATTCTCCAACAAGGAAAGGACAAAAGCACAACAAAATTCCTTTTCGAGATGTTTCTCGGTTCGGGAGGTAGATTATAGAAAGGGAAGGTGTTATCACCCTTTCTATCTGTGGTTATCCACGGGCTCTTAGGTACTTGCTCACTATGTTTTCAAAATTTGTTTGCTTTTCAAGTGTGTGTGGGTTTTGAAAAAAAGTTTCGCTTGAAAAATTTCTAAGTGACTCTTGTATCTGTCCTCAAGAGTGTATGAAAAATTTGTTTGAAAACTTTTTGAAAGTGTCAGTGTGAAAATATTGTTTTTTTGTTTTTTGAGAGAGAGAAAGTACCCATGAGATCTACCTACCCTAAGGAATTAGGCTGTGTAAAAGTCCTTTAGACAGTACTATCCCACTATTGAGAAGTAGGTAGCACCGTCGTTGGAGGTGTTCGGGTCAATTCGATTATTAGGGACAAAGTGTGGTCACCGAAGCAATAGTAGGACACCTTAGAAGTAACCCTAATGTCCTAGATCCTTTTTATCCGAGGCAACCGTTTCGAGGCAACTGGATCTTAGACAGGAGGGCGACCTCTAAAATACCCTATACTTGACGACCACGTTCGAGGCAACCATTAAGGCGTACCCTAGGAGTGGCATATGCTTGTGTGTTGTTTTTCATTTAATATTTATCTTTGAACATGCATTTGTGAGCTACGAGTTGTTTTTAATTTTCATCCAAGTCTTGCATGCATATTAACAGTTAAGAGTGCGGAAAATAAAGTGCAGAAATATGAATCTACGCTATTACAAGGCGCGTGTCTATACATCGCCAAAAACATAACCCGTTTGGAAATAAATGCGGAAAGTAAAGAAAGCGGTAAATCCTAGTTAACTATTACATCCTTGGAAACAGATACATAAATAATCAAAATAGATAATAATGCGCAATGGAAATTTAATCGGGACGTCCTTAGGGTTTTGACCCTTTTGAGAAAAGAATTTAAGTTTTGTCCTTTTTTGCAATTAAATTAAAATTAAACCTAATTTACTAATTAATTAAAAGAAAAAAAAATGTTTTTTAAGTTTTTTAAGTTTTAATGAAAATAAAAATAAAAGAAATTAAAAGTCAAAAGAAACCCTAATTCTAAATTGGTTTTATTTATTGTAAAAATAGTCAAAATTACCTAATTAAAACTAAATCAATTTGGTTAGTATTTATTTACAAAATAAGTTAATAAATAAGAATAGTAATAATTAACAAAAATATTTACATTTTTTATTCTCTGAATTTATTATAAAAAATATCAATTTATGAATTAATAATAATACTAATAATTAATAAAAAGAAATTATAAAATATTAATTTATGAATTAATAATAATACTAATAATTAATAAAAAGAAATTATAAAAGAAAATAAAATAAAAAGAGTAACAAAACCAGTGGGGGTGTTGACCCAAGAATGGAGGTTAGTTTAGAAATTCTGGCCCAATAAGCCAAGCCTGCGTTGACTTTCTTGAATCATCCAGAGGTGCATTGACTCATGAGCACCATGGTCCACGCCTCATGGCCATCAGATTGGCGTTAGTGGTCACTTGGCAGGCTGATTGCTTGAGATGTATGATGGATGCTTTGAGGATGCCTGCACAGGATTAGGTTAGAAAAAATATTAACAAGCGTTTGGGGGACCTGGGAATCGAACCCAGGTCCCAATAGTCATATGCCAGCACATTTACCACTGAACCACTTGAACGCGTTTGTAAGTATAATGGATAATGAAATTAAAATATGAAAACAATAATTATGCTGGAACATAAATGAAACGCGCGCCATCTTTTGAACCAGCCAACCACGCGCTTACACCTATTATCTTCTTCCTCGTTTCCCTGTAAAACAAAAGCAATTAGAGGGGGTTTTTAACCCCCACAACCTACAATGAGAGAAAATAGCGAATATAACTATGCGTTATATAAATAGGGCGCGACATGTCCATTGAATTCGTCTTGATCTTCTGAGTCCAACCATGGGCATCATTAGTCCTAATTTTGCTTGGTCAAGAAAGCCCTAAAATCAAAGCTTCGAAACCCTAGATTTCTTCAATGGTGGTTTACGTTTCAGGGCATCTTAATCCAATTGAATCATACCAATAGCTTCGTATCAGTCCTATTAACACAAAACAATCCAAAAAAGAGGTTAAATATGCATGAATAATGATATGCGATTATGGAAAAAAAACCAAACCGTGTGACTTGTTCTTGCATGTTCTTGGAGTGTTAAGGCTTGATTTTGATTGCAATGCGTTCCTGAATGTCCCAGCAAGGTGTTGGAATCAAGAAAAGGCTTTGAATTGGCCTGGAAGGTTGAATTCAGTTTTGACTTTGTTCTTGAATTTTTGGAATTTGCTTATGGCTTTTTGCAGCAGCTTGCACGTTCCCAGCATTAGGGTTAGCTTTAGTATTTGTAGTATGATGGATTTAGGTTACAATCTTGTCCAAGAATCCATTGTATTCATGTTTTCAATATTTGATTTCAATCAAATCTTTTTCAACTTTTTTGATTGATAAAACTTGCCAAAATTGGATGTTCTTGTCTCTTTGATTGGCACACGAAATCTCCAGCTCATATTGGTCATATTTGCTTCACAAAAGATTTGAAAAACATATCTTGGCATTTTCCTACAATTAAATTAATTAAATGAATTAATAATCAATTAAAAATCCAAATAATTAATAAAAATAAGAAAATAATTCAAATTAATCTCAACGGGTCGTTCATAGTCCTTGGACAAAGTTTCAAGAAGGAATTTGAGGCCCATTAGCAAAAATGAGGTGTTTTAGGCAAAGTTGACTTTTGCAAGTTCACAAAAATTTCCCAACTTCTCCAATGCATATCTTGCTCAATTTTGATCATATGAACATGTTCTTGGTCATTTTGGAAAGTTCTTGAAGTCCTATAACCAATGCCTTTGGTCCCATGTCATTTGGATTTACCAATCTTAAGTTATGGTCTTTGACTTAAAGTGCCTTTTTGTTGACTTTTGAAATTGACCTATAATGTAGAAATTGATAACTTTTTGTGAGAGCATTTCTTGGACTTGGAATGTGAAGATGAGTTGTAGGAAATGTCATCCCCTTCAAAATGAGCATTGGATGTGATTTTTCTGATGAACCATGAAAAAGTTATGCCTTGGTCAAGTTACAGTTGACTTTTCTACTGTCCAAAAATAGAAACTTTTGCATCCTTGATGATTTTTGAGCCATGCTTGTGGAATCATGATCAAGACTTGATCAAATGATGATTGTGGCTTCAAAATAAGATGTTGACCAAAAATTCTGACTTTTGACTGTAAAATGACCATTTTGCCCCTGCAATTGACTATGAAGCAAATAAGGCTTTTGACTGTGCAATTTGATGTTGTGAGTCTTGAGACTTGACATGTGGATGCTTGGCAATGTTTGTAGGCCTATGGGACTTGATTGGACCATTGAAAATCCCAAATTCATTGAAGGAACCAAAACCTTAATTTTGACTGGCTTAGGAGGTGGTTTGGATTGTGCAGTCTTTGAGAAGTCTTGAACCAATTGAAGATGATTCTTGACAAACTTTGAAGAATATGGGAGGGAAAATTTTGGGGTACAACAGATAGTAAGAGTCGGCACCGACTTTTCTTTTATCCAATAAAGGAAAGGGTGAAAAGAACAGGAAAGACCTTTTAAGAATTTTGAGTTCGGGGGGTAGGTTATGAAAAGGGAAAGTGTTAGCACCATTTTCATCCATAGTTATCTACGGGCTCTTAATTGCTAGCTCACTTTTGAAATGCTTTATGTTTGTGTATGTTTGAAAATATTTTGAAAATGCCTAAGTGCGGCAATTTTGTAATGATTCTCGTATCGTTGAGAATGTGTACAAAATGTTTGTTTTGAAAATATTTATGAAAAAGAGTGTTGTTTTGTAAAAAGGGTTTTGAAGATGCCAATGTAAGGTAGTATGCTTTATAATAAACCTTGTATCAGTCCTCAAGAGTGTTTATAAAGTGTTTTGAAAATAGTTATTTTGAAAGGGTGGAAATTGTCTTAGTTTGTGAGCAAGCGATTACGAGCGATCTACCTACTCAAAAAGTCTTTGTTCTTTTCCTCCTATTTAGATAGTGATATCCTACCATTGGTTAGTAAGAAGCCCTATTATATGATGCGAGGGACAGGCGTGGGTCATTGTACAATCATAGAAGGCAACTTGTAAAATGCTTTAGCAATTTTTGTAAGGGACTAAGGTCATTTACCAAAGGCAGCATCGAAGGGTAATAAAGGGACTACGATATTTTTAACCGAGGGTCTTTGCTAAAGCATTCGACGTTCGAGGGACATGACTGTTTAAATACGAGGCAACAAGTGAGGGTCACCCTAGAGGTGCGTGTGTGTGAAGTGTTTTAATTTCAGGTATTTTTGTCTTGAAATTAGGGTTTTGATGTCGGTTGATTTTAATCTTGGCATACAAACCCTAATTACTAACAGTAATAAGAAAAGCAGTAAATTTCGAAAATTAAATGTCCTACGCTATTACAACGCTTCGGGAATAAGGACACAAATTTATGAATGGGGATGAAAAGTAAAGTAAACCTAATCATCTATTACAGATCGTTAGCAGTTACAATATTGGAAAATACTAATGTGAAAATAAAGTGCACGAAGGTGGTGAAAAGGGGAAAGAGGTTTAAGAAACCCTAAAATATTTCTAAGTGTTTAAGAAAATATTTTGTTTTTCTTTTGTTTAGAAAAATATTTGATAGTGTAAAATAATAACAAAACCTAATTTTGTTTATTTTGCAATTTAATTAACAAAATAAAACAAAGTGATTAAATTAAATAATTTTTATTTATGAAAATTAAATTAATTAATTAAAAACCTAAATCTAATTTTTTTGTGATTTTATTATTTTTGTTGATTAAATAAAAAGGAAATTAAAAAAAAGAAAAGAATTAAATTAAAACAAACAAAAACAAAAGAAAATTAATGGGCCTAACATCGTAAAAGAAAATTGGGGGTGTCAAAAGAAGAAAACATTAGGCCTAAGATGATGAGCCCATACACCTGTATTAAGATCCAATGAGGATGAACTCAGGAGGTACACCATGGGGTACGCGTTTGGTGTGTTGGATCTGATTGCATGATGATCTGATGGTGTTGATGATGGGTATATGATGAGCGTGTATGCTTGGTTCACACTGGATCTGCAATGAAGATGTTAGAAAAATAAAATTCCCCACACCTGGGTCGAACCCAGGACCAGGCATAAGTATGAATTAAACATGCGTGTGCTGCCACTGGGGTGGCCATTACATCCCGTTATAAAACAGTTTCAGCTAAATATATTATAAAACTTGTTTTTAAAAATGAAGAAATGGTGACATGGCCATCAACTTCTTCGTTGAAACAAAGACAACAACATACATGGCTTAATCTTTGTAACATACTCATTTCTTAACCAAACACAAAAGTATAAACATGAAACTTGCTACGAATTTCCTTACGAATTCAATGGTATAATTCTCTGGAGCTAATAATCAAAGATAAACACAAATTTAATATAGTACCAAAATAAAACCCTAATAATTCAGAGTCAAAATTCTTATCACACATCCAAATTAAATGAGAACTAAGGCCATGGTTAGCTTCAGGGAATTAATATCTACATTTTATCTTTAGAATGTATTTGCAAATGATCTTAAATAGAGATATCACAGTTTGGAAAACTTACCTCTTGAAGTGAAAACTCAGAATGCGTATGGATGCTTCCAGGTGCAATGTGATGATTTATTAAACTTCCTTGGACCTCCCTGAACGTGTTCCAATCCTTACATTATGCTGAAAGTGTTTGAATCTCCCCAACTTGTAAGCTTTAGTTATGGAGTTTGGGGGATGGTGATGATGATGTTACAGAAGTGTAACAAGGGTATGGACAAGTTCTAAATGATGATTGTGAGGTTTTTGGATGGTTAGCTTACAAATATATGGCAAGGGTGGTGAATTTCGAAGTTAAGGTCTCCAAGGTTCAAAAATGGAGTTTTTGATCCAATTCTGAATTTGAGGGAGTTTCAAGGTGTTTTAGAGCTGTGAAATCGTGTTTTATAAGTGCAAGGATGACCTCTATTTATAGGGAAAGGTTGGAAGGAATGAGAACATCAGTTTTGAAATTTGAAGAGTTATGGTTTGGTTGGAAGTGAACTTTGAAGTTTCTTGCAAAATCATGGTGCTAAAGCATGGTACAACTCCTCTAGTAGTGATTTTGTTAAGAACAACCAACACTTAGAATTTTTCTAAGTGTTGGAAAATTTTCCAACTTTTGACTTCTGTTGACTTTTTATTCTTGATGATCAAGTTTGATAGTTTTGAATGTTTTGATGATTCTTGATTTTTGAATTTCAATGTTGACCGAAAACTCAAAGTTTGACTTTTTAGTGACTATTGAATTTTCATTCAATTGATTCAATTTTCAATTGTCAATCACTTGCATCTTTGGAAGTTTCTTGAGCCATGTAATTAGGTCAAGATATTGTATTTGAACCCTTGAGATCATGCTTTAAGCCATTAGGTCATGCACTAGGTCAAAAGTCAATGATTAGTCATCTTCAATCAAAACCCTAATTTGGAAAATTTTGACCTTTGATGATTTGAGGGCTTTCCTTGAAGAATCATGATCAACCCTTGATCAAATGATGAATATCACTTCAAAATGTTGATGTTGACCAAAAATCTTAAAGTTTGACTGTATATTAATCACAATTGACTTTTTACTCAATATAGTTGATTATCAACCATCCGAGCCATTGATTGAGCAAACATGTGATGTAAGACTTGAAACTTGACATAAGCATTATTGAGGACCTATGATGAACCATGAAAGTCATATGAGACCCTTGCAACCCAATCTTCTTTGAGAAGCACCAAACCCTAGTTGAATACACTTGCTTAGGAGGAGGTTTGACCAGTTAACTCCTGAGTAGTTTGAAGCAAATGAGGACCTCATGAGAATATCTTGAAGAAAATGGAAGGGGAAATTTTGGGGTACAACAGCTGCCCCTGTTCAATCTTATTAAACTTGAAGAGTTAGATTGGCTTGTCCTCCATTCGTGACTTGAAGGTAGAAGATGATTGAACACTTAAGTGCCAAGAAATTTGCACTCGCATGTGCCCGAAGTAATGTTGTTGGTTGATGTAATATTGGGAATGGGCTTAAAGATACCATTTGGAGAGGTGATGGAGAGTTGTCGGAGATGGGCTTATAGATGCCATCTAAAGTAAATTGTTGATAGAGACTAGACTAAGTCTATGCTCGGCTTCAACTGGAAGAAGTATCAGAATAAATCAACGCTCGGTTTAACTTGAGCCAGGAAATGTCTACTGGAAGAAGTATCAGAATAAATATAACGCTTGATTTAATCTGATCCAGAAGAATGTCTACTGGAAGACGTATCAGAATAAATCTATGGTTGATTTAATTTTAGCCATAAAAATTTCTACTGGAAGAAGTATCAGAATAAATCTACGCTTGATTTAATCTGAGCCAGAAGATGTCCATGTCTGTCTTTAACTGGAAGAAGTATCCGAATAAATCTATGGTTGATTTAATCTGAGCCGGAAAAGGTCTACTGGAAGAAGTATCAGAATAAATCTATGGTCGATTAAATCTGAGCCAGAAATTGTCTATTGGAAGAAGTATCAGAATAAACCTATGCTTGATTTAATCTGAGCCAGAAAATTTCTACGTCTGTCTTTAACTGGAAGAAGTATCATAATAAATCTATGGTAGATTTAATCTAAGCCAGAAGAGGTCTTTTGTTTTTAACCGGAAGAAGTATCAAAATAAATCTATTGTTGATTTTATTTGATCCAGAAAATGTCTACGTCTGTCTTTAACTGGGAGAAGTATCAGAATAAATTTATGGTCGATTTGATCTGAGCCAAAAAATGTCTACGTCCGTCTTTAACTGGAAGAAGTATCAAAATAAATCTATGGTCGACTTAATCTGAGCCAAAATATGCCTACTGGAAGAAGTATCAGAATAAATCTATGGTCGATTTAATCTGAGCTAGAAGATGTCTGCATCCGTCTTTAACTGGGAGAAGTACCAGAATAAATCTATAATTGATTTAACCTGAGCCAGAAAAAGGTCTACTGGAAGAAGTATTAGAATAAATCTACGCTTGATGTAACCTGAGACAGAAGATGTCTTTTTTCGATAATGATCCTCTGAGGAAATTGTTGAAATAGCCCTTTGTCAGATGTAGCTTTGGAGAAGACTGTTGGGTTACATAAGTAGTTGATGATGTTTGTCTGTTGACTGCTCTTTCCTGAAAAGGTATAGAGTTAGATGTATGCAATGTCATGATGTATGAAATGCATTGCATAATGATATTCTCAAAATAAATGAGACTGTGTTACATGTGTTTTGTATGCATATGCTATAATATTGGTAAATGATGTATGAATGTGAAATGTTATTGGAAGTGTATTAATAGTTTCATATGATATCTTGTTGGGGAAAATGAATCCCTGACTAGTGATGGGGATGAAGAACATGTGTAATCTTCAACCTTGTCTAGAATGATTTCGTTGGGGATTCTTGCTTGCTGTTTGAGGAAACTCTGTTGAGGAATGTTGACTTCTGTTTGGGGAGTAGAGTTTAGGAACATTAGTCGTTCATCGCTCTACTAGGAATTTTGATTCTTATATACCCTGACTGGGGATAAAAGAGATGGATAATCTTCCGACTCGTCTGGGGAGTTTAGTTCTTATATACCCTGACTGGGGATAAAATAGATGGATAACCTTCCAACTCATCTGGGGAGTTTAATTCTTATATATCCCGACTGGGGATAAAAGAGATGGATAACCTTCTGACTCATCGAAGGATTTTAATTCTTATATGCCCTGACTGCAGATAAAAGAGATGGATAACCTTCTGACTCGTCTGAGGAGGATAAAGTTGATTGAAATTTAGCTCGATTCCAGGTTCTGTAGCAAATCTTTGGGGATAGGAATTTTGTGGTGATTCGCAGCAATCTGAGGAATGGACTCTAGCTAGAGATATTGTAATATGTTGGGGAAATAAACCTTGTTGGGGAAATAAACCTTGTTGACGGGGAAATACTCTACTGAGGAAACAAGCTTTGTTGGAGAGAAGAAATCTGTAGGGGGTTTTGTAGTTTTGGAGGAATAAACTCAGTTGGGGAAGAGAATTTCCATGAACTGTACTAATTGGAACTCTGTAGGTGGGTGATATTTCTAGGAAAAAGATCATATTCTTTTATCTGTTGGAGCGATCTGTCGGGGAAATTGCGGGAAATGTATCATCATTGAATATGAATTTGTGAAGATTACTCGGTGGGGATAATCTCATGGAAGTTACTATATGGGGATTTGTGGACAACTTGAATGTCATCCCAACTCCTAGAGTCTTGAGTAAATGCTTATTCATGTTCTTATGCATATGTTTGTTAACAGTTAATCGTGTTCATATGCATATGTTCATTCAGTTTTAGTCATTGAACGTTTTTGCAAACAAAACAAAAAAATTAAAAACAAAAAGTTTGAATTTTAGGGTGTATTTGTATTGATAGTTTTCCTATAAACAGTCGATTTTGTACAAAGAGACATAAATCCTAGTAAGAGGAAATTGTCGTGAAATGAAAAGAGTACAAAGTGAAAACAAAACATATAACTATGTGGAAATGATCTCGTTGGGTTTCAACTCTGCTATTCCCCATATGTCTTCGAACATCTCATCCCTTGCTATCGGAAAAAGTTGATTGAAGTGATTTGTACCATTTGAACTTTTGACTTTGGTAACAAAGCTTGTAGTAAGTGATCTAATGTGGCATAGTTGTACGCTTTTAATCCCTAATTTTTTTCTGGATCGCCCTTTCGGGTTTTCAGTACACTGGGATACCCTTTTTTATCCAAGCCACCTTTTCAGGTTTTCGACTTGCCGGGTGTACAATCTTTTATATATATCCCTAATTTTTTCCCGAACCATTTTTCCCGAACCCTCTTAGTGGTGCATTGTTGAATTTAGCCATGAAACAATTTTGTAACAAGATGTATTTAGAATAAGACTTCGCAAAAACTCATGTAATCCTCTTGAATCTTTAAATTTAATGTACAAGACCAAGTTTCCCAATAGCTCTTTTCTTTTCTTTTGTAATGATATTGATGAAATGATAAATGAACTTGATGAACTTGTAACTTGAAGTTTAAGCTTTTAGGAAATTTGTTAATTCTTGAATGACATTTAAAAATTGAAATGATGGCCTTGAAAGAAAATTCTTGAGCACTTCTAATTATCTTGATAAAATTGAATCATTTGGCCTTGAATTGGACATAGAAACTTGAAATTGGAACAATTTGAATCTTCCTTGTGTATTAATTGTTATTTCGTGAAATTAACCCATGGAACTAGGTAAGACTTGAACAGCTCTTGAATGGATGTTGTACTTGTATAAGTAGACATTGAATTGTAATTTTAACAACTTGAAAAGTGAATTTTGATGGTGATGAATTTGAATGAAACCATGGTCACTTGAAAGGTAAAAAGAACAAGGAGTCCAATCTTCAAATTAATCCTTAAAAATCCAAATCAACTTGCAAACAATCGAGACTTTAATTATAAAGAATCCCTAAACTCAAAATCGTATACCATGACCCTTGACTTTATTGTGAATGTTCTAAAAAAAATAAGTATCAAGTACATTCTAAGTAAAAAAAACCTACAATGTTCCAATAAATTTCATGGTCTTCCAAACACAATTTGCTCTTGATCCTTGAAACAAACTTGCAGATAACTCCATTTGTGATAACATAATTGGCCCTTGACTTGTGAAGATGGATTGGAGAGGACGCCAAAAGGGACTAAATGCTCAAAGAATCACTCAGAAATGTTGAATATCAAAAAAGTAATGATCTTCTGGACTTGATCTTAAAAATATTGACTTTTTGGTCAATACAGTTGATTTTCGGTCATCCGAGCAATTGATTGAGCGAACTTGTGATGCAAGTCATGAAATTTGATATGAGCATTCTTGAATACATATGAAGCGCCATGAAATCCACTTGAGACCTTGGAAACCCAATCTTGCTTGATAAATACCCAACCCTAGTTGTGGATCCAATGCTTAGAAGGAGAATTTGTCTGATCAATTCTTGAGCTACCTTGAGCATTTGAGCAACCCTAGGAGAATATCTTGAAGGGAAAATGGGAGGGAAAATTTTGGGGTACAACAGTGAGTATCTATAAAAGGTCGAACTTCATTTATATTATTCAATATATATAAATGTTCTTGAATAACTACATCTTGAGCCATTGACTTAATAGTTAGACCTTGAATACCACTTCCATCTGTGTTAGCATGACAAGACTTTGGAATTCCTATAGAATATGCGTCTGATAAATAGTTTGTACAAAACTAAATAGCTTCTTATATAATGTACCTTTCAACAATCAAAGCTTCAGGTTGGTGATTATTCTTCATATATTCTTTAAATATCTTCATATATCGCTCTATTGGATATATCCAGCTTAAATAAACTGGACCACAAATTATGATTTCTCTGACTAGACGAACAAGTAAGTGAACCATAATGTCAAAAAATGATGGAGGAAAATACATCTCCAATTGACACAAAATTATGGCAGCCTCATCTTCTAATTCATCTAATTTTTTGAAATCAAGAACTTTATTACATATGGCATTGAAGAATAATCACAATCTCGTTATAGTTACTTTCACATTCTTTGGTGGGATGCCACAGATAGCCACTGGTAGAAGTTGTTGCATCAATACATGACAATCATGAGATTTTAAACCAATTCACTTGAGATCTTTCATTGATACAAGTTTCTTGATGTTTGATGAGTAACCTTGCAAAACTTGAATACCTTGCAAACACTCGCATAAAATTTTCGTTTCCTTTTTAGCTAGAGTGTAACATATTGGAAGCATATAAGTTCTTTTTCCTTTCTCTATTGGAGCCAATTGTTTTTGTATACCCATTGCCTCCATATCAATACAGAAAGTCTTATTATCTTTAGTCTTTCCTGGAATATTTATAAGTGTTCCAATTAAACTATCACACACATTTTTCTCCACGTGCATCACATCAAGACAATGTCTAACATCAAGACTTGGCCAATATGGAAGATCAAAGAAGATGACCTCCTTTTCCATATATATTTTGCAACTGCCCCCTATTTCTTTTTCTCTCTTCCCGAAGACAACATTAATGTGTTCCTTCTGTTGATAAACTTCATCCCTGGTTAAAGGTTCAGAAGCCTCATCAAATTCTTGCTCTCCATTAAAAGCCTTCTACAATCTACGATAAGGATGACCGGGTTTTAGAAATTTTCGATGCCCAAGGTAAACAGTCTATTTTCCAAACTCAAGTGGGTGATAACAAGTATTATCTTCACAAATAGGACGCACTTTATGTCCTTTGACATTATATCTAGCCAAGTTACTGTAAGCAGGAAATTCATTGATTGTGCAAAATAACATTGCACGCATCTTAAACTTTTCCCCAAAATATGTATCATCAACTTCAATGCCTTCATCCCACAAGAGTTGTAAATCATTAATTAATGTACTTAGATAAATATCTATCTCGTTACCAGGATGTCGTGGTCTAGAAATCATCATACTTAATAATATATACTTGTGCTTCATGCACAACCAAGGAGATAGGTTGTAAATAGTGAGAAGAGCAGGACATAGAGAATGATTGGTGCTTAGATTACCAAAGGTGTTCATTCCATCGGTGGAAAGCCCAAGCCTAAGGTTTCTTGGCTCAACTCAAAAATATGGAAACAACAAATCAATTTTCTTCTATTGCAACGAATCAACTACGTGGCGAATGTTTCCATCACGAGTCCTTTCATATGCATACCACCCAAGATTCTTTGCGTCATTCGAATTAGCAAAAAGTCACTTAAATTGTTAAATTATTGGCAAGTGCCATAAAACTTTAACAGGAGGATGCTTCCTACTAACATTGTCATAGTCATTGTCATCACCATTATTGGCCTTCAGCTTGTAACACGACACACCATATTTCGGACATTGATACGAGTCTTTATACTCTTTCTTGTATAATATGTAATCATTAGGGCAAGTATGTATTTTGATATACTCCAGACTCATTGAACACAATATCTTCTTGGCCTCATAGCACCGATCCAGCAATTTGTTATCTTTTGGTAACGTTTGCTTTGGAAATTCAAGTAATTTTGTGAAACTTTTATCTGACTATCCATTTTTTCCCTTCAGATTAAACAACTTTAACACCACTGAAAATCGTGTAAAATTTGTGCATCCCTTATATAAATGGGTGTCTTTATCACTATATAAAGTATAATAAATATGAGCATTCTTAAAATAAGATTCCCTAATATCACGGAACATATCCTCTAGTTGATCTTCCATATATTCATCTTCATCCACTCTTTGACTTTGTGACGCCCGAATTTCCTCTTTATCCACCTCACCATGCCACATCCATATTATATTATTTTGACATATACCATCACAACAAAGATGCTGGAATATTTCTTCCTTTGTACCCTTATTGATATTCACGCAAATAACACAGGGACAATAAAAGATATCATTATTGTTGGGAAGATGTTTATCAGTGTATTCAAGGAATTCAAGAACTCTTTTCTCATAAACCGGACCTAATATATTGGCTTTCATCCAACTACAATCCATAAAAACTTCTGAAATTTATACACGTATAATAATGTGAATGACGCACCAAAATATAATCCAAAAACTAACTTGAGCATATGCAAATCTAAACCTAAATCATATGAAAAATGTACTCTCATACTGACTTGATCATATATACAACATAAACAAATAAAAAAAGAATGAAGACGTTGAAGAGTATCGTACTTCAAGCTGAAGAATCTTATGCACGTAAGGAATGAAGATGTTGAAGAGTATCATACTTTGAAGCTGAAGAATCTTATGCACGTAAGGAATGAAGATGTTGATGAGTACTTTATTTCGAAGCTAAAAAATCAAATGAACAAAGAGGGTGAATATTTGAGCATATACAACATAAACCAAGAAAAAAATGAAGATGTTGAAGAGTACCATACTGCGAAGTTGGAGAATTAAATGAACAAAAAGGGTGAATATTTAAGCATATACAACATAAACCAAGAAAAAACGAATGAAGATGTTGAAGAGTACCGTACAGTAAAGCTGAAGAATTAAATGAACAAAGAGGATGAAGAGTTAGGCTCTAAATGAATGGATACAAAGAGGGTAATAATTACACCACCTCTGTCGTCTCTGGCTCGCTTGTTCACCTAGGGAGTCTTATGAAAGAAATACAATTAGTTTTATTTTAATTTATCAGTAAACCCTTTAATTGCAGTTGGACAAACAACCGTAGTGGAAACTTAAGTCCTCTAAAAACGGTTGGTGTATTCACCATTGTTAAATCATTTACAATTTACTTTTTAAATAATGGAAATAGGTGACACACGCTTAATGTACTCTAAAAAATGGAAAAATGTAGTTGATGGGAATCGAAACGTGCTACACATCATTTCTTACTTTAAAATCAGCAGTCATTAAATTATTGTTTATAAATCCAGCAACTCATTGGGTGCGAAAATTTTAACCTATTACTACGTGTATATGAATACGTTGTAAACATGTCATTGTTGTTTGCGTGTTATGTAGTAGTGAGTGTTGTTTAGATCTTTAGTAAGCTTTCAACACAATTACCATAGGCCTTCATTTCTTGGGTAGGCTTCTGATAATTTTATTTACATGATCTGTAGTAGAGTAACCTTTGTCCAAAACCTTCAGTCCGACAACTAGAGTCTGAAACCTTGAGAACATGTTCTCAAATGTTTCATCATCCTCCATTTTGAAGGCTTCATATTTTAGTATAATTTATTTCACTTGAGCATTTCCTTCATGAGTCATCTTTAAGGAGTCAAATATAGACCTAGTTGTGTCTCTATTTGTGATATTCTCATACTCAGTGTATGATATAATATTTAGAAGAATGGTTATAGCTTTGTGATGATCTTTGTAATCTTTCTTTTATTGGTAAGTCATCACTCTTATTTATAACTTGTTACCACTAGCATCAACATGATGAATGTAGCCATCAACTACCATATCCCATAGATCTACATCATGGCTAAGAAAGAAACTTTCAATTATGTCTTTCCAATAATCAAATTTTTCTCCATCATTGTTAGCAACAGGTGGAGGAATTCCTGCCATTGTGTTTCAAAAAAATCTAGATCTTTATCAGACACGGTGAAGTGTTTGATAAGCAATCAATACCAGAACCGGAGCTCTAATGTCGATTGAATGTTAAGGAAACACAAGAAAGAGGGTTTGTATTGTGTTTCTAGAATGAAAGTCTTTTGCTACCCAAAACAAGAAGAAGATAACTTAGAATAAAAATAATGAACACATATACTTTTATCCTGGTTCGCTGTTAACAAAGTTACTTCTAGTCCATCCTCCAAGGTGATTTTTCCTTCTCACAAGGACTTAATCCACTATAACAAAACTTGACTACAACGACAAAGGCTTAGTGTCAATGTCTTCTTGATAAGTTCTGACTATACCCTAGTCTATCAAACAAAAACAACTCAAAAGTTGAGATGCAAGAGTGCTTCTATAAAAGTAGATTTACGCAAAACAGATATTTACACAAAAGTGATTTGTAAGAAAGTGTATGAACAAAAGTTCCTTGCTAGTATGCTTTTATTTTCTCACTGTATTAAAGTGTTCACGTTCAAGTTCTTGAAAAATTGTTTATGTTCCATTCTTCCAAAGCTTCTTTATATAGGAAAAGAAAAGACCCGTTGGAAGGTGAAGATGGAATTCCACAAATGTATAGCCGCATCCTTGCATAACGATTTGTGAAAATGGGAGACAAAATGTTACAATAGTACTGTCCTTTCTCAACAAAATTAGTGTAGTGGAGGGAATATTTGATTGTACTGTGTACTATTTTCTCATGTAAAACATTTTTTTGATCTTACTTTCTAATCTTTAGAGGCTTCAGAAGACGTGTTGATAAATAATGCTTAGAAGGATTAAAATATGTATGAGAGTCTTTAGAACTTGGTATGCAGAGTCTTGATCTAGAATCTGGTAACACTGTTCATCAGAGTTTGTTGAGCGCAAGACTTCAGAGCTTGATATAATCAGTGGATTCTCTATCAAAGTCATAAACCAAAGCATTATAGATGATCAATGTTAAGAAGCATTGAGTAACATAATCCATAGTTGGTTTATCTTTATCAGGACACAACTTGTTATCTCCATGAGTCAGAGTGTTTTTTGGGTTCAGAGTCTAATGACGTCACACATCACTTTCCCAGAGTCAAAATTTGTTGCTTATAACTACACACTTAACAAAACTATTAAGGTACTAAATTGTTCTTTAAGACACTATGTATTATTATCATCAAAACTAAAGGCCGGATGCATAACTAAATCTGGTTCTTACAATTTCTCCCCTTTTGGATGATGAAAAAACCATATATTTTGATGAACAATTTTACTTGGTTTAATCACATAAAACATATCAGAGTAACCTAGAAAGCTCCCCCTAAGTTTTATACTATCAAAATTTTCTCCACCCTTATTTATAAGATGGGAAAAACATATAATTTTTTTTGACTTTTTTTATATATAGTCTATTTTAAATATTTAATATTAAGTTGGATTGGTTTTTAGGTTAAAATTTATCTTATCCAAAAATAAAAGTATTTAGAGTTTAATTCGATTTTAGATGATAATTTTAAAAAAATACATCTAATAGATTCAGTTTATTGTGCTTGTATCGGAACTTGATGAAGCACAAGAGTCTGGTAGAATCTATCAGAACTTGATTCATCCATGAGGGCATGAAAAGTCTCATATTTATGGTTCAAAAACATCTGGATAGCCTGGATAATGCATTAATGAACTTTTTCAAAGTTTCTTGATCAAAAAACAATGTCAAATCCAGATGTTTGGGATAAGATAGAAAAATAAGTATATCAAAATCATATCTATGTTTCTCCCCCTTTGTCAGTAATAAAAAAAGATAAGACAAAAAAAATTCCATTGATTGAAAAGAGAATGATACAGAAACAAAAGAAAAACGGTAGGGAGTGACAACCTTGACAGAATCACTTAAAGCGGTTCTTCAATCTTGGTGTTGGTCTGAGCTTGTTCCTTGAACATCTCATCTTGCTTGTCTAGACGAGATCTGACAACTTCATTCTCTTGCTTGATTTCTTCCAGAGTCTTTAGCATTACCCATATTTTCTTGAGAGACGTAGGCCAACTATTAACCCTGACTTCTCTCAGCCCAAGAAAAATCTTTTTCCACGTTTGCCATGTTTGGGCGAGAGGAACGTACTAGGGGGTGAGGCGATACCTCCTCGAATGCAACATATGGTTGTCGCCCTTCCTAGGGGCAGCACAGTTCCCGTCCTTGCAAGATCTTTTACAAATATAACACTGTATATTAATTTCACATATCGAATAGCGTACATGTGATCTTCACATGATTTTCACCTTTACAAATTAGTTTATAAAATTGAGTTAAGCCTAACCATAATTTTAGGATAATATTAGAGACCAGTTCATAGTTTTGTAGGACATTTGATATAAATTTATGCGATAAGTGTGCTAAGAGTTTCACATCAAACAATATTGTGACATGAACATATATTTATAAACAAAGACAATATTACTTTACAAGTTGATTTTATAGTGTTAAGTTATACTTGATTGCAATTCTAAATATTGAATTTAGTACCATTTGAAAATTAATTTATATGTTAGCGGTTTTATACTATATATGTAACACTAACACTTCTGAAAAAATGTGTGTCTATATCTCTAATCGTATACGACACTTGTGACTATATTTTATTTATTTATTTTTTAAAATTATTATCGATATCGCTGTATCAAAATTATGTAATATTCTAAAAATTGGATCCTTTAATGCTATTCTTATTCAACACTCTCACATTTTTTAATTCAACGGTGACTTATCACACTAACCAAAAACTAATAGTATAAAGTTAAGAGAATAATATATCCAATAGTTGATAATAAGATATGATGGAAACATGAGAGAAATAGTATGAAAAGATTCAGATCCAATATTCTAAATACATGTGCTTTATAGATTTTATATTTATCAAACCTAAATTTTGAAAAAGTCGAATATAAATAATATTTAATGAAAAATATAGTCAACCTAAATAAAATAGTTTAACTTTTGATTGAGATTTTTATACAGCAATTAACAGTGCAAATCATCAAAATTCAAAAGAGGTAAAATATTTCTTCCTTTATTTATACAGTAAGAACACATGTCATGAGAAAGAGGGTGGACTGTGGAGCATAGGACAAAAGAGCGTAGGAAACATAACATTGTTTCTTTTTTTCTTTTTTACAATGAAGACGAGAACGAATTGTCTTCTCGTTTATGGCAATGAGGAAAGATTAACGCATGTGGCAAAACCATGTATGAGCATAGACAATTTAGACTGTATTCGAGACGTGTACATGCATGCATGTTGGACTAAAACAACGTTTTCAAACACAAAAGGACATGAATTTTAGGCTATGTACTTGTTTGCTTCTGACTAGATTTCTTTTTGTAATAGCACCTCTTGTGCTCTTGTAATTCTTTTGCAAATCAATAAAATTATCTTTTGCTTTTTTAAAAAGATTATTGAACGCAAGAAATGTTGAAACAGTAATTGAAACTTCTGAGCGGCAGATGCGGCGCACAAATCTCGTCTCTTAAATCCCAACCATCACCAATCATATTTTCTCCACCCTTATTTATAAGAGGGAAAAATTATATTTTACTTTTTTTATATATAGTCTATTTTAAATATTTTAATATTAAGTTGAATTGGTTTTTAGGTTAAAATTTATTTTATCAAAAAATAAAAGTATTTAGAGTCTGATTCGATTCGATTTTAGATGATAATTTTTAAAAAATACATCTAATAGATTCAGTTTATTGTGTTTTATTTTAAATTGATTTAAAATATTTATATTTATATATCATCTTTTTTAATTAATAATAATATTAAAATATGATAAAATAACAAATTTAATAATAATCAATATAATTGTCTTAAGTTATTAAAGGTCCTACGTAGATTAGTCATTGTTCAAGCATAACAATAATTAGAGATTTTATTTAATTATATTATAATTGTGATAAAAAAAATTATGAAATTCTATTTATTTATGTATGTTTTAACAATGATAAATTTAGGGGTGTTCAAAATCAAACTGGTCTGATAGAAAATCGTAAAATCGAACTGAATCAAATTGAAACCGCAAAAAACGATATTTGATTCGAATGCATTTGGATTATTTTCTAAAGAAACTGCGCGGTTCAGTTTGGTTTGCGATTTGTATTTTATAAACCGAACCAAACCGCACTGTATTATTAAATCTTACTAATCAATATATATTTCTTTAATTCTATAGAAAAATCAACTTGTATTTGTATTATATATATTTTATCATATTCTTTATATGATATTTATTTTAATTTATAAATCATAAAAAATAAAATATTATTCATTTATAAATACTATTTTCATAAAATATATTTTATCATATTCTTTGTATAATATTTATTTAAGAATGTAATCTTATATATATCATTCTTTAGATTTAGATAAAATATTAAATTATAAATTCATTTTGATAATTATAAATTTTTTATGATAATATATGAACGATTAAACACAATTATATTTTTCTCTGTATGTATATTGATGACTCAATAATTTTTTTTTTAAAAACCGAACCAAATAAACTAATTTAAATCGTATTAGTTTGATTTGGTTCGGTTATATTTTTAAAAGTCAAGTGAATCAAACTGAACCGTACAATTTTTTCTCTTACAGTTCGAGTAATTTTTTATTTCAAAACCGTTCAAACTGCACCGCGAGATAAATTACAAGTTTTACGTGATAATCCACTTTTTACATCTTCAAAAACGCCATTATTAATCAATTATATTTAAAGCTTTAATAGTAAAAAAATGTTAAATTAATAAGGTTAATGAGTCGTATTAAAAATTGATATCATTTTAATAATTTACATTAAAATTATATTCAAAATGACATCGAAATACATCATCAATAATATTTAATTTTATATAATTTTTAGTTGTTTTTTCTATCCAATCAATTTAAATTTAAACACACTTATTTATATTCTAAAAACACTTCTTATAAATTCTCATATTTAAGGAGAATTGCAAAATCCAAAAGTAAATACTACTTCAAATCTTTTTTTACAAGAGTAATTGAATCAACAAAAAAAAATTGATGTATAGTCTATCTATTAAATCGAGTACATCAAATTTTTATTATTTCAAATATACTTCTATAAAAAGGTATGCAAACGTATTTTATAATTACTATTGTTATTGTAAATTAAGGCTTTTTTAATTAATTTTTTTAGTTGTTAGTTACCATTATAAAATCATGACTAAAGTTATTAAATAAGCTCAAAAATATGAAATTTCACATACTAAACCTCTTAATTATCTCTTAATGAGGGAATACTTTTTTAGCCCCATCTCATTTTAAGACTCTTGGACTCTCTTTGGGTGGCTGATAATATTTTGAGATAAGTTTGTATTAAAAATAGTTATTTTTTTCAAAATATAAATTAGATAAAAAATTAAAGCTTATGAGCCAACTTTAAGTCACTGAGGTATGGAGGTTTTTTAATGGAGCTCTTTAGCATTTGGAAGTTTTTTATTCTCCAAACATGTCGGTTTGAGGCATGTTTTGAAAATATATATAAAATATATCGATTAATTTTTTTGTGGTCGGAGAAACATATGTACGAATAATGGATCCCGGTTCAAAATGGATAAGATTTTCTCCAGGTCAACCGGTTTAAAAACCTATGAACCGGTTCCACTCCTTCATTATTGAACCCACGTATCCCAAATAATGACGCGTTTAACAACCAATCATTAACTGCTACGTGTATAAGAAAATGAGCAAATAAAGAAACACAGGAAACACGCAAATTTCTTGCAATGAAAAGTGATGTTAGGACCTCACACAATGTGGTGTCACTAAAAAAGAGTTGACACGTACCACAAGATGTCTTATTCACTACTCAATTAGTCAAAACCCTCTTTCACTCCGATATTCATTTAAAAGATGTTTACCCTGCGGTTTAAGTGATTTTAACGTGAAAAATCATCTTAATTATAAGAAAAAATAATAATTCAGTTTAGTTTAATTAGTTTTTAAAAATAAAATTAAAATCAAATCAAATTAATGTGGTTTGAATTGATTTGATTTTATAAAAAAAAATATTGAATCATACATACATATATAGATGATAATATAATTTTGTATTTAATAATTTATGGATTATCAAATAACAATAATATTCATCATATTTGGACAATTACTTTTCATTTAATATAAAAGATTAGAAAAAAGTAGAACAAAAAACATAAAATATTAGCATAAAATAATATCAAAAATATTATAATAAAATAGATCAAAAAACAGAAGAAGTGAAATATTAAAGAAGATGAAAAAGAAATAGTAGAAGAGAAGAGACATTAGAGAAGAAAATGTGCATTTAAAGCGTAATTAAAAGAGAGAACAATAGAATAAAAATAATAAGATGAAAAGAAAGAACATAAGAGATTAAAGACTAGAGAAGAAGAGACGAGATATATTTAGAAAAGAAGATTAGAAGAATGTGCAATACCGTTATGAGAGATTTGAGAAGACTCACTACTACAAAATGCGTAAACAACAACGTCATGGTCACCATGGTTCTTCGTTACACCGTGGTGACATCACCAACCTAAGGTGCTTCCATATTATTTTTGTTTTTTAATTTAAATTAATTATATATAACAACGGTTGATGAGCCAACCGTGGTAAAATAGTCAAGTTGTCATGGGTTCGAACTTCAGCGTCATCATATATATATATATATATATATATATATATATATATATATATATATATATATATATATATATATATATATATATATATATATATATATATATATATATATATATATATATATATATATATATATATATATATATATATATTAATTTTAAGGCACACTTTTTCTTTTTTATTTATTTTTAAATAAAAAACTTAAAGGTTTATGACTACGGTTGGTTCGTTCCACCGTTGTGATATTATTTAATTTGTTTTCTTATTTAAAATTTTTAATTATAAATTAAACTTTGGCGCTTCTTTATGAAATTTCATATGAAAGTAATATATCATAACGGTTTTTGGGTTTGGCCTTGGTGGTATCCTTATAATATTATATACTCCTAGTTAGCTTGTCTCTTCAGTGTCCTTTTTTCCAATGAAAAAAGAAACTATACGAAACAATACACAATTTCAACCCTAAACTCTAACGTTCATAATGTGAAACAATACACCATCATTCGCCCTAGCTTGTCTCTTCAGTATCCATTCTTTACTGTTTATTCGTCATTTTCGTCATCATCATCAAGAAGGTTGACAAGTCCATCACGATTGTCATCATCGTCAAGAAGGAATAGTACAACAACATCGTCGAGAAGGAAGACGACAACAACACCGCCGTTCCGTAGCGAAGGAAGACGGAAACAAAATCAACACCAACATCATTTACTTAGTCATCATGTTTAGGGTACGTAAAATATTTTCCCCATGCATTTACAGTAAACTTCATTTGCCATTGTTGTTGTTGGTTATGTTCTTGATGTTCATGTTGTTATCGATTTTGAACATAGATGTCACAAAGAGAAGAGATGTCACAAAGAAAAAAGATGTCACAAAGAAAAGAGACATCACAAAGAAAATAGATGTCACAAAGAGAAGAAACCCTAACAAGTTCTTCATCAGATTGTAGCGAAGAAACTGAAACAAATGAGTGTTGTGCGAATCAAACTCAAACAGATGATACTCAATCAAAAATATCACAAAGAGGTGTCACGATGATGCCCTAATTCACACCACTCAACAACTCATCATCAGGTGAAAAAACTCTGATCGAGTTTGATTCGTACTACAGAGTAGTTGATTGTGAACACTATTATACTTTTAAGAGTTATGTTGTGTTCCTTGGACGGAGCAAAGTAAGTATATTTATAGATGATTGGAAAAAGTGTTGTGAAAGTCAAAGAAAGCATATGGACAGACGTTAAGGTATTACATACTAATATTTTCATATATTAGATATCACTACCTATAATTTCTAATACATTGATTTAAATGTAGTTGAATTTTGAGTTTACCGATGACTCAAAGTTGCAAAAAAAAGTGGATCTCTTATGCCGGTACTCGTTGGAGGGGATTTAAGTCACAGATCATGACTGACTATATTAGGAAGTCTAAGAGCGGTCTTGATCTTCCATGGAAAAGATATATAGTTTTATATCAAAGAAGAAATGGAAGAAGTTTGTGAAGATACGTCGTTCTGAGGAATTCAAGGTTAGTAGTAGTCTTATCTAACCGATAATGTTATGATAATGAGTTATATATATTAATGAGATAAGTTATTCACTATGTTATAATAACATCTTAAAAGCAAAGTAGGAATACAAAACAAGGCAAAGAACATGTATCCCATAGATTGTCTCGTAGGGGTTACAGGAAACTTGAGAAAAGAATAATGCTTGAAAAACAACCACAAAAAGGAGATGATCGCATCCCATCCCCACCGTCTAGACATGAAAAATAGAAGAGGGCTCGATTAAGAACAAATGGGGAGTACACCTTTGAGGCAACAAGAGTAGTTGCCGAGAAAATTGTAAGTATGATTTGTTTTGCTTATGTTATTTGTTATTGAAATGTGTTGGTAATAATATACGTAAGTTGTTCATATTGTGTAGGATAATTTGGTTGAGGCGGCTCGTGAAGGCACGTTTGTTTAAGAAGCATGACATGAAATATTAGTAGAAGAAATCGGAACAGAGGAGCATGGTGGGCGTGTCCGTGGTGTTGGAGAAGGTGTTGGCTTGAGGTTTTTTTTGGGTCTCACAGAAAAAGTACTGAAAGCTCGGAATTAAATGTATAAAAATAAAAGATTGAGAATGTTGAGAAGCAATTAGAAGAACAAAAGAGGTTGTTTGAAGAGTAGAGGGAAAAAAGGGAGAAAGATGTGCAAAGGTTTCAAGAGTTATATTAGATATGTGTTTTACTTGAAATTTTAATGTTTTATTGGAAATGTATGATATATATATATATATATATATATATATATATATATATATATATATATATATATATATATATATATATATATATATATATATATATATATATATATATATATATATATATATATATATATATATATATATATATATATATATATATATATATATATATATATATTGCTTATTTTTGTTCTAACTGAATATTATGATGTAGAGATTAAGTGAAAACCTCGAACAACGTACAAACGAAGATCAACATTATCTTGATGGTGATGATGATCATGATCATGATCAAACTCCAAGTTGAAGTGTTGTACGTCGTGCTTCTACAAAAGGAAGTAAATATTCATCCCCCCCTCCAGCTAACTGCAATGAGTTATTGGACCCTAACTCAAATGAAATCATCATGTTATACTTGAATGTTATGGTGATGAATGATGCACAACCTCTCCTGCTAGAAAATTATCCATATGTGGATTTATTCTATTACAATCCTAAAGATGTAAGGGATTTTCTCGGTAAGTATAAGTGTTTGGACGTAGGGATATTACAAGTTTGGTGCACATAAGTATATAGTTGAATTTACACATTATCATTTTTTGTATTTTCATAATTAATTTATTCATTTTATTTAACCATTTAGGTACATTTTCCGTGTTTATATAAAGTTGAATAAATCGAGTATTTATGGAATCTTGGATCCGCTTTTTATTCGATGGGCGTATAATGAACCAAAAGAAATTCAAGAGTACTTGAAAAAACAATTAAATAAGGGAGGAAAAGAATGTTACTTCGCACCATTTCTCTGCCCTTAAGTATATTTTTGTGATTGATGTTTATGTATTCTATATTTAGTTTTGTTTTAGTAAATACTAATAATATATATACTCATATTTATTCAGTGGTCATTATCAATTGGTCATAATATCATTTAAGATGAATACGATAATTGTATTGTGTTCCTTGCATGATCCACTCAACAAGAAAATGAAAGAGATTATTAATTCGTAAGTGTATATTTAATTCATTTTCTTTGATATTGTAAGTAGTTTAGAATGTAATATGTTTAATTCATATTCAATGTATAGTGTTGTGGAGCAAGTAAATATGACGAACAATGTTAGAAGAAAGCCCTCATGGATCTCTCCTAAAGTAAGTGGTTCGATTACCTGTTTCTTTCATTTACATTCATGCGTGATTACATTCATGTGTGGCTACATTCATTTGTAGACGAGGAAACAACCTGGAACATACGAGTGTGGGTATTATATCATGAAACACATGTTAAACATTGTCCTTGTCAGTATTGTTGATTCATGGGATAAGGTATATATGTCATAATATGTTTACATATATTAATATATAAGTTGACATATATTTTAAACACATTTTTGCTCTTTCTTATGTAGATGTTTAACCACATAACCCCATTTTCCGTTGAGGACCTTGTCGATCTTCATAAGTTGGGAGTATATCCACAATGTGCTTAAGGGTCCTGCAATTTGATTTATTGAGATATGCTAATGACTTATTAATTTATGTATATGATGATGATGTGAATATTACTTTTGACTTGAACATATTGTCTTTGATGTGAATATTAATCTTGACTTTTGATGCACAATGTTAGCTGTTTTTTATGCTCTTTTTGCATGGTTAACAAAAATATGGATTATTGTAAATTATCTGATATGATTATAATAGTTACAGGATAAAAACTGGGAAGAATTTGAGAAGCAGAGAATTACAAATTAAAACAGAGGAAGTTTTGACAGCGGTTATAAAACCTAACCGTGATTATATATTGAACGGTAACCAAAATAATATAATTACAAAATGTTGTTGTTGAGAATCGAATCTCGGACCTTTAGTTCTACCACAACGGTTGTGTTAAAGAATCTTGTGATATGGCCACGCTTTCTAGAATACAACAACGGCCCCATGACCGTGATTGTAAGTACCGCATATACAACCAGACGCTACATAACAACGCCTGGTCTCGTATGGTTATATATATATATATTTCTCAACTGTTGTTAAATGGGTTTTCCGTAATAGTGACTTAAACTGAAACTTTAAGTGTGAGGAAGAGAAAATAATTCATAATCGTAAGGCTGAGTCATAAAAGATTCGAGTAGGAGTTGGATATGGGTTATGTGAAGTTTGAGTTGTAACATAATGCGGTTTGGTTTGGTTTGTAAAATACAAACCACAAACTGAACTGAACCGCACGGTTTTGTTAAAAAATGACTCAAACACATATGAACTAAATGCATTTTTTTGCAATTTCGATTTGATTTGACTTGGTTTTTCTGTTTTATATTGGGCCAGTTCAGTTTTGAACACCCCTAACCATTCATGCAAATAGAGTCAAGATCTTCTCTATTTTCTTCTTTCTCTATTTTGTGTATTATTAAAATTTTGAAAATATTAATGCAATAATATGAAATTTAATAATATATATATATATATATATATATATATATATATATATAATATATATATATATATATATATATATATATATATATATATATATATATATATATATATATATATATATATATATATATATATATATATATATATATATATATATATATATATATATATATATCAAGACACCTGTAATGAACAAATGTATATTGAACAAGTGAAGTAGAGAGTATTCATATTATTAAAAATGTAATAAAATATATAGATAACTAATCAAGCTTAAGAATTACGAAAGGGTAAGACAATAATGATAATTATAAATAAGACTCACAGTAAATTGAACAAACTTAAATAAAGTTTGAGATTTGATTTGATAATTAAATTGTTGAATTTGGTTTATAAACTAAATGAGTTGAATATGAGTAAAATTCTTGTTGGAATTAATTTATATTTTATGAATATCTTACTGATTAAGTTTGTTAGAGGGTATTTTAGTATTTTATTATACCATAATATTGTGTATAAATAGCCTAGTAGTAGGTAGGTCAGTGTAATTTATTATTCCTTATTTTGTAGCCGTCATTCAATATATTTCTTTTGTCTTTCATCTCTCTTTCGTGCACCAATAATTGGTATCAGAGCTCCGGTTCGAAATCCACCGGGAAACACGAGTGAACAGTGAGGTATTGTGTGATCGAGATTCGTTTTTTATCATTCTCTGGGATTTGGGAAACACTGTGTTTTAGTGAGTTTTTTGCGTGAATTGCACAAGGTTGAAGATGAACGGAAATGCTGATATCAACTCCAAGCTTCCAGTGTTTGATAGAAAAAACTGGAATCGTTGGAAGATCTAGATGCATGGTTGTTTGGCTCTCAAGATGTGTTATATCTTGTCACCGATGGCTATGATCTGTTAGGAGCAGACGCGACAGAGGCACAAAAGATTACACATAATGCGCTAAGAAAGAAAGATTAGAAGTCGTTGTTCTACATCCATCAATGTGTGGATGCGAATGTGTTTAAGAAGATTGCTGACTCTGAAACAGCAAAGACTGCGTGGGACACACTTGTCAGATGTTACGGTGGTGATGCATCACTGAAGAAGGTGAAACTTTAGTCTCTCGGAAAGCAATATGGGAATCTCACCATGAAGGACAACGAGAAGGTTTTTGAGTACATCTCTAGAGTGATTCTGGTCACTAATGAGATGAAAGCTTGTGGAGAAACTCTTTCTGAACAAGTAATCATTGATAAGATATTGAGATCTTTAACTTCTCAGTTTGATTACATTATGGTGGCAATTGAACATTCCAAAGATCTGAGCACCATGAAAGTTGAAGAGTTGTAAAGTAGTCTAGAGGTGCATGAGTTGCATATGACTGAGAGAACTTTTGAGAGTGAAGTAGAGAAGCAGGATCTGAAAGTAACTTCTGGTAAGAAGTATCAGAAGTAGACTTGGTCAGAATCCAAGAAGAAAACTAATGGTGGTGAAACGTCAGAAGCTTCAAAATCTGATAGGCAGAAGAATGTCCAAAAGAGAAAAGAAAAGTCTGACAAGAATAATGTTCAGTGTTACTGTTGCAAGAACTTTGGTCACTATGCCAAAGATTGTTGGTCGAACAAAGAAAAGAAGTCAGAAGAATAAAATATAGTCAGAGGAGATTCTGATGATGAACATGTGCTATTTATGGCTTATGAATCGAATGAGGAACCGGTGAAATTGTCATTTTCTAATTCTGAATGGGAAGAAGATGACTCTGAATATTTTGACTCTGAAGGAGTGTTTGAATATCATTCAGAATTCGAAGATGACGCTGAAGATTCTTAATATGATTAAGAAGATGATGACTCTGGAAACTCTGAAGGTGGGTCAGATGGTGAATCTGATTCCGATCTAGATTTTGATGTTGATATAAAATTTGGTGATGATCATGCTTTTAGAAGGGAAAACTCTGAAGACGTAGGTTCTGGAGGACAAGCTTCTAAAGATGATCATGTTTCTGATGGAAATCATAACTCTAAGGATGGACCTTCTGGAGGAAATTCAGCCTTTGACGGTGAACATGATTCTGAAAGTGGAACTTCTGAAGGCAGAGGTGATCCAACTTTTGAAGATGGTATTTCTGAAGGTAGTAACTCTGACTCTGGTGGTGATTCAGACTCTGGAAATTTTTCAGACTCTGAAGACAGTTAAGGTTCTGATGAATGTCTAATTTCTGAAGCAAGATCTTCTGAAGGGGGAAGTTCTGGTGTCCGAGGTTCTGAAGTTCAAATTCAGAGGCAATAAAGAGTCATAAGCATCCCAAAAAGATTTACAGAGTTTGATATATTACAAGACACTGAAGTAGACTCTGAAGGAGAAGTTATTCAGTGTGCAATGTTAGTAGACTCTGGAACCGTGAGTACGGAAGAGGCTCTTAAGCAGCAAGTCTGGTTGCAGGCCATGAAAGAAGAACTTGATGCTATAGAGAGAGAAACAAGACTTGGAAGCTGACAGAACTTCCAAAAGGCAAGAAAGCCATCAGCGTCAGATGGATTTTCAAGCAGAAGCTAAAGCTAGATGGATCAATTGGCAAACACAAAGAAATATTAGTAGCAAAAGGCTTTCTGCAGAAGCCTGGGCTGGATTACTCTGAAGTGTTTGCACCTATAGCGAGACATGAAACAATTAGACTAGTGATTGCAATAGCTGCTAACAGGAATTGGCCTCTGATGCATTTAGATGTAAAATATGCATTTCTGAATGGCCCATTACAAGAAGAGGTATACGTGTCACAACCTTATGGATTTGAGAAAAATAATCAGGAAGGGATGGTGTTCAAATTACATAAAGCCTTGTATGGATTGACGCAAGCGCCCAGAGCCTGGAATCTGAAGATTGATTCATTTTTCAAGGGACAAGGGTTTCAGAAGTGTGATATAGAGTATGGTGTTTATGTTCAGCATACTTCAAAAGGTAATATGATTCTGGTATGTTTATATGTTGATGACATATTTCTCACAGGAAGTTCTGAACAAGAGATAGCTAAGTTCAAGAAGGTTCTGATGAATGAGTTTGAAATGGCAGATCTTGGGAAAATGAGTTTCTTTCTAGGGGTGGAGTTTATGTACTCTGAGAAAGGAATCATTTTGTATTAGATGAAGTATGAACTTGAGCTTCTGAAGAGATTTGAGCTAGAGAATTGCAAATTTGATATCACACCTGCTGATACGAATTAGAAGTTGGACTCTGATTCTGATGGAGAGAATGTGGATGCTACGACCTTCAAACAGATGGTTGGTTCTCTGAGGTATTTGTATAATACCAGACCTGATATTTGCTATGCAGTTGGAATGGTTAGCAGATTTATGAGTAAACCAAAATGGTTTCATTATCAAGCTGTTGTCAGGATTCTGAGGTATGTGAAGGGAAATATGAAGTATGAAGTGTTATTTCCTTCTGGAAGAAAGATCGAATCAGAACTTTTGAGTTATTCAGACTCTGATTGGTGTGGAGACAGATTTGATATAAGAAGTACTTCTGGGTACTTATTCAAATTTATGGGAGGTCCTATTTCTTAGTGTTCCAAGAAGCAACATGTTGTTGCGCCATCAACCTGTGAAGTTGAATATATTGCAGGAGCTCTGACTGCATGCCAAGCTGTGTGGATTCTGAACTTGCTGCAAGATATGAAGATTAAGGTAGACAAACATTTGAAGTTGATGATTGATAACAAGTCTGCAATTAATCTTGCCAAGAACCCAGTGCTGCATGGGAAAAGAAAGCATATTGAGACCAAGTATCATTTTCTGAGGAATCAAGTTCAGAGTGGATTATTAGAAGTTGTGCACTATAGCACCCAGAAGCAGTTGGCAGATGTTCTGACAAAGGCTATCAAGACTGATTAATTTCTTCGTTTGAGGGATGGAATTGGTGTTGTCAATTTTGTGTAAATATAAATTAATGGATGGTGTTGGAATTAATTTATATTTTAGGAATATCTTATTGATTAAGTTTGTTAGAGGGTATTTCAGTATTTTATTATACCCTAATATTGTGTATAAATAGCCTAGTAGTAGGTAGATCAATGTAATTCATTATTCCTTATTTTGTAGTCGTCATTCAATATATTCCTTTTGTCTTTCATCTCTCTTTTGTGCACCAACAATTCTAAGTTCGTTAATTAAGTGAACTGAATTTGAACTACATGTTGTTCGATCTGTTAGGTTCATGAGTTAACTCGATTATATATATATATATATATATATATATATATATATATATATATATATATATATATATATATATATATATATATATATATATATATATATGAGAAGTGTTATATTAATTTCAAGAGTAAGTTTAAAGACTTACTCTAAATCTTAGCCCTCTATTTTTTTTTGTAATTTAACGATTTTAATTGATCATTTACATTCACAGGTGAGTGAAATATTTTTAAAAATAAAATACAAATAAGTCAACATCATATAAAGAAAGATTACATATAACAATTAAAGATTAAACTTCTATATTAAATAACATAATTAAATTTAAATTATATATAGTGATTGATGATTATATTAGAACAAATTACTCTAATTTATAAATAAATGACTTTTAAGGCCGTGAAACAACTGACTTAAACCTAATGAATTAAATTTAACGAGTTGAATTGAGTTATTTGTGAACTTTAAATAAATCGTGTTTATGTTTTAAAAATAGTTAGTGTAGAACTCGACTCAAGTTTGATTTAAACCAATTCTTATTGAGTCGAGCCAAGTTACGACAAATTTGACTCGACTCGACTCATTTCCAACCTAATAACATAATAGAAAAACATGATTGTTAGTTATGACAATTGTCATAATAAGTCTAATTGTTTTAAATGTAGGTTTTATCATTTACATCTATTATGTTTTTTTGGCAAACTCATGTGTGAACATGATTGTTTATAAATTAAAAAATATATATTAAAGACGGTGTTAGGTTTAGTGAGAATCACTACAAAAAATATTCATTAGTCATATGATTTTCACGTCACAAACAACAATATCACGCCACAAACCAATAATTTATAACGTGAGTAAACAAGCGGGAGAAGTGCACGTGACAACTCAGTTGAAAATCACGCCAAAAATTTTCCACGTGATAATCACGTCGCAATATTTTACCACGTAAAAATCAAATCATAAATTTCTACATAGACTGCAACATTTCTCAGCTGCCAGCTAGAGTGCAGATATAAGTGACAATTATAACTAATTAGCTACGTGAAAAACACGCCATAAAAATATTATTTTAAATATTAAAAAAATATTTTATAACTAAAAATTATATTTTTTATATTTAAAAAAACATTTTATATTATATTATTCAGATTTTAATATAAATGAAAATAATAATAATAATTCAGATATATATCTGAATTTTAGTAAAAATAAACACTGAGAATTTTATTAAAATAATAATTGTATTTTGATTCTTAAATTTATTTTATTGAAATAAATCTATTTATATATGTTTTATTTATCATATATACGAAAAAAAATTATTTAAATAAATGTATATAAAAACTATCAAATATGAAAAAAAACATCAACAAAAATTATCACTAAACAGTCACAACCAAATATGTGAAGAAAAAAATTTTAAATACAGATCTTTTATAATGGAGAGAAGAAAATAAATTAAATAATATTGATTTTTGATAATAAAAAATAGAGTAGAGCATCTTGTGAGGAGGAAGGAGGAATGGAAAAAAAAAGTTACTTATATATTTTTAATTTTGAGTAATAATGCAATTGTAACTAAGAGAGAGGTACATATGTGTTTAAGTAAGCCACATATCCACTTGGATTTCACGTCACTATGTTTCAAAATAAATTAGCGACGTGAAAGATATTTTGCAACTTAAAAGTTGTCACTCCACCAATCAAATTTTTCCACCTAAATTTTTTTACTTTTAAAAAAAGTTTAGAATATATTTTTGGTCACTATAAAAATATCAAATTTTATTTTTAGTCTCTATTTAAAAAATGATCTATTTTAGTTCCGACAAAAATTTTATTCATGCAGTTTTAGTCTATGTTACTTTCTAAAATTTTAAAACTATTTAGCTACCCTTAATTTTTTTAATTTTTGAGTAATTTTTTTCCTAACTGTTTATAATATTATAAAGGGTTAATAGCCAATTCACCCCTATCATATAGGCGAATTTTGAAAAACTCTGTACAAAAAATAGATTTCCCCAATCTTTTGTAGATTCTCTTATTTTAGTATCTCACGATACTCAATCATTAAAATTTTTGACGTGTCATGGATTATGTGGCTTTTTTAAATATTTTTTTATATTTTTAAATGCCATGTGGATTATCAATTTCTATTTCAACTTATTTTTAATAAATTCAGAATTTCTTCATCATCTTCATCTTCCCTCTTCTTCATCTTCGTTATCTTATTCTTTGTCCTTTCCTTTTTTCATTTCTACTCAAAGTCATAAAATATGCTATGAGTGAATAAGCTTGAGGCTTATACTTTCTACCCAAAATCGCACCAATTTTAGCCCGCACCCCAATTCCATAGAGAACGTATCCTAAATGATAATGATGATCGTTATAAATTCCAAATTCAAAATCAACATTTATAAAATAAGTTTTCATCTTCTCTTATCAACAATCAAGTCGTACTTTTTCTCTCTCGAAACACAAAAAAACAAAGAAAACAAAGCATATTTTTGGCGAAACCCGCAGCGGTTGATGGTGGTTCAACGCTAGCGCCAACTCAAATCAACAAAATCTCAACCTCGACCCCCCTTATTTTTTTGCATAGAGCATGAATGTAGCCTCGTATTTTCCTAACCCTCACTCAAACAACCAGATCAGAGCATTTCTAACTTGAACCCTAAGCCAACAAACTCATTCGAGAACTCACAATTAAGGCATGAAGATGATGCAACATAGCAAGACAAGCATGAGTAAGCAAATAAAAATAATAAATAGAGTCAGAAGAAGACAAAACAGAGATCTACAATTCCTCTTTCACTTGTTCCTTGGTGTGTTGTTCTTCTATGAACTTGTCAAAGGCCCTAATGTTTCGATGTGGCTTTGGTGGTTCTGGTTTGGGGGTTTCTGTGAGTACTTCCTTCACGGTTTCTTCTTTTAGTTGAAAGGTTATTTCATTGTTTTATAAAGATTTTGGGGGTTGGATGATTGGTATTAAATAAGAGGATAAGGCTTTATAACTGCTCACACAATTATCCATTTAGATTTCTTTTACAGGAAAAGAAAAATAGCGAAGCGAGATGAGGTTGAAGGGTTTTGAGATGAGGTTGAAGAAAAATAGTGAAGCAAGATGAGATGAGTTGGAATTTATATTGTTTTATTTTAAACAAACTGAGAACGTGTCAATGCTGTATATGTTGATTGGCTGAGTTGATTTAATGAAGGGCCTAAACAGTTGAATCGTTAAATGATAGGATGGACTCTAAACTTTTCTATAGTGCAATTTTTCAAATCTCGCCCAAATGGCAGGGGGCGAATTGGCTATTAACCCTACTATAAAATATTTATTTATCAAATTTTAAATTTTTTAAAAATGAGAAGAATTAGATATGAATTTTTTAAATTTCAAAAGGTATTGATAAAAACAATGAAAATCTAGACTTAAAAATCAAATTTTGTGTTCTATTTTTTCGAAGAACTTTTTATAACATTCTAAACATGTCTGTAAAATCATCATTCAAAAATACTAATCGGTTTAATAGTAGACACTAAAACTACGTGCATAATTATTTTGTAGGGACTAAAATATGTTGGTTTTTTTTATAGGGACCAAAATCAAAATTTGGTATTTTATAAGAACCAAAAATATATTTAACCCTAAAAAAAAGTAGTCACGTGTTTTTAACGCCGCTACTTTTCAAAATAAATTAGCGACATGTTTTTCACACCACTATATATTTTTTGCAAATTTCAAATTTTCCCTTGTGAAAACCTGATTTTCAATTTTTATTTTATTTTAAATGGTTTGTGACGTGATTTTAAATCGGCAGCCTGTTGTTACGAAGAAACCAGAAAGATTCCCGCGAAGGGAAATTGGCCGCGAACTGGGAAGGGCCTTATCGCGTCCACGGCACCACAGGTACCGGGGCATATTACCTCGAGCAACTAGATGGAGAACCACTGCCACAACCCTGGAACGCTGCTAAACTAAAGCAGTACTATAGTTAAAAACCCTTAACACCAAGAACTCTCGTCGTCAGACATCCACGTCCGGTCAACGGGGAGAAACGTCTCGACCACGTAGAAAGGCCAAGGTACAGGCCCAATCTACGCCCAAACGACATAACGTCGCTCAGCCAAACGAGCATGAACGATAGTGCCCGACATGGACACCTCAATCGAGCTCCACCGTCGAAGTACCCGTATGGAAGAACACCCAACTCGCGATGGGTAGTTCACGCCACGGGCAAGCTACCCCGATCCGGGTCATACGCCCGAGTAAGCGGCTTTACTCCGCATGCCCGACACATCTCGAAGTACGTCGGACCATCCAAAGGGTCGAAAAGAATCTCCACTCGAGGTTGTAACTTAGGCGAATTTCACCACAAATTAGCAAGCCGAGCACAAGCATGTCCCGAGGAAAAAACTTAGGCAAATTTACCACAAAGTGACAACCGAGCACAGGCGAGACTCGGGGACATAACTTAGGCAAATTTTATCACAAAATATGAAAACATAGACACGGGCAAATAATTAAGGTCGAAGCAAACATTCATTCAAAAGCTCGTAAGCAAAAAACAAATAGAAATAAACCGACCAAGAAGGCCGGCGATGTTCAGAAATTACAAGAACGGGCACGCAGACCCAAAAAATATGCGCGGGCACGCAGGCCCTAAAAACAACTATCAATAAACAGGCGCGTAGGCCCGACCAGAATTTCACGGCTAGACTTCCCCGGGGCTACCAGCATCGATGATAGGAGACTCGGGTGGAGGCACGACCTGGTCGTCAATGATCTGGGACATAAAGCCCGCCCCTTCGGTATTCAGACCAGGATTCAATAAAGTGAGCTGGCAAACCGTGGCCTCAAAGCCATCTGCCAAGGCGCCAACACAGTCCGTCTCGAGGAGTTGAATACGAGCGACCAATTCCGAGCGACTCTGCAAGGGGGCTGTCTCCTCCGACTCATCTTCGGCGGGAAGCATGGAGGCCTTCAGATCCTCGAACTCTTTGGCGATACGCCCATTGTCGGCTTCCAAGCGTTTCCGGTCCAGTCGAAAGTAGTCCCTCTCCTCGGCAACCTTCCCCGAGTTCTCCTTCTCCGCGGCCAGCAGCTCGACTTGCTCGCGGAACATCTCCTCAGAGCGCTCCAGGGCAGCCTTCAACTTTCGAGAGCTCACAGCAAGGGCAGCTTTCTCCTGTTCCAGCTCCTTGACGTGATCAGAGTCTGCCCCCTCCTCAGCCAGGACGACGGCCATCTCGGCCATCTTAACCATCCCGACCATGTTGGCGGCCAGATGCTTTCTCCGACTTTCTTTACTTAACCGCCTAATGATATCAGCTTCATCGGCGCTTACAGTCAAGGGAAACCCCTCGAAGAATCCCTCCTCTTTAAAACAGGGGGAAAGCCAAAGGACCTCACCGCGCCAGACTCATCGCCAACTTCCGGCTGGCTCTCTACCCGGTTCCTCTTCCTCGGTATCAGATCAATATGCTGCTCGACATCCTGGGAGTCCGGGGACCCACCAGAAGCATCACCCGAACTAGTTGGAAGGCCCATCCTCGTTGCTTGGGGAGCTCGCACCATCCTTTTGTTGACTTTCTTATCCTGTGTCAACTTTAGAAGCCTCTCCATTCGTCCGGCCATATGACCTGCAAAAAAGAAAACCCGGGTTAGTTACGAGCAAGTAACAAACCAAGAAATTAGAACAAGACTATAAGACAAAAAGTAACCTAGCAGGTTCGCGGCCTTCCCGTAGGACTGGCACTCTACAAGTGCCTTTGTATCTATAGGACGGGCCTCGAAGGTTGGGTAACCATCCTCGTCGAGAATGTCCTTTCCCTCCCTCGTGGCCCATCGGGCAGGGAAGAAACTGTCGACATATCTGCAGAGGGTACCGTAGGCCTCCTCGTCTTCGGTGCTCATCCCTCCCGCGGGCGTATGGTAATGCTCGGTGCCATGCTCATAGTGGCGCGAGCTCCAATGCAAGGGAAACTTAGCTACGCGCCCCAACACCGGGCGACCCTCATCATCCATAAGAGGCTCCCTATTATCGTCGGTCACTACAGTCTCTTCTTCATACACAGAATCTAGGGCAGTCTGGGTGATCGGCGACACGATATACCATTTATCCTTGAACCCCCGGACAGAATCCATATACATCCTGAACAGCCTCTTCAAATGTTTCATGGAAACCCAACTGTGCCTACCTCCCCGAGACCGGCGTTGTAAATGAAAGACTCTGAAGAAGAGAGGTATGGTTTCCCCAATCCTTAAAAAGCAACACGTCAGCTCGAACGCCCAAAGAAAGGCAATCGAGTTAGGGTGAAGCTGTGAGGGGGCCAACTCCAAGTGACTGAATACCCCGACCTGAAAATCACTAAAGGGAAGCTTAAGGACAAGGTCCTTAAACGCGATCTCATACATGGGAAACCCATACTCGGAGAACTCCGAGCAGATCCGCGCGTTAAGAGACAGTCTGGTGACGACAAAATTTTTCAGGAAGCCCGGCTGACTACCGCCGTGCTCGATGATAGTGTACGCGCTCCGACTGCGCCGACTATAAGCAAAAGCAATCCTTCTGGGCTCGGCGCTCACCCACTCTAGCAAAGGATCATCAATGGTATCGATCAGAGTCACATTTTCCTCGGCGCTTTGGTCTTCCACCTCGTTGCGCCCCGAGGAACACGGTTCATCAGCCATTTTACCTGCAAAGCATAGGAAACCGGTCAATTTGGGAGCAAATCCATACGCTCGCCATAACTGACGGGAAGAAGGGCATAACAAGTCGAGTCATACTCCATACACGATTAAAACGTTGAGGATTTGAACAAGAGTCTGGTTTCACCTCCCCGACGCCAAGGTGCCACGACGAATCGTCCTACATACTGCCTAAATGGGCCAATATCCCGGCCAGTCACGAGTACGTCGACCTAAACTATGAATATGACGAACAATATCATGAATCCTAAACCTAGAACTATGGGTTTACCGGGAAATATCATGAGTTAGGCGCCCAAAACCATGAAGATCCAGGGCAGCATCGCGAGTCACATGCCTAAACTATGCGTTTACCGGGCACAAACATGCATTCGCCGGGCATAAACATGAATATGCCGGGCGAGAATACGAATGCACCGGGGCTAATCCCAGACGCGGATTTTCTAACATACAAATAACGGAAAAAATCACCTACCACAGAGAAAAACATGAGGGATAAAACGCTTACTTGGAAATTAGGAAGGATGTACGGTGGCAGGGAAGAAAATCGACGGCAGAAAGCACAATGGTCCTATGAAATTCTGGTAAAACAGCGGCAGCAAAGGCAGAGGAAGGAGAAGAAGCGCGAAGAGGAAAAACAGATTATGGGACCCAATGATCCTATTTATAGGGATGAAATGGAATACGAAACGTCACCCCGGGGGAACCACGAGCTTCCCCTCCTCGACATCTACTCCCCTAGGCAATGATGACTCTACTTTCACTAGGGTGGCGTCACGATTCCCAAGGGTTGCCTCGTGTACTCAACGAGCACAACCCGTAAAGATTCCCCCGAGCACGCCTCAAGAGGGATTATCTCACGAACGCAACACATGAGAAACTCCTCGAGTAACCACGGGGAAGAAAATATCCTGGCCGAGCGTAAGGCCCCGTGACGAATACGAACTGAGATCAAGTCATAACTCCTGCTCCAGGAGCCACGACTTGGGGGGCTCCTGTTCTGGACTGGGCCCGTCCTGGCCCAAGAGCAAGAACGAAGGCCCAATCCAAGCAGCTCTACAAGAGGCGCGCGCCCGAAGATTCCTGCCAGCGCGTCGACCAGAAGCTATAGCCGTGCCCGCCGCTGCCCACGAATACGACGTTGTCGACCCCATGAAATCCAGCTCGAGTCTAGCTCGAGCACCATCCTCGTAGGGCAGACTACGACCGTTACTCCATCACCTGAACTCCGGAAAGACCGCGTCCTCGTCCCTCCGTACTTCTCACAGAGCATCACCAGGAAGGGGACCACGTGCGGGTCCCCACTACACATGTAGAACCTGGCAGTTCCTTTATTGGGCCAGTCCTGGTCGGCCCAATGAAGGGACCTTGGCCCCGCGCTGGGGGCTATAAGTACCCTCTATTCCTAGAGGGTCAGGTATTCATTCTCTTACCCATATACACACTTTTTGTCTGCTCGTACTATCACTCATTTTAGCATCGGAGTGCCTTGCAGGTATCCCCCCCATCTCGTTCAACTTCTGGCCGGAGTCAGTAGTGACGGTCCAAGTCTGATCAGGTAAGATCAATATATATATATATATATATATATATATATATATATATATATATATATATATATATATATATATATATATATATATATATATATATATATATATATATATATATATATATATATATATATATATATATATATATATATATATATATATATATATATATATATAAAACGAAAATGATATCCATATATAATTAATATTATCTGGATTTTAGTAAAAAATAAACACTGAGAAATTTTATTAAAATAACAATTATATTTTGAGTTTTAAACTTATTTTATTGAAATAAATCTATTTATATATGTTTTATTTATTATATATATGAAAAAATTATTTAAATAAATGTATATAAAAACTATTAAATATGGAAAAAATATCAACAAAAATCATCACTAAACAGTCACAATCCAACATATGTGAAGAAAAAAATTTAAATACAGATCTTTTATAATGGAGAGAAGAAAATAAATTAAAAAAGATTGATTTTTGATAATAAAAATCAGAGCAGAGTATCTTGTGAGGATGAAGGAGGAAGCATGGAGAGGAATGAGAAAAAAATGTTACTTATATATTTTTAATTTTGAGTAATAATGTAGTTGTAACTAAGAGAGAGGTACATATGTGCTTAAGTAAGCCACATATCCACGTGGATTTCACGTCACTATATTTCAAAATAAATTAACGATGTGAAAGACATTTTGTAACTTAAAAGTTCTCACTCCACCAATCAAAATTTTCCACCTACACTTTTTTACTTTTAAAAAAAGGGTTAAATATGTTTTTGATCACTTTAAAAATCTCAAATTTCATTTTTAGTCCCTGTTAAAAAATGATATAGTTTAGTTTCGATAAAAATTTTATTCATACAGTTTTAGTCTCTGTTACTTTCTAAAATTTGAAAACTATTTAGTTACCTTTAATTTTTTAATTTTTGAGTAATTTTTTTCCTAAGTGTTTATAATACTTACTATAAAGGGTTAATAGTCAATTCGCCCCTACCATATAGGCGAGTTTTGAAAAATCCACTGTAAAAAAAATTAGATTCCCCCAATATTTTGTAGATTCTCTTGTTTTAGTCCCTCATGATACTCAATCATCAAAAATTTTGACGTGTCATGGATTACGTGGCTTTTTTAATACTTTTTTATATTTTTTAAATTCCATGTGGATTATCTATTTCTATTTCAATTTATTTTTAATAAATTCAAAATTTCTTCATCATCTTCATCTTCCCTCTTCTTCATCTTCTTCTTTGCCCTTTCCTTTTTTCATTTCTACTCAAGGTCATAAAATATGCCATGAGTGAATAAGCTTGAGGCTTATACTTTCTATCCAAAATTAGATCAATCTTAGCCAGCACCCCAATTCCATAGAGAAAGTATCCTAAATGATAATGATGATCGTTATAAATTCGAAATTCAAAATCAACATTTATAGAACAAGTTTTCATCTTCCCTTATCAACAATCAAGTCGTTCTCTCTCTCTCTCTCTCTCTCTCTCACACACACACACACACACACACACACACACACACAACACGAAAAAACAAAGAAAACAAAGCATATTTTCAGCGAAACCCGCGGCAGTTGATGGTGGTTCAACGCTAGCGCCAACTCAAATCAACAAAATCTCAACCTCGAACCCCCTTGTTTTTTTGCATAGAGCATGAATCTAGCCTCATATTTTCCTAACCCCCACTCAAACAACCAGATCAGAGTATTTATAACTTAAACCCTAAGCCAACAAACTCATTAAAAAACTTACAATTAAGGCATGAAGATGATGCAATAAAGCAAGACAAGCATGAGTAAGAAAATAAAAATGATAAACAGAGTCAGAAGAAGGCAAAACGACGATCTACAATTCCTCTTTCACTTGTTCCTTGGTGTGTTGTTCTTCTATGAACTTGTCAAAGGCCCTAATGTTTTGATGTGGCTTTGGTGGTTCTGGTTTGGGGGTTTCTGTGAGTACTTTCTTCACGGTTTCTTCTTTTAGTTGAAAGGTTATTTCATTGTTTTATAAAGATTTTGGGGGTTGGATGATTGGTATAAAAGAAGAGGATAAGGCTTTATAACTGCTCACACAACTATCCATTTAGATTTCTTTTACAGGAAAAGAAAAATAGTGAAGCGAGATGAGGTTGAAGGGTTTTGAGATGAGGTTGAAGAAAAATAGTGAAGCAAGATGAGATGAGTTGGAACTTATATTGTTTTATTTTAAACAAACTGAGAACATGTCAATGCCATATATGTTGATTGGCTGAGTTGATTTAATGAAGGGCCTAAACAGTTGAATCGTTAAATGATAGGATGGACTCTAAACTTTTCTATAGTGCAATTTTTCAAATCTCGCCCAAATGGCAGGGGGGCGAATTGGCTATTAATCCTACTATAAAATATTTATTTATCAAATTTTAAATTTTTTAAAAATGAGAAGAATTAGATATGAATTTTTAAATTTTCAAAAGGTATTGATAAAAACAATGAAAATCTAGACTTAAAAATCAAATTTTGTGTTCTGTTTTTTCGAAGAACTTTTTATAACATTCTAAACATGTCTGTAAAATCATCATTCAAAAATACTAATCGGTTTAATAGTAGACACTAAAACTACGTGCATAATTATTTTGTAGGGACTAAAATATGTTGGTTTTTTTTATAGGGACCAAAATCAAAATTTGGTATTTTATAAGAACCAAAAATATATTTAACCCTAAAAAAAGTAGCCACGTGTTTTTAACGCCGCTACTTTTCAAAATAAATTAGCGACATGTTTTTCACACCACTATATATTTTTTGCAAATTTCAAATTTCCCCTTGTGAAAACCTGATTTTCAATTTTTATTTTATTTTAAATGGTTTGTGACGTGATTTTTACCTGACAACGTTTCTTTTTAGTGACGTGATTTTCACCTGACAACGTTTCTTTTTAGTGACATGATTTTCACGTGGCAATATCACGTCGCTGGAGACCTTATTTCTTGTAGTAAATATTATATGCTTGTTCACTTGATGATATATGCACAACTTTGAGAGATCCAACTTGAATCTTTTCTCTTATAAAGTAAATGTTCAGTTCAGAATGTTTAATGCGACAATATAGGATATCATTGAATGTAAGTAAGATAAAAATTATGATATCACAATGGATGAGAGGTTTTGAGGTTAATTTCATACATAAGACATTAAGGTTGCAATACTTTGATATTCGACTTCAATGCTTGATCTAGATACCAATGCTGCTTCTTAGAAGATCAAGAGATACGATTGTTGTCCAAGTAAACATAGTAATAGTGACATATATCCTATCATTAGGATCTGACCCCTAGCCTTCATCATGAATTACTGAGACATTGAGGTCATTTTATAAAGTAAAGGTTAATCTATAGGTTTATGTAACTTAAAGGTATCTAAGAACGCGTTTGACATCATTCTAGTGAGGCTCTTTTGGTGAGTGCATGAATTGGGACACCTTGTTGACAACAAAGGCCAAGTCAGCCCTAACTATGATAACATACTAAAGGTCTCCCATAATTAATCTATAAAGAGATGATTAATCAAAATTTTGGATATCACATAAGGATATTTTAGTATTTGAGGTCATATGTGTAGGCATGAGGTTGACATTAGCATATTGGCTTTTGAAGAAGGTCATTTATATATTTTGTTGAAGTTATGAAAAGAGATTTTTGAACTTGAATGTTAATAAACTAGTGAATATCACCTAGATCTTTTAAGGTAAAATGTTTGGGAAGGTAGTTGATGGATGAAGATAAGTTGCGTGTGATGAGAACATCATTAACATAGAGAAGAACGTATAAAATAATGGTCGAAGTAATTTTTGTAAAGAGGAGTGAAAACCTTATTGTGTGAGAAAGAATTGAAGCTTTTGAAATCAATCTCTCAGAACTTGTTTTAAGTCATAGATGAATTTTTAAAGTTTGCAAACCGTAGTTTATGTGGACTCTGGGAAGATGTTTGAAAGTTGTGTAATGTAAATGAATTTATCTAAGTTACCATTTAGAAAGATATTTTTTTGTCTTTTTGTTTGGTTGGCTAGTTTTTGGAAAAAGCCATGGTCAGAATGACATGAATGATCGTAGGTTCAATGACAAGGCTGCAGGTTTCTGAAAAGTCCAATCCTTCTTGTTGGTGATAACTTTTAACTCAAGTTTAAATTTGTATTTAGATATATTTTTATTTAATTTGAAACATGTTTGAATTGACTCTTTTATTTAATTTGAAATCTTTTTCACTTGACTTTTAAAACCATCTAAATAGATTATATAACTCTTGTTTTTATTTTAACTCTAACATGCCACCACGAGTTATCTTTGACCATTATTTTGACTATCGAAGACCACCATTTGTCACCACCCTGACATACAACTATCACTACTCCATTCACATGTGATTACCATTTTAACCACCATCACCTATCATTATGACCATCGCCATCAGCCACTCATACCATTACTCCAACCACTATGATCCCCACTTCGTCCATCCTTGATCATTAATTTGACAACCATTGACTATTAGGGGTGGAAAAATGAATCCTACCCGCTTGACATGTTCGTTTTCCTGACAATTGTTTGCAGGCATTGGTCCACCACCCTTGTTTTTTTTGGAGGAAACTAGTTTTAGAAGTTTAGGATTCATCAATTGCTACTTTTAGGATTTAGAAGTGTTTAGCAGGTCCACCCACCCCATTTTTTAGCATGGCGAATTCTAATTTTAGACATTCACTCTACTATGTCAGTCTCGCCCCGTCATATTTTCTTATGAATTTTCGTTGGATGGACTTGTTTGTTTGTCATCCATATTAACTACCACTATAGCAATCACTTTAACCACCACTAACAACCATATTGTCGACCACTTTATAGACATTTGATCACGAATCCTTTTATTATCAATTACCACTATTAATTTATTTTAAAAAATAAAGATATGTTGACACTAATTATCAAATTTAACATGAAATTAATTATTATGTATGGGCAACATAAAAAGTTTTACTTTAGATATATTTAAAATAAAAATCAAATATAATTTTAAATCTAATAGTTATCATTCATTAACAGTGTAAAATTTATAATAAAGGAAAATTTCAAGCAAGAAATTTAAAGTTTATAAATCAATAATAAAATAAACAGATGTTACAAATATATCCCAGCAAAAACTGAGGGTGAAATAATCAACACCGTTTGGGTGATTTAACTCTTGATGATCATATGGATTCATATTAATCCAATAACACATTACATGAACTCATTAGAATCTAAAATATGCAACGGGATTTCAAATTTCATTCTGTTATTACAACTGTCATAGCTTTCTTTCTCATCTTCTGTATTGCTCCCAATGATACACGTGGAGTTCGAATTCATCGGTGTTGGACTTGAAGATGGTGTTGATAGAACTTGGTTTGAAGTTTGATTAATCATAAGATTTTGATTATAATCAGAACCATAATATTGATTATAGCTTGATAATTGAGGGATATAATCCTCTTTAAAAGTACTTAAACCAAACCCATTATTTTCCAACCAATCAATATCAGGCACAGAATCTTGATTGTTGTAACTACTATGGTCGGTGAAATTTAATGGATATGTGTTCACATTTGGTTCAAACAAATGTGAATGATTATTAGGAAATGAAGAAGAAACACTTGAATTAGTACTAGGTACTTGTTGGATTTGGTCTTGGAATTGGACAAAATGTGAAAGTGGAACTTGGTTTTGTGTTTGAGGATTACAAGGTTGATTATTACTATAATCTTGTTGTTGTTGGTGGTGTGATGAGGTGTTGAAGAGTGAGGAAGCTAGTTTTAGAAGCTCAGGGTTCACCAATGGTTGTTGTTGCATGTTAAGGAGTGTTTGGAAGTTGTTGATTTGAGATGATGTTGATAATGATGATGGTGATGAGCCATAGAGAGATGAACATAGAATTGAAGAGAAGTCTAATAAATCAAGTCTTGGAGTATGTGTTACCGGGTTGATTCCCATTCTCAAAAGCCTTTTTCTAATGTGAGTGTTCCAGTAGTTCTTTATTTCGTTATCCGTTCTTCCTGGTAATCGAGATGCAATTGTAGACCACCTATAAAAAAGTTGAGATAGTTAATATGAGTGAAAAGTTCAACCATCTTTAACGAATGAAAAGTTCAACCATCTTTAAAGAAAAAGAAAAGATGTTTTACTTGTTTCCAAGAACACTATGGAGCTGAATTATCGTTTCTTCCTCTTCAAATGAAAATCGACCACGTTTTATATCAGGTCGGAGATAATTTGTCCAACGAAGACGACAACTTTTGCCACATCTTTGCAAATCTATTATTCAATTAAAAAAACAAACCAATTAATATATGTATCAGACAAATTATAAAAGTCTGGTGATTGACGTTGAATTTGATAGAGATGACTATTGTTTGATTCCGCAAGTTGATATATTTGGTTCATATGTGAAAGTAATGTATAAACATACCGGCATTTTTTGGGAGTGTTCTCCAATTGCCATAACCATGTTTTTGAATGTAATCAATGAGTTTTTCATCCTCTTCAGTTGTCCATGGTCCTTTCTTGAGACCATTATTCTTGTCACAGCAAGGTGTTCTTCCCATATCAAAGTGCTTAATTACTTCTAGCTGCTCAAATTATAGTTTGGTTGTAGCACAAGAGAGAAACGTGAAAGAATAGAGTAAGAAATTAGAAGGTGAGGAAGAAAATGAAATGATTGTAGGGTCCTTAATGGGACGTAGATGAGAGATTGTTATGGTATAAATAGGAAAAAAGATAGTGAAAAGTGTTACGATTAGAAGTCAAATAGATTCGGTGCCGTCCCCTGTAATCTTTGTTTGACCAAGCTTATACGTGTCTACCTACTGTGCATTAATCTCTTCTTCATTATTTTTTTAATTGAAAAAAATGCCACTAATTAAACATATTAGTGAAAGAATTTTTTAGTTACACTTCTAAATAAGGATTAATAGACGAAATATATCACTAGTAGAAATTGAATTAACTCGAGTGAATCAATTTCTTGTCAATTAAGTTAATCAACATTAATTAACGAAAGCTTCTAATTCAATCTAAACCATTTTTCTGAATTAATTTAATTAATGGGAGTGATTATCCACAAATATTTATTAAAAGATCAAGGATTAAGGCATCATTTTCTTTGGAGTGTGACCCTTAACTTTATGGATTCATATTAGCTGTCAAAAATGAAATGCCACGTACCCTCTCTAGTTCTTTCCAATGCCTTGTTACAAGGGTATGTATACGCGGCGTTCATTATTTTCTTCTTTATTAATGCAATGCATGGGAGTGTCTTTGATCTATCTGTTTTTTTTCTTTCTTTTGCTAAAGCCTTTATGTTGGATTGCTAGCTACTCATGACCTCACTACATTATAATAACTGTTTAATTTATTGACCAATCAATCTCTTATCTAGCTCCAATCATGCAGCATTGCATGTGATAAGTACTGCTGCTACTTCCATAAGAGTTGGATATAAAATACTTTTTCTATACTTCCATAAGAGTTGGATATAAAATACTTTTGGTTTACACTATAGGACTTGTAAACCCCGCAATCTATCACATTTCTATAGTAAAATATGACGTTGATATTATGTGATGTGTCATGTTACTATATTTATCATAATGTTATAACTATTAGAGATGATTTATATTCAGAAATTATTATTAATCAGAAGTAGAAATTTCTGAAGTTGTATTCTAGAAGTATAGTTAGTTTCCGGAGTTCTAGTTTATTTGTTAACTTAGTTATTAAGAATTATTTTTTGATAGGGCTTACGTGACAGTTTATTTTGTGTATATTGTTAGCTTTAATTTATATTTAGATATTGATTTATATTTAGGAATGACTTTTAGAGGATATTATTATATCTTTGTTAGAAGATATAATTTTGTGTATAAACAGTCTAGTGGAGTAGGTTATTGTAATTAATTGTAAATCCTTATTTAGAAGCTGTAAGTAAATATATTGCGTTTGCCTTTTATCTCTTCATTGTGCTCCAACAATTGGTATCTAGAGCTTTTGGTTAAAAACTCTGGAATTTGGGAAACATTGTTTCATTGATAGAAATTCTGGGATTTGGGAAACATTGTTTTTCATTGAGTTTCTGCGTAAATTGCACAAGGTAGAAGATGAACGGAAACGACGGCGATATCCATTCCAAGCTTCCAGTATTTGATGGCAAAAACTAGAATCATTGGAAGATCCAGATGCGCGTGTTATTTGGTTCTCAAGATGTGTTAAATCTTGTCACCGATGGCTATAATCTGTCAGAAGCAGACGCAACAGAGGCATAGAAGATAACACAGAAGGCGCTGGGGAAGAAAGACCAGAAGGCGCTGGGGAAGAAAGACCAGAAGGCGTTGTTCTACATCCATCAATGTGTGGATGCAAATGTATTTGAGAGGATTGTTGATTCTGAAACAGCGAAGGCTGCATGGGACACACTGGCCAGATGTTACGGTGGTGACGCATCAGTGAAAAAGGTGAAGCTTCAGTCTCTCAAAAAGCAATATGAGAATCTCAACATGAAGGACAACGAGAAGGTTTCTGAGTACATCTCTAGAGTTATTCTGATCACTAATGAGATGAAAGCTTGTGGAGAAACCCTTTATAAACAAACAGTCATTGAGAAGATCTTTAGATCTTTAACTTCTCAGTTTGATTACATTGTGGTAGCAATTGAACATTCCAAAGATCTAAGCACCATGAGAGTTGAAGAGCTGCAAAGTAGTCTAGAGGCGCATGAGTTGCGTATGACTGTGAGAACTTCTGAGAGGGAAGTAGAGCAGCAGGCTCTGAAAGAAACTTCTGGTAAGAAGTATCAGAAGCAGACTTGGTCAGAAGCCAGAAAGAAAACTAAGGGTGGTCAAAGGTCAGAAGCTTCAAACTCTGATAGGCAGAAGAATGTCCAGAAGGGAAAGAAGAAGTATGACAAGAAGAATGTTCAGTGTTACTGTTGCAAGAACTTTGGTCACTATGCCAAAGATTGTTGGTCAAACAAAGAAAGGAATTCAGAAGAAGCAAATATAGCCAGAGGAGAGTCAGATGATGAACCTGTGCTATTTATGGCTTATGAATCTGATGAGGAACCAATGAAATTGTCATTTTCTGATTCTGAAGGGGAAGAATATAACTCTTAATATTCTGATTATGGAGTGTTTGAATACAAGTCAGAATCAGAAGACGACGCTGAAGATTTCGAAGACAAGTCAGAATCCGAAGAAGATTCTGATTCCGAAGAGTCAGTGTAAGATTAAGATTGCGCCTAAGAGGGGGGGTGAATTAGGTGATGGTCGATTTTTGACTTATTTTATACTTTCTGGTTTTGATATAGTGCTTTGAAAACTGTAAAGTGCAGAAAGTAAAGAGACACGGAGAATTATCCTGGTTCCTTCCACAACCCGGAAGTACGTCCAGTCCCCTTGCAAACACGCAAGAGATTTTACTATATTGTTAGAACTTTTACAAGACTCTTCCTAGTCTTATCCACTAAAGAACCTAACAAATAACCAAGAACACCCTCTTGGATTTCCAATAAGTCTAATGAGAACAATCCTCTCAAAAGATACCTCTTGTTTCCAACAATGGACAACAAGGAACAAAAAATAATCTAATACTTAATTCCAACAATCCTGGAAATAAGTTACACTTTGTATGTTTTTATGAAGTATGATTTCTTGAAAGATGTTGATCACTTAGAGTGACTTCTTTGAAGTTTCTTCTTTCTTCTCTTGTAAGCAATTCAAACTGTAACACAATGGTTAGATAATGCTCAAAGATTTCTGTTCTTTATATGTGTGAAAGTGCAGAAAATCTTTGTTCTTAAAAGTTAAGAAATATGAAGTTTGAATATTTTACAAAGTTCAGATTTTATTGCAAGAGAAGAGATGTTTATGATTTGAAATATTTTGTAATATATAGTAATCAAGATACCTTTCCAAAAGGACACTTTTCTGTTTGTAAAACTTGACAAGATGCAATGTTTGATCATGCAACCATTGGAGAAAAGGTATGAAGGATATCTTGAAACCAGTTCAGATTTTTCAAAATTTTCAATGTGCAAATCGATTAACATAACATGCAAATCGATTGCACGTGTTTGTAACGTTCAGAATTTCAAAAAGTTTGAAGTGTAAATCGATTAGCATGTAGTGTCAATCGATTTACAAGTGTTAAAAAATCAGTTTGTTCTGTGATCAATCGATTTACACAACCTGTAAATCGATTGCTGGCAGGAGCAAACAGTTTTTGAAAAAAGCATGTGTAAATCGATTTACACAAGATGTTAATCGATTTACAGCAGAGAAAAACTTAAAAATTGTTTTGAAATATACTTGAAGTGATGTGGCAAGTGTGTATATCATTTTTGAGCATTTCTAATCAATGTAGTTTAATTGAGAATTGATATACTTGATTGCTTGCCAAGTTCCTTGAAGCTTTCTTTAAGATGATTTCCACTTCTTTTCCTTCTTTCCATAATGCTTGTTTGTCTTTCATCAAACTAGCTTGTTTGTCTTTCATCAAAACTAAAGTTGAGTTGAGGCTTGAGATTACATTCTCCCCCTTTTTGATGATGACAAACCATTTTCCTTTATGTGTTGATCAGAATTTGAGCAAAAGGTGTTTTCTCCCCCTGAGAAGATTTCTCCCCCTATGGAGAAAAAGATTTGAAAATTTGCTCTGTAAAGACAATGAAAACAAACAACCATAAAGTGCTATTACATCCTTCTCCCCCTTTGACATTATCAAAAAGAAGGGAAAGATGCAACAAGAAAGTATACCAGAAAGAAATGTATAGAGAAAATACAAAAAAATGCTTCAGATTCTGTGGTAAATCGATTTACCCCTTGGTTAAATCGATTTACACAGAACATTTTCATAAAAAGTAATTTTCGTTCAGTGGTAAATCGATTTACATATTGTGTAAATCGATTTACACACAAGATTTTATTAAAAAAATGATTTGCTTCAGTAGTAAATCGATTGACATATGGTGTAAATCGATTTACTTAAAGAGAAAATTTAAAACATCATTATTTTTAACATTTGAAACAATGTCTAACCACATATATATGTACATTAAGGTATAGTCAAGGATTGAGTGCAGCTTAAATATCTTGTTCATCGAGGATTCCAAGTTCACGACGAATTTTGAAAAATGCATCCTTTGCAAGTGGTTTTGTGAAGATGTCCGCGAGTTGATTTTGAGTGTCCACAAATGTGATCTCGACATCTCCTTTGAGTACATGGTCTCGGATGAAATGATGTCTGATGTCAATGTGTTTCGTCCGGGAATGCATAACTGGATTTTTCGTAATATTGATCGCGCTTGTGTTATCACATCGAAGAGGAATGCATCCAAGGTTTACTCCATAGTCAAGTAATTGTTGTTTTAGCCAAAGAATTTGAGCGCATCCACTTCCAGCCGCAATGTATTCTGCTTCGGCAGTGCTGAGAGCTACGCTTGCTTGCTTTTTGCATGACCATGAAACCAAGGCATTTCCAAGAATGTGACATGTTCCACTTGTACTTTTGCGATCAGTTTTGCAACCTGCATAGTCAGCATCAGAATAACCAACTAGATTGCACATACTACCTTTTGGATACCATAATCCGACGTTGGTTGTTCCTTTGAGATATTTTATTATGCGCTTGACTGCTGCAAGGTGAGACTCTTTAGGATTGGCTTGATATCTTGCACATAGGCAAACGCTGAACATAATGTCAGGTCTACTTGCTGTTAAATAAAGGAGTGAGCCAATCATTCCACGATACTTAGTTATGTCAATAGAATTTCCTGATTCATCTGGGTCAAGATAGGTGCCGGATCCCATAGGAATTGCACTCTCTTTGCTACTTTCCATCTCAAACTTCTTTATAAGGTCTTTGCAATATTTTGATTGGTTTACGAAGATACCATGTTTGAGTTTCTTAATTTGAAGACCAAGAAAGAAATTCAATCTTCCCATCATAGACATCTCAAACTCTCCTTGCATCATAGACGAAAATTCCTTGCACATATTTTGGTTAGTTGAACCGAAAACAATATCATCTACATAGATTTGTACAAGTAAGGTATGATGATTAACATTTTTTATGAAGAGAGTGGTATCAACTTTACCCTTTACAAACCCTTTTTCACATAGGAATGCGCTTAGTCTATCATACCAAGCCCTTGGTGCTTGCTTCAGCCCATAGAGAGCTTTCTTCAGTTTGAAGACATGATTAGGATGTTTGAAGTCTTCAAATCCGGGAGGTTGCTTTACATAGACTTCTTCATTTATGAATCCGTTGAGAAATGCGCTTTTTACATCCATTTGAAAAAGTTCAAAGTCCAATGAGCATGCATATGCAAGTAATAGTCTTATTGCTTCCAAACGTGCTACCGGAGCAAAAGTTTCTTCAAAATCAATTCCTTCCTCTTGGTTGTATCCTTGAGCAACTAGTCTTGCCTTGTTTCGAGTGATTATTCCATTTTCATCCATCTTGTTTTTGAAAACCCATTTGGTTCCAATGATACGTTTATTTCCTGGATTAGGAACAAGTTCCCAAACTTCATTCCGCTCGAATTGGTTTAACTCTTCTTGCATGGCAAGGATCCATTGATCATCTTCTAGTGCTTGAGCCACTTTAGTAGGTTCAACTTGAGATACAAACGCCATATTTAAGCATGCATCCTTAAGATTTAGTCGAGTAGATACTCCTTTGCTAATATCTCCAATTATATTGTCAATTGGATGATCACGATGAGTTCTCCATTCTTGAGGAAGATCATCATCATTTTCATTTTGATGTGAAAGTTCATGTGTTTGTTCCGGATTGACAATTTTGCCATCTCCGCAGGAAATCTCATGAGATAAATCTATAGAATCATCATCATCACAAATAGCAACTTCCTCCTTGGAGGTGTTAGATTCATCAAAGGAAACATGCATTGATTCTTCTATAGTTAAAGTTCTTTTATTGTAAATTCTAAAAGCTTTGCTAGAAAGGGAGTAACCAAGAAAGATACCTTCATCCGATTTTTCATCGAACTTACCGAGATTGTCTTTGTCGTTGTTAAGGACAAAACATTTGCACCCGAAAATATGAAAGTGAGAGATATTTGGTTTTCTTCCTTTGTAAATCTCATATGGAGTTTTCTTTAGTATAGGTCTTATGATCACGCGATTGCTTACATAACATGCCGTGCTTACCGCATCCGCCCAAAAATATTTAGGCAAACTTGAGTCACTTAGCATGGTTCTAGCAAGTTCCACCAAAGACCTATTTTTCCTTTCAACTACTCCATTTTGTTGTGGAGTTCTTGGTGCTGAAAAATTGTGGAAGATCCCATTTTCTTCACAAAATTCTTCAAATAGACTGTTTTGGAACTCTCCACCGTGATCACTTCGGATTGATGTTATCTTTGATGACTTCTCATTTTGAACTTGTTTTGCATATCTCTTGAATGCCTTGAATGCTTCATTCTTGTGTACTAAAAACAAAGTCCAAGTGAAACGGGAAAAATCATCTACAATAACTAATGCATAAATGTTTCCTCCGAAGCTTCTTGTTCTAGATGGACCAAAAAGATCCATGTGCAACAATTGAAGTGGTCTTGTTGTTGAAACCACATTCTTTGGTTTGAAAGTTGATTTGGTCTGTTTGCCCTTTTGGCATGCACTACATAATTTGTCTTTGATGAACTTCATCTTTGGTAGACCAATAACTAAGTCATGCTTAACCAATTTGTTCAAGTGCTCCATGTGAATGTGAGCAATCCTCTTATGCCATAACCAAGCGTCATTGTTGTTTACCATAAGACATTGTACCTTCATAGACAAATCATCTAGAGTAATCACAAAAATATTGTTAGATCTTATACCTTTGAGTTTTACCTCACTGGTTGCCTCATCCATAATAAGGCATTCTTCTTTGTTGAATTTGATCTTGAACCCTCTATCGCAAAGTTGACTTATGCTAAGAAGGTTGTGCTTTAATCCTTCAACATAGAGAACATCCTCAATTTGAATGGATGGAGGTGTGCCAACTATTCCAACGCCAAGAATCTTTCCTTTGGTGTTGTCTCCATAGGTGACATACCCTTTGGCTTTATGTACTAGATATGAAAATTGGTGTACATCTCCTGTCATATGCTTTGAACATCCACTGTCAAGATACCAAACATTTGAAGTGGATTTCAAGCATACCTACAAAAACAAATTATTTCTTGTTAGGTACCCAAGTTGCCTTGGGTCCTTCATAGTTAGTTCCCTTTTTCACCCATGCATAATGTCCACTAGCCATACTGAAATTTCTAATATAGCATGCATTTGGTGTGTGTCCAATAATACCACAGTAAAAACAGTTTGGAACAAATTTGCTCTTGTATCTAGGAATTTGTTTTCTTTTAGATACATTAGCCTTTTTCTTTTGATGATTATGAACAACTTGCTTCTTTTCTACTTTCTTGGGATTGGAACTATTACTAGCCTTTACAAAAACAGTGGGATTGTTACTTGGTTTCTTAGTATTCACATAACCAAGACCTCTTTTATCATTAGGATAACGTTGTTGGCTTAGTAATCCTTCCAATCCTATTTGTCCTTTTTCATATCGTTCAATGACTCTTTTCAATTGAACAATTTGAAAGACATTTGATTCACACTTGGAGCATGCAAAGTTTTCCTTTTCTTTTATAAAATTCTGTTTCTGAAGATCAAAATCTTTAGTCATGGTGTCAATTTTTTCTAGACAACTTAGAAGTTCTTTTTCTTGTTTTGACACCTTTTTGTATAAACTTTTGCATTCTTTCAAGAGTTCATCAATTGCACCTTGAACATCATCATCAAAAAGATTAAATTCATTACTAACCTCTTCTTCATTGTCGGAGTGATGCGATGCCATTAAGGCTAAGTTTGCACATTCGTCGCTTTCCGATTCCGATGAACTGCTCATATCATTATCTTCCCATGCTATGTAGGCTTTCTTTTGTTTTGAGTCCTTTCCTTTGAATCCATTTTTCTTTGGGAGATTTGGACAGTTTGGCTTGATGTGTCCTTGCTTTCCACATTCATAACATGAGACATCTTGAGTTGATGTGGAGGCTTCTCTTTTCTTGAAGTGCTTTCTCTTATATGCATGAGATCCGCCTTTGTCATTTCTGCCAAAAAACTTCCCAAGTCTTTTCACTAGAAGCATGAAATTTTCATCTTCTTCCGGATTGTCTTCTTTTACCACTTCTTTTGAATCAATTTTTAAGGCAATGTTTTTGGACTTCTTTTCTAGATTCTCATGTTTTTCAAGTCTACCGAGTTCCGTTTCGTATTCTTGAAGTTTGTCGAATAATGTAGCGGAAGTCATTGCGGAGAGACTCTTCTTTTCCGAGATTGCCGTTACCTTTGGTTGCCATTCCCTAGTCAATGATCTAAGGATTTTTAAGTTGAGTTCATCATTTGACAGGGTTTTACCAAGAGCAATTAAGTGATTTGTCAAATGCACAAATCTCTTTTGTAAGTCAAGAATGGATTCTCCGGGCTGCATTCGAAATAGTTCATATTCTTGACTCAAGGTATTTAGCCTTGATCTTTTTACTTCAGCCGTTCCTTCATGAGTTTGAACCAAGGTATCCCAAATTTCCTTTGCTGTTTTGCAGTTTGAGACACGAAAAAATTCGTCCATACTGAGAGCACCTTGAAGAAGGTTTATTGCCTTTTTGTCATAGAGAACTTTCTTTTTATCATCGTCGTCCCATACAGTTTTGGGCTTTGCAGACCCAACGCCATTGATTACCGTTATTGGGATAAATGGACCATTTTCAACAGCATCCCATACTTCCTCTCCTTGTGCTTCTAAATGCGCCTTCATGCGTATTTTCCAAAAGTCAAAATATTCACCACAAAATAGAGGAGGCTTGTTGTTACTACCACCATCTCTGAAAACTGGTTGATGATTTGCGGAAGCCATTCTGGATCTCTAGGAGCAGGTTACCTATAACCTGCTCTGATACCAATTGTAAGATTAAGATTGCGCCTAAGAGGGGGGGTGAATTAGGTGATGGTCGATTTTTGACTTATTTTATACTTTCTGGTTTTGATATAGTGCTTTGAAAACTGTAAAGTGCAGAAAGTAAAGAGACACGGAGAATTATCCTGGTTCCTTCCACAACCCGGAAGTACGTCCAGTCCCCTTGCAAACACGCAAGAGATTTTACTATATTGTTAGAACTTTTACAAGACTCTTCCTAGTCTTATCCACTAAAGAACCTAACAAATAACCAAGAACACCCTCTTGGATTTCCAATAAGTCTAATGAGAACAATCCTCTCAAAAGATACCTCTTGTTTCCAACAATGGACAACAAGGAACAAAAAATAATCTAATACTTAATTCCAACAATCCTGGAAATAAGTTACACTTTGTATGTTTTTATGAAGTATGATTTCTTGAAAGATGTTGATCACTTAGAGTGACTTCTTTGAAGTTTCTTCTTTCTTCTCTTGTAAGCAATTCAAACTGTAACACAATGGTTAGATAATGCTCAAAGATTTCTGTTCTTTATATGTGTGAAAGTGCAGAAAATCTTTGTTCTTAAAAGTTAAGAAATATGAAGTTTGAATATTTTACAAAGTTCAGATTTTATTGCAAGAGAAGAGATGTTTATGATTTGAAATATTTTGTAATATATAGTAATCAAGATACCTTTCCAAAAGGACACTTTTCTGTTTGTAAAACTTGACAAGATGCAATGTTTGATCATGCAACCATTGGAGAAAAGGTATGAAGGATATCTTGAAACCAGTTCAGATTTTTCAAAATTTTCAATGTGCAAATCGATTAACATAACATGCAAATCGATTGCACGTGTTTGTAACGTTCAGAATTTCAAAAAGTTTGAAGTGTAAATCGATTAGCATGTAGTGTCAATCGATTTACAAGTGTTAAAAAATCAGTTTGTTCTGTGATCAATCGATTTACACAACCTGTAAATCGATTGCTGGCAGGAGCAAACAGTTTTTGAAAAAAGCATGTGTAAATCGATTTACACAAGATGTTAATCGATTTACAGCAGAGAAAAACTTAAAAATTGTTTTGAAATATACTTGAAGTGATGTGGCAAGTGTGTATATCATTTTTGAGCATTTCTAATCAATGTAGTTTAATTGAGAATTGATATACTTGATTGCTTGCCAAGTTCCTTGAAGCTTTCTTTAAGATGATTTCCACTTCTTTTCCTTCTTTCCATAATGCTTGTTTGTCTTTCATCAAACTAGCTTGTTTGTCTTTCATCAAAACTAAAGTTGAGTTGAGGCTTGAGATTACAGTCAGAAGATGATGACTCTGGAAACTCTGAAGGTGAGTCAGATGGTGAATCTGATTCTGATCCAAATTTTGATGATGATCTAGAATTTGGTGGTGATCATGGTTTTGGAAGGGAAAACTCTAAAGACCTAGGTTCTGGAGGACAAACTTCTAAAGATGATCAGGTTTCTGGTGGAAATCATGACTCTAAGGATGGACCTTCTGAAGGAGTAGCTTCTCAAGAAAATTTCGTCTTTGACGGTGATCATGATTCTGAAAGTGGAACTTCTGAAGGCAGAGCTTCTGAGAGTCATCCAATTTCTGAAGATGGTATTTCTGAAGGTAGTGGTTCTGAACGATGTCCAGAAACTAACAAAGTTGAGTTCAGTAGAGACGTCATTGTAAAAGAATCAGAAGTTTGGAATTAGGAAAGGTCTCGTCCTGACTCTGATGAGAGAACTCCTGAAGAAAAGTCAGAAATACATGTTTCTGAAGCTGGTAAAGACTTTGGCTCTGAAGAAGATATAGAAGGAGAAGATGATTCCGAATCTAACTCCGATGGTGATCCAGACTCTAAAGATAGTCAAGGTTCTGGAGAAAGTCCAATTTCTGAAGCAAGTTCTTCTGAAGGGGAAAGTCCTGGTGTCCAAAGTTCTGAAGGTCTAGTTCTGAGGCAACAAAGAGTCAGAAGCATCCCAAGAAGATTTGCAGAGTTTGACATGTTGCAAGACACTGAAGTAGACTCTTAAGGAGAAGTTATTCAGTGTGCAATGTTAGTAGACTCTGAACCCGTGAGTACAAAAGAGGCTCTTAAGCAACAAGTTTGGTTACAGGCTATGAAAGAAGAACTTGATGCTATAGAGAGAAACCAGACTTGGAAGCTGACAGAACTTCCAAAAGGCAAGAAAGCCATCAACGTTAGATGGGTTTTCAAGCAGAAGCTAAAGCCAGATGGATCAATTGGCAAACACAAAGCAAGATTAGTAGCAAGAGGCTTTCTACAGAAGTCTGGGTTGGATTACTTTAAAGTGTTTGCACCTGTAGAAAGACATGAAACAATCAGACTAGTGATTGCAATAGCTGCTAACAAGAATTGGCCTCTGATGCATTTAGATGTAAAATCTTCATTTATGAACGGACCATTACAAGAAGAGGTATACGTATCACAACCTCCTGGATTTTAGAAAAATAATTAGGAAGGGATGGTGTTCAAATTACACAAAGCCTTGTATAGATTGAAGCTAGCGCCCAGAGCTTGGAATCTGAAGATTGATTCGTTTTTCAAGGAATAAGGGTTTCAGAAGTGTGAGATGGAGTATGGTGTTTATGTTCGACACACTTCAGAAGGTAATATGATTCTGGTATGTTTGTATGTTGATGACATATTACTCACATGAATTTCTGAATAAGAAATAGCTGAGTTCAAGACGGTTCTAATGAATGCGTTTAAGATGACAGATCTTGGGAAAATGAGTTTCTTTCTAGGGATGAAATTTATATATACTGAGAAAGGAAATACTTTTCATCAAATGAAGTATGAACTAGATCTTCTAAAGAGATTTGAGCTAGAGAATTGCAAAGTTTCTATCACACCTGCTGATACGAATCAGAAGTTGGACTCTGATTCTGATGGAGAGGATGTGGATGCTACAACCTTCAAACAAATGGTTGGTTCTCTGAGGTATTTGTGTAATATCAGACCTGATATTTGCTATACAGTTGGAATGGTTAGCAGATTTATGAGTAAACCAAAGTGGTCTCATTACCAAGCTACTGTCAGGATTCTGAGGTATGTAAAGGGAACTCTGAAGTATGGAGTGTTATTTTCGTCTGGAAGAAAGATTGAATCAAAACTTCTGAGTTATTCAGACTCTGATTGGTGCGGAGATAGAGTGGACAGAAGAAGTACTTCTGGGTATTTATTCAAATTTATGGGAGGCCCTATTTCTTGGTGTTCCAAGAAGCAACCTGTTGTTGCATTGTCAACTTGTGAAGCTGAATATATTGCAGACGCTCTGACTGCATGTCAAGCTGTGTGGATTTTAAACTTGTTGCAAGATCCGAAGATTGAAGTAGCCAAACCTCTGAAGTTGTTGATTGATAACAAGTCTACAATCAATCTTGCCAAGAACCAAGTGCTGTATGGGAGAAGCAAGCATATTGAAACCAAATATCATTTTCTGAGGAATCAAGTTTAGAGAGAAATATTAGAAGTTCTGCACTGTAGCGCCCAGAAGCAGCTGACAGATGTTCTGACCAAGGCTATCAAGACTGATCAATTTCTTCATTTGAGGGATGAAATTGGTGTTGTCAATTTTGGATAAATATAAATTAAGGAATGGTGTTAGATTTAATTTATATTTAAATATTGATTTATATTTAGGAATATCTTTTAGAGGATATTATTATATCTTTTTATATATTTGTTAGAAGATATAATGTAATTGCAAGCTTCTCAAGTCATGTTTAAAGCATTGGTTTTGATGAAGACAACATGGATATCAACATTCAAAGGATATGCAAAAAGTTTATCAATATCATATAAAACCTTGTTACAAGTCTTGAAGATTAGAAGAAGAATTATTAAAGAAACAACAAATGTCAAAAGGTATAAATAATTCTTAAATTTAAATATATATGTTCACAAATATGCATTCATAATCATATACATATCCCACATTTTTAACAATAAGAAAAACTATGTTTGAAATCTTTTTCAAAAGGATTTTTTGAAAATAAACTTTCAGGAACCGGTTCCTACCTAACAGGGAACCGGGTTCCAAACTTGTTCAAAAATCACTTCCCTGGAATTTGTACCAGGAACCGGGTTGTACCTATAGGGGAACCGGTTCCTGCGTGTTATTTTTGAATTCTGGGTTATAACGTTCACTAGGAACCGGGTTCTGCCTGGGTCGGAACCGGTTCTCAGCGAACCAGTACATATTTTCTTTTGTTTTTTGAACATAATTCAAATGGTATTCTTTCATGATTGCATTACATCTTTTCATATCAAATGGCATGAATGAAGAGGTATTTGTGACATTATAAATTGTGCAGATTTTCAAATTCAAAATAACCTTCTTCAATTAACAATTTTCATCATTCAAATTTGCATATTCTTACAAACTTTCAAGTGTTCTTACAAATCATAAATTTTGTGAAACTTGCCATATACATTTTCATTAAGAAATCATTACAAGTTTCATACATTCATTGTGAACATTTATAATCATTGCTTGAGAATTGTTTCTTTCTTGAAGAATAAGATCAATCAAAGATTGATAGTGCTCTCCATCTATTTCAAATAAATCATTGTATTACAAAAATAAAGTATTCCCTTACTATCCAGGATTGTTGGAAGTAAGTGTTGTGATTTGAAGAGGATTGTTCTTCATTCACATTAGTGTTTGTAAAAAAGAAAGTATTCCCTTACTATCCAAGATTGTTGGAAGTAAGTGTTGTGATTTGAAGAGGATTGTTCTTCATTCACATTAGTGTTTGTTTGACCTTAAAGGTGTTAAGAACCTTTGGTCACCCTATAGGTTAGATAGTAAGCATAAGCTGTACAATCATTCTAAACTATAGTGAAATCTCTTTCGTGTTGGAAAGGAGACTAGAGTACTCTCGGATTGTAAGGGGAACCAAGATATATCGCCGTGTTCTTTACTTTTCCGCTTTTATCGTTTTCATCACCATAATCAAGAAAAGATAAGATATAGTCAAAAACCTTCAAACACTTAACCACAAATTACTACAAGTATTCTCATAAAACCGAATAAATTTTTATATACCTAATTCACCCCCCCTCTTAGGCACTCTTAGACTTACAATTTGTATCAGAGCAAGTTATAGGTAACTTGTTCCTAAAGATCCAGAATGGCTTCCGCAAATCAAAATCCGGTTTTCAAAGATGGTGGTAGTAACAACAAGCCTCCATTGTTTTATGGTGAATACTTTGACTTTTGGAAAATTCGCATGAAGGCTCATCTTGAAGCGCAAGGAGAAGAAATATGGAATTCTGTTGAGAATGGTCCATTTACTCCGGTGTGTGCTGTCAATGGTGTTGGGTCATCAAAGCCTAAAGCATCATGGGATGACGATGATAAGAAAAAAGTTCTCTTTAACAAAAAGGCAATCAATATTCTCCAAAGTGCTCTTAGTATGGATGAATTTTTCCGAGTATCGGCATGTACAACGGCAAAGGAAATTTGGGATACTCTTGTAGAAACTCATGAAGGAACCGCCGAAGTCAAAAGGTCTAGATTGAACACTTTGAGTCAAGAATATGAATTATTCAGAATGCTGCCCGGAGAATCCATCCTTGACTTGCAAAAGAGATTCGTTCACTTGACAAACCATTTGAAGGCACTCGGTAAGACTTTAACTAACGATGAATTAAATCTTAAAGTGCTTAGGTCTTTAACTAGGGAATGGCAACCAAAAGTGACGGCAATATCCGAAAAGAAAAGCCTAGCAACTATGACTTCCGCAACACTTTTCGGAAAGCTTCAAGAATATGAGACGGAACTTGGAAGGCTTGAAAAACATGAGAATCATGAGAAGAAATCCAAAGGCATTGCTTTGAAAGTTGATTCAAAAGAAAGTCAAGATAAAGATGCATCGGAGGAAGATGAAAACTTCTTGCTTCTTGTAAAAAGGTTAGGAAAATATTTTGGTCATAAAAATAATCTTCATAATGCTAACTTTGTCAAAAGAAAGAAATTTTATAAGCATAGAGATAAAGAAGCCTCCACATCAACACAAGATGTCACATGCTATGAATGTGGAAAGCAAGGTCACATAAAGCCGGATTGTCCAAAACTCTCAAAGAAAAATGGATTCAAAGGAAAGGACTCAAAATAAAAGAAAGCCTACATAGCATGGGAAGATAATGATATGAGCAGTTCATCGGAATCAGAAAGCGACGAATGTGCAAACTTAGCCTTAATGGAATCGCATCACTCCGACGATGAAGAAGAGGTTAGTAATGAATTTAATCTTTTTGATGATGATGTTCAAGGTGCAATTGATGAACTCTTGAAAGAATGCAAAAGTTTATACAAAAAGGTGTCAAAACAAGAAAAAGAACTTCTAATTTGTCTAGAAAAAATTGACACCATGACTAAAGATTTTGATCTTCAAAAACATAATTTTATTAAAGAAAAGGAAAACTTTGCATGCTCCAAGTGTGAATCAAATGTCTTTCAAATTTTTCAATTGAAAAGAGTCATTGAACGATATGAAAAAGGACAAATAGGATTGGAAGGATTACTAAGCCAACAACGTTATCCAAATGATAAAAGAGGTCTTGGTTATGTGAATACTAAGAAACCAAGTAACAATCCCACTATTTTTGTAAAGGCTAGTAATAGTTCCAATCCCAAGAAAGTAGAAAAGAAGCATGTTGTTCATAATCATCAAAAGAAAAAGGCTAATGTATCTAAAAGAAAACAAATTCCTAGATACAAGAGCAAATTTGTTCCAAACTGTTTTTACTGTGGTATTATTGGACACACACCCAATGCATGCTATATTAGAAATTTTAGTATGGCTAGTGGACATTATGCATGGGTGAAAAAGGGAACTAACTATGAAGGACCCAAGGCAACTTGGGTACCTAACAAGAAATAATCTGTTTTTGTAGGTATGCTTGAAATCCATATCAAATGTTTGGTATCTTGATAGTGGATGTTCAAAGCATATGATGGGAGACATACACTAACTTTCAAATCTAGTTCAAGTCCAAGGATTATTTCACATATAGGAAATACCTTAAAGGAAGAATTCTTGGCATTGGCAAAATTGATACACTAACTTTCCTATCCATTGAAGATGTTCTTTATGTTGAAGGACTAAAGCACAATCTTCTTAGCATTAGCCAACTTTGTGACAAAGGCTTCAAGATCAAATTTACAAAAGTGAATGCTTGATTATTGATGAAGTCACCAATGAGGAAAAACTCAAAGGTAAAAGAATTAATAATATATTTATGATTTCCCTTGATGATCCATCTTTGAAGGTAAAATGTCTCATGGCAAACAATGATGATTCATGGCTTTGTTTAGGTTTCTTATGTTTCATTGTTATATGTTGTATCGTACAATTCGTTATGTTCATGTTTTAGTGTGTGGTTGTGTTTAAAATTGTTTGTGTTTTTTAAATGAATTTGTTTCACTCTTTTTCCCCATCCTTTTTTATGTTAACAAAGGGGGAGAAGAATATGCATATGTGTTGTTTTGTTTCAAAGAAATTGCAGGCCAAAATAACTATCATAAAACTCACCTCACTCCAAAATTCAAAGAATCATGGACTTAGGGGGAGCATACAATTTAGGGGGAGCCTTGCATTTGCTTAACATTTTTGCTACACAAAACAACATAAACATTTCAAGAATTGTTTTCAAGACTTGGTTGTCATCATCAAAAAGGGGGAGAATGTAATTGCAAGCTTCTCAAGTCATGTTTAAAGCATTGGTTTTGATGAAGATAACATGGATATCAACATTCAAAGGATGTGCAAAAAGTTTATCAATATCATATAAAACCTTGTTACAAGTATTGAAGATTAGAAGAAGAACTATTAAAGAAACAACAAATGTCAAAAGGTATAAATAATTCTTAAACTTGAATATAGATGTTCACAAATATGCATTCATAATCATATACATATCCCACATTTTTAACAATAAGAAAAACTATGTTTGAAATCTTTTTCAAAAGGATTTTTTGAAAATAAACTTTCAGGAACCGGTTCCTACCTAACAGGGAACCGGGTTCCAAACTTGTTCAAAAATCACTTCCCTGGAATTTGTACCAGGAACCGGGTTGTACCTATAGGGGAACCGGTTCCTGCGTGTTATTTTTGAATTCTGGGTTATAACGTTCACTAGGAACCGGGTTCTGCCTGGGTCGGAACCGGTTCTCAGCGAACCAGTACATATTTTCTTTTGTTTTTTGAACATAATTCAAATGGTATTCTTTCATGATTGCATTACATCTTTTCATATCAAATGGCATGAATGAAGAGGTATTTGTGACATTATAAATTGTGCAGATTTTCAAATTCAAAATAACCTTCTTCAATTAACAATTTTCATCATTCAAATTTGCATATTCTTACAAACTTTCAAGTGTTCTTACAAATCATAAATTTTGTGAAACTTGCCATATACATTTTCATTAAGAAATCATTACAAGTTTCATACATTCATTGTGAACATTTATAATCATTGCTTGAGAATTGTTTCTTTCTTGAAGAATAAGATCAATCAAAGATTGATAGTGCTCTCCATCTATTTCAAATAAATCATTGTATTACAAAAATAAAGTATTCCCTTACTATCCAGGATTGTTGGAAGTAAGTGTTGTGATTTGAAGAGGATTGTTCTTCATTCACATTAGTGTTTGTCAAAAAGAAAGTATTCCTTTACTATCCAGGATTGTTGGAAGTAAGTGTTGTGATTTGAAGAGGATTGTTCTTCATTCACATTAGTGTTTGTTTGACCTTAAAGGTGTTAAGAACCTTTGGTCACCCTATAGGTTAGATAGTAAGCATAGGCTGTACAATCATTCTAAACTATAGTGAAATCTCTTTCGTGTTGGAAAGGGGACTGGAGTACTCTCGGATTGTAAGGGGAACCAAGATATATCACCGTGTTCTTTACTTTTCCTCTTTTATCGTTTTCATCACCATAATCAAGAAAAGATAAGATATAGTCAAAAACCTTCGAACACTTAACCACAAATTACTACAAGTATTCTCATAAAACCGAATAAATTTTTATATACCTAATTCACCCTCCCCTCTTAGGCACTCTTATACTTACATATAATTTTGTGTATAAATACCCTAGTGCAGTAGGTTATTGTAATTCATTGTAAATCCTTATTTAGAAGTTGTCAGTAAATATATTTCGTTTGCCTTTTATCTCTTCATTATGCTCCAACATATATAAGCAACTTTGTAACTAGAGTTTTAAGTAAAAGATTTTAATATATGGCGAAAGCTTGATTCATGGAAATTTTCACACCATTACATAGAATTCATCTTACTTAATTGACCTGAATTAATTGACAAGATTATAACATAAAAATCTCAACTATTGAATAAAAGTGTTATTGTGCAATTTTACTTGGTTTGGTTTGCATATGTACATGTTTTGACCATGAAAACAAAAACCAGCTATCAGACACTTCGCTAAGCGAGTAGTAGCGAATAAACCAATTCGCTTAGCGAGGAATAGTTCACGTAGAGAATATAAGACAAAAGTAAACCAACAAGTTTCGCCAACAGTGGAGAAAAGCGAAGCAGTTCGCCTAGAGAATCGGGCCTTCGCTTAGCGAAACAAGATGGTCAAGGGAAGATATTTTGAAGACTTCGGGCTAAAGAAAGCAACTTCGCTAAGCGAGCCTCACCTCACTTAGCAAACTCTGGAGCTTTATGGAAGATATTTGAAAAAACTTAAGGATAAAGAAATCAACTTCACTAAGCGATCCAAACTTCTCTTAGCGAACTTTAGTGGTCTCAAGTTGTCAAGTTGATTTGAAATCTTACCTCATAAGCAAGGACTTTTCTTAGCGAAGTATAGTTCGTTTAACAAACTCAAGCGGCCAGAACAACTATAAAAAGGAAAATAACTCAGTTCAACAAGGGGATTCCGGTTTTTATCATAATAGTATTGTTGTACCCTAAAATTTTCTCTCTCATTTTACTCAATACTTACTCCTAGAGATCCTCAATTTGCTCAAGTTTGCCCAAGAGTTCATCAGACAAGCTCTCTCCTAAGGCAGTATGTCTCAAATTAGGGTTTCCATTTTCATCAAGATAGGTGAACTCCAAAGACCTCATATGACCTCCATGGTCCTAATGTGTTCTCAAGACCCTCCATGTCAAATTTAAAGCCTTACACAAGAAGTTTGCTCAGTCAACTGCTCAGATGCTTGAGAATCGACTATATTAAGTCAAAAGTCAATTGTGGCCCACATACAGTCAAACTTCAAGATTTTTGGTCAACATCAACATTTTGAATTTAGTTTCATCATTTGATTAAGGTTTGATCATGATTCTTCAAGGAACGCCCTAAATTCATCAAAACTCAAAAGTTGCTAAATTAGGGTTTCTCAAGAAAAGTCAACCAAACTTTGACCAAGCATAACTTCCTCATACTCTATTAGAAATTTTCCATCCAAGGCTCATTTTGAAGAGGATGCAATTCCCTACAACTCATATTCAGCCCACAAGTTCAAAATATGCACTCATAAAAAGATATGAATTTCTACATTATAGGTCCTTTTGAAAAGTCAACAAAAACACCTTTTGGGTCAAAGCTTCTTACATGAACATGGAAGACTCAATTGAGAGTAGACCAAAAGGGTTGCTTAGGGGAGATCCTAATATTTCTAAAAAGTCCAAGAATACCTCTATAGGGTTAAAATTGGAAGAGATATGGCTTGTCAAAGTTGACCTTTTTTGCGAAATTGCCAAAAGTCAAATATGCTCAAAAGTGAATTTTTTTACTAAATGGGCCTATCATTTCATGATTGCACCTCACTTGTAGCATGATCCGCGACCCAAATATCCATCCACATGTTATTTTCTTCATTTTCCATTTTATTGTGATTTTTTATTAATTAAAAATTGAATTAAATCAAATAATTGGTAAATAATATCAAAGATCTGTTTTGATATGATTTTTTGACAGGTTTGAAATTAAAATATGCTGAAATATCAAGGCCAAATCGAATCAAGCATGATTGGTACAAGAAAGGGATGATTTGGATCAATATAGCAAGTTTACATATGGCATGGAAATCAAATCAAATCTTCCATAATTGCAAAGATACAAGCTAGTTTTATAACCGTAATTAATTCTTGGATATATAATGAACATGTACAAGGCATAAGACAGGGGTTAGCAGTCGTGAAAGAGGAAGAGCAAATTCAAAAAATTCAAAGAAAAGTGTGAATCGGTTTTCACTCCACAGGCCATCTCAAGCCATCCTAGCATTGCCAATCACTTGCTGGACGTCTCAGGAAGCCATGCCAATCGTTTGCAAGGTCTGAAGCATTAAGAAACGCAAGCTGTAACTCACACGGTTTGGAATTTTTTCCAGAATCGATTACCATAATTCCTACATTATTAGCACATTTGATTGACATATTTGTGATCTTTGACATGTTTGCAAGCTGGCTAAATAGTTTAATTGCATTTTTGAAGCATATATCTGTACTTGCCATTGTTAGGGTTTCCACATGCGTTTTATGGTTTTTGGCTACAGGTAAAATTAGGCCTGAATAAGGTACCATGATGACCGTGACATCATAGCTAGTTGAACCCTGGCCTTTAATCTCATTTATATTGCGTTTTATGAGTTTTTGAGTTGTACAGGGTTATGGCTACAAGCGTTGTCCATGGGTATAGGGTGAATATCTAAAGTGACGCATCCCTTGAGAAGACGATATGTGGCAGCCAACCATTGGGTCATTTGAATCTCGCGCACATTTTTTCTAGTTAACCACGTTGTTTGTATATTATGATTTGTTCTTATAATATTAACAAATAAGACAGATGGCCCAGCGATGAGGCGCGTTGGTGGTAAGTATAAGGACCTGGGTTCGATCCCAGGTCCCAACAATTTTCTTTGTTTTACTTTCCCCTACAGGATCTGGTGCTCCATTTGTCTAAACACCTTCCATGCGCCTCCATCATCCATCCAGTGGATTCATCATCCATCAGACCTAACGCCTACGATTGAGGGACCATGGTACACCATCAGAGGATCAGCACATGGGATCTAGCGCGGAGATTGGGCCATCAACCTTAGGCCCAAAAGTAGTTTCAACATTGCACCCCCTGGGACATTCAACACAGGCCCAATTTGTTCTTCTTTCTATTATTTTTTAATTTCTTTAATTATTTTATTTAATTGTTTTGTTTTTTTAATTAACACAAAAATTATTTTTTTATTAAACTAAAAAATCACAAAAAATACAAAATTAGGTCTTATTTATTCAAATTAATATTTTTGAAAATAAAGTAGGTTAATTAGTTTTGTTTTATTATTTGTTTTAATTAAAATTAATTAGATGAATTAGGTTTAATTTGTAATTAAATTGTTTTCTCAAATCAAAATCACAAAAACATAAAAAATCTTTTTTTTAAATGTTTCGTTTTCTTTAATTAATTAATTTAATTTAAATTAGGTTAATTGTAATTTCTTTTTATAATTAACACTAATTAGAAATTAGGGTTGTAAATAATTAATTTTTCTCCAAAAAATAACCAATTTTTTTTAATTAGATTTTAAGTCTCTTAATTAATTCTTCGCATTTAATTCGGCGCGCGTATTAATTACCGTTCCGATTATTATTTATGTAACTGTTTTGAGGTTGTAATAGATTTTAATTAGGGTTTTAATTGCCGCCTTTTTATTTTCAATCAAGATAATTATGTAACTGCCAAAGCCTTGTAATAGCTAGGTTTATTTTTTTCGCACTTTAAATTCCTGCAAATCTTTAACTGTCTAGATGTATGCTAATAGGATTTTATGGCAAGAATATCTGAAAATTAAAATGGTAGATCACCTAATGTGCAAAGACTAATTAACTGAAAAATTCACATGCACATATTCACTCATAGGGTTTGCCTCACTTCGGTTGCCTTCGGTAAAACAGTCATTAAGCATAAGAGATTTTAGTGGTTGCCCTCCAGTCTAAAAGATCAAAATGTCCCATTCGAATGTTGCCTCGGAAATGTTACCTCAGAAATGTAGCCTCGGAAAGATCTTAAGACTCTAGGGTTACTACTAAAATTTCCAATCCATTGCTTTGGTGACTGTACTTGTCCCTTTCGAACGCACCTTATAAACTTCAACGACGATGCTACCTATTTCTCAATAATGGGATAACATTGTCTAAAAGGAAAACAAACAGACTTTTTTGAGTAGGTAGAAACTCTTAAGTACTTGCTCAAACAAACAAACTTTTTCACACCAACACTTTCCCAAACAAAGTTTTCAAAAACAACTTCGTAACACGCTTGAGGACAGAAACAAGGGTTAAAACGAAGTAAAACAAAACTTTTCAAAACAAGCACACACAAGCAATTTGAAAAATAAGCAAGTACCTAAGAGCCCGTGGAAAACCACGGATGGAAAGGGTGCTAACACCTTCCCTTTCTATAATCTACCCCCTGTACTCAAAAACATCTCGAAAAAGGTTTTTTCTGTTCTTTTTCCTTTTCTTGATTGGATAAAATAAAAGTCGATGGCGACTCTTGCTTACCCTGACATTTTGCGAATATAAAATGCAAACCAGTAAAAACAGTCGGTTCTGTCACCGAATCACTGAACTGGAAACTCTGCTGGGGAAAAATAAGTGGGGTTTACCTTAGGATATAGGTCATTTCAAATTGCTTTCTTGTTTGTTTGCTTTATTCATAAAGGGTTATTGCTTGGATTACTATAGATCCTACACCCAGATCTGGGGGCACTCATTAGGTAAACAACAATACATCGTGGAGACTGTACGGCATATACCGACATGGTTTAAGCGATGGCTGTGTTAGTGTGGCACTTTGGTTGGTACCGGTATCCTTCGTGGGGAAACGAGGAGAATACGGGGCCGCCGTATGGTGTCGTGAAGCACTAACGGACCTGAGAACCTTAGTTGAACAAACTTGTCCATTAGAAAGTAGTGAGATAGACAGCCTCGGTGTAGAGCTAAGGATTGGTTGATACTCGATACTACACTCATTGAGATCATACTTTCGGGATATTTCGGCCGCAAGAAAAGATAGTTTGAGCTGAGACAATGCCCGATAAAGGATGGTCAGTGATATTGAGATCCCTTAGAACCCAGTTATTTTTTAAGACCGGTTTGAAACCAACTAAACTTCAAGAGGGTATGACCTTTAACCTCATGCAAGCCTTAAACCTAAGAGCTTGGTGTGATTTGTATGTGTTTGTTATACTTGTGGTTTATCATGACATCATCTATCATAACATATCATCCATTCTTATTGCACTAACCATTTCAAAGACCAAGGGTGTGATATGGTGGGAAGAACTGACTGTTTTTTAGAATGCTGGTTTGCATTTTGCGTTTTGTATTCGCAAAATGTCGCAGTAAACAAGAGTCGCCACCGACTTTTATTTTATCCAACAAGGAAAGGAAAAAAGCACAGAAAAATTCCTTTTTCGAGATATTTCTGAGTACGGGGGGTAGATTATAGAAAGGGAAGGTATTAACACACTTTCTATCCGTAGTTATCTACGGGCTCTTAGGTACTTGCTCATTGTTTTCAAAATTGTTTTCTTTGTGCTTGTGGGTTTGAAAAAGTTTTTGTTTTAAAACTTCGATTTAACTCTTGCTTCTGTCATCAAGAGTGTAATGAAGTATTTTGAAAACTTTGTTTGAAAAGGAGTGTAAGTGTGAAAAAAGTTTTGTTTTTGAAAGAGCAAGTATCTAAGAACTATCTACCTACTCGAAAAAGGAATCATTTTATGCTAATTTCCTTTAGATAATACTATCCCACTATTAATGAGTAGGTAGCACCGTCGTTGGAATTTAAGGATCAATTCGAATGAGGGACATACGGCCACTATAGCAATGTTAGGATGCCTTAGCGGTAACCCTAATGTCTTAGATCATTTGTTTGAGGCAACAATATCCGAGGCAACCATTTCGAGGCGACTTTGATCTTTTAGACAAGAGGGCGACCTCTAAAATGACCTATACTCAATGACCGTGTACGAAGGAAACCAAGTGGGGGTGTACCCTAGGAGTGCGCATGTGCGAGTGTGTCGTTTTCAGTTATTTTTATCTTTGCACATGTTAAGGGTGATCTAATTTGATTTTAAGATTAAGCATTCAGTCTTGTCATGCAAACCCTATTATCAAACATATAGCAGTTATAATTTGCAGAAATTAAAGGTGCGGAAATTAAATTACAAGGCGTCGGGTATTTACATCGCCAAAAGCAACCCTTTAAAAATAAAATAAAGTGGTAAAATAAATAAAAGGTCCTAATTATGTATTACATACCAGAAGCAGATACATCAATATGGATAAAAATAAATAAAGCGCGACGCAAAATTAAATCGAATGCGAATTAGGGTTTTGACCCTTTTTAAAAGAAAATGTTTTTTTTTTGTTTTTATTTTAGAAAAGAAATTAATCCTAAAATTAAATACTAAATTAATTAATTAAATGAAAAAAATAATTAATGACACATTTTTGGAGTTTTTGATATTTTTAGAAAGAAATTAAAATAATTAAATTGGAACTAAAACCTAATGATTTCTAATTAATTTTAAATATTTACAAAATAAATTAAAGTTTACTAATTAATATCCTAATTAATTAATAATATTTATTAAATGAAAAAAAGGAATTCTGAAATTTATTGGATAAAAATATTTTTGATGATTTTTTGATAAAAAGGAAAATTTGTTATTGGTTAATAAATTAATTGAATAAAATAAAGCAAATAAATTAAAATAAATAAATATAAGAGAAAGAGAGAATGGGCCTTTTATTTGGAGGGTGTGGGTAGCAACTTTGTTGGCCCAATACTGCTGACCTAATTGACTTTTTCTGATCCAGTACACGCGTGTTGACCTGGCTTATGGTGTACCCTTGAAACTTGACCACCAGATCTGGCCATTTGGCCATCTGGCACCTGGATGAGGGATGAACATGGTGGAACTCCTGGCCTAGGAGCATATGGGATTACCTGAAAACAAGTAAGAAAATGCAACTTGCTGGAGGCAGGGATCGAACCCCTGACGTCCAACCTTTGGATCCTTGAACGCTTATATGGCCACCACTAGGCCAACTTGTTTTATTTGTTATAACAATATAAACATAATATAATATATAGAAACAACGTATATGGCCTAAAATTATAAAAAAAACGCGCAAAATATTTGAATGGCCCAATGGATGGATGACACGAGTTCGTCCCTGTCCTCCCAGCACTGTAACTTTACCTACAGATTTTTATCCGCAGCAAAAAATGCAGCTTCATTCCAAAATCCTCCCCAGGCTATGAAAACGATTTCTAAGGACATGGTTGAGTTTGTCTCAAACCACTGATCACAACCATGACCAATGTGATGGCCAATTTTCCCTGAAACAGAAAACCCCAAAAATAAAAGACGAAACCCTAATAATGGTGGGTCTCGTTACAGGTCACGGAAACGCAATTGAATGATACCAAATGCTTGCAAATGGTTTATAGATTCAGAATATGCTGTCAATTCATATCAACCATGCTTAAATTGAGAAATACGAAATCAAGAACAGGGCCATGTTACGAAGGACTTACAGCGCGTATGAGGGCCTGAGAATGCCTGGTTTGGATTGGGTTAGCTTGTGAGAATTTCCAGGAAGCGATTGGGACAAGTCTCAAGTCTTGAAAACGCCTCTAACCTTGATTTCAAAGTCACACTTTTTGTGTTTTTTGCAAAGTTGGTTATGCCTCCACAAGTGATTTCCAACCCTGATTCTCGTGCCTTTTGCTTGCTTATGTAATGTGCATTGTATTAGGGTAACAAACTTTGTCCAAATCTTGCCCTATCAATGCTCTTGAATTTGATTTGATTCTTCCATTAAAACTTTCCAAACTTGGCCTAAATCCAATCTCCTTGTGCATAATGCCCTTGATACGAATTTGATTGCAATGCTAGCTGTATTTGGAGCCTAAAACAACCAGAAAATCATTTGTTATCAATGCCTTAGATTTTATGTGATTTTATTTGATTTAAAATGAATTAATTCAAATAAAAATCAAATTAAATAATAAAAATGTGATATGGATACATGGCCAAACTAGAGCACGTGGGCAATAAGGCAAACTCAAAACAAGTGAAAAAGAATGGGCCCATTTGGCAAAATTTGACGTTTTGGGGATAGTTGACTTTTGGCAATTTTGCAAAAAGTCCATCTTCAACAATGCATAACTTCTTCAATTTTGAACTTTTGGAGGTGTTCTTGGACTTTTTATAAAGCTTGAGATGTCCTCTAACCAACCCTTTTAGTATCATCTCATTTTGATATTCCATTCCCAAGTTATAAGCTTTGACAAAAAAGGTGTTTTTGTTGACTTTTCAAAATGACCTATAATGTCCAAATTCATAACTTCTTGTGAGTGCATTTTTTTAATCTTGGGGTATGAAGATGGATTGTAGATAATTGCATACTATTCAAAATGAGCTTTGGATGGGTCATTTCTAATAAATTATGAGAAAGTTATGCTTGGTCAAAATTGGGTTGACTTTTCTTGCAAAACCCTAATTTAGCAACTTTTGAATCTTGATGAATTTTGAGCAATCCTTGATGAATCATGATCAACCCTTGATAAAATGATGAAATATCCTTCAAAATGAGAATGTTGACAAATTTTTTTGAAGTTTGACTGTATTTGGGTCACAGTTCACTTTTGCCCTAGCATAGTCGATTTTTGGACCTTTGAGCAATTGACTGAGCAAGCTTCCTCTGCAAGGCTTGAAATTTTACATGGATGATCTTGAGAACATATTAGGAAATTGGGGAGCACTTGAGGTCATTTGGACTCAAGGATCTTGATTCAACACAAAAGCCTAATTTGGGATAGACTGCCTTAGGAGATAGCTTGTCTGACCAACCCTTGAGCAACCTTGAGCAATTTGGAGATCTTTCTTGCAATGTTTTGAGAAATATGGGAGGGAAAATTTTGTGGTACAACAAATGGAATTTATATTTGTTCTGTTTTGTAGATCATGGCTTCCGTTCGTAGGAACACTATCCGAATCAGCTTTGTGACGATACCTTCCCAACTCAAAGAGCTAGTATCAAGGGTTTTTGAAACTTCAGCGTTCATTAAGAGACATGGTCAACTTCTCAACCTGGTTACTTCAAACTTTGATGAAAAGATTATGAGTGTACTCTTTCAGTTCTTTGATCCCAAGCACCACTGCTCCACCTTTCCAAACTATCAGTTGGTGCCTACCTTGGAAGAATTCTCTCAGTTGTTGGATATACCCATTCTTGAAAAGTTGCCCTTCACAGATATAGAAGAAGTTCCTAAGACATAAGTCATTGCCTCAACTTTGCATCTGAAACAGGCCGACGTGGTATCCAATTGGGAAATAAGAAGCGGAGTCAAAGGTTTTCTAGCTAAGTTTCTGATAGATAAGGCCTAGCTGTTTTGGGATGACATGAATTTTCAGGCTTTTGAGGAGGTCTTGGCTCTTCTAATCTATGGGTTAGTTCTATTCCCTAATCCAGACTCATTCATAGATGTGAATGCTATCAAGATTTTCCTCTCTCGCAACCCCGTGCCTACCTTGCTCGGAGATATTTTGCACACTCTCCATACTCGTACCATGAAGAGAAGAGGGGTTCTTATCTGTTGTATGCCATTGCTGTCAAGGTGGTTTATTTCTAACATCCCTAAGTCCGTACTGAAGAATGAAGAAGGTTTGAGTTGGTCGCAAAGGATAATGCCACTCGCTCACATGGATATTATCTGGTGTTCCCGAGTTATAGAAAACACTGCTATTATTGACCGCTGTGAGGAGTACCCTAATGTCCTGCTACTTGGCATCAAAGGGGGTATAACCTACAATCCCTGTTTAACTCTGCGACAATTCGGTTATGCTCACAGAGATGGTCCCCATGAGTTACTTATTGAGGGCATTGTATTCAACTATGAGGATGATGTTCACGAGTATCGCCCGAGGTTCATATGAGCTTGGGGCATGGTAAACCGATATGGCGCCAGGGCTTTGGGGCCAAAGGCTTCCATTCTTATGGAACCTTACCTCCAATGGATACGAGCTCGCGCCCAGAAGCTTATGATGCCCTATGTGGTTGTTTTACCAGTGATTGTGGAACCCACTACTGAAGGGGGTATTCCTTACACGGTTCTCTATCCTTACATGCCCACTGATCTTGGAGAACTATAGAGGTCTTGGATTCAGTTGATGAAGGAGTGGGATACTTACAGGGATCAGTTCCATGACCAGGAGAGGAAGGTTTTAGAGCTCACAAAGCAGCTCCATGAGGAAAGAGGACTCAATGCTTATCTCGGCAAAAAGAGGAAGCATCCATGGGAATTTTGATTTCTTTTCTAGTTTTAGATTTGTTTTTAATTGTAACGCCTAAGAGGCATTTGAACGTTGAACTCAGCTAATAAAGTATTTGTTTTATTTTTGTTTGCAAATTTAAATTTCCTAAAGTCTTTGAAATCATTGCATGCGCATCCCATTCATAACATTGCATGTACAGGTACCATTACAGGTTTCTCATCTTCTTCGCTGTTTATTTCAGCACGAAATGTCTTTCGAGCAAACCATCAAGGACCTTCAGGCACATAACGCCCAGTTCCAACAAATGTTCATAAGTCTGGCAAAAGGGCAGGAGGATCTGAAAGCCCTCATCCTAAAAGAGAAAAAGAAAAAGAAGAAGGCTGCTGGTATTCTGAATATGGGCAAAAGGTTTAGAGAGCGGTTGAAGCGACAAGTCGATCTGGCCTCTTCATCCAAGGAAGAGGAGAATCAAGAAGAAGAGAAGGATCCCAGTCCTGCAGTTTCTGACAATGATACCGACTACAATAATGAGCAATATCCTTCTGCTGAGGATAGATACAAGCAGTTGGAAGATCGTTTGAGTGCCATGGAAGTTCAGAGGATACATGGGCTCGAAGAATTGGGATTGATGTCAGGAGTAGTCATCCGCAGAAGTTTAAAGCTCCAGTTTTTGCTAAGTATGATGGGGTGTCCTGCCCAAAACTCCATCTCCTCTATTATGTCAGAAAGATCCAGCCCCACACCGCTGATAGAAATTTTTGGATTCATTTCTTTCAAGATAGTCTATCATGGACTCAACTTGAATGGTTCTACCAGCTGGAGGGAGCCAATGTCCGAAATTGGGAAGATCTGGCTGCTGCGTTCTATAAGCAGTATCAATACAATGCCGACCTTGCTCCTACTCGTACTCAACTCCAGAGTATGTCCATGGGTGCAAGTGAAGGTTTTAAAGACTATGCACCTAAATGGAGAGACTTGGATGGAAGAGTTCAACCCCCGTTGTCTGATAGGGAGCTGGTTGATATGTTTCAGGGGACGCTATCTGGTCCATTTTTCAATCATTTAATCGACAGCTCGTCAGCTGGTTTCACCGAGCTGATTTTAACTGGAGAAAGAGTAGAAGATGAGATTCAGAGTGGCAAGATATAGAAGGATTCCTCTTCGAGTTCGGTAAAGAAGCCTTTTGCTGGTAAGAAGGAAGCCAGTGCCATCTATAGCCCGAGGGGCCAAAACAGGACTGAACATCGTCAGACAGTAAGTGTCGTAATGATACCTAGGCCTGCAGTTGCTCCATAACGCAATAATCAACAAAGGGTGGAAAGACCACAACAGCGGTTTACCCGAATCAACATGACATTGGCTAGAGTTCTACCTCATCTGCTGAGATCCAACTTGGCAACCTTGAAAGAGGCTCCCAAGAATCCAAATACTACATCTCCCCGATATAATCCAAATGCTCGGTGTGCCTATCATTCTAAGAGTCCTGGCCACAATACAAATGACTGCTGGGCTCTGAGGAACAAAGTACAAGAATTGATTGAAGCCAAGGAAATAGAGTTTGATGCTTCGGAGAAGCCCAATGTCATAATTGCTCCCATGCCTAAGCACGGTCGTGGAATTAATGCCGTTGATACCGACTTGTTTGTGACCTTCGTGGATGAAGTTTATACTCCCCTCATGACTGTGAAAAAGAATTTGTTATTGGCCAGTTTATTTCTGGGTTTTGGTGAAGGTTGCCACATGTGTTCATTTCTACCTTCTGGTTGCCGTTTGCTGAAGTTAGGTGTTCAACGCCTGATAGACAACAAAGAAATTTTGTTCAAGAAAATTGTGGTTCTCGTTGTTCCATCTGAACACATCGCCATTATAACCATTTTCTCCAATCCTTCCAAGGTCTCCTTGAGAAGATCTGTTAGGATTACATCTGCTCAAAGAATTGCTCCACTGATAATCACTGTTCCTAGTCCTGTCCCGTATGTCTCGGACAAAGTTGTCCTCTGGCATTATGGTGCCGATATGTACTATCATGGCATCAAACAAGATTTAAAAGATGAAGAGGCTGACCCTGATATTGGTAACATTGTCGGAACCAGCAAAGTTACCCGAAGTGGAAGGGTCTTCTCTCCTGAGATTTCCCCTAAGACTGTCAACAAACCTATTGTCATTCCATCTGCTGTTCCTACTAGTACATCAACTACTATTCCTGTTCTTACTCCAGTTATTACCCCTGACGGCGAATCATCTGATACCTGCGGCATAGAAATTATAGGTGAGCCTTCTCGGACGGAGGCACCTAAGAAAATTGTTGTGGAATCCTCTAAGCAAGAGATAGAGGAAATACTAAAAATAATTAAGAAGAGCGACTACAATATGGTCGAGCAGCTGGGGAAGACCCCATCAAAGATATCCATGTTGTCTTTGCTATTGTGTTCCGAAGCCCATGCAAAGGCTTTGATTGCATTCCTCAAGACTGCGCATGTACCGTAGGAAACTTCAGTTGATCAGTTCAAATATTGTGTGGCCAGCCTGACTGTTGATAATGGGTTGGCTTTTTCAGATACAGACTTAACACCGAAGGGAAGGAAGCATAATGATGCTCTGCATGTCTCGATTGAATGCAGGGGCACCATTATGGCTCATGTGCTAGTAGATACTGGGTCTTCGCTGAATGTTCTGCCGAAGAAGGCATTGGACCGGTTGGATTATGAGGGTTTAACTCTAAAGCCTAGTAACATTATGGTAAGGGCTTTTGACGGATCGAAGAGAATGGTGCACGGGGAGGTGGATATCCCTGTAAAAGTGAGTTCTCATACTTTTGGGTCCACCTTCTATGTGATGGAGATCAGGCCGTCGTATTCTTGTTTGCTGGGTCGTTCTTGGATCCACGAGGCTGGGACAATTACTTCCACACCCCACCAAATGCTGAAGTATCCAGTAAAAGGGAAGATTGTCACAGTGTGGGGTGAAGAGGAGTATATGGTGATCCATCTCAATTCCTTCCGCTACGTAGAGATGGACGGGGAATTTATAGAAACTCCTTGTCAGAATTTCGAAGAGGTCCCTTAGATCTTGGCATCAACTGAAACTACTACCAACAGTAAACCTCCTCTGAAGATGGCTTCCCTCAAGGACGCCAGGGCTGTGGTTGAAGAAGATGGGTGTGCCAATTGGGGTCAGCTCCCTGATTTCACTCACAAAATTGACAAATTTGGTTTGGGCTTTACTACAGGGGCTCAAGGGGTTGTTCGACGTGCTCGGGCTGGAAGACCTCCCCTACACATCAGTAATCGTGGGATTAATGCCATTGAAGACAACAATGAGGACTCAGACATCGACAGCTGGATCTACCCAACTACCAACGATGGACTGAGTAACTGGACGGCTAGGGACTTTATACCAGTTTCTTTTATTCCGCAGTAATTAACTTATTTGTTTTGAGATTCGTAATAAACAATTTAAAACTCTACGGCCTTGTGCCTTGCCCGAGGCACATCGGTTTTGTTTGTGAGGGCTGTTATTTGTCATTTCATATATCATTAATAAAGCATTGGACGTTTCTTGCATACAAATTTTGTGCTCTCTGTTTTTATTTTCTGTTTCACTTTATCAAAACAGCTATTCTCTTACACACACTCACGTATCGTAATGCAGATCCATATCGACTTTGGATCCCATTGATAACAGCTCTGCTATTGCCAGTTATGACTTCAAAAATCCGATCAACCAAGCCGAGGACGAAGGTGAGGATGATTGTGAGGTGCCTGGAGAACTTGCTAGACTACTACAACAAGAAGAAAGGGCCATATAGTCTCATGAAGAGTCGGTTGAGACAGTGAATTTTGGTACTGAGGAAGACAGAAAAGAAGTTAAAATAGGTGCAAATCTGGAGCTTAGCGTCAAACAAAGGTTGATATGATGTTGCACGACTATGTTGAGATATTCTCCTGGTCCTATGAAGACATGCCTGGTTTGGAAACTGATATTGTGGTACATCACCTGCCGACTAAAGAAGACCGTCCTCCGGTTAAACAGAAGGTCTGCCGTATGCGTCCTGAAATGTCAGAGAAGATCAAGACAGAGGTCATGAAACAGTTCGACACAGGATTCTTAGCTGTCACTTCATATCCACAGTGGGTTTCTAATGTCATTCCGGTACCTAAGAAGGACGGTAAGGTACAAATGTGTGTGGATTACAAAGATCTGAATAAGGCAAGCCCCAAGGATAACTTCCCACTTCCTCACATTGATGTTCTAGTCGACAACACCGCGCAACACAAAATCTTCTCCTTCATGGATGGTTTCTCTGGCTACAACCAGATCAATATGGCTTCAGAAGACATAGAGAAGACAACCTTCATTACACAGTGAGGCACCTTCTGCTACAAGGTGATGCATTTTGGGTTGAAGAATGCTGGGGGAACTTATCAGCGCGCCATGGTCGCTTTGTTCCACGATATGATTCACCATGAGATAGAGGTTTATGTTGATGATATGATAGTCAGGTCTCAAATGGAGGAAGAGCACCTTGATCATCTCCAAAAGATGTTCGACAGGTTGAAGATATATAAGTTGAGGTTGAATCCGAACAAGTGCACCTTCGGGGTAAGGTCTGGTAAACTTCTGGGTTTTATTGTCAGCGACAAAGGCATCCAAGTAGATCCTGCAAAGGTAAAAGCTATACAAGAAATGCCAGCTACCCGTACAGAGAAGGAAGTTAGAGGTTTCTTGGGACGCCTGAATTATATCGCCAGGTTCATTTCACATCTAACTTCTACTTGTGAGCTAGTCTTCAAGCTTCTGAAGAAAGATCAAGTGGTAAAGTGGAATGATGAATTAGACCGCTTTTGAAAGAATCAAGGAATAACTTCGAGAACCACCAATTCTGATGCCTCCAGTTGAAGGAAGACCTTTGATATTATACTTAACAGTGCTAGACAATTCAATGGGGTGTGTGCTGGGGCAGCATGACGAGTCGGGTCGAAAAGAGCATGCAATATACTACCTTAGCAAAAAGTTTACCGACTGTGAGACACGATACTCATTGCTCGAGAAAACTTGCTGCGCTTTGGCATGGGCTGCTCGCCGACTGAGACAGTATATGCTGACTCACACTACCTTGTTGATATCGAAGATGGATCCGATCAAGTACACTTTCGAGAAGCCCGCACTCTCCGGAAGGATAGCAAGGTGGCAAATGATCTTAACCGAGTACGAAATAAAATATACAACCCAAAAAGCAATCAAGGGAAGTGTATTGGCCGATCATTTGGTTCATCAGGCCGTGGATGATTACCAATCCATGAATTTCGAGTTCCCAGATGAGAATATCATGTTGGTAACTGACTACGAAGAACCTGGGCCAGATGAAGGACCTGAGGAAGGATCCCGATGGTCTATGTATTTTGATGGAGCCTCAAACGCATTGGGTAACAACATTGGCGCTGTAATCATATCTCCTGAGGGCTGTCATACTCTGTTCACTGCCCGATTATGTTTCAACTACACCAACAACATGGTGGAGTATGAAGCATGTATTATGGGTCTTCGAGCCGCTATTGACCTAAGGATCAAGTTCTTGAGTATATTCAGGGATTCCGCTTTGGTGATAAGTCAGATCAAAGGCGAGTGGGATATGAAACACCCAAACCTTATTCCTTACAAAGAGTATGTACTGACATTGCTCCCACACTTTGAGGAGGTAACCTTCATACATTTCCCACGAGAGGAGAACCAATTAGCGGACGCGCTAGCTACCATGTCTTCCATGTTCAAGGTTAGGTGGGACAATGAAGCTCCCCAAATTACCATTGAGAGGTTGGATGAACCAGCACACTGCTGTGAAATCGATACCGAAGAAGTGGCAGATAAATCTTGGTTTCACGAGGTCAAAAGGTATCTCGAGGCTCAAGAGTATCCCGAAGGGGAATCTGTCAATGATAAGAAGTTTCTGAGAAGGTTCAACGCAAAGTTCTTCCTCAGTAAATCCTCTATAAACGCAACCATGACTCCACACTATTACGGTGTGTAGACAAGAGCGAAGCAGAGAGGATCATCACATATCTACATGAAGGCACCTTCGGAACCCATTCCAGTGGATACACCATGGCCAAGAAGATCCTACGGGAAGGATAATACTGGTCCACTATGGAAGCCGATTGTTATCAGCACTCTCGAACTTGTCATAAGTGCCAAATCTATGCTGATAAGGTGCATGTGCCTCCGGTCCCCTTAAACGTCTTGACAGCTCCGTGGCCCTTTGCAATGTGGGGCATCGATGTGATCAGAGAAATTAGGCCCACCGCTTCTAATGGACATCGCTCCATCTTAGTAGTCATTTATTACTTCACGAAGTGGGTTAAGGCAGCCTCTTTTGCTACAGTAACCAAGAACGTCCTAGCGCGGTTCATCCGACATAATCTGATCTATCTATATAGTGTGCCAGAGAGAATTATTATTGATAATGGTACGAATCTCAACAACACAATGATCACCGAGCTCTGTAAACAGTTCAAGATACAACATCATAATTCTTCTCCCTACCGATCGAAGATGAATGGTGCTGTTGACGCATCTAACAAGAATATCAAGAAGATTGTACAGAAGATGACAGTGACATATAAAGACTGGCATGAGATGTTACCATTTTCTCTTCATGGGTTCTGTGATACGGTGGGAAGAACTTATTGTTTTTTGGAATAATGGTTTGTGTTTTGTGTTTGTTTTTGCAAAATGTCGCGGTAAGCAAGATTCGCCACTGACTTTTATTTTATCCAACAAGGAAAGGAAAAAAGCACAGAAAAATTCCTTTTTCGAGATATTTTTCGGGTTCGGGGGGTAGATTATAGAAAGGGAAGGTATTAGCACCCTTTCTATCCGTAGTTATCTACAGGCTCTTAGGTACTTACTCGATTGTTTTCAAAATTTTTTTCTTTGTGTTTGTGGGTTTGAAAAAGTTTTTGCTTGAAAACTTCGATTTAACTCTTACTTCTGTCCTCAAGAGTGTAATGAAGTGTTTTGAAAACTTTGTTCGAAAAGTGTAAGTGTGAAAAATTTGTTTTGTTTTGAAAGAGCAAGTATCTAAGAACCATCTACCTACTCGAAAAAGGAATCGTTCTATGCTAATTTCCTTTAGACAATGCTATCCCACTATTAATGAGTGGGTAGCACCGTCGTTGGAGTTTGAGGGTCAAGTCGAATGAGGGACAGACGGTCACTAAAGCAATGTTAGGACGCCTTAGCGGTAACCCTAATGTCTTAGATCATTTGTTTGAGGCAACAATATCCGAGGCAACCGTTTCGAGGAAACTATGATCTTTTAGAAAAAAGGACGACCTCTAAAACGAACTATACTCAATGACCATGTACGAAGGCAACCAAGTGGGGTGTACCCTAGGAGTGCGCATGTGCGAGTGTGTCGTTTTCAGTTATTTTTATCTTTGCACATGTTAAGGGTGATCTAATTTGACTTTAAGATTAGGCATTCATTCTTGTCAAGCAAAACCTATTATCAAACATCTAGCAGTTATAATTTGCAGAAATTAAAGGTGCAAAAATTAAATTACAAGACATCGGGTATTTACATCGCCAAAGACAAACCCTTTAAAAAAATAAAATAAAGCGGTAAAAATAATTAAAAGTCCTATTTAAACTATTACAATCCGTAAGTAGATACAAAATTGGATCAAAATAAATAAAGCGCGCGAGAATTTAAATCGAGTGCGAAATTTAGGGTTTTTGACCCTTTTGAAAGAAAATGCCCTTTTTGTTGTTTTTATTTTTTGAAAAGAAATTAATCCTAAATTAAATAACTAAATTAAATTAATAAATTAATTAATGAAAAATAAATTATGACATATTTTTGGGTTTTTGTTATTTTAAGAAAGAAAACAAAATTAATTAAATTAGTAGTTAAAACATAATTAAATCTAATTAATTTTAATTATTTACAAAAATAAGTTAGAGTTATCTAGAATTAAAAACCTAAATTAATTATTTAGTAATTATTAATAAAAATAAAAGTTTTAAAATTTGATTGGATAAAAAAGTTTTTTTTATATTTTATTTGATAAAAAAGAAATTTGTGATTGGTTAGAAAATTAAATAAAATAATTAAAGTAACTAAACAAAAATAAATAAAAGAGTAGAAGGATTGGGCCTATTTTGAGGTGTTAATAGCAATTCTGTAGGCCCATTAGAAGCTGGCCCTTTGACTTTTTGGATCCAGTAGACGCGCATTGACCTGGTTCTTGGTGGACCTCCAATCATTGACCACCAGATATGGCCATTGGCCATCTGGCGCTTGGATGGGCGAGGGCATATGGTGGGTTGCAAGCTAGCGTATGCACTGGAATACCTGAAAACAAAAATCATTGAGAAAGTGGGGGACCTGGGATTCGAACCCAGGTCCTGAAGGGAATACACACGCTATGTCTACCACTACACCAAGCTGCTTCAATTGTTAATATAACGTATACTAATAATAATATATCAAAATAAAACAATTGCCAGCAAAAAAAAAAGCGCAAAATATTTGAATTGGCTAATGGATGGATGACACGTTTTCATCCCTGTCCTACCAACGCTGTAACATTACCTGTGGATTTTTATCCACAGCGAAGGATACAACCCTATTCTAAAATCCCCTCCAAGCCATGAAAGCGATTTCTAAGGACATGGTCGTGTTCGTCTCACCCTCCTGGATACAACCATGTCCATGATGTGAACCAATTGCACCTGAAACAAAAATTCCCAAAAACACGAACCAAACCTTAACAATGGTGGTTCTCCATATAAGCCAGATAAATGCAATTGAATATTATGAAAAGCTTGCAAATGTTCTTGTGATCATAAATATGCCATTAGTTTGTTCAATGGATGCCAGAATGATGCGAATCGAAATCAGGAATATGGATGAGTTGCGTGATACTTACAGTGCATATGGGGGTCTGGAAACGCGTTATCTGGATCAGGCTAGCTTGTGTGTGTTTCCAGGAATCGATTGAGATACATCTCAACTCTTGAAAATGCCTCTAACTTGGATTTTGATCTCAAGCTTTTTTGTGATTTTTGTTTCACTTTTGTTCTGCCTCTACCAATGCTCTCTAACCCTTATTTTCCCGTGCTCTCCTTCCTTATGTATTGTTCATTGCATTAGGTTAATAAACTTGGTTCAAATCTCTCCACATTGATGTTTGGATATTTGATTTGATTCTTCATGAAAACCTTTCCAAACTTGGCTTAAATCATATCTTCTTGTAACCAATCCCTTTGATACGAATTTAATTCACATAATAGCTGTATTCAAAGCCTAAAGCAACCAAAAAATCACGAGTTATCAATGCCTTGGATTTTATATGATTTTATTTGATTTAAAACGAATAAATTCAAATAAAAATCAAATTAAATAATAAAAATGAGATATAGGCACATGGCTGAAGCTAGGAAACGTGGGCAATAATGCAAACTCAAATCAAGTGAAAAAGAATGGGCCCATTTGGAAAAATTTGAAGTTTTGGGGATAGTTGACTTTTGGCAATTTTGCAAAAAAGTCCGACTTCAACAATGCATAACTTCTTAAATTTTGAACTTTTCGAGATGTTCTTTGACTTTATAGAAATATTGATATATCCTCTAACCAACCCTTTTTGTCTCATCTCATTTTGATATTCCATGCTCAAGTTATAAGCTTTGACAAAAAAGGTGTTTTTGTTGACTTTCAAAAATGACCTATAATGTCCAAATTCATAACTTCTTGTGAGTGAATTTTTTGATCTTGGGGGTATGAAGATGGAGTGTAGGAAATTGCATCCTCTTAAAAATTAGCTTTGGATGGGTCATTTCTCATAAAGTATGAGAAAGTTATGCTTGGTCAAAGTTGAGTTGACTTTTCCGATAAAACCCTAATTTAGCAACTTTTGAATCTTGATGAATTGTGAGCAATCCTTGATGAATCATGATAAACCCTTGATAAAATTATGAAATATCCTTCAAAATGAGAATGTTGACAAAAAATCTTGAAGTTTGACTGTTTGTAGGTCACAGTTGACTTTTGCCCTAACATAGTCGACTTTTGGACCTTTGAGCAATTGACTGAGCAAACTTCCTCTGCAATGCTTGAAATTTTACATGGATGATCTTGAGAACATATTAGAACATTGAAGAGCACTTGGGGTCACTTGGACTCAAATATCTTGATGCAACACCAAACCCTAATTTGGGGTAGACTGCCTTAGGAGAGAGCTTGTCTGACCATCTTTGAGCTACCTTGAGCCACTTGGAGATTTTTCTTGCAATGTCTTGAGAAATATGGGAGGGAAAATTTTGGGGTACAACAGGTACCGTACCTCAGCACGGACGTCGACAGGGGAAACACCCTACTCTCTGGTATATGGCATGGAGGTAGTCCTACCCATCGAAGTCCAGATACCCTCTCTCAGGATTATGAAGGATGTGGGTTTGAACAAAGACGACTGGATCCGAACCCGACTTGATCAACTGAATCTAATCGATGAAAAGAGACTTACTGCTATCTTCCATGGTCAGACGTATCAAAAGCGAATGATCAAGGCTTTTAACAAGAAGGTCAGGCGTCATGAATATCAAGTCGGGGATCTAGTGATCAAACACATCATACTGCCGTAAGGTGATCCCAGGGGAAAATGGACCCCCACGTACGAAGGGCCATTTGTGGTTAAGAACATTTTCTCGGAAGGAGCTATGATTCTAACCACCATGGGTGGTGACGACTTTTCTCACCCTGTCAATGCAGACATAGTGAAAAGATACTACGCCTAATTAAAAGACCCGCTAGTTTGACTGGCCTAGGAAAAAATAAGGGCTTCCCGGCGAACCGAAAGGGTTCGGGCAAAAGTAAGGGATGAAAATGAAAAAAATCTGTACACCCGGCAAGTCGAAAACCCAAAAGGGCGGCTTGGGCAAAAAGGGGTATCCCGGTGGAATGAAAACCCGAAAGGACGGTCCAGGAAAAAGTTAGGGATATAAAGCGAATCACTATGTCTCATTGGATCATCTTGCGATCAGACTTCAATATCGACTATCAAGCTCTGACGGCACCAATCAATCTGACCAACTTTCAGCCAAGAAGCAAAATGATGAGACGCTTGAAGATATAAAGGCAATAGCAGTGTTGGAACCCAATGGGGTTGTTTCACATAGCTGTTCTTCTTTCTTTTACACAAATTATACAATTTCTATCTTTCTGCGGCGTTTTCTTACTAGAGCTTCAGCCTCCTTGTACCAAAACGCCTATTACAGGCCAACTTCAAAAATCAATACAAATCATTTTCACCAGAAACTTCGAGTTTGTTTTTTGTTTTTTTGTTTTGCAAGAACGTCCAATGATTTATTTTTGATATATGCATTTGAAAATGATTGCTGCTCGTAAATATTTACATAAGAAACAGAAGACAATACTCGTAATTCTAGAAACAGGGAAAAACAAGAAGTGCCAAACCCGACAGTTACTCCGCCCAGCAAGTATCAGGATAGAGTCAGCTTTAGAGCATAATCAACAGTACATACACTCCCCACAAAGTAAAAGTATTCAAAAGCATTGATGTCGACTTTCTCGAAATAGGAAGTAATCTCCCCAGCCAAGGTCACTCTGAAACCTGACAGCTATATCCTCCAGCCGAATTGCGTGATCGGGGGCGAGTCAGTAAAATCCATCCCCCGAGCAGAGTTTATTTCTTTGGACACAGAGGCTCAACCCCCGACAGAGTTCATCACTTCAGCTACAAAAATACATTTTTTAAGATCATTCTCCACAGAGTTATTCTCAAGCAAGATCTCTTCTCGACAGAATATTTACAAATCTCTAGCAACTGTCAGGGATTTATTTTCCCAGACGCGAGCATACCCCGATAGCATTTCATGAATATACATCATGACATACGCATACATATCATATACAACATAATCTCATTTATTTTGAGAACATCAGTTCACCCCGCATTTCATGCATCGCATATAACTAACCCTGATATCTTTTGCAGGAAAAGATGATTAGCTTCAACTAATCCAACAATTATATAGATCACATCTACAGACGACTAATGGAGACTCAGCTCCCGAAACCAAACGGGTCAACTAATCTACATTATCGCTTCGAAGAAACCCTACGACCCAGGTTCCTTCTCACAACCCTACTATCCAGGTTCCTTCTCACAACCCTACTATCCAGGCTTTCATATAGAAGTAACCCTACTATCCAGGTTCCTTCTCACAGCCCTACTATCCAGGCTTTCATATCGAAGTAACCCTACTATCCAGGTTCATTTTCACTGCACTACTATCCAGGCTTTCATATCGAAGTAACCCTACTATCCAGGTTCCTTCTTACAGCCCTACTATTCAGGCTTTCATATCGAAGTAACCCTACTATCCAGGTTCCTTCTCACAACCCTACTATCTAGGATTTCATATCTAAGTAACCCTACTATCTAGGTTCCTTCTCACAACCCTACTATCCAGGCTTTCATATCGAAGTAACCCTACTATCCAGGTTCCTTCTCACAGCCCTACTATCCAGGCTTTCATATCGAAGTAACCCTACTATCCAGGTTCCTTCTCACAACCCTACTATCCAGGATTTCATATCGAAGTAACCCTACTATCCAGGTTCCTTCTCACAACCCTACTATCCAGGCTTTCATATCGAAGTAACCCTACTATACAGGTTCCTTCTCACAGCCCTACTATCCAGGCTTTCATATCGAAGTAACCCTACTATCCAGGTTCCTTCTCACAACCCTACTATCAAGGCTTTCATATCGGAGTAACCCTACTATCCAGGTTCCTTCTCACAACCCTACTATCCAAGATTTAATATCGAAGTAACCCTACTATCCAGGTTCCTTCTCACAACCCTACTATCCAGGATTTCATATCAAAGTAACCCTACTATACAGGTTCCTTCTCACATTCCTACTATCCAGGATTTCATATCGAAGTAACCCTACTATCCAGGTTCCTTCTCACAACCCTACTATCCAGGCTTTCATATCGAAGTAACCATACTATCCAGGTTCCTTTTCACAACCCTACTTTCCAGGCTTTCATATCGAAGTAACCCTACTATCAGGGTTCCTTCTTACAACCCTACTATCCATGCTTTCATATCTAAGTAACCCTACTATCCAGGTTCCTTCTCACAGCCCTACTATCCAGGATTTGATATTGAAGTAACCCTACTATCCAGGCTCCTTATCACAACCCTACTATCCAGGCTTTCATATAGAAGTAACCCTACTATCCAGGTTCCTTCTCACAACCCTACTATCCAGGCTTTCATATCGAAGTAACCCTACTATCCAGGTTCCTTCTCACAGCCCTACTATCCAGGGTTTCATGTCGAATTAACCCTACTATCCAGGTTCCTTCTCACAGCCCTACTATCCAGGCTTTCATATCGAAGTAACCCTACTTTACATGTTCCTTCTCACAGCGCTATTATCCAGGCTTTCATATTGAAGTAACCCTACTATCCAGGTTCCTTCTCATAGCCCTACTATCCAGGCTTTCATATCAAAGTAACCATACTATCCAGGTTCCTTCTCACAGCCCTACTATCCAGGCTTTAATTTCGAAGCAACCTTACTATTCAGGTTCCTTCTCATAACCTTACTATCCAGGTTCCTTCTCTCTTATCTCCAGACAACAATTCACAACACGGTAAGACCTGGACCTGATCAAACACGATTGGTTTCGCATTTCCCCAGTAAGTCGCGGTGCAGCCTGTACCCTGACCAGATATGTAGTTCACTTCCGCCTCCTCAAGCAGGAGTTATTTCCCCAGTAGAGTAACAGACAACTAAAGCTCCTAAAATTCTATTTCTCCCAAGACAGATACTAACATTCCTCAGCAGATTCCTCACCAACAACAGGAACAAGAATTCTAATCAAAGGAATATCTCAGGAAATTAACATCCCCTAGATGGCATCTTTAAGCCCATCTCCCACGGTACTCCGTCACATCTTGGATGGAATATTTAAGCCCACCTCCGACAATTCTCTAGCAACTTCATGCGAGTGCAAATTCCTGGGCACTCTAGTGTTCAATCATCTTCCACCTTCAGATCACGAAAGGCACACGAGCCAATCTACATCCTCAGGTTTAAGAAGATTGAACAGGGGCGTTAGTTGTACCCCAAAATTTTCCCTCTCATTTTAGTCAATACATACTCCTAGAGATCCTCAATTTGCTCAAGTTTGCCCAAGAGTTGACCAGACAAGCTCTCTCCTAAGGCAGTATGTCTCAAATTAGGGTTTCCATTTTCATCAAGATAGGTGAACTCCAAAGACCTCATATTCCCTTCATGGTCCTAATGTATTCTTAAGACCCTCCATGTCAAATTTCAAGCCTTACACAAGAAGTTTGCTCAGTCAACTGCTCAAATGCTTGAGAATCGACTGTATTAAGTGAAAAGTCAACTGTAACCCACATACAGTCAAACTTCAAGATTTTTGGTCAACATCAACATTTTGAAGTTACTTTCATCATTTGATCAAGGTTTGATCATGATTCTTCAAGGAACTCCCTAAATTCATCAAAACTCAAAAGTTGCTAAATTAGGGTTTCTTAGGAAAAGTCAACCGAACTTTGACCAAACATAACTTCCCCATACTTTATCATAAATTTTCCATCCAAGGTTCATTTTGAAGAGGATGCGATTCCCCACAACTCATCTTCATCCCACGAGTTCAAAATATGCACTCATCAAAAGATATGGATTTCTACATTATAGGTCCTTTTGAAATGTCAACAAAAACACCTTTTGGGTCAAAGCTTCTTACATAAACATGGAAGACTCAATTGAGATTAGAACAAAAGGGTTTCTTAAGGGACATCCTAATATTTCTAAAAAGTCCAAGAACACCTCTCTAGGGTTAAAATTGGAAGAGATATGGATTGTCAAAGTTGACCTTTTTTGCAAAATTGCCAAAAGTCAAATATGCTCAAAAATGCATTTTTTACTAAATGGGCCTATCATTTTATGATTGCACCTCACTTGTAGCATGATCCACGACCCAAATATCCATCCACATGTTATTTTCTTCATTTTCCATTTTATTGTGACTTTTTATTAATTAAAAATTGAATTAAATCAAATAATTGGTAAATAATATCAAAGATCTATTTTGATATGATTTTTGACAGGTTTGTAATCAAAATATGCTGAAATATCAAGGCCAAATTGAATCAAGCATGATTGGTACAAGAAAGGGATGATTTGGCTCAATATAACAAGTTTACATATGGCATGGAAATCAAATAAAATCTTCCATAATTGCAAAGATACAAGCCAGTTTTATAACCCTAATTCTTTCTAGGATATATAATGAACATGTACAAGGCATAAGACAGGGGTTAGCAGTCGTGAAAGAGGCAGAGCAAATTCAAAAGATTCAAAGAAAAGTGTCAATCGGTTTTCATTCCACATGCCATCTCAAGCCATCCTAGCATTGGCAATCAATTACTGGACGTTTCAGGAAGCCATCCCAATCGTTTACAAGGTCTGAAGCATCAAGAAACGCAAGCTGTAACTCACACAGTTTGCAATTTTTTTCCAGAATCAATTACCATAATTCCTGCATTAGTAGTACATTTGATTGACTGTTTGTGATCTTTGACATGTTTGCAAGCTGACTGAATAGTTTAATTGCATTTTTGAAGCCTATATCCGTACTTGCCATTGTTAGGGTTTCCACATGCCTTTTAGGGTTTTTGGCTACAGGTAAAATTAGGCCATGAATATGGTACCATGATGACCATGACATCATAACCAGTTGAACCCTGGCCTTTGATCTCATTTATATTGCGTTTTATGAGTTTTTGAGTTGTACAGGGTTATGGCTACAAGCGTTGTATGTGGGTATAGGGTGAATATCTAAAGTGACAGATCCCTGGAGAAAATGATATGTGGCAGCCAACCATTGGGTCATTTGAATCTCGCGCGCATTTTTTCCAGTTAACCACGTTGTTTGTATATTATGATTTGTTCTTAAAATATTAACAAATAAGACAGTTGGCCTAGTGGTGAGGCGCGTTGGTGGTAAGTATAAGGACCTGGGTTCGATCCCAGGTCCCAACAATTTTCTTTGTTTTACTTTCCCCTACAGGATCTGGTGCTCCATTTGTCTAAACACCTTCCATGCGCCTCCATCATCCATCTAGTGGATTCATCATCAATCAGACCTAATGCCTACCATTAAGGGACCATGGTGCACCATCAGAGGATCAACACACGGGATCTAGCGCAGAGATTGGGCCATCAACCTTAGGCCCAAAAGCAGTTTCAACATTGCACCCCCTGGGACATTCAACACAGGCCCAATTTGTTCTTCTTTATATTAGTTTTTAATTTCTTTAATTATTTTATTTAATTGTTTTGTTTTTTTAATTAACACAAAAATTATTTTTTTATTAAACTAAAAAATCACAAAAAATACAGAATTAGGTGTTATTTATTCAAATTAATTTTTTTGAAAATAAATTAGGTTAATTAGTTTTATTTGATTATTTGTTTTAATTAAAATTAATTAGACGAATTAGGTTTAATTTGTAATTAAATTGTTTTCTCAAATAAAAATTACAAAAACATAAAATTTTTTTTTTAAATGTTTCGTTTTCTTTAATTAATTAATTTAGTTTAAATTAGTTTAATTACAATTTCTTTTTATAATTAAAACTAATTAGAAATTAGGGTTGTAAATAATTAATTTTTCTCCAAAAAATAACCAAATATTTTTTTAAATTAGATTTTAAGTCTCTTAATTAATTCTTCGCATTTAATTCGGCGCGCATATTAATTACTGTTCCGATTATTATTTATGTAACTGTTTCGAAGTTGTAATATATTTTAATTAGGGTTTTAATTGCCGCCTTTTTATTTTCAATCAAGATAATTATGTAACTGACTGCCAAAGCCTTGTAATAGCTAGGTTTATTTTTTTTGTACTTTAAATTCCTACGAATCTTTAACTGTCTAGATGTATGCTAATAGGATTGTATGGCAAGAATATCTAAAAATTAAAACGGTAGATCACCTAATGTGCAAAGACTAATTAACTGAAAAATTCACATGCACATATTTACTCCTAGGGTTTGCCTCACTTCGGTTGCCTTTGGTAAAACAATCATTAAACATAGGAGATTTTAGTGGTTGCCCTCCAGTCTAAAAGATCAAAATGTCCCATTCGAATGTTGCCTCAGAAATGTTGCCTCGAAAAGATCTTAAGACTCTAGGGTTACTACTAAAATTTCCAACCCATTGCTTTGGTGACTGTACATGTCCCTTTCTAACGTCCCTTATATACTCCAACGACGATGCTACCTATTTCTCAATAATAGGATAGCATTGTCCAAAAGGAAAACATACAGACTTTTTCGAGTAGGTAGAAACTCTTAAGTACTTGCTCAAACAAATAAACTTTTCCACACCAACACTTTCCCAAACAAAGTTTTCAAAAACAACTTCGTAACACTCTTGAGGACAAAAAAAAAAGGGTTAAAACGAAGTAAAACAAAACTTTTCAAAACAAGCACACACAAGCAATTTTAAAAATGAGCAAGTACCTAAGAGCCTGTGGGAAACCACAGATGGAAAGGGTGCTAACACCTTCCCTTTCTATAATCTACCCCCCATACTCAGAAACATCTCAAAAAAGGTTTTTTCTGTTCTTTTTCCTTTTCCTGATTGGATAAAATAAAAGTTGGTGGCGACTCTAGCTTACCGCGACATTTTGCGAATACAAAACACAAACTAGTTAAAACAATCGGTTATGCCACCGTATCACAAGTATCATATATTATCATCTGTAATAGTAGTAGAATAGGAATAGAAGAGGTTTTAGGTAGAAGGGCTGGATATGCATCAAGAGTCGAGAAATCGTCGTTGATGTCATTTCAACTCAATTCTCCATTTGTGCTTCAAGCTACCATGAGTATCTAAATCCCTCTCTTGTTGGGATTGGTCGTAATTCACCGAAACTGTATGTATTTACTTTGATCATGCCGTTATATGCAATTTATGTTTGAATCATTATTGTTGTTATCTTTATTTTACCGTTTATTTCATGGATTGAATTGATATTGACAAATAGGATTCTAATCTCGATCCAAGATAACAACTATTAAACTCTAAATGCTAGACATAAATTTAGGTTTAATATTCACTAAAGTATCAAATCTTAATGCTACCGTATTGTTTAGTAGGCTGAGAAATCGTCAATTATACCATCAGGTAGAAATCGCATCAAAGTTTAGACATGAGCTTTGTTTGTGTGTGATATGTGATGATCTTGAAACATTCATAAGCTGTGTGTAACTGATTTGAGTTTTGTATATCAAATCGATGAATGAAAACCAATTCCCAACAAGTATGTTCCATTGAAACTGATCTTTCATTATTCATGCATTTTACTTTTCGTCACTTATAAACCAAACAAATCTTGAACTTATGCTTAGAAATATAAAAATCATTGAACGGTTTTGATATCGCTCTAACCACTGCGGATACGATAAAACAATACTTTCATTTGATTATAATCAATATCAATATACAATTTCTTCCTCAACAAGTTTGTTGTAGCTGTCATTTCTCTCTCTCCTTCATTTTATCTTCATCTTTAACTTTTGTGCACCAACAATTGATATCTAGAGCTCCAGGTCAATTCACAGGGAAACACGAGTGTATATAAGGCGTGTGTAATTTATTTCAATGTCGAATTCATTATCAGAATCATATCATAATTATATTTATTGATTTTGCGAAGTCGGGAAACACGAGTGTTTGGTGAGATCTGAGTTTGGTTTTCTGTGCTCAAAACAAAGATGAGCGACAAAAGCAGTTTAAATACTAAACTTCTGGTGTTTGATAGAAAGAATCAGAATTGGTGGATGATTCAAACGCTTGTGTTATTAGGTGCTCAAGATGTGCTTGATCTTGTCATTTAAGATTATATTCTGGTTGCAGTAGATGCGACAGAAGAACAGAGAACTGTGCAAAGAAATACGAGGAAGAAGGACCAAAAGGCGTTGTCCTATATCCATCAGTGTGTGGATGCGAATGTGTTTGAGAAAATCACTGATTTGAAGACGGTGAAGGCTGCGTGGGATATACTAACACGGTGCTACGATAATGATGCATCAGTGAAGAAGTGGAAGCTTCACTCCTTACGTAAGTAGTATGAGAATCTCAACATGAAGAACAATAATAAGGTACCAGATTACATCTCTAGAGTTATTTTGATTACAAATGAGATGAAATCGTATGGAGAAACGCTTTCTGAACAAGTAATCATTAAGAAGATATTGAGGTCTCTTACTCCTGAATTTAATTACATTCTTATTGCAATTGAACATTCTAAGATCTGGACACCATGATAATTGAAGAGCTTCAAAGTAGTCTAGATACACAAGAGTTGCGTCTAACTGAGAGAACTTCTGAAATAGAGGTTTAGCGGGCTCTGAAAGATTCTTTTGTCTGGAAGGACCAGAAGCATTCTTAGTGAGAAGCTAATAAAGGACATGGTAGGTCTCAGAAGTCAGAAACCTCTACTTCTGATGAGAAGAAACATCATAAGGGAAGAGAGAAGTTTGACAAGAAGAAAGTTCAGTGTTACTATTGTAAACAGTTTGGACACTTTGTTAAATATTTTTGGTCAAACAAGGGAAGGAGATTATAAGAAGAAAATATAGCCATAAGAGATTCTGATGATGAATCTGTGTTATTAATGGCTTTTGAGTCTGATGGCAGGTGTTTGGTAGACTGGTGGTATATGGGCACTGGCTTCTCAAATCACTTGACTAGAAACAAACAATGGCTGGTTGATTTTGACTCCAGATAAAGGACAAAGATCATATGTGTGTTGTTGTGGTAAAGCAGCAAGCAAAAGTAAGTATTTTTAGTTTTATCATCTCCACATGGATTAGTGTGACGGAAATAATGTCGTTCAATAGTATCTACATTTATAAGTTTGGTTTTGAATGGTTTAAAAGTTAAGTGCGGAAAGTAAATTATAAACAAGTAAAAATATATTTTTTGTAAATGGGAGAACTCCTCAGGTTTGCATTTCATATACCCGTTAAAAACGTAAAGTTATTGATCAATTGTATGCAACCTAAATCACTCGTCAATATCTTCAAGTATCACCCACAACACATGTTATGTCTAACCAAAAATTGAGAGAAAAGACGTATTGTCTCATCGACAATTTCTCACACAACTAAACAACAAGAAGCATTACAAATTGATACCCACAGGGAATATTAGATCTAAATTTATTCCTAGAATCTAGAAACTAACATATGTCCATCCTTAATCAGCATTTGGGAGGTATATATCTATAACAACACAAAAAGAATAAGAAAGACATCGATATTGATTTATAAAAAATATTTTATACAAAAAGAATAAGGAAGACATCAATATTGATTTTATACATAAAACAAAAAGAATAAGGAAGACATCGATATTGATTTGTAAAACATATTTTATACAACACGATAATCAACAAATATACATAAAATCAAAGTAAAGTTACATAAAATCCAAAACAATGAAGAATACAAATAGAAGAGAAAAAGATGAACTGGTAACTCTCGCGGTGTCAGGATGATTGTCACAAATCCAACTCTGAATCATCAAGATGCATCACCCGTTGTTGTTGTCTAAGCCTCTCTCTACCAAAAAATGGGTTTGATAGAGTTGGGACTCAAAAATACTGAAACCATTCCCTAAAAATGTGTTCTAAAACCCTAAATATAAGTTTTATCCTAGGAAAATTCGCTCGGTACCCAAAAAACTCGCTCGACGAAGTGTTTTATTCACAAAATGCAGTGGAGAAATAGGCATAATTTCCCCGAGCTCGCCTAGCAACCATGGGGCGCTCACAATGCTACGGGCTCGTCCCGATCTCGCCGGGCGAAATTGACAGCAGACAGAAAAATCATTTCTTGCTTTCACCATAACTCAAGAACTTTAACTTTGATTTACACACGGTTAAAAGCATTGGAAAGATTATTGAATCTATCTAATAATGACTAAATATCATTGCTTGAATAACTACAAAAATGAGATAACAAACAATTAAACTCAATTATATTTATATTATAACGCTATATTTACACTAATATGTAAATTATACACAATGTACACAAAACTAGGGATTATTAATGAAAAAAATGAATTAAGTCAATGAGTGATAATTATTTCACACTCAAAATATCAATAATTTAGCACTCATCAATGTGTTGATGATAAGTACCTTAATGCAGAAGATATGAGAAATGTCAAAGTCAAAGTGAAGAATGGAATGACTATTCTGATCAAGGATATTTGGTATGTTTCTGACATTAAGAGCAATATGATGAGTGTAGGTCAGCTCATTGAGAAAGGTTTCTCAGTTTTTATGAAAGACAATCTCTTGAAGTTGTATGATTCTAATCAGAAGCTGATTATGCAGTCTGAGTAGGGAAGAAATAGAACATTCAAAGTGAATATGGAGACAATTGAAATATAGTGCCCCAGTGTAGAAGGTGATAGTAAAATGTGGCACAAGAGATTGAGGCATTTAAACTACAGAAGCTTGGGGCATCTGAGTTCTAAGAAGCTCGTTGTTAGCTCCTAAATTTGACACCCACAACATATTGGCCTTATTGGCTAAAAATAGATTGAAAAAATCTAAAGTTGCCGATACTTCAACCAGAAGAACCTATGAACGAGGTTATGTTGAAGTCATCCTTACTAAGAAGGAGAAGATACTTAGAGAATTTTCTAAGTTAAAGTTAGTCTACGACCAAGAAGTTTTTGTGGTCTTCGACCGAGAGGATCCTGCGGTCTTCGACTGAAAGCTTTGTATCAGCAGCAAGTAATTTTGAATCTTAAGAAAGGAGGGAAAGGAAGTTCACTTGGCAGTTGAGGAAAGCGACGTGGCATGAAGATAGAAGTCGAAGCACATGCAGATGACACTTGTCCTCATCCTGGAACGAGGCAACTGCTCGACGGTTACTTAGTTTTAGTATAAATATAGGGATTTTTTGTAGATTCGCGTGTGTTCAACTTATTAGTACAAGTCACTCAATCATATCCGAGTACCAGTTGTGAGAGAAAAGATATTGAGAATGTATGTTTAAAACACCATCTTTTATTTCAATCAAAGTCTTTACAATTCATTTACATTCCTCGCCATTTATATTCCTTTGCAAACTTTATCGTTACTGTAAATTTACTTTATTCTGCCTTTTACTTACACTTTTTTTATCATTTTTCAACCTTTATCCTTAAACTCTTCTCAACCCTTTCTACTTACCTTTTACTTGTACTTTTATCAAGTTTCTTCCTGCATCTTGCCTTTGCTCTTACTTTCCCTTTTAACCCTTTTCACTTAAACTCACTTGCTTATAAAAAACTCAGCATATGTCCTAGGATCAATCTGATCGATCCTGCAAGTCACCAATATAACCCTTTTTGGAAGATCAACGGTTGTTTACCAATTTCCACGGTAAAAAAATTGGTACACCTGGTGGGACGTTTCTGAAGTCTTTTATTTTTTTTATAAACTTTGATAAAAATAGTTTTTATCATAAATACTTCAAGTAATTTATTATCTTTCAAAGATTGTTGTATGTTATTAAGAAGTGGCAAAACAACCACAAAAGAATACATACCTAAGAAAAGAAATAGTACAACAACTAATCAGCCTAGTAGAGAAATTCCTCCACCAATTACTGGTAATGAAGCCACGGTTATATCCACAATTAGTGAACCTTTTCCATCAACAGTTGGTTCGACAACAACAGTAACGGTCGCGCAAACAAGACTAATAATTTCTTATGTAGGTCCTAGGGGTCCACTAGGAACACCCCCACCAAGGGGAACTCCAGGAGTTTGACCCTATATCCCTCCAGGATTTTTGACAACATGGATGGGTCGAGACCAACCCTATGGAATGCCAACTACTAAAATGGCAAGCCTTATGAATGTTGCGTCCATATTTTAAGACCCTTTAGTGAGTGCATCTTCACCATTGCAGGGATCTAGAACCGGTATGGCAAATTTGGGTAGGAACCAATTCTTAGGAGGAACATCCCATACGATGCCAAGCCTTACAAATGCTTCTACAACAATTCTGAGGCAACAAATGGATGACAGTAACCATGACATGGTGCAAATGTTGGCCCAAACTTTGAGTACAGTGCTAAACCCTCTAATACAAAATACCATCCAATCAAATCAGCAAATGACAGCACAAATGACGTGCATGACTAAATTTTTTGGGGTTTCCAAACCTATTTGACAACCCCAAAAAGAGCTGATAAGAGGAAATCAATGTGTAGTCTTAGAGGATGACATGACCATTAACCAAAACCCACAGCCAGTTGGAATGAACCATATAGTGGGAATCGAACAACCTAGAGTTGAAATACCCAAGTGTGATACGGTGGGAGAACTGACTTGGGTGTTTTGCATTTTATCGCAAATGTTGCGGTTAGCAAGAGTCGACACCGAATTTTCTTTTATCTAAAAAGGAAAGGCTGAAAAGAACAGGAAAGACCTTTGAGATTATTTCTTGAGTTCGGGAGGTAGATTATGAAAAGGGAAGGTGTTAGCACCCTTTTCATCCATAGTTATCTATGGGCTCTTAGTTGCTTGCTAGATCACTTGCTTTTGTTTGAAAATGTGCTTTGTGTGATTTTTGAAAGTATTTTGAAAATGCACCATTGTTGTACCCCAAATTTGCCCTCTCATATTTCTCAAAACATTGCAAGAAAAATCCCCAAGTGGCTCAAAATTGCTCAAGAGTTGGACAATCAAGTCATCTCCTAAGGCAGTCAACCTCAAATTAGGGTTTTGTGTTGCACCAAGATCCTTGAGTCCAAATTACATCAAGTGCTCCCCAACATCCTAATATACTCTCAAGATCATCCATGTCAAATTTCAAGCCTTGAAGAGGAAGTTTGCTCAGTCAATTGCTCAAAGGGTCCTAAAATCGACTGTGCTAGGGCAAAAGTCAACTGTGACCTATATACAGTCAAACTTCAAGATTTTTTGTCAACATTCTCATTTTAAAGGATATTTCATCATTTTATCAAGGGTTGATCATGATTCATCAAGGATTGCTCAAAATTCATCAAGATTCAAAAGTTGCTAAATTAGGGTTTTGCAGGAAAAGTAAAATCAACTTTGACCAAGCATAACTTTCTCATACTGTATGAGAAATGACCCATCCAAATCTCATTTTGAAGAGGATGCAATTTCCTACAATCCATCTTCATACCCCAAGATCAAAAAATACACTCACAATAGGTTATGAATTTGGACATTATAGGTCATTATTGAAAGTCAACAAAAACACCTTTTTTCGAAAGCTTATAACTTGAGCATGGGATATCAGAATGAGATGAGACCAAAAGGGTTGGTTAGAGGACCTCTCAAGCTTTCTAAAAAGTCCAAGAACACCTCCAAAAGTTCAAAATTGAAGAAGTTAGGCATTGTTGAAGTTAGGCATTTTTGCAAAATTGCCAAAAGTCAACTATCCCCAAAACTTCAAATTTTGTCAAATGGGCCCATTATTTTCCACTTAATTTGAGCTTGCACCATTGCACACGTGTCCTAGCTTCAGCCTTGAGATCATATTTCTTTTTTATTATTTTATTTGATTTTTTATTGAATTATTTCATTTTTAAATCAAATTAAATCAAATAAAATCCAAATATTGATTACTTGAGATCTTTTTGGTTGTTTCAGGTCTTAATTATCATGATGCTCATAATCAAACTCGAATCTCACCATACCATGTGCAAAAAGATTGAAAAATTTGCAAATTTGCCAAGTTGGTAATGGTGAATCAAATCAAATATGCAATGCATTGATGTGGAATATTCAAGCCATATTTGTTACCCTAGCACATTCCACAATACATAAGCAAGAGAGGCACACGAAAACAGGGGTTAGAGGATGCAAGAACAAGCAAAACCAAGTTTGAAAAAAGTGACAAAAAGTTGGAATTTGAAATCATAGCAAGGGAGCTTTTCAGAAGCCAAAAGCTATCCCAATCGATTCCTGGGTGTTCACTCAACCTTCTTGGATCAAAAGCACGCATTTTCCAACCTCCTAGAGCGCTGTAAGTGTCACGCGATTCCCTTCTGTACATGGTTTCGTATTTCAAAAATTATGCATTATTACAATGAATTAATAGCATATTTGTAATCACCAGATCATTTCCAAGCCTTTTGCATTATTTGATTTCATTTATATGCTCTGTGGCGTAAAACACCATTGTTAGGGTTTTGCTTCTTGTTTTAGGGTTTTTTGTTTAAGATAAAATCAGCCTTAATAATGGCTACAGACATGACCGGAAGAGGGAGACGAATGCAACCATGACCTTGGAATGAATTTATGTAGCCTGAGATGAATTTTAGGAATGGCCTATGCTTTTAGATGCAGATTCAAATCCGCAGGTAACTTTGTTACATGCCTGAGGACGGGGACGAGATCGTGTCTTCCTCCGATTGGCCGATTCAAATAATTTTTTGCGTTTTTTTGTTTGCTGGAATATTGACTTGTTTGTGTATATTATAATTGTTTTGTATATTACTAATGAATGAAGCAAAGCGTCCCAATGGCAAGCATACACATCCATTATCCTACAGGACCTGGGTTCGAATCCCAGGTCCCCCCAATTTCCATTTATTTTTCTTCTTCAGGTGATTGTGTGCATATCCAAGCGCGAAGCCCACCATACACTCTCAAGCATCTGATGGCCAGATGGCCATAGGCCAAATCTGGTGGCCAGAAGTTGATGGTTTACCATAGACCAAGTCAACGTGCACCCACTGGATCTCACAAAGTCAGCAAAGGGCCAGTTCGTTTGGGCCTCAGGATTGCTTCTCAAACACCATTTTCAGGCCCATACCCTTTCTTTCTTTCTATTATTTATTTGTTTATTTTAATTATTTGTTTTATTATTTTTATTTTCACACACTAACCAATTAAAATTCTTTTCTTTAAAAAATAAAATCACACAAAAATATTTTTCTTTATCAAATTAAATTCTAACTTTTATTTTTATTAATAAGCATTAATTAATTGATTTAGAATTTTAATTAGAATAACTTTCACATTTTTGTAAATAATTAAAACTAACTAGACTTAATTAGGTTTTTACTAACATTCAATTAATTTTATTTTCATTCTTAAAATAACAAAAAAAAACCAAAAAATGTTTATTTTTATTAATTAACTTATTTAATTTAATTTAATAATTAATTTAGGATAGTTTCTTTCTTAAAATAAAAAAAACAACAAAAAAAGATGTTTCCTTTAAACCAAAAGGGTCAAAACCCTAATCTAGCACTCGATTTAATTTCTCGCATGCGATTTATTTATTTTTATCCAATTATGTACTTGCTCCCGGATTGTAATAGCTTAATAGGACTTTTATTTTATTTTTATCGCTTTATTTATTTTTAAAGGGTTTGTCTTTGGTGATGTAAATACCCGACGCCTTGTAATTTAAATTCCGCAATTTATTTCTGCAAAAAATAACTGTTAGGTGTTTGTTAATAGGAATGCATGACAAGATTGAATGTTTTAATCTAAAATCAACTTAGATCACCCTTAACATGTGCAAAGATAAAAATAAATTGAAAACGACACACTCGCACATGCACACTCTTAGGGTACACCCCACTTGGTTGGCTTCGTACGCGATCATTGAGTATATGTCACTTTAGAGGTTGCCCTCTTGTTTAAAAGATCATAGTCGCCTCGAAACGGTTGCCTCGGATATTGTTGCCTCAAAATAAATGATCTAAGACATTAGGGTTACCGCTAAGGCATCCTAACATTGCTTTGGTGACCGTAAGTCCCTAAATTCGAATTGACCCTTAAACTCCAACGACGATGCTACCTACTCATCAATAGTGAGATAGCATTGTCTAAAGGAAGATAGCATAGAACGATTCCTTTTTCGAGTAGGTAGATGGTTCTTAAGTACCTGCTCTTTCAAAAAACAAAAGAATCTTTTTCACACTTACACTTTTTGAACAAAGTTTTCAAAAACACTTCATACGCTCTTGAGGACAGAAGCAAGATTTAAATCGAAGTTTTATATAAAAAACTTTTTCAAACCCACAAGAACAAAGAAAGCAGTATTTTGAAAACAATTGAGCAAGTACCTAAGAGCCCGTGGATAACCACGGATAGAAAGGGTGCTAACACCTTCCCTTTCTATAATCTACCCCTCGAACCCGAGAAATATCTCGAAAAAAGGAATTTTTATGTGCTTTTTTCCTTTCCTTGTTGGATAAAATAAAAGTTGGTGGCGACTCTTGCTTACCGCGACATTTTGCGAAAACAAACGCAAAACGCAAGAACGTATACAAAGTGTTGAGCTTTTGAAAATATTTCATGTTTGAAAAATGATTTGAAAGTGTTTTTGAAGGTGTTGTGTTTGTTTTGAAGATAAGCAAGAGTGTTTGATTTGAAATTGAGCAAGCAACTAGGAACAATCTACCTACTCAAATGTCTTAGTTCATTTCTTCCTTTCCTTTGATATTGCTATCTTACCATTTATTTGGTAAGAAGCCTTATCTTTGGATGTAAAGGGACGAGCGTGGGTCATCGTATGGCCATGATAGCAATGTTGTGAAATATCTTAGTAATTCTCTTTGAGGGACTAAGATCATTTTGAAAAGGCAACATTGATAGTGTTATCAAAGGACTATGATCTTGTATTTTTGATTGCTTTTTGCTAAGATATCCCACATGCATAACATGGCCATTTTTGTAAGGAAACAAAGTGGAATTACCCTAAGGGTGCAAGTGTGCAAATGTGTTGGATTTACATGCTTGTTTTGTCTTGAATTAGGGTTTGCTAATTGTTGATTTTATCTTTCCATACAAACCCTAATTACTAGCATTTATATAAAGCGATAAATTGCGGAAAGTAAAAATACTAAGCTATTACATCATTAGGGGAGGGGGTGTACAAATTTACAAATGGGGATTTTGCAAGAAAATTAAATCTAATTAACTATTACAATCATATTGAATAAATATACAAGAATTGAAAAATAATGTACAAATGCAAAATAGAAAAAGAAATGACTTTTGTTTGGATCTTATGAAAGGGGTTTAATCTAAACCTAATTAAGAAAAACAATTAATTAAAAATTAACAAAATTAAACTTAAACTAATTAAGAAAAGAAATTAAGTTAAAAATGTTTTTAGAGTTTATTATGAAAAGGTTTTTTTTTTAAATTAATAAAAATAAAATGAAAGTTAATAAATTAAAATAAACCTAAGTTCTAAATTAATTAATTTACAAGAGAATAATAATATAATAATTAAACATAATTATCTAAATATTAATTGAAAAAAGAAAATTAATTTATTAAAAGAAAATGTTTTTGGTTCTTTTTGTTTTATAAGAAAATAAAAATAAGTAAGTATAAATAATAAATAAAATATTATTTTGGATTTTTATTAATAAATAATAATACTAATAACAATAATAATATAAATAATAAAGAAAATAAAAATGCCAATAAAATAATAAATGAAATCAGTAAAATAAATAAAAACTGGGCCAGGGGTGTATGAGCAAGCAGGGGGTTGGGAATTAGCAAACAAAAACAAAAGCTCAAAGGGGGGAGGCCCAACGCCTGTGTTGCAAAAAAGAAACAAGAAAATATGAAAAATAGCCAAAAGGGTACCACTAGGGCTCGAACCCAGATCCCTAAGGAGACATGCACACGCTTTAACCACTGGGGTGGTGATACATCCGTTAACTTAAACAAAACAACAAATATATAATATAAGTCTTGCCCTGAACGTACTTCATCTTCAACCTCTAGCAAAAAGATCTGTAACTTATTCATTTCTCATCCATTCACAAATCATCCAACGTCAAACTTGTTAGAAATTTTCTCACAATTCTGAATATGTAAATAACTTAAGCTAATTCTCAAAGATGAGCATGAATTTCTAACAGTACCAAATTCTGACCTAAATATTTCCATAGATTCAAACTCAAAATTCTCCCTACTCAAGCAACATAAATGAAATCTATGGACATTTGTAGTTTCAGGGTAATGATGTCTACATTTTATCTTAACAAATGCAAGCCTAACAATGTCTAAATATGAAGACAGAAGTTCAAGAAAAATACCTCAAAACTGGAAATCGTGAAATGAGTTTGAGCTTGATTCAAGGTGCTGCAATGATCAGGTTAGCTTCCTTGAGTCTCTAGGAAGCTAAATGCTTAGCTTGAGTTGAGAGTGGCTGAAATGGTCTGGAGAAGTCCAACTGCAATGCTCTGTTTTTGGCAATGGAAGTTGATGAAGATGATGTTACAGTCTGCAAACAGGGACAAAGATGGTTTGTATTTGATATGAGGAAGCTTTTGAAACTAAAAGGCCAAGAAATTCATGAGTGGTTTTGAAGATTGAAGTTCAAAGTCAGAAATGAAACAAAAATGGAGGTTTTGTGCAATTTGAGTTCTCAGGGAGTTTGGGAGTGTTTTCAATCGTGTTTTAGCTTGAAAATAACTTGTATGGTTATATGACAAAGGTTAGAGGGCCTGAGGTGGTCAGAAGTACAAGATATAGAGTTATGGCTATGTTACTTGATTTTGAAGAAAAGTGGAAAATATGGTTTCAAGGTATAGTACAAGCATGGCCCGAGTTTATGGGAGGCTCTAGACATGTTACTTTTTCCTTTGACATCGCTTGTGTTCAGATGGAACAAGTTATGAGCTCTATGCATTGACTTTGTGGTTAAAGTCACTTTTCCAAAATGGAAGTGTGAACTTTGTTCCATTAATGGAATAATCACTTAGACAACGACTCAAACAGTTAGATCATAGCTTAAATAGTTATTTAATCTTCTGATTATGGATAGATTTAGAGGTTAGAATCCTGCAAAGTAAGATTTATGCAACATGGTTGTGGATTTGAATTCTTGTTCATCATGGAAATGACCTATAATTCAAGAAAGAATGTCCAACTTCTTATCTTCGATTCTCTTTGCTCAAACATGATCTCAATGAGTTCTTTGAAATTTTTGAAAGCTTGTAACATGCTCTACAACCTCTATTTTGGAAGATTTTGAAAATTCTTCTTGGAACTATGTGAAAAATTGCCATGAAGTTAGGTTAAAATCCTGCCTAAACGAGGGCAAAATTTCACTAATTTTCCAAGTTTCATGAACATGTATTCACAAAATCATAACTTGAAATCCATGCATTTCTAGGAGAAGTTGTGTTATACAATGTTTTAGATCTCATTGAGATATACAAATTTCATGTTGGAATTTTCCTTTAAATCATCTTGCATCATGGTGAAAAATTGGCTCAAAGTTATGAAAAAATATGAAGTTTTCAACACTTAGAAAAATTTCTAAGTTTAGAAATTTTGACTTTTCAAAATGAAATCTTGAATTTTTGATTTATTGATGAACAAGTTTCACATTTTGACATGTTTTGATGAATTGTGATCTTTGACACTTGATTTTGACCAAAAAGTCAAAGTTTGACTTTTCAGTGTACAGTTGACTTTTGATCAATTGACTGAAAATTCATCTGTCAATCAACCAATCTTGAGAGATGTTTTGAGCCATGCCATTAGGTCAAAATGATGAATTTGAATCCTTGAGATCATAACCTAAACCAATCAACCATTGCTAGGTCAAAAATCAGAAATTGCACATTCTTAGTCAAAACCCTAATTTTGACCATTTTGCCCTTTTGATGATCTGATCAAATTTCTTGAGGAATTGTGATCCAAACTTGATCAAATGACATATATGAATTCATAATGTTAATGTGGACCAAAAATCATGAAGTTTGACTATAAATTGACCACAATTGACTTTTTCCCCAATATAGCTGATTTTAGGTCAACTGATCAATTGACTGAGCAAAAATGTGATCCAAGACTTGAAACTTGACATGAGAAATATTGAGGCTCCAAAATGATCCATGAAAGTCATATGAGGCATTAAAAGTCCATTTGTCCTTGTGCAATCTCAAACCCTAATTTTCAGTCTTCAGTGCTAGAGGAGGTGTCTTGAACTGATCAAACCCTGTGCAGTCTTGAATCCAAGGAAATATTGTGAGAGATTATTTGAGAAATGAGAGGGAAAATTTTGGGGTACAACATCTGCCCCTGTTTAATCTTCTTAAACCTGAAGAGTTAGATTGGCGGATCCGCCATTCGTGACTTGAAGGGGGAAGATGATTGAATACTAGAGTGCCCAGAAATTTGCACTCGGAGATGGATTGTGAATGGGCTTATAGATGCCATTTGGAGGAATATTGGTAAACACTAGAAAAGTATCAACACAAATCTTTGGTCGATTTATACTAAAACTTGATGTTTTACCCGTGAGAAAAAGAGTTAGTAAAATGAAGATGTATGCATGATGTTCACCAGATGTGGTATTATGCTAACTGCATTTTGTATGTACATGCTACAATATATGAATGTGATATGTACGTTTTTTTCCGGGAAAATAAATCCCTGACTACTTCTGAGGAAATTCTGAGGAGTTGAATCCCTTATCGGTGTTGGGGATGAAGAGTATACATATCTTCAAACTTTAATGAAAAGACGCTTCCGCTGGGGAATATCACTTGAATGTCAGCTGTTATCTGGTTGGATCCAGGCTTCACAACTTGCTGGGGATGAGGAAGTCAACTGCTATCTGGTCGGATTCCAAGCTTCACGGTAACTTACGGGAGAAGGATGAATTAACTATTATCTGGTCGGATTCCAGGCTTTGCAAAAAATTTCTTGAAATTGAATTGTTATCTGGTTGGATCCAGGCTTCACAATAACTTGCTGGGGATAAGGAAGTTAACTGTTATCTGGCCGGATTCCAGGCTTTGAAGTGACTTGAAGTGGTAACTACTATCTGGTTGAGTCCAAGCTTTGCAGTGACTTGAAGTGGTAACTACTATCTGGTCGGGTCCAGGTTTCATGGTCCCTTTTGGAAAGTTGTACTATTGTCTGGTTGGGTCAAGGCTTTGTAGTGTCTCTCTGGGGATCACAATTAGTTGTTATCTGGTCGGGCTCCAAGCTTCACAATAACTTGCTTGAAAATTGATATCTGGTCGGGTCTAGGCTTTGCATATTTATGAGGTGGATGAGGTTAATTGTTATCTGGTCGGGTCCAGGTTTCATAATAAACTGTTTGGGGATTTAGTTGTTATCTGGTCGGATTCCAGGTTTCACAACAAACTTCTGAGAGGAATTTCTATTTGGTCGGATCCAGGCTTCACAATAACTTGTTGGGGTAGAGGCAAACTCTACTGGGGAAAAGAAGTTAAACCTTGGGCTTGGTTGAATCCAGGTTTTTTCTATATCTTGAAGAGTTAAATTATTATCTGGTCGGGTCCAAGTTTCATAGTATCTTGCGAAGTTAACTATTATCTGGTTGGATCCAGTCTTCATAGTGACTTGAGAAGTTGACAATTATCTAGTCGGGTCCAGGCTTCATGGTAGTTTGAAAGTTGTACTAATATCTGGTCGAGTCCAGGCTTCATAGTAGCTTTCAGAGATAGTAAAGGTTTTGTTGACGACTTTACTGGGGATTAGGGGTTATGGCCCTATGATTTGCAATAGTCTGAAAGGAAAACTCAAGCTGGAGAGTGTAGACTCAGTCGAGGAGGACAAACTCAACTTAGGGAGGATACACTCAGTTGAGGATAACAGGCTCAACTGGGGAATATAGACTAAGCTGGGGAATTTTGTACTGGGCTGGGGAGAGAGTCGTCAAGAGATTGAGACTCTGGTTGGAGATTATCCTATGCAAAGAGACTTTGTGGGTAACTTTGTTGAGGATGAAGTTAATGAAATAACTCTGTGGGGATATTCCATATACATTAAAGAGGTGTTTGTTATTGCTTAGTTCATATGTGCCAAACAGTTTTAGTTATGTTCATATGCATATGCTCGTTCAATTTTAGTCATTGGACAAATTTGCATTCAAAACAAAGACATAAAGTTTTCACTTCAAAGTATATTTATGTTGATATTTTTCCCATGAATAGGAGTTTTTGTACAAAGACACAAATATCCTTGTAAGAGGAAATCGTCGAAAGGAAAACAAAATTAAAAACAAAAACAAACAGCCATGTGAAATGATCTCATTTCCTTCCAACTCTACTATTGCCCCAATGTCTTCGAATGCCCCTTGCCGTTGACAGAAGTTGATTGGATTGATCTTGGACCGTTTGAACTCGAACCTTGGTGATAAAGTTGAATGTGGTGATTCCACTAGACATAGTCATACACTTTCAATCCTTAACTTTTCCATGGACCTCCCTTTCGGGTTTTCAGCCCACCAGGATACCCATTTTTCACAAGTCGCCCTTTCGGGTTTTCAACATGTTGGGTGTACCATTTTTTGTATATATCCCTAATTTTTCCCCAAACCTTTTGGTTTGCCGCGATGCCCTTATTTTGCCTAGGTGTGTCAACCTAGCGGGTCTCTTATGCGTAGTATTTTTTAAATATGTCTGTGTTTATAGGATGTGGGATGTCTTCACCATCCATGGTAGTCAGCATCATGGCACCACCAGAGAACACTCTCTTGACAACAAATGGCCCTTCGTAGGTGGAAGTCCATTTGCCTCTGGGGTCGCCTTGTGGAAGAATGATGCGCTTTATCACCAAGTTGCCAGCTTGATATACTCGAGGCTGTATCTTTTTGTTGAAAGCTTTGATCATACATTTTTGGTACGTCTGACCATGACAACTGGCAGTCAGTCGCTTTTCGTCGATCAAGTTCAGCTGATCCAATCTCGTTTGAATCACTCGTCTTCGCCTAAGCCTTCCTCGTTCATAATCCTTAGTGAGGGAATCTGAACTTCCAATGGAAAAACAACTTCCATGCCATAGACTAAGGAAAAGGGAGTTTCCCCAGTTGATGTTCTAGCTGAAGTACGGTAGCCATGTAGAGAAAACGGTAACATCTCATGCCAATCCTTATAGGTTACTACCATTTTCTGCACAATCTTCTTGATATTTTTGTTGGCCGCTTCGACTGCGCCATTCATTTTAGGTCTACATGGAAAAGAATTGTGATGCTTGATCTTATACCGAGTGCAAAGCTCAATAATCATAGCATTGTTGAGGTTACTCCCATTGTCGGTGATGATCCTCCCGGGAATACCATAGTGGCAGATGAGGTTGTGTTTGATAAATCTGGCTACCACATTCTTGGTGACTGAGGAAAACGAGGCGGCTTCGACCCACTTGGTGAAATAATCAATAGCGACCAAAATGAAGCAATGTCTGTTGGAAGCGGTTGGCTTGATTTCTCCAATCATGTCAATGCCCCACACTGCAAATGGCCCCAGAGCGGTCATGACGTTTGGAGGGATAAGAGGCACATGGACCTTGTCAGAATAGATTTAGCATTTGTGACAAGTTATTGAATGTTGATGGCAACCAATCTCCATGGTTGACCAATAGTAACCAGCTCTCAATATTTTTTTTGCCATCGTATGTCCACTTGAGTGAGTACCAAAGAGACCATCGTGCATGTCTTCCATGATTTCCTCTTCCTCCTTATCCACACATTGGAGTAGAGTAGAGTCATGGTTATGCCTGTATAATATTCCATTACTTAAGAAGAATTTGGCTGCAAATCTTCGTAATAACTTTCTGTCATTGATGGATGCTCCCTCGGGATACTCTTGTGCTTCAAGATATCTCATCACTTCATGGTACCATGGTTTTTCTGTATCAGTGTCAAGCTCGTAGTAGTGTGCAGGTTCGTCGAATCGCTCAATTGTAATCGTATGGGCTTTGTTGTTCCATCTGACCTTGAACATTGAAGACATGGTTGCCAAGGCGTCAGCCAACTGATTTTCTTCCCTAGGTAAGTGCTCAAAGGTGATCTCTTCGAAGTAGGGAATCAGGGATAACACAAGTTCCTTGTAAGGGATGAGATTAGGGTGTTTAGTGTTCCAATCTCCTTTTACTTGGCTAATCACTAGAGCGGAATCCCCAAACACATTCAAATGCTTAATCCTTAAGTCAATGGAAACTTTCAGACCCAAAATGCACACTTCATACTCAACCATATTGTTCGTGCAATCGAAGCATAGTCTGGCAGTGAATGGAGTGTGGCAACCTTTGGGAGATATGATTACAACACCAATTCTGTTACCTAAGGCGTTGGAAGCCCCGTTGTTGTACCCCAAAATTTTCCCTCACAGTTATCAAATATTTTCTCACAAAGATTACTCTTGGTTCAAGACTGCACTAGGGTTGATCAGCTCAAGACACCTCCTTAAGCACTGATGACCAAAATTGGGGTTTGAGATTTCACAAGGATAAATGTACTTTCAATGCTTCATATGACTTTCATGGATCATTATGGACCCCCAAGATTACTCATGTCAAAGCCTTGGATCACACTTTTGCTCAGTCAATTGAGCAGTTGACCTAAAAATTAGCTGTATTGGGGAAAAAGTCAACTATGACCAATTTTCAGTCAAACTTCATAATTTTTTATTCACATCAACATTATAAACTCATATGTATCATTTGATCAAGTTTGGACCACAATTCCTCAAGAAATTTGATCAAATCATCAAAAGGGCAAAATTGTCAATATTAGGGTTTTGACTGAGAAAAGGCAATTTCTAATTTTTGACATAGCAAATGGTCAATTGGTTTGAAGCATGATTTCAAGATTTAAATTTCATCAGTTTGACCTAATGACATGACCCAAAACATTTCTAAAGATCAATTGGATTGACAATGAATTTTCAGTCAACTATACACTGAAAAGTCAAACTTTGACTTTTTGGTCAAAATCACAATTCATCAAAACATGTCAAAATATGAAACTTATTCATCAAGAAATCAAAAAGTCAAGATTTAATTTTGAAAAGTCAAAGTTTTCCAACTTAGAAATTTTTCTAAGTGTTTAAAACTTCATGTTTTTTCATAACTTTGAGCCAATTTTTCATCGTGATGAAAGATGATTCAAAAGAAACTTTAAACATGAAAGTTGTAGATCTCCATGATATCTACAACATTTCTTTACACAACTTATTCTAAAAATGCTTGTATCTCAAGTTATTAATTCATAAAGTCATGGTCTTGAAATTGAACACTTAGTGAAAATTTTCCCTAGTTTTGGTCAGGATTTTGACCTAACTTCATGGAACTTTTTCATATAGTTCTAAATGGAATTTTCAAAAGTGATTCAAAGAGGGGTTGTATAGCACATTTCAAGCTTTCCAAAATGTCCAAGAACTCCTTTAGATCATTTGTGAGCAAGGAGAATCATAGAGATGAAGTTAGGGTTTTCAAACTTGAATTACAAGCCATTTCATGATGAACAAGAATTCAAATCCAAGCCTATGTTGCATAATCTTCACTTTGCAGGCCTCAAACTTGTTTGTCACTCCATAATTAAATGTTTACACAGCATATGGAGCCATTGTCCAAGTATTTGAATCATTATCGAAGTTGCATTTCCATTTTTGGAAGAAAGTAACCATTCCATTCTTGTAAAGAAGCTTTAATCACAAAGTCAATGCATATAGCTTTGCACTTGTTCCTTCTGATCACAAGCAATGTCAAAGGCAAAAGCAACATGTCTGGAGCCTCCCATAAACTCAGGTCATGCTTATACTATGCCTTGAAACCATGTTTTCACTTTTTTTCAAAATCAAGTAAAATAGCCAACTCTCTATGCCTTGTGCTTCTGACCTCCTCAAGTCCTCTAACCTTTTTCATATAACCATACAAGGATTTTGCAACATAACATACGAATATACAAACTCCCAAACTCTCTGAAAACTCCGATTGCACAAAACCTCCATTTTTGTGTCATTTCTGACTTTGAACTTCAGTCTTCAAAACCAATCGTGCATTTCTTGGCCTTTTAGTTTCAAAAGCTTCCTCATATCAAATACAAACCATCCATGTGCCTGTTTTCAGACTGTAACATCATCTTCATCAACTCCCATAGCCAAAAACAGAGCATTGTAGTTGGACTTCTCCAGGCCATTTCAGCCACTCTCAACTCAAGCTAAGGATTACATTAGCTTCCTAGAGGTCCAAGGAAGCTAACCTGATCATCACCACTGCCTGAAACAAGCTCAAATCCATTTCACGATTTCCAGTTTTGAGGTATTTTTCTTGAACTTCTATCTTCATATTTAGGCATCGTTAGGCTTACATTTGTGAAGATAAAATGTAGATACCATTGCCACGAAGCTGTACATATCCATAGTTTTCATTTATATGGCGTGAGCTTAGAGAATTTTAGAGTTGAAGTTTTCTAAAATTTTTAGGTTTTAAATTAGGGCCAAAAAAATTCTCATTCATCTTTGACTGTTAGCTTAAGTTATTTATATGGTTGGATTCATGGGAAGAAATGCCACAACTTTCATGTTTGAACTTTTCATTTTTGTTGAGAGATGAAGAAGATACAAGTCCTTTGGCTGGAGGTTGAAGATGAAGTGTAATCAAGGCAAATTTTGTATTATATATTTATTGTTTCAGTTATATAAATGGATGTACAGCCACCCCAGTGGTAAGGCAGCGCGCTGGTAACCTCAAGCTCATAGGTTCAAGACCCAGCGCTGCCGTTTGCTTTTTCTTTTCACATTTTCACTTTTTTTTTGTTTGCAGCATTGGGCCTGACCTTTTTTGCTTATTTTACTCCCCGTTTTATTTTCTAACCCCCTGACTTTTCTTTATATTTTATTTTTATTTTATTTTTTCTTCTTCTTCTTCTTCATTATTATTATTATTATTATTATTATTATTATTATTATTATTATTATTATTATTATTATTATTATTATTATTAATAATATTATTATTATTATTACTATTATTATTTTCATAAATAAAAAAAATCCAAATTTATTTTTATTTATTATTTATACTTATGTATTTTATTTTTTCCATAAAACAACAAAGACTAAAAAATATTTTCTTAAAAAAAACAAATTAATTTATTTTTTTATTTCTTAAATAATTTTTTTTAGAATTAGGATAAATTATATATTATTTTTTTTGTTAGTTAAAATTAATTTAGAACTTACATTGTTTTAATTAATTAATCTTCATTTTATTTTCTTTAATTTAAAACCTTTTCATAAAAAACCCTAAAAAAATCATTTTTTAAGTTAATTTCTTTTCTTAATTAGTTTAAGTTATTTCATTTAATCTTAATTAATCATTTCCTTTATTTAAGTCAAGACAACCCTTTCATAAAAACAACAAAAATCATTACTTTTTCCATTTATATTCTTGCATTTTGTTTTCAATTTTGTACAATATTTAATATGATTGTAATAGATAATTAGGTTTAGTTTTCTTGCAATCCCCATTTGTAAATTTGTACACCCCCTCCCCTAATGATGTAATAGCGTAGTAATTTTACTTTTCGCAATTTATCGCTTTATATAAATGCTAGTAATTAGGGTTTATATGAGAAGATAAAATCAACAAGTAGTAAACCCTAATCAAAGACTAAATAATGCATGTAAATCCAATACACTTGCACCCTTGCACCCTTAGGGTAATTCCACTTTGTTGCCTTATAAAATGGCCATATTATGCATATGAGGTATCTTAGCAAAGACAAGCAAAATACAAGATCATAGTCCCTCGATGACGCTATCAAAAGTTTCCTTTTAAAATGATCTTAGTCCCTAAAGAAAGATGCTAAGATACCTTGCAACATAGCTAATCAAGGTTATACGATGACCCACGCCTGTCCCATTTACATCCAAAGATAGGGTTACTTACCAAATCAATGGCAAGATGACAATGTCAAAGGAAAATGGAAATGAACATGAAAGACTTTTGAGTAGGTAGAATGTTCCTAGTTACTTGCTCACTTTCAAAACAAAACATCCTTGCTATTTTCAAAACAAACACCAACACTTTCAAAAAAATCTTTCAAACTTGAAAATATTTTCAAAAGATCAACACTTTGTATACATTCTTACGAACGAGAATCATTACAAAGTTTGCCCAAACGATGGCGGATTTTTCAAAATACTTTCAAAAAACACACAAAGAACATTTTTCAAACAAAAAGCAAGTGATCTAGCAAGTAACTAAGAGCCCATGGAAAACCATGGATGAAAAGGGTGCTAATACCTTCCCTTTTCATAATCTACCTCCGAACTCAAGAAACAATCTCAAAGGTATTTCCTGTGCTTTTTCACCTTTCCTTTTGGATATAAAAAAAGTCGGTGGCGACTCTTGCTAACCGCAACATTTGCGATAAAACACAAAACATCCCAAGTCAGTTCTCCCACCACACCACACCCGTCGAAGACCATAGTCTATCGGCATCCTTGTTCAGGTCTGTCATACAGTCCAAGTTTCGCACAGTCGGTCACCAGCATGATGTTCTCATCAGGAAAGTCAAAGTTCATGGACTGATAATTATCCACAGCTTGATGGGCCAAATGATCTGCTAGTACGCTTCCTTTGATGGCCTTTTGAGTTGTGTATTGAATTTCGTACTCAGTCAAGATAATTTGCCATCTGGCTATCCGTCCAGAAAGAGCAGGTTTCTCGAAGATGTACTTGATTGGGCCCATCTTAGAAATCAATAGAGTGGTATGAGTCAACATATACTGTCTTAGACAGCGAGCAGCCCATGCCAGAGCGCAATAAGTTTTCTCGAGCAGTGAATATCTGGTTTCGCAGTCAGTAAACATTTTGCTCAGGTTATAAATAACATGCTCTTTTCGTCTAGACTCGTTATGTTGTCCCAAAACACACCCTATAGAGTTCTCTAGTACTGTCAAATACATAATTGTGATACAGTGGGAGAACTGACTTGAGGTTTTGCATTTTATTGCAAATGTCGCGGTTAGCAAGAGTCACCATCGACTTTTCTTTTATCCAAAAGGAAAGGTGAAAAAGCACAGGAAAGACCTTTGAGATGTTTTCTTGAGTTCTGGGGGTAGATTATGAAAAGGGAAGGTGCTAGCACCCTTTTCATCAAAGGTTTTCCATGGGCTCTTAGTTACTTGCTTAGATCACTTGCTTTGTTTTGCTTGAAATGGTGTTTGGTGTGATTTTGAAAGTATTTTGAAAAGATACCATTCGTTTAGGCAATCTTTGTAATGATTCTCGTTTGTAAGAATGTATACAAAGATGTTTGTCTTTTGAAAAATGTTATCAATGTTTTGTAAGATGTTTTGAAATGTGTGTGTTTGTTTTGAAAAATAGCAAGGATTGTTGTTTGAAATGGAGCAAGTAACTTAGAAGCTATCTACCTACTCAAATGTCTTTCTTGTGCATTTTCTATTCCTTTGACATTGTTGACTTACCATTGATTTGGTAAGCAACCCTATCTTTGGATGTAAACGGGACGGGCGTGTGTCATCGTATAACCATGATAGCAATTTTGCCAAGTATCTTAGCATTTTTTTGAGGGACCAAGATCATTTTGTTTAGGTAACTTTTGAATAGCGTCATCGAGGGACTATGATCTTATACTTGTTTTGTTTTTCCAAGATACTTCACATGCGTAACATGGCCATTTTATTTTAGGCAACCAAGTGGGAGAAACCCTAAGGGTGCTTGTGTGCAAAGTGCATCATTTTCATGCTTTTGATTTTGTCTTGTATTTAGGGTTTTCGATTTTGCCTTGTTTTGTTCTTGTCATGCAAACCCTAATTACTAACCATGGTATATAAAGCGATAAATTGCATAATGTAAATATACAAAGCTATTACAACAATTTTTATGGGAGGGGGGAATACAAGTTTGAGTGGGGATTTGCACAAATATAAAGCTAAATATATTATTACAACCAAATCGAATATGCACGAATTAAATAAATATAATACAAATATTTAAAATGCAATATGTATGTAAAAGAAAAGATTTTTTTTATGTCTTGTTTTTGAATGAAAAATATTTAATTTAAACCTAAAAATATAAGGAAAAAATATATATTAATTCTTTTTGAAAGGGGTTAAACCCTAGTTTTTATTCAAAAGAAAATAATGTTCTATATTATTATTTGGTACATTTTTGTATAAAAAATAAAAAATACTATTGTATATGAATATTAAAAATTAAATATGTGTAAAAATTGGTATTTGTAAGTATAAAAATAAAAAATAAAAAATATATAGTATATTTAATTAATTATGAGTTTATTAAGAAAATAAATTCTATTCTATCAAAATAAATTAATTTTTATGTGAGAAATAATAAAAAAATAAAATAAAAATGTGAAAATAAATAAATCATTTTTTAGGATTTTTTATCATTCAGAAAAATAAACAAAAGTATTAAATATAAAAATATGAAAAAAAATATAAAAATATAAAATAGTTAGCCAGGGGGGTGCAATAGCAAGTCAGGGGGGTGTGTTTAGAAAAAACAAAAAGGCCATGCAACAAAAAAGCCCACCGACTTCATCCCTGTCCTTCGTTCATCTTCTTCACGCAAATGCCAGACCAACCTGTATCTTCCTCATGCTTGCATAAAAATGAAAACTCATAACATGATAAATGTGGCATTTGAGCTCATGATTCCAACCATATAAATTATGTAACCTAACTATCAAAGATTAAAGAGAATTTTGGAATCCCTAAATCGTGACCTAAAAATTTCAGAGATTTCAAGCTTCAAATTCTCTTAGCACAAGTAATATAAATGCAAAGTAATGATATGTACACCTTCGTTATGATGAGAACTACATTTTTTCTTCACAAATCGTGGCTTGAGGTTGCCTGTATAAAGAGATAGAGTTTAAGAAAATACCCCCCTCAGTTGGAATCGTGTATGGCAATGTAGGGACTTTAATGGAGGCTTGATGATTGCTTGAGCTTCCCTGAATCTATTCCAACCCTTATCTTCCTCTGAGGATGGCTGAAACTCCCTGACCAAGTCCAACTGCAAGCTTCCAAGTTGAAAATGGAAGATGGTGAAACAGAGGTTACAGAACCAGGGTGATGGCTTGGATTGACTAGGTATCAAGTGTATGAGTTGTTCGAATCAGTTAAACATAAAACGCACGAGCCAAATGAGAGTTGGCTGAGCTTTTGCAGAAATTGTATGCTTAGGCAGATTTTTGGTGTTTTTCAGTTTTAGAGAGTTCTAGGTTCAATCCAAGCGTGTAATATCTTGTACAATGTTTGCATATTAGTATAGAAGTGATCCAAAGTCATCTTCCTACTAGCTGTGCAAGCCTTAGCCCTTTTGCAACTTTTCTTGTACTTGAAGTAAAGTTGACAAGACCAATCCCACATGCTTGTACCAGCTTTATTTAGGGTTGATATAAGTTTGTACCAATTGCTTGAGACCTGTATAGTTTGCTTGTTTCAAGGGGACAAGTTCAATTCTCCAAGTTGACAATGTTGTAAAAGTGCATCTTTATGAAAATGGCAATGAAGCCTTTTTGCCCAAAATGGAATTACAACTTGTGTAAAGTTTCAAAAGCAAGGATAAAGGCTTTTTCAACTGAATATGCATTTAATTAAGGAGTGTATATAAAGCTTAGGACCTGTAAAGCAAGAAATAACCATCATAGGTTTGGTTTGCAACTTGTTTCTTCATGGAAATGGCTTGAACAAAAAGTGAGAAAATGCCAACTTCCTCTCTTCAATTCTCCCTAATCAAAAATGATCTTGGAGAGTTCCTTGACATTTTGGAAAGCTTTCAATGTGATCTATAATCCATATTTGAAATGCATTTTGAGATACCTCTTAGAACTAGGTGAAAAAATGCCATGAAGTTGGGTCCAAAACCTGCCTAAATTAGGGCAAAATTTCACTAAGTTAAGAAGTTCATGATCATGTATTCACAAATTTATAACTTGAGATCCAAGCATCTTTAGGGAAACGTTTTTGAAGCAAAGTTGTAGATTTCATGGAGGACAACAACTTTCATGTTGGGGACTTTTCTTGAATCAAAATGCATCATGGTGAAAAAGTGGTGAAAAGTTGAGAAATTTTTTCAAATTAAAACCCTAATTTTCAAATTTGGTTTTCTTGGTGAACAAATTTCATATTTTGACATATCTTGATGAATTATGACCCTTGGTACTTGATTTTGACCAAAAAGTCAAAGTTTGACTTTTCAGTATACAGTTGACTTTTGATCAGTTGACTGCAAATTTCATCTGTCAATCCAATGAACTTGAGATCTTTTGAACCATGTAATTAGGTAAAGATGATGCCATTGAATCCTTGAAATCATGCTTGAACTCAATTGGTCATTGGCTAGGTTAAAAATCAGAAATTGCCCTTTCTTAGTCAAAAAACCCTAATTTTGACCATTTTGCCCTTTTGATGATTTGATCAAATTTCTTGAGGAGTTGTGATACAAATTTGATCAAATGATACATATGAGTCTAAAATGTTGATGTGGATAAAAAATTATGAAGTTTGAATGTAAATTGGCCACGGTTGACTTTTTCCCCAATACAACTGATTTTTAGGTCAACTGTCCAATTGACTGATCAAAAATGTGGTTCAAGGCTTGAAACATATCATGAGCAATCTTAAGGGTCCAAAATGGTGTATGAAATTCACATGAAGCATTTGTGTTCCAAAAATCCTTGTGCAAACTCAAACCCTAATTTTGGGTTATCAGTGCAAGATGAGATGTCTTGAGCTAACCAAACCCTAATCTTGTCTGGAGTCCAAGAAGTCTTATGAGAAAAGTCTTGATAAATGAGAGGGAAAATTTTGGGGTACAACAATAATCAAGAGTCTTCCTTCAATTGGAGGCATGAGAATAGGAGGCTCTTGTAGATATTCTTTGATTGTGTCGAAGGCAGCTTGGCATTCATCATTCCATCTAAATACCTGATCTTTCTTCAAGAGTTTGAAGATTGGCTCACAAGTAGCAGTCAAGTGAGATATGAAGCGGGAGATGTAATTGAGACAACCCAAGAATCCTCTAACTTCCTTTTCAGAGTGGGGGACTGGCATTTCTTGGATGGCATTTACCTTGGCAGGATCAACTTCAATGCCTTTATTGCTGACAACAAAACCTAGAAGATTTCCAGATCATACTCCAAACGTGCACTTGTTAGGGTTTAACCTTAGCTTGTACTTTTTCAGCCTCTCGAATAGTTTATACAGGTGATCGAGATGTTCTTCTTCAGTTTGTGATCTGGAAATCATATCATCCACATGTACCTCTATTTCATGATGAATCTTGTCATGAAACAAAGCTACCATAGCTCTTTGATATGTTGCCCCTGCATTCTTCAATCCAAACGGCATGACCTTGTAGCAAAAGATGCCTCATTGCATGACGAAAGTGGTTTCTCCATGCCTTCAGGAGCTATCCTTTTTTGATTATAACCTGAGAAGCCATCCATGAATGGGAAGACTTTATGCTGAGCAGTATTATTGACCAAGACGTTAATGTATGGTAGAGGGAAGTAATCCTTGGGACTTGCCCTATTCAGATCCCTATAGTCTACGCACATGCGAACCTTTCCATCCTTTTTCGATACTGGCACCACACTGGCAACCCATTAGGGATAAGATGTCACAGCTAGGAACCCTGCATCAAACTATTTCATTACTTCAGCTTTAATCTTCTCAGACATATCAGGCCTCATGTGACGAACCTTTTGTTTGACGGGAGGATAATCTTCTTTTATCAGCAGACGATGAACTACGATGCCGGTATCCAACCCAGGCATATCTTCATACGACCAAGCAAATACTTCCACATAATCATGCAATATCTGAACCAACCTTCTCTTGACACTATTCTCCAAGTTAGCACTGATCTTAATTTCCTTCTTATCTGCCTCAGTACCCAGATTGACGAATTCAACTGACTCTTCGTGCGGCTGAATAACTTTTTCCTCTTGTAATAGAATTCTGGATAGTTCTCCCAGTATTTCAAAATCTTCCTCGCCTTTGTCTTTGGCTTGGTTAATTGGACATTCGAATTCATAGTCAGCAATAGTAGAGTCATTGGCAACAAGATCCAGAGTGGATGACGACCTGCAAGAGTGTGTGTGTGTGCATGTAAGATACATGGTGTTGTACCCCAAAATTTTCCCTCTCATTTATCAAGAGTTTGCTCACAATCTACCACCCGAACTCAAGAAACAATCCAAAGGTCTTTCCTGTGATTTTTCACCTTTCCTTTTGGATAAAAGAAAAGTCGGTGGCGACTCTTGCTAACCACAACATTTGTGATAAAATGCAAAACATCCCAAGTCAGTTCTCCTACCACACCACAGAACTGGAGACTCTGCTGGGGAATATTCTAAAAGTGGGGTTACCTTAGGGCTGTATCACATTTACTTGCTTTCTTTGTTTGACTTGTATGCTTTACATTTTGGTTCTTTCTTTGGGTTTGAATCCTCTACCCAGGTTTGGGATACCTTATAAGTAAGTAGCAATACGTTGTGGAAATTGTGCGGGGTATATCGGCATGGTCTAAGCAATAGCTACGTTAGTGCGACATATTTGTGGGTACCTGTTGTACCCCAAAATTTCCCCTCCCATATTTCTCAAAACTTTGCAAGAATAATCTCCAAGTTGCTCAAGATTGCTCAAGAGTTGGACAATCAAATCATCTCCTAAAGCAGTCAATCTCAAATTAGGGTTTTGTGTTGCATCAAGGTCCTTACACCCAAATGATCTCAAGTGCTCCCCAATGTCCTAATATGTTCTCAAGCTCATCCATGTCAAATTTCAAGCCTTGCAGAGGAAGTTTGGTCAGTCAATTGCTCAAGAGGTCCAAAAATCGACTGTGCTAGGGCAAAAGTCAACTGTGACCCAAATACAGTCAAACTTCAAGATTTTTTGTCAAAATTATCATTTTGAAGGATAATTCATCATTTGATCAAGGGTTTATCATGATTCATCAAGGATTGCTCAAAATACATCAAGATTCAAAAGTTGCTAAATTAGGGTTTTGCAGGAAAAGTCAACTCAACTTTTACCAAGCATAACTTTCTCATACTTTATGATAAATGACCCATCCAAAGCTAATTTTGAATAGGATGCAATTTCCTACAATCCATCTTCATACCCCAAGATCAAGAAATGCACTCACAAAAAGTTACAAATTTGGACATTATAGGTCATTTTTGAAAGTCAACAAAAACACCTTTTTTTTCCAAAGCTTATAACTTAAGCATGGAATATCAAAATGAGATGAGACAAAAAGTTTTGGTTATAGGACATATCAAGGTTTATAAAAAGTCAAAGAACACCTCCAAAAGTTCAAAATTGAAGAAGTTATGCATTGTTGAAGTTGGGCATTTTTGCAAATTTGTCAAAAGTCAACTATCCTCAAAACTTCAAATTTTGTCAAATGGGCCTATTCTTTTTCACTTGATTTGGTCTTGTCACACTACACACGTGTCCTAGCTTTATCCTTGTGTCCATTTATTAATTTTTATATTTGATTTGATTTTTATTGAATTAATTCATTTTAAATCAATTTAAATCCAAATAAAATATAAATATTGATAACTTAGGATCTTTTTGATTGATATAGGTCTTAATTATCATCATGGACATAATAAAATCCGAATCAAGCCATATCATGAACAAAATATTGGATTTTTGACCAATTTGGAAGCTTTTCAATGGGGAAATCAAATCATATCTCCAAACATCAATGCATAAAGATTCAAAGTCCAAAACTTGACCTAATCCAATGCTGCATACATATAGAAGCAAAAGGCACGAGAATTGAAGGTTTAGAGGCTGCAAAATCACAAGAACAAGACTTGGAAAATTCTCAAAAAAGCTTGAAACTGAAATCTGTCTTAGAGGTGCTTTCAACACAAAATCTCAACACTATCCTCTTGCTGGACATCCACTGAGTCGAAAGCAATCAAAAGCAAGCTCGCGTACCTTATGAATCGCGCTGTATGTTTCTCTAAAAACCACTCTGCACTTGAAATCGTGTCCTCAGATTCTTGCACTTTTTTCCAAAATCTTTGCATATTCATGCTTATCGTTCGATTTAGAAGCTTTTGCATTATTGAATTGCATTTTCATGGTCTGTAACCCCCTAGCCGGTTCTAGGGTTCTTGGATCGTATTTTTGGGCATTTCGTTTGCAGGTGAAATCAAGGTTCAAGGATGGTCTATATGTGTTCTGGATGTCCAGACGAACAGGACCATGGTCTTAGATTGAATTTTCATGGTCTGGAATTGGTTTTAGGTTCGACCTAGGGATTTTGCTGCGGATTTGAATTCACAGATAACCTCTGTGTAAATCTGAGGACAGGGATGAAGACGTGTCCCCATCCTATTGCACCATTCAAACTTTCGCGCTTTTTTTATTTTTTAATTCTGGCATTTACGTGTTTTCCAATATTATATTCTTTTCTTATTATACTAACAATTAAAGCATAGTGGCGCAGTGGCAAAGGCATACGTTCAAATACCAACAGGACCTGGGTTCGAATCCCAGATCCCTCCACATATTTGTTATCATTTTCTTTCAGGTGTTCCAGTGTATCTCATGCCTTGCAATGCACCATACTCCCTCAAATCTCCAAACGCCAGATGGCCCCATGCCAGATCTGGTGGCCAAGATTGAATGTGCACCATATGCCCTAGTCAACACGTGTGCATGGAATTCCAGAAGGTCAATGCAGGCCAACGTTAATGGGCCTTGAATTTGCTGATTCCACCTCCAACTTGGGCCTGAACCCCCCTGGGTTATTTCTATTTCTTTCTTTTTAATCTATTTATTTAATTGTTTGATTAATTATTTTTATTTAACTAACCAATTAATTTCTTTCTTAATAAAAATAAAAAAAACCAAAAATATATTTTATTTATTAAAATTAAATTCAGCACTTTATTTTTGTAAATAAATATTGATTCAATTTATTTAGTTTTAATTAGGTATAACTTTTAATGTTTTGCAATAATTAAAATTAATGTAGATAATTAGGTTTTTACTAACTTTAATCAAATTTATTTTATTTCTTTAAATATCAAAAACCCAAAAAATATTTTAATTAATTAATTAGTGCATTAATTTAATTGTTAACTTAATTTAATTTCTTTTAATCCAAAAATAACCAAAAAAATCTTTTCTTTCAAAAAGGGTAAAAACCCTAAAAAATGCGCCCGATTTAATTTCCCCGCATGCGATCCATTTATGATATTGATGTAATTGTTTCCCAGAATGTAATAGTTTTAATAGGACCTTAACTTATTTTATCGCTTTATTTTAGTTTCCGCATTTTAATTTCAAGGGTTATTTTTGGCGATGTAAATACCCGACGCCTTGTAATAGTTAGATTCAATTTCCGCAATTTAATTTCCGCAAATCATTAACTGTTAGATGTTTGATAATAGGGAATTCATGACAAGATCAAATCTTTATCCTAAAATCAACATAGATAACCATTGACATGTACAAAGATAATTAACTGAAAACAACACACTCGCACATACGCACTCTTGGGGTACACCTCACTTGGTTGCCTTCGAATATGGTCATTGAGTATAGGAAGTTTTAGAGGTCGTCCTCTTGTCCAAAGATCATAGTTGCCTCGAAACGGTTGCCTCGGAAAAATGATCTAAGACATTAGGGTTACCGCTAAGGCGTCCTAACATTGCTTTAGTGACCGCACGTCCCTTAATCGAATTGACCCTTAAAACTCCAACGACGACGCTACCTACTCATCCATATTGGGATAGCATTGTCTAAAGGACATTAGCACAGATTAATTCCCTTTTCGAGTAGGTAGATGGTTCTTAAGTACTTGCTCTTTCAAAACAAAACAAAACTTTTCACACTTACACCTTTCAAACAAAAACTTCTTTCAAACCCACAAACACAAAGAAAAGCAAATTTTGAAAACACTTTGAGCAAGTACCTAAGAGCCCGTGGATAACCATGGATAGAAAGGGTGCTAATACCTTCCCTTTCTATAGTCTACCCCCCGGACCCGAGAAACATCTCGAAAAAGGAATTTTTCTGTGCTTTTTTCCTTTCCTTGTTGGATAAAATAAAAGACGGTGGCGACTCTTGCTTACCGCGACATTTTGCAAAAACAAACGCAAAACGCAAACCAGCATTCCAAAAAAAACAGTCAGTTCTTTCCCACCATATCACAGAACTGGAGACTCTGCTGGGGACGCTTAATAAGTAGGGTGTACCTTAGGATTAGATCATTGTGTTTTCAATTGTATGCTTTGTATGATTTATATTTGTGGGCTTGTATCGGAGTTTCTATAGATCCTAACCCGTATTTGGGGATACCCTTTAGGTAAGTAGCAATAAACTGTGAGGGAACTGTACGACATAGATCGATACGGTTGAAGCAGTAGCTACGTTGGTGTGGAACTTTAGATTGTACCGATATCCCTTGTGTTGGAACGAGGAGAATATGGGTCATCTAAAGGGTCATTAAGCACCAGCCGACCTTAGAACCTTTAAATTCACCAACTTGGCCATAGAACAGTAGCAGTATGCTACACTCATTGAGACTAAACTCTCGCGATGATTCCGGCCGCAAGAAAAGGTTGCTAAACTGGAATTATGACTGATTGGGGGTAGTCAGTGATATTGAGATCCTCTAGAACCCGATTACTATTTTTAGGACAGGTTTAAACCAACTGAACTGAAAGAGGGTAGTACCTAAGCTCCTTGCCAGCTTGAAATCTAAGGGCTCTCTGTGTGCCTTGTGTGCCTTTACCATGTTTGCTATTTGTGGATACTTGTGATGTGCTTTCTATCATAACATCATGACATCATAACATTGCATACATCTTGCATTGGACTAACCTATTTTAAAGACATGAGGGATTCATCTTTGTTCTGTTTTATAGGTCATGATGCCTATGCGTAGGAATACCATCTGAATCAACTTTGTCCAAGTTCCCACCTTGCTTAAAGATTTGATTGAAAAGATGCCTGATACTACTTCCTTCCTCAGGAGACATGGTTATCTTCTCAGTTTGGTCACCTCCAAATTGGACGAGCAGATGATGAGTGTTTTGGTCCAATTCTATGATCCATTGTACCATTGCTTTACTTTCCAGGATTACCAGCTGGTTCCCACCTTAGAAGAGTTCTCTAAGCTACTCGGTATCTCTGTTTTGGAGAAAACCTCATTTACTGGTTGGGAGAAGATTCTTAGGCCCGAAGAGATTGCTGCAGCCCTTCATTTGACCAAGGATGAGGTAATGACTAATTGGGAAACTAGAAGTGGAGCAAAGGGCTTTCTGACTAAGTTCTTGGTTGGTAAGGCTAATTATTTTTGGGATAGTCTAGACTTCAAGGAATTCGAAGATATTCTGGCTCTTCTGATATATGGCTTGGTATTGTTTCCGAACTCTGACTCCTTTGTTGAGGTGAATGCGATAAAAATCTTCATCTCTCGTAATCCTGTACCCACTCTCTTGGGTGACATTCTTCATCAGCTTTATGCCCGTACCGCCCGAAAGCGGGGAACCTTGATGTGTTGTTCTCCCTTATTGGCGAGGTGGTTTATTTCGCACCTCCCCAAATCAGTGCTGAAGAACAAAGAAGGCATGGGCTGGGCCTATAGGGTTATGTCTCTCTCGCATAATGACATCATTTGGACTCTCAAGGGTATGGACGAGGTGGCCATCATTGATCGCTGTGGGGAGTACCCCAATGTTCCACTGATAGGAACCCATGGAGAAATTTCTTACAACCCATGCTTGGCCTTACGTCAATTTGGGCGTGCCAGAAGAGAAGGACCTCATGAGCTGTTAATGCCTAGTATCATCTTTGATTTTCAAGAGGATAGCGATGAGCAATGTCGCAGATTCATAAGGGCTTGGGATAGAGTTCATAGATCTGATCCACACGAGCTGGGCCCAAAGACTTCTCTCCCAATGGATCCATATCTCAAATGGGTCTGTATTCGTGCCTAAAAGCTGGGTATGCCATATGAAGCTGTCCAACCTATCATTTTTGAAATTGCTAATGAAGAGGGGGTTCTTCCTACCATCCTCCATCCTTACATGCCCACTGACATTGGGGCACTGAAGAGAACTTGGATGCAGCTGAGAGAAGAGCGGGATGCTTATCGAGAAAAGTTCAACGAGCAAGAGCAGAAGATCTAGAGGTTGACTAGGCAGCTGGATAACGAGCGGATTCTTAATGACTATGTCCGCACCGACAAGAAGAGACCATGGGAGCACTGATTGACCTTTGATTGTTTCTTTTCCAATTTTTATTTATTTTTCAGTATTTCCATTCTTGTAACTCCCCGAGGGCATCAGTTGAACAATTTGAATTCCAAAGTTTATCTAAGAAAAGTGTGTTTCCTTTCTTGTTTACAAATTTGAATCTCCCGATTGTCTTTGAAATCATAAATCATACGCATTTCATCCCATGCACTTCGTAACAGGTACCCATTACAGGTCTCTTATCTTCTTCGCTGTTTATTTCAGCACTCATCATGTCTGCTGAACCTTCAACTGAGCAAGAAATCAAGGCCCTACAGGCCCAGAATGCCCAATTCCAAGAGTTGTTCTTGAATCTAGCTAAGGGTCAGCAAGATCTGAAGACCCTGATTCTGAAAGAGAAGAAGAAAAAGAAGAAAAGGACTATCCTGTTTAACACAGGGCACAGGTTTAGAAATAGGCTACAAAATGAATTTGATTTGACTACCTCATCTAGAGGGAAAGATAGTCAAGAAGAAAGGAGGGCTCCTAGCCCTGTGGTCTCCGACAACGAGACGAACTTTGATGAAGAACAATATCCTCCTGCTGAGGATAGGTACAAGCAACTGGAAGACCGGTTGAGTGCGATGGAAGTTCAGAAAGTGCCTGGTCTGGACTTTGGTGATCTAGGTCTATCATCTGGGGTGGTGATTCCCCACAAATTCAAGGCACCAGCCTTTGCTAAGTATGACGAAGTTTCTTGTCCGAAGCTGCACCTCCGGTCATATGTGAGGAAGATTGAGCCGTACACCGCTGATTAGAACCTATGGATCCACTTCTTTCAAGACAGTCTCTCAGGGACTCAGCTTGAATGGTTCTACCAGTTGGACGTAGCCAGTATCCACAGTTGGGAATATTTGGCTACTGCTTTCTACAGGCAGTATCAATACAACTCCGAGCTTGTTCCCACGCGTACCCAACTCCAGGGTATGTCAATGGGAACGAGCGAAGGATTCAAAGATTATGTTCAGAAGTGGAGGGATCTCGCCGGAAGAGTACAACCACCCTTGGCTGATCGGGAGCTTGTGGATATGTTTCTGGGGACCCTGTCTGGTCCATTTTTCAACCATCTGATCAGAAGTTCTTTGTCTGGGTTTATAGAGCTCATTATGATCGGTGAGAAGATTGAGGCTAGTATTAAGGCTGGTAAGATACAGAAGGGTGCCTCATCAAGCACCAAGAAGAAGCCCTTTAAGAAAGAGTCCAGTGCTGTCTACAGTTTGAGAAGACAGAGTAGACCTGAACACTGCCAAGATGTTAATGCGGTTGTTATTTCAAAACCTGCTGGTGCTCCTCAGCACAACAATCAACAAAAATACGAGAGACCTCGAAGGAAATTCACCCGTCTCAACATGACCTTATCTCAGATTCTGCCACAGTTGCTGAAGACCAATCTGGTGATCCCAAAGGAAGCCCCAAAGAATTCAAATATAACATCACTGAAGTACAACCCTAATGCCCGCTGTGCTTTTCACTCTGATAGCCCGGGGCATAATACAGATGATTGTTGGGTTTTGAATAACAAGGTACAAGACTTGATCGATGCGAAGGAGATTGAGTTCAGAGCGCCAGAGAAGCCTAAACAAGATGCAAGGGTGAATGCTATCAGGGATGCTGATGATGAAGAGTTTGACATTGACAGTTGGATCTATCCTACTACCGATGATGGATTAAGCAATTGGACAGCGAAGGATTCTATGCCCGTTTCTGTTATCATCCAGTAATGAAACTTTTTGTTTTGAATCTATAACAGGCAATGTTTTAAACTTTATGGCCCGGTGTCTTACCCGGGGCACTGTGGATTCATTTGTGAGGGCTTCATGTGTGTCATTTTCATATATCATTAATAAAAGCATTGGACATTTTCTTGCATTTCGAATTTTGCGCTCCTTGTTTTTCTTTATTATATATTGCAAAACAACTATTTTACATACACTCACGTATACAGGTCCACATCCACTCTGGATTTCACTGGTAACGACTCTGCTACTGCCAGTTATGACTTCGAAAATCTGATCAACTTAGCCAAAGACAAATGTGAAGATGATTGCAAAGTGCCTGGTGAACTTGCAAGACTGTTACTCCAAGAAGAGAGGGCTATACAACCACATGAAGAGCCGGTGGAATCAGTGAATCTGGGTACTAAGATAGACAAGAAGGAAGTTAAGATCGGTGCAAATCTGGAGCTTAGTGTGAAGCAATGACTGATTCAGATGCTGCATGACTACGTTGAGATCTTTGCCTGGTCTTATGAAGACATGCCTGGTTTGGATACTGATATTGTGGTTCATCGCCTGCCTACCAAGGAAGACTGTCCTCCAGTAAAACAGAAGGTCCACCGAATGCGCCCAGAGATGTCTGAGAAAATCAAGGCTGAAGTTATGAAACAGTTCGATGTCGGTTTTATAGTAGTTACTTCTTACCTTCAATGGGTGGCCAACGTGGTTCCAGTGCCAAAGAAGGATGGTAAGGTCCAAATGTGTGTTGACTATAGGGATTTGAACAGGGCGAGCCCCAAAGATGATTTTCCTCTGCCTCATATCGATGTTCTGGTTGACAACACCGCTCAGCACAAGGTCTTCTCCTTTATGGATGGTTTCTCCGGTTATAATTAGATTAAAATGGCTCCCGAAGACATGGAGAAGACAACTTTTGTTACTCAGTGGGGTACCTTTTGCTACAAGGTCATGCCTTTTGGACTGAAGAATGCTGGGGCCACGTATCAGCGTGCCATGGTCACTTTGTTTCATGACATGATCCACCATGAGATTGAGGTATATGTCGATGATATGATTGCAAGGTCTCAAACTGAGGAGGAACACCTTGACCACCTTCAGAAGCTGTTTGACAGGTTGAAGTTGTACAAGCTGAGGTTAAACCCGAACAAGTGCACCTTCGGGGTGAGGTCTGGTAAGCTACTGGGTTTCGTCGTAAGCGACAAAGGTATTCAAGTGGATCCTGCAAAAGTAAAGGCCATACAGGAGATGCCAGCTCCCAGAACAGAGAAGTAAGTCAGAGGCTTTCTGGGACGTCTGAACTACATTGCTCGGTTCATCTCGCACCTGACTGCTACTTGTGAGCCAATCTTCAAGCTACTGAAGAAAGATCAAGTGGTACGTTGGAACAATTAATGCCAGGCCGCTTTCGAAAGGATTAAAGAGTATCTCCAAGAGCCACCTATTCTGATGCCACCAGTTGAAGGGAGATCACTGATCTTATACTTGACAGTGCTCGACAACTCAATGGGGTGTGTGCTGGGTCAACATGACGAGTGTTGCCGAAAAGAGCATGCTATTTATTACCTTAGCAAAAAGTTTACCGACTGTGAGACCTGATACTCACTGCTCGAGAAAACTTGCTACGCTTTGGCATGGGCTGCTCGCCGACTGAGACAGTATATGCTGACTCACACTACTCTGTTGATATCAAAGATGGATCCAATCAAGTATATCTTTGAGAAACCTGCTTTGTCCGGAAGAATAGCAAGATGGCAGATGATCTTGACTGAGTATGACATCCAATATACGACCCAAAAGGTAATTAAGGGAAGTGTGTTGGCAGACCATTTGGCACATCAGGCAGTGGATGATTACCAGTCTATGAACTTTGAATTCCCGGACAAGAATATCATGTTGGTAACTGATTGTGAGACACCTGGACCGGATGAAGGACTTGAGGAAGGATCCCGATGGTCTATGTACTTTGATGGAGCTTCAAACGCTTTGGGTAATGGCATTGGTGTCGTGATCATATCTCCTAAGGGCTCTCATACTCCATTCACCGCCCGACTATGTTTCAACTGCACCAACAACATGGCAGAGTATGAAGCGTGCATTATGGGTCTTCGAGCAGTAATTCACCTAAGGATTAAGTTTCTAAGTGTCTTCGGAGATTCCGCTCTCGTGATCAGTCAGATCAAAGGCGAGTGGGATACGAAACACCCAAATCTTATTCCTTATAAGGAGTATGTATTGACGTTGCTTCCCCACTTTGAGGAGATAACCTTTGAACACTTCCCTAGAGAGGAGAATCAGTTGGCGGACGCGCTGGCTACGATGTCTTCTATGTTCAAGGTCAATTGGGACAACGAGGCTCCCCGGATCATCATTGAAAAACTGGACAAACCTGTACATTGCTGTGATATTGAGACTGAAGAGGTAGCAGACAAACCCTGGTATCATGAGGTGAAAAGGTATCTTGAAGCTCAGGAATACCCCGAGGGTGCATCTGTTAATGACAAGAGGTTTCTGAGGAGGTTCGCGGCAAAAATCTTCATCAGCAATGGCATTCTTTACAAGCGTAACCATGATTCGACCTTACTGCGTTGTATCAATAAGAATGAAGAAGAAAGGATCATGACGGAGTTACATGAAGGTACTTTCGGAACTCATTCCAGTGGACACACCATGGGAAAGAAAATCCTTCGGGCAGGATATTATTGGTCCACAATGGAAGCTGACTGTTATCAACATTCTCGGACATGTCACGAATGTCAAGTCTACGTTGATAAGGTGCACATACCTCCAGTACCCCTGAACGTCTTGACGACACCTTAGCCTTTTGCAATGTGGGGCAATGATATGATCAGCGAGATCAGACCTACGGCAACCAACGGGCACCATTTCTTCCTGGTAGTTATTGATTACTTTACGAAGTGGGTTGAAGCAGCTTCCTTTGCTACTGTAACCAAGAACGTCGTGGCACGGTTCATTCGGCACAATCTAATTTGTCAATACGGTGTACCGGAGAGGATCATTACGGATAATGGTACCAATCTCAACAACAAGATGATCACTGAGCTCTGCGAGCAATTCAATATACAACATCACAACTCTTCTCCTTACCAGCCGAAGATGAATGGGGCTGTCGAAGCAGCTAATAAGAACAATAAGAAGATTGTGCAGAAGATGACAGTGACATACAAAGATTGGCACGAGATGTTACCATTTTCTCTCCATGGGTACCGTACCTTAGCACGGACGTCAACAGGGGCAACACCCTATTCCTTGGTTTATGGCATGGAGGCAGTCTTGCCTATTGAAGTTCAGATACCCTCTCTTCGGATCATGAAGGGTGCAGGTTTAAGCGAAGATGACTGGATTCAGACCCGACTTGATCAGCTGAACCTAATCGACGAAAAGAGACTTACTGCTATTTTTCATGGTCAAACGTACCAAAGACGGATGATCAAGGCATTTAACAAGAAAGTCAGACGACAAGAGTATCAAGTTGGGGATCTGGTAATCAAGCACATTATTCTACCTCAAGGTGATCCCAGGGGCAAATGGACCCCTACTTACGAAGGGCCATTTATGGTTAAGAACATTTTCTCAGGAGGAGCTATGATTCTAACCACCATGGATGGTGACGACCTTCCTCACCCCGTCAATGCAGACATAGTGAAAAGATAATGCGCATAATCAAAGACCCGCTAGGTTGACTGGCCTAGGAAAAAATAAGGGCTTCCCGGCAAACTAAAAGGGTTCGGGCAAAAATAAGGGATGAAAATGAAAAAAATCTATACACCCGGAAAGTCGAAAACCTGAAAAGGCGACTTGGGCAAAAAAGGGTATCCCGGTGGACTGAAAACCCGAAAGGGCGGTCTAGGCAAAAATTAGGGATCAAAGCGTAACACTATTTCTCATTGGATCACCTTGCATCCAGACTTCGGTGTCGACTATCAAGCTCGGACGGCACTAATCAATATGATCTACCTTCAACTAGTAGCAAAGTGATGAGATGCTCGAGGACATAAAGGAAATATTAGAGTTGGAACCCAGTGGGATTATTCACATAGCTGTTTTGTTTAGTTTTTCACAAACTGTGTAAATTCTATTATTCAGCAGCGTTCTCTTACTAGGACGTCAGCCTCTTGTACACAAACGCCTATTTACAGGCCAAACTTCAAAATCAATACAAATTCATTTTCAGACAAATTTCAAACTGTTCTTCTTTTATCCGTTTTGTTTTGCAAAGAACGTCCAATGTTCATTTTTGATATATGCATTTGACATTAATTGCTGCTCATGAATATTTGCATGCGAAACAAAAGATGAATTACTGGTAATATCAGAAACCGGGGCAATAATAATTGTCCAAGTTGTACAGTTGTTCTGTCCACCAGGTACTTTCACTCCCCGCAGAGTAAGACAGTAATGGTAGCTCTCCCAGCTGAGACTTGCAACTATGAGCAAATCAACAATACTCTCCCCAAGCAGAGTTGATCTACCATCAGCACTAAGAAGGCTTGATATCCCCGACAGTCTTAGTATTCCCCAACGGAGTATAAGAATGTTCCCCGGCAGAATACAAGATACCCCCAGTGGAATCAATATTTCCCAGCATGGTCTGAAAAAGCTTCCCCAACAGAGTTGAATCATCATCCCCAGTAGACTCTGGAAGTCTATCCCCAACGAAGTACAAAATAAGTCTCCCCAGCCAAGTTCAAAGGATCATTCGCAGCAGAACTCAGAGGATTATCCCCATAAAAGTCTAACAGGATTATCCCCAGTAAGTTGCAACTGAAAGATCATCCCCAGCGAAGTTCTTTCCTTTCACAAACAGGAGTTCAATCCTCAACAGGTTTAGTACCACCAGCAACGGTAATCCATCCCCAGCGGAGTTTATCAGTGGAATCCTCAGCAGAGCATCTCTTCCCCACAGAGTAATCTCCTCATCAATTTATTCCCCAACGGATTTATCTTCTCCTGCAGATTTATTCTCGCAATCACTTTTGTTCACCATCTCCAGCGGAAGCGAAGAATTCAACTCTGTCTCCAGCAGCTATCCGGGATTTATTTTCCCCAGCTAAAACATTACATTTCCATACATCATGATACATGCATAAATGCATCATACCATACAATCTCATTTATGTTGAGAACATCATTGCTTGATCCATATCATGCATTGCATATGGCTGACCTTTACGTTTCAGGAAAGATGCAGTTAAAATTCTCAACTATGTTGAAGGCCTTCTCTGGTCCAGTTAAATCGATTCCTAAAGATTTTCCTGATGCCGATCCAGTTGAAGTTATTCCAAGACCTTGTCTGGTCCAGTTAAATCGATTCCTAAAGATTTTTCTGATGCCGATCCAGTCAAAGGCCTTCTCTGGTCCAGTTAAATCGTTTCCTAAAGATTTTTCTGATGCCGATCCAGTTGAAGTTATCCCAAGACCTTGTCTGGTCCAGCTAAATCGATTCCTAAAGATTTTTCTGATGCCAATCCAGTCAAAGGCCTTCTCTGGTCCAGTCAAATCGATTCCTAAAGATTTTTCTGATGCTGATCCAGTTGAAGTTATCCCAAGACCTTGCATGGTCCAGTTAAATTGATTCCTAAAGATTTTTCTGATGCCGATCCAGTCAAAGGCCTTCTCTGGTCCAGTCAAATCGATTCCTAAAGATTTTTCTGATGCCGATCCAGTTGAAGTTATCCCAAGACCTTGTCTAGTCCAGTTAAATCGATTCCTAAAGATTTTTCTGATGCCAATCCAGTCAAAGGCCTTCCCTGGTCCAGTCAAATCGATTCCTAAAGATTTTTCTGATACCGATCCAGTTGAAGTTAATCCAAGACCATGTCTGGTCCAGTTAAATCGATTCCTAAAGATTTTTCTGATGCCGATCAAGTCAAAGGCCTTCCCTGGTCCAGTCAAATCGATTCCTAAAGATTTTTCTGATGCCGATCCAGTTAAAGTTAATCCAAGACCTTGTCTGGTCCAGTTAAATCGATTCCTAAAGATTTTTTCTGATGCCGATCCAGTCAAAGGCCTTCTCTGGTCCAGTCAAATTGATTCCTAAAGATTTTTCTGATGTCGATCCAGTTGAAGTTATCCCAAGACCTTGTCTGGTCCAGTTAAATCGATTCCTAATGATTTTTCTGATGACCGATCCAGTCAAAAGTTAATCCAAGGCCTTCTCTGGTCCAGTTAAATCGATTCCTAAAGATTTTTTTGATGCCGATCCAATTGAAGTTATTTCAAGACCTTGTCTGGTCCAGTTAAATTGATTCCTAAAGATTTTTCTGATGCCGATCCAGTCAAAGTTAATCCAAGACCTCCTCTGTTTCAGTTAGATCGCCGATAAGATCTCCCTGATTCGTATTCCAGTCGAAGTTCAGAACATCTATCAATAGTCTCCAAATGGCATCTGTAAGCCCATTCCCGACATCACAATGCTGATACCACTTCATGCGAGTGCAAATTTCTGGGCACTCTAGTGTTCAATCATCTTCCACCTTCGGATCACGAAAGGCCCGAAAGCAAATCTATATCCCCAGGTTTAAGAAAATTGAACAGGTGCAGCTGTTGTACCCCAAAATTTGCCCTCCCATATTTCTCAAAACTTTGCAAGAATAATCTCCAAGTTGCTCAAGATTGCTCAAGAGTTGGACACTCAAATCATCTCCTAAAGCAGTCAATCTCAAATTAGGGTTTTGTGTTGCATCAAGGTCCTTACATACAAATGATCTCAAGTGCTCCCCAATGTCCTAATATGTTCTCAAGCTCATCCATGTCAAATTTCAAGCCTTGTAGAGGAAGTTTGGTCAGTCAATTGCTCAAGAGGTCCAAAAATCGATTGTGCTAGGGCAAAAGTCAACTGTGACCCAAATACAGTCAAACTTCAAGATTTTTTGTCAACATTCTCATTTTGAAGGATGATTCATCATTTGATCAAGGGTTGATCATGATTCATCAAGGATTGCTCAAAATACATCAAGATTCAAAAGTTGCTAAATTAGGGTTTTATAGGAAAAGTCAACTCAACTTTTACCAAGCATAACTTTCTCATACTTTATGATAAATGACCCATCCAAATCTCATTTTGAAGATTCTGCAATTTCCTACAATCCATCTTCATACCCCGAGATCAATAAATGCACTCACAAAAAGTTACAAATTTGGACATTATAGGTCATTTTGGAAAGTCAACAAAAACACCTTTTTTGCGAAATCTTATACCTTGAGAATGGAATATCAAAATTATATGAGACAAAAAGGTTTGGTTAGAGGACATCTCAGGGTTTCTAAAAAGTCCAAGAAAACCTCCAAAAGTTCAAAATTGAAGAAGTTATGCATTGTTGAAGTTGGGCATTTTTGCAAATTTTCCAAAAGTCAACTATCCCCAAAACTTCAAATTTTGTCAAATGGGCCCATTCTTTTTCACTTGATTTGCTCTTGTCACACTACACACGTGTCCTAGCTTCAGCCTTGTGTCCATTTATTAGTTTTTCTATTTTATTTGATTTTTATTGAATTAATTCATTTTGAATTAATTTAAATCCAAATAAAATCTAAATATTGATAAGTTAGGATCTTTTTGATTGATATAGGTCTTAATTATCATCATGGACATAATCAAATCCGAATCAAGCCATATCATGAACAAAATATTGGATTTTTGACCAATTTGGAAGCTTTTCAATGGAGAATCAAATTATATCTCCAAACATCAATGCATAAAGATTCAAAGTCCAAAACTTGACCTAATCCAATGCTGCATACATATAGAAGCAAAAGGCATGAGAATTGAAAGTTTGGAGGCTGCAAAATTACAAGAACAAGACTTGGAAAATTGTTTAAAAAGCTTGAAACTGAAATCCGTCTTAGAGGTGCTTTCAACACAAAATCTCAACACTATCCTCTTGCTGGACATCCATTGAGTCAAAAGCAATCAAAAGCAAGCTCGCATACCTTCTGAATTGCGCTGTAAGTCTCTCTGAAAACTACTCTGCACTTGAAATCGTGTCCTCAGATTCTTGCACTTTTTTGCCAAAATCTTTGCATATTCATGCTTATCGTTCGATTTAGAAGCTTTTGCATTATTGAATTGCATTTTCATGGTCTGTAACCCCCTAGTCGGTTCTAGGGTTCTTGGATCGTATTTTTGGGCATTTCGTTTGCAGGTGAAATCAAGGTTCAAGGATGGTCTATATGTGTTCAGGATGTCCAGACGAACATGACCATGGTCTTAGATTGAATTTTCATGGTCTGGAATTGGTTTTAGGTTCGACCTAGGGATTTTGCTGCAGATTCGAATCCGCAGGTAACCTCTGTGTAAATCTGAGGACAGGGACGAAGACGTGTCCCCATCCTATTGCACCATTCAAACTTTCGTGCTTTTTTTTATTTTTTAATTCTGGCATTTACGTGTTTTCCAATATTATATTCTTTTCTTATTATACTAACAATTAAAGCATAGTGGCGCAGTGGCAAAGGAATACGTTCAAATACCAACAGGACCTGGGTTCGAATCCCAGGTCCCTCCACATATTTGTTATCATTTTCTTTCAGGTGTTCCAGTGTATCTCATGCCTTGCAATGCACCATACTCCCTCAAATCTCCAAACGCCAGATGGCCCCAGGCCAGATCTGGTGGCCAAGATTGAACGTGCACCATATGCTCTAGTCAACGCGTGTGCACGAAATTCTAGAAGGTCAATACAGGCCAACGTTAATGGGCCTTGAATTTGCTTATTCCACCTCCAACTTGGGCTTGAACCCCCCTGGGTTATTTCTATTTCTTTCTTTTTAATCTATGTATTTAATTGTTTGATTAATTATTTTTATTTAACTAACCAATTAATTTATTTCTTAATAAAAATAAAAAAAAACCAAAAATATATTTTATTTATTAAAATTAAATTCAACACTTTATTTTTGTAAATAAATATTGATTCAATTAATTTAGTTTTAATTAGGTATAACTTTTAATGTTTTGCAATAATTAAAATTAATGTAGATAATTAGGTTTTTACTAACTTTAATCAAATTTATTTTATTTCTTTAAATATCAAAAACCCAAAAAATATTTTAATTAATTAATTAGTGCATTAATTTAATTGTTAACTTAATTTAATTTCTTTTAATCCAAAAATAACCAAAAAAATCTTTTCTTTCAAAAAGGGTCAAAACCCTAAAAAATGCGGCCGATTTAATTTTCCCGCATGCGATCCATTTATGATATTGATGTAATTGTTTCCCAGAATGTAATAGTTTTAATAGGACTTTAACTTATTTTATCGCTTTATTTTACTTTCCGCATTTTAATTTCAAGGGTTGTTTTTGGCGATGTAAATACCCGACGCCTTGTAATAGTTAGATTCAATTTCCGCAATTTAATTTCCGCAAATCATTAACTGTTAGATGTTTGATAATAGGGAATGCATGACAAGATCAAATCTTTAACCTAAAATCAACATAGATAACCATTGACATGTACAAAGATAATTAACTGAAAATAACACACTCGCACATGCACACTCTTGGGGTACACCTCACTTGGTTGCCTTTGAATGTGGTCATTGAGTATAGGAATTTTTAGAGGTCGTCCTCTTGTCCAAAGATCATAGTTGCCTCAAAACAGTTGCCTCGGAAAAATGATCTAAGACATTAGGGTTACCGCTAAGGCGTCCTAACATTGCTTTAGTGACCGCACGTCTCTTAATCGAATTGACCCTTAAAACTCCAACGACGATGCTACCTACTCATCCATAGTGGGATAGCGTTGTCTAAAGGACATTCGCACAGGTTAATTCCCTTTTCGAGTAGGTAGATGGTTCTTAAGTACTTGCTCTTTCAAAAAAAAAAAACTTTTCGCACTTACACCTTTCAAACAAAAACTTCTTTCAAACCCACAAACACAAAGAAAAGAAAATTTTGAAAACACTTTGAGCAAGTACCTAAGAGCCCATGGATAACCACAGATAGAAAGGGTGCTAATACCTTCCCTTTCTATAATCTACCCCCCGGACCCGAGAAACATCTCGAAAAAGGAATTTTTTTGTGCTTTTTTTCTTTCCTTGTTGGATAAAATAAAAGACGGTGGCGACTCTTGCTTACCACAACATTTTGCGAAAACAAACGCAAAACGCGAACCAGCATTCCAAAAAAAAACAGTCAGTTCTTTCCCACCATATCACAGTACTGGTAGCCCTTGAGTAGTCAAGGAGAATACGGGGACGCTGAGAGATGTCATGAAGCACTAATGAACTTTTAGAACCTTTACTTGACCAACTTGGCCTTTATGACGTAGTGAGATGACCGGCTTTGGCGCAGTCTGAAGTTAGTAGATACTCGATATTGCACTCATTGAGGTTTGGTTTTTTGGGATATTTCGGTCGCCATTAAAGAGGCTTGCGCTGAAACAATGTCCGATGAAACAAACCAGTGATATTGAGCTCCCTAGAACCTGGTTACTATTATTAGGACATGTTTGAGCCAACTAAACTTAAAGAGGGTACTTACCTATGAGACTCCATGCAAGCCTAAACCTAAGGACATGTTTTCTTTGTTTGTGTATATTTACTTGTACATAAAATCATAAACATCATGACATCATACTCATACTCACTAACCATTTCAAGAATTATTGGGATTTATATTTTTTCTGTTTTGTAGGACATGAATTTTATTCGCAGGAAAACCATTCAAGTCAATCTCGTAAGGATCCCTCCTCAACTCAAAGAGTTAGTATCCAGGGTTCCCGAGAATTCTCCATTTACCGAAAGACATGGTCGCCTACTAAACTTGGTTACCTCCAACACTGATGAAGACATGATGAAGGTGCTCTTCCAGTTCTTTGATCCTCTACACCACTGCTTCACATTTCCTGATTATCAACTTGTCCCAACTTTGGAATAATTCTCCCAACTCTTAAGGATTCCCATTCTCAATCAACTACCTTTCAACGGTACGGAAAGAGATCCAAATCCAAAAGAGATTGCTCAAGCTCTACACTCGCAACCATCTGATACCACAACTAATTGGGAAATAAGGAGTGGTGTCAAAGGTTTCCTAGCAAACTTATTGTTTGAGAAAGCCCAAAACTGTTGGAACTCTTTGGATTTGCAAGCCTTTGAGGAAATTGTGGCTCTCCTCATCTATGGGATGGTTTTGTTTCCAAATACTGACCAACTCATAGATGTGAACACCGTCAAAATCTTCATGTCTCGTAACCTGATGCCTACTTTATTAGGAGACATCCTACATTCCTTTCACACTCGCACTATGAGGAAAAGAGGTATCCTTATGTGTTGTACTCCTCTCTTGGAAAGATGGTTTATTTTGCATCTTCCCCAATCTGTTTTGAAAAATGAGCAAGGTTCAAGGTGGTCACATAGGTTGATGACGCTCAGACATTCAGATATTCATCGGTGTTCCTGCTCTTTGGAGAATGTTACTATCGTCGACCGTTATGGAGAATTACCTAATGTCCCCTTACTTGGAATTAGAGGAGGTATCACTTATAACCCATGCTAAGCCCTATGACAGTTTGGTTATGCCCGGAGGGATGGTCCCCACGAGATGCTTATTCAAAGTTTGGTATTTGACTATGAGAGCGATGATCAAGGTCACCGTCACAGATTTATCCGAGCCTGGAGGATGTTGAACAAGGTGGATAGCAAGATGCTAGGACACAAGAATTCCATTCCCCTCGAGCCTTACCTTAAATGGGTACGAGCTCGTACTCAGAAACTTGTGATGCCTTATCCCTCCACCTTTCCAGTCATAATGGATCATGTGGTTGAAGGAGATATTCACTACACTATCCTCCATCCCGACATGCCTACCTCTCTCGAAGACTTACAAAAGGGTTGAATCCAGCTGAAGGAAGAACGAGATACTTTCGAGGCTCATTTCTATGCTAGTGAAAAGAGGATCTTGGAGCTTACGAAGCAGCTACAAGAAGATAAAAGTGTGAACGCTTATCTCGCGCCAAAGAGGATGCTTTCGGTCTTTTTATCTTAGAAAGTTATTTTGTAAGCCAAAGAGGCGTGATGTAATCTTTCTTGTTTTTTATAATGAGAATTAATGTTTATTCATTCTTTGTCTATACAAATTTAAATTTCATTAATCCTTGAAATCAATTGCATGTATATATTCCATGCATCATACATGACAAGTTTTCGCATAACATGTTTCCTTATCTTTCTGCTGTTTATTTCAGCAAGATGGATCTAGAGAAAACTGTGACGGATCTCCAAGCCCAGAATTCTCAGTTTTAGGAAACTCTAATAGCCCTAGCCAAGAGGCAATAAGATATGATGGCTTTGTTGACCGTTAAGAAGAAGACAAAGAAGAAAACTCTATTCAACATGGGTAGAAGGTTCAAGGAGACAGTCCGTCAAATCCCAGTAGGAGGAGATTCATCTGAAGAGGAGGAGAACCAGATTGGTAAGGTCAAGAGTACTCAGGCTGACTGTATCAATGATCAAGTATCTGATGATGATTATTTCAACGAGCAGTATCCACCCGCTGATATCAAATACAAGCAGTTAGAAGACAAATCGAAAGTTGTTGAAATCCAAGTTGTCCCCGGTTTAGATTTTGATAATTTGGGTCTGATCTCTGGGATAGTCATCCTCCACAAATTCAAAATACCAATCTTTGCAAAGTACGATGTGGTTTCTTATCTAAAACTCCATTTGAAATCTTATGTGTGCAAGATACAACCGCACACTGCTGATAAGAAGCTCTGGGTTCACTTTTTCCAAGAGAGCTTGGCTAGAACACAACTTGAATGGTTTTATCCGTTAGATGGTTCTCGTATCAATACTTGGGAAGATTTAGCTACTTCCTTCTACCATCAGTATCAGTACAATGCCGACTTGGTGCCAACGAGGGTTCATTTGCAAGATATGACCATGGGGAAGAATGAAGGATTTAAGGAATATGCGCAAAAGTGGAGAGACCTTGCTAGTAGAGTCCAACCTCCCTTGACTGATAGGGAGCACATCACATGTTCATGGGCACTTTATCTGGTCCTTTATTTAATCTGTTGGTTGGCTGCTCTTCTTTTGGTTTCACCGAATTGATCTTAACCGGCGAAAGAGTTGAAAGTGGCATAAAAAGTGGGAAGATCTTTGTGGCATCTACCTCCACTCCCAATCCTATTAAGAAAACTTTTGCTGCAAAGAAGAAAGTCAATGCTGTGTATGGGACAATGGCCCATACCAAGAAGAATGATCACCCGTCTGTCAATGCTGTCCGAATCTCCAATCCAACTCCTACTCCAAGACCATCTGCAAATCATCAACATTTTGAAACTCCAAGAAGACAATTTACGAGGTCAGGCATGTCACTGTCTCAAGCCCTTCAACATTTTCTCGAGGCTAATTTAGTGACATTGCGCAATCCTCCCGCAAATCCTGACACCTCGTCACCAAAGTATAATCCGAACGCTAAGTGTGCTTACCATTCAAGCATCCTCGGGCATGAGACTGACCAGTGTTGGGTCTTGAAGAACAAAATCCAGGATTTGATTGATAACAAAACTATTAAATTTGATCCTCCTCCAACATCGAATGCAATCACTGCTCCAATGCCGAAACATGACAAGAGTGTTAATGCTATTGAAGATACAATTTTTGTTGCCTCTGTTGAAGAATTGACTAGTCCGCTGAATGCAATCAAGAACAATCTGTTGAAAGCTGGGATCTTCCATGGTTGTGAAAAAGACTATGATACGGTGGCAGAACCGACTGTTAATACTGGTTTTCATTTTTTGTTCGCAAAATGTCACGGTAAGCAAGAGTCACCAGCGAATTTTATTTTATCCAACAAAGGAAAAGGAAAAAGAACATAAAAAACCTTTTTCGAGATGTTTCTGAGTATGAGGGGTAGATTATAGAAAGGGAAAGGGGGTAGATTTACGAATGAATTGATTCAAAATAGACATATGCAATGCATTGATAAAGTAACAAAGTTTGACATGAATAAATATTCGAACAATCAAAAGAAAATTAAAAATTGAACATTCGAATGAACGAAAATCCCTCTTGTTAGAACTTGTCACTTCAAATGGTGGGCCTTGGAGGATTGACAAAAACATTCCAGTTGACCATCTTGTGTGAATTCCAATGCTCCTTCATCAATCAGGTCTTGGATTTTGTATTTCAACCTCTAACAGTCGTCAGTATCATGCCCCGGACTGTTGAAGTGATATGCACACCTTGCATCAGGATTGTAGTTAGGTGAAGAAGTCTTGGGATTCAGATGAGGTCCTATCAACGTAACCAGATTCATCCTCAACATGTGTTGTAAAGCTTGAGACAACGACATGTTGAGTTTGGTAAACTGCCTCTTGGGTGTATCTGGCTTACTCTGATTAACCCATTGTTTTTGGCGAGGTTGTTGTTGGACACGTGAAGTAGTAGACATTTGGAAAGGTCCACTCTTCACCAAACCAAACTCTTCTCATCTTGGAGGTTGATCAATGACTTGGTCCCCAGCCTCGACTGTTTACTTCATATTGTTGTATCCATCTTGATGAAGTTGGTTGATGATGGCTTTTAGCTCTTCTTGTCTTCGGGCTAGGCCTTAGATAAGAGCCATCTGCCCCATCATATGGGTTCTCATTGCACCTACCTCAGCTTGCAGTTGTTCTAGCCGTTCGTCCTTATTGTCTTCAGGACTTTTCTTGACCAAGTTCCAAACGAGGAGTGTTTTCAACTCTTCCTGCCCCTTAGATAGGTTTAGGAATATTTCCCTAAACTGAGCTTCTTGAGTTTGAAGATCTTTGTTGTCTTGTTTGAGAGCCATTATTGAAATAAACAACGAGAACATGAGAGACCAGTACTGGAAGACCTGTTATGCAATGATATGTATGATAGATGTATGCAATGTTTTCAAGGATCTCGCAGGGTAAACAAGAAACTGTTAGAATTTGATTGCAGCTTGATTGAAGAAACTTCGTGTCGTTGAGAGTCCTTCTTCAAGAGTCAAGCTCACCATATAGAGTGGGTCATAGCCACTAACTCAAGTTATCATATTTTGATCTCTAGATAGCATTGGCTAGAGGAAAATAAATCCCCTTTCCCCTTGCTAGACGTCTGATTTACCATAACTTACATCTCAAACCCTTGAGATCCTTGAAATGGTTAAGGAAATGTTAAAGGCATGATGTTGTGATGTGTATGCTATGCGTTTAAGAAAAAGTGCGAGGTGATGTAAGCAAGTAAACTCGGCAAGAAATCCAAGTTATTGGATAAGGACTGTAAACAAAACCTGCAAGGAACTCATGTTGTCAGATGATAAAACTGCGCAATTAGTTCAAGTTGAAAGAACACAAGTCACACAAACAGCCTTAGGTTTAGGCTTGCATGGGTTTTAAGATAGTACCCTCTTGAATTTTAGTTGGTTCAACCTATCCTAAAAAAGTAACCGGGTTCTAGAGATTCTCAATATCACTGACCATCCTTTATCGGGCATTGTTTTAACTCTCATTCTTTTCTTGCGGCCAAAATATCCCGAAAGTCTGATCTCAATGAGTGTAGCATCGAGTATCAACCAGTTCTCAGCTCTACACCAAGGCCGGCTATCTCGCTACTTTCTAATGGCCAAGTTGTTCAACTAAGGTTCTAAGGTCCGTTGGTGCTTCACGACACCACGCGGCGGCCCCGTATTCTCCTCGTTTCACCACAAGGGATATCGGTACCAACCAAAGTGCCACACCAATGTAGCTACTGCTTCAACCATATCGGTCTACATCGTACAGTTTCCTCACAGTCTATTGCTACTTACCTAATGAGTGCCCCCAGATCCAGGTATAGGATCTATAGTAACCCCAAACAAAACCCTCAAAAATAAAGCAAACAAAGCAATCAAGAGAAGAAATTTTAATGACCTAGATCCTAAGGTATACCCCACTTATAAGTCCCCAATAGAGTCGCCAGTTCTGTGATACGGTGGCAGAACCGACTATTAATACTGGTTTGTGTTTTTTGTTCGCAAAATGTCGCAGTAAGCAAGAGTCGCCACCGATTTTTATTTTATCCAACAAAGGAAAAGGAAAAAGAACATAAAAGACCTTTTTTGAGATGTTTCTGAGTACGGGGGGTAGATTATAGAAAGGGAAGGTGTTAGCACTCTTTCCATCCATAGTTTTCCATGGGCTCTTAGGTACTTGCTCATTTTAAAAATTGCTTGTGTGTGATTGCTTTGAAAAGTTTTGTTTTACTTCGTTTTAACCCTTGTTTCTGTCCTCAAGAGTGTTACGAAGTTGTTTTTGAAAATTTGTTTGAAAAGTGTTTGGTGTGAAAAAAGTTTGTTTGTTTGAGCATGTACCTAACAATTATCTACCTACTCGAAAAAAGGCGTTTTTTTCCTCCTATCCTTTAGACCGTGTTATCCTACTGTTAGTGAGTAGGTAACCCTAGTCGTTAGATGTTTGAGGGACTATTGAAAGGGACGTAATGGTCATTGAAGGAAACATGTAAGGATACCTTAGCATTTTGAAGGGACTGTCATCATATATTTGTAGGAAACATCGAGGGACAAGATCATTTCTCGTAGGCAACTCGAGGGACATTAAGGGACTATGATCTTTATGATGACTTTTAGATTGAGGGTCTTTTGCTAAGATATACCTATATTCGAGAGACATGACCATTGTTTTCCGAGGCAACCAAGTGGGGCAAACCCTAGGAGTAAGCATGTGCATGTGTGCTTTTTCAGTTAATTATCTTTTCACAATTAGGGTTTTCTACCAGGTTAATTTTCAGTTAGTCTTTCCATACAATCCTATTAACATGCATCTAAGCAGTTTATAGTTTGTGAAAATAAAATGCGGAAATTTTAAAGTCCTAGCTATTACAAGGCTTTTGCAGATACATAATTATCTTGGACTGAAAATAAAGATGCGGAATTTAAAACCCTAATTACTATTACATCCTGGAAGCAATTACATAATTAGAAAAAAATGCGAGAAAAGATAAATCTACGCTATTACATTGATAATGCGACCTATACAATTTTCCTAGAAATTAAAATGTAAAAGAATAAATAAATAAAAATTAAGGAAAAATTAAAACCTAAAATTCTAAGTTAATGTTTTTGGTGTTTTTTGTAGAAAATAATTCTAAGTTAATTAAAAACCTAATTCTAACTAATTTTAATAATAAAAAAGTTAATTAACTTAATTTATTAATAAATGAAAAAAAGCCAAAAATTCAGTTACTAACTAAAACAAAAACCTAATCCTAATTTGTTAAAAAATTGGTTAATTAAATGGTTAATTACAAAGAAAACCTAAAACCTAATTGTTTTCCTAATTTGCAGAAAAAAAGTTAATTAATTAAATTAAATAGTTAATAACAAAAAGAGTTAATAATAATAAAAAAAGGTTTAAAACCTAAATTAATTAGGGTTTATAAAAAAGATTAAGTTTGCCAATTAATAGGGTTTTTGATTTAAATAAAATTAGAGTTTATATGAATTTAGGATTTTGAAGGAAGATATTAAAGAGAAAGAAATGATGCACAAAGGGTTAAAAATAAGCAAAATTATACATATTGCCAGGGGTGGGTGTTGACCCAAAAATTAATTTAAAACCTAAAATTAAGAAAAACCTAAAATTAATTATTCAAGTTTATTATGAAAAATCAAAGGTTTTTGAAAAATGTTAAGTTTTATGAAAAAGATTTTAAACAGAAAGAATAAAAATAGGTAAAAGGATAAATAGAAAGGAAGAAAACCAAAACCAATAGGGGTGGTTGTTGAATTCACGCCCTTAGCCTCCTCAGGATGCCTGTCTTGCCATGAGTCATGCATTGGTGGTTGTTCTATTTTGGCCTAAGTGTTTTGTAATAACCCTGCATGGGACCCTGTCTAAATCTGCAGTGTTGAATCTCATGAACACATTAAATAAATTACTATATCATGAAATACAAATAAAGCAAATATATGAAATTTTGTAATGTAAAAACCGATATGACATGTATGAATGCTTCTATCCTTTTGATCATGGAGATCAAACCAGCCTTATCCTTACTGGAGAAGTAGTGATATATGGATTTGTAACAAGGATGACTTGTTTGTAGTGAGATGAAGATTTGTAACAAGGATGGCTTATTTGTAGTGAGATGAGAGTTAGTAATAAGGATTTAAAGGTTTTAGGGTTCTTGAAAGAATTTGATATTTTGACAGGATTGTGGCAAAGGTTTTTTTTCCTCCTCTTGTTTGTGTGAAAAGAATGAGATTATATAATGGAAATTAGAGAAGAAAATGGGCTTTGAATGTGAAATTGGGCCTCCACTAACTACAAGCAATAGTGCAGATTTTTATTCACTTGAGTCCGTCACGTTCCAGGCTAAATCGCAGGGGCTTAAGTGCAATTTTTGAAGTTGAAATATGAAAACAAAATGTAGCCTACATCGAGAACTAACTCCTGTCCAAAAATGGAATCAATAGGATAAACAGTGAATTAGTTATGAATTTTTGAAGTTTTGGCTCAGACAAACTTATTTTGGACTCTAATGTCAACACAGACACGTTCTTCAATAAAAATTGGTATTCATCGGAGCATAACCCGGTCTCGACTTTGTAATAAAAGTTGTAGAACTCGGAGTCAATGACCTTGTGTAAAAATATGGGCCCAATCCGATAAAAATTGACCGAGTTATGAATTTTCGAAGTTTCGACCCAAATGAAATAATATTCAGCATTCAGGATTTTCAGCGCGACACACGCACTATGAGCAAAAAACAAAGGCTTTTTGGATACCGTTCGAACTCAATATCTCCTGTGGAAATTTAGCTAACTCAATTTTTGAAATTTTGGCGCCAGAATCAGCTTGATACAATGAAAAACGACCAAGTTATGATTTTCTGAACATGACGCAAATAAACTTCTGTCACAAATTTTCTGTACAAAAATACTTGATAAATCCGCATTTTTTAAGGCCTTCTGATCGAAATTGGCTTCCAGCCGTGAGAGATGAATACATAGATGACGTCAAGATGGAATTTTGGCCAACGGAACAGTTTCAAAACTAGTCACGATCTTTAAGTTATGAATTTTTTTGTGCGTAAAAACTTCACTTTCAACACACTTTTTCACCACATTTCTTCGAGAAAACTCACACATTCGGAGATCTTCTTTAAAGAATTGACTCTTGATCCAAACCTGAATTTGAGAATACGTTACCAGAGATATATCGGCGAAAGAACACCTAAATATGACGCGCCGGGTTGGACTTGTGAATCTTTGAACCCCGAATCATTGCAAAACAACGAACCGATCTTCAGCACGGAAAATACTCTGAGAACATCCATTGGCGAAATAAATGTCACTTGTAACCTAAAGAAGCTTGATAAATATACCTTTACTCCATAACCATAAAACCAATAATATGCGTGTATGAAAAGAGGGTAAATTTTGGGGTACAACAAAGACTGTGTGTGCTGTACAAAATAACACAATGGATGTGAAGGGCTGAAGAAAGGCATACAACGCCTGATGGATAGTCACGAAATTCTATTCAAGACCCCACTTGCCCAGAGTTTGATTAACAAATGTGAAGACCTCTCCATTATTACCATATCATACAAGCCTCCTAGGATCACCTCCAAAGGTCCTATTAGGATGTCAAATGAACCCACTGTTGCTCCCTTAATAATTATCAATCCCGGACCAATTCCCTACTCTTCAAATAAAGCGGTACCATGGAATTATGATGATGAGGTGTTCTATCATGGGACTAAACAAGATTCCTGGTTCAAAGAAGGAAAAGATGACAAAGTTGGCAATATAGCTGGCTCAAGAAAAGTAACTAGAACTGGGAGAATATTTTCACCCAATATCTCACCACTAGTTGTTACAAAGACGCCCATCCGCATTACTGCTGCCAAGCCAAATACCGATACAAGAGGGAAGGAGAAGGTTGTTGAGCCTGATGTGATTGAAGTATCCTCCAAGGACGTAGCTGATGAAGAACCCTCCACTCGCGAGATGGACGAGATTTTGAAGATCTTAAAAAGAAGCGACTTCAAGATTGTAGAACAGTTGGGGCAAACCCCTTCTAAGATTTCAATGTTGTCATTGCTGCTTTGCTCCGATGACCATGCTCGAACATTAATCAAGTTCCTGAAAAAGGCTCATGACCCCCATGAGACAACAACAAACAAATTTGAGAATTGCGTGGCTAGCTTGACAGTTGATAATGGCTTGAGATTTTCAGATGGTGACTTAACACCTCCCAGGAAGAATCACAATAAAGCTTTACTTGTTTCTATCGAGTGCAAAGGGACTACCTTAGCACATGTGCTAGTCGACACTGGTTCTTCTCTGAATGTATTACCCAAGGGGGCGTTAGCCCGTATAGACTGTGAAGGTCTAGTCTTGAAGCCAAGCGATATCATTGTAAGGGCATTTGACGGATCAAAGAGGACTGCTCATGGGGAGGTAGATCTTCCAATCAAAGTGGGCTCCCAAATCTTCAACTCCACCTTCTATATTATGGATATTCGTCCTGCCTATTCTTGTCTGTTAGGTCGCCCGTGGATCCATAAAGTTGGGGCAATAACCTCAACCCTCCACCACAAACTCAAATATCCAGTCAAGGGCAGAATAGTCACCGTCTGTGGAGAAGAAGAGTTTATGGTGAGCCACCTTAACTCTTTCAAATACGTAGAGATGGATGGAGAATTCATTGAGATCCCGTGTCAAGCCTTTGAGGTTGTACCATCGATGATTGCTACTACCAAATGTTCTTCTGATGAGTCTAAAGCTGTTAAGGCCATGCCAAAGATGGTTTCAGTCAAAGACGCCCGTGCAACAATTGAAGAAGGAAAATGTGATACTTAGGGGAAACTCCTCGATATCCTATTTAAAGTGGACAAGTTTGGTTTAGGCTTCACTGTCAAAGATCAGAAGAAGTGGGGCGTGCTCGTGCTGGAAAGCCACCTCTCCGCATTGGAAGCCATGAAGTCAACGTCGTGGGTGATTCTAAAGAAGGAGCTGCATTTGAAGTTTTGGTGTATCCAACTACAACAGAGCTGAAGAATTGTCATGCAAAGGAATTTGTGCCAATCTCCTTCATGGAGGAGTAATCTACTTGTTATTGCTTTTCTTTCAATTCAAGAACATGTTGTCTGTAATATTTTAGCAATGACTTTTCAGCCATTTTCCTGGCTCGGGGCACTTTGGTCCATTTGTAAAGGGTTTTATTTATGTTCATCTAATCATATGATCATTCAGTATATTGGACTCTTTTGGATTCAAATATTTGTATTCATTGTCTTTCCTTTCTTGTAAATACATTTTTCAAAAAAATAGCCATGTATCTTACATGCACACACACACTCTTGCAGGTCCACATCCATTATGGATCCTATTACCAATGACTCTACTATTACCGACTATAACTTTGAATGTCCTATCAACCAAGCCGAAGACGAAGAAGATTGTGACATACTGGGAGTACTAGCCAGACTTCTATTACAAGAGGAAAAAGCTATTCAACCGCACGAAGAGTCCGTTGAAGTCATCAATTTGGGTACTGAGGCAGATAAGAAGGAAATCAAGATTGGCGCTAACTTGGAAAGCAGTGTCAAGAGCAGGTTGGTTCAGATGTTGTATGATTATGGGGAATTATTTGCTTGGTATTATGAAAATATTCCTGGGTTGTATACCAACATCGTAGTTCATTGTTTACCGACAAGAGAAGACAGCCCTCCTGTTAAACAAAAGGTTCGTCACATGTGGCCTGATATGTTTGAGAAAATCAAAGCTGAAGTGATGAAAAAATTTATTGCAGGGTTCCTAGCTGTGACATCCTATCCTGAATGGGTTTCCAATGTCGTTCCAGTGCCAAAGAAAGACGGGAAAGTTCGCATGTGCGTAGACTATAGGGATCTGAATAGGGCAAGCCCCCAGGATGACTTCCCTCTACCACACATTAACGTCTTAGTTGATAATACTGCTCAGCATAAAGTCTTCTCTTTCATGGATGGCTTCTTAGGCTATAATCAAATAAGGATGGCTCCCGAAGACATGGAGAAGACTACTTTCATTACACAATGGGGCACCTTCTGCTACAAGGTCATGCCGTTCGGATTAAAGAATGCAGGGGCAACATATCAAAGGGCTATGGTAGCTTTATTTTATGACATGATTCATAATGAGATAGAGGTATATGTGGATGATATGATTTCCAGACCACAAACCGAAGAAGAACATATCGATCATCTACGCAAATTATTCAAGAGGCTGAAGATGTACAAGCTGAGGTTAAACCCTAACAAGTGCACATTTAGAGTACGATCTAGAAAGCTTATAGGTTTTGTTGTAAGAAATAAAGGCATTGAAGTTGATCCTGCCAAGGTAAAGGCCATCTAAGAAATGCTAGTACCTCATTCTGAAAAAGAAGTCAGAGGATTCCTGGTTCGTCTCAATTACATTGCTCGCTTCATATCACACTTGACTGCTACTTGTGAGCCAATTTTCAAGCTCCTGAAGAAAGATCAGGTAGTCAGATGGAATGATGAGTGCAAGATTGCCTTTGACAAAATCAAAGAATACCTATAAGAACCTCTTATTCTCATGCCTCCAGTTGAAGGAAGACCCTTGATCATGTACTTGACAGTATTAGAGAACTCTATGGGGTGTGTTTTAGGCCAACATGATGAGTCTGGCCGAAAAGAGAATGCTATTTATTACCTGAGCAAAAAGTTTACCGACTGAGAAACCATATATTCACTGCTCGAGAAGACTTGCTAGGCTATGGCATTGGCTGCTCGCCGGCTAAGACAGTATATGTTGACTCATACCACGTTGTTGATTTCTAAGATGGACTCAATCAAGTACATCTTCGAGAAACCTGCCCTTTCCGAACGGATAGCCAGATGGAAAATGATCTTGACTGAGTACGACATTCAATACACGACTCAAAAGGCCATCAAAGGAAGTGTACTAGCAGATCATTTGGCCCATCAAGTTGTGGATGATTATCAGTCAATGAACTTAGACTTCCCTGATGAGAACATCATGCTGGTAACCGACTGTGTGAAACCTGAACCATATGACAGACCTGAACAAGGATCCCGGTGGACTATGGTATTCGATGGGGCTTCCAACGCCTTAGGTAACGGAATTGGTGCTCTGATCATCTCTCCTGAAGGTTTCCATACTCCTTTCACTGCCAGACTATGCTTCGATTGCACAAACAATATGGCCGAGTATAAAGCATGCATCTTAGGTCTGAAAGCTGCTATTGACTTAAGGATCAAGCATTTGGATGTGTTCGGAGATTCCGCTCTAGTGATCAGCCAAGTAAAAGGAGATTGGGACACTAAACACCCTAATCTTATCCCTTACAAGGAACTTGTACTAACCCTAATTCCTTACCTCGAAGAGATCACTTTTGAGCACTTCCCTAGGGAAGAAAACCAGTTGGTTGACGCTTTGGAAACCATGTCTTCAATTTTCAAGGTCAGATGGGACAACGAAGCCCCTATGATAACAATTGAAAGATTCGATAACCTGAACATTGCTATGAGCTTGACACCAATGCAGAAAAGCCTTGGTACCATGAGGTGATGAGATATCTTGAAGCACAAGAGTATATAGAGGGGGTATCTATCAATGACAGAAAGTTCTTGCAAATATTTGTAGCCAAATTCTTCCCAAGTAACCGGATATTGTACAAGCGCAACCATGATTCAACTATACTCCGGTGTGTGGACAAGAAGGAGGCAGAGGAAATCATGGAAGACATGCACGATGGCCTCTTCGGTACTTACTCAAGTGGACATACGATGGCTAAGAACATCTTAAGAGTCGGTTACTATTGGTCAACAATGGAGATTGATTTCCATTAACATTAAAGAACTTGTCACAAATGCCAAATCTATGCTGACAAGGTCCATGTGCCTCTTATCCCTCTGAATGTCATGACCGCTCCGTGGCCATTTGCAATGTGGGGCATTGACATGATTGGAGAGATCAAGCCCACCGCTTCCAACGAACATCGCTTCATTCTTGTTGCTATCGACTACTTTACCAAATGGGTCGAAGCCGCCTCATTTGCCTCAGTCACCAAGAATATGGTAGCCAGATTCATCAAACACAACCTCATCTGCCGTTATGGTATCCCCGAAAGGATCATCACCAACAATGGGACTAACCTCAAAAATGCTATGATCACTGAGCTTTGCACTCAATTTAAGATCAAGCATCACAATTCTTCTCCGTATAGACCAAAAATGAATGGCGCAGTGGAAGCGGCCAACAAAAATATCAAGAAGATTAAGCAGAAAATGGTAGTAACCTATAAGGATTGGCATGAGATGTTTCCATTTTCTCTACACGGCTACCGTACTTCAGCTAGAACATCAAGTAGGGCAACTCCCTTTTCTCTAGTCTATAGCATGGAAGTTGTTTTTCCAGTGGAAGTTCAGATTACCTTGCTGAGAATTTTGAATGAGGCAGGCCTAGGTGAAGACGAGTGGATTCAAACGAGATTGGATCAGCTGAACTTGATTGACGAAAAATGGTTAGCTGCTATTTTCCATGGCCAGATGTATCAAAAACGGATGATCAAGGCTTTCAACAAAAGATCAAGCCTCGAGTATATCAAGTTGGTGACTTGGTGATAAAACGCATCATTCTACCACAAGGCGACCCTAGAGGAAAATGGACTCCCACCTATGAAGGGACATTTATTGTCAAGAGAGTGTTCTCTGGCGGTGCCATGATGTTGAGTACCATGGATGGAAAAGATTTCCCATATCCTATAAACACGAATATAGTTAAAAAGTACTATGCATAAGAGACCCGCTAGGTTGACACACCTAGGCAAAATAAGGGCATCCCGACAAACCAAAAGGTTTTGGAAAAAATTAGGGATATATGCAAAAGATTGTACACCCGGCAAGTTGAAAACCCAAAAGGGCGACTTGGGCAAAAAAGGGTATACTGGTGGACTGAAAACCTAAAAGGGCGGTCCAGGCAAAAGTTAAGGATTAAAAGCATACGACTATGTCCCGTGGAATCAACACGGTCAATTTAATCACCAAGGTCCAAGTTCAAACGGTCCAAGATCAATCCAATCAACTTCTATCAACGGAAAGGGACATTCAAAGACAAGCGGGCAATTGTAGAGTTGGAAGGCAATAAGATTATTTCACATGGCTATTTGTCTTCATTCTCAATTTTGTTTTCCTTTCGACGATTTCCTCTTACTAGGATCTCCGTGTCTCTGTATAAAAACGCCTGTTCATGGGCACAATATCAATACAAATATACTTTAAAGTGCAAAATTTATGTCTTTTTTTGAATGGAAATTTGTCCAATGACTAAAAATGAATGAACATATGCATATGAACATAATTAAAACTCTTTGGCACATGTGTCCTGCTAAGCAGAAGCAGGCATCTCTTTAATGTATATGAAATATCCTCACAGAGTTATCTCATTATCATTATCCCCACAAGGACGGCTACAATAAACCTTTCCTCAACAAAGTTACTCACAAAGGCTCTTTGCATAGGATAATCCTCGACCAGAGTCTCAATCTCTTGGCAGCTCTCTCTCCAACTAAGTCGATTTTTACAAGTTGAAGCCTCGTGGATCTCTTCCTAAAAGAAACTCACTTCCCTTACAGGGTTTATTTCCCCAACATGGTTTACTTCCCCAACAAGGTTTATTTCCCCAACAGGGTTTATTTCACCAACAAGTTTTATTTCCCCAACAACAATCGAGGAACCACAAAATTCCCCAGCCGAGTACATCCTCCCCAACCGAGTCTGTACTCCCCCAGCTTAGTCCATCCTCCCCAGCTGAGCCCGTTATTCCCCAGCTGTGTATATCCTCCCCAATTGAGTGTATCCTCCCCAAGTTGAGTTTGTCCTACCCGATTGAATCTACACTCTCCAGTTTGAATTTTCCTTTCAGATTGTTGCAAATCATAGGGTTACAACCCCTGATCCCCAGTAAAGCCGTCAACAAAGCCTTTACTATTTCCAAAAATATACTATGAAGCCTGGACCCGACTAGATATTAGCACAATTTTCAAGTTATTACTAAAGCGTGGACCTGACCAGATAATAGTTTGACTTCTTTAATTGCCGAAGCCTGGACCCGACCAGATAGCAGTTTAATTCCTACAAAATTATTAGCAAAACTCCTCTTATCTAATAGAGTTTGCCACTATCCCTAGTGAATTATTGAAACCTGGACCCGACCAGATAACAGTTTAAGTATCTGAAACCTGGACCCGACCAGATAATAGTTGATCTCAATTTCAAGATTCTATGAAACCTGGACCCGACCAGATAATAGTCTAACCCTTCAAAGATATAGAAGAACCTGGACTCAACCTGACCAAGGTCTAACTTCTTTTCCCCAGTAGAGTTTGCCTCTGCCCCAATAAATTACTGTGAAACCTAGATCCGACCAGATATCAATTTTCAATTTCATCTTTTCAAGCAAGTTGTTATGAAGCCTGGTGTAACGATGAAAATTGGAGATCGAGCTACTAACTAACTCGACTCACAAAATCAAGAGTCGCCACCGTGTTTTATTATTTCCAAGGGAAAAGGGAAAAGAGCGATATAAAACCCTAAAATATGCAATGTAAAATAATACTTAAAAGTAATGAAAATACAAGGTATTTTGAAAAGAGATCAAGAGTTCGGGGGTTGGTTATACAGTGGGAAGGTATTAGCACCCAACGCATCTATGGTACTCCGCACGAACCTTTTGAAATATCTGTTTTTGGTTAAAATTGTTTGTTTGATTAAAATGGTTCGTTTGGCCAAAAATAAGTGTGGGCGAGATTTTGAAGATACGACGACCTAGTATCGAAGTTTTAACTTAAAAGGGGTAGGTTTTAAAATTGAGTTCTTTTAGAAAAATTAACTTAAAATTAACAAGATAGTAAAACGAAAATGAATGAAGAGATTCACACAATCATAACAAATATATTTGATGACGTGAAGTCAACAAAGTTAAAACATTTCCCTTGGAATTTAGACGGTCGAACAAAATAAAATGGACGTCAAAATATAAACATTCAAAAATTCACAAGAAAATAAATCTAATGAAACAGATTAATGACCGAAAGACCCTAAAAAATTAAAATGACAAAGATATTTAAATATAAATAAAAGAGAATGAAACTAATTATCTAAATTAAAATTCTAAGATTACTTACTAAAATAATTCTAAACTAATTACAAATTCTAAGGTTATAAAAGTAATTCTAAAATTACTAAATTAGATATAAACTAAATTAAAATTCTAAATTTATTAAATTAAATCTAAATAGAAATTCTAAAGTTATTAAAGCTCTAAAATTACTAAATTATATCTAAACTAATTTAAATGTAAACTAAGTTAATTATAAAATTCTAATTTAATCTAAACTATATTAATAATAAAAATACTAACTTAAATCTAAACTAAATTAAAATTAAGATTACTAATCTAAATTTAAACTAAATTACTTATGAAAGAGGTTCAAAATAGAAAACTGGGGGATGAGTATTAACAGTTTCGAATGGGCTTAGGAAAAATTGATTGAGTTGAAGCCCATAAATGCTATAAAAACAAATAAATTAAAAACAAAACAATGCTACTTCACACAGGTATCGAACCCAGATCCTCATGTATTTCACTTACATGCTCCAGCCACTACACCAGAATGTTCATTCATTATATTCTCTTAATCAAAACTATAAAACACAAAACTTACGAAATGGGTTAGGCTAGGCCCAAACCCGGATCCAAGTTACCAAGAGGGATTTGGGGAGCTTTCTGGAACCCTAATTTGGAAAGAAGAGGCGCTGGAATTTCTTGTTGGGAAGAGGAAAATTACAGATTCAATTTTGATTCCCCATTAAACTCTATTTCCTATGCTTTATCGGGAAACAACATTTTAATACTCTCTCTTCCCTATTCATGTTTCTTTACTTTTCTCAATCCATTCCTCTATGGTCAAAACTATTCCCCTGTTTATCTTCTGCCCTTGCTCTCACAATTCATCACCATCATTATCGATTCTTCTCTCTCTCTCTCTCTCTCTCTCTCTCTCTCTCTCTCTCTCTCTCTCTCTCTCTCTCTCTCTCTCTCTCTCTCTCCCTCTCTCTCCCCAGATTTCCCTATGCTTCAATTTGCGATTCTCTCTCTCACGTTATGCTTTTCTACTTCATATGTTCTAATGCATCTTTCACAACTTATTCTTTATTCATTTTTATCGGAAACAACAATAACAACATATACCTCTCTATCCTTCCCTAACTTGCCTCATCTCTTACATTTTCTATCAGCGAACAACAATCAACAACTTTTATTTGATTCAAGTTCACGCTTCACAACAACAATGAAAAAAACGCTACCGCTCGATTCAAAGCAACGACAACTATAATGTTCAGTTCCGACCTCACGGTTAACAACAATAATCTTAGTTCTAAGAATCAACAACAACGACAACAAGATTCTCACAACAAGAAACTTAGAAAAACAAACAGGAATACAAATTTTTTGTAGGAGAAGATACCTATTGGAGTCCCTCCATTGGGCTTTAGAGAGATGAGTCCAAGAAATCCAATGCTTTTGTTCCGATTCTCTTTCTTGCGTTTGAAGGTTATTGTTGTGATGTTGAGTTGTTGTTGAGTCTGGATTTGATGGCTCTATTGCAGGTTGTGTTGATGCGTTGTTGTTGAGAAGGTGATTCTAGTTTCTTTTTCTCTTCTACTGTGAATTGGCGTGGAAATATTTTGTGTTATGTTAACAAAAATTGACAGTATTTTTTGTGGTTCTTGTGAAAATTTTCTGATATTTTCTAAGTTGTGTTAACAAAAGTTGATGGTAGGAAGCTTTTTAGAGTATGAAGAGGTTTGAGATGCAGGGTCCGGTTGTGAGTAGAGTGAGGCTGAAAATTATGAAATTCTTGCTAGGTGTTTGTGAGAGATCTTTCTATGTTGTTGGTATTCTGTTGCAGGAAGCTTGGAGGTTATTATTGATAATGTCCCTTTTTGTATTTGTTTGAACAGGGTGGAGGTATCTCTAGTGTATCGAAGGTGAGAGTATGGATCTGTTTTGTACTGATTCAGACACCTCTTCAACCTTTGGCGGTCCATCCATTGCATATCCCAATTGACGATAAGCAAGCACAGGATTATAGTTGATACACCCCTTAGTTCCTATGAGGGGAACATTAGGGAAATCTCCGCAGCTAGTGATAATACTTCGTACTTCCCCCATGCCATAATTCCACCGGATATCAAATGAAGTAAGGTTGACCAGTATTGATGACCATCTGAGAGAATGTCTGGTATCCATGAAAGGGCCACTTACCGATAGGTGCAACTTAAACCATTGATACAACATTGAATGACATACACTTACATTACCTCCTTTTCCATGCCAGAAATGAATGGTGTAAAGAGTATCTGCCAAGAGTGTCGGTACCCGGGTTCTTATTTCTAAAAACACAAATAGCCGTCAAATCCATAAAATTTCTCTTGCGAGGGAAGAGGATGATCCCATATATCATGAGAGCAAACAGAGAGCTGAAGTCACTCCAATTCCTTTTCTTCGCCCAGTCTTCAGCTTTCTTCACTAAGAAATCCAAATAAAACCCTGTAGTATCCTCACTTGATTTCCAATTGTCTTTCACCTCTTTCTAACTTAAATGAAGAATTTCAGCAATAAATTCGAACTTAGGCTTCTCCGGAACTTGGACAAAAGGAACTTCATCGTAAAACTTGATATTAAGTAGATACGCATACTCTTCTAGTGTGGGAACCAGTTGATAATCTTGAAAAGTAAAACACCGTAACTCCTTGTCATAGAACTGAAGGAGGGTGATCAAATCCATTGGGTCAACTGGAGTGTTAAGGATTAGTAACAAATTGCCATAATTTTTGTTGAAATTATTCAGAACATCACCCTTCAAATAAGAACTTAACCTCTTTAATTCGGACACATCAATAGTAGGAATCTGATAAGAGAATGTATGCCTGGTGGGCTCTTCAACATGAACTGAATCAAACTCAACTGACAGGAGGCCAGCCATTTCTGATGGAAAGAAAACTCTTGAATGTCCCTGGAAGATGACATGTGCATGCTAGTTATTTTTTATACATCATTTTTTAGAAATAAATATGCTATGATGCAACATGATAGGTGTGATACGGTGGGAAAGAACTGACTATTTTTTGGAATGCTGGTTTGCATTTTGCGTTTGTTTTTGCAAAATGTAGCGGTAAGCAAGAGTCGCCACCGACTTTTATTTTATCCAACAAGGAAAGGAAAAAAGCACAGAAAAATTCCTTTTTCGAGATATTTCTCGAGTTCGGGGGGTAGATTATAGAAAGGGAAGGTGTTAGCACCCTTTCTATCCGTGGTTATCCACAGGCTCTTAGGTACTTGCTCAAAGTGTTTTCAAAAATTGCTTTTCTTTGTGTTTGTGGGTTTGAAAGAAGTTTTTGTTTGAAAGGTGTAAGTGCGAAAAGTTTCTTGTTTTGAAAAAGCAAGTACTTAAGAACCATCTACCTACTCGAAAAAGGAATCAATCTGTATTAATGTCCTTTAGACAATGCTATCCCACTATTGATGAGTAGGTAGCATCGTCGTTGGAGTTTTAAGGGTCAATTCGACTAAGGGACGTGCGGTCACCAAAGCAATGTTAGGATGCCTTAGCGGTAACCCTAATGTCTTAGATCATTTGTTTTGAGGCAACAATATCCGAGGCAACCATTTCGAGGCGACTATGATCTTTTATACAAGAGGAAGACCTCTAAAATGACCTATACTCAATGACCGCGTTACGAAGGCAACCGAATGGGGTGTACCCTAAGAGTGCGCATGTGCGAGTGTGTCGTTTTCAGTTTATTTTATCTTTGTACATGTTAGTGGTGATCTATGTTGATTTTAGGTTGAAACGTTCAATCTTGTCATGCATACCTATTATCAAACATCTAACAGTTATATTTTGCGGAAAATAAATTGCGGAAATTTAACTAACTATTACAAGGCGTCGGATATTTACATCGCCAAAAGCAACCCTTTGAAATTTAAATGCGGAAAATAAATAAAGCGGTAAAAATAGTTAAAATCCTATTAAGCTATTACATTCCGGAAACAAATACAATATTGAATAAAATGGATCGCGTGCGGGAAATTAAATCGGGCGCAAGTTCTAGGGTTTTGACCCTTTGTTATTAAAGAAAAGATTTTTTTTGTTATTTTTGAATTTATGAAAGAAATTAAACTAGATTAATTATTAAATTAAAAAATAAATTAATTAATAAAAATATTTTTGGTTTTTTGATATTTAAAGAAATAAAAATAAATTTAATCAATGTTAATAAAAACCTAATTGTCTAAGTTAATTTTAATTATTGCAAAAAATATATTAAAGTTATTCCTAATTAAAACTAAATTAGTTAATTGATTTATGAATAAAAATAAAATACTGAAATTTAATTTAAGTAAAAAAACATTTTTTGGTTTTTATTTTATAGAGAAAATTATTTGATTGGTTAGTTAATAATAAGATAATAACAATAAATAATTAAAAGAAATAATAAAAAAAATAGAAAGAGTTAGGAGGTTTGGGCCTGTTTTGGGGGTTTACTCAGCAATTACATGGCCCAATTGAATTGGCCCCTTGTTGACCTTTCTGATTCCATGTGTATGCGCTTACTTTTACGCATGGTAGACCTCCAAGTCATGGCCACCAGATTTGGCCTTTGGCCATCTGGCCATTGAATGATTGAGAGACTATAGTGGACTGCACGCTTGGAATTGCACTGGATCACCTGAATGAAAAATATAACAAATAACATGGGGACCTGGGATTCGAACCCAGGTCCTGTTGGTGACTTCCAGCTCCTCTTTCCACTAGGCCAACGCGCTTCTATTGTTAATATATTCAGCAATAATGATAATATGAGAAAATACATTAATATGCCAGAACAAAAATAAAAACGCGCGAATATTCGAATGGGGCAATCAGATGGGGGCACGTGGTCGTCCCTGTCCCCAGGTCTGCAAGGAAATTACCTGCGGATTTAAATTCGCAGCTAAAAGAATAGGTCATTCCAAAAACTCATCTCAGGCTATATAAACTCCATCCAAGACCATGGTTGTGCTCGTCCTTCTCCTCCGGTCATGTCCATGGCCATTAATAGGTCTAATTTTACCTGTAACAAAAACCCCTAAAAAAACCTAGGAAACCCTACAATGGCGTTTTGCACCACAGAGCAGATAAACACAATCAAATAATATGGAAAGCTTGGAAATTATCTAGTGATTGCAAATATACCATTGGTTTCTTGTAATGATGCATGGATTTTGAAACACGAAATCAAATTCAGAGGGGGGTCGTGTATCACTTACAATGCGTTTGAGAGTGTGTGAGAGCTTGCTTTTGATTGCAGAAGGTTGAGTAGACACCCAGCAATCGATTGATGTTGAGTCTTGCTTCTGAAAACGCCTCCAAGCTTGATTTCGACTTTGCACTTTTTACCACTTCTTCCAAGTTTTTCTTGCAGTGTTCTTGCATCCTCTAGGTCCCAATTTCGTGTGCCTTGGCTTGTATATGTATGATAGGATGTATTAGGTCAACATTTGTGGATTGAATCCTTGCACATCAATGCCATGGGATTTGATTTGATCCACCATTGAAAGCTTGCCTAATTTGTCAAAAATCTAATCTTTTTGCACATGGAATGCTTGATACGAGTTTGATCATGATATTGATGATGATTAAGTCCTAAAAATAGAAAAATAACTCATGTAATCAAGTTTTGGGATTTTATTTGATTTAAATTGATTTAAAATGAAATAATTCAATAAAATAATAAAATTGATAAATGTACACAAGGCTGAAGCTAGGACACGCGTGCAATAGGGCAAACTCAAATCAAGTGGAACAGAATGGGCCCATTTGTCAACATTTGAAGTTTTGGGGATAGTTAACTTTTTGCAATTTTGCAAAAATGCCCAACTTCAATAATGCATAACTTCTTCAATTTTGAACTTTTGGAAGTGTTCTTGGAATTTTTAGACATCTTGGGATGTTCTCTAACCAACCCTTTTGATCTCATCTCATTTTGATATTCCATGCTCAAGTTACAAGCTTTGGAAAAAAAGGTGTTTTTGTTGACTTTCAAAAATGACCTATAATGTCCAAATTTATAACTTCTTGTGAGTGCATTTTTTGGTCTTGGGGTATGAAGATGGATTGTAGGAAATTGCATCCTATTAAAAATGAGCTTTGGATGGGTCATTTATCATAAAGTATGAGAAAGTTATGCTTGGTCAAAGTTGAGTTGACTTTTCCTACAAAACCCTAATTTAGCAACTTTTGAGTCTTGATGAATTTTGAGCAATCCTTGATGAATCATGATCAACCCTTAATCCAATGATGAAGTATACTTCAAAATGAGAATGTTGACAAAAAAGCTTGAAGTTTGACTGTATTTTGGTCACAGTTGACTTTTGCCCTAACACAGTCGATTTTTGGACCCTTTGAGCAATTGACTGAGCAAACTTCCTCTGCAAGGCTTGAAATTTGACATGGATGAACTTTAGTACATATTAGGACATTAGGGAGCATTTGAGATCATTTGGACTCAAGGATCTTGATGCAACACAAAACCCTAATTTGGGGTTGACTGCCTTAGGAGATGATTTGACTGTCCAACTCTTGAGCAAACTTGAGCAACTTGGAGATTTTTCTTGCAATGTTTTGAGAAATATGAGAGGGAAAATTTTGAGGTACAACAGCTGCCCCTGTTCAATTTCTTAAACCTGAGGATGTAGATTGGCTTTCGTGCCTTTCGTGATCCGAAGGTGGAAGATGATTGAACACTAGAGTGCCCAGAAATTTTCACTCGCATGAAGTGGTATCAGCCTGGTGATGTCAGGAATGGGCTTACAGATGCCATTTGGAGACTGTTGATAAGAGGTCTAAACTTTGTTTGGAATACGAATCACGGAGATCTTAGCGTCGATCTGACTGAACTAGAGAAGGTCTTGGATTAACTTTGACTAGATAAGAATCAGAAAGATCTTAGAATCGATTTAACTGAACCGGACGAAAGTCTTGGCATATCTTCAACTGGAATAAGAATCAGGGAGATCTTAGTGTCGATCTGACTGAACCAGAGAAGGTCTTGAATTAACTTTGACTGGATAAGAATCAGAAATATCTTAGAATCGATTTAACTGAACCAGACGAAAGTCTTGGAATATCTTCAACAGGAATAAGAATCAGGGAGATCTTAGTGTCGATCTGACTGAACCAGAGAAGGTCTTGGATTAACTTTGGCTGGATAAGAATCATTAAAGTCTTAGAATCGATTTATATGAACCAGACGAAATTCTTGGAATATCTTCAACTAGAATAAGAATCAGGGAGATCTTAGCGTCGATCTGACTGAACCAGATAAGCTCTTGGATTAACTTTGACTGGATAAGAATCAGAAAAATCTTAGAATCGATTTAACTGAACCAGACGAAAGTCTTGGAATATCTTCAACTGGAATAAGAATCAGGGAGATCTTAGCGTCGATCTGACTGAACCAGAGAAGGTCTCGGATTAATTTTGGCTGGATAAGAATTAGAAAAGTCTTAGAATCGATTTAACTGAACCAGACGAAAGTCTTGGAATATCTTCAACTGGAATAAGAATCAGGGAGATCTTAGCGTCGATCTGACTGAACCAGAGAAGGTCTTGGATTAACTTTGATTGGATAAGAATCAGAAAAATCTTAGAATCGATTTAACTGAAATAGACGAAAGTCTTGGAATATCTTCAACTAGAATAAGAATCAGGGAGATCTTAGCGTCGATCTGACTGAACCAGAGAAGGTCTTGGATTAACTTTGACTGGACAAGAATCAGAAAAATCTTAGAATCGATTTAACTGAACCAGACGAAAGTCTTGGAATATCTTCAACTAGAATAAGAATCAGGGAGATCTTAGCGTCGATCTGACTGAACTAGAAAAGGTCTTGGATTAACTTTGGCTGGATAAGAATCAGAAAAGTCTTAGAATCAATTTAACTGAACCAGACGAAAGTCTTGGAATATCTTCAACTGGAATAAGAATTAGGGAGATCTTAGCATCGATCTGACTGAACCAGAGAAGGTCTTGGATTAACTTTGACTGGACAGAAATCAGAAAAATCTTAGAATCGATTTAACTGAACCAGACGAAAGTCTTGGAATATCTTCAACTAGAATAAAAATCAAGGAGATCTTAGCGTCGATTTGACTGAACCAGATAAGGTCTTGGATTAACTTTGACTGGACAAGAATCAGAAAAATCTTAGAATCGATTTAACTGAACCAGACGAAAGTCTTGGAATATCTTCAACTAGAATAAGAATCAGGGAGATCTTAGCGTCGATATGACTGAACCAGAGAAGGTCTTGGATTAACTTTGACTGTATAAGAATCATAAAAATCTTAGAATCGATTTAACTGAACCAGACGAAAGTCTTGTGAGAGCATCTTTCTGAGGAATCCGCTGAAACAACCCTTAATAGATGTAGTTTTTTAGGGGACTACCAGGTTATATAAGTAGCCAATGGTGTTTATTGATTCGTCTTTCCCTGAAAAGGTAAAGAGTTAGTCATATGCAATGTCATGATGTATGAAATGCATGATATATATCAAGCAATGATGTTCTCAAAATAAATGAGATTGTGTGGTATGATGCGTATATGCCTGTATCATGATGTATGGAAATGTAATGTTTCTAGCTGGGGAAAATAACTCCCGGATAGTTGCTGAAGAATAGAGCTGGATTCTTCGTTTCCGCTAGGGATGGCGAACGAAGTGAATAAACCTGCAGGAGAGGATGACTCTGTTGGGGGAATAAACTGATGAGGAGATTACTCTGTGGGGAAGAGATGTTCTGCTGAAGATTCCACTGATAAATTCCGTCGGGATGAATTATCGTTGCTGGTGATATTGAATCCTATTGGGGATTGAATTCCTGTTTGCGAAAGGAAAGAAATCCGCTGGGGATGATCTTTGGTTGCGACTTCTCTGGGAATAACCTTTTAGACTCTTATGGGGACAATCCTTTGAGTTCTGTTGGGAATGATCCTTTGAACTCGGCTGGGGAGATTTATTTTTGTACTCCGCTGAGGATAAACTTCCAGAGTCTACTGGGGATGATTCTTCAACTCCATTGGGGAAGCTTTTTAAGACTGCGCTGGGAAAATTTTAACTCCACTGGGGATATCTTGTATTCTTCCAGGGAACATTGTTATACTCCGCTGGGGAATATTAAGACTGTCGGGGATATTAAGCCTTTTCAGTGTTGATGGAAGTTAAACTCTGCTTGGGGAGAATATTACCGACTCATTCACAATTGCAAGCCTCAGTTGGGGAGAGCTATCTTTACTGTCTTACTCTGCGGGGAGTGAATGCACATTAACCATGTTCTTCAGCTGCATTTGCCTTGTACCTGGTGGATAGAGCAACTGTACAGTTTGGACAATTCTTATTTGCCCCTGTTTCTGCGGGAGAAGGTGCCTATAGAGGCCTTGTGGATCGAGTATTATCCCAACCTATGAGGTGCTTGGTAACTTTCGATTGAAGTGACAAGTCCTCTTCTGGTAGGCTAGTGACGAGATGAAGGGACATAGTCGTACGCTTTGATCCCTAATTTTTGCGTGGACCGCCCTTTCGGATTTTCAGTCCATCGGGATACCCTTTTTTGCCCAAGCCGCCTTTTCAGGTTTTCGACTTGCCGGGTGTACAAATTTTTTCATTTTCATCCCTTATTTCTGCCCGAACCCTTTTGGTTCGCCGGGAAGCCCTTATTTTTGCCTAGGCCAGTCAACCTAGTGGGTCTTTGATTACGCATAGTACTTTTTTTGACTATGTCCACGCTCTCAGAGTGTAGGGAGTTGTCACTGTCGGTAGAGTTGTGTTGTCATACTACCAGAAGATGTTCGTTTGATCATGCAAGATTCGTTACGGGAATCCATGTCTAATGCCCCAAGTGACTCAGATGGAGATTTGCCCCTGGCTATTTGGCATTTTGAGAGATTCCTTGAATCTTGACTTAATTACCCCAGATGATGGACAATGCCCATGCCGTGCCCCTTGGTTGGAAGTGTTTTTTCCACTTAAGGTGATCCTTTTATTGAGAAGGTTTTTTTTGTCCACTAGATATTCGTCGTGCGAATTTCTCTGTTGTTTGAACAAATAGTCCTATGCAAACAATGTTATTTTAATAATGCAACGCTTATGTCTATTTTAAAGTTCTTTGAAAATGCAGTTTTCAATAAAATAAGCGAATTTTTGTAAAATGTGATGTCAACTCAGGATTTTACAGCAAGCCCTACAGGAGTCAGGATACCTTTTGTAACAGTATGCTTTCGGACTAACCCATGCTTCAGCTAGGACTTTTTAAGGGTTATAACGTGGCCTGGTTCACGATTTAAGAAACAAAGGATAAAGGCTCAAAATTTATTTGTACCCACCCGCTCTTCATGATGTTCTCCGATCCTAAACTCAGCTAATCATGCATTAGATCTCATTTGAGTCTTTGCTCTGATATTCCAGTGATGGTTCGGATACTGACAATTTACTTTGAACAGGCAGTCATTTTTGTTGAGAGTTTGTAGGATCTGTTTCTTTTTTGATTTTATTATCCCTGTCTTTTGCCTGAATTGTTTCTTTTTATAATTATAGTCAGCGGGATGCCCCCGTTTTTCTTAAGTCTCCTTCACAGGTTTTGACTTATTGGGCTTTTATTTTGAGAGATAATGACTGTCTGTCCTTACGATTATACGGAACAACACCGTCTTTTGTTTCAGAAGGACTTCTTTGATGCCATTCATTGTGCACCTGGATCAACTGAGAAAACTACCTTGCCCCAGGTTATAATTAAGTGTTTTAATTTGTGAAAAGAAAAACTCCAACTTCTTTGGCTCAAAGGGGTTGACTAGGGATTATCTTCCTTATAACTCCACTGTTTAAGATTTGAAACAATGCATGTACCTCGTCAGCGGGGTCTGTTCAAAAGCATACTGTAGAGATTTTGATATCATTTTCGTCATCCTCCCTCTAAGGCTTAGAATTTTTAATCGAGAGTTGATCATCACAAAAAATGAAAGCAATTTGAATATAGTGAAATACGAATGGATTGATTCAAAACAGACATATGCAATACATTGATAAAGTAATAAAGTTTGACATGAATAAATGTTCGAACAATCAAAAGAAAATTACAACTTGAAAATTCTAATGAACAAAAAGTCTTCTCGTCTCAGTACTTGTCACTTCAAATGGTGAACCTTGGGGGGGTGGTAAAATAATTCAATATGACCGTCTTGTGTGAGTTCCAATGCTCCTTCATCAATCAGGTCTTAAATTTTGTTGCTCAACGCCCAACAAATGTTAGTATCATGCCCCAGGCTGTTGGAGTGATATGAACACCTTGCATCAGGATTGTACCTTGGGGAGGTTGTGTTCGGATTCTTAGGAGGGTCCCTTAACGTCACCAGATTCAATCTCAACAGGTGTTGTAAAGCTTGAGACAGCGGCATGTTAAGCTTGGTAAACTGCCTCTTGGATGTATCCGGCTTACTCTGATTAACTCGTTGTTCTTGGCGAGGCTGTTGTTAGACCCGTGAGGTAGCAGCAACTTGGAGAGGTCTATTCTTCATTAAACCAAACCTTTGACTTCTCAGAAGTTGATTAATGACTTGGTCCCCGGCCTTGACTGTTTGCTTCATGCTGTTGAATCTGTCTTGATGAAGCTGGTTGATAATGGTTCTCATCTCTTCTTGTTCCCGAGCTAAGCCTTGGATAAGAGCCATTTGCCCCAGCATATGGGTTTTCATGGCACTGAACTTAGCTTGCAGTTGTTCCAACCGTTCGTCTTTATTGTCTTCGGGACTTTTTTTGACCAAGTTCCCAACGAGGAGTGTTTTTAACTCTTCCTACCCCTTGGATAGGTTTAGGAAAATGTCCCTGAACTAAGCTTCTTGAATTTGAAGATCTTGGTTGTCTGGTTGGAAAGCCATTGTTGAAATAAACAGCGAGAACATGAGAAACCTGTCTTGGGAGACTTGTTATGCAATGATATGTATGATATATGTATGCAATGTTTTCAAGGATCTCGAGGGGTAAACAAGAAACTGTTAGAATTTGATTGCAACTTGATTGAAGAACTTCGTGTCGTTGAGAATATTCCTTCAAGAGTCAAGCTCACCATATCGAGTGGGTCACCGACTCAAATCATCGTGTTTTGATCTCTAGACGACATTGATTAGAGGAAAATAAATCCCCTTTGCCCCTTGCTAGACATTTGATTTACCATGATATGCATCATAAACCCTTGAGATCCTTGAAATGTGTAAGGAAACGTTAAGGCATGATGTTATGATGTGTATGCTATGCGTTTAAGAAAAAGTGTAAGGTGTTGTAAGTAAACCCTGCAATAAATCCAAATTATTGGATAAGGACTGTAAACAAAACCTGCAAGGAACTCATGTTGTCAGATAACAAGAATGTGCAAGTAGTTCAAGTTTGAAAGCACACAAGTCACACAATAACCCTTAAATTTCTGGCTGACATGGAGTCTAGGTACTACCCTCTTTCAGTTCAGTTGGTTCAAACCTGTCCTAAAAATAGTAACCGGGTTCTAGAGGATCTCAATATCACTGACTACCCTCGATCGGTCATAATTCCAGTTTAGCAACCTTTTCTTACGGCCGAAATCATCGCGAGAGTTTAGTCTCAATGAGTGTAGCATACTGCTACTGTTCTATGGCCAAGTTGGTCAATTTAAAGGTTCTAAGGTCAGTTGGTACTTAATGACCCCTTAGCAGACCCATATTCTCCTCGTTACGCCACAAGGGATATCGGTACATACTAAAGTGCCACACCAACATAGCTACTGCTTCAACCGTATCGGTCTACGCTGTATAGTTCCCTCACAGTTTATTGCTACTTACCTAAAGGGTGTTCCCCAGATCCGGGTTAGGATCTATAGTAACTCCGATACAAGCCCACATAAGTAAAGCATACAAGTCAATCAATTGAAAATATTATAAACTATTCCTAAGGTACACCCCACTTATAAGCGTCCCCAACAGAGTCGCCAGTTCTGTGATACGGTGGGAAAGAACTGACTGTTTTTTGGAATGCTGGTTTGCGTTTTGCGTTTGTTTTCGCAAAATGTCGCGGTAAGCAAGAGTCGCCCCCGAATTTTATTTTATCCAACAAGGAAAGGAAAAAAGCACAGAAAAATTCCTTTTTCAAGATATTTCTCGGTTTCGGGGGGTAGATTATAGAAAGGGAAGGTGTTAGCACCCTTTCTATCCGTGGTTATCCACGGGCTCTTAGGTACTTGCTCAAAGTGTTTTCAAAAATTGCTTTTCTTTGTGTTTGTGGGTTTGAAAGAAGTTTTTGTTTGAAAGGTGTAAGTGCGAAAAGTTTCTTGTTTTGAAAAAGCAAGTACTTAAGAACCATCTACCTACTCGAAAGAGGAATCAATCTGTATTAATGTCCTTTAGACAATGCTATCCCACTATTGATTAATAGGTAGCATCGTCGTTGGAGTTTTAAGGGTCAATTCGACTAAGGGACGTGCGGTCACCAAATCAATGTTAGGATGACTTAGCGGTAACCCTAATGTCTTAGATCATTTGTTTTGAGGCAACAATATCCGAGACAACCGTTTCAAGGCGACTATGATCTTTTATACTAGAGGACGACCTCTAAAACGACCTATACTCAATGACCGCGTTACGAAGGCAACCGAGTGGGGTGTACCCTAAGAGTGCACATGTGCGAGTGTGTCGTTTTCAGTTTATTTTATCTTTGTACATGTTAATGGTGATCTATGTTGATTTTAGGTTGAAACATTCAATCTTGTCATGCATACCTATTATCAAACATCTAACAGTTATATTTTGCGGAAAATAAATTGCGGAAATTTAACTAACTATTACAAGGCGTCGGGTATTTACATCGCCAAAACCAACCCTTTGAAATTTAAATGCGGAAAATAAATAAAGCGGTAAAAATAGTTAAAATCCTATTAAGCTATTACATTCCAGAAACAAATACAATATTGAATAAAATGGATCGCGTGCGGGAAATTAAATCGGGCGCAAGTTCTAGGGTTTTGACCCTTTGTTATTAAAGAAAAGATTTTTTTTTTTGTTATTTTTGAATTTATGAAAGAAATTAAACTAGATTAATTATTAAATTAAAAAATAAATAAATTAATAAAAATATTTTTGGTTTTTTGATATTTAAAGAAATAAAAATAAATTTAATCAATGTTAATAAAAACCTAATTGTCTAAGTTAATTTTAATTATTGCAAAAAATATATTAAAGTTATTCCTAATTAAAACTAAATTAGTTAATTGATTTATGAATAAAAATAAAATACTGAAATTTAATTTAAGTAAAAAAACATTTTTTGGTTTTTATTTTATAGAGAAAATTATTTGATTGGTTAGTTAATAATAAGATAATAACAATAAATAATTAAAAAAATAATAAATAAAAACTAGAAAGAGTTAGGAGGTTTGGGCCTGTTTTGGGGGTTTACTCAGCAATTCCATGGCCCAATTGAATTGGCCCCTTGTTGACCTTTCTGATTCCATGTGTATGCGCTGACTTTTACCCATGGTAGACCTCCAAGTCATGGCCATCAGATTTGGCCTTTGGCCATCTGGCCATTGAATGATTGAGAGACTATAGTGGGCTGCACGCTTGGAATCGCACTGGATCACCTGAATGAAAAATATAACAAATAACATGGGGACCTGGGATTCGAACCCAGGTCCTGTTGGTGACTGCCATCTCCTCTTTCCACTAGGCCAACGCGCTTCTATTGTTAATATATTCAGCAATAATGATAATATGAGAAAATACATTAATATGGCAGAACAAAAATAAAAACGCGCGAATATTCGAATGGGGCAATCAGATGGGAGCACGTGGTCGTCCCTGTCCCCAGGTCTGCAAGGAAATTACCTGCGGATTTAAATCTGCAGCTAAAAGCGTAGGTCATTCCAAAAACTCATCCCAGGCCATATAAACTCCATCCAAGACCATGGTTGTGCTCGTCCTTCTCCTCCGGTCATGCCCATGGCTATTAATAGGTCTAATTTTACCTGTAACAAAAATCCCTAAAAAAACCTAGGAAACCCTACAATGGCGTTTTGCACCACAGAGCAGATAAACACAATCAAATAATATGGAAAGCTTGGAAATTATCTAGTTATTGCAAATATACCATTGGTTTCTTATAATGATGCATGGATTTTGAAACACGAAATCAAATTCAGAGGGGGTTCGTGTATCACTTACAGTGCGTTTGAGAGTGTGTGAGAGCTTGCTTTTGATTGCAGAAGGTTGAGTAGACACCCATCAATCGATTGATGTTGAGTCTTGCTTCTGAAAACGCCTCCAAGCTTGATTTCGACTTTGCACTTTTTACCACTTTTTCCAAGTTTTTCTTGCAGTGTTCTTGCAGCCTCTAGGTCCCAATTTCGTGTGCCTTGGCTTGTATATGTATGATAGGATGTATTAGGTCAACATTTGTGGATTGAATCCTTGCACATCAATGCCATGGGATTTGATTTGATCCACCATTGAAAGCTTGCCTAATTTGTCAAAAATCTAATATTTTTGCACATGGAATGCTTGATACGAGTTTGATCATGATATTGATGATGATTAAGTCCTGAAAATAGAAAGAGATCTCATGTAATCAAGTTTTGGGATTTTATATGATTTAAATTGATTTAAAATGAAATAATTCAATAAAAAATCAAATAAAATAATAAAATTTATAAATGGACACAAGGCTGAAGCTAGGACACGTGTGCAATAGGGCAAACTCAAATCAAGTGGAAAAGAATGGGCCCATTTGTCAACATTTGAAGTTTTGGGGATAGTTGACTTTTTGCAATTTTGTAAAAATGCTCCACTTCAACAATGCATAACTTCTTCAATTTTGAATTTTTGGAAGTGTTCTTGGACTTTTTAGAAAGCTTGGGATGTCCTATAACCAACATTTTTGTCTCATCTCATTTTTATATTCCATGCTCAAGTTACAAGCTTTGGCAAAAAAGCTGTTTTTGTTGACTTTCAAAAATGACCTATAATGTCCAAATTTATAACTTCTTGTGCATGCATTGTTTGGTCTTGGGGTATGAATATGGATTGTTGGAAATTGAATACTCTTCAAAATGAGCTTTGTATGGGTCATTTATCATAAAGTATGAGAAAGTTATGCTAGGTCAAAGTTTAGTTGACTTTTTCTACAAAACCCTAATTTAGCAACTTTTGAGTCTTGATGAATTTTGAGTAATCCTTGATGAATCATGATCAAGACTCGATCAAATGATGAAATATCCTTAAAAATTAGAATGTTGACAAAAACTCTTGAAGTTTGACTGTATTTGAGTCACAGTTGACTTTTGCCCTAGCACAGTCGATTTTTGGACCCTTTGAGCAATTGACTGAGCAAACTTCCTCTGTAAGGCTTGAAATTTGACATGGATGAACTTGAGAACATATTAGGACATTAGGGAGAATTTTATGTCATTTGTACTCAAGGATCTTGATGCAACACAAAACCCTAATTTGGGGTTGATTGCCTTAGGAGATGATTTGACTGTCCAACTCTTGAGCAAACTTGAGCAACTTGGAGATTTTTCTTGCAGTGTTTTGAGAAATATGAGAGGGAAAATTTTGGGGTACAACAATAGGATCAAAGTTTCGCACTGGATAATGGCTGGACCATTATAGAACAGCACAAATCAAGATCAAAAGGAGATCCCAAAGCTTCAAAACTATCATGGGAACCTGAGTCACCTTCGCAACACAAAGTCACCAACAATACCTGTACCTGTAAGAAAAGTTTTCCCTCCCATTTCACGGGTGTAGTCTAGGTCAAGTTAAGGTTAAAAGCCAAATCATACTACGAGAGCTCGACTGTCGATATCATCATACGAAAACACCTATCTGAACTACCTCTGAAGTCATGGGTCTCATGGTCAGGTCTACAAAGCATCCGCCTCATAGCTGCCATGGCCACTTTATTCCTAGTTCCTATGGAATTTACTCATAGCCTAGGTATGAGGCCTTTTACCTCATGGAACAACCCGCCCACCAAGAGATCCAGAATCCAAATAGTCCAGCCAAATCCAGTATGCAGAAAGTAAAGCGCACATAGGATGCAATGCAAACAGATAAATATGCAAAACGGTAAAATAAACACCCAAAAATAAAACAAACAAGAGTTAGGATCGACTCCGGGATGGACCAGCAAGAGGTCAATCTGTCGCCAGCTGGAACCACTCGGCTGAAACCTTTCATCTGGATGTAATGAATCATCAATGAAGTCGCCACTGAACATCTTTTATCCCGCCGAAAGGGAAAGGTAAACATCGAGAAAACCTGAAAAGGGAGAAATCAAGGTCTTTCGACCGAGAGATCGGGTAAGGGAGTCTGTTACGCGAGGGGAAGGTATTAGAACCCCACACGCCCGTAGTACTCTACAGTATCCACTCTTGTTGTCTAATCTAATGGGTGTGGTCAAAACCTATGTTTATGGCTTAAAACTGAAAAGGGAATACATGCGAAGGAAAAAGAAAACAATGTAGGGAAAATAAAAGTTATGCTCGATCGGTCCCAAACCCAATGCCTACGTATCCCTTTTAAGGAATCAGAGCAGCTGTAGTTCGGCTTACATATTTTGGTTGGTTTGTGTTTTTTAGTTAAGACAAAAAAAACAGTCAAGATGGCAAAACATCGAATGAAACAACAAACAAATGAGATGGTTAAACATCGACTAAATAATAACATAGTAACATGTCACAGATGGCGAAACATCAAATAATAAAATGGATGACAAAGCATCACACCTAACAATGATATTGAGAATCAAAGTAAGATGAAAAACACGTGCGATGGCGAAACATCGACTTCAAACAAATGTGCGATGGCGAAACATCGGCTAAAAGATAACGAGATATCATGGCAAAGATGACAACACATCAATAAAACAGATGACAAAACATCACACCTAACAATGATATTGAGAATCAAAGTAGGATAACAAAGATGTGCGATGGAGAAACATCGGCTTCAAACAAATGTGCGATGGCGAAACATCGGCTAAAAGATAATAAGGTATCATGGTAAAGATGGAAAAACATCAATAAATCGGATGACAAAACATCACACCTAACAATGATATTGAGAATCAAAGTAGGATAATAAACATGTGCAATGGCGAAACATCAGCTTCAAACAAATGTGCGATGGCAAAACATTGGCTATACCAGGTTTAAAAAACAAAGCCAAGATGCACATAAAAAAATAGGATTGGTTTGTATCTTTTACCTTGAAGAAGGTTTTAAGTTTATTAGAGGTGTTTTATGATTTGCCAAGAAAACAATTTTTGTTTTAAGATGCAAAATGCAAAGGAAAAGAAAACAACTAAGGGAGACTATCCTAATCTCTAGCCCTAATGTTATCATACAATGATTGATCCTAAGGTTGAGGATAAAGGAAAATCCTAACCTATGTTAGCATACATGGATTCCTACCTTAACCAACATGTCAAAGGAAGCTTAACAAAACTATCCTATAGGGAACATGCAATGAGAGCGAAGTCGTGATCTCAATTTCTAAATTGAGTGACTCATCGATCAACAATTAAAGAAGAAAAAAAATAAACATCCTATAGGGAACATGCACTGAGAGCAAAGTTGTGATCTCAATTTCTAAATTGAGTGACTCATCGATCAACAATTAAAGAAGAAAAACAATAAACATCCTATAGGGAACATGCACTGAGAGCGAAGTCGTTATCTCAATTTCTAAATTGAGTGACTCATCGATCAAAAGTTAAAGAAAAAAACAATAAAAATCCTATAGGGAACATGCACTGAGAGCGAAGTCGTGATCTCAATTTCTAAATTGAGTGACTCATCGATTAAAAGTTAAAGAAACAAACACAACACATGTATCAAACAAAAACAGAGGGTCTCCTGACATATATCAGCAACAGAGGTCCCATCATGCAACATAGAACTATGAAAATAGAAGAAAGGAAATAATGCAATACCACACGGATAACTATCCGTAGCAACTGAGCAAGAATAAAAGAAACCCAGAGAACTTCAAACAAGCTGGCATCAGTAGACAAATCAAGTCAGAAATTACGCCAACAAGATATAAGTATTGAGATTTTCAGATATGAACAGATCCCATGAGAAATGTATAGCATTCATAACCACATGTATATATATATCCTGCATAAACCATTAAACATGCCAAACACAAGAGTAGTGCCAATATAATAAATTGTGTTCCATAAATAAAGTGAAACACAGTAGCCTCGAGCCAAAAATGGAAACTTTATCAAAGTACCTCGCACATTCAACAACGAAGTTAGTATTCCCATAAATAGAGTGATGATTCACATAAGGTATGGATGATGACACCATGATGAAATGAGAAAACATGATAACAACTATCTAACATTAGTCATGATAGACAAAAAGAAACAGGCATATGCACAATTTGGTCAAAAGAATCAGAGGAATGTTGCTCCTTTCTATCACCATATTGAGTTGACAATTGAATATCAATCAAGGATCATGGGAGCTTGAGAAAAATACAATAAAATACCATGAGGGTCAGTAACAACCACAATTCAATCATGAACAATTAATTCATCACAACCCACAAGCATAATAGAAGAGGAATTCCATACAATACATCAAAAGGTTTAAACATTCAAACATAGGGCATTAAGTGAAATGAATTGAGTTTACATGGATAAACAGAACCAACATGATCATTAGGTGCTCAATCACAGGCCTCACTTAACTTCATTGGCCATCAAACAAATTGCAACAAGATATGCAACATTAATTGGGTACCTTCACTTCAAAAATACATCAAAAATAGAAACAAGGATCAATAATTCAAATCAAAAATTTCTTAGCATCTTTTAAGTGAGTAGAAGTCAGAAAGTAAGTCTTAAGTTCATGGATGATTGAGGAAGGGATCAAATGAGACCTAAAGTTCAAAACTAGTTGGCCAAACTACCAAACTAGACAAACTTTCAAAATAATTTGTGGAAAAATATCAAACCAAGTCAAATAGTTCAAGAAAAATGGTTTTGAGATCCTCAACACATTCATGAACCATAATAAAGACTTAAATTCCATTGAAAATCCAGGGCATAATGGTTTTGAAAATGAGACTTGCACAATAAGCAACAAAACCCTGATTTTTGACTTTTAATCTTAAATATTGATTAGATAAGATCAAAATTCCAAAAAAAAAAAAAACAAATATACATCAAACATGACAAAACTTAAGAGGTCAGAATACCTATTTTTTTCATTTTTTTTTTTGAATTAAAGAAAGGTAAAAAATAAAATAAAATAAAACAATTAATCAATTTATCAAATAATCACATCTCAAAATAAAATTCTAATCAAAAGTCATAAAAATATCCAACCAAAATTATATTCAAATATTAGAATTAAAAACACACATCCCTGATTTTTTATGGAATTTTTGAATTAAGGGAAATATTAAAATAAAAATCAAACAAACAATTAACAATTAAACTATTATGTATTGGCAAAAATGTAAACCCTAGCCAAAATCACAAAAAGGTCAAAATAAAAATATATTCTGATTCTATGATTGAAAACAAACTTGTATGATTTTCTTGAGGATTTTTGAATTAATGGAAGTATTAAAATAAAAATTATAAAGCAAAAATTCAAAATAAACTTCTCAAATTAAATTCCTAATAAAAAAATAAATAAAATTCTAAACAAATTTAAGAATCAAATTCTACATTATTTAATGAGTCCAAAATATTTTTTGTGGAATTTTTAGATCAAAGAAACTATTAAAATAAAAATAAACTTTAAACAAACAATTAATTAAACTCATTAATTTATAAACCAATCAAAACATTTTTAAAAATTCCAATAAAATTATACAAAATAGTAGAAATTATTTTGAACTTGTGATAATTTTTTCATAATTTTTAAAATTGTTTTGATCAAGTAACAAAAATCAGAAAATCAATTAAAAACAAAATATAAATTAAATATTCAAAAATTCAAATGGACCGTTCAGATGATGACACCTCATCATCCCTAACCTCCAGCCAAATCAGAAAACGTGTGCGCCTATCAGCTTGCACCTCAACTTCAGTCCTTCCAAACAAACTCGTTTCTCAACCATTTTTCATCAAATCAAGTGCAAATTAAAGTTAACATGGCAAGGAATTAAACACAATTCAAATCACATCAAATAGACAGCCATGGATCTAGAAATCTTATCATGAAATTGTCAAAAACTCTGAAAATCCAGAGTTTCAGAGATTTCAAACACGCATTATATACCAAATGAAACCTCAAATTGCTTCAGAATCATTCATATAACATCCACAAACAAATATTCATGCTTAATTTCAACATTAAACGACTATATTTCAAAAATCAAAGTTGAATGATCCTACCTCAATCCAAAATATGAAAGCTCAATTCTCTTGCTCCAGATGCGATTCAAAGCTTGCTTTAGCTTCCTTAGCACTTGAGGATGAAGAAGCAAGAAGAAAAACTCCAAATGCACCACTAAAACTTGAGATTCGAAAAAAAATGCAGCTATGGAAATTCTGAATTCAGATCTGGAATTTGGAAGTTATGAGTTCTCTCCCTCGCCTTCAGTGCTTGCTTCTCATTATATATGACATGTAGAATAGGTTTTTAAGAGAAATGGGCTTCAAAATGAGTGCATTGCCCAATTGGAAATTTTGCTATGTTGAAAAGTGAGATTCTGAACATGCCAATGCCTCATGCGTTTTCCTTATTTCAATTGCCTTTGAGGCCTTTCTTACTCAGATTTCGATCCACCAAATCTTGGCCCTTGATTCCTTATGATGAGCTCATGCTAGTGTTTTTGCAAATTTGGCAAATTTGTGATTTTTCAATCCAACAAGTGCAAAACCAAATGTGGCACGAAATGATGAGTGTGATGGGCCTCAGCATGTCACAAATTGCTCATGGGCTTGATTAGAAGCAAAAGGAATGGCTAAAACTTGAGTTTGCAAGAAATGGCCATTTTGCATATTTGTCAAAATTCAATAAAATGCCTCAAAATTCTAAAGTCCATAACTTGCTCATATTTTTGAATTTGGACACAAATGAGTATAATTAGGAAAGGTATTGAAAAGATATAAAATCACTTAGTTTTGAGTTTTTGCAATTGAATCCATTAAGTTTCTCAAAATTGAGCTTGAAATTCACTAATTTTGGAAGATGACCTATAATTTTGTGACTTCCAAGCTTGATAACTTTTGACTCTTTGCCAATTTGGACATGAAACCAAAAGGAGATGAAATATCATCCTCTTATATTTCCAAGCATACTTCATTTGCATTTTTTTGATCAAAGGTGAATAAAATATGAATTTTTGAAATTAAGTCCTCATTTTCCAAAATAAGAAACTTTTAGGGTTTCTTCATGAACAAGTTTCCACCCAAACCCCAATATCTTTGATCCAATGATCAAAATGGACTTGAAATATGAAAAGTACACCCTTGAATTTATGGTTGACCAAAAGTTCCCTTGGTCAACCTTGACTTTGACTGATTTTGACTTAAATGACCATTTTGCCCCTTTGAATCAATTGATCCACTTCCCTTCAAAATTGATGATCATGACTTCAAAAATATGATCTTCCAAATATATAGAGGCCATGTGAAAAGTTTCACTTAAAAATTCTCAAGAAATCTTGATGAAATCCCAAACCCTAGTTTTGTTCAACACATTAGGAGACTGATGAGTCATCTCCAAAATTTCAAATCCTCTGGGCATCTTGACCAATTCCTTGTGAAAAAACTTTTCAAATACCAATGAGATGTTGTAGCTTCCAGGTCAAGACTTGAACATGCATCAATAGCCTTGATCAAACAAATCCCTAATTTTGACTGGTGAATCAAAAGAGCGATTCTTCTTATAGTCAAACAAAACTTAAACCCTCTAATGATCCAATGGGATGGATAAAACATCTTGAGATATGCAATAACTTTTGATCTTGAAAGATCCAGAGGTTTAGATGATAAGGTTCTACTTGAGCAACTTGTCAATGCAATCATCCTTCAAAGCTTGAGGAAGACTTGATAACCAAAGTACATTGATCCCATCACAATGTATGAATGCAATGCAATATGATATTCATGATGAAACATGAGCCAAAATTAAGAGGGTAAATTTTGGGGTGCAATAGTAACACTCTACCGAATACATTCACCACAAATAAACCAGACCACAAATTATAATCTCCCTTACTAGATGAACAACTAAGTGAACCATAATGTCAAAGAATGATGAAGGGAAAAACATCTCTAATTGGCACAAGATAATTTCAACTTCGTGTTCCAATTCATCTAAGTTTCCAGGATCTATAACTTTACTACATATAGCATTGAAGAATAAGCATAACCTAGTTATAGTCACCCTTATACTTCTTAGTAAGATGCCACAGTTAGCCACTGGTAGAAGTTGTTGCATCAAGACATGACAATCATGAGATCTTAAGCCAATTAATTTGTGATCATTCTCTGACACAAGTTTCTTCACATTTGATGGGTACCTTTGTGGAACTTTGATACCCTACAAACGATTGCAATTTTTTCTTCTTTTTTAGACAGAGTGTGACATGTTGGGGGGAAAATATTCTATTTCCTACTTCTTTTGGGATTAATTCTTGCCGTATACCCATCACAACCATATCTTCGTAGGATTTCTTAGTATCTTTTATCTTGCCTTTAATGTTGAGAAGTGTTCCAATCAAACTATCACATACATTTTTTTCCACGTGCATCACATCAAGACAATATCTTACATCAAGACTGGACCAATATGGAAGATCAGAGAACACCGATCTCTTTTTCCAAGAATTTTTCTCCATGGGATTTTTTTATTTCTTTTCAAAGACAACTTTAATATGTTGTTGCCTTCTATAAACTTCCTTTTCGATTAAGGGTTTTGGAGTGATACCAAACTTCTGCTCTCCATTAAAAGCCTTATGCAATCTACGATACAAATGATCAGGTCTTAGAAATCTTTGATTCCCAAGATAAACTGTCTTTTTACTTTTTGATAATTGGTGGTGACATGTATCAACTTCACATATAGGACATGCTTTATGACCCTTGACGATGGACTCAGACAAATTACCGTATGCAGGAAAGTCATTGATTGTGTAAAACAACATGGCATGAAACTTAAAGTTATCACATGTATACGCATCATCAACATCAACACCTTCCTCCCACAAAAGTCTAAAATATTCAATCAATGGCGATAAATAAACATCTATGTCGTTTCCTGGTTGTTTTGGATCCAAAATCATCATTGATAACATCATATACATGTGCTTCATGCACAACCATAGAGATAGGTTGTAAATTAAGAGAAGAACATGCAATGACGTATGGTTAGTACTCAAATTACCAAAAGATTTCATTCCATCGGTGGCAAGTCCAAGCCTAAAGTTCCTCGATTCAAGGGAAAAATATGAAAACAAGGAACCAATTTTCTTCCATTGCAATGAACCAACTATATCGCGAATTTTTCCATCACACAATCTTTCATCTACATTCCATCTAGTATTCTTTATGCCACTAACATTAGCAAACAATCTCTTGAACATTCTAATTATCGATAGGTACCATATCACCTTGGCAGGAACACCCTTGCTAGTTGCACCATCATCGTCATCAACACCATTGTCCTTCTGCTTGTAGAACGACACCCACACCTCGGGCACTCGTTCAAGTTTTCAAACTCTTTCCTATATAAGATTCAATCATTACGACAAGCATGTATTTTGACATATTACAAATCTATTGAACACAATATCTTCTTAACCTCATAAGTACGGTTTGGCAACATTTTACCTTCAGGAAGTGTTTCTTTCAAAAATTCAAGCAATTCAGTGAGACTTTTATCCATCCACCCACTTCTTGCCTTAATATTAAGTAGTCTTAGCGCAACTGACAATCTTGTAAAACCTTTACATCCCTGGTACAACGAATCTTATGAGCTTCTTCACAGAATATCTACCATACTAGCTTTCTTGAAAGCATCTACTCCAATATCATGAATGATGAATTCTAGATTATCAGTCATACACTCATCATCTTCAAATATTTGTGACAAAGGTCTCTTTTTTGTCTCTTCACCATGCCATACCCATTTCGTGTAGTTTTAAATAATTTCATCACAACCACAATGATTGAATATAACATCACTTGGATTTTTATTCATATTATTGATGAATTCTAAATTGTTGTGAATTTAATTGTGAATAATTAGCACTCATCAGCTTAATTTGTTTACTTTTTGTCAATAAACCTCAATTTTAGTGTATATTCAGTATAGTTTATATTATAGTGTATATATTGTGTTATCGTGTAAATATCGTTGAGTTTAACTAATTTTATATCATTTTTATAGGTATTCAAGAATTGATATTTAGGTATTGTTAGATAGAACATTGAATAAGTTTTCTAATGCTTCCGATCGTGCGTGAATCAGAGTTACGATTATCAAGTTGTGGCTGAACTTGTGCTGGTTTTTCAACTTACTGTCAGCCGTTGCCCCTGTTGGGTTTTGAGTGTGCCTAAGACGGGGCTGAATAAAGTGGATTCCAGATTTTTATTCTTTTATGTGATGATGTTCTTATTTTCTGGTTTGTGTATGAATATGAAAGCAGTAAATACAGAAAAATAAATAACACTGGATATATATTGGTTTCCCTCACAGTTCGAGAGTACTCCAGTCCCCTTTCAACACGAAAGAGATTTCACTATAGTTAGAATTATTCTACAACCTATCCATATCAAGTGTGATGCTTACTATCTAACTTATAGGGAGATAAAAGACTCTTAAAACCTTTAAGATCTAAACACTAAGTGCAAGAAGAACAATCCTCTTTAATGCACACACTTGTTTCCAACAATCGTGAAAAAAGGTAACCAATATAAAGCAAAAAGAGAGCAATCCTCCTTTAATATTCTCTTGCTTCCAACAATCCTAGACAACAAGGTTACACCACAATCACTTTGGAAAAATGATTAGAAACAAATTCTTGAAGTAGATATGAAAGTTTATAATCAATGTCAATACCAAGTATTGATATTTTCTCTTTCAAGACAACAACTCAATGAGTATATTACACAAGTTCTCAATGCATATGATGAAACTTTTCTAATGATGTATTTGAAAATGTAAGAGTAAAAGTTTCATACAAGATCAGAATATTAATCAATGCACTTGTTTGAAAATGAAATACAAAACATTGTATTGTATGTTGTGATTGTTGTTGTTGTTGTCTTGATTTGCATCAGAAATGAAAATAAAATTTATACATGTAATTCACCCTTTCAAAAGGTTATAAATGCATGGAAGAGTACAACGGTTGGACCCCAAGAGGTATCACCCAACAGCCAAGTAAAACAAAAAATATTTGAAATTTTTCTTCAGCGGTAACCGGTTACTATAGGGCTGTAACCAGTTACACAGACGCGACAACATATATATTTTTCAAATATGCATGGCTGTAACCGGTTATCCAAAAGATGTAACCAGTTACCACTAAACCAGTAATTTATTTTTATTTCCTCGAAGCTCTGTAATCGGTTACTGTAACCCTGTAACCGATTACTACTGAGTGAAAGTGATAAAAACTTATTTTCTAAGTGATGGACATGCAATGTTTTACTCTTTAAATGATCATGACACTTACGTAAAACGTTAAGATTATATTTTAAGCACTATATTAATATACTATATTGAATTGGAGTCTAGTACCATATTGAAGATCAAATATCAAAGTCTTCTTTAGGAGTAACTTAACATGCAAGTCAAAACTCCATTTTGAGTAGATACTTTTTCTTCTTCTTTTTGACAATGCATTTTGCCTTGATGATGATGTTTGTAATCATCAAAACATAAACTTGTTGAAGCATGACTCTAAAATCCCTAGCTCTCCGGGCGGCGCTGGGGCGACCAGAAACGTGAAAAAAAATGAAGTTTTGAGCGTTGGGCGATGCTTTTTGGTCGTCGGACTATGCGGACTAGTCAGAAATGCACATTTATGGGTGAAAACACATTTTTAGGTATGGTTTTCGGTATTTTTGATCCCAAATATATCAACCTTCATTTTTTGATAGGATTACCTTAGAAAACAACATTCAAGCTTGCATACGAATGATCCAGAGTGGATTGTTCTTCGGTCGGCACTGACAAACCGGTAGATTTGTGGTTCATTTCTCTTCTTCTTTGTGTATTCTTTATGTGTTGAGTTTGTATATGTATTTACATTGAACTCATGTATATTTGTCACTCATAGCGTTGTATAAAGCTTGCTTTATAAATCTTTGTCGATTATTATGCTGGATATTTGCTCTGCACTTGGGGTTTGGGTTGTTATAGACATATACTACTTGAACTCTTATCTAGGATGATTGTCTAATAGTGTCTAGATTCTAGAGATAGATTTAGTGCTATTATTCACTTGGTGTCTGTGATTAATGCCTCTGTGTTGGTTGTGTCGTGCTGAGAGATCGTCGACGCGATTAACACAGTTGACTTCTGTGTTGTTGAGGTTGGTTGAGAGGTTACTGCTAAGATGATATAGTGGCTGTTGTGTTTGACACGTGATGATATTGATGAGTATTGTAGGTTGAGTATAATTGTTCGATAGGTTTAAGTTTGTGAGAATTGGATTATATATGCATGCCTGATAAGTTCTTTCTCTAAAGAACGAATTTATTTTCTGTTGATAACTTTTACCCTTTCCATACAAATAACCCATTTTAATCCAAACTTATAAACCCGAGAAATTGTCGAACGGCAATTCAGTAGCACTAATCTTTGTGGACACGATACGATATAACCTATATCACCCGAAAAAATAATATTTTACTTTTTACTTGCCGCTTTACCGCTTCAGCAAAATGGCACTGTTGTCGGGGATTGGTGTTTTTATTGTTTCACATTTAAATAGTTTCTTTGTGTATGTTTACAATACTTGTGAATTTTACATGTTTTCAATACTTGTGAATTTAGTGTATATATTTGTTTCTCTTCATGTTTGCTAAGTGTTTGGTTAGGTTTCGCCGTCGGTGAATGCTAATCGTGTAAAGAGGAAACTCAGAGAAGTGTGTATAATAACAGGCGACGAGCTTATGACATAAAACAAACATGTTTTATTGTTTTTCATTGTTTTAGTTTAGGTAGTGTGGTGATTTCTGTTTAAACAAGTTGAAATCGGACCAGCTTTGAATTTGTAAATCTTCATTTTTTAACTTGTTTAATTCTATTTCACCCGGTTGTTTTGTTGTGTTAAAAAATTTTGTTGTTTGGATTAAATTTTGGTCCGGTAACTTGAAGAATTTTGAGGTGATTTTCCTATCTTGATTGATTCAACTTGTGGATGTATGGTAATGATAATTTTGAACTTGGTACATGCCAAGTACTCATTTATCGTTTTCTATGCATAACATGTTTAGGAAAATTTTAATTTATATAATTACTATACCATTCATTCTTTTACATTACTTGTTTTTTATTGAATCACTTTAGTTCCTTTTTTACCCCCAAATGTGATGAATTTTTTCATTGTTCAAATATGCTGGAGGTCAAAATTCTTGTTTTAACTAAATTTCATTATGTTTAATTTTTTGTTTGTGTTGATTGTATGAAAGCATGGAAATGATCAAGAAATTTTGTTTGATTTTGAGCATAATTACCTAACTAAATAGTCAATTCATCTTGTGAGTGTGTGATCATTAGTAACCCCCTTTAGCTTTTTGTCAATGTATATGTTTTTTTGAATATAATGCTTGTCTATGAGTGTTTGGTTTTCCTTTTTGAATGGATGTTGATTATTTGTTTTCTTGAATCCTCAACTATGATTTTTATTTGAATTTTTACCTTGTCTTAGAAAGTATGGAGTATTCACTTTAATGTTGGTTGAATTCAAGTTGGGGAGAGAATTGTTTGCTTGCTCTTGTGTGTATTACTATGAGGTAGTGAAAAAGAAAAGAAAAAGAAAGAAAAAAAAAATAAAAATAAAGATTAGAAAAAGAAAGAAAAAAATTGAAAAAGCTTTGAAAAATAAAAATAAAAAGAGTATGGAATAATTTTGTGTTAATAAGTATTGTGTTTGGTGTGAAATTTTGGGATTATGAAAGAAGTTGATTGGAATTTTACTGCTTGAATCTTTGTGAATTGATCACTCTCTTAGGTTTAGGCAAGTTTTTGTTTCGATTAACATTTATGACTTATCCCTTGTTTGTTAACCAAGCCACATTACAACCTTGAAAAGCCATTGTGATTCTTGCCTTTATATTTTCAATGTGAATTTTTAGATGAATGCATAATTTAGTCTTTTGTTTGCAAGATTGTTGGATGAGTGTTTATGCCCCTCACTTTTGTGTCTTCTTCATCTATCGATGAATTTTTACTATGTGTGATTCATGATTAAACTTATTTTGTTTTAGAATGTTTAGTATGATTATTGTACTTAAGATTTATTTCGTTTTCATGTTTTCGTTGTAGGATTGTGGTAAGTGTTTACTTTGCTTGTGTGTTTTTAACTTGAACCATACATTTGTTTTCTATTTTCAAACCTGTTGATACGTGATTCTTGGATTATCTTATTTTGCTTCTTTAAGTTTATTTGACTTTGTTTGAAGATAAACAATGTTTTAAGTTGGGGAGAATTTGATGAGTGCTAAATTTTTGTGAACTTGAGTGTGAATAATTATCACTCATCGGCTTAATTCGTTTGTTTTTTTGTCAATAAACCTTAACTTTAGTGTATATTCGGCATAGTTTATGTTATAGTGTATATATTGTGTTATCGTGTAAATATCATTGAGTTTAATTGATTTTATCTCATTTTTTATAGGTATTCAAGCATTGATATTTATGCATTATTAGATAGAACATTTAATAAGCTTTCCAACACTTCCGACCGTGCGTAAATTGGAGTTATGGTTCTCAAGTTATGGCTGATACTTTGTTGGTTTTTCAACTTACTGTCAATTGTCACCCCCGAGCTCGCCAGGGGACGTTGGGGCGACCAGAAGCGTGGAAAAATGCAGTTTTGAGCATCGGGCGATACTTTTTGGTCGCCGTGGAATGCGAATCAGATAGAAATGCATATTTAGGGGTAAAAACACATTTTTTAGGTATGGTTTTAGGTATTTTTGATCCCACGTCCATCAACCTTCATTTTTTGATAGGATTAGCTTAGAAAACAACATTGAAGCTTGCATACGGATGATCCAGGGTGGATTTCTCTTCAATCGCCGTTAACAAACTGGTAGATTTGTGGTTTATTTCTCTTCTTCTTTGTGTATTTTTTATGTGTTGAGTTTGTATATGTATTTACTTTGAACTCGTGTATATTTGTCACCCATAGCGTTGTATAAAACTTGCTTTACAAATCTTTGTTGATTATTGTGCTGGATATTTGCTCTGTCCTTGGGGTTTCAGTTGTTATAAAAATATACTGCTTGAACTCTTATCTAGAATGATTATCTAATAATGTCTAGATTCTAGAGATAGATTTAATGCTATTATTCACTTGGGTGTCTGTGATTAATGCCTCTGTGTTGGTTGTGTTGTGCTGAGAGATCGTCGACGCGATTAACACGATTAACTTCTGTGTTGTTGAGTTTAGTTGAGAGATCGATATTGAGATGATATAGTGGGTGTTTTGATTGACATGTGATGATATTGATGAGTATTGTAGGTTGAGTATAAGTGGTCGATAGGTTTAAGTTTGTTAGGAGTGGATTATATATGCATGTCTGGTAAGTTCTTCCTCTGAAGAATGAATTTATTTTCTGTTGATAACTTTTACCCTTTCCATACAAACAACCCATTTTAATCCAAACTCATAAACGTGAGAAATTATCGAACGACAATTCAGTAGCACTAATCTCTGTGGACACGATACGATATAACCTATATCACCCGGTAAAATAATACTTTACTTTTTGCTTTCCGCTTTACCGCTTCAGCAATTATAGCATTTCATACTAGGACACCAAAAAATCTCATTATTGTCAGAAAGGTTTTTTCCCGTGAAATCAAGAAATTATAACAATTCACTCTCATACTCGCTACTTAATCTATTGGCTTTCATCCAACTACGATCCATAATCACATAAAGCTTCTGAAAATAAAATATAAATAATAAATATTATTACATCAACATGCGTAAGAAGTGAAAAAGAAATTGGAACACGTATAAATCTTTCCAACTCCCAAGAGAAGAAAACATATAGAATTAAAGAACCCATAATGAGCAAACTTGATATCTTTTGACTTTTAGAATTTCAAGGATTAGAGAAGATGAAAAATCAGAAGAAACAATATAAACGAGGAATTCATCTTTGAACCAAAACACCAAAAGAACTTCATCCAAAGAAATTAGAGAAAAAGATGAATCAAAATGAATACTTCTGCTAAAGCTTTCAACAAAGTTGTTGTGTAAAACCCTACTCAGAATCAAGAAGTGGAAAGAACCCGTTCTTGTGAAACCAAACTATTGAGACTCGTGAGAGCTCTCAGGAAGAGGAGTTCAAGAAGAAGAAGAAATGTGAAAAGGCCAGTCATCATCGATTCTGACGACGAGGATGAAGCAGTTTATACTTGGTCAAACTATCTCTCAGCCAAAGGATTTAGATATGATTATTAGCTTTTTTTGTAAGGATTATCTAATGAAAGTTTTATTTAGCTTAAGTTTTATTCAGCTTAAGTTTTATTCAGCTTAACTCTTAGTATGATGTACACTTTATGGTTATATGAATAAAACCAAAATGAAACAATCCACAATAATGATTTGCAACAACAAGAACAATAGTAATGGAGAACAACAGTAATATCATACCAGAGAACAATGGTGAAAGAGTTTTTTCGTTCACTATGGCTCCTTGGAGAAGAAGTGTTCTTTCGTTGGTTGGAGAAGAAGTGTTTTTTCGCTAGGACTCAAAAATAAAATAAAAGAGACATTGAGGTGATAAAAATTATAAAGAGTATTTATCTCGGTTTTACTTAAAAGCGAGGTAACATATCCGATGTAAAATCTATACAAAATAAAAGCGCATTTTTGTTTGCAAAAAAATAAAAAATTAGAGAGTTTTTATCTCGGATTTACTGAAAACCGAGGTAACAATCCGACGTAAAATATTTAAAAAACAAAAGGGCTTTTTGATTCCATATAAAATATGAAATAGCAGGAGCTAGGAATCGAACATCAAACCTTAAACATATATTTATATCGATTTTATAAATATCCGAGATAACAAATTTGTCATTATTTTTTATAAAATAAAACAATATGTATTGTTCACATGTATCTGCAGTTTTATTTTATACTTTGTGAAAATTTCGTCATAAAAAACATTATTTATTATAGTAATTATTAAATAATTGAATTATTTTTTTAAGCTAATGAACCGAATTGAACCAATGTTTTTGAAATAGTTCAATAATCGGATCAAGCCGTAGTCAATCAAATTATTGGTTTGATTTTTAAACTTTAATCCAAAATTCATCGGAACAAAGGACCTTTAATAACATTTATACATTTTTCTTTGGATCAATTTGTGATTTTGATTTTGATTGGTTTAAATTTAACACTCTTACATTATATAATATAGTTTATATAATACTGTGTTAAAACTAATTAAATTTTTTTATAAAATATTTATCAAAAAAATAGTTGATGAAAATATAATAAATTAAAAAAAAATCAAAAGAAAGTAGAACAATACAGTGTATTGTAACAAACCATTTATTGTAAATTATTAGATAACCCTCTGTTTCTGTTTAAAATTTAAAACAATATATTAAATCAATAATTTTGTTCTATTTATTTATTTTGAAAATGAAAACGTTGACAGTTTTGTTCATGTGAGATTTTTTTTTTAAATTGTTTTTATTATAGTTCAATTAGGTAATTATCCAATTGAATTCTATTTCCTGCGTCTTATAATAGATATTTTTTTTTTGAAAATTTCACATTTTTAAAATAATAATTAATTATGTTGATTTCAATAATAAAATAAATATTATTTTATTAAAATAATGTTATTAATAATAAGTAATAAATTATTTACATAATTTAAAATATAAAAAATAAGAATAAATTAATAAAAATAAATAATAAATATTACATTGATAATTTTAAAAGAATAAATAATTTAAAACAAATGAAAATAAGAAAAAGACACTTATATAACGAAGTCAATATAATGAAAAGCTAACTTTATCATATATAGGAAACTCACTTGAGTTAAAATTATGAGTCTTTGACATTCATTAGATTGTGACCAACGTTAGGATAAGTTTTTATAAAACCCTATTTCTTACATGAAAGTTCTCGAGTTCAATGAATTCTTTATAAATATTCACAAACACGTCTCAACTTAGATAATTTTATTAATCATATAATCTTACTGTAATCAATTTATACACTAGTACACCAAAACAAAATAATCAATTATCAGAATGTAGTACTTACCAATTGAAGTAACAACAGATAACATTACTAATTTAAAATTATGTTTGATTATCCTAAAATAGTAACTCTAATTTTCTATTAGCACAAGCATCAGATCTCGTATCTTTGAAATAATGCTAAACAATGTTAAAAAAATGTGTTAATATAAAGATAATTAAATAAGGATAACTTATTTTTTTCAAAGTTTGTTGTAGCTATTGAACAGCTCATCACAAACATTAGGAAATGACAAAACAGTCTACCAAATTTGTGTACACACAATGCATATTGACTACACATGGACAATCTGTTATGGTTGATTAATGATTATAAGCTTAAAAAAACTGGATTAAAAATAATCACTAGTCTATTAGGAGAAAATAAATGACTTGTAATTAGGAGACAAATGAATTTACGTTACATATGATATCACGTTGTCTCTAGGTATCAAACACGGAAACAAATCCACGTATTAAGACTTATTTTTGTAGATTAAGGAGAAAGTTGGATTTGAATGACTAAACATATGATTAATAGTTTACTTACAATGATTCCCATGCAATCCAAAAGGCACAGAGCTAGAAAAATTTAATCAAAACTTCAACAATTACAACTTGTAATTGTTCCTTATTAACGTAGTGGTTGTTGTATTTAATGAAGACATTAATATATGACTATGGATGTATTTCAATAATAACAAGAAAATTAAGAAGTGAGAAAAGGGTAATAAACGAATAAGAAGAAATAGTATTCAACGAATAAGAAATAGTCTCACATAAAAAGTTTAACTTACTTTAATTTTTCTTATATAGAATTGACTTTATTAACTCAATAAGGAGTTAAAGAGGAGAAAGTGTCTAATAAATAAGTGTATTGTCTTGAGTGTTATGCAACTTGTCAACTTGTCAATTTGGAACCAATGCAACTTGTCAACTTGGAACCAATGCAAGGAGCGTGGGCGCATAGGTACTTGTGACGGCTTGTAGTCGGATTCGGTAAAATGGTGTGTTTCATCAACGGTCACAATCTTGTGAAACAACACCGTTTAGCCTATAAATAAGACATTTCGTTTTCAAGAAAACATATCATATATAACTCTCCTCTTCAGTATAAGTTTCAAATTTCCATCTTCCATACTTTCGAGTTTTTATTTATCTTGTGCAAACTCGATTATATGCTGAATTATTTTGGATATGTTTTCGCATAGACTCTAAGACATATACAAAGTGCTTGAAATACTATTGTAAAAGTGATTATATGAATGATTTTAGCCTTGATCCATTTAACTTACAATATTTATCCAACTGTCTAATAGTATCTCAAATAATGGCTACCAAAACTTCAGTTTCAAGCATCAAAATGATGAACCGGACCTTGTAAAGTTAGATCATTTCAATGGAACAAACTTCAGTGGTTAGCAAAACAAGATGATCTTCCTCTTGATTGCATTGAAGATCTTTTATGTCCTGGATCCTGATTTGGCACCAATTTCATAACTGTAGAAAGATGATGCCTAGGAATTCAAGAAAGAACACAAGAAACGAAATGAGGATGAACTGATATGTCGTAGACACCTAAATAACCTATCGACAATGGAAATTTGGAAGGTATTCGAGTTTAAATCTTGCGTTGAAGAGAACAGTATTAAAAACTTTCTGATTTCTAAACATTTCAATTTTAAAATATTGGATTTAAAGCACATTCTTGCACAATTGTATGAGTTATAGATCCTTGTAAATAAATTAAGGTTGTGAAGATCAATATTCTTGAAGCTTTCTAAATTGGTGTAATTATTGCAAAATTGCAATCTTCATGGAAAAATTATAGGGATGAGTTTCTTCACAATTCCAAGGACTTCTCACTAGAGAAATTTCAGAAACATCTTCAAATCGAGGAGGAACTGAATGATAGAGAGAATTATGAGGTTGTTGGACATTCTACGGTAAATGCGATGAGTGTAAAAGACAAGAAAAAACAATATGGTAAGAAGATCAATCTTCAACCTAAGAAGGAACAAAATAAGTTCAAGAATTCTGGCGGATCAAAGGGCCCCAAAGGAGGCTATTATGTATGTGGCAAACACGATCATTATGATTGAGATTGCAAGCACAACAAGTTCAAAAATGAGACAAATGATGCTCAATCAGATGATTACATAATTTCTACTGTGAATGAAATTATGGCGATCAAAGTCAATGTACATGAATGGTGGTATGATACTTGTGCTACCGTCCATGTTTTCTACGACAAAAAAAAAATTCGAAAACTATTACGAAGTCACCAATGGACAAGAGGTTTAAATAAGAAATGAAAGACTTCTGGGGGTCGTTGGAATCGGTACAGTGGAACTCAACTTCAATTCTAGGAAGAACGTTACTCTTATTATTGTACTTCTTGTTCCCGGTATTAATAGGAACCTTGTTAGTGACGATCTTTTGGGAAAACTGGGCATTAAATCTGCGTATGAATAGGGCAAATTAATATTGACCCGTAATGGTGTATTTATGAAAAAAGATTATTCTATTGAGAGAATGGTTTATATTAGTGACAATATTATCAATAAAGTTTCTATTTATGCTTGTATGTTTGAATTTATTTATGGCATAGTAGATTAGTCCATATTGGTATTAGCACTACGAAAAGATTAATTAAATATGGTTTGGTCTCATACAATATTAATAATTTTGAAAATTTTGAATTATATGTTAAATCAAAGATGATTAAGAAACCTTTCAATAATGTAGAAAGAAAAACTAACTTTCTTCATCTCGTGCATTCGAATTTGTGTGAATTTAATGACACATTAACCTAAGGGGAAATAGGTAGTTCATTACCTTCATTGGAAATTCTCTAGATTCCACATGTATATATTTTAAAGCTTAAAGATGATGTTTTTAATGTATTTAAAATTTATAAAGCGGAAGTAGAAAATCAATTAAGTTGAAGTATTAAAGTCTTTAGGAGTGATATGGACAATGAATACTTTTCTACAAAATTTGATATATATTGTGAAGAATATGATATATACATGAATGTCCTACACCTGATACACCATAAAAAATAGTTTAGCCGAAAGAAAGAATCACACATCTCAAGAGATGGTAAATTCCATGTTAATGCATTCTAAAATGTTATTTAATTTATGGGGTGAAAGTTTGTTATTTGCTTGTCATATAATGAATAGAATTCTTTTTGAAAAAATAAGTATTTCTCCATATGAGGTATGAAAAAGCATATTTTAAAAATCTTATTTTGGTTAAGAAAATTGTTCATATGTATACTATGGTTTATGGGTAGTCATGATATTTATTAAGAACTTGTATTTAAAAAGAACACCATACCACAAAAATAATTTCAAAACCTCAATGTCAATCAACCTGTCAAAAGAAACATGAATTCTAGACATTTATGAACCATTTGATTAATTTTGTTTGAGAACAAATAAAAAAGATAAGTTTAGGAGAGTTGATAAATGTTAAATTTATGTTAAATATGTCTACACTTATTGACTTATTTTACAAAAAATGTATACAAATATCCCCCCAATTTATCTATAAAAAGTAAGAAAAATACATGTTTGGACTTTTCTTGTATGCATTAATAAAAAAATATGAAAAGAATTGGAAAACCATTATTCAATACACAGAAACCATACCAAAGAAAAACCCAGAAGAAACAAGGCTCACTAGACCCAACATAGTCGCAAAACATATCATTCCCAACCCGATGTTACATATCAGAGCAAGACATCACTAATGAAACAAACTGAATAAAACACTCTGAAGCTATCATCGACGCTTCTACAAACTACTCCTGGTCACCTGCGTGTTACTCACATGGAGGCAACATTCAAACAGAAAGGGTGAGTAATCACAATTTATTATGAAATGTATAAGGAAAAGACGGGTAGTTATAATAATATCATCACATAACAACACATACTATTCATCAATACTCCATACCCATAGATACATCATAGTATCACTTATACTTCTTTCATTCATCAAACATCATATACTCACTTATACTTCTTTCATTCATCAAACATCATATATTCACATAGTTCACAATTATCACCATATCATAACTCATTAACAAAATTTATGCAATGTCACATAAGATGTTAATGCAACAGAATTGACTCAATACATGTGGTACTAATATTTTATGAACACCTGGTTCATTATCCTTCAAATATCCCCACCATAGGATCGATTCCCTCTTGGAACTGGAGTACATCATAAACGCACTCAATCTATACAATAAGATTGAGGCTCGTTGTCACGCCGCAAAAAAACACAGAGTCGCCACCGAACTCTATTTATCTTGAAGGAAGGGAAGATATTGAGAGAACCCCAAAGAAATGGATAAGATGGTCTTGCGACCAAGAGAAAGGGTAAGGAAGTCGGTTATACAAGGGGAAGGTATTAGTATTCCACGCGTCTATGGTACTCCACAAGATCCACTTCCGTTTGCTCTAATCTAAGGGTATGTAAAAATCTATGTCTAAGGCTTACTGCTAAAAGGAATGCATTCAAAAGAAAATACAGAGAAAATAAGGAATATTTACAAATTTTTGCTCACCTAGACCCCGTGACCTAGTACCTATGTACTCCCTCGTGTAATGGAAAAGTCAGAGCACCGTAGTTTAGCTCACATGTTTTGGTTTGTTTTGTGTTTTTTAATTGAACAGTGTTAAGTTTCGCATTCTACCTGCAACTCGACCTTTGGTGACTCACACATCTAGAGTAGAAAGGAACTAACATGCTCATACCTGACAAGGTATCTTCAAAAGAAAAATTCCCGAATCCGGATAATGCTTTGATCACGACTCTTTGGCAAATAGACATGGTGCAACCCGGCCTTTGGGGATTTACGCGTCGTACTACCTAGAGTAGAACTAGCACATCCTTTTGAAAGTTTCAATGAAAGGCCCGCAGGCAAAAAGATTTTGGATTGGTTGATGTTTTTTACCTTGAAAAAAGGGTTTTTGCATTATTAGAGTGTTTTTGAAGTTTGAAAGAAAAGGAAAGGGTTTTAGTCTTAATGCACATGAAAAAGAGGAAAGAAAAAGGCTAAGGGCGACTAACCTAATTTCTAATCCTAATGTTAACATGCGATGTTGATCCTAAGGTTGAGGGTGAAAGGGAAATCCTAACTATGTTAGCATACCAAAAACGTAATACCGAGGATAACTATCCTATAAGGAACATGCAAAGATTAAATTCGTTATCTTAATTCTAATCAAGTGACTCATAAATCATCAACAAATAAAGCAATATAATCCTAAGGGGAGCATGAAAAGATTGAATTCGTTATCTCAATTCTAATTGAGTGACATCATTGATCGTCAACAAAGAAAGCAATAAAATCCTATGGGGAGCAGGCAAAGATCAAAGTCGTTGTCTCAATTCTAATTGACTGACATCATCGATCGTCAAAAGAATAAAGCCACAAACACAAATAGAAAATAAGTGTGGAATGCCGGATACAGGTCTTTAAACAGCGACTTCGAGCGCACACTCTTTATTTCCTACTTCTCATGATATCTAGAAAAGATATAAAATGCGATAAAAGGTGCAAGAGATAAAAAAAAGAAGCAAGTGAGAATACCAATCGAACAACAATTTATAGTCAAGCAAACGAAAGCAAGAAACCCGGAACACTTCAAGCAAGCTTCACCAAGAAAGTGCAACAGTCAGAAATAATATTCAAAGAATATCATGTGCAAAAATAAATTGCAAGCCATGAATGTGTCGCGTTGCATCAGAGTCCCTGCACAAGGTAACACTTTACAAGCAAAGCAATATCCAGACAATTGCAAATAGTGTGTATTTCTCATGAAATAAGAAAGAAGAATGACTCGCATCGGAAAAAAGTCCAAACCAAATACTTTTCAATCACATAACCAACACTTAGTTACATGATCGAAAGCTCTCATAGTGTAGCCTGCACAATCCACAAAATTGATTAGAAAATAACAATGCAACAACAAGCATCAAGTTACAACTCAAAAGTGATAATGAAATACAAGTGAGTCTAATACAAATGAGCAATGGATGGTGAAAACCAAAACCGGGCAGCACTACGGTAATAATATGAAATAAACCGAAAGATGAAACGAAACCAAGGAAACTCAAACGCAATGGTTCAAAAATGATCATTAAAACATAAGCATGCATTAAACAAATGCCAAAGCTCAAAATACATGTCAAACGGAGCCAAATCGCCTTGTAAGCAAAAATAACGCGCAAAAATCATCGACATAAAATCAGATCAAAATTGCATGGTTGCATCTAAACATGCCAACGGATTAAAAAAAAAGGTCTCATGAATTAATTCTAAGTGTAATTGACATTTTTAGTGCATTTTAGAGCACGAGACAGCAACACCGTTTTAGCATAAACCGGACAGAATTTCGATCTGAAACCATGAAAACTCATCTCAAACATTATCCAAACGACAAATACAAGTGCCTCGAGCATTAACCCTTAACTACGAGTGACCTTATGCTTAAAAAGTGTCCAAAAATAGTAAAAAAAATGAACCAAAATTCAAGTGTGGATTTAATTTTCGAATTCGATGTTTTTCTTTGAAAATGAGAATTTATTCATGAATGGAATTGGAAATTATGTCAACACAAGTTTGCACGAGGATATCTCAACAAATAATTCCATAATCGATGTATGAACTCAATTCGGTTTTTTTAGAGGTTTCAACATTTTTTACCGAATCTCAATCAAAGTTCACATCAATTATGCAATCATCTATCCAATGCCTCTGTGACACGGTGGGAGAAATAACTTGGGTGTTTTACATTTTATTGCAAATATTGCAGATAGCAAGAGTCTCCACCGACTTTTATTTTATCCAAAAGGAAAGGTTGAAAAGAACAGGAAAGACCTTTGAGATGTTTTCTTGAGTTCGGGGGGTAGATTATGAAAAGGGAAGGTATTAACACCCTTTTCATCCATAGTTATCTACGGGCTCTTAGTTTCTTGCTAGATCACTTTCTTTTGTTTGAAAATATGCTTTGTTTGGTTTTCAAAAGTATTTTGAAAATGTCTTTGTAATGGTCCCCGTTTCTATAAGAACGCGTACAAAGTGTTGTTTTGAAAATAGTTCAAATAAGTGTTTGTGGAATGAAAGTGATTTTGAAAATGTGTCTTCTTTGTAATGGCTCTCGTTTCTATAAGAACGCATAAAAAGCGTTTGTATTTTGAAAACGTTTCAAGTTTGAAAGATGTTTTGAAAGTATTGGTGTTTGTTTTGAAAATAGCAAGGATGTTTTTGGTTTGAAATTGAGCAAGAAACTAGGAACATTCTACCTACTCAAAAGTCTTTCTTGTTTATTTCCTCTTTCCTTTGACATTGTTATCTTACCATTGATTTGGTAAGTAACCCTATCTTTGGATGTAAAAGGGACGAGCATGGGTCATTGTATAGCCATGAATAGCAATGTTTGTAAGATATCTTAGCATTTTCTTTAGAGACTAAGATCATTTCGAAAGGTAACATTGATAGCGTCATCGAGGGACTATGATCTTGTATTTTGATTTATTTTTTCTAAGATACCTCACATGCATAACATGACCATTTTTGTAAGGCAACAAAGTGGGTTTACCCTAAGGGTGTAAGTGTGCAAGTGTATTGATTTACATGCATTGTTTTGTCTTTGAGTTAGGGATTTCTAAGCATTGATTTTATCTTCTCATACAAACCTTAATTACTAGCATTTATATAAAGCATTAAATTACGGAAAAATAAAAATACTAAACTATTACATCATTTGGGGGATGGGGTGTACAAATTACGAATGAGGAATTGCAAGAAATTAAAACCCTAATTATCTATTACAACCATATTGAATTTGAATAAATGTACAAGAAATGAAATGATTATAATGTACAAGTATGAATGGATAAGGAATGGATTTTTGTATTAAAGGTTTTGACCTAATTAAAATAAGATAATTGAATAGAATAAGGAAATTAAAATTAAGTTAATAAAAGAAATTAATTTATTAAAGAAAACAAGTTTTTTTAGGGTTTTTGTGAATTTAGTTAAACTAGTAAATAAAATTAATTAAATAAAAGTCCTAAGTTCTAAAATGATTTTAATTTACAAGAAAATAATAGAATATAATAATTAAACCTAAATATTAATTATTAAGAAAGAAACTAATTTATTAAAAAATGTTTTTATTCTTTTGATTTTATAAAACAAAATAAACTAAATAAGTATAAAAATAATAAATAAAATATTTTTTGGATTTTTTTATTAATAACAATAAAGATGATATTAATAATAATAATAATAATAAAAGGATAAAGGAATAAAATAAAATAAGAAAAATGAAAATAATAATGGAAATGGGCCAGGGAGTGCTGAAACAATGCATGGGGAAGGTTAGCAAAAAAAGAAGAAGGCCCAAAGCGGTGCCCAGGCGCTGCAAAGAGAGAAGGGAAAAAAAAGTGAAAAAAATATGCAAAAGGCAGCGCGCTGGATGTTGAACCCACACCCTCTTGGTTACCAACGTGATGCCTTACCACTGGGGTGGCCATACATCCGATGTTTAATACCAAACCAATGTATTATATTTCAAGACACTTCCTGAAGACAACTTCATTTTCAACCTCACGCCTGCCTGAACTCCTGCATCTCATTCGTCTCTCAACCAAATTGAAAAATGTGAACATGAAACTTGTGGCAAATTCCATCACGATTCCAGAAATGTAAAGCATTAAAACTATGAATCTAAGACAAGCATGAATTTTAAACAGTACCAAATTTAACCTAAATTTTCTAGAAAGTCCAGGTCCAAATTCTCTCTGCTCAGGCCATATAAATGAAATCTATAGATATATACAGTTTCTGGACAACGATATCTACATTTTGTCTTTGAAAATGCAAGCCTAACAATGCCTAAATAATGAGATGAAAAGTCAGAAAACTCACGTTGCAGTTGGAGATCGTGTTTTTAGTTAGAGCTGCTTTCAAAGTGTTTTAATGATTGGGTTAGCTTCCTTGAACCTCCAGGAAGCTATTGCAAATCTTACTTGGTGCTGAGAGTTCTTGAATCAAGCTAAAGAAGTCAATGTGAAATGCCCTATTTTTGAAAAGGGAGGATGGTGTAAATGGTATTACAGTTTGAAAACAGGGGTTGGGATAACTTCTATATGTGTATTAGAAGCTTTGTGGATGGTTTGGCCAATAAACGCACGAGGGGATTTGGAGATTGGATTCAAAAATCAGAAATGACAAGTTTTTGTTCTTCTATGGCAATTTTTGGTTTTGAGGAGTTTGAGGGAGTTTGATAGCTTGTAAAATCGTGTCCTAAGTTGCATAAGAGTGTCTTAACATATAGGAAAAGGTTTTGATACTTGTAGAAGTCAGAAGTATAAAATCACATGCTTGTCGATTTTAACTTGTTTTTGAAGCAACGTGGATAAACATGGTCTCAAGGCAAGGTAGGGTGGTTGAGAACTTTAAACATACTTCTTCTGACCTTATAGACTTAGTGTGAGCAGAAGGGACAACTACAAAGCTCAAGAACTGATTTTGTGCATAAAGCTACTTTTCCAAAATGGCAATGTGCACTTTCTTCCCAAAATGGCAATAAGCATGAGCAATGCATTGAATGATTGTGTTTAGACCTCTAACAGCTGTGCAAACATTTAATTATGGATTGCCAAACAATTTTGAGGCTTGAAAAGCAAAGATTGTGCAGCCTAGCATGGATTTGTATTCTTGTTCATCATGAAATTGACCTAAAATTCAAGAATGAAATGCCAACTTCATGACTTCGATTCTCCTTGCTCAAACATGATCTCAAGGAGTTCTTGGACTTTTTAGAAAGCTTATAATGTGCTATACAACCACTCTTTGAATAAATTTTGAAAATTCCCCTTGGAACTATGTGAAAAATTGCCATTAATTTAGGTCAAAATCCTGCCTAAACTAGGGCAAAATTTCACTAAGTTTCCAAGTTTCATGAACATGTATTCACAAAATCATAACTTAAAATCCATGAATTTCTAGGAGAAGTTTTGTAAAGAAATGTTTTAGATCTAATTGAGATCTACAACTTTTATGTTTAAAGTTTCCTTTGAATCATCTTGCATCATGGTGAAAAATTGGCTCAAAGTTGTGAAAAAATATGAAGTTTTCAACACTTAGAAAAATTTCCAAGTTTAGAAACTTTGACTTTTCAAAATAAAATCTTGAATTTTTGATTTATTGATGAACAAGTTTCATATTTTGACATATTTGATGAATTGTGATCTTTGACACTTGATTTTGACCAAAAAGTCAAAGTTTGACTTTTTAGTGTACATTTGACTTTTGATCAGTTGATTGAAAATCAACTATCAATTAGTTGATCTTGAGGGATGTTTTGAGTCATGTCATTAGGTAAAAATGATGCAATTGAATCCTTGAGATCATGTCTCCAACCAATCAACCATTTGCTAGTTCAAAAATCAGAAATTGCATTTTTTCAATCAAAACCCTAATTTTGACCATTTTGCCCTTTTGATGGTCTGATGAAATTTCTTGAGGAATTATGGTCCAAACTTGATCAAATGACATATAGGAGTTCACAATGTTGATATGGATAAAAAATCATGAAGTTTGATTGTAAATTGACCATATTTTACTTTTTCCCCAATACAATTGATTTTTAGGTCAACTGATCAATTGACTGAGCAAAAATGTGATCCAAGACTTGAAACTTGACATGAGAAATCTTGAGGGTATATAATGGTCCATGAAAGTCATATGAGGCATTAAAAGCTCAATTATCCTTGTGCAATCTCAAACCCTAATTTTAGTCATCAGTGCTTAAGGAGGTGTCTTGAGCTGATCAACCCTTGTGCAGTCTTGAACCAAGGGAAATCTTGTGAGAAAATACTTGATAAATTAGAGCGAAAATTTTGGGGTACAACAGCTTCCCCTGTTCAATCTTCTTAAACCTGAAGAGTTAGATTAGAAGATCCGCCATTTGTGACTTGAAGATGGAAGATGATTGGACACTATAATGCCTAGAAATTTGCACTCGAAGATGGATTGTGAATGGGCTTATAGATGCCATTTGGAGGAAAGAAGGAGATTTTACAGAGATGGGCTTGTAGATGTCATCCAAAGATGACTGTTGACAAGAAATGGACTATGTCTGAACTTGATTTTAACTGGAAAAGAATCAGAATATATCTTTGGAGCGATTTATCTAAAACTAGCAGAAGTTTTATATGTTGTTTGACTGGGAAGAATCAGAATAAATCTTGGAGCGATTTATCTGAACCAGAATGTTCATTTGGAAAGTATCAGGATAAATCATTGAGAGGTTTAAACTGAACCAAAAGAGGTCTTGAATATTCTTTGACTGGGGAGAATCATAATAAATCGTTGAGAGATTCATTTGAACCAGCAGGGATTTGGAGAAGAATCAGAATAAATCATTGAGAGATTTAAACAAAACCGGCAGGGATCTAGAAAAGAATTAGAATAAATTGTTGAGAGATTTATCTGAACCAGAGAGAAATGTCAGCGGGAAAGAATCAGAATAAATCGTTGAGAGATTTAAACTGAACCGACAGGGATCTGGAGAAGAATCAGAATAATCATTGAGAGATTTATTTGAACCATAGAAAAATGTTTGTGGGAAAGAATCAGGATAAACCGTTGAGTGATTTAAAACTGAACCGACAGGGATTTGGAGAAGAATCATAATAAATCATTGAGAGATTTATCTGAACCAGAGAAAAATGTCTGCAGGAAAGAATCAGGATAAATCGTTGAGAGATTTAAAACTGAACCGACAGGGATCTGGAGGAGAATCAGAACAAACCATTGAGAGATTTATATGAACCAGAGAAGTTGTCTGCGAGAAAGAATCAGAATAAATCCTTGAGATATTTAAACTAAACCAACAGAGGTATTGAATTTTCTTTAATTTATAATGGGCCTATGTAGGACTGCTTCATGATGAGTCCGTGTAAAACTGCATCTGGAGTTGTCTGAGAAGGAACCTGGGTGGGGTTGCTTCGAAATAAAAGCCTGGATAGTAGGGCTATGAGAAGGAACCTGGGTAGTAGGGTTACTTCGAAATGAAAGCCTGGATAGTAGGGATATGAGAAAGAACCTGGGTAGTAGGGTTACTTATAATTGAAAGCTTGGATAATAGGGCTATGAGAAGGAACCTGGGTAGTAGGGCTACTTCGAAATGAAAGCCTGGATAGTAGGGCTATGAGAAGGAACCTGGGTAGTAGGGTTACTTCGAAATGAAAGTATGGATAGTAGGGCTATGAGAAGGAACCTGGGTAGTAGGGTTATGAGAAGGAACCTGAGTAGGGTTGCTTCAGCTGGTCGTGTAGATAATTGCCCTGACTTATTACAGGTATTAATCTAGAACTGTTGAAAATTGTTGGTTGTTGAGATAGTTTTCTATTGATTGACCTTTTCCTGAAAAAGGTAAAATGTTAGTTGTATGCAATGTCATGGTGCATGAAATGCATGGTGCAATGATGTTCTCAAAATAAATGAGATTGTGTCGTATGCACTTGTCATGTATGTAAATAGGATGTATGAAATGCGAAATGTTGATGAATGTATTTTTGTCTTGGAAAATAAATCCTTGACAAATGTTGGGGAGTCACTAAGTCCCAGAATGATATTGAAGAGTAGGTGTGTCTTCAGACTTTGCCTGGAATGTTTCTACTGAGGATTCCTATTTTGTTGAGGAGAACTCTGCTGGGGTATGTTGAAAAATCTGTGGAGAGTGTTGATTCTTGTTTTGGGAAAAGAGTTTAGGAGCCTCGGTTGTCTGTTGCTCTACTAGAGAGTCGAAGTTGAACTGATATACGGTCGGGTTCAGGCTTCACAGTAACTTGCTACATTGAACTGTTATCTGGTCGTATCTAGGCTTCAACGGTTTGAAGAAATTAAGCTGTTATTTGGTTGGGTCCAGGCTTCAATGATTAAGCTGTTATATGGTCGGGTCCAGGCTTCGACTTGAATATGAGGTATACTACTATCTGGTCGAGTCCAAGCTTCATAGTAAACTGCTATCTGGTCGGATTCCAGGCTTCAAAGTGCTTTATACTGTTATCTGGTCGAAATATAGGCTTCACAGCGTCTTTGAAGAAGTGAACTACCATCTGGTCGAATTCTAAGCTTTGCAGCACCTTACTGAATTTGATTATTATCTGGTCGGATTCCAGGCTTCATAATAAATTCTTGAAAGGATGAATTTGAACTGATACCTGGTCTAAATCCAGGCTTCACAGTGTCTTTGAAGAAATGGACTACTATTTGGTTGGATTCCAGGCTTCGCAGCACCTTACTGAATTTGATTATTATCTGGTTGGATTCCAGGCTTCATAACAAATTCTGAAGTTATATGTTATCTGGTCAGTTTTCAGGCTTCACAGTAACTTAACGAGGATTGTAGAGTAGTCTACCGGGGAAGAGGAGTTGTGGTCCTTTGATTTGTAGTGGTTGGAGAGGCCACCTCAAGCTGGGGAATCATGTGGTTTGTTAGGGAAATAAACCATGTTGCTTAGTCTATTGGAGAAGTGGCGACTTCACTGGCAGAAATCCTCGAAGATTCTTGAAGTCAACTCAGTTGGGAAGAGGTTTTCAGAGCTTGAAAATCTGGCTGGGTGATGATCCTATGAGAAGGATTCTGGGGAGATTTGTCATTGCCCCTAGTAGCGAGTGTTTGTGGCACTACCAGGAGATGTTGGACTATACCTAACCCATTCAATGCCCCAAGTGATGGAGATAGTAACCCGCCCCTGGTTATTCCGCATTTCTTGAGAGATTTATGGGAATCTTGACTTGACTTCCCCATGTGTGCTGGATAGTGATATGTCATGCCCATTTGTTGATAGGAGATTTGTCATTGGAAGTGTCATCCCACTTGAAGTGATTTTGTTCACTAAGAGAGCTTTCATTCATCGGATATTCGCTATGTGAATTTATCTGTCGTCAAACAAATAGCCATATGCAAACAGTGATATTCAAATAATGCAATGTTTATGCTTGTTCTGAAGTTTTGAAAATGCGTTTTAGCAAGTAAAGAAGTTTCGTAAGAAAAATTCAACTCAGGATTTAGAGTAATACCTTATAGGAGGTAAGATACCTTTTTGTAACAATATGCTTTCGAACTAACCCATGCTTCAATTAGGACTTTTGAAGGGTTGTAATGTGGCTTGGTTCACGGTTTAAGAAACAAAGGATTAAGGCTCAAAGTGTATTTGTATCCACCCGTTCTTCGTGATGTTCTTCAGCCCTAAACTCAGTTAATTGTACGCTTGAACTCCAATTGAGTCTGGAATGACGTTTTGGTGATGGTTCAGACAAGTTTAGTTTATCGGCAAGCAGTCATTTTTGTAACAATTTTCATGTTGTCGAGGATTTGTAGTTCCCTCTTTCTTTTGATTTGTTATCCTTAATTTTTTTCCTAACAGTTCTTGTTTTGAGATTACGGTCAGCGGGATGCCCCGGTTTTCTTTAAGTCTCCTTTGTAGGTTTTGACTTAGTGGGTTTTTCTTTTCGAGAGATAATGACTGCCTATTTGATAGGGAACCAATCACCATCTTTTGGTTCAGAAGGAATGTTTTTTATGTCATTTGTTGTGTACTGAATGCGCGTGTAAACTAACTGAGAGACTACCATGCCCCAGGTTTTGATTAAAGGTTTCAATTTGTGTAAGAAAGAAAACTTCTACTTCTTTGGCTCAAAGGGGTTGACTAGGAATTGTCCTCCTTATAACTCCAATGTTTAGGAATTCAAAGAACGCCTGTACATCCTCATCAAGGTCTGTCCAAAAGCATACTGTATGAGATTATAGCATTTTTTTCCTCATCCTCCCTCTAAAGGCTTCTAACTTTTAGAAAGAGTTGAATGTCGTAAAGAGAATAAAAGCGTAGTTTAAATATAGTGAAAACGAATGGATGAATTCAAGACAAACATATGCAATGTATTAATGAAACAAAGTTTGACATTAATAGATAATTGTTTGAAATAACAAAATGAATTATAATTGAAAATTCAAATGAACAGAAAATTTCCTCGCCTAAATCGTTGCTTCATGTGGATGCCCTTGAGGGGTGATAGAAAAGTTCCAGTTGATCTTCTTGTGTAAACTCCAACACTCCTTCGTCAATTAGGTCTTGAATCCTATTCTTCAGAGCACAACAATTGTTCGTGTCGTGCCCAGGACCATCAGAATCGTATGCACACCTCTCATTGGGACGGTAACTAGGAGCAGCAGTGTTGGGATTCCAGGGAGGAGCCTTTAATGTAATTAGCTCCGCCTTCAACAAGTGTTGTAGCACCTGAGCTAGCAACATGCCATACTTGGTAAATTGTCTCTTAAGTGTGACCTCCTTGCGCTGATTCCTTTGTTGTTGTTGGCAAGGTTGTTGTTGGACTCGAGACACGGTAGCAATTTGGAACGGTCTATTTTCCACCACACTGGCTCCTTGTCACATGGGAGGCTGAGTAGTGACTTGATCTCCAATTCTGGTTGTTTTCCCCATACGATTGTAACCGTCTTAACGAAGCTGGTTGACAAGAACTTTCAGTTCTTCTTATCCTTGAGCCAGATTTTGGATAAGAGCCATCTGGCCCACCAGTTGTCCCATCATTTGGACCTTCATTATGGCTATCTCAGTTTGTACCCACTCCAGCTGGTTATCCTTGTTGTCCTCCGGATTTCCCATGATCATGCCCCCGATGAGGAGCGCATTGACCTCTTCTTGTCCCTTAGATAGGTTCAAGAACATCTCTTGAAGTTGAGCCTTTTGAGCCTGGATGTCTTTGATGGTTTGTTCTAGGGCCATTTCTACTGAAATAAACAGTAGGAAGATAAAGAGGCCTGTATGGGAGAAACCTGTCATGATATGATGCATGATGATGCATATGCAAATGATTTCAAGGAAATTAGAGATTTAAATTTGCTTTAGACAAAAAAAGAACACATGTTATATAAATCAAAGTTTGAATACATCATGCCTCTTTGGGCTTATAATGAAATACAAAACTCTAAGATAAAAAAGTTGAACGTATCCTTTTTGGTGCGATGTAAGCGTTCAGACTCCGCTCCTCATGAAACTGCTTGGTATGTTCCAGAACTTTCTTCTTGCTAGCGTAGAATTGGGCCTTGAAAGTGTCTCGCTCCCCCTTAAGCTGTATCCAATTCTTTTGCAAGTCTTTGAGAGAGGTGGGCATGTTAGGATGAAGGATAGTGTATGGGATATCTCCTTCTGTAACAGGCTCTACGATAACTGGAAGAATGAAGGGGTAAGGCATCATTATACTTTGAGCACGAGCTCGTACCCATTTGAGATATGGCTCAAGCAGGATGGAATTCTTGTGCCCCAATGTCTTGCTATCAACTCTATGTACCATGCCCCAAGCTCGCATGAACCTTTTGCGGTAACCCTGAGCATCATCCTCGTAATCGAAGATGATTCCTTGGATAAGCGTGTCATGAGGACCATCCCTTCTTGCATATCTAAACTGTCACAGTGCCAAACAAGGATTGTAAGTGATTCCTCCCCTAATTCCTAAGAGAGGCACATTAGGGAATTCTCTGCATCGATCAATGATGGTAACATTCTTCGAGAATCGAGGACCCTAATGAATGCCTGAATGTGTAAGAGTCATTAGCCTATGAGACCATCTCAAACCCTGTTCATTCTTCAAGACGGATCGGGGTAGGTAAGAAATAAACCACCTAGACAAAATAGGTGTGCAACACAGAATGGTTCCTCTCCTCTTTATAGTGCGAGTATGCAACAAATGTAGGATATCTCCAAGCAGAGTAGGTACCGGATTACATGACAAGAAAACCTTAACCGTATTCATGTCTATGAGCTGATCCGGATTAGGAAACAGTACCAACACATATATTAGAAGGGCTAACATCTCTTCAAAATCTTGTAAGTCCAAGGTATCCCAAAAATGATGAGCTTTCTCGAACAAGAACTTAGCCAAAAAACCCTTGCACCTCTTCTGGTTTCCTAATTTACTACTACGTCAGACCGTTGTAAGAACAGAGCTTTAGCAATATCTTCAGGTTTAGGGTCTCTTTCCATACCATTGAAAGGTACCTCATTAAGGATAGGCACCCCAATAGCAGAGAAAACTCCTCCATAGTAGGCACTAACTGGTAATCCGGAAAAGTGAAGCAGTGATGTAGAGGGTCAAAGAATTGAAAGAGAACTTTTAGCATTTCTTCATCAGGGTTGGAGGTGACCAAGCTGAGAAGTCGTCTATGTCTTTCAGTGAATGGAGAGCTTTTGGGAACCCTTGATACCAAATCCTTAAGCTGAGGAGGTACTTTTACCAGACTGACTTAGATAGTGAATCTGCGGGCGAGAGCCATGTCCTACAAACAAGACAAAAATAAACCCTAAGAATCCTTGAAATGGTTAGTATGACATACTATGTTATGATGTCATGATTATGCTCAGATATAGCAGATATAGAAAACACAAGCAAATCTCACAGAGACCTTAGGTTTAAGGCTTATATGTATTTTAAGGTGATACCCTTTTGAAGTTGGGTTTGCTCAACCTGTCCTAAATATAGTAACCTGGTTCTAAGGGATCTCAATATCACCGGTCTGTCCCTCAAATCTCATTCCGATAGACAATTGACTTGCCACCAAACAAAACTCAAGGGTCAAACCTCAATGAGTGTAGCATCGAGTATCAACTGACTTTGGGTTTACACCAAAGACAACTATCTCACTACGTCCTAAAAGACAAGTTGGTCAATTAAAGTGCTAAGGTCAGTTGACACTTTATGATACCACGCAGCGGCCCCGTATTCTCCTTGATTACTCAAGGGCTACCGGTACACACCAAAATATCGCATCAACGTAGTTACTGTTTCAACCGTGTCGGTATACCCCACACAGTTCCCTCACAGTTTATTGCTACTTATCTAAAAGGTGTCCCAAATCCGGGTGTAGGATCAAAGCGAACCCAAACAAGGAACCATAATGTAAAGCATGCAAGTCAAACAAGGAAAGCAAGTAAATGTGATCTAGCCCTAAGGTAAACCCAATTTTTAAGTATTATCCCCAGCAGAGTCGGCAGTTCTGTAACGCGATGGTAGAACTGACTTGGGTGTTTTGAATTTTATTACAAATGTTACGAATAGCAAGAGTCGTCACCGACTTTTCTTTTATCCAAAAGGAAAGGTTGAAAAGAACAAGAAAGACCTTTGAGATGTTTTCTTGAGTTCGGGGGGTAGATTATGAAAAAGGAATGTATTAGCACCCTTTTCATCCGTAGTTATCTACGGGCTCTTAGTTGCTTGCTAGATCACTTGCTTTTGTTTTAAAATATGCTTTGTGTGTTTTTGGAAGTATTTTGAAAATGTCTTTGTATTGGTTCTCGTTTCTATAAGAACACGTACAAAGTGTTGTTTTGAAAATAGTTCAAAGAAGTGTTTGTGGAATGAAAGTGATTTTGAAAAGGTGTCTTCTTTGTAATAGCTCTCGTTTCTATAAGAACGCGTACATAGTGTTTGTCTTTTGAAAACGTTTCAAGTTGGAAAGATGTTTTGAAAGTGTTGGTGTTTGTTTTGAAAATAACAAGGATGTTTTTGGTTTGAAATTGAGCAAGCAACTAGGAACATTCTACCTACTCAAAAGTCTTTCTTGCTTATTTCCTCTTTCATTTGACATTGTTATCTTACCATTGATTTGATAAGTAACCCTATCTTTGGATGTAAAAGGGACGGGCATGGGTCATTGTATAGCCATGAATAACAATGTTTGTAAGATATCTTAGCATTTTCTTTAGGGACTAAGATCATTTTGAAAGGTAACATTGATAGCGTCATCGAGGGACTATGATCTTGTATTTTGATTTATTTTTTCTAAGATACCTCACATGCATAACATGGCCATTTTTGTAAGGCAACAAAGTGGGTTTACCCTAAGGGTGTAAGTGTGCAAGTGTATTGATTTACATGCATTGTTTTGTCTTTGAGTTAGGGATTTCTAAGCATTGATTTTATCTTTTCATACAAACCCCAATTACTAGCATTTATATAAAGCAATAAATTGAGGAAAAATAAAAATACTAAACTATTACATCATTTGGGGGATGGGGTGTACAAATTACGAATGAGGAATTGCAAGAAATTAAAACCCTAATTATCTATTACAACCATATTGAATTTGAATAAATGTACAAGAAATGAAATGATTATAATGTACAAGTATGAATGGATAAGGAATGGATTTTTGTATTAAAGGTTTTGACCTAATTAAAATAAGATAATTGAATAGAATAAGGAAATTAAAATTAAGTTAATAAAAGAAATTAATTTATTAAAGAAAACAAGTTTTTTGGGTTTTTGTGAATTTAGTTAAACTAGTAAATAAAATTAATTAAATAAAAGTCATAAGTTCTAAATTGATTTTAATTTACAATAAAATAATAGAATATAATAACTAAATATTAATTATTAAGAAATGTTTTTGTTCTTTTGATTTTATAAAACAAAATAAACAAAATAAGTGTAAAAGTAATAAATAAAATATTTTTTGGATTTTTTTATTAATAACATTAAAAATAATATTAATAATAATAATAATAATAAAAGGAAAAAAGAATAAAATAAAATAAGAAAGATGAAAATAATAATGGAAATGGGCCAGGGGGTGCTGAAACAATGCAGGGGGAAGGTTAGCGAAAAAAGAAGAAGGACCAAAGCTGGGCCCAGGCGCTGCAAAGAGAGAAAGGAAAAAAAGTGAAAAAAATATGCAAAAGGCAGCGCACTGGGTGTTGAACCCACGCCCTCTTGGTTACCAGCGCGATGCCTTACCACTGGGGTGGTGTTCATAGTGATTTTTGGTAAATAACCGCTAGTCTTCTAAACTAGCGAATGAACTTAATTACTGTTATTCAATTTCTCTGGTAACTTGCAGGATCGACTAGATTGATCCTATGGGACATAGTTGTTTGGCTAAATCTAATTGTAAAACTGGTATTCATATTTAGGACTTCTAATTAAAGTGTTTCAAAGACATCCAATCCACTTCAATTACTACACTAAATGATTCGAAGGATAATTTCTATATGATGTGAGGAATGTTCATTAGAAAAGTAAAAAGACTTAAGATTGGGTAAATGGCAGGATTAAGTGAGTGAATGTAAAAGTTGCTGAAGGTTTAAAGGATTCGAACATAAGAAAAATGTTTAAATGCAGAAAGAAATAAATGACTCTGAATGTAAAAGCTTTAATGTAAAGGCATGAACGTAAAAATGTTTGAAGCAAAAATGAAATGGAAATGAAAGACAAAACTGGAAAATATAAAGAGTTTTCATTGAATTGTAAATGTTGGTGTTATCATACGTACATCTTTCGAGCATTCGTTTCCCTATCCATGCGGTATTTTGAATGTTTACTGAATTTGTACAACAGATATGACACCCCGAAATCCTAACACTAAGACCTCTATTTATACTATTTCGACCATAACGGTCTTGCTATCAGAATCTGCCACGTTCAAAGCATGCAGAGCATTACTTCCCTCTAGCCTCCACACGTCCTCGAACGCTCCAGCGCTTATGTATTTGAATTTCAAATATCCCGCTCACGTTTGAATTTCAAACGCCTTGGAACCTTCGTTTCGAATTCGTTTCAAAGGTTAATCTCGAAACAACCTTCACAAATATAATCTCATCATTATTTCGAACATTCTTTAGACTTACACTCCACAACTATCATTCGAAACCTTGAACTTTATTATTTCCATTCGAAAAAACAGTCTCTTCTATTCCAAACCGTAAAACTTGCTTTATTCAAACAAAGCCCAATCATTTCATTTTGAATCACAATATCAAAATCTTCAGCCAACAAAATGCCCCTTTAAAATATGTATTTCGAACCCTTTGAGAAATATTTATTTTAAATAGATTCACAAGATTTTGATAGGTCTTTTGAAGAATCATGACATTTACTGTGCATGACTTTACCCACGTAAATCAAGACGCCTCTTTGAGTACCTAACCGTCTTGGACCAGTTACCACAACATGGTGCGGTTTAAAAATAATGATTACTATTAATCACACTCATTACCAACACTAGATCTTACGCCACCTCTCTCTGAATCCAACCAACGACTTCCACGTACCCCTAGTATTATTTAGTGGGTGTTTTACACTCACTCTTCCACACTCTCTATAAAAATCATCAGTTTAGTCTTTTCTTCTTTTTCTCCAAAATTCTGAAACCCCCCTCTTTTTCACTAAACCCTAAAATTTCCAGCAATCTTAACAATGTCTTCATCAACATCATCACAATTGAAGAAATCATCAAAGAGGAAGAACAAGAACAACAACACGGAAACTGTCATGGAGAGCAAGGTGGGTATTTATCAGAATCAATGTGTGCTCAATCCTCAAGCGATATCCAAAGAGAAAGAAATGTTGCATGCTTCTCAGGTATTAATCCCTACCATTGTTGCTGGAAAAAGGTTTGCCCTAATGGGTCCTTTAACCGTTTTTGAAATTCTGAAAGATACTAGGAAATTTTTTCCCGTTTGCTATAAATTCAAACCCCTATTCAACAAGATGGATGCCCCTAAGGCAGGAACTGAAGATATAAGCGAATCATCTGTTTCAAAAACAACTGAAACTCCAGTCTTACCCCCAAAAGATCCTTTTATTTTAGATTACATCAAAAGCAATTTCAAACCATTTCGATCCTGCCCCACTTTAGATGTAGCATATCAAAACTGGCTCACTAAAGTAGAATCCAAAAAATCCCAGCAATGGGAAGAATTAGGAATTTATAATTTAATCAAACTGTCAAAGCCAGGCTTTACTTACAGTCACCCATTGCTATTTGCTTCATTGTACTTCTGGGACATCACTTATAACACTTTCCACCTTCCGGGCGGAATGATAACACCCACCTTCTTTGATATAGCTGCCATCACTGGTCTCTCACCAGTGGGGGAAACTTATATTCCTGATAACGAAGAACATTCTAGCATCATTGACTTCGATGTCAAACTAGCTAGCTTTTCAAAATTCATCAGCCATTATCATACTGAAGGGGATGATGTCTCAGACGTATAACATATCGCTTTCCTTACCTTGTGGCTATCACGATATGTGTTCTGCAGCAGATCCTTGCAAGTGGCGAGTAGGTTCATTCCCCTAGCCAGGGATTTCCATGAAAATAGGAAAGTTTGCCTGAGTGAACTGCTACTTGTCGATCTTTATGAGAGCTTAAGGTCAGCAGTTTCTGGTTTAAAATCCCATGCTCCAAAGAACATTCTTCTGGCTGGACCCTTTTGGTTGCTTCAACTATGGCTTAACGCCATGTTCGAATCTTCTTTATCAACTGCTGATACTATCATCGAACAAGATCCAGAAATAGCTGACAGGATCATCGAAGGCACAAGGCTTCGAAAGCTTACTCCAAATGATCACAAGGATGATTTCAAAGTCCAATTTTCTAAATACATCATGATTTTTCAAAAAGACACAAGTTCGAAGAGTCCATGGCTCCTTTTGCTCAAAGGACTCGTGGACCATCATGGTTCATAACGTCTCTCTCAGAAGCTGTCAAGAGCAGAGAGATGCAGGACATTTGGAAAGCTTTTCTTCTTCCTAGGCTAATTTCCTCAAGAATTACTCCAACAAAGAATCAGATTTTCCTCCTGGCTTATCAACCCAATTTTGTTTCTCGACAATTTGGCTTGTGCCAATTAATTCCTGAACCTTTGTTCCAAACACAAAGTGCCATAACCTCAGGCAAAACGTTCAAAGCAAGAGAGGCCAAATTACAACAGGAGCAATATCAAGATTTTTCTCAGTTCGAGCTTTTACCTTTCGAGCCAACATACTTCACAGCAAAAGGATTTCTTGAATGGTGGACTAAGTTCTACCAGACATATATGTTTGACACGCTCACCATTCAACAAAAGCTAACTGGCGCGTTCAATGTGCAGGTACACTCCAAGAAAGGTATGTTCACTCATGTCAAAGAAATTAGGGCTTTTCAAAATTATTTTGAAACCACTTATGATCCCACACACTTGGGAACCACTGTACATCGAGCGGCCGAGACCTTGAAGGAAAAATTGAAAGAAAAAATTTCTAAGCTCAAACTTCCTTCAGGGTTGTCACCTGAGGATATGTATAGGTTGGCACTCGAAATGCATCCACCTAAATTTCCTAGGTTGCCTACCTCAGAACTGGCTCTGGCTTGGTTTCCTCCATAGCCTTGGTGGTTTACTTGCAAAGAAATGTTCAAATACCAATCTCGAAAGAAACTAAAGACATCTGAGACTGTGACATGGGCTCGTTACTGGCTTCATAATTTCCCAGGACAACTTCGCTATGACCTTCCTGCCATTTCGATTACATCTAATCAAGGCACAGGTGCGAATGCTTGGGAAAATTCCAATTGTATCCTAATTCCCTTATCCTTAACATTTTACCTTAATTGTTTCACTTTTCAGCTATTAGGATAAAAAACGTTACTTCGAAGCCCAAGGAAGGGAACACTTCTCAACAAGCTACTGAAGTTAGCGATGATGTAACTCCAACAATACCAACAACAACAACAACTACTACAACAACAACACCAGCAGCAGCAGACACTTCAATTCCAAAGGTAATCAACTAACCCTGTTGTTTCGAATAAACTGAAGTTTATGATTTAGATCTAACTTATGTTTAAACCTTTTCAGACTAGCAAACTTCCACCAACTACTCCTAAGAAAAGGAAACAAGGCCCCACTGAAAAGAACCTCAAGACTGGTGAAAATTCTCCAACAGCTTCTAAGAAGAGGCAAAAGAAAGAAAGTTCCAAAGGCCCTGAGCCTACTAACGTTCCTGGACTTGATTCCAAAGACGTTGCTCCCTCAACAACATCCAAAATTTCACCTTCGACCTCCAATGTAATATTGGAACATATTGACATCAACATTTCTTCTGATAATCCACAGGTAATTCAAATTCGAATTCCTAACAAAAATAGTTACTCATACCTTGGTACATATTCTTAACTTTTCTTTGTTCAATGCAGGACACTTCGAACACGAATCCTACTGCTTCAACTCCTCCAGCCGGGACCATTGTTCCAATCACTTCCTCTCTCTATGGGGACTCCAGCAACTTCTTGCAAAGCAAAGGGTCTTCCAACATGGTGGCCCTGACTGACTTCGGAGACACACGATGATCAAGGTACCTCACCTCCTTTGAAGGAAGCAAACGAAGAATCACCCAACAAGTCTAAAGAAAATCCACCATAAACTTCCCTTCTGAAATCTCCTCTTGGAACTCTTCAAGTGAGTCCAACAATCACTCATGCTCAAAAGGACAAGACTGATTCTCCTCACGAGAGTGAAGAAACTGCAGAAGAAAGATCTGGTGAAGACAAAACCCAAAGTGGTTCGGCTGATGAAACGAAGTCTGATGCTAATAGCAGCGAGACCAATACTGTCGAGGTGGTGGATCTGTGCGACGAAGGAGAAAGTAATGAGCAAGGCAAGGATGAAGATAATGGTGGTAAGACTAACGAAACTATGGATGTCTAAATGGACGTGACTCCTTTGAACAAGGAACTTTCCCCAACTTCCCAGCCTCGACTGACTGAAGAGGAACTAGCTCTCTTAAAACACAATGACCCAATTAGGTACATGAAAACTAAATTGGCCCAAAAGGACATCCCTTTCACTAGGGTTGGCACTGGTTTAACTAACAACACAATGTCCCAAGAAGCTAGAGCTATACTTCTTAACAAAGTCAGGAAAACAATCCTTGATGTAGACCTGTTCGAAGTTCTTAAAAAGGATAGCACTGCTTGCTATACCATGAAGGAACTTCTCACTCAAGTTAACTTCGCAACTTGCTCCTTGCCAGTCAGCACTATATTGTTCGACCTCCAAGTATTATTGGACGATGTGACTGGATGTCTTCTACAAGATGAATTAGCTGCTGCTAAAGTTCAGGAGAAATGAAACGCCATAGATGCTGCTTATGAGCGCGCTTTGGAACTTTCTAAAGAGGCTGAAGACCAAGCAACGCGTTTTAAACAGGCGAAGGTTGACTATGAAGTTCGAGCGCGGTCTATTCTCTTTTGGGAAGGACAAATTCAAGAGCTCCAGCAAAAGGTCAAAGAAGCTCAACAACAGCAACTGGATTACGAAACTGACACCGTTAGTAACCAATTCAAAGAACTTCTTAGCAGGGGCCTTTCTGAAACAGAAGCAGCAGAGCGCATCAAAGGAGAATTAGCTACTCTGGAAGGAGCGAGACGTTATACCCATCAAAGACTTGAGCCCTTTAAAAGCACCTTCGCAAGATTGAGAAACAACGTTTATTTTTAAATCTTTTCTTATTTGAATTAATTTGAGTCTCGGTTTTGTAATATTTGAACAACGCCATTTTGGCAACGTATGGCACCATTTTGGCATCTCCTTATAATATCTCAACTATGTTGCTATTATTCGAATCTCCTGCAGGCGAGGTCTATATTTTTTCAAATATTTTCCGTTAACCTTTAAGATTCGTTTGTCATCAGTTAACTCTTCGATTTCATACGCATTGTTTGAGAATTTCTTCAGTATTCGAAAGGATCCTTCCCAATGAGGTGACCATTTACCTAATTTTTTATTCTTCTTGTCCATGGGCAATATGACTTTCCAGACTAAGTCATTATCAGTGAATGTTTTACCTTTCACCCTTTTGTTGTATGCCCTGGCTACCCTTTCCTTTTGCCTCATTAGGATTTCCAATGCATGCAATTTAACTTCGTCTAACTCAACTAACTCATTAATCATCATATCCCAATATAATGCAGATGGGATCTCATTTTGCCTTTGAATTCGAACTGATTGCAGATGAATTTCCACTGGTAAAACTGCATCATGGCCAAATGTTAGTTGGAAAGGCGTGGTGTTAGTAGCTTCTTTAGGAGATGTTCTACAAGCCCAGAGTATTTGGTCCAAAGTCTTATGCCAATTCTTTGGCTTCTTACCAACATGTTTTTTAATTAACCCTATTATCACTTTATTTGCTGCTTCGACCTGACCATTTGCTTGAGCATAATATGGTGTTGATGTTAATAATTTAAAACCCATCTCCTGAGCAAATTCCTGCATCTTTATACCAGTAAACACAGAACCTTGGTCTGTGGTTTTACTCTCTGGTAATCCGAACCTATAAATTATCTGTTTCTGTATGAACCCAATAATAGCCTCTTGATCAGCAACTATTAATGGTATTGCTTCGATCCACTTGGTAAAATAATCAATTCCTACTAAGATATATTTCTGTCCTTTAGACGAAGCAGGATTGATCTCTCATATTAAATCTAATGCCCATCCTCTAAAGGGCCATGGTTTAATGATCGAATGTAACTCAATTGCAGGAGCATGTTGAATTCCTGCATGTTTCTGGCATTCTTCACACCCTTTAGAAAAATCTATACAATCTTTGAGCATGCTGGGCCAATACATGCCATATCGGAATAACAACCATTTCATTTTATGGCCTGCTTGATGTGCCCCACATACCCCATTGTGGACCTCTGATAATGCTAAGTATGCCTCACCTTCTCCTAGGCACTTCAGTAATACGCCTTCCTGGGTCTTCTTGAATAATTCATTTCCCATGAGGACGTATGATAACGCTCTATATTTTATCTTCCTATCCACATTCAATGTTGGGTCTTTTAAATAATTCACAATTGGACTTCGCCAATCTGCATCTGATAAGGTGTCTGTGGCTAATACTTCGAATTCCTGCTTGTCAGCACAACCTAACTTTATATTTTCTAAGTCTGATGGTATGAGTCTAGTAGCCATAGCCCTTCCTCTTAATTCAACCAAATCTTTAAATTCTTTGGTGGAAACTTTATACCCTGAAGCCAACTGTGCTAGGTCATTTGCCTCTTGATTTTCTATTCTTGGTATATGTTTAATATCCATGTATTTGAATTTTTTGAGTAGCCTATTAACTATGACGAAATACGTAATCAAATTGTCCTTTATGCATTTGTATTCCTTTGTTATTTGCTTGACCACTAGCTCTGAATCTCCTCTAATTTCGACTCTAGTTGCCCCCAATTCCAACAAAGCTTCAAGTCCAACGATAAGCGCTTCGTACTCAGCTTCGTTGTTCGAGCAACGAGGACCATCTAACTTATACTTGAATTTTGTTGGAATTCCTTCGGGAGAAATTGTAAGAACTCCAACACCACTACCATCTTTATGGGTCGAGCCATCAAAGTATAATTTCCAAGGTTGCATTTCAACGTAACCCGTGACAGTCTCTTCGATAAGTGAATGATCAACAATGAAATCATAAATTACTTGACCTTTCACAGCTCTTAAAGGCATGAAAGTCAAAGAATACTTTGTCAAGGCCAAAGCCCATTTACCAATTCTGCTATGCATTATTGGTTTCGAAAGCATGTGTTTGATAACATCGAAATGAGATGAAACATAAACATCAACAAGCTTTATATAATATTTAAGTTTCATACAAGAGAAATACAAACAGAGACATAGCTTTTCTATGTTGCTATATCTGGTTTCCGCATCATTCAACACCCTACTTAAATAGTATACGGCTCTTTCGATGCCACTGCTATCTTCTTGTGCTAACATACTACCTATGGTGACTTCAGAGGCAGATATGTACAATCTCATGGGTTTTCCCCCATGAAGGTGGGGCCAAGATAGGAGGCTGAGTGAGATATCTTTTTATATTATCAAACGCCTCCTGATGTGCTTCATTCCATTCGAAAGCTTGTCCTTGCTTCAAACAAAGTAACAAAGAGAAAGCCTGGGTTCTTCCACTTAAATTCGAAATGAACCTTCTTAAAAAGTTAATTTTACCTAGCAAAGATTGCAACTCCTTTTTTGATGTAGGTGCTTTCGTTTCTACAATGGCTTTGGTCTTGTTTTGGTTGATTTCGATGCCTTTCTTATCAACCACAAAACCAAGGAAATCTCCAGCCTGCACGAAAAATGCACACTTAAGGGGGTTCATTTTTAAGCCATGCTTTCTCATTCTTTCGAATGATTGGCTCAAATGATGCAAATGAGTTTCTGCAGATACTGATTTGATGACTATATCATCAATGTACACCTGCATAAAACTCTCAATGAAATCATGAAAAATCGAATTCATTGCCCTTTGATAAGTTGCTCCAGCGTTTTTTAAACCAAAAGGCATTACTACCCATTCGTAGGTTCCTAAGGCTCCCGGACAACGAAATGTTGTCTTAGCAACATCTTCTTCAGCAATAAAGATCTGGTTATACCCAGAGTATCCATCTAACATACTTAAATATTCAAATCCTGCAGCAGAATCTACTATCATTTCTGCCACAGGCATGGAATACTCATCTTTGGGGGTAGAAGTATTTAAATCTCTAAAATCTATGCAAATTCTCAGAGATCCATTCTTCTTAATAACAGGTACTATATTTGCTAACCATTCGACATACCTTGTGGTCCTGATGAATTTGCAGCGCAACAACCTTTCAATTTCAGCTTTAACCTTCGTGTGCGAACCTTCTAGGGGTCTGCTTGATGGGCTTCTTGCCATCCTTGACTGGAAGTCTGTGTTCCACTAATTCCCTCTTTAAACCAGGAATTTCATCATAGTCCCACATGAAACAATCTTTGTTTTTTCTAAGAACTTCGATCACTTTCTGCTTGAGGCTTGAATTGAGTTTTGTGCTCACGTAAGTTATTCTTTTTGTGTTTTCATCTCCCAAGTTCACCTCTTCGAGTGGATCCTGTGCTAACATCTTAGCACCTGAGTCTGTGGGGTCCTTCTCGAAGCCTAAAGGTTCTTTATCATAAATGGCATCTAGCCTTTGATCTATTTCAACTATTTCTTGTTCTTCAAAGGGTGAGCCTTTTGAGCCATCCCCACCTGTTTTGTTTACTTCTGCATCCATACTATCTACTTCAGCTTCTAAGGCCGCCTTCCATTCGTTCTCAGCCATGTAGGCCGAAATCTTTTCGAAGAAGGAGGACTCAATCACGAGCAGGACTATCGAATTCCCAGCCTGCTGGCCGTCTTTGTGCAGCGCCTTCGACTTCTCCATCTCCCTTGATTATCCTTCGATCCCAATACATTCCATCATGGCGAAGGGTCATGTAATAATGCGCATTCCTGGTCTCATTGATCTCGTCGTTAGGGGTACAAGGAGCAATTTTGGCTAAGTGTTTGTCATAGTTTCTCTTATCAACTAGGTTGACTGGTGTCATGAAATAGCTTTGGTCAGCTTCGATGTTTTCAACAATGCCATCCTCTCTCCATAATACTAACCTCTGATGCATCAACGAGGGGACTGCTCCAACGCCATGGATCCATTCTCTGCCCAACAACAAATTGTAGTTGGCTTTAGCTTCGATTACCATGAACATAGTGGGTCTGCAGCTTGATCCCACTGTCAAATCCACTTAGATCACCCCCAATGTCTAGCCTACTTTACCTTCATAGTTTGAGAGTACCATGTTGTGTGGTTTTATGTCAACATCCTGTATCCCTAACTTCTTCAACATGAAATGAGGCATCAAGTTCACTGCAACGCCTCCATCCACCAGGACTTTGTTTACGCCATGTGTACCAACTTTGGCTCGAATGAACAATGGATTTAGGTGATTTTGCATGGCTGGTTCTGGGTACTCGAAGAAGGTATTCTGCTCTTCGACAGCCCCATTATCCATCACATAATAGCATACTGGCCTATGTTTCGTCAGGTCTATTGCATCCTCCTCCTCGTGCTCTCCGACTTCAGTCTCTTGCCCAAATTCGCAAGGCAACACAGATACTACATTACATTTGATGTTGAGTGAAGATTCCCCTTATGATTCGAAATTTTCAGTCAGCATCTCCTCATCCTCCTCTGGACCTGGCGTATATTCCTTTGATTCGTTTTGCTTTGTTTCAGAGAAAAGTTTCCTGCTAACTGGAGGTTTGCCCCCAGGTTGATTGTTTGGTGCATGTTTGTTGGTACTCGATTCCTCTTTGTCCTTGCTCGAAGCCACTCCTTTGTCTAACATAGCTTCTCTCTCAGCTTTTCGAACTCTTTGTTGCCTGCGCCATTGCTACCTTGACATAGGGTTCTTTCCCTTGTAGTTTTCCAACCTTACTTCTTCCCTTTTCTCCATATTGAACTGCCTTCTGTACACCATGGCATGGCGTGCATTTCGTTCATTATTCCTCCACTTGTCTTTCCCCTTGTCAGCCCTAACTTGTAGCCACTTGTCCGTTGGTACCTCAGCAGGAACTTTGAATGTTACCCTTCGAGCGCCTCTAGGATAAGGGCTGTTAGGCCTCCATTGGGTGTAGTTGCTTTCGAAACGTTGGCCCATCTGACCAGTTTCTCTGTGGTTCCAACATGGGGCGAAAGGGACTGTTTCGAAGGTTTCGGCCACTTTCTGATCATATACTGCAGAACATCTTGGACACACTAGGCATTTGGTTACCCCCTTGTGACAACGAACTAAGAACCCCAAAAGACTTTCTCCATCCTTAGGGTAGCATCTGAACAGCTGGTTATCCTGGCGCCAGTTGACGCTTGTTCGTGCCCTTTGTCTTTTATCAAAGTCTGCAGCAATTCTCTGATTACAAATGATGCTACATCTGGGACATAACATCATTACAGCATTATCTTTCTGGCATAGCATAAGGTAGTCCTTGAGACTAGCATCCCTAGCATAACTGTCTTCCATCTTGTATTTTTCTTTCTCTAAGTACCTTTCCATTTCCTTTATTTCGGAACAAGGTTGCTCCATATTTACCATGTTAACATCTACATATTCTCCTTTGATATCAGTATCTCCCTATCCTGTAGGTTTAATGTGTTCAATTGGGATCTTTGCGCTTTCTGGGGCGGAATACCTCACCATGTAATCAAACTTTCCGCTGGGCTCCCCCAAGGTATCCCGTATTCCTTTCTGAGGAAGAACTGGCAGTGTGATCTGTACTTTCTCCAACTTTCGCCTCAGGCTTTCAGTAGCCTGTGTCAAATTTTGTTTTTGGTTCTCCTGGCCTTCAGTAGCCTGGATTTCTTTCGAAGCAACCAAAGGAACTGCTTCGATCAAAGCTTCTTGTTCCTTATGGAAGTCCTCAGTAACTTCCTTTTCAATTTCAACTAACACGTAGTTTTAATATTCAGTGTTTTCCTCTTCTGATGGAGTGTCACCTTCATTTGCTCCAACCATATTTATCTCTCCAATGTATGCAGGTTCAGAGTAATTGGTGTCAGCAACATCTAAAGGGTCATCATCCACTTTCATCTTTGGCTTGTTAGCGAACCTTAATCTACCATCCTTGATTGCATTTTGAATCAGATCCCTGAAAAGAAAACATTGTGAGGTTTTGTGGCCTAAGAAACTGTGATACTTACAAAACCCTATTTTCTTTCTTTGATCTAAAGGTGGTAATTTGACATTCGATGGCACTATTAGTTGGACATCTTTGACAAGCAGATCAAAAATTTCATCACATTTCGTTACGTCAAAGGTATACACCTTGTTTGGGAACTTGTCACTTTTCTCATTTTCAATAATGTCTTTCCCTTTTGTGGGAACTAGTAATTTATAAGAGTAAGGTGGAGCCTGTTTCAATTCAGCGAGATTAATTTCGACCTCTTCGAATTCAGGGTAATCTTCTGCTTCCTCAGTTTCGACATAGGAAACCCTTTCTTTGTTGTTATTTTTAAAAACCCTGGCTTTCTCGGCCTTTAGTCTTTCGACTTGTCGAACCCTGTCCGCTAATTGGGCCATATCCCTCAAGTATTGTGTATCTAATTTCTTTCGAATGGAGTAGTCTAGGCCACCAGCAGCCATTTCGACTAACTCATGTTCAGGAACTACTGTGAAACATCTAGACTTCAAGAGTCTGAACCTATTCAGATAATCATCTATGGGTTCAGTAAACTTCCTCTTGACACTGGCTAGTTCTTTCAGACTTATTTTAGATTGTCCCATGTAGAATTGTTCATGAAATAATCTCTCCAAAAGAGTCCAAGTATCTATGGATCCAGGAGGAAATATGGTGAACCATGTGAAAGCGTTCTTAGTTAGGGAACTTGGGAAATATTTAATCCTAAGGTTCTCATTATTTGCTATGTCTCCTGCTTCGGTCAGATACCTGGCTATGTGTTCGACTGTTGACTCATTGGTGTCTCCAGCGAACTTTGTAAATTTAGGGACCTTATATCCCCTTGGTAAATCAGTGTGCATCACATAATCTACTATGGGAGAGGAATAGTTTGGCCTTCTAATTCCTGTATTGAGACCGTTTTGAGCCATAATCCTTTCTATCATGGTGGTTAAATTATTTTCTGCCAAGATGTTGTCATTTTGAATTCTATGAACGACTTCATCAGCATCTTGGTGTCGACCCACCATGACAACTCCTCTAGGTTGTTCTTCTCGAAACTCTGGGACTTCTAACCTTTCAACCCTTGCCCCTGGTTCTATAACTCCCCTTTGTGGTTCCTCTCGAATCACTGGGGCTTCTTGTCTTTGTGCCCTTGCCCCCAAGTTAACCCCCTCTCTGGCTGGTCTATAGGGTGGGTCGTCAGCAATTTGTTCTATAATAGGTATGTTTGCTCGAACCAACGCCTAATTCTGCCTACGCCTTTCTGGCGGAGCGAAAAAATCTGCTATTCGACTCATGTTGTCCGTGTTTTCTCTGTTGGTTACAGTTACATTTTATACTATTGGGGCAAAGATTTCTTGCATAGTATGCGCTAACACTCCTATCATATTATGGTTACTATCATCCATTAATTGTCTAAAAGCCATCTGATTTTCTGTGGTTAGGATAGGCAGTGTATTATGACCTACTGAACCTTGGGTATTTGTCATAAATTGGTTAGCCCCAGATCCGGACCCAAATTGTGGTGACGAATTTGATGTGGAATTGTGCAAACTCGCTATAAAAGATGTTGGAATCCCATAAGAGGGATTTCTGAGTCTATTGCCATCAAAACCGGGTGGTCTAGTTGGTGGTGGGGTGGCGAAATGGGTTTGTGTCCCTGATGGTGGGACAAATCCCGCAAGATAACAAGTGGTCCCTGTATTTCCTAGGGTCAAACTGTTGGTTGTCGTGCCACTTGCTCCATTTGTGGCCACACTACTGGTAGAAGATGCAACGGACTGTGCGTTCGTAGGGATCGCGTTAGACGTCCCCGTCGAAACAGGCGTATTGGTGCCTGTTCCATGTGGGGCATTTTGTTCCCTTGTTGATTGTTTGGATTAGACATCCTACTACTACGTTTTCTTCTGGGTAAGGGTTGGTTACTATTAATTGTTTTACCACTTCTAAGGTTCATATAACAGCGAAATTGATACTCAGAAAAGAACTTACACAGCGAGATTATATCCTAAAACTCTTTACTTTCGACTTTCTTAACAATGTGTCCCACTGAGTGTGCCAATTTGTTCACAGTGATTTCTGGTAAACAACCGCTAGTCTTCCAAACTATCGAATAAACTTAATTACTGTTATTCAATTTCTCTGGTAACTTGCAGGATCGACTAGATTGATCCTATGGGACATAGTTGTTTGGCTAAATCTAATTGTAAAACTGGTATTCATATTTAGGACTTCTAATTAAAGTGTTTCAAAGACATCCAATCCACTTCAATTACTACACTAAATGATTCGAAGGATAATTTCTATATGATGTGAGGAATGTTCATTAGAAAAGTAAAAAGACTTAAGATTGGGTAAATGGCAGGATTAAGTGAGTGAATGTAAAAGTTGATGAAGGTTTAAAGGATTCGAACATAAGAAAAATGTTTAAATGCAGAAAGAAATAAATGACTCTGAATTTAAAAGCTTTAATGTAAAGGCATGAACGTAAAAATGTTTGAAGCAAAAATGAAATGGAAATGAAAGACAAAACTGGAAAATATAAAGAGTTTTCATTGAATTGTAAATGTTGGTGTTATCATACGTACATCTTTCGAGCATTCGTTTCCCTATCCATGCGGTATTTTGAATGTTTACTGAATTTGTACAACAGATATGACACCCCGAAATCCTAACACTAAGACCTCTATTTATACTATTTCGACCATAACGGTCTTGCTATCAAAATCTGCCACGTTCAAAGCATGCAGAGCATTACTTCCCTCTAGCCTCCACACGTCCTCGAACGCTCCAGCGCTTATGTATTTGAATTTCAAATATCCCGCTCACGTTTGAATTTCAAACGCCTTGGAACCTTCATTTCGAATTCGTTTCAAAGGTTAATCTCGAAACAACCTTCACAAATATAATCTCATCATTATTTCGAACATTCTTTAGACTTACACTCCACAACTATCATTCGAAACCTTGAACTTTATTATTTCCATTCGAAAAAACAGTCTCTTCTATTCCAAACCGTAAAACTTGCTTTATTCAAACAAAGCCCAATCATTTCATTTTGAATCACATTATCAAAATCTTCAGCCAATAGGTGGCTATACATCCGGTGTTTAATACCAAACCAATGTATTATATTTCAAGACACTTCCTGAAGACAACTTCATCTCCAACCTCATGTCTGCCTGAACTCCTGCATCTCATTCGTCTCTCAACCAAATTTAAAAATGTGAACATGAAACTTTTGGAAAATTGCATCACGATTCCAGAAATGTAAAGCATTAAAACTATGAATCCAAGACAAGCATGAATTTTGAACAGTACCAAATTTAACCTAAACTTTCTAGAAAGTTCAGGTCCAAAATTCTCTCTGCTCAGGCCATATAAATGAAATCTATAGATATGTACAGTTTCAGGATAATGATATCTACATTTTGTCTTTGAAAATGCAAGTCTAACAATGCCTAAATAATGAGATGAAAAGTCAAAAAAATCACCTTGCAGCTGGAGATCGTGTTTTGAGTTAGAGCTTCTTTCAAAGTGTTTTAATGATTGGGTTAGCTTCCTTGAACCTCCAGGAAGCTATTGCAAAGCTTACTTGGTGCTGAGAGTTCTTGAATCAAGCTGAAGAAGTTTTTTTTGAAAATGGAGGATGGTGCAAATGGTATTATAGTTTGAAAACAGGGGTTGGGATAGCTTCTATATGTATATTAGAAGCTTTGTGGATGGTTTGGCCAAGAAACGCACGAGGGGATTTGGAGATTGGATTCAAAAATCAGAAATGACAAGTTTTTGTGTTTGTATGGCAATTTCTGGTTTTGGGGAGTTTGATAGCTTGTAAAATTGTGTCCTAAGTTGCATAAGAGTGTCTTAACATATAGGAAAAGGTTTTGAGACTTGTAGAAGTCAGAAGTACAAAATCACATGCTTGTCGATTTTGACTTGTTTTTGAAGCAACATGGATAAACATCGTTTCAAGGCAAGGTAGGGTGGTTGAGAACTTTAAACATACTTATTCTGATCTTATAGACTTAGTGTGTGCAGAAGGAACAACTACAAAGCTCAAGAACTGATTTTGTGCATAAAGCTACTTTTCCAAAATGGCAATGTGCACTTTCTTCCCAAAATGGCAATAAGCATGGGCAATGCATTGAATGCTTGAGTTCAGGCCTTTAACAGCTGTGAAAATATTTAATTATGGAGTTCCAAACAAGTTTGAGGCCTGCAAAGCAAATATTGTGCAGCCTAGCATGGATTTGCATTCTTGTTCATCATGAAATTGACCTAAAATTCAAGAATGAAATGCCAACTTCATGCCTTCGATTCTCCTTTCTCAAACATGATCTCAAGGAGTTCCATGACTTTTTAGAAAGATTGTAATGTGCTATACAACCCCTATTTGAATCACTTTTGAAAGTTCCCCTTGGAACTATGTGAAAAGTTGCCATGAAGTTAGGTCAAAATCCTGCCTAAACTAGGGCAAAATTTCACTAAGTTTCCAAGTTTCATGAACATGTATTCACAAAATCATAACTTGAAATCCATGAATTTCTAGGATAAGTTGTGTAAAGCAATATTTTATATGTCATTGAGATCTACAAATTTTATGTTTAAAGTTTCCTTTGAATCATCTTGCATCATGGTGAAAAATTGGCTCAAAGTTGTGAAAAAATATGAAGTTTTCAACACAAAAATTTCTAAGTTTGGAAACTTTGACTTTTCAAAATGAAATCTTGACTTTTTGATTTCTTAATTAATTTTGTACCCCAAAATTTTCCCTCTCATTTATCATGATTTTTCTCACAAGACTTCTTGGACCCAAGACAAGATTACGGTTTGGTCAGCTCAAGACATCACCTTGCACTGATAGCCTGAAATTAGGGTTTGAGTTGGCACAAGGATTTTTGGACCATCAATGCTTCATGTGACTTTCATACATCATGTTGGACCTCTAAGATTTCTCATACCAAGTTTCAAGCCTTGAACCACATTTTTGACCAGTCAATTGGACAGTTGACCTAAAAATCAGCTGTATTGGGGAAAAAGTCAACCATGGCCAATTTACACTCAAACTTCATAATTTTTTATCCACAACCACATTTTAGACTCATATGTACCATTTGATCAAGTTTGGATCACAACTCCTCAAGAAATTTGATCAAATCATCAAAAGGGAAAAATGGTCAAAATTAGAGTTTTGACTGAGAAAGGGCAATTTCTGATTTTTAACCTAGCCAATGGCCAACTGGGTTCAAGCATGATTTAAAGGACTCAATGGCATCATCTTGACCTAATTACATGGTTCAAAATATCTCAAGTTCATAGGATTGACAGATGAATTTTCCAAGTCAACTGATCAAAAGTCAATTGTACACTGAAAAGTCAAACTTTGACTTTTTGGTCAAAACCAAGTGCCAAAGGCCAAAATTCATCAAGATATGTAAAAATGTGAAACTTGTTGACCAGGAAATCTAAAATTGCAAATTAGGGTTTTAATTTGAAAATTTTTCATAACTTAGAATTTTTCTAAGTATGAAAAATTTCTTATTTTTTCCTAACTTTTCACCACTTTTTCACCATGATGCATTTTGATTCAAAGAAAACTTCTAACATGAAAGTTGTAGCTCTCCATGAAATATACAACTTTTATTCACAAAGTTTTACCAAAAGATGCATGCATCTCAAGTTATGAATTTGTGAATAAGGGTCCATAAACTTTTTAACTTAGTGAAAATTTGCCCTAATTTAGGCAGGTTTTTGACCCAACTTCATGGACATTTTTCACCTAGTTACAAGAGGTATCTAAAAATGAATTTAAAATATAGATTGTAGATCATGTTGCAAGCTTTCCAAAATGTCATAGAACTCTCCAAGATCATTTGTGGTTAGGGAGAATCGAAGAAAAGAAAATGGCATTTTGTCACTTTGGTTCAAGCCATTTTCACAATGCACCAAGTTGCAAATCTGATCAAGCATGCTTGTACCTTGCATTACCGGTCCTAAACCCCTTCTACACTCTATAATTAAATGCAAACTCAATGGATAAAGGTTTTGTTTTCACTCTTGGAACATTGTATAAGAAATAAATCCATAAATGGCATAAAGGACACATTGCCATTTTCATAAAGCAAGCTTTTGCAAACTTTATCAGCCTTGAGCCTTGGACTTGTTCCTTTTGTGCAAGTATTGTCCACAGATATCAAGCATTGTTCACCATATCTCTGCAGCCCACAGTCAAGCAAGTATAGGCCTTTGGCACAAGTCACTTCACTTTTCTTCAAAAGCAAGAAAAGTTGCAAAAGTACAAAGAACTTGTACATATGATAAAGGGTGGACTTGGCATCATTCTATACATCTTCAAAAACTTGTTACAAGCCAGAACATTATTGCTTATGATATGAAACTCCCCCAAACTGAAAAAACACATTTTTCTGCCCAACATTGCAGTTTCTGCAAAATCAAAGCCAAGTAATATTTTGCTCGTGCGTTTCTTGTTTCAACACTTCAAACACCTTCAATACATCCTACCAAAGCTATCCAAGCATTCATCTTGCAACTGTGAGCTCTATTTCAGACATCACCATTTTCAAACTTGAAGGTTGCAGCTTGACTTCTACAGGGAGTTTCAGCCATCCACAAGGCCAGCTAAGCATTGGAATAACTTGAGGGAACTTCAAGGAAGCTCACACGATCCCCAAGCCTCACTCAAAGTCCCCTAATTTCCATATCCAAATCCAACTGAAAGAGGTATTTTTCAAATCTCTATCTCTTTATTTAAGCATCCTCAAGCCACGAGTTGTGAAGCAAAAATGTAGTCTCTAGCATGGTGAAGCTGTACATATGCATAATTGTCATTTATTTTAACTGAGCTAAGAGAATTTGAATGTTGAACATGCGGAAAAAATTAGGTCAGAAATTAGGGCTACTGAAATTCTCCCTGATCTTTGAGAGTTAGATTATGAATTTTATATCATTGGAATCGTGAGATTCCATGCTACATTTTTTATGTTACAAGTTTTTGATTTTATGCAAGCATGAGCAAGTTCCAGATTTGAAGAAGAAACGCGCGCAAATGGAAGCTTGAGGACAGGGACAATGGCTGTCATGGGCCTGGCGCGCCTTGGGCTTTTGTTTTTACTTCACATACCCCCCTGACTTGATATTTGCACCCCCTTTGCTTATTTTGTTTATTTTTTATATTTTCTCATATTTTTATGTTTATTGATTTTAATATTTTTTTCTGAACATTAAAAATCACAAAAATAATTTTCTTAATTTTTTACAATTTTTTTTTCACATATAAAAATAATCTTATTAATAAATAGAACTTTATTTTCTCAAATAAATTGTAAATACATTTAATAAATACTTAATATTTTTATTTTATTATTTTAGACATAAAATATTTATTTTCATACATATTTTAATTTTTAATATTTTTTAATAATATTATTTATTATTTTTCTTATAAAAAAATGGACAAAATAATTAAAATAGAACATATATTTTCTTAAATCAAAAATTAGGGTTTCCCCTTTCAAAAATAATACTAGTATTTTTCTCTTATTTCTAGGGTTAAATAATTATTTTTCTCATACAAAAATAAAATACAAAACATTTTTGCATAAATACATGTTTATTGCATATTTAAATATTTGTATATTTATTTAATCTGTACTTAATTCAATTGGGTTGTAATAGTTATTTTAGGGTTTATTTTGTGCAATATCCCCATTCAAAAACTTGTATCCCCCATCCCATAATAATTGTTGTAATAGTTTAGTTTACTTTATGCAATTTATCGCATTTATACCATGTGTAGTAAATTAGGGTTTTGCATGATAAGACAAAAATCAAACAAATAGACAAGACCTAACACAAGACAATCAAAGGCATGTAAAATGACACACATTGCACACAAGCACCCTTAGGGTTTCACCTACTTGGTTGCCTAAAAGAAAACGGCCATGGTATGCATGCAAAGTATCTTGGCAAAACAAAACAAAATAAGATCATAGTCCCTCGATGACGCAATCAAAAGGTTGCCTAAACAAAATGATCTTGGTCCCTCAAAATGCTAAAGATACTTGGCAATATTGCTATCATGGTCATACGATGACCCACGCCGTCCCGTTTAAAATCCAAAGATAGGGTTGTTTACCAAATCAATGGTAAATCACCAATATCAAAGGAATACAAATACACAAGAAAGACTTTTGAGTAAGGTAGATAGCTTCTAGTTACTTGATCACTTCAAAACAAATCCTTGCTATTTTCAAAAACAAACACACACATTTCAAAACATTTCCAAACAACTTTCAAAACCTTGAAACATTTTTCAAAAGACAAACATCTTTGTATACATTCTTACGAACGAGAATCATTACAAAGATTGCCTAAACGAATGGCCTCTTTTCAAAATACTTTCAAAACCACACAAAGCACCATTTCAAACAATTTTAAAGCAAAGCAAGTGATCTAAACAAGTAACTAAGAGCCCATGGAAAACCATGGATGAAAAGGGTTCTAGCACCTTCCCTTTTCATAATCTACCCCCCGAATCCAAAAACAATCTCAAAGGTCTTTCCTGTGCTTTTTTACCTTTCCTTTTGGATAAAAGAAAAGTTGGTGGTGACTCTTGCTAACCGCAACATTTGCGAACACAAACGCAAAACCTCAAGTCAGTTCTCCCACCGCATCACAATGAACAAGTTTCATATTTTGACATGTTTTGATGAATTGTGATCTTTGACACTTGATTTTGACCAAAAAGTCAAAGTTTGACTTTTCAGTGTACAATTGACTTTTGATCAGTTGACTGAAAATCAACTATCAATCAGTTGATCTTGAGGGATGTTTTGAGTCATGCCATTAGGTTAAAATGATGCAATTGAATCCTTAAGATCATGCCTCCAACCAATCAACCATTTTCTAGGCCAAAAATCAGAAATTGCCTTTTCTCAATCAAAACCCTAATTTTGACCAGTTTGCCCTTTTGATGATCTGATCAAATTTCTTTAGGAATTATGGTCCAAACGTGATCAAATGACATATAGGAGTTAACAATGTTGATATTGATAAAAAATTATGAAGTTTGATTGTAAATTGACCATAATTGACTTTTTCCCTAATACAACTGATTTTTAGGTCAACTGATCAATTGACTGAGCAAAAATGTGATCCAAGACTTGAAACTTTACATGAGAAATATTGAGGGTCTATAATGATCCATTAAAGTCATATGAGGCATTAAAAGTTCAATTATCCTTGTGCAATCTCAAACCCTAATTTTAGTCATCAATGCTTAAGGAGGTGTCTTGAGCTGATCAACCCTTGTGCAGTCTTGAACCAAGGGAAATCTTATGGGAAAATACTTGATAAATGAGAGGGAAAATTTTGGGGTACAACAACCTCTTTTAAACATCTCAACAAATTTCACAAGTCAAGGCTTAAGCATGTAATGTCAATCTCAAGAAAAGCTCATGAAACTAAAAGTGTGATCATCAATATAATTTGCTCATGTAAAATCAAGAATTAAATTCTCATGACATTCCATACAGAACCAATATTAATACTCATGAAGTTTATTCAATAAAAACAACGTTAATATGACTTGAGCATTTTATCAAACATGTAGGCTTCAAGAAATTAACACATGACTTCAACAATTAAAGAATCAAGATTATGTTAAGTGTATGTGATATCTAGAATCAACAATTAAGCCACAACAACATTAACACTTTATTCCTCAAATAAGCACTTTCATGAAAATCACTTAGTCAAATAATCACTTATTTCAACTATCCAATTTTGGATTTCCATAATATGATTCTAATTCAATTCAACAATCAACAATTAAGTTCAACTCCTTAATTCAATTGCTTAAACAAAATTCAATTCAAGAACGCATACAAAAGTGATTATTCAAGAATCAATTATGAAAAGCACTTAAATCTAGAATTCTTATTGGAGAATCGAAGAGGAGATTGAGAAGAGGAGATCGTCAGAATCGAATAGAGAAACAGAGGAATAAACATATGAAGAAGGAGAGAGAGAGAGAGAGAGAGAGATTTTCATTCTTGATTTTTGTTCTAGAAGGTTGATGAAGATGTGATGAAGTTGTTGTTATTCTTGAGAAAAAAATGATAGGAAAAGTGTCTTAGATCCTTGAGAGAATAGAGAGAGAAATTTTTGGTGTTTGTGTGAGTATGTGAATTATGAGGCAAAATTTTGATTTTAAAAATATATAGTGTGGGTGAATTGGGTCTTGGATGTGTACTTAGATTGGGCCTCAATTGGACAATATAAGCACAACGGGACCACAAAATCCCACGTCTTTTTAAGTGCGAAATCTCAACTAGAGCTCAACACAAAAATCAAAGATTACAAAATTTGTAACGTGATTCCGAAAGAACGGGCTCAATCGGATAAACAAAGAGAAAGTTATGAATTTTTGAAGATGCACTGACACTGTCTCAGACACATTTCTTTTCAACTTCAGAATTTTTGTCGTCTCGCTTGCGATTTGGACCATAAACAGAAGCCTTCAGAGTACCACTTAAACTTGAAGTTTGAAGCAAAGTCCGAGCTAACGAAATTTGTGAAATTATGCCGAAAGAACCGTCTAGATACAATAAAAATTGAAGATGTTAATACTTTTAGAATATCGAAAATCGAAGATGTTATGACTTTTCCTTGAAGAACTGGCTCCCATCCTGAACACGAGAAATGAAGAGAATACCAAGATGGATCAAATTCATAAAGAAACAACTCTAAACAATATCCTGATTGCAGGTTGTGAATTTCTAAGCTCAAACCAGTAAAAGTACTATTTCTGATATTCGCCATATCAAATCCATTGAAACACCCAATTTTCTTTGCAATTCAGAGTATGTTGAGATACATGAGAGCTTGTCACGGTGACAACTTGATTGATCAATGATTTTATGGCTTATGAATCACGCGGAACACATTTAAGCCTTGAAAACCAGATTTTTGCCTTGTTGTATTGTCTAACAGAATAATCTATTTTGGGCGGCTTCTGGAAAGGAAATACCTTGACCCCACGACTATAAATGATGTATGAAATGCTAGATGACCTAATGAAAGGCATGCATAAGTCAGCCGAGCCTTAAAAAGGGGTAGGACAAATTTGGGGTATGACACTCGTCACAAGCGGACCACTGTCCAAAAGTAGTGGACCACCGTCCAAAAAAATGCTATGAATGCATGATGCACTAACGTCATATAAATGTCGATCACAACTAGTCAAGTGCATCATCATTCATATAATAATCACCATATAAAATGTATATACATTAAACATGCACATCATTCAACATCATCACAAACATTATCAATTATATCATAGCAACATCATAGCGATTCACAACAACTTTCTAACAATATCAAGTTCATCATTAGAACAAAAAGAATATCATAGCCTAGCAACATGAAATAATTCAACTTTTAACACATAGATATGTGAATAATACACCAAACAAATCCTATAATTCTATCATTTATAGCTTTGTGTGTTAGCTTTCCAACACTTTGAAGGACGCGTCAAACAGAGTCTTGAAACTCAAGTTATGGCCTATGCAAGTTACTGCCAGAGGTGCTCGCTTGAAGCTTGCTCGACTAGGCTAGAGGTGCTCAGATCGCTTGGTGCTCGCCCGACGATGCTGGGGTGACAAACCATCCCCCATACATTTTCCAAGAGCACCTCTTTTCCACCATGTCCCTCGCCTCCTGCCTCGCTCGGTGACGCTTGGGCGCTTTCCTCGCCCCGGGCTCGCCCGACGGTGCTCACGAATATGCAACTTCTTTGTGCGATTTCTGCATTGTTCCAGCCATTTCTAAATTCGATTACATGTATCATACTCGTCCAAAAACACATTATAACCATCATATATCCCACATTTAATATCAAAAAAATGTATAGGCACATATTAAGATTAAATCATGGTATTCACATATCATCAACATCAACAATTTCATCAATATGTCATCAAATCAATCACATGTTTCATTAATTCAATCATACAACAAAATTCTACATCCATCTAAACCCATCACCGATCATAATAAATCCGATTAAACGTCTTAACTCGAATTCCTATCAATTGATCTCTTCCTTCGCGTTCAACAAAATCCTCCTCTGAGCCCTAACCTCTTCTTTGCATTTTCTCGTAATTCTATGATCGCACAGAATGACCGTTATTCTTCTCTTTTCTCGTTTTACCCCTAGGACCCTTTCTATATTATTCCTCTTATACCCTCACTTATCATCATATATTATGACTATGCCCTTATTATCTCTACACACCACTTATTCTATTTAATTATTAGTAATACTTCTAAGTAATATATTATATTATAACATCTAAATAATTAAACTAAAACTATCTAAATCCAGGTTATTCTAATTAGCACCTTAGTCCACCACTACCCACAATATTCCACACATATCACACATATAATCATAAAAAATTCACAAATAATCAATTAAATAGTTAATTCTAAATTTGAGGTGTTACACTAGGCGCATGCATGGCCATATGGCACAACCAACTACAACTACTTCATAGTGAATCAATGGTTAGCTTGCTAGTCAAAGGGATTGTGCACTAGGCATGTAAAGGAGGCCAAGGCCACGTGGAAGACATGCAAAAATTTCTTACTGAGGAAGAAAAAATGGTTGAGCAGAGCAGGTCATAGTAGGGTAGGCATGCTAGCCGAGAAGATGATGCACCTAGAGAGAAGTCCACAATTTTTCCTTTAAATAAGAGCTTCTAGTTTAGTGCAAAGAGAGTTTCAGTGGATTGAGGTAGTACAAAATTTGAGTAGGTTCACTTTGGTATAAAATAGGAGAATAAGAGAGGAAGCCTGAAGGCAAAAGTGTTGTTCAAGTGACATGGCATATCACACTTCCAAGACCGGCTTCTCGGAGTTGCCCGTGGTTATGTAACCATGAGTAAGCATAGGTAAAATCTCTTTGCAAGGGTTTAGATGTATTCATTATATTCATGCACTAAATATGTCATGACGTTCTATGTAATTCTACTCAGCTTTAATATTGATGCTCTTTAATTTTAATCCTTGTTTTAGCTTTGCTACCTAAAATATGTTTTTATGGTGTGACATGACATTGAAAGGTGTTTGACATTACTAGATCCAATATAATTATCTATTGAATACTAGCGCCTAGAAATAGGGTTAGGTTTAATTTTCGCATGTACTGTAGTATGGATCAATATGGAGTATTGTTGCTTTATAACTGTTAGAACTTAATGCTTTGTGTTGGTTAATAGTTTGATATATCAACTATTAGGTAATACACTAATGTTATACGGTGGCCATAACCGGGACTGTTAAAACTAGTTTTCATTTTGTATTCGCAAATGTCGCGGTAAGCAAGAGTCGCCATCGACTTTTATTTTATCCAACAAGGAAAGGAAAAAAGCACAAAAAAATTCCTTTTTTGAGATATTTCTGAGTACGGGGGGTAGATTATAGAAAGGGAAGATATTAGCACCCATTCTATCCGTAGTTATCTACGTGCTCTTAGGTACTTGCTCATCATTTTTCAAAATTGCTTCTTTGTGTTTGTGTGATTTGAAAAGCTTTTGTTTTGACTTCGATTTAACTCTTGCTTTTGTCTTCAAGAGTGTAATGAAGTGTTTTGAAAACTTTGTTTGTAAAGGAGTGTAAGTGTGAAAAAAGTTTGTTTGGATTGAGCAAGTACTTAAGAACTAATCTACCTACTCGAAAAAATAATCGTTCTATGTTAGTTTCCTTTATACAACTCTATCCCACTATTAGTGAGTAGGTAGCATCGTCGTTGGAGTTTTGAGGGTCAATTCAAAAGAGAGGTACGGTCACTAAAGCAATGTTAGGACGTCTTAGTAATAACCCTAATGTCTTAGATCAATTTATTCGAGGCAACAATATCCGAGGCAACCTTTTCGAGGCAACTTTGATCTTTGGACAAAAGGACGACCACTAAAATATCCTATACTCAATGACCGTTTACCGAAGGCAACCAAGTGGGAGTGTACCCTAGGAGTGCGCATGTGCGAGTGATTCAGTTTCAGATTATTATCTTTGCACATTTTAGGGTTGTCTAACTGTTTTAAAATTAATCATACATTCTTGTCATGCATCCTAATATCACACATCTAACAGTTAATATTTTGCGGAATTAACTGTTACAAGGCTTCGGGTATTTACATAGCCAAAAACAAACCCCTTTGAAAATAAAGCGATAAAAGTAAAGACCTAATTAACTATTACAACTTGTGAACAGTTACAATAATAGGATAAAAATAAAATAATAAAGCGCGCGATGAAAATTAGAACGAGTGCGAACTAGGGTTTTGACCCTTTTCAAACCTAATTAAAAGAAAAATTGTTTTTGTTGTTTTTAATATTTTTTAAAGAAAAAAAGAATTAGGTTTTAAATTAAATATACAAATTAATTAGCTAATTTAAACTAATTAATGAAAATAATTACATGGCCTATTTTTTGTTTTTTGATTATTTTAAGAAAAATAAAAATAAAATTAAGTTAGAAATAAAAACCTAATTATTCTAATTATTTTTAATTGATTTACAAAAAGAATTAAAGTTATCTAAATTAACAACCTAATTAAATTATTTAATTTTTGTATAAAAAATAAAATCTAAACCTAATTTGCGAAAAGTATTATTTTTTATGATTTTTTTAATAAAAGAAAATAATAAATTGGTTAGTAAACAAAATAAATAAATAAATTAAATAAAGTAAATATAAAAAAAAAAATAGAGGAAGAGATTGGGCCTGAAAATAAATCTGGGGGTGCAAATAGCAGCTACTGGGCCCAAAAGATGGAAGTCCACGTTGACTTCTGAGATCCTATGCTATGCGTTTGACTAGGTATTTGGTGCTCCCTCATGGATGGCCTTTGGATCTGGCCATCTAGCCACTTGGCAGACTGGATCTTGAGGTCACATGATGGACCTTGGTCTTGTACACGCATCTGATTGCTGAAAAGAAAATAACATGAAAGGAATGGGGGACCTGGGATTCGAACCCAGGTCCTGAGGCACGTTCTAGTGACTGGCTACCAGCTGAGCTAGCGTGATTAGTTGTTATAACAATACAAAACAATAATTATATTATAAACAAGCGTAATATGGAAAAACTCGCGCGGAAATTCAAAAGACCCAATGGGAAGATGCCAGCAAATCATCTTCTTCCCTTCTCCGTAGGTAAAAGTTACAGGGACTTTTACCTACGGGCATATGTCCGTAGCTACAACCCTGGTTCATCTCAAAATTCTCCATGGGCATGATAAATGACTTCTAACGCCATGGTTGGATTCGTCTTTTCATTCTGAACATGATGGTACCCTTCATGAAGACTAATTTTTCCTGTATACAAAAACCCTAAAACAGAACCAAAAAACCTAACAATGGAAATTATCGATTCATTCCATGAAAACGCAATTGGATATTATAGAAAGCTTGCAATTGTCATGGTGAACAAGAATCTATGATTATATTATGCTATACATGTCAGAATTATGCAAACCGAATTCAAGAAAGAAGCCATGTCGTGATGGACTTACAGGGTGATATAGGGCCTGGAAATGCTTGAGTTTGATAGCTTTTGCTTGCTGATGACCTCAGGAAACGATTGAGATGGTCAAAGGATCTTGAATTTTCCTGTAACTAGGAATTCGATTCACCACTTTTTCTTGTTTTTTTCCAAGTTTTGTTCTTGACCACATGCCTCCTTCTGACCTAGTTTTTGGTCTGCAATTCTTCTATATGTATTGAGGAATGGATTAGGGTTCCAAAACTGATCTCAGTCTTCCTCCATCAATGGATTTGATTTTGATTTGATACACCTTGAATATCTTCCCAAAAATGTCCTAATTCAATCTTTTTGTGCACAATATGCCTTTACACGAATTTGAATACTTGCCAACTGGATTTGAGACCTGAAACAAGTATAAAATCTTGAGTTTTCAATGCTTTAGATTTTCTCATGATTTACTTTGATTAAAATTGATTTAATTCAAATCAAAATAAATAATGAAAACATGATAATGACAAGTGGCAAGGGCTAGAGCTCGTGGACTATGTTTCCAACTCAAAACAAGTGAAAAAGATTGGGCCCATTTGGCAAAAATTGAATTTTTAGGCATAGTTGACTTTTGGAAATTTTGCAAAAAAGGTCAACTTCGAAATGTCGTTTAGGGACTAGATCGTTTACCGAAGGCAACATCGAGGGTCATCGAGGGACTACGATCTTTTTTATCGAAGGGTCTTTGCTAAAACGTCCCATATTCGAGGGATATGGCTATTTTCTGGAAGGAGACAAGTGAGATTATCCTAAGGGTGATAGTGTGCAAGTGTGTTTTGATTGCATACATTTTAGTCTTGATTAGGGTGATCTATTTTTTTATTTTCATATCTTTCCATACACACCCTAATTACTAGCATTTACATTTGAAAGCGATAAGTTGCAGAAATGTAAATTCCTACGCTATTACAATATTTAGGGGATGGGGGTACATATGTACGAATGGGGATTGCAATTAAAATTAAATCCTAAGTTATTATTACAACCATATTGAAATGTACAACATAAGAAAGAAAGAAAAATGACTTGTTTAAAAAAGTGTTTTTGTCTTAAAAAAATAAATTAGTAAAAGTAAAATGTTTTTATGTCATTTTTTGGTGTTGGTAAAAAGGTATTAACATTAAAATTGATAAAAAGGAAAACACATGAAATATAGAAACAACATGTTGCTGCAAGCAAAACAACAAAGGTCAAAAGTTCTGAAGCCAGACACGTAGTGACTCGGAAAGAAACGTCAGTGGGCATCAGAAGTTCTGATTGGTAAAATCTGAAGTCCTGCAAGAAATGTTAGAGGGCAGGTACAAAAATTATGGGTTTTTATGTGCTGAACTTCTGAGTGTTAGAACAGTGAGAAAGTCTTAGAAGTTCTGTGCATATTAAAACAATGAGTGGAAACATCAGAAGTTCTGCGTTTATGCTAAGCTAGTGATTGAACATCAACAGTCTAGTGTGTTATCAGCATGTAAGCATCAGAAGTTAAGTGTGGGTTAGCAGTGAGAAAAATCATAGTTTTGCATGTTAAAACAGTGAGGAGACTCAGAAGTTTGGTGTACATTAACAGTGAGAAAAATCATAGAAGTTATGTGTGTTAAAACTATGCATGAACATTAGAAGTTTTAGGCCATATTTCAACTCTCAATCAGCGCATCAGTAATCTATCCAGTTCTCAACAAACAACAAATCAGAAGGAATAAAAACACAACAGTTTACAGAAGTTCTAATCCTGATCTTGAGCCTAGCCTTAATCAAGAAGTTCTGATCCACAGTTTTTTCTATTCATGCAATGATATAGATAACATCAATACCATGATATTTACATGTTTAATGATGTTTTGAATGAGAAAATGCAAAGTCAGAAAGACTTACCTTGAACCTTGAGTGTGTGTCTAGAACTTGGACCGCTGTCTTTTAGAGTTCTGAGGTCAGCAAGAGCAACGGACGAGAAGAATGCCAAGTTCTTTGATTCAAAGGGAAGAACAAAAGTTTGTTTTTCTGTTTGAGAGTTCTGGATTTTTTACGAAAGGTTTCACAGGTTTCCTTTCTCTCTTTTGATGATTCTCTTTCTCCAAAAGCCAACCAGCCCCTTGAACGTGTGATGGAGCAAAGTATTTATAGATGGGTTTGTTGTGGTTTTGGGGGGAAAACAAAATGGGATTCAAACCTTTTTAGTATATTGTCCCATTGCTTTTTAATCACAGTTTTTGTATGCTAATTTGATGCAAATATGGGGTTTGATAAAGTGCAGGCGTGGACCAGGTCAGCAACTGATTACAGGACTGTGATGTAGCAGAGCAGCAGGTTACTTAAATGAGTTTTTGGGATTTGGTGATGTCCTGATCACAGAAGATCAGAAGCGTAACCTCTATGTGCTGAAGATTCATATTCTGATGGAAGATCATGTTCTGAACCATGTTTGCAATTTCTGACTGCGCTTGCGTAGAGGCTGAAAAGCCATGTTCTGATTTAAGGCTATATTCTGAACCATGTTTGCAACTTCTGACTGCACTTGCATGGAGGCTGGCTCATAAGTTTTGAAGTATCACATACTCTTAACACTTAGAAAATTTTCTAAATGTTTAGAAAATTTGATTTTTCCAAAGTAACTTCTGACTCCTGATTTTTTTTGATGAACCAATCTCATGTCTTGATGAAATAAAGTTGTTGAACTTTGACTTGATCTGAAAGTCAAAGTTTGACTTTTCAGTGTGCTTTTGACCATTTTTCCCTTATGGATGATTTCCTTGAAAAGTGATGATTCAAGACTTGGAACTTGATAGAAGCAAAACTGAGAGTCCAGGATGATCCTTTGAGAAGTGGGAGGGAAATTTTGGGTTACAACAGTTTCCCCTGTTCAATCTTCTTAAGCATGAGGATGTAGATTGGCTGATCTGCCTTTCGTGATCTGAAGGCAGAAGATGATTGAACACTAGAGTGCCCAGAAATTTGCACTCGCATGAAGTAATACTGACTGGTGATGTCGGGAATGGGCTTACACATGCCATTTGTAAGGCGACGAGAAATCACAAGAGACGGGCTTAAAGATGCCATCCGGAAAAGATTGGTTGCATAAGAGATTCCTGGATGAGAGTTCCTATAACTGTTGTCGAGGGGGGAACTTTGTCGGGGAATGTTGAATTATGCACTGGGAAGTAAAGTCTAGGAGCTTCAGTTGTCTATTGCTCTACTGAGGAATTATCTCCTGACTGAGGAGGTGAAAGTAGAAAGTATACCCGACCAGGGTCCAGGATGTACAGTAACTCGCTGGAGAAATGTGAAATCGACCGCATCTGATCAGGTCTAGGCCTTACAGTGTTGTGACCTGTTGACTGGAGATAAGGGAGAAGGAACCTGGATAGTAGGGTTACTTCGAAATGAAAGCCTGTGTAGTAGGGCTGTGAGAAGGAACCTGTGTAGTGGGGTTACTTCGAAATGAATGCCTGGATAGTAGGGTTTGTGAGAAGGAACCTGGGTAGTAGGGTTACTTCGAAATGAAAGCCTGGATAGTAGGGCTTGTGTGAAGGAACCTAGATAGTAGGGTTACTTCGAAATGAAAGCCTAGAAAGTAGGGCTTGTGTGAAGGAACTTGGGTAGTAGGGTCACTTCGAAATGAAAGCCTGGGTAGTAGGGCTTGTATGAAGGAACCTGGATAGTAGGGTTACTTCGAAATGAAAGCCTGGATAGTAGGGCTTGTGTGAAGGAACTTGGGTAGTACGGTTACTTCGAAATAAAAGCCTGGGTAGTAGGGCTTGTGGGAAGGAACCTGGATAGTAGGGTTACTTCAGAATGAAAGCCTGGGTAGTAGGGCTTATAGGAAGGAACCTGGATATTAGGGTTACTTCGAAATGAAATCCTGGGTAGTAGGGCTTACGAGAAGGAACCTGGATAGTAGGGTTACTTCGGAATGAAAGCCTGGGTAGTAGGGCTTGTGGGAAGGAACCTGGATAGTAGGGTTACTTCAGAATGAAAGCCTGAGTAGTAGGGCTTGTGGGTGGGGACCTGGATAGTAGGGTTACTTCGGAATGAAAACCTAGGTAGTAGGGCTTGTGGGAAGGAACCTGGGTAGTGGGGTTACTTCGAAAAGAAAGCCTGGATAGTAGGGCTTGTGAGAAGGAACCTGGGTAGTAGGATTACTTCGAAATGAAAGCCTGGATAGTAGGGCTTGTGTGAAGGAACCTGGATAGTAGGTGTAGCGGTATAAATGTTCAAGACTAAGTCATTGGATTGACTAGACTTTATACAAATCAAAATAAAAATTGCCACCGCGCTTTATTGTTTCCAAAGTAATGGGGAAAGAGCGAATAACCCAAAAAAAGGGGGGAAAGATTCAAGGTAAGGGGGTTCGTTATGCAAAGGGAAGGTATTAGCATCCTAAACATCTATGGTACTCCGCAGGAACCTCTTTGTAAAATTTGTATATTTTGGCTATAAAAATGTATTGTATATAAAATAGATAGTGGAGGTGAGAAAAGAAGTATTTTTTATGATTTTTAGACCCCCCGCGGTTGCGAACCTTTAGTGCCTACGTACCACCTTTCGTGCGATAGGGGATCAGGATACACGTAGTTCCTCTTTTAAAAATTTGAAACGCAAGTGTGTTGGTTAATTTATTGAGATAAGACATCATCATCATTGTCCGTGTAGAAAATATACTTACTACCCACAATCATGAGAAAGGAGAATTTGCATCATCTCAAAGTGGAGGATATGGCTTGGATTTTAAAATCAACAATTCCTCACTCAACACCCAAGTGGAAATTATCTCTCTTCACCACATTTCATAGAAGTATAGTTGTTTGCATCACTACAAGGACTGACAAGAGCCTAATCTTTTGAGAAAAGTTTAAAGGTAAAAGCCAAAATGGCAAAATGATTTGAAATGAGATTGGATGACTTTTAGTCTTCTCATAAAAAGTGTCAAAGTATTATTAAATTGATTAAAGTTTATTGATGAAAATGTTTTTGAAAATGCATGGACCCAAGTCCAAGTTTATTATGAAAGTATTTCAAGTTTAGAAATAACAAGAGTTTTCAAAAGGAGGGAGAAATTTTTGAAATTAAAGAAGATGGGAGGAGAAGAAGAGGCTATCCTAAAGCATAAGGAAAAAGCTAAGGATGAGAACCATCTAACCAACAAGAAGCCAAAACTTGACATTATGAGCCAAGATAGAATTCCCATTCTTTGGAGTGAAACTAAGCAAGCAAAGATACTAGACCTCTTCCAACGTATTAAGTCTCCACAAAAATTGGGCAGAGTAACGGCTGTATACGAGTGAATTCTAGATTACAATCAAAGGATGCAATCACAAAAACCTGCACACAAAAACAAACAAGCAACCCAATGTCTTGAGGTAAAACTCAAGAACTCCAGATAAAGTAATCAGATGATATCACAAGGTATCCAAGATAGGCCAAGGTTTCTAATCCTATGTCCAAGAAAAAGTCCACTGCTCCATCATGCCAAGGATAGTAACCAAATAGTCCAAGTACCATTAAAAGTTTTTTAGGGTTTAAGTTGGTTATTAAGTATCTTAGGAAAAGGAAAAAGAAAAGCTCAAATGAGCAAAGTAAAAATTGACAAGAAAATAAATGCTCAAATGAGCAAAGATGAAAATGGCATGAAATGTAAAAATGCTAAAAAATAAATAGTGCATAAAGCATAAAAGAATAAAAGCATAAAATAAAACAAGTCAATAATTAGTGGTTAGTTGGATGACCATCTTGAAACTTGCATTTGGAACTCATTAGAGGATTGGTAGAACCAAAGCCTCCACACAACAAGTTGCATTTTGTTTTTGTCAAGTATATCATCCATTTGGAATTCTTACAATTATCTTTTAATGATCAATGATGTTTAAGTGATCCGCGTTGACCAAAGGTGTTGTAGATCCATTAGAGGATTGGTAGAACCAAAGCCTCCACACAATGAATCTCAAGGTTATTGGATCAAAGAGATCAAATTAACATACTTGGGCTTGCAATCATAAGTTTGGGCCACGAATGATCATTTATTTGAATTGGGACAAAATTTAGCGCTATGTTAAGCAATCGTAGGTGGACTTATATAGAAGTCACACCTATTTTGAGGCTGGTCAATAGCAATCTATGCACCATTTGTTTTGAGACATGATATAGTGATCATGCTCTAACAACATTTAGTGCAATTAGAAGGGGATGAGATGAAGAGGAATTACGGTAAAAAGAAAAACCACATTTGAATTAATATTTAATCAAACTATTATTAAAATCATTCATCCATTTTTGTGGAGTTAAACTCAACACCATGGATCCAATGATGTTAATAAAGCCATGACCTAAAAAATCAACCCAAGACAGCCAGAAAATATTCACAAAATAATAGTATAATTAATATGTACATTAAAAGGTTTAAAAATGTTTAAAAAAATGGAAAATAATGAAGAAAATTTCAATTATATTCAAATTAATCAAGAAATGAAAAATAAGACCATAGAAAAATCAGAAAAGAGGCCAAGTAATTTTACAAAATTTTTGGGAATTTTTAAAAGTCAGAAACTATTTTTAAAAATTAAAATCAATGGGTAAAAAATAGTAAATCAGAAACAGAAATAAATAAGGTCACCAATATTTGTCACAATATCATTGGATCATTCAATAATTTTTTCAGAATTTAAAAATGTGTACAAGTATTTTTATACATTTTAAACAAATCAAATGAATGTAAAATTCAAAAAAATATCAAAACACAAAATTAAATTCTGAAAAAATAAAAATCAGAAAGACAATAATCAAAAATATTTTTCATAATTTTTTCATATTTTTTGGACTAAAAATGATTTTTCTATGATTTTTTGAAATTTAAAACAATTAAAATATAAAAATCAGAAAAAGAAAATAAAAGAAAAATATGTGGACCATTGGATGAGAGTCAAAACGCGTTAGTAATCAAATCCAAAGGATCTGGCGCGATGTGCATATCATGGTCTATACTAAATATCGTACAAGATTATTAAATAAAATAGAATTTGAAAATAACAAATGTCACACTTTCATTGGTTAGAAGGTGACATATTGGCCATCTTCAACCTCCAGCCTCACGAATTGCAGGTCTCTCAAACTGTAAAGTCAGAAGCTCAGACCTATGTCATTCGCTTCGTCTCTTCAAGACGAAGACAACCACACCTTCGCGCCCAATTTATATAAACTGTAACTCAAGCAATTTGGAAAGAAAGTTTTGAAAAGGGATTTGAAAATTCATGGTCAAAATGTGCTTCCAGATAAAAGTAAGTGTTGCGACTAGAACCAGGGAAATGAGAGCAATACAATGATACCAAAGTTTTGAAGAATTGATGAAGGAATCTACCTATTGAAGTTGAGTTGCAGAGCTCTGAAACTGGACTTCTATGGAGCAATATAGGGCATGATTCTTGAATGTGATTATATGGTTAGCTTCAGGGAAGATCAAGGAAGGTGAATTGATGAAAAAAATGGATTGAAAAAGGCTAGAGTATAGGATTCGAAGTAACTAAATTTTGAGTTGTGAAGCAAGTTTGGCAGGGTGATTCTGGCTATCTAAGCTTGGGAAATTGAATGGGGAATGTTCCTCTATTTATAGAGAATCAAAAGGAATGCTCAAGCGTGTGGAATGATGTAAATTGGAGGGAAATCGTGTGAACCTGATGCACGAGCAAAGTGTGATCTGATTTGCATCAAAACTCATCAAATCCTTGCGTTTCAAGGCTCTAATCCACTTTGGCAACTTGGTTAAACAGTTTAGATCACAAACGCGTGCTAATTTGGTGTTTAAAGGCCAAAACATGGATTTCAAATTCTGACTTATGGTGAAACTTCAGTTCCAAGTTACCCAGTTCAAACCAATGGCATTTCCACCTCAGGGGGTCTTAGGGCAAAATTCTTGATGCTTTGGAAAGATGAGGTAACAAGATTTGCAATGGAAAAAGAACAGAAACAAATGGATGTTTGAGCTGAAAACTACATGGAGTCAAAGTTGAAGAAAAAGAGTTGACTTTCCATACTTAGAAATATTTCAAATTCTTCTTTAAAAATGACCTATAATCTCTTGCATCCAAACTTGGCCTTCCATCTAGAATTTGCTCTTGACCAAAAAATATGGAATGAAGTAGATCTCTTGAATGACATTTTTCAATTTGAACCACTCAAAATCTCCAAAAATTGAGCAAGTTATGACTTGTTGAAGTTGGCCAAAAATCATGAAATGACCTATAATCTCTTGCATTCTTAAGGAAACTTCCATCCATTTTCTTAAAGTTTCACATAAAATAAGGCATGAAGTACACATCCTTAGTATCATCATGAAAAAAGAATGGGCTCAAGGTGATAAAAATTGACCAAGTTATGACCATTTGAAGTCACATATGGAAAATTGGGGATTCATCTGGATGACTTGTAATCTTTCTTCTTCACCAAGTCCCTTCCACATGAAAACTCCTTGGAACTTTTGAAGTGATTTGTTGGTAACTATTTGAAGAGAAGGATGTTTTTGAAATCACTCAAAAATACCAAAATATGAGCAAAATATGAGCAAGATATGCTCCTTTGAAGTCCAAAGCCCTAGCTCCTAGATCAAGAAAATGTTTTGAGGAACTTTGACAAGTTTGAACAAACTTTTTGTGCCAATATTATTCCTTTGTGAATAGGATTTGTTGAGGATGATGATAAGGACTCATGGCCATCAAAACTACTTTCATACCAACTTCAAAACAACTTCAATGGTGAGGTTTGGATCTCTCAAGCTTTTGACTAGGGCATGGAAATAAACTCATGAACCCATGATGCAACTTGCTAAACCTCATTGCCTTTACCTACATTATTAACATGTAAGACAAACCAATATTGTATTTGTTAATTAGAGAGAAAATCAAAGAAAAATACCCATAATCACCAAAGAAAACAAGTGAAGGTGCTTGGTAACTCCTCAAAGAGAAAAGCTAAAGATATGGAGAGGAACCAAAAGCCCTAATGTGATTTTGCGGTGATTGAAACATTATGGTATGATGAAGGGATCTTAGGGGCAAAAATTGGGGTACAACAGTAGGGTTACTTCGGAATGAAAGCCTGGATAATAGGGCTTGTGTGAAGGAACCTGGGTAGTAGGGTTACTTCGAAATGAAAGCCTGGGTAGTAGGGCTTGTGAGAAGGAACCTGGATAGTAGGGTTACTTCGAAATGAAATCCTGAGTAGTAGGGCTTGTGTGAAGGAACCTTGATAGTAGGGTTACTTCGAAATGAAAGCCTGGATAGTAGGGCTTGTATGAAGGAACCTGGGTAGTAGGGTTACTTCGAAATGAAAGCCTGGGTAGTAGGGCTTGTGGGAAGGAACCTGGATAGTAGGGTTACTTCGGAATGAAAGCCTGGGTAGTAGGGCTTGTGGGAAGGAACCTGGATAATAGGGTTACTTCGGAATGAAAGCCTGGGTATTAAGGCTTGTGGGAAGAAACCTGGATAGTAGGGTTACTTCAGAATGAAAGCCTGGGTAGTAGGACTTGTGGGAAGGAACCTGGATAGTAGGGTTACTTTGGAATAATAGCCTGGGTAGTAGGGCTTGTGGGAAGGAACCTGGATAGTAGGGTTACTTTGAGATGAAAGCCTGGATAGTAGGGCTTGTGGGAAGGAACCTGGGTAGTAGGGTTACTTCGGAATGAAAGCCTGGGTAGTAGGGCTTGTGGGAAGGAACCTGGATAGTAGGGTTACTTCGAGATGAAAGCCTGGATAGTAGGGTTTGTGGGAAGGAACCTGGGTAGTAGGGCTTGTGGGAAGGAACCTGGGTAGTAGGGTTACTTCGAGATGAAAGCCTGAATAATAGGGCTATGAGAAGGAACCTGGATAGTAGGGTTACGTCGCTTGATCATGTAGATTAGTTGACCCGTTTAGTTTTGGGGACTGATTTTTCGTTAGACGTCATCCAGAAATGATTGTTGAACCGTATGTGTAAGCTGAAACTGGAGCGTATCTGTATAGAATGATAAAGGAATCTTGGATGATTACTACTCCAAAAGATGATGAAGGAATCTTGGATGATTGCTACTCTAAAAAGATGATAAAGGAATCTTGGACGATTACTACCTCAAAAGATGATGACCTTTATCTGTCGATTGATCTTTCCTTAAAAGGTAAAGAGTTAGTTGTATGCAATGTCATGATGTATGCATTATGTAATGATGTTCTCAAAATAAATGAGATTTGTGTTATATATAATTTTTATGCATATGCTATGAACATTGTTGAAATGTAATTTTGTCTTGGAGAATAAATCCTTGACAAGTGTTGGGGAGTTATTAAATCCCGGATTGCTGTTGAAGAGTAGGCGTGTCTTCAAACTTTGCTTAGAATGTTTTGACTGAGGATTCCTATTTTATTGTTCGAGGAGAACTCCGCTGGGGGATGTCGAAAGCTCTGTATAGAGCATTTATTCCTGCTTGGGAAAAGAAGTTCAGGAGTCTTGGGTGTCCGTTTCTCTTATTAGTGGTTGAAGTTGAACTGATATCTGGTCGGGTCCAGGTTTCATAGTAACTTGTTAGGGATTGTAGATTAGTCTACTGGGGAAGAGGAGTTGTGGTCCTTTGATTTGTAGTGGTCGGAGAGGCCACCTCAAGTTGGGGAATCTTGTCATTTGTTGGGGAAATAAACCCTGTTGCTTAGTCTGTTGGAGAGGCGGCGACTTCACTGACAGAAATCCTCGAGGTTTCTTGAAGTCGATTCAGTTGGGAAATTTTTTTCAAAGATTGAAACTCTGGCTGGGAGTCATCCTATGAGAAGGATTTTGGGGAGATTTGTCACTGCCCCTAGTAGCGAGTGTTTGTGGCACTTCTAGGAAATGTTTGACTGTATGTAACCCTTTGTTGGGATTCGCGTTCAATGCCCCAAGTGATTCAGATGGAGACCTGTCCCTGGTTATTCAGCATTTCTTGAGAGATTTCTTGGAATCTTGACTAGACTTCCCCAGGTGTGCTTAGATAGTGACATGTCATGCCCCCTTGTTGATAGGAGATCTGTTATGGGAGGCGTCTTCCCGCTTGAAATGATTTTGTTCATTGAGAGAGTTTTTGTTCACTGGATCTTCCTTGTGTGAATTTCTCTGCTGTCAAACAAATAGCCATATGCAAATAGAAATATTCAAATAATGCAAAGTTTATGCTTGCCTTGAAATTTTTGAAAATGCATTTTAGCAAGTAAAGAAATTTTGTAAGAAAAATTCAACTCGGGATTTAGAGTAAAGCCTTATAGGAGTCAGGATACCTTTTGTAACAGTATGCTTTCGAACTAACCCATGCTTTAATTAGGACTTTTGAAGGGTTGTAGCCTGGCTTGGTTCACGGTTTAAGAAACAAAGGATAAAGGCTCAAAGTGTATTTGTACCCGCCCGTTCTTCGTGATGTTCTTCGGTCCTAAACTCAGCTAATTGTGTGTTTGAACTCCAAATGAGTCTGGAATGACGTTTTGGTGATGGTTCAGACAAGTTAAGTTTGTCGGAAGACAGTCATTTTTGCAACATTTTTTTCATATTGTTGAGGATTTATAGTGACCTCTTTCTTTTGATTTGTTATCCCTGATTTTTTCCTGATTGTTCTTGTTTTGAGATTATAGTCAGCGGGATGCCCCACTTTTTCTTAAGTCTCTTTTGTAGGTTTTGACTTAGTGGGCTTTACTTTTTTGAGAGATAGTGACTGCTTATGTGATAGGGAACCATCACCGTCTTTTGATTCCAGAGGAATGTTTCTTGATGTCATTCGTTGTATTACGAGATGAGAGTTTGCGGCTAAATGCGCGTTTGAATTAACTGAGAGACTACCCTGCCCCAGGTTTTGATTAAAGGTTTTAATTTTGTGAAAAACTTCTACTTCTTTGGCTCGAAGGGGATGACTAGGGATTACCTTCCTTATAACTCTAGTGTTTAGGATTTGAAAGAAACGCTTGTACATCGTCAGCAAGGTCTATCCAAAAGCATATTGTATGGCATCGTTTTCGTCATCCTCCCTCTAAAGGCTTGTAACTTTTAACAAGAGTTAAATTTCATAAGGAGAGTAAAAAACATAGTTTAAATATAGTGAAAATGAATGGATTAATTCAAGACAAATATATGCAATGCATTAATGAAATAAAGTTCGACATTAATAAATAAGTGTTTGAACAAGCAAAAGAAATTACAACTGAAAATTCAAATGAACAGAAGCCTCTTTGTCTGAACTTGTCACTTTAGGTGGTGAGACTTTGAGGGACGGCAAAAGAATTCAGTCTGGCCATCTTGTGTGAACTTCAGCATTCCTCCGTCGATCAGGTTTTGAATCTGGTACTTTAGTGCCCAACAATCATTTGTATCATGCCCAGGACTATTGGAATGATAGGCACACATGGCATCAGGATTTTAGCTGGGAGAAGAAGTTTTGGGATTTGGATGAGGTCTTATTGGTGTAATCAGATTCATCCTCAGCATGTGTTACAAAGCTTGAGACATTGGTATGTTGATGTTGGTAAATTGTCTTTTGGGCTCGCTTTGCCTTTGCTGATTTTCCGGTTGATGTTGACGAAGTCGTTGTTGGGCTTGTGATGTGGAAGCCAATTGGGAAGGTCTTCTCTCCCTTAAACCGGCTTCTTGTCTCATGGGAGGCTGAATGATGACTTGATACCCAATTCTAACTGTTTGCCCCATTTGGCTACATCCGTCTTGACGAAGCTTGTTGATGAGGACTCTTAGCTCTTCTTGTCCCTGTGCTAAGTTTTGGATGAGAGCCATCTAGCCCACTAGTTGTCCCGTTATCTGGATTTTCATTATGGCTATCTCAGTTCGTAGCCACTCCAACTGGTCATCTTTGTTGCCCTCGGGATTCCCCATGACCATGCTCCTAGTGAGGAGATCTTTCACTTCTTATTGCCCCTTGGATAGGTTTAAGAACATTTCTCGGAGTTGAGCGTTTTGAGCTTGGATGTCTTTGATAGTCTGATCTAGAGCCATCTCTACTGAAATAACAGTAGGAAGATAAGGAGACTTGTATGGGAGAAACCTGTCATAATATGATGCATGATATGTGGATGCATGTTTTCAAGGATCTCGCGGGGTAAATGTTAGTAGTCACTTATAGTTTTGATTGGAGAACTTTGTATCGGTGGATGTCCTTCCACGAGAGTTAAGCTCACCGTGTCAAGTGGGTTTTAGCCCTTGACTCAATTTTGTTGTACTTGATCTTTGACGGTGTTTGGTTAGAGTAAAATAAATCCTTTTGTCCCTTGATAGACATCTGGTTCAACGTGACCCTGCATCATAGGCCCAAGAGACCCTTGAAATGCTATGGTCCAATGTTATTGAAAATGCTATGGTATGATGTTATAATGTTATGTACATATATGCGAGGTAAGAATTTATATACAAATAATCATATTCACAAAAAGCAGACAAATCCTTAGTTTTAGGCTTGCATGGAGTTTGTAGGTGAGTACCCTCTTGAAGTTTAGTTGGCTCAACCTTTCCTAGTTAATAGTAACCGGGTTCTAAGGGATCTCAATATCACCGACCTTTCTCTTAGGCATTGTCTCAGCATAATCAATCTTTTCTTGCGGCCGAGATATCCCAAAAGTCCAGCCTCAATGAGTGTAGTATCGAGTATCAACCAATTTTCAGCTCTACACTGAAACCGGTTATCTCACTATGTCCTAATGGCCAAGTTTGTTTAATTAGGGTTCTAAAGTCAGTTAGTGCTTCATGACGCCCCTCAGCGGCCCCGTATTCTCCCCGATTCAACACGAGGGATACCGGTACCCACAAATGCGTCACACTAACGTAGCCATTGCTTCAACCATATCGGTCTACGCCGTACAGTTTCCGCAATCTATTGCTACTTACCTAAAAAGGTGTCCCATATCTGGGTGGAGGATCAAAGCAAGCCCAAATAGAGAACCATAATGTAAAGCATGCGAATCAAACAATGAAAGCCAGTAAATATGATCTAACCCTAAGGTAACCCCACTTTAAGTAAATAAGTCCCCAGCAGAGTCGCAAGTTCTGTGATACGGTGGGAGAACTGACTTGGAGTTTTGCGTTTGTGTTTGCAAATGTTGCGGTTTAGCAAGAGTCTCCACCGACTTTTCTTTTATCCAAAAGGAAAGGTAAAAAAGCCCAGGAAAGACCTTTAGAGACGTTTTCTTGAGTTCAGGGGGTAGATTATGAAAAGGGAAGGTACTAGCACCCTTTTCATCCATGGTTTTCCATGGGCTCTTTGGTACTTGCTAGATCACTTTCTTTTGTTTGAATGTGCTTATGGTGTGGTTTTTGAAATTATTTTGAAAATGTAACTTTGTAATTATTCTCGTTTCTATAAGAACGCATACAAAGTGTTTGTTTCGAAAATAGTTCAAAGAGGTGTTTGTGCGATATGTTTTTGAAAGTGATTTTTAAAAAAGGTGTTTTCTTTGTAAAGGTTCTCGTTTCTATAAGAACGCGTACAAAGTGTTGTTTTCAAAAGTGTTTCAAAATGAGAGTGTTGGTGTATAAAATGTTTTTATTATGAGGAAGCGAGTAACTAAGAGCGAACCTATCTACTCAAAAGGTCTTAGATGTTATTTTCCTCCTCCTTTAGATGTTGCTATGTTACCATTGATTTGGTAAGAAGCCCCATCGTTGGATGTGAAGGGACGGGTGTGGGACGTTTGTATAGTCAAAGAAGGCAACCTATGTGATTTTTTATCAATGTTGTTTAGGGACTAGATCATTTACCAAAGGCAACATCGAGGGTCATCAAGGGAATACGATCTTTTTTATCGAAGGGTCTTTGCTAAAACGTCCCATATTCGAGGAACATGACTATTTTCTAGAAGGCGACAAGTGAGATTACCCTAAGGGTGCTAGTGTGCAAGTGTGTTTTGATTGCATACATTTTAGTCTTGATTAGGGTGATCTATTTGTTGATTTTCATATCTTGCCATACACACCCTAATTACTAGCATTTACATTTGAAAGTGATAAGTTGCATAAATGTAAAGTCCTTCGCTATTACAATATTTAGGGGATGGGGGTACATATGTACGAATGTGGATTGCAAGTAAAATTAAATCCTAAGTTATTATGACAACCATATTGAAATGTACAACATAAGAAAGAAAGAAAAAGGACTTGTTTAAAAAAGGGTTTTTGTCTTAAAAAAATTAATTAGTAAAAGGAAAATGTTTTTATGTCCTTTTTTGGTGTTGGTAAAAAGGTATTAACATTAAAATTGATAAAAACGAAAACAAATGAAAGATAGAAACAGCGTGTTGCTGTAAGCAAAACAACAAAGCTCAAAAGTTCTGAAGCCAGACACGTAGTGACTCAGAAATAAAAGTCAGTGGGAATCAGAAGTTCTGATTGGTAAACTCTGAGTCCTGCAAGAAATGTTAGAGGGCAGGTACAAAAATTATGGGTTTCTATGTGCTGAACTTCTGAGTGTTAGAACAGTGAGAAAGTCTTAGAAATTCTGTTCATATTAAAACAATGAGTGGAAACATCAGAATTTCTGTATTTATGCTAAGCCAGTGAGTGAACATCGACTGTCCAGTGTGTTATCAGCATGTAAGCATCAGAAGTTCAGTGTGGGTTAGCAGTGAGAAAAATCATAGAAGTTTTGCATGTTAAAACAGTAAGGAGAACTCAGAAGTTATGTGTGCATTAACAGTGAGAAAAATCATAGAAGTTTTGTGTCTTAAAACTATGCATGAACATTAGAAGTTTTATGCCATATTTCAACTCTCAATCAGCGCATCAGTAATCTATTCAGTTCTCAACAAACAGCAAATCATACGGAATAAAAACACAACAGTTTACAGAAGTTCTAATCCTGATCCTGAGCCTAGCCTTAATCAAGAAGTTCTGATCCACAGTTTTTTCTATTTATGTAATGATATAGACAACATCAATACCATGATATTTACATGTTTAATGATGTTCTGAATGAGAAAATGCAAAGTCAGAAAGACTTACCTTGAACCTGGAGTGTGTGTCTGCAACTTGGACTGCTGTCTTTTAGAGGTTCTGAGGTCAGCAAGAGCAATGGAAGAGAAGAACTCCAAGTTCTTTGATTCAAAGGGAAGAACAAAAGTTTGTTTTTCTGTTTGAGAGTTCTGGATTTTTTACGAAAGGTTTCACAAATTTCTTTTCTCTCTTTTGATGATTCTATTTCTCCAAAAGCCAACCAGCCCCTTGAACGTGTGATGGAGAAAAGTATTTATAAATGGGTTTGCTGTGGTTTTGGGGGGAAAAACAAAATGAGATTTAAACCTTTTTAGTATATTGTTCCATTGCTTTTTAATCACAGTTTTTGTATGCTAGTTTGATGCAAATATGGGGTTTGAGAAAGTGCAGGCGTGGACCGGGTCAGCAACTGATTGCAGGACTGGGATGTAGCAGAGCAGGAGGTTACTTAAACGAGGTTTTGGTATTTGGTAATGTCCTGATCACAGAAGATCAGAAGTGTAACCTCTATTTGCTGAAGAGTCATATTCTGATGGAAGATCATGTTTTGAACCATGTTTGCAATTTCTGATTGCGCTTGCGTAGAGGCTGAAGAGCCGTGTTCTGATTGAAGGCTATATTCTGAACCATGTTTTCAAATTCTGACTGCACTTGCATGGAGGCTGGCTCAGAAGTTTTGAAGTATCACATACTCTTAACACTTAGAAAATTTTCTAAATGTTTAGAAAATTTGATTTTTCCAAAGTCACTTCTGACTCCTGATTTTTTTTGATGAACTAATCTCATGTCTTGATGAAATAAAGTTGTTGAACTTTGATTTGATCCGAAAGTCAAAGTTTGACTTTTCAGTGTGCTTTTGACCATTTTTCCCTTATGGATGATTTCCTTGAAAAGTGATGATTCAAGACTTGGAACTTGATAGAAGAAAAATTGAGAGTCCAGGATGATCCTTTGATAAATGGGAGGGAAAATTTTGAGGTACAACACAACCCATAGATGAGAATGTCTAATACCTCTTCAAAAGCTTGTAAGTCTATGGTATCCCAAAAATGATGAGCCTTCTCAAACAAGAACTTAGCCAAAAAAACCCTTGACACCTCTCTTGGTTTCCCAATTTGCTACTACGTCAGACCGCTGTAAGGATAGATCTTTAGCCAGATCTTCAGGTTTAGGGTCCCTTTCCATGCCATTGAAAGGTACCTTGTTAAGGATAGGCATCCCCAGCAACATAGAAAACTCTTCCATAGTAGACACTAACTGGTAATCCGTAAAAGTGAAGCAGTGATGTAGAGGGTCGAAGAACTGGAAGAGCACTTTTAGCATTTATTCATCAGGGTTTAAGGTGACCAAGCTGAGAAGTCGACCATGTCTTTCAGTGAAGGGAGAGCTTTTCAGGAACCCTTGATACCAATTCCTTAAGCTGAGGAGGTACCTTTACCAGACTGACTTGGATAGTGAATCTGCGGGCGAGGGACATGTCCTACAAAACCAGAAAAAAGTAAACCCTAAGAATCCTTGAAATGGTTAGTATGATATGTTATGGTATGATGTCATGATTATGCTCAGATATGGAAGATATAGCAAACACAGGAAAATCACACAAATACCTTAAGTTTAAGGCTTGCATGGATTTTAAGTTATACCCTCTTGAAGTTGGATTGGTTCAACCTGTCCTAAATATAGTAACCGGGTTCTAAGGGCTCTCAATATCACCGATCCTTCCCCCAATTTTGTTCCGGTAGAAAATTGACTTGCCACCAAACAAAACTCGAGAGTCAAACCTCAATGAGTGTAGCATCGAGTATCAACCAACTTTGGGTTTACACCAAAGACAGCTATCTCACTACGTTCTAAAAGCCAAGTCATTCAATTAAGGTACTAAGGCTAGTTGACGCTTTATGATACCATGCAGTGGCCCTGTATTCTTCTTGATTACTCAAGGGCTACCGGTACACACCAAAGTATCACATCAACGTAGCTACTGTTTCAACCGTGTTGGTATACCCCACACAGCTCCCTCACAGTTTATTGCTACTTACCTAAAAGGAATTCTCCCGATCCGAGTTTAGGATCCAAATAACCCAAACAGATACCCTTAAAAATAAATCAGACAAGACAAACTAAAGAAGAAAATAAGAATGATCTAGACCCTAAGCTAACCCCACTTTTATGTTTGATTCCCCAGCAGAGTTGCCAGTTCTGTAACGCGGCGGGAGAACTGACTTAGTGTTTTACGTCTGATCACAATGTTTCTGATAGCAAGAGTCGCCACCGACTTTTCTTTTATCCAAAAGGAAAGACTGAAAAGAACAGGAAAGACCTTTAGAGACGTTTTCTGAGTTCGGGGGGTAGATTATGAAAAGGGAATGTATTAGCACCCTTTTCATCCGTAGTTATCTACGGGATCTTAGTTGCTTGCTAGATCACTTACTTTTGTTTGAATGTGTGCTTGTGGTGTGGGTTTTGAAAGTATTTTGAAAATGTCTTTGTAATGGTTCTCGTTTCTATAAGAACGCGTACAAAGTGTTGTTTCGAAAATAGTTCAAAGAATTATTTGTGGAATGTGTTTTTGAAAACGATTTTGAAAAGGTGTCTTTGTAATGATTCTCGTTTCTATAAGAACGCGTACAAAGTGTTGTCTTTTGAAAATGTTTCAAAGTGAGAGTGTTGGTGTATAAAATGTTTTTTTGTTGTGAGCAAGCGAGTAACTAGGAGCAAATCTACCTACTCAAAAGGTCTTAGATGTTATTTTCCTCCTCCTTTAGATGTTGTTATCTTACCATTGTTTCGGTAAGAAGCCCTGTCGTTGGATGTGAAGGGATGAGCGCAGGACATTTGTATAGTCATAGAAGGCAACCTATGGGACGTTTTAGCAATGTCGTTTAGGGACTAGATCATTTACCGAAGGAAACATTGAGGGTCATCAAGGGACTACGATCTTTTATCGAGGATCTTTTCTAAAATGCCCACATTCGAGGGATATGACTATTTTCCGAAAGGCAACAAAGTGGGATTACCCTAAGGGTGCTAGTGTGCAAGTGTGTTTGATTTACATGCATTTAGTCTTGATTAGGGTTATCTGTTTGTTGATTTCATGTCTTACCATACACACCCTAATTACTAGCATTTATGTTTGAAAGCAATAAATTGCGGAAATGTAAAGGTCCTACCCTATTACATCATTTAGGGATGGGGGTACAAATTTACAAATGGGGGGGTGCAAGAATTTAAATCCTAATTAACTATTACAACCATATTGAAATGTACAATGCAAGGAAGAAAAAGGACTTGTTTAGAAAATGGTTTTTTTGTCTTAATGAATTAAGAAAAATAAATTAATTAATTAATAAAGAGGAAATATTTTTATGTCTTTTTTATGTTAAAAAAAGGGTATTAATATTGACAATGACAAAAAAAGGGAAATAATGAGATAGAATTAGCATGCTGCTGAAAGCAAAACAAAGTGGATCAGGATTTTTGATGTCGGGCGCGCTGTGGTTCAAAAAGAAACGTCAGAGGACATCAGAAGTTATGGATTAATATACTATGAGGTTCTGCAAGAAACGTTAGATGGAAAACACAAAAGTTCCGGGTTGCTACGTACTGAAGTTCTGAATGTGAAAACAACAAGAAAATATTAGAAGCTCTGTATGTGTTAAAACAATGAGGAGAACTCAGAAGTTGTGTTGTGCTAAAACAATAAGTGAAAATCATAAATTTAGTGTGTTAAAACAGTGAGAAAATCCTAGAAGTTCTGTGTGCTTAAACAGTGAGAAAATCATACAAGTTTTGTGTGTTAAAATAGTAACAAGAAATCAGAAGTTTTGTGTTGTGCTAAAACAGAGAGTCAAAATCAGAAGTTCGGTGTGTTTAAACAGTGAGAAAATCATAGAAGTTCTGTGTGTTAAAATAGTGAGTTAAAACCATAAGTTTAGTGTGTTAAAATGGTGAGGAGAACTCAGAAGTTGTGTTACATTTCAACTTTTTCCTCATATTAATCAGCACATCTGCAATTTATTCAGTCTTTAACAACAAATCAGAAGGATAAAAGCACAGCAGTTTATAGAAATTGTAATTCTAATTATGAGCCTAACTTTATTCAAGAAGTTCTGATCCATAGTTTTTCTACTTATGCAAACATCAATACTATGGTATTTACATATTTAATGATGTTCTGAATGAAAAGGTGCAAAGTCAGAAAGACTTACCTAGAATCTGGAGCGTGTGCTTAGAACTTGAGCTAGTGCCTTCAGGTGTTCTAGAGTCAACAAGAGCAACATGATAGAAAATTCCATGTTCTTTGATTCAAAGAGAAGAATAAAGGTCTTGGTTTTGTTTGGGAATTCTGAGTTTACGAATGTTTTACTATTTTCTTTTCTCTCTTTGATGATTCTCTCTTTCCAAAAGCCATCCCCTTGCAAGTGTGATGGAGCAACTTATTTATAGGTGAGTTTGTTGTGGTTTTGGGGGGAATAACAAATGGGATTTGAACATTTTTGGTATAATGTTCCATTGCTTTTTAAACACAGCCTTTGTATGCTAATTTGGTGAAAATATGGGGTTTGAGAAAGTGCAGGCGTGGACTGGATCAGCAGTTGGTTACAGGACTGTGCCACAGCAGGGCAACAAGTTGTTTAAATGAGGTTTTGGGATTTGGTGTTATTCTGATCGCAGAAGACCAGAATGAGGCTCGAAGGGTGATGTTTTGACCGAAGCGTTGAACATAGCCTTCATGTGTTGAAGAGTCATGTTCTGGTTGAAGAACACAATTTCTATATGTTCTGATTGACGAGTCATGTTCTGAACCATGTTTGCAAATTCTGACTACACTTGTATGGAGGCTGGCCCAGAAGTTCTGAAGTACCATATTCTCTTAACACTTAGAAAATTTCTAAATGTTTAGAAATTTGGATTTTTTCAAAGTAATTTCTGACTTCTGATTTTTGATGAACTAATTTCATGTCTCGATGAAATATAATTGTTGAAACTTGATTTTTGATCTAAAAAGTCAAAGTTTGACTTTTCAGCGTGCTTTTGACCATTTTGCCCTTGTGAATGATTTTCTTGGAAAATTGTAATCCAAGACTCGAAACTTGATAGAAGCAAACCCGAGGGTCCAAGATGATCCTTTGAGAAATGAGAGGGCAAATTTTGGGGTACAACACAGGGCATCATTATGTTTCCTTCCCTTGGATGTCAAATCAGCATCAGAAAAACCCAGTTCATTATCAACAGTCAGGATGGCAACACAGTTCTCAAGTTGATCATCGGAGGTCTCTTGAGGCACGTGGGCAGACTTCAGGAATTTTACGAAAGCCTTAGCATGGGCTTCAGAGGATAAAAGTAAGGCCAGCATTGAGATTTTTGAAGGGGTCTGCCCCAACTGCTCCACGACATTATAATCACTTTTCTTTATTATCTTCAGTATCTCTTCCATTTCTTTTTTAGAAGCCTCGGGAATGAATTCTTAGTGCCCCTTCATCTGGACAGCCTCCACCAATACCTCTTTTCCCCGAGTCTCAGCCGACTCAGTAGCAGGGATAACATCAGGGATAACAGTAGGAGTAGCAATGAGAGTGCTAGCAGGAGTAGCAGCAGGAATAATCACAGGAGTAGAGACAATCTTTTGAGAGATTTCTGGAGAGAAAACTCTCCCGCTTCTCGTAATTTTACTGGTCCTAACGATATTGTCGATGTCAGAATCAGTATCTTCAGCAACTTTGTCTTCAACAGCCAATAGGTCTTGCTTGACACCATGGTAATAAACGTCAGCCCCATAATTCCAGGGAACAACTTTATCCGAGGAATATGGTATTGGCCCAGGAAGGGTGATGATCAATGGAGAAAACTTGGGAACATATGTAATCCTGAAGGGTCTTTTGGTGGAGACCCTGGGAGGATTGTCGAAAATGGTAATTATCGAGACATCTTCACATAAATTTCATCTAAGGGGAACTTTCTCAAACATAATTTCTTTGTTAACCATCAGATGATGGACACCCATCTTTAATAATAAACAACCATCTGGTAGAGACATACATGAGTGGCAACCTTCAACACAACCCGGAAATAAAATGGCTTGCAACATATTCCTTTTAACAGTTAGAAGAGGAGTAGTTATCTCATCCACAGAAGAAACAAATCGGTCATCATCAATAACATTTACACCTTGGCCATGTTTGGGCATTGACACAATTATTACATTAGGTGTCTCTGGAAAGTCAAACTCAATCTCCTTCGCCTCGATGAGATCTTGTACCTTATTCTTCAAAGCCTAACAATCGTTTGTATCATGCCCCGGAGTTTCAGAATGGTAGGCACATCGAGTATTTGGGTTGTAGCGGGGGATGCAGTATTGGGATTCTTAGGAGCTTCCTTTAAGGTTACCAGGTTGAACTTCAGCAGGTGTGGCAAAACCTGGGATAAGGTTATATTGATCTGAGTGAACTGTCTTCTGGGTGCATCCGGTCTGCGCTGGTTGTTTCGCTGTTGGTTTGATGCAGGATTAGAAATCATAACAGCTCCTACCGTCGGACGATGTTCAGTTTTGTTTTGATTTCTTTGGCTGTAAGCAGCACTGACCTCCTTATTTCCTGTGAAAGTTTTCTTTGTTGTACTGGAGGATGTATCTCTCTGGATTTTACCACTTTTGATTCCAGCTTCTACCTGTTCACCAATCAGTATCAGTCCAGTGAACCCAGCAGAAGAGCTTACAATCAGATGGTTAAATAACGGACCAGACAATATGCCTAAGAACATGTCCACCGGCTCTCTATCAGACAACGGAGGTTGGACTCCTCCTTCAAGGTCTCTCCATTTTTGGGCATAATCTTTAAAACCTTCGCCAGAACCCATAGACATACTTTGTAATTGTGTACGAAATGGGGAGAGGTCAGCATTATATTGGTACTGCTTGTAGAAAGCAGCAGCTAGATCTTCCTAATTGCAGATATTGGCTCTCTCCAGCTGATAGAACCATTCCAGCTGAGTCCCTACCAAACTTTCCTGGAAGAAATGTACCCACAGATTCCTATCAGTAGTATGGGGTTAAATCTTCCTCACATTTGACCTTAAGTGCAACTTAGGGCAGGAGACACCGTCGTAATTAACAAAGGTGGAGACCTTGAATTTCTGCGGGATGACCATCCCTGAGATCCGTCCTAGCTCCTCAAAATCCATCTCGGGTACCCTATGTATCTTCATAGAATTGAGGTGATCCTCCAGTTGTTTGTACTTATCATCAGCAGGAGGATACTGCTCCTCAGAATAGTCAGCTTCATCTTCTTCAGACCCTGGATTTTTGTTTTCTTTTGTTGGCTTCTCTTCTTGATTATCCCCCTCATTTGACGGGGTTGCGAAATCTAGAGCTCGCTTAGCTGGTCCTCTAAACCTTCTTCCCAAATTCAAGACACCAGCTGGTTCCTTTTCCTTCTTAGTCTTCTCCTTGACGATCAGAGATTTTAGATCTTCCTGACCTTTTGCCAGAGCCAGGAACATTTGTTGGAACTGAGCATTTTGAGCTTGAAGATCCTTCATTATTTGTTCAAGATCCATTTCTTTTGCTGAAATAAACAGCGAAAAGAATAAGAAACCTGTCTTGAAATACCTTCTTATGAATGAAATGCATGATAATATGTATGCAATGTTTTCAAGGACTTTTAAGATCTTAAATTTTCTTATTCAAAGAGAAGAACAAACATTAATTGAATTCATAAGTTTAAATGATTACAATGATGCCTTCTGGGCTTACAATGGAAGAGACAAAAATAAAATAAAACTCCTAAATCAACCAAGACTCAGGCTTCCCATGAGCGCATCCTCTTTGGTGCAATGTAGGCATTCAAACTTTGTTCTACATGCAGTTGTCTTGTAAGCTCCAAAACCTTTTTCTCGCTTGCATAGAACTGGGCTTCAAAGGTATCTCGTTCCTCTTTAAGTTGAACCTAAGAACTTTTCAATTCCTCGAAAGTAGTTGGAAACTCAGGATGGAGAATGGTATGAGGTACACCTGTCTCGGTGATAGGTTCCATGATGATTGTCAGGATGGTGGGGTAAGGTATCATGAGATTTTGAGTGCGTGCTCGCACCCACTTAAGGTAAGGCTCCAAAGGGATGGAGTTTTTATGCCCCAATGTCTTTCTATCCACTATGTTCACCATGCCTCAAGCTCGGATGAACCTCTGACGGTATCCTTGAACATCATCCTCGTAGTTGAACATAATGCATTGGACCAATACATCATGAGGACCATCCCTCCTAGCATACCCAAACTGTCGCAACGCCAAACAAGGGTTATAAGTGATTTCTCCCCTAATTCCTAGGAGAGGGACATTAGGGAATTCTCCATAGTGATCAATGATGGTAACATCTTCCATAGATCAAGGACACTAGTGAATATCCAAATGCGTGAGGGACATCAACCTATTAGACCATCTTAAGCTTTGTTCGTTCTTCATAAAAGACTAGGGTAGGTGCGAAATAAACCACCTAGCCAACAAAGGAGTATAACACATAAGGGTACCTCTTCTCTTTACATTGCGAGTGTGAAAAGAGTGCAGAATGTCTCCAAGCAAAGTAGGTACCAGATTATGAGACATGAAGATTTTGACCGTATTCACGTCTATGAGTTGGTTCGGATTAGGAAACAGTACCATCCCATAGATGAGAAGGTCCAATACCTCTTCAAAGGCTTGTAAATCCAAATTATCCCAAAAATAATGAGCTTTCTCAAATAAGAACTTAGCTAGAAAACCTTTGACACCGCTTCTTATTTCCCAGTTGGTCACAACATCGGACCGTTGTAAATATAAGGCTTGAGCGATCTCCTCAGGCTTTGGGTCTCTTTCCATACTGTTGAAGGGTAACTGATTGAGGATAGGCACACCTAATAATTGAGAAAATTCTTCCATGGTAGGTACCAACTGGTAGTCGGGAAATGTAAAGCAGTGATGTAAAGGGTCAAAGAACTGGAAGAGAACTTTAACCATGTCTTCATCAGGGCTTGAGGTGACAAAACTGAGAAGTCGACCATGTCTTTTAGTGAACGGGGAATTCTAAGGAACCCTTGATGCTAACTCTTTAAGTTGAAGAGGCACCCTTACAAGGTTGACTTGGATAGTATTTTTGCAAATGGGAGCCATATCCTACAAAATAGACACAAAGATAAGTCCTAAAAGTCCTTGAAATGGTTAGTGTGATATGCCAATGTTATGATGTTATGTACAAACAAAATATATAAAATCACACAAGCAGATCCTTAGGTTTAGGCTTGCATGGATTCCATAAGTACCCTCTTGAAGTATAGTTGGCTCAACTTATCCTATCAATAGTAATCGGGTTCTAGGGAATCTCAATATCACTGATCTTTCTTCACCGATCATTATTTTAGCGCAAGCCTCTTTATTAGCAATCGAAATATTCTGGAAGTCAGATCTCAATGAGTGTAGTATCGATTATCAACCAACTTCGGACTGCACCAAAGTCGGCTATCTCACTACTTCCTAATGGACAAGTTGGTTCAATTAAAGGTTCTAAGGTCAGTTGATGCTTCATGACACCACACAGCGGCCCGTATTCTCCTTGACTACTCAAGGGCTACCAGTACCAACAAATGTGTCACATCAATGTAGCTATCGTTTCAACCATGTCGATATACCCCGCACAGTCCCCACGATCTATTGCTACTTACCTACAAGGTGCCCCAGATCCGAGTGTAGGATCATTACAAGTAAACCCAAGAAAAACTCTTTTAAGATAAAGCAAGCAAAGCATACAAGTAAAATAATTTAAAATGATGAACTAACTCTAAGGTAACCCCACTTTTTATTTGTCCCCAATAGAGTCGCCCATTCTGTGATACGGTGGCAGAATCGACTGTTATACTAGTTTTGGGTTTCTGTTTGCAAATGTTACGGTAAGCAAGAGTCGCCACTGGCTTTTATTTTATCCAACAAAGGAAAGGGTGAAAAGAACAGAAAAAGACTTTTCGAGATTATTTTTGAGTAAGGGAGGTAGATTATGGAAAGGGAAGGTGTTAGTACCCTTTCCATCCGTAGTTTTCTACGGGCTCTTAGATGCTTAGCTCATTTTTGAAATACCTTGTGCTTTCGTGTATTTTTGAAAAGTATTTTGAAATGCCTTAGTGCGGAAATTTGCTTTATGATAACTATTGTATCAGTCCTCAAGAGTGTTGATAAAGCATTTTGAAAATGTTTTTGAAAGTGTTTTGTGTATGTGAAAAAAAATTGTTTTGAGCATAGCATCTAGGAACTATCTACTTATACTCAAAAGTTTTATTATTTTCCTCCTATCCTTTAGACAGTGTTATCCTACTACTAGTGAGTAGGTATCCCTATCGTTGGATGTTTTAGGGACATTCAAAGGGACGTTTTTATAGTCACAAGGGAAACTGGGCAAGAAGCTTTAGTAACTACCCTAGGGTTCTAAGATCATATTTTTACCGAGGCAACATCGAGAGGATCATCAAGGGACTTATGATCTTTTTGAACCGGAGGGTAGCCACTAAAAACTCTCACGTTTTGAGAGTTGTAACTATTTCCAACGGCAACCGAAGTGGGAATACCTTAGAGGTGTATACGTGCTTGTTTCAGTTATTTGTCTTTTGTTAGGTTTGCTAGCGTTTGATTTATTATGTTCTTGTCATGCAATCCTATTAGGGATACATCTAAGCAATTAATATGTACAGGAATTTAAAGTGCGGGAACTTAAAGCTACGCTATTACAATGCTTCGGGGAGGGGGATATTTACATGTCCAAATATTTGGGAGGAAAATAAAGAAAAGCAGTAAAGAGAAATCCTAAATGAAGCTATTACAGACTGTGAGCAGTTAGAATAATTTGGAAAAAATAAAACATAATAATGCGCGCGAGTCGAAAGGAACGTCTAAACCCTAAAAAAGTTCTAAGTAAAATAATAAAATCTTTTTGGTTTTTGTTTATTTTAAGAAATACTTAAATTAAATTGAATAAGAAAAACTAAATCTAATCCTAATCAATTAAATAAAAGAACGTGATTATTAAATAAAGTTAATTTTAATCAAATAAAAGAAAACTAATTCTACTATTTTTTGCATTTTTGTTTGAGAAAATAATTTAAACATAAATTAAACCCTAAGTTCTAACTTATTTTAATTTTGAAAAAATGTTAAAGTTAATTAATTAATTAATTTCATAAATTAATTATTTAATTAAAAACTAATTCTAAGTTTTTATTGATTTTTTATTTGATTTTAAAAAAAATTGTTGATTAAATAAAACAAACAAATTAAAATAATAATAAAATAAAACAAAATACAAATGGGTGTGGGTGTTAATCAGCAGTTAGGGGGTGTAAGATCTGAATTCGTTGGGCTCAATCTTGATGAAGCCCAGACTGCGTTGGAATCTGGTGAGGAGAAGCCTTGAGGGCGCATGGTGAATTTCACGTTGAAGCTCTTGGATCTGGATCAACTATGATCTGATGGTTATGATTTTGAGGTGTATGGTACGCGTCTGGCCTCTAGGAGTATAGAACCTGCATAAACATATTAGAAAAATAAAATTGTTGGACCTGGGACTCGAACCCAGGCCTTATCCCCTTTCACACGCATTACCTTTCCATTTGAGCTATTGTTTCAATCGTTATATAAATCAAACAAGAATAATATAATATGAAACAAATGCATATATTTGAAATTAAGGAAACACGCGCGCTGATTTGAATTTTCCAATGAGAGGGAGACGTGTGGGCGCCAGAGTCAACTTTCCAGTGGTGTCGGAGTCAAACTCCGGTCACCCTCTCCGATCATCCAAAAGCCATAAAACCTGCAATCAGCAAAATCCAGACCCATAATTAAGGCTACCCCCCCCCCCCCCTAAATCGGGGTCTGCCAATATAGCCATGGTATCAGTTTAAATTGAAGCGGCCTCTATCCCTGAAACCGAAGCTACCATATTTTGAAAACCTGATCATGGAAATCTGCGATCTATAGCCTTAGCTTCACATGTAAAACGTTAGGAAGTCTCAAAATGATTAAACAAACATGATCATATGCTTTAAATCTGTTTAAAATGCATACACTAAGAGATCAAAGATGCGAAATTTTACCCAATGGAGGTGGTTCGGTTCTCCACTTCTGGGTTTGGAATAGCATGGATGAAGGTTGGTATGAGCTCTTGGGAATCTCAGGATGTTGATGGAAGACCTGGAATGGACTGAAGGAGGATGGAATTATGCGTTGGAATTTGACAACTTTGACGGATTTTTTGCAAATTTCGTGGCTTCTTTAGGCAGTGTGTATGCGTATGTAATGCTTGCACGTGGCTTATATATAGAGAGGGAGGAAGTGAAGGGGAAGAATCCAAGGCATTACAGTCATGTTTAAAGCCATTATTCAAAATTTGAAAACATGCCAAAACTTGAGATTTCATGCCATGTTGAAACTTGGATGTACCTGGACACTTCTTACACGAATTAATGGGCCTCAAGACAGGTCAAAAGACTAGCGTAAAGGCCAAGGCCCGTCTCTAAATATGTTGTACAATTTATTTTATATTTATTTGAAATAAATAAAAATAAATATGAACAAAATTGATAAAAAATGTAAGGCAATGTAAAAATGAGATTTGAGGTCCCTTATAAGGTTAGGAAGACATTTGAAGTCCAATAAGTTAGGCCATTAAGCTAAAAGTTCATGTTTGTCCAATGCACAATTCTTGAAATTTCTCAAATTTTCCCAACTTGGGCAACACATAACTTGCTCAATTTGTATCTCATGATGATGATATTGGACTTTTTGGAAAGCCCAAGATGTCTACTTCAATCCCTCTTTTTATCAATGTTGCATTTGAAGATTTTATCTTGATGTAAAAGGTCTTGGAAAAAAGAGTCTTTTGTTGACTTTCTGAAAATGACTTGTAATGTATGAGCTTGTATCTTTCAAATAGTTCATTTATTGGACTTGAGGGAAATAGAGAAGCTGTAGGGAATTGGATTCTCTTCAAAATGAGCTTTGGTTGGGGCAAAATGGATGAAGTATGTGAAAGTTATGCCTGGTCAAAGTTCAATTGACTTTTCCTATAGAAACCCTAATTTAGCAATTCTTGACTTTTGATAAATTAGGAACATTTATTGAGGAATCATGATAAACCCTTGATCAAATGATGGATATCACATCAAAATTTTGATGTTGACCAAAAACCTTGAAGTTTGACTGTATATGGGCCATAATTTACTTTTGACCTAGTATAGTTGATTTTCAAGCATCTGAGCAATTGACTAAGCAAACTTGTAGTGTAAGGCATGAAATTTGTCATGGACAATATTGAAGGAATAGTAGTACAATTTAAAACATTTGAGACCTTTGGATTTCACACATCTTGGTGAAAAGTGAAACCCTAATTAGAGGTTCATTGCTTAAGAGGAGAATTTTTCTGATCAATTCTTAGTCAACCTTGAGCAATTGGGAACCTCAATGAGCATATCTAGAGTAAAAATGGGAGGGAAAATTTTGGGGTACAACAGTTTCGTAGTATTTTTCTTCCTCTCTTTGGTGATGAGGGTCTTCAGTTCTTCCCGCCCCTTGGCTAAGTTGAGGAACATTTGTTGGAACTGGGCATTCCGAGCTTTAAGATCTTTGATTGTTTGTTCGAGAGCCATCTTTTACTGAAATAAACAGCAAGAAGATGAGAAAACCTGTCTAGAAAGTACCTTTATGTAATGAGATGCATGATATATAGATGAAAATGCAATGTTTTCAAGGATCTTACGGGGTAAAAGAGAGAATGAATCCTGGTTACAACTTTGACTTGTGGAACTTCGAGTCTTCATTTTAGATGTCCTTCTATTGGAATCAAGCTCACCATATCGAGTGGGTCCTACTCAAAAGAACGTATTTGGTATTTGACAGTGTCCAACTAGAGGAAAATAAATCCTTTTTCCCCCCTTATTAACAGTCTGGCTTGAAATCCTGCAACAAAGATCCCTAAGATCCTTGAAATGGTTAGTAGATATCATGTTAGATGCCATGATGTCATGATGATATGTTTATGTTTACACAAAAAGCAATCACAAACAAATCACACAAAAAACTTAGGTTTAAAGGCTTGCATGGGGTCTACAGGTAAGTACCCTTCTCTATTGAGGTTAATTTGGCTCATCTTGTCCCAAAAATAGTAATCGGGTTCTAGGACTCTCATATCACAGATCTTTCTTGAAGGTTTTATTTTAGCACAACAACTAATTTGCCACCAAAACATCCCGCTAGTCGAACCTCAATGAGTGTAGCATCGAGTATCAACCAACCTTGGACTGCACCAAAGTCGGCTATCTCACTACCTTCTAATGGCCAAGATGGGTCAATTAAGGTTCTAAATGTCAGTTAATGCTTATGACACCATGGAGCAGCCTAATGTTTTTCTCGACTGACTCAAGGAACATCGGTACAAACAAAATTATCACACTAACGTAGCCATCACTTCAACCATATCGATTTACGCCGTACAATTTTCATGATCTATTGCTACTTACCTTGGGTACCCTAGATCTGAGTGTAGGATCTTTATAAGATATTAAACCCAAACAACCCCTTAAAGTAAAGTAGACAATGCAAATAAATAAAAGTGATCAAAGACTATAAGGTAACCCCTCTTTTGAGAGATCATCCCCAACAGAGTCCCCGGTTCTGTAATACGGTGGGAGAACTGACTTGTTTTGCGTTTTATCGTAAATGTTGCGGATAGCAAGGGTCGCCACCGAATTTTCTTTTATCCAATAAGAAAAGGGTGAAAAGAACAGGAAATACCTCTAAAGATTTTGAGTTCGGGGGGTAGGTTATGAAAAGGGAAGGTGTTAGCACCCTTTTCATCCGTAGTTATCTATGGGCTCTTAATTACTTAGCTCACTTTGAAAATCTTTCTTTTTGTGTGTGTTTGAAAATATTTTTAAAATTTTTAAATGCAAGGGAAACTTTGTATTGATTATAGTATCAGTCCTCAAGAATGCATACAAAGTGTTTCTTTAAAAATATTTGTTTGTGAAAAATGTTTGTGAGAAAAAGAATTTGTTTTTGAAAATTTTGTGAGCAAACGATTAACAGTATTCTACCCACTCAAGGTCGTTCTTGTACTTTTCCTTCTCCTTTAGAGATTGTGCTATCCATACCATTAGTTGGTAGGTAGCCCTATCTATTGGATGTGAAGGGACATCGAGGGTAGTCGTACGGTCATCAGAGGCAGCTTGTAAGGATGCTTTAGCAGTTTCGTAAGGGACTAGATCATGTTATTCATAGGCAACGTTGAAGGGTCATCGAGGGACTATCATATTTTGTATCGGAGGGACTTTGCTAAAGCATCCCTACGTTCGAGGGACATGGCCATTATTTCGAAAGGCAACGGATAGAGGTTATCCTAAAGGTGTGAGTGTGCAAGTGTGTTCATTTCAGTTATTTAGTCTTGCAATTAGGGTTTTCTATCGTTCATTTTTATCTTTCCATACAAATCCTAATTACTAACAATTGCATAAAATATAGTAGCAGAAGGTAAAGGAGAAAATGTAAACCTAGGCTATTACAGAGCTTTGGGGCAGTTACATAATAGTGAAGTGTGGAAAATAAAAACCTACAACTATTACATACTAGGAGCAGTTACATAATAGAAAAATGCAGAAAAAATAAAGCTACGTGTGATACGGTGGGAGAACTGACTTGGGGTTTTGCGTTTGTTTTCGCAAATGTTTCGGTTTAACAAGAGTCGCTACTGAATTTTTATTTTATCCTAAGGAAAGATTAAAAATCACAGGAAAAACCTTTGAGATGTTTTCTTGGGTTCGGGGAGTAGATTATAGAAAGGGAAGGTATTAGCACCCTTTCTATCCATGGTTATCCATGGGCTCTTAGTTACTTGCTTAGATAACTTGCCTTTGCTTTTCAATTGTTTGAAATGGTGCTTTGTGTGTGGTTTTGAAAATGTTTTGAAAAAGATGCCTTGTCTAGGCAACCATTGTAACAATTCTTGTTTGAATGTTTTACAAAGGTGTTTGTCTTTTTGAAAAGATGTTTCAATGTTTTGAAAGTTGTTTTTGGAAATTGTGTTTGTGATGTGTGTTTGAAAATGGCAAGGATTGTTTTGCAAGATTGATCAAGTAACCAAGAGTTATCAACCCTAATTTTACTCAAAGATCTTTCCTATGTTTTAACCCTTTTAACAGTGTTATTTCACCATTGTATTTGGTGAACAACCTTGTGTTAGGATGTTAACGGGACGGGCGCGGGTCATCGTTTAGACCATGAATGCAATAGTGTCAAGTGTCTTTGGCAATTTTCTTGAGGGACTATGATCATTTTGTTTAGGCAACAAGATAGCGTCATCGAGGGTCTATGATCATTTTGTTTGTTTTTGTTTTGTTTTGTTTTGCCAAAGTACTTGACATGCAAACATGGCCCATTTTTGAAGGCAACAAGTGGAGTAACCCTAAGGGTGCAAGTGTGCATTGTGTTTGATTTTCATGCATGTTTATCTTGAATTAGGTCAAGCTATTTGTTGATTGATTTTGCATACAAACTCTAAGTCTAAACATGGCATAATTGAAAGCTTTTAAATGCGGAAATTTAAATGCTAAGCTATTACAACAATGATTATGGGGATGGGGGTACAAGTTTGAATTTGGGGATATTTGACAAGAAATTAAATTCTAAGCTATTACATCCATATCGAATATACAAATATTTAACATTTAAATAAATACAATTTAAATAAATATCAAAATGCAATGTATTATGCAAAAAGGATTTTTCATGTATGTAAAAAAAAAGGGTTTTCATGTTTGAAGTATAAACAAAATATAAAAAAAGTCATTTTTTGATTATTTTTATGGTTTAGGGCAAAACCCTAATTTTTTGAATAAAGTATGTATTTATTTATTAATTATGTACAAGGTGTATTAATTTATACAAAAAATAATAAAAAGGAAGTATATTGTAGAAAAAGCATTTTTGATGTCAAATATTAAACAAAAAATAAAAGGTATTATCTTTGTATTTTTGCCCTAAATATTTAATAAAATATGTATAAGTATATATTATATATATTTAATATGCTAAATATGTACAAAAAATAAAATATTAATTATTTACAAAAAAAATGTATATTTTAGGAAATGTTTTCAAAATGTAAATAAAAAATAATAACTAAAAAAATAAATATTTTTGTATTATTTTTTAGGGTTTTAAATAAAAAGGTTTTTATATTATTTACATTTATATACTAATAATATGAAACAAATGCCAAATAAATATGAAAAAAATGTGGAAAAATATTTTTAATGTTTTTTATGTTTGGACAAAAAATATCAAGTCAGAATAAAAAATAAAAAGTCAAAAATGATAAATATTTCACACAATAGGCCATGTGGGTGCAAATGGAAAAAAGGGGTGTGAGCAGCAAGTTGACTCAGGCCCAGCCCAAGCCAACTTTGTCTTCAACCTCCAGCATTGTTTGAACAGAAAAACGCGCGCCTCTTTAATCCAACACCAACTCCTGATTCTTTGACTTTTACACAAAACTCATAACACCAATATTATAGAGCATCAAAAGACGAATTCAAACATGTAAAGAACTTGACCTAACTCTAAGAAACCAAGGAGAATTTCTTCACCCCCAATTTCTGACCTATTTTTTCTTCAATGTTCATGGTTAAAATTCTCACAACATGCTTAATATAAATGAAAAGTGGACATATGTATGGCTTCAGGGCTATGAGTAGAGCATGTTTCATTCACAAACCTAAGCCTAAATCTTCCTAGATTGAGAGATAGAAGTCCATGGTTTACCTGTCTCAGCTTGATTCGAACAGAGCAATATAGGTATCTTCAATGTAGTTTGAGCTTTGGTTGAGCTTGCCTGAAGTCCAAGGGTGCTTCTCATATGCTTGGCTTGCTTTGAAACTGCCTGTATCGTGCTATGGAAGTCCACCTGCACAGCTTGAAAGTAAAAATGGAAAACGTGGTTAGGGATGTTACAGCTTGAGTTCAAGGCTTGGGATAGTTTCAGTGGATGATATGGAAGGTGTTTGAAAGGTTTTTGGCCAAAGCGCTAGACAGGAATGGATTGTGGAACTCAAGTTGCAGGGTATGCCCTGTTTCTGCAGCAAGAGGGTGTTTTGATGTATGAGGAGGTTTGAGAGGTGGTTGAATCGTGCCTTAGGTCTGTTTTGGTGTATGGAAGATGTGTATAAAGTTTGCTTGAGCTTTTGTTTACAGGAATGAAAGATGGAGAGTTTTTGCAATGTTTCTTCCAAGTGAAGCAGAGGAGTGTAAGTTATGATATAGGCCTGTACAATACTCTCAAGCATGCTGCATCATTTTCCCTTGATCAGTGGGATTTGTCTACCAAACTCTTCCTCAAAGATTTGGCCTGTACTTGAAAGATCATGTATTGACATAAAGTAACACTTTATCAAAATGACAATTTTGCTTTTTCCAATTAAGGGATAATTCTATGTGCAATGCCCAAAGGGAAGAAATAACACCTTAATACAATGGTTAGGCATTTAATTATTGAGTGTGAAGAGGTTTAGAGGCCTGCAAGCTATCACAAACCCTTCTGATTTGAAAAATGCAATTGTTATGAACATGCTTTGGCCATGAACAAAAGTGAATTTTGCCCAACTTTGTGAATTTGATTCTCTCTAACCACAAGGGTGTTTGATGAGTTTTTGGACAATTTGGAAAGCTTGGAATGTGTACTACAATCCATCTTCGTAATACAAATTGAAAATTCAAGTGGAACCATGTGAAAAATGGCCAAGAAGTTGGACAAAAATCCTGCCTAAAATAGGGCAAAATTTCTCTAAGTTAAAAATGTTTTGTACCCTTGTTCCAAAATTAATAACTTGAGATACAAGCTTACTTTGAGAAAACTTTGTGAATCAAAGTTGTAGATTTTGCAATATAATACAACTTTCATGTTTCAAGTTTTACTTGAATCCATTTGCATCTTGGTGAAAAAATGGGACAAAGTTAGGAAAAAATAAGGAAGTTTCATAACTTAGAAAAATTCTAAGTTATGAAATTTTCTCATTTTAAACCCTAATTTTGTCATTTTAGGTTTCTTGATGAACTAGTTTCATAATTTGACATGTCTTGATGAAAAATGAATCTTGGCACTTGATTTTGACCAAAAAGTCAAAGTTTGACTTTTCAGTATACAGTCAAATTTGATCAGTTGACTGAAAAATTCATCTGTCAACCCTATGCATTTGAGATCTTTTGAACTTGTTGAATGGGTCAAGACAATACCATTGAGTCCTTGAGTCCATATATGAGCTTGGTTTGCCATTGTTTAGGTCAAACACTCAAAAATTCCCTTTGTGCAATCAAAACCCTAAAAATGACCATTTTGCCCTTTTGGTGATCTGATCAAATTTCTTATGGAATTGTGATCCAAACTTGACCAAATTGTTTATATGAGTTCATAATGTTGATGTGGGCCAAAAATCATGAGTAGAGCAAACCCTAACTTGATCTTGAGTTCCAAGAGTCTTGTGATGAGAAGATGTTGATGAAATGAGAGGGAAAATTTTGGGGTACAACAGTTACCCCTGTTCAATCTTCTTGAACCTGAAGAGTTAGATTGGCAAGTTTTCCTTTCGCGTCTCGAAGGTAAAAGGAGATTGGACACTAGAGTGCCCTTAAATTTGCACTCGTCAAAACATGGATGCGGGAATGGACTTAGAGATGCCATTTGGAGATGGGCTTAAAGATGCCATCTGGAGGGGAGACAGAATCTTGTCGGGGATGGGCTTAAAGATGCCATCTGGAATGTTTGTTGAACTGTATGTCGTTGATGAGTGAGTGAGTATCAGAAAGGTATCCATGTTTGGAACATCTCTGAGCTAGGGGTCTGAATAAGCAATAGATTGACATCCGTATTTGGAAGCATCCGTAAACTGTTTTCAGAGGTTTTTAAATCTGAACAAGCGATAGATTAACATCCGTGTCTGGAGAATTCGGAAACTATTTTCAGAAGTCTTGAAGTTGAATAAGCAATAGATCATCATCCATGTTGGGAAGCGTCCGTAAACTGTTTTCAAAAGTTGAATCTGAACAAGCGATAGATTAACATCCGTGTTTGGAGAATCTGTAAACTATTTTTCAGAAATCTTGAAGTTGAATAAGCAATAGATCAGCATCCATGCTGGGAAGCGTCCGTAAACTGTTTTCAAAAGTTGAATCTGAACAAGCGATAGATTAACATCCGTGTTTGGAGAATCCGTAAACTGTTTTCAGAAGTCTTAGAGTTGAATAAGCAATAGATCAGCATCCATGTTGGGAAGCATCTGTAAATTGTTTTCAAAAGTTGAATCTGAACAAGCGATAGATTAACATCCGTGGTTGGAGAATCCGTAATTTGTTTTCAGAAATCTTGAAGTTGAATAAGCAATAGATCAGCATCCATGCTGGGAAGCGTCCGTAAACTGTTTTCAAAAGTTGAATCTGAACAAGCGATAGATTAACATCCGTGTTTGGAGAATCCGTAAACAGTTTTCAGAATTCTTGGAGTTGAATAAGCAATAGATCAACATCCATGTTGGGAAGCGTCCGTAAACTGTTTTCAAAAGTTGAATCTGAATAAGCGATAGATTAACATCCGTGTTTGGAGAATCCGTAAACTGTTTTCAGAAATCTTGAAGTTGAATAAGCAATAGATCAGCATCCATGTTGGGAAGCGTCCGTAAACTGTTTTCAAAAGTTGAATCTGAACAAGCGATAGATTAACATCCGTGTTTGGAGAATCCATAAACTGTTTTCAGAAATCTTGAAGTTGAATAAGCAATAGATCAGCATCCATGCTGGGAAGCGTCCGTAAACTGTTTTCAAAGGTTGAATCTGAACAAGCGATAGATTAACATCCGTGTTTGGAGAATCCGTAAACTGTTTTCAGAAGTCTTGGAGTTGAATAAGCAATAGATCAGCATCCATGATGCGAAGCGTCCGTAAACTCTTTTCAAAAGTTGAATCTGAACAAGCGATAGATTAACATCCGTGTTTGGAGAATCCGTAAACTGTTTTCAGAAGTTGAGTCTGAACAAGCGATAGATTAACATCCATATCTGGAGAACCCGTAAACTGTTTTCAGAATTTGAAGTTGAAGCTTATTAATCTTATCCTGAAAAGGGTAAAATATTAGCTGAAACACAAAGCCATGTTGCATGAAATGTATGATGCAATATATGTTATATCAATGTTTATGATATGAATGTAATGAATGCGCATGTAAGCTGATGAGATGTCTTGCTGAGGAAGACAAATCCTGGATAATGAAATCTTTGACTGCTGCCGGGGAAAGTACATCCTTGACTGCTGCAGGGGATTGAAAATCCTTTGATCGTCGAAAATGAGAAGCCCTGGGACCACTATTGGGGAATCAGGAGCTTGGGTTGTATTCCAATCTACTGGGGATTCCTGGCTTGAGGAGATCTTCATTGCGGAATATCTGAATACTCTGTGAGGAATTGAGAATGAGAGTCTTCATTCTGCTTGGGGGACAAGATCTTCCGTTGTTGAAGGATCTTAGGATCACTGCTGGGGTTTGAAAAATCCTTGGTGACTGGTGAGGAATGAGAATTTTGATGATCTCTACTGGGGAGTCCAGAACCTGGTAGACTTATGCTGGAGAAGTAAGACCGAGAATCTTCAATCTGATGGGAAGTATCTTTATGGGGAGAATGTTCACTAGTCTGGTTCCGCTGGGGATTGATAGTTGGAAGTTTTAGCTCCGTTGGGGATTAACAGTTTTGGCTCCACTGGGGATCTTGAAACTTGACTCTTAGGGGATTTAGATTATGGAAGGCTCTCTGGCTGGGGAAATCAGCTTTGAGAAAGCTTTTGTTCTGCTGAGGATCCTGAAGTTTAACTCTGTTTGGGGAATTATGTTCTGGATTTTAACTTTGTTGAGGAATTTGGAGTTTAATTCCGCTGGGGATTCCTTCTGAAAGGGCATCAAGATATCTATTTGTATCTTCAACCCATCAGCAATCATCTTTCTTGATTTGTAAGAAAATGATTATGTTCAAATGCATATGCCTATTTAACAAAACATTGGACGTTTCTCAAATAAAATATAAGTGTAAAAAAGCAAAAGGAAGACAAAGCAAATTTCTGTATTTGGAAAAGTGTTTGTATTAACTTTTTATGAGTATTTTTGTACAAAGGAGACAGACATCCTAGTAAAAGGATGTTGTCGTAAAAAATTGAAAATTTTATACAAAAGAAAGATGGCTATGTGTAACAATTCCATGGGATTCCATTCTGTTATAGCCTTCACAACTCTGAATATCTTGTCCATTCAATGCTTCGTCCGCTGATGATTGGATTGATCAGAAGCTCAGAGCTTGTTGATGAAGAGATTATTCTTTAAAGTGATCTGACGAGACATAGTCATACGCTTTAATTCCCTAACTTTTGCCTGAACCGCCCTTTCGGGTTTTCGATCCACCGGGAAACCCTTTTTTGCCCAAGTCGCCCTTTCGGGTTTTCAACTTGCCGGGTGTACAGATTTTTTTGTTTTATCCCTAATTTTTGCCTGAACTGCCCTTTCGGGTTTTTGGTTCACCGGGATGCCCATTTTTGCTCAAGTCGCCCTTTCGGGTTTTCGACTTGTCGGGTTGTTTCATGCGTAGTATCTTTTGACTATGTCTGCGTTCGTAGGATGTGGCAAATCATCGCCGTCCATGGTGGTCAGAATCATTGCACCACCAGAAAATATGCTCTTGATCACAAACGGTCCTTCGTAAGTAGGAGTTCATTTGCCCCTGGGATCACTTTGCGGCAAGATGATCCGCTTGACTACAAGATCTCCGACTTGATATACTTGACGTCTGACTTTCTTGTTGAAAGCCTTGATCATCCGTTTCTGGTACGTCTGACCATGGCAAACAGCAGTGAGTCGTTTCTCGTCGATCAAATTGAGTTGATCAAGTCGGGTCTGAATCCAATCGTCTTCACTCAAACCAGCTTCTTTCATAATCCTTAGGGAAGGAATCTGAACTTCCATAGGTAGGACAACTTCCATGCCATATACCAAAGAAAATGGGGTTGCCCCTGTTGAAGTACGTGCCGTGGTACGATATCCATGCAGAGCAAACGGTAACATCTCATGCCAGTCCTTGTAGGTGACTGTCATTTTCTGAATGATCTTCTTGATGTTTTTGTTCGCAGCTTCAACATCACCGTTCATCTTCGGCCGATAGGGAGATGAATTGTGATGATAAATCTTGAACTGTTCGCATAGAGCGGTGATCATGGTATTGTTCAGATTTGTACCGTTGTCTGTGATGATCCTATCGGGGACACCATACCGACATATGAGGTTCTACTTGATGAAGTGGGCAACCACATTCTTTGTAACAGAGGCGAAGGAAGCTGCTTCGACCCATTTGGTAAAATAGTCAATAGCGACCAAGATGAAGCGATGTCCATTGGATGCTGTGGGCTTGATCTCTCCAATCATGTCGATGCCCCACATTGCGAATGGCCAAGGAGCTGTCAGAACGTTGAGAGGAACATGAGGAATATGAATCTTGTCGGCATAGACTTGACATTTGTGACAAGTACGGGAATGTTGGTGGCAATCAGCTTCTATGGTAGACCAGTAACAGCCTGCCCTTAGAATCTTCTTAGCCATCGTATGTCCGCTCAAGTGGGTGCCAAATGTGCCGATGTGTATCTCAGTCATGATCAACTCTGCTTCAGCTTTGTCCACACAACGAAGTAAAACACAATCATGGCTGCGTTTATAAAGGATGCCATTACTCAGGAAGAACTTGGCAGCAAATCTCCTTAAGAACTTCTTGTCATTTACGGAAGCTTCTTCAGGATATTCTCTAGTCTAGAGATACCTTTTGATTTCATGAAACCAGGGTTGTTCCACTACTTCTTCGGTATTAATCTCATGACAATGCGCAGGTTCATCCATTCGCTCGATGGTGATTTGGGGAGCCTCGTTATCCCAGTTGAGTTTAAACATGGAAGACATTGTAGCCAGAGCATCTGCTAGCTGATTTTCTTCTCGCGGGAAGTGCTCGAAGGTGATCTGCTCGAAATGAGGCAACAACGTCGGGACATGTTCTTTGTATTGGATAAGATTAGGATGTTTGGTATCCCACTCTCCTTTGATTTGACTGATAACCAAAGCCGAGTCCCCAAATACGGTCAAAGATTTGATCCCCAAGTCTATAGCAGCCTTGAGACCAAAGATGCAAGCTTCATATTCGGCCATGTTGTTGGTACAGCTGAAACAAAGTCGGGCAGTGAAAGGTGTATGACAACCTTCTGGGGAAATGAGTACCGCACTGATACCGTTTCCAAGTGCATTTGAAGCACCATCAAAGTACAGGGTCCATCGGGATCCATTTTCAGGTCCGTCATACGGTCTGTTACCTTCAATGTTGTCCAATGTCATGATGTCCTCGTCCGGGAAGTCGAATCTCATGGATTGATAATCTTCGATAGCTTGATGAGCTAGATGGTCAGCTAGTACACTCCCTTTTATAGCTTTTTGGGTAGTATACTAGATGTCATACTCAGTCAGGATCATTTGCCATCTAGCGATTCTTCGAGATAAAGTAGGCTTCTCGAAGATATACTTGATCTGGTCCATTTTGGAAATCAGCAAAGTGGTATGAGTCAACATATACTGCCTTAGTCGGCGAGCAGCCCATACCAAAGCGCAGCAAGTTTTCTCGAGCAGTGAGTAGCGAGTCTCACAGTCGGTAAACTTTTTGCTAAGGTAATAAATGGCATGCTATTTTCGACCAGACTCGTCATGTTGGCCCAGTACACACCCCATTGAGTTGTCCAAAACAGTCAGATACATGATCAACGGCCATCCTTCGACGGGTGGCATCAGAATAGGAGGTTCTAGAAAATACTCCTTGATCTTATCAAAAGCAGTTTGACAATCATCGCTCCATTCGACTACCTGATCTTTCTTTAATAGTTTGAAAATTGGCTCACAGGTGAAGAAGTGAAAAACATAAGAAGGGGGGTTGAATTGTAAAAATTGGAAATCAATTGCAGTCAACACGATATTTTTATCCTGGTTCGTTTGATCTCAAACTACTCCAGTCCACCCGTCAAGGTGATTTCGCCTCTCTCCAACGAGGTCTTAATCCACTATATTCAACTGAATATTACAATCTGCTTTAACAACTGCTAAAGCCTTCTTGATGCAAACCACAAACCGGTTTCTCAAGGAATTACTTTCTTACAAAGAATTGAGATCTAGGTGTGTGAATGTTTTCTACAAAAACTATTTATCACTACTGTGATACTACACAATTTAAGCTTATGAGAACTAGAATGCTAAAGTAATTGAATGAAGAATTTGAGAGCTTTAGCAAACTGAGAGTGAGGAAGATGATGAATGGCTTTAGGCGTGTAGATTGTTGTAGAGCATTAGCCGATTCAATCTTCATTGACTTGTTTATATAGCATTGGAAATAGTGTACGTTGGAGCAATAATTCTGTTTCAATGCCAATAACATTCTTTCCTTAATAAGCAGATCTTGTCTGGAATAGTGCCGTTGGCAATAATTCATCTTGAATTCACAGTACCGTTGCCACTTAAGCGTGTTCTGGCTTTGGCTCATTCTGACGCTGCTTAGGTGCTGATGAACTGTTGTTGTCTTTATCAGAGTTCAGAGTGTTAAGCGCATATCTGTTCATCAAGTTTCAGCATAAGCGTAAGTTGATCTTCTGATTCTGGTATCTGATATAACATCTTCTGATGCTGATGTTGATATCCAATTTTCTGATGCTGATTATGATGTTCTCTTGCTGATACCCATCAGAGTTTCTGTAAAACAGAAAGTAATTTTTAGGTAGCAAATAGTTCTTACATGAATCATATAATTAATATATCTTTTCATTTTGTTATCATCAAAACTTAAACTTAGGGTAGTAGATTCAAACTTTGTTCTAACAATCTCCCCCTTTTTGATGATGACAAAAACTAGATATTTTTAATTGAACATTAGCGTGAAAAGTATCAGAGATAACTAAATGATAAGTTGTATCAGAATTAAATAGGAAGTTATCAAGGATAAGGGATAAAGAGATATCAGAGTTTAGATCAGAGATACTCCCCCTGAATTTATTACTTCCCTTTTTAATTCCAAGAGTTCTTCAGGATCAGATCTTTATTGACTTTCTTTGAACATCAGAATGTCAGAGCTTCAAGCTTCAGTGTATCAGAGGTGATTAACTTCTTGTACCTGTAGACTTATGCAAAAACAAAAAACATTCAAGTATATCAGAGTGTTAGAATGTTTGAGACTTTTTGTCTAAGTAATCCGTTATTGAAAAATATCATTCTTTTTCTCCCCCTTTTTGTCAGCAATCAAAAAGTGTAAGTGATGTGCTAAAACGATCAGAGCAGAAAAACTTGTTATATTAAATTCAGAGCCAGACAAATAGTACAGATGATATGCAAAGAAAACAATGAAAATATCATGAATGAAAAACTAAGGTTGAGGAGGAAAGCGTGTGAACAGAGTCTCCAGCATTGTCTTAATATGATCAGCAGTTTCATTCTGCTTGTGCACCATGCTGACTACTGTATCTATCTTGCTGTCTTGCACATCCATCCTTTCCTTCATCTTCTGATCATTTTCATCCATTCTTTGCTGCAGACGAATATCATTCAGCCTCAGCTCTTCCAGAGTCTTCCTGTCCAAGGCAGCTTGAGAAACATCAGAAGCAGGAAGCTTCTGAGAGCTTTCTGCAACATCTTCAGCTTGTCTGACCTCTTCAGCTTGAGAAGTCTGATCCTCTTCTGGCTGCACTTTGGAAGCTGGACGCTTCTCAGACCATGGCTCACTATCCAGAAGGAGCACTTCTTCTTTCAGCAGCTGACTTCCAACTTCGTTCAGCAGCTTGCTAAAGTTCTGTTGTGCTTGCTCATAATTGATATCTTGCAATTTGAGGGCTTCAGCACGTACCCATATTCTGAATCGTGTCCATAGTTGGTCTGAGGCAGCAGGATCAATCATTCCAGGACAAACCTGCTTTAGAGAAGTAATCCACTGCTGCAAGCCTGTTTCAAAATTCTCAATGCCAGAGCCAACATCTAGCTGTTTTGGTTTGGGGATGGCTATTTTGTTTTTGAGATCAGCAAGACGGTCAAGGATTGTTAAATCGATGAAGGTCCTGCTGTGGTTTTCTGTAGTTTGTTTGGGAGATGGAGTGGGAGAATCAGAAATAATAATTGGACTGTTTGGAGTATTTGGAGGGGTAGTTTCTGGTGAGAATGGCAGCTGGGCCATGGTTACAGTTGTACCACATGGCAGCTGAATTGCCAAGGGTTATGGCTCAGAGGATTGAGGAGAATGAGGTTCAGGGGTTTGAGGTTCAGGTGATGGAGTTTCAGAGTGATGAAACTCAGGTTATGGAGGTGATGGTTGAGGTGATGGTGGATGAAGTTCTGGTTGAGGAGAGGGAGGAGGAATTGCTGGTTGTGGAGAAGGAGGTGGAATTTCTGGTTGACTTTCTGGTTGTTGTGGAATTTGTGGTTATTCTGGTATGGGTGAAAGAGGTTGTTCTGGTTGAGGAGAGTGGGCAATTTCTGGTTGAATGTTTGGATTATTTGAGAGGTGAGAGGAAACACGTTCATCAATTTCAGACAGAACTTTGTCAAGTTCTGATTCTGTTGATGGTGTGGGTTTTAGATTTTTGGTGTGGGAACGCCTGAGAGTCAGTGACTCAGAAGGGTCATCTTCTGGTTCGGTTTCATCAATTGTTGGTATGGGGATTGGAATTTCATGAGAAGCAGGGGTTGGGATTATTGTTGGAATAGCAGAAGAATTTAAGACAGAAGCAGCAGATAGATTACCTCTTTTCTTAGGGGTCTGCTGGGATGGTCCTTCTGAAGTGGCCTTTCTTTTCTTCGTCTTCTTCATAGTAACTTCTGGTTGTTGTTGGTGCAGATCTTTGATATTCAGATTGGGATCTGTACCATCAGCCTTGCAAGCGTCCAAGTATCTGAGAACAGTGACTGGTTTAGAGTCAAACTCAGAAAATATTGGAAAGTCGTCCAGAGGGACTCTTCTGCTGGTGATGTCGGCAAGAGGAGTAACACTGGGCTCCTTTCTGATATTCTCTATCAGTTTCATTTTCTTCAGATTCTTGGCGTTCAGAGGCTTGCCAACAGTAGGTTCAATGTAACTTAATTCCTGAGCTTCTGTGAGGTGCTCTATCAGCCTATTCCCAGTCAGAATATCTGATATTAACCTGCCAAAGGGTATCCAATCCCTTTTTGTCCTTTCTTCTTCCCTTGTCTCCTTGACGCTGGTCCTGAGGTGATTAAACAGAAAATGAGCCAAGTTAACCTTTACCTTCTGATTAATAAAATAGATCAGAAACTGCTGATCTATATTTATATAATCAGGAGAGCTTGTGGGCTTCCTGTGATTAAAGCACCCCAGAATGATCTTCGCCCATACTCTGTGCTGATCCTTTAAGTCTCTGATTTTGCTGCTGGGAACCCCATGGGTGAAAATCTGCTTTGCAATGACAGCAACGTCAGAGCATCTTTCAGCCATGTCGATACAGCGGATGCCACCACCGTTGTATCCGATCAATCTTGCAATGTGATCCTCAGTGATCACAATTTTCTTTCCCATGATGAAAGAGGAAACAAGATGTGTTGAGGCGGACGCATGAATCCAGAACTCCTTGACCAATACTGGGAATGTTGGACCCACCAACCTATTAAAATATCTCTCCCATCCTTGCGCCCTAACTTCTTCTGTCAAATCGAATCCATTTTCTTTCAGACTGGAGAAATCGACAATCAGTTCAGACAGAACTTCCAAGTTCTTCACTGGTGTAAGGAGAGTTCTGAAGGGAATCTTGTATTGTTCAGATGAAGCCTTCTTCTGAGAACCTGCAGAAACATTGTTGGAGGTTGCCATGTTCACACTTAGGGTTTTTCTGAGAAAACTGAAAAATGGGTTTCTTTTGAGAGAGATGAACACACAAGGAAAATGCAGAAAAATATTTGTAAGATTGTAAGAAACGGTAAAGGATTAATGAATGGTGTTAATGTGCTTAAATAGATTTCAAAATAATTTTTGAAAGTGTAAACGGTTTCAAGAGAGAGAAATAATTCATGATTACTTTTTAAAACATGATTACGTGCATTTAATGCTTGCTGATTTTGGGGGATTTGAGAAAGATACTTGAAACGGTTACCAGACATGTGTCTCAATGCACCCAATCAGCGTTTTGCCTTCTCAGAAGCGTGCACGCGTGTTCTGCTTCAGAGATTTGCTGATGATTGGATGACACTTGTTTGATTTAGTGAGCAACACGTCTATCCTTGAGCTGAAACGCTCAGATCTTTAAGAATAGCATCTGATACAATCTGCATGTCTATCTTTCTGAAAGAGATTGATCAGAAGTTCACAGTAAAGAGAAAACACATTCTGAAGGTTAATATATAGCATTAAGACATTTTCACTCTGGGCAGAGTTTCATGCTGAGATGTTTCAGAATGAAATTGAACCTATCTTCAGAAAGAGGTTTAGTGAAGATATCAGCCCATTGATGGTCTGTATCAATAAATTTTAAATTCAAAATTCCTTTCTGAATATAGTCCCTAATGAAGTGATGTTTTATTTCTATATGCTTAGCCCTAGAATGCAAAATAGGATTTTTACTTAAGCAAATGGCAGAAGTATTGTCACAGAGTATAGGGATGTTACTCTCAAAAATCTGGAAGTCTTCAAGCTGACTTTTCATCCAGAGCATTTGTGTGCTACATCCAGCTGCTGCTATGTACTCAGCTTCTGTTGTTGATAGCGCAATTGTGGATTGCCTTTTGCTGGACCAAGAGATCAGATTTTCTCCCAGAAACTGGCAGCTTCCAGAAGTACTTTTATGTTCTACTCTGTCTCCATCAAAGTCAGCATCGCAGTAGCCTACTAAGCTCTAATCACTAGATTTTCTATAAAATAAACCCAGATTAGTAGTACCTTTCAGATACTTGAAAATTCGCTTAACAGCTGTTAAGTGAGATTCTCTAGGATCTGATTGGAATCTAGCACAAATACATACGCTGAATAAGATATCAGGCCTTGAAGCTGTCAGATAAAGGAGAGAACCAATCATACCTCTGTAGACCTTCTGTTCTACCTTTTTGCTTACCTCTTCTCTTTCCAGAATGCACGTGAGATGCATTGGAATCTTTGATGGCTTACATTCTGAGAGGTCAAATTTCTTCAGAAGTTCTCTGACATATTTGCTCTGATGAATGTAAGTTCCCTCTGGGTTTTGATTGATCTGAATTCCCAGAAAGAATTTCAGTTCTTCCATGAGGCTCATCTCAAATTCTGCCTGCATACACTTAGCAAAATTTCTTCCAAGAGAAGGATTAGTAGATCCAAAAATAATATCATCTACGTAAATTTGACAGACTAAGATTTCATTCTTAACTGACTTACAGAATAAGGTAGTGTCCACCTTCCCTCTGGTGAATTCATTTTCTAACAGAAAGTTACTTAGTCTTTCATACCAAGCTCTGGGATCTTGTTTCAGACCATATAGTGACTTCTTTAGTTTGAAAAGATGTTCTGGGTTTTTTGTACTTTCAAAACCAGGGGGTTGGTGCACATAAACCTCTTCTTCTATATAACCATTTAAAAATGCACTCTTGACATCCATCTGATACAGAGTGATGCCTTTATGAACAACAAATGAAATTAAAAGTCTGATAGATTCTAACCTGGTGACTGGAGCAAAGGTGTCTGTATAGTCTATCCCCTCTTGCTGACTATAACCTTGTGCTACCAGTCGTGCTTTGTTTCTGATAACTTCACCTTGTTCATTTAGCTTGTTTCTGAACACCCATCTTGTTCCAATGACGTTGAATCCTTTTGGTCTTGGAACAAGATCCCATACGTCATTTATGGTGAATTGATTCAGCTCTTCTTGCATTGCTAGAATCCAGTCGTTGTCCAGAAGTGCTTCATCAATAGAAGAAGGTTCAATCAGAGACACAAGTCCCATGAGGGATTCTTCAGAGTTTCTGAAGCTGGCTCTTGTTCTGATTGGATCTTCCTTTCTTCCTAAGATAGTTTCTTCTGGGTGGTCCAAGCTGCTTCTGGGTAGTGTCTTTTGAGGTTGATCAGCAGCTGTTGTAGGATTGCTAGTAGTGCTCCTTTCAGATGTTGAAGGAGTGTCTTTGTTGAGAGCTTCTGATGACTTGTCTTCAGAACCTGTAAATTCAATTTCCATACCTGCAAAAACTTCATTCTGCTTTGACTTTTCAGAGTCAAGCTTATCATCAAAACGAACACTGATTGATTCTCCCACAATCTGTGTTTCTGTATTGTATACTCTGTACCCTCTTGAGCGTTCAGAGTATCCTAACATAATACACTTTTGTGCTTTAGAGTCAAACTTGTTCAAATAATTTTTTGTATTTAACATAAAACAAGTACATCCAAATGGATGAAAATATGAAATGTTGGGCTTTCTGTTCTTCCACAATTCATATGGAGTCTTTTCCAGAATAGGTCTTATTGAGATTCTATTCTGAATGTAGCATGTTGTGTTTATTGCCTCTGCCCAGAAGATCTTAGCAACGTTTGTCTCATTGATCATGGTTCTGGCCATTTCTTGCAATGTTCTGTTCTTTCGTTCTACAACTCCATTTTGTTGGGGAGTTCTAGGACAAGAGAAATCATGCAGAATGCCTCTGTCATTAAAGAATGACTCAAAATCTTTGTTTTCAAACTCTCCACCATGATCACTTCTGACTTTAACGATTCTAAGATCCTTTTCATTCTGAACTTGGTTACAGAAGGTAACAAACACAGAGTGTGACTCGTCCTTGTGTCTTAAGAACTTTACCCATGTCCATCTGCTATAGTCATCTACGATTACTAACCCATACTTCTTGCCACTGACTGAAGCAGTTTTAACTGGTCCAAATAAGTCAATGTGCAGAAGTTCTAATGGCTTAGAGGTAGAAACAACATTTTTAGATTTGAAAGAAGGTTTTGCAAACTTGCGTTTCTGACATGCTTCACACAGAGCATCTGAATTGAACTTCAAATTAGGAAGTCCTCTGACCAGATTGAGTTTGTTAATCTGAGATATTCTTCTCATACTAACATGCCCCAATCTTCTGTGCCAGATCCACTGCTCGTTGTTAACAGACAGGAGACACTTTACATTCTGACTTTTCAGTTCAGAAAGTTTGATTTTATAGATGTTGTTTTTCCTCTTTCCATTAAACAGGATAGTCCCATCTTTCTGACTAACAGCTTTACATGATTTTTGATTGAAGATTATATCATAACCGTTATCACTTAATTGACTTATGGATAACAGATTATGCATTAATCCATCTACTAGCAGAACATTATTTATAGAGGGAATATTTCCATTACCTACAGTTCCAGAGCCAATGATCTTTCCCCTCTGATTGCCTCCAAAGCCAACGTGGCCTCCAGGCTTAAGTTCCAGGCTTTGGAACATATGCCTTCTTCCCAGCATGTGTCGCGAGTAGCCAGAGTCCAGGTACCATGACTGGTGTTTCTGATTTGTTGCTAAAGATATCTGCAACATGTATTATTTTATCCTTAGGTACCCAGAGTTTCTTGGGTCCTGATTTGTTAGATTTACCAAAACTCTGGTTGAATTTTGGTTTCACAGAATACTTACTACTAGTGTATTTAATATCATGTGTGTGACCATACACAAAATGTGAGTTCAGAGGAGTGTGTTTAATGGTTAAATCCATGACATTCTTTGGTGTAGGAACTTTACCTTGGTATCCTATTCCCTTCCTGCCGTTTCTGCTAACTCCATAGATCATTGAAGCCATTTTGCTTCTATCTATGCTTTTAGCAAGGAACTTCTGGAAATTGTGATCATACTCCTTGATGATCTCATCAACGCTGCTGGGAGTTTCAGAAATTGGTTCCTTCTGAGAGTTTTGTAAAACATTTTCTAATTTTGAAATTTTATTTCTCAGCTCAAAATTTTCCAATTTAAGACTCTCAGTCTTATCAGAGTCAGATTCAAGATTCCTTTTCAGGTTTCTGAATTTAACTCTAATCTGCTGGTACCTTTCCAGAATTTCATTAAGGCTTTCAGCAAGTTCAGCCTTAGTAAAATTAATTGCAAAGTCAGGAAATACCTCTTCAGTATCTGATTCTGAGTCTGATTCAGAAGCTTCATTGTCTTCTGAAATGTGGGCCATGAGAGCTATGTTTGCTCTCTCATCATCTGATTCTGAGTCAACTTCAGACGAGTCAGAGTCATCCCATGTAGCCATGAGACTTTTCTTCTTTTCTCTTCTAAACTTCTTTTTGGGCTTTTCCCTCTGAAGCTTTGGGCAGTCACTCTTGTAGTGTCCTTGCTCATTGCACTCGTAGTAGATGATGTCCTTGGTGTTTGGCTTTCTGCTTCCTGAGGAGCCTTCAGATCTTCTGTATCTAGAGGAAGAATCTGTCCTTCTGTATCTGGAAGAGGAATCATTCTGATCAGATCTTCTGGGATTCCTGAACTTCCTTTGCCTCTGCTTCCACAGTTGGTTCACTCTTCTGGAGAGGAGAGAAAGTTCGTCTTCTTCTGATGAGGATCCATCAGATGTTTCTTCAACTGCCTGCAAAACTTTAGACTCAGATTTTTTGTTAGATTTTAATGCTAAAGGCTTACCTTGCTTATGAGGTTCATCAGCTTCTAGCTCTATCTCATGACTTCTGAGGGAGCTGATAAGTTCCTCCAGAGAGATTTTGTTGAGATCTTTTGCTAGCTTCAGAGCTGTAACCATTGGCCTCCACTGCTTTGGTAAGCTTCTGATGATCTTCTTGACGTGATCATCAGTAGAGTATCCTTTGTCCAGAACCTTGAGACCAGCCACCAGAATTTGGAATCTTGAGAACATTGTTTCAATGGATTCACTTTCTTCCATTTTGAATGCCTCATACTTCTGAATGAGCGCAAGAGCTTTAGTTTCTTTGACCTGAACGTTGCCCTCATGCGTCATTCTGAGTGAGTCAAACATGTTCTTTGTTGTGTCTCTGTTAGAGATCTTTTCATATTCAGCATAAGAGATGGCGCTGAGAAGGATGGTTCTGGCCTTGTGGTGATTTTTGAAGTCACGCTTTTGTTGGTCAGACATTGCTTTCCTATCAATCTTCTGACCGTTTGCATTCACAGGTTGCGTGTATCCATCTGTCACCATGTCCCACAGATCAGCATCATGTGCCAGAAAGAAGCTTTCAATTCTGTCTTTCCAGTAATCAAAATTTTCTCCATCAAAAACTGGAGGTTTGCCGCTGAATCTGTCTCTGTCTTCATTGTTGTCATTGCTGGTGTGTTGATAAATTCCTGCCATTGTGTTTTTCTGACGCTGGATCTTGTACTGACATAGTTAAGTGTTTTAGCTCAGAACCAGGCGCTCTGATGCCAATTGAAGAAGTGAAAAACACAAGAAGGGGGTTGAATTGTAAAAACTGGAAATCAATTGCAGTCAACACGATATTTTTATCCTGGTTCGTTTGATCTCAAACTACTCCAGTCCACCCGTCAAGGTGATTTCGCCTCTCTCCAATGAGGTCTTAATCCACTATATTCAACTGAATATTACAATCTGCTTTAACAACTACTAAAGCCTTCTTGATGCAAACCACAAACCGGTTTCTCAAGGAATTACTTTCTTACAAAGAATTGAGATCTAGGTGTGTGAATGTTTTCTACAAAAACTATTTATCACTACTGTGATACTACACAATTTAAGCTTATGAGAACTAGAATGCTAAAGTAATTGAATGAAGAATTTGAGAGCTTTAGCAAACTGAGAGTGAGGAAGATGATGAATGGCTTTAGGCGTGTAGATTGTTGTAGAGCATTAGCCGATTCAATCTTCATTGACTTGTTTATATAGCATTGGAAATAGTGTACGTTGGAGCAATAATTCTGTTTCAATGCCAATAACATTCTTTCCTTAATAAGCAGATCTTGTCTGGAATAGTGCCGTTGGCAATAAATCATCTTGAATGCACAGTACCGTTGCCACTTAAGCGTGTTCTGGCTTTGGCTCATTCTGACGCTGCTTAGGTGCTGATGAACTGTTGTTGTCTTTATCAGAGTTCAGAGTGTTAAGCGCAGATCTGTTCATCAAGTTTCAGCATAAGCGTAAGTTGATCTTCTGATTCTGGTATCTGATATAACATCTTCTGATGCTGATGTTGATATCCAATTTTCTGATGCTGATTATGATGTTCTCTTGCTGATACCCATCAGAGTTTCTGTAAAACAGAAAGTAATTTTTAGGTAGCAAATAGTTCTTACATGAATCATATAATTAATATATCTTTTCATTTTGTTATCATCAAAACTTAAACTTAGGGTAGTAGATTCAAACTTTGTTCTAACAACAGGTAGACGTCAGGTGAGAGATGAACCTGGCGATATAGTTCAAGCGTCCCAAGAATCCTCTAACCTCCTTTTTCAGTATGGGGGGCAGGCATTTCTTGTATAGCTTTTACTTTTGCTGGATCGACCTCAATGCCTTTATTGCTGACAATAAATCCCAGAAGTTTACCAGACCTGACTCCAAAAGTGCACTTACTTGGATTCAGTCTGAGTTTGTATTCCTTCAACCTGGCAAATAGCTTTTGCAAATGTTCAAGGTGCTCTTCTTCCGTTTGTGATCGAGCTATCATATCGTCTACGTAAACTTCAATCTCATGATGTATCATATCATGAAACAAAGCTACCATGGCGCGTTGATAAGTTGCCCCTGCGTTCTTCAGTCCGAACGACATCACCTTGTAGCAGAAGGTACCCCATTGTGTATCAAAGGTTGTTTTCTCCATGTCCTCGGGGGCCATTTTAATCTAGTTGTAGCCCGAGAATCCGTCCATGAAGGAAAATACTTTGTGAGATGTGTTGTCAATCAAAATGTCGATATGTGGTAGCGGAAAATCATCTTTAGGGCTGGCCTTGTTCAAATCCCGGTAGTCCACACACATTCTGACCTTGCCGTCTTTTTTGGGAACGGGCACAATGTTAGCAACCCATTGTGGATAGGATGTAATAGCCATAAAGCCAGCGTTGAATTGCTTCATTACTTCAGCTTTAATCTTCTCAGACATGTCAAGCCTCATTCAGCGGACTTTTTGCTTGATCCGTGGACAGTCTTCTCTTGTGGGGAGACGGTGAACCACGATATCTGTGTCTAACCCTGGCATGTCTTCGTAAGACCAGGCAAAGATTTCAACGTATTCATTCAACAGCTGTATTAAGCGTTCCTTGACACTTGGTTCCAGATTGGCACCCACTTTGACTTCTTTCCTGTCTTCCTTTGTTCCTAAGTTGACGGTTTCCAACAACTCTTCATGAGGCAAGATGGCCCTCTCTTCTTGTTGTAGAAGTATGGTTAGCTCTCCCGGTACTTCACAATCTTCGTCATCTTCGTACTCATCCTGATTGACCAAATCTTCAGAGTCATTGAAGGATATAACAGAATAGTCACCCATGGAATCCGGAGTGGATGGGTACCTGCATTTGTGAGTGTGGGTGTGTGTAAGGGATAGTCATCCTTAAACAAACAAAAATGCAAAAGGAAAGAAAATGAACACAGCAGTTTATAAATGAAAAACGTCCAATGATTCATTAAACATGGCATATGATTATGACGAGAATCAAGCCCTTACAAATGGACCTACATGCCCCAGGCAAGGCATGAGGTGAAAAAATAGTGTGCATATTGTTTTAGTAATTATTACAGACCAATAGGAAATGTTTGAAAGATAAATTACTGATTAATGAAAGTAATGGGGACGAAGTCTTTCGCCTCCCAGTTGTGTAGTCCCCCTTCAATGGTTGGGAAGACCCAATCTTCAATGTTACTCTCTTCGTCTTCATCTTCTAAAGCATTGATTCCATGAGGAGAAATCTTGATGGGTGTCTTTTCAATTTTGGAGCGACGCATAGCCTTTTGCCCCGCAGCGGTAAATCCCAACCCAAACTTGTCCGTCTTGTGAGGAAAGTCAGGCAATTGTCCCCATGTTGAGCTCTTTCCCTCCTTCATTGCACCCTTTGCGTCTCTCAGAGATGCCATCCTGGCCACCGGCTTGGGTACCTCAGCTACTGCCTTTACTACCGCAACCTCGGGAGAAACTTCGTCGAAGTGTTGAAAGGGTGTTTCAATGAATTCGCCGTCCACTTCCACACACCGAAAAGAATTCAGATGACTGATCATGTACTCCTCCTCACCGTGTACAGTTATGATTTTACCCTTAACAGGGTATTTCAGCATCTGATGTAGAGAGGAAGTGACTGCCCCAGCATTATGAATCCACGGCCTTCCTAGCAAGCAAGAGTATGATGGGCGGATGTCCATCACATAGAAGGTTGAGTGGAACACTTCATTGCCTACCTTGATGGGAATGTCGACCTCCCCATGCACCATCCTTTTAGACCCGTCAAAGGCCCTGGCAATGATATTACTTGGTTTCAGCTCCAAGCCTTCACAATCCAACCGGTCCAGAGCCTTCTTAGGCAGCACATTTAGAGAAGAACCAGTGTCGACCAAGACATGGGCGAGAGTGGTTCCTCGGCATTTAACTGACACATGCAATGCGTCATTGTTCTTTATTCCCTTCGGAGTCAGGTCAGCATCAGAGAAACCCAGGCCGTTGTCGGCAGTAAGGCTGGCTACACAATCCTGGAATTGATCGGCTAAGGTTTCTTGGGGCACATGGGCTGTCTTCAAACACCTTATCAAGGCTTTGGCATGAGCCTCCTAACAAAGAAGCAAAGCTAACATGGAGATCTTCGAGGTGGTTTGCCCCAGTTGCTCTACAACATCGTAATCACTCTTTTTGATTATTTTCAGAATCTCCTCCATTTCTTTCTTAGAGGTTTCGGGGATGACCAATGGTTGAGCCCTCGTCCCGACGAGCTCATCTTGGATCCCTTTCCCCTTATCAGCAGAAGTAGGAGGGACAACCACAGGAGTAACAGCTTCTTCGATCATTGGCGTTCTTGCAGATAGTTTTACCGGTGCAGGGATAACCTTGGGAGCAGCTAAGGGTCCAAAGATTGCCTTTAGAGGGGCAATCTCTGGAGAGAAAATTCTTCTGCTTCGGTTAATTTTGCTCGTACCGACAATGTTTCCAATGTCGGCAGTTTCTTCGTCAGAGCTCTCTTCAGTTATCTCAATTTGTTTAACACCGTGGTAGTAGATTTCTCCACCATAATTCCACGGTATTGATTTGTCAGATTTGTATGGGACAGGCCCAGGCATGGTTATTTTCAAGGGTACAATCTTCGGAGCGGATGTAATCTTAACAGGCCTTTTGGGGACCTTGGAAAGATTGGCGGAAATGGTGATTATTGAAACTTCATTGATAGGAGTTGGAGTAACAGGAATCTTTTCGAAAAGAATTTGTTGGTTGTCCATTAGGCGTTGGATGCCTATCTTCAGTAATGGACATTCGATCGGTAGGGAGGAACAAAGGTAGCAATCTTCTTTACAACCTGGGAAAATCCCAGCCTTCAACAGATTCAGCTTGATTGTCAGTAGTGGAGTTATCAGATTATCAACAGTAGAAACAAACAGATCTTATTCAATAACATGGACATTGCGACCATGCTTTGGCATTGGAGCGGATATTACGTTCGGCTTCTCGGGGGCGTCGAACTCAACCTCCTTTGCATCTATCAAATCTTGAATTTTATTCTTAAGCGCCCAGCAATCGTTGGTGTCATGCCCGGCGCTGTCAGAATGATAGGCACATTTAGCATTGGGATGATACTGTGGGGAAGTGGTATTCACATTCTTTGGCGCCTCCTTAATATTGGTGAGATTCAGCTTCAACAGATGGGGAAGAACTTGTACGGGCGTCATGTTGATGTGGGTGAACTGCCGTTGTGGCTGTTCTCCCCATTGCTGTTTAGGTCTGGGCTGATTGTTACGAGGCTGATCATTTGATGAATTTTGAATCATCACGGCCCCTACAGTCGGCCGACGCTCAGTTCTTCTCAATCCTTTCTGAGAGTATATAACAATTTCTTCCTTCTTGGCCGGGAATGGTTTTTTAACAACTGTGGATGCAAAGGCATCCCTTTGAATTTTCCCGCTCTTAATACCAGCTTCCACCCGCTCGCCAGTCAGAATCAGTTCGGTAAACCCTGCAGAAGAGCTCCCGATCAAATGGTTGAAGAAAGGGCCAGATAGGGTCCCCAAGAACATATCAACTAGCTCCCTATTTGAAAGCGGTGGTTGTACCCTTCCGGCCAAGTCGCGCCATTTCTGGGCGTATTCTTTGAATCCCTCATTTGAGGCCATCCCCATACTTTGTAGCTGAGTACGGGTTGGCGCCAAGTCGGCTTTGTATTGATACTAGCGATAAAAGGCAACTGCCAAGTCTTCCCAGTTATGCACTTCTGACCTCTCAAGCTGGTAAAACCAATCTAGCTGAGTATCGGACAAGTTGTCCTGGAAAAAGTGTACCCAGAGATTTCTATCGGATGAATGAGGTTGAATTCTTCTAACATATGACCTCAGGTGCATCTTCGGGCAAGAAAGACCATCGTATTTTGTGAAAGTTGGCACCTTAAACTTTGGGGGGATCACAATCCCAGCAATCAATCCCAATTCTTAAAAATCTAACCCGGGAACCCTTTGCAGCTCCATAGCTGCCAATCTATCCTCCAGGTTTTTGTATTTGTCGTCCGCTGGCGGGTATTGCTGCTCTGAATAATCTCCATCTTCCTCAATCTCTTCCTCTTCATCCTCGGACTCAGAAGGTAATGCAGCCCCTTTTCCCTTACCGGTCCCCTCATCAGATGTGGAGGGGAATTCAAGAACTCTCCTAGCATCAATCTCAAATCTTCTTCCCAGTGTAGCTACCCCAACTCTTTTCTTCTTCTTTTTTCCTTTTTCTTGCTCTTTATTCCCTAACAGTGCTTTAAGATCCTCCTGACCCTTTGCCAAGGTCATAAGGAGCTGTTGAAACTGCGAGTTTTATGACTGCAGATCTCTGACCGTCTGCTCAATATCCATCTTACTGAAATAAACAGCAGAAAGATAAGGAAACCTGGTGTGAAGACCTGTTTATGCATATGATGAATGATATGTTTATTCATGTAATGCATTCAAGGATTTAGAAATTCAAAATTGTTGCAAACAAAAAGAACACACGTCATATTAATAAGAAGAAATTTTGTCAGTACATAAATGCCCCATGGGCCAAGTATTACAAAAACTTCTTAAGGTAAAAAGACGTTGTGCATCCTCTTTGGTGCGATGTAAGTGTTGAGGGTCTCCTCCTCGTGAAGTCGGCGGGTAAGCTCCAAAACCTTCTTCTCACTGGCGTAGAAGCTGGCTTCAAAAGTATCCCTTTCTTCCTTGAGTTGGATCCAACTCTTCTGCATTTCCTCCCATGATGTTGGCATGTCAGGATGTAGGATGGTGTATGGAACCTCTCCTTCCTTGACAGGCTCTTTGATCAAAGGGAGAATATGAGGGTAAGGCATCATAAGACTCTGGGCGCGAGTTCGTACCCACCTGAGATAAGGCTCAAGAGGGATGGAGTTCTTGTGCCCCAGTGTCTTACTATCTACCTTGTTAGGCATCCTCCAAGCTCTGATGAATCTTTGGCGAAGTCCTTGCGCATCATTGTCGAAGTCAAAAACTAGGTCAGGAATCAGCATGTCATGAGGGCCATCCCTCCGAGCGTATCCAAATTGTCTTAAAGCTAGACAGGGGTTGTAGGTAATGCCTCCCCTAATGCCAAGTAATGGAACATTAGGGAACTCACCACAGTGATCGATGATGATGACATTTTCTCTGGACCGAGAACACCAATGTACATCAGAATGTGTGAGGGTCATCAATCGTTGTGACCACCTTAAGCCTTGCTCGTTCTTCAAAACTGATTGTGGAAGGTGAGAAATAAACCACCTTGCAAGGAGAGGAGTACAGCACATGAGAACACCTCTCTTCCTCATTGTTCATGTGTAAAATGAGTGGAGGATGTCCCCAAGCAATGTAGGTATGGGATTCCTGGATATGAAGATTTTGACAGCATTCACATCTATAAGTTAGTCAGGATTTGGGAACAAGACCAACCCATAAATAAGGAGTGCCACAATTTCTTCAAAGGCTTGCAGATCCAAGGAATTCCAACACTCTTGTGCCTTCTCAAACAAGAACTTTGCCAAGAAGCCCTTGACACCACTTCTGGTTTCCCAATGCCCCTTGATGTCAGATGGTTGCAAGTGTAGTGCTTGAGCAACATCTTCCGGCTTTGGTTATTTTTCCATACCGCTGAAAGGTAGTTGATTAAGAATAGGAATTATCAGGAGTTGAGAAAATTCCTCCAAAGTAGGCACCAATTGGTAGTCGGGGGATGTGAAACAGTGGTGAAGAGGGTCAAAGAACTGGAACAACAATTTCACCATGTCTTCTTCAATGCTGGTGTTGACTAGGCTGAGAAGTCTACCATGTCTTTCACTGAAGAGAGAACTTTCTGGAATTCTGGATGTAAGCTCCTTGAGTTAAGGAGGGATTCTCACAAGGTTGACTTGGATAGTTTTCCTGCGAAGAATTTCCATGACCTACAAAACAGGAACAAAGATGAAGATCCAAACCCTTGAAATGGTTAGTGGATGCATGTGATGCTTTATGATGTTCATGATGTATGCTCAAACACATGTACAAGCAATTCACACAAAACCCTAGTTTCAGGCTTGCATGGGGTTTCATAGGTAAGTACCCTCTTGAGTGTAGTTGGCTTAAAAACCTGTCCTATAAATAGTAACCGGGTTCTAAGGAGCTCAATATCATTGGATTATTGTCTGTGTTCATTGTTTTGGTTTAGCCACTTAACTAGCGACCAAAATATTCCAAGAAAACAACCCTCAATGAGTGTAGTATCGAGTATCTACCAACTTCGGACTGCACCAAAGCCGGTCATCTAACTACCCCTAATAAAAGGCCAAGATGGTCAAGTAAGGTTCTAGGTCATTAGTGCTTGGTGACATCACTCAGCGGCCCCGTACTCTCCTTGATTGAACTCAAGGGTTACCGGTACTCACAAATATGTCGCACTAATATAGCTATTGCTTCAACCGTGTCGGTATACCCCGCACAGTTTCCACAACGTATTGCTATCTATGAATGTTTCCCCAAATCCGGGTGGAGGATTTCAAGCCCAAACAAGAGAACCAAAATGTAAAGCAATCAAAGCAAACAATTAGTCATGCAAAGGGTGATCTAGGCCCTAAGGTTACTCCACTTTTAAATTTTTCCCCAGCAGAGTTGCCAGTTCTGTGATAGGTGGGAGAACTGACTTGGGGTTTTGCGTTTATTTTCGCAAATGTTTCGGTTTAGCAAGAGTCGCCACCGACTTTTTATTTTATCCTAAGGAAAGGTTAAAAAGCACAGGAAAAACCTTTGAGATGTTTTCTTGGGTTCGGGGAGTAGATTATAGAAAGGGAAGGTATTAGCACCCTTTCTATCCATGGTTATCCATGGGCTCTTAGTTACTTGCTTATATCACTTGCCTTTGCTTTTCAATTGTTTGAAATGGTGCTTTGTGTGTGTTTTTGAAAATGTTTTGAAAAAGATGCCTTGTCTAGGCAACCATTGTAACAATTCTTGTTTGAATGTTTTACAAAGGTGTTTATCTTTTTGAAAAGATGTTTCAATGTTTTGAAAGTTGTTTTTGGAAATTGTGTTTGTGATGTGTGTTTGAAAATGGCAAGGATTGTTTTTCAAGATTGATCAAGTAACCAAGAGTTGTCTACCCTAATTTTACTCAAAGATCTTTCCTATGTTTTAACCCTTTTAACAGTATTGTTTCACCATTGTATTTGGTGAACAACCTTGTGTTAGGATGTTAACGGGACGGGCGCGGGTCATCGTTTAGACCATGAATGCAATAGTGTCAAGTGTCTTTGGCAATTTTCTTGAGGGACTATGATCATTTTGTTTAGGCAACAAGATAGCGTCATCGAGGGACTATGATCATTTTGTTTGTTTTTGTTTTGTTTTGTTTTGCCAAAGTACTTGACATGCAAACATGGCCCATTTTTGAAGGCAACAAGTGGAGTAACCCTAAGGGTGCAAGTGTGCATTGTGTTTGATTTTCATGCATGTTTATCTTGAATTAGGTCAAGCTATTTGTTGATTGATTTTGCATACAAACCCTAAGTCTAAACATGGCATAATTGAAAGCTTTTAAATGCGGAAATTTAAATGCTAAGCTATTACAACAATGATTATGGGGGTGGGGGTACAAGTTTGAATTTGGGGATATTTGACAAGAAATTAAATTCTAAGCTATTACATCCATATCGAATATACAAATATTTAACATTTAAATAAATACAATTTAAATAAATATCAAAATGCAATGTATTATGCAAAAAGGATTTTTCATGTATGTAAAAAAAAGGATTTTCATGTTTGAAGTATAAACAAAATAAAAAAAAAGAGTCATTTTTTGATTATTTTTATGGTTTAGGGCAAAACCCTAATTTTTTGAATAAAGTGTGTATTTATTTATTAATTATGTACAAGGTGTATTAATTTATACAAAAAATAATAAAAAGGAAGTATATTGTAGAAAAAAGCATTTTTGATGTCAAATATTAAACAAAAAATAAAAGGTATTATTTTTGTATTTTTGCCCTAAATATTTAATAAAATATGTATAAGTATATATTATATATATTTAATATGCTAAATATGTACAAAAAATAAAATATTAATTATTTACAAAAAAATGTATATTTTAGGAAATGTTTTCAAAATGTAAATAAAAAATAATAACTAAAAAAATAAATATTTTTGTATTATTTTTTAGGGTTTTAAATAAAAATGTTTTTATATTATTTACATATATATACTAATAATATGAAACAAATGCCAAATAAATATGAAAAAAATGTGGAAAAATATTTTTAATATTTTTTATGTTTGGACAAAAAATATCAAGTCAGAATAAAAAATAAAAAGTCAAAAATGATAAATATTTCACACAATGGGCCAGGTGGGTGCAAATGGAAAAAAGGGGTGTGAGCAGCAAGTTGACTCAGGCCCAGCCCAAGCCAACTTTGTCTTCAACCTCCAGCATTGTTTGAACAGAAAAACGCGCGCCTCTTTGATCCAACTCCTGATTCTTTGACTTTTACACAAAACTCATAACACCAATATTATAGAGCATCAAAAGACGAATTCAAACATGTAAAGAACTTGACCTAACTCTAAGAAACCAAGGAGAATTTCTTCACCCCCAATTTCTGACCTAATTTTTCTTCAATGTTCATGGTTAAAATTCTCACAGCATGCTTAATATAAATGAAAAGTGGACATATGTATGGCTTCAGGGCTATGAGTAGAGCATGTTTCATTCACAAACCTAAGCCTAACTCTTCCTAGATTGAGAGATAGAAGTCCATGGTTTACCTGTCTCAGCTTGATTCAAACAGAGAAATGTAGGTATCTTCAATGGAGTTTGAGCTTTGGTTGAGCTTGCCTGAAGTCCAAGGGTGCTTCTCATATGCTTGGCTTGCTTTGAAACTGCCTGTATCGTGCTATGGAAGTCCACCTGCACAGCTTGAAAGTAAAAATGGAAAACGTGGTTAGGGATGTTACAGCTTGAGTTCAAGGCTTGGGATAGTTTCAGTGGATGATATGGAAGGTGTTTGAAAGGTTTTTGGCCAAAGCGCACGACAGGAATGGATTGTGGAACTCAAGTTGCAGGGTATGCCCTGTTTCTGCAGCAAGAGGGTGTTTTGATGTATGAGGAGGTTTGAGAGGTGGTTGAATCGTGCCTTAGGTCTGTTTTGGTGTATGTAAGATGTGTATAAAGTTTGCTTGAGCTTTTGTTTACAGGAATGAAAGATGGAGAGTTTTTGCAATGTTTCTTCCAAGTGAAGCAAAGGAGTGTAAGTTATGATATAGGCCTGTACAATACTCTCAAGCATGCTGCATCATTTTCTCTTGATCAGTGGGATTTGTCTACCAAACTTTGCCTCAAAGATTTGTCCTGTACTTCAAAGATCATGTATTGACATAAAGTAACACTTTATCAAAATGGCAATTTTGCTTTTTCCAATTAAGGGATAATTCTATGTGCAATGCCCAAAGGGAAGAAATAACACATTAATACAATGGTTAGGCATTTAATTATTGAGTGTGAAGAGGTTTAGAGGCCTGCAAGCTATCACAAACCCTGCTGATTTGAAAAATGCAATTGTTATGAACATGCTTTGGCCATGAACAAAAGTGAATTTTGCCCAACTTTGTGAATTCGATTCTCTCTAACCACAAGGGTGTTTGATGAGTTTTTGGACAATTTGGAAAGCTTAGAATGTGTAATACAATCCATCTTTGTAATGCAAATTGAAACTCCAAGTGGAACCATGTGAAAAATGGCCAAGAAGTTGGACAAAAATCCTGCCTAAAATAGGGCAAAATTTCTCTAAGTTAAAAATGTTTTGTACCCTTGTTCCAAAAATAATAACTTGAGATACAAGCTTCCTTTGAGAAAACTTTGTGAATCAAAGTTGTAGATTTTTCAATAGACTACAACTTTCATCTTTCAAGTTTTGCTTGAATACATTTGCATCTTGGTGAAAAAATGGGACAAAGTTAGGAAAAAATAAGGAAGTTTCATAACTTAGAAAAATTCGAAGTTATGAAATTTTCTCATTTTAAACCCTAATTTTGTCATTTTGGGTTTCTTGATGAACAAGTTTCATAATTTGACATGTCTTGATGAAAAATGAATCTTGGCACTTGATTTTGACCAAAAAGTCAAAGTTTGACTTTTCAGTATACAGTCAAATTTGATCAGTTGACTGAAAAATTCATCTGTCAACCCTATGCATTTGAGATCTTTTGAACTTGTTGAATGGGTCAAGACAATACCATTGAGTACTTGAGTCCATATATGAGCTTGGTTTGCCATTGGTTAGGTCAAACAGTCAAAAATTCCCTTTGTGCAGTCAAAACCCTAAAAATGACCATTTTGCCCTTTTGGTGATCTGATCAAATTTCTTATGGAATTGTGATCCAAACTTGACCAAATTGTTTATATGAGTTCATAATGTTGATGTGGGCCAAAAATCATGATATTTGACTGTCAATTGGCCACAGTTGACTTTTTCCCCAATACAGCTGATTTTTAGGTCAACTGTCCAATTGACTGGGCAAAGATTGGAATCAAGGCTTGAAACTTGGTATGGATAAACTTGTAAGTCCAACATGAAGCATGAAAGTCACTTTGGGCATTTTAGGTCAAAACATCCTTGTGCAAACTCAAACCTTAATTTGGGTCAACAGTGCAAGGAGGGGTCTTGAGTAGAGCAAACCCTAACTTGATCTTGAGTTCCAAGAGTCTTGTGATGAGAAGATGTTGATGAAATGAGAGGGCAAATTTTGGGGTACAACACTACGCTATTACAGTTGAGCGCGTCCTTTACACTTTATCTAGCAAAATAAAAATATCATGAAAATAACAAAGAAAATATTTTGGTGATTTTTTATGATAAAAATAATTTATGATAATTAATTAAGTAAACCTAAAAAACCTAGTTAATTTTAATTAATAAAAAAAAGGTTAATTTTGAAAAAAAAGTTAATTAAAAAACCTAAAACCTAATTAATTTTAATTAATAAAAAAAAGGTTAATTTTGAAAAAAAGTTAATTAAAAACCTAAAGCCTAATTAATTTTAATTAATAAAAAAAGGTTAATTTTGAAAAAAAAGTTAACTAATAAAAATTAAAATCTAATTAATTTTAATTAATAAAAAAAGGGTTAATTTAAAAAAAATCAAAAAAAAATCTAAAACCTAATTAATTAGGGTTTTAAAAAAGGTTTATGTTTAATGATTAATAAAAAAGAATTAAGTTTGCCAAAAAATAGATAGGGGAAGAAGCATCAATGGAAAATAGGATTATAAAACAAAAATAGTGCAAATGCCAGGGGTGGGTATTGAACCCACGCCCTTTGCCTTCACAACAACATGGCTTACCAAAAAATAGATAGGGGAAGAAGCGTCAATAGAAAATAGGGTTTATCCTGCATAGTTATACCTCAGAAGCATATTAGTAATGTTAGTATGCATCAAAACAACATGAAAACAAAAATACGAATTACAAAAAAAAACAAGGAAATCGGAGATGAATGTATGCGATTTTCAGGCCCTTTTGATCAACAAGATTGATCCATTCTTACCCTACAATGCCTCAGGGAATGATTTGGATGATTGACTTGCTTGGAGAGAGGCTGAAAATAGGGTTTAAAGTTTGCCCTAGTTTTGGATAATTTTGGAGTTTTTTGGAATAGTGATGTCTTGCCAAGTTTTTCGTGTTCTTGTTGTTGTCTTAATGTGGGATATATATATATATATATATATATATATATATATATATATATATATATATATATATATATATATATATATATATATATATATATATATATATATATATATATATATATATATATATATATATATATATATATATATATATATATAGAGAGAGAGAGAGAGAGAGAGAGAGAGAGAGAGAGAGAGCAAAATTAGGTCAAAAGAAGTGGGCTTGGACATTTGTGTGAAAGTCGTGATTTTATTTAATTTATTTTGAATTTAAATAAATAAAATAAAAAATAAATGGAATAAAAATCCAAGGGGTGTATGAATAGGTTCATAGATTCACTTTGAGTCCTAATACACGTTTGAACCTTGAAACATAAGCCCAATAGCCCAAAAATTCAAGTTTGATCAATTTGGGTTTTATGCATTTTCTCGAAATTTCCCAACTTGTGCCAATCATAACTCTCTCAATTTTTATCATATGAAGGTGATCTGAGACTTTTTGGAAATCTCAAGATGTCCCCTACAATCTCTAAGTTGATCATTGTTTCATTTTAAGACTTTATCTTCATGTAAGGACCCTGACAAAAGTGTCTTTTTGTTGAATTTTGAAATGACCTATAATATTTTGTCTCATATCTCTCAAATGAAGCATTTTTTAGACTTGAGCTTAGATAGACAAAGTTATAGAGAATTTAATTTACTTCAAAATGAGCTTTGGTTGAGAAAAATATGATGAAGCGTGTGAAATTGATGCTTGGTCAAAGTTCAATTGACTTCTCTTTAAGAAAAATCCTAATTTGGTAACTTTTGACTTTTGACGAATCTTGAGTTTTCTTGATGAATCATGATCAAACCTTGATAAAATGATGAATATGACTTAAAAATATTAATGTTGACCAAAAATCTTGACGTTTGACTGTATATTGACCACAGTTGACTTTTTGCCCAATACATTTGATTTTTAATCATCTGAACAATTGACTGAGCAAACTTGTGATGCAAGGCTTGAAACTTGACATGAGCATTCCTTGAGAGATATGAGGAACCATGAAATAAAATTGAGGAATTATAAGCTTAATTTTCTTTGAGAAGCATAAAACCCTAATTGTAGGTCATTTGCTTGGGAGAGGGTTTGTTTGATCCAACCTTGAGTAGCCTTGAGCAATTGAAAACCCTAGAAGCATGAGGAGATATCTTAAAGAAAATGGGAGGGAAAATTTTGGGGTACAACACTTGACATTAACTTAATTTTTGCGAATCAATGCATTTGATGCTTTTGTTTTTTTTATTTCAAAATTTTCATAACTCTCTGGTTTTTTCCAAATCGAGTAAGTTGTGCTTTATATAAATTTGACGCAAGGATATGGTTGTGATCGTCTTGAAGAGATGCATCTAATAATATCACTATGAACATCTAAATTTACAGATATAAGAATCTTGATCTCGCCCTAGTTGCAGGGTAGCTGGAGGTTAAAGATAACCTACGTGTCTAATTCAACCAATGAGACTGTGACAATTGAAATGTTGTGATTGGTCTGACTTTTGTGACTTCAGTGCACGCTTGTTGACCATAAATCACCATACATCATCACTCCTGAGCCATTAGATGTGCAAACGTGTTTTAATGAGCCACATTCAACGCCTCATATTATTTCTGATTTATTTTATTATACAAAATTTGTTTTAAAATTTATTTTAATTTCAAAAATTCATAACTCTCTTATTCTTTATTCAAAAATTATGAAAAAAAAATACAAAAATATTTTGAATCATTTCTGACTTTGTGAATATTTTTTCATATTTTTAATTTGATGTTTGATATTTTTTATAATTTTTGTATTGTTTGCCTTATTTTAATTGTTTTAAAAATACTTTTCTTGATCTTTAAATTCTAAAAACAAAATGGAAGGATCCAATGACCTCTTGACAAATATTGGTGACCTCATTTTATTTTTATTTCTAATTTTAATATTTTTTTTAAAATTTTTGGTTTATTTTTCTTATTTCTTTAAAATTTAAAAATAGTTGTTGATTTCAAAAAATTCTGAAAATTTTTGTCAACCATTATTGACTCATGTTTGACCTCTTATATTTTTTTTAGGATTTTTATTTGGTGTTTTAATACATTTTGTATATTTTACCAATTATTTCCCTTTTATTAATCATTTTAATATTATTTTATTGAATATTGTTTTATTATTTTTGTTTGGTCCTGATTTGGGTGTTATTTTAGGACAAGTTCCTCAAACTTATTAGATCTTGGGTGTTGATAGGTTGAAAAACCAAATCCACCAAAATGGATGAATGATGTTGATGATATTTTAAACCCTAATTTCATCTGATACATCTCTTCCTTCTTCATCTTATCCCTTTCTTACTTGTGCTACATGTTGTTGGAGAATAATCCAAATATCATTTCTCTAATATATTGTACATAGATTTCTATTGGTCGGCCTCAAAATAGGTGTGACTTCTATATAAGTCCACTTACGATTGCTTAACATAGCGCTAAATTTGTCCCGATTCGAGAAATGATCATTGATGGCCCAAACTTATGTTTGCAAGCCCAAGTATGTTAATTTGAAACCTTTGATCCAATAACCTTGAGTTTCATTGTTAGGAGACTTTGATCTTATCAATCCTCTAATGAATTTTCATGAATTTCGGTCTAAGTGGATCATTTAAACATCATTGATCATATATGCTTACCCTGAGTACTTGAAATGAATGATATACTTGACAAAAAGCAAGTGAAACTTGTTGTTGAGAATCTTTCATTTTATCAATCTTCTAATGTGTTTTCAAATGAAAGTTTCAAAATGGTCATTCAACTAACCTCTAACTTCTAATTCATTAACAATTGACTTTATTTTGTGTTTTTGCTTTGTACTTTTACTGTGTTTTTACTTTTTGCTTTTACTTTATGCCTTTTTATTTTTATGCCTTTACTTTTATGCACCATTTACTTTAGCATTTACATTTCATTCTATTTTTTGTCTTTGCTCATTTGAGCATTTATCTTTATGTCTTTTTATTTTTGTTCACTTGAGCTTTCTTTTCTTTTTGAAGATACTTAATAACCAACTTAAACATTATAAAACATTAAGGTTATTTTGACTATTTGGTTACTATCATTGACATTATGGAGTTATGGACATCTTGGACTTAGGAATAAAAGCCTTGATTACCCTTGGGACCTTGTGACTTTGTTGTTATTTTGTCTGAAGTTCTTAGGGTTTACTCCAAGATATTGGGTTAATTTTCTTTGTGTGCGAGCTATTTTGGTTATGTGCTTTGTCTGTGATTAGGAGTTCCGTTGTATACGGCTGTTACTCTGCCTAATTTTTGTGAAGACTTAATTCATCTGAAGCTTGGTATTCCTGAGAGGTTTAGTATCTTTGCTTGCTTGGTTTCAATATAAAGGATGTGAATTCTATATTGACTTCTTTATGTCAATTGTTGGCTTCTTGTTAGTTAGATGATTATTTTCCTTAAATTTTACCTTATGCTTTAGAATAGTCCCTTCATCTCCTCCCATCTTCTTTAATTTCAAAATCTTCTCCCTCTTTTTCAAAACTCTTCTTATGTTCTAACTTGAACCACTTTCATAATAAACTTGGACTTAGGTTCATGCATTTTCAAAAATCTTTTCTTAATCAAACTTTAACCAACTTAATCATACTTTGACATTTTTATGAGAAGACTAAAAGTCAATCAACCTCATTCAAACCATTTTTGCCACTTTGACTTTTTTACTTTAAAAACCTTTCTCAAAATATTAGACTCTTGTCGATTCTTGTAGTGATGCGAGCTACTATACTTTTACAATATATAATAAAGTGAGATATTTTCCGCTTGAGTGTTGAGTGAGGCTTTGTTGATTTTAAAATACAAGCCATATCTTCCACTTTGAGATGATGCAAATTCTCCTTTCTCATAATTGTGGGTAGTAAGTATGTTCTTCCACTCGAATATGACAATGACGTCTCATCTCTTAAAATTAACCATCACACATGTGTTTTAAAATTTTTAAGGCGAACTACGAGTACCCCGATCCCCTATTTCACAGAAGGTGGTATGTAGGCACTAAAGGTTTGCAACCGCGGAGGGTGCAAAAATTATTTAAAAAATACTTCTTTTCTCATCTCCGTCATTTATTTTTATATACATCATTTATAGCCAAAATACATGAATTTACAAAGAGGTTCCAGCGGAGTACTGTAGATGTTTAGGATGCTAATACCTTCCCTTTGCATAATCAACCCCCGTACCTAGATTCTCTCCCCCTCTTTTTGGGTTTATTCACTCTTTTCCCATTTTCTTTGGAAATAATAAAGCGTGGTGACGATTTTTATTTGATCTGTCCGAGTCAAGTCAACTCAATGACTTAGTCTCAACATTTCTACCGCTACACCATAGATTAATTATGACCACTTTCCTCAGACTTGATTGTAGAAACATGGTTTAAAGTTAGTTTCTCTAAACAATATGAACAATGTTTTACCTAATTTTTGGTGCTTCTGCAATATGTCATTTACCCCTACTATCATTTATATTGGTGAAAAACATGTTTCTTTTTCCACCTCCCTAAATGGGAAAACTTTTGGTCTCGTTGTTGTCTATGCCTCCACTAGTTATTTAGACAAAATAAACTTATGGAACAAGCTTACTAACCTCCTCTAAAATCACAGGATCCCTTAGTGTTTGATCGGTAACTTTAATGTAATCCTTGGTGCACATGAATATAAAGGTAGCAGGACTCCTTCCAAGTTGCCTATCAGAGAATTTCAATCCTGAACTAGTCAAAATCATCTCATCCACCTGCCTATTGTAGGAGAAAAGTTCACTTGGTAAAATGGTTGCCTTGGTGGTGCTCACACTCATAAGAGGATCGATGGATGCATTTGTAATATGAAATGATTCTCCTTTTGCAATCAAACCACTTGCCACACTCCCCCTAAAGTTAAATTGGATCATTATCCTATTAAGCTGGAGTGTTCTAATTCTGATGTCAATTTCACTTCTCAATTTAGATTCCTAAAATTTTGGTCAACATATTCTCTTTATGCTTAGGTGATCAAGAACTGCTGGGAAGCCAACATCGTTAGTTTACCCATGGTTTTTGTCTTAAAAGTTGAGAAGGATAATGGGTGTCCTTATGGCTTATAATAGAAGTTTATTTGGCAATGTTCACCATAAAGTGAGATAGGTTGAAGAGTGCTTGGCAAAAATTCATCAAAGAATTTAAGTAGAAGGTTGTTTTTCTGATCTCTACAATCAAGAGAATGCCTCTCTTGGCTCTTTATAGAATGCTCTTTTTATTGAGAACCTTTATTTTACAGGAAAAAGATAAGTTAAGGTGGAACTTGGAGGAATATAAAAACACCAATTTATTCCATAGATTGACCATAATCAGACATGCTACCAATTTTATCTCTTCTCTCAAAATCGATGGTACCCTTAACTCATACCAAGAAAACTTAAGTGCTCAAATGGTCAACTATTTTCAAGATCTTTTCTCCAAGTCCAACAACATTGTACCTGATCAAGCTTTAATAGATGAATGTATTCCTCTTCTTGTCAATGGGGATATTAATAATATGCTTGTCAAGCCTCTTAATGCCCCTGAGATCAAAGATTCAATTTTCAATCTCAATAAAGATGAAGCTCCAGGGCCAGATATTTTTGGTGCTTTTTCTTTCAAAATTACTGGGAGATCACCAGTCATGATGTCATTGGTGAAGTCAACCATTTCATCCAAACCAATTGTATCTTGCCTAATTTCAATTCAAACAACACCATTCTTCTTCCAAAGTCCAATCATGTTGATTCAATAGAAATGTTTAGACCTATAGCTCTTGCAAACTTCAAATTTAAAATTATCTCTAAGGTGCTTGCTGACAAGTTGGATTGTATTATGCCTCTCATAATCTCAAAGGAAAAAAAATACTTTGGGCAAGGAAGATGCATTAGGGATTGAATTGAGCTTACCTTAGAAGGTGTTAACTTGCAGCATAAGAAAGGATTTTGGTGGGAACTATGATCGGTGGGAATGAGAACTGACTGTTTTGGAATGCTGGTTCGCGTTTGCGTTTGTTTTCGCAAAATGTCACGGTAAGCAAGAGTCGCCACCGTCTTTTATTTTATCCAACAAGGAAAGGACAAAAGCACAGAAAAATTCCTTTTTGAGATATTTCTCGGGTTCGGGAGGTAGATTATAGAAAGGGAAGGTGTTAGCACCCTTTCTATCCGTGGTTATCCACGGGCTCTTAGGTACTTTCTCATTGTGTTTTCAAAAGTTTGCTTTGCTTTGTGATTGTGGATTTGAAAAGAGTTTTTTGTTTGAAAGGGGTGTAAGTGCGAAAAGTTTTGTTTTGTTTTTTAAAAGGAGCAAGTACTTAAGAACATCTACCTACTCAAAAAGGAATTAAACTGTACAAATGTCCTTTAGACAATTCTATCCCACTATTGAGGAGTAGGAAGCATCGTCGTTGGAGTTTCCGGGTCAATTCGATTAAGGGACATGTGGTCACTAAAGTAATGTTAGGACGCCTTAGCGGTAACCCTAATGTCTTAGATCATTTTTCCGAGGCAACCGTTTCGAGGCAACTATGATCTTTGGACAAGAGGGAGACCTCTAAAACTTCTTGTACTCAATGACCACGTTCGAGGCAACCAAGTGAGGTGTACCCTAAGAGTGGCATGTGCGAGTGTATTATTTTTCCGTTATAATATCTTTGTACATGTTAGGGTGAGCTACTGTTGATTTTAAATTAAAGTTGATCTTGTCATGCATTACCTATTATTCAAACATCTAACAGTTAATGGTTGCGGAAATTAAATTGCGGAAAATAAATCTAAGCTATTACAAGACGTCGGGTATTTACATCGCCAAAAACAAACCCTTTGAAAATTAAATTGCAAAAAGTAAATAAAAGAAATAAATAAAAATCCTAATTAAAAACTATTACATTCTCGAAGTTACAATATTGAAATATGGATCAAAAATTATTCGCGCGCAAGAAAATTGAATCGGAGTGTTTTTTAGGGTTTTGACCCTTTTTATTAAATAAAGCATATTTTTATTGTTTTTGAATTGAAAATTAATCTAAATTAATAATTGAATTAATTAATGAAAAGAAAATATTTTTGGTTTTTTATTATTTAAGGAAATAAAAATAAAATAGTCAAGATTATTAAAACCTAATATTCTAATTAATTTTAATTTATTGCAAAAAATGTTAAAATTATACCTAATTAAAAAAACTAAGTCAATTAAAATTATTTATTTACAAAAAAATAATGAAATTAATAAAAATAATATTTTTTATGTTTTCTGATTTTATTAGGAAAATAAATTAGTTAGTAATAATAAAATAATTAATAAAACAATTAACTAAAAAGAAATATAAAAGAGAAAAGAAATAAACCCAGGGGGTGTGGGCCTTATTTGAGTGTGGAGATAGCAAATTTGAGGCCCATATTCAATCCAGCCTTGTTGACTTTCCAGGTTCTCACGCACATGCATTGACTATGAAGTATGATGAGCTTGCAGTTCTGACCAATGGATCTGATCTGAAACCACTTGGCAAGTGTCTGGACAAGGGCGTATGGTGAGCTCTACTTGGAATGCTGCATGGAATTGCCTGAAATAAAATGATAACAAAGTTTTGGGGGACCTGGGATTCGAACCCAGGTCCCAATACTCATATGCCTGCGCGCTCACCAACCCAACCAAGCTGCTTAGTTGTTAGTGGAATACAAAATAAATAATATATGAACAAAACATTTTCTATGCCTGAAGAATAAAAAATGCACCACTGATTCAAATGGACCAATGGCACAAGGACACAATATCATCTTCTTCAACGCAACCCTGGTTATTTACCTGCGGATTTCTATCCGCAGGAAGTTTCGTAGGTCATCTCAAAAACCCTCCTTAGGCCATATAAATGAAATCCAAGGGTACCAATGTACTCGTCTCTTCCTCATGGTCATCCCTATAACCATTATTCATCTTGATTTTTCCTGTACACAAAATGCCTAAAAACAACACAACAAAACCCTAGGTTCGGGTATACGATTATAGGACATGAAAACGAAATTAAATGATGCAGATTTGTTAGAAATTGGATGAGGATCAATATTATGTTAATAATTTATCAAAAGGATGCAAGAATTAATATTTTCAATTTCATGTTCAGAGCAAAGTTCATGGAGACTTACAGTGCAATTGGTGGCGTCTAAAGGACTGGTTTTGATTGCTACAGTTTCAGGAGATGTCAGGGAAGAGAGCTGTGTTGAGCTTTTGGTTGGAAAATGCCTCTAAACCAAAATTCGATCTCCACTTTTTCAAGGTTTTTCACCAACTTGTTTTTGCCGTTTCTGCATAGCTTTATGCGTGTCCTAGGTTTGTGTCACTTGTGTGCATATAATAGAATGCATTTAGGTCAAAACATGGGCTATAATCCAAGTGCATTGAAGATGGGATATTGGATTTGATCACCATTGATAAGCTTTCCAAAAATAGGCCAAATCTAATTTTTTTTGTGCTTGTTTTGACTTGGCACGAATTTGGTTGAGTGTCACATGGTATTTGCAAGCTGTACAAATCACAAGAATCCCTTTACATAAATTTTTTATATTTTATTTGATTTAATATTTATAAATAATGAATTAAATCAATAAAAATGAAATAAAATATAAAAATAAATGTTTGGTCATGAAATTAAAGATGGGACACGTGTGTGGCATGACAAGACCAAATCAAGTGGAAATAAGTGGGCCCTTTTGAAAAAATTTGAAGTTTTGGGGATAGTTGACTTTTGGCAAATTTGGAAAAATGCCCAACTTCAACAATGCATAACTTCCTCAATTTTGAACTTTTGGAGGTGTTCTTGGACTTTTTAGAAACCTTGAGATGTCCTCTAATCAACCCTTTTGGTCTAGTCTCATTTTGATGTTCCATGATCAAGTTATAAGCTTTGGAAAAAAAAGGTGTTTTTGTTGACTTTCAAAAATGACCTATAATGTCCAAATTTGTAACTTTTTGTGAGAGCATTTATTGATCTTGGGGTGTGAATATGGATTGTAGTATATTTCATCCTATTCAAAATGAGCTTTGGATGGGTCATTTCTCATAAAGTATGAGAAAGTTATGCTTGGTCAAAGTTGAGTTGACTTTTCCTACAAAACCCTAATTTAGCAACTTTTGAATCTTGATGAATATTGAGCAATCCTTGATGAGTCATGATCAACCCTTGATCAAATGATGAATTATACTTCAAAATGAGAATGTTGACAAAAAATCTTGAGGTTTGACTGTATTTAGGACACAGTTGACTTTTGCCCTAGCATAGTCGGTTTTTGGACCTTTTGAGCAATTGACTGACCAAACTTCCTCTGCAAGGCTTGAAATTTGACATGGATGAACTTAAGAACATATTAGTACATTGGGTAGCACTTGAGGTCATTTGGATGTGAGGACCTTGATGCAACACAAAACCCTAATTTTGACTTGACTGCCTTAGGAGGTGATTTGACTGTCCAACTCTTGAGCTAACTTGAGTCACTTGGAGATTATTCTTGACATGTCTTGAGGAATATGGGAGGGAAAATTTTGGGGTACAACAGGAAACTTTCCCTGAAAGTTTATATGACTAAAGCTTTTGATTCTCTTGATTGGTATTTTTTGTTGCGGGTCCTTAACAAGTTTGGTTTTAGTGACATATTTTTCTCTTGGATCGTGACCATTCTTTCATCAGCCAAAGTGTTTTCAAGGCTTTTGGTTTCTTTGAGTGTCATAGAAGGGTGAGACAAGGTGACCCCTTGTCTGCAGTTCTATTTTGCATTGTTTAGGAAGTGATTAGTAGAAGTATCTCAAATTGGATCTTCAAAGTCAGTAGAAGCTCATTAAGGGTGTTAGAGACATGAAGGTTGTTTCCTACTACCTCTATGCAAATGATGTAATGGTGTTCTGCATGGGCAACCAGTCTTCAGTGGAAGCCTAAATAACCAATTTCTCTAGATATGCAAAAGCTTCTGGTCAGGTTGTAAATCCTAATAAGTCCACCATCTATGTAAGATCTATTTTTGATTCTAGGCTCAACCAACTTTCTTCTCTCCTTGTTTAAAAGATGGAAGCCTTCCTTAAACTATGTTGGCATTCCCATTTTCAAGGGGAAACCTAGAGCTTCCTATTTGAAACATATTATTGATAAAATAAAATCCAAGTTGTCGAATTGGAAAACCTCTATTTTAAGCTTCACTGACAGAGTTCAACTTATCAAATTAGTAATTCAAACTATGCTTGTCCACTATTTTGGTGTTTATTCTAGGTTTGTTTCCTTAACTAAAGAGCTTGACATGTTCTTCAAGAATTTTATTTGGTTTGGTGATGTTGGAAAAATGAAAATGGTAATTATGGGTTGAAAGGATGTTTGCAAGCCTTATCTCAAGGGGCCTTGGTATTAGATCTCTTGCAGTGCTCAATGATGCAACTAACATGAAATTTTGTTGGGAAGTTTTAAATTCTAATGAATACTGGGCCTTACTTCTTAAATGCAGAGCTTTGAAAAATGATTGTGCTCTTTCCTACCATATCTCTTCCTCAATTTGGAGCAGCATAAAGAGTAATTATTCAAACATTATCTCTAATTCTAGCTCCTTGATTGGAAATTATCATAATACCAAATTCCCCAGCTTCTTGTCAGGTTGTGAATCTTAATAAGTCCACCATCTATGCTGGATCTATTTCTGATTCTAGGCTCAACAAACTTTCTTCTCTCTTTGGTTTCAAAGTTGGGAGTCTCCCCTTCAACTACCTTGGTGTTCCCATTATCAAGGGAAAACCTAGAACTTCCTATTTGAAACTTATTATTGATAAAATTAAAGCCATGTTGGGGAATTAGAAACCTTCTCTATTAAGTTTTGCTGGCAGAGTTCAACTTATCAAATCAACAATTTAACCTATACTTATCCACTATTTTTCTATTTATTATTGGCATATTTCCTTAACCAAAAAGCTTGATAGGTTCTTCAAGAATTTCATTTGGTATGGCGATGTTGGAAAAATGATAATGGTAAGTATGGATTGGAAGGATGTCTGAAAGCCTTATTCTCAAGTGGGACTTGATATGAGATCTCTTGTAGTTTTCAATGATGCATCTGTGAGTACAAATTTAATACAAGGTTTTTTTCATGATGTCAAAACCGAAAAAGATGTAACGTTGTAAAATGGATGATATCTCCATGTCTTGTGGTTAGGGGTGCTCAGATCCAATCCAATCCAAAAAAACCGAAAACCAACCGAAAAAACCGAAGTCCAAATAAAACCAATTTTTTTTATGTGATTGGACCACCATGTAGTATAACCGACCGGTTCGGTTCAGTTTACAGTTGGCTACATGAGAACCAAACTGGTCAAAACTAAACTGGTATTTATTCCACAGCCTTATGTACTTATGCCATTACTGGTTCAATAATGAATAAAATCATTCATCTTATGGTAAATTAGGGTTAGCGACTTAGCGCAGCAGTTCATATCTCCAACTCTTCAAAGAGATTCTCAATCGCCACCCCTAAAATCACGCTTTCAATCCTCCAAATTAATTTCACTATGAATGACAATGATTGTAGCCGTTTTAATCCGCCGATTTCACTCCTTATAATTCTAAATTTAAGATACTATTTTGAATCTCTGTTCGCAATTCTTCATCTCAATTCTCGGTTGTCACTTGCATTCGCAACAGCTCACCTCAATTTCTTTTTTGGTTTCGAATCTCGGCCATACAGGTTGATATTAGTAGTAAGTAAGTTGTTCAATTCATCTTAATATCTTCATGAATGAATATTTTTGTTTGTATAATTTGTTTTAGATTTTCATATACCAGTAATGACACTGTGACAGTAACAATAAGTAAGATGTTAAGATTGTTACATGTCTTCATCTCAATTCTCAATATGTTCTAATTTTTAATTTGTTTGATTTTTAAAGGAATGAGCACATATATGTCTACTGATCCAGTTGCTTCATCTACTCAATCCGATATTATTAGCAACCACATTTAGGTATCAAAACTTAATTTTAAGTGGTTTATTTTTACATTAGGAAATGTTGATTAATGTTACAATGATACAACAATGTTATAAAAAAATTCCTATACGGATACACTGAATTAATCATAAATTTTGTAGCATTATATTGAGTTTTTATATGTGAAATAAATTTTGCAGTTTTGTTTTGTGAGGGGTGTGTAAATTGACTGTAATATATATTACAGTTTTATATGTGAAAGAAGTATATGATGAGAAACTTTGTCTTGTGCTTGATGTGTAAATTGACTGTAATATATATTGCAGTTTTATATGTGAAAGAAGTATATGATGAGAAACTTTGTCTTGTGCTTGATGTGTAAATTGACTGTAATATATATTGCAGTTTTATATGTGAAAGAAGTATATGATAAGAAAATTTGTCTTGTGCTTGATGTGTAAATTGACTGTAATATATATATATATATATATATATATATATATATATATATATATATATATATATATATATATATATATATATATATATATATATATATATATATATTGTAGTAATGTTATTAAATGGAAATGTTCAGACTGTGAGGGGTCTGTGAATTAATAAGTTTAGCTCCATGTTTTGTTTTGAAAATACTGCTTATTTAATGGGGTAACACTCTTTTCTCTTACTCACACAAAGGTTGTTAATGATGCGCCTCATGTTTCTTTATAAATTTTGGTAGACCTTTATCCTAATTTTGCTGCATGTAATGACTAGAGGTTGGAGCTTTAATAAAGTCACTGAAGTGGAAGTAATTTATGTTGGATCCTACATTACAGGGTGAAACAGCCGAACCTCCACCTACGTTGGAACAAACTAATGAAGTGAATAATGATAAATAAAATGCTAATGAGAAAAGGAAATTTGGAGAAGCTTCAACACGGGCAACATCCAATGATCCTAATATTGTAGCAGGAGATTTAGGTAATAGAAAAGCTATTAAACCTAGATCTTAGACTTGGGAACATTTTACAAAAATAGGATCAAGAGCTAAGTGTAATTAGTGTGATGTAACATATGTTGCTGATTCACAAAGAAATGGCACTGGTAATTTGAAACACCATATGTTGAACCAATGTAAGAAGTTTCCCAAAGAGTCTATTGATCCCACTCAACAAACTCTTGTTCTTCAACAACTGAAAAAAGAAGAAGGGAATGGATCTGGTAGTGTTCTCACTAGTGTCCATTTTGATGTTGAGGCATGTAGGAAAGCGTTAGCTAGGATGATTATTGTTGATGAGTTAGATTTTAAGTTTGTAGAGGGAGAGGGGTTTCTTCATTTTATGAGTGTCGTTCAACCTAAACTCTTGACTCCTAAAAGAATTATAGTTTCTAGAGATTGTTGGGATTTGTACACGAGTGAGAAACAAAAGTTAAAAAGTGTGTTAAATAAATCAAATCAATGTGTCTGTCTTACAACTAATTGTTGGACATCAGTGTAAAATTTGAGTTATATCTGTCTCACTGCCCATTTCATTGATCATGATTGGAAAATCCATAAAAGGATTTTGAATTTCTGTCCAATTGTGAATCACAAAGGAGTAACCATCCGCAAAAAAAAATTGAAAAATGTTTGGAGGAATGGCTAATAGGTAATGTTTTCACCATTATGGTTGATAATGCTATTTCTAATGATGTCGCTATCACTTACTTGAAAAATACAATGAATGATTGGAATTCACATCCATTGAAATTGGAATATATGCATGTTCGTTGTTGTGCACATATTCTGAATCTTGTGGTGCAAGATGGACTCGAAGACTATCATTCTTCAATTAGTAAGATTAGAATGTTGTTAGATATGTTCTTGCATCTCTGGGTCGTATGGAGAGGTTTAAAACTTGTATTAAGGAAGCTAGGTTACAAGAAAATTCGATTGTTCAGTTGGATGTTTCCACTAGGTGGAATTCCACATATCTCATTCTTGAAAGTGCATTGAAGTTTTAGAAAGAATTTAAGAGATTGAGTGAGAAGTGTGTTGATTTTGTGTTGATGAAAGGTGGTATTCCAAATAATGTGGATTCGGGATAATGCAAAGTGTTTTATTAATTTCTTGAAAATAGTTTTTGACATTACAAAGAAAGTCCCAGGTTCTACTTTTGTAACATCTTCTCAATATTTCAACGAACACGTTAGAATATTGAATTCTTTGAAGGGGTGGATAGAATTAAAAAGTTCAAATAACTTGCTTGGAAACATGGCTGAAAATATGAAAGTTAAGTATGATAAATATTGGGGTGATGTTGAAAAAATGAATAAGCTGATATTTCTTGTTGTTGTGCTTGATCCTCGACATAAGATGCAGTTTGTTAGGTAGGGCTTGAACAGGGCATATGAAAATGATGTTGTTGAATCTTTGTCTAAAAAAATAGAGGAGACATTATATAAAATATTTGAGAGTTATAGGAATTTCCTTGGTAAAGGTCAATATGAAAACCCTACACATTCCTCTCATGATGTGGATTCGGTAGAACTCAAAGCACCCGAGGATGCATTTTCTTTGGAGGTTGAGATGGACATGAATATTAATGAGAGCATGCAGAAAAATGAAGTGGATTTGTATCTCACAGAAATTGGAGAAGAAAAGTTCTGGTTTTGATATCTTGAATTTGTGGAAGGTGAATTCCAACAAGTACCATATTCTTGGTCAAAGGGCTAGAGATGTATTGGCCATGCTTGTGTCTATTGTAGCTTCGAAATTTGCTTTCTCTACTGGAGGTAGAGTGCTTACTTGTTATAGAAGCTCTCTTACGCCAAAAACAATTGAAACTTTAATTTGTACACAAAATTGGTGTAAATCTTCCCTGGTATCAATCGATATTGAAGAGCTTGTGGATGAGTTAGAAAATCTGGAATCAGGTAAATTACTTATAACTTGAATTATTTTTTTGTTGGATTACTTGTATTATGTATAACTTGAATTACTTTTTTGTTAGATTACTTGTATTGTTTATAACTTGAATTACTTAATATTTTGTAGAACTTGCTCCAATCCCACAATTGAATGAAGGTGTATCTGATATAGATTCTGATTAGCAATTGATATACGCATTGTGAAAGTTGTTGGAACTGTTGAGCTGCTGAAACTATTGTTTTTGTTATTATTTATGTTGTTTATGTTATACTTTATGCTGCTGGAACTCAATTGATGTTGTTATTTGAGTTATTATTTGAATTGGAACACGTTTTAGAATATGTATATATATATATATATATATATATATATATATATATATATATATATATATATATATATATATATATATATATATATATATATATATATATATATATATATATATATATATATATATATATATATATATATATATATATATATATATATATATATATATATATATATATATATATATATATATATATATATATATATATATATATATATATATATATATATATATATATATATATATATATATATATATATAAAGACTTTCTATTGATGCATTACATTAGATGCTAATTTAATGTATCTATGGTAATATACTAATATATATAATATATATTTGAATTTAATGTAAAATTTTATGTACTATTATTCTATTATTCTATGAAACACTGTTATTCTATGGTACACTATTATTCTTGTATTGTCCTTGTAAATTTTAATATTTAAATTATTTTCAATTTGAAAATAATTTCTACTTTAAAATCGAATAAAACCGAATTAATCGAACTGAATGAAATTGAATAAATTGATCGAATTGGATTGGATTTTTATGGTGTCATCCAAAAACCGATCTAAAATGCATGCTCTTTGAATCTTTAGATCAGATGATTTTTTATCTTAAAATCGATCCAAATCGAACCGTGAATACCCCTACTTGTAGGTCTCCTCTATATTATAGGTCTTAGGAATCATCAAAAAGTTCTTTGAAATTAACCCAACATATTGAAAAGCAGTTTCTACATGTTTTTGTATTGCATGTGTCGACACATTCGATTTTCAGCTTGACACATGTCACTCAATTTTTAAGCCTGTAAGCTTCTGTAAGTCACATGTCGACACATATAACCTTCAGGTCGATACATACTAAAAGATTTCTGAAATTGCATAAATTCTTATTTTATGTGTCTACATATATGTTGTACCCCAAAATTTTCCCTCTCATTTATCAAGAATTTGCTTACAAGATCTCCTTTGACTCAAGACTGCATTAGGGTTGATCAGCTCAAGACACCTCTTTAAGCTTTGATGACCAAAATTAGGGTTTAAGATTGCACAAGAATATTTGAACTTCCAATGCCCCATATTACTTTCATGGATCATTATGGACCCTCAAGACTACTCGTATCAAGTTTCAAGCTTTGGATCAAATTTTTGCTCAGTCAATTGAGCAGTTGACCTAAAAATCAACTGTATTGGGGAAAAAGTCAACCATGGCCAATTTACAGTCAAACTTCATAATTTTTTATCCAAATAAACATTATAAACTCATATGTATCATTTGATTAAGTTTGGACCATAATTCCTCAAGAAATTTGATCAAATCATCAAAAGGGCAAAATGGTCAAAATTAGGGTTTTGACTGAGAAGGGGCAATTTCTGATTTTTGACCTAGCAAATAGTCAACTGGTTTGAAGCATGATTTCAATAATTCAATTGCATAATTTTGACCTAATGGCATGACCTAAAACATTGCTCAAGATCAATTGGATTGATAGTGAATTTTCAGTCAATTGATCAAAAAGTCAATTGTATACTGAAAAGTCAAACTTTGACTTTTTGGTCAAAATTCAATGTCAAAGATCAAAATTCATCAAAAAAATGTCAAAATATGAAACTTATTCATCAAGAAATCAAAAAAGTCAAGATTTCATTTTGAAAAGTCAAAGTTTTCTAACTTAGAAATTTTTCTAAGTGTTTAAACTTCATGTTTTTTCATAACTTCAAGCCAATTTTTCACCATGATGCAAGATGATTCAAAAGAAACTTCCAACATGAAAGTTGTAGATCTCCATGAAATATACAAATTTGCTTCACACAACTTCTCCTAAAAGTGCTTGTATCTTAAGTTATTAATTCATAAAGTCATGGTCATGAAACAAAAACACTTAGTGAAATTTTGCCCTAATTTGGTCAGGATTTTGACCTAACTTCATGGCACTTTTTCATATATTTCCAAGGGGAATTTTTAAAATTGATTAAAATATGGGTTGTATAGCACATTACAAGCTTTCCAAAATGTTCAAGAACTCCTTGAGGTCATTCTTGAGCAAGGAGAATCGAAGAGAGGAAGTTAGGGTTTTCAAACTTGAATTACAAGTCATTTTTTGATGAACACATGAACTAAATCCATGCTAGGCTGCATAATCTTTGCTTTGCAGGCCTCAAACTTGTTTGTCACTCCATAATTAAATTGTTTACACAGCTGTTAGGGCTTTGATCCAAGCAATTGAGCTATTATCCAAGTTGCATTTCCATTAATGGCACAAAGTTAACATTGCCATTCTTGTAAAGCAAGATTTTTGCATCAAGTCCATTCTTGAGCCTCTAACTTGTTCCCTCTGATCACACTCCATCAACAAAGTCAGAAGCAAGCTTGTTTAAAGCATAACCACTCTATGAACCAAGTACAAGGCATGGAAACTTGTTTTGTCAAAAAAATCACATGTTGAACTTAAACATGAAAATTTGAATTCTGATCAACTAGAGCACTTCAAACTTGTTGCTTATAAATAGAGTCACTATTTGTGAGCTAACACACGAGTTTTAGCATCCTGAAACACTACCAAATTCCCTCACAAAAAAACTCCATTAATACACAGTACTGACCTTAAACTTGTATCTCTCATTTCCCTCGTGTGTTTTCCCTCAAATTCATTCCTAAAGTTTCCTTACATCAAATGCAACTCATCCCCATCCTTATTCCAGAACTGTAACACCATTTACCATAACCTCCATAACCAAAAAATAGATTCTGCAACTTGACTTCTTCAGGCCATTTCAACCACTCTCAATTCAAGCTAAAAATTGCTTTGGCTTCCTAGAGACTCAAGAAAGCTAACCTGATCATTGCAGAATCTTGAATCAAGCTCAAACTTATTTCACGATTTCCAGTTTTGAGGTATATTTCTTGAACTTCTATCTTCTCATTTAGGCATTGTTAGGCTTGCATTTGTGAAGATAAAATGTAGACATCATTGCCCTAAAACTATACATGTCCATTGATTTCATTTATATTGCTTGAGTAGTGAGAATTTTGAGTTTGAACTTGCTGAAAATATAAGGTCAAAATTTGGTACTTTTAAAAATGTATGTTCATCTTTGAGAATTATCTTAAGTTATTTACATATTCAGAATCGTGAGGAAATTTACAACAAGTTTGATGTTGGAAGTTTTGTGAATGGATGAGAGATGAGTGAGTTACAGGAACCATGGCTGGAGATTGAAGATGAAGTTCATTTCTGGAACTTTTGTTTGCATTATGTATTTATTATTTCAGATAAGTTAACGGATGTACAACCACCCTAGTGGCAAAGGTAGCGTGTGTTTGTGTTGGAGGGCATGGGTTCAACACCCAGCGCTACCTTTTCTCATTTTTCAATATTTTCTCTCTTTTTTGTTTCTGTAACAGACGCTGGGCCTCCAAACAGATGGGCCTTCCATTTTTGCTTTTTTCTAACCCTTGACTACTTTTGCACTCGTGGCCCATTTTCTTTTATTATTTTCTTTTTTTCTTATTCTATTTTTTTATTTTTTTCTCTTTATTATACTTTTATTATTATTACTATTATTATTATTATCATTTTTATTAATAAAAAATATAAAAATATTTTTATTATTTACACTTGTATATTTTATTTTCTCTATAAAACAAAAAGATTAAAAATATTTTCTTTTAACAAATTAATTTCTTTTTTTTTAATAATCAATATTTAGACTTAAGTTTAATTATTATATTATTTACTTGTAAATTAAAATTAATTTAGAATTTAGGTTTCTCTTACTTAATTAATTTTCTCATTTTATTTTTATTAATTTGAAACCTTTTTCTTAAAAACCCTAAAAATCATTTTTCAACTTAATTTCTTTCTTAATTAGTTTAAACTTAATTTTGTTTAATTTTCATTAATCATTTACTTTAATTAGGTCAAGACTAAACCCTTTCATAAAAACAACAAAAATCATTTCTTTTTCCATTTACATTTGTACATTATTATTTATTCAATTCTTGTACATTTATTCAATATGGTTGTAATATTTATTTAGATTTAAATTCTTGCAATATTCTCCATTTGTAAATTTGTATACCCCCTTCCCTAAATGATGTAATAGCGTAGTAATTTTAAATTCCGCAATTTATCGCTTTATACAAATGCTAGTAATTAGGGTTTTGTATGGAAAGACTAAAACCAACAAAATAGCAAACCCTAATCAAGACAAAAACAATGCATGTAAATCAATACACTTGCACACAAGCACCCCTAGGGTAAATCCACTTGGTTGCCTTACTAAATAGCCATATTACGCATGTGAGGTATCTTAGCAAAAACAAGAAAAATACAAGATCATAGTCCCTCGATGACGTTATCCATGTTTCCTTTCAAATGATCTTAGTCCCTAAAAGAGAATTCTAAGATACCTTGTAACATTGCTAATCACGATTATACGATGACCCTCGTCCGTCCCGTTTACATCCAAAGATAGAGTTACTTACCAAATCAATGGTAAGATAACAATGTCAAAGGAAAAAGGAAATAAACATGAAAGACTTTTGAGTAGGTAGAATGCCCCTGGTTACTTGCTCACTTTCAAAACAAGACATCCTTGCTATTTTCAAAACAAACACCTACACTTTCAAAACATCTTACAAACTTGAAAACATTTTCAAAAGATCAACATCTTTGTATACATTCTTACGAACGAGAATCATTACAAAGTTTTCCTAAACAATGTCCTCTTTACAAAATACTTTCAAAAACCACATAAAGCACAATTTCAAACAAAAAGCAAGTGATCTAGCAAGTAACTAAGAGCCCATGCAAAACCATGGATGAAAAGGGTGCTAATACCTTCCCTTTTCATAATCTACCCCCCGAACTCAAGAAATAATCTCAAAGGTCTTTCATGTGCTTTTTCACCTTTCCTTTTGGATAAAAGAAAAGTCGGTGGCGACTCTTGCTAAACCGCAACATTTGTGATAAAACACAAAACACCCAAGTCAATTCTCCCACCGTATCACAGAACCGGTGACTCTGCTGGGGAGAATCTTAAAAGTAGGGTTACCTTAGGGTTAGATCACATTTATTTGCCTTCATTGTTTGACTTGTATGCTTTATATTTTGGTTATTTGTTTGGGTTTGAATCCTCTACCCGGATTTGGGATACCTATTAGGTAAGTAGCAATACATTGTGGAAACTGTGCAGGGTATACCGACATGGTCTAAGCAATAGCTATGTTAGTGCGACATATTTGTGGGTACCGGTAGCCCTTGAGTTAATCAAGGAGAATACGGGGCCGCTGAGTGATGTCATGAAGCACTAATGAACTTTTAGAACCTTTACTTGACCAACTTGGCCATTAGGACGTAGTGAGATGACCGGATTTGGTGCAGTCCGAAGTTGGTAGATACTCGATACTACACTCATTGAGGTTTGGTTTTTTGGGATATTTCAGTCGCCATTAAAGAGGCTTGTGCTGAAACAATGACCAAGGAAACAAACCAGTGATATTGAGCTCCTTAGAACCCGATTACTATTGCTATGACATGTTGAGCCAACTAAACTTCAAGAGGGTACTTACCTACAAACCCCATGCAAGCCTGAACCTAAGGACTTGTCTTCTTTGTGTTTATATGATTATTTATATAAGCTTGCTTACTTTGCATACTTGTACATAACACCATGACATCATACCATAAGGATTTTTAATAACATTGAACCATAGCATTTCAAGGATCTCAAGGGTTTTTGATGCAGGGCCACGTTGAATCGGACGTCTATCAAGGGACAAAAGGATTTATTTTCCTCTAACCAAGCACCATCAAAGATCAAGTATAACAACTTGAGTCAAAGGCTATGACCACTTGACATGGTGAGCTTAATTCTCATGGAAGGATATCCACCGATACAAAGTTTTCCAATCAAAGTTGTAATTGACTACTAACATTTACCCCGAGAGATCCTTGAAAACATTTGCATGTCATATAAGTCATTGCATAACAGGTAGTCTCCAGTACCGGTCTCTCATGGTCTTGCTGTTTATTTCAGCAATGGCTCTCCAACAAGACAACATAGATTTTCAAACTCAAGAGGCTCAGTTCAAGGAAATGTTCCTTAACCTATCCAAGGGACAAGAAGAGTTGAAAGCATTCCTCGCTGGGAATCTGACCAAGAAACATCCTGATAATAACAAGGATGACCAGGTTGAACAGCTGCAGGTTGAGATGGAAGCAATGAGAATCCAAATGCTGGGCCATATGGCTCTCATCTAAAACTTGGCTCAAGGACAAGAAGAGCTAAGGACCCTCATCAACAAACTCCGCCAAGACGGATATAACCAAATATGGCGAACAGCTAGAAGTAGGGGTCAAATCATCATCCAGCCTCCCATAAGACAAGAAGCTAGTTCAAGGGAAAACATACCATTCTGAATTGCTGCCACATCACGGGTCCAACAACGGCCTCGTCAACATCAACCGAAAAATCAGCAAAGGCAAAACGAGCCCAAAAGATAGTTTACTAACATCAACATGCCACTGTCTCAAGCTTTGCAACATGTGTTGAGGATGGATCTGATTACACTAATAAGACCTCATCCAAATTCCAAAACTTATTCTCCCAGCTACAATCCTGATACCAGGTGTGCTTATCATTTCGACGGTCCTGGACATGATACAAACGATTGTTGGACGCTGAAGTACAAGATTCAAAACTTGATCGACGAAGGAGCGTTGGGGTTCACACAAGACGGTCAATTGGAGCTTTTTTCTATCACCCCTGAAAGGCTCACCACCTAAAGTGACAAGTCCAGACAAAGAGGCTTCTGTTCATTTGAATTTTCAATTGTGATCTCTTTTGTTGCTCAAACAATTATCTATTAATGTCAAACTTTGTTTCATTAATGAATTTCATATGTTTGTCTTGAATCCATCCCTTCGTTTTCACTATATTTAAACTATGATTTTTACTCTCTTTATGACAATCAACTCTTGTTAAAAGTTAGAAGCCTTTAGAGGGAGGATGACGAAAACAATGCCATAAATCTCATACAGTATGCTTTTGAATAGACCTTGCTGACGATGTACAAGCGTTCTTTCAAATCCTAAACATTGTAGTTATAAGGAAGATAATACCTAGCCAATCCCTTCGAGCCAAAGAAGTAGGAATTTTCTATTCCGCACAAAATGAAACCTTCAATCAAAACCTGGGGCAGGGTAGTCTCTCAGTTAATTCCAATTGTGTGTTCAAATCATAAACTCCCATCTCGTAAATACAATGAATGACATCAAAACATTCCTCTAGAATCAGAAGACGGTGATGGTTCCCTATCACATAGGCAGTCATTGTCCCTAAAAAAAAAGAAAATCCCACTAAGTCAAAACCTACGAAGGAGACTTAAGAAAAACTGGGGCATCCCGCTAACCGTAATCTCAAAACAAGAACAGTCAGTCAAAAATTAGGGATAGTAAATCAAAAGAAAGAGGTCACTACAAATCCTCAACAACATGAAAAAAATGTTGCAAAAATGACTCCCTTCCAACAAACTTAACTCGTCTGAACCATCACCAAAACGTCATTCTAGACTCAATTGGAGTTCAAACGCACAATTAACCAAGTTTAGGACTGAAGAACGTCACGAAGAGCGTGTGGGTACAAATACATTTTGAGCCTTTATCCTTTGTTTCTTACACCGTGAACCAGGCCATGTTACAACCCTTCAAAAGTCCTAATTGAAGTATGGGTTAGTTCGAAAGCATACTGTTACAAAAGGTATCCTGACTTCTGTAGGGCTTTACTCTAAATCCTGAGTTGAATTTTTCTTACAAAATTTCTTTACTTACTAAAACGCATTTTCAAAAATTTTAAGACAAACATAAACTTTATATTACTTGAATATCACTGTGTGCATATGGATATTTGTTTGACAGCTAAGAAAATTCACACGACAAATATCCAGTGAACAAAAGCTCTCTTAGTGAACAAAATCACTTTGATTGGAAAGACACTTCCAATGACATATCTCTCGTGATCAAAGGGCATGGCATGACCTTTGTCCAACACATCTGGGGCAGTCAAGTCGAGATTCAAAGAATCTCTCAAAGAATTGTTGAATAACCAGGGGAAAATCTCCATATGTATCACTCAAGGGAAAATGTTACGTTGATCAGGGGTTTAAACAAAATCCACTATAAAGATCTTGAGTACCACCAATTTTCTCGTTTGTGCCAGTAGTATCAGATGGTGTCAGTATCATGTCTTCAGATCCTCCCATGACAGTTCTTATAAAATTCTGAGACTTGACCAAAGATATTGGGTACCACCAATTTGCTCGTCTGTGCCAGTAGTATTAGATGGTGTCAGTATCATGTCTTCAGATCCCCCCATGACAGTTCTTAGAAAATTATGAGACTTGACCAAAGATCTTGGGTACCACCAGTTTGCTCGTCTGTGCCAGTAGCATCAGATGGTGTCAGTATGAGGTCTTCATTTTCCTCCACAGCAGTCTTAGAAAACATCTCTAGGAAGTTCAGGGATACCGGAAATGTAATTAAAATCTCAAGCGTCGAGGTGCACCAAATTAACTATGGGGGAAAAAAGACTCCCACATAAAGGGTCGTGTACGACCAAGCAAACATTTTCTGGCATCACTACAACACTTGCTACTAGGGGCAGTGACAAATCTCTCCAAGATCCTTCTCATAGAATGACTCCCAGCCATCGTTTCAATCTCTAAAAACTTCTCACCAGCTGAGTCAACCTCAAGGACCCTCGAGAATTTTCCCCAGTGAAGAAGACACCTCTCTAATGGACTGACCACAGGGTTTATGTCCCCCAACAAACTAAAGATTCCTCCAGTTCGAGTTTTCCTCTCCGACTGCAACAAATCAAAAGACCACAACTCCTCTTCCCAGTAGACTACTCTATAAATCCCAGCAAGTTATTGTGAAGCCTGGACTCGACCAGATATCAGTTCAACTTCAACTCCCCAGTATAGCAACGAACAACTGAGACTCCTAAACTCTTTTCCCCAAGCAAAAATCAACACTTTCCACTGGTTTTTCAACATTCCTCAGCAGAGCTCTCCTCAAACAACAAGACAGGGAATCCTTGGTGGAAGTTATTCTAAGCAAAACATGAAGACTTACACTCCATATCCCCAATAGTAGTCAGGGATTTTATTTTCCCTAATCCAACAGTGTTACAGCAGTATCGCTTACATGCCCGTACATCGCATCCATGCGTCATAACATTGACAACAAGAATGCATACAACATAATCTCAATATACAATGCATTTCATACATCATGACATTGCACATAACCAATCTTTTATCTATTTAGGAAAGATCAGTCAGCAGATGGCTGTCATCAGCAATTTCCAAAGGTCAGAGATTGATATCTGAGACAAGCCAGGACAATTATCTACACGACCAGCTGAAACAATCCAGCATGGGTCATTCAGATTCAACATTCAGATACAGTTCTGATACGCTCCGGATACGGATGTCATCCAGATACTCATTCAAATTCAACTTTCAGATTCAGTTCAGATATGCTCCAGATACAGATGACATCCTGATACTCATTCAGATTCAACTTTCAGATACAGTTCAGATACGCTCCAGATACGGATGTCATCCTGATACTCATTCAGATTCAACTTTCATATATAGTTCAGATACGCTCCAGATACGGATGTCATCCTGATACTCATTCAGATTCAACTTTCAAATACAGTTCAGATACACTCCAGATAAGGATACCATCATGATACTCATTCAGATTCAACTTTCAGATATAGTTTAGATACGCTCCAGATACGGATGCCATCCTGATACTCATTCAGATTCAACTTTCAGATATAATTCATATATGCTCTAGATACAGATGCCATCCTGATACTCATTCAGATACAATTCATATACGCTCCAGATACGGATGCCATCCTGATACTCATTCAGATTCAACTTTCAGATACACTCTAGATACGGATGACATCCTGATACTCATTCAGATTCAACTTTCAGATATAGTTCAGATACGCTCCAGATACGAATGTCGTCCTGATACTCATTCAGATTCAAATTTCAGCAACACTTCAGATACAGATTCCATCCTGATACTCATTCAGATTCAACTTTCAGATGCAGTCCAGATACGATCCAGATACGAATTTCATTCTGACTCTCATTCAGCACATAACTCAGATATGAGTCAGATACAATTCAGTTATGAATATTATTCTGTTGCTTATTTAAGACCTCTTCTGGTTCAGACAAATCTCTCAACAATTATTCTGATTCTTTCCTAGTAGGTACTTTTTTCGGTTTCAGATAAATCACTCCAAAGATTTATTCTAATTCATTCCCAGTTGAAATTAAGACCAGACTTAGTCCATTTTTTGTCAACAGTCACCCTTGGATGGCATCTGCAAGCCCATCTACGACGATTATCCCTCATTTCATCCAATGGAATCTTTTAAGCCCATTCCCGATACATTAGATCCAAGGCATTACTTTGTGCACCAGCGAGTGCAAATTTTTTGGCACTTTAGTGTTCAATCATCTTCCACTTTCAAGCTACAAACGGCAAGCATGTCAATCTTACTTTTCAAGTTTAAGAATATTGAACAGGGGAAGCTGTTGTACCCCAAAATTTTCTCTCTCATTTATCAATAATTTTCTCACAATATCTCCTTTGACTCAAGACTGCATTAGGGTTGATCAACTCAAGACACCTCCTTAAGCATTGATGACCAAGATTAGGGTTTGAGATTGCACAAGGATATTTGAACTTCCAATACCCCATATGACTTCAATGGATCACTATGGACCCTCAAGACTACTCATATCAAGTTTCAAGCTTCGGATCACATTTTTGCTCAGTCAATTGAGCAGTTGACCTAAAAATCAGCTGTATTGGGGAAAAAGTCAACCATGGCCAATTTACAGTCAAACTTCATAATTTTTTATCCAAATCAACATTATAAACTCATATGTATCATTTGATCAAGTTTGGACCACAATTCCTCAATAAATTTGATCAAATCATCAAAAGGGCAAAATGGTCAAAATTAGGGTTTTGATTGAGAAGGGGCAATTTCTGATTTTTAACCTAGAAAATGGTCAATTAGTTTGAATAATGATTTCAAGAGTTCAATTGCATCATTTTAACTAATGGCATGGCCTAAAACATTGCTCAAGATCAATTGGATTGATAGTGAATTTTCAGTCAATTGATCAAAAAGTCAACTGTACACTGAAAAGTCAAACTTTGACTTTTTGGTCAAAACTCAATGTCAAAGATCACAATTCATCAAAACATTTAAAAATATGAAACTTATTCATCAAGAAATCAAAAAAGTAAAGAATTCATTTTGAAAAGTCAAAGTTTTCTAACTTAGAAATTTTTCCTAAGTGTTTAAACTTCATGTTTTTTCATAACTTTAAGCCAATTTTTCACCATGATGCAAGATGATTCAAAAGAAACTTCCAACATGAAAGTTGTATATCTCCATGAAATATACAACTTTTCTTCACACAACTTCTCCTAAAAGTTCTTGTATATTAAGTTATTAATTCATAAAGTCATGGTCATGAAACAAAAACACTTAGTGAAATTTTGCCCTAATTTGGTCAGGATTTTGACCGAACTTCATGGCACTTTTTCATATATTTCCAAGGGGAATTTTCAAAAGTGATTCAAAGATGGGTTGTATAGCATATTAAAATATTTCCAAAATGTCCAAGAACTCCTTGAGATCATTCTTGAGCAGGGAGAATCGAAGAGAGGAAGTTATGGTTTTCAAACTTGAATTACAAGTTATTTTCTTATGAACACATGAACCAAATCCATGCTAGGCTGCATAATCTTTGCTTTGCAGGCCTAAAACTTGTTTGTTACTCCATAATGAATTGTTTACACAGCTGTTAGGGCTTGATCCAAGCAATTGAGCTATTATCCAAGTTGCATTTTCATTAATGGCACAAAGTTAACATTGTCATTCTTGTAAAGCAAGCTTTTTGCATAATGTCCATTCTTGAGCCTCTAACTTGTTTCCTATGATCACACTCCATCCACAAAGTCATAAGCAAGCTTGTTTAAAGCATGACCACTCTATGAACCAAGTACAAGGCATGGAAACTTGTTTTGTCAAAAAAATCACATGTTGAACTTAAACATGTAAATTTGAATTCTGATCAACTAGAGCACTCCAAACTTGTTTCTTATAAATAGAGTCACTATTTGTGAGCTAACACACGATTTTTAGCACCCTGAAACACTACCAAATTCCTTCTAGCTAGAAATTGCACAAAAAAACTCCATTAATACACAGTTCTGACCTTAAACTTGTATCTCTCATTTCCCTCTGCGTTTTCCCTCAAATTCATTCTAAAGTTTCCTTACATCAAATACAACTCGTCCCCATCCTTATTCCAGAACTGTAACACCATTTACCATAACCTCCATAACCAAAAAGTAGAGTCTGCAACTTGACTTCTCTAGGCCATTTCAACCAATCTCAATTCAAGCTAAGCATTGCTTTAGCTTCCTAGAGACTTAAGGAAGCTAACTTGATCATTGTAGAATCTTGAATCAAGCTCAAACTCATTTCACGATTTCCAGTTTTAGGTATATTTCTTGAACTTCTATCTTCTCATTTAGGCATTTTAAGGCTTGCATTTATAAAGATAAAATGTAGATATCATTGCCCTGAAACTATACATGTCCATAAATTTCATTTATATTGATTGAGTAGTGAGAATTTTGAGTTTGAACTTGCTGAAATATTTTGGTCAAAATTTGGTACTTTTAAAAATTCATGTTCATCTTTGAGAATTAGCTTAAGTTATTTACATATTCAGAATCGTGAGGAAATTTCTAACAAGTTTTATGTTGGAAGTTTTGTGAATGGATGAGAGATGAGTGAGTTACAGGAAGCATGGTTGGAGGTTGAAGATGAAGTTCATTTCTGGAACTTGTTTTGCATTATGTATTTATTATTTCAGATAAGTTAACAGATGTACAGCCACCCCAGTGGCAAAGGTAGCGTGCGTTTGTGTTGGAGGGCTACCTTTTCTCATTCTTCAATATTTTTCTCTCTTTTTTGTTTCACCAACAGACGTTGGGCCTCCAAACAGATAGGCCTTCCATTTTTTCTTTTTTCTAACCCCTGACTACTTTTGCACCCCTGGCCCATTTTCTTTTATTATTTTCTTTTCTTCTTATTCTATTTTACTACATTTTTTCTTTATTATATTTTTATCATTATTACTATTATTATTATTATTATTATTATTATTATTAATAATAAAAAATGTAAAAATATTTTTATTATTTACACTTGTATATTTTATTTTCTCTATAAAACAAAAAGATTAAAAATATTTTCTTTTAACAAATTAATTTCTTTTTTTTAATCAATATTTAGACTTAAGTTTAATTATTATATTATTTACTTGTAAATTAAAATTAGCTTAGAATTTAGGTTTCTCTTACTTAATTAATTTTCTCATTTTATTTTTATTAATTTAAAAGTTTTTTCTTAAAAACCCTAAAAATCATTTTTCAACTTAATTTCTTTGTTAATTAGTTTAAACTTAATTTTTTTTAATTTTCATTAATCATTTTTCTTTAATTAGGTCAAGACTAAACCCTTTGATAAAAACAACAAAAATCATTTCTTTTTCTATTTACATTTGTACATTATTATTTATTCAATTATTGTACATTTATTCAATATGGTTATAATATTTATTTAGATTTAAATTCTTGCAATATTCCTCATTTGTAAATTTGTATACCCCCTTCCCTAAATGATGTAATAGCGTAGTAATTTTAAATTCCATAATTTATCACTTTATATACAAATGCTAGTAATTATGGTTTTGTATGGAAAGACTAAAACCAACAAAATAACAAACCCTAATCAAGAAAAAAACAATGCATGTAAATCAATACACTTGCACACAAGCACCCATAGGGTAAATCCACTTGGTTGCCTTACTAAATAGCCATATTACTGTTTACAGTGATTTCTGGTAAACAACCGCTAGTCCTCCAAACTATCGAATAATCTTACTGACTGTTATTCAATTTCTCTGGTAACTCACAGGATCGACTAGATTGATCCTAGGATGTGTTGGTGATTAGGGTAACTCTCATGATCGAACTGGTATTCATGGTTGGTATTTAGAATGTTGTGTAGGTGTTTAACTTATTTCGATTTCTCTATTAAAGATCTAAAGGTGTGATCAAGTAAATGTGCGCGAAACTAAATTGCATGAATAAAGGTCAATTGTAAAGACATGTAAAAAGTGCATAAAAGACAAGTAAATGACTTTGAAGCATAAAAACAGTTAATGTAAAAGATTCTCTGGAATGTAAAAGATTCGAAATATGAAGAAAGCGTTCAAATGCAAGAAAACTGTAAAATGACTTTAAGTAAAAAAGGTGTTTGAATGATAAAAACTTGAAGATAAAGGCATGAAATGTATAACAGTTTCTGAAATGTAAAGTATTTGAAATGGAAAGAAAGCATTTAAATGTAAGGCATCAGTAAAAAGACTTCGAATGAAAACATTTTAAATGCAAAAGCTTGTAAATGGTATTGACATGAAGATAAAGGAAAGTACTGGAAATGATAAAGAGTTTTCATTAAATCATAAACATGTGGTGTTATCATATGTACATTGCTCGTGCATTCGTTTCCCTAGCCATGTGGTATTTTGAATGTTTACTGAGTTTTTTGTACAATAGATATGACACACACGAAATCCTAATGCTAAGACTTCTATTTATACTACTTCGACCATAACGGTCTTGCTATAAGATTCTGCCACGTTCAGAACATGCAGAGTAATGCCTCTCTCTTGCTTCCACGCGTCTTCGAATGCTCCAGCGCATATATTTCAAATTTCGAACATCCCACTTGCATTTGAATTTCAAATGTTTTGGTACTTCTTCAATTCGAACGCATTTCTTAGACAAAGCTTTGTTATCATTTCGAGACTTCTTTGAATATATATTCTCCTAACTGTCACTCGAAGCTCCAAGCTTTGATATGCCCATTCGAAGCACTGCCTCTACCATTTCGAAACATGACGTCTTGTTTCATTTCAATCGAAACGTCCAATTTACTTTGCTTCTAATAATATCATCAAAATCTTCAGCCAACAAAATGCCCCTTTAAAATATGTATTTCGATTCCTTTGAGAAATACTTATTTTAAACATATACACAAGATTTTGATGCGACCTTCGAATCATCGTAACATTTATTGCATATGACTCCAGTCACGTCAATCACAATGCTTTTCAGATTCCTTAACCGCCTTGAACCATTTCACAGCATGGTGCAGTTACAAAACAATGATTATCTTTAATCACGCCTATTACCAATATTAACTTTACGCCACCTCTTCATCAAACCAACCCACGACTACCACGTATCACAATCTTACTCAGTGGATGCTTAAACTTCCACATTATAAAAACCCATCAACTTAGTCTTTTCTTTTCTTCCCACATTCTGAATCTTTTCTTCCTCTTTTCTCACTGAAACCCTAAACTTCCAACATTCTTCCAACAATGTCTTCTTCAACTTCATCTCAATTAAAAAAGGTTTCCAAAAAGAAAGGAAAGACCACAGGAACCAAAATGGAAAGCAAGGTTGGCACCTACCAAGGTCAATCTGTTCTTGTTCCCCAGATGATCTCAAAAGAGAAAGAAATGCTTTATGCATCCCAGGTACTAATTCCTACTAACGCTGCTGGCAAGAGGTTAGCTTTAATGGGCCCTCTTACAGTCTTTGAAATTTTAAAAGACACCAGAAATTTTTTTCCAGTTTGCTATAATTTCAAACCTCTGTTTAATAAAATGGATAGCCCCAAGACTATAGAGTCTTCTGATTCAACCACCATAGAAAATCCAATCGTTCCCCCTAAGGACCCTTTCGTGCTAGATTATGTAAAGAGTAACTTCAAACCGTTTCGATCTTGCCCCACCTCCGACACAGCCTATCACAACTGGTTTAATAAGGTAGAAGCTAAGAAATCCCAGCAATGGGAAGAATTAGGTATCTACAACTTGATTAAACTGTCGAAACCAGGTTTTACTTATAGCCACCCATTGTTATTCACGTCCCTATATTTCTGGGACAGTACTTACAATACTTTCCATCTCCCTGGTGGAATGATTACCCCTACCTTTTTTGACATAGCGGCCATTACTGGGCTATCACCAATAGGAGAAACATATATCCCTGACAATGAAGAGCATTCGAGTATTATCGAATTCGAAGTCAAGCTAGCAAGCTTTTCAAAGTTTATCAGCCACTATCACACTGAAGGAGACAGTGTGTCGGATGTGGAACACATTGCTTTCCTAACCTTATGGTTGTCAAGGTATGTCTTTTGCAGCAGATCCCTACAGGTAGCCAGTAGGTTTATTCCTCTAGCTAGAGATTTGCATGAGAATCGGAGGGTGTGCTTAAGCGAACTGTTATTAGTTGATCTTTATGAAAGTCTAAGGTCAGCTGTTTCGAGTCTAAAATCTCACACCTCCAAGAATATCCTGCTAGCTGGCCCTTTCTGGTTACTTCAGTTATGGCTAAATTCCATGTTCGAACCTTCACTATCAACTGCCAATACCATTGCTGAACAAGACCCTGAAATAGCGGATAGAATCATCGAAGGCACTAGGCTGCGAAGACTAACCCCAAACGATGATAAGGATGACTTCAAAGTTCTATTCTCAAAATATATCATGATATTCTCCAAGAGGCATAAGTTCGAAGAGACCATGGCGCCTTTTGCTTCAAGGGCTCATGGACCTTCATGGTTCACCATGGCTCTCTCAGAAGCTGTCAAAAGCAAAGAAATTCAAGATGTATGGAGAGCCTTTTTGCTACCCATACTAATCTCTTCAAGAATAACTCCTGCTAAGAATCAAATTTTCCTTTTTGCTTATCAGCCCCACTTCGTTTCGAGACAGTTTGGCTTGTGCCAACTAATTCCTGAACCCCTATTTCAAACGGAAAATGCCATCACCTCTGGGCGAACCTTCAAGGCACGAGAAGCCAAACTACAGCAGGAACAATACCAAGGCTTCGCCCATTTTGAACTAATAACTTTTTAACCTACACACCTTACAGCAAAGGGGTTTCTGGAATGGTGGACAAAGTTATATCAGACTTATATGTTCGATACTCTTACTATTCAGCAGAAACTAACTGATGCATTCGATGTGCAGGTACCATCCAAGAAAGGTATGTTTACTCATGCCAAAGAGATTAAGGCTTTTCAAAATTATTTTGAAACTACTTATGATCCCACACACTTGGAATCCACGGTGCATCAAGCGGCTGAGACCTTGAAGGAAAAATTCAAAGAAAAAGTTTCTAAGTTAAAACTTCCTTCAGGGTTGTCACCTGAGGATATGTATAGGTTGGCATTCGAAATGCATCCACCTAAATTTCCTAGATTACCTACCTCAGAACTGGCTCTGGCTTGGTTTCCTCCATACCCTTGGTGGTTCACTTGCAAAGAAATGTTCAAATATCTTCAAAAGAAACCAAAGCCATCTGAGACTGTGACATGGGCTCGACACTGGCTCCACGATTTCCCAAGACATCTTCGCTATGACCTTTCTGCCATGTCGATTAAATCTGATCAAGGCACAGGTGCGAATGCTTGGGAAAATCCCAAACGTTTCTCATTTTCTATATCTTTAACTTTTGCCTTAATTGTTTCGATTTTCAGCCATCAGGATAAAGACTGCTGCTTCAAAGTCAAAAGAAGGGAGCGCTTCTCAAGCCTCTGTCGAAACTATTGACAATGTGACTCTATCCGAACCAACAACAATTGCTGCAACAACAACAACAACGACACCAGTAATAGCCAGTGCTCCAACTCCACAGGTAATTACTTAGCCTTGATGTTTCGAATTCACTAATGTTTCATGATTTGCATCTAACTCTTTGTTTAAATCTTTTCAGACCAACAAACTTCCGCCTACCACTCCAAAGAAGCGAAAATCAAACACTACTGGGGAAGACCCCACGGCTGGAGGGAATTTACCAGCTGCTTCGAAGAGGAAGCAGAAGAAGGGAATTTCCAAAAGTGTTGTACCAACTAGCGTCTCTGGACTCGATTCCAGGGATGCTGCTCCCTCACCTAAATCCAAAATTCCATCTTCGACCTCCAACGTAATGTTGGAACGCATAGCTAGCAACCTCTCTTCCGAGAGTCCACAGGTAAATTGAACTTTAAATATTTTGAAAAAATAATTTCTCATTACCTTGGTGCATGCTTTTAATATTCTTTTGCTTCTTGCAGGATATTTTAAATCCAGCTCTTACCACTTCGACCTCACCATCAAAAGCTGCTGCTCCGATTAACTCCTCTCCTCAAGGAGATTCCAGCAACCTTGTACAGAACAAAGGTTCCTCCAATATGGCGGTTCTGGCTGGGGCTTTTGAGCAGCAAGATGATCAGAGTACTTCACCTCCTTTAAAAGAAACAAATGAAGCAACGCTTCATGAATCTGCAGAGGCTTTACAAAGAACTTCTCTCCAAAAGTCCCCTCTTGAAACCCTTCAAGAGGACCCAAAGGACACTCACGCTGAAGGAGAGAAAGCTGATTCTGGTCAAAGAAATGAAGAATCTGCCGGAGAAGGGTCTGAGGAGGAAGATGCCAACGATGGTTCGACTGCTGGGACAGAGTCAAATGCAAATAGCAGCGAGAACGAAGATATCGAAGTGGTGGATTTGGATGACGATGAAGAAGATAATGAGCACGGAACGAATGAAGGGGATGGTGACGCGACTAATAAACCCATGGAAGTCGAAATGGACGTGACCCCCCTGCGTGTGGAACTCCCTCAACCGTCTCTGTCCCGAATGACTGACGAGGAGCTTGCTCTCCTGAGACGAAATGACCCTATTGGGTACATGAAGGCGAAACTGGCTCAAAGGGATATTCCACCTGCTAGGGCTGGTACAAGTTCGACTAGCCATCCGCTGCCCACAGATGAAAGAATTGTACTTCGTAACAGGATCAGGAGAACAATTCTAGATATGGATTTGTTCGAAGTGCTCAAACAAGATAGCACATCTTGCTACACTATGAAGGAGTTGCTTATAAAAGTCAACCTCGCTACCTGCTCCTTGCCAGTTAGTTCTATCTTGTTCGATCTTCAATCTTTGCTGGACAACGTGACTGGGTACCTTCTCCAAGATGAATTTGTTGCCAGAAAGGTTCAAGAAAAACGAACTGCAATGGATGCTGCTTATGAGCATGCTTCGAAACTCTCTCAAGAAGCTGAGGATCAAGCCATGCATCTAAAGCAAGCAAAAACTGATTATGAGGCTCGAGCTGAGTCCATCTTTCTCTGGGAAAGGCAAATTCAGGAACTTCAACAGAAGGTTAAAGAAGCTCAAGAACAACAATTGGCCTACAAAACCAATACTGCTGGTAACCAATTCGAAGAGCTTCTCAACCAGGGGCTTGCAGAAATGGAAACTGCAGAACAACTCAAGGGAGAAGTGGCCACCTTAGAGGGAGCAAGACGTTTTGCTCAACAAAGGCTTGAGTCTTTTCGAAGTACCTTCAACAGATTGAAGAATAATTCCTATTTCTAAATCTCAGTGTTCATTTGATTAAAATTTGGTTTTTTATATGTAATATTTGAACAACGCCATTTTGGCATCCCATATTGCCATTTTGGCATTTTTATGATATTTTGATTACGTTGTTACTATTCGAATCTCCTGCAGGCGTGGCTTATATTTCTTTAAATACTTCCCATTAACCTTTAGGATACATTTATCATCCATCAGCTCTTCGATTTCATATGCATTGTTTGAGAATACCTTTATTATTCGAAAAGGCCCTTCCCAATGAGGTGACCATTTACCTAATGATTTATTTTTCTTGTCCATGGGTAATATGACTTTCCAGACTAAGTCATTAATAATGAATGCTTTCCTTTTCACCCTTTTGTTATATGTCCTGGCCACTCTTTCTTTTTGTCTCATCAAGATTTCCAATGCATGTAATCTAACTTCGTCCAATTCCACTAACTCATTCATCATCATCTCCCAATATAATGCAGCTGGAATTTCGTTTTGTCTTTGAATTCGAACTGATTGTAGATGAATTTCTACTGGCAGAACTGCATCATGACCAAATGTGAGTTGGAAAGGCATGGTGTTAGTAGCTTCTTTAGGAGATGTTCTACAGGCCCATAGTATTTGGTCTAAAGTTTTGTGCCAGTTCCTTGGTTTTTTACCAATATGTTTCTTAATTAATCCTATTATTACTTTATTGGCCGCTTCGACCTGACCATTTGCTTGAGCATAATATGGCATTGATGTTAGTAATCTAAACCCCATTTCTTGGGCAAATTCTTGCATCTTTCTGCCAGTAAACACAGAGCCTTGGTCTTTGGTTATGCTTTCTGGCAATCCGAACCTATAGATAATTTGTTTCTATATAAACTCAATAATAGCCTCTTGATCAGCAACTATTAATGGTATAGCTTCGATCCACTTGGTAAAATAATTTATTCCTACCAAGATATATTTCTGTCCTTTAGACGAAGCGGGATTTATTTCTCCTATTAAATCCAATGACCATCCTCTAAATGGCCATGGTTTAATGATTGAATGTAACTCACTTGCAGGGGCATGTTGAATCCCTGCATGTTTCTGACACTCTTCGCAACCTTTAGCAAAGTCTATACAATCTTTGAGCATGCTGGGCCAATACATGCCATATCGAAATAACAGCCATTTCATTTTATGACCCGCTTGATGTGCCCCACATGCCCCATTGTGGACTTCTGACAATGCTAAGTATGCCTCAGTTTCTCCTAGGCACTTCAGTAATACGCCTTCTTGGGTCTTTTTGAACAATTCGTTTCCCATGAGGACATATGACAATGCTCTATATTTTATCTTCCTATCAACATTCAAAGTTGGGTTTGTTAAATAACTCACCAGTGGACTTCGCCAATCTGCATCTGATAAAGTGTTTATGGCTAATATTTCGAATCCCTGTTTCTCAGCATAACCCAATTTCATACTTTCTAGATCTAATGGTGTGAATCTAGTAGCCATAACTCTACCCCTTAATTCAACTAAATCCTCAAAGTTTCTGGAAGAAACTTTATAACCCGAAGCCAACTGTGCTAAGTCATTTGCTTCTTGGTTTTCTATTCTTGGTATATGTTGAATATCCATGTATTCAAATTTCCTAAGTAGCCTGTTAACTATGACGAAGTATATCATTAGGTTTTCCTTTATGCATTTATACTCCTTTGTTATTTTCTTGACCACTAATTCTGAGTCTCCTTTAATTTCGACTCTAGTTGCCCCCAATTCCAACAAAGCTTCAAGTCCAACAATGAGCGCTTCATACTCAGCTTCGTTGTTCGAGCAACGAGGACCATCTAATTTATACTTGAATTTTGTTGGAATTCCTTCAGGATAAATTAGAAGGACTCCAACACCACTTCCATTCCTGTGGGTCGAACCATCAAAGTATAATTTCCATGGTTGCATTTCGACGTAACTCATGACAGTCTTCTCAACCAATGAATGGTCCACAATGAAATCAGAAATCACTTGGCCTTTCACAGCTTTTAAAGGCATGAAAGTCAAAGAATATTTTGTTAAGGCTAAAGCCCATTTACCAACTCTGCTATGCATTATTGGTTTTGAAAGCATGTGTTTAATGACATCGAAATGAGATGAAACATAAATATCAACAGGCTTTATATAGTACTTGAGTTTCATACAAGAGAAATACAAACAGAGACATAGCTTTTCTAAATTGCTATATCTGGTCTCTGCATCATTCAATACTCTACTTAAATAGTATATGGCTCTTTCGATACCATTGCTATCTTCTTGTTCTAACATACTACCTATACTAACTTCAGAGACAGATATGTACAATCTCACGGGCTTCCCCCATGAAGGTGGAGACAAGATGGGAGGCTGAGAGAGGTATCTTTTTATCTTGTCAAATGCCTCCTGATGGGCTTCGTTCCATTCGAAGGCTTGGCCTTGCTTTAGACGAAGCAACGGAGAGAAATCTTGGGTTCTTCCACTCAGATTCGAAATGAACCTTCTGAGGAAGTTAATCTTCCCTAGCAAAGATTGCAGCTCCCTTTTTGACGTAGGTGCTTTCGTCTCCATTATGGCTTTGGTTTTGTTCTGGTTGATCTCAATCCCTTTCTTGTGAACCACAAAACCAAGGAAATCTCCAGTCTGCACAAAAAATGCACATTTAAGGGGATTCATCTTTAAGCCATGTTTTCTCATTCGTTCGAATGATTGGCTCAAATGATGCAAATGTGTTTCTACAGATATAGATTTGATGACTATATCATCAATATACACCTGCATAAAGGTTTCAATGAAATCATGGAAAATCGAATTCATTGCCCTTTGATAAGTTGCCCCAGCGTTCTTTAAACCAAAAGGCATCACCACCCATTCGTAAGTGCCTAAGGCTCCTGGGCAACGAAATGTTGTCTTGGCAACATCTTCTTCAGCAATAAAAATCTGATTATACCCAGAGTATCCATCTAACATACTCAAGTATTCGAACCCTGCAGCAGAGTCTACTAGCATTTCTGCCACAAGCATGGAGTACTCATCCTTAGGGGTTGCAGTGTTTAAATCCCTAAAATCTATGCAGATTCTCAAAGAACCATTTTTCTTAATAACAGGTACTATATTTGCTAACCATTCGACATACCTTGTGGTTCTGATGAATCTGCAACGCAGCAACCTTTCGATCTCAGCTTTAATCTTTGTGATAACCGCTGGTGCGAATCTTCTAGGAGTTTGTTTGATGGGCTTCTTGCCATCTTTGATTGGAAGTCTGTGTTCGACTAACTCCCTCTTTAAACCAGGCATTTCATCATAATCCAATGCGAAGCAATCTTTGTTTTTCTTGAGGACTTCGATCACTTCCTGCTTGAGGCCTGGGCTAAGTTTTGCACTTATGTAGGTTATTCTTTTCGTGTTTTCATCCCCTAAGTTCACTTCTTCGAGTAGATCCTGTGCCAACATTTTGGCACCTGAGTCTATGGGGTCCCTTTCGAAGCCTAAGGGTTCTTTATCATAGATGGCGTCCAGCCTTTGATCTATCTCAATTTCTTTAAAGGGTGAGCCTTTCGAGCCATCCCCACTTATTTCGTTCATCTTCACAGCCAATTTATTCATTTCAGCCTCTAAGGCCGCCTTTGATTCGTTCTCAGCCATATAGGCCGAAATCCTTTCGAAAAAGGAGGACTCAGTCATGAGTAAGGTTGTCGAAGTCCCAGCCTGCTGGCCGTCTTTGTAGTACTTTCGACTCCCTCGTCTTCACTGATTATTCTTCTATCCCAGTATAGGCCATCATGGCGAAGGGTCATGTAGTAGTGGGCGTTTCTAGTTTCGTTGATTTCATCATTTGGGACACAAGGAGCAATCTTAGCCAGATATTTGTCATAATTCCTCTTGTCAACTAAATTGACTGTTGACATGAAGTAACTCTGGTCTGCTTCAATGTTTTCCACGATCCCATCTTCTCTCCAGAGAACTAATCGCTGGTGCATTGACGAAGGAACTGCCCCTACGCCATGGATCCACTCCCTTCCCAGCAACAAGTTGTAGTTGGCCTTGGCTTCGATCACCATGAACATGGTGGGCCTACAGCTTGAGCCTATTGTCAAGTCCAATTGAACCACCCCCAGTGTTTTGCCCACTTTCCCTTCATAATTGGATAGAACCATATTGTGGGGCTTGATGTCCCCTTCGCGTATTTCCAACCTTTTCAGCATGAAGTGGGGTATCAAATTGACTGCAGCACCCCCATCCACTAGAACCTTATTCACGCCATGGGCACCAACTTTTGCCCGAATAAATAGTGGCTTAAGATGGTTCTTCATAGCTGGTTCTGGACGTTCGAAGAACGCATTCTGCTCCTCGACAGCCCCATTGTCCATCACATAGTAGCACACAGGCATATGCTTCATCAAGTCTATGGTATCTTCTTCCTCATATTCATCAATTTCAGTTTCCTGTCCAAATTCACAGGGAAGCACAGATACCACATTGCAATTGAGGTTGAACGAAGACTCCCCATCTGATTCGAAGTTATCCGTTATCATATCTTCGTCTTCTTCTGGGCCTGGAGTGTACTCCTTTGGTTCATCTAGTTGTACTTCATAGAAAAGCCTCCTATTAACTGGGGGTTTGTCTTCAGTTTGATTTTTTGGTGTGGGTTTGTTGGTGCTAGATTCACCTTGGTTCTTTGTTGAAGTTGCCCCTTTATTTGCCACAGCTTCCCTCTCAGCCTTTCGAATCCTCTGTTGCCTTCTGTTGTACCCCAAAATTTGCCCTCCCATAATCTTCAAAGTTATGACAAGCAAATGGTTCAAAGTCTACTCAAGGGCTGCGCAGTCAACCACTCACCCAGGCCAGTCAAATTAGGGTTTTGGTTCTTGCAAGGAAGTTGAGGTTTCCAAGGGCTCAATCAAGTCACATATGCTCATATACATTGTCAAGCACCTACATGTCAAGTTTCAAGGCTCACAAGGTCAAGTTGCACAGTCAAAAGTCCCATTTGCTCAACAGTCAACTGTAGGGGCAAAATGGTCATTTGGCAGTCAAAAGTCAAAATTTTTGGTCAACATCTTATTTTGAAGCCACAATCATCATTTGATCAAGTCTTGATCATGATTTCACAAGAATGGCTCAAAAATCATCAAGGTGTCAAAAGTTTCTATTTTTGGACAGTTGGAAAATCAACTGTAACTTGACCAAGGCATAACTTTTATCATGGTTCATCAGAAAAATCCCATCCAATGCTCATCTTGAAGGGGAGGACATTTCCTACAACTCATCTTCACATTCTAAGTCCAAGAAATGCTCTCACAAAAAGTTATCAATTTCAACATTATAGGTCATTTTCAAAAGTCAACAAAAGGGACTTTAAGTCAAAGACCATAACTTGAGATTGGTAAATCAAAATGACATGGGACCAAAGACATTGGTTAGAGGACTTCAAGACCTTTCCAAAATTTCCAAGAACATGTTCATAGCTTCAAAATTGAGCAAGATATGCATTGGAGAAGTTGGGAAATTTTTGTGAAATGGCCAAAGTCAATTATCCTTGAAACTTCATTTTTGACAAAAGGGGCCCACTTTTTCCACTTGATTCAGCTTGGCCATGCCTCCCACGTGTCCCACAATTTATTTCAAGATTTAAAATTAATTTTTTCATTTTTATTTAATTTTATTTGATTTAATTCATTTTAAATCTTTAAAATTCAAATAAAAATCCAAGAAATTAATGGAGGGATATATTTTGTGTTGATTAGCTTTGATACACCTTAAAACACATTCCAAATTCGTGCATGGCCTATTATGGGCATAAAAATTCAAAATTTCACAAATATGGAAAATGGTTCAAAGTTGGTTATGGAGGAAATCTCAAACATGAATGCAAGGCTTCAATGACCATAATATTGTTTGATACAAATTACACACTATATATACAAGCCTTCCCAACCTCATTCAAAAAAATAGTGTGTGCAGAAACGGCCAAGAGCAAAACCAAAAATTATTCAAAAAGTGAGAGTTCTAAAACATAGTTGCGAGCATCTTCAGATCAAAACAAGCACGTGGTTCTATTCCTTGCCACACCCTGAAGCTAAAGCAACCTTTGCCAAGTCCTGAGGCTCATACCGCGCTGTAAGTTCTTCCCAGGTCCCCTATAATCTCCATATTATTTTCTTCAATGTTTTCCTGTGCAGATTACAATATGAGGTGCATCATAAGTCTCACATCCCAGCGCAGCCAAGTGTCATTGGAGGCAGATCCAAGGGCCAAAAGCGTAGAACACCATATTCTGGAGTCAGCGTGGGCATAGGTGATCAAAAAAGTCAAACGAGTTTGCTTTCAATGGGCCACAATTCTCAATTCAACACCTCCAAATTTTAGCCCACACCCCCCTTGGTTTTACTTCTTTTTTTTCATTTTGTTTTGTCTTTCTATTATTTTAATTTCTAACCTTTTTTTATTATTATTATTAACAAATTAACTTAATTAACGTATTTTCATAAAAAACGAAAAAAATAGAATTACATTATTATTATTATTATTATTTTATTTTGTAAATAAATATTAACCAAAATAGTTTAATTAGGCAAGTTTAATTCATTTTCTTAAATAATTAAAATAAATCTAGAATTAGGTAAAAGTTAACTTTTAATTTTATTCCATTTCTTTTATTTCATAAAAACATAAAAAAACAAAAAAATATTTTCTTTTAATTAAATTAATTAATTAGTCATAAATTAGTTTTAATTTCATTTTAATTACAAAAAAGACCAAAAAACCAATTCCTTTTCTTAAAAGGGTCAACACACTTAGACATTCCCGATTAATTTATTCGCGCGCATTTACTTTATTTGATTATTATGTAATTGCCTTCAAGAATGTAATAGTTAAATAGGTTTATCGCTTTATTTAATTTCCGTACTCATTTACTAAAAAACGGGTCTTTGTAATTTTTGGCGATGTATAGACCCGCGCCTTGTAATAGCGTAGGATTTACGTTTCCGCAATTTACTTTCCACACCCCTTAACTGTTAACTTGCATGAAAGAATGTATGTAAATAAAAACAACTCGTAGCTCACTAATTAACAAGACAAACATTACTGAATACAACACACAAATACACACACCACTTCTAGGGTACGCCTCACTTGTTGCCTTCAAAACGTGGTCGTCAAGTATAGGACGTTTTAGTAAGTCCTTATGTCCATGATCCAGTTGCCTCGAAACAGTTGCCTCGAAACAGTTGCCTCAAAACAGTTGCCTCGGAACAGTTGCCTCGAAACGGTTGCCTCGGATTAAAAAAGGATCAAGGATATAAGGGTAGCCTCTAAGGTGTCTTGCTGTTGCTTCGGTGACCACACTGTCCCTACAATCGAATTGACCCGAACACCCCCAACGGTGGTGCTACCTACCTCTCAATGGTGGGATGGCACTACCTAAAGGACACTTACACAACTTAATTCCTTAGGGTAGGTAGATGACTCATGGATACTTGCTCTTTTCAAAAACAAACAACATACTTTTCACACCTTACACTTTCAAAAGCTTTCAAAACAAATTTTTCAAACACTCTTGAGGACAGATACAAGAGTTATTCAGAAATATTTCAAAGAAACTTTTCTCAAACCCACTCACATTTTAAAGCAAACATTTTGAAAACATAAGAGCAAGTACCTAAGAGCCCATGGATAACCATGGATAGAAAGGGTGCTAACACCTTCCCTTTCTATAAATCTACCTCCCGAACCGAGAAACATTCTCAATAAGGAATTTTGTTGTGCTTTTGTCCTTTCCATGTTGGAGAACATAAAAGACGGTGGCGACTCTTGCTTACCGCGACATTTCGCGAAACCAGCTTAAAAAACAGTCAGTTCTATTTCCATCGATCACAGAACTGGCGACTCTGCTGGGGATACTTAAAGTGAGGTGTACCTTAGGATAGCTCATACTTGTGTTTTCAATTGCTTTGTTTTGCTTGCTTTAATATTATTTGGCCTGTCTTGGGAGTTCTATAGATCCTAACCCAGATCTGGGGGATACCTTCTTAGAAAGTAGCAACAAGGCTGTGAGGGAACTGTGCGGGGTATAACGACACGGTTGAAGCAGTCTGCTACGTTGATGTGGCACTTTGGTGAGTACCGGTAACCCTTGATTCAAGTCAAGGAGAGTACGGGGCCGCCGCGTGGTGTCGTGAAGCATCAACTGACCTTAGGAACCTTAATTGAACCATCTCGGCCTCTTTAGGGTAGTGAGATGACTACTTTGGGGCAGTCCGAAGTTGGTTGATACTCGATACTACACTCAGTTGAGGGTTGTTTTCTTGGGATATTTTGATCGCCAGTTCAGTGGCTAAATCGAAACGATGAACACAGAAAACAATCCAATGATATTGAGCTCCTTAGAACCCGGTTACTTGATAGGACAGGTTTGAGCCCACCAACTTCAAGAGGGTAGTACCCCAAACCCCGTGCTGGCCTAAACTTTAAGGGCTTTGTGTGACTTGTGTGCCTTCAAACTTGACTACTTGCATGCTTATTATATGACACTCGAGTTCCTTGCAGGTTTTGTTTACAGTCCTTAATTGGGACTCCTTATAGGGCCTACTTACATCACTCCATGCATAGCATAACATCATACCATTGCATGCATCCTACATAAGGACTAATCCATTTCAAGGATCTCAAGGGCTTGTGATGCAGGTCATGATGAATCAAATGTCTAGCAAGGGGCAAAGGGGATTTATTTTCCTCTAGCCAAGGTTAATGACTTGAGTCAGGGGCTATGACCCACTCGATATGGTGAGCCTTGACTCTTGGAGAAGGAATCTCAACAACATGAAGTTCCTTCAATCAAGCTACCCAAATTCAAATTCTAACAAGTTTCTCTGTTTACCTCGCGAGATCCTTGAAAACATTGCATACATATCATACATATCATTGCATTACAGGTACCCTTGTTACAGGTCGCTTACCTTCTTCGCTGTTTATTTCAGCAGTCATCATGAATCCTGAATCATCCAATGAGAAAGCTATCAAGGCCCTCCAGGCCCAGAACGCCCAGTTCCAGGAGTTGGTCATGAGCTTAGCCCAAGGACAACAGGAATTGAAGACTCTGCTTTTGAAGAAAAAGAAGAAGAGGACTGTTTTGTTCAACCCTAGACGCAGATCTGGGAATACACTGCAAAATGAAGCTGAGCGGACTACTCCATCTGTTGGGGAAGGCAGTCACCAAGAGAGAAGGGTTCCTAGTTCTGTGGTCTCTGACACCGAGACAGACTTCAATGATGAACAGTACCCTCCTGCTGAGGACCGGTACAAACAGCTGGAGGACAGGTTAAATGCCATGGAGATTCAACAGGTGCCAGGGTTGGACTTCGGAGACCTAGGCTTATCTTCTGGGGTGGTGATCCCTCACAAGTTCAAGGCACCTGCCTTTGCAAAGTACGACGGGGCTTCCTGTCCTAAGCTGCACCTCCGTTCATACGCAAGGAAGATCCAGCCCTACACGGCAGACAAGAATCTATTGATCCATTTCTTCCAGGAGAGTCTTTTAGGGACTCAACTCGAATGGTTCTATCAGCTGGATGGAACCACTATTCTTAACTGGGAGGACTTGGCTACTGCTTTTTATAAGCAGTATCAGTATAATGCCGACCTCGCTCCTACGCGTACCCAACTCCAGGGTATGTCACTAGAGACGGGTGAAGGTTTTAAGGAATATGCACAAAGGTGGAGAGACCTGGCTGGAAGGGTGCAGCCACCTTTGACTGACCGTGAACTCGTTGACATGTTCTTGGGGACCCTGTCTGGTCCTTTCTTCAACCATTTGATTGGGAATTCTTCTGTTGGGTTTACAGATTTGATCTTGACCGGGGAGAGGATCGAAGCTGGCATCAAGGCTGGAAAGATTCAAGAAGCTACACCTGTTGATGCTCATAAAAAGCCTTACAGTGGGAAGAAAGAGGCCCATGCTGCGTACAGCCAAAAGGGTCGCCATGATCAACATGTAGGGGCAATCCAGATCTCTAATCCTAGGCCTGCTCAACAAGGACAGGGGCATCAGCGTAAGGAGGTCGCACCCAAGAGACAGTTCACTAAGATCAACATGTCACTGGATCAAGCGCTACAGCAAATGTTGAAGGCAGGGCTGATTACCTTGAGGGATCCTCTCCGGAATCCAAACACCTCTGCTCCCAACTACCATCCTAATGAGAGGTGCGCATACCACTCCGATAGCCCGGGTCATACTACGGATAACTGCTGGCCTTTGAAGAACAAGATTCAAGACATGATCGACGCCGGAGAGATTCAGTTTGAAGCGTCAGAGACTCCAAACATAATCAATGCTCCTTTGCCCAATCATTGAAGGCTTTTGTTTATTTGAATTTCCGAGTTGTGATTTTTTTGCTTATACAAACAATTAATGTCATAGCAAACTCTTTTATTTCACTAATGCACTGCATATGTCTGTTTTTGAATTAATCCAATTATTTTCATTATATTCAAATTGCTTTCATTTTTTGATGATCAACTCTCAATTAATAATTCTACGCCTCTTGAGGGAGGATGACGAAAATGATACCATAATCTACAGTATGCTTTTGAACAAACCCCGCTGATGAGGTACAGGCATTGTTTTAATTCCTAAACACTGGAGTTATAAGGATGATAATCCTTCGTCAACCCCTTTGAGCCAAAGAAGTCGGAGTTTTTTCTTTTCGAAAATTAAAACCCTTAATCATAACCTGGGGCAGGGTAGTTCTCTCAGTTTGATCCAGGTGCACAACGAGTGGCACCGAAGAAGTCCTTACAAAACAAAAGACGATGATGGTCCTGAATAATCATAAAGACAGGCAGTCATTACCAAAATAACTAAAGCCCAATAAGTCAAAGCCTATGAAGGAGACTTACAAAACTGGGGCATCCCGCTGACTGTAAAAGAAACAGTTCAGGCAAAAAACAGGGATAATAAAAATCAAAAACAAAGAGGTCCTACAGACTCTCAACAAAAAAAGAAATGACTGCCTATTCAAAATAATCTGTCAATATCTGAACCATCATTGGAACATCAGGACAAAGACTCAAACCAGATCTAAACGCACGATCAGCTGAGTTTAGGTTTGAAGAACATCACGAAGAGCGGGTGGGTACAAATATAATTTGAGCCTTTTCCTTTGTTTCTTAAACAGTGAACCAGGCCACGTTACAACCCTTAAAAGTCCTAGCTGAAGCATGGTTTAGTTCGAAAGCATACTGTTACGAAAGGTATCCTGACTCCTTAAGGTTTGCTATAAAATAATGAGTTGACATCACATTTTACAAAAATCACTTGTTTTTATGAAAAATGCATTTCTCAAAAACTTCAAGACAGACATAAGATTTGCATTCTTAAAATAACATTGTTTGCATATGACTATTTGTTCGAACAGCATAGAAATTCGCACGAAGAATGTCCAGCAAACAAAAGCACTTCCAATCAAGGGGCACGGCATGGTCATTGTCTATCATCTGGGGCAGTCCAGTCAAGATTCAAGGAATCTCTCAAAATGCCAAATAGCCTGGGGCAAATCTCCGCCTAAGTCACTTGGGGCATTCCAGCAACGAATCTTGCCTGATCAAACATCTTCTGGTGGCATGGCAAAACACTTCTGACAGGGGCACCTCCCCGCATCCTGAGAGCGTGGACATAGTCGAAAAAAATACTACGCACAATCAAAGACCCGCTAGGTTGACACACCTAGGCAAAAATAAGGGCTTCCCGGCGAACCAAAAAGGTTCGAGCAAAAATAAGGGATGAAATGAAAAAATCTGTACACCCGGCAAGTCGAAAACCTAAAAAGGCGGCTTGGGCAAAAATGGGTATCCCGGTGGACTGAAAACCCGAAAGGGCGGTCCAGGCAAAAGTTAGGGATCAAAAGCGTACGACTATGTTCCGTCATCTCGTCACTTGCCTACCAGAAGAAGATTTATCAATCGGCAGTCCTCAAGCACCTCTACAGGTACCTTCTCCCACAGAAGCTGGGGCAATAAGAGTTGCCCAAACTGTACAGCTGCTTTCCTCCAGGTACAAGGTAAGTTCGGCTGAAGAACATGAACAAGATACCTTCACTCCCCAGAGTAAGACAAGATTCATCCATACTCTCCCCAAGCAGAGTTAATCTACTGTCAGCCTTAAGGAAGATGGGTATCCCCAGAAGATCTCAATATTCCCCAGCGGAGTATATAGATGTTCCTAAACAAGCATCCCCGGAAGTCTTATCCTAAGATTGTTCCCCGGCGGAATACCAGACACCCCAGTGGAGCCACTTCCCCAGTACAGTCTCAAAAAATCTCCCCAGTAGGAAGCTTATCCCCAGTAGATTCTGGAAGCTTATCACCTGCAGAGTACGCACGTCTCTCCCCGGACTTTATTCAAAGGTTATGCTCCACCATATTTTATAACTGGGTTATCCTCAGCTAATTGCCACGGAAAGATCGTCCTCGGCGAAGTTCTTCCTACCCCCCAACGGAGTTCATCAAAGCTTCCAACATAACATATCAACGGAATTCCCAGCGGAGTTCTCATCAAAACCTCAGCGAAGTATCTCTTCCCCGCAGAGTAATTCCCCGCAGAGTAATCTCTCCAACAAGTTTATTCCCCAACGGAGTCATCTTCTCCTATCGGTTTATTCTTGCAACCATCATCCCCAGCGGAAACGAAGAACTCTGTTCTTCAACATCAGCCCAGGATTCAACTTCCCGGCATTCGTCAAGGATTTATTTTCCTAGACGAAAATACATTCATAAACATATCACCTTTCATAGATATTGCTTACATACACAATGCATGCACATACGCATCATATCACACAATCTCATTTCTCCCTGAGAACATCATGACATCATGCATTGCACAACTGATGTTTTGCCTTTTTCAGGAAAAAGGTCAATCCAAAGACGATTACTATCAATTGTTGCAATTCCAGATTCGATACCTGCATCTAGCCAGGGCATATCTGTGAGCGATTGATTGTGGATTCGATACCTATGTCTAGCCAGGGCATATCTACATTAAAGAGATTAAAGAGATAGCTTGGAAATGCTCCAGATATGGATGCTGTTATTTTGCTTATTCAAGACTCCTTCTAGATATAGTTCAGATGTGACCCAGGCATGGCGACGTTCTGATACTTATTCCAGATTTCCTTTCAGAGATAGCTTGGAAATGCTCCAAATATGGATGCTGTTCTTTTGCTTATTCAAGACTCCTTCTAGATATAGTTCAGATGTGACCCAGGCATGGCGACGTTCTGATACTTATTCCAGATTTACTTTCAGAGATAGCTTGGAAATGCTCCAGATATGGATGCTGTTCTTTTGATTATTCAAGACTCCTTCTAGATATAGTTCAGATGTGACCCAGGCATGGCGACGTTCTGATACTTATTCCATATTTCCTTTCAGAGATAGCTTGGAAATGCTCCAGATATGGATGTTGTTCCTTTGCTTATTCAAGACTCCTTCTAGAGATAGTTCAGATGTGACCCAGGCATGGTGACATTCTGATACTTATTCAGATTCCCCTTCAGATATAGCCTAGAGATGCTCCAGATTCGGACGCTGTTCTATTGCTTATTCAGATTCAAACTTCTAAAAGACAACTTAGAGATGCTCCATCCTGGATGCTCTTCTATTGTTCAGTCCAGATACGATCCAGATTCGGATGACATTCTGTTACTCATGCAGTATGGATATACCCCAGACACGGTGGTCATTCTACCCTTTATTCAGACGTCAGCAATTAGACACAGACTAGATATGCTCCAGACACGAAAGCTATTCTATTTCTTATTCAGATTCACCTATCCACCATCTTTCCAAATGGCATCTATAAGCCCATTCCCGACAAGGTTCTGTCACACTTTCAGATGGCATCTTTAAGCCCATCCTCCCATCCATCATCTCTCCAAATGGCATCTGTAAGCCCATTCTCGACATCACACTGCTGATATTCTACTATGTGAGTGCAAATTTCTGGGCACTCTAGTGTTCAATCATCTTCCACCCTCGGATCACGAAAGGCACACAAGCCAATCTACATCCTCAGGTCTAAGAAGATTGAACAGGGGAAACTGTTGTACCCCAAAATTTTCCCTCCCATAATCTTCAAAGTTATGACAAGCAAATGGTTCAAAGTCTACTCAAGGGCTGCGCAGTCAACCACTCTCCCAGGCCAGTCAAATTAGGGTTTTGGTTCTTGCAAGGAAGTTGAGGTTTCCAAGGGCTCAATCAAGTCACATATGCTCATATACATTGTCAAGCACCTACATGTCAAGTTTCAAGGCTCACAAGGTCAAGTTGCACAGTCAAAAGTCCCATTTGCTCAACAGTCAACTGTAGGGGCAAAATGGTCATTTGGCAGTCAAAAGTCAAAATTTTTGGTCAACATCTTATTTTGAAGCCATAATCATCATTTGATCAAGTCTTGATCATGATTTCACAAGAATGGCTCAAAAATCATCAAGGTGTCAAAAGTTTCTATTTTTGGACAGCTGAAAAATCAACTGTAACTTGACCAAGGCATAACTTTTATCATGGTTCATCAGAAAAATCCCATCCAATGCTCATCTTGAAGGGGAGGACATTTCCTACAACTCATCTTCACATTCTAAGTCCAAGAAATGCTCTCACAAAAAGTTATCAATTTCAACATTATAGGTCATTTTCAAAAGTCAACAAAAGGGACTTTAAGTCAAAGACCATAACTTGAGATTGGTAAATCAAAATGACATGGGACCAAAGACATTGGTTAGAGGACTTCAAGACCTTTCCAAAATGTCCAAGAACATGTTCATAGCTTCAAAATTGAGCAAGATATGCATTGGAGAAGTTGGGAAATTTTTGTGAAATGGCCAAAGTCAATTATCCTTGAAACTTCATTTTTGACAAAAGGGGCCCACTTTTTCCACTTGATTCAGCTTGGCCATGCCTCCCACGTGTCCCACAATTTATTTCAAGATTTAAAATTAATTTTTTCATTTTTATTTAATTTTATTTGATTTAATTCATTTTAAATCTTTAAAATTCAAATAAAAATCCAAGAAATTAATGGAGGGATATATTTTGTGTTGATTAGCTTTGATACACCTTAAAAACACATTCCAAATTCGTGCATGGCCTATTATGGGCATAAAAATTCAAAATTTCACAAATATGGAAAATGGTTCAAAGTTGGTTATGGAGGAAATCTCAAACATGAATGCAAGGCTTCAGTGACCATAATATTGTTTGATACAAATTACACACTATATATACAAGCCTTCCCAACCTCATTCAAAAAAATAGTGTGTGCAGAAACGGCCAAGAGCAAAACCAAAAATTATTCAAAAAGTGAGAGTTCTAAAACATAGTTGCGAGCATCTTCAGATCAAAACAAGCACGTGGTTCTATTCCTTGCCACACCCTGAAGCTAAAGCAACCTTTGCCAAGTCCTGAGGCTCATACCGCGCTGTAAGTTCTTCCCATGTCCCCTATAATCTCCATATTATTTTCTTCAACGTTTTCCTGTGCAGATTCCAATATGAGGTGCATCATAAGTCTCACATCCCAGCGCAGCCAAGTGTCATTGGAGGCAGATCCAAGGGCCAAAAGCGTAGAACACCATATTCTGGAGTCAGCGTGGGCATAGGTGATCAAAAAAGTCAAACGAGTTTGCTTTCAATGGGCCACAATTCTCAATTCAACACCTCCAAATTTCAGCCCACACCCCCCCTTGGTTTTACTTTTTTTTTTTCATTTTGTTTTGTCTTTCTATTATTTTAATTTCTAACCTTTTTTATTTTTATTATTATTAACCAATTAACTTAATTAACATATTTTCATAAAAAACCAAAAAAATAGAATTACATCATTATTATTATTATTATTTTATTTTGTAAATAAATATTAACCAAAATAGTTTAATTAGGCAAGTTTAATTCCTTTTCTTAAATAATTAAAATAAATCTAGAATTAGGTAAAAGTTAACTTTTAATTTTATTCCATTTCTTTTATTTCATAAAAACATAAAAAACAAAAAAATATTTTCTTTTAATTAAATTAATTAATTAGTCATAAATTAGTTTTAGTTTCATTTTAATTACAAAAAAGACCAAAAAATCAATTCCTTTTCTTAAAAGGGTCAACACCCTTAGACATTCCCGATTAATTTATTCGTGTGCATTTACTTTATTTGATTATTATGTAATTTCCTTCAAGAATGTAATAGTTAAATAGGTTTATCGCTTTATTTAATTTCTGTACTCATTTACTAAAAAATGGGTCTTTGTAATTTTTGGTGATGTATAGATCCGCGCCTTGTAATAGCGTAGGATTTACGTTTCCGCAATTTACTTTCCGCACCCCTTAACTGTTAACTTGCATGAAAGAATGTATGTAAATAAAAACAACTCGTAGCTCACTAATTAAAAAGACAAACATTACTGAATACAACACACAAATACACACACCACTTCTAGGGTACGCCTCACTTGTTGCCTTCGAAACGTGGTCGTCAAGTATAGGACGTTTTAGTAAGTCCTTATGTCCATGATCCAGTTGCCTCGAAACAGTTGCCTCGAAACAGTTGCCTCGAAACAGTTGCCTCAGAACAGTTGCCTCGGAACAGTTGCCTCGAAACGGTTGCCTCGGATTAAAAAAGGATCAAGGACATAAGGGTAGCCTATAAGGTGTCTTGCTGTTGCTTCGGTGACCACATTGTCCCTACAATCGAATTGACCCGAACACCCTCAACGGTGGTGCTACCTACCTCTCAATGGTGGGATGGCACTACCTAAAGGACACTTACACAGCTTAATTCCTTAGGGTAGGTAGATGACTCATGGATACTTGCTCTTTTCAAAAACAAACAACATACTTTTCACACCTTACACTTTCAAAAGCTTTCAAAACAAATTTTTCAAACACTCTTGAGGACAGATACAAGAGTTATTCAGAAATCTTTCAAAGAAACTTTTTCTCAAACCCACTCACATTTTAAAGCAAACATTTTGAAAACATAAGAGCAAGTACCTAAGAGCCCATGGATAACCATGGATAGAAAGGATGCTAACACCTTTCCTTTCTATAAATCTACCTCCCGAACCGAGAAACATTCTCAATAAGGAATTTTGTTGTGCTTTTGTCCTTTCCATGTTGGAGAACATAAAAGACGGTGGCGACTCTTGCTTACCGCGACATTTCGCGAAACCAGCTTAAAAAACAGTCAGTTCTATTTCCACCGACACACCTTCGCCACTGGGATCTCGACATGGGGTTCCTTCCTTTGTAGTTCTCTAATATCACCTCTTCCCTCTTTGCTATGTTGAATTTCCTTCTGTATGTCATAGCATGGCGTGCGTTTCGTTCGGTGTTTCTCCATATGTCTTTGCCTTTATCATTTCTAACTTGCAGCCATCTGTCTGTTGGCACTTCAGCAGGGAGTTTGAACGTCACTCTTCGAGCATCCTTGGGATGAGGACTATCAGGCCTTCGTTGTTTGTATTTGCTATCGAAACATGGGCCCATATGAACAGTTTCTTGATGGTTCCAGCAAGGGGCGAAGGGAATTGTTTCAAAGGCTCTGGCCATGCTTTGATCATACACAGCAGAACACCTTGGGCATATCAAGCACTTGGTTGCCCCTTTGTAGCAGCGAAACACAAATTCCAGCAAACTTTCTCCAGCCTTAGGATAACACCTAAATAGCTGGTTATCCTGGCGCCAGTTGTTGCCAGTTCGCGCCCTCTGTACCCTCTCGAAGTTCGCAGCGATTCTCTGATTGCAGAGGATGCTGCACCTAGGGCATAGTATCATTCCTGTATCTCCCTTGTGGCACGTCATGAGGTAATCCTTGAGACTAGCATCTCCAGCATGATTATCCTCCATTTTATACTTCTCTTTTTCTAAGTATCCTTCTACCTCCTCCATCTCAGAGCGAGGTCTCTCCATATCCACCATGTTTACCTCAACATCCTCCCCCTTTGCTTCATCATCTCCCAATCCTGTTGGTTTTATATCTTCAATGTGGACCTTTGAACTCTCTGGGGCAGAATATTTGACCAAATAGTCAAATTTTCCACTGGGTTCCCTTAAAGTGTCCCATATTTCTTTCTGAGGGGAGGTTGGCTTCGTGATTTGGACTTTCTCCAATTCCAGCCTCAGGCCTTCAGTGACCTGTGTCAATCCTTGGTTTTGGTTTTCCTGGCCTTCAGTAGCCTGGATTTCTTTTGCAACAGCTAAAGGTGCTGCTTCAATCGAAGTCTCTGGTTGCTTGTGGACGTCTTCAGTGACCTCCTTATTGACTTCGACTATCACCCAGCTTTCGTTTTCAGTACCTTTCTCTCCTATTGGGGCATCACTTTGGTCAGCTTCCACCATGTTAATCTCTCCAATGCATGCAGGCTCGGAGTAATTGGTGTCTGCGACGTCCAAAGGATCTTCGTCCACTTTCATTTTTGCTTTATCAGCAAACTTCAGTCTGCCATCTTTAATTGCATTCTGAATTAGGTCCCTGAAAAGAAAACATTGTGAGGTTTTGTGGCCTAGGAAACTATGATATTTGCAAAATCCTCTTTTCTTTCTTTGATCTAAAGGAGGTATTTTGACATTTGATGGCACAATGAGTTGGCCATCTTTGACAAGTAAATCAAAAATCTCGTCACATTTAGTGACATCGAAGGTATAAACCTTCTTTGGGAATTTGTCACTTTTCTCATTTTCAACAATCTCTTTCCCTTTTGTGGGAACTAATAGTTTGCAGGAGTAAGGTGGTGCCTGTTTTAATTCAGCGAGGTCGATTTCGACCTCTTCGAATTTGAATTCAGGGTAATCTTCCGCTTCCTCAGTTCCAACGTAGGAGATCCTTTCCTTCTTGTTATTTTTAAAGACTCTGGCCTTTTCGGCCTTTAGCCTTTCGACCTGTCGAACCCTATCGGCTAATTGAGCCATATCCCTCAAATATTGAGTGTCTAGTTTCTTTCGAATAGAGTAATCCAAGCCACCAGCGGCCATTTCGAATAACTCATGTTCAGGCACTACTGTGAAACATCTGGATTTCAAAAGCCTGAACCTATTCAGATAATCATCTATGGGTTCAGTGAACTTTCTCTTGACACTGGCTAATTCCTTCAAACTTATTTTTGACTGTCCCATGTAAAACTGTTCATGGAATAATCTCTCCAAAAGAACCCAAGTATCAATGGACCCAGGAGGAAAAGTGGTGAACCATGTGAAGGCGTTTTTAGTCAGGGAACTTGGGAAATATTTGATCCTGAGGTCTTCATTATTGGCTATATCTCCCGCTTCGGTTAGATATCTGGCTATATGCTCGACTGTTGACTCATTTGTATCCCCAGCAAACTTTGTAAACTTAGGGACTTTGTATCCCCTAGGTAAGTCAGTGTGCATTATGTAATCTAATATAGGGGAAGCATAATTTGGCCTTCTAATTCCTGTGTTGAGGCCATTCTGGGCCATGATTCTCTCTATCATGGTGGTTAAATTATTTTCTGCCAAGATGTTATCGTTTCGAATTCTATGAACGACTGCATCAGCATCTTGATTTCGACCCACCATGACAACCCCCCTAGGTTGTTCTTCTCGAAACTCTGGGACTTCCAACCTTTCGACCCTTGCCCCTGGTTCCATAATTTCCCTTTGTGGGCCTTGGATCATTGGGGCTTCTAACCTTTGTGCCCTTTCCCCCACATTAACTTCCTCTCTGACTGGTCTATAGGTTGGTTCGTTAGCAACTTGTTCTACAATAGGTACGTTCGCTCGAACCCCCGCCTGATTCTTCCTACGCCTCTCTGGGGGAGCAAAGAAATCTGCTATTCGACTCATGTTATCTTCATTTTCTCTGTTTGTCACAGTCACATTTTGTACTATTGGGGCAAATATTTCCTGCATAGTTTGTGCTAACACCCCTATCATATTATGGTTACTGTCATCCATCAATTTCCTAAAAGCCAACTGGTTTTCTGTGGTTAAAATAGGCATTGCGCTATAACCCACTGACCCTTGGTTATTTGTCATAAACTGATTTGCCCCAGACCCAGACCCTAATTGTGGTGATGAATTCAATGTGGAATTGTGTAAGCCTGCCATAAAAGATGTTGGCATTCCATAAGAGGAGTTTCTGGTTCTATTACCATCGAAACCGGGTGGTCTAGTTAGTGGGGTGGCGAAATGGGTTTGTGTCCCTGATGGTGGGACGAATCCCCCAGGATAACCAATGGTTCCAGTATTTCCTAGGATCGAACTATTAGTTGATATGCCACTTATTCCATTAGTGGCTATATTACTGGTAGAGGATGCAACAGACTGTGCATTCGAAGGGATCACATTAGATGTTCCCATCGAAGCAGACATATTAGTCCCTGCTGTATGTGGGGCATTTTGTTCCCCTTGTTGATTGTCAGAATTAGACATCTTGTTCAAACGTTTTCTTCTGGATAAGGGTTGGTTGCTATTGGTTATTCTACCACTTCTAAGGTTCATAAAACAACAAACTTATCACTCAGAAGGTATTTTTACAATGGTTACGTCTCAACAATCTTTATTTCTGTTCTAAATTCCGTAATGGCCAACGATGGGTCCCACCGGGTGTGCCAATTTGTTTACAGTGATTTCTGGTAAACAACCGCTAGTCCTCTAAACTATCGAATAATCTTACTGACTGTTATTCAATTTCTCTGGTAACTCGCAGGATCGACTAGATTGATCCTAGGATGTGTTGGTCATTAGGGTAACTCTCATGATCGAACTGGTATTCATGGTTGGTATTTAGAATGTTGTGTAGGTGTTTAACTTATTTTGATTTCTCTATTAAAGATCTAAAGGTGTGATCAAGTAAATGTGCACGAAACTAAATTGCATGAATAAAGGTCAATTGTAAAGACATGTAAAAACTGCATAAAAGACAAGTAAATGACTTCGAAGCATAAAAACAGTTAATGTAAAAGATTCTCTGGAATGTAAAAGATTCGAAATATGAAGAAAGCGTTCAAATGCAAGAAAACTGTAAAATGACTTTAAGTAAAAAAAGGTGTTCGAATGATAAAAACTTGAAGATAAAGGCATGAAATGTATAACAGTTTCTGAAATGTAAAGTATTTGAAATGGAATGAAAGCATTTAAATGTAAGGCATCAGTAAAAAGACTTCGAATGAAAACATTTTAAATGCAAAAGCTTGTAAATGGTATTGACATGAAGATAAAGGAAAGTACTGGAAATGATAAAGAGTTTTCATTAAATCATAAACATGTGGTGTTATCATACGTACATTGCCCGTGCATTCGTTTCCCTAGCCATGTGGTATTTTGAATGTTTACTGAGTTTTTTGTACAATAGATATGACACACACGAAATCCTAATGCTAAGACTTCTATTTATACTACTTCGACCATAACGGTCTTGCTATAAGATTCTGCCACGTTCAGAACATGCAGAGAAATGCCTCTCTCTTGCTTCCACGCGTCTTCGAATGCTCCAGCGCATATATTTCAAATTTCTAACATCCCGCTTGCATTTGAATTTCAAATGTTTTGGCACTTCTTCGCTTCGAACGCAATTCTTAGACACAACTTTGTTATCATTTCGAGACTTCTTTGAATATATATTCTCCTAACTGTCACTCGAAGCTCCAAGCTTTGATATGCCCATTCGAAGCACTGCCTCTACCATTTCGAAACATGACGTCTTGTTTCATTTCAATCGAAATGTCCAATTTACTTTGCTTCTAATAATATCATCAAAATCTCCAGCCAACAATTACACATGTGAGGTATCTTAGCAAAAACAAGCAAAATATAAGATCATAGTCCCTCGATGACACTATCCATGTTTCCTTTCAAATGATCTTAGTCCCTAAAAGAGAATGCTAAGATACCTTGCAATATTGCTAATCACGGTTATACGATGACCCTCGCCCGTCCCGTTTACATCCAAAGATAGGGTTACTTACCAAATCAATGGTAAGATAACAATGTCAAAGGAAAAAGGAAATAAACATGAAAGACTTTTGAGTAGGTAGAATACCCCTAGTTACTTGTTCACTTTCAAAACAAAACATCCTTGCTATTTTCAAAACAAACACCTACACTTTCAAAACATCTTACAAACTTGAAAACATTTTCAAAAGATCAACATCTTTGTATACATTCTTACGAACGAGAATCATTACAAAGTTTGCCTAAACAATGGCCTCTTTACAAAATACTTTCAAAAACCACACAAAGTACAATTTCAAACAAAAATCAAGTGATCTAGCAAGTAACTAAGAGCCCATGGAAAACCATGGATGAAAAGGGTGTCAATACCTTCCCTTTTCATAATCTACCCCGCAAACTCAAGAAATAATCTCAAAGGTTTTTCCTGTGCTTTTTCACCTTTCCTTTTGGATAAAAGAAAAGTAGGTGGCGATTCTTGCTAAACCGCAACATTTGCGATAAAACACAAAACACCCAAGTCAGTTCTCCCATAGTATCACAACATCCATATTCCAGGTCGACACATTTACTCACGTTTTAAAGCCTGTAGCTTCTGGCTTTCTCAGGTCGACACATAGAGCCCTTCAGGTAGACACATTTATTCTTTTTATGACATATGTGTCGACACATACGAATTTGAGGTCGACACATAAAATTTGTTTTGGTCATATTTTCAATTTCTTTTATTCTGAATTTGTCCTTTTTGCCCTAAACATTTCCAAACTATAAATACTCATCCATGCATCATTCTCAACTTGATGATACCATAAATTAGCCTACATTTCTTCTCCTTCCTTAACCTTTCAATCTATGCATTGACACCAACATTACATTGTGATGATATTCCATCGGGGTGCCATCCAGATGAAGAATTATGGATTCCCAATTAGTTTGAGTTGAGATTTATAGGGGTCTTCATCCGGAAAAATCCATCGGTTTCTCCTCCAAAATCATTTGTTGAATTGGGGGTTTTCGTACAAGATTGTCCAAGAAGGAATCGTCCATGTGAAAAATCCCTTGGAGTGTTTGAAATCTTTTTAAGGAAGTAGCAAGAATTGGATGATAGAATTGATGATCTTATATTGATAGTGCGCAATCAGATTTGCTCAAGTGAAAGATCCCTTGGAGTGTTTAAAATCTTTACAAGGAACAATGCAACAAATAACGCATTTCATGATGGAGTTTTCACGTCAACCATAAAAACAACGAAGTATTAAGCCTAGGAGCGTCATGTATTATATTTTTTTAGTTGGAAAAGTATCAACCTACCTCAGTTTCTAATAAATCCGAAGGGTAAAATTATTTTGGACGCGCTTCGAATCCTAAATTTTGTATTTTATGTATTATTTTGATTAAAATTGTAACATAAATTAACTAGCCCTTCGATGTTATGATATAACCAAGGGGTCTACTAATCAAATTACACTATAAAAAGAAAACATATTTTATCCTAATCCTTACTTATTTGTAGCCGCACCAAACTCGAAATTGCATCATTCTTTAGGATGGATTGCAAGACAGAAAAACCATCAATGTTCTTATAGGACTAAATGTTTTTTCTGACCTTGCAATCTATTTTACATAATGGTGTTGATGTTGTTGTTGGTGTTGATGTTGTTATTGATATTTCCATAAAATCGAGATGATAGATAATATATCAGCGAAGATATTCATTCAAAGGAACAAAGATTTTTTTAAAAAATATTTATTTTAATTTTTTGTGTAAACAATGTAAGTCCAAAAAAACATTTCACCTTAGTTTTTCCATAAAGCCGATGTGATAGATAATATAATATACCTCGGTTATAAGTTAAATCTGAGAGGTAAAGTAGTTAGCTTTTAATATAAATACCTTAATTTATCATATTTTATCATAATTCTAACTTATATGTAGCCGTATCAGATACATGAAATATTTACTACCGGCAATTGCCATGAAAATTTTGAACTAGATATGCTTAAGAACAGATCTCAGAGATGGATTGCAAGTGCAGAAATTAAAATAACTTATCCGAAGATGGATAAGTTGTGGGTTTTTTTTTATTTCCAACATAAAAGTATGCAACAAAATTTGGATTTCACCAAAGATTTGTTGTTGAAAACACTTTCTCCTTTGATTTTATCTACTTGCCAATAGATTTCGGGTACGCTACCAAATTCCTTTTCAAGAACATTCAATATTTACACGTTAAAAATAATGATGATTGGTGATTTTGTATGGTTTACTATTAATTTGCAAAACTGAGCTGAATAACGGCTATGCTTTTGTTAAATTCAGTAAGCCTTGAGCACCTGTGAGAATTTGTTGTAATATATTGTGTTTCTGATATTCTTTGCAAACAATGTAATTTAAAAAATTATTTGCACCTAGGTTTTTTACAAAACCGAGGAGATATTTTAGCGTTAAAGTTGATGATATTTTTCACCCCCTTAATTAAATCCCTGTCGTCCATTTCATGACTATCAGCGATCAAGACACTTCCATTAGTGATCCGCGTGAAACCTAGGTTAACTTCCATTATAAAAAAAATTGAATATCAAAAATTTATAATAGAACGTCATATGAAGCGCTTGAAACTATTCTCCGCTTTAAGATATGCAAAAGTCTTTGTTATAAAGTATTATCTATGATGGATTACAAGAGCAAAAAATTATTTGCGTTTAAGGTTTGTGTACTTCAATATTTATTTATTCCTTTTTTCATCTAACCCTTTATTTATATAACCCTTTTTTCATCTAACCCTTTTTTCATCTAACCCTTTATTTATCTAACCTTTTTTTTGTTAATATCAGAAACAAATGTAATGAAAAACAATAGAAAATATATTATTTCAAACATTTAACCTTCCCATAATATCAAGGATTTGAAGATCCAACATATGGTTCTTCATGGAAAAATTAAATTTTGTATTGATATTCTGTGTAAATAATATAACCAGTTCATATTCTAGATAAACATTGTATTTTGTAAATAAAATATTTTATTAATTTTTCGTGTAAACAATGTAATCATTTTAAATTTTAAAAAAAAAAGTACTACTATTTTACCTCTTGGTTTTATTAAAAAACTGAGACACATGAGGAACTATTATTGAAAATAATAAAAATGCAGACATTATAGATCAAACTCATGCGCTATTAAAATACCCCTCGGTGTCTTAAACAACAAGGTGATAAGTCTTTAATTTTCATGACGACCTTATTTACCTCGCTTCTGATACCGAGGTAAAACGCATTTCACGTTCGACATTACATGCGTTATTTGTAGTAGTGGAACCTTAGAGTGTTTAAAATCTTTTCAAGGAAGTAGCTTAAGCAACGAATAGGTTGCATCTATCGGTTAATTTGATCTTGCTTAAGATCAAAGGTTAGAAGAAGGAGAATCACACCAAATTGGAGAATTTTTATTGTAGTTCTTACTCTTCCGTTTGTATTAAACAATTTTTCATATAAGATTATCCTAATTCCATTGGACTTCCATTGGAATTAGGCGTAGACGTGCCCACGTGCAAGGAAGACAGTGGAGAACTGTGTAGAAAAACTCCTTGTGTATTTTTACTTTTTCACTTTTACTTGCTTTCATTATCATCAATCGTTTTGACAAATAGTATTGCGCTAGTAATTGAATTATAAGAATTTTCCTCTCAAAATATGTTTTTGAATTAGATGTGTATATAGCTTATAATCAATTTTGATTATAAGTGGTTTTGTATATCAACGCCATTCAAGGAAAAATTCTGAAAATTCACTTGCACGCCAAGTGTTTGATAAAACGATCAAGTTAGTTCTTTGATTATTTAGCCTTAGAAATAGCATTGCAAAGTGATTGTGTTCAAACAATAAATAAATGGATTGTTGAATTGAGTTTGTGTTAATCAATTATTCAATTTTATTTCATAGATTTAACGTTAACAATTTGTATATCCATGTTTCCAATAAGTTGTATTTTATATGACTTATCCAGTGATTTGCTTCCACATTAAAAAGTTTTGAAAACAATTTAAATTATAGATTTGTGTCTAGAATTATTTTTACGCCTCAATTCACCCCCTTTCTAGATACACGTTGTTGTCTAATAGCATCTAACGTGAAATTTTCTTGGGAAGTTTTAAATTCCAATGCATATTGAGCCTTACTTCTCAAATACAGAGCTTTGACAAATAACTGTCTTGTTTTATACCATATATCTTCCTCAATTTGGAGAAAAATAAAGAGTAATTATCTCAACATTATCTCCAGTTCTAGCTCTTTGATTGGCAATGGTCACCATACCAAATTCTAGGTTGATTGTTGGTGTGGGTTTCCTCTAATTTCAAACATTCAAAATATGAGTCATATATAGGCATGACAACATGGCGAGTCAGGGACAGTTTTACCTCCCCCAAACCCAAACCTGAATGTCCAAACATTCCCCATTCCCCACCCCAGTCCCTAACATGGATGGAGAATTAAAACTCAAATTGTCCTGTTGTACCCCAAAATTTGCCCTCTCAATTCTCAAGGCTTTTTCTTACAAGGATTTCAAGGTTCAAGCTTGAACAAGTGCATTGGGATTTTCCAATACCAAAATTAAAAGGAAACTGTCAAAAATGGAGAAAATAGATAAAAATAACATTTTGACAAATTTGGAGGAAAACAGGTCTCCTTCAATTCAGCACCCTTCGACTGACTCTAAGCCTCCTTTGAATTCAAGTTTAGGTACATCCTTCGTTTGGATTTGAAACCTCCTTCGAATGCAACTTGGGTACATCCTTCGTTTGAATTTGAAACCTCCTTCGAATCCACTTGCACCAAGGGCCTCTTGCAGACGTTGCCTCTCACAAGTTTCGTTTGAGCCAAGAGATATCTTCATACAAGATTTGACTAAGTTCTTGCTTCCCTTGAGGGAACACCCTTCGACTCAAGCCAGGAACTTCCCTCACGCTAAAAGGCAATGACTCCCTTTATGTTTATTTCGACCCACATGCTTCGATTAGGCAACATTGCTTCCTTCGAACACAGGCTTTCAATTGGGCAATATGTTTGTTTTGATCCAAGCTTCGACTGGGCATTAACTTCCTTCCAGTAAGCTTGTTTTGACCACAAGCTTCGACTGAGGCAAAGGCTTCCTTCGAGTAAGCTTGTTTCGACCACAAGCTTCGACTGAGGAAAAGGCTTCCTTCGAATAAGTGCGCTTCAATCTTATTCTTTCATTCGACTCAAGACCAAATATCATTTGCCAGGCTATGTTGCTTCTGAATCTTTACATAATCAGAGGCTTGTATAAGGGTTTTAAACTTTGTCTTTTGGAAAATACTATCTTTGGTTAAAGGCTACATACTCTTTCTTTTCATAGAGAGTACTTTTATCATAAAAGCAGCTTTCAACTTGAATTTGGTCTGAGCACAAGCAACGCCAAAAAGCATAAGTCACATCTTCTGCACCCCAACTGCGAAGAGGCCCCCCCACATGTACTTTCACGTTACCTATTATTTTATTATTTTGCAAGGCTGGCTATTGAAAACATGTCCATTCTTTTTCTCTATAAATAGAGGAATTTTTGCAAAGCTGAGGGAGGATCTTTGGACCAGAGGAACGAATCCCCTAAATTTTCTCAAACACAACAAAACTCTCAAGTTCATCAACACTTGAGAAATCACAAAAAACCCAGAATCACATTCATCTCCTTCAATTCTGAAGAACAACCACACTTCAGTCTCCTTCAAATCAAAGAAGCACCACACTTGTTTTTTCTCTTCCTTCAAATCCAGCGTTCCAAGCACAACTATTGTCCCCCTCTTTCGAATCCAGTATCCTGGGACTCCACTCAAGGTCCCACATCCATTCAAGGCCTGAAGTAAGGTAAGTTATTCTTACCTTTGAACTTCTCATTTCATGGCATAGTAATTTTCCCTTTCGTTTGAAACATGTACATACTATTGTTCCTTTTGTTTCCACCCTTTTAACATATCTTTCAGAGTTAACTCTTTCGTTTTGCTTTCTGTTTATCTGAACTTATTTTAACTATTAAACTGTTTACAAGACAAATACTAGCATGGCCTCAGGCCATGCTGTCATTTAATGCTTTAAATGAAAGAAACGGGAAACAGGAGACAAGATAGAACCTTGTTGACTCCAACTTCCAGTCGAAGGAGACAAAGGAAAGTCGAAGGGCATGACTCCACTGACTCCAACTCCCAGTCGAAGGAGACAAAGGAAAGTCGAAGGACATGACTCCACTGACTCCAACCCCCAGTCGAAAGAGACAACCAGGAGGAAAACCATGTTGACTTCCAGGCCCAAACGATAAGCATACCTTCACCGGTGCCAATCTTCAGTCAAAAGGCATTCCCTCACTACTTTCAACCTCCAGTCGAAGAAGGAAACAAGGCAGAACCAGAAGGCTTCGCCATACACATACTTATCCAATCGAAGGCCATAACCTCACTGGCGCTAGCCCCAATCGAAGGAGGCCAACATAATGCAAATCGAAGGAGTTCTTTTTTTTTACTTCTTTTTATCTTATTTTTGTCTTTACATTTCTATGCACTTTAATATGGTTGTAATAGTGTAGGATTTATTTTTTTGCACTTTTTATTACTTTTGTACAAATACTAGTAATTAGGTGTGTATGGCAAAATAAAAACAACAAGTAGACAACCCTTAACCAAGACAAAAATGCATGCAATCAAACACACTATTCACACATGCACCCCTAGGGTAATATCACTTGTTACCTATCAGAAAATAGTCATGTCCTTCGAACATGGGCGCTTTAGCAAAAGACCCTCGATAAAAGATCGTAGTCCCTCGATGACCCTCGATGTTGCCTTTGGTAAACGATCTAGTCCCTAAACGAAATTGCTAAAACGTTCCATGAGTTGCCTTCTATGACTATGCAAACGTCCCTACACCCGTCCCTTCACATCCAACGATGGGGCTTCTTACCAAATCAATGGTAAGACAGCCACATCTAAAGGAGGAGGAAAATCACATTTAAGACCTTTCGAGTAGGTAGATTAGCTCTTAGTTACTCGCTTGCTCACAACAAAAACATTTTTACCCACACTCTCATCTTTGAACTATTTTCGAAACAAACACTTTGTAGGCGTTCTTATAGAAATGAGAACCATTACGAAGTTCCATTTTCAAAATATTTTCAAAAAAACCATCCCACAAACACACTTTTGAACTATTTTCGAAACAAACACTTTGTAGGCGTTCTTATAGAAACGAGAACCATTACGAAGTTCCATTTTCAAAAATACTTTTAAAAAAACACACACCACAAGCACATTCAAACAAAAGAAAGTGATCTAGCGAGTAACTAAGAGCCCATAGAAAACCATGGATGAAAAGGGTGCTAATACCTTCCCTTTTCATAATCTACCCCCCGAACACAAAAACATCTCTAAAGGTCTTTCCTATGCTTTTTCACCTTTCCTTTTGGATAAAAGAAAAGTCAGTGGCGACTCTTGCTAAACCACAACATTTGCAAACACAAAACCTCAAGTCAGTTCTCCCACCGTATCACAGAACTGGCGACTCTGCCGGGGGACATTTTTAAAAGTGGGGTTACCTTAAGGATAGATCACATTTATTTGCTTATATTGTTTAACTTGTTTTCTTTACATTATGGTTTTTTGTTTGGGTTTGAAATCCTATACCCGGATTTGGGATACATTATAGGTAAATAGCAATACGTTGTGGAAACTGTGTGGGGTATACCGACATGGTCTAAGCAATAGCTATGTTAGTGTGACATATTTGTGGGTACCGGTAGCCTTTGAGTTAATCAAATAGAATACGGGGCCGCTGAGTGATGTCGTGAAGCACTAATGAACTTCTAGAACCCTTTACTTGACCAACTTGGCCTTTAGGATGTAGTGAGATGATCGGCTTTGGTGCAGTCCGAAGTTGGTAGATACTCGATACTACACTCATTGAGGTTTGGTTTCTTGGGATATTTTGGTCGCCATTAAAGAGGCTTATGCTGAAACAATGACCAAGGAAACAAACCTGTGATATCGAGCTCCTTAGAACCCGGTTACTATTACTAGGACAGGTTGAGCCAACTAAACTTCAAGAGGGTACTTACCTATAAAACCCCATGCAAGCCTAAACCTAAGGATTTGTCTGCTTTATGTGTACATGATTATTTGTCTAAGCTTGTTTACCTCGCATATTTGTACATAACATCATAACATCATACCATAGCATTTTCAATAACCATTTCAAGGATCTCGAGGGTCTTTGATGCAGGTTGTGATTAACCAAACGTCTAGCAAGGGGCAGGGAGATTTATTTTCCTCTGACAAAACACCGTCAAAGATCAAGTAAAGCAACTTAAGTCAAGGGCTATGACCCACTTGACATGGTGAGCTTAATTCTTGTGGAAGGACATCCACCGATACAAAGTTCTCCAAACAAAAGTTGTTGATCAAAGTTCAACTTCTAACATTTTTCGTGTATTTACCCCACGAGATCCTTGAAAACATGCATCCACATATCATGCATCATATCATGACAGGTTTCTCCCATACAAGTCTCCTTATCTTCCTACTGTTTATTTCAGTAAGATGGATATGGAACAAACGGTGAAAGATCTCCAAGCTCAAAACGCTCAATTCCAACAAATGTTTCTGGCTATGGCTAAGGGGAAAGAGGACCTAAAAGCTCTCCTTCTCAAAGAAAAGAAGAAAAAGTCCAAGAAGTCAGTAGGCGTCTTGAACTTGAGAAGAAGACCTAAAGCCCTAGATCTTTCAACTCCATCCAACATAGGGGATAGTCTTGAAGAAGACCATAATTTGGAGATTGATGAAGTTGAAGCTAACTACTCCGAGGAACAATATCCTCCCACAGATGACAAGTACAAACAGTTGGAGGATTGCCTCAGTGCTATGGAGATTCAACAAATACATGGCTTTGATTTAGGAAACATGGGTTTGGTTTTTGGAGTGGTCATCCCGCCAAAGTTCAAAATCCCTACCTTTGCCCTGTACGATGGAGTCTCTTTCCCTAAGATGCATTTAAATTCTTATGTCTGCAAGATTCAACCATACACAATTGATCCAAAGCTTTGGATCCATTTCTTCCAAGAAAGCCTAGTAGGGACTCAACTCGAGTGGTTCTATCAATTGGAGAGTTATCGCATCCACACCTGGGAGGATTTAGCTGCTGCTTTTTACAAACAGTATCAGTACAACGCTGATCTTGCACCAACTCGCGTGCAATTGCAGAACATGACCATGGGTTCCAACGAGAGCTTCAAAGGATACGCCCAAAAGTGGAGAGATCTGGCTGGTAGGGCGCAACCCCCTTTAAATGACAGGGAGCTGATTGACATCTTCATGGGAACTTTGACAGGGCCTTTCTTCAAACACTTGATCGGAAGCTCTTCAGCCGGGTTCACCGAGCTAATACCGACCGGCGAAAAGGTCAAAGCTGGCATCAAAAGTGGGAATATTCAAGAAGCTACACCTTCTTATGCTTAGAAAAAGACCTACAATGGGAAGAAAGAGTCCAATGTTATGTATGGCCAAAAGAGTCATCATGACCAACACGTAGGAGCAATCGTGATCTCTAATCCTACGCCTTCTCAACAAAGACAGGGGCATCAGCGTAAGGAGGTCGCGTCTAAAAGACAATTCACTAAGATCAACATGTCACTGGCTCAAGCGCTATAACACATGTTGAAGGCAAAGCTGATTACGTTAAAGGCTCCTCTCCGGAACCCAAATACTTCTGCTCCTACCTATCATTCCAATGAAAGATGTGCATACCACTCTGACAGTCCGGGACATGACACAAACAACTGTTGGGCTCCGAAGAACAAGGTCCAAGACATGATTGATGCCAAGGAGATCGAGTTTGACCCTCCGGAGACTCCAAACATAATCACTGCTCCTATGACGAATCATTGAAAGCTTTTGTTCATTTGAATTTTCAAGTTGTAATCTCTTTGTTATTCAAAAAATTATCTATTAATGTCAAACTTTGTTTCATTAATGCATTGCATATGTTTGTCTTGATTTGATCCACTCATTTTCATTACATTTAAACTATGCTTTTTACTCACTTTATGACATTCAACTCTTGCTAAAAGTTACAAGCCTTTAGAGGGAGGATGACAAAAACAACGCCATAATCTCATACAGTATGCTTTTGAACAGACCTTGCTGACGATGTACAGGCATTCTTTCAAATCCTAAACACTGGAGTTATAAGGAAGATAATCCCTAGTCAACCCCTTCTGGCCAAAGAAGTAGAAGTTTTTCTTTTTCACAAAATTAAAACCTTTAAACAAAACCTGGGGCAGGGTAGTCTCTCAGTTAATTCAAACGCGTGTTTAGCCGCAAACTCTCATCTCGTAATACAGCAAATGACGTCAAGAAACATTCCTCTGGAATCAAAAGACGGTAATGGTTCCCTATCACATAGGCAGTCATCATCTCTCAAAAAGAAAAGCTCACTAAGTCAAAACCTACAAAGAAGACTTAAGAAAACTGGGGCATCCCGCTGACTGTAATCTCAAAACAGGAACAGTCAGGAAAAAATTAGGGATAACAAATCAAAAGAAAGAGGTCACTAAAAATCCTCAACAACATGAAAAAAAATGTTGCAAAAATGACCGCCTTCCAACAAACTTAACTTGTTTGAACCATCACCAAAACGTCATCCAAGAATCAATTGGAGTTCGAACGTACAATTAACTAAGCTTAGGACTGAAGAACATCACGAAGAACGGGTGGGTACAAATACATTTGAGCCTTTATCCTTTGTTTCTTAAACCGTGAACCAAGCCACACTACAACCCTTCAAAAGTCCTAATTGAAGCATGGGTTAGTTCGAAAGCATACTGTTACAAAAGGTATCCCGACTCCTGTAAGGCTTTACTCTAAATCTTGAGTTTGAATTTTTCTTACAAAATTTCTTTACTCGCTAAAACGCATTCTTCAAAACTTCAAGACAGACATAAACTTTGCATTACTTGAATATCACTGTTTACATGTGGCTATTTGTTTGACAACGGAGAAATTCACACAACGAACATCCGATGAACGAAATCTCTCTCAGTGAACAAAATCACTTCAAAGAAGGACAACACTTCCATTGACAAATCTCCTATCAACAAGGGGACATGACATGTCACTGTCCAACACACCTGGGGCAGTCCAGTCAAGATTTCAGGAAACCTCTCAAGAAGTGCAGAGTAACCAGGGGCAGGCCTCCATCTCCGTCACTTGGGGCATTAAACGTAAAATCTCAGCAAAGAGTTACTTACAATCAAACATTTTTGGCAATGCCATGCACATTTTCTACTAGGGGCAATGACGAATCTCTCCAAAGTCCTTCTCATAGGATGACTCCCCAGCCAGAGTTTAATCTCTGAACACCTTTCCCCAGCTGAGACAACCTCAAGAATCCTCAAAGACTTTCCCCCAATGAAGTCGTCACCTCTCAAGCAGACCGACAATAGGGTTTATTTCCCCAACAAACTACAGATTCCCCAGTTTGAGTTTGCCTCTCTGACTACTACAAATCAAAGGACCACAACTCCTCTTCCCCAGTAGACTACTCTACAATCCCCAACAAGTTACTGTGAAACCTGGACCCGACCAGATATCAGTTCAACTTCAACTCCCCCAGTAGAGCAACGGATAACCGAGACTCCTGAACTCTTTTCCCAAGCACGAATAAACATTCTCCCCACAGAGTTTTCAATATCCCCCAGCGGAGTTCTCCTCAAACAACAAAACAGGGATCCCCGGTGGAAACATTTTGAGCAAAGTCCAAGAAAAAATTACACTTCAACAACATTCGTAACATATGCATACAAAATACATATGACACAAATCTCATTTATTTTGAGAACATCATTACACAATGCATACATCATGACATTGCATACAACTAACTCTTTACCTTTTCAGGAAAGATCAATCAACAGACAAAGATCATCATCTTATTCCAGATCCCTTCTAGAGACAGTTCAAATGCGATCCAGATATGGCTGACATTTTGATACTTATTCCAGATCCCTTCTAGAGACAGTTCAGATGCGATCCAGATATGGCTGACATTCTGATACTTATTCCAGATCCCTTCTAGAGACAAGTTCAGATGCGATCCAGATATGGCTGACATTCTGATACTTATTCCAGATCCCTTCTAGAGACAGTTCAGATGTGATCCAGATATGGCTGACATTCTGATACTTATTCCAGATTCCTTCTAGAGACAGTTCAGATGTGATCCAGATATGGATGACATTCTGATACTTATTCTAGATTCCTTCTAGAGACAGTTCAGATGCCATCCAGATATGGCTGACATTCTGATACTTATTCCAGATTCCTTCTAGAGATAGTTCAGATGCGATCCAGATATGGCTGACATTCTGATACTTATTCCAGATTCCTTCTAGAGACAGTTCAGATGCGATCCAGATATGGCTGACATTCTGATACTTATTCCAGATCCCTTCTAGAGACAAGTTCAGATGTGATCCAGATATGGCTAACATTCTGATACTTATTCCAGATCCCTTCTAGATACAGTTCAGATGCGATCCAAATATGGCTGACATTCTGATACTTATTCCAGATTCATTCAAAATACAGTCCAGATACGGTCCAGATTCGGATGTCATTCTGTCACTCATTCAAAATACAGTCCAGATACGATCCAGATTCGGATGTCATTCTATCACTCATTCAAATACATTCCAGATACGCTCCAGACGCGGACGCCATTCTGACAATCATCTAATTTCAACCTTTTGATACAGTACAGATACGCTCCAGACACGGATGCCATTCTGATACTCATTCAGATTCAACTCTCAGATACAGTACAGATACGCTCCAGATACGGATGCCATCCTGATACTCATTCAGATTCAGCTTTCAGATACAACTCAGATACACTCCAGACATGGACGCAATTCTGATACTCATTCTTCCAACTTACAAATTACAATTCAACAGGCATTCTTGGATGGCATCTACAAGCCCATCTCCAACAGGATTCTATCACCTCTCCAAATGGCATCTTTAAGCCCATTACCTCTACCATCACGTCACCGAGTGCAAATTTCTGGGCACTCTAGTGTCCAATCATCTTCCACCTTCGAGTCACGAATGGAAAAACTCGTCAATTTAACTCTTCAGGTTTAAGAAGATTGAACAGGGGCAACTGTTGTACCCCAAAATTTTCCCTCTCAATTCTCAAGGCTTTTTCTTACAAGGATTTCAAGGTTCAAGCTTGAACAAGTTCTTTGGGATTTTCCAATACCAAAATTAAAAGGAAATTGTAAAAAATGGAGAAAACAGATAAAAATAACATTTTGACAAATTTGGAGGAAAACGGATCTCCTTCAATTTAGCACCCTTCGATTGACTCTAAGCCTCCTTCGAATGCAAGTTTAGGTACATCCTTCATTTGGATTTGAAACCTCCTTCGAATGCAACTTGGGTACATCCTTCGTTTGGATTTGAAACCTCCTTCGAATCCACTTGCACCAAGGGCCTCTTGCAGACTTTGCCTCTCAAAAGTTTCGTTTGAGCCAAGAGATATCTTCATACAAAATTTGACTAAGTTCTTGCTTCCCTTGATGGAACACCCTTCTACTCAAGCTAGGAACTTCCCTCACGCTAAAAGGCAATGACTCCCTTTATGTTTATTTCGACCCACATGCTTCAATTAGGCAACATTGCTTCCTTCGAACACAGGCTTTCGATTGGGCAATATGTTTGTTTCGATCCAAGCTTCGACTGGGCATTAGCTTCCTTCGAGTAAGCTTGTTTCGACCACAAGCTTTGACTGAGGCAAAGGCTTCCTTCGAGTAAGCTTGTTTCGACCACAAGCTTCGACTGAGGAAAAGGCTTCCTTTGAACAAGTGCGCTTCGATCTCATTCTTTCATTCGACTCAAGACCAAATCTCATTTTCCAGGCTATGTTGCTTCTGAATCTTTACATAATCAGAGGCTTGTACAAGGGTTTTAAACTTTGTCTTTTGGATAATACTATCTTTGGTTAAAGGCTACATACTCTTTCTTTTCATAGAGAGTACTTTTATCATAAAAGCAGCTTTCAACCTGAATTTGGTCTGAGCACAAGCAACGCGAAAAAGCATAAGTCACATCTTTTTCACCCCAACTGCCAAGAGGCCCCCCACATGTACTTTCATGTTACCTATTATTTTATTATTTTGCAAGGCTGGCTATTGAAAACATGTCCATTCTTTTTCTCTATAAATAGAGGAATTTTTGCAAAGCTGAGGGAGGATCTTTGGACCAGAGGAACGAATCCCCTAAATTTTCTCAAACACAACAAAACTCTCAAGTTCATCAACACTTGAGAAATCACAAAAAACCCAGAATCACATTCATCTCCTTTAATTCTGAAGAACAACCACACTTCAGTCTCCTTCAAATCAAAGAAGCATCACACTTGTTTTTTCTCTTCCTTCGAATCCAGCGTTCCAAGCATAGCTATTGACCCCCTCTTTCGAATCCAGTATCATGGGCCTCCACTCAAGGTCCCACATCCATTCAAGGCCTGAAGTAAGGTAAGTTATTCTTACCTTTGAACTTCTCATTTCATGGCATAGTAATTTTCCCTTTCGTTTGAAACATGTACATACCATTGTTCCTTTTGTTTCCACCCTTTTAACATATCTTTCAGAGCTAACTCTTTCGTTTTGCTTTCTGCTTATCTGAAATTGCTTTAACTATTAAACTATTTACAAGACAAATACTAGCATGGCCTCAGGCCATGTTATCATTTAATGCTTTAAATGAAAGAAACAGGAAACAGGAGACAAGATAGAACCTTGTTGACTCCAACTCCCAATCAAAGGAGACAAAGGAAAGTCGAAGGGCATGACTCCACTGACTCCAACTCCCAGTTGAAGGAGACAAAGGAAAGTCAAAGGAGATGACTCCACTGACTCCAACCCCCAGTCGAAAGAGACAACCAGGAGGCAAACCATGTTGATTACCAGGCCCAGACGAAAAACATGCCTTCACTGGTGCCAGCCTTCAGTAAAAAGGCATTCCCTCACTGCTTTCAACCTCCAGTCAAAGAAGGCAACAAGGCAGAACCAGAAGGCTTTGCCATACACATACTTATCCAATCGAAGGCCATGACCTCACTGGCGCTAGCCCCAATCAAAGGAGGCTAACATAATGCAAATCGAATGAGTTCTTTTTTTTACTTCTTTTTATCTTATTTTTGTATTTACATTTCTATGCACTTCAATATGGTTGTAATGGTGTAGGATTTATTTTTTTGCACTTTTTATTACTTTTGTACAAATACTACTAATTAGGTGTGTATGGCAAAATAAAAATAACAAGTAGACAACCCTTAATCAAGACAAAAATGCATGCAATCAAACACACTATTCACACATGCACCCCTAGGGTAATATCACTTGTTGCCTATCGGAAAATAGTCATGTCCCTCGAACATGGGTGTTTTAGAAAAATACCCTCGATAAAAGATCGTAGTCCCTCGATGACCCTCGATGTTGCCTTCAGTAAACGATCTAGTCCCTAAACGACATTGCTAAAACGTTCCATGAGTTGCCTTCTATGACTACGCAAACGTCCCTACACCCGTCCCTTCACATCCAACGATGGGGCTTCTTACCAAATCAATGGTAAGACATCCATATCTAAAGGAGGAGGAAAAGAACATTTAAGACCTTTCGAGTAGGTAGAATTGCTCTTAGTTAGTCGCTTTCTCACAACAAAAACATTTTTACCCACACTCTCATCTTTGAACTATTTTTGAAACAAACACTTTGTATGCTTTTGTTGTACCCCGAAATTTTCCCTCTCACTTTATCAAGATTTCTCCTCACAAGACTCTTTGGACTCCAGACAGGATTAGGGTTTGCTCTACTCAAGACATCTCCTTGCACTGATGACCTGAAATTAGGGTTTGAGTTTGCACAGGGATTTTTGGACTTCCAATGCTCAATGTTACTTTCATACTTTATGTTTGACTCCTAATATTACCCATACCAAGTTTCAAGCTTTGAATCAAATTTTTGCCCAGTCAATGGGACAGTTGACCTAAAAATCTGATGTATTGGGGAAAAAGTTAATTGTGGCCAATTTAAAGTCAAACCTCATAATTTTTGATCCACATCAACATTATAGACTCATATGAACCATTTGATCAAGTTTGGACCACAACTCCTCAAGAAATTTGATCAGATCATCAAAAGGGCAAAATGGTCATTTTTAGGGTTTTGACTGCAGAAGGGAAATTTCTGATTTTTTAACCTAGCCAATGGCAAATTGGGTTCAAGCATGGATTCAAGGACTCAATGGCATCATCTTGACCTATTCACAAGGTTCAAAAGATCTCAAATGCATTGGATTGACAGATGAATTTTCCAATCAACTGGTCAAAAATCAATTGTACACTGAAAAGTCAAACTTTGACTTTTTGGTCAAAATTAAGTGCCAAGGGTCATTTTTCATCAAGATGTATCAAAACATGAAACTTGTTCACCAAGAAACCTAATTTTGAAAATTAGGGTTTAAGATTAAAATTTTCATAACTTAGAAATTTTCTAAGTTATGAAAATTTCTTATTTTTTCCCAACTTTTTCACCTTGATGCAATTGGATTAAAACAAAACTTCCAACATGAAAGTTGTAGTCCTCCACAAAATCTACAACTTTTATTCACAAAGTTTTCCAAAAATATGCTTTGATTTCAAGTTAAGATTTTGTGAACAAGGGTCCATGAAACTTTTAACTTAGTGAAATCTTGCCCTAGTTTAGGCATGATTTTGACCTATCTTCATGGAAATGTTTCACATAGTTCCAAGTGGAATATCAAAATTCATTTCAAATATGGATTGTAGATCATGTTACAAGCTTTCCAAAATGTCCAAGAACTCTCCAAAATCATTTATGGTTAGGGAGAATCGAAGAAAAGAAAATGGCCATTTCTCACTCTTGTCCATGGCATTTTTCATGTTGCTACAAGTTGCAAATTATGTCCAACCATGCTTGTACTTGTTTTCAGGTCTTTAAACCCTTCCACACTCATAAATTAAATGCAAACACATTAGTTAGAGGAATTGTTCTGATCAATGAAGCATTATACAAAGGATTAATCCATTTTTGGCAAAAAGTTAACAATGCCATTTACATAAAGCACAACTTTTGCAATTTTGTTTGTCTTGAGCATTGGACTTAATCTTTTGCAGCAAACCACATCCACAAATATCAGGGAAAGTACACCAACTATGTGCATTCTTGGAACTAGCCTTTACAAGCAAGGCCTTGGTCACTTCTCACTTTTACTTCAAAAACAAGTCATTGTGCCAAAAGTCCATATCTTGTGAATCTGATATAACCAAGTGTGGTGTTCATTTCAAACAAGTTTTTCACATTGCCTAAGGTCAGAAACACGAGCTAGCAACCTCCCAAACACCCTTGTACACCAAAAACCCCATTTTCTACCAAAATAGGGCAAGCCCTGCAGATTGACTTCCATCTTCACATTGCCTCGTGCGTTTTGTCCCAAACCAGTTCCATCACACTCCATACAACTTACCTAAACTATCCCAACCATTCCCAAGCCACTGTAACTACATTTACACACTTCACCATTTTTGAATTATGAGTTTGCAGGTTGACTTCTACAAGCATATTCAGGCAAGTTCAAAGCAAACTAAGCATTGGGAAAGCTCAAAGGAACTTCAAGCAAGCTCACAAGTATCTCAGGCCTCACTCACAACCCTTACATTTCCATACTCGAGCTTGACTGAAATAGGTATTTCACAAACTTCTATCTCCTTATTTAGGAATCATTAGGCTTAGGTTTGTGAAGCAAAAATGTAGTCCTTATTGCCCTTGAGCTGTACATATGCATAGAATTCATTTATGTTAACTGAGCTAGGAGAATTTGGATGTTGAACTTTCTGAAAAAACTAGGTCAAGATTTAGGGCCGATGAAATTCTCTCTGGTCTTTGAGAGTTAGGTCAAGTTTTTTACATGGTTAGAATCGTGTGATCAAGGGCTATAACTTTTATTTTGCAAGTTTTTTTTTTTGAGCACGTATGCAGGATTTCCAAGTTTGAACAAGGGCGCGCGTTTTCTTGTGTTGGAGGACGTGGATGAAGAGGATATGGGCTGGGCCTGACTTGGCTTTGTTTTTAACACCCCCTAGCTTGCTTTCTGCACCCCCTGGCCCATTTCTCTTTTATTTTATATTTTTACATTTCTATTTTCATTTGACTTTTATTATTTTTTCTAAATATAAAAAATCATCAAAAATATTTTCTTAAATTTTCACATTTTATTTTATTATTTTTATTATTTTTTTAGCATAAGAATAGTTATTAAATAATATATACTGATTTTCTTAAATAAACTTATAATTAATACAAAAATATTACATATTTTATTTTATTATATTATACACTTAAAAATAATATTGTCATACATATTTTTATTTTTCAACATTTTGTATATATTTTATTTTATTTTCTTGTACATAAATAAATAATTATAATATATATATTTTCTTAAAACAAATTAGGGTTTCCACCCTTAATAAAAATAATCTTTTATTTTCTTAGTTTTGATACATTAAATAATTCATTTTTACATACATAAAAATAAATACAAAAACATTTTTTGCATACTTATATTTAATTGTCCATTTAAATATTTGTCAATTTATTATTTGTACAATGAGTTCAATTTGGTTGTAATAGTTGACTTAGGGTTTTATTTTCTTGCAAATATCCCCCTATTCAAACTTGTATCCCCTTCCCCATATCAATGTTGTAATAGTCGTAGATTTACTTTTACGCACTTTATAGCTTTCAAATATGCATGATAGAAAGAGTAGGGTTTGTATGCAAATAACCAAAATCAAACAAATAGCTTGACTAATACAAGACAAAAAATGCATGAAAAATGACAACACAATGCACACGAGCACCCCTAGGGTTTCATCCACTTGTTGCCTTAAAAATGGCTATGGTATGCATGTTAGGTATCTTGGCAAAACAAAAACAAAACAAAAGATCATAGTCCCTCGATGACACTATCTTGGTTGCCTATACAAAAATGATCTAGTCCCTCAAAAACATGCTAAGATACTTAGCACAATTGCTATCATGGTCATACGATGACCCGCGCATGTCCCGTTTAACATCCAAACACAAGGTTGTTTACCAAATGCAATGGTAAAACAACAATGTCTAAGGGTTAAAAATGTATAGGAAAGACTTTTGAGTAGGTAGGTAGATGCTCCTAGTTACTTGATCAAACTTGCAAACATCCTTGCTATTTTCAAAAACGCACAACACAATTTCAAAATAATTTCTCAAACAAACTTTCAAACAATTGAAACATTTTTCAAAAGACAAAACCTTTGTATACATTCAAACAAGAATCATTACAAAGGTTTCCTAGACAAAGGCCTCTTTTCAAAATACTTTCAAAACCACACACAAAAGCACCATTTCAAACAATTGAAAAGCAAAAGCAAGTGATCTAAAACAAGTAACTAAGAGCCCATGGAAAACCATGGATGAAAAGGGTGATAGCACCTTCCCTTTTCATAATTTACCCCCTGAACCCAAAAACAATCTCAAAGGTCTTTCCTGTGCTTTTTGACCTTTCCTTTGGATAAAATAAAAAGTCGGTGGCGACTCTTGCTAAACCGAAACATTTGCGAACACAAAACATAAAACCTCAAGTCAGTTCTCCCACCGCATCACAGAACTGGCGACTCTGCTGGGGATTGAGAGTTTGAGTGGGGTTACCTTAGGGTTTTAGATCACCTTTACATGCTTATCTTGTTTGACTTGATTGCTTTACATTTGGTTCTATTGTTTGGGTTTGAATCCTCTACCCGGATTTGGGAAACATTCATAGGTAAATAGTAATACGTTGCGGAAACTGTGCGGGGTATACCGACATGGTTGAAGCAATAGCTATATTAGTGCGACATATTTGTGGGTACCGGTAGCCTTTGAGTCAATCAAAGAGAATACGGGGCCGCTGAGTGATGTCATGAAGCACTAATGGACTTTTAGAACCTTTACTTGACCATCTTGGCCTTTTTAGGGGTAGTGAGGTGACCGGCTTTGGTGCAGTCCGAAGTTGGTGGATACTCGATACTACACTCATTGAGGGTTATTTTCTTGGAATATTTTGGTCTCCAGTAAAGTGGCTAAACTGGAACAATGAACACAGAAAATAATGCAGTGATATTGAGCTCCTTAGAACCCGATTACTATTTATAGGACAGGTTGAGCCAACTAAACTTCAAGAGGGTACTTACCTATGAAATCCCATGCAAGCCTCAAACTAGGAGCTCGTGTGATTTGTTTGTACATATATACTTGTGCATAACATCATGGACATCATGAAGCATCATATGCATCCACTAACCATTTCAAGGATTTGGATCTTCATCTTTGTCCCTGTTTTGTAGGTAATGGATTCACTTCGCAGGAAAACAATTCAAGTCAACCTTGTGAGTATTCCTCCTCAACTAAAGGAGATAGCTTCAAGGATTCCTGAGAATTCTCCATTCACCGAGATGCATAGTCGTCTTCTCAACTTAGTCAACACCAACACTGAGGAAGACATGGTGAAAGTTCTCTTCCAGTTCTTTGACCCCCTACACCACTGCTTCACATTTCCTGATTACCAGCTTGTGCCTACTTTGGAGGAATTTTCTCAACTCCTGGGGATTCCTATTCTCCATTAACTACCCTACAACGGTTTGGAAAGAGATCCAAAGCCTGAAGATGTTGCTCAAGCCCTACACTTGCAACCACCTGATATCATAGGCCATTGGGAAACTAGAAGTGGTGTCAAGAGTTTCTTGTCAAAGTTCTTGTTTGAGAAGGCCCAAAGCTACTGGAATTCATTGGACTTACAAGCTTTTGAGGAGATTGTAGCTCTTCTCATCTATGGGATGGTCTTGTTCCCAAACCCTGACCAGCTTATAGATGTCAGTGCTGTCAAAATCTTCATGGCTCGCAACCCGGTACCTACATTGCTTGGGGATATCCTCCACTCATTTCACACACGAACAATGAGGAAAAGAGGTGTTCTCATGTGTTGTACTCCTCTTCTAGAAAGGTGGTTTATTTCTCACCTTCCCCAATCAGTCTTGAAGAATGAGCAAGGCTTGAGGTGGTCACAACGATTGATGACTCTTACACATTCAGATGTTCATTGGTGTTCTCGATCCCGAGAAAATGTTATCATCATTGATCATTGTGGGTAATTTCCTAATGTCCCACTACTTGGTATTAGGGGAGGCATTACCTACAACCCCTGCTTGGCTTTGAGACAGTTTGGGTATGCCCGAAGGGATGGCCCACATGACATGCTGATTCCAGACTTGGTTTTTGACTTCGACAACGACGATCAAGGACTTCGAAAAAGGTTTATTCGAGCTTGGAGAATTCCCAACAAGGTGGACAGTAAGACCTTGGGACACAAGAATTCCATCCCCCTTGAGCCTTACCTCAAGTGGGTACGAACCCGCGCCCAAAGTCTTATGATGCCTTACCTCTACATTCTTCCTGTGATCAAAGAGCCCGTTATGAAAGGAGAGGTTCCATACACCCTCCTACATCCTGACATGCCAACATCACTTGAAGATTTGCAAAGGAGTTGGATACAGCTCAAGGGAGAATGTGATACTTTTGAAGCCCAATTCTACGCCAGTGAGAAGAAGGTTTTGGAACTTACTCGCCAACTTCACGAAGAGCAGACTGTCAACACCTACATAGCACCAAAGAGGATGCGCAACGTCTTTTTACATTAGAATTTTGTATTATTTTTCCCATGGGGCATTTATGTACTAACAAATTCTTCTTATTAATATGACATGTGTTCTTTTTTCGTTTGTAACAAATTTGAATTTCTGAATCCTTGAATGCATTACATGAATACACATCATTCATTATATGCATAAGCAGGTCTTCACACCAGGTTTCCTTATCTCTCTGTTGTTTATTTCAGCAAGATGGATATAGAGCAGACGGTCAAAGACTTACAAGCGCAGAATTCACAGTTCCAACAGCTACTCATGACCTTGGCAAAGGGTCAGGAGGAGCTCAAAACTCTACTGGAAAAGGAAAAGGAGAAAAAGAAAAAGAAGAGGGTTGGTGTGGCTACCATGGGTAGAAGATTTGAAGGTCAAGCTAGAAGGGTCCTGGATTTCCCCTCAACATCTGATGAAGGGGTAGGAAAGGGTAAAGGAACAGCAGTGCAATCTGAGTCTGAGGAAGAAGAAGATGAAGAGGACGAAGACTATTCTGAGCAGCAGTACCCTCCTGCAGATGACAAGTATAAGAATCTAGAAGAGCGTCTGGCTGCCATGGAGGTACAAAGAGTGCCTGGGATGGACTTTGAAGAGCTAGGGTTGGTTGTTGGGATTGTCATTCCCCCTAAGTTCAAGGTGCCTCTTTTTGCTAAATACAATGGTTTGTCTTGTCCAAAGATACATCTGCGATCTTACATCAGAAAAATCCAACCGTATTCTTCTGATAAGGATCTTTGGGTTCATTTCTTCCAGGACAGTCTTTCAGGGACGCAGTTAGATTGGTTCTACCAGCTAGAGAGGTCTGATGTACACAATTGGGAGGATTTGGCTGCTGCTTTCTACAGACAGTATTAATATAATGCGGATTTAGCACCAATCCGTACTCAATTACAGAGTATGGGCATGGTTTCAAAGAGTATTCCCAGAAAAGGAGAGACTTGGCGGGGCGAGTACAACCACCTCTGTCTGAGAGGGAGCTGGTAGATATGTTCTTGGGTACACTGTCAGGCCCCTTTTTCAATCACCTGATTAGAAGTTCGTTTGCGGGGTTCACCAAGTTGATTCTAACTGGTGAGAGAGTTGAAGTCGGAATCAAGAGCGGAAAAATTTAAAAGGATGCATTTGTTTCCACTGCCATCAAAAAGACTTTTCCAGCAAAGAAAGAAGTCTCAGCTGTTTACTCCCAAAGAAGTCAAGGAAGAGTTGAGCGCCGACCAGCGGTGGGGGCTGTAATGATTCAGAAGTCTGCAGTTGATCAGCCTAGAAACAATTAACCTAGAACCAACCAAGCAAGGGTGGAAAGGCCTGCACGGAAATTCACCCGGATCAACATGACACTTGCTCAGGTTATCCCTCATCTTTTGAAGTTAAACCTTGCAAGTTTGAAAGAGGCGCCGAAGAATCCGAATACATCTTCTCCTTACTACCATGAAAATGCCAAGTGTGCTTATCATTCAGACAACCTGGGGCATGACACCAACAATTGTTGGGCCCTCAAAAATAAGATTCAGGATTTGATAGATGTTAAAGAAGTGGAATTCGACGCCCCTGAAAAGCCTAATGTGATATCTGCTCCAATGCCAAAACATGGTCACAATGTCCAGGCTGTTGAAGAGGATCTTTTTGTTGCTACTATTGATGATTTGATGACTCCGCTATCGATAATCAAGTTGAATCTGCTGAAGGCTGGGATTTTCCCAGGATGTGAAGAAGATTGCTGCCTTTGTTCATCCTTACCAACCGACTATCCGTTGTTGAAGTTAGGCATCCAGCGCCTAATGGATAACCAAGAAATCCTTTTTGAAAAGACTTCTATTACACCAACTTATGTAAATGATGTTTCGATAATTACCATATCCGCCAATCTTTCCAAGGTCTCCAAAAGACCTGTTAAGATTACATCCGATCCGAAGATTATACCTTTGAAGATAACCATGTCGGGGCCTATCCCGTACAAGTCCAACAAATCAATACCGTGGAACTATAGGGGAGAGATCTTCTACCACGGTGTTAAGCAAATTGAATCAACTGAAGAGAGTTCTGATGAAGAGACTTCCGACATTGGAAACATTGATGGAACGAGTAAAATCACCCGTAGTGGAAGAATTTTCTCTCCGGAGATTGCGCCTCCAAAGGCAATCTTCGGACCCTCAGCCGCTCTTAAGGTTACCCCTGCAACGGTAAACATATCTGTGAGAACTTCAGTTATTGAAGAAGTTGTGACTCCTGAAGTTGTCCCCTCTGCTGCTGTTGATGATAGAGGGAAAGGGATTCAAGAAGAGCCTGTCAGGACAAGGGCTCAGCCGTTGATTATCCCTGAAACCTCTCAAAAAGAAATGGAAGAGATTTTGAAAATAATCAAGAAAAACGATTATAATGTTGTAGAGCAACTGGGGCAAACCCCCTCAAAAATCTATATGCTGGCCTTGCTACTTTGTTCAGAAGCTCATGCCAAAGCTCTGATCAAATTCTTGAAGACGGACCATGTGCCCCAGGAAACCTCCACGGACCAGTTCGAGGAATGTGTAGCTATCCTAACAGCAGACAATGGTCTAGGGTTCTCCGACGCTGACCTAAATGTTAAAGGGAAAGAACATAATGACGCTTTGCATGTTTCGGTAGAGTGCAGAGGGACTACGCTGGCACATGTTCTGTTAGACACTGGTTTATCACTGAACGTCTTACCAAAGAAAGCATTGGATAGGCTAGATTGTGAAGGTCTAACTTTGAAGCCCAGCAACATCATTGTCAGAGCCTTTGATGGTTCTAAACGGATGGTCCACGGAGAGGTGGACATCCCAATTAAAGTGGGAACTGAAACCTTCAACTCCACATTCTATGTCATGGACATCCGTCCCTCCCATTCTTGCTTGTTGGGAAGACCCTGGATTCATCATGTTGGAGCCGTCACTTCAACCCTGCATTAGAAGCTCAAGTACCATGTCCAGGGGAAAATTGTGACAATTTATGGTGAAGAGGAATACATGATAAGCCATCTTAATTCTTTCCGCTATGTGGAATTGGATGGTGAATTCATCGAAACCCCCTTTCAGCATTTTGAAGAGGTAGCTCAGGAGATTGCGGCAACCAAGACAGTGCCTTCTGTACCCATGATTACCCGACCTCCGCCTCGGATGTCGTCACTCAAAGAAGCAAGGGTTGTGATTGAAGAAGGAGGAAGCACAATCTGGAGGCAACTTCCCGATTTTCCTTTCAAGTCTGATAAATTCGGCTTGGGTTTCACTGCTTCTGCTCAAAAGGTTGTGTGTCGCTCCCGGGCTGGAGGGCCACCAGTGAAGATCACTCATCATAGAGTCAATGCTTTGGAGGATGGTGAAGAGGAGAGCAATCTGGAAGACTGGATTTTCCCTACCGTTGAAGGAGGATTGTGCAATTGGGAGGCAAAAGACTTTATTCCCATTACTTTCATCAATCAGTAATTTATCTTTCAAACATTTCTGTTGGTTTGTAATAATTCCTAAACAATTCGTACACTTTTAGCCTTGTGCCTTACCCGAGGGACATAGGTCCATTTGTAAGGGTTTGATTTTTTCATCTTCATATGCCATTTTAATGAATCATGGACGTTTTCATATATAAACTTTTATGTTCATTTTCTTTCTTTTTACATTTTATTTGTTTAAAGGTGGTCATCCCTTACACACACCCACACTCACAAATGCAGGTACCCATCCATTCTGGATTCCATGGGTAACAATTCTGCTATGGCCTTCAGTGACTCTGAAGATCTGGTCTACCATGCCGAATACGAAGGTGATGAAGACTGTGAAGTGCCGGGAGAATCGGCTAGACTGCTGCAACAGGAAGAAATGGCTATTCTACCTCACGAGGAGTTGTTAGAGACAATCAACTTGGGAACAGAGGAAGACAGAAAAGAAGTTAGAGTGGGTGCCAACCTAGAGCCAAGTGTCAAGGAGCGCTTAGTTCAGCTGTTGAATGAATATGTTGAGATCTTCGCCTGGTCTTACGAAGACATGCCGAGACTTGATACAGATATTATGGTTCACCGTCTCCCTACAAGAGAAGACTGTCCACCAATTAAACAGAAAGTTTGCCGCGTGAGGCCCGACATGTCTGAAAAAATCAAAGCTGAAGTGATGAAGCAGTTCAATGTTGGCTTTCTTGTTGTTACTTCCTATCCACAATGGGTTGCTAACATTGTGCCCGTGCCTAAGAAGGACGACAAATTCAAAATGTGTGTGGATTACAGAGACTTAAACAGGTCTAGTCCTAAAGATGACTTTCCACTACCACACATTGACATCTTGGTTGACAATACAGCTCAGCATAAGGTATTTTCTTTCATGGACGGATTTTCAGGGTACAACCAGATCAAAATGGCACCTGAAGACATGGAGAAAACTACCTTTGTTACACAGTGGGGTACGTTCTGTTATAAAGTGATGCCATTCGGACTGAAGAATGTCGGGGAAACCTATCAACGCGCCATGGTAGCTTTGTTTCATGATATGATACATCATGAGATAGAGGTCTACGTAGACAACATGATAGCCCGTTCATAAACTGAAGAAGAACACCTCGACCATCTGCAAAAGTTGTTTGTCAGGTTGAAAGATTACAAGCTCAGACTGAACCCTAACAAGTGCACTTTCGGAGTCAGGTCCGGTAAACTCTTGGGATTCATCGTCAGTAACAAAGGCATCGAGGTTGGTCCTGCCAAAGTCAAAGCTATACAAGAAATTCTTGCCCCTCGCACTGAGAAGGAGGTCAGAGGTTTCTTGGGACGCCTAAACTACATTGCAAGGTTCATTTCTCACCTAACATCTACCTGTGAACCAATCTTCAAGCTGTTGAAGAAAGATCAGGTGGTTAAATGGAATGATGAATGTCAAGTTGCTTTCGATAAAATCAAGGAGTATTTGCTAAAACCTCCTATCTTGATGCCACCCGTCGAAGGAAGGCCGCTAATTATGTATCTGACTGTCCTGGAGAATTCAATGGGGTGCGTATTGGGCCAACATGACGAGTCTGGCCGGAAAGAGCATGCCATTTATTACCTTAGTAAAGAGTTTACCGACTGTGAGACTCGATACTCACTGCTCGAGAAAACTTGCTGCACTTTGGTATGGGCTGCTCGCCGGCTAAGGCAGAATATGTTGACACATACCACTTTGTTGATCTCTAAGATGGATTCGATCAAGTACATCTTTGAAAAGCCTGCTTTATCCAGAAGAATCGCTAGGTGGCAGATGATCCTAACGGAATACGATATACAGTACACGATCCAAAAAGATATAAAAGGGAGTGTGCTAGCCGATCATCTGGCCTATCAAGCTGTCAAAGATTACCAATCCATGAGGTTTGACTTCCCCGACGAGGATATCATGACTTTGAGCAACATTGAAGAAAACAGACCATATGATGGACCTGAACAAGGATCCCGATGGACTCTGTACTTTGATGGTGCCTCCAACTCACTTGGCAACGGTATTGGTGTTGTACTTATCTCTCTAGAAGGTTACCATACACCTTTCACTGCCAGACTCTGCTTCAGCTGCACCAACAACATGGTCGAGTATGAAGCTTGTATCTTTGGTCTCAAGGTTACCATTGACTTGGGAATCTAATCTTTGATTGTGTTTGGGGACTCAGCTTTGGTCATCAGTCAAATCAAAGGAGAGTGGGATACTAAACATCCAAACCTCATCCCTTACAAAGAACATGTCTTGACATTGTTACCACATTTCGAGCAGATTACATTTGAGCACTTCCCGCGAGAAGAGAATCAGTTAGCAGATGCTCTAGCTACAATGACATCCATGTTTAAACTTAACTGGGATAATGAGGCTCCCTAAATCACCATTGAGCGGATGGACGAGCCTGCACATTGTCACGAGATTAATACCGAAGAAGTGGTGGGCCGACCATGGTTTCATGACGTCAAAAGGTATCTTGAGACTCAAGAATACTATGAAGGAGCTTCGGTCAACGAAAAAAAGTTCTTAAGGAGGTTCTCAGCTAAGTTCTTCCTGAGCCATGGTATCTGTGATCGGTGGAAATAGAACTGACTGTTTTTTAAGCTGGTTCGCGAAATGTCGCGGTAAGCAAGAGTCGCCACCGTCTTTTATGTTCTCCAACATGGAAAGGACAAAAGCACAGCAAAATTCCTTTTCGAGATGTTTCTCGGTTCGGGAGGTAGATTTATAGAAAGGGAAGGTGTTAGCACCCATTCTATCCGTGGTTATCCACGGGCTCTTAGGTACTTGCTCACTCTGTTTTCAAAAATTGTTTGCTTTTCAAGTGTTTGTGGGTTTTGAAAAAGTTTAGTTTTAAAAACTTCTAGGTAACTCTTGTATCAGTCCTCAAGAGTGTATGAAGTGTTTTGTTTGAAAACTTTTTGAAAGTGTGAGTGCGAAAAGTTGTTTTTTGTTTTTGAAAGAGCAAGTACCCAGGAGAAATCTACCTACTCTAAGGAATTAGGCTGTGTAAGAGTCCTTTAGACAGTACTATCCCACTATTGAGAAGTAGGTAGCACCGTCGTCGGAGTTATTCGGGTCAATTCGATTATTAGGGACAATGTGTGGTCACCAAAGCAATAGTAGGACGCCTTAGCGGTAACCCTAATGCCCTAGATCCTTTTTTATCCGAGGCAACCGTTTCGAGGCAACTAGATCTTTAGACAGGAGGGCGACCTCTAAAACACCCTATACTTGATGACCACGTCGAGGCAACCAGTGAGGCGTACCCTAGGAGTGGAATGTGCATGTGTGTTGTTTCGATTCATATTATCTTTGAACATGCCTCTTTGTGAGCTACAGATTGATTTTATTTTTCATACAAGTCTTGTCATGCATAATTAACAGTTAATAATTTGCGGGAAATAAAGTGCGAAAAGTAAATCTACGCTATTACAAGGCGCGGGTATATACATCGCCAAAAAAATAACCCCTTGGAAAATATAAATTGCGAGAAATTAAATAAAGCGATAAAGAGGTCCTAATTATCTATTACATCCTTGGAAACAGTTACATCAAATATAATCAAAAATAATGAATTAAAAATAAATATGCGTGCGAAAGAATTAAATCGGAACGTCCTTAGGGTTTTGACCCTTTTGAGAAAAGAATTGAATTTGGTCCTTTTTTGTAATTAATTAAATATTAAACCTAATAACTAATTAATTACTAATTAAAAGAAAAATATTTTTTAGTTTTTTTTTTAAGTTTTAATGAAAATAAATAAAAAGGAAAATATGGTTAAAAGTTAGTAAAAAACCTAAGTCTAATTTATTTTATTTATTGTAAAAGAAAATTAAAATTAAACCTAATTAAACTAAATCAATTTATTAGTATTTATTTACAAAATAATTAAACTAAAGTGAAATTAATAATAATAAATAAAATATTTACATTTTTTAGTTTTCTGAATTTTTATTGTGAAAAAATAATTATGTTAATTTTAGTGATAATAATAATAATTAGAAAAATAATTAATAAATAAACTAGAAAATATAAAACAAAAAGAAAAAGGAATGAACCAAGGGGGTTCTGGGCCCAGAAGGAGGTGAAGAAGTAATTTTGTGGCCCAATTCCTCAAGCCTGGTTTGACTTTCTGATTTCTCCATGGCACGTGTTGACTGGGTACATGGTGGCCATCCACTCTAAGCCATTGGATCTGGGTTTGAGGCCACTTGGCGCACTGATTTATGAGGTGTATGATGGACTATTCTTTGAAGCTTGCATGAGATTACACAAGAAAAAATAGAAACAATTATATGGGGGGCCTGGGAATCGAACCCAGGTCCCAACGCTCAATGCCTGTTCGCCCTTGCCACTACGCCAGCTTGCTTTAGTTGATATTGATATGCACAACAAATAATATATTAGGGATCCTTAACAATGCCTGAAAAAAAAATATAAAACGCGCGTTTTTTGAACGAACGAATGAGAGGGAGATGCGTCAGCGTCTTTTTCGCTGATCCCTGGTTTTTTACCTGCAGATTTTTATCCGCGGGAGGTTTCGTAGATCGCTTCAAAAATTGTCCACATGCCATGAAAACGCCACCTGAGACCATGGGCATATTCGTCTTGGTCCCCTGATCATCTTTATCCCCATTATTGGGTCCTATTCGCCCTGTACCAAAAACACCTAAAATACAAGAACATGAACCCTAGAATCGGGCATCACGATTCAGGGCCTAAAAACGAAACCGGCTATTACAGTTACGTTAGAAATCAAGCAAGGAGTATGAATATGCTAACGTTTTTGAGAAAAAATGCAAGAATAGAGAATTCAAGTTTCGTGTTCAGAGGCGAGTTTGTGATGACTTACAGCGCTTTGTAGGTGGTCTCAGGACGGGTTTGTGATCGCTTTAGCTTCAGTGGATAGCAAGGAAGAAGGCTACATGCTCCTTTTGGTCTGAAAACGTCTGCAATGTTGTTCTTGATCTCTCACTTTTCCAACAAAATTTCAGTTTTGCTTTGGCCGTTTTAGCAATGTCTAGGTCGTGAATTAGGTTTTGGTTACTTGTATACGTATAAGGCAAGCAGTCTAGGTCAAAATATGGGCTTGTATCATTGTGTATTGAAGTTTTGAGATTTTGTTGACCACCATTGAAGACCTTTCCATATTTGGTTCAAATCTAGGATTTTATGCACAAAAAGGCTTAGCACGAATTGGCTAGCTGGCATATGACATATAAAAGCTATTCAAATCACAAAGATGCTATTCCATTAATTTTTAGATTTTATTTGAATTATTATGGATTTAAAATGAATTAAATCAATAAAAATTAAATAAAATGGAAAAATAAATGTTTGATCCTGAAATTAATCATGGGACACGTGTGTGGCATGACAAGGCTGAATCAAGTGGAAGAAAGTGGGCCTTTTTGTCAAAAATTGAAGTTTTAAGGATAGTTCACTTTTGCAAATTCATAAAAATTTCCCAACTTCTCCAATGAATATCTTGCTCAATTTTGATCATATGAACATTTTCTTGGACATTTTGGAAAAGTCTTGAAGTCCTCTAACCAATGCCTTTGGTCCCATGTCATTTGGATTTACCAATCTCAAGTTATGGTCTTTGACTTAAAATGCCTTTTTGTTGACTTTTGAAATGGACCTATAATGTAGAAATTGATAACTTTTTGTGGGAGCATTTCTTGGACTTGGAGTGTGAAGATGAGTTGTAGGAAATGTCATCCCCTTAAAAATGAGCATTGGATGGGATTTTTCTGATGAACCATGAAAAAGTTATGTCTTGGTCAAGATACAATTGACTTTTCTACTATCCCAAAATAGAAACTTTTGCATCTTGATGATTTTTGAGCCATTCTTGTGGAATCATGATCAAGACTTGATCAAATGATGATTGTGTGCTCAAAATAAGATTTTGACCAAAATTTTTGACTTTTGACTGCCAAATGACCATTTTACCCCTATAGTTGATTGTGAAGCAAATGAAGCTTTTGACTATGCAATTTGCCACTGTGAGCCTTGAGACTTGGCATGTAGATGCTTGGCAATGTATATAGTCCTATGAGACTTGATTGAGCCATTAAAAACCTCAAATTCTTTGAAAGAACCAAAACCCTAATTTTGACTGGCTTAGGAGGATGTTTGACTGTGCAATCCCTTGAGAAATCTTGAACCATTTGAAGATGATTCTTGATAAACCTTGAAGAATATGGGAGGGCAAATTTTAGGGTACAACAGTTGCCCCTGTTCAATCTTCTTAGACCTGAGGATGTAGATTGGCTCGCGTGCCTTTCGTGATCCGAAGGTGGAAGATGATTGAACACTAGAGTGCCCAGAAATTTGCACTCGCATAGTGGAGTATCAGCAATGTGATGTCGGGAATGGGCTTATAGATGCCATTTGGAAGTGTAATGGATAGTTGTGGAGATGGGCTTAAAGATGCCATCCGAAGGTGTCGATCGCGTAAGAGATTCCTTAGCAAGAACTTGCGTACTTGAGAAGGAAAGATAATTTCCTGGCCTGTTACAGGGGTTGATCTTCAAACTCTTCATGCAGATATGCCCTGGCTAGATACAGGTATCGAATCTACAATTAATCGCTCACATATATGCCCTGGCTAGATACAGGTATCGAATCTGGAATTAGTCGTCCACAGATATGCCCTGGCTGGATACAGGTATCGAATCCGGAACTGGTCGTCTACAGATATGCCCTGGCTGGATACAGGTATCGAATCTGGAATTCTTCATGCAGATATGCCCTGGCTAGATACAGGTATCGAATCCACAATCAATCACTCACAGATATGCCCTGGCTAGATACAGGTATCGAATCTGGAATTAGTCGTCCACAGATATGCCCTGGCTGGATACAGGTATCGAATCCGGAACTGGTCGTCTATAGATATGCCCTGTCTGGATACAGGTATCGAATCTGGAATTCTTCATGCAGATATGCCCTGGCTAGATACAGGTATCGAATCCATAATCAATCGCTCACAGATATGCCCTGGCTAGATACAGGTATCGAATCTGGAACTGGACGTCTACAGATATACCCTGGCTGGATACAGGTATCGAATCTCTAAACTCTTCATGCAGATATGCCCTGGCTAGATACAGGTGTCGAATCCACAATCAATCGCTCACAGATATGCCCTGGCTAGATACAGGTATCGAATCCGGAACTGGTCGTCTACAGATATGCTCTGGCTGGATACAGGTATCGAATCTCTAAACTCTTCATGCAGATATGCCCTGGCTAGATACAAGTATCGAATCCACAATCAATCGCTCACAGATATGCCCTGGATAGATACAGGTATCGAATCTGGAACTGGGACAGTTGATAGTAATCATCTTTGGATTGACCTTTTTCCTGAAAAGGAAAAACATCAGTTGTGTGCAATGTCATGATGTATGAAATGCATGATGTCATGATGTTCAAAAATAAATGAGATCGTGTCGTATGCACTTTATCATGTATGTAAGCAGGATGTATGAAATGTGATATGTTTATGAATGTGTTTTCGTCTGGGAAAATAAATCCTTGACGAATGCCGGGAGCTTGTTGAATCCTGGGCTGATGTTTGAAGAGTAGAGTTCTTCGTTTCCGCTGGGGATGATGATTGCAGGAATAAACCGGTAGGAGAAGATGACTCCGTTGGGGAATAAACTTGCTGGAGAGATTACTCTGCGGGGAGTCACTCTGTGGGGAAGAGATGCTTCGCTGAGATTTTGATGAGAACTCCGCTGGGGATTCCATTGATAAGTTATGTTGGGGAATTTGATGAACTCCGCTGGGGATAGGAAGAACTTCGCCGAGGACGATCTTTCCGTGGTAATTAGCTGAGGATAACCCAGTTAGACCCTGGTGGGGAATAACCTTTGAATAAAGTCGGGGAGATGCGTTCGTACTCTGCAGGGGATAAGCTTCCAGGATCTACTGGGGATAAGCTTCCAGAATCTACTGAGGAGATTGATTCAACTCTCCTGGGGAAACTTTTGGACTGTATTGGGGAGATTAATTCCACTGGGGTGTCTGGTATTCCGCCGGGGAACAATCTCATATTTCCGTCGAGGAATATTAAGACTGCCGGAGATGCTTTCTTAGGAACATCTGTATACTCCGCTGGGGAATATTGAGATCTTCTGGGGATATCCTTCTTCCTTAAGGTTGACAGTAGACTAACTCTGCTTGGGGAGAGTATTGTTGACTTGCTAGGGATACTGTGCCTTTTCGGGGCTGATGGGAGACCAACCCTGCTTTGGGCGAGTATTGCTGAATCTTGTCTTACTCTGCGTGGAGTGAAGGTATCTTGGTCATATTCTTCAGCCGAACCTACCTTAGTACCTTGGTGGACAAAGCAACTAGACCACTTAGACAATTTTGATTGCCCCTGTTTCTGATGTCACCTGTAATTAATCCTTTGTTTCGCATGTAAATATTTATGATTTAGCAATTAATGTCAAATGCATATATCAAAAATGAACATTGGACGTTCTTTGCAAAACAAAACAGATAAAGGAAAACAATTGACAATTTGTCTGGAAAAGTGAGTTTGTATTGATTTTGAAATTTGCCTGTAAATAGGCGTTTTTTGTACAAGAGGCTGACGTCCTAGTAAGAGAACGCCGCCGAACAGCGTAGAGTTTATACAATTTTGAAAAGGAAAACAAAACAGCTATGTGAAAAAATCCACTGGGTTTCAACTCTGCTATCGCCTTTATGTCTTCGAGCGTCTCATCACTTTGCTGCTTAGTTGAAGATGAAGCTGATTGATTGGTGCTGTCTGAACCTGATAGTTGATACCGAATTCTGGATGCAGGGTGATCCAATGAGACATAGTATTACGCTTATCCCTAACTTTTGCCTGGACCGCCCTTTCGGGTTTTCAGTCCACCGGGATACCCATTTTTGCCCAAGCCGCCTTTTCAGGTTTTCGACTTGCCGGGTGTACATATTTTTTCATTTCATCCCTTATTTTTGCCCGAACCCTTTTGGTTCGTCGGGAAGCCCTTATTTTTGCCTAGGTGCGTTAACCTAGCGGGTCTTTAATTCATGCGTAATATCTTTTTACTATGTCTGTGTTGGCAGGGTGAGGAAGGTCGTCACCATCCATGGTGGTTAGAATCATAGCTCCTCCTGAGAAGATATGTTTAACCACAAATGGCCCTTCGTACGTAGGGGTCCATTTTCCCCTGGTATCACTTTGAGGAAGAATGATGCGCTTGATTACCAGGTCTTTGACTTGATACTCTTGTCATCTGACTTTCTTGTTAAATGCCCTGATCATCCGTTTTTGGTACGTTTGACCATGACAAATAGCAGTGAGTCTCTTTTCATCAATCAGGTTTAATTGATTAAGCCGAGTCTGGATCCAGTCATCTTCGCTCAAACCTGCATCCTTCATTATCCGGAGAGAGGGTATCTGGACTTTAATAGGCAAGACTGCCTCCATGCCATAGACCAAGGAAAAGGGAGTTGCCCCTGTTGATGTTCGTGCTGAGGTACGGTACCCATGAAGAGTAAACGGTAACATCTCGTGCTAATCTTTGTAGGTCACTGTCATCTTCTGCACAATCTTCTTGATATTCTTATTTGCCGCTTCGACATCCCCATTCATCTTCGGCCGGTAAGGAGAAGAGTTGTGGTGATGTATCTTGATTTTCTCGCAGAGCTCAGTGATCATCTTGTTGTTAAGATTGGTACCATTTTCCGTAATGATCCTTTCTGGGACGCCGTATCGATAGATCAGGTTATGTCGAATGAACCGTGCCACGACGTTCTTGGTTACCGTAGCGTAGGAAGCTGCTTCGACCCACTTTGTGAAGTAATCAATCGCTACCAGGATGAAGCGATGCCCGTTGGATGTCATAGGTCTGATTTCGCCGATCATATCAATGCCCCACATTGCAAAAGGCCAAGGTGCTGTCAAGACGTTCAAAGGAACCGGAGGAATGTGCACCTTATCTGCATAAATCTGGAACTTGTGACATGTCCGAGAATATTGGTAACAGTCAGCTTCCATTGTGGACCAGAAATATCCTGCCCGAAGGATTTTCTTTGCCATGGTATGTCCACTGGAATGTGTTCCGAAGGTACCCTCATGCAGCTCTGCCATGATCCTTTATGCTTCAGTCTTATCCACACAACGCAGTAAGGTTGAATCATGGTTTCACTTGTACAGAATGTCATTGCTGAGGAAGAACTTTGCCGCAAACCTTCTCATGAACTTCTTGTCGTTGACAGATGCACCCTCGGGGTATTCTTGAGCTTCAAGGTACCTCTTCACTTCATGATACCAAGGATTTTTAGTTACCTCTTCAGTTTCAAGATCACAACAATGTGCAAGTTCATTCAACTTCCAGATAATGATCTGGGGAGCCTCGTTATCCCATTTGACTTTGAACATGGAAGACATCATAGCGAGCGCGTCCGCCAACTGATTCTCCTCTCTTGGGAAGTGTTCAAAAGTTATCTCCTCGAAATGGGGAAGCAACGTCAATACATACTCCTTGTAAGGAATAAGATTTGGGTGTTTCGTATCCCACTCGCCTTTGATCTGATTGATCACGAGAGCGGAATCTCCGAAGACACTCAGCAACTTGATCCTTAAGTCAATTGCAGATTGAAGACCCATGATACATGCTTCATACTTTGCCATGTTGTTGGTGCAGTTGAAACATAGTCGGGAAGTGAGTAGAGTATGAGTGCCTTTAGGGGATATGATCACGGCGCCAATACCGTTCCTCAAAGCGTTTGAGGCTCCGTCAAAGTGCATAGACCATCGGGATCCTTCTTCAGGTCCTTCATCCGGTCCAGGTACTTCACAATCAGTCACTACCATGATATTCTCGTCTGGAAATTCAAAGTTCATAGATTGGTAGTCATCCACTGCCTGGTGTGCCAAATGGTCAGCCAATACACTTCCCTTGATTGCTTTTTGAGTCGTGTACTGGATGTCATATTCGGTCAAGATCATCTGCCATCTTGCTATTCTTCCGGACAAGGCAGGCTTTTCGAAGATGTACTTGATTGGATCCATTTTTGAAATTAACAGAGTAGTGTGAGTCAACATATACTGTCTCAGCCGGCGAGCAGCCCATACCAAAGCGCAACAAGTTTTCTCGAGCAGTGAGTATCGGGTCTTACAGTCGGTAAACTTTTTGCTAAGGTAATAAATAGCGTGCTCTTTTCGGTCGGACTCGTCATGCTGCCCCAGCACACACCCCATTGAGCTATCAAGTACTATCAAGTATAATATTAGAGGTCTCCCTTCAACCGGTGGCATAAGAATGGGTGGCTCTTGGAGATACTCTTTGATGCTTTCGAAAGCGGCCTGACATTCATCGTTCCAACGTACTACTTGATCTTTCTTCAGTAGCTTGAAGATTGGTTCACAGGTAGCAGTTAGATGTTAGATGAATCGGGCAATATAGTTCAGCCGTCCTAGAAAGCCTCTGACTTCTTTTTCTGTCTTGGGAGCTGGCATCTCTTGTATGGCTTTCACTTTGGCAGGGTCCACTTGAATACCTTTGTCGCTCACGACGAAGCCTAGCAATTTTCCAGATCTCACCCCAAAGGTGCACTTGTTTGGGTTCAACCTTAGCTTGTACAACTTCAAACGGTCAAACAACTTCTGTAGATGGTCAAGGTGTTCCTCCTCAGTTTGGGACCTTGCAATCATATCGTCGACATACACTTCAATCTCATGATGGATCATATCATGAAACAGAGCAACCATGGCACGTTGGTAAGTTTCCCCAGCATTTTTCAACCCAAAAGGCATGACCTTGTAGCAAAAGGTGCCCCACTGAGTAACAAAAGTGGTCTTCTCCATGTCTTCAGGAGCCATTTTGATCTGATTATAACCGGAGAAACCGTCCATGAAGGAGAATACCTTATGCTGAGCAGTGTTGTCAACCAGAACGTCGATATGAGGCAGAGGGAAATCATCCTTAGGGCTCGCCCTGTTCAAATCCCTGTAATCAACACACATTCGGACCTTACCATCCTTCTTCGGCACTGGAACCACGTTGGCAACCCACTGAGGGTAAGAAGTCACTACTAGAAACCCGACATCAAATTGTTTCATAACCTCAGCTTTGGTTTTCTCGGACATCTCTGGACGCATACGGCGGACCTTCTGTTTTACCGGAGGGCATTCTTCCTTGGTAGGCAAGTGATGAACCATAATGTCAGTATCTAACCCTGGCATATCCTCGTAGGACCAAGCAAAGATTTCCACATAGTCATGCAGCATCTGAATCAACCGTTGTTTCACGCTGAGTTCCAAATTGGCACCAATCTTGACTTCCTTTCTGTCTGTCTCAGTACCCAGATTTATCATTTCCACTGGCTCTTCATGTGGCTGAATGGCCCTCTCTTCCTGGAGTAGTAGTCTTGCAAGCTCATCAGGCACTTCGCAATCATCTTCACCTTCATCTTCGGCTAAGTTGATCGGATTTTCGAAGTCATAACTGGCAGTAGCAAAGTCGTTACCAGTGGGATCCAGAGTGGATTGGAACCTGTATAGGTGAGTGTGTGTAAATATAGCTATTTTGCAATATATAAAGAAAGAAAGGGAGCGCAAGATTTGAAATGCGAAAAATGTCCAATGCTTTTATTAATGATATATGAAAATGACACACAAAAGCCCTCACAAATGAAGCCACGGTGCCCCGGGTAAGACACCGGACCATAAAGTTTAGTAATACTGTCTGTTTACAAATTCAAAACAAAGGAGTTCATTACTGAGTGATAAAAGTAATAGGCACTAAGTCTTTCGCAGTCCAGTTGCTTGGTCCACCGTCGGTCGTTGGGTAGATCCAGCTGTCAAATTCGGATTCCTCCACGTCGTCTTCAATAGCATTTACTCTCGGGTTGGTGATGAACACAGGAGGTCTTCCAATCCTTTCTTTACGGACAGCCCTCTGAGCTTCTGCAGTGAAACCCAAACCAAATTTGTCAGTCTTCGGAGTGAAATCAGGAAGTCGGCCCCAGTTTGCGCACTCACCCTTCTCGATAATAGCCCGGGCATCCTTTAAGGAGGCCATCTTCAACGGAGAATCTTCTTCAGTCACAGTCTCTGCTGACGCCAGTGTCTGAGGCACCTCTTCAAAGTGTTGAAAGGGGGTCTCAATGAACTCCCCATCCATCTCTACGTACCGAAACGAGTTGAGGTGGCTGACCATATATTCTTCCTCCCCTTGAACTGTTACGATCTTCCCTCTGACCGGGTACTTAAGCTTCTGATGTAATGTGGAGGTCACAGCTCCAGCCTTGTGGATCCATGGACGACCCAGCAAACAAGAATAGGATGGTCGGATGTCCATCACATAGAAAGTAGAATCAAAAACTTGAGAACCAACCCTGATTGGAATGTCAACTTCCCCATGTACCATCCTTTTCGACCCGTCAAAGGCCCGGACAACAATGTTACTAGGCTTGAGATCTAAACCCTCACAATCTAACCTGTCTAGGGCCTTCTTGGGTAATACGTTCAACGAAGAACCGGTGTCTACCAACACATGGGCAAGAGTAGTGCCCCTGCATTCAATGGAGACATGCAGGGCGTCGTTATGGTTCTTTCCTTTGGCAGTCAGATCGGCGTCAGAGAAACCCAACCCATTATCAGCAATCAAGTTGGCCACACAATCAGTAAATTGATCAGCAGACGTTTCTTGTGGCACATGGGCCGTCTTCAGGAAGGAAATCAGGGCCTTGGCATGGGCCTCTGAACACAACAACAGTGATAGCATAGAAATCTTTGATGGGGTGTGCCCCAGCTGCTCAACTACATTGAAATCACTCTTCTTGATAATCTTGAGAATCTCTTCCATCTCTTGGTTGGAAGCTTCAACATTGGTGGTCTTCGGTGCCTCCGTCTGGGCAGGCACATCAGTAGCAATCCCTTTGCCCCGAGCGTCAGATGACTCGGCAGCAGGGGTAGAAATAGGAACTTGGTCAGGCGGGGAAGTGGGCACACTTGCAGGTGTAATGACGAGAGGTCTCTGAATAGCTGGTGGCACAATATCAGGTGAGAAGAGCCTACCACTACGAGTGACTTTGGCAGGACCGGTGATGTTGCTGACACCGGTACTAGTATCAAACTCTTGCCTTACTCCCAACACATAAACATCTGCCCCATAGTGCCACGGGACCGCTTTGTCAGATGTATAGGGGATGGGCCCCGGAACAGTAATGATGATGGGAGAAATCTTCTGAGTAGACATGATTTTGACAGGCTTCTTTGAGGGAGCCTTAGGAGGGTTGTTAAAAATAGTGACAATAGAAGCTTCTTCAGTGTGGGTAGCAGGAACAACAATCTTCTCGAACAAGATCTCTTTATTATCCATCAGGCTTTGGATACCTGACTTCAACAAAGAACAACCAGTAGGTGAAACAGAACATAGAAGGCAACCTTTACTACATCCCGGAAATAAACCGGCTAGCAACAGGTTCCTCTTGACAATCAACAACGGAGTAACAATCTCATCCACGGAGGTTACATACAGGTCTTCTTCCACAACATTCACTCCATGCTGGGGCATGGGAGCAGTCACAACATTGGGCCTTTCGGGCGCCTCGAACTGTATTTATTTAGCATCAATAAGGTCCTGAACCTTATTCCTCAGAGCCCAACAATCATCCGTAGTATGCCCCAGGATGTCAGAGTGATAAGCGCAGCGGGCGTTGGGGTTGTACTTTGGAGATGTTGTGTTTACCACCTTCGGAGCTTCTTTGACAGTTACCAGATTGGTTGATAGCAGTTGCGGCAATATCTGAGACAGGGTCATGCTGAGCCGAGTGTACTGCCATTTGGGTCTCTCACCCCTTGGTTGGTTATATTGTTGAGGAACAGCAGCAGGCTTTGAAATTACCACCGCGTTGATAGCTTGGCGGCGTTCCGGTTTGTTCGGTCTCCTTGGACCATAAATAGCACTAGATTCTTTCTTGAAGGGCTTCTTTTCAGAGCTCGAGGAGGCACCCTTTTGTATCTTCCCAGACTTGATACCAGCTTCTATCCTCTCACCAGTTAAGATCAGATCTGTAAACCCAGCAGAAGAATTACCAATCAGGTGGTTAAAGAATGGACCAGACAGGGTCCCCAAGAACATGTCGACAAGCTCACGGTCCGTCAAAGGTGGTTGAACCCTTCCATCTAGGTCCCTCCACTTTTGTGCATACTCCTTAAAACCTTCACCCGTTCCTAGTGACATACCCTGGAGTTGGGTACGCGTAGGAGCGAGGTCGGAATTGTACTGATACTGCTTATAAAAGGCAGTAGCCAAGTCCTCCCAGTTACGGATACTGGTTCCATCCAGCTAATAGAACCATTCGAGTTGAGTCCCTGAAAGACTATCCTGGAAGAAATGGATCCATAGATTCTTGTCTGCAGTGTAAGGTTGGATCTTCCTTACATATGATCTGAGATGCAGCTTAGGACAGGAAGCCCCGTCGTACTTCGCAAAGGCAGGTGCCTTGAACTTGTGTTGGATCACCACCCCAGAAGATAAACCTAGGTCTCCGAAGTCCAACCCAGGCACACGTTGAATCTCCATGGCATTTAACCGGTCCTCCAGCTGTTTGTACCTGTCCTCAGCAGGAGGGTACTGTTCATCATTGAAATCTGTCTCATTTTCGGAGACCACGGGACTAGGAACCTCTCTCCCTTGTGGGCTGTCTTTCCCAACAGATGGGGTAGTCAGCTCAGCTTCATTCTGCAGTGTATTCGCGAATCTGCGTCCAGTGTTGAACAACACAGTCCTCCTCTTCTTCTTCTTCAAGAGCAAAGTCTTCAACTCTTGTTGACCCTGGGCTAAGCTCATGACCAGCTCTTGAAACTGGGCGTTCTGGGCCTGGAGGGCCTTGATAGCTTGTTCAGTAGTAGGTTCAGGATTCATGATGATTGCTGAAATATTCAGTGAAGAAAATTAAGCAACCTGTAGAAAAAGGGTACATGTTATGCACATGATGCATGATATGCTATTTATGCAATGCATTCAAGGGTTCGAAAGTTCAAATTCGTTGTAGACAAAAAGGGAACACACGTTGTATTAAGAAATAATTTGTTCAGTACATCAATGCCTCATGGGCGAAATATTACAAAATACTTAATCCCAAAAGACATTGTGCATCCTCTTTAGAGTGATGTAGGTGTTGAGGGTCTTTTCCTCGTGAAGTAGGCGGGTGAGCTCCAAGACCTTCTTCTCACTGGCATGTAGATTGGCTTCAAGAGAATTCTGCTCTTCCTTTAGTTGGATCCAGCTCTTTTGCATTTCTTCCCAAGATGTTGGCATGTCAGGATGTTGAATGGTGTATGGCACCTCCCCTTCCAAAACAGGCTCTTTGATTACGGGAAGAACATGTGGATATGGCATCACAAGCTTCTAGGAATGGGCTCGTACCCACTTGAGATAAGGCTCAAGGGGGATGGAGTTCTTGTGCCCCAGTGTCTTGCTATCCACCTTGTTAGGCATCCTCCAAGCTCTGATGAATCTCTGGCAAAGTCCTTGTGCATCGCTGTCGAAGTCGAAAACTATGTCAGGAATCAACATGTCATGAGGGACATCCCTCTGAGCATATCCAAACTGTCTCAAAGCCAGACATGGGTTGTAAGTAATTCCCCCTCTAATTCCAAGTAAAGGAACATTAGGAAATTCTCCGCAACGATCAATAATAGTGACATTTTCTCTGGACCGAGAACACCAATGTATATCAGCATGTGTAAGAGTCATTAATCGTTGTGACCATCTCAAACCCTGCTCGTTCTTCAAAACTGATTGTGGAAGGTGCAAAATAAACCACCTTGCCATGAGAGGAGTGCAGCACATGAGAACACCTCTTTTTCTCATGGTTCGAGTGTAACATGAATGGAGGATGTCCCCAAGCAACGTAGGTATGGGATTCCTGGACATGAAAATCTTGACAGCATTGATATCTATAAGCTGATCTGGATTCGGGAACAACACCAACCTATAGACAAGGAGTGCCACAATTTCTTCAAAGGCTTGTAGGTCAAGGGAATTCCAACATTCTTGTGCTTTCTCAAACAGGAACTTTACCAAGAATCCTTTGATACCACTTCTGGTTTCCTAATGCCCCTTGATGTCAGATGGTTGTAGGCGTAGTGCTTTAGCAACCTCTTCAAGTTTTGGTTCCCTTTCCGTACCGTTGTAGGGTAGTTGACTGAGAATGGGAACCCTCAGAAGCTGAGAAAACTCTTCCAAAGTAGGTACTAATTGATAATCTGGGAAAGTAAAACAGTGGTGCAAAGGGTCAAAAAATTGGAAGAGAACTTTTATCATATCTTCTTCAATGTTGGTGTTGACCAAGCTGATGAGTCTACCATGCCTTTCACTGAAGGAAGAGTTCTCGGGAATCTTGGACGTAAGCTCCTTAAGCTGAGGAGGGATCCTTACAAGGTTGACCTGAATTGTCTTTCTGCGGATAGTTTCCATGTCCTACAAAACAAGAACAAAGATGAAGATTTGAACCCTTGAAGTGGTTAGTAAATGCATATGATGCTTTATGATGTTATGATAAAAGCACACCACAAGTATTCACAAAAGGCAAACATGATAAGGCACACAAGTCACACCAGACAGCCCTTAGAGTTTAGGCCAGCATGAGGTCTAGGTACTACCCTCTTGAAGTTAATGGGCTCAAAACTTGTCCTATCAAAAGTAACTGGGTTCTAAGGAGCTCAATATCATTGGGTTGTTTTCTATGTTCATTGTTTTTATTTAGCCACTGAACTGGCGATCAAAATATTCCAAGAAAACAACCCTCAATGAGTGTAGTATCGAGTATCTACCAACTTCAGACTGCACCAAAGTCGGTCATCTCACTACCCCTAAAGAGGCCAGGATGGTCAAGTAAGGTTCCTAAGGTCAGTTGATGCTTCACGACACCACGCAGCGGCCCCGTACTCTCCTTGACTTGACTCAAGGGTTACCGATACTCACCAAAGTGCCACATCAATGTAGCAAACTGCTTCAACCATGTCGGTATACCCCGCACAGTTCCCTCACAGTTTGTTGCTACTTCTAAAAGGTATCCCCCAGATCCGGGTTAGGATCTATGAAACTCCAAAACAAACCCACAATCTTAAAGAAATCAAAGCAAGCAATTTGAAAACAAGAGTGGTCTAATCCTAAGGTACACCTCACTTATTAAGTATCCCCAGCAGAGTCGCCAGTTCTGTGATCGGTGGAAATAGAACTGACTGTTTTTTAAGTTGGTTCGCGAAATTTCGCGGTAAGCAAGAGTCGCCACCGTCTTTTATGTTCTCCAACATGGAAAGGACAAAAGCACATCAAAATTCCTTTTCGAGATGTTTCTCGGTTCGGGAGGTAGATTTATAGAAAGGGAAGGTGTTAGCACCCTTTCTATCCGTGGTTATCCACGGGCTCTTAGGTACTTGCTCACTCTGTTTTCAAAAATTGTTTGCTTTTCAAGTGTTTGTGGGTTTTGAAAAAGTTTAGTTTTAAAAACTTCAAGGTAACTCTTGTATCAGTCCTCAAGAGTGTATGAAGTGTTTTGTTTGAAAACTTTTTGAAAGTGTGAGTGCGAAAAGTTGTTTTTTGTTTTTGAAAGAGCAAGTACCCAGGAGAAATCTACCTACTCTAAGGAATTAGGCTGTGTAAGAGTCCTTTAGACAGTACTATCCCACTATTGAGAAGTAGGTAGCACCGTCGTCGGAGTTATTCGGGTCAATTCGATTATTAGGGACAATGTGTGGTCACCAAAGCAATAGTAGGACGCCTTAGCGGTAACCCTAATGCCCTAGATCCTTTTTTATCTGAGGCAACCGTTTCGAGGCAACTAGATCTTTAGACAGGAGGGCGACCTCTAAAACACCCTATACTTGATGACCACGTCGAGGCAACCAGTGAGGCGTACCCTAGGAGTGGCATGTGCATGTGTGTTGTTTCGATTCATATTATCTTTGAACATGCCTCTTTGTGAGCTACAGATTGATTTTATTTTTCATACAAGTCTTGTCATGCATAATTAACAGTTAATAATTTGTGGGAAATAAAGTGCGGAAAGTAAATCTACGCTATTACAAGGCGCGGGTATATACATCGCCAAAAACATAACCCCTTGGAAAATATAAATTGCGAGAAATTAAATAAAGCGATAAAGAGGTCCTAATTATCTATTACATCCTTGGAAACAGTTACATCAAATATAATCAAAAATAATGAATTAAAAATAAATATGCGTGCGAAAGAATTAAATCGGAACGTCCTTAGGGTTTTGACCCTTTTGAGAAAAGAATTGAATTTGGTCCTTTTTTGTAATTAATTAAATATTAAACCTAATAACTAATTAATTACTAATTAAAATAAAAATATTTTTTAGTTTTTTTTTTAAGTTTTAATGAAAATAAATAAAAAGGAAAATATGGTTAAAAGTTAGTAAAAAAACCTAAGTCTAATTTATTTTATTTATTGTAAAAGAAAATTAAAATTAAACCTAATTAAACTAAATCAATTTATTAGTATTTATTTACAAAATAATTAAACTAAAGTGAAATTAATAATAATAAATAAAATATTTACATTTTTTAGTTTTCTGAATTTTTATTGTGAAAAAATAATTATGTTAATTTTAGTGATAATAATAATAATTAGAAAAATAATTAATAAATAAACTAGAAAATATAAAACAAAAAAAAAAGGAATGAACCAAGGGGGTTCTGGGCCCAGAAGGAGGTGAAGAAGTAATTTCGTGGCCCAATTCCTCAAGCCTGGTTTGACTTTCTGACTTCTCTATGGCACGTGTTGACTGGGTACATGGTGGTCATCCACTCTAAGCCATTGGATCTGGGTTTGAGGCCACTTGACGCACTGATTTATGAGGTGTATGATGGACTATTCTTTGAAGCCTGCATGAGATTACATAAGAAAAAATAGAAACAATTATATGGGGGGCCTGGGAATCGAACCCAGGTCCCAACGCTCAATGCCTGTTCGCCCTTGCCACTACGCCAGCTTGCTTTAGTTGATATTGATATGCACAACAAATAATATATTATGGATCCTTAACAATGCCTGGAAAAAAAATATAAAACGCGCGTTTTTTGAACGAATGAGAGGGAGACGCGTCAGCATCTTCTTCGCTGATCCCTGGTTTTTTACCTTCGGATTTTTATCCGCAGGAGGTTTCGTAGATCGCTTCAAAAATTGTCCACAGGCCATGAAAACGCCACCTGAGACCATGGGCATATTCGTCTTGGTCCCCTGATCATCTCTATCCCCATTATTGGGTCCAATTCGCCCTGTACCAAAAACACCTAAAATACAAGAACATGAACCCTAGAATCGGGCATCACGATTCAGGGCCTAAAAACGAAATCGGCTATTACAGTTACGTTAGAAATCAAGCAAGAAGTATGAATATGCTAACGTTTTTGAGAAAAAATGCAAGAATAGAGAATTTAAGTTTCGTGTTCAGAGGCGAGTTTGTGATGACTTACAGCTCTTTGTAGGTGGTCTCGGGACGGGTTTGTGATCGCTTTAGCTTCAGTGGATAGCAAGGAAGAAGGCTACGTGCTCCTTTTGGTCTGAAAACGTCTGCAATGCTATTCTTGATCTCTCACTTTTCCAACAAAATTTCAGTTTTGCTTTGGCCGTTTTAGCAATGTCTAGGTCGTGAATTAGGTTTTGGTTACTTGTATATGTATAAGGAAAGCAGTCTAGGTCAAAATATGGGCTTGTATCATTGTGTATTGAAGTTTTGAGATTTTGTTGACCACCATTGAAGACCTTTCCATATTTGGTTCAAATCTAGGATTTTATGCACAAAAAAAGATTAGCACGAATTGGCTAGCTGGCACATGACATATAAAAGCTATTCAAATCACAAAGATGCTATTCCATTAATTTTTAGATTTTATTTGAATTATTATGGATTTAAAATGAATTAAATCATTAAAAATTAAATAAAATGGAAAAATAAATGTTTGATCCTTAAATTAATCATGGGACACGTGTGTGGAATGACAAGGCTGAATCAAGTGGAAGAAAGTGGGCCCTTTTGTCAAAAATTGAAGTTTTAAGGATAGTTGACTTTTGCAAATTCATAAAAATTTCCCAACTTCTCCAATGCATATCTTGCTCAATTTTGATCATATGAACATGTTCTTGGACATTTTGGAAAGGTCTTGAAGTCCTCTAACCAATGCCTTTGGTCCCAGGTCATTTGGATTTACCAATCTCAAGTTATGGTCTTTGACTTAAAATGCCTTTTTGTTGACTTTTGAAATTGACCTATAATGTAGAAATTGATAACTTTTTGTGGGAGCATTTCTTGGACTTGGAGTGTGAAGATGAGTTGTAGTAAATGTCATCCCCTTCAAAATGAGAATTGGATGGGATTTTTCTGATGAACCATGAAAAAGTTATGCCTTGGTCAAGATACATTTGACTTTTCTGCTGTCCCAAAATAGAAACTTTTGCATCTTGATGATTTTTGAGCCATTCTTGTGGAATCATGATCAAGACTTGATCAAATGATGATTGTATGCTCAAAATAAGACTTTGACCAAAAATTTTGACTTTTGACTGCCAAATGACCATTTTACCCCTACAGTTGATTGTGAAGCAAATGAAGCTTTTGACTGTGCAATTTGCCACTGTGAGCCTTGAGACTTGGCATGTAGATGCTTGGAAATGTATATAGGCCTATGAGACTTGATTGAGCCATTGAAAACCTCAAATTCTTTGAAAGAACCAAAACCCTAATTTTGACTGGCTTAGGAGGATGTTTGACTGTGCAATCCCTTGAGAAATCTTGAACCATTTGAAGATGATTCTTGATAAACCTTGAAGAATATGGAAGGGTAAATTTTGGGGTACAACAGTATCCTATACAAGCTCAATCATGATTGCATTCTACTCCAATGTGTGGATAAGGTTGAAGCTGAGCAGATCATGGATGAACTGCAAAATGGAACCTTTGGAACTCACTCAAGCGGATACACGATGGCTAAGAAGATTCTACGGGTAGGCTATTACTGGTCTACCATGGAAGCTGACTACCATCAGCATTCCCGTACTTGTCACAAATGTCAAATCTATGCTAACAAGGTACATATACCTCCAGTTCCTCTCAATGTCTTAACAGCTCCTTGGTCATTCTCAATGTGGGGAATCGACATGATTGGAGAGATCAAGCCTACGACATCCAACGGACACCGTTTCATCCTGGTGGCCATTGATTACTTCACCAAGTGGGTCGAAGCAGCTTCCTTCGCATCCGTTACAAAGAATGTTATTTCCCTCTTCATCAAGCAGAACCTCATTTGTCAGTACGACATCCCCGAAAGGATCATTACTGACAACGGTACAAACCTGAACAACACTATGATCACCGCCTTATGCGAGCAGTTCCAGATTCAACATCATAATTCATCTCCCTATCGGCCAAAGATGAACGGTGTTGTCGAAGCTGTGAACAAAAATATCAAGAAGATCATACAAAAGATGACAGTCATCTACAAGGACAGGCATGAGATGTTACCGTTTGCTCTGCACGGGTACCGTACCACGGCACAAACATCAACTGGGGCAACACCCTTTTCTTTGGTATACAGCATGGAAGCTGTTTTACCTATCGAGGTTCAGATTCCCTCCTTGAGAATCATGAAGGATGCTGGTTTGAGTGAAGACGATTAGATTCAGACCCGACTTGATCAACTTAACTTGATTGACGAAAAGCGACTTACTGTTGTGTGTCATGGTCAGACGTATCAAAAACGGATGATCAAGGCATTCAATAAGAAAGTCAGGCTCCAGGTATATCAAGTCGGGGATCTTGTAATCAAGCGGATCATCTTGCCGCAAAGTGATCCCAGGGGCAAATGGACTCCTACCTACGAAGGACCATTTGTGATCAAAAACATCTTTTCTGGTGGGGCAATGATCCTGACCACCATGGACAGTGACGACCTGCCACACCCTGCAAACGCAGACATAGTCAAAAGATATTACGCATAAACGACCCAGCAAGTTGAAAACCCGAAAGGGCGACTTGGGCAAAAATGGGCATCCCGGTGAATCGAAAACCTGAAAGGGCGGTTCAGGCAAAAATTAGGGATAAACAAAAAAATCTGTACACCCGGCAAGTTGAAAACCCGAAAGGGCGACTTGGGCAAAAAAGGGTTTCCCGGTGGACTGAAAACCCAAAAGGGCGGTCCAGGAAAAAGGTAGGGAATTAAAGCGTATGACTATGTCTCGTCGGATCACTTTAAGGACAATCTCTTCACAGACAAGCTTCAGGGTTCTGATCAATCCAATCACCTTCGGACGAAGCGACGAATGGACAAGATATCCTGAGTTACGAAGGCTATAGCAGAATGGGAACCCCACAGAATTTTTACGCTTAGCCATCTTTCTTTGTATAAATTTTTCTCATTTTTTATGACAACATTCTCTTACTAGAATGTCTATCTCCTTTGTACAAAATACTTACATAAAGTTAATACAAAGATACTTCAAAGTGCAGAAAACTATTTGCCTTTTCTTTTTTCTTTACACTTATGTTTTATTTGAAAACGTCCAATGATTTATTAATGAGCATATGCATTTGAATATAATCATTGTTTACAAATAAACGAAATGTGAAGGAATAATTACTGACAGGTTGAAAGGATAGGAAAACGTCTTTTGGCTATTCCAAGAGAAATCCCCTGCAGTACATCATCTAGACCCCCAACGGAGCTAAAACCTTGAAATACATACCCCCAGCGAAATTAAATTTCAAAATCCTCGCCATAGTCGAAACTTCAAACTCCCAATCCCCGGCGGAGTCATATTTCAAACCCAAAATTCTCATCAAAGTTAAGTTTTCAAAACTCCCAATCCCCAGCGGAGCAAAAAACTTTGGGTCATAAATCCCTAGCAAAGATGGAACCTTCTTCCCCAGCGAAGTCAAATTTCCAACTACCAATCCACAACAGAAACCATTCAGTTTTTCCCATATTCCTTAACAAGTTGTCTTAAAGTTTGAGAATCAATCAGATAACAGTTGACTTTTATCCCCAACCTCCGAGTAATTCCCCAGTAGATTGGCATACAACCCAAACTCCTGAACTTTTTCCAAACAAGAATAAGCCTTTTCCCCCAGAGTCTTGAATTTACCCTCCAGAAGGATAGCTTACTCTCCAGCAGTATAGCTATTCCCCGCAGAGTTTTTGCTCCCCAATAGAATGAAGATTCTCATTCTTAACTCCTCAGCTTGAAGTCCCCAGGGATTTATTTTCCCCTAGCAGATTGATGATTCTCATTCTTGATTCCCCAGTGAGGTTGACAGAGTCTTCATTACTCCCAACATGAATTTGTCAGAATTTTTAATCCCCTACAGATCGAAGATTCTCATTCTCACTTCTCCAGTGAAGCCCCCAGGGAATTCAACTTCCCCAGAAGGTCGAAGTTTCTCATTCTTAATTCTCCGCAGAAGCCATCAGAGTTTTCCTTATTCTCCAGCAGATCAAGGTACTTCTGTCATCTAATCCTCAGTAGAGATTCGTTAGAGTTCCCTTATTCCCCAGCCGAGTAAGGATTCCCATTGTGTAATCTCCAGCCATAAGTCATCAAAGTTATCGGGATTCCCCAAGCAGGTTTCTCAAGCAGACTTAAAGAATCTCTATCCCCAGGAAAGTCAGGAAGGATTCTCACATCCCCACAGAAGTTGTCAAAATTCTTGTTAATCCCCACAAGTCGCCAAGGATTTTCTATCTCCAACAGTGGTCTAAGGATTTCTCATCCTCAACAATAAAAGATTTTGAATCTCCAACAGCGGTCAAGGATTTATTTTCCACGGCAGCGGTCAAAGATTTCATTATCTCCAGCTATCAAGGATTTATTTTCCTCAGCAAGACAGCTAATCAGCTTACATGCGCATACATTACATTCATATATCATAAACATTGATAAAAACACATTTTATTCCATCATACATTTCATGCAACATAACTTTGTGTTTCAGCTAACATTTTACCTTTTCAGGATAAGATTAAAAGCTATCTTTAACAAATATTCAAAGATTTCAGATACAGTACGGATACACTCCAAGACACGGAAGTCATTCTGTTACTCATTCAAATTTCAAAGCCAGATACAATATGGATACACCCCAGACACGGAGGTCATTCTATTACTCATTCAAACTTCAACAATCAGATACAGATTAGATACGCTCCAGACACGGAAGCCATTCTATTTCTCATTCAGATCCAACTATCAAATTCAAGTTCAGATACACTCCATGACACAGAAGTCATTATGTCACTTTTTCAGATCCCATTTACAGTTCAGATACACACCAAACACGGAAGTCATTCTGCTACTCATACAGATCTCAACTTCAGATACAGTCCAGATACACTCCAGACACGGAAGCCATTCTATCACTCATTCAGACATGTTCCCCAGCCTAAAGATGCTCCAGACACAGATGTCATTCTTTCGCTTATTCAGATTTCAGATTTAGATACAATACAGATACGCTCTAGACACAGAAGTCATTCTTCTATTCATTCAGTTCAAATACAGTTACAGCTCAGATACGCTCCAGACACGGACGCCATTCCATTGCTTATACAGATTCAGTCTCCGGATACAGTTCAGATACGTTCCCAACACGGATACCATTCTTATACTCATTCTTCTAACTTACAACATTTAATTCAACAAACATTATTGGATGGCATCTTTAAGCCCATCTCCGACAAGATTCTACCATCTCCAAATGGCATATTTAAGCCCATTCCCTCAACTACATTCTGACGAGTGCAAATTTATGGGCACTCTAGTGTCAAATCCTCTTTTACCTTCGAGTCACGAAAGACAAACTCGCCAATCTAACTCTTCAGGTTCAAGAAGATTGAACAGGGGAAGCTGTTGTACTCCAAAATTTGCCCTCTCACTTTATCAAGATTTCCCCTCACAAGACTCTTTGGACTCCAGACAGGATTATGGTTTGCTCTACTCAAGACATCTCCTTGCACTGATGACCTGAAATTAGGGTTTGAGTTTGCACAGGGATTTTTGGACTTCCAATGCTCAATATGACTTTCATACTTTATCTTGGACTCCTAAGATTACCCATACCAAGTTTCAAGTTTTGAATCAAATTTTTGCCCAGTCAATGGGACAGTTGACCTAAAAATCAACTGTATTGGGGAAAAAGTCAACTGTGGCCAATTTACAGTCAAACCTCATAATTTTTGATCCACATTAACATTATAGACTCATATGAACCATTTGATCAAGTTTGGACCACAACTCCTCAATAAATTTGACCAGATCATCAAAAGGGCAAAATGGTCATTTTTAGGGTTTTGACTGCAGAAGGGAAATTTCTGATTTTTTAACCTAGCCAATGGCAAATTGGGTTCAAGCATGGATTCAAGGACTCAATGGCATCATCTTGACCTATTCACAAGGTTCAAAAGATCTCAAATGCATTGGATTGACAGATGAATTTTCCAGTCAACTGGTCAAAAATCAATTATACACTGAAAAGTCAAACTTTGACTTTTTGGTCAAAATCAAGTGCCAGGGGTCATTTTTCATCAAGATATGTCAAAACATGAAACTTGTTCACCAAGAAACCTAATTTTTAAAATTAGGGTTTAAGATTAAAATTTTCATAACAGAAATTTTCCAAGTTATGAAAATTTCTTATTTTTTCCCAACTTTTTCACCATGATGAAATTGGATTCAAACAAAACTTCCAACATGAAAGTTGTAGTCCTCCACAAACTCTACAACTTTTATTCACAAAGTTTTCCAAAAAGATGCTTGGATTTCAAGTTATGATTTTGTGAACAAGGGTCCATGAAACTTTTAACTTAGTGAAATCTTGCCCTAGTTTAGGCAGGATTTTGACCTATCTTCATGGAAATGTTTCACATAGTTCCAAGTGGAATATCAAAATTAATTTCAATTATGTATTGTATATCATATTACAATCTTTCCAAAATATCCAAGAACTCTCCAAAATCATTTATGGTTAGGGAGAATCGAAGAAAAGAATATGGCCATTTCTCACTCTTGTCCATGGCATTTTTCATGTTGCTACAAGTTGCAAATTCTGTCCAACCATGCTTGTACTTGTTTACAGGTCCTTAAACCCTTCCACACTTATAAATTAAATTCAAACACATTGGTTAGAGGCATTGTTCTGATCAATGAAGCATTATACAAAGGATTAATCCATTTTTGGCAAAAAGTTAACAATGTCATTTACATAAAGCACAACTTTTGCAATTTTGTTTGTCTTGAGCATTGGACTTAATCTTTTGCAGCAAACCACATCCAAAAATATCAGGGAAATTACACCAACTATGTGCATGCTTGGAACTAGCCTGTACAGGCATGGCCTTGGTCACTTCTCACTTTTACTTCAAAAACAAGTCATTGTGCCAAAAGTCCATATCTTGTGAATCTGATATAACCAAGTGTGGTATTCATTTCAAACAAGTTTTTCACATTGCCTAAGGTCAGAAACACGAGCTAGCAACCTCCCAAACACCCTTGTACACCAAAAACCCCATTTTCTGCCAAAACAGGGCAAGCCCTGCAGATTGACTTCCATCTTCACATTGCCTCGTGCGTTTTGTCCCAAACCAGTTCCATCACACTCCATACAACTTACCTAAACTATCCCAACCATTCCCAAGCCACTGTAACTCCATTTACACACTTCACCATTTTTGAATTCTGAGTTTGCAGGTTGACTTCTACAAGCATATTCAGGCAAGTTCAAAGCAAACTAAGCATTGGGAAAGCTCAAAGGAACTTCAAGCAAGCTCACAAGTATCTCAGGCCTCACTCACAACCCTTACATTGCCATACTCGAGCTTGACTGAAATAGGTATTTCACAAACTTCTATCTCCTTATTTAGGAATCATTAGGCTTAGGTTTGTGAAGCAAAAATGTAGTCCTCATTGCCCTTGAGCTGTACATATGCATAGAATTCATTTATGTTAACTGAGCTAGGAGAATTTGGATGTTGAACTTTCTGAAAAAACTAGGTCAAGATTTAGGGCCGATGAAATTCTCTCTGGTCTTTGAGAGTTAGGTCAAGTTTTTTACATGGTTAGAATCGTGTGATCAAGGGCTATAACTTTCATGTTGCAAGTTTTTGTTTTTGAGCACGTATGCAGGATTTCCAGGTTTGAACAAGGGCACGCGTTTTCTTGTGCTGGAGGACAGGAATGAAGAGGATATGGGTTGGGCCTGAATTGGCTTTGTTTTTAACACCCCCTAGCTTGCTTTCTGTACCCCCTGGCCCATTTCTCTTTTATTTTATATTTTTTTCATTTCTGTTTTCATTTCTGACTTTTATTATTTTTTCTAAATATAAAAAATCATCAAAAATATTTTCTTAAATTTTCACATTTTATTTTATTATTTTTATTATTTTTTTAGCATAAGAATAGTTATTAAATAATATATACTGATTTTCTTAAATAAACTTATAATTAATACAAAAATATTACATATTTTATTTTATTATATTATACACTTAAAAATAATATTGTCATACATATTTTTATTTTTCAACATTTTGTATATATTTTATTTTATTTTCTTGTACATAAATAAATAATTATAATATATATATATATTCTTAAAACAAATTAGGGTTTCCACCCTTAATAAAAATAATCTTTTATTTTCTTATTTTTGATACATTAAATAATTCATTTTTACATACATAAAAATAAATACAAAAACATTTTTTGCATACTTATATTTAATTGTCCATTTAAATATTTGTCAATTTATTATTTGTACAATGAGTTCAATTTGGTTGTAATAGTTGACTTAGGGTTTTATTTTCTTGCAAATATCCGCCTATTCAAATTGTATCCCCCTCCCCATATCAATGTTGTAATAGTTGTAGATTTACTTTTACGCACTTTATAGCTTTCAAATATGCATGATAGAAAGAGTAGGGTTTGTATGCAAATAACCAAAATCAAACAAATAGCTTGACTAATACAAGACAAAAAATGCATGAAAAATGACAACACGATGCACACAAGCACCCCTAGGGTTTCATCCACTTGTTTCCTTAAAAATGGTCATGGTATGCATGTTAGGTAACTTGGCAAAACAAAAACAAAACAAAAGATCATAGTCCCTCGATGACGCTATCTTGGTTGCCTATACAAAAATGATCTAGTCCCTCAAAAACATGCTAAGATACTTAGCACAATTGCTATCATGGTCATACGATGACCCGCACCTATCCCGTTTAACATCCAAACACAAGGTTGTTTACCAAATGCAATGGTAAAACAACAATGTCAAAGGGTTAAAAATGTATAGGAAAGACTTTTGAGTAGGTAGGTAGATGCTCCTAGTTACTTGATCAAACTTGCAAACATCCTTGCTATTTTCAAAAACGCACAATACAATTTCAAAACAATTTCCCAAACAAACTTTCAAACAATTGAAACATTTTTCAAAAGATAAACACCTTTGTATACATTCAAACAAGAATCATTACAAAGGTTTCCTAGACAAAGGCCTCTTTTCAAAATACTTTCAAAACCACACACAAAAGCACCATTTCAAACAATTGAAAAGCAAAAGCAAGTGATCTAAAACAAGTAACTAAGAGCCCATGGAAAACCATGGATGAAAAGGGTGCTAGCACCTTCCCTTTTCATAATCTACCCCCCGAACCCAAAAACAATCTCAAAGGTCTTTCCTGTGCTTTTTTTTACCTTTCCTTTGGATAAAATAAAAAGTCAGTGGCGACTCTTGCTAAACCGAAACATTTGCGAACACAAAACGCAAAACCTCAAGTCAGTTCTCCCATCGCATCACAACGTTCTTATAGAAATGAGAACCATTACGAAGTTCCATTTTCAAAATACTTTTAAAAAAACCATCTCAAAAACACACTTTTGAACTATTTTCGAAACAAACACTTTGTAGGCGTTCTTATAGAAACGAGAACCATTACGAAGTTCTATTTTCAAAATTACTTTCAAAAAACCACACACCACAAGCACAGTCAAACAAAAGAAAGTGATCTAGCGAGTAACTAAGAGCCCATGGAAAACCATGGATGAAAAGGGTGTTAATACATTCCCTTTTCATAATCTACCCCCCGAACTCAAAAACATCTCTAAAGGTCTTTCCTGTGCTTTTTCACCTTTCCTTTTGGATAAAAGAAAAGTCGGTGGCGACTCTTGCTAAACCGTAACATTTGCGAACACAAACGCAATACCTCAAGTCAGTTCTCCCACCATATCACACGTCCCAAACAGGTTCGGGTATCCCCACCCCGCCATCATCTATTTAGTAAAATAATTTTTTTAATAGAAATAATATTTTTTCCAAAATCAAATTACGTTACAAATAATAAAATAAAACAAACTCAAAAAAAATCCATATATACATTTTAAATATTTTAAAAAATAAATACAAATCAAAATATCAAAATATTGACCACATATTTGATATTCTAAATTATAAAAATTTTAAATAATAAATTACATGATAAAATAAATGGGGCGGGTTCGGGTGGATACTAATGTCCCCATTACCCGACCCGTCCCCATACGTTACAATCGAGGATAGCCCAAATCTTAATCCAAACTCAACCAAAGTGAGTTTTCCCCATCAAATTTGGGTTGCGTTTTGGTGGGCACCCACAGGTACGAGTTATGTTGCCATGCCTAGTCATATCAATACTGAGTTTATGGTGTTAGATTTTATTCTTGATGACAAATGAAATTTCCCTGATCTTGTGCTAAGCTTGCTCCCTAACCTGCCTTTGCTTGTCAGCTAAGTTACTTTGCCTTTGGAAACTACTAATGATTATCTTGTTTGGTTACACTCCAACACTGGCCTCTTGACTCTAAAGGATGTTTTTGTTTTTAAGTCTACCTCTCATCCAGTGTTGCATTGGTCAAAGCATTTATGAAATACATACATCCCTCATTCTAAAGCTTTCTTAGTTTGAAGATTGTGTCACAATAAGATCCCTACTGACCTCTTCCTGAGCCAAATAGGATGTACCCTCCCCTCAATATGCAGCATGTGTTGTTCTAGTTAGGAATCCGCTTATCATATTTTCTTCTATTGCTCTCTTGCAACAAAACTCTAGAACTAGTTTTTCTCCATGCTAGAAGTTGCTCATGTGACCAACATTATCGATATCATTTTGCTTTGTGATAGGCCTTAGAACTCTCAATGTAGGATTTTGATTTAAGCTTCAATTGTCCTTATCTTGAATACAATTTGGTACATGAGGAATCAGGTTTGATTTAAGGGCTCTTCCATTAATTGGAAAATGGCTTTGAACATGATCCATGTTGAAGTCTCCTTCATTAGAAACATCACTAAGAAAGTGGCTAACTCTTTTATGAACAATTTTGCTATCATTAAGAACTTTAGAGTTTCCATTCACCCTCTTAAGGCCCTTAAGATTATAGAGGTTCTTTGGAAGTCTCCTAGGTGTTGGCTCAAGTGCAACATGGATGGTCCTTTTGCTGCTCCTAAGGCTTCATAGGGCGGTCTATTTAAGAACTCAATGTGTGATTTCGATATTGGTTTGCTGATTTGGTTGCAGGTTCATCTTCATTGCATCCTGACCTTTAGGGCTTCATTCATGAGGTTGATATTGCTCACAGATTCTCGTGGAACTGTATTTGGTCTGAAATGGATTCCACAATCTTGTTGCTTGCCCTCAAGGACCATTCTCTTGTATTGTGGGAGATGTGCAACATTTGGCTTAATTCTAAAGTAAAACTTAGGTCTATAACATTCCTAATCACCCACATTTTTCGAGAAGGGAATCAATGCACTGATAGGCTTGCTCCTTTGGATCCTTGTCTCACTCGCTTCTTCATTGGGACGTTCCTCCTACCTTTCTTGGCCCTTTTGGTTATTCACAACAAACTAAACTTGCCTTGTTTTATATTTGTAAATTATACTTAAGGTCAAGCTTTAGCCCCCATCTCTTTGTATATGATTCCTTTTCTTTTATTGAATTTCTTAACTTACTAAAAAATCGAGATAAATTAACAAATTCTATATTTTCACTTTTTTAAAAATTATTTTCTCTCTTCTTTACAAAAAATAAATATAAATTAGAATGTACTTTGTGCTATATTCATTATAAAGTGTCAATATTTATCATCTAAATAGTATATTTCTATAAAAGAACAAACAAATTTTCACAAAATTCTAATTTATTATAAAATTCTATCGAAATTAAAATGCTTTTGATTGCCACCGATTTTTCAAACAATAAAAAATTTAAATAAATATTGTATGATTTTCAAAAAATTTAGATTATTATAATTGAATATCATAAAATGTATTTAAGTTAAATAAAAAATCTTAAACAAATGCCACATGATTTGTTTATTATAAAATAACATTTAAACTCTCTCTCTTTTTATATGTAAGACTTAATGACATATTTTATATTAATTAAAATTAATAATATAATAAATATATAGAATAATTTGTAGAAAACTTTATATTAAAAATATTAAAAATTATTTTAAAAAAACATAATGGATTTTACTTTTATTTACAGATAAACAACTCTTACAATTATCGACTTAGTAGATCTGACAAAATGATAACCCCTTATCATAGTTCAATTCAAGCAAATAATCTTATCTCCATCGTGCACAATAAATGTTTTGTGTATATAATTATTTATGTTTCAGCGAACACCAAACTCTATTATTGCCTTATTGTATTAAATGCTCATCATAGTAGTCCTTTCTGCTTGGCATGTTTTTCTATAGGCTTCTTGGCATTTATTACGCCTACGAACTATGGGATAAAATGACCAGTATTCTCTTTGTCCATATTTTAATATATTAACTAGTAAAGTGGTCATATAAAACTGATATAAATGTTAAATAAATATTATATAAGTATGTTGTATATAAAAATATATATGAATTAAGAGAGAATTTTTTTTATTATGATTATCATATAAATTTTAATTTAATTTATTAAGTTGTGGTAATTATCAGGATATACATAAAAATTATATTGAAAAATATATGAAAATATAATTTAGTATACTTCACATATAGGGGTGGAAATACGTCAGACTGATAACAAGGACATATGGTCTAGTCTACATAGACTCAGATTACGCTCTAGCCTACATAGGTTCAGGTTAGACCTATGTTTTTTTATAAGTCTATTCGATTAAAAAGGTTAGGTCTCAGACCATGAAAAAAATCTTTTAGACCTAACAGGTCGGTCTACATAAATAAATATAAATACTTTTTTATTATTATTATGTTATGTTTTGTACTTTGAATTAAAATATATAAATAAAATTTGGTTATCTTGGAGAACTTATGATAATAAAATGAAAATACCTCATGAACAATGTTATAAGTGTTTTCACAAGTCCTCTTAAATAAATAGTCTCACAAAATTTATACTAATTAGTAAGTTAAAATAAATCAATGAAAATAAATTTTTAGTCTCATTGATTTTTTAGTTTGTTAGTCTATTTAAATATTATTTAAATTATTTATTTACATGTGTCTAAAATAATAGACTTTTATGTAGGTTAACACGCTAACTAGACTTTAGAAAATGTCAGACTCAGGCCTAAAAATTATTGAAATATGAAATTAGATTAGATTTGATTAGATTTAATATTTAATATAATCTAAGTTGTGTTACCCCAAGCCCAATTAGGGTTGTATATAAATAGCCATAGTGTGTATCATTATTTGTACAATTGAATAATACAAATCATTATTTCCTTTATTATTCTCTCTTTCTCTCCTTACTAAAAGTGCCTCACGCACTAACAAATTGGTATGCAGAGCTTTCGGTTATTGTTCTTGATCAAGTTTTCAAGAATTTCACGTCAGAGATCGTGTTTCTAGGGCAAGTGAATCAACCGCTGCGAAGATGGCTAGTGATAAGGGCATCCCGAATTCTCTTCCAATGCTTGACGGTAAAAATTGGATCCGATAGAAAAAACAGATGCAATCCTTGTTTGGCTTCCATGAAACCCTAGAAGTGGTTACCGACGGCGTTCCTGTGTTGGCTGCAAATGCAACTGACGAATAGAAAAAAATCCCACAACAAAGTCAAGAAGAAAGATTGCAAGGCTGCTTATTACATTCAAACAGTTGTTGATACTTCTAATTTCGATAAAATATCTCATGCTGAAACGGCGAAGGAGGCATGGGATATTCTGGTGAAGCATTACGAAGGAGGTGAGAAAGTCAAGGTTGTCAAATTACAAACCTTGCATCGACAATATGAGTTGTTGTCGATGGGAGAAGATGAAAAAGTTGCAGAATGTTTCGAAGGTTCAGAAACTTGTCTATCTCATGAAGGGTTATGGTGAAACCATTACTGATAAGATGATAGTTGAGAAGGTAATGAGAATTTTGACCTCTCACTTTGATCACGTTATCGTAGCTATTCAAGAATCCAACAATCTTGAAACCACTAAAGTGGAAGATTTGGTTTGTTCATTGGAGGCGCGTGAGATGAGGATTGTCGAAAGGAAAGGAGTTCAGGACTTGCAGGAACTGCAAGCTCAGTCATGGAAAAAGGATGGTGGTTCTAACAAATTCAAAGGCAAGTTCGACAAGACTTGTGGCAAGAAGTCTTGGTCGAATCCCCATAAGAATAAGGTCGAAGATAGATCTTATAAATCCTCGAAAAGGGAAGGAGAAAACTATCGAAAGGACAAAGAATATAAGAAAGGTATGCAGTGTTATAACTGTGAAAAGTAGGGACACTTGGCCAAGAATTGTTGGTATAGAAAAGACAAGGGATCAACAGGAAAGGACGAAGGAGCGAACCTTACACGCCAAGATTCAGATGATTCTGAAGGTGGTATGGTGGTTATGGCTGCAGTTACAGATAACCATGTCGAATTCAAGATCTGGTTTCTCGACTCAGGCTGCTCGAACCACATGACTGGTCGAAAGGAGTGGTTAACAAATTTTGATGAGTCGAAGAAGAACAAGGTAAAACTTGATGATAATAGTTACTTGCAAGCAGAAGGTACTGGAAACATAGTCTTTCAAATGAGTAATTGAGGGAAAGCTATGATTAAAGATGTGCTCTATGTACCTGGAATGAAATGCAACTTGCTAAGTGTTAGACAACTAATCGAAAAAGGTTTCTCAGTTGTCATGAAAGATAGATTTTTGAAATTGTTCGACACCAAGAACAATTTGGTCTTAAAATCTCCATTATCGAAGAATAGGACATTTAAGACTATGATCAGTTCGACAGAAGTTCAATGTTTGAAAACTGTTGTCGACCACAAGGATAGTTGGTTATGGTATTTGAGGTTTGGATATTTGAGTTTTTGGTCACTTAATCAACTTGATTACTCAAGATATGGTTACTAGTATTCTAAGCCTTGAGATTCCTGAAAAACTTTGTGAAGGTTTTTTAGTGGGAAAGCAATCCAGAAATTCTTTCGTTTCGACTATGTCAATGAGACCATCCTGCATTCTCGAAGTGGTGCATTCGAAGAACATATAATTGGTGGAAACAAATATTTTGTTTCGTTTATTGATGAGTTTAGTCGAAAGATGTGGATCTATGTGATCAAACGAAAGGACGAAGTATTCAAAATCTTTAAGAGATTCAAGATACTTTTCGAAAAACCAGAGTGAGAAGAAGATCAAAGTTCTGCAAACAGATGGAGATGGCGAATACACATCCAAGATGTTTGAAGATTTATGTGCAGAACATGGTATTGATCATGAGTTAACTGCTCCTTATACACCTCAACATAATGGAATCTCTGAAAGAAGAAATAGAACCATATTAGATATGGCGAGATGCATGCTGAAGCAAAAGAATTTGCAAAAGTATTTATGGGGAGAAGCTGTTTTGACTGCAGTTTACATTTTGAATAGGTGTCCTAGTAAGATATTGAAGAACAAGGTTCCTGAAAAAGTGTGGAGTGGTAAACAACCATCAGTAAGTCATTTGAAGGTGTTTGGCTCTATGTGTTACAAGCATGTTCCTGATGCAAGGAGAAGGAAGCTTGATGACAAGAGTGAACCTATGATTCTTGTAGGATATCATAAAACTGGTGCATACAGACTATTCAATCCAGTTAATGAGAAGATTGTGTTGAGTCGAGATATTGTGATTAATGAAAATTCTGCCTGGGATTGGAATTCTAGCAATTCAATTAATAAGCCATTAATGAACTTTGATTTAGACGAAGAAAATGATGAAGTAGAGGTCGAAGGAATTGTTGAGAATCCAGTCGGAGTCGAAGAAGAAGCAGTTTCTGACACTCCCGGCATAGTCGAAATCAAAGAGGTTGTGGCTGAAACAAGCCAAAGACCTCAAAAAAATAGAGTTCTTCCAACAAGACTTCATGATTATGAAGTGGTGGGTGATGATGAAATCACACCAGATGGAGAATTAGTTCATTTTGCTTTACTTGCAGATGCTGAACCAATCAACTATAACGAAACTTTGAATATTAACAAGTGGAAGTTAGCTATGGTCGAAGAGTTACAAGCAATAGAAAGAAACAACACATGGGAGTTAGTCGAATTTCCAGCACATACAAAAGCTATCAAAGTAAAGTGGGTGTTCAAGTTGAAACACAATGCAGATGGGTCAATAGCAAGACATAAAGCAATATTAGTAGCTCGAGGTTTTCTTCAAAGAGCAGGTGTTGTACCCCAAAATTTTCCCTCTCAATTCTCAAGGCTTTTCTCACAAGGATTTTCAAGGTTCAAGCTTGAACAAGTGCATTGGGATTTTCCAATACCAAAATTAAAAGGAGACTGTCAAAAAGGGAGAAAACAGATAAAAATAACATTTTGACAAATTTGGAGGAAAACATGTCTCTTTCGATTTAGCACCCTTCGACTGACTCTAAGCCTCCTTCGAATGCCAGTTTAGGTACATCCTTCGTTTGAATTTGAAACCTCCTTCGAATGCAACTTAGGTACATCCTTCGTTTGGATTTGAAACCTCCTTCGAATGTCAGTTTAGGTACATCCTTCGTTTGGACTTGAAACCTCCTTCGAATGCCAGTTTAGGTACATCCTTCGTTTGGATTGGAAACATCCTACGAATGCAACTTGGATATGTCCTTCATGTTGAACTTAAAGCCTCCTTCGAGTGCAAGTTTAGAAACACCCTTCGATTCAGAAGACAGGAACTTCCCTCACACTAAAAGGCAATGACTCCCTTTATGTTTGTTTCGACCCAAGCTTCGATTAGGAAACATTGCTTCCTTCGAACACAGTCTTTCGATTGGGCAATATGTTTGTTTTGATCCAAGCTTCGACAGGGCATTAGCTTCCTTCGAGTAAGCTTGTTTCAACCACAAGATTCTACTGAGGCAAAGGCTTCCTTCGAACAAGTGCGCTTCGATCTCATTCTTGCATTTGACTCAAGACCAAATCTCGTTTGCCAGGCTATGTTGCGTCCAAATCTTTACATAGTCAGAAGCTTGTACAAGGGTTTTAAAATTTGTCTTTTAGATACTACTATTATTGGTTAAAGGCTACATGCTCTTTCCTTTCATAGAGAGTACTTTAGTCACAAAATCAGCTTTCAACCTGATTTTGGTCTGAGCACAAGCAACGTCAGAAGCATAAGTCACATCTTCTGCACCCCAACTGCCAAGAGGCCCCCCACATGTACTTTCACGTTACATTATTTTATCATTTATTTGCAAGGCTGGATTTTGAAAACATGTCCATTCTTTCTCTATAAATAGAGGAACATTTACAAAGCTAAGAGAGGATCTTTGGACCAGAGGAACGAATCCTCCAAATTTTCTCAAACACAACAAAACTTCTCAAGTTCATCAACACTTGAGAAATCAAAACCCAGAATCCCAAACACTCACCTCTTTCGATTCTGAAGAACACCCCACACATAGAAGTTTGTTCAAACTCAAAGACAACCTTCTGTGACAACTCTTCGAACCAAAAGAAAACCCCATGTGACTACTCTTCGAATTCCAGAAACGTCCAGGTAGAAGTTCAAGTTCGAATCCCACATCCATTCAAGGCCTGAAGCAAGGTAAGTCACTCTTACCCTTGAACCTTTCGTTTCATGGAATATTATGTGAATAATCTTCCCTTTCATTTCAAGACATGTACATAACACTTTGGTTCTTTTCGTTTCCACCTACTTAACATATCTTTCAGAGCTACCTCTTTCGTTTTGCTTTCTGTTTATCTGAACTTGCTTTAACTATTAAACTGTTTACAAGACAAATAATAGCATGGCCTCAGGCCATGTTGCCATTTAATGCTTTAAATGAAAGAAACAGGAAACAGGAAATAGGAAACAAAGCTTCTGGCTTCTACCCTCTTTCTCCAGGTCGAACGAAAGAGACAAACAAGAGGCAAACCATGGCCACTCGAAAGGCATTCCCTCACTGATTTCAACCTCCAGCCGAAGAAGGCAATAAGGCAGAATCAAAAGGCTTCACCATACACTGACCTCTAGGCCAATCGAAGGACAGGACCTCACTGGTGCTAGCCCCAATCGAAGGAGGCCAACTGAATGCAAGTTGAAGGGTGCTACTGCCTGGGTCGAAAGACACTCATTTTTCTTACTTTTATCTTATTTTTTCATATTTTTATGCCTTTTGATATGGTTGTAATAGCGTAGGATTTTATCTTTCTGCATTTTATTTACTTTGTACAAATGCTAGTAATTAGGCGTGTATGGCAAGATAAAATCAACAAGTAGACAACCTAAAAATCAAAGACAAATGCATGCAATAAAACACACTTTGCACACGTGCACCCTTAGGGTAATCTCACTTGTTACCTCGGAAAATAGTCATGTCCCTCGAGCATGGGAGTTTTAGCAAAGACCCTTGATAAAAGATCGTAGTCCTTCGATGACCCTCGATGTTGCCTTCGGTAAACGATCTAGTCCCTAAAACGACATTGCTAAAACATCCCATATGTTGCCTTATATGACTATACAAACGTCCCAATGCTCGTCCCTTCACATCCAACGATGGGGCTTCTTACCAAATCAATGGTAAGATAGCCACATCTAAAGGAGAAGGAAAAGCACATTTAAGACCTTTCGAGTAGGTAGATTCGCTCCTAGTTACTCGCTTGCTCACAACAAAAAACATTTTTATACACCCACACTCTCATCTTTGAACTATTTTCGAAACAAACACTTTGTTGGCGTTCTTATAGAAACGAGAACCATTACGAAGTTCCATTTTCAAAAATACTTTTAAAACACACACCACAAGCACATTCAAACAAAAGCAAGTGATCTAAGCAAGTAACTAAGAGCCCATGGAAAACCATGGATGAAAAGGGTGCTAGCACCTTCCCTTTTCATAATCTACCCCCCGAACCCACGAAAACATCTCAAAGGTCTTTCCTGTGCTTTTTGACATTTCCTTAGGATAAAATAAAAAGTCGGTGGTGACTCTTGCTAAACCGAAACATTTGCAAACACAAACGCAAATCCCAAGTCAGTTCTCCCACCGTATCACAGAACTGGCGACTCTGCTGGGGAAATTTCTAAAAGTGGGGTTACCTTAGGGTTTTAGATCACCTTTACATGCTTGCTTTGATTGCTTTGATTGCTTTACTTTTTGGATTCCTTGTTTGGGTTTGTTGTAAATCCTACACCCAGATTTGGGGGAACCTTTTTAGGTAAATAGCAATAAACTGTGAGGGAACTGTGCGGGGTATACCGACATGGTTGAAGTAGTAGCTATGTTAGTGTGACATATTTGTGGGTACCGGTAGCCTTTGAGTTAATCAAAGAGAATACGGGGCCGCTGAGTGATGTCATGAAGCACTAACAAACTCTTAGAACCTTACTTGACCATCTTGGCCTTTTTAGGGGTAGTGAGATGACCGACTTTGGTGCAGACCGAAGTTGGTAGATACTCGATACTACACTCATTGAGGATTGTTTTCTTGGGATATTTTGGTCGCCAGTTAAGGGGCTAAACCAAAACAATGAACATAGAAAATAATCCAGTGATATTGAGCTCCTTAGAACCCGATTTCTATTTTAGGACAGGTTGAGCCAACTAACTTCAAGAGGGTACTTACCTACAAACCCCATGCAAGCCTAAACCTGAGGACTTGTTTGCTTTGTGTGAATATGATTGCCTGTATATACACTTGCTTACTTTTGCATACATAACATCATAACATCATACCATAGCATTTTCAATAACCATTTCAAGGATCTCGAGGGTCTTTTGATGCAGGGTCACGTTGAACCAGACGTCTACCAAAGGGTAAGAGGTTTCATTTTCCTCTAAACAAACACCGTCAAAGATAAAGTGCAACAACTTGAATCGGGGGCTATGACCCACTCGACATGGTGAGCTTGATTCTCGTGGAAAGACATCCACCAATAACAAAGTTCTCCAATCAAAGATGTTGATCGAAGTTCAATCTCTAACATTTTTCTTGTGTTTACCCCGAGAGATCCTTGAAAACATGCATCCACATATCATGCATTGTATCATAACAGGTTTTCCTTTTCAGGTTTCCTTATTCTCCTACTGTTTATTTCAGTAGAGATGGATCTAGAGAGAACTGTTGAAGATATCCAGGCTCAAAACGCTCAACTTCAAGAAATGTTCTCGAACCTGTCCCATGGGCAAGAAGAAGTGAAAGCTCTCCTCACAAGGGGCATGGTCCTCGAGAATTCAAGCACTGTCAGGAATGATCAGTTGGAGGAACTGCAGTTTGAGCTGGTAACAATGAAGATCCAGATGATGGGACAACTGGTGGGCCAGATGGCTCTCATTCAAGACCTGGCTCAAAGACAAGAGGAGCTCAGGGTTCTCGTCAATAAACTGCTTCGGGACAACCAAGTGGGGCAAACACCTAAGGTTGAAGATCAAGTTATCATTCAACCCCCTTTGAGACAAGAAGGCAAGGGAAAAGCTCCCCAACTTGCTTCAGGGTCACAAACCCAACAAAAACCTCGCCAGCATCCGCAGAGTAATCGGTGTAAGAAAAATACGTCTGGAAGACATTTCTCTAAGACTGACATACCATCATCTCTAATACTGAAATGCTTGTTGGAGGTCAACCTGCCTGCTCTAAGGGATCCTATTCGGAAGCCCAATACCTCTACTCCTAGCTATCACCCCGACGCATTTTGTGTATACCACTCCCACAGTCCTGGACATGACACCGATGACTGTTGGACTTTGAAAAACAAGATCCAAGATTTGATCGACGAAGGAGTGTTGGAATTCATGCCGGATGGCGAGATGAAAATATTCCGCTAAGGGTTCTCCGTTTGAAATGACAAAGCTCGAACTGAGAGACTTTTGTTCATTTTGAATTTTCAAGTTGTAATTTCTTTTGTTATTCAAAACAATTATCTATTAATGTCAAACTCTGTTTTATTAATGCATTGCATATGTTTGTCTTGAATTCATCCTTTCATTTTCACTACATTTAAACTATGCTTTTTACTCTCTTTATGACTTTCAACTCTTGCTAAAAGTTACAAGCCTTTAGAGGGAGGATGACGAAACAATGCCATAATCTCATACAGTATGCTTTTGGATAGACCTTGCTGACGATGTACAGGCATTTCTTTCAAATCCTAAACACTGGAGTTATAAGGAAGATAATCCCTAGTCAACCCCTTCGAGCCAAAGAAGTAGGAGTTTTCTGTTTTTAAACAAATTGAAACCTTTGATTTAAACCTGGGGGCAGGGTAGTCTCTCAGTTAATTCAAAAAAAAAAGATGCGCATTGAAGTCGCAAACTCTCAGTTCATAATACAACGAATGACATCAAAAACATTCTCTGGGAATCAAAAGACAGTAGTGGTTCCTTATCTCATAGGCAGTCAATCTCTCAAAAAAGAAAAAGCCCACTGAGCCAAAACCTATAAAGGAGGCTTAAGAAAGCTGGGGCATCCTGCTGACTGTAATCTCGAAAACAGGAACAGTCAGGCAAAAGTTAGGGATAACAAATCAAAAGAACGAGGTCGCTACAAATCCTCAACAACATAAAAAATGTTGCAAAAATGACTGCCTTCCAAAATCCAACTTGTGTGAACCATCACCAAAACGCCGTTCCAAATTCGAATAGAGTTCGACGCATAATTAACTGAGTTTAGGATTGAAGAACATCACGAAGAGCGGGTGGGTACAAATATACTTTGAGCCTTTATCCTTTGTTTCTTAAATCGTGAACCAAGCCATGTTACAACCCTTCAAAAGTCCTAATTGAAGCATGGGTTAGTTCGAAAGCATACTGTTACAAAAGGTATCCTGACTCCTGTAAGGCTTAGCCCTAAATCTTGTGTTGAATTTGTCTTATAAAAAGTTTTCTGCTAAAAAACGCATTTTTCAAAACTTCGAGACAAGCATAAACTTTGCATTACTTGAATATCACTGTTTGCATTTGGCTATTTGTTTGACAGCGGAGAAATTCACACAATGAATATCCGATGAACGAAAGCTCTCCCAATGAACAAAATCACTTCAAGTGGGATGAAACTTCCAACGAAAAATCTCCTATAAACAAGGGGGCATGACATGTCACTATCTAGCACACCTGGGGCAGTCCAGTCAAGATTCCAGGAAATCTCTCAAGAAGTACAGAATAACCAGGGGCAGGTCTCCATCTCCATTACTTGGGGCATTGGACGCCAATCTCAACAAAGAGTTACGTACAATCAAACATTTTTGGCAAATGCCACGAACATTTGCTACTAGGGGCAGTGACAAATTCCCCTAGAATCCTTCTCATGGGATGACTCCCAGCAAGGGTTTAATCTCTGAAAACCTTTCCCCAGCTGAATCAACCTCAAGAATCCTCGAGGACTTCCCCCAACGAAGATGTCACCTCTCTAGCGGACTGACGACATGGTTTATTTCCCCAACAACACCAGGATTCCCCAGCTTGAGTTTGCCTCTCCGACTACTACAAATCAAAGGACCACAACTCCTCTTCCCCAGTAGACTACTCTACAATCCCCAGCAAGTTACTGCGAAACCTAGACCTGACCAGATATCAGTTCAACTTCGACTCCCCAGTAGAGCAACGGACGATTAAGACTCCTAAACTCTTTTCCCAAGTAGAAATAAACATACTCCCCACAGAGTTTTCAATATCCCCCAGCGGAGTTCTCCTCAAACAACAAAGCAGGGATCCCCGGTGGAAACATTTTGAGCAAAGTCCAAGACAAAATTACACTTCAACAACATTCATAACATATGCATACAAAATACATATGACACAAATCTCATTTTATTTTGAGAACATCATTACACAATGCATACATCATGATATTGCATACAACTAACTCTTTACCTTTTCAGGAAAGATCAATCAACAGGCAAAGATCATCATCTTCTGAGATCCCTTCTAGAGACAGTTCAGATGCGATCCAGATATGGCTGACATTCTGATACTTATTCCAGATTCCTTCTAGAGACAGTTCAGATGCGATCCAGATATGGCTGACATTCTGATACTTATTCCAGATTCCTTTTAGAGACAGTTCAGATGCGATCCAGATATGGCTGACATTCTGATACTTATTCCAGATTCCTTCTAGAGACAGTTCAGATGCGATCCAGATATGGCTAACATTCTGATACTTATTCCAGATTCCTTCTAGAGACAGTTCAAATGCGATCCAGATATGGCTGGCATTCTGATACTTATTCCAGATCCCTTCTAGAGACAGTTCATATGCGATCCAGATATGGCTGACATTCTGATACTTATTCCAGATTCCTTCTAGAGACAGTTCAAATGCGATCCAGATATGGTTGACATTCTGATACTTATTCCAGATTCCTTCTAGAGACAGTTCAGATGCGATCCAGATATGGATGACATTCTGATACTTATTACAGATTCCTTCTAGAGACAGTTCAGATGCGATCCAGATATGGCTGACATTCTGATACTTTTTCCAGATTCCTTCTAGAGACAGTTCATATGCGATCCAGATATGGCTGACATTCTGATACTTATTCCATATTCCTTCTAGATACAGTTCAGATGCGATCCAGATATGGCTGACATTCTGATACTTATTCCAGATCCCTTCTAGAGACAGTTCAGATGCGATCCAGATATGGCTGACATTCTGATACTTATTTCAGATTCCTTCTAGAGACAGTTCAGATGCGATCCAGATATGGCTGACATTCTGATACTTATTCTAGATTCCTTCTAGAGACAGTTCAGATGCGATCCAGATATGGCTGACATTCTGATACTTATTCTAAATTCCTTCTAGAGACAGTTCAGATGCGATCCAGATATGGCTGACATTCTAATACTTATTCCAGATTCATTCAAAATACAGTCCAGATACGATCCAGATTCGGATGTCATTCTGTCACTCATTCAAAATACAGTCCAGATACGATCCAGATTCGGATGTCATTCTGTCACTCATTCAAAATACAGTCCAGATACGATCCAGATTCGGATGTCATTATGTCACTCATTCAAAATACAGTCCAGATACGATCCATATTCGGATGTCATTCTGTCACTCATTCAAAATACAGTCCAGATACGATCCAGATTCGGATGTCATTATGTCACTCATTTAAAATATAGTCCAGATACGATCCAGATTCGGATGTCATTCTGTCACTCATTTAAAATACAGTCCAGATACGATCTAGATTCGGATGTCATTCTGTCACTCATTCAAAATACAGTCCAGATACGATCCAGATTCGGATGTCATTATGTCACTCATTCAAAATACAGTCCAGATACGATCCAGATTCAGATGTCATTCTGTCACTCATTCAAAATACAGTCCAAATACGATCCAGATTCGGATGTCATTCTATCACTCATTCAAAATACAGTCCAGATACGATCCAGATTCGGATGTCATTCTGTCACTCATTCAAAATACAGTCCAGATACGATCCAGATTCAAATGTCATTCTGTCACTCATTCAAAATACAATCTAGATACGATCCAGATTCGAATGTCATTCTGTAACTCATTCAAAATACAGCCCAGATACGATCTAGATTCAGATGTCATTCTGTCACTCATTCAAATACATTTCAGATACGCTCCAGACACGGACGCCATTCTTTGGCTCATATAGACTCAGTCTCCAGATACAGTTCAAATGCATTCCAGACATGGATATCATTTTGATGCTCATTCTTCTGACCTACAACATTGCACTTACAACAAACATTCTTGGATGGCATCTTTAAGCCCATCTCCGACAAGATTCTATCACATCTCCAAATGGCATCTTTAAGCCCATTCCCTCAAACTACGCTTTGACGAGTGTAAATTTTTTGGGCACTCTAGTGTCCAATCATCTTTTACCTTCGAGTCGCGAACGGCAAAACTGCCAATCTAACTCTTCAGGTTCAAGAAGATTGAACAGGGGAAGCTGTTGTACCCCAAAATTTGCCCTATCAATTCTCAAGGCTTTTCTCACAAGGATTTTCAAGGTTCAAGCTTGAACAAGTGCATTGGGATTTTCCAATACCAAAATTAAAAGGAGACTGTCAAAAAGGGAGAAAACAGATAAAAATAACATTTTGACAAATTTGGAGGAAAACATGTCTCTTTCGATTTAGCACCCTTCGACTGACTCTAAGCCTCCTTTGAATTCCAGTTTAGGTACATCCTTCGTTTGGATTTGAAACCTCCTTCGAATGCAACTTAGGTACTGTTGGCTCCTAAATTCGACACCCTTGTTTTTATTAATATCAGCCATTAAAGCTGAAGGATGGTTTCGACCAGCTGGGTCTGTCGAAATGCTCATCAGAAGATGGCAATGTACTTAGATAATTTCTTCTAAGAAGGAATCTTGTTGCCTTCGAAGTCGAAGGTGCTTCTCGAAGAAGGTGTTCGATTGCTCAGAGTGGAACGGTTTGAGATTCAAATGTTTGGAGGGAAAACGGTTCCCAGCGGTTACCAAGTGCAACGTGCCAAGATCTGGAGCGTCGAACGCTGTGAACGTGCCAAGTGGAGTCATCTCGAAGCAGTGTAACTGCCCGACGGTTACTTGGGATGTGTTTAGTATAAATATTAGTAGTTCACGCAGTTTTTCGCGTGTGTTCACAATTAAATACAAGTCACTCATATAGATTCGAGTACCCAGCGTGAGAGAAAGAATTGTTGAGAATGTATGTGTGAAACACCACTTTATTAATCAAAGTCATTTATTTTCCAGAAACTTTACTTGCTTTCTTCTTTACTTTTCCAGTTGAAGCATTTCATTTCAAGCCTTTCTTTATTTTATCAAGCCCTTTTCTTCATGCAATTTACATAAAGCTTCTTTATTTTCTTGTCATTTAACCATTATCAAACTTAGTCAAAACCCCAAAATCAACCATGTCTTAGGATCAATCTGATCGATCCTGCGAGTCACCAAATAAGTAACCTTTTGGAAGATCAGCGGTTGTTTACCAATTCCCACGGTAAAAAAATTGGCACACCCGGTGGGACCTTGTGTTGATTTTGAAGTTTAACCTTTTTATACAAAAATAACCTTTTTCGAGAAGTATTGCATGTTATTGAGAAGTGGTAGAATATACACTAACAATACCAATACTGCCAGAAGAAGAGAAGAGATGGCGAATCCGCCAAACAATAACGAAATCCCACAGACGAATGTGGGAACAACGGTTATCCCAACCGTAAGTGAAGCGATAACCGCTGGTTCAACGCCAGCAGTAAGGATCACAACAACGGGGCCATTACCTCCGTTCACAGGCCCCAGAGTGCCTTTGGGAACTCCCCCACCAAGGGGAAATCCAGGAACAAGGCCTTATGTTCCCCCAGGATTTATGACAGGCGGTCTAAATCGAGAACCACTCTATGGCATGCCAACGTCTGAATTGGCTAGCCTGACGAACGCTGCGTCCACTTTTTTAGACCCTTTAGTGAGTGCCTCTTCGCCACTCCAAGGTTCTGGAGTAGGTATGGCGAACAGAAATAGGACCCAACTCTTAGGAGGAACGTCCCAAGTAGCACATGGCCTTACAAATGCCTCGACAGCAGTCTTGAGGCAACAAATGGACGAAAGCAACCATGATATGGTTCAAATGTTGGCACAAACGTTAAGTACAATGTTGAATCCTCTAATACAAAACACCACCCAATCGAATCAGCAGATGACAGCGCAAATGACGCGTTTGGCTGATTTCTTTGGAGTACCCCAACCTATTCGACAGCCCCAAAGGGCGCAAATAAGGGGAAACCAAGGTATACTCTTAGAGGAAGAAACCACTATCAACCAAGTCCAGCAGCCTGTCGAAGAAAACCTTAGGGCACGATTGGAGCAGCCTGTCGAAGAACCTAGGGTTATAGCCCCAGAGGTAAGGTTAGTTAACAGAAACCAAAATGCTGACGAAGTAGTTCAGCATATCCAATACCAGAATATGGGTTTGGAAAATAATCTGGCAGCCATGATCGAAAGAATCATGACGCAAAATGGGATGAACATGGGCTTTCGTAGGCCCAATTTCACATCCCCACTGTCAGAATACGTGTTACAAACAGACTTACCTCCTAGATGTAAAGTCCCTAAGTTCACTAAATTCTCTGGGGACACGACAGAATCTACTGTCGAACATGTGGCGAGATACTTGATCGAAGCAGGAGATATTTCAAACAACGAAAACCTGAGGATTAAGTACTTCCCAAGTTCTTTAACAAAGAACGCTTTTACTTGGTTTACAACTCTCCCCCCCAATTCGATCCATCATTGGACCCAGTTGGAGAGATTGTTCCATGAGCAATTCTACATGGGACAAACCAAGATAAGCCTGAAAGAATTGGCTAGTGTAAAGAGACGTTTCACTGAACCTATAGACGAATATCTAAATAGGTTTAGGTTGCTCAAAGCAAGATGCTTTACACAAGTGCCAGAACATGAGTTAGTCGAAATAGCCGCAGGCGGTTTAGATTATTCCATTAGGAAGAAGTTAGACACTCAATACCTGAGAGACATGGCCCAATTGGCCGATAGAGTTTGACAGGTAGAACGCCTCAAGGCTGAGAAAGCCAAGGCAACGAAAACTCATAAAAGAGAGAGGATAGCGTATGTCGAGATGGATGACGAAGATCCTGAAACGTTCGACGAAACTATAACCGTCGAAGAAGGCGAGGTCGATTTAGCGGAACTAAAACAAGGGCCACCATACTCTTGCAAACTGTTAGTCCCCTCAAGTGGGAAAAATCCCACTGGTCCAGAAAGGACCAACGATAGGTTCCCCAAAAAGACTTATAGTTTTGACATTACAAAATGTGATGAAATCTTTGACTTGCTTGTAAAAGATGGCCAAATGATAGTACCCCCAGGGGTAAAAGTGCCTCCTCTTGACCAAAGAAAGAAGAGAGGCTTTTGTAAATATCATAATTTTCTGGGCCATAAAACGTCTCAATGTTTTCTTTTCAGGAATCTTGTGCAAGACGCTATCGAAGAAGGGAGGTTGAAGTTTGCTGACAAGACCCCCATGACTGTGGACTCTAATCCGTTGCAGGCTGAAGCCCATTATGCTGAACCTTCAGAGGTGAACGTGATCGAGGCTGTAGTTGTTTAGGTATTGGCTTGCATTTTTGGTAAAACCCAAGTGTATGTGTGAATGTCATGACTGATGTCATAACATTCTAGTTTAGTTTGTACTGACTCATTAGGTACCTTTGCAGAAAAATATTGTAATTCAAGATGTTTATAAGTGTGTATCTGAGCATTTTGCAAAATGATCACATTTTGCTAAATCAGTAGACAGGTTTTCTCAGATGTCATAACAGATGTTGTGACATCCTGTTCTGAACTAACAGGTTTGCAGGTTGGATAAGTCTGAGTTTTTTCAGGAAAATAACTCAGTCTTTCCAGAACAGAATCCTGCGTTTTCTGAGGGGTAACCTAGCTCAACCCTAACCTGGTTAATAAAGTCCTGTGACCTGGTCTTTAGGTCAAACGGAATTAACCCTAGGTTTTTGTGGAAACCCTAACTGAAGTTGCAGCTGCTATATATTCAACAGAGCTGCTGTTTTGCAAGGTATCCCTTTTGTTGATCAGAAGATCATTTGTAAACTGTATAGGTTTGATTATTGTACTCCAAGCAATTATCATTGTGATAAGTGACTTGGAATAGGTTTTTAATTGTAAGGGTTGTGTAGCACTCAAAGCTTTGAAGCAAGAGTGTTTGAATGTTCCTTGACTAAAGCTGTGAAGCAGAGTTAAGTTAGATGTGTGCATCACTCAAAGCTGTGAAGCAAGAGTGACTGTGTTGCTTGATTAAAAAGCTGTGAAGCTTAATCAAGTGTTTGTTTTTGAAGAGTGTCTTCATCAATTCTTTAGTCAAATTGGTTTATGTATCACTGCTGTGATTGAGGGGGAGTGAGTAGGAACTCAGGTTTAAGTTGTACTTAGATTGGAATTGCATTGGGTAGGTCTTAAGTGAAGGAGATAAACTGGTTGGTTTATTCCTGAATTAACATCTCTTATAGTGGATTTCCTCCCTGGCTTGGTAGCCCCCAGAGTAGGTGTTGTTGCACACTGAACTGGGTAAACAATTGACTGTGTTCTTTATTGCTTTTGTATTTACTGTCATATAGTAAGTCAGATACGGTGTCATAACATTGAACGTGACATTGAGTATCTGTAGCCAGAATTTCAATTGGCATCAGAGCAGGCACCCTGCCTGTATTACTGGGTGAGATCTAGGGATATCACTTTCTGGCACTATGGACAAAGAAGGAGTTTTTGGAAATAGACCACCCATTCTGGATGGAACTAATTATGACTACTGGAAACCTCGTATGATTGCCTTCCTAAAATCTCTGGAAAAAAAGGCTTGGAGAGCTGCTGACAAAGGATGGATTCATCCCACCATAACTGAGAAAGATGGGACAATCAGTCTGAAGCCTGAGGAAGATTGGAGTAAAGAAGAAGATGAGTTAGCTCTGGGAAATTCAAAAGCTTTAAACGCCTTGTTCAATGGAATTGATAGAAACATTTTCAGATTAGTACATCAATATGAACTGGCCAAGGAAGTTTGTGACACTCTCAAAACTACTCATGAGGGCACTTCCAAAGTAAAAATGTCAAGGCTTCAGATGTTGACTACCAAGTTTGAGAATCTAAAAATGATGGAAGATGAAACCATTCATGAGTTTCACATGAACATCTTGGAGATTGCCAACACCTCAGGAGCACTGGGAGAAAATATGTCAGAAGAAAAACTGGTAAGGAAGATTCTCAGATCCTTGCCTAAAAGATTTGCAATGAAGGTAACTGCCATAGAGGAAGCCCAGGACATCAGCAAGTTGAAAGTGGATGAACTTATTGGGTCTCTTCAGACTTTTGAGATGGGGATCACTGATAATGGTGACAAGAAGAACAAAAGCATAGCACTTGTATCCAACACTGATGTTGAAAACAAGGAGGATGAAGAAGAAAATATATCAGAAGCTATTGCCATGCTTGGAAGATAGTTCAACAAGCTCATCAAAAGAATGGATCCAAAGTCAAGGTCTAATGTTCATAACATTCCCTCTGACATTGACAGTTCCAGCAGAAGACCAAGGTCAGAAGATAAGGGAAACCAAGGCAGAGGTATTCAATGCCATGGATGTGAAGGATATGGACATATTCGAGCTGAATGTCCTACCTTTCTTAAGAAACAAAAGAAAGGAATGACTGTTACTTGGTCTGACTATGATTCAGAAAGTAATTCTGAAGAAGAATCTGCCAAACTAGTTACTGCTCTAACTAGTGTTTGTACTTCTGAAAGTGACACTAGTGATGAAGAAGTGACATTTGAAGAACTGGCTGATACCTACAAGAAATTGTGTATCAGAAGTGCTGAAGTCTGTGTGCAGAATGAGAAACAATCAAAACTCATTATAAAGCTGGAGGCTGAAAAAAGGGCAGATCTTGAAACTATAAGTCACCTAGAAGGGGAAGTTCAATTACTGAACTCACAACTGAACCAAATGACAAAATCTGTCAAGATGTTGACCAATGGATCAGATAAATTGGAAGAGATCCTACAAGTGGGACAAAATGTGGGAAACAAATCTGGTCTAGGATTTGTGGAAGCTAAGAAACCTGGTGCAGACAAGAAGATCAGGCATGTTAAACAATTGTCAAAGCAGATGTCTCAACACAACTCTCAACATCAGAAATACATGAAGAAAAAATACCAAAGATGGAGATGTCATCATTGTGGGAGGTATGGACACATAAAGCCCTTCTGCTTCAAATTGCATGGATACCCTAATCAAAACTCAGGTGCTAAACCTAAGCCAAAAAGGGTACCACATACTCCTCATTGGAAGAAAAAGGCTACTGCCCTGATAGCCCATACTTCCCTGAGAGTGTCTGCAAAGGAAGGCTGGTACTTTGACAGTGGATGTTCCAGACACATGACTGGAATCAAAAATCTCCTCAATAATGTTATGCCTCACACCACCAGTTTTGTGACCTTTGGAGATGGTGCTAAAGGTGAAGTCAAAGGAGTTGGTAATTTGGACTGCCCTAGAGTTCCAAGTCTGAATAAAGTACTGCTGGTAAAAGGGCTGACTGCTAATCTCATTAGTATCAGTCAATTATGTGATCTAGGATTCAAGGTCAACTTCTCAAGATCTAAATGTCTAGTAATTAATGAAAAACTAGAAGTTGTAATGAGAGGAATCAGATCCAAAGATAACTGCTACTTGTGGTAGCCTGAGAACACTGATATCTCCACTATGTATCCAATTACCAAAGAAGAAAAAGAGATGAAACTGTGGCAGCATAAGCTTGGTCCTCTTCATCTAAGAAGAATGAAAAGAGCTATTTCTATGGAAGCAGTCAGAAGAACTCCAAAACTACAGGTTGATAATATCTGTGATGTGGCAAATAAACTTGAAGAAGGATGTGTTGTCAGAACCATAAGTTATCTTGACAAGGATGTTGGAAATAACAAGTCTAATAAATTATGTTTCCCTGAAGAAATGAGGGTTGAAGTCTCCTCTCCTATAACTCTCCATCAAAATGGACTGGACAAACAGAAAATTATTCAAGAATCAACCAGAACTATGATTCATATCAAAAGAATGCCTTCCCAATTCTGTGCGGAAATAGTTGCTGCTAGGAAAAACTGTTCTCAAAACATCTGGTCAAAATAGATGCTCACTGAGTACAATGTCACACAAGATGTTGTGACATTGTGTTGTGACAATCTGAATACAATCAATATTTCCTTGAACCCTATTCACCATAACTGGAACAAGCACATTGACTTTGAAGAGAAGAAGTCATTTAAACTGGAACAAGCACATTGACTTTGAAGAGAAGAAGTCATTTAAACTGGAACATAGTTTCTCTAAGCTTCAGCTGACTGATTCTTCCCAAGGCTCTTGTTGGAAATAAACTTGAAAATTTGAGGGGCAGGTTGGGTATTTACCAACATGAGAAATTATAGCAATTAATTTTGCTTAAAACAAAGGTTGAAGGAATTAATTTTATTAAGTCTATCTTTAGTGGGTTAATCATATGCTTTCACAATTCTTTCAAAATCTTTAAGAAGTTGAAAAGACTCCCTTTTGCCCCCTACCTCTCTCGTCCTTGCAACCTGTTTCCTCCTCTCAATCAAAGATTTTTCTCAAATTGCTACCATTACTCAAAGTCAATCAAAATGTCTCAGACATCATCTTCAACCATGGCGACTTCGTCATCCTCATCATCTTCATCATCTGACCAAGACTCTAGGGCAATCACCACATGCATAGAATCTGAAGTTCTTGAGGTCACTCCTCTCAGAGAGATGGCAACTGACCCAGCCAAAGTCAAAAAGCTCAGAACCAGACATGCAGGAAGAGCTCAAGCTACAGCCTCTGGTAATTCTTCTCATCCTTCTTCTTCTGTACCAAATAGAGAAGGATCAGTTCAAGTTCATCAAGCTATTACTAGGCTTGTTACTAGTATACTGAGTGGAAACCAATCTGTACCGGGGATTTCTGTCCCTTTAAATCAATCAGAAAGTCCAAATGTGGAAGTCTCTGGGAATGTAGATGTCACTGAGAATGTTGTGACACAAAAAGACAACATTCAGAACCCTTCAGAAAAGGCTGCTGATCCACCTATCATTGATGTGGATGAGGATTACTCAGATAATGATCTGATTGCTAATGTGAACCCTAGCATAGCTAGGAGATTGATGAAAAGAAAGAGTAGTCAGAATGATAAACCTGCTGCTAAGAAATCCAAGGCTGAAGGCATGGCTGAGAAAAATATTCAGACAAAAGGGAAGAAGGCCCAGGTGCATACTGCTAGACAACCAATCTCTAAGAAGAGAAAAGAACCTGAATCTTCTGATTCTGATGAGGAATCAGAATTTGAGATTGATATTGAAGAAACTCCTATCAGAAGGAAGCTCCCCTCCAGCAAAATTGCTAGAGTGCCTGAAGTCCCAACAGACAACATCTCTTTTCATCATCCTGACAATGCAAACAGATGGAAGTATGTTTGCTTAAAGAGAATAGATTTAGAGAGAGAACTCAACAATGATGCCTTGGAGTGCAAAGACATCATGGACTTGATCAAGAATGCTGGACTAATGAAGACAGTGATAAAATTTAACAAATGTTTTGAAAATCTGGTCAAGGAGTTTGTAGTGAACTTGTCTAATGATTGTGCTGATGGAAGGTCAGCTGACTTTGAAAGTGTTTTTGTTAGAGGAAGAAGGGTCAAGTTCTCTCCATCAGAAATCAACAAGTTTCTTGGAAGAACAAATGAGGATTGTCCTGATCTGGAGGCAACTGACAATGAAGTTTGTTAAACCATCACAGCCAGGCAAGTAAAGTGCTGGCCCTTGAAAGGCAAGCTGAATGCCAGTAAACTCAGCATGAAATTTTCCATCTTGCATAAAATAGGTGCAGCTAACTGGGTGCCTACAAATCATAAATCAACTATCTCCACAGGATTGGGGAGATTTATTTATGCTGTGGGAACCAAGACTGCTTTTGACTATGGCAGGTACATCTTTGAACACACTTTAAAGCATGCTGGAAGTTATGCTGTCAAAGGACCAATTGCCTTTCCCTCCCTCCTTTGTGGAATCATCCTTGCACAATACCCTGATATCCTTGTGGCAAGAGATACAGTCTGCAAAAGAGCTCCTGCCCTTGGCTTGCACTACAAACTGTTTCAGGGATCCCATGCTCCAGACATTGTCATAACATCAGCTGAGACATCGTCTGTGAAGACCCAGTCCAAGACATCAGATGTCATAGCTGTTTTAAAAGAAACTTGCAAAGAGCTGGATGCTAGAAAAAAGACCCTAGAAATTCTAATTGCCAGGCTAGAAAAGGAGGAAGCTGAAGAAAATAGAAGGGAAGAAGGTGTAGAAGCTGAAGGTCATCTCAACATTGAAGAAACTAGCTCCTCTGAGTCTGATGATAGTGCTTGAAGGTTGGTTGTTGTTTGGTGGTGTTGCTGGTTGGTGCTGATATCTGGTGGAGTTTGGAAGTGTGTTCAGTTCTTTTTTTTCTGCTGCTGCTCTCATAACATCAGTTTGGAAGTGTGTTCAGTTCTTGTTTTGGATAACTGTATAATCATTATGAACATGTATCTTTGGCCCATTTGTGGCTAAAGAGGGGGAGAATTTTTTGGTACTTAATATGTACTTGCTCAATTAGACATTCTATTTTTCTGCAGTCATTTATTTCTGCTGCTATCTATCTCTGATTGCTTAGGGTCTTTAGCCAAAAATCTGCCAAAGGGGGAGTTTGTAGTTGTTTAGGTATTGGCTTGCATTTTTGGTAAAACCCAAGTGTATGTGTGAATGTCATGACTGATGTCATAACATTCTAGTTTAGTTTGTACTGACTCATTAGGTACCTTTGCAGAAAAATATTGTAATTCAAGATGTTTATAAGTGTGTATCTGAGCATTTTGCAAAATGATCACATTTTGCTAAATCAGTAGACAGGTTTTCTCAGATGTCATAACAGATGTTGTGACATCCTGTTCTGAACTAACAGGTTTGCAGGTTGGATAAGTCTGAGTTTTTTCAGGAAAATAACTCAGTCTTTCCAGAACAGAATCCTGCGTTTTCTGAGGGGTAACCTAGCTCAACCCTAACCTGGTTAATAAAGTCCTGTGACCTGGTCTTTAGGTCAAACGGAATTAACCCTAGGTTTTTGTGGAAACCCTAACTGAAGTTGCAGCTGCTATATATTCAACAGAGCTGCTGTTTTGCAAGGTATCCCTTTTGTTGATCAGAAGATCATTTGTAAACTGTATAGGTTTGATTATTGTACTCCAAGCAATTATCATTGTGATAAGTGACTTGGAATAGGTTTTTAATTGTAAGGGTTGTGTAGCACTCAAAGCTTTGAAGCAAGAGTGTTTGAATGTTCCTTGACTAAAGCTGTGAAGCAGAGTCAAGTTAGATGTGTGCATCACTCAAAGCTGTGAAGCAAGAGTGACTGTGTTGCTTGATTAAAAAGCTGTGAAGCTTAATCAAGTGTTTGTTTTTGAAGAGTGTCTTCATCAATTCTTTAGTCAAATTGGTTTATGTATCACTGCTGTGATTGAGGGGGAGTGAGTAGGAACTCAGGTTTAAGTTGTACTTAGATTGGAATTGCATTGGGTAGGTCTTAAGTGAAGGAGATAAACTGGTTGGTTTATTCCTGAATTAACATCTCTTATAGTGGATTTCCTCCCTGGCTTGGTAGCCCCCAGAGTAGGTGTTGTTGCACACTGAACTGGGTAAACAATTGACTGTGTTCTTTATTGCTTTTGTATTTACTGTCATATAGTAAGTCAGATACGGTGTCATAACATTGAACGTGACATTGAGTATCTGTAGCCAGAATTTCAGAGGCATCCAGAAGCCAGTCGAAGAGGCCAGGAATCACAATGGTCGAAGTCTCAAAGGACCACGTCAACATGCCAATCTTTGGCAGTTTTTCTGGGAATCTATCCAGAAAGACAATTGAAGCGGTCCAGAAGGCGGTCAAAAGTCCAAAGCTGGAGACAGTTGAAGCCCAAAAATCTGGAACAAAACCCAGTTCTCACTTGGCTGCAGTTCAAGGCCAGACAGAGGACTTGGAGATTCAGATGAAGCAGTTGACTCTTGCCAACAAAGACACCATGAATGTCAACATGGTCGAAGTCTCTGAACCAAAAGCATCAGAGGAGGCCATGAGGCAAGAACAAGCCAACAAAACTTCTTTCCCTCGGGAAAATGAAAGTCTGGCAGATTTCCTGCAAAGATGCTAGAAAAAGAAGTCAGAAGTGATGCTGTGTCCTCGATGCAGTTCAATCTTTGACAAAAAAGCTGCTGAACATATTCAAGGTGTAAGAGCAGCAAATAGGAAAAGGGAAAGTGTTGATACTCAACATGACCCCAGAAGAGCCTCCCAAAGGGGTTCAAATCAAGAAAAGAGGCCACTGACTTTCAGGCCTCCGACTAATGTGCCAGTTGATACTTGGTACAAGACATCTGGTCGAAAGAGGCCAAGCGAGGAAAGATGGCACTCCTTCGAAGTGCCAAGAGGTTCGTCTTTAATGCATAATAAAGAGCCTCAGGTTGCTGCCCCTAAAGTGACACAGGTATCAAGCAACTACAAAGGGAAAAATCCCATGTCTCGATCTCAATGGAGGAGATACCAGAGGCGACGAAAAGCTGAGAGGGAAGCTGCTAATGAACCAAAAGCAGAATCCAGTTCAAATGTTCCTCAAAGAAAGCAAAGGAAACCTCTGGAAAGACAACCAGTAACCAATAGGCTAGTTTGGCCTAACCAGGGTGAAGTTGATAACGATGATGGTTCTGAGTCGGATGACACCTTAGATATCATGGTGAACATAGTCTCAGTTCTGCCCAGAGAGTTCAACCGCCAGGTGGAGGTCGAAACAAGCGATTGGGAAGTGGAGCAAGAAATGGCCAAGCATAGGCCAGTGTGCTATTTCGTCATGGATAATGGCGCTACTGAAGAGCAGAATGGGTTCTTCGAACCACCCACAGAGGCGATGAAAAATCACCTCAAGCCTTTATTTATAAGGGCTAAACTCGAAGAGACCACAGTAAATAAAATCTTGGTGGATTGTGGGGCAACCATCAACATCATCCCTCACTTTATGCTAAGAAAAATAGGCAAAAGTGATGAGAACATCAAGCCTCACAACATGGTCCTGTCGAATTATGAAGGCGGCATAGGGACCACTATGGGTGTGATCCAATTGGACATCAAGGTGGGATCTATCCTTCGACCAACTATGTTTATGGTCATATCGGCCAAACCTAACTATAATCTTTTGTTGGGCCGTGAATGGATTCATGGTGTTGGAGCTGTACCATCATCAATGCACCAGAGGTTGCTGCTATGGCGTCCTGATGGGATGGTCGAAAACATAGAAGCGGACCAAAGCTATTTCCTGGGCGAAGTAAATCACCTAGGGCTGGCAGACTTCGACAAGAACTTGGCTCACATTGGGCCATGCCCAACACCTGACTTCGACTTGGCGCCAGCACCAAATACTTTTTGTTCCCTATACCTGCACCCTGAGCATGGTTTTCAATGGGACAGAGAAGACTTGTCCCACATTGACTTTAGTGGGTTAACTGATATCCAACCAACTGGTTGGGGAAGTGAATTCAGTGACTATGACTGAGTCACAATCATTGCAACGAATTTCGGCTTACATAGCCGAAACAAAGATGATAACGACTCTCGAAGCCGAAGTGAAATATATGGCCACACAGGCCAATTATCAACAGTTATCTTCTACAGGTCCTGGAAAGGACTTCGATCCAGAACCTCCTGATACCATGCCAGAAGGGATGCAGGAACAAAGGCTCGACGCCATCTACGACGATGAGCCTTTGGGATTCGAAAAGGACCCCTTAGCGAATAACATCAAGATGCTAGCGCAGGATCCTTTAGAAGAAATCAACTTGGGCGAAGGGTTAGAGAAAAAGCCAACTTACATTAGCGCAAAAATTGACCCAGAACTCAGGTTGGAAGTAATCCAGTTGTTAAAAGAGTTCAAGGACTGTTTTGCATGGGATTACAACGAGATGCCTGGTCTCGACAGAGGATTGGTAGAACTTCAGTTGCCAATCAAACCTGGGAAGAAGCCAATCAAGCAAAGTCCAAGACGCTTCGCTCCAGAAATACTGTCGAAGATCAAAACGGAAGTCGAAATATTGCTGAAGTGCAAATTCATACGCGTTACGAGGTATGTCGAATGGATTGCAAACATTGTGCCAGTAATTAAGAAAAATGGTACATTGAGGGTGTGCATAGATTTCAGAGATTTGAATGCTGCTACACCCAAAGATGAATATCCTATGCCTGTGGCGGAAATGCTAGTCGATTCTGCCGCTGGCTACGAGTACTTGAGTATGCTCGATGGTTATTCAGGATATAATCAAATATTCATTGCTGAAGAAGATGTGTCGAAAACAGATTTTCGATGCCCTGGGGCTTTAGGCACTTACGAATGGGTAGTGATGCCTTTTGGCCTGAAGAATGCTGGGGCAACATATCAGCGAGCAATGAATTCTATCTTCCATGATTTTATTAACACTTTTATGCAAGTATATATTGATGACATTGTTATAAAATCTGTTTCCAGGAAGAACCATATAGACCACCTTCGACAATCATTCGAAAGAATGAGAGAACATGGTCTGAAGATGAACCCTTTGAAGTGTGCATTCTGTGTGAAAGCTGGAGATTTCTTGGGCTTCGTTGTCCACAAGAAAGGAATCGAAATCAACCAGAACAAGACGAAGGCAATTCTGGAAGCGAAAGCGCCATCGAATAAAAAGGAACTGCAATCTCTGTTAGGCAAGATAAATTTCTTAAGGAGATTCATATCTAACCTAAGTGGGAAAGCTCAAGCCTTTTCACCCTTACTTCGATTGAACAAAGAGGGATTCGAATGGGGGAAGGAGCAACAAGAAGCCTTCGACAAAATCAAAGGGTACCTCACAAAGCCACCTATTTTGGTGCCTCCTTGCAGCAATAGGAGTATGAGATTGTACATAGCTGCATCCGACAAAACTTTGGGAAGCATGTTAGCCCAAGAAGATGAAAATGGAGTCGAAAGACCCATTTACTATCTTAGTAGAGTTTTGAACGATGCAGAAACTAGATATAGCGAAGTTGAAAAATTGTGTCTATGTCTGTATTTCTCTTGTACAAAGCTCAAGCAATATATAAAACCAGTTGATGTGTATGTTTCGTCTCATTTTGATGTTTTCAAGTACATGTTGTCGAAACCCATCTTGCACAGTCGAATTGGCAAGTGGGCACTAGCATTAACTGAATACTCCTTGACCTTTATGCCTCTTAAGGCAGTGAAAGGACAAGTGGTGGCAGACTTTATAGTCGACCACTCAATTCAAGTTGAGAGTATTAATTATGTGGAGATAGAGCCTTGGAAATTCTACTTCGATGGTTCCAGCCATAAAGATGGAACAAGAGTAGGAGTCTTGATTATTTCTCCAGAAAAAATTCCAACAACATTCAAGTACAAGATATCAGGTTCGTGTTCGAACAATGAGGCTGAGTATGAAGCTCTAATTACTGGCCTTGAGATATTGTTGGAATTGGGGGCAACTCGAGTCGAAATAATGGGAGACTCAGAGTTAGTCATTAAGCAAGTCACAAAAGAATACAAATGCATAAGAGAAAATCTCATTATGTACTTTGTGATAGCAAATCGTTTGTTGAAAAAATTTGAAATGGTCAACATTCGACACATACCCAGATTGGAAAATCAAATAGCCAACGATTTGGCACAAATTGCATCTGGGTACAAAATTTCAAAAACGAGATTACAAAGAGAAATCGAAGTTCGAGAAAAGATAAAAGCAACTTGTTTGTCACCAACAGACTTGGAATCGACAAGACTAGGGTATGCTGATCAAAGTAACTTCGAAATTTCGTTCATAGACAATTTGTCAGAGCAAGATTGGAGGAAACCCATTGTGGATTATCTTCAAAATCCAGTAGCTTCGACAGAACGAAAAACAAAATATAGGGCGTTAAGTTACGTACTCATGGGTAATGAGTTATTTAAAAAGACGCCTGAAGGGGTGTTACTAAAGTGCTTAAGTGAGACTGAAGCATACATAGCCCTTTCGACTACGCACGCTGGAGCATGTGGGGCTCACCAAGTAGGCCATAAGATGAAGTGGTTGTTGTTTCGACAAGGACTATACTGGCCCACCATGTTGAAAGATTGTGTCGAGTTCGCCAAGGGTTGCCAAGAATGTCAAGTCCATACAGGCATCCAGCATGTACCAGCAAGCGGACTTCACTCGATAGTGAAACCTTGGCCCTTTAGAGGATGGGCGTTGGACCTTATTGGAGAGATTCGACCAGCATCATCAAAGAGCCAGAAGTATATCTTGGTAGGCATTGATTATTTTACTAAGTGGATCGAAGCTATTCCTTTAGTCAATGTAGACCAAGAAAATGTCATTGAATTTATTCAAAAGAACATTATCTTTAGATATGGAATCCCTGAAACTATAACTACTGATCAAGGATCAGTTTTCACCGGTCGAAAGATGCAGGAATTCGCTCAGGAAATAGGCTTTAAACTCCTAACATCAACGCCGTATTATGCACAGGCAAACGGTCAAGTCGAAGCAACGAACAAAGTAGTGATTGGCTTGATAAAAAAGCATGTTGGGAAGAAGCCAAAAAATTGGCATAAGACATTAGACCAGATCTTGTGGGCCTGTCGAACGTCCCCAAAAGAAGCCATAGGTACAAGACCATATAGGCTAACTTTTGGTCATGACGCAGTGTTGCCAGCAGAAATTTGTCTTCAATCGGCAAGGGTTCAAAGACACCATGATATCCCCTCTGAAGTTTATTGGGATATGATGTTAGATGAACTAGTAGATTTAGACGAAGAAAGAATGCGCGCTCTCGACTTACTAAGGCTTCAGAAGAAAAGAGTGGAAGACTCTTACAATAAAAAAGTGAAACCTAAGGCATTCTCGCCTGGAGAATTAGTTTGGAAGGTGATTCTTCCCATGGATCGAAGGGATCGAAGCATGGGAAAATGGTCACCCAAATGGGAAGGACCATTCAGAGTTATCCAAACTTTTTCTGGTGGAGCTTATGAAGTCGAAGAGTTGAGTGAAGATAAAAGGCTCTTGAGAGTAAATGGCAAATATTTGAAAAAGTATAAACCTATGCTCCAAGAGATCAAAATAAATAGCAAGTAATGACTAAATTAACCATAAATAAGCCAAAATGGAAAATTTTATAAATTAGCCAAAATGGCAATATTGTCAAATACATATTACAATATATGGTTAAAGGGCTGAGTCAATCAGAAGGGGATAGAATCTTTGAGTCGAAGGTACTTCGCCTGCTGCAACTCCAGTCTTTTGCTGCACAAGGCATTTGCCTGGGCAAGCTTGGCAATTTGGTCGTCGAAGGCTTGAGCTTTCTCAGCAAACTCTAGGCCTTGTGTGATTTCAGCTTGACTCTCGGTGTCTGGAACAGTCGAGAGAAGCTCCTCCTTGCACTTAGTATTGGCATTCATCTTGGCCTCCAGCTCTTCGATTTGCGCCTTTATGGAAGCATTGTCTCGATCTATGGCATCAATTTCTTCCTGCTTAGATGCCTTTTGCTTCGACAACTCTGCAATTCGAGAAGTCGTCTCTGCTACAGCAGTCCATGCAGAAGAAATTTTGCCATATAACGCTTCGAGCTGGCTGTTGAAGCCCCTCTGTCGCCGATAGTCTGCTGAGACTTGATCAATAATGGAGTATAACTCCATGATAAAGCTCGAAACCTCTGGAGTCACAGCGAGCAAGTCAACTGCATTCAAAACAGCTCCCAAACACGACGGAGCAGTAGGGTCCCCCTCCAAAGCTTTCATCAAATCTTTCTTGAAGAACTGGGCCTTGACCTTCGTCAAAGCCTCATCGAGAGGAGAAGTCTCAGTGGACTTCCCCGACTGAGTAGAAGCCTCCTGACTAATATCAGATGAACTTCCCTTGCTCTCGATAATGGCATTCAGATAGCCAACGGGATCAGTTTGCTTCAAGAGTGCTAAGTCTTCTTTAGACCTATGCTTTGTTGAGGTGGTAACCTTTGCAGCAGCGTTGTCTTGGGGTTGAAGCTGTTGAGTAGCGTTGGCTTCGACGTGACTATCTTCGACTTGAACTTCAGCGTTGCCAGCATCAGCATGATCCCCTTCGTCATGGTGTTCCTCCGACAGATCAACCACTTGAATCTCCTTTGGTTGTTGATTTTCTGTTTGTTGTTCTTCTGTCTCAGCATTGGCTTCATCTGTTTCAGCATTGGCTTCATCGTTCGCCAATTCTTTCTCTTGTGGCCTACTGAGTTCAGCAGAATCTAGTGTTTCAGAAGTCTTTGGCGCTGATCTTTTAGTGGTTTCCTGGAAAAAGAAGAAGAAGAATCTTCTAGGTTAGAAAGAGACATAATCGAACACGAGCATCGACACCTGAGTTAAAAAGGTTAAAGAAATTACCTGCAGAGGAACTTCAGCCCCAGGGCTGGAATTGTCGCTTTCGACAGGTTTATTGAGCAAAACATTTAGTTCCTCCTCCGTTGGCTCTTCAATAATTACTGGAGGTGGCCTGGGCTTTCTCCCAGCAACCTTTATTCTGATTGTTCGAGTCTCAGGAGAAGGAACATCTTTCTTCAGCTTTCGCCTTTTAAGAGGGGCAGGGGGAGAGTCGTCTTCTTCGTCACTCCCAGATTCGACCGTCAGTGCAGGTCGTTTCTTGGGTGAAGGTGCCTAAAAACCAATTGGAGTTCGATTTAGATGCTACATCGAAAGTCAGAATGTTAAAACCAGAAGAAAATGATAAAAGTCTGGTTACCGATGCTGAAGGCTTTTTCGAAGGACCTTCCCCCTGATGGCTTGTTGTAGTTTTCGCCGGTGCTATAGTTTTCGCTGTTGGTGGAGGTTTTGTCAAGGGACCTCCTCCCTGATGGCCTTCTGCAGCTTTCTTGGCTGCAGGCTTTCGAACAACTGAAAGGAGACAAGTTATAATTAACAGGCTACCAGTCGAAAAGGAAAGACAAAATAATTTGGAAGAGTGAACTTACACTTCTTTATTTTGTCCAGGACTAGAACAAAAGACTTCTGAAGCTCGTCCACAAAGTCCTTCTCGTCGAAGAACTCTTCAGCGTAGTAACTCTTCCACCACTCTTCGAAGGATGGTGAGAAGAGAAAGTTAAGCTGATAGTCGAACAGTGAAAGGACTGTTCGACCAGCATACCTGCCGATATGCTTGGTGGCAGCATCTTCAGTATAGTCGTTGCAGAAATATAGCATGGATTTCTCCCTGGGAAAAATAGGAGAGGGAAGTGTTTGAATGATACCAAACTGGCGAGAGACCAAGTTTGGTTGATACGCAATCAAGCTCAAGTGAGTCTTGGAGCTCTTGAAGCGCAGGGGCATTATTCTTGGTGTGAGAAATGCTTCCCACATTATTGTATGTTCTTCGACCTGAGGGTCACTTGACGACCTAGGATGGGGCCTCGTGAACCATTCTGGACCAACCTTTCGTCGAGCAAAGGGAGCCATGGTCGAAACAAATTATTTTCTTCTTGCAAACATCAAGACGAAGTTTGCAAAAGTTTGTTGAAGCTCCAGCCCATCTTCAGTCGGGGTCAGTAGAGCCAATCTGGTGCCTTCGATGCACCTATTTGCTATCTCCGGAGCTTGCTCATTTATTTGAGTCTTCTGAGGTAAGAAAGACTCAAAGGTGGCATTGAGCCACAACTGAAGTAGCCAAAAAGGTCCTGCAAGCAGCAGACTGGCTCTATTCTCGATGATCTTCAGCAGGGTCGCTCCGCTGCTAATCGACTCGTACAGATTCGCCAAGATTAATTCTGCCAAACAAATATTTTGGCCATGGTGGAGCTGAGTGGCGAGGGTGACCATCTTCTTTGTCACCTGTAAAGACTTTGTGCAAAACACAAAGCGTGACAGCCATAGGGCTAGAAACGCGATATGCTCTACATCCGACACAGTGGCCGTCGACTTATCGTGATAATGGTTGATATAGGTGGTGTAGGTTGGTTTCGTAGCTGAGAATCCAATTTGATCCTCCGACATTTCCTCTGGGTCGAAATAATCCCCAGTGGGTCGAAGGCCAGTGATGGCAGCCACGTCGAAAAGCGTGGGTGTCAGCATTCCACAAGGAAGGTGGAAAGTGAAATGAGTGTAATCCCAGAAAAGCAAGGAAGCTATCAACATATCTGGGGAGTAGTTGAGGCCTGTCTTCGACAACATAACTAGGTCGAATATCCCCAGGTCCTTCCAGATCGAAGCCTGGCTTTTTTCCATTTTTTCCAGCCAAGCACTGTAGTCAGGAGTGAGGCTAGGGCTAGACCTGAAAGCCCTAACGCCCCTATTGAAGAAGCGAAGATCAATTTTCTCCTTAGCGGGATCTTCGTTATCCTCTGCATCTTTTTTAGAGCATCCAATAGGTTTGAGCTTTTCAAGCACTGGAAAGAAGCTTTTGATCTTCATGGCTTCAGCGATGCATGGGTTGAGCGGGCCAGACATGGCGAAGATTTGGTTGGAATATCCAACCGGAATCATGAGTTGGTGTGAATAGGCTTCACGTTCAGCAGTTTCTAGGGGTTCAGGAACCCTTCGTTGGCCTGTAGGAGTAACTATGGGGACAGTGGAGAAGATCTTGGGTTTAGCATTTTTGGAAGGGATGTTAGAACTAGGAGCGGTAGAGGAACCTGAGGCCATTGTTGATGTTAAGGTTGAAGATGAAATGGAGGACAAGGTGTTTGCAAAGTTTGCAGAGATTTTGTGTTCAAGGAAGTTGAAGGCAGGATAGCGTGAAAAAGTCCCACAATGGGTACTTAGCGCTATTTATAGTGATTGGGAAATCCCCAAATTCGAGGACATTTAGTGCCATTTAATGTTGCAGAAGGTAGTGGGACACGTGGCGTCCCCCTGTTGACATGGTCGTTCTGCAGAAATGAAAGGGTGCAGCGTGCGCCCTCGTTTTTGGGAAATTGTCATGATGACAATTTGTGAAAAGACATTGGGCATGCTGCACGCCGTACTGAGGTGACGTCTTAGGTACGGATGAAATGATGGTTTTTTCTTGGGATTGTCAGTGGTTGGTAGAAGACAAAAAGTGCACAGTTTAATTTGTGACTAAGAATGAAAAGACAGGTGTCGAATGGAATTTCAAAGAATGCCTTTTTCTTTTCAGAGTCGAAATAAGGCATTCTTGGGGGGCAATTTGTTGGCTCCTAAATTCGACACCCTTGTTTTTATTAATATCAGCCATTAAAGCTGAAGGATGGTTTCGACCAGCTGGGTCTATCGAAATGCTCATCAGAAGATGGCAATGTACTTAGAGAATTTCTTCTAAGAAGGAATCTTGTTGCCTTCGACGTCGAAGGTGCTTCTCGACGAAGGTGTTCGATTGCTCAGAGTGGAACGGTTTGAGATTCAAACGTTTGGAGGGAAAACGGTTCCCAGCGGTTACCAAGTGCAACGTGCCAAGATCTGGAGTGTCGAACGCTGTGAACGTGCCAAGTGGAGTCATCTCGAAGCAGTGTAACTGCCCGACGGTTACTTGGGATGTGTTTAGTATAAATATTATTAGTTCACGCAGTTTTTCGCGTGTGTTCACAATTAAATACAAGTCACTCATATAGATTCGAGTACCCAGCGTGAGAGAAAGAATTGTTGAGAATGTATGTGTGAAACACCACTTTATTAATCAAAGTCATTTATTTTCCAGAAACTTTACTTGCTTTCTTCTTTACTTTTCCAGTCGAAGCATTTCATTTCAAGCCTTTCTTTATTTTATCAAGCCCTTTTCTTCATGCAATTTACATAAAGCTTCTTTATTTTCTTGTCATTTAACCATTATCAAACTTAGTCAAAACCCCAAAATCAACCATGTCTTAGGATCAATCTGATCGATCATGCGAGTCACCAAATAAGTAACCTTTTGGAAGATCAGCGGTTGTTTACCAATTCCCACGGTAAACAGGTACATCCTTCGTTTGGATTTGAAACCTCCTTCGAATGCCAGTTTAGGTACATCCTTCGTTTGGACTTGAAACCTCCTTCGAATTCCAGTTTAGGTACATCCTTCGTTTGGATTGGAAACATCCTTCGAATGCAACCTGGATATGTCCTTCATGTTGAACTTAAAGCCTCTTTCAAGTGCAAGTTTAGAAACACCCTTCGATTTAGAAGCCAGGAACTTCCCTCACACTAAAAGGCAATGACTCCCTTTATGTTTGTTTCGACCCAAGCTTCGATTAGGAAACATTGCTTCCTTCGAACACAGTCTTTCGATTGGGCAATATGTTTGTTTCGATCCAAGCTTCGACAGGGCATTAGCTTCCTTCGAGTAAGCTTGTTTCGACCACAAGCTTCGACTGAGGCAAAGGCTTCCTTCAAACAAGTGCGCTTAGATCTCATTCTTGCATTTGACTCAAGACCAAATCTCGTTTGCCAGGCTATGTTGCATCCAAATCTTTACATAGTAAGAAGCTTGTACAAGGGTTTTAAACTTTGTCTTTTAGATACTACTATTATTGGTTAAAAGCTACATGCTCTTTCCTTTCGTAGAGAGTACTTTAGTCACAAAATCAGCTTTCAACCTGATTTTGGTCTGAGCACAAGCAACGTCAGAAGCATAAGTCACATCTTCTGCACCCCAACTGCCAAGAGGCCCCCCACATGTACTTTCACGTTACATTATTTTATCATTTATTTGCAAGGCTGGCTTTGGAAAACATGTCCATTCTTTCTCTATAAATAGAGGAACATTTACAAAGCTAAGAGAGGATCTTTGGACCAGAGGAACGAATCCCCCAAATTTTCTCAAACACAACAAAACTTCTCAAGTTCATCAACACTTGAGAAATCAAAACCCATAATCCCAAACACTCACCTCTTTCGATTCTGAAGAACACCCCACACATAGAAGTTTGTTCAAACTCAAAGACAACCTTCTGTGACAACTCTTCGAACCAAAAGCAAACCCCCTGTGACTACTCTTCAAATTCCAGAAACGTCCAGGTAGAAGTTCAAGTTCGAATCCCACATTCATTCAAGGCCTGAAGCAAGGCAAGTCACTCTTACCCTTGAACCTTTCGTTTCATGGCATAGTATGTGAATAATCTTCCCTTTCATTTCAAGACATGTACATAACACTTTGGTTCTTTTCGTTTCCACCTACTTAACATATCTTTCAGAGCTACCTCTTTCGTTTTGCTTTCTGTTTATCTGAACTTGCTTTAACTATTAAACTGTTTACAATACAAATAATAGCATGGCCTCAGACCATGTTGCCATTTAATGCTTTAAATGAAAGAAACAGGAAACAGGAAATAGGAAACGAAGCTTCTGGCTTCTACCCTCTTTCTCCAGGTCGAACGAAAGAGACAACCAGGAGGCAAACCATGGCCAGTCGAAAGGCATTCCCTCACTGCTTTCAACCTCCAGTCGAAGAAGGCAACAAGGCAGAATCAAAAGGCTTCGCCATACACTGACTTCTAGGCCAATCGAAGGACAGGACCTCACTGGTGCTAGCCCCAATCGAAGGAGGCCAACCGAATGCAAGTCGAAGGGTGCTACTGCCTGGGTCGAAAGACACTAATTTTTCTTACTTTTATCTTATTTTTTCATATTTTTTATGCCTTTCGATATGGTTGTAATAGCGTAGGATTTTATCTTTCTGCATTTTATTTACTTTTATCTATCCCCACATACGAACTATGTGATAAAAATGACAAGTATTCTCTTTGTTCCATATTTTAATATATTAATAAAAAATTATATATATTTTTTGTTATACTTTTCGTTTGTTGCAATTAAACTTTTTAATTCTTGTACTAATTAATACTACTTTTGTCTCTAAATATAACATATAGATTAAATTATGTTAATTAAGAAAATTAGTTAGAATATTAAATTTATTAATTATTATATATTTTATAAGTTTATCTTTAGAATAGGAAAATAACTGATATTTACATAAGTGTTATCAATTACAGAAAAAGATGTGATATATTTAAGAATATATTTAAAAAAATAATTAATACATTTTCAAACTTGAAGAGACTCTTATAAAAAGGTATAAAAAAAGAATATTATAATTAGGAACGAAGTAGTATTAGAGTAGAGAGTAGAGAGAAAAATAAGAAGTTATTGAATATATTGTTTAAAATTTTTGATTTAATTACATTTTTAATTTATTTGAAAAATCTAAAATGATATAACTATTTATAAATATTACTTCTTCTGTTTCAAAATCATATTTCACACATTAAGAAAGTGAAAAATGAAAGAGCGTATATCATTTATTTTTACCACATTATTTTTGTTAAATAAAAAATATATATTTTTAGGTTTGAGCCTCTTAAAGTTTTAGTAATTATAAATATGTATTTCTCTCATTTGTTATTATGCAAGTTGTAAAAGTTGTATAAGATGGAAATCCTAGTGAAAAGAACCGAATAAAATTTCTTATAATTAGAATCTAGAGATTTGGCGGTCTTTGGGGATTATCAAATGGATCAGTAAACACTTTAAACGCCTTGAGTTTGTGTGATTCTTAAATTGAGCGTTGGAGATATTGTGAAACACTAAAGTAGAAAATAAATTTTGTTCTTGAGAACTCTAAAGACTATTTTCTTGTAACTTATATTATAATCTCTTTCAACAACTTTCAAAGTATAGTGAATTAGAAAGATACTCTCTCTCATAGACGTAGATCGATTTGATGAAACTAGATAAACAAATATATTGTGTTCTCACATGTTATTAATTTTATTGCTTGAGGTCATTTGTCTGATTGCCATTATTCTTTGTCCCACACATCAAATTTCTTGGTGTGATTGCTATGAATAATTGTTCTAAAGTTGTTTTAATTATTCTATCAATTTCACAACAAGTGGCGTCCACTGTGGTAAAGTGGTTAAGTTTATAGTGAGCATCATGGGTTCCAAATGGGACATTAAATTTTTTTCCGAAGACAACAACTTTAGATTATGGAAGGTGAATATGCAAGCATACTAATTCAACAAAGATGTGTAAAAGCATTGAAGGGGGATGCATTGATGTCTGCAAGCCTTACATAAGATGAGAAGACCAAAATGGCGGATAAGGACAAAAGTGCAATTACTTTGTGCTTTAAAGATAAAATATTAAGGGAAATCACATGGGAGAAGATCTTGGATGATATGTGGGTCAAGTTTGAATCATTATACATGGCAAAGTCAATGGTTCACATATTGTGTTTGAAACAACAACTTTATTCTTTTCGTATAGCGGAGAATAAATCTATTATGGAACAACTCATAGAATTTCACATGATACATGATGATATGAAAAATATTGAAGCAAAAATTTAAGATGATGACAAGACTCAACTCTTGTTAAGATCATTACCCAAATTCTTTGAGCTCTTTAAAGATGCCCTTATTTATAGTAAAGAAAGAACTATTTCTTTGGATGAAGTCCAAACGTTCATAAGATCAAAGGAGTTATCAAAGTTGACAGATTTAAAGGTCGCCGATAGTGGTAATGCTTAAGTGTCTTAAGAAGAAGAAGTGAGAGTAAAGGAAACCATAAAGGGAAGAGATCTAGGTAAAATTCCAAGTCCAAGGTTTCAGATAACTCAAACTTTAAATGTTTCACTTGTCAAAAAAACAGTCACTTTAAGAAGAATTTTCTCTAAAGGAACCGGCGGAAAATCATCGAGAGTGAATCAAAGAAGTCACTATCAAGTATTTATTTATCCCACATGAAGGGAAAGGAAAATCATCAAAGAAAAACCTGAGAAGGGAGAAGTCACGATCTTACGATCGAGAGATCAGGTACGGGGGTCGATTACGCAAGGGGAAGGTATTAGCACCCCTCACGTTCGTCGTACTTTACGTGACCCACTCTAGTTGTTCTAATCTAAAGGGTGTTTCTATCTAAATGCTAATCAAGCTAAAGGGAAAATGCATGCAAAAGAAAACACGGGGAAAAGAAGGAAATATCTACAAAGTTTCAGTCGGCTGATCCCTGCGACCAGATGCCTACGTATCTCTTTTAAGGAATCAGAGTGCCATAGTTCGGCTCAATAGTTTTTGTTTGTTGCATGCTTTTTGACTTGCAAAAGGGTTTTTAAATAAAAAGCCAAGCGGTTAAAATGAAGTTTGAATTGGTTTGTATTTTTTACTTTGAAAAAATATTTGAAAATTGTTAAATATTTTATGCATTTGCCAAGAAAAAAGAAGTTTTAGTTTTAAAGATGCAAAAGAAAGAAAGAAAAACATCTAAGGGAGACTATCCTAAATCTAGTCCCTAATGTTTTCATAAAATGATGGTCCTAAGATTGAGTTTGAAAGGGAACTCTCTACCTATGTTAACATGCATGGATAGAAATCCTAATGTCTAACTTGCATCAGAAATGACACAAGTGAATCATAAAGGAGCACACAATGGTTCAAAACCTAAGGGAACATGGTATATACAAGTATGAAAAGCAAACAAGCAATCAACAAGCTCAAGAGATCATACACATGTCATGAATAGTGCACACTAGCTCAAGTCAAAAGGCCTAACCAAAATATCGAATCATCGAGGTAGGTAAAAGGGGGGAAGTTCCTGACCATAGATATCTCATCTAGGCAAGAAGGGGTCATGAAATCTACTCTTAACTAAGGCATCATGTCACCAAGGCAAGAAGTATAGAGTGGAGGAAGTGAATGTCCAAGGCGACTAAGAACCTAATCAAGATATCAAGAATTGAGGTAGGAGATAGAAGACAATATGAACAAGCACGGAGCATCAACATTGTCTGAAGTAAGCTCAAGACAAAATGTGGGGGATTGGTTACATATCCTTGTATTCCACTTGACCGACTCGATACAAGAAGAATCACACTCCAAAGCATCGGCATACAATGCGAGCTAAGGATGACACGGACTAGTAATTGTGGGGGTTGATTGTGAACCCTACTCTGCATGCCTTCTTTGAGGACTTATTAGTAAGGAATGAGAATGGGACACCTCTTTGAGGTCTTTGGGCACAAATGTAAACAACACAGCATAATGTCTACTTCGAGGAAGGTCTTTAAACAATCAACAAACATAATTAGCAAACAAGTGCCGAATGCCTTCTAAAGGACTTTAAACAGCGACTTCGAGCACACGCTCTTTATTATCCTACTTTTCATGATATTTAGAAAGAGATACAATACGAAAAGATAAACCAAGCAGTGAAGTTATACCAGACGGATAAAATTTCTGTTATACAGCAAGCAAAGCGAAAATACTTCGGAAAACTTCAAGCAAGCTAGTATCAATAAAGCGAAACGGTCAGAAATCGTGCACTCGGAAAAAACATCAAAGTATCCTTAATGTGAAAATAAATCACATATAACGCGTGCATCAAACATATCCGTATCAAAAACAATACACCTGCATAAAAATCACAACCAGACAAAAACGCAAGCAGTGTATATTTTCTCATAAAATGAGAATCAATAATAAAGTGCATAGGAAGCGACCATAAATCCAATGCCTTTCAATAAAATAACCAACACTTTAGTTAGATGATTGAAGGCTCTCACAAAGTACCTTGCACAAGTCAACAAACACGTCAAAAATAACGAGGAAATCAAAATTGGAATCATACACTTCCATCACAGTGGAATTCACCAATTAAGCATGAAGAAGGCGAAAACAGAAAAGCATCAGAAAGTGAAAAGTTATTTGCAATTATCAATCGGATTAAAATTTCGATGTCATAATAATAAACTCAAACATTAATCATTAACATCCATTTGAAAACAAAATTAGTGATGCTTTTAAAAAATCACATAAACTTTGAATTTGATTCTAACATCGAAATGAATCGTAATTGACAATTGCAAAAGCACTTAACAATTAATCAACTAATTCCAATTTTCATCGTTAACCATAAACTGTATTAAATCAAGATCTCAAGGTTTAGTAACAAATTGATATCAAACACAGTTTCACAGGGTGACTCTGTAATTTCATAATTCAATTCAAAATTCACTTCGTGAACAATTCACAGTTAAAAAATAATATGATGCACAAATCTCAAACTCACTGCATTTCAAGAATTAGCACAATTATTATTATTATAGATCTAACCTATTCCACAAGCTTCTATCATCAAATTTTAAGAAAATAGGATTCACATATTCAATTCAATTCACATTCGTTTATGTATTCCTCAATTAAGCATTTATTCAAAAAAAGTCACTTAACAAAAGCAATTAATCAAGTAAAATTAGAAATTACTTGATCAAATCTTTGATTGCTGAAGTTGAATTGGAGTGAAGAATGGAAGAATCAACTAGAATTACGATCAAAACGGATGTAATTTGTGAGCGTGGCGGTCACTTGGTGAAGCATGGCAGTCACTTGAAGAGAGCGTGGCGGCACGACTAGGAATGTATGGTGGAGGTTGCCACAAAGGAACTAGTGGTGGGTGGCACTAAGGAAGGGAGAGAGAGAGAGAGAGAGAGAGAGAGAGAGAGAGAGAGAGGAGAGAGAGAGAGAGAGAGAGAGTATGGCGGGAGCCACTAAATAGTATGGGTCGGTGCCACTAAGAGGTGGCCGGTGCCACCAAGTAGAGTAGAGTAGAGAGAGAGAGAGAGAGAGAGAGAGAGAGAGAGAGAGAGAGAGAGAGAGAGAGAGAGAGAGAGAGAGAGAGAGAGAGAGAGAGAGAGAGAGAGAGAGAGAGAGAGAGAGAGAGAGAGAGAGGAGTCACTAGGTGTGAATGAGGGAATTTTTGAGATTCTATCTTCTTTTTCTTTAGAGAGAGAGAGAGTAGAGAATATTTTTTGAGCTTTTGGTGTGAAAATTGAGAAAATAAATTGAATCCCCGAAATTGTGAAGAGAAAATTTATATATAGTTCCACCAATTGGGCCTTGTTTTGAAAGTGTGAGCAAATTTAATACCTAATGCGAGTACAAAATACCACGTCATCATCGGTGCAAAATCTCGACTCGAGTTCAACATCAAAATCGAAGCTTGCAAAATTTGTGACGCGATGTCAAAAGAACGGGCTCAATCGAATCAAAGATGAAATTTATGAACTTTTTAAGATCCACAGACGCAAAGCAGAGTTAGCTAATGCATATTTTTCTCAGTTAATTTCACCGTTCATTTTGAAAAGAATACCACAAACGAAAATCCTTCGATCAAAATCCGAACTCGGGGTCTGAAGCAAATTTGTAGCTGACATCATTTGTGAAATTGTGCCGAAAGAATCATCTTGATATTATAAAAATCAATTATGATTTTTACAATATCGTAAAATGGTGAATTAAAATTCTGATTCAACACAATAAATTTCTCTGGTAATCCATAATTTCAGGGACTTTCCTCAAAGAATTAGCTCTCGGCCCAAACATACAAATTGAAGATAAAATCAAGTAGGAATTTTCACCCAAAGAACGGCTCAAAAACATCGATCCAGGCGAAAGTTATAAATTTTTGAACATCCGCAAAATAACGGTTCAACACAGTATTTTCACTATTTTTTCACCGTTTAGCTTCAAAGTACATACGAATTCAGAGATCTTCCTCAAAGAATTGGCTTTCGAGCCGAACATGAAATTCAGAGGAAATAACAAGATTCAAATGCTCCTAGAGGCACTAAAAAAAGATACTCCATCCAAAAGTTATGAATTTTTAAGCATCCGAAAACCAAAGAAACGGTAAATCCACTGTATATCGTAATTCAATTATTTTGCTCTTCAGAAAATCTTCCTCACCAAATTACCCTTCGATATAAACAAATGAAATTGAGGAGACTTCAAGAAGGTTCTAATGACTGAAGAATCAATCCTAAACCATTTTCTGATCTCATGTTGTGAAGTTTTGAAATCTCACTGTGAAACATTGATTTTCTGTTCAAACTGTCTCGAATCAACTGAAACGCTTGATTTTCCTTGCAATTCGAAGCATGATGGAACACATGAGAGCTTGAGATGGAGAAATTGTGATTCGCACTATTCAAACTTGCCAAAATTTGAGATTTACTTTCCTAAGAAAGAATAGAAATAAACACATGAACCTATCTCAAAGAGTCTTGAGAACCAAGCAACCGAACTCGCCTTAACCGTATAGAACGAAGCTTGAAGACAACGCGATCTCAATGCAATGATGCTATGTGATAACAGAAAAATCTTAGGGGGAAAATTGGGGTATAACAGTTGCCCTTATTTAAGTATCTTCTATCCGGAGATACAAAGGTTAAAATCTTTGTCTCAACGCGATTGAAGATACTTAAATACAAAACAAACCCTATTTTTGGCCCTAAGATGTCATTAAATGCTTATGATTGTGAATGTAAAATATAAAATTCATCCAGGTGAACAAGACACATTGGGGAAGGAAAAAAAACCAATGGAATAGCAAAGAACTCGATCAGGAAAATAAATCTCTAGGGAACAACACGATTCTAGGGATAAAAAAATTGAATCCATTAGAGGCAAAACAACCCTGCTGGAAAAGAAGGACTCAACTATATTGGGATAAACCCCAAAGAGGAGACAAAGTAACATAAACTTATAAATAAGGAAAAACAATGGGATACACTGATTAACAAAATACTATAAACTACCAACTCACCGAGAAGGTAGCAAAAAGAGAGCAATTCTGGCTCATAGGGGATAGTGGACTAAAAACTCAAGGTTGAAGGTAGAAACACTAAGATAATACTGACTCAGGGATGACGGTAAACATCAGTACCGAGACTAGTAAACAAATGATTGACATCAGTACTTATGATTGGGAACAATGATTGACATTAGTACTTATGAATGGTAATTAAGGATTGACATCAATACTTATGACTGGTAACAAAGGGTTGACATCAGTACTTATGGTTGGGAATAAATGATTGACATCAATACTTATGACTGGGAACAAATGATTGACATCAGTACTTATGATTGGGAACAATAGGTTGACACCAATGCTTATGACTAGGAACAAAGGGTTGACATTAGTGCTTATGACTGGTAACAATGGGTTGACATCAGTACTTATGACTGGGAACAAAGGGGTTGACATCAGAACTTATGACTGGAAATAAATGGTTGACATTAGTACTTATGACTAGGAAAAAATGGTTGACATCAGTACTTATGACTGAGAACAAATGGTTGACATCAGTACTTATGACTGGGAACATCTCCACTCTATTGGGGTGAAGTTCAATGAAGAGAAAGAAGTGAATACTGACTAATAAATGACTATGAACTACCAACTCAAGGATGAAGGTAGAAAAAATAGAACAACACTGACTTTTATTGAAGGTAAAGAAACAGAAGATACACTGACATTTACTAAAGGTGAACTACCAACTTCCACTGAAGGTAGAGATATAGAGAAAATACCAACTTTTACTGAAGGTGAGCTACCAACTTCCACTGAAGGTAACAATCAAACGCTACACCAACTTTTACTGAAGGTGAACTACCAACTTCCACTGAAGGTAGAGATACAAAAGATAACACCAACATTTACTGAAGGTGAGCTACCAACTTCCACTGAAGGTAGAGATAAAAGATGCACTGACTTTTACTGAAGGTGAGCTACCAACTTCCACTGAAAGTAGAAAGCAAATGATACACCAACTTTCATTGAAGGTGAACTACCGACTTCCACTCAAGGTAGAAATATGTATTAATAAGAACAAGTTTCCCAAAATTTTGGTGTTCCACCTAGAATGGGTCTGAACTTATTCTTTAACCAAGGCATTCTTCCTGGAAAGGGTAACAAAATTTAACAACTTATGGATTTCACCGAGAATGATAACAGTCTCTTCTTTAATTAAGATATCACTTGGAAAGGGTAATAAACTTTACCTGACTTCTGGATTTCACCAAGAACGGTAAGAGTTTCTTCTTTGACCAAGATATCACTTGGAAAGGGTAAATTTTTTTACCAACTTCTGGATTTCTCCAAGAATGGTAACAATTTCTTCTTTAACCAAGATATCACTCGGAAAGGGTAACAAATTTTGCCAACTTCTAGATTTCACTAAGAACGATAATAATTTCTTCTTTAATCAAGATATCACTTGAAAAGGGTAATAAACTTCACTTGACTTCTGGATTTCTCCGAGAACATTAAGAGTTTCTTATTTGACTAAGATATCACTTGGAAAGGGTAATCAATTGTTGTAAGGATCTTTCAACAAACTGCCCTTGACATATTGAAAAGACCATCCATCTATTAGAGTACAAACAACCTCAACAATAAACTATCTCCCATAATATAGAGACTATCATCCATCGGAGTAAAAATATCTTCTCTGGCATTAACATACTTACTTGGGAAGTGAAGATTGCTCAAATAAAGAGACCACCACTTGCTGTTATGAGAAGAATTGCCATAACACTATTGGGAAATAAATATTGACTTCCTGAGGAAAAACCAACACATTCCTGCTGAAGGGATAAAGTATTCACGTGAAAAATAAATGCACATTCTCAATCTAGTTTTATAGTGTAGAGAGTTCAAAAGCGCATTGTTTCTGGGGACCACAAATTTAAACCGGGAATAAACCAGAGTGAAACAGTCAACCAAGACACCACCCAATGAGGAGTAAATTCAAATGAGGATCAATTCCATCCAGGGAATAAGTAGGGTAGGAAGGCTAAAGCAAAATTCTTCCACGAGGAATAACTCAGTGGGGAAATTGAAAGGATATACGCTTTCTACTTAAGGTTAACATTCTATTGGAGAGAGGATAACATAACTCTATAAAATATCAACAGAAAAATCAATTAATGAAAATGAGCAATGAATTTTAATTCGTCTATGCATGATGTATGAATATATGTATGAATGTTGTCATGTATATGCCAACAAAACAGACATACTGCACTGGGGATAACCAGAAAAAAACTTGGGTGAAGACAACACTCGGCCAAATAACATACAAGCTAGAAAATTCCATAAGAGAGTAAGCACCAACCGAGGAAACAAAGTCATACTTCGAGGCTTAAATTCCCTAGGAAGAAACATTGCTTGAAAATAATCAAAACACAATCTAATAGCAATGAACAAATAAAGTTGTAGGGATATGATAAAATCCTCCAGGTTTCATCAAGGAATATCATACAAACTTTGCCAGGGAAGAACAAACATAATTTAGACTTCAACTGGGGATGTTGTACTGACTTCACTAGGGAAGACGAAAGGAACTTCATGGGGATAACAAATTTAAAGGGAAATATCATCCTTGATTCATTTGAGGAGTTAAGAAGTTAACATCATAACAAGAAGTCAAAATTATGGGAATTTTAAATCAAAACTTAACACATGGTGAGACAAACCCAAAAAATTGACAGTTGTCTCACACTTCTTAGAAAAGATACTGCCTTTGTCTGTCTGCTTTGGGAGTTCACAACAATAACACTGTTATAACTGGAGAGAGAAATGCTCTTCGAGATATTCTACATCAATTATAAACACACAAAGGGAGAAAGAATCCAACAACTATACAAATGCCACACAACTTTACAAATCTCTGCTTGATCACAACCCTGTTGGCGAAGGGGAATCACACTCATCTAGAGAAATCCGCATCAAGACTTAACTGGGGAACATGGGAGAGAGGTATCAAACTACACAAACCCAAAATCATATAACAACTTGGTGGAAACCAACCACATGATTAACAACTTGTAGCGGAAACCATGCGCACATCTGCAAGGCAGATCAAAAGAATAACTTTGCTTGAGGAAGATTCTTGGATTGGGGAGAAGATAGTACTTATCTTGGCAAAAATCTGGAATTAGCTTGGGAAACAACTCTGGTGCCCCAAGTTTTACCGTGTTGATTAAGATATCATTCACAACTTTCCCTATATTACATGCATTTAAGATAAACCACCTGACCAACAGCCTTATAGAGATTTGTTGAATCTCGGCGTAACTGCCCTAAATTGACTGAATGTTGCATACTCTTTGCTCAACAACTTCTTCTCAGCAACATGCCCTTTGCTGATACTCAAATGTAAGCTTCCTTGATATCAAGCAATTATTTTACAGGAATAAAATGTTTATTCTAAGAATGATAATTCTAATGCAACAATTATGTGAGTCTTGAAGATTTTATTGAAAAGATGTCGCAAAACCTTGTGAACGAATCACTAGCCAAGATGAGACATTGATTTTTTTGTATGAAAGATAACAAAAGCATATGATCCCAATCACAATAATTTAGCCAAAACTCATGGGAGTCTGAAAACATTATCTCGTTGAAGTATGCTTTCGAAATAAACTTTGCTTCGATTAGGACTTTTAAGGGTTGTAACGTAGCCTGGTTCATGGTTTTCAAAAAAAATTTAAGGCTCAAAGTTTATTTGTGCCCACCATTTCTTTTTGATGTTCTCCAGTCCTAAGTTCAGTTAACCCAATACGAGCACTCATCTCTCGAGAGGAGTTTGCGATGGTTGAGGAACCACTGAGGTTTCTTGGACATGACAGTCACTCACTTTTTGGCTTTGGTGTCTAATCAAACAACCTCGTCCTTCAATTCTCAATATAATATTCTATCTTTTCTTTTCTTTTCTTTTCTTTTGCTTAAGTCATTTTTTCGACTTAGTGGGCTTTCTCTTTTTTCTCTCCCTTTTTTTCTCTCTTTTGATCAAGTCGTGTGATCTTGATCCGTCTTTGATTTTTTGAAAGTAATTGTGACTGCCTCACTCCATGATCGATGAGGGATAACCATTATTGTATCGTCATCTTTTGTGTTCATGATAGGTGATGAATGAGGTGTGGTGATCCTCAAATGTTCACTCCTTTTTAAAATTTGAATGCTCGATCAGATTAACTGAAATTTACCCTGCCCCGGGTTAAATGTGAGGTTTTTTTCTGACAAGAAAAGAAACCCCTACTTCAAGGCTCAAAGGGGTTGACGAGGGTTTCACTCGCTAAGAAGGCTAATTGTCCTTAAACTTCAAGACATCCTTCAATCAAGCTCACCAAAGTTCATACATGCTTGAGAAGAGGGTTAACATCTTTGAAGGATAAGATACCACTTTTATCAACTTTTGTACTTCTATCCTCAATGGAAAGCAGCTCTCAATGTCATGCCCAGGGGCGCCTTGGTGAAAATCATAGAAAGCAACATCCTTGTACCACCATGGAATTTATTCTGGGATAGCTGGAGGTGATCTTGTCTCAACCAAATTCTTCTTCAATAAATCAGGCAATAATTCAACATACGTCATAGAAATTGGTTCAAACTAATTCTTTTTCTATGCACGACATTGTTCATTGTGTTGTTAATGAGCCTTTTGAGCAGAGACCACAAGAATTGGATTAACCGCCGGACTAACAAAAGAAACTTGTTGTTATCGATGATTCCTATCATGAGATCTCCTTTGCTTACCATGGGAGATGGCATATTGAAGCTACCGGTAGAAAACACAGAGCCGCCACCGAACTTTATTTATCCCGAAGGAAGGGGAAATATCGATAAAACTGCAAGGGAATGGATAAGATGGTCTTGCAACCAAGAGAAAGGGTAAGGGAGTCAGTTATGCGAGGGGAAGGTATTAGCACCCCTCACATCCGTTGTACTCAACGAGATCCATTTTGTTTGTTTGTCTTAAAGGGTGTATTTATCTACAACTATGCTTGCTTAAAGGGAAATGAATGGTTTTTGATTATTGCGTTCGTGAGGGTTTCACGATCCTTTGCCTACGTATCCAATGAAGGAATCAGAACACCGTATTTCCTCTAAAAAAAGGTTGGTTTGTTTGTGTTTTTTAGTGGGCGACGTTAACGCACGCATTCTAGCAATATGCACGGCCGGTATCGCGGTAGAACAAAGATAACATGCCCTTGGGGGAGTTTTGCTTGGTTGAGTGTTTTTGCGGGTTTTAAAATAAATTCAAGTAATGATTAAGTGTTTTGGATTTTTTTATATTTGTGAATGAGAAGTTTGTTTGGCTAAAAATGGATGCGGGTGAGATTTCGAAGATACGGCGACCTAAAGTCGAAGCTTTGACTTAAAAGGTGTGAGTTTGGAAATTGATTTTTTGGGAGATTCACCTTAAGATTTAACAAAATAATGAACAAATGAAAGAGGAATGAGGGTATTCACATGATTAGACGAGACGCGTTTGATGACGTGAAGTTAACGAAGTCAAAATATTTCCCTTGGATTTGAGGCGAACGAAAGATATTAACGACCGATGACAAAATTAGCTAAAATAACGATTGAACAATTAAATAATGAAAAATAATAGCATGCATTTTTTATTAACAATTTTAAACAAGTAACAAAAATTAAATAAAAAAACTAAATTATAAAACATATATATTTTTTTGAATAATTAATAAAGATTAAATTATGAACATGTTTTTTATGTTTTCTTATAATAATTATAAACAAATGACAAGTTAGAAAAATGGAGGAAACAAAGCTAAAAGGAAAAAAAAGCGTCCCAAACTGGGCTCGAACCGCGTCCCTCTTAAACTAATGCGAACTGCCTTGCCAAATGAGCTACACTGTTTAACTGTTACTATTACGCTTTAAGTAAAATAAGAAGGGTGATAATGATAGCGATTGGGCCAATCGGCCCAATGAAGTGGATCTGGGTTTGGAGAGAAACAAGGAAAAGGTCTCTTGGAAACCCTAGTAGCAAATGGCGCCGCTGTTGCTTAGCATTGGGAAGGAAAAAGTCAGGTTATTCAATATTATTAACTGAGTTATTTGTTTCCAAAAAAATAAATTAAAAAAAGTTGAAACAAAAGTTGTATAATCCTTTCTCTCTCCATTGTATCAACATCATCATCTCTTTGAATCTTTCTAAGGAAACCCCTATCTTGTGCTAATCGAATCCGATCTGGGCTTGAGAGTCCCCAACCCTTATCTCGAAATGCTTTACGAACTTCCTCGCCGGATTTACGACATTTCTCATTCGGCGTATCAACACCATAACAGGATCCACAACAAATCTCACTATGCTCAAGTATTCCTCCATATCTTTGCAAGGGATTCTCAATCAGGGGAGAACAAAATCCATCTTCAAAACGTCCTTCCCATGGGCCTCACCCCAACTGATCTCTGGAAGATTGGATACATGAACATCAAGGCGCTCAACAAAAGAAGCAAGGTGAACAACGGGTAGATCAAATTTTCTGTATTTTGATCCAAGGGATATGATATTCCGGTTTGAGGAAGGTAGGTTTAATTCATAACCACTAGAGCCACAACTGTAATGAACATCTCTTTATTTCTTCCTTTTTATGAATTTTGGTTGAGATGTTGTTACGTTGGAGTTCCTTATACATTTCTTCTGTTGGATTTCTTGTTGACAGAAACAGAGAGCGAAGATGAGTTGTTGAAGGTAGCCGGGTAGAAGCGGGTGAAGGCGCGTGAGGACAGTGGGAGATCTGCGCGGGTGGATGGAAGGTTGTAATGGTGGAAATATAGGCGTGTGGACTACGGTAATGACGAGAGGTTGAGGAAGAGATTGTTGCAATCGGTGGCAGATCTGGATGTTACATGAAGATAAAGGTGTATCGAGAAAATGGAGCAAAGAGAGATATTTGATTGGTGAGTTTTTCTTGAATTTCTTCTGAGTTTTATCGTGCATTTAAATTTTCAATCTCTGAGTTTTTTTTGTGTGAAAACAGCGTCTTGCAGAAGCAAAGGGATGCGAAAGATTGATAAGTTGTATGAAAAAAAATTTGTTTTTTTTTTATCTTTGGGATTTTTTCTTAACTAATTTTTCTCTGTTTCTAACACGCGCAAAAAAGCAAACAATAGCGTTTAAGAGTAGCATTACAGCCTTCGTGCGTTTTGACTCCTACGCCGAATCAGAAATTCAAAACACAACAATTATTCAATACGGTCCAGCTTCAAGATTTCCGGCTCAGATTTCGCAACAAAAGTATGGTTCAGATTCAACAATATTAACAACAACGTCAACAACAGTATTATGGATTCACGAGTATGAACACAAGACAAAAATCGCCATGTTCAAATTATGCAGAAGAATATGAAAGAAACAGAACCTGAATTTGGAGCGGAGACAAATAGAAAACTAAAGGGGAGGTAACGTGCTTCTCTATCGTTCTTTCTGGATTTTCTCCTGCTGTATGGTTTTATTTTGTTGCGGGAAGTTTCGGAGTTGGGGTTTGGATGGTTTTGAGTAGAGATAAGCTGAAGCTGGTGATCTCTGCTTAAAAGGTTTAGGGAGAATTTTGTGTATTTCTCTGCTGATTATTTTGTGATATTTCTATATCTAATTCCATCTCCTTTGCTTCAATGAAATAGTCTTTTATAGTGAAATAGAGGTGGAAATATAGGGGGAAATTGGTGAATTTTGAACATTGATGGAATGCTGAGTTGTGGCCTTTTTGAGTATAGTTTTTGTCTTACTGATTTTATGCAAAGTTTAGACTGTATGATGCAGGTTTATGGCTTGTTCTGTGAGACAGTTTTATATACAGGTGATATCTTTTTCTCTCTTACCTCTCAATGATGTAAAGCACCCTGCTTTTTATCCTCTAATAAATCTGAAGGGTTTGCTATTTAGGAAAGTGATGAAACCGCGGGGCTTTGGGCTAATGTTAGCTTGCTATACTACTTGTTTTGTTGCTGCCTGTTTATGCTGTTTTGATACTGTTTTGCGTGCTGTTATGTTTGTTGGCTTGTTGATTTCTTTGTTTGGCAACTTGCTGGTTTTGTATTGTGTAGGGGTTGGCCTTTGCTTTTCTGCCCGTTTGACCACTGTGGGCTGTTTTGCTTTATATTCTTGCTGCTATTACAACGTTGTTTGTTGCTTTTTTTTTTAGTTTGGGAAGCTTGGTTATTTTTCCTTGGCAATTTTCTTTTCTCCCTTTTTGTGAACCAAAGAGGACACCTTTTTGTGATTTGCAAATTGGGAGAAAAATAAACCATGATTAAAAATAAATCCCTCTTTAACTGGTTCCAAATGCAAACCCTTATGATGAAATTAGAAGAAAATTTGCTTGACACTTCTTGATTAACTTTCAATTAATTGACCAATGCTTATTTGTTTTTTTTTCTTTCAAGCAAGATGGAAGATGAAAAGGCAAGGCCAAACAAGGATAAAAGATGGAGAAAAATCCATGGCAAAGAGTGAGGACAAATCACTTGAAGAGGAAGCAAGACATTCAATTCTTTTTTTTGTTGTTTTTGTTTTGTAAACTGCAATTGTACTTGTGATTCCAAGCCTTGTAACTCGTCTCAAAAAAAGTAATGAACACAAACTTGAATGAATTTATTAATGATGAGCTTTGTTGTAGAAATTAAATAACTCTTGAATCTCATTTGAATTCTGAAAATTTTCTCTTGAATAATCTGAATGCACATCTTAACTTTGTAACTTAAACCTCAAGAAATCATGAACAACAGTTGTAACTTGTTCTTCAAGCAATCAATGCGCCTTATCTCTCAACATCCAATCAAACTCTCCAGCAAAATAAATGCTTGAGAATTTAATTCCACTTGGTTAATTTGAACCCGAAACAAAATGGTCACTTAAACCTTGATCCTCATATCACACTTGAACCAAACTTGCATTTCTTAAACGGAACTTTAACTTTGACACTCACATCGCGAGTAACTTGCAACTTAAGAAATCCAAAACATATCTTGATTATCATGAACCTCCAGCCTCATTTCTTGTGCCTAAACTCCACAGTCGTCGACTTAAACTTCAAATTCACGACTCCATGGCTTAGAGGCTTTAAGAAAAAACTTGAAATGCGAGGAGATGACATTCTCGACCTAATGCCCTGAGCTTTGAGCCATCCTCGAGGCAGGCGAAAGAAACATCTTTCCAGAAACCAAAGACCCGAAACCCTAGCATCTTGACCAGCACACATAGGGAAATAAACCCTAATCCAGGCTCTGATAAATTTGAGCGAGAACCAACCTTGTAATGTGATGACAAAATTCATTCCAAGATCCAATAATCGAGAACCAGATGCGTTTCCTTTTTACCCGATAAGAAAACCTCAAAACAAGATTAGACATAAAGAGGGCGCAACCCTAAAACTTCAAACCAAAGCGCCTGATTCCCTGAGATGCGGGATATGTAAATGACTGAATGATAAAATGATGCAAATGGAATGCAAAGTTCAAAGCTATACCAAAAAATAAAGAGATAGGGCAAATTTGGGGTACGACACATATGAGTCTTGCTCTTTCTTTCTAGCGAAGCTATAACAATACTTCTTTGTATCATTTGATGAGTCCCCATCCTTAGATAAACGGCCTTCACTGGCAACTTCCTCTAAACGGACTCCCATGCTTACCATTTCGGGAAGATCTTTTCATTTTTTCTCTTCCATTGGGGGTACAACTTGGGCTGTAACCTCGCACCAACGTTGCGCATACTCCTTAAATGATTCCTTATCTTTCTGAGCCATTGCTCTCAGCTAGTCTCAATCAGGTTCAATAAACATGTTGTACTTATTCTGCTTCACAAAAGCTTCACCCAAGTCATTGAATGTATGGATGTTGCTACTGTCCAATCCCATGTACCATTTCAAGGCAGCACCAGTCAGACTGTCTTAGAAAAAATGAATAAGAAAGTGTTGGTCATCAGTATGAGTGGACATTCTTCTCACACACATCATAAGATGAACACGAGGACACATATTGCCCTTGTATTTCTCAAATTCCGGAACTTTGAACTTCACATGTACTTTTACATTTGGAACCAAGCAAAGATCACTGACATTCTGGACAAATAAATCTTTTCCCCTGAGAGCCTTCATTTCTTTTTGCATTTCCTTGAACTGATCCTCAAAGTCATCTATGATGTCATAGAATCCCAAACTTTTACTTGGTGGAGGAGAAGGATGATACACCTCATCATTAATAACATGGGCCACATTCGCCACAGGAGATGCAACACGGTGGATCTCATTATTAGCAACAGGAGTGATGTGCACCATAGGAGGGGCAGAAAACACAACTGGTTGAACAGGATGAGCAACTTGAGCAGTAGGGTCCTTTTATCATGTAACCTCCAGGCATTCCCAACGGACAACGGGGAGGCATACGATATTGAACAGTAGTAGAAACTAGAGTAACAAAGATGGGAACTGACAGAACCTTGGAAATAAATCTTGTCTGTTGTGGTTGAGTAGCATGAGGAGACATAGGCGGTGGTGGCTAATTCTGAGCAGCTACCAACGACTCTACCAAAGCAGTCATATTAGCCATTCCAGTTATCAGAGTAGTAACTTCCTCGTACAACTCACAATTCTCTTGTTCAAGGTTTTCCAACTTCTTCTTAGAATTGGCTGGAGTGTTGTACCGGTGAGAAAACTTGATTATGAAGATTAAAGGACCTTGAGTAGGACTTCTGGAATACTAATGAAATTCAAAATAAATGTAAAATGATGCATGACATGCAATACAAATGCCATGTTCTCATTTCCAAGAGTTTGTACGATTTGATTCCTATTATTAAGCCATGATGTCTTTATAAATAATGCTCATTTTTAAGCGGCTTAACAATTGGAACCAGAGAAATAATGCTTGGAAGTGAAGGAACATGTATGCTAATAATGGAATTAACATGATATATATGCAAACATGATGGGATCAAAGCTTCAACAACATTGGATAACTACTGAACTACAATAGAACCACAGTCACATGTAACAAGATCAAAGATCTAGAACATATCAAAATACCAAGGAACCAAAATCACCAACAGAACATATAGTCACCATCAGAATATAGTCACCATTAAAATATAGTCATCATCTGTACATGTAAGGATAATCCATCCCCACTCACGGGTGAAAACTAGGTCAGGGTAGGCAAAGGTGACTTGGAATCATAAGTTCTCCTGAGAATACAATCATTGTTACAACAGACGTGTGTGACGATAACAACTCATTTGAACCTCAACCAAGCGCATACCACATAATCGTGCTAGTATGGACATGGATCCAGTAGCCGTCATGCTCTGCTATATTCCTAATGTTCCTAGTGGTTACTCATATCCTGGGTACTGGGCCTTTTACCTCAATAGTAACACCCACCCAACAAGAAACACAGAATCCAACATAACAGTAATATATGGAAAGCGATAAAATGCAATGCATCCATATGCTCACATAAACATGTAAAAATCAACAAGGTATAAAGCATAAAGATAAACACACAAAGAAAAGAAAAGAAAGAGCTAAGAGTGACTCACGGGATGGACCAATAATTGGTCAATCAGTCCCTAGTGAAGTCGCCAGTTGAAGGAACCGGAGAAAAATCATCGAGAGTGAATCAATGAAGTTGGCATCGAGTATTTATTTATCCTACGAGAAGGGAAAGGAAAACCATCAAAGAAAAACTTGAGAAGGGAGAAGTCATGATCTGACGACCGAGAGATCGGTTACATGAGTCGATTACGCAACGGGAAGGTATTAGCACCGCTCACGTTCGTGGTACTCCATAGGATCCACTCTTGTTGTTCTAATCTAAAGGGTGTTTCTATCTAAACTCTAATCAAGCTAAAGGGAAAATTCATGCAAAAGAAAACACGGGGAAAAGAAGGAAATATCTACAAAGTTTTGCTCGGCTGAGCCCTGCGACCAAATGCCTACGTATCCCTTTTAAGGAGTCAGAGCACCGTAGTTCGCCTAAATAGTTTTCATTTGTTATATTTTTTTAACTTGCAACAGGTCTTAAAATAAAAATCCAAGCGGACAAAATGAAGTTTGAATTGGTTTGTATTTTTTACCTTGAAAAAGGATTTGAAAATTGTTAGATGTTTTATGCATTTGCCAAGAAAAAGGAAGTTTTAGTTTTAAGGATGCGAAAGAAAGAAAAAAACATCTAAGGGAGACTATCCTAAATCTAATCCCTAATTTTATCATAAAATTATGGTCCTAAGATTTAGTTTGAAAGGGAAATCTCTACCTATGTTAACATGCAAGGATAACAATCATAATGTCTAACTTACATCGGAAACGACACAAGTGAATCCAAAAGGAGCACACAATGGTTCAAAACCTAAGAGAACATGGTATATACAAGGATTAAAATAAAACAAGAAATCAACAAGCTCAAGAGAGCACACACATGTCATGAGTAGTGCACACCAACTCAAGTCAAAAGGCCTAACCAACATATCGAATCATCGAGGTAGGTAAAAGGGGGGAAGTTCCTGACCATATGTTGTATCCTAAAATTTTCCCTTCAATTTTATTTAGGACATCTCCTCATGCTCCTAGGGTTTTCAATTTCTCAAGGCTACTCAATATTTGATCAGACAAATTCTCCTCCTAAGCAGTTGATCTACAAACTAGGGTTTCACTTTTCTCAAGGAAATTTGAGCTCATAATGCCTCAAGTGGATTTCATGGTTCCTCATATGTCTCAAGGAATGCTCATGCCAAATTTCAAGCCTTGCATCACAAGTTTGCTTAGTCAATTGCTCAGATGACTAAAAATCATCAATATTGGGTAAAAAGTCAACTATGGTCAACATATAGTCAAACTTCATGATTTTTGGTCAACTTCAATATTTTGAAGTCATATTCATCATTTGATCAAGGTTTGCTCATGATTTATCAAGAAAACTCAAGATTCATCAAAAGTCAAAAATTACTAAATTAGAGTTTTCTTAAGGAGAAGTCAACTGAACTTTGACCAAGCACAACTTTCACATGCTTCATCAGATTTTTCTCAACCAAATATCATGTTGAAGGAAATTCAATTCTCTACAATTTTTCTCTTTAAGCTGAAGTCCAAAAAAATGCTTCATTTGAGAGATATGGGCCAAAACATTATAGGACATTTCAAAAGTCAATAAAAAGACACTTTTTGTCAAGGAAACTTACATCAATATAAATCTTCAAATGCAAAAATGATCAAAATAGATATTGTAGAGAACATCTTGGGATTTCCAAAAAGTCCAAGATTATCTTCATATGATAAAAATTGAGAGAGTTATGGTTGGTGCGAGTTGGGAAATTTTGAGAAAATACATGAAACCAAAAGGGATCAAACTTAGAATTTTGGGCTAATGGGCTGATATTTCAAGATCCGTGCATGTTATAGGCCTCATTGTGAACCTCAGAAGTTATTTATACACCCCTTGGGTTTTATTCTATTTATTTTTTATTTTATTTATTTAAAATTCAAAATTAAATAATATAAGTCAAGCTTTCTTACAAGGTCCAAGCCCACAACCTTTTGACCTAATTTCAAGCTCTATATATTGCTCTTCATTTAGACAAGCATGACACAAAAAATCTCTTGCAAACAACCATTACCAAATCTCAAAAAAATATCAAAACTAGGGTAAGTTGTAAACCCTAGTTGCAGCCACATTCAAGTGAAACCTATCATCTTATTCACTTCCAGAAGCACCATAGGGTAAGAATGGATCGGTCTTGATGATCCAAAGCACACAAAAACAGTAAGCATGCATCGCCGGTTGCGTTTTTTCATAAAATTTAAACTGACGTTTTTGTTTTGTTTCAACGTGTACTAACTTATTTGACAAGCTTCTGAGATCTCGATGTACAGGTTAGACCAATCGCATGACCTCCATAACGATTGGATCACGTATGGCCATGCTTGAGCTGTTTTAAGCTATTTGTTGCGTATCTCCTTGTATAAGGAGAACCAGCCAAAACTAATACTTATATTGAATATGCAAGGCCTGAATTAGGGGGGGTAGGTAACCTTGAATTATTGACTATGCTTATTTTGCATAAAAAAAGGAGTCACCGGAGAAGATGACCGGAGCTAAGGCTCCGACGTCTCTCCGGTCCAAGCAATGTGTTTATTACATATTTAATTGTTGTTATTGAATGACTGGATGAAACAGCCACCCCAGTGGCAAGCGAGGGCGCATTAAGGCATTTGTACAATAAGGTGTGGGTTCGATCGCTTCTTTTAACATTTATTTTTTCATACTTTCCTAATCCTTGCAGGTTGATTACATATTGAATGATGTGCATTTTGTTAACACCAACGCAAGCTTGGCGGAGATGTGAACCTTATTGGTAGAAAGGCTAAGGGCGTGGGCTCAACACCCACCCCTGGCATATTTGTTTTGTTTTATTTCTAACTTGTTTTTCTTCTTAATTTCTCCCTTAAACCCTAATTTCACCTAACCATAAAACAAAACCTTTTCTTTCACAAACCCTAATTAAATTAGGTATTAGGTTTTTAATCAATTTTTAAATTAATCTTTTTTACTAACCAAAATTAATTAAAAAAATTTAGGTTTTTTTATTAACCCTTTAATTTAATAAATCAAGCTTTTTTGCAATTTTAAAATCAACTAGTTTTTTTAGGTTTAATTAATTAATTATCATTCAAATTTCTTTTCATAAAAAACATTAAAAAACATTTATTTTTCCTTCAACCTTAATTTTACATTTTTAGATCGACTGTATAGGTTTCGCAAATGTAGTCTTTATTTGTCGCTTTCTTTTGTTTCATTATTATGTAACTGTTCATGGATGTAATAGCTTAGGGTTTCTTTTTCGCACTGTTTATTATGTATCTGTCCCAAAGCGATGTAATAGTTTAAGTTTATATTTTCTGCCTTTACTTTCTGCACCTTACTTTTTTATACTTGCTATATTACTACTTAGTAATTAGGGTTGTATGGAAAGACTAAAATGAATCGTTAGAAAACCCTAACTAAAAAGTTAAATAACTGAATACAACACACTTGCACATTCACATCTCTAGAGTAAACTCTCTTGTTGCCTTTGGAATAAAATAGTCATGTCCCTCGAAAGTAGGGACGCTTTAGCAAATGTCCCTTGAATAAAAGATCATATTCCCTCAACGACCCTTCAATGTTGCCTTTCGATAAATAATCTAGTCCCTTACGAAAATTGCTAAAGCATCCTCACCAATTGCCTTCAATGACTATACGACGACCCTACGCCTGTCCCTTCATATCCAACGATAAGGCTTCCTACTAACTAATGGTATGGATAGAACTATCTAAAGGAGAAGGAAAAGTACAAGAATGACCTTGAGTGGGTAGAACTGTTAATCGCTTGCTCAAAATTTTCAAAACGAAATATTTTACCCAAACACTTTCAAATATATTTTCAAAACACTTTGTACGCATTCTTGAGGACCGATACGAATTGTTACAAACTTTAATTTTCAAAATATTTTCAAACAAATCACACAAAAAAACCAAGTTTTCAAAAGTGAGCTAAGCGATTAAGATCCCGTAGATAACTCTGAATGAAAAGGATGCTAACACCTTCCCTTTTCATAACCTACCCCCTGAACTCAAAATCTTCAAGGTCTTCCTGTTCTTTTCACCCTTTCCTTATTGGACAAAATAAAAGTCGGTGGCAGCTCTAGCTATCCATAATATTTGCAATCAAACACAAAAATAAGTCAATTCTCCCACCGTATTACACCATAGATATCTCATCTAGGCAAGAAGGGGTCATGAAAGCTACTTTTAACCAAGGCATCATGTCACCAAGGCAAGAAGTATAGAGTGGGGGAAGTGAATTTCCAAGGCGACTAATCACCTAAACAAGACATCAAGAATCAATGTAGGAGATAAAAAACAATATGAACAAGCAATAAGCATCAACGTCGTCCGATGTGATCTCAAGAAAAAATATGGGGGATTGGTTACAGATCCCTGTATTCCACTAGACCGACTTGATACAAGAAGAAGCACACTCCAAAGGGTCGGCATACAATGCGAGTTAAGGATGACACTGACTAGAAATTACGGGGGTTTATTGCAAACCCTACTCCACTTCCTTCTTTGAGGACTTATTAATAGGGAATGAGAATGGGATGCCTCTTTGAGGTATTTGGGCACAAATGTAAACACACAACATAATGCCTACTTCGAGGTAGGTCTTTAAACAATCAACAAACACAATTAGAAAACAAGTGTGGAATGCCTTCTAAAGGACTTTAAGAAGCGACTTCAAGCGCACGCTGTTTATTATCCTACTTCTCATGATATCTAGAAAGCAATAAAATATGGAAAGATAAACCAAGCAGTGAAGTAATATCAAACAGATAAAATGTCCATTATACAACAAGCAAAGTGAAAATACTCCGGAAAACTTTGAGCAAGCTAGCATCAACAAAGCAAAACAGTCATAAATTGTGCGCTCAACATAAACATCAAAGTATCTATAATGTAAAAATAAATCACATATAACACGTGCATCGGACACATCTGTATCACAAACAATACACCTGCATAAAAAATCACAACTAGACAAAAATGCAAGCAGTGTATATTTTCTCATAAAATGGGAATCAATAATAATGTTCATCAGAAGCAACCATAAATCCAATGCCTTTTAACAAACACGTCAAAAATAACGAAGAAATCAAAATTGGAGTTATACACTTCCATCATAGTGTAATTTACCAATTAAGCATGAAGAAAGTGAAAACAAAAAAGCATCAGAAAGTGAAAATTTATTTGCAATTATCAACCAGATTTGAATTTCGATGTCAGAATAATAAACTCAAACATTAATCATTAACATCCATCCAGAAACAAAATTAGTGATGCTTTTAAAAAATTACAAAAACCTTGAATTTGATTCTGACATCGAAACAAATCATAATTGACAATTGCAAAAGCACTTCACAATTAATCAACCAATTCTAGTTTTCATCGTTAACCACAAACTGTATTAAATATAAATCTCAAGGTTTAGTATCAAATTGATATCAAACACATTTTCACAACGTGACTCTATAATTTCATAATTCAATTTAAAATTCATAGCTCAAAGATAATACAATGCACAAATCTCAAACTCACTGCATTTCAAGAACCAACACAATTATTATTATAGATCTAATATATTCCATAAGCTTCCCTCATCAAATTTCACAAAAATATGATTCACAAAAATATGATTCACAAATTCAATTCAATTCACACCCGTTTATGTATTTCTCAATTAAGCATTTATTGAAGCAAAATTACTTAACAAAAATTACCAGATCAAAGCTTTGATCAGTGAAGTTGAATTGGAGTGAGGAGTGGAAGAATAAAATGAAATAATGAGTGAAACGGGTGGAATTTGAGACCGTGGAGGTCACTTGATAAAGTGTGATGGTCGCTTAAAGATAGAGTTGTAGACGGCTAGGAATGTGTGGTGGCGGTTGCCACAAAGGAACTAGTGGCAGGTGCCACTAAGGAAGAAAGAGAGAGAGTATGGCGGGAGCCACTAAATAGTGTGTCTGGTACAACTAAGAGGTGGATGGTGCCACCAAGTAGAGAGAGAGAGAGAGAGAGAGAGAGAGAGAGAGAGAGAGAGAGAGAGAGAGAGAGAGAGAGAGAGAGAGAGAGAGAGAGAGAGAGAGAGAGAGAGAGAGAGAGAGAGAGAGAGAGAGAGAGAGAGAGAGAGAGAGAGAGAGAGAGAGGAATGGTGGGAGCCACTTGGTGTGAATGAGGGAGTTTTTTAAAATTCTATTTTCTTTTTCTTCAGAGAGAGAGTAGAGAATATTTTTTGAGCTTTTGGTGTGAAAATTGAGCAAATGAATTGAATCCCCAAAATTGTGAAGATAAAATTGAAATATAGTTCCACCAATTGGGCCTTGGATTTGGATTTAAATTGAGCCTTGTTTTGACAGTGTGAGCAAATTTATTACCCAGTGCGAGTACAAAATTCCACATCATCATCAGTGCGAAATATCGACTCGAGCTTTACATCAAAATTGAAGCTTGTGGAATTTGTGACACGATGCTGAAAAAATAGGCTCAATCGGATAAACGACGAGAAAGTTATAAATTTTTGAAGAACCACAGACACAAAGGAGAGTTAGTTAATGCAGATTTTTCTCTATTAATTTCACCGTTCAATTTGAAAAAAATACCACAAACAAAAATCCTCCGAACAAAATCCAAACTCAGGGTCTGAAGCAAATTTGTAGCTGTTGTGACTGGTTTTTAAATCAAGAGTCGCCACTGTTATACGGTGGCAGAACCAGAACTGTTTTGGAATGTTGGTTTGCATTTTGCGTTTGTGTTTGCAAAATGTCACGGTAAGCAAGAGTCGTCACCGACTTTTGTTTTATCCAACTGGAAAGGAAAAAAGCACAGAAAAATTCCTTTTTCGAGATATATTGAGTATGGGGGGTAGATTATAGAAAGGGAAGGTATTAGCACCCTTTCTATTCGTAATTTTGTACGGGCTCTTAGGTACTCGCTCATCATTTTGAAAATTGCTTCTTTGTGTATTTGTGTGATTTGAAAAGTTTTTGTTTTACCTCGATTTAACCCTTGCTTCTGTCTTCAAGAGTGTTACGAAGTGTTTTTGAAAATGAGTGTAAGTGTGAAAAGTTTGTTTGTTTTGAGCAAGTACCTACTAGCATCTACCTACTCGAAAAAAGAATTGTTCTATGTTCGTTTCCTTTAGACAACGCTATCCTACTATTAGTGAGTAAGTAGCACCGTCGTTGGAGTTGTAAGGGTCAATCCGAAAGGGACGTACGATCACTAAAGTAATGTTAGGACGTCTTAGTAATAACCCTAATGTCTTAAGATCAATATTCGAGGCAACAATTCCGAGGCAACCTTTCCGAGGCAACTTTGATCTTTTATACAGGAGAGCGACCACTAAAATACCCTATACTTAATGATCTTTTACCGAAGGCAACCGAAGTGAGAGTATACCCTAGGAGTGCGCATGTGCGAGTGATTCAATTTCAAGTTTATTATCTTTGCACATTTAGGGTTTGCTAACCGTTTTAAAGTTAATCATACATTCTTGTCATGCAACCCTAATATTCATACATCTAAAGTTAATATTTGCGGAATTTAAAATGCGGAAAAATAAGCTACGCTATTACAAGGCTTCGGGTATTAATTACATAGCCAAAAACAACCTGTAGAAGAGAACGATAAACGAAAGTAAAAGTCCTAATTAATCTATTACAACTTGTGAGCAATTACATCAATATGGTAAAAAAAATAATAAAGCGCGCGCGATGAATTAAGAACGATAAAAGTTAGGGTTTTGACCCCGTTTAAGCTAATTAAAGAAAAAAAAAGTATTTTTGTTGTTTTTAATTATTTTAAAAAAAAGATAAAGTTTTTAAATTAAATACAAAATTAATTAGTAATTGAACTAATTAAAGAATATAACTAAATTTAACCTATTTTTGTGTTTTTGGTTATTTTAATAAAAAGAAAATAGAATTAAGTTAGAAACAAAAACCCTAATTGTTTTAATTGTTTTTAATTTATTTACAAAAATAATTTAAGTTACCTAAAATTAAATAAACTAATTAAATTAAAATTTGTATAAAAAATAAATATCCTAAATCTAATTGGATGAAAATATTTTTTTAAGGATTTTTTGATAAAAAGAATTATTTTAAGTTAGTAAAAAAACTAAATAAATTAATAAAGACAAAATATAAAAAAGAAAAGAAAGAAGAGTTGGGCCTGGAATCAGTAATTGAGGGGGGCGTGAATAGCAAATCTGGGCCCAAAATAAAATGACCCACGTTTGACTTCCAAGATCCCATGCTTTGCTTTGACCAAGGCCTTTGGTGCTCCTTCATCTGATGGCCTTTAGATCTGGCCATCTGAACACTTGGTTGGCTGGATAATGATGGACCATGGTGTTCATCCCACCTGTGCACGCGTCTGATCACTGAAAGAAAAACAATATGAAATAATTGAGGGGACCTGAGATTCGAACCCAGGTCCTATAACCTTTTCCAATAGCCTAGCCACCAACTGAGTTGCGCGTGTTAGTTGTATGTAAAGTAACAATTAAATATTATAAAAACAACACAACTCTATTAGATCCCTGCGCGCCAGAATTCAAATAAGCGAATAAGAGGGTGCCACGCCAGTCATCCCCAACCTCGCTCCGTTGGTAAAAGTTAAAGACTTTTACCTACGGACATATGTCCGTAGCTACAACCCTGGCTCATTTCAAAATCTTCCATGGGCATGATAAATGACATCTAATGCCATGAATCGAACCGCCTTGACATTCTGAGCCTTATGATGCCCTTCATGGGGGATAATTTTACCTGTGCACAAAGATCCTAAATTGAAGCAAAAAAACCCTAACAATGGTAAACTCTGATACAGTCCATAAAAACGAAATTAAATGTTATAGATAGTTTGGAAATGTTTCAAGGAGCAAGAATATATAATTATTTCATGCTATAGAAGCCAAAATTATGCAATTCGATTTCAAGAACAAAACAAAGTCGTGGCTGACTTACAGTGGGTTTTGGCGCTGGAAAGTGCTTGTTCTTGATTGGTACAACCTCCTTGCAACCCCAGGAGTCGAATGAGATGGCTAGGGGACCTTGTAAATGCCTGGAGATAGCAAAACTAATTACCACTTTTATTTGTTTTTTCCAAATTTGGTTCTGCCTCGTGCGCCTCTCAAGCCTTCTGATTTTTGTCTGCAGATGCTCACTATATACCAAGGATTGGATTAGGGTTACAAACATGATCTCAATCTTTGCCAATTATTGATTTTGATCTTGATTTGATTCACTTGAAAATCCTTCCAAAAATAGGCTAAAACCAATCTTTTTGTGCCCACTTTTGCTTTGCACGAATTCAATCTTTTGCTAGCTGGATATAGGACCTAAAACATGCATAATATCTTGAGGTTTCAATGTTTTGGATTTTTTCATGATTTGTTTTGATTTAAATTGATTTAATTGTAATAAAAATCAAAATAAATAATAAAAATAAGATAAAGACAAGTGGAAAGAGCTAGGGCTCGTGGACCATGCTACCAACTCAAAACAAGTGCAAAAGATTGGGCCCATTTAGCAAAAATTGCATTTTTAGGCATAGTTGACTTTTGACAATTTTGCAAAAAAGGGACAACTTCACCAATGCATAACTTCCTCAATTTTGACTCTTTGAAGGTGTTATTGGACTTTTTAGAAAGCTATAGATGTCCTATAAGCAACCCTTTTGGTCTCATCTCAATTTGGTATTCCATGTTCATGTATGAAGCTTTGACAAAAAAGGTGTTTTTGTTGACTTTTCAAAATGACCTATAATGTCCAAATTTATAACTTCTTGTGAGTACATATTTTGAACTTGAGAGATGAAGATGGATTGTAGGTAACTTCATCCTCTTAAAAATTAGCTTTTGATGGGTCATTTCTCATAAAGTATGAGAAAGTTATGCTTGGTCAAAGTTGGGTTGACTTTTCCTACAAATCCCTAATTTAGCAACTTTTAGGTTTTGATGAATTGTGAGCAATCCTTGAGGAATCATGATCAAAACTTGATCAAATGATGAATGATACTTCAAAATTAGGATGTTGACCAAAAATCTTGAAGTTTGACTGTATATGGGCCACAGTTGACCTTTGCCCTAACACAATCGATTTTCAGGCCTTTGAGCAATTGTCTGAGCAAACTTCCTCTACAAGGCTTAAAACTTGACATGGATGATCTTGAGAACATATTAGGACAATGGTGAGCCTTTGGGATCCCTTGTACCCAAGTATCTTGATGCAACATGAATCCCTAATTTGAGGTAGACTGTCTTAGGAGAGAGTTTGTCTGGTCAACCCTTGGACTTCCTTGAGCAATTTGAAGACCTCACTTGAAATGTATTGAGAAATATGAGAGGGCAAATTTTGGGGTACAACAGCTTCCCCTGTTCAATCTTCTTAAACCTGAGGATGTAGATTGGCTTATCTGCCTTTCGTGATCCGAGGGTAGAAGATGATTGAACACTAGAGTGCCTAGAAATTTGCACTCGCATGAAGTGGTACTTGTCTTGTGATGCCGGGAATGGGCTTATAGATGCCATTTAGAGATTGATGATGGAAGATGGGCTTAAAGATGCCATCAGAAGAAGTGTTGGTCGCATAAGAGATTCCTTAGCGAGAACTTGTGTACCTATTGTTGAGGAAGATTTCGCTGGGGAATGCTTGCTCTATGTCTTGAGAAAAGTTGAATTTTAGGAGCTTCAGTCGTCCGTTATTCTACTGGGAAATCGTCTCTTGGTCGAGGAGGTGAAAATGAACTATTATCTGGTCGTGATCCAGGCTTCATAGTGATAAGATCGACTGCTATCTGGTCGTAATCCAGGCTTTACAGTGACTTACTGGGGAGATGAGATTAGACTTGCTATCCGGTTGTAATCCAGGCTTCACAATTTCTCAATTCTTGACTGGTCGTAATCCAGGCTTCAGAATGAATTCAGTTGTTATCCGGTCGCATCCGGGCTTTAACTTGAATTTAGGGCACACTAATATCCGGTCGACTCCGGGCGTCTTAGTAATTGTCTAGGTAAAACTGCTATTTGGTCGAAATCCAAGCTTCACAATGTCTTATACCTCTATCTGGTCGTAATCCAGGTTTCACGATGTTTCATACCATTATCTGGTCGAATCCATGCTTCATGGTGTCTTGTACTGTTATCTGGTCGAATCCAGGCTTCACAATACCTCACTTCTTATCTGGTCGAAATCCAGGCTTCAGAAGAAATCCAGTGGTTATCCAGTCGCATCTGGGCTTCCATTTGATTTTAAGGCCTACTAATATCCGGTCGACTCCGGGCTTCATAGTAATTGGCCGGGTGAACTGCTATTTGGTCGAAATCCAAGCTTCGTAACATCCCTTACTGTTATCTGGTTGTAACCTTGGCTTCAGCGTCTTTTACCGCTATCTGGTCGTAATCCAGGCTTCACGATGTCTCATACCATTATCTGGTCGAATCCAGGCTTCATGGTGTTTGGAGAAATCAAGATACTATCCGGTCGAACCCAGGCTTTATAACTTGCATTAAAGATATACCACTATCTAGTCGACTCCAGGCTTCATAGTATTCTTGGCTTCTATCTGGTTGTAATCCAGGCTTCACAACATCTTCTACCATTATCTGGTCGTAATCCAGGCTTCATTGTCTTGTATTGCTATCCGGTCGTAATCCAGGCTTCACAATAACTTGTTAAGCTGCTATCCGGTCGACTCCGGGCTTCATGGTTTGTGTTTATGATATGCCACTATCTGGTCGAATCCAGGCTTCATGGCGTCTTTTTATTACTATCTATTTGTAATCCAGGCTTCACAATAACTTGCTGGGGATTAAACTATTATTCGGTCGAATCTGGGCTTCATAGCTTGCTTTTAAGAGATACCACTATCTGGTCGTAATCTAGGCTTCACGACATTATGATACTGTTATCCGGTCGTTCTCCGGGCTTCACAATATGATGGAGTAATCAAGATACTATCTGGTCGTACCCGGGCTTCATAGCTTGAACTTTGTGAGAATTTGATTGTATCTTTTCCTGAAATGTAAAGAATTAGTCGTATGTAATGCCATGATGCATGACATGTATTGAGTAATGATATTCTCAAAATAAATGAGATTGTGCTATATGATGCATATATGCATGTCATGATGTATGGATGTGTAATGTTTTTATGATGTTCTTTAGCTGGGGAAAATAAATCCCGGATTGCTGCTGGAGAATATGAAGAGTTTCGCTCGCTGGGGATAACGACCGAAGATGATTGGGAGTATAATCCTACTGGAGAATACATTGGTGAGAGAACGACTCTGTGGGGAAGAGATACTCTGTCCGAAGATCCGCTGATTTGGAGCAATAACCTCGGCTGGGGATGAATTATCATTGCTGGTGATGATGAACTCTATTGGGGATAAAGTTTCTGTTTGTGGAAGAAATAAACTCCACTGAGGATGGTCTTCATCGTTAATGAAAGATGAACTCTGCTTGGGGAGAATCTTACCGACTCACTCGCGATTGCGAACTTCAGCTGGGGAGAGCTAACACCACTGTCTTTTGGGTGTTTTTTACTCTGTGGGGAGTGTATGTACTTTTAGTCATATTATCCAGCTAGGTTTATCCCTGTACCTGGTGAATGGAGCAATTGTAAGGTTTGGACATTTATGTTTGCCCCTGTTCCTGTCATTACGAGTAATCGTCTTTTGTTTTGCATGTAAATATTTATGAACAACAATTATTGTCAAATGCATATATCAAAAATGAACCATTGGATGTTCTTGCAAAACAAAACAGAAAAAGAAAAACAATTTGAAATTTCTTTGTGAAAATGAATTGTATTGATTTTGAAGTTGGCCTGTAAATAGGCATTTTTTGTACAAGAGGCTGACGTCCTAGTAAGAGAACGCCGCTGAAAGATGAATTATACAATTTGTGAACAACAAAGAAAAACAGTTATGTGAACAATCCCACTGGGTTCCAACTCTGCTATTGCCTTTATATCTTTGAGCGTCTCATCACTTTGCTACTTGGTTGGAGGTAGATCAGATTGATTGGTGTCGTCTGAGCTTGATAGTCGATACTGAAGTCTGGTTGCAAGATGATCCAATGAGACATAGTGTTACGCTTTGATCCCTAATTTTTGCCTGGACCGCCCTTTCGGGTTTTCAGTCCACCGAGATACCCTTTTTTGCCCAAGCCGCCTTTTCAGGTTTTTGACTTGCCGGGTGTACAATTTTTTATTTATTTTCATCCCTTATTTTTGCCCGAACCCTTTTAGTTCGCTGGGAAGCCCTTATTTTTGCCTAGTACAGTCGACCTAGCGGGTCTTTGATTATGCGTAGTATTTTTTCACTATGTCTGCATTGACAGGGTGAGGAAGGTCGTCACCATCCATGGTGGTTAGAATCATAGCTCCTTCTGAGAAAATGCTCTTAACCACAAATGGCCCTTCGTACGTAGGGGTCCATTTTCCCCTGCGATCACCTTGCGACAGAATGATGTACTTGATCACTAGATCCCCAACTTGATACTCTTGTCGTCTAACTTTCTTGTTAAATTCCTTGATCATTCGCTTTTGATACGCCTGACCATGACAAATAGCAGTAAGTCTCTTTTCATCAATTAAGTTCAGCTGATCAAGCCAGGTATGAATCCAATCATCCTCACTCAAACCTGCATCCTTCATAATACGAAGAGAGAGTATCTGAACTTCAATGGGCAATACTTCCTCCATGCCATACACTAAAGAGTAGGGTGTTTCCCTTGTTGACGTCTGTGCTGAGGTACGGTACCCATGAAGGGCGAATGGTAACATCTCATACCAGTCTTTATATGTCACTCTCATCTTCTGCACAAACTTCTTGATGTTCTTATTAGCTGCTTCAACAACCCCATTCATCTTCGGCCGATAGGGAGAAGAGTTATGATGTTGAATCTTAAATTGTTTGCAGATCTCGGTGATCATTGTATTGTTGAGGTTTGTACCATTATCCGTAATGATCCTCTCTGGTACACCGTATCGACAGATTAGGTTTTGTCGGACGAACCGCGCCACGACATTCTTGGTTACTGTAGTAAAGGAAGCTACCTCAAACCACTTCGTAAAGTAATCAATAGCCACCAGAATGAAACGATGCACGTTGGACGCAGTAGGCCTGATCTCGCCAATCATATCGATGCCCCACATTGCAAAAGGCCAAGGTGTCGTCAAAACATTCAGAGGAACTGGAGGTACATGCACCTTATCAGCATAAATTTAGCACTTATGACAGGTTCGAGAATGCTGATAACAATTGGCTTCCATAATAGACCAATAATATCCTGCCCGTAGGATTTTCTTTGCCATGGTATGTCCACTAGAATGAGTTCCGAAAGTACCTTCATGTAACTCTGCCATGATCCTTTTTGCATCGCTCTTGTCCACACATCGCAGTAAGGTTGAGTCATGGTTACGCTTGTAAAGGATACCATTACTGATGAAGAACTTCACCGCGAACCTTCTCAAGAACTTCTTATCATTAACAGATGCACCCTCGGGGTATTCTTAAGCCTCAAGATACCTTTTTACCTCGTGAAACCAAGGTTTATCTGTTACCTCTTCAGTCTCAATATCACAACAATGTGCAGGTTCGTCCAACCTCTCGATGGTAATCCGGGAAGCTTCACTGTCCCACCTGACCTTGAACATAGAAGACATGGTAGCTAGCACGTCCACTAACTGATTCTCCTCTCTGGGGAAATGTTCAAAGGTTATCTCCTCGAAGTGTGGAAGCAGCGCCAGTACATACTCTTTGTAGGGAATAAGATTTGGATGTTTCGTATCCCACTCGCCTTTAATCTGACTGATCACGAGAGAGGAATCTCCGAATACACTCAAGAACTTAATCCTCAGGTCAATAGCTGCTCGAAGGCCCATAATACACGCTTCATACTCTGCCATATTATTGGTGCTGTTAAAACATAATCGAGCGGTGAACGGAGTATGACAGCCTTCAGGAGATATGATCACGGCGCCAATGCCATTACCCAAAGAGTTTGAAGCTCCATCAAAGTACATAGACCATCGGGATCCCTCCTCAGCTCCTTCATCCGGTCCAGGTTTCTCACAATCAGTCACCAACATGATGTTCTCATCCGGAAACTCGAAATTCATGGATTGGTAGTCGTCTACAGCCTGATGCGCCAAATGATCTGCCAACACACTTCCCTTGATTGCTTTTTGGGTCGTGTATTAGATTTCATACTCAGTCAAGATCATCTGCCATCTTGCTATTCTTCCGGACAAGGCAGGCTTTTCGAAGATATACTTGATTGGATCCATCTTTGATATCATTAAGGTGGTGTGAGTCAGCATACACTGTCTCAGCCGGTGAGCAGCCCATGCCAAAGCGCAACAAGTTTTCTCAAGCAACGAGTATTGAGTCTTGCAGTCGATAAACTTTTTGCTAAGGTAGTAAATAGCATGCTCTTTTCGGCCAGACTCGTCATGCTGCCCCAGCACGCACCCCATTGAATTGTCGAGTACTGTCAAGTATAAGATCAAAGGTCTTCCTTCAACTGGAGGCATCAGAATAGGTGGCTCTTAGAGGTACTCCTTGATCCTTTCGAAAGCGGCCTGACATTCATCATTCCATTTTACCACTTGATCTTTCTTCAGCAGTTTGAAGATTGGCTCACAAGTAGCAGTCAGGTGTGAGATGAATCGAGCAATGTAATTCAACCGTCCCAAAAGGCCTCTGATTTCTTTTTCCGTTCGGGGAGCTGGCATATCCTGTATAGCCTTCACCTTTGCGGGATTCACCTGAATAACTTTATCACTAACGACGAAACCCAGCAGTTTACCAGACCTTACCCCGAAGGTGCACTTGTTCGGGTTTAACCTCAGCTTGTACATCTTCAACCTGTCGAACAGTTTCTGGAGATGGTCAAGGTGTTCTTCTTCAGTATGGGACCTTGAAATCATGTCATCAACGTAAACCTCAATCTCATGGTGAATCATGTCGTGGAACAAAGCGACCATGGCGCGTTGATAAGTTGCCCCAACATTCTTCAACCCGAAAGGAATTACCTTGTAACAGAAGGTACCCCACTGTGTAACGAAAGTTGTTTTCTGCATGTCCTCGGGAGCCATCTTAATCTGATTGTAACCAGAAAAACCATCCATAAAGGAGAAGACCTTATGCTGCGCGGTGTTGTCAACCAGAATATCGATATGAGGCAGAGGGAAATCATCCTTGGGGTCGCCCTGTTCAGATCTCTATAGTCCACACACATCTGAACCTTACCATCTTTCTTCGGCACAGGAACAACGTTGGCAACCCACTGTGGGTAAGAAGTAACCGCTAGAAAACTCACATCAAACTGTTTCATGACTTCAGCTTTGATTTTCTCAGACATCTCTGGGCACATACGGTGGACCTTCTGCTTTACCGGAGGACAGTCTTCTTTAGTTGGCAAGCAGTGTACCACAATATCAGTATCCAACCCAGGCATATCTTCGTAAGACCAAACGAAGATCTCAACATAGTCACATAACATCTGTATCAACCGTTGCTTGATGCTAGGCTCCAGATTTGCACCTATCTTGACCTCTTTCTTGTCTTCTTCCGTACCCAAATTTACTAATTCCACTGGCTCTTCATGCGGCTGTATGGCCCTCTCTTCCTGAAGTAACAGTCTAGAAAGTTCCCCAAGCACTTCACAATCATCCTCACCTTCGTCCTCGGCTTGGTTGATCGGACTTTTGAAGTCATAACTGGCAGTAGTGGAGTCGTTATCAGTGGGATCCAGAGTGGATGTGGACATGTATTATGATATGTGAGTGTGTGTAAGACAAATAGCCGTTTTGATAAAGTGCAAAATTGAAAAACAGGGAGTGTAAAATTTGTAATGGAAGAAAATGTCTGATGTTTTATTGATGATATATGAAATGACAGATAATAAGCCCTCACAAACAAAACCAAGGTGCCTCGGGCAAGGCACCGGGCCGTAAAAGTTTCAAATTGTCTGTTACAAGTCTCAAAACAAAAGTCTATTACTGTGTAATAAAAGAAACGGGCACGAAGTACTTCGCCGTCCAATTGTTCAAGCCACCGTTGGTAGTTGGGTATATCCAGCAGTCAAAATCTGACTCTTCTTCATCATCTCCAATTGCGTTCACTCCCGTATTACTGATGCTCAGAGGAGGTCTTCCAATCTGCGCACGCCGAACAACCCTTTGAGCTTTTTTTTCCAATTACAGCCCTGGCATCCTTGAGGGAAGCCATCTTCATCGGAGGTTTGTCAGCAACAATCTCAGTCGACGCCAAAGTATGGGGGACTTCTTCAAAGTTCTGACATGGGGTTTCGATGAACTCTCCATCCATCTCCACATACCGGAAGGAGTTAAGATGACTTACCATTTACTCCTCCTCACCCTGCACCGTAACAATCTTCCCCTTCATTGGATATTTCAACATCTGATGGAGCGTAGAGGTCACTTCCCCAGCCTTATGAATCCACGGGCGAACTAACAAACAAGAATAAGATGGTCGGATATCCATCACATAGAACGTAGATGCAAAAGTATGAGAGCCAACTTTAATAGGGACGTCCACCTCCCTGTGCACCATCCTTTTGGACCCGTCAAAGGCCCTAACCACAATATTACTTGGCTTCAGAACCAACCCTTCACAATCCAGCCGATCTAATGCTTTCTTGGGTAAAACATTTAATGAGAACCCAATATCCACCAACACGTGGGCAAAAGTAGTGCCCCTGCACTCGATCGAGACATACAGAGCATCATTGTGATTTCTTTCCTTGGCAGTCAGATCTGCGTCAGAGAAACCCAACCCATTGTCAACGGTCAAACTAGCTACACAGTCTTTGAATTGATCAGTAGATATTTCCTGCGGCACATGCGCAGTTTTAAGGAAAGCAATTAAAGCCTTTGCATGGGCTTCTGAGCACAACAATAAGGATAACATGGAGATCTTTGACTGGGTTTGCCCCAGCTGTTCGACTATGTTGTAGTCGCTTTTCTTGATAATCTTCAGAATTTCCTCTATCTCCTTCCTAGAGGTTTCAACAATGACTTTCTTAGGCGCCTCCATCCGGGAAGGCTCACCTGTAACTTCTTTGCCCCGAGTGTCGGATGACTCGGCGGTAGGGGTGATAACGGGTGTAAGAATTGGAACAGTAGCTGACATACTCGCGAATGGAATGGCAACAGGCTTTTGAACAGTCGGAGGATAAATCTCGGGAGAGAAAAGTCTTCCACTTCTGGTGACCTTGCTAGACCCGAAAATATTGCTGACATCAGCATCAACCTCTTCAACCTTCAAGTCTTGTTTGATCCCATGATAATACACATTGGCCCCATAGTGCCACGGGACAGCTTTATCTGAAGTGTATGGGATAGGACCAGGAATAGTAATGATCAATGGAGCAACTCTCGGAACAGATGTAATCCTAACAGGCTTTCTCGAGGAAGCCTTGGAAGGATTGGCAGAAATGGTTATGATGGAAATATCTTCAACAGGAATCAACAGAATAAAAGTTTTCTCGAACAAGATCTCTTTATTATCCATCAAGCGCTGAACACCTGGTTTCAGTAAATAGCAACCAGCAGGCAGGATGGAACATAGGTGGCAACCTTCACCACAACCCGGAAATAAACTGGCCAACAATAGATTCTTCTTAACGGTTATCAACAGAGTAGAAATGTCTTCCACGGAGGTCACAAATGAATCATTGTTCACAGCATTTACTCCATTACCATGCTTGGGCATAGGAGCAGTTATGACGTTGGGTTTCTCTGGAGCGTCAAATTCAATCACTTTAGCTTCAATCAAATATTGCACTTTATTATTCAAAGCCCAGCAATTGTTCGTATCATGACCTGGGCTATCAGAGTGATAGGCACAGCGGGCGTTCGGATTATACAACGGAGATGTAGTGTTGGGATTCTTCGAGGCTTCCCTCAGAGTTACCAAGTTGGTCTTCAACAATTATGGTAGAATTTGTGACAAGGTCATATTAAGCCGAGTATACTGTCTCTGTGGCCTATCCATTCTTTGCTGATTGTTACGTTGCGGGGCAATGGTGGGTCTTGATATTACTACCGCATTAACTGCTTGGCGGCGTTCAGGTAGGTCTTGGCTCCTCGAGTTGTAAACTGCACTAGCTTCTTTCCTGAAAGGCTTCTTTTCTGTACTTGATGAAGCACCTTTCTGTATCTTACCACTTCTGATACCAGCTTCTACCCTCTCCTCAGTCATAATCAATTCAGTAAACCCAGATGATGAACTACCGATCAGATGATTGAAAAATGGACCAGACAAGGTCCCCAAAAACATATCAACCAACTCCCTATCAGACAGAGGGGGTTGGACTCTTCCAGCCAGATCTCTCCATTTTTTAGCATAGTCCTTAAAACCTTCGCTTGCACCCATGGACATACTCTGAAGCTGAGTACGAGTGGGAGCAAGGTCGGTATTATACTGGTACTACTTGTAGAAGGCAGCAGCAAGGTCCTCCTAGTTACGAACATTAGCCCCTTCCAATTGATAGAACCATTCAAGCTGAGTCCCTGACAGACTATCTTGAAAGAAATGCACCCATAGATTCCTATCAGCAGTGTAGGGTTGAATTTTCTTGACGTATGAGCGGAGATGGAGTTTTGGACAGGACACTCCATCGTACTTAGCGAAGACTGGAGCTTTAAACTTGTGAGGGATCACCACTCCTGATGCCAGTCCCAAATCTCCGAAGTCCAACCCGGGAACCTTCTGAATCTCTATAGCACTCAGACGGTCTTCAAGTTGTTTGTACCTATCCTCAGCGGGAGGGTACTGTTCATCATCAAAATCAGTGTCATTATTAGAGACCATAAGACTAGGACCCTTTCCTTCCTCTTGATTCTCTCCTTCTTTGGATGAATGAGACAGATCAGCTTCCTGTCGCAACCTATTCCCAAATCTGTGACCCATATTCAGCAGAACCACCTTCTTCTTCTTCTTCTTCTTCTTCTTCTTCTTCTTCTTCTTCTCCTTCAGGATGAGAGTCTTCAAATCCTGTTGTCCTTTAGCCAAGTTCAAGAACATTTCCTGGAATTGAGCATTCTATGCTTGAAGAGCTTTAATGGCTTGATCAGTAGGCGTTTCAGAAGACATTATGTGCTGAAATAAACAACGAAGAAGATAAGAAACCTGTAATGGTACCTATAATGATGTGCATGGTAATGGAATGTGTATGAAATGATTTCAAAGACTTTGAGAGATTCAAATTTGTAAACCAAAATAAAACACACTTTATTAGATTAAACTGGTAACAATGTTTAACAATGCCTTCAAGGCGTTACAAACGAAATAAACTGAAAAGCAAATCTAAACTAGAAATAATAAAAGACATCAGAAATCCCATGGTCGTTTTCCCTTCGTGCTGACATAATCATTGATTGTCCTTTCATTCTCAAGCTGCCTCGTGAGCTTCAAGATCTTCCTTTCCTGCTCATGATACTTCTCCCGATAGGTATCCCTTTCTTCCTTCAACTGGATCCAAGATCTCTTCAATGCCCCAAGATCAGTAGGCATATAGGGATAGAGGACCGTATAAGGAACACCTTCTTCATTAGTATGCTCCACAACTACTGGCAAAACAACTTCATAAGGCATTCCCAGCTTTTGAGCACAGGCTCGAACCCACTGGAGATAAGGTTGCATCGGGAGAGAAGTCTTCGGTCCTAGCTCGTGAGGGTCAGACCTGTTCACCCTGCCCCAAGCTCGTATAAACCTTTGGCGATGCTCATCCACGTCCACCTTGTAGTTAAAGACAATGTCTGTAAGAAGCAGCTCATGAGGACCGTCTCTCCGAGCGCGGCCAAACTGTTGTAAAGCCAAGTAAGGACTGTAAGTTATTCCCCCTCTAATTCCAAGCAATGGGACATTAGGGTATTCCTCACATTGATCAATGACAGCTACTCTTTCCATGTCCTTAGAACTCCAAAGAATGTCCGTATGCGCAATGGACATGATTCTGTAAGCCCAACCTAACCCTTATTCATTCTTCAATACAGACTTGGGGAGGTGCGAGATAAACCACCTCGCCAGCAGCAGCGTGCAACACATGAGAGTCCCCCTTCTTCGCACGGTACGGGTGTAAAGAGCATGTAGGATATCACCCAGAAGAGTAGGCACTGGGTTACGAGACATGAAGATCTTGACCGCATTCACATCTATGAAGGAATCTGGATTTGGGAAGAGAACCAAGTCGTAGATGAGGAGAGCTAAGATGTCTTTGAAAGCTCGAAAATCCATGTTATCCCAAAACTGTTGAGCTTGATCCATCAGAAACTTAGCCAAGAAACCTTTAACCCCGCTCCGTGTCTCCTAGTTGGATACTACATCAACCCTTTTTAGATGTAGGGCTGAAGCAATATCCTCTGGCCTAGGAGCCTCTTCCAAACCTATGAAGGGTGTCTGCTCGAGAATGGATATACCCAGTAAATCAGAAAACTCCTCCAAAGTAGGGACTAGATGATAATTCGGGAAGGTGAAACAATGATGCAGCGGATCAAAGAACTGGAATAGCACGCTCATCATTTGCTCATCCAAATTTGAAGTGACCAGTCTAAGGAGATGACCATGTCTTCTAACAAATGAAGAAGTATCAGGAACTTTTGAGACCAACTCTCTGAGCTGAGCAGGGATTTGCACGAAGTTGACTCAAATGGTATTTCTGCGTATTGAAGCCATGATCTGTAAAACTGAACAAAGATAAATCCCCTCGGTCTTTGAAATGGTTAGTACAATGAAGTAAACATGCTATGTCATGATGCATGATGTCATGATAAAACACATAACATGTATAGCAGGTAATAGACATGGTAAAGGCACACAAGTCACACAATAGCCCTTAAGTAACATGCTTGCATGGAGTCTAGGTACTACCCTCTTGAAGTTCAGTTGGTTCAACCTGTCCTAATAATAGTAACCAGGTTCTAGAGGTTCTCAATATCACTGACCATCCTCCATCGGTCATGGTTTCAGCTCACGCAATCTTTTCTTGTGGCCGAAACTATCTCGAGAGTATGGTCTCAATGAGTGTAGTATCGAGTATCAACCGGTTCTCAGCTTTATACCGAGGCCGGCTATCTCACTACTTCCTATGGCCAAGTTGGTCAATTATAGGTTCTAAGGTCAGTTGATGCTTAACGACCCATATAGCAGCCCCGTATTATCCTTGTTCCTCCACAAGGGATACCAGTACCAACTAATGTTCCATATCAACGTAGTTACTGCTTCAACCGTATCGGTCTACGTCGTGCAGTTCCCTCACAATTTATTGCTACTTACCTAAAAGGTGTTCCCCAGATCCGGGTTAGGATCTATAGTAACTCCGATACAAAGCCCACAAAGATAAAGCAATCAAATCAAATAATAGAAGCAATATGGTGAACTATTCCTAAAGTACACCCCACTTATTAACTCCCCAGCAGAGTCGCCAGTTCTGGTGTAAGGTGGCAGAACTGGAACTATTTTGGAATGCTGGTTTGCGTTTTGCGTTTGTGTTTTGCGTTTGTGTTTGCAAAATGTCGCGGTAAGCAAGAGTCGCCACCGACTTTTATTTTATCCATCTGGAAAGGTTAAAAGCACAAAAAAATTCCTTTTTCGAGATATACTGAGTACGGGGGTAGATTATAGAAAGGGAAGGTATTAGCACCCTTTCTATCCGTAGTTTTCTACGGGCTCTTAGGTACTTGCTCATCATTTTGAAAATTGCTTCTTTGTGTGTTTATGTGATTTGAAAAGTTTTTGTTTTACCTCGATTTAACCCTTGCTTCTGTCTTCAAGAGTGTTACGAAGTGTTTTTGAAAACTTTGTTTGAAAAGGAGTGTAAGTGTGAAAAGTTTGTTTGTTTTGAGCAAGTACCTACTAGCATCTACCTACTCGAAAAAAGAATTGTTCTATGTTCGTTTCCTTTAGACAACATTATCCTACTATTAGTGAGTAGGTAGCACCGTCGTTGGAGTTGTAAGGGTCAATTCGAAAGGGACGTACGATCACTAAAGCAATGTTAGAACGTCTTAGTAATAACCCTAATGTCTTAAGATCAATATTCGAGGCAACAATTCCGAGGTAACCTTTCCGAGGCAACTTTGATCTTTTAGACAAGAGAGCGACTACTAAAATACCCTATACTTAATGATCATTTACCGAAGGCAACCGAAGTGAGAGTATGCCCTAGGAGTGCGCATGTGCAAGTGATTCAATTTCAAGTTTATTATCTTTTCACATTTAGGGTTTGCTAACCGTTTTAAAGTTAATCATACATTCTTGTCATGCAACCCTAATATTCATACATCTAAAGTTAATATTTGCGGAATTTAAAATGCGGAAAAATAAGCTACGCTATTACAAGGCTTCGGGTATTAATTACATAGCCAAAAACAACCCGTAAAAGAGAACGATAAACGAAAGTAAAAGTCCTAATTAATCTATTACAACTTGTGAGCAATTACATCAATATGGTAAAAAATAATAAAGCGCGCGCGATGAATTAAGAACGATAAAAGTTAGGGTACCCCATCTAAGCTAATTAAAGAAAAAAAGTATTTTTGTTGTTTTTAATTATTTAAAAAATAAATAAAGTTTTAAAATTAAATACAAAATTAATTAGTAATTGAATTAATTAAAGAAAATAACTAAATTTAACCTATTTTTGTGTTTTTGGTTATTTTAAGAAAAATAAAATAGAATTAAGTTTAAAAAAAACCCTAATTGTTTTTAATTTATTTACAAAATTAATTTAAGTTACCTAAAATTAAATAAACTAATTCAATTAATATTTGTATAAAAAATAAATATCCTAAATCTAATTGGATGAAAATATTATTTTTAGGATTTTTTGATAAAAAGAATTATTTTAAGTTAGTAAAAAAAAACTAAATAAATTAATAAAGACAAAATATAAAAAAGAAAAGAAAGAAGAGTTGGGCCTGGAATCAGTAATTGGAGGGGGCGTGAATAGCAAATCTGGGCCCAAAAGAAAATGACCCACGTTTGACTTCTAAGATCCCATGCTTTGCTTTGACCAAGGTCTTTGGTGCTCCTTCATCTGATGGCCTTTAGATCTGGCCATCTGGACACTTGGCTGGCTGGATAATGATGGACCATGGTGGTCATCCCACCTGTGCACGCGTCTGATCACTGAAAGAAAAACAATATGAAATAATTGGGGGGACCTGGGATTCGAACCCAGGTTCTGTAACCTTTTCCAATAGCCTAGCCACCAACTGAGTTGTGCGTGTTAGTTGTATATAAAGGAACAATTAAATATTATAAAAACAACACAACTCTATTAGTTCCCTATGCGCCAAAATTCAAATAAGCGAATAAGAGGGTGCCACGCCAGTCATCCCCAACCTCGCTCCGTTGGTAAAAGTTAAAGACTTTTACCTACGGACATATGTCCGTAGCTACAACCCTGGCTCATTTCAAAATCTTCCATGGGCATGATAAATTACATCTAATTCCATGAATCGAACCGCCTTGACATTCTGAGCATCATGATGCCCTTCATGGGAGCCAATTTTACCTATGCACAAAGATCCCAAATCGAAGCAAAAAACCCTAACAATGGTAAACTCTGATACAATCCAAAAAAACAAAATTAAATGTTATATATAGTTTGGAAATATTTCAAGGAGCAAGAATATATAATTATTTCATGTTATAGATGCCAAAATTATGCAATTCGATTTCAAGAACAAACCAAAGTCGTGGCTGACTTACAGTGGGTTTTGGCGCTAGAAAGTGCTTGTTCTTGATTGGTACAGCCTCCTTGCAACCCCAGGAGTTGAATGAGATGCCTAGGGGACCTTGTAAATGCCTGGAGATAGCAAAACGAATTACCACTTTTCTTTGTTTTTTCCAAATTTGGTTCTGCCTCGTGCGCCTCTCAAGCCTTCTGATTTTTGTCTGCAGATGCTCAATATATACCAAGGATTGGATTAGGGTTGCAAACATGATGTCAATCTTTGCCAATTATTGATTTTGATCTTGATTTGATTCACTTGAAAATCCTTCCAAAAATAGGCTAAAACCAATCTTTTTGTGCCCACTTTTGCTTTGCACGAATTCAATCTTTTGCTAGATGGATATAGGACCTGAAACATGCATAATACCTTGAGGTTTCAATGTTTTGGATTTTTTCATGATTTGTTTTGATTTAAATTGATTTAATTGCAATAAAAATCAAAATAAATAATAAAAATAAGATAAAGACAAGTGGAAATAGCTAGGGTTCATGGACCATGCTACCAACTCAAAATAAGTGCAAAAGATTGGGCCCATTTAGCAAAAATTGCATTTTTAGGCATAGTTGACTTTTTACAATTTTGCAAAAAGGGTTAACTTCACCTATGCATAACTTCCTCAATTTTGACTCTTTGAAGGTATTCTTGGACTTTTTAGAAATCTTGAGATGTCCTCTAAGCAACCCTTTTGGTCTCATCTCAATTTGGTATTCCATGTTCATGTATGAAGCTTTGACAAAAAAGGTGTTTTTGTTGACTTTTCAAAATGACCTATAATGTCCAAATTCATAACTTCTTATGAGTGCATATTTTGAACTTGGGAGCTGAAGATGGATTGTAGGGCATTGAATCCTCTTCAAAATGAGATTTGGATAGGTCATTTCTCATAATGTATGAGAAAGGTATGCTTGGTCAAAGTTGGGTTGACTTTTCCTGCAAAACCCTAATTTAGCAACTTTTGGGTTTTGATGAATTGTGAGCAATACTTGAGGAATCATGATCAAACCTTGATCAAATGATGAATGATACTTAAAAATTATGATTTTGACCAAAAATCTTGAAGTTTGACTGTATATGGGCCACAGTTGACCTTTGCCCTAGCAAAGTCGATTTTCAGGCCTTTGAGCAATTGACTAAGCAAACTTCCTCTGCAAGGCTTGAAACTTGACATGTATGATCTTGAGAACATACTATGACAATGGTGAGCCTTTGGGATCCCTTGGACCCAAGTATCTTGATGCAAAATGAAACCCTAATTTGAGGTAGACTGCCTTAGGAGAGAGTTTGTCTGGTCAACCCTTGGACTTCCTTGAGCAATTTGAAGACCTCACTTGAAATGTATTGAGAAATATGAGAGGGAAAATTTTGGGGGTACAACAGCCACTATTAGTTTTTATCCTAGGGAAGGGCATCTAATAGGAAACCCTAATTTGCAGACAAAGATTCTAGGTTTCAGACTTCATTAGACGAAGAGAAGGTGTTAGACACCTTTCATCTACCTTTTCACAAGGATACTAGGTTTTAGGTTTAGGTTTGGTTAAAATAGGGTTTTCAATTTTAATAGGGGAAAAGAGTTTTAATTTTTTATAGGGGAACTCGCCACGATTTTAGTCGTATGCCTACGTATCCTCTTATGAGGAATCAGAGTCTCAATTCGTAGTTCGTATGGGGTTGGTGTTTTTTAGGGGTTGCAAATGTATTTTGAATCACCTCGCATTTTAACCGGTTGTAGTGATTGCAGAGATTTTGGCTAAATCGCGATTAGTCAAAATCCGTTTGAAATCCTTTTGCAAAAAACAATTGTTTAGCTTAGTTTGTTGCGAAAAATAGTTTATTGTTTGTTGGTATTTTTTAATTGTATTAACTGCAAAAAATCTTGATTAATGCATGATTAAAAATATTTAATGCAATATATAAGAAAATAATATGTTCATGAGTCTTTGAATAAAAATAATTTATAATAATATGAACATATGATAAATAATAACATATGATAATTAATAATAGTAATTATCATTATTATAGATAATAAAATAATAATATGAAAATATAATAATTATTATAAAACAGAAATATAGAAAATAAATAATTACCAGGGAGTGTATTTTCTAGTAAGCAAGTAAGACTAGGGGGTGCCTAAAAGAAATCTGGCTGGGCCCAAAAACAGTTTTGACAGGGGGGTGCTAATCTATTTAGGAGTTTAGCAATTAAACAACAAGGTGGTGCGAAGAGGAAACATGCTTAGGCCCAAACGTTTGGGAGAGAGGCTGAGGGATTGTGTGTAGCATGGATGTATGGATCCTTATGCAGATCTGGCCTAGCGGCCATCTGATCAGAAACAAAGGGACAAGATTGAGAGACCATGCTTATTACTGTGGGCGCACGTGCATATGACCGAGACAGAGAAATACATTGTGTTTTAAATTTTTTATTTCATTTCACTTTTGTTGTTTGAGTTAAAGTCACAGTTCCCTATTCCTCTCTCTCTCTCTCTCTCTCTCTCTCTCTCTCTCTCTCTCTCTCTCTCTCTCTCTCTCTCTCTCTCTCTCTCTCTCTCTTCGCAACACCCAAACCCTTAACCCTTCTCTTCACCAACTCTTATCCGCGGAAGCGCTTAGAAGCACCCTAACCCCCATCACAACTCCAACCCACAAACACAAAAAGAAGCTAATAATTTCTTACCCACTCCGCGATTATCTTGTTTTGCTTCTTGAGTTTGTTTCCCGATTCAGTCGTTCTGGGTTTAATCCCTTCTCTCTTCTCCGTTTCTTTTGTAGGTAGCAGTGGGCTAGAGGAGGCGCGGCGGAGCGGCTATCAACGACGGAGATGGCGATTCACACGGTTAGGGTTTTCACAGATTGAAACCCCAACTGTTCTCCTTCAATCTTCAACAACGAGCAGCGGCTTCAAGCTTGGTGTCATACTTCTCTTCTTGTTGTTCTTCCCAGTTCTTCTACGGGTTCTTCAACGTAATCCTCCCCTCGCCTCTGTATACGATTTCCCCTTCTTCTGTACTGCTTAATTTTCTACTCCCCCTTTTACTACTAGTTTAAGTTAGCTATTTATAGGTTTTTTTTTTAGATTTTAGGGTTCTATTAATTTGTTGTTAGAAGTTAGCATAGATTTAGGGAGATTTAGCAATTAAGGATTTAAGATTATTGATTGATTGTAATTGATTTGGATTTCTGTATAATTGATTTACTTTACTGCCACTTTTCAGATTTGGATTGTATTGAGATTGAATGTAATTGATTTTCTGGATTTTGCAATTGATTGAATATTCTGGATTTAGCTTGTAGAAGATTTCTATAGTGGCCGTTTATTGAAAAAACCAATCGTGATTTTTGGGTTGATTTGTACAGTTGTTGTAATAACTTCAATTGGACCTTGCGCTGATTTTACTTCACTTGCCCATCAGCATTATTTCTTTTTTTTATTATAGCAAAAAACAATTTTCCAATTCAAATGGGCTTTGCATTAATAATTCTTTACTCAGCCCAACACATTTCTTTTTTACCTACAACAAGAAAACAAATTTTTTAATAAAATCGGGCTTTGCATCATAATTCGGCCCAATAACACTATTATTATCATTTACAACAACGTATGTTTTTTTATTCAATTGGACCACTTGACCTTTTTTAGCAACAATAAAACTTTAATAATAAAGATAATTTTTAACAAAAAGGCTTATTAGCAATATTACGTTTTTTCCCTTAACAAAGAAATTCATTTATTTTTTATTATAAAAATAAAAAATAATTTTAATACTTAATTCTTCCTAATATTTTAACAAACAAAAATCAAATATTATTTAATGAAACTGTTATTATAAGAGCTTAACAGTAAAACAACAAATATATTTGTTTTATCCAAATCTTAATGGGCTTGCAACTTGTAAATACACCCTCCTCTTGCTATTTGCCAACATGAAATGGAAATGGGCCAACATGGACCATTCTTAAATGTATTAACGAATTAAAGACATAATTATTATTATTCTTTTGAAATAATTTTCATCTTTGAATCGCATGCGCCATTGGCCAACATGCTTCGTGAAGGAGTTTATGAGTCTTTCTGATTTAAAAAGCCCCACTCTCCTTGGTTGAAATACACCCCCTAGTCTTGGATAAAGATGGGCCATCAGATACTGCTATACCATCTTTAATTATACATTCTTTCTATTTTAAAACTTGAAAATATAAAATCATCGCGGTAGGGAAAATTTGGGATACGATAGTTGCCCCTATTCAATTATCTTCCAATCGAATAACGTGAGAAAACATGAGTGTTCCGCATTTCGATTGGGAGTTTATTGAATACTTGGAATACCCATAATTTGTCCGACCAGTCATAAGGTTACACTGATATAGAATACCCTTACGAATCTTGAGGAAATAGGCGAAGCTGATGATATATCGCTCACCAGGGTTTGATAACGAGGCAGATGGTCTTGATCTTGAGAGCAATCTTGTGTCTTGGTTCGCTTTGCTTATTCATCCATTTGGGTGGATGAATTAAAAATAAAAATTTATGATGCATGGCTGCTTGGACACTGAGGCCATGGGTTTTGTTCGCGAATCACTGCATGACGTCTTAGGCGATAAGCTAGGTTTGGTTTTTGAACATCGATGTATGTCGTCTTAGGTGATAGTCTGTGTTGCAGGATAAAGAAACACATTGTTGTACGACGTCTTAGGAAATGGTCTTTATTACGAAACAAGGAACCACATTTCTGCATGATATCTTAGGCAGTAGGTTAGGTTGCACTGCTGCCCGAGGTCTTAGGCAATCAACCAGATTTTAGTTTCGAGCATCATTGCATGTCGTCTTAGGAGATGGTCTAGGTTGCGGAATAGAGAAGCACATTGCTGCACGACGTCTTAGGCAATGGTCTATATCACCGAACAAGGAACCGCGTTGCTGCACGATGTCTTAGGCAATGAGTTAGGTTCGTGAATCGCTGCATGTCATCTTGGGCGATATGCTAAACTTTGTTTTTAGAACATCGCTGCATATCATCTTAGGCGATGAGCTAAATTTTGTTTTCGAGCATCGCTGCATGTCGTCTTAGGTGATGGTCGGTCTTGTGGAATAAATAAGCACATTGTTGCACGACATCTTAGGAAATGGTCTATATTACCAAACAAGGAACCACACTGCTGCACGATGTCTTAGGCAGTGGGTTAGGTTTGTGAATCACTGCATGTCGTCTTAGGCGATAGGCTAAACTTTGGTTTTAGAACATTGCTCCACGTCGTCTTAGGTGATGGTCTGGGTTGCAGAATACAGAAGCACATTTCTGCATGACATCTTAGGTAATGGTCTATATTACCGAACAAGGAACCGCACTGCTGCACGACGTCTTAGGTAGTGGGTTAGATTGGTAGAAGAAGTGTGTTTTGATGACTGACCCTTAGATGATTGAATTGAGGGTGAGATTGTTTGTTGTATGATACATGCATGTGATGTCTGATATTGAGATGGAACCCTGTGTATGTATGATGTATGACGTGTGGAACCCTGAGTATATGCATATTGTATGCAAAAATGTATCGTGTATGCATGCTTTGGATATGTAAAATGTATGTATGGAATGTGTGTAAAATGCGTGTATGCCTTGAAATATTATGAAGACTATTTCTGGCATTCTCTCCTTTAAACCATTGGTTTTGAATTACAAACCTTTGGCGTTGTATGTTGTATTGTCGTGGCATCATTGGATTTGATTTGAACGCGGCGAATAATATTAGCAATTTTTTATTTTTCTTATGTCAGAGGTACAGGCGTAGGCGTAGACGTTTGTGTTGTACGTGCAGGCGTAGGCGTAGTGTGATCGGTGGATCTGGAACTGACTGTTTAACGCTGGTTCGCGAAATGTCGCGGAAGCAAGAGTCGCCACCGTCTTTTATTTTCTCCAAATGGAAAGGACAAAAGCACAGAAAAATTCCTTAAAGAGATTGCTCTCGATTCGGGAGGTAGGTTATAGAAAGGGAAGGTGTTAGCACCCTTTCTATCCATGGTTATCCATGGGCTCTTAGATACTTGCTCATTGTGTTTTCAAGATTGTTTGTTTGCTTTTCAACTGTGGGTTTTAAAAAGTTTCCTTGAAAAATTTCAGTTCGACTCGTACGTCAGAGTGTTTGAAAAGTTTGCTTTGAAAGCTTTTGAAAAGTGTCGGTGTGAAAAGTCTTTTTGAGTTTGTTTTGAGATTAGAGCAAGTATCCTTGAGAACCTACCTACCCTAAGGAATTCGTCTGTGTAGATGTCCTTAAAAGTAGTGCCATCCCACCATTGAGAGGTAGGTAGCACCACCGTTGGAGGTGTTCGGGTCAATTCGAGTTTGTAGGGACGTGGTGATCACCAGAGCAATGGGAAGACACCTTAGAAGCTACCCTCATGCCAGGTTCCCGGATCATGAGGACTTACTAAGACGTCCTCTACTCGACGACCACCTTTCGAAAGGCAACAGTGAGGCGTACCCTAGGGGTGGTGTGTGCGAATTGTGTGTCATGTTTCAGTTATTTGTCTTGTCATGTTTATTTGTGATCTACGCTTGATTTTATTTTGATCCATTCATTCTTGCATGCTTATTTAACAGTTAATATTTGCGGGAAAATAAATCTACAACTATTACAAATGGCGCGGGTCCACATCGCCGAAATTAAACCGGACCCGATTTGACGAAAAATAAAGAAACAAATAAAAGTGCGAAAAATATAAGTTACAATGCTTTGGGAGAATTACATAATTATAATAGGAAATAAAATATGCGAAATTAAAGAATTATCGGAACGAGGGCGTTGGACCCTTTTGCAAAATATTAAATTAATAAGGAATTAAAATGAAAATTAAAAAGAATGTTTTTTGGTATTTTTTTGTATTTTTTTAAGATTTAATAGAAAGAATGATTAATTAAAATTAAAATGAAGCGTCAAACCCTAATTCTAATGTTTTTTAAGTTTATTGTGAAAATATTAAGTTTTAACCTAATTTAAATCTAAGTTAATTTACATGCAAAAATTTAATTTATGAAAATAAATAAAATAAATATTATTGTAAAAAGGGAAATTAAGAAGAATAAAAATTAAACCTAATTCTATATTTTTTTTTATATTTATTATGAAAAGAATTAAAGTGAAAGCACCTAATTAAAACTAAATTTATTTACATATTAATTTATTTATAAAAATAATTAAATAAAATAATTTATTATATTTTTTTATCTTTTTTTGATTTTTCTGATGTTTTTTTTTGTATTTTGTAGAAAAACTAGTTAATTAATTAAAACAATAAAAATAAATAGCACAATAATTAAAAAAATAAAATATGAGAAGAAAAACAAACCAAGGGGGGTTCAGGCCCCAAATTAGAGGTGCAGGCCTTAGGATGTTGGCCCAATTAGCTTTGAACTTGTTGACTTTTCTGGATCATGTATGATGCGTTGACTCACGCTCATGGTGTACACCAATCTTCAGCCTTGAATGGGAACCTCCTGGACACGTGGGCATCTGGATGATGGTGGCACATGATATGCTTCAACGTTGTGCCTGCATAGGAACTTAAATTGAAAAATAATATGAAATAGTACACAGACCTGGGACTTGAACCCAGGTCTTTAACGTTGCCAGCACAACCATCTTGCCACTGAACCATCGCTTATGCTTTTGTTATATAATAGTTAGTAAATATTATAAAAGAAAAGAAAACGTTAATGAATTAAAACGCGCGAAAATTTAAAAGATCCAACCAATGCTTGCCAACACATCATCTTCCCCATTGTTTTTATTTTTTCTGAAATAGAAGTCTATGGAAACGGTTTTGCACGCATGGTCTTAGGCTAGCTACAAGAAAATAGCGACTAGCGCTATGATATCAATAAATTGATCGCGAGGGTCCAGGTCTCCTCGTCTTGATGAGCTGGTTTGAATGGTCATACTTTCATGGGCTAATTTTTCCTTATCGCTGAAGCCCCAAATTACAGTCCTGCAAAACCCTAGAAATCGCGCATGGTGGAATCGAATATAGCCAATAAAAACACAATTAAAGGTGCTGGTTAGCTTTGAAACTTCAATATGAACAAGAATCAATCAATAAAATTTACAAATAACGCATATAATGGAATGTATGATTATGCAATTTGTTCGACACAGTTGCGGTTCTAGGTACCAATTCCTTACGCTTTTGTGGTTGATATTGATTGGAATGTGTTCAGGAATGCCTAAGGAAGCTATTGAAATAGGTTTGGTGTCTCGAATCAATCTCTAGCACTGATTTCAGATTTGAGTTTTTATGGCAATTTTTCAATGTTGCAATGGAGTTTTCAGCGCAGCTTGGAGTCTAATTGCTTTAGGGTTGTGATTCTGAATATGTATAGAAGCTTTTAGGTCAACAAACTTGAACAAAATCCATGGCATTCAATGATTTGCATATTTGATTTTGTAAGATCTTTTTGAATCTTTTTCACATGGTTCTTTGTGTCAATTAGCTCCAATCACACCAATTCTTTCCATAATTGAACAAGCACGAAATATTGAGTCCAAATCATGCATAAAAAGATTGGTTTTGTTAGGTTAGATATTTTTCATGTATTTAAATAATTTAAATGAATTAATATTAATATAAATTCAAATAAATAAATAAAAATTGAGAAAATACTTCCCTTTGGGCCAAGTGGTCGTGCATAGGCTTATAATGATGAATCATGGAAGAAACATGGGCCCATTAGCAATTTTGGATCATTTGCATCAATGTTGACTTTTCAAAATTCCTAAACATTTCCCAACTTCCACAAGGCATAACTTGCTCAATTTTTAAGCTTTTCACATGTTCTTGGACATTTTGGAAAGTTCTTTGAGTCCTTTAACCAATGCCTTTGGTCCCATGTCATTTTGATTTACCAATCTCAAGTTATGGCCTTTGACTTAAAGTCCCTTTTTGTTGACTTTTGAAAATGACCTATAATGTTGAAATTGATAACTTTTTGTGAGAGCATTTCTTGGACTTGGAATATGAAGATGAATTGTAGGAAATGTCTTTATCTTCAAAATGAGCTTTGGATGGAATTTTTATGATAATCCATGTGAAAGTTATGCCCTGGTCAATTTCAGTTGACTTTTTCAGCTGTCCAAATATAGTAACTTTTGCATCTTTGATGATTTCTGAGCCAAATTTTGAGAATCATGATCAAGCATTGATCAAATGATGTTTGTGGCTTCAAAATGATATGTTGACCAAAAATTTGAACTTTTGACTGCCAAATGACCATTTTGCCCCTACAGTTGACTGTAGTGCAATCTAGGGTTTTGACTGTGCAATTTTGAGCTGAATGCCTTGAAACTTGATATAAGGATGCTTGACCATATTTGTGGGCATATGAGACTTGATTGGGTCCTTGAAAACTTCCTTTTCTTGATCAGAACCCAAACCCTAATTTTGACTGTATGAGAGACTATTGAGCTGTGCAATCCTTGGGGAATTTTGTGACTTGGCTTGGCCATTTCTTGAAGAATATGGGAGGGCAAATTTTGGGGTGCAACAGTTGCCCCTGTTCAATCTTCTTAAACCTGAGGATGCAGATTGGCTGACGTGCCTTTCGTAATCCGAGGGTGGAAGATGATTGAACACTAGAGTGCCCAGAAATTTGCGCTCACATAGTGGCAGTGTGATGGGAATGGGCTTATAGATGCCATTTAGAAGTCGCTTGGATAGGATGATGGGCTTATAGATGCCATCTGAATGTTGATTGCGTAGGAGATTCCTTAGCGAGAACCTGCATACCTGCAAAAGAAAAATGAGTACCTGACACGTTGCAGGAGCTGATTTTAGATGCTTGGTATAGATATGTCCTGACTGGTTACAGGAGCTGAGTCTGGAGCTTCAAACGCTTATGAATGAACCAGGGATGGCTACTGCCTTAGCATGGATGATAAGAGAACCTTGGGCGACTTTAACTTCAACAACGCTCGTTGAGAAAAATCTTGGGTGACTTTAACTTCAACAACGCTCGTTGAGAAAAATCTTGGGTGTCTTCTACTGGGATAAGAATCAGGGAGATCTTAGGGTCGATCTGACTGAACCAGAAGAGGCCTTTGACTGGATAAGCATCAGGAAAATCTTAGGGTCGACTTAACTGAACCGGACAAGGTCTTGAAATATCTTCAACTGGATAAGCATCAGGGAGATCTTAGGGTCGATCTGACTGAACCAGAGAAGGCCTTTAACTGGATAAGCATCAGGAAAATCTTAGGGTCGATTTAACTGAACCGGTCTAGGTCTTGGAATATCTTCAACTGGATAAGCATCAGGGAGATCTTAGGGTCGATCTGACTGAACCAGAGAAGGCCTTTGACTGGATAAGTATCAGGAAAATCTTAGGGTCGATTTAACTGAACCGGACAAGGTCTTGGAATATCTTCAACTGGATAAGCATCAGGGAGATCTTAGGGTCGATCTGACTGAACCAGAGAAGGCCTTTGACTGGATAAGCATCAGGAAAATCTTAGGGGCGATTTAACTGAACCGGACAAGGTCTTGGAATATCTTCAACTGGATAAGCATCAGGGAGATCTTAGGGTCGATCTGACTGAACCAGAGAAGGCCTTTGACTGGGTAAGCATCAGGAAAATCTTAGGGTCGATTTAACTGAACCGGACAAGGTCTTGAAATATCTTCAACTGGATAAGCATCAGGGAGATCTTAGGGTCGATCTGACTGAACCAGAGAAGGCCTTTGACTGGATAAGCATCAGGAAAATCTTAGGGTCGATTTAACTGAACCGGACAAGGTCTTGGAATATCTTCAACTGGATAAGCATCAGGGAGATCTTAGGGTCGATCTGACTGAACCAGAGAAGGCCTTTGACTGGATAAGCATCAGGAAAATCTTAGGGTCGATTTAACTGAACCGGACAAGGCCTTGGAATATCTTCAACTGGATAAGCATCAGGGAGATCTTAGGGTCGATCTGACTGAACCAGAGAAGGCCTTTGACTGGATAAGTATCAGGAAAATCTTAGGGTCGATTTAACTGAACCGGTCTAGGTCTTGGAATATCTTCAACTGGATAAGCATCAGGGAGATCTTAGGGTCGATCTGACTGAACCAGAGAAGGCCTTTGACTGGATAAGTATCAGGAAAATCTTAGGGTCGATTTAACTGAACCGGTCTAGGTCTTGAAATGTGATTGAGACTTTAAACTGCATCTTTCCTGAAAGGTAAAAGTCAGTCATATGCAATGCATGATATGGATCAAGCAATGATGTTCTCAACATAAAGGAGACTTGTATGATGCAGTGCGTTATGCATGCTATGATGATGTATGTGAAGTTTTATGTATGTTTTCGTCTAGGAAAGTGAATCCTTGACGGGTGCCGGGAAGTTGTATCCTGGGCTGACGTTGAAGAATAGATTTTGCTTCCGCTGGGGATGATAACTGCAAGAATACCGGTAGGAGAAGATAACTCCGTTGAGGAATAAACTTGGCAAATGAAGAGTCTGCGGGGAGAAAAGATACTCTAGCGACTATGCTGGGAAGCGGTACTCTGTGGGGATAGAGATGCTTTGCTTGAATGACTTGCTGAGGATACCGTTGTTGTATGAAGTGTTGACGGACTTCGCTGGGGTAAGAAGACTTTGTCGACGACGCTCTTTCCATGGCTTTTGGCTGAGGATAACCCAGTTATATCCTGTTAAGGAAATAACTCTTTAAATAAAGCCGGACGACGCGTTCGTGCTCTGTGAGGATAAGCTTCCAGAATTTACTGGGGGTAAGCTTACTGCTTGGGGAGATATGAATTCCAACTTTCCTGGGGAAACTGGGTTGGACTGGACTCTTTGGGGAAGTTTTGGACTGCGGGGAAGTGATTCCTTTGAATGTTGGTATGCCGCCGGGGAACAATCTTTAGACCAAGACTGCCGGGGATGCTTGTTGAGAACATATGCTGCTGGGGAAGTATTGAGATCTACGGGAGGACACTCAATTTCCTTGATATTTGATGATTTGCTTGGAGAAGAATGTATTGTTTTACTCTCTGGGGAACTAATATGTACTGGTCGTGTTCTTTAGCTGAACCTACCTTGGTACCTTGGAGGATAGAACAATTGGATTGTTTAGACAACTCTTTATTGCCCCTGTTTCTAGTGTCACCTGCAACTAATTCCTTTGTTTCGTATGCAAATATTTATGAGTTAGCAAATTATTGTCAATGCATACATCACAAATTGAACCTTGGACGTTCTTCGCAAAACAAAACAGAAAAAGAAAAGCATTTGGCACGTTTAACTGAAAATGTTTTTGTATTGATTTTGAATAGCCTGAAAATAGGCGTTTTGTGTACAAGAGGCTGACGTCCTAGTAAGAGGTACGTCGCCGAATAAGAGAGTTTATACAAGTTTTGTACAAAAGAAAATAAACAGCTGTGTGAAATATGAATGATCCCACTGGGTTTCAACTCTGCTATTGTCTTTATAACTCCGAGCGTCTCATCACTTGATGACCTTGGTTGAAGGTGAAGCTGACTGATCGATGCCGTCTGAACTTGATGTAGATACCGGATTCTGGATGCAAAGTGATCCAATGAGACATAGTTTTACGCTTTATCCCTAATTTTGCCTGGACCGCCCTTTCGGGTTTTCAGTCCACCGGGATACCCATTTTTGCCCAAGCCGCCTTTTCAGGTTTTCGACTTGCCGGGTGTACAGATTTTTTTATTTTCATCCCTTCATTTTGCCCGAACCCTTTTGGTTCGACGGGAAGCCCTAATTTTTGCCTAGGCATGTCAGCCTAGCGGGTCTTTTTCATGCGTAGTATTTTTTAACTATGTCTGCATTGGCGGGGTGAGGAAGGTCGTCACCATCCATATTGGTTAATATCATTGCTCCTCCTGAGAACACATGCTTAACCACAAATGGCCCTTCGTACGTAGGGGTCCATTTGCCCTTTGGATCACTCTGAGGAAGGATGATTCTCTTGATAACCAGATCCCCAATTTGATATTCCTGCGGCTTGACCTTTTTGTTAAATGCCCTGATCATTCGTTTTTGATATGTCTGACCATGACAGATAGCAGCAAGTCTATTTTCGTCAACGAGGTTGAGTTGATCAAGTCGTGTCTGGATCCAATCATCTTCGTCTAGATTTGCGTCCTTCATTATCCGGAGAGAGGGAATTTGTACTTCAATCGGCAAGACTGCCTCCATGCCATAAACCAGAGAGAAGGGAGGTGCCCCGGTTGACGTCCTAGCTGAGGTACGGTACCCATGCAGAGCGAATGGTAACATCTCGTGCCAATCTTTGTAAGTTACTGTCATTTTTTGCACGATCTTCTTGATGTTTTTGTTAGCTGCTTCTACAGCCCCATTCATCTTCGGTCTGTAAGGAGAAGAATTGTGGTGCTGTATCTTGAACTGTTTGCAAAGCTCAGCAATCATCTTGTTGTTCAGATTGGTACCGTTGTCTGTAATAATTCGCTCAGGGACGCCGTACCGACAGATCAGATTATGCCGAATAAACCGTGCCACAACGGTCTTGGTTACCGTAGCATAGGATGCTGCCTCAACCCACTTTGTAAAATAGTCAATTGCCACTAGGATGAAGCGATGTCCATTAGATGCCGTAGGTTTGATCTCGCCGATCATGTCTATACCCCACATTGCAAACGGCCAAGGCGCAGTCAGAACATTCAGGGGAACCGGAGGAACATGCACTTTATCTGCATAGATCTGGCACTTGTGGCATGTCCTGGAGTGTTGGTAACAGTCAGCTTCCATTGTGGACCAGTAATATCCTGCCCGTAGGATTTTCTTAGCCATAGTGTGCCCACTGGAATGCGTACCAAAGGTCCCTTCATGTAGCTCTTCCATGATTCTTTCCGCTTCAGTCTTATCCACACAACGCAGTAAGGTTGAATCATGGTTTCGCTTGTACAAGATGCCGTTGCTAAGGAAGAACTTGGCTGCGAACCTCCTCAGGAATTTCTTATCATTGATAGAGGCACCTTCAGGGTATTCCTGAGCTTCCAGATATCTTTTCACTTCGTGGTACCAAGGCTTCTCAGTCACCAACTCAGTTTCGAGATCACAACAGTATGCCGGTTCGTCCAGTTTCCAGATGATGATCCGGGGAGCCTCATTATCCCATTTGACCTTGAACATTGAAGACATTGTAGCTAACGCGTCCGCTAACTGATTCTCTTCTCTTGGAAAGTGCTCGAAGGTTATCTCTGTAAAGTGGGGAATCAGGGTCAACACGCATTCTCTGTAAGGAATCAGGTTTGGATGTTTCGTATCCCACTCTCCTTTGATCTGATTGATCACAAGAGCGGAATCTCCGAAGACACTTAGAAATTTGATCCTTAGGTCGATCGCAGCTTGAAGACCCATGATACACGCCTCATACTCCGCCATGTTGTTGGTACAGTTGAAACACAGCCGGGCAGTGAGTGGAGTATGAGTACCTTGTGGAGATATGATAATGGCGCCGATACCATTTCCCAAAGCGTTGGAAGCTCCGTCAAAGTGCATAGACCATCGGGATCCTGGTTCAGGTCCTTCATCCGGTCCAGGTACTTCACAGTCAGTTACTATCATGATGCTTTCATCCGGAAACTCGAATTTCATTGATTGGTAGTCATCTACAGCTTGATGAGCTAAGTGGTCTGCCAATACACTTCCCTTGATGGCTTTCTGGGTTGTGTACTGAATGTCGTATTCTGTCAAGATCATTTGCCATCTTGCAATTCTCCCAGACAGAGCAGGCTTTTCGAATATGTACTTTATCGGATCCATTTTTGAGATCAACAAGGTAGTGTGAGTCAGCATATACTGTCTCAGCCGGCGAGCAGCCCATACCAAAGCGCAGCAAGTTTTCTCAAGCAGTGAGTATCGGGTCTCACAGTCGGTAAACTTTTTGCTAAGGTAATAAATGGCGTGCTCTTTTCGGCCAGACTCGTCATGCTGCCCCAGCACACACCCCATTGAGTTGTCAAGCACTGTCAGATATAGGATCAGAGGTCTCCCTTCAACCGGTGGCATAAGGATAGGTGGTTCTTGGAGATACTCTTTGATTTTGTCAAAAGCAGCCTGACATTCATCGTTCCAACGTACTACCTGATCTTTCTTCAGCAGCTTGAAGATTGGCTCACAGGTAGCAGTCAGATGTGAGATGAATCGAGCGATGTAATTCAGGCGTCCCAAAAAGCCTCTGACTTCCTTCTCTGTCTTAGAAACTGGCATCTCTTGAATAGCTTTGACCTTAGCAGGGTCTACTTGAATACCTTTATCGCTGACCACGAAGCCTAGCAACTTCCCAGATCTTACCCCGAAGGTGCACTTGTTAGGGTTCAATCTTAGCTTGTACAGTTTCAACCGGTCAAACAACTTCTGCAGATGATCTAGATGCTCTTCCTCAGTCTGGGACCTAGCGATCATGTCGTCAACATATACTTCGATCTCATGATGGATCATATCATGAAATAAGGCAACCATGGCACGTTGGTAGGTTGCCCCAGCGTTCTTTAATCCAAATGGCATGACCTTGTAACAGAAGGTGCCCCACTGAGTAACAAATGTAGTCTTCTCCATGTCTTCAGGTGCCATCTTGATCTGATTGTAACCTGAAAAGCCATCCATGAAAGAGAATACTTTGTGCTGAGCTGTGTTATCAACAAGGACATCAATGTGAGGTAAGGGGAAGTCATCCTTGGGGCTGGCCCTGTTCAGATCCCTATAATCAACACACATTCTGACCTTACCGTCCTTTTTAGGTACCAGCACCACATTAGCAACCCATTGAGGATAAGAAGTCACTGCAAGGAACCCAGCATCAAACTGTTTCATAACCTCGGCCTTAATCTTCTCGGACATCTCTGGACGCATCCGACAGACTTTTTGTTTAACTGGAGGACAGTCTTCCTTAGTCGGCAAGTGATGGACCACAATGTCGGTATCCAACCCTGGCATGTCTTCGTAGGACCAGGCAAAGATCTCCATGTAGTCATGTAACATCTTGGTTAACCGTTGCTTCACGCTGAGCTCTAGGTTGGCACCAATCTTTACCTCTTTTCTGTTTGTCTCAGTACCCAAGTTTATTGTTTCCAATGGCTCTTCGTGTGGTTGAATTGCCCTCTCTTCCTGAAGTAACAGTCTTGCAAGCTCGCCAGGCACTTCGCAATCATCTTCACCTTCGTCTTCGGCTAAGTTGATCGGATTTTCGAAGTCATAATTGGCAGTAGCAGAGCTGTTATCAGTGAGATCCAGAGTGGATTGGAACCTGTATGAGTGAGTGTGTGTGTAAATACAGCTGTTTTTTTGAAAATTATGTAAAGGAAAAAGAAAGACAGAAAAGGAACACAATATTTGCAATGCGAAAAGGACGTCCAAGATTTTCATTCATGATGTATAAAATGACAGTTTGTATGCCCTCACAAATAGAACCACGGTGCCTCGGGTAAGACACCGGGCCATAGAGTTTATCATTGTTTATTACAAAATATAACGAAACAAAGAAATTTATTACTGCGTCACAAAGGTAACAGGGGTATGGTCCTTTGCACTCCAATTGTTCAATCCATCTTCGGCCGTCGGATAGATCCAGCTGTTGAATTCAGCTTCGTCCACTTCATGGTCTTCCCCAACAGCATTCACTTCTGAACTTTTAATAAATACCGGAGGTCTTCCGATCTTTGCTTTCCTCATAGCTCTCTGACCTTCTGAGGTGAAACCCAGCCCAAGTTTATCAGTCTTCTGGGTGAAGTCTGGAAGTCTGCCCCAGTCGGCACATTCACCCTTCTGCACCACAGCCCTGGCATCCTTCAGAGAGGCCATCTTCAAAGGACCACTTGCTTCTGTTGTTTCTGCTACAATTGGAAACACCTCCTCGAAGTGCTGAAAGGGGGTTTCAATAAACTCCCCATCCATTTCAATGTATCTGAACGAGTTTAGGTGGCTCACCATATATTCTTCTTCTCCTTGCACCGTGACAATCTTCCCTCTGACGGGGTACTTCAGCTTTTGATGCAAGGTAGAGGTTACTGCCCCAGCCTTATGTATCCAGGGTCGACCCAACAGACAAGAGTAAGATGGACGGATATCCATCACATAAAAAGTGGAGTCGAACACCTGAGAGCCCACACGAATCGGAATGTCAACCTCCCCATGGACCATCCTCTTTGAACCATCAAAGGCCCTGACGATGATGTTGCTGGGTTTCAATTCCAGGCCTTCACAATCTAGACGATCCAGAGCCTTCTTGGGTAACACATTCAAAGATGACCCAGTATCAACCAACACATGCGCCAGGGTGGTGCCCCTGCATTCAATTGAGACATGCAGAGCATCATTATGATCTCTCCCTTTTGCGGTCAAGTCAGCGTCTGAGAAACCCAAGCCATTGTCTGCCGTTAGACTTGCCACGCAATCAGTGAACTGGACTGCAGAGGTTTCATGTGGCACATGGGCCGTCTTGAGGAATGAGATTAGGGCCTTAGCATGGGCCTCGGAGCACAGCAATAAAGAGAGCATGGAGATTTTGGAGGGCGTATGCCCCAACTGTTCCACAACATTAAAATCGCTCTTCTTTATAATCTTCAGAATCTCCTCCATCTCTTGGGGGGAGGCCTCAGCAGCTATGGGTATGGGTGCCTCCATCTGGGCAGGCTCAACTTCAACTCCCTTGCCCCGAGCATTGGATGACTCGGCAGCAGGAGAAACAATCGGGTTAGCAGCACGAACAACAACTTGATCAGTAACAGGAGTATGTGTACTCGTAGGAATTATCAGGAGCGGTCTTCGGGCAGCAGGCGGTGCAATGTCAGGCGAGAAGAGCCTGCCACTGCGGGTAACTTTGGCTGGGCCAGTGATGTCACAGATGCTGGCGCCAGCGTTGAGCTCTTGTTTGATCCCGTTTATATATACATCTGCCCCATAGTGCCAAGGGACAGCTTTATCGGATACATAGGGCAGGGGCCCTGGAACAGTGATAATAACGGGTGCAACGGTCATAATTTGAGTGGGCTTCTTCTGGAGAGCTGAGATAGGATTATTGAAGATAGTCACCACAGAAACTTCTTCTAATGGAACCAAACGAACAGCAGACTTCTTGAATAGAATCTCCTTGCTATCCATTAAGCTTTGGATGCCTAACTTTAGCAAGGGACAACCAGATGGGGACACGGCACAGAACAGGCAACCCTCACTACAACCCGGAAATAAACCGGCCTGCAGTAGGTTCTTCTTAACGATCTTTAGAGGAGTGGCTAGATCATCCACAGAAACAGCATAAACGTCTTCATCAACAGCATTTACCCCGTGCTGAGGCATAGGGGCAGTAACTACATTCGGCTTTGCAGGCGCTTCGAATTGTATCTCCTTTGCGTCGATAAGGTCTTGCACCTTATTCTTCAACGCCCAACAGTCATCAGTAGAGTGCCCCGGGCTATCTGAATGGTAAGCACAACGAGCATTCGGGTTGTACTTGGGGGATGCAGTATTTGGAAACTTCGGCGCCTCCCTGACAGTCACTAAATTAGTTGAGAGCAACTGTGGCAGGATCTGCGACAAAGTCATGTTTAAACGGGAGAATTCTCTCTGGGGTCTTTCCACCTTCTGAGTATTGTTTGGCCGGGGAGCGGCAGCAGGCTTAGCAATCATTACCGCACTGACAGATTGGCGGTGTTCATTTTTCTCTGATCTCCTGGAACCATATACGGCGCTAGACTCCTTCTTGAAGGGTTTCTTCTCAGCACTGGATGATGCACCCTTCGGAATTTTTCCAGATTTTAACCCAGCTTCAATCCTCTCTCCAGTCAAGATTAGATCAGTGAACCCGGCAGAAGAATTCCCAATGAGATGGTTGAAGAATGGCCCAGATAGGGTCCCCAAGAACATGTCAACCAGCTCCCGATCAGTCAATGGTGGCTGCACCCTGCCAGCCAGGTCTCTCCACTTCTGAGCGTACTCCTTAAAACCTTCGCTTGCACCTAACGCCATACCCTGGAGTTGGGTACGTGTGGGGGCAAGGTCGGCATTATACTGATACTGCTTGTAGAAAGCAGTAGCCAGCTCCTCCCAGTTACGAACTTTGGTCCCATCCAGCTGATAGAACCATTCGAGATGAGTCCCTGAAAGACTCTCCTGGAAGAAGTGGATCCATAGATCCTTGTCCGCAGAGTACGGCTGAATTTTCCGAACATAGGACCTTAAGTGCAGCTTGGGACAAGACGCCCCGTCATACTTCGAGAAGGATGGTGCTTTGAATTTATGCGGGATAATCACACCAGTCGACAAACCCAGATCTCCGAAATCCAGCCCAGGTGCCTGTTGCACCTCCATAGCCTTCAACCTGTCCTCCAGTTGTTTGTACCTGTCATCTGAAGGAGGGTACTGCTCTTCATCAAAATCTTTCTCGTTGTCGGAGACGACCGGACTAGGAACCTTTACTTCTGCCTGAGAAGGACTCTTGCCAACAGAAGAACCAGCCTCTTCATGTTGCAGAGTATTGCCGAACCTTCGGCCCGAGTTGAACAAAACAGTTCTTCTCTTCTTCTTCTTCTCCTTCTTCAGGAGCATAGCCTTCAGTTCTTCTTGGCCTTTAGCCAGCCCCTTGATTAGTTCTTGAAACTGCGCATTCTGCGCCTGGAGAGCCTTGATTGATGTCTCTGTTGATTCAGATCCGGGATTCATGATGCTGAAATAAACAGCGAAGAACTGTAAGCAACCTGAAAAGGGGAAAAACCTGCTATGCACATGATGTATGAAATGCGTATGCAATGCATTCAAGGGTTCGAAAGTTCAAATTTGTTGTAGACAAAAAGGAACACACGTTATCATTAAAGAAATCATTGTTTAATACATCAAGGCCTCATGGGCAAAAGTACAAAAGTCAAGTCAATCCCAAAATACACTGCGCATCCTTTTCGGAGCTATGTAGGTGTTGAGATTCCTCTCCTCATGCAATAGACGGGTGAGCTCCAAGACCTTCTTTTCACTGGCATGCAGACTAGTCTCAAGGGAATTCCTTTCCTCCTTAAGCTGGATCCAGCTCTTCTGCATCTCTTCCCAGGATGTGGGCATATCAGGGTGCTGAATAACATGAGACACTTCCCCTTCCAAGACAGGTTCTTTGATTACTGGAAGCATGTGAGGATAAGGCATGACTAACTTCTGAGAGCGGGCTCGTACCCACTTGAGGTAAGGCTCCAAAGGGATGGAGTTCCTGTGCCCCAGTGTCTTGCTGTCTATCCTACTGAGCGTCCTCCAAGCTCTGATAAATCTCTGGCGAAGTCCTTGAGTATCATTGTCGAAGTCAAAAACTATGTCAGGAATTAACATGTCATGAGGACCATCCCTCCGAGCATAACCAAACTGTCTCCAAGCCAGGCATGGGCTATAAGTAATACCTCCTCTGATTCCAAGTAAAGGAACATTAGGGTACTCCCCGCAACGATCAATGATAGTGACATCTCCTCTGGACCTAGGACACCAATGTATATCTGCATGTGTAAGAGCCATCAACCGTTGTGACCATCTCAGACCCCGCTCATTCTTCAAGACTGATTGTGGAAGGTGCGAAATAAACCACCTTCCCAGGAGAGGAGTGCAACACATAAGGACACCTCTTTTTCTCATGGTTCGAGTGTAACATGAGTGAAGGATGTCCCCCAGCAATGTAGGTATAGGATTCCTGGACATAAAGATCTGGACAGCATTAATGTCAATAAGCTGATCTGGGTTAGGGAACAGCACCAAACCATAAACAAGGAGGGCTACCACTTCTTCAAAAGCTTGCATGTCAAGGGAGTTCCAACATTCAAGGGCTTTTTCAAACAGAAACCTGGCTAAGAACCCTTTGATACCACTTCTAACTTCCCAATGTCCCTTGAGGTCAGATGACTGTAGGTGCAAGGCTTTAGCAATCTCTTCCAGCTTAGGTTCCTTTTCCGACCGTTGAAGGGTAGCTGATCAAGGATAGGGATCTTCAGGAGCCGGGAGAACTCCTCCAATGTAGGTACCAACTGATAGTCCAAGAAGGTGAAACAGTGATGCAGAGGGTCAAAGAATTGGAACAAGACCTTTATCATATCTTCCTCAATGTTGGTGTTGACCAAGCTGATGAGGCTTCCATGCCTTTCACTGAATGAAGAGTTCTCGGGAATCCTGGATATAAGCTCCTTAAGCTGAGGAGGGATCCTTACAAGATTGACCTGAATTGTCTTTCTACGAACAGTTTCCATGTCCTACAAAACAAGAACAAAGATGAAAATTCGAACCCCTGAAATGGTTAGTCAATGCGTATGATGCTGGATGATGTCATGATGCTATGATTAAACACACCACAGATATTTACAAAGACAAACATGTAAGGCACACAAGGCACACAAGACAAGCCCTTAAGGTTTAAGGCCAGCATGAGGTCTGGGTAGTACCCTCTTGAAGTTGGTGGGTTCAACCTGTCCTAATCAAAGTAACCGGGTTATAAGGTTCCCAATATCACGGGATTGCTTTCATTGTTCATCGTTTCGATTTAGCCACTGAACTGGCGACCGAAATATTCCAGGAAAGCAACCCTCAATTGAGTGTAGTATCGAGTATCAACCAACCTCGGACTGCACCAAAGTCAGTTATCTCACTACCCTAAAGAGGCCAAGATAGTTCAATTAAGGTTCCTAAGGTCTGTTGATGCTTCATGACACCACGCGGAGGCCCCGTACTCTCCTTGACTGAACTCAAGGGTTACCGGTACACACCAAAGTGCCACATCAACGTAGCAGACTGTTTCAACCATGTCGGTATACCCCGCACAGTTCCCTCACAGCCTTGTTGCTACTTTCTAAGAAAGGTATCCCCCAGATCCGGGTTTAGGATCTATAGAACTCCCAAGCAACCCACAATTTAAAGCACACAAGGAAACAATTGAAAACATAGTTATGAGCTAGCCCTAAGGTACACCTCACTTTATAAGAAGTCCCCAGCAGAGTCGCCAGTTCTGTGATCGGTGGATCTGGAACTGACTGTTTAACGCTGGTTCGCGAAATGTCGCGAAAGCAAGAGTCGCCACCGTCTTTTATTTTCTCCAAATGGAAAGGACAAAAGCACAGAAAAATTCCTTAAAGAGATTGCTCTCGGTTCGGGAGGTAGGTTATAGAAAGGGAAGGTGTTAGCACCCTTTCTATCCATGGTTATCCATGGGCTCTTAGATACTTGCTCATTGTGTTTTCAAGATTGTTTGTTTGCTTTTCAACTGTGGGTTTTAAAAAGTTTCCTTGAAAAATTTCAGTTTGACTCGTACGTCAGAGTGTTTGAAAAGTTTGCTTTGAAAGCTTTTGAAAAGTGTCGGTGTGAAAAGTCTTTTTGAGTTTGTTTTGAGATTAGAGCAAGTATCCTTGAGAACCTACCTACCCTAAGGAATTCGTCTGTGTAGATGTCCTTAAAAGTAGTGCCATCCCACCATTGAGAGGTAGGTAGCACCACCGTTGGAGGTGTTCGGGTCAATTCGAGTTTGTAGGGACGTGGTGATCACCAGAGCAATGGGAAGACACCTTAGAAGCTACCCTCATGCCAGGTTCCCGGATCATGAGGACTTACTAAGACGTCCTCTACTCGACGACCACCTTTCGAAAGGCAACAGTGAGGCGTACCCTAGGGGTGGTGTGTGCGAATTGTGTGTCATGTTTCAGTTATTTGTCTTGTCATGTTTATTTGTGATCTACGCTTGATTTTATTTTGATCCATTCATTCTTGCATGCTTATTTAACAGTTAATATTTGCGGGAAAATAAATCTACAACTATTACAAATGGCGCGGGTCCACATCGCCGAAATTAAACCGGACCCGATTTGACGAAAAATAAAGAAACAAATAAAAGTGCGAAAAATATAAGTTACAATGCTTTGGGAGAATTACATAATTATAATAGGAAATAAAATATGCGAAATTAAAGAATTATCGGAACGAGGGCGTTGGACCCTTTTGCAAAATATTAAATTAATAAGGAATTAAAATGAAAATTAAAAAGAATGTTTTTTGGTATATTTTTGTATTTTTTTAAGATTTAATAGAAAGAATGATTAATTAAAATTAAAATGAAGCGTCAAACCCTAATTCTAATGTTTTTTAAGTTTATTGTGAAAATATTAAGTTTTAACCTAATTTAAATCTAAGTTAATTTACATGCAAAAATTTAATTTATGAAAATAAATAAAATAAATATTATTGTAAAAAGGGAAATTAAGAAGAATAAAAATTAAACCTAATTCTATATTTTTTTTTATATTTATTATGAAAAGAATTAAAGTGAAAGCACCTAATTAAAACTAAATTTATTTACATATTAATTTATTTATAAAAATAATTAAATAAAATAATTTATTATCTTTTTTTATCTTTTTTTGATTTTTCTGATGTTTTTTTTTGTATTTTGTAGAAAAACTAGTTAATTAATTAAAACAATAAAAATAAATAGCACAATAATTAAAAAAATAAAATATGAGAAGAAAAACAAACCAAGGGGGGTTCAGGCCCCAAATTAGAGGTGCAGGCCTTAGGATGCTGGCCCAATTAGCTTTGAACTTGTTGACTTTTCTGGATCATGTATGATGCGTTGACTCACGCTCATGGTGTACACCAATCTTCAGCCTTGAATGGGAACCTCCTGGACACGTGGGCATCTGGATGATGGTGGCACATGATATGCTTCAACGTTGTGCCTGCATAGGAACTTAAATTGAAAAATAATATGAAATAGTACACAGACCTGGGACTTGAACCCAGGTCTTTAACGTTGCCAGCACAACCATCTTGCCACTGAACCATCGCTTATGCTTTTGTTATATAATAGTTAGTAAATATTATAAAAGAAAAGAAAACGTTAATGAATTAAAACGCGCGAAAATTTAAAAGATCCAACCAATGCTTGCCAACACATCATCTTCCCCATTGTTTTTATTTTTTCTGAAATAGAAGTCTATGGAAACGGTTTTGCACGCATGGTCTTAGGCTAGCTACAAGAAAATAGCGACTAGCGCTATGATATCAATAAATTGATCGCGAGGGTCCAGGTCTCCTCGTCTTGATGAGCTGGTTTGAATGGTCATACTTTCATGGGCTAATTTTTCCTTATCGCTGAAGCCCCAAATTACAGTCCTGCAAAACCCTAGAAATTGCGCATGGTGGAATCGAATATAGCCAATAAAAACACAATTAAAGGTGCTGGTTAGCTTTGAAACTTCAATATGAACAAGAATCAATCAATAAAATTTACAAATAACGCATATAATGGAATGTATGATTATGCAATTTGTTCGACACAGTTGCGGTTCTAGGTACCAATTCCTTACGCTTTTGTGGTTGATATTGATTGGAATGTGTTCAGGAATGCCTAAGGAAGCTATTGAAATAGGTTTGGTGTCTCGAATCAATCTCTAGCACTGATTTCAGATTTGAGTTTTTATGGCAATTTTTCAATGTTGCAATGGAGTTTTCAGCGCAGCTTGGAGTCTAATTGCTTTAGGGTTGTGATTCTGAATATGTATAGAAGCTTTTAGGTCAACAAACTTGAACAAAATCCATGGCATTCAATGATTTGCATATTTGATTTTGTAAGATCTTTTTGAATCTTTTTCACATGGTTCTTTGTGTCAATTAGCTCCAATCACACCAATTCTTTCCATAATTGAACAAGCACGAAATATTGAGTCCAAATCATGCATAAAAAGATTGGTTTTGTTAGGTTAGATATTTTTCATGTATTTAAATAATTTAAATGAATTAATATTAATATAAATTCAAATAAATAAATAAAAATTGAGAAAATACTTCCCTTTGGGCCAAGTGGTCGTGCATAGGCTTAGAATGATGAATCATGGAAGAAACATGGGCCCATTAGCAATTTTGGATCATTTGCATCAATGTTGACTTTTCAAAATTCCTAAAAATTTCCCAACTTCCACAAGGCATAACTTGCTCAATTTTTAAGCTTTTCACATGTTCTTGGACATTTTGGAAAGTTCTTTGAGTCCTTTAACCAATGCCTTTGGTCCCATGTCATTTTGATTTACCAATCTCAAGTTATGGCCTTTGACTTAAAGTCCCTTTTTGTTGACTTTTGAAAATGACCTATAATGTTGAAATTGATAACTTTTTGTGAGAGCATTTCTTGGACTTGGAATATGAAGATGAATTGTAGGAAATGTCTTTCTCTTCAAAATGAGCTTTGGATGGAATTTTTCTGATAATCCATGTGAAAGTTATGCCCTGGTCAATTTCAGTTGACTTTTTCAACTGTCCAAATATAGTAATTTTTGCATCTTTGATGATTTCTGAGCCAAATTTTGAGAATCATGATCAAGCATTGATCAAATGATGTTTGTGGCTTCAAAATGATATGTTGACCAAAAATTTGAACTTTTGACTGCCAAATGACCATTTTGCCCCTACAGTTGACTGTAGTGCAATCTAGGGTTTTGACTGTGCAATTTTGAGCTGAATGCCTTGAAACTTGATATAAGGATGCTTGACCATATTTGTGGGCATATGAGACTTGATTGGGTCCTTGAAAACTTCCTTTTCTTGATCAGAACCCAAACCCTAATTTTGACTGTATGAGAGACTATTGAGCTGTGCAATCCTTGGGGAATTTTGTGACTTGGCTTGGCCATTTCTTGAAGAATATGGGAGGGCAAATTTTGGGGTGCAACACGTAGACTTAGGTGTGGACATGTGTATTTGGCATACGCGTAGAATTTTATGTTTTAAGTGCGGGCGTGGGCATAGACATGTGTATAGACATAGACGTGGATTTTCTTTTGATGTTTTTCTAACCAAAATTCTTTTTTGATGTTTTGTCAAATGCTTTTATTTGTTAATTCCCCGAAATGATTTCAAGATAATATTCATTAGCAATAATCGTAGTATTTTGTAAACAAGTCTGAAAAAGAAAAACACAGTTTGAAAGATGAAAAGAAAATTGAATGTTTTATTGATTATGCCTCTGAATAGGCGAATGTACATGATGCAATTCCTAGAAAGAGGTAATTACAGAAATTTTCAAAACTGTAAATGGCAATGAAAATGATAATTGTTACTGTTGTTCCCTAATATCATTTTAATGGCTCTTATCTCCTTTGCTTCTGAGTTGTATGATTCTGATCCGTCTCTCCCTTCGTGGTCCGTAGTCGCAGTCCGTAGATCGCAATCTTTTTGTTCTTTATTTCTTTGTATGAAATCCCTAATTTTTGCCTGGATTGCCCTTTCGGATTTTCATTCCACCGGGATAATTTTTTGTTTATATGCCCCTAATTTTTTCCTAGATTGCCCTTTAGGGTTTTCGATCCACCGGGATGCTCCTTTTTGCCTAAGTCACCCATTTAGGGTTTTAGCTTAGCGAGCTTCTTATACATAGTTTTTTTTTACTGCGTCTGAGTTTGCCGAATGCGGTAGCTCTTCCTCATCCATTGTTGTGAGAATGAAACCACACTGGAGAATGCTATTTTGACTACGTATGAACCTTCGTAGTTGGGTGTCCATTTACCACGTGAGTCGAGGCAAGGTAGCAGAATCTTCTTGAGTACTAGACCCATGTTGTAGTTCCTCTTGTGCAGTATACTGTTACTTAGAAATAATTTCGAGGCTAATTTCCACAGGGTTCGTTTGTCGATGCTAGAGGCATTTTCTGGATATTCTTGTTTTTCCAGGCATTTTTTGATGTCATAAAACCAAGGCTTGTCATCCGGTCCTTCTTTGATAGCAAGACAGTGTGCGGGCTCTTGATTGTGATGCCTGTTTCGTGGTTTGACCAAGTTACTTTGAACATAGCTGGTATAGTTGCCAGAGCGTCTACCATTTGATTTTCTTCTCGTGGGATATGATTGAAAGTGATCTCTGTAAATTCCACATCCAACTTTAAAATATGATCCCGATATGGAACCAGTTTTGGGTGTTTAGTATCCCATTCGTCGTTGACTTGTATATGACTAATGCGGAGTCCCCAAATACTCCGAGGTGCTTTATTCTCATATCAATGGCAGCTTCCAGTCCTAGTAAACAAGATTTGTTCTTGGTGTAGTCAAACACAACCTTGCAGTATATGGCTTGTGATAATTCTTTGGAGACGTCAAGACTGCCCCTATACTGTGCCCCAGTGCATTTGAAGCCCCGTCGAACGTGAGTGTCCAACGTGCCCCTGGATCGGATTCTTCGTCAGGTCTTGGTATTTCGTAGTCACTTATTTCTAGTGAACAACCTTCCTTGAGAGGTGGTTTGTACCCCACATTGTCTGTATCTAACCTTGGCATGTTTCTGTAGGACCATACAGATATATGCAATAATTTGATCAGCCTTTCTTTGACGCTCCGCTCTAGCATTTCCCTTAGCTTGATTTCTTTTGGATCTTCCCTTGTGCCAGATTAATGGTCTTAATAGCCTCTTGATATGGTTGCATGTTCTTTCATTCTATTTCCCTTTCCTTTTCCTCAGAGAGTTCCAGATCTTCATCATCTTCCTCTTCAGCTTGGTTGATGGGAGCATCAAAATTATATGGGTTGCAACAGTAACATTATCAGTGGTTTTGGCCATGAATTTGCACGCTTATCATGTTTGGTGCAAATTTTAGTATATGAACTTTTGAAAATGCATATGCAGAGAAAGTATTGCCATTTTTAAATTTAAGAGATAAATTTAAAAGAAAGACAAGGATCTTAATTGAAAACAAAATATGACTTTTATTAATTATAAATATTGTCTGAAATAAAATGGGGGAACCCTCACAAGCAACCCCTATGCCTCGGGCTTGACATAGATTCTTTTTAAAACAAGAAAAATTACTTAGGAAAGAAAAAGATCTTAGGAATCTCCACGGCAGTCCATCTTTTGAGTTTTTTCTCCTGGGGCGCATTCTATGATGAAGTCAGTTTCCCTTTTGGTATTGACTTTGTTGGATATCATCGCCACATGTCCGCTATACTCTATTCCCTTATTTACAAAGGTATCTTGGATTGAAGGGACCCATGCTTTATCCTTTTGAGTAGCTACATATTTTTCTTCAGGGTATGGTCCGATTTGGACTATCCCCTGGTCCACTAGCTTTTGTAGCGTTCTTTCAAAGGCTTCATTATGTTCCAATAGGAACCCACATTCGAATAGATATTCCTTCAACAAGTTGATTGGGGTTTTTGCATGTCTGGTTGCCCCAAAGTCAGTGGCTACTTCAATTGCATTTATTGTTGGCCCACCATGCAGAGGCATATGGTTTGATTTGATGTTAGGTTTCTTAAAAGTGATGTCTTGAGATTCTAACAAGTCTTGTACTTTATGTTTAAATGCCCAACATTATTTTATGGTGTGCCCCAGAGAGTTAGCATGGATTTCACATCTGGTGTCGGCATTGTACCTTCGTAGGAGTGGCCCAACTAGAGGAGCTAGAGGCTTGATTTCCACCAAGGATGCCTTAACCAGCTGTTGTAATAATTGGCTAGGTGGCATGTGGAGTGGATCAAAATTTCTTTGTGGCCTTCTTCTGTCATCGCGGGATCATCAATGGTTATTGTGCCCTTGGTTGTGAGGCTACCACATTAATTTCTCCCTCCTTTATCTTAGCGAAGTTTGAAGCAGGCCTTTTTGAATTGTAGGGGGCATTTGATGGTCCCCCTGTTATTTTCCCACTTTTTATTCCAATTTCGATTCTTTCTCCGATAGTCACTAGATCTGAGAACCCCGAAGAGATACTTGCAACCATCTTCTCATAATACAACCCTTCCAAGGTTCCCATGAACATGTCTACTAACTCCTTTTCCAACAGTGGGGGTTGCACACAGGATGCCATCTCCCTCCATCTCTGAGCATACTCTTTAAAAGACTCTTCTTTTTTCTGAGACAAATTCTGGAGTTGCATGCGCATAGGCTCCATGTCTAGGTTATATTTGTAATGCTTTAAGAAAGCATTAGCAAGATCTGCCCATGTTCGAATGTGTACTCGCTCCAATTGCATATACCAATCTAAAGATGCTCCACTCAGGCTATCTTGAAAACAGTGAATCATTAGCTTTTGATTGTGGGCCTGGGCATGCATCTTCCTGCAATACATGCACAAATGATTTCTTGGACAAGTGATCCCTTTGTATTTTTCAAAGTCCGACACTTTGAACTTTGGCGGAATTACCACATCGGGAACTAGGCCCATTTCGAGAGCGTCTACTTCAAAGGCATCAAAACCCTCTACATCTTTTAACCTTTCCTCCAGAGCTTTGTACTGATTCATTACTAGTGGATTATTAACAGCATGAGTACTAGTCGTCTTTAACGGGGCCTAGTTGGCATCCTCTGGGTCGTGGTCTCCGTATTTCAGGTCCAGGTAGTTGTCTACATTGTTGATTGGAATTTGTAGGGTATGTGATGCCCCTGCTTTTGATGGCGGTGGGACAAACCCTTCAGTTTTAGCTTCTCTGGTCTCTTGTTGGGCCATGACAGACTTTTGGGGTCCTGCTTCTGGCTCTTTCCTTAGTTGGTGAATGCTTGATGCACCAATCGTTTGGGCTACTTCTTCGAAAGCTACCCTGGGAATTTGATCTTTCCTATCAATATTGTTCTTCAAAGCTAGGAGAACTTGACTCAAATCTCCTTTCATTAAACTTACATCCCTCTTTACTTGGTCGAGGTCCTCTTTGAATGCATCCCGAGTCTCCTCGATTTGCTCCATTACTTTTTGTTGGTAGGCCCTAGTTTGATATGGAGGCCAAGGAGGTGGGGATCTTCTTCTACCAATGGTTTAACTAGAGAGATTTTTTTTTGAAAAATGAGTTTTGACATGATATGTAGGTGTTTATAAATGCACGCATGCGAATGAATATGTATGAATATGAGCGGGGTTAAATGTCTTATTCACTTGGGCATATATTTATTTTTCGCTTCTTTTCTTTTATTCGGTGATCAACTTAAAAATAGATACGCGAACGAGATGTGGAAACAAAATGCCTTTATTGAAGGTAACATAATTCAGATATTGAAAAATATTACAATCTTAAACCAAAACTTTGTTTGCGTGAAATCAAGCAAAGGGAAATAAATCTTCTAGGTGCGCTCGCGGATGTCTGCTTTGCCTCCATCCACTGTTTGCTTTGGCAAAGCTTGATAAAGTCTTCAGCATATTATTTTCCTTTTGTGGCTTTAATTTCAGACATGTTTAGCATACTAACGCGAACAAGTTGTTTCCTTTGGTATCCCTTTTTAAAGACAATCACCGAGATCTTGATTTTATTATTATTTTTGTACTCTGTGAATAAGGAAAATAAAAGGAAACGAGTGATGAATATATGAAATGTATGAATGCATGGATGTAGGGTTGAGTGATGGGATTTTTGTGATAAGTACCCCTATAAGGTAGGGATGCATGGTTCAGTGATGGGGTTTTTGTGATAAGTACCCTTAGAAGGTAGGTTCCTTAATTTTGACCTACGGTTAGTCTACCCTCCCAGAAGTTGGTTTCTTTAAAGGTATCATGAATAAAACCAGAGGGAAAAGGTACAGGGGCCTCCCTTAGATGGAGCCTCTTTACAGACCAAAACTTTCGTTGCAAAGTCGTGAAAGGTCTCGTCATGAGATTTTAGGTTAAGGTCGTTACAAAGAGTCATGGGTGGCCTTTCAAAGTCATACTCATCAAGAGGGTATATCTTGATAAGTATTACTTTTTCAGAAGTCCATCGGATCTAGGCGAAGTCGTCACATAAACTCCCAGGGATGATGTATCCCCTAAGCTAATAGACGAACCTTCTTTCTAAGGGTTATATTAGAATATTTTTGAAAAATAAAAATTCCCACCATGCAGTAAATATAATGATAAGAGAAATTGACAATAAATAAATAAATGCAGTAAATAGATAAATGAAATAAATAAATAAATAAATAAATAAATAAAAACCCCAAAGTAAAAACCCTAAAACCTAGAGTTAAGTCCTCAGCAGAGTCGACAGCTGTTGCGACTGGTTTTTAAATCAATAGTCGCCACTATTAGTTTTTATCCTAGGGAAGGGCATCTAATAGGAAACCCTAATTCATAGATAGAGATTCTAGGTTTCGGACTTCATTATACGAAAGGAACGTGTTAGGCACCTTTCATATACATTGTTCACAAGGATACTAGGTTTTAGGTTTAGGTTTGGGTAAAATAGGATTTTAAATTTTAATAGGGGAAAAGAGTTTTAATTTTTGATAGGGGAACTCGCCACGATTTCAATCATAGTCCCAATTCGTAGTTCGTATGGGGTTGGTGTTTTTTAGGGGTTGCAAATGTATTTTGAATCACCTCACATTTTGACTGGTTGTAGTGATTGCGGAGATTTTGGCTAAATGCACGATTAGTCAAAATCCGTTTGAAACCCTTTTGCAAAAAACAGTTGTTTAGCTTAGTTTGTTGCAAAAATAGTTTATTGTTTGTTGGTATTTTTTAATTGTATTAACTGCAAAAAAAATTGATAAATGCATGATTAAAAATATTTAATGCAATATATAAAAAAATAATATGTTCATGAGTCTTTGAATAAAAACAATTTATAATAATATGAACATATGATAAATAATAACATATGATAATTAATATTAGTAATTATTATTATTATAGATAATAAAATAATAATAAGAAAATATAATTAAAATATAATAATTATTATAAAACGGAAATATAGAAAATAAATAATTACCAGGGGGTGTATTTTCTAGTAAGTAAGTAAGACTAGGGGGTGCCTAAAAGAAATATGGTTGGGCCCAAAAACAGTTTTGACAGGGGGGTGCTAATTTGTTTAGGAGTTTAGCAATTAAACATCAGGGTGGTGCGAAGAGGAAACAGGCTTAGGCCAAAACATTTGGGAGAGAGGCTGAGGGATTGTGTGTAGCGCGGATGTATGGATCCTTATGCAGACCTAGCCTAGCGGCCGTCTGATCAGAAACAAAGGGACAAGATTGAGAGACCATGCTTATTACTGTGGGCACGCGTGCATATGATTGGGACGGAGAAATACATTATGTTTTAACTTTTTTATTTCATTTGACTTTTGTTGTTTGAGTTACAGTCACAATGCCCTGTTCCTCTCTCTCTCTCTCTCTCTCTCTCTCTCTCTCTCTCTCTCTCTCTCTCTCCGCAACACCCAAACCCTTAACCCTTCTCTTCACCAACTCTTCTCTGTGGAAGCGCTTAGAAGCAACCTAACCCCCCATCGCAACTCCAACCCCCAAACACAAAAAAAAAGCTAATTATTTCTTACCCACTCCGCGATTGTCTTGTTTTGCTTCTTGAGTTTGTTTCCAAATTCGGTCGTTCTGGGTTTAATCCTTTCTATCTTCTCCATTTTTTTGCAGGTAGCAGTGGGCTAGAGGCGGTGCGGAGGAGCGGCTATCAACGACGGAGGTGGCGGTTCACACGGTTAGGGTTTCAGAGATTGAAACCCCAACCGTTCTCCTTCAATCTTCAACAGCGGGCAGCGACTTCAAGCTTGGTGTCAGCCTCCTCTTCTTGTTGTTCTTCCCAGTTCTTCTTCAGGTTCTTCAATGTAATCCTCCCCTCGCCTCAATATACGATTTCCCCCCTTCTTGTGTACTGCTTAATTTTCTCCTCCCCCTTTTACTGTTAGTTTTAGTTAGCTATTTATAGGTTTTTTTTTAGATTTTAGGGTTCTATCAATTTGTTGTTAGAAGCTAGAATAGATTTAGGGAGATTTAGAAATTAGGGATTTATGATTATTGATTGATTGTAATTGATTTGGATTTTTGTATAATTGATTTGCTTTACTGTAACTCTTCAGATTTGGATTATATTGAGATTGAATGTAATTGATTTTCTGGATTTTGCAATTGATTGAATTTTCTGGATTTAGCTTGTAGAAGATTTCTACAGTGGCTGTTTATTGAAAAAACCAATAGTGATTTTTAGGTTGATTTGTACCGTTGTTGTTATAACTTCAGTTGGGCCTTGCACTGATTTTACTTCATTTAGCCCAACAACATTATTTCTTTTTTTTATTATAGCAAAAAACAATTTTCCAATTCAAATGGGCTTTGCATTAATAATTCTTTACTCAGCCCAACACATTGCTTTTTTATCTATAACAAGAATTTTTTTTAAAAATAAAATCGGGCTTTGCATCATAATTCGGCCCAGTAACACTATTACTATCATTTACAACAATGTATATTTTTTTATTCAGTTGACCCACTTGACCTTTTTTAGCAACAATAAAACTTTAATAATAAAGATAATTTTTAACAAAAAGACTTATCAGTAATATTACGTCTTTTTCCCTTAACAAAGAAATTCATTTATTATAAAAATAACAAATGATTTTAATACTTAATTCTTCCTAATATTTTAATAAACAAAAATCAAATAATATTTAATGAAACTGTTATTATAAGAGCTTAACAGTAAAACAACAAATATATTTGTTTTATCCGAATCTTAATGGGCTTGCAACTTGTAAATACACCCTCCTCTTGCTATTTGCCAACATGAAATGGAAATGGGCCAACATGAACCATTCTTAAATGGATTAATGAATTAAATACCTAATAGTTATTATTCTTTTGAAATAATTTTCATTTTTGAATTGCATGAGCCATTGGCCAACATGCTTCGTGAAGGAGTTTATGAGTCTTTCTGATTTAAAAAGCTCTGCTCTCCTAGGTTGAAATACACCCCCTAGTCTTAGATAAAGATGGGCCATCAGATACTGCTGTACCATCTTTAATTAAACATTCTTTATATTTTAAACCTTGAAAATATAAAATCATCGTGGTAGGGCAAATTTGGGGTACGACAGTAGCTGACATCATTTGTGAAATTATGTTGAAATAATCGTCTTGATACGATAGAAATCAAAGAAGTTACGATTTTTATAATATCAGAAAATGGTGAATTGAAATTCCGGTTCAACACAATAAATTTCTCTGGTAATCCATAATTCAGGGGACTTTCCTCAAAGAATTAGCTCTCGGCCCGAACATACGAATCGAAGATAAAATCAAGTAGGATTTTTTGCCTAAAGAACGGCTCAAAAATATTGATCTAGGATAAAGTTATGAATTTTTGAACGTCTGCAAAATAACGGTTCAACACAGTATTTTCACTATTTTTTCACTGTTTCACTTCAAAGTACTTGCAAATTCAGAGATCTTCCTCAAAGAATTGGCTTTCGAGTCGAACATGAAAGTCATAGGAAATAACAAGACACTTTAAATGCTCCAAGATACACTAAAAAACGATACTCCAACTAGAACTTATGAATTTTTAAGCATCTAAAAACTAGAGAAACGGTAAATCCACTGTATACCGTAATTAAAGTATTTTGCTCTTTAGAAAATCTTCCTCACCAAATTAGCCTTCGATATAAACAGATGAAATGAAGAAGACTTCAAGATGGTTCTAATGACTGAAGAATCAATCCCAAACCATTTTCTGATCTCAAGTTGTGAATTTTTGAAATCTCACTGAAACACTGATTTTCTGTTCAAATTGTCCCAAATCTAATGAAACGCTTGATTTTACTTGCAATTCGAAGCATTATGGAACACATGAGAGCTTGATATGGATAAATTCCAATTCACACTGTTTACACTTGCCAAAATTTGAGTTTTACTTGCTGAAGAAGCCATGCAAATAAACACATTAATTTAGAGTCTTAAGAACCAAGCAACCGAACTCGACTTAACAATATTGAATGAAGCTTGAAGACAACGTGATCTCAATGCAATGATTCTATGTGATGACAGAAAAATCTTAGGGGAAAAATTAGGGTATAACAGTCTCGAAAGAGGGGACAAATGTGATTTTGTTCAGATAGAGATTGCCTTAGACGAAGTTGGTTATGAAAGTGTTGGCGCACTAGTGTTAACAAGTTTGGAGACAGAGAAGAGTTAGGTTATAGACTTAGGTTTCTCTTATCACATGTGTGCAAAGAAAGAATATTTTGAAACTTTAGATCTAAAAGAAGGAGCATTTGTTCGACTCAGAAATAACAAGGCTTGCAAATTTCATGGTATTGGTACACTTATACTGAAAATATTCAATGACCGCGAGTTCCTTCTATGCAGTATAAGGTATGTATATAAACTTAAGTGAAATTTGTTGTCTATAAGCATGTTTAATGATCTAGGTTACTACGCTAGAATTGAACGTGTAGTGTTAAAAAATTTGCATGGTGAATTAATAATAGCTAAAGGGTACAAAATGTGTGGTTTGTATATTTTAGATGGTTCCACTGCTATTTGTCATGCATTAGTAGCCATCCAAGACCTTCTTGATAAATCTAAGTTGTCAATTTTGAGATAAGGGCATGTCAGTGAAAGAGGTTTAGTTGAAGTTTCTAAACAAGGTTTGACAGGGAGTGAGAAAATAAATAAACTTGAATTTTATGATAATCGAATTCTAGGCAAACAATACAGGGTGAAGTTTGGGAGTTATGTACATAATTCTAGTAGAACTTTTGAGTCTTCTCACTAAGATATATGGAGTCCAACAAGAGTCGAAACTCATGGGGGTGGATTATATTTCCTATATATTATAGATGGTTTTTATATAAGATTATGGATCTACGTTCTGAAAAGTAAAGCGACACCTTTCAAAAATTTAATGAATGATATACTCTTATAGTAAGTCAATTGGAAACTAAACTGAATGTTCTAAGAACTGAAAATGGCTCGGAGTTTGTTTTAGAGCAATTTAATGAGTTTTTTTAGGAAACATGGTATCCATAGGCATATAACCGTTGGTGGCAAACTTAAAAAAATGAGTTAGTTGAATGCAAGAATAAAACAATTTTGAAGAGAGTGAGGTGCATGTTATTGGGAGTTGGGTTACCAAAGAGTTTATGAGGTGAAGGTGTTTCTACATCAACTTACTTCAATAATATATGTCCATCCACATGAATAAACTTCAAGACACCTTTGGAATTTTGGAGTGGGAAACTGGTAGACTACTCAAATTTGAAGTTTTTTTAGCATTTGCTCATATCATATAATAAAAATTTGATACAAGGGTGGTGAAGTGTGTCTTCATTATTTATCCTGAAGGAGTGAAAGATTACAAACAGTGGAAGAAGGATCCCGGAGGATCAAATTTATCATAAGCAGGGATGTTACTTTTGATGAGACCTATGTGGGATGAAGTACAAAGACCTATAGGTTAAATAATCCGACACTATGGTGGAAAATACTCAGATTAAGGTAGAGGTTAATTATAATGAGACAAGAGACGAGGAGGTACTTGAGACTTCTGTTTGTAGTACTATTGAAGGGAAACATATAGTGTCTCGTAACTATTAGTTGGCAAATGTGTTGTACCCCAAAATTTGCCCTCCCTTTCTTTAGGAAACCATCTTAGATTTTTCAAAATCCCCTGGAACGAATCCAAGTCCTGAGTTACCCTTTTGCCCAAGCAAGTCACTTACAAGAGCAAGATGATCTCACAAACTCCAAAAACAACGCTTTCATCTTGAGGAAAATCAAATTCTAAGTGCTTAGAATGTTTCTTTAAAATAAATGTTTTTTGGAAAAAAATCAGCGCTTCAGAACTTCTGGATCCATTCCAGATGAAGACGGTCAGAAGTTGCAAGCTTGGCTCAGGAGGGTCAGAAGTTGTCTCTTCAGCAGCTACATTAGTTCAATCAGAAGTTATAAACGTGGTTCAGAGTGTAAGCCTCAAACAGAACATACCCCTTCAGCAGTTACACAAGCTCAGTCAGAACTTGCTAAAGGAATGCAAGAGAAATATGAAAGTATAAAGGCTCCTTCAGAACAGGTTGAAGACAGAAGATGAAAGGTCAGAGGGATAGGTGTCACATTGATACAGAATCTCTAAGTCCAGATTGTCCAGAAGTAGATCCAAGGAACGTACCAGAAAACCAGGAGAATCTCCAGAGCTTGCTAAGACAACAGGTAGCCAAGGCCAGAGCGTGGTTTACGTTGCTGATTCAACAACCAGAATGTTGGTATTGACAGGTCTTGTCACCATTTAATGCCCATTAATGCTTCCAACCACTCCTGAGCAGTCACGTGTGGCTTGGAAAATGCTTTGTACAGATTCTGGCATGGGTCTTCACGCCACCGCCCATTTCAGAGGTCACTTCCCCCAATCTACGCCTGCTGCTGCTACCTAGGCTGAAAGATAGCTGTTATCACAACTTCCCAGGAATTTCTGTCAAAGAACAAATTCAAACTCTGTTGGCGCCTTAAATGTTCAAGACATCCACAAGAACTTTGCCTATAAATAGAGAGCTTTCACCACTGCAAAAGATGTTCAAGAAGTTCAAGAAAAAGAAACAGAAAAATTGATAAGAGAGAAACGAAACTCCTAGCAACACAGCATTCTGAAACTCTGCCAAAATTTCCAGCTTTGTTTCATAAAGTTTCTCACCTTCAACTTCATCAAACATCCAGCTCTTTTCTGTAAACCAAAAACGTTCTTTCCAAACTTCTGACCCTATACACGCATACACCTTCACTTCCCCTTTTCCAAATCTGTCCAGAATACCACCAGAACCAAAAAAACTAACTTTCACACGCCATTTTTCCAGAAAGTCAGGTAAGCACCTGCTGACCCTCACCACACTGTTAAGCATCATCAGCTGTGCATATTCAAGTAACATAATGTAAATATTCATGTTATTGCTGTTTATGTTCTGAGGACTCTCATACCTCAGAACGTTCTGAGCCAGTTTAGGACTCGCCTGTGACCTTGGTGATTCTGACCTCTGAGACATTTTGCTGTTTTGCTGGATCTGTTCCAAATATGTTTTCTGTTTTGTGGAGTAACAACAGGATTGCAGATGTTCTGATTAGTGCAGGAAAAAGCCAGGTGCTGACTTTGACGTTAGCACATCTGAAGCCAGTTTTGCTGTCAATGACATCAGAACCTCTGAGAGTTATTGCCTTTTCAGCAGAATCTGAACTTCTGGGTTCTCCACTAACAAACTTCTGTCTTACAGCGCAGGGAAATCAGAACCTCTGGTTTCCCCACTAACAAGGCTCTGTTTTGCAGGTTCCAGAGTCAAAAGTTCTGACTCATCCAGTTTCACCAACAGGTTGATCATCTGACAGCGGATCTGGGTCAGAACTTCTGATGGCCTCCCAACAGCGCGCAGGCTCCCTCCCTCTCTCTATATATCTTGTTTTCCGCTATTTTCTTTTTTGTCTATTTTTCTCGTTGAACCCCCCATGTACAAATGTGTATCCCCCTCCCCTAACTATTGTAATAGCGTAGGATTTTACATTTCCGCTTCTTATTGCTAGTAATTAGGACGTGTATGGCAAGATAAAATCAATGAAATAGAAAAACCTAATTCAAAGAAAAACTCTTGTATGCAATAAAACACACTTGCACACTAACACCCCTAGGGTACTCCACTTCGTTGCCTTCAAATAAATGGACCATATTGTATGTTGAACTTCTTTGGGCAAAGCAGACAATTTGAATGATTATAGTCCCTCGATAAAACTTTTCAAAAACAAACAAAAACAAATGATCAAGTCCCTTAAAGAAAATTGCCCGAAGACATTTAACGTCGTTGCAATTATGGCCTAAACGATGACCCGCGCCTGTCCCTTTCACATCCTAACACAAGATTGTCCACCAAAATCAATGGTAGAACGAACTTGTTAAAAGGGTTAAAACATAGCAATAAATCTTTTGAGAAATTTAGGAGTAGACAACCTCTTAGTTACTTGAATCAAACTTGCAAAACAAAACACTTGCCTAATTTCAAAATCACACATCACTACACTTTCAAACAAAATCTCAAAAACATTTGAAAACATCTTTTCGAAAAGATTCACACTTTTGTAAAACACTCAAACACGAGTCAAATACATTAGTTGCCTAAACAAGGCATCTTTTTCCAAAACATTTTCAAAAAGCACCCACACACGCACCATTTTTAAAGCAATCGAAAAACAAGGCAAGTGATCTAAAAACCAAGTAACTAAGAGCCCATGGATAACCATGGATGAAAAGGGTGCTAATACCTTCCCTTTTCATAATCTACCCCCCGAACCCACGAAATATCTCAAAAGGTTTTTGCTGTGCTTTTTTAACCTTTCCTTTAGGATAAAATAAAAAGTCGGTGGTGACTCTTGCTAACCGCAACATTTGCGAATACAAACGCAAAACCTCTAGTCAGTTCTCCCACCGTATCACAGAACTGGCGACTCTGCTGGGGATAAATTTAAAAGTGGGGTTACCTTAGGGTTTAGATCACCTTTACTTTCAATTGTTTGCTTTGTTTGCTTTACATTTATGGGCTTTGTATCGGAGCTTTATAGATCCTAACCCGGATCTGGGGAAACCCTTTTAGGTAGCAACAAGGTTGTGAGGGAACTGTGCGGGGTATACCGACATGGTTGAAGCAGTCTGCTACGTTGATGTGGCACTTTGGTGTGTACCGGTAACCCTTGAGTTCAGTCAAGGAGAGTACGGGGCCGCCGCGTGGTGTCGCGAAGCATCAACTGACCTTAGAACCTTAATTGACCATCTTAGCCTTTTTAGGGTAGTGAGATAACTGACTTTGGTGCAGTCCGAGGTTGGGTGATACTCGATACTACACTCAATTGAGGGTTGCTTTCCTGGAATATTTCGGTCGCCAGTTCAGTGGCTAAATCGAAACGATGAACAATGAAAGCAATCCAGTGATATTGGGATCTTTAGAACCCGGTTACTTTTGATAGGACAGGTTGAGCCCACCAAACTTCAAGAGGGTAATACCCAGACCCCATGCAGGCCTAAACTCTAAGGGTTGGTGTGACTTGCGTGCCTTACCATGTTTTGCCTCTGTGAATGTTTATAGTGCATTTAATCATCACATCATTACATCATACAAACATCATGAGCATTGACTAACCATTTCAAGGGTTTCGAATCTTCATCTTTGTTCTTGTTTTACAGGACATGGAAACTGTTCGCAGAAAGACAATTCAAATCAGTCTTGTAAGGGTCCCTCCTCAGCTTAAGGAGCTTATATCCAGGATTCCCGAGAGTTCTTCATTCAGTGAGAGACATGGAAGACTCGTTAGCTTGGTCAACACCAACATTGAGGAAGATATGATAAAGGTCTTGTTCCAATTCTTTGACCCTCTGCATCACTGTTTCACCTTCTTGGACTATCAGTTGGTACCTACATTGGAGGAGTTCTCCCGGCTCCTGAAGATCCCTATCCTTGATCAACTACCCTACAACGGTACGGAAGAGGAACCCAAGCTTGAAGAGATTGCTAAAGCCTTACACCTACAAACATCTGACCTCAAGGGACATTGGGAAGTTAGAAGTGGTATCAAAGGGTTCTTAGCTAGGTTTCTGTTTGACAAAGCCCAAGAATGTTGGAGTTCTCTGGACCTACGAGCTTTTGAAGAAGTTGTAGCCCTCCTTGTCTATGGTTTGGTGTTGTTCCCTAACCCCGATCAGCTTATTGATATCAGTGCTGTCCAGATCTTTATGACCAGGAATCCTATACCTACACTGTTGGGGGACATCCTTCACTCATGTTACACTCGAACCATGAGAAGAAGGGGTGTCCTTATGTGTTGCACTCCTCTCTTGGGAAGGTGGTTTATTTCGCATCTTCCACAATCAGTTTTGAAGAACGAGCGGGGTTTGAGATGGTCACAACGGTTAATGACTCTCACGCATGCAGATATACATTGGTGCCCTAGGTCTAGGGAAGACATCACTATCATTGATCGTTGTGGGGAGTACCCTAATGTTCCTTTATTTGGAATCAAAGTAGGTATTACTTACAACCCGTGCCTGGCTTGGAGACAGTTTGGTTATGCTCGGAAAGATGGCCCTCATGACATGTTAATTCCCGATATAGTTTTTGACTTTGACAACGATACTCAAGGACTTCGTCAGAGATTTATCAGAGCTTGGAGGAGGCCAAGTAGGATAGAAAGCAAGACATTGGGGCACCGGAACTCCATCCCGTTGGAACCTTACCTCAAGTGGGTACGAGCCCGCTCCCAGAAATTAATGATGCCTTATCCTCATATGCTTCCTGTGATCAAAGAACCAGTCTTGGAAGGAGAAGCATCCTACACCATTCAACATCCTGACATGCCCACCTCCTGGGAAGAAATGCAGAAGAGCTGGGTCCAGCTTAAGGAAGAACGGAATTCTCTTGAGACCAGTCTACATGCTAGTGAAAAGAAGGTCCTGGAACTCACCCGCCTGCTGCACGAGGAAAGGAACCTCAACACCTACATCGCGCCAAAGAGGATGCGCAATGTCTTTTTACCTTAGGGAGTTATTTTGTAATATTTGGCCCATGAGGCATTTATGTACTAACGAATTTCTCCTTATTAATATGATGTGCGTTCCCTTTTTTTTGTCTACAACAAATTTTGAATATTCTAAATCCTTGAATGCATTGCATACATACGCATTCCATGGCACCATATGCATAGCAGGTACCCTTTTTCGCAGGTTGCTTAATTTTCTTCGCTGTTTGTGTGAACAGTCATCATGAATCCAGAATCATCCAGTGAGCAAGCAATCAAGGCCCTTCAAGCCCAAAGTGCACAGTTTCAAGAGATGGTCCTAAGCCTAGCCCAAGGTCAGCAAGAGTTGAAAACTCTACTCATGAAGAAGAAGAAGAAAAAGAGGACCGCATTGTTCAACACCGGACGCCGATTTGGGAACACACTCCACAATGAAGCTGATCCAACCACTTCTTCTGCTGAGAAAAACAGTCCCCAAGGGGGAGGGGCTCCTAGTCCCGCAGTCTCCGACAACGAGACGGACTATAACGACGAACAGTACCCGCCTGCTGCTGACAGATACAAACAATTGGAGGACCGCTTGAGCGCCATGGAAATTCAGAATGTGCCAGGACTGGATTTCGGAGATTTGGGGTTATCTTCTGGGGTAGTCATTCCACACAAGTTTAAGGCGCCTGCCTTCGCCAAGTATGATGGGGTCTCCTGCCCAAAGCTGCATCTAAGGTCGTACGTAAGGAAAATCCAACCTTACACGGCGGATAAGAACCTCTGGATTCACTTCTTCCAAGATAGTCTCTCGGGGTCACAGCTTGAATGGTTCTACCAATTGGATGGAGCTAGCATCCGACAATGGGAAGATTTGGAAACCGCGTTCTACAGACAATACCAATACAATTCTGACCTCGCTCCTACGCGTACCCAACTTCAGGGTATGTCTCTAGGAACGGGTGAAGGGTTCAAAGAGTACGCTCAAAAATGGAGAGATTTGGCTGGCAGGGTGCAGCCTCCGTTGACTGATCGAGAGCTGGTTGATATGTTTCTGGGGATGTTGTCGGGTCCGTTTTTCAATCATCTAGTTGGTAACTCCTCCGCTGGATTTACAGATTTGATATTAACAGGAGAGAGAATTGAAGCTGGCATCAGGTCAGGTAAGATACAGAAGGCTGCCTCTACAAGTGCTGAGAAGAGGCCGTTCAAGAAAGAAGCAAGTGCCGTCTATGGTCCTAGAAGACAAGTCAAGCCCGAAAGTCGCCAAGCCGTCAATGCTTTGGTCATCTCCAAACCTGTTGCTGCTCCTCAGCAGTACAATCAACAAAGAAGCGAAAGGCCCAAGAGGCAGTATACCCGACTAAGTATGACATTATCTCAAATTTTACCCCAACTGTTATCCACCAATCTGGTGACCCTCAAAGAAGCTCCTAAGGTCGTCAACACTGCATCTCCTAAGTACAACCCAAATGCCCGGTGTGCTTATCATTCTGATAGTCCCGGGCACACTACTGATGATTGCTGGGCCTTGAGAAACAAAGTGCAAGATCTGATCGACGCGAAGGAAATTCAGTTTGAAGCGCCAGAAAGACCAAATGTTGTAACGGCTCCTATGCCCCAGCATAGGGTGAATGCCGTTGAGGAAGAAGTGTACGCTGTTTCGATAGATGAGGTTGTTACCCCTCTGAAGACTGTTAAGAAGAACCTACTGCGGGCCGGTTTATTTCCAGGTTGCGGTGAAGGTTGCCTATTTTGTGCTGTTTCCCTATCTGATTGTCCCTTGCTAAGGTTAGGCATCCAAGGCCTGATGGATAGCAAGGAGATTCTGTTCAAAAAGACTGCTGTTCATTTGGTTCCAATGAAAGAAGTTTCTGTAATTACCATCTTCAAAAATCCAATCAAGGCTCCCCCAAAGAAGCCTGTTCAAATCTTGACAGTTGCACCTATGATCATTACTGTTCCGGGACCCCTCTCCTACGTATCTAACAAAGCTGTCCCCTGGCATTATGGGGCAGACGTGTATGTAAATGGAATCAAGCAAGAATTCGACGCTATTGCCAGTATCTGCGATATCACTGGTCCAGCCAAGGTCACCCGCAGTGGCAGGCTCTTCTCGCCTGACATTGCGCCGCCCGCTATTCGAAAACCCCTCCTCATAAAACCTACAAGTTTACCTAGTCCTGTTGCTGATCAAATTGTGTCCCCTGCTGCCGAGTCATCAAATGCTCGGGGCAAAGGGATTGAAGAAGAGCCTGCCCGGATGGAGGCACCGATACCCATAAATGCTGAAGCCTCCCGACAAGAAATGGAGGAGATTCTGAAAATAATAAAGAAAAGTGATTTTAATGTTGTCGAGCAGTTGGGGCATACACCCTCCAAGATCTCCCTGCTCTCCTTATTGCTATGCTCCGAGGCCCATGCTAAGGCCTTAATCTCATTTCTCAAGACGGCCCATGTGCCGCAAGAGACGTCTGCAGTCCAGTTCACTGACTGCATAGCGAATCTGACAGCGGACAACGGCTTGGGTTTTTCAGATGCTGACCTGACCGCAAAAGGGAGAGACCACAATGATGCCCTGCATGTCTCTATTGAATGCAGGGGCACTACTCTGGCACATGTATTAGTAGATACTGGTTCTTCCTTGAATGTTCTACCGAAAAAGGCTTTGGATCGTCTGGATTATGAAGGCCTGGAGTTGAAACCCAGTAATATCATCGTCAGGGCCTTTGACGGTTCCAAAAGGATGGTTCATGGAGAGGTTAACATCCCTATCCGTGTGGGCTCTCAAGTGTTTGACTCTACCTTTTATGTGATGGATATACGTCCATCGTACTCTTGTCTGCTGGGTCGACCTTGGATCCATAAAGCTGGGGCAGTGACCTCCACCTTGCACCAGAAGCTGAAGTATCCCTTCAGGGGGAAGATCGTCACTGTACAAGGAGAAGAGGAGTATATGGTGAGCCATTTGAATTCCTTCAGGTACATCGAGATGGACTGAGAGTTTATTGAAACTCCCTTCCAGCATTTCGAGGAGGTGCATCCAACTTCAGCAGCTGCAGAGACAACGGCCGAAGAGAGTGATTCCTTGAAGATGGCTTCCCTAAGGGATGCCCGGGTTGTGGTTCAGAAAGGCAATTGTGCACACTGGGGTCAGCTTCCTGACTTCACTCAGAAGAACGACAAGTTTGGGCTAGGCTTTAATGCGGAGGCTCAGAAGGCGGTACGCAAAGAGAAGATCGGAAAGGCTCCGGTGTTTATTTCCAGCTCAAGGGTGAATGCTATCGAGGAGGATGTGGAGGAAGCTGAGTTTGACAGTTGGATCTACCCGACTACCAGCAACGGACCAAGCAACTGGACGGCAAAGGATTTTACCCCTATCACATTTGTCACGCAGTAATTGATTTCTTTTGATTTCCAATTTGTAACAAACAATATGTTAAAACTTTGTTGGCTCGGTGTCCTACCCGGGGCATCGTAGCTCCATTTGTGAGGGCTTTTTTGTATGACATTTTCATATATCATCAATCAAAACATTGGACGTTTGTTGCATTTCAAATCTTTTGCTCTTTTCCTTTCTGTGTTACATATATTGCAAAACAGCTGTATTTACACACACTCACTTATACAGGTTTCAATCCACTCTGGATCTTACTGGTAACAGCTCTGCTACCGCCAGTTATGACTTCGAAAATCCGATCAACTTGGCCGAAGAGGAAGGTGAAGATGATTGCGAAGTGCCTGGTGAACTCGCAAGACTGCTACTACAGGAAGAGAGGGCTATTCAACCACATGAAGAGCCTGTGGAGACAATTAACCTGGGTACTGAGACGGATAGAAAAGAGGTCAAGATTGGTGCCAATCTAGAGCTCAGCGTGAAGCAACGATTGATCCAGATGCTACAAAACTACATGGAGATTTTTGCTTGGTCCTATGAAGATATGCCTGGTTTGGATGCCGACATTGTAGTTCACCACCTGCCAACCAAGGAAGATTGCCCTCCGGTAAAGCAGAAAGTCCGACGGATGCGTCCAGAGATGTCTGAAAAGATCAAGGCCGAGGTTATGAAGCAGTTTGATGCCGGATTCCTTGCAGTAACTTCTTACCCTCAGTGGGTTGCCAATGTGGTGCCAGTATCAAAGAAAGACGGTAAAGTCAGAATGTGTGTCGACTACCGGGATTTGAACAGGGCCAGCCCCAAGGATGACTTCCCCCTACCTCACATTGATGTCCTTGTTGACAATACAGCTCAACACAAGATGTTCTCCTTCATGGATGGTTTTTCAGGGTATAATCAGATCAAGATGGCTCCAGAGGATATGGAGAAGACTACCTTTGTGACTCAGTGGGGCACCTTCTGTTATAAGGTCATGCCATTCGGGTTGAAAAATGCTGGGGCAACCTATCAACGTGCCATGGTTGCTTTGTTTCATGATATGATCCATCATGAAATTGAGGTATACGTTGATGACATGATTGCAAGGTCTCAAACTGAGGAGGAGCACCTTGACCATCTGAGGAAGTTGTTTGACCGACTCAAGTTATACAAGCTAAGGTTGAATCCCAACAAATGCACCTTTGGGGTAAGATCCGGAAAGCTGCTAGGTTTCATTGTAAGTGATAAGGGTATTCAGGTGGACCCTGCCAAGGTAAAAGCCATACGAGAGATGCCGACTCCAAGAACAGAGAAAGAAGTCAGAGGTTTCTTAGGACGACTGAATTATATTGCTCGATTCATCTCGCATCTGACTGCTACTTGTGAGCCAATCTTCAAATTGCTGAAGAAAGATCAAGTAGTACGCTGGAATGATGAATGTCAGGCCGCCTTTGAAAGGATAAAGGAATACCTCCAAGAGCCACCCATTCTTATGCCACCGGTGGAAGGAAGACCTCTGATACTATACTTGACTGTACTTGATAATTCAATGGGGTGTGTGCTGGGGCAGCATGACGAGTCTGGCCGAAAAGAGCACGCTATTTATTACTTGAGCAAAAAGTTTACCGACTGTGAGTCTCGTTACTCACTGCTTGAGAAAACTTGCTGCGCTCTTGTATGGGCTGCTCGCCGGCTGAGACAGTATATGCTGACTCACACTACTTTATTGATTTCAAAGATGGATCCCATAAAGTACATATTTGAAAAGCCTGCCCTGTCTGGAAGAATAGCGAGATGGCAAATGATCTTGACAGAATATGATATCCAGTATACAACCCAGAAAGCAATTAAGGGAAGTGTACTGGCGGATCATTTGGCACACCAACCTGTGGACGATTACCAATCATTAAACTTTGATTTTCCGGACGAAGACATCATGGTGGTAACTGACTGTGAAGTACCTGGACCGGATGAAGGACCTGAGGAAGGATCCCGATGGTCTATGCATTTTGATGGAGCCTCCAATGCTTTGGGTAACGGTGTCGGCGCTGTAATTATATCTCCCAAGGGGACTCATACTCCACTCACCGCCCGATTATGTTTCAGCTGCACCAACAACATGGCAGAATATGAGGCATGTATCATGGGTTTACAAGCTGCAATCGACTTAAGGATCAAATTTCTAAGTGTTTTCGGAGATTCCGCTCTCGTGATCAATCAGATCAAAGGCGAGTGGGATACGAAACACCCGAATCTTATTCCTTACAAGGAGTATGTGTCGACCTTGCTCCCTCACTTTGAAGAGATAACTTTTGAGCATTTCCCCAGAGAGGAGAATCAGCTAGCGGACGCACTAGCCACGATGTCTTCAATGTTCAAAGTTAAATGGGACAATGAGGCTCCCCGAATCATAATCTGGAAGTTGGATGAACCGGCATACTGCTGCGAGCTCGAGGCTGAAAAGGTGACTGAAAAACCCTGGTATCATGAGGTGAAGAGGTACTTGGAAGCTCAGGAATACCCTGAAGGTGCGTCTGTCAATGATAAGAAGTTCATGAGGAGGTTTGCTGCTAAATTCTTCCTCAGCAACGGCATTCTCTACAAACGGAATCATGATTCGACTCTGCTGCGTTGTGTGGATAAGGCTGAAGCTGAGAAAATCATGATGGAACTGCATGAAGGTACATTCGGAACACATTCCAGTGGGCACACCATGGCTAAGAAAATCCTTCGGGCAGGATATTTCTGGTCCACAATGGAAGCCGATTGTTACCAGCACTCCCGAACTTGTCATAAATGCCAGATCTATGCTGACAAGGTGCATATCCCTCCCGTTCCTTTGAATGTCTTGACGGCACCTTGGCCTTTCGCAATGTGGGGCATCGATATGATCGGTGAGATCCGACCAACGGCATCCAATGGGCATCGCTTCATATTGGTGGCGATCGATTACTTCACGAAGTGGGTTGAGGCAGCTTCCTACGCAACGGTAACCAAGAGCGTCGTAGCACGTTTCATCCGGCATAATCTGATATGTCGGTACGGCGTCCCAGAAAGAATCATTACGGACAACGGTACCAATCTCAATAACAAAGTGATCACTGAACTCTGTGAACAATTCAAGATACAGCACCACAATTCTTCTCCCTACCGGCCGAAGATGAATGGGGCTGTAGAGGCAGCCAATAAAAATATCAAGAAAATTGTGCAGAGGATGACAGTGACTTATAAAGATTGGCACGAGATGTTACCATTCGCTCTTCATGGATACCGCACCTCAACAAGGACATCAACCGGGGCAACTCCTTTCTCCTTGGTCTATGGCATGGAGGCAGTCTTGCCAATCGAGATCCAGATACCATCTCTCCGGATAATGAAGGATGCAGACTTGAATGAAGATGATTGGATCCAAACTTGACTTGATCAATTAAATCTGATTGACGAAAAGAGGCTCACTGCTATCTGTCATGGTCAAACGTATCAGAAACGGATGATCAGGGCATTTAACAAGAAAGTCAGGCCACAAGAGTATCAAGTTGGGGACCTAGTAATCAAACGCATCATCCTTCCTCAAAGTGATCCCCGGGGCAAATGGACCCCTACCTATGAAGGGCCGTTTGTGGTTAAGCGTGTGTTCTCAGGAGGAGCCATGATCCTAACCACCATGGATGGTGACGACCTTCCTCACCCCGCCAATGCAGACATAGTGAAAAAATACTACGCATAAATAAAAGACCCGCTAGGTTGACATACCTAGGCAAAATAAGGGCTTCCCGGCGAACCAAAAGGGTTCGGGCAAAAATAAGAGATGAAATGAAAAAAATCTGTACACCCGGCAAGTCGAAAACCTGGAAGGGCGGCTTGGGCAAAAATGGGCATCCCGGTGGACTGAAAACCCGAAAGGGCGGTCCAGGCAAAAGTTAGGGATAAAAGCGTAACACTATGTCTCATTGGATCACTTCGCATCCAGAATTCGGCATCAACTATCTGGCTTCAGATTGCGGCATTGACCAATCAGCTTCATCTTCAAATTGGACAGCAAAGCGATGAGACGTTCGAAGACATAAAGGCAATAGCAGAGTTGGAACCCAGTAGGATTGTTCACATAGCTGTTTTGTTTCCTTTTTCAAATTGTAAACTCTATACTATTTGGCGATGTCCTCTTACTAGGATGTCAGCCTCTTGTACAAAAAACGCCTATTCACGGGCAAAGTTCAAATCAATACAAATTCACTTGTTCATACAAATTACCATTGTTTTCCTCTTTTTGTTTTGTCTTGCGAAGAACGTCCAATGTTCATTTTTGATATATGCATTTGACATTAAATTGATGATTCATAAGTGTTTGCATATAAAACAAGAGATTAATTACAAGTGACATCAAAGACAGGGGCAATGTGGAGTTGTCTATTGCAGTCTGGTTGTTTTATCCGCCAAGGCACCAAGGTAGGTTCAACTGAAGAATGTGGCCAAATCACCTCAATTCCCCGCAAAATAAGATAGGATGCGACAATACTTTCCCCAAGCGGAGTTGATTCCTTGTCAATCCTGAAAAGGCACAACATTCCCCGGCAGGTCTCAAAGGCTCATCCCCAGTAGATTCTGCAAGCTTATCCCCGGCGAAGTGCGGACGTCTCTCCCGAGTTTTATTTAGAGTCATTTCCTCACAAGGACTTATAACTGGGTTATCCTCAGCTAAAAGCCACGGAAGATCGCTCTCGGCAAAGTTCCTTCAATCCCCAGCGAAGTCTATCTTTGGTATTCCAAAGCAGAGTTTATCTTTGGAGTTCCCCAGCGGAGTTTATCATCATTATCCTCAGCGGAATCCGTCGTTAAAATCCTCAGCAGGCCTCTTATCAAACTTCGGCCAAATATCTCTTCCACCGTTCGTCAAGGATTTATTTTCCTAAGATGAAATTACACTCATAAACATTTCACATTTTCATACATCTTACTTACATACAGGATGAAACGCATACAACATCTCATGTTTAACATCATGATATCATGCATCATGACTTTGCATACAACTTACGTTTTTGCCTTTTCAGGAAAAAGACAATCCCAAAAGCAACTACCTTCAACTGTCACAAATTCCAGATTCGATACCTGTATCTAGCCAGGGCACATCTGAGAGTGATCAGTTTCCAGACTCGATTCCTGTATCTAGCCAGGGCACGTCTGAAGAGTCCGAAGATTCGATTCCTGTATCCAGCCAGGGCACATCTGTCAACTACAACATTTCCAGACTCGATTCCTGTATCTAGCCAGGGCACGTCTGAAGAGTCCGAAGATTCGATTCCTGTATCCAGCCAGGGCACATCTGTCAACTACAACATTTCCAGACTCGATTCCTGTATCTAGCCAGGGCACGTCTGAAGAGTCCGAAGATTCGATTCCTGTATCCAGCCAGGGCACATCTATTAACGACTATTTCTAGATTCGACTCCTGTATCCGGCCAGGACACATCTGTGAACAACCGATTGTAGATTCGATACCTGTATCTAGCCAGGGCACATCTGCATAAGGAGATTGAGGATCAAACACCTGTAACAAGCCAGGAAAACATCCGTTTTCCTCAAATATACAAATTTCTCGCTAAGGAATCTCTTATGCGATCGACACTTCCAAATGGCATCTATAAGCCCATTCCCGACAAGGTTCTGTCACGTCTTCAGATGGCATCTATAAGCCCATCTCCCTATCTGTCACCTCTCCAAATGGCATCTGTAAGCCCATTCCTAACATCACATTGCTGATACTTCAACATGCGAGTGCAAATTCCAGGGCACTCTGGTGTCCAATCTTCTTTTACCTTCGAGTCGCGAAAGGCAAGCTCGCCAATCTAACTCTTCAGGTTCAAGAAGATTGAACAGGGGCAACTGTTGTACCCCAATATTTGCCCTCCCTTTCTTTAGGAAACCATCTTAGATTTTTCAAAATCCCCTGGAACGAATCCAAGTCCTGAGTTACCCTTTTGCCCAAGCAAGTCACTTACAAGAGCAAGATGATCTCACAAACTCCAAAAACAACGCTTTCATCTTGAGGAAAATCAAATTCTAAGTGCTTAGAATGTTTCTTTAAAATAAATGTTTTTTGGAAAAAAATCAGCGCTTCAGAACTTCTGGATCCATTCCAGATGAAGACGGTCAGAAGTTGCAAGCTTGGCTCAGGAGGGTCAGAAGTTGTCTCTTCAGCAGCTACATCAGTTCAATCAGAAGTTATAAACGTGGTTCAGAGTGTAAGCCTCAAACAGAACATACCCCTTCAGCAGTTACACAAGCTCAGTCAGAACTTGCTAAAGGAATGCAAGAGAAATATGAAAGTATAAAGGCTCCTTCAGAACAGGTTGAAGACAGAAGATGAAAGGTCAGAGGGATAGGTGTCACATTGATACAGAATCTCTAAGTCCAGATTGTCCAGAAGTAGATCCAAGGAACGTACCAGAAAACCAGGAGAATCTCCAGAGCTTGCTAAGACAACAGGTAGCCAAGGCCAGAGCGTGGTTTACGCTGCTGATTCAACAACCAGAATGTTGGTATTGACAGGTCTTGTCACCATTTAATGCCCATTAATGCTTCCAACCACTCCTGAGCAGTCACGTGTGGCTTGGAAAATGCTTTGTACAGATTCTGGCATGGGTCTTCACGCCACCGCCCATTTCAGAGGTCACTTCCCCCAATCTACGCCTGCTGCTGCTACCTAGGCTGAAAGATAGCTGTTATCACAACTTCCCAGGAATTTCTGTCAAAGAACAAATTCAAACTCTGTTGGCGCCTTAAATGTTCAAGACATCCACAAGAACTTTGCCTATAAATAGAGAGCTTTCACCACTGCAAAAGATGTTCAAGAAGTTCAAGAAAAAGAAACAGAAAAATTGATAAGAGAGAAACGAAACTCCTAGCAACACAGCATTCTGAAACTCTGCCAAAATTTCCAGCTTTGTTTCATAAAGTTTCTCACCTTCAACTTCATCAAACACCCAGCTCTTTTCTGTAAACCAAAAACGTTCTTTCCAAACTTCTGACCCTATACACGCATACACCTTCACTTCCCCTTTTCCAAATCTGTCCAGAATACCACCAGAACCAAAAAAACTAACTTTCACACGCCATTTTTCCAGAAAGTCAGGTAAGCACCTGCTGACCCTCACCACACTGTTAAGCATCATCAGCTGTGCATATTCAAGTAACATAATGTAAGTATTCATGTTATTGCTGTTTATGTTCTGAGGACTCTCATACCTCAGAACGTTCTGAGCCAGTTTAGGACTCGCCTGTGACCTTGGTGATTCTGACCTCTGAGACATTTTGCTGTTTTGCTGGATCTGTTCCAAATATGTTTTCTGTTTTGTGGAGTAACAACAGGATTGCAGATGTTCTGATTAGTGCAGGAAAAAGCCAGGTGCTGACTTTGACGTTAGCACATCTGAAGCCAGTTTTGCTGTCAATGACATCAGAACCTCTGAGAGTTATTGCCTTTTCAGCAGAATCTGAACTTCTGGGTTCTCCACTAACAAACTTCTGTCTTACAGCGCAGGGAAATCAGAACCTCTGGTTTCCCCACTAACAAGGCTCTGTTTTGCAGGTTCCAGAGTCAAAAGTTCTGACTCATCCAGTTTCACCAACAGGTTGATCATCTGACAGCGGATCTGGGTCAGAACTTCTGATGGCCTCCCAACAGCGCGCAGGCTCCCTCCCTCTCTCTATATATCTTGTTTTCCGCTATTTTCTTTTTTGTCTATTTTTCTCGTTGAACCCCCCATGTACAAATGTGTATCCCCCTCCCCTAACTATTGTAATAGCGTAGGATTTTACATTTCCGCTTCTTATTGCTAGTAATTAGGACGTGTATGGCAAGATAAAATCAATGAAATAGAAAAACCTAATTCAAAGAAAAACTCTTGTATGCAATAAAACACACTTGCACACTAACACCCCTAGGGTACTCCACTTCGTTGCCTTCAAATAAATGGACCATATTGTATGTTGAACTTCTTTGGGCAAAGCAGACAATTTGAATGATCATAGTCCCTCGATAAAACTTTTCAAAAACAAACAAAAACAAATGATCAAGTCCCTTAAAGAAAATTGCCCAAAGACATTTAACGCCGTTGCAATTATGGCCTAAACGATGACCCGCGCCTGTCCCTTTCACATCCTAACACAAGATTGTCCACCAAAATCAATGGTAGAACGAACTTGTTAAAAGGGTTAAAACATAGCAATAAATCTTTTGAGAAATTTAGGAGTAGACAACCTCTTAGTTACTTGAATCAAACTTGCAAAACAAAACACTTGCCTAATTTCAAAATCACACATCACTACACTTTCAAACAAAATCTCAAAAACATTTGAAAACATCTTTTCGAAAAGATTCACACTTTTGTAAAACACTCAAACACGAGTCAAATACATTAGTTGCCTAAACAAGGCATCTTTTTCCAAAACATTTTCAAAAAGCACCCACACACGCACCATTTTTAAAGCAATCGAAAAACAAGGCAAGTGATCTAAAAACCAAGTAACTAAGAGCCCATGGATAACCATGGATGAAAAGGGTGCTAATACCTTCCCTTTTCATAATCTACCCCCTGAACCCACGAAATATCTCAAAAGGTTTTTGCTGTGCTTTTTTAACCTTTCCTTTAGGATAAAATAAAAAGTCGGTGGCGACTCTTGCTAACCGCAACATTTGCGAATACAAACGCAAAACCTCTAGTCAGTTCTCCCACCGTATCACAAAATGGAAGGGTTAATAGGGAGATTGTACCATCTCAAAGGTTCGTTTATGGTAATCTTATTTATTATGATTTGAATATGGTTGAATGGATGTAAGACTCAAAACCAAAAACCTTCATATAAATAATCAAAAGCAAATATAGTCAAAGATGGTTGATGGCGTTAAATGATGAGATAAATTCACTGGTGAAGAACCATACTTGGGAGCTTGGGAGACTACCTAAGAAATAAATGGTGGTCGGGTGCAAGTGGATCTTCTAGAAGAATGAAGGTATTCAAAGAATTGAAGAACTAAAGTTTAAGGAAAGACTTGTAGTGAAGGGTTTTAATCAGAAGGAAGCGATTGATTACTTTGAAACTGTTGCATCCATGGTAAAACATTGTTTTATAAAGGTGCTTATGAAAATTGTAAAACAATATAATCTTGAGTTTAAACAGATGGATGTAAAAATATCTTTCCTACACGGAAACCTTGAGAATACAATCTACATGGAATAACCCGGAGTTTTATAAAGGATAAGGCTAAGGTATGTTTGTTGAAGAAATATTTGTATGGGTTAAAACAAAGCCCAAGGCAATTGTATCGTCTGTTTGATGAATTTATTCTTAAACATGGTTTTGTAAGAAGTAATTATGATATTTATGTATACATATTGAAGAGGAATTAGAAAGTCATTATTTACCTTCTTTTATATGTTGGTGATATTTTCGATGGCAACTTATAGAAAAAACGAGATCGTTAAGCACAAAGAGCTCTTGAATGGTGAATTTGATATGAAAGATATTGGTGAAGCTAGTATAATCGTAGGTGTGGATTTCATGAGAAGCCACAAAAAGAGTGAATTATTCTTATCTCAATCTAGTTACTTGAAGAAAGTGGTGGAGTGGTTTAAAATGCAAGGTGTTAAAACAGTCAACACTCCTTTGGGTAATCATGTGAAGGTTTAGGTTAAACAATGTCCTTAAATCAAGGAAGATTAGAATATAAGAAGATAATGGAAACATTATTTTATGGTATGATTTGTAGTAGATCAGACTTAGCACATGTAGTTAGCATAATAAGTCAGTTTATGGAAATCCAAGCCATGTTCATTGAAAATATTTAAATTGGATGACACTTTAAAGGGTTTTGAAGGTTCATACTATGCAATATGGACACTAGAAAATCCCTATCGAGTTTTGTTTTTACGTTGTTTGGGATACTATAAGTTGGAAGGAAAATAAACAATTAATGTTCTCATTATCTACTACTCAAGAGGAATATATTGCCTTTTTTTGAAGGGGGCTAAGGAAGCCATATGACTAAAATACATGATTTGGGAGTTAGGGATTACTCAAGAATGTGTCAAGATAAATTATGATAGTCAAAGTGTCATTCACTTGGCTAATCATCAAGTTTATCATGAGAGAACAAAACACATTGACATTCGTTTACACTTTATAAGGAACATGATAAAGTCAAATGAGATTCAGGTTCAGAAAGTTCCCTTAGAAGAGAATCCAATAAGTATGTTCACCAAATCATTGCCAAGATCAAGGTTCAAGCATTGTTTGGACATGATCAAATTTTTTAAAGAGTGATTCAAGCTTTGGAGAGAGGAGCAATGTGATTGGTAGTTAAATTGACTTCACCATCAGTTTAAAGTCATGGTGTAGAATTGTTGTAATATGCCTTAAAATCTTAAATAAGAAAAAATAACATATTTTGGTACTGGCATATTTTTGGGCTTGAGTCTGTTAAAATTTCGGTGGTTATAAATAGGGTTTCTCTCATTTGTTGATATACAAGCTGCAAAAGTTGTATACAGTAGAAATTCTAGTGAGAAGCAAAGGATAACAAAATTTAGAATTATATTCAAGGGATTTGGCATCCTTTTGGGTTTATCAAAGAGATTGGTCTACACTTTTGGTTTATGTGATTCTTATATTGAGAGTTGGAGAGATTGAGAAACAATTGGATAGAAAATATGATTTGTTCTTGCAAACTCCAAAGACTATTTTCTTGTTACTCATGTTGTAATCTCTTGTAACAACTTTTGAAGTATAATGAATTGGATATATTCCCTCTCCCCTAAAAGTAGATCGATTTGATCAAACTGAATAAATAAATTTCATGTGTACTCGTCCATCGTTTGTTATTGCTTGAGATCATTTGTTTGGGTGTCATTATTTTTTGTCCTATACATCAAATTTCTTGATGTAATTGAATTCTGAATAACTCTTATGAAGTGATTTCAATTATTCTATCAATACCAGACTAAATTGAAAGAAGAAAAATAAAAATTTCATAGAAAAATAAAAATTCACTTATTTTGGAACAAATATTTTATTAAAATATAACATTTATTATAGGACAGAGGAGATATTTATCTCTTATTTAAATTTTAAGAAAAGTATTTTTCTTAATTATATGGATAAATGCACCTTGTTGATTTTTAATTTAAAATTGTATAAATATACAATGTTAAATATTTATTTACCTTTTTCACTAAGTTTTACAAATATTTTTATGAAAAAAAGTAATAAAATCAAAATAAAGTGTTTTTTATTAGACCAATCTCAAAATATACTGGTCTAAAAGCATAAATATTTGGGATGAATGTGTGTGTGGTGGATCTATAATATTTTTTTTGAGGTTATAGAATAATTTATCTTGCCTTCTAAAACGAAATAAAATGTCTTTTTTTAGTCGAGATAAAATAACTTATTCGTAATAGTGAGTTCGGCCCCTCGATTATTGAAGACTTGATTAAAAATTTTATTGCAAATTAAATAAAGCTTTGATGAACAAAGGTTCAATATGTTATTATACCATATTCCAAATTAATTTTCTAAAGAATATTACTTCTGTTTCTTTGCCATCAGCTAGGGCAACCTACTCAACATATTCTATAAACACGTCTCCCTCGAGTTCTCTTGGAAGAAACCCATATCCTTAGAATTCAAGAGGGATAATACCAATATTTTTCACTACTTCAATGGTGTTATAAACATCTTTATTGAACAAAATATATAATGTTGTCAATAAGGATAATGTTCAATTTCAACACGTAAGCAGTAGCAACTAAAATAAATGACTTTAAGTAATAATAAATAATAAATATAAGATATAACAAAATAAGATGAGAAAAAAATGAAATGTTTGTTTATCTAATTCGATCAAACAATCTATTTTAAAGGAGAAAGCATCTTACTAATTCACTATTGTCAGAGTTTTACAAGAGATTACAGATGAGTTATAAGAAAATATTTTTCGCTTTCAGGTTCCCAAGAATAACCCTGAAGGCGTCAGAGAAAAATCTTATTTTATACCCAAGTATTTTTTTAATCTCTCAAACTCTCAATAATGTAAGCACACAAGTCCAATGTGTAACATATGTTTTTCAATACCCTTAGATAACTCCAAAGGTTTTCATAAACTTTTTGCCTTTCTAAGTTCTACTTTGAGAATACCCTAAATCCTTTGCTCTACCCTTTTTTTGTAACCTCTATGATTGTCACACCTACAAACATATATGAGTTACATATTTATAATAGAAAATACCCAACAAACAAATCCCAAAAACACAACCCATTCACGCTAGCCGTACAGACCACCGACCTCTACTGTATGGCCTGACCGGCACCGCAGAAAAATGTCGATCGTTGTCATACGCCTCTGGCGGCCACCACCGACACTGCTGTGATTCTGGCCGCTGCCTTCCATCGCCCGTTTTAGAATTTCGGGCGGTCATCGCCCTCGCGGTACCGCACTCGCCGCAGCTCCACCGGCCGTGACTCTGGCGCCTCCAAAATCGATTTTTCTTAATTTCTAATTTTCTCCTTTTTGAAGAACTTTCTAAACTTTTCGATTTCCACGATTTATGCAATATTCAAAATATGTTTTCTTTCTCTTTATCAACAAGAATTTTAAAACGTACTTCAACGATATAATATTGAATCTCCATGATATTTATTACATGATGAAAATAATTCTGTTTAGTTTGTTACTAAACAGTTAGTTTAGTTTGTTATAATTCTGTTTAGTTTGTTACTTAAACAATATATATAGTATTGTTTTGTATATTCCAAATCAGAATAATACTATGAGTTTATTCCAAAATTAACATGGTATCAGTTTGAATTCTCTTTTCTGCGCCTTTCTTCTTCGCGCATTCTTCTTCTTCGCGCTGTCGCGCCTTCTTCCTCCTTTGCTACATCAGCTTGATAATGGTGCTTCCTTACTCTGATTTTGCTACCAATCCATCCAATCCTTACTACATGCACCCTAATGAGAATCCCTCTCTTGTTCTTGTTCAACCTGTTCTTGATACCAAGAACTACCAGATCTGGTCAAGATCAATGAAAGTAGCCCTTATCTCCAAGAACAAGATCAAGTTCGTTGATGACACTCTTTCTCCTCCGCCTATCTCCGAATCTCTATACGAACCTTGGCTGCGATGCAACAATCTCGTCCTCTCATGGCTTCAACGCTCGATTTCTGAGGAAATTGCTAAATCTCTTCTCTGGTATGATCGTGCTTCTCTTGTATGGAAAAGTTTGGAAAAACGTTTTTCTCAGGGAGATATTTTTCGCATTACTGATATTCAAGAAACGGTTGCTCGTCTTCAACAAGGAACTCTCGATATCTCTTCGTTCTTCACAAAATTGATGACACTCTGGGAAGAAATCGAGAACTTCCGGCCAATTCGTGATTGTACTTGCGCTATACCGTGCTCCTGTGGTGCTGCTACAGACTTACGCAAATTCAAAGAACAAGATAAAGTTATCAAGTTCTTGAAGGGCCTTGGTGACCAATACGCTCATGTTCGATCACAGATTATTTTGATGACCCCACTACCAACTCTTGATAATGTGTTTAATCTGGTTCTTCAACAAGAACACCAATTCAACCTTCTTTCACCTTCTGCTTCTTCGATTGAGTCTCAATCGTCTGTGAATCACCTTTCTCAAGCACCTTCTCGTTCTTCTCATAACCCTGGTCGTGGTCGTGGACATGGTGGCCGTGAAAACCGACTCTGTACTTATTGCAACCGCACCAATCACACCATTGAGACTTGTTTCATGAAACATAGCTATCCCCCTGGATTTCAACAACGCAAGCCTACTACATCTGTGGGGAATTCTGTTGATTCTACAGTGAACTCGATTCAAGATGTTGCTTCTCCTCAACTTGAGGCATTATCTTCCTCTGCTTCCACATCAAACACTAGTCCAAGTGCTTTGTCTACGATTCAAGAGCAATACACTCAGATTCTGCAGCTCCTCCAACAGTCTAATTTGTAATCCCTTCACCTCCCTCGATTAATTCAGTTTATACTGCTAATTTTGTGTCCCATACCTCTCCTCATACTTCCTCTGGTAAGAATTCCTCGAATCTTCCTTGTCATAACTGGTGGATCATTGACACAGGTGCCACTGATCACATCACCCATATCTTTGCCAGTTTCCTTTCCATATACCACATTGCACCTAAATCTATGACAATGCCTAATGGTGACTCTGTCACTACAACTATTGTTGGTTCAGTTTTACTATGTGATTCACTTGTCCTTCACAATGTTTATTACTTCCCTTCATTTCATGTCAATATTATATTTGTCCCCACTCTTTTTGACTCCAATTTATATGATGTGAAATTTCCCCCTAATTGCTGTCAAATTATGCAGTTGTCCCAATCCAAGATGACTGGATTTACAGCTAGGAGGATTGGCAAATTGTATGTTCTTGATGCCACCCCACCTAAGGCCATCTCTCCCACATTTGGCTCTGTCAACACCTCCTCTTCTCCCCAATTAGAACCTGCTAAACACGATCCTGCTACTATTTGGCATCTTAGGCTTTGACACTTAAGTCCTTACATACACAAATGTATTTCCTCTCAATTTCCTTTTGTCACCTGCAATGACAATCATAAGCCCTATAATACTTGCCATTTGGCTAAGAAAAAACATTTACCTTTTACTCACAGTAATACTAAGTCTGTTGCCATCTTCGATTTACTTCATGTCGATATTTGGGTCCCTCTTTCCACACCTTCCATATGTGGCCACAAGTATTTTTTAACCCTTGTAGACGATTACAGCAGGTTTACTTGGACAATTTTTATGGCCAACAAAAGTGAAACCAGAAACCATTTAATTCACTTCATATCCTTTATCGAAACTCAATTCAACAAGAAACTCAAGTGCATTCGTAGTGATAATGGTCCTGAGTTTCTCATGACCACTTTCTACCTTTCTAAAGGAATCATTCATCAAAGGTCTTGTGTGGAAACGCCTCAACAGAACGGAATCGTGGAAAGAAAACATCAGCACATTTTGAATGTTGCACGTGCCCTCTCTTTCCACTCTCACCTCCCTCACAACCTTTGGCACCTTTCTATACAACAAGCCATTCATATTATAAACCGTCTTCCCACTCCTCTTTTAAACAACCACTCTCCCTACCAAAAACTCCATTCTACTCCTCCTAGCCTTAACCATATGAGAGTCTTTGGTTGTCTTGCCTATTCTTCGACCTTGCTTAACCATCGCACTAAATTCGAACCAAGAGCAAGGAAATCTATTTTTCTTGGCTACAGGGAAGGCACAAAAGGCTACCTTCTCTATGATCCTATCACACATGAATTTTATATTTCAAGGAATGTATTCTTTTATGAAATTGTGTTCCCTTTTGCATCCATCCCACCTGCACCTAATCCTATAGTTCCTACTCCTGACCCTCCTTCCCTTGATTCACCTGATATTTTCACCAACAATCCACCCATCTCACCTCCACCATCAAATGAACCTTCCTCTCCTACCTCTCTCCCCCAGCCAGATTCTCCCACTAACCTCTCTTCTTCCTCAAATGACACTAACAACTCCCCTTGCCCCTCCCCTCCTGTGCCAACCAGAAAATCCAATCGAAATATTAAACCTCCAGCTTATCTATCTGATTATCACTGCAATTTGCTACCCCCATGCTGCCAGCATCTGACTCAGGTTCCTCTAACTACCCTCTCTCTTCTGTATTATCTTATAGCCAATGTAGTCCTGATCACAAATTATTTTGTCTATCCATAAGCTCTTTCACAGAACCAAAAACCTATAAACAAGCCTACAAGTTTGATTGTTGGAACAATGCTATGAAATCTGAGTTAGATACTCTTGAATCTACAAATACTTGGTCTGTTGTTGATTTTCCTGCAAGCAAACAATCGATTGGTTGCAAATGGGTCTACAAAATCAAGCATCATGCTGATGGATCCATCGAACGATACAAGGCCCGTTTAGTAGCAAAAGGTTATACTCAACTGGAGGGTGTGGATTATTTCGACACTTTCTCACCTGTTGTGAAGCTTACTTCTATTCGAACCCTTCTCTCAGTGGCTGCCATTAAGAATTGGCACTTGGAACAACTCGACATCAACAATGCCTTCCTTCATGGTGATCTACATGAGGAAGTGTATATGGATCTGCCTCCTGGATTCCTGCCCCCTGCTTCTTCGACCAACGAAGTCTGCACTTCTTCGACCAACAAAGTTTGCACTTCTTCTGCTCCTTCGACCAACGAAGTTTGCACTTCTTCGACCAACGAAGTTTGCACTCCTTCGACCAACGAAGTTTGCACTTCTTCGACCAACGAAGTTTGCACTTCTTCGACCAACAAAGTTTGCAAATTGCATAAGTCTTTATATGGCCTGAAGCAGGCTAGCAGACAATGGTTTTCGAAATTGTCCACTGCCCTTATCTCTCTTGGCTACTCATATTCTTCTGCTGATCATTCTTTTTTTACAAAATCACATGACTCTTCTTTTACTGCCCTATTAGTCTATGTTGATGATATTGTCTTAGCCGATAATGATTTGCAGGAAATCCAATATGTCAAATGCTTCCTTAATTCCACTTTCAAAATCAAGGACCTTGGTAGGCTTAAATATTTTCTTGGTCTAGAAGTTTCCAGATCAACTCACGGCATTTTTCTCAATCAGAGAAAGTACGCTTTGGAATTGCTCGAAGACAGTGGCTTATTGGCTACTAAACCTTGCTCTACTCCCTTCGATTCCTCCTTGAAGCTTCATGATGATAACTCACCACCTTTCGAAGACGTCACAACTTATCGAAGGCTTGTTGGAAAACTTCTATATCTGACTACCACCAGACCTGACCTTGCATTCATCGTTCAACAACTAAGCCAATTCATCTCACAACCTATGCAAGTTCATCATTCTGCAACAATTCGAGTACTCAAGTATCTCAAAGGTTCTCCTGCCAAGGGTTTGTTCTATTCATCTTCCTCTCCACTCAAACTCTCTGGCTTCGCAGACTCAGATTGGGCAAGTTGCCCTGCTACCCGCAGATCCGTAACTGGATATTGTGTGTTTCTTGGCAATTCCCTCATATCCTGGAAATTCAAGAAGCAGTCTACAGTATCCAAATCAAGTTCAGAAGCGGAATACAGGGCCCTGGCAAGCTTGACTTGTGAATTGCAATGGCTGCAGTATTTGTTCAAGGATCTCCACATCTCCTTTGATCAACCGCTCAGTCTATTGTGACAACAAAAGTGCTATCTACCTTGCTCACAACCCCACCTTCCATGAACGGACAAAACATATCGAAATTGACTGCCACGTCATTCGTGAGAAAATCCAAACTGGTCTCATCCACCTTTTACCAGTTTCTTCTGCTGCTCAATTGGCAGATGTTCTCACCAATCCTTTGGCAGCTCCCTCTTTCGATTCTCTTATTTCCAAGCTTGGTCTATTAGACATCCATAGTCCAGCTTGTGGGGGGCTATTACATGATGAAAATAATTCTGTTTAGTTTGTTGTAATTCTATTTAGTTTGTTACTAAACAGTTAGTTTAGTTTGTTATAATTATGTTTAATTTGTTACTTAAACAGTATATATAGTGCTGTTTTGTATATTCCAAATCAGAATAATACTATGAGTTTATTTCAAAATTAACAATATTCTTGATATATATATATAAATATATATATATATATATATATATATATATATATATATATATATATATATATATATATATATATATATATATATATATATATATATATATATAAAATTCATCTCCATCAAACTCTAGAAAATCAATGGAGCAAGGATCAAGGACTTTAAATATTAACACACATTATTTATCATGGTTCACCCTCTTAGCTCACATTACGTACAATTTCCTCACAATGAGATATTTTCACTCTAATCAATAAAATTAAAAGATCATTAAGATATTTCACGGTCAATCCCGAGTTATATCCTAGGTTTTTCAAACACCCAGAACTTATCTTAAATAGCTCTCTTTGTTGTCTCAAAGAATCTAGCTAACATTTACTCATTTGAGGAATACAATCAGATAAATAAATTATAGGGTGTTTACAAATATCAACTCAATAGAGAATATAAGAAAATCTAAACATAAATACAAGAGATTTAATCTTTCCACATTAAATATAAACAATGAAATCAATTGCTTTTTTCTTTCTTGACATTCACTAGAGCTTCTTCTCTAGATGTATTATATTCTTTTGAAAGTTATTATCTTTTTAAAGTTGGTTCTCAAATGTTCATTTATAATATACTTTCTTGAATTGATGAGATATTCAATAATTAAAATATTGAAAATTTGGACCTTTATATAGCTTCCTTTTTTATGATTGGTGGACAACCTTGATCTTTTGATAATTGATCTGTTGAGATCTTTGTAATATTGCAACAAGCTGTTTTGTGTCCTAAGAGATCATAACACATTTTGTCACGTCAAACTTGTTCAGTTGTACCATGCATATCGATGTGTAGTTGTCTCAAATTCGAACATTTAGAGGAAAAACATATAAGTTAGTTTTTTCAAGAATATGTTTTACTAAAGTTTACCAAAGGAACAATCTCTCAAAGCATAACAACTTGATCTTCTACTAGAGTATCAAATTGTTGAGTTGAAGCTTAGAGTTAACTAGTGGAACCATACGATGACTCGAGTACTTAAGACGAGATTAAATTTAGATTAATATGAAAGTTTTCATGCATGCACCAAAGAATCCAACGAAAAATCTACACTCGTGATTTTATAAGAGGATGCAACTGACATGATAATCTTAAAATGATTTGAAAAACGACTTTGAAATGATATTTCAGAGATCCATCTTTGTGAACATTTTTTAGAGGTGAACAAAGCAAGGATTACTTCACAAACATCGATGGTTTCTTCATATCCTCTAATGATGACCTTCCACAATATTCTATATCTGTACACTCAGCAAGATCCCTTGAACTTATCCTGAATACTTTGCCATGAACTATATATGTGATGCTTTAGTCTTCCATTGAAGCATGCAACCAAAAATATTTGAAAAGATTGACATAGATAGACTTCTTCTTAGAATCAAAGTAGATAAATCATTTTACTTATTTATGTTAGTTGGTTAATTCTTGTTATGTAGTTATTTGAGCTTTTAACGTGTATTGAGCCTGAACATTTTGCCTATATAAAGAGCCATTATGTTTGTAATTATATAGTTGCAATAATGATACATTCAGTTAGATAGTTAGTTACACTTAACTAACTCACAATATTTTCAATCTCTCTCTCTTTTTCTTCTTCATTCTTGTTTTCACAAAATCATCTTTCTTGAATCCTTTGTTCCAACAAATTGATATCAGAGCTTGTTTGCGATTCAGAGAGAATCTAATGGCAAACGGATCAACAACATCAACACAGTTTCCAGCGTATCTATCGGTTTTCAAAGGTGAAAACTATCAACGGTGGGTTGCGCAAATGAAGGTTATTTTCAGATTTCAAGATGTCGTAGAAATCTTGAATGATGGAATATCAAAACTGGAAGTAGATGCTACAGAAGCCCATAAAGCTGCGCACAAAGATCAGAGGAAGAAAGATGGCAAGACGTTGTTCTTGATTCACCAGTGTGTGGATTGTGACATATTCGAGAAGATAATTGAAGAAGAAACAACAAAAGGAGCTTGGAAAAAGTTAAAATCCTTGTATGGTGGAGATGAGAAACTGAAGAAGGTAAAGTTGCAGACTCTGAGAAAGAAGTACGAGATGCTTCAGATGAAAGAGGATGAATCTATCTCTGCATATTTCTCAAGAGTGGTGATGTTAACAAACCAGATGAATGCGTGTGGTGAAGCGCTTACGGATCTGTAAAAGATAGAAAAGGTATTGAGATATCTAATTGTAGATTTCGATTACTTTGTTGTGACAATTGAAGAGGACAAGAATCTATCTGAGATGAAGTTGAAAGAACTTCAAGCTTCGTTGGAGGCCCACGAAATGAGTCTGCAGCAGAGAAACTCAGAAAGAGAGAAGGCAGCTGAACAAGCATTGCAATCAAGATTCAGCAAGAAAGTTGGAAAAGAGAAGTCGAAGCAGCAAAAGAATCTTGCTGGTGATGAGAAGTCAAGCTAGAATACTGATTCGAAAGGGGTGTACAACAAATATTATGGGAAGAAAGTTGACACGTAAGAGGTGCAATGTTACAACTGTCAAGGTTTTGCCCACTATGCTAGATACCGTTGAAGAAAGAAAGCTGCAAAGTCGAAAGATAGTGATGAAGCTCAATATGCATGAGTTGGAAGTAGTGATTATGATGATGTGTTGTTGTTGGTGAACACCCAGTCGACTACTGAGAAAAACAACATGTGGTATCTAGATTCAGGATGTAGCAACCACATGACTAGAAATAAAAACTGGTTTACCAAGTTAGATTAGTCAGTCGAAAAGGTGGTAAGGTAAAGTTTACAGATGATAGACATATCAAGTCAGGTGGTAAAGGAGATATTTCGATTATCATAAAGGATGGTCGAAAGGCTACTATCACCGAAGTTCTATATGTACCTTCGATGACAAGTAACTTGATAAGTGTAGATCAATTACTTGCAAAAGGCTTCAATATGAAGTTGGAGAATAATCACATGAAGGTATATAGGGCTGATGGGAGACTAATCATGAAAGCACCATTGGCAGAGAACAAAACGTTCAAGGTTGAACTCAACACATCAGATCACAAATGTCTTGCTTCAACTATAGAAGAAGACAAGAACTGGCTATGGCATCACAGGTATGGACATATAAACTTCAAGAGTTTATGTATGCTCAATAAGAAAAAAATGGTGCTTGGGTTGCCGTATGTGAAGTAACCAAAGCAGATATGTGAGGAATGTTGCAAAGCTAAACAGGCAAGGAAGACGTTCAAACGTAACTTGCCTATAAGATTAAGGCAAAAACTGGAGCTAGTTCATTCAGTTGTGTGTGGACCCTTTAAAGTAAAGTCTAATAGAGGTAACAAGTATTTCCTTACTTTCATTGATGAATTCACCATACATATATGAATTTACCTTATTGAAAGGAAGAGTGAGGTATTCACACAGTTCAAGAAGTTCAAGTTGCATGCTGAGAAACAAAGTGGCTGCAAATTGAAGAAGTTAAGAACTGATGGTGGTGGTGAATATACTTCTGCTGAATTTGCTAGATTTTGAAATGAGGAAGGTATAAAGCATGAGGTTATTGCATCCTATACGCCTCAGCATAATGGCATAACTGAAAGAAATAATAGAAGTGTACTGAACATAACGAGATATATGTTGAAAGTTAAGAATACGCCTAAGAGATTTTGGGATGAAGCAGCTTCGACAGCAGTATACATTCTAAATAGATGCCCAACTAATAAGATGGCCGAAAAGACACCGCATGAAGCTTGGACAGGGTCGAATCCAAATGTAAGTCATCTTAGAGTTTTTGGATCAATATGTTTCAGGAATGTACCTGAACAATTGAGAAAGAAGCTGGATAATCATAGTGAAGTCATGGTGCTCATAGGTTATCATTCGACTAGTGCATACAAGTTGTATTCACCAATCGAAGATAAACTAGTGATCAGTAGAGATGTTCTGGTAGACGAAAGCAAAGGGTGGGATTAGAGTTGAAGTTCAGTTCGACAAGAATCAGACATAGTCACAACTGTGTTCGAAGAAGATGAACAAAACGAAGCTTCGACAAGTCGAAATGAAGAACCACCTGTGCAGAATAAAGAAGATCAACAAGAACAAGAACTGAGTCGACTAGGCTGATTGGATATGAGAGGTTTCCAGATTAAGAAATCGATGCAAATGGTGAATTAATTAAAGAATCCATGATGATGGTTGAAGCAGAACCAATTAATTTAGGTGAAGCCTTGGGCAATTCGAATTGGTGTGAAGCCATGAAAGAAGAACTTAAAGCCATTGAGAAGAAGAAGAATTGGGAGCTTGTCGAAAGAACCAACAAGAAACCAATCGATGTGAAATGGATCTACAAGGTGAAACGTAGGCCAAATGGTGAGATTGCAAAGTATAAGGCAAGACTGGTGGCCATAGATTTTCTACAAAAACCTGGTATTGACTTCGATGAAGTATATGCGCCTGTTGCAAGGATCGAAACAATCAAGATTGCTGTTTCAATAGTTGCATGTAGAGGATGGAAAATACACCAACTTGATGTAAAGTCAGCGTTTTTGAATGGTCCATTGGAAGAAGAAGTCTATGTTACTCAACCACCAGGTTTCGACGTTAAAGGGAAGGGGTCGAAAGTTTACAGATTAAGGAAGGCTCTCTATGGTTTGAACCAAGCTCCTAGAGCTTGGAATAAAAGGATAGATAGCTTCCTAATCTAAGCAGGTTTCACAAAGTGTAACTCGGAACATGGAGTGTATGTAAATAATATCGAAAGTGTCAATCGAATAATTTTATGTCTCTATGTTGATGACTTACTCATTACAGGAGCAGACGAAGCTAAGATAATGAAGGTACAATCAAAGTTAATGCAGGAATTCGAAATGTCTGATTTAGGGAATCTCTCCTATTTCCTAGGAATGGAATTCAAAGACATCGAAGAAGGATTTTTCTTGCATCAAACGAAGTATGCTCAAGATATACTGAAGAGGTTCAATATGAGCAATTGTAAGGCAGATGTTACTCCATTAGAAACTGGAGCAAAGTCGAAAAAGGAATTGAATGATGAGTTTGTAAGTTCGACCCTTTACAAACAAATCATTGGATCTTTGAGGTATCTTTGCAATACTAGACAAGATATCTGCCAAAGTGTAGGATTGTTAAGCAGATTTATGGAGAAGCCTTAAGAATGTCATCTCATCGCAGTAAAGAGGGTGTTGAGATACATAAAGGGAACTATTGATCATGGTGTACTGTTACCAAAGAAATCGAAGAACAACACATATGTCGAAGTTCATGGATACACTGACTCAGATTTCAGTGAAGATCAAGGCGAAAAGAAGAGTACTGCAGAATACATTTTTATGATCGAAGGAGCTCCAATCTCCTGGAGTTCGAGGAAGCAAAGCATTGTGGCTTTGTCATCATGCGAAGCAGAATATGTGGCTGCATCATATGCTGCATGCCAAGCAACATGGATCGAAATGCTACTTGAAGAACTCAGAATAATAGAATCGAAGATGAAGTTATTTGTTGATAACAAGTCAGCTATAAACCTTGCGAATCACCCAGTGTGTCATGATCGAAGTAAACACATCGAAAGAAGGTGTCATTATCTGAGGGATCAAGTCAACAAAGGGAAGCTTGAAATAAAACATTGCAAGACAGAAGTGAAACTAGCTGACATATTCACCAAACCTCTGAAGAAAGTGAGGTTCGAAGAGTTAAAGAAAGACTTTGGGGTGAGAAGTTAATATTTTCAATCTCTCTCTCGTTTTCTTCATTCTTGTTTTCACAAAATCATCTTTCTTGAATCCTTTATTCCAACAATTTAAACTAATGTTTAATATAAAATCCATTGATGCTGAAGCTTGAAGAGTCAACCACGGGCTCTAGAAAAATGGCGGAGTCTTCATATCTTCAAATAGACATTTGTTTTCTGGAAATTTTTTATGAGATTTGTTGAGATGTTATATGAATATGAGTTTTGCAGAGATAAAATAGGTTTAAGCCTTTTTCAACAGATTTTTCTTGTCCAAAGGCATTTTTGAAAAATTCATTTTCTCTTGAGAATTTAAATTTTAGCTTCTTCATTATTTGAATATCTACAAATTTATCCGTTAGCTTTTACTTATCATAGTCAAGCTCTTTATTATTAAACCTTATGTGGATTGATTCTTCGATAACAAAGATTTCAGTGTTAAATACTACGTAAACTCTATAGGGTTAAAATTGTACAAACAAGATACATTTTTGTATCTTTGAACCAAACTTGTTAATATGCTATTTGGTGTTTAGCACATAAAAGATACAACCAAAATGATAGAAATGTGAAATAATAGATTTTCTTCCTTTTCATAATTCATAAGGAGTATTATTCAATATAGGTCTAATATAAATTATATTTTAAATATAAGATGTTGTATTTCCAACTTTTTTTAAAAAAATTTGAAATATTTTTCTCGTTGATCATGATACTTGCCATATTTTGAAGAGATCTATTTTTTTTTTTCTATAACTCCATTTGTTGTGGAGTTTTAGTACACAAAAAATCATAAGAAACGTCATTTTTTTCATAAAAATTTTCAAAAGATTTATTTTCAAGTTCCCTGTCATGACCATTTGTTATGATTGTAATTTTAAAGTCTTTTCCAACTTGCACTGATCTGCAGGAAACTGAGAATGCATAATGAGACTTATTCTTGGTGTATTAGCAATCTTATCCATGTCTATTTATTGTAGTCATAGCTATGATTACTCCTTTTTTTTTTTACCATAGACCGGTGCAATTTTCATTGACTCCAACAAATCAATATGATAGAGTTCTAGTGGTATATAAGAGGAAACAATATTTTTGAAATGAAACTAAGTTTTTACAAGTTTCCTCTTTTTTTGCATGCCTCACAAAAAACGTCGGAATTGATACTCCTTATTAGGCACACCTCTCACAAATTTAAGGTTGTTAAGATTTATATTAATCTCAAGCTAGCATGCCCCAATCATTTGTTTCACAATAATTGCTCTTTGTGCATTAACATGTGGCATTTAACCTCTTGTTTTTCAAAGGAGTCTCACCTTGATTTTATAAATATCTTTTCTCTTTGTTCCACTAAAAAAGGACAAGGCCATCTTTTTTTTATACTAATAGTCTAAGATGACTTTTGATGGAAAACTACATCATAACTAATATCTCTTAATTGGCTTATTTTCAATGGTTTATGCATTATTCCTCCAACTAAAAGCACATTTTTGATAGAGGGAAGAAAGGCATTATCCACTATTCAAAATCCTATAATCTTGCTTTCTATATCATTAAGAGCTAAGGTGTTTAGATTCTTTGATTCTCCAATAACAACTATATTTTTCTACACTTCTTTGATTCTTCAATAACAAGTATATTATTCACTATCCAAAACTTTTCAATAACAACTACATTTATGATGTAGCTTGTAAACCTTCTTGTGATCATTGTTCATGGAAAAGGATCAATATATTTTCCTTCATCATCTTTAGAATGCTCGTAACCTTTCTTCATTAAACCCCATAGTTCTAAATCTTGAGAGATAAAGAAACTCTAGAATTTATCTTTGATTAAAGAGATTTTCTCAAGTGGAAGGATAATTAGAAGGCTAAAAGGGATTGAGTTTTCAAGCTACAACTTGCATAGTGAAAACTCAAGTGACAACAGGCTGTTTTCATCAAAAGAAGAGTTGAGTCAAGAATGTAAATTTTAATGTCTCAATATTGTGCTAGACATCATAACGCTCAAGCTAAAAGCATATACTTGCACTGAAGATATTTCTTCTGTGAAAAATTGATTTTAACAATTTTGGTTACTTTCTCAAAGGTCAAGTTCAGTATTGTTTAACGAAGCAATGGTTAATACTCAGGGAAGGTGATAATTATCTTATATCTCATACCTTTCTTAGATCTCCAACTAAGATGATCGGTATTTTGACACTAAATATTCAAGACACTTAACTGCAATAAAAGTGTTCATGGTAGTTTATTTAAGTCTCATTCTAATCAATTGTTACTTGTTGATGATGCTGAAAGGAAAGTTTAAGGGCATTGGATAACTAAAGAATTCAGGATGAATTCTCTAAGTTTTGGCAATTTTTCTTCTTTATAAAGGACTTTTGACTACTGTGATAAACATAAGTCAGTTGTGTGATTAAGGTCTAAAGGTATATGTCATCAAGGAAGAATATTTTGTCACTAATGAAGTGGTTGAAATTCCTCTGAGAATTTAAGAACTATTGTTATTTGTCAAATTCACAAGTATTTAATTATTTATCCTGTTACTTGGTGCTCATGAAATAAGAAGTCAAGATGCCACACCATAAGGTACAACATCAGACAGTTGTAAAAGCTCTAGAACTTGTTCTATGGATCTATTTGGTTCAATACAAGGTGAAGGTCCTGGTGGATAGAAAGGTATATGTGATTTTCTTTGGTGTCCTTTAACAAAGTGAATCTATTATCTGTGAAGTCTTTAAAAGATATTATCTACTCCTCTAATGAGAGCAAGGTATATTTCTGAGTTACTCTATTGAGAGAATTACTTTTAGTGATGTTATCAGGACCAAAATTAGTGATGTGTTTATTGAGAAAGGAACTAATGTTCAATCAGATGTTGGAACATTATTTCAGTAGTTTGATACTCTAAAGATTATGGAAAATTCTAAAAGGCTAGGATGCAATAAATAAGAAGGATCTCAAGAAAAAAAAATTGTTTAAGAAAGAATTTTTTATTTGGAGTTCATTTTAGTTTGTGATCATCAGCTGCTTCAAAGGTGAAATATGTGATGTTGAAGAATCTTGGAGTAAAAGACTATTGGCCCAGTCTAAAGAAGTTTGTATTGTTGGAGGATATTCTGATCACTTGGATTAGAATTAATTGAATCATGATATATTCGGAAGATTAGGTACGTTGCTGAAGAAAGATGTGTTTTTAATTCGGTTGGTTACTAAAAAAGTAGAATGTCAACCTGAATGTCATGATATTACATTATAACAAGCCAATACAATCAAGATACTCAAGGATTATGTTTTGTTTACAAAATAAAATCATGGGTTTAAGTCTACATTGTGTCAAAGGTTTTGTTACAAGCAAGTTTTAACACTCCTAAACCTGGTAAATCTGATAAGCTCTAGGAAGTATTCTCATAACTTGAGGGGCAAGTTACATTGAGAATATGAGGGATATTTTTGGAATTGCAGTTCTGAAGAACTTTTTATGGAAACTGTTTAGACGATTCTACCTATTATCTTTGTGAAGTGTGCAATCTCAGAAAAAGCATTTTTCAATGGCATAAAGAATGGCATTTTAAATGTTGTAGCACTGTCTACATCAAAGTTTTGAAAAGAGAAAAATTTGAACAAGAACATGTCTCTCTCCTATTATGAAAGGTTCGCTGTTACTCAAGAAGATTTTAACGTATTCCAATTATGTTTACATTGACTGCATGATTGTTACAAACAAGGTTTTGAAGGTGTGAAGAAAATGCAAGAAAGGGGAGAGTTTGAATTGAGTTTTCCTTTCTTGAATAACTTTTGCTTCTAAGCATTATTCGTTGAACAATGCTTCATAGTGTTACTTCTAAGTAATCCTTCTAATTAAGTTAAGAAAACATAAACTTTAAAGTATAAGAAAAATTAAAGAACGTGCGATATATCCTAGTTCACTTGAGAAACCCCCTAGCTAGTCCAGTCCACCATTCCAAGGTGATTTTGCCTTGAACTCAAGGGCTTAATCCATTATAACCAATCTGATTACAATCACACGGGAAACCGCCCGTGACTAACATCCAATGACGCATTCAGGGGTCCAAACTGGATATAACGTTCATTGACTTAATAGAATCTAATTCTTCAGAATCTCCTATCAGGATTTCCTTCCAATGATATCCATCAGTGATCTCACAAAGTCGACCTTCACCCAGTCCCCTTTGAGATATGACTACCATTGACCCAATAGAATCCACTACTAGGATTTCATCTATGATGACCACAGTCAAAGTATTCTTGAGAATTCTGACTCAACCGAGTCTCTCAAGGAACCATCAAATAACTGTTTGATTTACATTTGTTTACAATAATATGCTTCTACACAAGCTAGATGTAAACAGAATTAAGTACATCAGAAGAACCTAATACACACTAAAATATTACATTGTATTATAGTTTGATATATGGTATTCATTTCTTCAAGTAGCTTCTTTATGGACAACAACCCAAAGTACTTGAATCGCTGAAGTCTTCTTCTTCATAAGCTTTTGAAATCTTTGTTGATCTTGACGTAGTAAAGAGAAGAACTTCTTCATCTTGATTCACCTTAGAACATTATGGACAACAACTCTTGTTCTATTTTCTTCTATGATCACTTTAGAACACAACATTTGTGTTGTGGATTTGTAATTAAAGCTTTCATGACCATCTTCATTATCTTCTGCGGCTTAGCAAGCTTTGTGCAGCATATGAAATTAAGCACATCGTGAATCATTGATTTCATTGTAATCATTATCAACATGATTGAAGAATCATTTTGATAACAATTGTTCTAATTGTTGTTATAGTGGTTGATAGCTTTTTGGTTGTGTTCCAATAATGACATCTTTCATTTTAACATTGAACACCAACAACTTGTGACTAGCAACTTGCAGCTAACAACAACCAGCCATATTGAACATACGATTCTTTTCTTATATATAGCCAAGCAAAATAGAGCCATTGGCTATTTGAAAAATAGTCGTTACAAATAGTACTACTACGTCCTTATATCTTCCATAATTCGAGCTAGTGGAGATGTAGTGGAATAAGGCTTTTCTGTAATATGTACTATTGTACCATGTTACCGTTATATTCTTTCTTTCAGCACTTCAGAGGCTTCTGCGAGCATGAGGTTAGAAACGGGAACATAACATAAGGTTTTCAAAATCTTTAGAACTGCATCTTCAGAGTCTTCAGCACTTGGTCATGAGAGCCCGTTGTGGAGAACCTTGGATCATAAGAGCTTCAAGTCAAGTCTCTAGAATTTTCATAACTTTCGTCTTCAGAATCTTTAGCACTTTGTTCTTTAAGAGTCCTTTTAAGAACCTTGTTGTTAGAAACATAAGTCTTCAACATCTAGACTTCAGTAGAAACTTTGCCTTCAGATCTTCTAACTTTGTCTTCATGAAACAAGTTGTCTTTTAGAAACTAAGTTTTTAACATCTGGGCTTCAGTAGAAACTTTGTCTTCAAATATTCTAACTTTGTTTCTTTGAAATAAGTTGTGTTTTAGAAACAAAGTTTTAGCATCTGGACTTCAGTAGAAACTTTGCCTTCAGATCTTCTAACTTTGTTTCTTTAGAACACACTGTCTTTAGAAACTTGAGTCTTTAGCATCTGGACTTTAGTAGAAACTCTTGTCTTCAGATCTTCTGACAGCTTTCTTTAGACAAACATCAGAGTCTTATGGAGTATCTTTCTATTGTTCAACATAACTTGTGTAGCGTAGAAGCGGAATTAATTCTCTTCTTATGTTTTGGCCATGCAATCCATCAGAAGTCAAATCTGTTTGTTAAGTACTCAACAATAACAAACATTAGTACAACAAATTTGTTCACACAAACATACTCATTTGTTATCATCAAAACTCAGAGATAACACTGCAGAAACAAAACTTGTTCTTACAGGTTTCATTACAATCAAAGTAAAGCCTTATCTTTACAATATTGTCAACCTCAACATTTTCATTTGTTGCGTTTCAACATGCACAAATATTCTAGAAATGGTGGTATTAAGAAGGTTCATCTATCGGAATCAAACAATAATAATAGTAGTGATTCAAAGAAGGTTGGGTTCAACATTGCAACAAATGTTGGAACATCAATTGGAGCATCCTGGACAGGGAAAACATATGTGGCAGAGATGAAATCATTGAGGAAGAATCAGGTTCATATACATGATTCAGAGTCAGATGTTGATGAAAGCTGGGCCAAGTTCATTGACTCAGGAGGAGAATTGGATAACTGGTGACTCCTATCTTATATATATATATATATATATATATATATATATATATATATATATATATATATATATATATATATGTGTGTGTGTGTGTGTGTGTGTGTGTGTGTGTGTGTGTGTGTGTGTGTGTGTGTGTGTGTGTGTGTGTGTGTGTGTGTGTGTGTGTGTGTGTGTGTGTGTGTGTGTGTGTGTGTGTGTGTAAGGTGTGTGGTCTTTGTTTCTGTTGGTTGAGTCTTTGTTTTTATAGAGTTTTTTGTTTCTTTGGAGAAACTTAGACTTACTCTTGTTTCTTTGGATCTATTTTTATATTTTTCTTTATTCTTCAGGTTGTGTCAGTCATGTTTAAGTGAGTATTTTCTTTTGAGTCAATTTTATATTTTTGCTTCTACATCAACTTATTGAGTCAGTTTTGAGTCTTCTTTCTTTTGTGTCTTGAATCAATTCTTGTATGTGTTGATTCTATTTGTGTCAGTTTCTTTTCAATCTATTTTTTGTTAATTTTTGGCAATAAAAGGGGAGAAAAATGTCATTGAGTCTAGTTTAGTGTTGTTTGTTGTATGCAACACTTTAGGGGAGCATGACTATCTATCATGTGAGTCTTGTGTTTGAGTGTGTTTTGTGGTTGCTACTTCTGCTGCTACATTTGTTGTAGTTGTGTTTTAAGGATGTTGTGTTTGCACGATGTCACCTTGGATGTTCCAACATCCTGTGTCTAGTGTTCTGAGTTATGAGCATAGTTATGTTATGTGCTCTGAGTTAGCTGAAATTGAGGTCTGCTCCTATGAGTCCACATCTTGAAAGTTGGGGTTGGTAAATGGGGACTGTGTTTGAGGGAGAGTATCATTTATCTTCTTCCTCATGTACAAACTTTACATGTTTAACATATAGCTTGTGTTTGTGTAACTGTTGTATCTTTAATACATATTTTGTGCAGTTTAGTTTGTAGTTTTATTCCTCTGTGTCTCTATTCATGTGTGGTGTTATTCCTCTCTTCAAATATATTTGGTCTTTGGTTGTCTTAGCAAAAATTTGCCAAAGAGGGAGACTGTTAGTATCATGGTTCTGGGATTTGGAAACTTTTGCTAAAACTTGGTTTTGACCAGATGTTAGAGAATATATCGTGACATCTAATTCTGATATGAAGCAGACATGAGCTGGTGTGTTTAATTTTGAGGGATTTAATTTAATTATGTTGTATTTCCTTTGGATATATATCAGATATTTTCGCAGGTCAAAAAGATTTGTTTTGGAACTGATTTGTATCTCCAACTGTATAAAAGTTACTCAATTGGACTGAGATTCAATTTAGGAAACTATGTATTGGTTATTCCAAGATTTAAGGAAATTTGCTACACAATTGGTGCATCACTCAGCTTATGGATCAAGAAACTTCTGGACTCAGAATATCGAAGCCCATGGAATGCAGAGTTTTATTTAAAGGGGAATCCTAACCTAATGTAACTTAAGTTTTTAATAATTTTAAAATTAAGGGAAGCATAAGTCTTAGATTTTGAGAGTCTATTGTGTAGTTTGTAAGTCACCAATGTATCTTTTGATACTATGTGGTCGACGGATTATTACTTAACTGTTAGTCAAGTTATTGTTCTCACTCGAAGCTTTTAAGCAATAGTTTGAGTTTATTGTAATGTAAGTATGATCTTCTGATTGAGTTATTCTTGTTACAGTCACTGGGATTGAGAATGTTAAATATCACTAAGGTGATTTAGGAAGTGAGATGGTGATTTCTCATATCTAGGCGGTGTCTAGGTAGAAGTTGCATTTGGTAGGGATTAAGCGAGAAATTATAAATTGGGATTGTTTATCTTTTAACTAATACTGTTAATAGTGAACATATTTCCTAGCTTGGTAGCCCCCAGAATAGGTGATGTTGCACTGAACTAGGTTAACAACTCTACGTGTTATTTATCATTTTACAGTTTTTTCTGTATCACTTATAGCTTAATTGATCTGTTCTGCTACCAGATATCGTAACATCCATCTTAACATCATTCTGATGTTGGGATATATATTTGTTTCATGTACCAGAATTTCAGTTTATGTCAAAAGGATTTCTTGCTGACTTTTCTAGCACTATTAAAAAAGTATATTGGTAAGATGAATTTATAATCTATGTAAGTTATACAACATAACGACCAACTAGTCTTGGTAAAGTTGAACCCACAAGGGATGAAGTTGTTACATAAAATCTTGTAAGGTGTTTTGTTAAGATATTTGATCTAGGTGGGTAACATTGTTATTGAGACGAATAATAAATAATCATTCTTTGTGTTTCTACTCATGGCTAAAGGATTTTCCTCCAGCATAAGAGACATTGTTCACCTACCATTGTTGCAATAAGGAAAAACTTACAATATACCAATTTGTTTCATTTCTTCATGTGGACTCTTAGTCTTATGTTTCCGTCCAAATTGAAGATTAACCTGGTTAAACAAATCATTTTTTACTGGTTGCATCTCAGGGTTAGCCGTGACAGAAATAATAGGTTGAGAATTTAAAGGAATAAAAGGTACCTAATGCATATAATTCATTTGAACATATTAATACCTTATCATTGTAACAACCATTTGAATTTGGATTGCAACACATGAATTATCTTGGTTCCATTATACTATTTGTGTAACATAAGTGTTAATGATCACCTGAATTGGATCATTGATCCTTCATTTTCTTTACTTGTTTAACCTCATTATGAACCATGATATTAATAATATCAACAATTAAATTATGTCATGTATCTTCATATCAATTTGATGTTTGATAAATGACATATTCATAATCACTCTTCAGGTTGATCAACCAAAACATTTTGAGAATTATTGGGAAAAGTTATATATGTTGGCATCCTAGAGTTTGTGGTGGATCATTAGGTCAATGATGGTGTGACTTCTTTAATTCCAAAGTTGATGGTCCACCCATATTATTGATACTCTTGCTAGAATGTGAGTACATATAAGCTGAATCATGCCTTGGAGAACTGAATATCTTAGTGGTATTGATTGCAATGCCTCATTGGGCATGCAATTTATTTTCAAACTTAAAGGTTAGAAATATGATCGTCGATAGCTCTAAAAAGTGATTTCCTTTGTGCTTCAAAGTGATTATACTGAGGGAGGAATTTGTTAGAACATGAGCAGACTTCGAATGCACTGTTTAGAGAAAGAGGCAAACTTTCTATAACTTGTGTTCTTAAAATAAAATACACTCTTGGTCTTTATATAGACCCAATAACTTCTACAATTCTAAGAAAGATAACTGCTACTAATAAAAACTATCATAACCTACTAACTATTTGACCTTCCAAATTATATTTGGTTCTTAACCTTCCTACTACCTTATTTAATAAGAAAATCCACTACTAATGACATTAAAGTTTACTCAACAAAACTCCTCTGTAAACTTAAATGTTTCTTCCATCCATCATGCCCATCATTTTTCTACCTCTGTCGAAGACTTCTTTCAATAATGGTTTAGTGAACATGTCTGCTGCTTGATCCTTGCTTGCTACATGCTTCAATTCGACACTTCCTTTCTTCACATGTTCTCGAATGAAGTGGAAGCGAACGTCAATGTGTTTGCTTCTTTCATGGTTCACAGGATTCTTTGCCAACTCAATTGCTGATTTGTTGTCAACTTGTATTATTGTTGCACTTTCCTGTTTTAGCTTTATCTTGTACAACAATCTTCTAAGCCATACTTCATAACAAACGCACCTGGATGCTGCCACATATTCAGCTTCACACATTGAAAGTGTTACTATAGGTTGATTCTTCGATAGCCAAGTAAATGTTGTGTTTCCCATGAAGAACACATATCCAGAAGCGCTCTTTCGATCGTCTATACCTCCACACCAATCACTGTCAGAATAACCAACTAACTTGTAGTCTTCTATTTTTGAATAAAACATTCCAAGTGACATTGTTCCTTGGATGTACCTTAGGATTCATTTCAATGCCTTCTAATGTGTGTGTACTGGCTCCTCCATGAATCGACTTACAATGCCAACAGTTAAGAAAATATCTGGCCTTCTGCATGTGAGATATCTAAGACTACCTACCAAGCTTCGATATTTGCTTCCTTCGACCCGTTCTCCTCCATCAAACTTTGATAATTTTGCACCTGATTCCATTAGCGCCGAAGTTGGATTGCAGTTCTTCATCGTATATTTTTCCAGGATTTCCTTTGCATATTTTTCTTGTGAGATAAAGATTTCAGTTTCTTCTTGTCGAACCTCCAGTCCAAGAAAGAATCTCATCAGACCTAAGTCAATCATTTCGAATTCGCTTGTCATGGTGCTCTTGAAATCTTCTATCATCTGAACATCACTGCCTAGAAAAATAAGGGCATCAACATAGAGAGCAACAAGTAATACATTACTTCCATTTTTCTTCACATAGAGAGCAGGTTCATAAGGACATTGCTCGAGTCCATTCTATTTGAAATATGTGTCTATGCGTGTGTTCCATGCCCTTGGTGCTTGCTTCAGCCCATACAACGCTTTCTTCAATTTCAGCACCTTCTTCTCTTCTCCAATTCTCATATACCCAAGTGGTTGTTCGACATAAATTTCTTCTTCGAGCAAACCATTCAAAAATGTTGTCTTGACATCCATTTGAAATATTGGCCATTTGAATTAGGCAGCTTGAGAAATGAGCAATCGAATTGTCTCCATTCTTGCAACAGGTGTAAACACTTCATCATAGTCAATTCCTGCTTTATCTTTGTATCCCTTCGCAATAAGTCATGATTTGAATCTTTCAACTTCTCCTTGAGCGTTCATCTTTTTCTTGAATACCCACTTTACAATAATGGATTGACTACCTTTTGGAAATTCGAATAGCTCCCAAGTGTTGTTGTGTTCGATTGCTCTAATCTCTTCGTCCATGGCACTTTTCCACTTCTTGTCTCGTAACGCTTCTTCGACGCTGATGTTTTCAGCATCTTCCAGAAGGAACACAAGGTGTACCTCATTTGTTGAATCATATAAATCTTTCAAACTTCTCATTCTGGATTGTGGAGGTTCATCTTCATCTTTAGTATGTTCATGTTCTATTGAAATGCTTGTTGGTACAACAATAGGTGACTCTTCAAATGCATCAATAACTTCTATCGAATTTTTCCAGTCCCACTTGCTTGCTTCGTTTATTCGAACTTCTCTACTCACGACCACTTTCTAGCTTATAGGATCGAATAGCTTGTACCCTTTTGTCTTCTCATCATATCCAATGAATATGTACTTCTGACTTTTGTCTTCAAGCTTTATTCTTTGTTGATCTGGCACATGTGCATAAGCTACACTACCAAATACTTTGAGATGAGAAACTGTTGGCTTCTATCCACTCCATGCTTCTTGTGGTGTTTTATCTTCTAACTTTGAACGTGGACATATATTCTGAACATAAACAACATATTATACTGCTTCTACCCAAAATTCTTTCGACATGTTCTTGCTTTTAAGCATTGATCGAATCATGTCAATAATAGTTCGATTCTTCCTTTTAGCCACACCATTTTGCTGAGGTGAATATGATGCAGTTAGGAATATCCTTATGCCATGTTCTTCACAGTACTTCATAAAGGCCGTCGAAGTATATACACCTCCTCTGTCAAATCGAACTGCTTTGATATGTCTGTCTGTTGCCTTCTCCACCATTACTTTGAAATTTTTGAACACCTTTAATGCTTCAGACTTTTCTTTCAAGAAGTAAACCCAGGTCTTTCGTGAGAAATCATCAACAAAAGAAATGAAGTACCTTTTTCCACTGAAGGATTCTGGAGTGATTGGCCCACATATGTCAGTATGAATCAATTCGAGAATATGTTTAGCTTGATATTCTGCCTTCTTTTGAAATGAGATTCTTGTTTGTTTGCTGAGCACACATTCTTTATAGAACATTCCTTCACAATCCATATCTGGTAGTCCATGCACCATGTTCCTTTTCGCCAACCTTCTCAAACCAGCATGATGTAGATGACCAAAGCGCATATACCATAGTGACGCTTTGTCTTGCACTTCGATTTGCAGACATTTCTCTCGAACGTTCCTCAGGTTCAATTTGTACATTTGATTTCTTTCCATTTTGAAACGGGAAATAAGATGTCCTACTTTGTCCTTCAAATGCAGTGTTCGATCTTTCATAAGTATCGAAGCACCTTTTTTTGTAAGTTGTCCCAAACTCAAGATGTTGGTCTTGAGATTTGGTACATAGTAAACATCTTCGATTGATCCAATCAGGCCATCCTTCTGCAAGTAACTGATTGTGCCCTTTCCTTCGACCTTCACTTTTGATGCATCTACGAAAGACACATTACCATCTTCAATTCTCTTCATATCTTTAAACAGGTGTTTGTAACCACACATGTGATTACTTGCTCTTGAGTCAAGATACCAAACATTTTCATTATTATTGTTGATTTCTTTTGAGCCATCAGGAGAAAGCCTTCATTTGATTCAGCTTCCAAGGCTATGTTGGTTGTTTCTTAAATATTCTTTTCGATTCGACAGTCTTTTGCAAGATGTCCCACTTTGTCACAGTTGTAACATTTGTAGGATTTGCAATCCTTCGCATAATGACCATACTTCCCACACTTGTAGCATTCGAAGTTGGAGTGGTTCGAATGACCACCTCTTTGACCACGTCCTCTGCAACGCCATTGTCCTCTTTCAAAGTTGCTGCTTCGACCACTTCCACCACTGTCACGACCTCCACGTCCACGTCCTCTTCCTCGAAACTTTTGAGAAAAGAGTACCTTTTCGTCTTTTTTCGACTCCTTGGTTTGATTTTCTTCTTCGACTGCTTTTTCCTTCTTTTTCATTTTTCGTTGTTCATGTGCTTCGAGGGAACCACTGAGCTCTTCGACTGAGAGCGTCAAAAGGTCCTTCTATTCTTATATTGCACACACAATATTCTCAAATTTGTATGTTAAAGATATCAAGATCTTTTCAACAAATCGTGCATCAGTTATTGTTTTGCCATTTCTGGTGAGTTTGTTCACCACCTTTTGCACACATATGATGTAGTCAGATACAATTCCTATATCCTTCATCTGTATCCTCTTCAATTCACCATGAAGAGTTTGGAGTCGAATTTGCTTCATTTGATCTTCTCCTTTGAACACTCTCTCTAACGTGTCCCATGCTTGTTTCGACGTAGTCGAACCAGCAATATTTTCGAAGCCCGATTCATCTACATCTCTGAATAACATGTATAATGTCGTTTTGTCCTTCGATCATGTCTCTTTTAACGCCTTAGTTTGAGCTTCCGTATACCCCTAACATCTGTTGGTTCTTCAAACCCATCTCTGGTCACATCCCACACGTATAGAGATCCTAGAAGAGCTTTCATTTGGATACTCCAATTTTGGTAATTTGACTTCGTTAGTCGTGGCAATGACATTTGATTCATCATGTTTGCCATTGGCTATGATGCCAATTTGTTAGAACAGGAGCAGACTTCGAATACACTATTTAGAGAAAGAGGAAAGCTTTCTATAACTTGTATTCTTAAAATAAAATACACTCTTGGTCTTTATATAGACCCAATGATTTCTACAATTCTAAGAAAGATAACTGCTACTAATAAAAACTATCATAACTTACTAACTCTTTGACCTTCCAAATTACATTTAGTTCTTAACCTTCCTACTACCTTATTTAATAAGAAAACCCACTACTAATAACATTAAAGTTTACTTAACAGAACTATGCCATTAATCTATAGACTCCTTATCTCTTCAATGAGTGTTAAGTACAATGTTTATTTTTTTATGAGCTACTAAATTAAGAATTATACAAATAAAGAGTAATATAAAATGATTAATGATAAATTTTCCAAATCATACTTAGTAGATGTTATATTTAATTTATATTTAAATATTGATTTATATTTAGGAATATCTTTTAGAGGATATTGTTATATATTTTTATATCTTTGTTAAAAGATATAATTTTGTGTATAAATAGTCTAGTGGAGTAGGTTATTGTAATTCATTGTAAATCCTTATTTAGAAGTTGTCAGTAAATATATCTCGTTTTCCTTTTATCTATTCATTGTGCTCCAACAATTGGTATATAGAGATCCTGGTTAAAAACTCTAGAATTTGGGAAACATTGTTTCATTGATAAAAATTATGGGATTTGGGAAACATTGTTTTTCATTGAGTTTTTGCGTAAATTGCACAAGGTAGAAGATGAACAGAAATGGCGGCGATATTCATTCCAAGCTTCCAGTATTTGATGGCAAAAACTAGAATCGTTGGAAAATCCAGATACGGGTGTTATTTGGTTCTCAAGATGTGTTAGATATTCTCACCGATGGCTATGATCTATTAGAAGCAGACGCAACAGAGGCACAAAAGATAACACATAGGGAGCTAAGGAAGAAAGATCAGAAGGCGTTGTTCTACATCCATCAATGTGTGGATGAAAATTTGTTTGACAAGATTGTTGATTATGAAATAGCAAAGGTTGTGTGAGACACACTGGTCAGATGTTACGGTGGTGATGCATCAGTGAAGAAGGTGAAGCTTCAATCTCTTAGAAAGTAATATGAGAATATCAACATGAAGGACAACGAGAATGTTTCTGAATACATCTCTAGAGTAATTCTGATCACTAATGAGATGAAAGCTTGTGGAGAAAATCTGTCTGAACAAGTAATTATTGAGAAGATCTTGAGATCTTTAACTTCTCAGTTTGATTACATTGTGGTAGCAATTGAATATTCCAAAGATTTGAGCACCATGAGAGTTGAAGAGTTACAAAGTAGTCTAGAGGCGCATGAGTTACGTATGACTGTGCAAATTTATGAGAGGGAAGTAGAGCAGCAGGCTCTGAAAGAAACTTCTTGTAAGAAGTATCAGAAGCAGGCTTGGTCAGAAGCCAGAAAGAAAACTAAGGGTAGTCAAAGGTCAGAAGCTTCAAACTCTGATAGGAAGAAGAATGTCCATAAGGGAAAGGAGGAGTCTGACAAGAAGAATGTTTAGTGTTACTGTTGCAAGAACTTTTGTCACTATGCCAAAGATTGTTGGTCAAACAAAGAAGAAGCAAAAATAGCCAGAGGAGATTCAGATGATGAACATGTGTTATTTATGGCTTATGAATCTGATGAGGAACCAGTGAAATTGTCATTTTCTTATTCTGAAGGGGAAGAATATGACTCTGAATATTATGATTATAGAGTGTTTGAATACGAGTCAGAATCAGAAGACAACTCTGAAGATTTCGAAGACAAGTCAGAATCCGAAGAAGATTCTAATTCTGAAGAGTCAGAAGATGATAACTCTGGAAACTCTGAAAGTGAGTCAGATGGTGAATCTAATTCTGATCCAGAATTTGGTGGTGATCATACTTTTGGAAGAGAAAACTCTAAAGACTTAGGTTCTGGAGGACAAGCTTCTAAAGATGATCAGGTTTCTGGTGGAAATCATGACTCTAAGGATTGACCTTCTGAAGGAGGAGCTTCTCAAGGAAATTCAGTCTTTGACGGTGATCATGATTCTGAAAGTGGAACTTCTGAAGGCATAACTTCTGAAAGTGATTCAATTTTTGAAGATGGTATTTCTGAAGGTAGTGGTTCTGAACGATGTCCAGAAGCTAACAAAGGTGGAGCTTATAGTGGTAGTAAAACTTCTGAAGAAAGTCCATACGGAGATATTGTTCCAGAATTAGAAGGTGATTCTTAACAAGTTCAGAGGCCACATAGAGTCAGAAATATAACAAGAAGATTTGCAGAGTTTGACATGTTGCAAGACACTGAAGTAGACTCTGAAGGAGAAGTTATTCAGTGCGCAATGTTAGTAGAAACTGAACCTGTGAGTACAGAAGAGGATCTTAAGCAGCAAGTTTGGTTACGGGCCATGAAAGAAGAACTTGATGCTATAGAGAGAAACAAGACTTGGAAGCTGACAAAACTTCCACAAGGCAAGAAAGCCATCGGCTTCAGATGGGTTTTCAAGTAGAAGCTAAAGCCAGATGGATCAATTGGCCAACACAAAGCAAGATTAGTGTGATCGGTGAAAATAGAACTGACTGTTTTAAAAGCTGGTTCGCGAGATGTCGCGGTAAGCAAGAGTTGCCACCGTCTTTTATTTTCTCCAACAAGGAAAGGACAAAAGCACAGCAAAATTCCTTTTCGAGATGTTTCTCGGTTCGGGAGGTAGATTTATAGAAAGGGAAGGTGTTAGCACCCTTTCTATCCGTGGTTATCCACGGGCTCTTAGGTACTTGCTCACTATGTTTTCATGTTTGCTTTTCTTGTGTTTGTGGGTTTTGAAAAAGTTTAGTTTGAAAACTTCTAGATAACTCTTGTATCAGTCCTCAAGAGTGTACGAAGTATTTGTTTGAAAAAAAACTTTTTGAAAGTGTAAGTGCGAAAAGTTGTTTTTGTTTTGAAGGAGCAAGTACCCAGGAGAAATCTACCTACTCTAAGGAATTAAGTTGTGTAGAAGTCCTTTAGACAGTACTATCCCACTATTGAGAAGTAGGTAGCACCGTCATTGGAGTTATTCGGGTCAATTCGATTATAGGGACATGTGGTCACCAAAGCAATAGTAGGACGCCTTAGCGGTAACCCTAATGTCCTAGATCCTTTTTATCCGAGGCAACCGTTTCGAGGCAACTTGGATCTTTAGACAGGAGGGCGACCTCTAAAACACCCTATACTCAATGACCACGTCGAGGCAACCAAGTGAGGCGTACCCTAGGAGTGGCATGTGCGAGTGTGTCACGATTCAGTTTATTTATCTTTGCATGTTATTGGTGAGCTACGAGTTGATTTTATTTTCAGATAAGTCTTGCATGCGTAGTTAACAGTTAATATTTTGCGAAAAGTAAATTGCAGAAAGTAAATCTACGCTATTACAAGGCGTCCGGTATTTACATCGCCAAAAACATAACCTTTGAAAACTAAATTGCGAGAAAATAAAGAAAGCGATAAAAATCCTAATTATCTATTACATTCTCGGAGCAGATACATAATAATGATCAAAATAATAATGGGCGAAAAGAAATTAAATCGGGAACATCCTTAGGGTTTTGACCCTTTTTGAGAAAAGAATGGAATTTTAGTCCTTTGCATTTAATTAAATATTAAACCTAAAACTAATTAATTAATAATTACAAGAAAAAAGTATTTTTTAAGCTTTTTATATTTTAATGAAAATAAAATAAAAGGAATTAAAATTGTCAAAAGAAAAACCCTAATTCTAAATTTGTTTTATTTATTATGAAAAGGTCAAAATTAAACCTAATTAAACTAACTAAACTAATTAATTAGAATTTATTTACAAAAATAATTAATAGTGAAATTACTAAATAATAATAATAATAAAAATATTTACATTTTTTTATTGTCTGAATTTATTATGAAAATAGTTAAGTTAATTAAATAATAATAATATTAATAATTAAAAATTAGTAAAAGAAAATAAAAGGAAAATTATGAAAGAACCAGGGGGGTGTTGGGCCCAAAAGGAGGTTCGTTTGGAAATTTCTCAGGCCCATTAAGCTCAAGCCCTTCTGACTTCTTGAATTGTCCATGGTGTAGTTGACTGAGAACACGGTGTTCTTCATCACCTGACCATTGGATTGCTGCTTCAGGACACTTGGCATTTGGATGAGTGAAGAGCATGGTGGAATGCTTTTAAGATGCCTGCACGTGAACACGTTATGAAAAATATGAAACAATTATAGGGGTGGACCTGGGAATCGAACCCAGGTCCCAATGGTTACCAGCCACCTCACTAGCCACTACACAATTCGCTTGCCTTTGTTATTAAGATAAACAATGAATATAATATATATAAAAAATAACGCATATGCTGTAACAAAACACGCGCGCCTTTTTGTTTGAATGGACCATTGGTATATTAACACGTATTCATCTTCCTCACTGAATACCTGCAAAACAAATCAAATAGCGGGTGTTTTTAACCCCCACAATATGGAACGAGGAATAATAGCGATTAGCTCCCTAGGCTATATAAATATTTCGTGACATGTCCTTTGAATTCGCATGGTTCTCACGAGTTCACCCATGTGCATTAGAGGTTCCAATTTTGCCTGGATAGTAAAGCCCTAATTCAAGAACTCAAGAACCCTAAAATTCGTTAATGGCAAGTCACGATTCTGTGCATTATAATCCAATTAATCAATACCATTAGCTTTCTATGGATGCAAGCAATACAAAACAAACTATAAATCACATCAAATGCGTATGAATAATGAGTTTCGATTATGGCAAAAGTATGCAAACCGTGAGTTCGTGTAGAGCGATTTCTTAGGCCTTAGCGTGTGATTTTGATTCCAATACATTTCTGAGAGTTCCTGCAAGGTGTTGGAAACAATTAAAAGCTTTGAATTGGCCTGGAAGATTGAAAACAGTTTTCAAGTTTCTTGAGTTTTTTCTAAAGTTGCTATGGCTTTTCTGCAGCAATTTTCACGTGCAATGCATTAGGGTTAGGTTGTGTACTTATAGTAGAATGGAATTAGGTTAAATCCTTGACAAGAAATCCATGGAATAATGGTTTGTATATTTGATTGAAAATCAAATATTTTTCAATCTTTTTGATTGGAAAAACTTGCCAAACTTGGAGATTTTTGTCCCCTTGATGTGCACACGAATTTGCCAGCTCTTGTAGGTCATATTTGCTTCATGAAAAGATTGAAAAACCATATCTTGATATTTTCCTACATTTTAAATTAATTAAATGAATTAAAATCAATTAAAAATCCAATTAATTAATAAAAATAAGAAAATAAATCAATTTAATCTTGATGGGTCGTGCATAGGCCTTGGATAAAGTTTCAAGAAGAAATTTGAGGCCCATTAGCAAAAACAAGGTGTTTTGAGCAAAGTTGACTTTTGCAAATTCATGAAAATTTCCCAACTTCTCCAATGCCTATCTTGCTCAATTTTGATCATATGAACATGTTCTTGGACATTTTGGAAATATCTTGAAGTCCTCTAACCAATGCCTTTGGTCCCATGTCATTTGGATTTACCAATCTCAAGTTATGGTCTTTGACTTAAAGTGCATTTTTGTTGACTTTTGAAATTGACCTATAATGTAGAAATTGATAACTTTTTGTGAGAGCATTTCTTGGACTTGGAATGTGAAGATGAGTTGTAGGAAATGTCATCCCCTTCAAAATGAGCATTGGATGGCATTTTTCTGATGAACCATGAAAAAGTTATGCCTTGGTCAAGATACAGTTGACTTTTCTACTGTCCAAAAATAGTAACTTTTGGCATCTTGATGATTTTTGAGTTATCCTTGTGAAATCATGATCAAGACTTGATCAAATGATGATTAGGGACTCAAAATAAGATGTTGACCAAAAATTCTGACTTTTGACTGCAAAATGACCATTTTGCCCCTACAGTTGACTGTTGATCAAATAGGGCTTTTGACTGTGCAATTTGACATGGCGAGTCTTGAAACTTGATATATAGGTGCTTGAGAATGCATATGGGCATATGAGACTTGATTGGGCCATTGAAAACCTCAATTTCCTTGGAAGAAATAAAACCCTAATTTCAGCTGTCTTAGGAGGTCTTTGACTGTCTAATCCTTGAGCAAATCTTGAACCATTTGGAGATGACTCTTGATAAACCTTGAAGGATATGGGAGGGAAAATTTTGGGGTACAACCGTTGCCCCTGTTCAATCTTCTTAAACCTGAGGATGTAGATTGGCTTGCGTGCCTTTCGTGATCTTAAGGTGGAAGATGATTGAACACTAGAGTGCCCAGAAATTTGCACTCGCGTGGTGTAGTATCAGCAATGTGATGTCGGGAATGGGCTTACAGATGCCATTTGGAGAGATGATGGATAGAAGGATGGGCTTATAGATGCCATCTGTAGATGTAATGGATAATTGAATCTGAATAAGAAATAGAATGGCTTCTGTGTCTGGAGCATATATAGTCTGTGTCTAATTGCTGACGTCTGAATAAATAGTAGAATGACCGCCGTGTCTGGGGTATATCCATACTGTATCTGAACGAGTGACAGAATGTCACCCGAATCTGGATCGTATCTGGATTGTCTTTTGAATGAATATGGACTAAACAATAGAATAGCATCCGAGTCTGGAGCATCTCTAAGTTGTCTTTAGAAGTTTGAATCTGAATAAGCAATAGAATAGCCTCCGGATCTGGAGCATCTCTAAGCTATATCTCAAAGGAAATCTGAATAAGTATCAGAATGTCGCCATGCCTGAGTTGCATCTGAACTATCTCTAGAAGGAAATCTGAATAAGCAATAGAATAGCACCCGGATCTGGAGCATCTCTAGGCCATCTCTGAAAGGAAACTCTGAATAAGCAATAGAATAACATCCAGATCTGGAGCATCTCCAAGCTATCTCTGAAGGGAAACTCTGAATAAGCAATAGAATAGCATCCGGATCTGGAGCATCTCTAAGCTATCTCTGAAGGGAAACTATGAATAAGCAATAGAATAGCATCCGAATCTGGAGCATCTCTAAGCTATCTCTGAAAAGAAACTCTGAATAAGAAAAAGAATAGCATCCGAATCTGGAGCATCTCTAAGCTATCTCTTCAATCTCTTCAATGTAGATAACTTTCCTGTCTGGTTTCAGGTATAGATCTACAATCAATCGCTCACAGATATGCCCTGGCTAGATACAGGTATCGAATCTGGAACTTCAAAAGGTTGATGGCAATCATCCTTTAATTTGACTTTTTCCTGAAAAGGCAAAACATTAGTTGTATGCAATGTCATGATGTATGAAATGCATGATGTCATGAAGTTCTCAAAAATAAATGAGATCGTGTCGTATGCACTTTATCATGTATATGAATAGGAGATATGAGATGTGATATGTTCATAAATGTATTTTATTCTAGGAAAATAAATCTTTGATGAATGCCGGGAAGTTTGTTGAATCCTGGGCTGATGTTGAAGAGTAGAGTCCTTCATTTCCGAAGATGATTGCAAGAATAAACCTGTAGGAGAAGATGACTCCGTTGGGGAATAAACCTGGTGGAGAGATTACTTTGCGGGGAATTACTCTATGGAGAAGAGATGCTTCGCTGAGGTTTTAATAATAACTCCGCTGGGGATACCGTTGATATGCTTTATTAGAGGATTTTGATGAACTTTGTCGGGGATAGGAGAAACTTCGCCGGGGACGGTCTTTCCGTTGTAATTTGCTGAGGATAACCCCGTTAGACCCTGGTGGGGAGTAACCTTCTGAATAAAGCTGGGGAGACGCATTTGCACTCTGCAGGGGACAAGCTTCCAGGATCTACTGGGGAGATAGTTTAACTCTCCTGGGGAAACTTTTGAGGAAATGGCTCCACTGGGGGTGTCTTGTATTCCGCCGGGGAACAATCTTATATTTTTGTCGAGGAATATTAAGACTGCCGGGGATACTTACTGAGGAATATCTGTATACTCTGCTGGAGAATGTTAAGATCTTCTGGGGTACCCAACTTCCAGGACTGATGATAGACCAACTCTGCTCGGGGGAGAGTATTGCTGGTTTGCTAGGGACACTGTGCCTTTTTAGGGCTGATGGGAGACCAACTCTGCTTGGGGAGAGTATTGCTGAATCTTGTCTTACTCGGGGAGTGAAGGTGTCTTGTTCCTGGAGGACATGGCAGCTTGTACATTTCGGACAATTCTTATTGCCCCAGTTTTTGCGGGAGAAGAAGGCCTATGAGGTGCTTGATAACCGCCGATTGACAAATCTTCTTCTGGTAGGCAAGTGACGAGATGACAGGACATAGTCGTACGCTTTAATCCCTAATTTTTGCCTGGACCGCCCTTTCGGGTTTTCAGTCCATCGGGATACCCTTTTTTGCCCCAGCCGCCTTTTCAGGTTTTCGACTTGCCGGGTGTACAAATTTTTTTATTTATTTTCATCCCTTATTTTTGCCCGAACCCTTTTGGTTTGTCGGGAAGCCCTTATTTTTGCCTAGGCCAGTCGACCTAGCGGGTCTTTGATTATGCGTAGTATTTTTTCCGACTATGTCCACGCTCTCAGGATGCGGGGAGTTGTCACTGTCAGTAGTGTTGTGTTGCCATACTACCAGAATATGTTCGTTTGATCATGCAAGATTCATTGCGGGAATCCATGTTCAATGCCCCAAGTGATTCAGACGGAGATTTGCCCCTGGCTATTTGGCATTTTGAGAGATTCCTTGAATCTTGACTTAACTACCCCAGATGATGGATCATGATCATGTCGTGCCCCTTGATTGGAAGTGCTTTTGTTTACTAGATATTCTTCGTGCGAATTTCTCTGCTGTTCGAACAAATAGTCATATGCAAACAATGTTATTTTAAGAATGCAAAGCTTATGTCTGTCTTGAAATTTTTGAAAATGCAGTTTTCAATAAAACAAATGAATTTTTGTAAAATGTGATGTCAACTCAGTATTTACAGCAAGCCCTACAGGAGTCAGGATACCTTTGTAACAGTATGCTTTCGAACTAACCCATGCTTCAGCTAGGACTTTTTGAGGGTTATAACGTAGCCTGGTTCACGGTTTAAGAAACAAAGGATAAAGGCTCAAAATTTATTTGTACCCACCCGCTCTTCGTAATGTTCTTCGATCCTAAACTCAGCTAATCGTGCGTTAGACCTTGTTTAAATCTTTGCTCTGATATTCCGATGATGGTTCGGATACTGATAGTTTATTTTGAACAGGCAGTCATTTTTTTTAGAGTTTGTAGGACCTCTTTCTTTTTTGATTTTATTATCCCTGTCTTTTTGCCTGAGCTGTTTCGTTTTGTATTTACAGTCAGCGGGATGCCCCAGTTTTTGTAAGTCTCCTTCATAGGTTTTGACTTATTGGGCTTTTATTTTGAGAGGTAATGACTGCCTGTCCTTATGATTATAGGGAACCATCACTGTCTTTTGTTTCTGAAGGACTTCTTTGATGTTATCCATTGTGCACCTGGATCAACTGAGAAAACTACCCTGCCCTGGGTTATGATTAAGGGTTTTAATTTTTGAAAAGAAAAACTCTAACTTCTTTGGCTCAAAGGGGTTGACTAGGGATTATCTTCCTTATAACTCCACTGTTTAGGATTTGAAACAAATCATGTACTTCATCAGCGGGGTCTGTTCAAAAGCATACTGTAAAGATCGTGGTGTCGTTTTCGTCATCCTCCCTCAAGAGGCTTAGAATTTGTTAATCGAGAGTTTGAACATCACAAAAAAATGAAAGCAATTTGAATATAGTGAATACGAATGGATTGATTCAAAACAGACATATGCGATGCATTAATGAAATAAAAGAGTTTGCTATGACAATAGTTGTTTGAATAAGCAAGGAAAAATACAACTCGGAAATTCAAATAAAACAAAAGCCTTCAATGATTTGGCAGAGGAGCAGTGGTTATGTTATGAGTCTCTGGTGCTTCAAACTGGATTTCCTTGGCATCAATCATGTCTTGAACCTTGTTCTTCAGAGCCCAACAGTTGTCCGTAGTATGCCCCGGGCTATTAGAGTGGTATGCGCACCTTTCATTGGGATGATAGTTAGGAGCGAAAGTGTTTGGATTCCGAAGAGGAGCCCTTAATGTAATCAGCCCTGCCTTCAACATTTGTTGTAGTGCTTGAGCCAGTGACATGTTGATCTTAGTGAACTGTCTTTTAGGTGTGACCTCCTTACGTTTATGCCCCTGTCCTTGTTGAGCAGGCATAGGATTAGAGATCTGGGTTGCCCCTACATGTTGATCATGACGACTCTTTTTACCATGCACAGCATTGGACTCTTTTTTTCCATGGTAAGGCTTTTTATGAGCATCAGAAGGAGCAGCTTCTGGAATCTTCCCACTTTTGATGCCAACTTCAATTCTCTCACCAGTCAAGATCAGATCTGTAAACCCAGCAGAAGAATTTCCAATCAAATGGTTGAAGAACGGACCAGACAGGGTCCCCAGAAACATATCCACGAGCTCACGGTCAGTTAAGGGTGGCTGCACCCTTCCAGCCAGGTCTCTCCACTTTTGAGCATACTCCTTAAATCCTTCACCTGTCCTTAGTGACATACCCTAGAGTTGGGTACGAGTAGGAGCGAGGTCGGAATTATACTGATACTGCTTATAGAATGCAGTAGCCAAGTCCTCCCAATTATGAATGCTGGCTCCATCCAGCTGATAGAACCATTCGAGTTAAGTCCCTGAAAGACTATCCTGGAAGAAATGGATCCACAAATTCTTGTCACCCGTATACGGTTGGATCTTCCTGACATATGATCTGAGATGTAGCTTAGGGCAGGAAGCTCCTTCGTACTTTGCAAAAGCAGGTGCCTTGAACTTGTGTGGGATCACCACCCCAGAGGATAAGCCTAGGTCTCCAAAGTCCAGCCCACATGTTGAATCTCCATAGCACTTAAACGGTCCTCCAGCTATTTGTACCTGTCCTCAGCAGGAGGGTACTGTTCATCATTGTAATCCGTCTCGTTTTCGGAGACCACGGGACTAGGAACCCCTCCTCCTTGTGGGCTGTCTTTCCCTACAGATGGGGTAGTCAGCTCAACCTCGTTTTGTGATCCATTCCCAGATCTGCGTCTAGTGTTGAACAAAACAGTCCTCTTCTTCTTCTTTTTCAAAAGCATGGTCTTCAACTCCTGTTGACCCTGGTTCAAAAGTCATGATGATTGCTGAAATAAACAACGAAGTAGATAAGTGACCTATCAAAAGGGTACCTGTAATGCAATGATATGTATGAGATATGTATGCAATGTTTTCAAGGATCTCGCGGGGTAAACAAAGAAACTTGTTAGAATTTGAAACTGGTAGCTTGATTGAAGGAACTTCATGTTGTTCAGAGTCCTTCTTCAAGAGTCAAGGCTCACCATATCGAGTGAGCCATAGCCCCTGACTCGAGTTATCATGTTTTGATTTCCAAACAACCTTGGCTAGAGGAAAATAAATCCCCTTTGCCCCTTGCTAGACATTTGGCTCATCCTGACCTGCATCACAAACCCTTGAGATCCTTGAAATGGTTAAGGAAATGCTATGGTATGATTTTATGATGTGTATACTATGCGTGAAGTGATGTAAGTAAGCCCTGTTATAAGTCTAGATTAAGGACTGTAAACAAAACCTGCACGGAACCCATGTTGTCAAATAACAAGAATATGCAAGTATTTCAAGTTTGAAGGCACACAAGTCACACAAAAGAGCCCTTAGATTTCAGGCCAGCATGAAGTTTAGGTACTACCCTCTTGAAGTTGGTTGGCTCAAAACCTGTCCTAGAAAATAGTAACCGGGTTCTAAGGAGCTCAATATTATTGGATTGTTTTCTATGTTCATTGTTTTGATTTAGCCACTTAACTGGCGACCAAAATATTCCAAGAAAACAACCCTCAATGAGTGTAGTATCGAGTATCTACCAACTTCGGACTGCACCAAAGTCGGTCATCTCAATACCCCTAAAGAGGCCAGGATGGTCAAGTAAGGTTCTAAGGTCAGTTGATGCTTCGCGACACCACGCGGAGGCCCCGTACTCTCCTTGACTTGACTCAAGGGTTACCGGTACTCACCAAAGTGCCACATCAACATAGCAACTGCTTCAACCATGTCGGTATACCCTGCACAGTTCCCTCACAGTTTGTTGCTACTTCTAAAAGGTATGCCCCAGATCTGGGTTAGGATCTATGAAGCTCCGATGCAAGCCCACAATATTAAAGTAAACAAGGCATACAATTGAAAACATAGAATGATCTAATCCTAAGGTACACCTCACTTATAAAGATCCCCAGCAGAGTCTCCAGTTCTGTGATCGGTGGAAATAGAACTGACTGTTTTAAAGCTGGTTCGCGAGATGTCGCGGTAAGCAAGAGTCGCCACCGTCTTTTATTTTCTCCAACAAGGAAAGGACAAAAGCATAGCAAAATTCCTTTTCAAGATGTTTCTCGGTTCGGGAGGTAGATTTATAGAAAGGGAAGGTGTTAGCACCCTTTCTATCCGTGGTTATCCACGGGCTCTTAGGTACTTGCTCACTATGTTTTCAAAAATGTTTGCTTTTCTTGTGTTTGTGGGTTTTGAAAAAGTTTAGTTTGAAAACTTCTAGATAACTCTTGTATCAGTCCTCAAGAGTGTACGAAGTATTTGTTTGAAAAAAAACTTTTTGAAAGTGTAAGTGTGAAAAGTTGTTTTTGTTTTGAAGGAGCAAGTACCCAGGAGAAATCTACCTACTCTAAGGAATTAAGCTGTGTAGAAGTCCTTTAGACAGTACTATCCCACTATTGAGAAGTAGGTATCACCGTCATTGGAGTTATTCGGGTCAATTCGATTATAGGGACATGTGGTCACCAAAGCAATAGTAGGACGCCTTAGTGGTAACCCTAATGTCCTAGATCCTTTTTATCCGAGGCAACCGTTTCGAGGCAACTTGGATCTTTAGACAGGAGGGCGACCTCTAAAACACCCTATACTCAATGACCACGTCGAGGAAACCAAGTGAGGCGTACCTTAGGAGTGGCATGTGCGACTGTGTCAGGATTCAGTTTATTTATCTTTGCATGTTATTGGTGAGCTACAGGTTGATTTTATTTTCAGATAAGTCTTGCATGCGTAGTTAACAGTTAATATTTTGCGGAAAGTAAATTGCAGAAAGTAAATCTACGCTATTACAAGGCGTCGGGTATTTACATCGCCAAAAACATAACCCTTGAAAAGTAAATTGCGAGAAAATAAAGAAAGCGATAAAAGTCCTAATTATCTATTACATTCTCGGAGCAGATACATAATAATGATCAAAATAATAATGGGCGAAAAGAAATTAAATCAGGAACGTCCTTAGGGTTTTGACCCTTTTTGAGAAAAGAATGGAATTTTAGTCCTTTGCATTTAATTAAATATTAAACCTAAAACTAATTAATTAATAATTACAAGAAAAAAGTATTTTTTAAGCTTTTTATATTTTAATGAAAATAAAATAAAAGGAATTAAAATTGTCAAAAGAAAAACCCTAATTCTAAATTTGTTTTATTTATTATGAAAAGGTCAAAATTAAACCTAATTAAACTAACTAAACTAATTAATTAGAATTTATTTACAAAAATAATTAATAGTGAAATTACTAAATAATAATAATAATAATAAAAATATTTACATTTTTTTATTGTCTGAATTTATTATGAAAATAGTTAAGTTAATTAAATAATAATAATATTAATAATTAAAAATTAGTAAAAGAAAATAAAAGGAAAATTATGAAAGAACCAGGGGGGTGTTGGGCCCAGAAGGAGGTTCGTTTGGAAATTTCTCAGGCCCATTAAGCTCAATCCCTTCTGACTTCTTGAATTGTCCATGGTGTAGTTGACTGGGAACACGATGTTCTTCATCACCTGGCTATTGGATTGCTGCTTCAGGACACTTGGCATTTGGATGAGTGAAGAGCATGGTGGAATGCTTTTAAGATGCCTGCACGTGAACACGTTATGAAAAATATGAAACAATTATAGGGGTGGACCTGGGAATCGAACCCAGGTCCCAATGGTTACCAGCCACCTCACTAGCCACTACACCATTCGCTTGCCTTTGTTATTAAGATAAACAATGAATATAATATATAAAAAAAACAACGCATATGCTGTAACAAAACACGCGCGCCTTTTTGTTTGAATGGACCATTGGTATATTAACACGTATTCATCTTCCTCACTGAATACCTGCAAAACAAATCAAATAGCGGGGGTTTTTAACCCCCACAATATGGAACGAGGAATAATAGCGATTAGCTCCCTAGGCTATATAAATATTTCGTGACATGTCCTTTGAATTTGTATGGTTCTCACGAGTTCACCCATGTGCATTAGAGGTTCCAATTTTGCCTGGATAGTAAAGCCCTAATTCAAGAACTCAAGAACCCTAAAATTCGTTAATGGCAAGTCACGATTCTGTGCATTATAATCCAATTAATCAATACTGTTAGCTTTCTATGGATGCAAGCAATACAAAACAAACCATAAATCACATCAAATGCTTATGAATAATGAGTTTCGATTATGGCAAAAGTATGCAAACCGTGAGTTCGTGTAGAGCGATTTCTTAGGCCTTAGCGTGTGATTTTGATTCCAATACGTTTCTGAGAGTTCCTGCAAGGTGTTGGAAACAATTAAAAGCTTTGAATTAGCCTGGAAGATTGAAAACAGTTTTCAAGTTTCTTGAGTTTTTTCCAAAGTTGATATGGCTTTTCTGCAGCAATTTTCACGTGCAATGCTTTAGGGTTAGGTTGTGTACTTATAGTAGAATGGAATTAGGTTAAATCCTTGACAAGAAATCCATGGAATAATGGTTTGTATATTTGATTGAAAATCAAATATTTTTCAATCTTTTTGATTGGAAAAACTTGCCAAACTTGGAGATTTTTGTCCCCTTGATGTGCACACGAATTTGCCAGCTCTTGTAGGTCATATTTGCTTCATGAAAAGATTGAAAAACCATATCTTGATATTTTCCTACATTTTAAATTAATTAAATGAATTAAAATCAATTAAAAATCCAATTAATTAATAAAAATAAGAAAATAAATCAATTTAATCTTGATGGGTCGTGCATAGGCCTTGGATAAAGTTTCAAGAAGAAATTTGAGGCCCATTAGCAAAAACAAGGTGTTTTGAGCAACGTTGACTTTTGCAAATTCATGAAAATTTCCCAACTTCTCCAATGCATATCTTGCTCAATTTTGATCATATGAACATGTTCTTGGATATTTTGGAAAGGTCTTGAAGTCCTCTAACCAATTCCTTTGGTCCCATGTCATTTGGATTTACCAATCTCAAGTTATGGTCTTTGACTTAAAGTGCATTTTTGTTGACTTTTGAAATTGACCTATAATGTAGAAATTGATAACTTTTTGTGAGAGTATTTATTGGACTTGGAATGTGAAGATGAGTTGTAGTAAATGTCATCCCCTTCAAAATGAGCATTGGATGGGATTTTTCTGATGAACCATGAAAAAGTTATGCCTTGGTCAAGATACAGTTGACTTTTTTGCTGTCCAAAAATAGTAACTTTTGGCATCTTGATGATTTTTGAGTTATCCTTGTGAAATCATGATAAAGACTTGATCAAATGATGATTAGGGACTCAAAATAAGATGTTGACCAAAAATTCTGACTTTTGACTGCAAAATGACCATTTTGCCCCTGCAGTTGACTGTTGATCAAATAGGGCTTTTGACTGTGCAATTTGACATGGTGAGTCTTGAAACTTGATATATAGGTGCTTGAGAATGCATATGGGCATATGAGACTTGATTGGTCCATTGAAAACCTCAATTTCCTTGGAAGAAATAAAACCCTAATTTCAGCTGTCTTAGGAGGTCTTTGACTGTCTAATCCTTGAGCAAATCTTGAACCATTTGGAGATGACTCTTGATAAACCTTGAAGGATATGGGAGGGCAAATTTTGGGGTACAACAATTAGTAACAAGAGGATTTATACAAAAGCCTGGGCTGGATTATTTTGAATTGTTTGCACCTGTAGCGAGACATGAAACAATCAGACTAGTGATTGCAATAGCTGCTAACAAGAATTGGCCTCTGGTACATTTAGATGTAAAATATGAATTTTTGAACGGTCCATTTCAAGAAGAGGTATACGTATCACAACCTCCTGAATTTGAGAAAAAGAATCAGGAAAGGATGGTGTTCAAATTACATAAAGCCTTGTATCGATTGAAGCAAGCGCCCAGAGCTTGGAATTTGAAGATTGATTCATTTTTCAAGGAACAAGGGTTTCAGAAGTGTTAGATGGAGTATAGTGTTTATGTTCAACACACTTCAGAAGGTAATATTATTTTGGTCTATTTGTATGTTGATGACATATTACTCACGGGAAGTTCTGAACAATAGATAGTTGAGTTCAAGAAAGTTCTGATGAATGCGTTTAAGATGACAGATCTTGGGAAAATGAGTTTCTTTCTAAGGATGAAATTTATGTACTCTGAGAAAGGAAACATTTTAGATCATATGAAGTATGAACTAGAGCTTCTGAATATATTTGAGCTAGAAAATTGCAAGGTTGCTATCACACCTGCCGATACGAATCAGAAGTTGGACTCTGATTCTGATGGAGAGGATGTGGATGCTACAACCTTCAAATAGATGGTTGATTCTCTAAGGTATTTGTGTAATACCAGACCTGATATTTTCTATGCAGTTGGAATAGTTAGAAGATTTATGAGTAAACCAAAGTGGTCTCATTATCGAGCTGTTGTCATGATTATGAGGTATGTAAAGGGAACTCTGAAGTATGGAGTGTCATTTATGTCTGGAAGAAAGATTGAATCAGAACTTGAGTTATTCATACTCTGATTGGTGCGGAAATAGAGTGGACAGAAGAAGTACTTCTGGATATTTATTCAAATTTCTGGGAAGCCATATTTCTTGGTGTTCCAAGAAGCAACCTGTTGTTTCACTGTCAACCTGTGAAGCTGAATATATTGCAGGCGCTCTGACTGCATGTCAAGTTGTGTGGATTTTGAACTTGTTGCAAGATCTGAAGATTGAAGTAGCCAAACCTCTGAAGCTGATGATTGATAACAAGTTTGTAATCAATCTTGCTAAGAACCCAGTGCTGCATGAGAGAAGCAGACATATTGAAACCAAATATCATTTTCTGAGCAATCAAGTTCAGAGCAGAATATTAGAAGTTGTGTACTGTAGTGCTCAGAAGCAGCTGACAGATGTTCTGACAAAGGCTATCAAGACTGGTCAATTTCTTCGTTTGAGTAATGAAATTAGTGTTGTCAGTTTTGGGTAAATATAAACTAAGGGATGGTGTTAGATTTAATTTATATTTAGGAATATCTTTTAGAGGATATTATTATATCTTTTTATATTTTTGTTAGAAGATATAATTTTTTGTATAAATATCCTAGTGGAGTAGGTTATTGTAATTCATTGTAAATCCTTATTTAAAAACGGTCAGTAAATATATTTCGTTTGTTTTTTATCTCTTTATTGTGCTCTAACAATAGAGTGATTGTGTTTGTTGAATTAGATGTACGTGTGCCATATTTATAGACAAAACTAACCATGTTGGCAAAAACAATGTAGCTTACAAAGTTCAATCTCGTTCAATTTTTTTTGTAAGTAATGTGTATTCTTCGTGTTGTGTATGTGACGCCTCACTTTTGACTCGTTTCTCCTCATTTCACGATGTTTTCTATTTCTCTTATCTAAATGTGCAACTTTGCCTCAACATAAGTCTCTACAAAGATAATCTTTCTATTTAGTGTAACACAAGTAAAATTATGAATCATCAAGTTCCATGTATCTTTAATTGTTTATAACACTCTCATAACTTGCGTGAACTTTAGAAAAATTGAGAAATAATCGTTTATCTTGTATTCGAGTATTTTATACTTGACTATCTTGCATTCCACTTAAGAGAGTTTGATTAAACTTTAATTTAGTATTATTTTTAAATGTACACAAAATAAGTTAAGGGTTAAATATGTTTGTAACCTTCATAAATATTTTTAACTTCAGTTTTAGTCCTTAAAAAATTCTTCAAAAAATAATTCTAATAATATTTTTTGTCTACAGTTTTGCTTCCTCTTGACATTAACAAAAGTTGATGTGACATATCACATGTAATATTTTTGATAATTAAGCGTACATGTGGTTGTTGTTGGTGCACAACGGTTAAAGATGAAGATAAAATGAAGGGGAGAGAGAGGGAGAGAATGACGGCTACAACAAACTTTTTGAGGAAGAAATTGTATATTAAAATCTCTTAAAAACCTAGTTACAAAGTTTCTTATATACACAAAATAAATTGTCACATAGACCCTAACAAAAGTAAACTTAATAACTAAGTTAACAAGAAAACTAGAACCCCAGAAGCTAAACATGCTTATGGAACGCAACCTCAAAAGCTTCTGCTAAGCTTCTGACTAATAATAAGTTTTAAATATGGATTACCTCTAACACCATTCCTTAATTCATATTCAGCTAACTAAATTCTTCAACACCAACTCCATCCCTCAGACGGATAATGTGTTCAATCTTGACAACTTTAATTAGATTATCTGCAAATTTCTTTTGGATGTTACAGTATGCAACTTCTAGCCCTCTATTTTAGACTTGACTTCTCAGAAAATGAAACTTCGTTTCAATATGCTTGCTTCTCCCATGCAACACCTAATTCTTAGCAAGACTTATAGTTGATTTGTTATCAATCATCAACTTCACAGGTTTGCTAACCTTAATCTTCAGATCTTGCAACAAATTTATCATCCAAACAATTTAACACATAGACAAAGCACCCGCAATGTATTCAGCTTCACAAGATGACAACGCAACCATATGTTGCTTCTTAGAGCACCAAGAAATGAGACTACCCAGATATTTGAAAAATATCTATAAGTAAATCTTCTGTCTACTATGTCTCCACACCAATTAGAGTCTGAATAGCATATCAACTCTGCATTTAATTTAACACCAGAAGGGAACAACACTTCATACGTCAAAATCCCTTTAATGTAACTCAGAATCCTGATAGAAGTTTGGTAATGTGACCACTTCGGTTTGTTCATAAAACTACTCACCATTCCAATCGCATAAAAATGTCAGGTCTGGTGTTACACAGATACCTCAATGAGCCAACCAAATGTTTGAAAATTGTAGCATCTACATCATCACCCTTGTGATTCGTCTAAGCATGTGTGATTGAAGTCTTGCAATTTATTAGTTCAAGCCTTTTCAGAAGCTCAAGTTCATACTTCATATGATGCAAAATGGCCCTTCTTAGAGTACACAATATCCATCCCTAGAAAATATACCATATTTCTCAGACCAGTCATCTCAAACTCATTCATCAGCATCTTCTTGAACTTGACTATCTCTTTTGGACAACTCTGTATTAGCAATATGTCATCAACATAGAGACACACCATAATCATATTACCTCTAAAATTATGTTGCACATAAACTCCATACTCCATCTCACACTTTTTAAATCCATGCTTCTTGAAAAATGAATCATCTTCAAGTTCCAAGCTTTGGGAGCTTGCTTTAATCCATACAAGAATTTATGAAACTTGTACACCACCCCTTCCTGATTCTTTTTCACAAATCTAGGAGGTTATGACATGTAAACCTCTTCTTGTAATGGACCATTCATAAATGTAGATTTCACATCCAGATGTATCAAAGACAAATTCATGTTTGCAGTTATCGCAATCACCAATCTGATTGTTTCATGTCTAGATACAGGCACAAACACCTCAAAGTAATGTAGCCCGGATTTCTGAAGAAAATATCTATCCACTATCTTTGCTTTGTGCTTGCCAATTGATCCATCTGAATTTAATTTCACTTTGAAAACCCATAGGTAGCTGATGGCTTTCTTCTCCTTCGAAAGCTCAGTCAACTCCAAAGTCTTGTTTCTTTTTATAGCCTAAAGTTCTTCTTTCATGGCCTTCAGCCACACTTTCTTCTTGAGAGCTTATTCAATACTCACTAGTTCATAATCCACTAATATGGAACACTGAACAACTTCTCCCTCAGAATTTACTTTGGTGTCTTGCAATATGTCAAACTCTACAAATCTTCTTGGTATTTGTCTGATTCTTTGTGGTCTCTGGACTCATTCTAAACTTTCTGCAGAACTTGTAATAGTATTAGATTCTAGACCTCGTTCGGAACTACTACTTTCAGAAGTACCAACTTCAGAAACATGATCACCTCTAGAAGCTTGTCCTCTAGAACCTACATCTTCAAAGTTTTCCCTTCCAGAAACATGATCACTACCACATTCTAGAGATGTATATTTTTTTCAGTTCGGGCAAGAACTGAACCAAACTAATGAAATCCAATGAAAATTAGTTCGGGCATCGGATTTTCAATTTTCTACCCGCAAACCCAACCCAAAACAATTATAATTAATTACATAAAAATTACTACCAATCATTAAAATTCAAGAAGAAAAAAGTGAAATATCGTATGTGGATAAATTATATTATTTTAATTTGTTATTAGAAAATTGTTAGTGTATTGTCGTAACTGAGCGTAGAGCTATGAAACACATTAATTATCGTATAACTCAAGTTACTAATTATAGATTCAAAAGTCTTGATGTTATATATTTTTCTAGTTAGACACTTTAGATTCTGGATCATTAATAAAATATGAATCAGAATCAGATTCACCATCAGAATCACCTTTGAACTGTGACTCATCTTTAGAGTCTCAAGAATCATCTTCTGACTCTGAATCTACTTCATAACTTTCAAGTTCTGACTCATCTTAAGAACCTTCTGAATTATCTTCAAAAGCTAACTCAGGTGTTGATAGTATGTTAGCTCCTAAATTCGACACCCAGACATATTGGACTTATTGGCTAAAATAGATTGAAGAAATCTAAGAGATTGAAGAAATCTAAATTAAAGACCCTTCGATTTGGAAACATAGTTTAATTCGAAGATACTGAAAATTTAGAGCCTTTGAAAAGGCCTAACAAAGTCATCCTTGTTAAGAAGGAGAAAACACTTAGAGAATTCTCTAAGTTAGAAATGGTCTTCGACCCAGAGGCTTCGATCTTGTAAGAGCCTTCGACCTGGAAGCGTTCGTATTAGCAACAAGTGATTTCAAATCTGAAGAAAAGAGGGAAAAGCAGTTCACCTGGAAGTTGAATAAAGCAACGTGGCATGAAGTTGGATATCAAAGAACATGCAAAGGACACTTGTCCTTATCCTGGATTGAAGTAACCGTCTAGCAGTTACTTTTTACTAGTATAAATATAGGAAGTTTATGTAGATTTCCGTGTGTTCAACTAATTGTACAAGTCACTCAATACTATTCGAGTACCCGCTGCGTGAGAAAGTATACTGAGAATGTACGTTTGAAACAACACATTTTATAATCAAAGTCTTTTACATTCCTTTCCGTTCTTGCTTACAGCCTTTTATCTTACTTGCAAAGTTTATTTTCCCTTGCATTTTACTTGCACTTTTTACCATACTTCTACACTTAAACTCTTCTCAACCCCTTTCTACTTACTCTTACTTGCACTTTTATCAAGTTTTCGTTTGTATCTTAAACCTCTACCTTTCTCAGTCGAATGTGTTCTTTATTAAAATTAGAATTTTTATCAAAAAAACACAAATATTTAGCATATGTCCTAGGATCAAACTGATCGATCCTGCAAGTAACCAAAAATTACCCTTTTTGGAAGATCAGCGGTTGTTTACCAATTTTTACGGTAAACAAATTGGCACACCCGATAGGACGTTTCTAATTTTTGTTTGCTTGTTTATATTAACATAAATGCTTTACATGATTTCTTTTCTTTTACAAAGTGTTGTATGTTATTAAGAAGTGGTAAATTAACCACCAACGAGTGTACAACTAGGAGAAGAAATAGTGAAATGGATAATGAGCCAAATAATGGAGAAATACCTCCATCAATTGTTGCGAAAACAGAAGTTATACCAACCGTTAGTGAAACTATCCCATCAACCGTTGGTTCAGCACCAACGTTGACAATAGCACAAACGGGACCAATACTCTCGTATGTAGGTCCCAGAGGTCCATTAGGAACACCACCACCAAGGGTAAATCCAGGATCTCGACCTTATGTTCCCCCAGAATTTTCGACAGCCTGAATGGGTCGAGAACAACCTTATGGCATGCCAACTACTGAAATGGCTTATGAACGCTGCGTCCATATTTTCAAAACCTTTGGTGAGTGTGTCTTCTCCATTACAAGGATCTGAAACCGGTATGAAAAATATGGGCAGAAACCAACTCTTAGGAGGGGAATCCCATGCAATACCAAGCCTCACAAATGCTTCTACGGCAATTTTGAGGCAACAAATGGACAAAAGTAACCATGATATGGTACAAATGTTGTCACAAACTTTGAGTACAGTGCTGAACCATCTAATACAAAATACCACCCAGTCAAATTAGCTAATGACAGCTCAAATGACGCGCATGGCTGAATTTTTTGGGGTTCCCCAACCTATCCGACAACCCCAAAGAGCGCCAATAAGAGGGAATCAGGGTATAGTCTTAGAGGAAGATGTGACCATTAACCAAAATCTACAGCCAGTTGGAATGAACCATAGAATGGAGATCGAACAACCTAGGGTCGAAATACCCAGAGTTCCCCCACAGATCCCTAGAGATGTCGATCAAGGTTTAATTGTAGTAAATAGAAACCAAAATGTTGATGAAGTGATACAGCAGGTTTGATACCATAATTATGAAACAAATAATAATCTAACAGCCATGATTGAAAGAATCATGATACATAATGGAATGAACATTGGCTTTCATAGGCCAAACTTTACATCCCCATTGTCAGAGTATATCTTGCAAACAGATTTACCCCCTAGGTGGAAAGTTGCAAAGTTCACCAATTTGTTTACCGTGAAAATTGGTAAACAACCGCTGATCTTCCAAAAATGGTAATTTTTGTTACTTGCAAGATCGATCAGATTGATCCTAGGACATATGCTAAATATTTGTGTTGTTTTGATAAAAATGCTAATTTTAATAAAAAACACATTCAACTAATAAATGTGGAGGTTAGATGCAGACGAAAACTTGATAAAAGTGCAAGTAAAAGTAAGTAGAAAGGGGTTGAGAAGAGTTTAAGTGTAGAAGTCTGGTAAAAAGTGCAAGTAAAATGCAAGTGAAAATAAACTTTGCATGTAAGATAAAAGCATGAATCTCGCTGCCAAGGGCAACGTAGCAGTCAATATGGTTGAAGTATCTAAGGCGAAGGCTTTAGAAGATGCCATCAGACAAAAGGAAGTCAATAGAACTGCATTTCCTAAAGAGAATAAGAATCTGGTAGATTTTCTGCAACGATGCCAAAAAAAAGAAGTCTAAAGTCATGCTGTGTTCAAGATGCAGCTCCATCTTCGACAAAAAGGCTGCATAACACATACAGGGTGTGAGGGCAGTAAAAGAGAAATGGGGCACCAATGCCCAACCCAACATGGATCCCGAGGTCAGATATGATCCCAGAAGAGGATATCAAAAGGGACCAATAAACCAGTTGAAGAGGCCATCAACTTTCAGGCCTCCAACAAATGTCCCTGTGGACACTTGGCTAAAAACAACAAGCAGGAAAAGGCCCAGTGAGGAGAAACGGCAAACATTCGATGTGCCAAGAGGATCATCCTTGGCCTATAGGAAGGAATTCCAAACTACAACAATAAACAAAGTGGCTCATGTGTCGAGCAACTAAAAGGGAAAAACCCCATGTCACACTCCCAGTGGAGGAGATATCAAAGATGGCGAAAAGCCGAAAGAGAGGCTACAGAGGAGCCTTAACCAGAATCAAGCACCAATGTGCCACAAAGAAAGGAAAAGGCAAATAAAGAAAGCCTTTGGAAAGAAAACCAGTTTCTAGAAGATTGGTGTGGCCAGAACAAGGTGAATCAAATGATGAAGGTAATTCTGAATCTGATGCTACTTTGGATATTATGGTGAATGTAGTGTCAATACTACCCAGGGAATATGACCGCCAAGTCAAAGTCAAAGAGACTGACTGGGAGGTCGAACAGGAGATGGCCAAACATAGGCCAGTTTGTTATTACATTATGAACAATGACTGTGTCAAAGAGCAAAATTCTTTCTTCGAACGCGCCACTGAGGCGATGAAGAATCATCTCAAACCATTGTTCATCAGAGCAAAAGTAGGGGAAGCAACCATCAACAAAATTTTGATTGATTGTGGAGCCACAATAAATATAATTCCCCAAGTTATGCTGAGGAAAATAGGCAAAGGGGATGAAGATATCAAACCCCACAACATGGTTCTATCGAACTATGAGGGAGGTATTGGAACTACTATGGGGGTGATACAATTAGACCTCAAGCTGGGAACAATACTTCGACCAACTATGTTTATGGTCATTTAAGCGAAGCCCAACTATAATATACTCTTAGGTAGAGAGTGGATACATGGCATAGGAGCAGTGCCATCATCAATGCACCAACGTGTTACCATTTGGGGCCCATATGGTATAGTGGAAAATATCGAAGCAAATCAAAGATACTATATTGTCGAAGCTAATAATGTTGATAGAACCAACTTTGATAGAAATATGGATCACATAGGGCCATGCAATCCTCCAGACTTTGATTTGGCACCATCACCAAATGCCTTTTGCTCCCTCTACCTACACTCTAACCATGGGTTCCAGTGGGATAGAGAAGATTTATCAAACATTGACTATGGAGGAGTTGATGACATACGACCAACAGGCTGGGGAAGTGAATTATGTGATGATGACTGAATCACAAGCTTTACAAAAGATTTCGGCATATGTAGCAGAAAGTAGAATGATAGCGACCTTAGAGGTTGAAGTCAAGTATATGGATTTTGAAGCCAATGAGCAAGTGTTTCTTCCAGAAGGTCCTGGGAAAGACTTTGAACCAGAACATTCTGGCTTTAGAAGGGAGGAAGAAAGAAGCCAGAGGCTAGATTCCATCTATGATGATGAGCCTTTGGGTTTTGAAAAGGATCCATTGGAAGACAATGTTAAAATGCTAGCGCAAGATCCTCTGGAAGAAATAGACCTGGGCGAAGGTTTGGTGAAAAGACCAACATACATCAGTGCGAAGACAAATCCAGAGCTCAGGGTCAAAATTATCCAATTATTGAAGGAGTTTAAAGACTGCTTTACATGGGATTATAACGAAATGCTTGGTCTCCACAGAAGATTGGTGGAGCTTCAACTACCAATAAAGCTTGGAAAGAAGCCTGTGAAGCAAACTCCAAGGCGTTTTGCACCAGAGATCTTGTCAAAGATCAAGACTGAAGTTGAAATACTACTGAAATGAAAGTTCATCCAAACGACCAGGTATGTCGAATGGATTGCAAATATAGTACATGTTATAAAGAAAAATGGTACTTTAAGGGTGTGCATTAATTTTAGAGATTTAAATGTTGCAACACCCAAAGATGAATATCCAATGCCGGTGGCGGAAATGCTTGTCGATTATGCCGCTGGCTTTGAATAAATGAGTATGCTTGATGGATACTCTCAGTATAATCAAATTTTCATTGCTGAAGAGGATGTGTCAAAAACAGCATTTCGATGCTCTGGAGCTTTAGGTACTTATGAATGGGTAATGATGCCCTTTAGCCTAAAAAATGCAGGGGCAACATATCAAAGGTTAACGAATTCCATCTTCCATGATTTTATTGAAACTTTTATGCAGATTTATATTAACGATATTATTGTCAAATCTATTTCAGGGAAGAATCACCTTCGACAATCCTTTGAAAGGATGAGAAGCTATGGTCTCAAAATGAACTCTCTAAAGTGTGCTTTTTGTGTAAAATCCGGGGATTTCTTAGGATTTGTGGTCCACAAAAAGAGAATCGAAATAAACCAGAATAAGACCAAGACCATTTTGGAAGCGAAAGCGCCAATTAGCAAGAAGGAGTTGCGATCTCTACTTGGCAAGATAAATTTCCTGAGGAGATTTATATCCAACTTAAGTGGAAAAACACAAGCCTTCTCACCACTATTTCGACTCAACAAAGGAGGATTCGGGTGGGGGCAAGAACAACAAGAGGCCTTCGACAAGATGAAAGGATACCTCACCAAGCCACTTGTTCTGGTACTTCCTTGTAGAAATGGGAGTATGAGATTGTACATAGTTGCATATGATAAAACCCTAAGGAGCATGTTGGCTCAAGAGGATGGAAATCGTGTCGAAAGACCCATATACTACTTCAGTAGAGTTTTAAATGATGCAGAAACTAGATATAGCGAAGTTGAAAAACTATGTTTATGTGTTTACTTCTTATGTACAAAACTCAAGCAATATATTAAACCAGTTGATGTTTATGTTTCGTCTCATTTTGATGTTTTCAAATACATGTTAACGAAACCCATATTGCATAGTCGAATTGGAAAATAGGCACTTGCATTGACTGAGTATTCATTAACCTTTATGCCTCTCAAGGTTGTAAAAGGTCAAGTGGTAGCAGAATTTATAGTTGACCACTCAATAAATGAAGAATCATTAAACTACTTGGAGATCGAACCCTGGAAGTTATACTTCGACAGTTCCAGTCATAAAGATGGAACTGGAGTAGGAGTTCTAATTATTTCTCCAAATAAAATTCCAACAACATTCAAGTACAAGATCAAAGGTTCTTGTTCGAACAATAAGGCTGAGTACGAAGCTCTAATCGTAGGCCTTGAAATCTTATTGGAATAGGGGGAAACTCGAGTCAAAATAATGGGAGACTCAGAGTTAGTCATAAGGAAAGTTACGAAAGAATACAAATGTATAAGAGAAAATCTTATCATGTATTTTATAATAGCCAATCGTTTGTTGAAAAACTTTGAAGTGATCACCATTCGACATATACCAAAATTGGAAAGTCAAGTGGCTAATGACTTAGCACAGATTGCATCTGGGTATAAAATTTCGAAAGAAAAATTACAACAAGTAATTGAAGTTAGAGGAAGAGTAACATCAACCAAGTTGTCTCCAACTGATTTGGAAACAACAAAACTGGGGTATACTGACCAAGAAAACTTTGAAATTTCGTTCATAGACAATCTAACAGAACTAGATTGGAGAAAGTCTATAGTAGATTATTTGCAAAATCCAATGGCATCGGCAGAACGAAAAACAAAGTACAGGGCACTAAGTTATATTCTAATGGGAAACCAGTTATTTAAAAATACGCCTGAAGGAGTACTACTGAAATTCCTAAGTGAAACAGAGGCATACATAGCCCTTTTAACTACACATGTTGGGGCGTGTGGGGCACATCAAGTAGGCCATAAAATGAAATGGTTGTTGTTTCAACAAGGATTATATTGGCCTACTATGCTGAAAGATTGTGTGGAATTTGCAAAAGGCTGCCAAGAATGTCAAATACATACATGCATCCAACATGTACCTGCAAGCGAACTTCACTCAATTGTGAAACCTTGGCCTTTTAGAGGATGGGCTTTATATCTCATTGGGAAGATTCAACCAGCATCATCTAAAAGCCATAAATATATATTGGTGGGCATTGACTATTTCACTAAGTGGATTGAAGCAATTTCTTTAGTCAACGCAGACCAAGAGAATGTCATTGAATTTATTCAAAAGAACATTATATATAGGTTTGGAATCCCTGAGACAATAACGACTGACTAAGGATCAGTATTTATTGGTCGAAAAATGCAGGAGTTCGCCACAGAAATGGGATTCAAGTGTTAACGTCTACACCATATTATGCGCAAGCCAATGGACAAATTGAAGCGGCAAATAAGGTAGTAATTGGCTTGATAAAGAAGCATGTAGGAAAAAATCCAAATAATTGGCATAAAACATTGGACAAAATCTTATGGGCATGTCAAACTTCTCCTAAGGAAGCTACTAGAACAACACCATTTCGATTAACCTATGGCCATGACGCAGTTTTGCTAGTAGAAATTTGTCTGCAGTCAACAAGAATTCAGAAACATCAAGATATCCCTTCCGAAGCTTATTGTAATATGATCTTAGATGAAAAGAGTGGAAAAATCTTACAATAAAAGAGTAAAACCTAAGACATTCTTGCCTGAGGATCTGGTATGGAAAGTAATTCTCCCAATGGACCGAAAGGATAGAAATATGGGGAAATGTCTCCTAAATGGGAAGGACCTTTTAAGATTATCCAAACATTGTCTGGTGGTGCCTATGAGATCGGAGAGTTAAATGAAGATTAAAGTCTCTTAAGAGTAAATGGTAAATATTTGAAAAAGTATAGATCTGTACTTCAAGAGGTTAAAATAACCACTGTTTAATCTCAGTCGAAGTAAAGAGCCAAAATAGAAAATGCACTAAGCAGTCAAAATAGCTATAAGTCATTACAAAAATATAATTATACAAATAAAAAGTCAAAATCAAAGTGGGAGGTTGGCTTTGATTTAGAGATATTTGATCTTCTGCAGCTCCAAACGTATCTCACACAAAGCCTTTGATTGATGAAGAGCTTCAATTTTAGCATCTAATGCTTGGGCCTGATCAACATATTTTAATCCATCGCTGAGTTCCTCTTGTCTCTCAGAATCAGTGTTGATAGCAAGAAGTTCTTCTTTTCGTTTATCATTTGCGGCAATCTTAGCCTCCAATTCTCTGATCTTAGCCTTTATTCTGGCTGTATTTTAGTCGATTTCTTCGACTTCTTTCTGCCTAGCCTCTTGCTCCTTCGACATCTCCTTTAGCCTTGAATCTGGTTCCATGGCAGCACTCCGGGCAGCATCTACATGGCCATTGGCCTCTTCAATTTCGCGATTGAGAGTCCTTCGGCGATTGTAATCAGCTGAGACCTGATCAACGATCGAAGTCAAATCCAAAATAACACTGGCGATGTCAGGAAAGGCAGCAAGAAGGCCGACAACTCTTAAAGTGGTCTTCAAAAAGGAAGGATTAGTAGGTTCTCCCTCTAACGTCAGCATTAAATCTATTTTAAAAAGTTACGCCTTGACTTTCTGAAGTGCCTCCTCAAGAGGAAATGTTGAAGTAGATTTGCTAGACGCAGTCGAAACATTGTGACTTTGATCGGAAGAATTTTCTTTGCCCTCGAGTATGGCATTCAAGTATCCAAGAGGATTATTCTATTTTAGTAATGCCAAATCCTCCTTAGTACAGGACCCTATCGAAGTGACTCTCTCATTGGTGACACGGGCCACATTTTCTCCGACAGATAAATCTTGTATCGGGACATGGGCACCTTCAACATTTGTAGGGTTTCTTGCTCCCCCTGCAGAGTTCTTTCTCCCATCAGCCACCAAAATATACTCATTTTGATTCTCTCCCTCTGGTATGCCCTCCCTCTCCGGTTCGACTGCATCATTAGTAGCTTCCTTTTCCCCTTCTTGTTCATCATCAGTGGCTAGTGAGGTTCTGAGAGTATTGTGTGGCAGGTCAGAATTCTCCTCACTATGGATTTCTTTATTCTGCTCCCCAACATTTATAACTTGATGCTCAGAGGTTTGGTTCACCTTGCTGGCTCAGCTCATAAAGGAATGCTTTGCTGAAGAAGGCCTATAAGTGGGATCGCCCTTACTGTTTATTAAAGTGACATATTCTTCTACAGGTGTAGGAGTCTGTTTTCAAATGCCATCAGTGTCCTAAGGATCAAAAGAGTATTATTAGAATTATTGTAAAATAATTCAAAGAAGAGTTTTAGATGGTCGAAGTTGTTACTCGGGGTGGAACTTCAGCACCAGGACTTGAATTATCACTTTCACTGGGATGATTTATCCTAGCAGTTATTTCTTGTTCCGTTGGATCTTTGATGATGACAGGAGGAGGCCTCAACTTAGTAGCCATAACCTTGGTCTTGGTTTTCGGACGAGGTTCAGAAAGAGGAGCTGGTTTCTTTAATTTTTGCCTCTTAAGAAGAACATGAGGAGATTCTTCTTCTTCATCACTGGAAATCTCAATTTCTTGAACTTTCCTTTTCTTTGGAGTAGTTTTCTTAATACCTAAAAAAGAAAGGAGTCGAAAGCATCAACATCAATATTAATATGTTGAAAAGAAAGTTATAATAGAAAGTATTTACCTGTGGTGGAGGTTTTACAGAAAAGTCTCCCCCCTTTGCGCTTTCAGCGACTTTCTTGGTAATGGTTCTCTTGATGGCTAGGAAATAAACAAGTATAAGCCAGATGTCGAATGATTGAATCAAAGAAAATAAGGCATTTTCTTTAAAAATAAAGATTACCTTTTTTTATCTTGTCAGAGACTAGTATAAAAGCCTCTTGAAGACAGTCAACAAAGTCTTTTGCATCAAAGAATTATTCGTCATTGTACTGCTTCCACCAGTCTTCAAAGATAGGCGAACACAAAAAGTTGAGTTTGAAGTCGAACAAAGTTAGTACGGTTCGACCAACGTACCTACCAATATGCTTGGTAGAAGTATCCTCTGAATAGTCTGTATTATAAAACAATAGAGACTTTTCTCGGGGATAGATTGGAGAAGGGAGTGATTGGATGATGCCAAATTAGCGAGAGACAAGATTAGGTTGATAAGCAATCAAACTAAGTTGATTCTCCGAACTCTTGAATCTCAGTGGCATAATTCTTGGGCAAAGAAACTATTACCAAATAGACACATACTCCTCCACTTGGTCCTCTTCATCAGATGAGGGATATGGTATAATAAACCATTCCCGACCAACCTTTCGACTGGAGAAGGGAGCCATAGACAAAATAAACTCCTTACGCTCTGCAAACATCATTACAAAGCTAGTAAACGCTTTCTGGAACTGTTGACCCTCATCAGTTCGAGTCAACAGGATTAATCTAGTGCCTTTGACCCTTATATTTAGGATTTATGGGGCCTTCTCATTAATCTTGTTCTTCTGTGGAAGAAAAGATTCAAAATTGGCATTGAGCCAAAGTTGAAGGAGCCAGATGGGGCCAGCAAGGAGAAAACTCGCCTTATATACAATAACTTTAAGCTGAGTCACACCATTGTTGATGGACTCATACAGGTTGGCCAAAATCAATTCATCTAAACAAAGGTTGTAGCCATGATGAAGCCGCGTCGCAAGGGTGAGCATCTTCTTAGTCACTTGAAGTGACTTGGTGTAGATAACGAAGCGAGACAACCACAAAGCTAGAAAAGCTATGTGTTCCACTTTAGAGACAATGTTGCTAGACTTGTCATGAAAGTGGTTGATGAATATAATGTATGTGGGTTTCGTGGCCGAAAACCCAATAGTGTCTTCAGATAAATCTTCAGGGTCGAAATAGTCACTAGTTGGTCAAAGACCAGTAATGGCTACTATGTCGAAAAGAGTTGGAGTCACCATTCCACAATGTAAATGGAAAGTGAAATGCATGCTATCCCAGAAGTACAACAAAGATACCAACATAAGAGGGAAATAAGGTAACCCAGTCTTCGATAACATGACAAGTCATAAATCCCCATATCTTGTTCCCCTTGTTCATAAATTGAAGGTTTATGTCTTCCTTCGTTTGAGAGTGTTGTTGGTTAGCAGGAGTAGCATCCTCATGGTCATTCCTGGGTTTCTTCGTGCAACCTATAGGCTTGAGCCTAGGGTGAGTTGGGAAGAAGGCATTATTCTTCTTGGGGTTCTCAACGCATGCAGATAGTGGACCAAACATGGCGTACATGTGACCAGAGTACCTAACGAGAATAAGTACCTGAGAATCGTAAGCTTCATGCCATTCTCTAGTCATGGGTTCAGAAAAAAACCTTCGCTCCCCAGTCGAAGTAGGAATAGAACTAGTGGAAAGGATTTCTGGTTGTTGTTGTGAGTCAGAAACGTTATTGGTTTTGGGATTGTTTGGTGCGTTTGAAAGGAAAGCCATGGTTGAGGGTAGTAAAAGAACGAAGAAGATGAAGTTCTTAAGATTTCTTTTTGCAAGGAAATAAGGAATATTAGGAGTTGTAAAAATTCCAAAGAAGAGAATTCGTGGCTATTTATAGTGTCCAAGGAAGAGTGTTTTTCCTCAAAACCATTTAATGCTGCAGAGTTAGTGGGGCATGTGGCGAACATTGAGGTAGTTATTGTATAGGTGATGGAAACGTTTTCCATACTTTCCTAGGTTGTAGGGATAATGGCCATCATGGCAGCATGTAACAGCTGACTGATAATGACGTCTTGGGAAAGGGTAATGACGACTCTGAATACCAGCAGTGATTGGTAGAAGGCGAAAAGTGCACGATTGACTTTTATGGCCAAAAAGAAGACAAATGTCGAATGGGAATATCAAAGAATGACCATTTCTTCTGGCATCGAAATTGGAATTCTTGGGGGGAAATTTGTTCGCTCCTAAATTCGACACCCAGACACATTGGTCTTATTGGCTAAAAATAGATTGAAGAAATCTAAGAGATTGAAGAAATCTAAATTAAAGACCCTTCGATTTTGAAACATAGTTTAATTCAAATATACTTCTAATTGAGAGCCTTTGAAAAGGCCTATCAAATTCATCCTTGTTAAGAATGAGAAAACACTTAGAGAGTACTCTAAGTTAGAAATGGTCTTCGACCCAGAGGCTTTGATCTTGTAAGAGCCTTCGATCTGAAAGCGTTTGTATCAGCAACAAGTGATTTCGAATCTGAAGAAAGGAGGGTTTTGTACCCCAAAATTTTCCCTCCCATATTTCTCAAAACATTTCAAGAAAGATCCTCAAGTTGCTCAAGGTAGTCCAAGGATTGACCAGACAAGCTCCCTCCTACGGCAGTCTACCTCAAATTAGGGTTTCATGTTGCAACAAGATACTTGAGTCCAAGGGAGCCCAAATTCTCACCATTGTCCTAATATGTTCTCAAGATCATCCATGTCAAGTTTCAAGCCTTGTAGAGGAAGTTTGCTCAGTCAATTGCTCAAAGGCCTGAAAATCGACTGTGCTAGGGCAAAAGTCAACTGTGGCCTATATACAGTCAAACTTCAAGATTTTTGGTCAACATCCTCATTTTGAAGTATTATTCATCATTTGATCAAGGGTTGATCATGATTCATCAAGGATTTCTCACAATTCATCAAAACCCAAAAGTTGCTAAATTAGGGTTTTGTAGGAAAAGTCAACTCAACTTTGACCAAGCATAACTTTCTCATAATTTATTATAAATGTCCCATCCAAATCTCATTTTGAATAGGATGCAATGCTATACAATCCATCTTCATCTCCCAAGTTCAAAATATACACTCACAAGAAGTTATGAATTTTGACATTATAGGTCATTTTGAAAAGTCAACAAAAACACCTTTTTTGTCAAAGCTTCATACATGAGCATGGAATACCAATTTTATATGAGACCAAAAGGGTTGCTTAGAGGACATCTCAAGCTTTCTAAAAAGTCCAATAACACCTTCAAAGAGTAAATATCGAGGAAGTTATGCATTTGTGAAGTTGACCCTTTTTACAAATTTGTCAAAACTCAACTATGCCTAAAAATGCAATTTTTGCTAAATGGGCCCAATCTTTTGCACTTGTTTTGAGTTGGAAACATGGTCCACGAGTCCTAGCCCTTGTCACTTATCATTATCTTGTTTTTATTATTTATTTTGATTTTTATTTTAATTAAATCAATTTTAATCAAAACAAATCATGAGAAAATCCAAAACATTGAAATCTCAAGATTTTGCACATGTTTCAGGTCCTATATTCAGCTAGCATGAGATTGAATTCGTGTAAAGGCTTGGTGTGCACAAAAAGATTGAATTTGGACTATTTTTGGAAAGATATTTAAAGGAATCAAATCAAAATCAAAAGCAATGATGGAGGAATATTGAGACCAGGTTTTCAACCCTAATTCATTCCTTAATACATAAGGAACATTGGCAGACCTAAAGCAAGGCTGGAGAGTGGCGCAAGAACCAGAACCAAACTTGAAAAAAATCACAAAAAGTGAAAACAGGAATTCATAGTTCTAGGCAACTACAAGACTCTTTGACCATCCCAATCGCTTCCTGGGATCACAAGGAACCTAAACCAATCAAGAACAAAGAGTTTCCAACCCTATAACGCACTGTAAGTCAGCCACGACAATGGATCTTTCTTGAATTCGAATTTCATAATCTTGGCATCTCGAGCATGAAATAATTGTATATTATTGTTCACCATCACATTTGCAAGCTTTCTGTAACATTTAATTTCATTTTCATGGATTGTATGAGATTTCACCATTGTTAGGGTTTGTTGCTTCAATTTGGGATCTTGGTGTACAGGTGAAATTGGGCCACGATTAGGGTACCATGAAGTTCGTGAGATTGAGACGAATGGATTGGTACCATCACCATTGATTTATTGTGCTTGTACACAATTTGTGAAATACGCAGGTTTTTAGCTACGATGGGTGTCCGTTGGTAAAGGTCTATTGTCTAAAACAACAGATCCTTGGAGAAGACAAAGACGTGGCAAGCAACCATTCGCCTATTTAAGAGTTCGCGCATTTTGGACTTAGTGTTCTGTTGCTTTTTCATATTATGATTATTATTTATTATGTGTACAACAAAAGTAGCTAGCGCAGTTGGTAGCCAGTCATTGGAAAATGCCTTGGGGCCTGGGTTCGAATCCTAGGTCCCCCCATTCTTGCATATTATTTTTCTTTTCAGGTTCAGGCGCGCATACAAGGTCAAGGGATCACCATATGCCCTCAAGATCTCACCTTTGGATTTCCAGATGGCCAAATCTGATGGCCATCATTTGAGGGACCATGATACGCCTCAGTCAAAGCAACGCACTAGAACCAGCAAGTCAACATGGATCTCAGATTTTCTTGGGCCAAATTTGCTATCCACACACCCCAAATCACCAAAGCAGGCCCAATCTCTTTATCTTTTTTTTCTTGTTTATATTTTTTTAATTAGTTTAATTATTTATTTTACTAACATAACAATTATTCTTTTTATAAAAAAAAATCACAAAAAATATTTTTCACCCAATTAGACTTAGGTTTATTTTTTATCAAAAAAATTAATTAAATTAATTAGGTTATTTAATTTTTAGATAAACTTTAATTATTTTGTAAATAAATTAGAATTAATTATAACAATTAGGTTTTTTTGTTTCTAACTTAATTATATTTTCATTTTTCTTAAAATAACCAAAAACACCAAAAATAGGCCATTTATTTATTTTCATTAATTAATTTAATTAGCTAATTAATTGTGTATTTAATTTTAAAACCTAATTCTTTTCTTAAAAATAATTAAAAAAAACAACAAAAACAATTTTTCTTTCGATTAGGTTAAAAGGGGTCAAAACCCTAATTCTCTCCCGATCTTAATTTCCTCGCGCGTGCTTTATCATTTATTTTTATCCTATTAATGTAATTGCTCACAAGTTGTAATAGTTTAATTAGTATCTTTTATTTTCATTTATCGCTTTGTTTTACGGGTTTGTTTTTGGCTATGTAAATACCCGAAGCCTTGTAATAGCGTAGCCTTACTTTCCGCACTTTTAAATTCCGCAAAATATCAACTGTTAGATGTATGAATATTAGGGATGCATGACAAGAATGTATGTAAACTTTAAAGAAGTTAGCAAACCCTAAATGTGCAAAGATAAATAATTTGAAATTGAATCACTCGCACATGCACACTCCTCGGGTATACTCCCACTTCGGTTGCCTTCGGTAAACGGTCATTAGGTATAGGATGCTTTAGTGGTCGCCCTTTTGTCTCAAAGATCAAAGTTTCCTCGGAATGGTTGCCTCAGATATTGTTGCCTCGGATAAATGATCTAAGACACTAGGGTTATTACTAAGACATCCTAACGTTGCTTTAGTGACCATACGTCCCTTTCGAATTGACCCTCAAAACTCCAACGACGGTGCTACCTACTCACTAATAGTAGGATAGCACTGTCTAAAGGAAACGAATATAGAACAATTCTTTTTTCGAGTAGGTAGATTAGTTCTTAAGTACTTGCTCAATCCAAACAAACTTTTTTCACACTTACACTTCCTTTACAAACAAAGTTTTCAAAAACACTTCGTAACACTCTTGAAGACAGAAGCAAGGGTTAAATCGAAGTCAAAACAAAAACTTTTCAAATCACATAAACACAAAAAAGAAAATTTTGAAAATGATGAGCAAGTACCTAAGAGCCCGTAGATAACTACGGATAAAAAGGGTGCTAATACATCCCATTTCTATAATCTACCCCCCGTACTCAGAAACATCTCGAAAAAGGAATTTTTCTGTGCTTTTTTCCTTTCCTTGTTGGATAAAATAAAATTCGGTGGCGACTCTTGCTTACCGCGAAATTTTGCGAACACAAACGCAAAACGCAAACCAGCATTCCTAAAATAGTCCCGGTTCTGACCACCGTATCACAGAGGGAAAAGCAGTTCACCTGGAAGTTGAAGAAAGCAATGTGGCATGAAGTTGGAGATCAAAGTACATGCAAAGGAAACTTGTCCTAATCCTGGATCGAAGTAACCGTCTAGCAGTTACTTTTTAGTAGTATAAATATAGGAAGTTTATGTAGATTTCCGTGTGTTCAACTAATTATACAGGTCACTCAATACTATTCAAGTACCCGCTGCATGAGAAAGTATACTGAGAATGTAAGTTTGAAACACCACATTTTATAATCAAAGTCTTTTACATTCCTTTTTACATTCCTTGCCGCTCTTGCTTACAACCTTTTATCTTACTTGCAAAGTTTATTTTCCCTTGCATTTTACTTAAACTTTTTACCAGACTTCTACACTTAAACTCTTCTCAACCCCTTTCTACTTACTTTTACTTGCACTTTTATCAAGTTTTCGTCTGTATCTTAAACCTCTACCTTTCTCAGTCAAATATGTTCTTTATTAAAATTAGAATTTTTATCAAAAAACACAAATATTTAGCATATGTCCTAGGATCAAACTGATCGATCCTGCAAGTAACCAAAAATTACCCTTTTTGGAAGATCAACGGTTGTTTACCAATTTTCACGGTAAACACACTACACCAATTTTTTTTGAGACTTACACCATTCCCAAGCTTCCAACTCTTTCACAATAACGTCTTTGCTGACTCCCACCTTGTTGGTGACTAGACAATATAACTTAAAAGCACTTGTACTATGGTACCCCGCTAGTAACACCACTTTGCTTCTATGATCCAACTTCTTTCTCTCAGCATTTGGAACATGTTTATAGAAAACATAACCAAAAACCTTGAGTTGACTCACACTTTGATTATCCTAATCCACTTCTCTAAAGGAACGATTTCCTTTAGCTTCTTCGTTGGACACATGTTTAGCACATATGTTGAAGTGGCAACAACTTCTCCCCATAAGGTGTGAGACAACTTCTACTCTTTCAGCATGCTTCTTGTCATATCAAGCAAAGTTCTATTTATTCTTTCAACAAGAACTTTGTGATACAGAGTGTATAAAGCAGTAACCTCGTGCTAAATTCCATTCTCCTCACAGAACTTGTAGAACTCTGTGGAGTTATACTCACCTTCACCATCAGTTATGAGAACTTTCAACTTCTTAGCACTCTATTTCTCAGTCTTCATTTTGAACTTCTAAACTTGGTAAAAACATCATTCTTAGACTTAATGAGAGTTATCCATGTCATTCTTGCATACTCATCCACAAACGACACAAAATACTTTTTTCTCTCAAAGTAAAGGTTCTGGAAATGGTCCACATACATCATAATGCACTACTCCCAAAGCATACTTTGCTTTTGGAGCTACTTTTGACACAAATGGAATTCTAGGTTTCTTTCCTTTCATGCATACCTCACATGACTTCTCAGGCTTCATAATCTTTGGAATATCATACACGAGTGTTTACTGTGGAAATTTGTAAACAACCACTGATCTTCCAAAAAGGGTTATTTTGGTGACTTGCAGGATCGATCAGATTGATCCTAGGACATATGATGGGTTTTTTATATAAGAAAGTGGGTTTAAGTGAAAGTAAGAGCAAAGGCAAGATGCAGGAAAAAACTTGATAAAAGTACAAGTAAAAGGTAAGTAGAAAGGGTTGAGAAGAGGTTAAGGATAAAGGTTGAAAAATGATAAAAAGTGCAAGTAAAAGGCATAATAAAGTAAATTTATAGTAATGATAAAGTTTGCAAAGGAATGTAAGTGGCGAGGAGTCTAAAGGAATTGTAAAGACTTTGATTGAAATAAAAGATGGTGTTTCAAACGTACATTCTCATTATCTTTTCTCTCACAACGGGTACTCGAATATGATTGGGTAACTTGTACTAATAAGTTGAACACACAGGAATCTACATAAAATCCCTATATTTATATTAAAACTAAGTAACCTTCGAGAAGTTGCCTCGTTCTAGGATGAGAACAAGTGTCCTCTGCATGTGCTTCGACTTCTATCTTCATGCCACGTCGCTTTCCTCAACTGGCAAGTGAACTTCCTTTCCCTCCTTTCTTCAGATTCAAAATTACTCACTGCTGATACAAAGCTTTCAGTCGAAGACCACAGGATCCTCTCGGTCGAAGACCACAAAAACTTCTTGGTCGAAGACCAACTTTAACTTAGAAAATTCTCTAAGTATTTTCTCCTTCTTAGCAAGGATGACTTCGACACAACCTCCTTCATAGGTTCTTCTGGTCGAAGTATCGGCAACTTTAGATTTCTTTAATATATTTTTAGCCAATAAGGCCAATATGTTGTGGGTGTCAAATCTAGGAGCTAACAAATTACCCTCCAAGAATGTCAATTTCGACGCAAGAAGAAATAGTCATTCTTTGATGTGTCTATTCAACACCTGTAATATTTTTTACCATAAAATTTTATTGTACACTTTTTATCTTCCACCAACCACTGCTGGTATCAGAGTCATCATTACACTTTTCTAAGACGTCACTATCAGTCAGCCGTTACACGCTGCCATGATGGTCATTATCCTTATAACCAAGGAAAGAATGGCAAACGTCTCCATTACCTGTCCGTATAACTGCCTCAAAGCTCACCACGTGTCCCACCCACTCTGCATAATTAAATGGTTTTTAGGGAAAACACTCTTCCCTAGCCACTATAAATAGCTACGAGTACTTCTCTTTGGAATTTTTACGAACGCCTGAAATTCCTTGTTTCCCTTTATTCAAAAGAAACCTTTGAGAACTTAATCTCTTTCATCGTTCTTCTACCAACATAGTCATGGATTTCCTCTCAAACGCTTCAAACAACCCCAAAACCAAAGATGCCTCTGATTCACAACAACAACCAGAAGTTTTCGCGACTATCTCTATCCCTGCCTTGACTGGGGAACAAAGGTTTATTCCGGAACCCATGACTAAAGAATGATTTGATGCCTACAACTTACAGGTACTCATTCCTTTTAGATATTCTGGGAAAATGTATGCCATGTCTGGTACATTGTCTGCATGTATCGAAAATCCTAGGCAGAATAACACTTTCTTCCTAACTCACCCTAGGCTCAAGCCTATAGGTTGCACAAAGAAGCTCAGAGATGAACCTGAGGATGCAACTCCTGCTAATCAACGACATTCTCAGATGGAAGAAGACATAAACCTCCAGTTTATGAATAAAGGGAACTGAATCTTTAGGTCTTGCCCTAGTCTGACTTCCGAATATTAAGAATGGTTAAATAAGATGGAAACAATGCAAACCAAAATCTGGAAAGACATGGGGATTTACAATCTGGTCATGCTATCGAAGACTGGGTTATCTTACTGTCCCCTCATGCTGGTATCCTCTTTGTACTTTTGGGATAGCGCACATTTCACCTTCCACTTACCTTGTGGAATGGTGACCCCTACTCTCTTCGACATAGCAGCCATCACTGGTCTTTGACCAACTAGTGACTACTTTGATCCGGAGGATATGTCCGTAGATACCATTTGGTTTTCGGCTACAAAACCCACATATACTACTTTCATCAACCACTTTCATGACAAATCCAGCAACATTGTTTCTGAAGTAGAACACATAGCTTTTTTAGCTTTGTGGTTGTCTCATTTTGTCTTATGTACCAAGTCACTCCAAGTGATGAAGAAAATGCTCACTCTTGCTACTCAGCTTCATCATGTCCATAATCTTTGTTTGGCTGAATTGATTTTCGCCAACCTTTATGAGTCCATCAGTAATGGTGTGACTCAACTTAAAGTTATAGGTGATAGAGCCAGTTTGCTCCTTTTTGAATTCTCTAAATTTGGCTCAATGCTACGTTTGAATCATTTCTTCCCCGGAAGAATAAATCAATGAGAAAGCCCCAGAGATCCTTAACATGAGGTTCGAAGGCACCAGGTTGGCTCTGTTGACTCCAACAGATGAAGGTCAATAATTTCAGAAAGCACTTACCAGCTTCGTAATGATGTTTGCGAAGCGCAAGGAATTTGTTTCGATGATGTCTCCCTTTGCCAATCGAAAGGTTGGTCCTATATGGTTTACTCGACCATATCCCTCGACTGAGGATGAGGATTGCATCGAAGAGTATGTGGCTATTTGGGAGTCTTTTCTTCGCCCAAGAATTATGCCACTGAGATTCAAAAGTTCGAAGAATCAACTGAGCTTGATTGCTTATCAACCGAACCTCCTTTCTCGCCAGTTTGGAACAATTCAATCACTCCCAAGCCCAATGTATACCCGAGAAAGTTCTTTGTTGTATTATAATGCATACTATTCAGAGGAGGCTGTTACCAAGAAAATTGGTAGGTACGTTGGTCGAACCGTACTAACCTTGTTCGACTTCAAACTCAACTTTCTGTGTTCGCCCATCTTTGGAGGCTGGTGGAAGAAATACTACGGTGAAGAGTTCTTCGATGCAAAAGAATTCGCTGACCATCTTCAAGAGGCAGTATTTTTGGTCTCAAACAAGATCAAGAAATGTACTCTTTCTTCTTTAAATAAAATGCCTTATTTTTCTTTAATTTAATCATTTGATATCTGGCTCATGTTTGCTTATTTTCTATCCGTTAAGAGAACCACTGTCAAGAAAGCCGCTGAAAGCGCAAAGGGAGGAGACCCTTCTGCAAAACCTCCACCACAGTTAAATACTTTTTCCCCTCAATTTCCTTTAACACATCACCAATGCTGACGTTTTCGACTCTTTTCTTTTTTAGGCCACTAAGAAATCTACGCCAACAAAGAGGAAAATCTAGGAAGTCAAACTCTCCAGTGATGATGAAGACACACCTCATATCCCTCTCAAGAGACAGAAGAAGCCAACTCCTATTTCTGAACCTCGCCCAAAAACCAAGATTAAGGTTATGGCTACCAGGCCTAAACCTACTCCTATCATCATTCAAGAGCCTACTAAACAAGAAATAGCTGCTAGAATGAATGATCCGAGCGAGAGCGACAGTTCAAGCCCCGGTGCTGAAGTTCCACCCTAGGTAATAATTTCGACCACCTAAGATTATTCCTTGAATTAGTTTTGCAATAATTCTAATAACAATCTCTCAATACCCAGGACATTTCTGGAACTTCCAAACAAGTTCCTGTACCTGTAGAAGATTTTGTCACCTTACTAAACAGTGAAGGAAATCCCACTTACAGGCCTTCTTCAACGAAAGGGTCTTTTGTAAGTTCAGCCAGTGAGGTGAACCAGACTTCTGAACATCAAACTGCATCCATTGGGGAGCCAAATAAAGAAGTCTCTAGTGAGGAAGATTATGACTTGCCACACGCGAATCTCAGGACTCCACAGGTTACTGATGATGAGCAGGGAGAACAAGAAGAAGTTGTTGACGATGAAGTCGAAACAGAAATGGAAGGCGCACTAGATGGAGGAAATCAAAATGAGGACAATTCTGCGTCTGCTGGCAGAGGAAACTCTGCAGAAGGGGAGAGAAATCCTGCAAACGTTTAAGGTGTCCATGTCCAGCTACAAGATCTATCAGTCGGAGAAAATGTGGCTCGTGTTACGGATTAAAGAGTTACTTTTACAGGATCCTGTACTAAAGAGGACTTAGTGCTACTTAAACGGATTAACCCTCTTGGATATTTAAATGCAATTCTCGAAGGCAGAGAAAGTTCTTCTGATCAAAGCCATGATGCTTTGACTGCATCTGGTAAATCTACTTCAGCTTCTCCCCTTGAAGAGGCACTTCAGAAAGTTAAGGCACCACTTTTTAAGAGAGATTTGATGTTGACCTTGGAGGGAGAACCTACTGCCCCTTCCTTTCTGAAGAATACTCTAAAAGTTATTGACCTTCTTGTTGCCTCTCCTGATATAGCTAGCATCATTCTGGATTTGACTTTGATCATTGACCAAGCTTCAGCTGATTACAATCGCTAAAGGACTCTCAATCGTGAAATTAAAGAGGCCAATAGCCGTGTAGGCGCTGCCTGGGTTGCTGCTACTGATTCAGCTTCGAAGCTAAATGAGCTATCGAAGAAACAAGAAGCTAGGCAAAAAGAGGTCGAAGAGATTTACCAAAGTACAGCCAACATGAAAGCTCAGATAAAAGAATTGGAGGCCAAGATTTCCGCAAATGACAAATGCAAAGAAGAGCTTCTTGCCGCCAGCAAAAATTCTGAGAGCCAATAAGAGCTTAACAATGGATTGAAATATGCTGAATAGGCTCAACCCTTGGATGCAAAGATCAAGAGTCTCCATCAGTCGAGGGCTCTGTGTGAAAGGCACTTGGAACTACAAAAGATAAAATATCTCCAAATTAAATCCAATCTTCCATTTTTATTTAGACTTCTTGTTTGTAAAATGATGTTTATGTAATGACTTTGAGCCATTTTGGCCAATTTTAATGCATCTTCCATTTTGGTTGTACACTTCGAATAAGATTAAGCGCTGGCTATTTTGACCTCTTGAAGTGCAGGTCTATACTTTTTTAAGTATTTACCATTCACTCTCAAGAGTCTTTTATCTTCATTTAACCCTTCGATCTCATAGGTACCACCTGAAATTACCTGGATAATCTTGAAAGGTCCTTCCCATTTAGGAGACCATTTTCCCATGTTCCTGTCCTTTCGATACATTGGGAGACTTACTTTGCACACCAAATCTTCAGGCAGAAACATCTTGGAATTCACTCTCTTATTATAAGATTTCTCCACTCTTTTCTTCTGCATCCTTAAGAGATCGAAAGCTCTCACTCTTTCTTCGTCTAAATCAATCAGTTCATGTAACATCATATTCCAATAAGATTCAAAAGGAATATCTTGATGTCTCTGAATTCTTGTTGATTGTAGACAGATTTCTACTGGAAATACTGCGTCATAACCATAGGTCAATCAAAATTGTGTCGTATGGTAGCTTCCTTAGGAGAAGTTCAATATGCCCATAAGATTTGGTCCAACGTCTTATGCTAATTCTTTGGCTTTTTTCCTACATGCTTTTTTATTAAGCCAATCACTACCTTATTGTTGCTTCGACTTGGCCATTGGCTTGCGAATAATAAGGTGTAGATGTTAACAGCTTGAATCCCATTTTTGTAGCAAATTCTTGCATTTTTAGACCAGTAAATACTGATCCTTGATCAGTTGTTATTGTCTCAGGGATTCCAAACCTATATATAATGTTCTTTTGAATAAATTCAATGACATTTTCTTGGTCCACATTGACTAAAGGAATTGCTTTAATCCATTTAGTGAAGTAGTCAATGCCCACCAATATATATTTTTGGCTTTTAGATGATGTTGGTCGAATCTCTCCAATAAGATCCAAAGCCCATCCCCTAAAAGGCCAAGGTTTCACAATTGAGTGAAGTTCGCTTGCAGGTACATGTCGGATACATGTATGTACTTGACATTCTTGGCAGCCTTTTGTAAACTCAGCATAATCTTTTAGCATAGTAGGCCAATATAATCCTTGTCGAAACAACAACCATTTCATTTTATGGCCTACTTGATGTGCCCCACATTCCCTAACATGTGTAGTCGAAAGGGCTATGTATGCCTCTGTTTCACTTAGGCATTTCAGTAGTACTCCTTTAGGCGTCTTTTTGAATAACTAATTCCCCATGAGAATATAACTCAATGCCCTATACTTTGTCTTTCGTTTTGTCGAAGCCATTGGATTTAGAAAATATTCTACTATATGCTTTCTCCATTCTTGTTCTGTTAGATTGTCTATGAACAAAATTTTGAAGGTTTCTTGGTCAGCGTACCCCAATTTTGTTGTTTCCAAATCTATTGGAGAAAACTTGGTTAATGCTACTCTTCCTCTAAATTTAATTGCTTGTTGCAATTTTTCTTTCGAAATTTTATACCCAGATGCAATCTGTGCTAAGTCATTAGCCACTCGATTTTATAATCTTGGTATATGTCAAATGTTGATCACTTCGAATTTTTTCTACAAGCGATTGGCTATTACAAAATACATGATCAGATTTTCTCTTATACATTTGTACTCTTTTGTAACTTTCCATATGACTAAATCTGAGTCTCCCATTATTTCGACTCGAGTTGCCCCCATTTCCAATAATATTTCAAGGCCTACAATTAGAGCTTCATACTCAGCCTCATTGTTCGAACAAGAACCTTCGATCTTGTACTTGAATGTTGTTGGAATTTTGTTTGGAGAAATAATTATAACTCCCACTCCAAATCCATCTCTATGACTGGAACCATCATAGTATAACTTCCAGGTTTCAATCTCCAAGTAGTTTAATGATTCTTCATTTATCGAGTGGTCAACTATAAAGTCTGATACCACTTGAACTTTTACAGCCTTAAGAGGCATAAAGGTTAAAGAATACTCAGTCAATGCAAGTGCCCATTTTCCGATTCTACTGTGCAAGATGGGTTTTGACAACATATATTTGAAAACATTAAAATGAGACGAAACATAAACATCAACTGGTTTAATATATTTCTTGAGTTTTATACATGAGAAGTAAAGACATAAACATATTTTCAACTTCTCTATATCTAGTTTCTGCATCATTTAAAACTCTACTGAGGTAGTAGATGGGCCTTTCAACACCATTTTCATCCTTTTGAGCTAACATGATCCCTAAAGTTTTATCAGATACAACTATGTACAATCTCATACTCCTATTTCTACAAGGAGGCATCAGAATAGGAAGTTTGGTGAGGTATCCTTTGATTTTATCGAAGGCCTCTTATTGTTCTAGCCCCCATTTGAATCCTCCTTTGTTGAGTCGAAGTAAAGGTGAGAAGGCTTGCGTCTTTCCACTTAAGTTGGATATAAATCTCCTCAAGAAATTTATCTTGCCAAGAAGAGATTGTAACTCCTTCTTGCTAGTTGGCGCTTTCGCTTCCAAAATGGCTTTGGTCTTGTTCTGATTTATTTTGATTCCCTTTTTGTAGACCATAAAGCCTAAGAAATCCCCAGCTATGATACGGTGGGAAAACTGACTTGGGTGTTTTGCGTTTGATCACAAATGTTGCAGTTAGCAAGAGTTGCCACTGACTTTTCTTTTATCCAATAAGGAAAGGCTGAAAAGAATAGCATAGACTTTTGAGATTATTTCTTGAGTTCGGGGGAAGATTATGAAAAGGGAAGGTGTTAGCACCCTTTTCATACATAGTTATCTACGGGCTCTTAGTTGCTTTCTAGATCACTTGCTTTTGTTTTAAAATGTGCTTTGTGTGGTTTTTGAAAGTATTTTGAAAAGGCGCATTCGTTTAGGCAAACTTTGTAATAGTTCTCGTTCGTAAGAACGTATACAAAGTGTTGGACTTTTGAAAATATTTCATGTTTGGAAAATGTTTTTTTTTAAAGTGTTAGGTGTTTGTTTTGAAAATGAGCAAGGATATTTGATTTGAAAATGAGCAAGCAAATAGGAATAATCTACCTACTCAAAAGTCTTTGTTCATTTCTTCCTTTCCTTTGATATTGCTATCTTACCATTGATTGGTAAAAAGCCTTATCTTTGGATGTAAAGGGACGGGCGTGGGTCATCGTATAACCATGATAGCAATGTTGTGAGATATCTTAGCATTTTTCTTTAAGGGACTAAGATCATTTTGAAAGGCAACATTGATAGCGTAATCGAGGGACTATGACCTTGTATTTTTTATTTTTTTTTGCTAAGACAGCCCACATGCATAACATGGCCATTTTTGTAAGGCAACAAGTGGAATTACCCTAAGGGTGTAAGTGTGCAAGTGTGTTTGATTTACATGCATTTGTTTATCTTGAATTAGGGTTTGCTACTTGTTGATTTTAGTCTTGCCATACAAACCATAATTACTAGTATTTATATTAAAGCGATAAATTGCAGAAATTAAAATTACTACGCTATTACATCATTAAGGGAGGGGGGGGGGGGGGTATACAAATTTACGAATGGGGATTTGCAAGAAAATTAAACCTAATTATCTATTACAACCATATTGAATAATATACAGGAATTGAATAATGTACAAGGATATAAATGAAAAAAGAAATGATTTTGTTTGGTTTTTGTTAAGGGTTTTAACCTAATTAAGAGAGATGATTAATTAAAAAATAAACAAAATTAAACTTAAACAAATTAAGAAATAAATTAAGTATGAAACATTTTTAGGGTTTTTTGTGAAAAGTTTCAAGTTAATAAAATAAATATGAAAATTAATTAACTATAAGAAACCTAAATTCTAAATTAATTTTAGATAAAAGAAAAAAAAAATAATTAAACCTAAATTTAAATATTAATTATTTAAGAAAAAAAAAGAAATTAATTTGTTAAGAAAATATTTTTGTTCTTTTTGTCTTTTTAAAGAAAAAATAAAATATAAATGTGAAAATGATAAATAAAAATATTTTGGATTTTTTAATAATAAAAATAATATTGATAATAATAATGATAGTAATAAAAAATAATAAAAATAAAACTGAAATAAAATAAAATAAAATAAAAGAAAATAAATAAAAAGAAATAATAAAAGTTAGGTCAGGATGCAAAAGTAGGCAGGGGGGTTAAAAGTCAGCAAAAATAACTAAGCCCATTGTTGGAGGCCCAACGCTGGTGTTTGTAACCAAAAAAAGAGGAAAATATTGAAAAATTGCACAAAAGGTAGCGCTGGGTGTTGAACCCATAACCTCTAACATACACGCGCGCTACCTTTGTCACCGGGGTGGCTGTACATCCGGTAACATTGATGAAATAATAAATACATAACATAAATCATGTCCTGAATGTGACTTCATCTTCAACCTCCAACCTGAACATCTGTAACTTCACCATTTCTCAACAAAAATGAAATATGCAAACATGAAAATTGCTCCATTTTCCCATATGAATCCAACCATATAAATATCATAAGCTATAAATCAAAGATGAATGAGAATTTCTAAAATTACCAAATTCTGACCTAATTATTTTCAGAGATTCAAACCTAAAATTCTCTAAGCTCAATCAATATAAATGAAATCCATGGACATGTACAGTTTCAGGGCAATGATGTCTACATTTTATCTTCCCAAATGCAAGCCTAACAATGCCTAAATGAAAAGATAGAAGTTCAGAAAATGTACCTCAAAAATGGAAATCATGAAATGCAAATGAGCTTGATTCAAGGTGCTGCAATGATCAGGTTAGCTTCCTCAAGTTCCCAGGAAGCTAATGCAATGGTTAGCTTGAGCAATGGATGGCTGGAATGGCTTGGAGAAGTCAACTTGCAGTGCTCTGTTTTTGGTTATGGGGTTTGATGCAAATGGTGTTACAGTGATGAAACAGGGACATGGATATGTTATATTTGATGTATAGGAGCTTTAGAAACCAAAAGGCCAAGAAACGCACGAGTAGATTATGAGTTTCAAGTTTAAAGTCAGAACCTGTGCATCAATGGAGTTTGTGGACAATTTCTGGCTTGAGGGAGTTTTGGAGTGTTTCAGGGTGTTCAAGCTCGTTCCTTAGCTCACAAATAGTGCTTCTATTTATAAGCAACAAGTTTGGAGGCTTGTCTTTGATCAGAATTCAAAATCACATGTTTAAGCTCAACATGTGATTTTTTGAGAAATCAAGTTTCAATGCCTTGTGTACTTGCTAATGTAGAGTGGTTATGCTTTAAACAAACTTGCTTCTTACTTTTTAGATGGAGTGTGATCAGAGGGAACAAGTTAGAGGCTCAAGAATTGACTTTGTGCATAAAGCTTGCTTTTCAAGAATGGCATTGTTAACTTTCTTCCCAAAATGGCAATTTGAATTGGATAATGCTTAAACCACTTGGATTATAGCTCAAAGGTTTGTGTAATCCATTAATTATGGATTGATACACAAGTTAGAAGGTCTGCAAAGCAATAATATGCAATCTAACATTGAAATTGAATTATGTGTTCATTAAGAAATGACTTGTAATTCAAGAATGAAACCCTAACTTCTTGCCTTCGATTCTCCTTGCTCAAATATGATCTCAATGAGTTATTGGACATTTTGGAAAGCTTATAACATCCTCTAAAACCTCTATGTTGGACATTTTTGAAGATTCATCTTGGAACTATGTAAAAAATTTCCATGAAGTTAGGTCAAAATCCTGCCTAAACTAGGGCAAAATTTCACTAGGTTTTTCAAGTTTCATGAACATGTCTTCTAAAAATCATAACTTGAAATCCATGAATTTCTAGAGAAATTTGTATTCTACAATGTTTTAGATCTCACTGAGATCTACAACTTTCATGTTGAAAGTTTCCTTTGAATCATCTTGCATCATGGTGGAAATTTGGCTCAAAGTTATATAAAAAAAGTGAATTTCCAACACAAAAATTTCTAAGTTTAGAAATTTTGACTTTTCAAAATGAAATCTTGACTTTTTGATTTCTTGATGAACAAGTTTCATATTTTGACATGTCTTTAGTTGATCAACCCCTGTGCAGTCTTGAATCAAATGAGATCTTATGAGAGATTACTTGAGAAATGAGAGGGCAAATTTTGGGGTACAACAGCTGCCCTTGTTCAATCTTCTTAAACCTGAAGAGTTAAATTGGTGGATCTGCCATTCGTGACGTGAAGATGGAAGATGATTGAACACTAAAGTGCATAGAAATTTGCACTCGAAGATGGATTGGGAATGGGCTTATAGATGCCATTTAGAGGAATGATGGTAAATACTGGAAGAAGCATCAACACAAAATCTTTGGTCGATTTATACTAAAACTTGATATTTTACATGTGGAAAAAGGGTTAGTTAAATGCTGATGTATGCATGATGTTCACAAGATGAATTATGTTAAATGCGTTTTGTATGTATATGTTATGATGTATGAATGTGGGATGCATATTTTTCCAGGAAAATAAATCCCTAGCTATTGCTGAGGAGTTATGAATCCTGGATTGTTGTTGGGAATTATCTCTTGAATGTTAGTTGTTATCTGGTCGGGTCCAGGCTTCAGAACTTACTGAGGATGAGGAAGTCAATTACTATCTGGTCGAATCCAGGCTTCACGGTAATTTATTAAGGAAGAATAAATTAACTTTTATCTGGTCGGATTCCAGGCTTTACAGAAGATTTCGTGAAATTGAACTGTTACCTGGTCGGATCCAGGCTTCACAATAAACTTGAAGTGGTAAATACTATCTGGTCGGGTCCAGACTTCATGGTTTTTGAACAGTTATACTATTATCTGGTTGGGTTCAGGCTTCATAATGTCTTGTTGGGGATTATAGCTAATTATTATCTAGCCGAGTCCAGGCTTCACAATAATTTGTTGGGGATAAGGAAGTTAATTATTATCTGGTCAGATTCCAGGCTTCGCAGTAACTTGCTAGAAAGGATGAAGTTGTACTGATATCTGGTCAGATCCAGGCTTTACAGATTTTGAGGTGGATGAAGTTAATTGTTATCTGGTCGGGTTTAGGCTTCATAATAAACTTGTTTAAAGAGATAGGGTTGAACTGATATCTGGTCGGGTCCAGGATTTACAGTAACTTGCTTAGAAATTAGTTGTTATCTGGTCGGATTCCACGTTTCACAACAAACTCCTGAGGGGAATTGCTATCTGGTCGGATCCAGGCTTCACAATGACTTACTTGAAAAGATGAAGTTGAAAAATGATATCCGGTCAGATCCAGGCTTCACAGTAACTTGCTAGGATAGAGGCAAACTCTAATGGGGAAAAGAAGTTAAACCCTGATCTGATTGAGTCCAGGTTCTTCAATATCTTTGAAGAGTTAAACTAATACCTAGTCAGGTCCAGGTTTCATATTATTTGAAAGTTGTACTATTATCTGGTCGGGTCCAGTCTTCATAGCATTTGAAAGGTTACACTATTATCTGGTCCGGCCCAGGCTTCATAGTAACTTGAGAAATTGACTATTATCTGGTCGGGCCCAGGCTTCATAGTAGCTTGAAAATTATACTATCATCTGGTCGGGTCCAGACTTCATAGTATCTTTTGGAGACAATAAAGGTTTTGTTGACGACTTTACTAGGGATTAGGGGTTGTATCCCTATGATTTGCAATAGTCTGAAAGGAAAACTCAAGCTGGAGAGGATAAACTCAGCTGGGGAAGACAGGCTCAGCTGGAGAGGATAAACTATGTCGGGGAAATTTGTTGTTTGTTGATTGTTATATGTTGGGGAAATAAACCATGTTTGGGAAATAAGCCATGTTGGGAAGTAAACCCTATTGATGAATACTTGATGAACTGCTGACGAGGTGAGTTCTTTGAGGAAGATACCAACAAGGCTTCTACTTGTAGGATCAACTTAGTTGGGAGAGAGCTGTCAAGAGATTGAGACTCTGGTTGGGGATCAACCTATGCAAAGTGACTTTATGGGTAACTTTGTTGAGGATTGGTGTATCGTAGCCGGACCTTGTGGGGATAATGTTATTGAATTAACTTTGTGGGGACATTCCATATACATTAAAGAGATGCTCGTTGTTGTACCCCAAAATTTTCCCTCTCATTTATCAAGATTATTCTCACAAGATCTCTTTGACTCAAGACTGGATTAGGGTTTGATCAGCTCATGACATCTCATCTTACACTAATGACCCAAAATTAGGGTTCGAGTTTTCTCAAGGATTTTTGGACTATCCATGCTTCATATGACTTTCAAACATCATTATGGACCACTAAGATTACTAATGATAAGTCTCAAGCCTTGAACCACATTTTTGATCAGTCAATTAGACAGTTGACCTAAAAATCAGCTGTATTGGGGAAAAAGTCAACCATGTCCAACTTACAGTCAAACTTCATAATTTTTGATCCACATAAACATTTTAGACCCATATGTATCATTTGATCAAGTTTTGACCACAATTCCTCAAGAAATTCGATCAAATCATCAAAAGGGCAAAATGGTCAAAATTAGGGTTTTGATTGAGAAAGGGAAATTTCTAATTTTTGACCTAGAAAATGACCAATTGGTTTGAAGCATGATTCCAAGATCTCAATTGCATCATCTTGACCTAATGATGTGGTTCAAAACATTGCAATTTCATTGGATTGACAGATAAAATTTGCAGTCAACTGATCAAAAGTCAACTGTATACTGAAAAGTCAAACTTTGACTTTTTGGTCAAAATCAAGTGCCAAGGATCACAATTCATCAAAACATGTCAAAATGTGAAACTTTTTCATCAAGAAATCAAATATTGAAGATTTGGTTTTGAAATTTGAATTTTTCTTAACTTAGAAATTTTTCTAAGTATAGAAAAATTTCTTATTTTTTCTCAACTTTAAGCCATTTTTTCACCATGATAAAAGATGATTCAAAGAAAGTTCCCAACATGAAAGTTGTAGGCCTCCATGAAATTTACAACATTGCTTCACACATTTCTCCCTAAAGATGCTTGGATCTCAAGATATAAGTTTGTGAATACATGCTCATGAACTAAAATAACTTAGTGAAATTTTGCCCTAATTTAGGTAGGTTTTTGACATAACTTCATGGAAATTTTTCACCTAGTTCCAAGAGGAATCTTGAACTTCATTTCAAATATGAGTTATAGATCACATTTCAAGATTTCCAAAATGTCCAAGAACTCCTTGAGATCATTTTTGAGTAGGGAGAATCGAAGAGATAAAGTTGGCAATTTCTCACTTTGAATTCAAGCCATTTCATGAAGAACAAAACTCCAATATGAACCTATGCTGCCTAATCCTTGCTTTACAGGCTTCAAACTTGTTTCTCACTTCATAATTTAATGCTTACAAAGATGATAAAGCCTTAATCCAAGCACAAGAGTCTTTGTCCAAGCTTTAATTCCATAAATGGCACAAAGTTGCCATTGCCATTTTGGAAAAGCATAGCTTTTGCAACTTTACATTTCTTGAGCATTGGACTTGTTTTCTATGCACACACAAGTCCTATAAACCAAATACAAGTTGTATAGGACTTGTACCAACTCCAAGCAGGCCAGTACAAGCATGTGGAGACTTGTCGCTTCATCTTTCTTAAAAAGCAAGTAAGAGTGAAAAAAAGGCTACAACTCAGAAATCTGTTGTGCAGTGGATTAGAAACATTCTCCATACTAATACACAAACACATTAAAACTTGGAACACGATTGCTAAATTCCTAAAACACTCCAAAACTCATTCTCCCTAAAAACTTGTCAAAAACTTGCAGTTTGAGCATAAGCATAACAATCCACAAATTCACTCGTGCGTTTCAAGTTTTAATCATTCAAACACTTTACCTACCTCATATATAAGTGTTCCAGACCATCATCCCTACATTGTAACACCTCCTTATCCATCTGCCATTTCTGTTTTTCAAGCTTGCAGGTTGATTTGGATAGAGAGTTTCAGACACTTTCGAAGCAAGGTAAGGATTGGAACACACTCAGGGAGTTTCAAGCAAGCTAAAGGAATCTTCAGGCCTTCATAAATCTCACTCAAACTCCATTCACGATCTCAGCTGAAAGAGGTAAGAACTCCAACTTTTATCTTTTCATACAGGCATCCATTGGCCACGATTTGTGAAAAGAAAATGTAGATATTATTGTGCTAAAGCCAACCATGTGCATAGATTTCATTTCTGATCATTGTGTATAGAGAATTTTAGAGTTCGAATTTCTGTAAAAATTAGGGTTGAAATTAGGGCCTTTAAAATTCATTTTGATCTTTGATTGTTAGTTTCCATAAGTTACATGTCTGAAATCGTGGGAAAGAGTACTATCATTTTCATGTTTGAAGCTTCCATTTTCATGGAGAAATGAGAGAGATATGCTTGGTCTGGCTAGCTAGAGGAAGAAGACGAAGTACAGGGAAGAGGAAGCTTTTTGTGTTATATTTTTCTTGTTTCATTTAAACTAACGGATGTACAGCCGCCTCAGTGGCAAGACAGCGCGCTGAGAATGCCAAGGTCATGGGTTCGAGCCTTGGTGCCCGCCTTTTTGCATTTTTTCACATTTTCATCCTTTTTTGGCTGTTTGTAGGATGGGCTTCAACACTTGGGCCTAGCGTTTTTTTCTAACATAATACCACCTGATTACTCAGAATACGACCCATATATTTTATTTATTTGTTTTTTTTTATTTTCATTTTTTTTATTAAATATTTTCTTTAACACATAAAAATTATGAAAAATATAAATATGATAAATATTGACTTTTGATTTATTCTATTTTATTTTCACGTGAAAAATATATTTTATTTTAACTATATATACTGATTACTTTTTCTTAAACAAACTTTCAAAATAAAATAAACTTAAATATATTTTATTCCTTTTCTTTCATACTTATAAATATTTATTTTTGACATATAAAGAGACTAAATATTTTCATAAAATATTTTATTATTTTAAGACAAAAAATACACAAAAATAATAGTTAAAGAACTTTATTTTCTTTTAAATTAGAAATTAAGGTTAACTATTTTTCAAGAATTAATTTCCTATTCTTAAGTTATTAGGTTTAGTTCAAAACTCCTTTTCACATAAAAACAAAACAAAATCTTTTTTTTCTTGCATATACATACCATTGCACATTTAATTTATATTGTATATTGTTTATTCAAATATTTGTACAAATTCGATCTGGTTGTAATAGCTTAATTAGATTTACATTATTGCAAATCCCCATTCATAATTTGTATTCCCCCTTCCCATAAAATGTTGTAATAGCGTAGTAATCTTTAAATCACGCAATTTACCGCTTTTATATACCATACTAATAATTAGGGTTTGAATGGAAAGATAAAAACAAATCAAATAGAAAACCTTAAATCCAAGACAAAATCAAAGCATGAAAATAACACACTTGCACACAAGCATCCTTAGGGTTTCTCCACTTGGTTTCCTTATACAAAAATAGCCATATTACACATGCGAAGTATCTTGGCAAAACAAACAAATATAAGATCATAGTCCTTCGATGACGCTATTCTAAGTTGCCTTACAAAATGATCTTAGTCCCTCAAAATGCTAAGATAATTTGCAACATTGCTAATCATGGTTATATGATGACCCACGCCCATCCCGTTTACTTCCAAAGATAGGGTTTCTTACCAAATCAATGGTAAGACAACAATGTCAAAGGAATAGAAAATAAACAAGAAAGACATTTGAGTAGGTAGACTGCTTCTAGTTACTTGCTCTATTTTCAAACAACTATCCTTGCTATTTTCCAAAACAAACACACACATTTCAAAAACATCTTACAAACATTGAAAACATTTTCAAAAAGACAAACATCTATGTATACATTCTTACGAACGAGAATCATTACAAAGATTGCCTAAACAAATGGCCTCTTTTGCAAAATACTTTCAAAACCACACCAAACACAATTTCAAACAAAAGCAAGTGATCTAGCAAGTAACTAAGAGCCCATGGAAAACCACTGATAAAAAGGGTGCTAATACCTTCCCTTTTCATAATCTACCCCCCGAACTCAAGAAAAAAATCTCAAAGGTCTTTCCTGTGCTTTTTCACCTTTCCTTTTGGATAAAAGAAAAGTCGGTGGCGACTCTTGCTAACTGCAACATTTGCAAACAAAAACGCAAACCCTCAAGTCAGTTCTCACACCGTATCACAGAACTGGCGACTCTGCTGGGGATTTTCTTAAAAGTGGGGTTACCTTAGGGCTAGATCACATTTATTTGCTTACATTGTTTGACTTGTATGCTTTACATTTTGGTTCTTTGTTTGGGTTTGAAATCCTCTACCCGGATTTGGGATACATTATAGGTAAATAGCAATACGTTGTGGAAACTGTGCAAGGTATACCGACATGGTCTAAGCAATAACTATGTTAATATTTATGGATACCGGTAGCCTTTGAGTCAATTAAAGAGAATACGGGGCCGCTGAGTGATGTCGTGAAGCACTAATGAACTTCTAGAACCCTTTACTTGACCAACTTGGCTTTTAGGATGTAGTTAGATGATCGACTTTGGTGCAGTCCGAAGTTGATAGGTACTCGATACTACACTCATTGAGGTTTGGTTTCTTGGGATATTTTGGTCGCCATTAAAGAGGCTTGAGCTGAAACAATGACCAAGGAAACAATCCGGTGATATTGAACTCCTTAGAACCCAGTTACTATTATTAGGACAAGTTTGAGCAACCTAAACTTTAAGAGGGTACTTACCTATAAAACCCCATGCAAGCCTAAACTAAGAACTTGTTTGCTTTTCTTGTATATGCATACTTGTACATAACATCATGGACGTCATGAATATCACATATATCTACTAACCATTTCAAGGATTTTAGAGATTCATCTTTGTTTTTGTTTTGTAGGATATGGATTCACTTCGCAGGAAAACTATCCAAGTCAACCTTGTAAGAATTCCTCCACAACTTAAGAAGCTAGCTTCAAGGATCCCTGATAACTCTCCATTCACCGAGAGACATGGTCGTCTACTCAACTTGGTCACCTCCAACACAAATGAGGATATGATAAAAGTGCTCTTCCAGTTCTTTGATCCTTTGCACCATTGCTTCACATTCCCTGACTATCAGCTTGTGCCTACTTTGGAATAATTCTCTCAACTCTTGAGGATTCCCATTCTCAATTAACTTCCTTTCAATGGTACTGAAAGAGACCCAAAGCCAGAAGAGATTACTCAAGCTCTGCACTTACACTCATTTGATGTCACAACTCATTAGGAAACTAGGAGTGGTTTCAAAGGCTTCTTAGTAAAGTTCATGTTTGAGAAAGCCCAAAGCTGTTGGAATTCCTTGGACTTGCAAGCCTTTGAGGAAATTGTGGCTCTCCTCATCTATGGGATGGTCTTGTTCCCCAATCCTGACCAACTCATAGACGTAAGCACCGTGAAAATCTTCATGTCACGCAATCCGGTGCCTACATTGCTAGGGGATATCCTACACTCTTTTCACACTCGCACAATGAGGAAAAGAAGTGTCCTTATGTGTTGCACTCCTCTCCTGGAAAGATGGTTAATTTCCCATCTTCCCCAATCAGTCTTAAAGAATGATCAAGGTTCAAGGTGGTCACAAATGTTAATGACGCTAAAACATTCAGATATTCATTGGTGCTCCCGATCCAAAAAGAATGTTATCATTGTTGACCGCTGTGGGGAATTCCCTAATGTACCTCTACTTGGAATTAGGGGAGGCATCACCTACAACCCGTGCTTAGCTTTAAGACCGTTTGTTTACGCTCGAAGGGATGGCCCGCACGAGATGCTGATTTAAGGTTTGGTATTCAACTACGACAACGACGGTCAAGGTCTTCGCCAGAGATTTATCCGAGCTTGGAGGATGCTAAACAAGGTGGATAGCAAGACTTTGGGGAACAAGAATTCCATCCCTATTGAGCCTTACCTCAAATGGGTACGAACTCGCGCTCAAAGTCTTATGGTGCCTTATCCTTCCATCCTTCCGGTGATCATTGAGGCTGTTAAGGAAGGAGAAGTTCCATACACTATCCTACATCCTGACATGCCCACATCTCTTGAATACCTACAAAGGGATTGGATACAGCTCAAAGGAGAGCGAGATACTTTCAAAGCCCAATTCTACGCAAGCGAGAAGAAGGTTTTGGAACTCACTAGGCTACTTCATGAGAAGCAGACTCTAAATGCCTACATTGCACCAAAGAGGATGCACACTACTTTTTTATCTTAGAGTTTTGTATTATTTTGCCCAAGGGGCATTGATGTACTCAAACTTTATCTTATTAATATAACGCGTGTTTCTTTTTGTCTAAAACGAACTTGAATCTTTGAAATCCTTGAAAACATTGCATATGCACATATCATTCATCATAACATAAACAGGTCTTTTACAATAGGTTTCCTCATCTCTCTACTATTTATTTCAGTAAGATGGATCTCGAACAGACAACCAAAGATATCTAAGCTCAGAACACACAATTTCAACAGTAACTCATGACCCTAGCCAATGGGCAAGAGGAGTTGAAGACTCTGCTGGCTGAGGAAAGAAAAAAGAAAACAAAGAAGGTCATTGGGGTTTTAAACATGGGGAGAAGGTTTCAAGGACAGACTAGAAGAACCTTGAAATTTGTAACAACGTCTGGTGAAGGAGAGGGGAAAGGAAAGGAAACATCGGTTCCGTCAGAATCTGAAGAGGACGAAGAAGAGGAAGACTACTCTGAGGAACAGTATCCTCCAGCTGATGATAAGTACAGACATCTTGAAGAGCGTTTGAGCGCTATGGAAATACAAAAGGTGCCAGGTCTAGACTTTGAAGAATTAGGACTAGTGTCGGTGATTGTGATTCCTCCAAAATTCAAAGTGCCTTTGTTTGCAAAATATGATGGGGTTTCATGTCCTAAGATGCACCTCCGATCATATGTGAGAAAGATCCAGCCACACTCCACTGATAAAGACTTGTGGGTGCATTTTTTCCAAGATAGCCTATCCATAATTAGGAAGATCTTGCAGCAGCTTTCTATAAGCAATATCAATATAATGCTGATTTGGCGCCTACCCGTACTCAACTTCAGAGTATGGCTATGGCTTCCAATGAGGGTTTCAAGGATTATGCGCAGAAGTGGAGAGATCTAGCTGGAAGAGTTCAACCCCTCTGTCTGAAAGGGAATTGGTGGACATGTTCTTAGGCACTCTATCGGGCCCTTTCTTCAACCATTTAATTGGAAGCTCATCTGCCAGATTTACTGAGTTAATACTAACCGGAGAAAGGGTGTGTGATACGATGGGAAGAACTGACTGTTTTTGGAATGCTGGTTTGCGTTTTGCGTTTCTTTTTGCAAAATATCGCGGTAAGCAAGAGTCGCCACCGAATTTTATTTTATCCAACAAGGAAAGGAAAAAATCACAGAAAAATTCCTTTTTCGAGATATTTCTCGGGTTCGGGGGGTAGATTATAGAAAGGGAAGGTGTTAACACCCTTTCTATCTATGGTTATCCACGAGCTCTTAGGTACTTGCTCATATTGTTTTCAAAATATTTCTTTCTTTGTGTTTGTGGGTTTGAAAATGTTTTTGTTTTGAAACTTCGATTTAACTCTTGCTTCTGTCCTCAAGAGTGTATGAAGTGTTTTTGAAAACTTTGTTCGAAAAGTGTAAGTGTGAAAAGTTTTTTTTTTTTGAAAGAGCAAGTACTTAAGAACCATCTACCTACTCGAAAAAGGAATCGTTCTATGCGAATTTCCTTTAGACAATGCCATCCCACTATTGATGAGTAGGTAGCATCGTCGTTAGAATTTAAGGGTCAATTCGAATGAGGGACATACGGTCACTAAAGCATTGTTAGGACGCCTTAGCAACAACCCTAATGTCTTAGATCATTTGTTTGAGGCAACAATATCCGAGGCAACCATTTCGAGGAGACTATGATCTTTTAGACAAGAGGGCGACCTCTAAAGTGATTTATACTTAATGACCGTGTACGAAGGCAACCAAGTGGGGTGTACCCTAAGAGTGCGCATGTGCGAGTGTGTCGTTTTCAGTTATTTTTGTCTTTGTACATGTTACGGGTGGTCTAAGTTGATTTTAGGTTAAAACATTCAGTCTTGTCATGTCATCCTATTATCAAACATCTAACAGTTATATTTTGCGGAAAATAAAAGTGCGGAATTTAAATTACAAGGAGTCAGGTATTTACATCGCCAAAGACAAACCCTTTAAAAATAAATAAAGCGACAAAAAATAATAAAAGTCCTATTTAACTATTACAAACTGGGAGCAAGTACATTATTGGATAAAATAAATAAATCGCGTGCGGGAAATTAAATCGAGTGCGAGATTAGGGTTTTGACCCTTTTGGTTTAAAGGAAACATTTTTTTGTTGTTTTTGAATTAAGAAAGAAATTACCTAAGTTAATTACTAAATTAAATTAAAATAAATTAATTAATAAGAAAATAAATTATTTTTGGATTTTTGGTTATTTTAAGAAAGAGAATAAAAATTAATTGAATTAGTAATTAAGCCTAATTAAATCTAATTTAATTTTAATTATTTACAAAAAATATGTTAAAGTTATTTCTAATTAAAGCCTAAATTAATTAATAGATTTGTTAATAAAAATAAAAATACTAATTTGATTAAATATAAAAATATTTTTGTGATTTTTATTTTATGAAAAGGCTGAATTTTAATTGGTTAGAATTAAAAAAAGAAAAATAATAAAACAATTAATTAAAACAAAAAATAAAATAGATGAGAGTAAGGGGGTATGTGCCTGATTTTTTGGGTGTGATTATCAATCCTAAGGCCCATTTAGATCTGGCCTTGTTGACTTTTCCTGGATTTGGTGTGTGTGCGCTGACTTTGTCTATGGTGGACCATCAGCTCTTGGCCACCAGATTTGGCCTTTGGCCATCTGGCCATTGGATGCTTGATGGACCATGGTGGGCTACACGCTTGGAGGTACATGTAATCACCTGAAAAATAAAATTAAAAAAGAAAGTGGGGGACCTGGGATTCGAACCCAGGTCCTGATGATTATTGAATGTGCCCCTTGCCACTACGCTTCTTGGTTTCATTTGTTAATATATTTCATAATAATAATAATATATCAAAAAAGCAATTACTGGTCAGAAAATAAAAATGCGCGAAAAAAACGTTTGAACGGGCCAATGAGTGAACGCCTGCTCTTCATCCCTATCCTTCCACTACTGTAATTTTACCTGCGGATTTGAATCCGCAGCTAAAAACGCAACTCGATCCAAAAATCAATTCCAGGCAATAAAAATGACCTTCAAAGGCATGGTTAGGTTCGTCTCCTTTTCCTGAGTGCAACCATGCCCATTATAGGGACCAATTTCACCTGAAACAAGAATCCCTAAAAACAAAAACGCAACCCTAGCTATGGTGTTTTGGGGTTACAACGCCTATAAACCAAATTGAATATTGCCAAAGGTTTGCAAACAACATGAGGGTTATGAATATGCAATTATCTCGTTCAAATGATGCAAGAATGGATTAAATCGAATCCAAGAACATAGCTAGGTAACGAGGGACTTACAGCGCATTAGGTGGTCTGAGAATGCTTGTTCTTGATCCAGGTAGACTGAGTGAACACCCAGGAATCGTTTGAGACCGGTCTCAACTTCTGAAAATGTCTCTAGCTATGGATTCGATTTCAAGATTTTTGGTGCTTTTTTCAAGTTCCGTTCTGCCTCTTCTTGCTGCCTCCAACCCTTATTTCGTTTCTTGTGGCTTGCTTATGTATGGTACAATGTGCTAGGGTAACAATTATGGTCCAAATCTTCTCCCATCATGGCTTGCATATTTTATTTGATCCCCTCTTTACAACTTGCCAAATTTACCAATTTTCAATCTTTTTGCACATGATATTGTATGATACGAATTTGATGGTGTTAAAGATTGCAATCAAAGCCTAAAACAACAAAAAATCTCATGTAATCAAAGTTTTGGATTTAATTTGATTTAATTTGATTAAAAATGAATAAATTCAAATAAAAATCAAATTAAATAATAAAATTGATAAATGGACACATGGCTGAAGCTGAGGCACGTGGACAATGAGGCAAGCTCAAATCAAGTGGAAAATAATGGGCCCATTTGACAAAATTTGAAGTTTTGGGGATGGTTGACTTTTGGCAAATTTGCAAAAATGTCCAACTTCAACAATGCATAACTTCTTCAATTTTGAACTTTTGGAGGTGTTCTTGGACTTTATAGAAATATTGAGATATCCTCTAACCAACCCTTTTGGTCTCATCTCATTTTGATATTCCATTCTCAAGTTATAAGCTTTGGAAAAAAGGGTGTTTTTGTTGACTTTCAAAAATGACCTATAATGTCCAAATTCATAACTTCTTGTGAGTGCATTTTTTGATCTTACGGTATGAAGATGGATTGTAAGAGATTACATCCTCTTAAAAATGAGCTTTTGATGGGTCATTTCTCATAAAGTATGAGAAAGTTATGCTTGGTCAAATTTGAGTTGACTTTTCCTGCAAAACCCTAATTTAGCAACTTTTGAGTCTTGATGAATTTTGAGCAATCCTTGATGAATCATGATCAACCCTTGATCAAATGATGAAATATCCTTCAAAATGATAATGTTGGCAAAAAATATTGAAGTTTGACTGTATGTAGGCCACAGTTGACTTTTGCCCTAGCACAATCGATTTTTGGACCTTTTGAGCAATTGACTGAGCAAACTTCCTCTGCAAGGCTTGAAATTTGACATGGATGATCTTGAGAGCATATTAGGACATTGGGGAGAACTTGAGGTCATTTGGACTCAAGGATCTTGATGCAACACAAAACCCTAATTTGGGGTAGACTGCCTTAGGAGATAGCTTGCATGTCCAACTCTTGAGCAAACTTGAGCAACTTGGAGATTTTTCTTGCAATGTTTTGAGAAATATGAGAGGGAAAATTTTGGGGTACAAAAGCTGCCCCTGTTCAATATTCTTAAACCTGAGGATGTAGATTGTCTTTCGTGCCTTTCGTGATCCGAAGGTAGAAGATGATTGAACACTAGAGTGCCCAGAAATTTGCACTCGCATGAAGTGGTATCAGCCTTGTGATGTCGGGAATGGGCTTACAGATGCCATTTGGAGACTACTGATGGGAGGATGGGCTTAAAGATGCCATCTGCAGGAGCATCGATCGCATAAGAGATTCCTTAGCTAGAGCTTGCATACCTGTTGTTATGGAAGATTCCGCTGGGGAAGCTTGACCTTTGTTGTGATTTAGGAGCCTGCATGTACCTTAGCTGAGAGAACATCTCTGCTGAGTTTTAAGAACTTGTCCATAATTCAACTGGGGGAAATATGTCGAGATTAAAAACCTTATCTGTAATTCAACCGAGGATAATTCAGTTGAGATTTAAGAACTGGTCAGGTCTTCGACTGAGGAAAACATCTTCAGCAAGATCTAGGACTGTCTGGTCTTCAACAGAGGATAATTCTGTTGAGATTTAAGAACTCGTCCACACTTCGACGGAGGAAAATTGTCGAGATTGAGAACCTTATCTGTAATTCAACAAATAATAATTCAGTTGAGATTTAAGAACCGGTCAGGTCTTCGATTGAGGGAAACATCTTCATCAAGATCTAGGACTGTCTGGTCTTCAACAGAGGATAATTCTGTTGAGATTTAAGAACTCGTCCACACTTCGACGGAGGAAATTTGTTGAGATTGAGAACCTTATCTGTAATTCAACCGAGAATAATTCAGTTGAGATTTAAGAACCGGTCAGGTCTTCGACTGAGGGAAACATCTTCATCAAGATCTAGGACTGTCTGGTCTTCAACGGAGGATAATTCTGTTGAGATTTAAGAACTCGTCCACACTTCGACGGAGGAAAATTGTCGAGATTGAGAACCTTATCTGTAATTCAACCGAGAATAATTTATTTGAGATTTAAGAACCGGGCAGGTCTTCGACTGAGGGAAACATCTTCATCAAGATCTAGGACTGTCTGGTCTTCAACGGAGGATAATTATGTTGAGATTTAAGAACTCGTCCACACTATGACGGAGGAAAATTGTCGAGATTAAGAACCTTATCTATAATTCAAATAAGAATAATTCAGTTGAGATTTAAGAACCGGTCAGGTCTTCGACTGAGGGAAACATCTTCATCAAGATCTAGGACTGTCTGGTCTTCAACGGAGGATAATTCTATTGATATTTAAGAACTCGTCCACACTTCGACGGAGGAAAATTGTCGAGATTGCGAACCTTATCTGTAATTCAACCGAGAATAATTCAGTTGAGATTTAAGAACCGGTCATGTCTTCGACTGAGGGAAACATCTTCATCAAGATTTAGTACTGTCTGATCTTCAACGGAGGATAATTTTGTTGAGATTTAAGAACTCGTCCACACTATGACGGAGGAAAATTGTCGAGATTGAGAACCTTATCTGTAATTCAATCGAGAATAATTCAGTTGAGATTTAAGAACCAGTCAGGTCTTCGACTGAGGGAAACATCTTCATCAAGATCTAGGACTGTCTAGTCTTCAATGGAGGATAATTTTGTTGAGATTTAAGAACTCGTCCACACTTCGACAGAGGAAAATTGTCGAGATTGAGAACCTTATCTGTAATTCAATCGAGAATAATTCAGTTGAGATTTAAGAACCGGTCAGGTCTTCGACTGAGGGAAACAAATTCATCAAGATCTAGGACTGTCTGGTCTTCAACGGAGGATAATTCTGTTGAGATTTAAGAACTCGTCCACACTTCGACGGAGGAAAATTGTCGAGATTGAGAACCTTATCTGTAATTCAACCAAGAATAATTCAGTTGAGATTTAAGAACCGGTCAGGTCTTCGACTGAGGGAAACATCTTCATCAAGATCTAGGACTGTCTGTTTACTTCAACGGAGAATAATTCTGTTGAGATTTAAGAACTCGTCCACACTTCGACGAAGGAAAATTGTCGAGATTGAGAACCTTATCTATAATTCAACCGAGAATAATTCAGTTGAGATTTAAGAACCGGTCAGGTGTTCGACATAGCTGAGAACCTAATTGCATCCTTCCTGAAAAGTAAAGGTCAGTCGTATTCAATGCATGATATATATCAAGCAATGATGTTCTCAAAATAAATGAGATTATGTTGTATGATGCGTATATGCATATATCATGATGTATGGAAATGTAATGTTTTTAGCTGGGGAAAATAAATCCCGGATAGCTGCTGGAGAATAGAATTGAATTCTTCATTTCTGCTGGGGATATCGAATGAAGATGATTGCGAGAATAAACCTGCAGGAGAGTATAACTCCATTTGGGAATAAGCTGATGAGGAGATTTCTCTGTGGAGAAGAGATGTTCTGCCGAGGATTCCACTGATAAGTTCCATTGGGGATGAAATACCATTGCTGGTGATATTGAATCCTGCTGGGGATTTGAACTCTGTTTGTGAAAGGAAGAACTCTGTTGGGGATGATCTTCAGTTGCGACTTCATTGGGGATAACCTTTTAGACTCTTATGGGGATAATCCTTTGAGCTCTCTTGGGGATAATATTCCAAAGTCTACTGGGGATGATTCACCAAACTCCACTGGGGAAGCTTCTTCAGACTGTGCTGGGAAAACTTTCAAACTCCACTGGGGATATTTTGTACTCTGTCGGGGAATACTCTTATACTCCGTTGGGGAATATTAAGACTGTCGGGGATATTAAGCCTTTTCAGTGTTGATGGTAGATAAACTCTGCTTGGGGAGAATATTACCAATTCAATTACAGTTGCAAGTCTCAGTTGGGGAGAGCTATCATTACTGTCTTACTCTGCGGGGAGTGAAAGCACCTTGGCCATATTCTTCAGCTGAATTTACCTTTGTACCTGGTGGACAAGGCAACTGTACAGTTTGGACAATTTATTGCCCCTGTTTCTGATATTACTAGTAATCATCTTTTGTTTCGCATGTGAACATTTATGAGCAGCAATTAATGTCAAGTGCATATATCAAAAATGAACATTGGACGTTCTTTGCAAGACAAAACAGATAAAGGAAAAATATTTTGAAATTTCTTTGAAAATGAATTTTATTGATTTTAAAGTTTGGCCTGTAAATTTTTTTTTTTTGTGTGTAAGAGGCTGACGTCCTAGTAGGAGAACGCCGGCCGAATAATAGAATTTACACAATTTGTGAAAAACTAAACAAAACAGCTATGTGATTAATCCCACTGGGTTCCAACTCTGCTATTGCCTTTATGTTCTCGAGCATCTCATCACCTTGCTACTTGATTGAAGGTAGATCAGATTGATTAGTGTCGTTCGAGCTCGATAGTTGATACCGAAGTCTGGTTGCAAGGTGATCCAATGAGACATAGTGTACACTTTGATCCCTAATTTTTGCCTGGACCGCCCTTTCGGGTTTTCAGTCCACCGGGATACCCTTTTTTGCCCAAGCCTCCTTTTCAGGTTTTCGACTTGCCGGGTGTACAAATTTTTTCATTTTCATCCCTTATTTTTGCCCGAACCCTTTTGGTTCGCCGGGAAGCCCTTATTTTTTCCTAGGCCAGTCAACCTAGCGGGTCTTTGATTATGCATAGTATCTTTTCACTATGTCTGCATTGACGGGGTGAGGAAGGTCGTCACCATCCATGGTGGTTAGAATAATAGCTCCTCCTGAGAAAATGTTCTTAACCATAAATGGCCCTTCGTAAGTAGGGGTCCATTTGCCCCTAGGATCACCTTGAGGTAAGATAATGTGCTTGATTACTAGATCCCCAACTTGATACTCTTGTCGTCTGACTCTCTTGTTAAATGCCTTGATTATCCATTTTTGATATGCCTGACCATGACATATAGCAGTAAGTATCTTTTCGTCGATTAAATTCAGCTGATCAAGCCGGGTCTGGATCCATTCATCTTCGCTCAAACCTGCATCCTTCATAACTCGGAGAGAGTGTATCTGAACTTCAATGGGCAATATGGCCTCAATGCCATATACCAAGGAATAGGGGGTTGCCCCTGTTGACGTCCGTGCTGAGGTACGGTACCCTTGAAGAGAAAAAGGTAGCATCTCGTGCCAATCTTTGTATGTCACTGTCATCTTCTGCACAATCTTCTTGATGTTCTTATTAGCCGCTTCAACAACCCCATTCATCTTCGGCTGGTAGGGAGAAGAGTTATGATGCTGTATCTTGAACTGTTTGCAGAGCTCAGTGATCATCTTATTGTTGAGATTGGTACCATTAACCGTAATGATCCTCTCTGGTACACCATATCGACAGATCAGATTGTGCCGAATGAACCGTGCCACGACGTTCTTAGTTACAGTAGCAAAGAAAGCTGCTTCAACACACTTCGTAAAGTAATCAATTGCTACCAAGATGAAACGATGGCCCGTTAGACGCTGTAGGTCTGATCTCGCCGATCATATCAATGCCCCACATTGCAAAAGGCCAAGGAGCTGTCAAGACGTTCAGAGGAACCGAAGGTATGTGCACCTTATCAGCATAGACTTTGCACTTGTGACATGTCCGAGAATGCTGATAACAGTCGGCTTCCATTATGGACCAATAATGTCCTGCCTGTAGGATTTTATTTGCCATGGTATGTCCACTGGAATGAGTTCCGAAAGTACCTTCATGTAAATCTGCCATGATCCTTTCTACCTCGTTCTTATCCACACATCGCAGTAAGGTTTGAATCATGGTTGCGCTTGTAAAGAATACCATTGCTGATGAAGAACTTCGCCGCGAACCTCCTCAGAAACTTCTTATCATTAACAGATGCACCCTCGGGGTACTCCTGAGCCTTAAGGTATCTCTTCACCTCATGAAACCAGGATTTATCTGCTACCTCTTCAGTCTCAATGTCACAGCAATGTGCAGGTTCGTCCAACCTTTCAATGATAATCTAGGGAGCTTCGTTGTCCTAATTGACTTTGAACATAGAAGACATCGTAGCTAACGCGTCCGCCAACTGATTCTCCTCTCTAGGGAAGTGTTCAAAGGTTATCTCTTTGAAGTGTGGAAGCAACGTCAATACATACTCTTTATAAGGAATAAGATTCGGGTGTTTCGTATCCCACTCGCCTTTGATCTGACTAATCACGAGAGCGAAATCTCCGAAGACACTCAGAAACTTAATCCTTAGGTCAATTGCTGCTCGAAGACCCATGATGCACACTTCATACTCCGCCATATTGTTGGTGCAGTTGAAACATAGTCGGGCGATAAACGGAGTATGAGAGCCTTTAGGAGATATGATCACGGCGCCAATGCCATTGTCCAAAGAGTTTGAAGCTCCATCAAAGTACATAGACCATCGGGATCCCTCCTCGGGTCCTTCATCCGGTCCAGGTGTCTCACAGTCAGTTACCAACATGATATTCTCATCCGGAAATTCAAAGTTCATAGACTAATAATTATCCACTTCCTGATGTGCCAAATGGTCTGCCAACACACTTCCCTTGATTGCCTTTTGGGTCATGTATTGGATGTCATACTCAGTCAAGATCATCTTCCATCTTGCTATTCTTCCGGACAAGGCAAGCTTTTCGAAGATATACTTGATTGGATCCATTTTCGATATCAATAAAGTAGTGACAGTCAGCATATACTGTCTCAGCAGGTGAGCAGCCCATGCCAAAGTGCAGCAAGTTTTCTCGAGCAACGAGTATCAGGTCTCGCAGTCGGTAAACTTTTTGCTAAGGTAATAAATAGCATGCTCTTTTCGGCCAGACTCATCATGCTGACCCAACACACACCCCATCGAATTGTCGAGTACTGTCAAGTATAAGATCAAAGGTCTCTGTGATCAGTGGATCTGGAACTGACTGTTTAACGCTGGTTCGCGAAATGTCGCGGAAGCAAGAGTCGCCACCGTCTTTTATTTTCTCCAAATGGAAAGGACAAAAGCACAGAAAAATTCCTTATAGAGATTGCTCTCGGTTCGGGAGGTAGGTTATAGAAAGGGAAGGTGTTAGCACCCCTTCTATCCATGGTTATCCATGGGCTCTTAGTCACTTGCTCATTTGTGTTTTCAAAATTGTTTGTTTGCTTTTCAATGTGGGTTTAAAAGGTTTCTTTGAAAAATTTCAGTTTGACTCACACGTCAGAGTGTTTGAAAAGTTTGCTTTGAAAGCTTTTGAAAATGTGTTGGTGGAAAGATGTTTTGATTTGTTTGAAGTTAGAGCAAGTATCCTTGAGAACCTACCTACCCTAAGGAATTCGTCTGTGTAAATGTCCTTTAAAGTAGTGCCATCCCACCATTGAGAGGTAGGTAGCACCACCGTTGGAGGTATTCGGGTCAATTCGAGTTTAGGGACATGGTGATCACTGGAGCAATGGGAAGACACCTTAGAAGCTACCCTCATGCCAGGTTCCCGGATCATGAGGACTTACTAAGACATCCTCTACTCGACGATCACCTTTCGAAAGGCAACAGTGAGGCGTACCCTAGGGGTGGTGTGTGATTTGTGTGTCGTTTTCATTTATTTTTGTCTTGTCATGTTTATTTGTGTTCTACGCTTGATTTTAATTAAGACATTCATTCTTGCATGCTTTTTAACAGTTATAAAGTTTGCGGGAAAATAAATCTAAACTATTACAAATGGCGCGGGTCCACATCGCCAAAATTAAACCGGACCCGATTTGACAGAAAGTAAATAAAGCAATAAGATAAAAGTGCGAGAAGTAAGATTGTTACAATGCTTTGGGAGAATTACATAATTATAATAAGCAATAAAGTAAATGCGCGAAATAAAAGAATTATCGGAACGAGGGCGTTGGACCCTTTTGCAGAATATTTAAATTAATGAGGAATTAAGATTAAAATTAAAAGAAAATGATTTTTAGCATTTTTGTGTTTTTTAGGATTCGAAAGAAGAGGAATTAATTAAAATTAAAATAACGAGCTAAACCTAATTCTAATGTTTTTTAAGTTTATTACGAAAATATTAAAATATAGCCTAAGTTAAACCTAAATTTTTTTTGTACAATTTAATTATAAAATAAATAAAACAATATTTATGGACATGATGAAAAAAGGGAAAAAATTAAAAAGGAATAAAAATTGTTATTAAACCTAAATTCTATGTTTTTTGGATTTTTGGTTATTAAAAGGAATTAAAATTGTAACCTAATTAAAACTAAATATTTACATGTCAATTTATTTAGAAAAATAATTACAATAAAAATATTTATTATTTTTGGTCTTTTCTGATTTTTAGTGAAGTTTTTAATGTATTTTTGTATTTTTGTAAAAAATAATTAGTTAAATTAATAAAGAAAGTAATAATTTGAAAAAATAAAAAAAAGAAAGAGAAGGCAAACCAAGGGGGGGGGGGGGGGGGGGGGGGGTAGCCCCAAATTGGAGGTACAGGCCTGGAATGCTGGCCCATTAACGTTGAAATCCATTTGACTTTTCCAATTTGTGTGCCAGCGCGTTGACCTGGGCTTATAGTGGACCCTCAATCTCAGCCTTTGATCAGAAGCAACTAGACGCGTGGCTGGTTGATCTTTGAGGCAACATGATGCGCCTTAAGGTTATGCCTGCACAGGAAGATGAATTGAAAAATAATATGAATAATATACAGACCTGGGATTCGAACCCAGGTCTTGGACGTGAACATTCCCTTCGCTTGCCAATTGAGCTGAATCGCGCGTGTTAATATATTATAACAAACAAATAATAAAAAAGAAAACAAAGTGTTAGTGGGCAACGCGCCAATTTTCAAATAGACGAATCACGCTTTGCCACGATATCTTCGTCTTCGTCATCCCTGTATACAGAAGCATATGGCAACGGTTTTAACGCGTTGCATTAGGTAAGCTTCAAGAAAATAGCGACTAGCGCTATGGTGATCATAAATTAGGCGCAATAGCTGGTTTGTGATCGTTTCCATGTGCTGAGTCTAGTGGTCATAATCTTGAGGCTTAATTTTTCCTTGTTTCCAAAGCCCTAAATTCACAACCTGAAAACCCTAAATTCCATTCATGGCATCATCGTGTATGGTCAACAAAAATACAATTAAACACGATGGTTAGCTTGGAAACTTCATACTGAACAAGAATTCATGAATAAAAATGCAAAAAGATGTATGAATTATGATATACGATTTCAAAAGTTTTGTGACACAGTTCGAGTTCTATCTACCAATTCTTGGAGCTTTTGTGGTTGATATTGATTGGAATCCCTTCAGGAATGCTTAAGGAAGCTATTGAAATAGGTTTGGTGTCTCGAATCAATCTCTAGCACTGATTTCAGATTTGAGTTTTATATACAATTTTCCAAGTTTGTAATGGAGCTTTCAGCGCAGCTTGGAGTCTCTAAGGCTTAGGGTTGTATTCCTGATTATGTATAGAAGATATTAGGTTAAGAAAATTGGATCAAATCTCTTCCATTCATTGTTTTCAATATTTGATTTCCTTATATCTTTTTCATATCTTTTTCAAGTGCATTTTTGTTCAATCATGCTCAAATCAACCAAATCTTGCCATATTGGGATGTGCACGAGATCTTGAGTCTAGAATGTGCATAAAAAGATTTTTTTTAGGTCAAGTTCATATTTTCTACATATTTAAATGATTTAAATGAATTAATATTAATATAAATTCAAATAAATAATTAAAAAATGAGAAAATACTTCCCTTTGGGCCAAGTGGTCGTGCATATGCTTGGAATGATGAATCATGGAAGAAAAATGGGCCCATTAGCAAATTTAGGTCATTTGAAGTAAAGTTGACTTTTCAAAATTCCCAAAAATTTCCCAACTTCCACAAGGCATAACTTGCTCAATTTTTAAGCTTTTCACATGTTCTTGGACATTTTGGAAAGGTCTTTGAGTCCTTTAACCAATGCCTTTGGTCCCATGTCATTTTGATTTACCAATCTCAAGTTATGGCCTTTGACTTAAAGTCCCTTTTTGTTGACTTTTGAAAATGACCTATAATGTTGAAATTGATAACTTTTTGTGAGAGCATTTCTTGGACTTGGAATATGAAGATGAGTTGTAGGAAATGTCTTACTCTTCAAAATGAGCTTTGGATGGGATTTTTCTGATAATCCATGTGAAAGTTATGCCCTGGTCAATTTCAGTTGACTTTTCCAGCTGTCCAAATATAGTAACTTTTGCATCTTTGATGATTTCTGAGCCAAATTTTGAGAATCATGATCAAGCATTGATCAAATGATGTTTGTGGCTTCAAAATGATGTATTGACCAAAAATTTGAACTTTTGACTGCCAAATGACCATTTTGCCCCTACAGTTGACTGTAGTGCAATTTGGGGTTTTGACTGTGCAATTTTGAGCTGAATGCCTTGAAACTTGATATGAAGATGCTTGACCACATTTGTAGGCATGTGAGACTTGATTGAGCCTTTAAAAACTTCACTTTCTTGATCAGGACTCAAACCCTAGTTTTGACTGTATGGGAAGCTGTTGAGCTGCACAACCCTTGGGGAATTTTGTGACTTGGCTTGGCAATTTCCTGAAGAATATGGGAGGGCAAATTTTGGGGTGCAACAGTCTCCCTTCAACTGGAGGTATCAGAATGGGTGGCTCTTGGATATATTCTTTGAACCTTTCGAAAGCGGCCTGACATTCATCTTTCCATCTTACCACTTGATCTTTCTTCAGTAACTTGAAGATTGATTCACAAGTAGCAGTCAAGTGCGAGATGAATCGAGCAATATAGTTTAGACGTCCCAGAAAACCTCTGACTTCTTTTTTTGTTCTGGGAGCTGGCATCTCCTGTATAGCCTTCACCTTTGCAGGATCCACCTGGATACCTTTGTCACTTACGACGAAACCCAACAGCTTACCAGATCTCACCCCGAAGGTGCACTTGTTCGGGTTTAACCTCAGCTTGTACAACTTCAATCTGTCAAATATCTTCTGAAGGTGGTCGAGATGCTCTTCTTCAGTCTGGGACCTTGAAATCATGTCATCGACGTATACCTCAATCTCGTGATGGATCATGTCATGGAACAAAGCGACCATGGCGCGCTGATACGTTGCCCCAACATTCTTCAATCCAAAATGCATGACCTTGTAGCAAAAGGTACCCCACTGAGTAACAAAGGTTGTCTTCTCCATGTCTTCGGGAGCCATTTTAATTTGATTATAACCGGAGAAACCATCCATGAAGGAGAAAACCTTATGCTGAGCGGTGTTGTCAACCAGAACGTTGATATGAGGTAGAGGGAAATCATCATTGGGGCTTTCCCTGTTCAGATCCCTATAGTCAACACACATTCGAACCTTACCGTCCTTTTTCGGTACTGGAACCACGTTGACCACTCACTGCGGGTAGGAAGTAACTGCTAGAAAACCGGCGTCAAACTGCTTCATCACTTCAGCCTTGATTTTCTCAAACATCTCAGAGCGCATTCGGCGGACTTTCTGTTTTACTGGAGGACAGTCTTCTTTGGTAGGCAGGCGGTGAACCACAATATCGGTGTCCAACCCAGGCATATCTTCATAAGACCAGGCAAAGATCTCAACATAGTCACGCAACATCTGAATCAGCCGTTGCTTGAAACTAGCTTCCAGATTTGCACCGATCTTAACTTCTTTTTTGTCTATCTCTATACCCAGATTTGATGATTCCACCGGCTCTTCGTGCGGCTGTATGGCCCTCTCTTCCTGGAGTAGCAGTCTAGCAAGTTCACTAGGCACCTCGCAATCATCTTCACCTTCGTCTTCGGCTAGGTTGATCGTACTTTCGAAGTCATAACCGGCAGTAGCAGAGTCGTTACCAGTGGGATCCAGAGTGGATGTAGACCTGTATATGTGAGTGTGTGTAAAATAGCTATTTTGCAATATATAATAAAAGAAAAACAAGGAGCGCAAAATTTGAAATGCAATAAACGTTCAATGCTTTTATTAATGATATATGTAGATGACACACATAAAGCCATCACAAATAAAGCCACGGTGCTCTGGGTAAGACACCGGGCCATAAAGTTTAAAATTATCTGTTACAAATTCAAAACAAAAGTATCATTACTGGGTGATAACAGAAACGGGCATAGAATCCTTCGCTGTCCAGTTGCTTAATCCACCATCGGCAGTTGGGTATATCCAGCTGTCAATATCAAACTCTTCATCATCGTCATCCCTGATAGCATTCACCCTTGCGTCATGTTTAGGCTTTTCTGGTGCTCCGAACTCGATCTCCTTGGCATCAATCAGGTCCTGTACCTTATTCTTCAAAACCCAGCAATCATCTGTATCATGCCCCGAGCTATCAGAGTGAAAAGCACAGCGGGCATTCGGATCGTATTTCGGTGATGTTGTATTTGGATTCTTCGGGGCTTCCCTTGGAATCACTATATTGGTTTTCAATAACTGTGGCAGAATCTAGGATAAAGTCATGTTGAGCTGAGTGAATTGTCTTCGAGGTCTCTCGGCCCTTGACTGATTGTTGTGCTAAGGAGCAACGACATGTCTTGAAATAACCACTACATTAACAGCTTAGCGGCGTTCAGGTCTATTCTGACTTTTTGGACTGTAAACAGCACTGGACTCTTTCTTAAAAGGCCTCTTCTCGGTGCTTGATGAAGCCCCCTTCTGTATTTTGCCGGATTTGATACCAGCTTCAATCCTTTTCCTGGTCATAATCAGCTCTATAAACCCGGATGACGAACTTCCAATCAGATGGTTGAAATATGGACCAGACAAGGTACCTAGAAACATATCTACTAGCTCCCTATCAGCTAGGGGTGGTTGTACTCTTCCAGCGAGGACCCTCCACTTCTGAGCATAATCTTTGAAACCTTCACCCGCACCCATGGACATACCCTGGAGTTGGGTACGTGTGGGAGCGAGGTCGGCATTGTATTGGTACTGCTTGTAGAAAGCAGCGGCCAAATCTTCCCAATTACGGATACTAGCTCCTTCTAACTGGTAACCATTCAAGCTGAGTCCCTGAAAGACTGTCTTGAAAGAATTGGATCCAGAGGTTCTTGTCAGCGGTGTATGGCTGAATCTTCCTAACATACGAACGGAGGTGCAGTTTTGGGCAAGAAACCATGTCGTATTTAGCAAATATTGGTGCCTTAAACTTGTGGGGGATCACCATCCCAGATGACAGACCCAGATCACCAAAGTCCATACCAGGCACTTTCTGAACTTCCATCGCACTCAACCGGTCTTCCAGTTGTTTGTATCTATCCTCAGCCGGAGGATACTGGTCTTCGTCGAAGTCAGTCTCGTTGTCGGAAACCACATGGCTAGGAGCCCTCCTTTCTTCCTGATTATATTTCCCTCTAGATGAGGGGGTCAAATCAACCTCTTCTCGCAAATCGTTTGCGAATCTGCGACCCATATTAAACAGGACCGTCTTCTTCTTCTTCTTCTTCTTCTTCTTCTTCTTCTATTTCAAGATAAGGGTCTTCAGATCTTGCTGACCCTTAGCTAAACTCATGAACAACTCTTGGAACTGGGCGTTTTGAGCCTGCAGAGCCTTGATTGCTTGTTCAGTGGATGGTTCAGAAGACATGATGCTGAAATAAACAGCGAAGAAGATGAGAAAACATGTAAGGGTACTTGTTATGAGGTGCATGGGAATGATATGCGCATTATTATTTCAAAGACATCGATAAATTCAAATTCGTAAACAAAAAAAATGAAACACACTTTTATTAGATAAACTTGAAATTCAATTGTTCAACATATGCCTTTAAGGCGTTACAAGAAAGAAAAACTGAAAAGTGAATCAAAACTAGAAATAATCAAAAGACAATCAGTGCTCCCATGGTCGTTTCTTGTCGGTGCGGACATAGTCATTAAGGATCCGCTCGTTCTCCAACTGCCTTGTCAACTTCTGAATCTTCAGCTCTTGCTCGTGATACTTTTCTCGGTAAGTATCTCATTCTTCCCTCAGCTACATCTAGGATCTCTTTAATGCCCCAATGTCAGTAGGCATGTATGGATGAAGGATGGTAGGAGGGACCCCTTCTTCATCAGCAACTTCAACAATGATAGGCAAGACGGCTCCATACGACATTCCTAGCTTTTGGGCACGGATACGAACCCATCAGAGATATGGCTTCATCAGAAGAGAAGTCTTTGCACCCAGCTCGTGCAGATCAGACCTGTGTACTCTATCCCAAGCTCTTATGAATCTGTGGTGTTGCTCGTCACTATCCCCTTGGAAATCAAAGACAATACTAGGCATTATCAACTCGTGAGGTCCTTCCCTCCTAGCTCTCCCGAACTAACGTAAGGCCAAGCACGGATTATAAGTGATTCCTCCATTGGTTCCTATCAGTGGGACATTAGGGTATTCCCCACATCGATCAATAATAGCCACCTCGTCCATACCCTTAATAGTCCAAATGATGTCATTATGAGAGAGAGACATAATCCTATAGGCCCAACCCATGCCTTCCTTGTTCTTTAAAACTGATTTGGGGAGGTGAGAAATAAACCAACTTGCCAACAACGGAGCACAGCACATAAGGGTTCCCCGCCTCTGAGCAGTACGGGCATACAGAGAATGAAGAATATCACCCAAGAGAGTGGACACGGGATTACCGGATATGAAGATCTTCACCACATTCACGTCGACGAAGGAATCCGAGTTAGGAAACAACACCAAACCATATATGAGAAGAGCCATAATGTCTTCAAATTCCTGGAAGTCTAGACTGTCCCAGAATTGATTAGCTTTACCAACCAAGAATTTAGTCAAAAAGCTCTTTGCTCCACTACGAGTTTCCCAGTTAGACATTACCTCAGCCTTTGTCCGATGGAGGGCTGAAGCAATCTCTTCTGGCCTGAGGATCTTCTCCCAACCTGTGAACGGGGTCTGCTCCAGAATAGAGATACCAAGCAGATCAGAGAACTCCTCTAAGGTAGGGACCAACTGGTAGTCCGGAAAAGTAAAGCAATGATACAGTGGATCAAAGAACTGAACTAAGACACTCATCATCTGTTCGTCCAATTTGGAAGTGACCAAACCCAGGAGGTGACCATGTCTTCTGATAAAGGAGGTAGTATATGAAATCTTTGCAACCAATTCCTTAAGCTGAGTGGGAATCTGGACAAAGTTGATCTGAATGGTGTTTCTTCGCATGGGTGCCATGACCTACAAAACAGAACAAAGATGAATCCCTCCTGTCTTTGAAATAGGTAAGTCCAATGCAAGATGCATGCAATGTCATGACGTCATGATAGAAAACACACCACAAGTATCCACAAATAGCAAACATGGTAAAGGCATACAAGTCACACAGAGAGCCCTTAGATTTCAGGCTGGCAAGGAGTCTAGGTACTACCCTCTTTCAGTTCAGTTGGTTCAAACCTGTCCTAAAAATAGTAACCGGGTTCTAGAGGATCTCAATATCACTGACTACCCTCGATCGGTCATAATTCCAGCTTAGCAACCTTTTCTTACAGCCGGAATCATCGCGAGAGTTTAGTCTCAATGAGTGTAGCATACTGCTACTGTTCTATGGCCAAGTTGGTCAATTTAAAGGTTCTAAGGTCAGTTGGTGCTTAATGACCCCTTAGCAGACCCATATTCTCCTCGTTGCGCCACAAGGGACATCGATACATACTAAAGTGCCACACCAACGTAGCTACTGCTTCAACCGTATCGGTCTACGCCGTACAGTTCCCTCACAGTTTATTGCTACTTACCTAAAGGGTATCCCCCAGATCCGGGTTAAGATCTATAATAACTCTGATTCAAACCCACAAAGATAAAGCATACAATTCAAGCAATTGAAAACATTATGATGAACTAATCCTAAGGTACACCCCACTTATAACGTCCTCAGCAGAGTCACCAGTTCTGTGATACGGTGGGAAGAACTGACTGTTTTTGGAATGCTGGTTTGCGTTTTGCGTTTGTTTTCGCAAAATTTCGCGGTAAGCAAGAGTCGCCACCGACTTTTATTTTATCCAACAAGGAAAGGAAAAAAGCATAGAAAAATTCCTTTTTCGAGATATTTCTCGGGTTCGGGGGGGTAGATTATAGAAAGGGAAGGTGTTAGCACCCTTTCTATCTGTGGTTATCCACGGGCTCTTAGGTACTTGCTCATATTGTTTTCAAAATATTTCTTTCTTTGTGCTTGTGGGTTTGAAAAAGTTTTTGTTTTGAAACTTCGATTTAACTCTTGCTTCTGTCCTCAAGAGTGTATGAAGTGTTTTTGAAAACTTTGTTCGAAAAGTGTAAGTGTGAAAAGTTTTTTTTGGTTTTTTTTGAAAGAGAAAGTACTTAAGAACCATCTACCTACTCGAAAAAGGAATCGTTCTATGATAATTTCCTTTAGACAATGTCAACCCGCTATTGATGAGTAGGTAGCATCGTCGTTGGAGTTTAAGGGTCAATTCGAATGAGGGACATATGGTCACTAAAGCAATGTTAGGACGCCTTAGCAGCAACCCTAATGTCTTAGATCATTTGTTTGAGGCAACAATATCCGAGGCAACCATTTCGAGGCGACTATGATCTTTTAGACAAGAGGGCGACCTCTAAAGTGACCTATACTTAATGACCGTGTACGAAGGCAATCAAGTGGGGTGTACCCTAAGAGTGCGCATGTGCGAGTGTGTCATTTTCAGTTATTTTTATCTTTGTACATGTTATGGGTGGTCTAAGTTGATTTTAGTTTAAAACATTCAGTCTTATCATGTCATCCTATTATCAAACATCTAACAGTTATATTTTGCGGAAAATAAAAGTGCGGAATTTAAATTACAAAGCGTCGGGTATTTACATCGCCAAAGACAAACCCTTTAAAAATAAATAAAGCGATAAAAAATAATAAAAGTCCTATTTAACTATTACAAACCGGGAGTAAGTACATTATTGGATAAAATAAATAAATCGCGTGCGGGAAATTAAATCGAGTGAGAGATTAGGGTTTTGACCCTTTTGGTTTAAAGGAAACTTTTTTTTTTGTTTTTGAATTAAGAAAGAAATTACCTAAGTTAATTACTAAATTAAATTAAAATAAATTAATTAGTAAGAAAATAAATTATTTTTGGATTTTTGGTTATTTTAAGAAAGAGAATTAAAATTAATTGAATTAGTAATTAAGCCTAATTAAATCTAATTTAATTTTAATTATTTACAAAAAATATGTTAAAGTTATTTCTAATTAAAGCCTAAATTAATTGATAGATTTGTTAATAAAAATAAAAAATACTAATTTGATTAAATATAAAAATATTTTTGTGATTTTTATTTTATGAAAAGGCTGGATTTTAATTGGTTAGAATTAAAAAAATAAAAATAATAAAACAATTAATTAAAACAAAAAATAAAATAAATGAGAGTAAGGGGGTATGTGCCTGATTTTTTGGGTGTGATTATCAATCCTAAGGCCCATTTAGATCTGGCCTTGTTGACTTTTCATGGATTTGGTGTGTGTGCGCTGACTTTGTCTATGGTGGACCATCAGCTCTTGGCCACCAGATTTGGCCTTTGGCCATCTGGCCATTGGATGCTTGATGGACCATGGTGGACTACACGCTTGGAGGTGCATGTAATCACCTGAAAAATAAAATTAAAAAAGAAAGTGGGGGACCTGGGATTCGAACCCAGGTCCTGATGATTATTGAATGTGGCCCTTGCCACTACGCTTCTTGGTTTCATTTGTTAATATATTTCATAATAATAATAATATATCAAAAAAGCAATTACTGGTTAGAAAATAAAAATGCGCGAAAAAAACGTTTGAACGGGCCAATGAGTGAACGCCTGCTCTTCATCCCTGTCCTTCCACTACTGTAATTTTACCTGCGGATTTGAATCCGCAGCTAAAAACGCAGCTCGATCCAAAAATCAATTCCAGGCAATAAAAATGACCTTCAAAGGCATGGTTAGGTTCGTCTCCTTTTCCTGAGTGCAACCATGCCCATTATAGGGACCAATTTCACCTGAAACAAGAATCCCTAAAAACAAAAACGTAACCCTAGCTATGGTGTTTTGGGGTTACAACGCCTATAAACCAAAGTGAATATTGCCAAAGGTTTGCAAACAGCATGAGGGTTATGAATATGCAATTATCTCGTTCAAATGATGCAAGAATGGATTAAATCGAATCCAAGAACATAGCTAGGTAATGAGGGACTTACAGCGAGTTAGGTGGTCTGAGAATGCTTGTTCTTGATCCAGGTAGACTGAGTGAACACCCAGGAATCGTTTGAGACCGGTCTCAGCTTCTGAAAATGTCTCTAGCTATGGATTCGATTTCAAGATTTTTGGTACTTTTTTCAAGTTCCGTTCTGCCTCTTCTTGCAGCCTCCAACCCTTATTTCATTCCTTGTGGCTTGCTTATGTATGGTACAATGTGTTAGGGTAACAATTATGGTCCAAATCTTCTCCCATCATGGCTTGCATATTTGATTTGATCCCCTCTTTACAACTTGCCGAATTTATCAATTTTCAATCTTTTTGCACATGATATTGTATGATACGAATTTGATGGTGTTAAAGATTGCAATCAAAGCCTGAAACAACAAAAAAATCTCATGTAATCAAAGTTTTGGATTTTATTTGATTTTATTTGATTAAAAATGAATAAATTCAAATAAAAATCAAATTAAATAATAAAATTTATAAATGGACACATGGATGAAGCTGAGGCACGTGTACAATGAGGCAAGCTCAAATCAAGTGGAAAAGAATGGGCCCATTTGAAAAAATTTGATGTTTTGGGGATGGTTGACTTTTGGCAATTTTGCAAAAATGTCCAACTTCAACAATGCATAACTTCTTCAATTTTGAACTTTTGGAGGTGTTCTTAGATTTTATAGAAAGCTTGAGATGTAATCTAACCAACCCTTTTGGTCTCATCGCATTTTGATATTCCATGCTCAAGTTATAAGCTTGGGTAAAAATGGTGTTTTTGTTGACTTTCAAAAATGACCTATAATGTCCAAATTTATAACTTCTTGTGAGTGAATATTTTGATCTTGGGGTATGAATATGGATTGTAGTAAATTTAATCCTATTCAATATTAGCTTTGGATGGGTAATTTATCATAAAGTATGAGAAAGTTATGCTTGGTCAAAGTTGAGTTGACTTTTCCTACAAAACCCTAATTTAGCAACTTTTGAGTCTTGATGAATTTTGAGCAATCCTTGATAAATCATGATCAACCCTTGATAAAATGATGAAATAACCTTCAAAATGATAATGTTGGAAAAAAATCTTGAAGTTTGACTGTATGTAGTCCACAATTGACTTTTTCCCTAGCACAGTCGATTTTTGGACCTTTTGAGCAATTGACTGAGCAAACTTCCTCTGCAAGGCTTGAAATTTGACATGGATGATCTTGAGAGCATATCAGGACATTGGGGAGAACTTGAGGTCATTTGGACTCAAGGATCTTGATGCAACACAAAACCCTAATTTGGGGTAGACTGCCTTAGGAGATAGCTTGCCTGTCCAACTCTTGAGCAAACTTGAGCAACTTGGAGATTTTTCTTGCAATGTTTTGAGAAATATGAGAGGGAAAATTTTGGGGTACAACAGGGTGGAAGCTGGCATAAAAAGTGGAAAGATTCAGAAGGATTCATCTGCCTCTACAGCTGTGAGGAAGCCTTTTATTGGGAAGAAGGAGGTATTTGCTGTTTATCCACAGAGGAACCAAGGGAGAGTTGAACGCCGACCGATGGTAGGGGCTATTATGATCCCAAAGCCTGCATCTGATCAACCAAGAAGTAATCAACCAAGGGTGGAAACGTCGGTTCGGCAATTCACCAGAATCAATATGACTCTATCACAGGTATTACCGCATCTTCTGAAATCCAATTTGGCAACTTTAAAAGAAGCTCCAAAGAACACCAACATGACATCCCCTCATTATCACCCAAATGCCCATTGCGCATATCATTCCGAAAGTCCGGGTCACGACACTAACAACTGTTGGGCCTTGAAGAACAAAATTAAAGACCTTATAGAGGAAAAAGAGATTGAGTTTGATGCGCCCGAGAAGCCAAATGCCATTTCTGCTCCTATGCCCAGGTATGGTCACAACACCAATGCAATTGAAGAAGATTTGTTTGTTACCACAGTTGATGAAATCTTGACTCCACTCCCAATCATTAAGATAAACTTGTTGAAAGCCGGTGTTTTCCCGGGTTGTAATGAAGACTGCCACCTATGCTTATCCTCATCAACTGTTTTCCCTTTATTGAAAACAGGCATTCAACGCTTGATAGACAACAAAGAGTTCTGTTTGAAAGTACTCCTGTTTCACCTGTTCCTGTTGAAGACGTTTCAATCATCACCATCACTACCAATTCTTCTAGGGTCCCCAAAAGACCCGTTAGAATTACATCGATTCCAAAAACTACTCCTCTTATAATCATAATGCCTGGGCCAGTCCCGTATGAATCAGACAAAACTGTGTCGTGGAATTACGGTGGGGACATCTACTACCATGGCATCAAACAAGATGGGCTGGCCGCAGAAGAGATAAACTCCTAAGAAGAAGACTCTGATATTAGCAATATTTCCAGAACCAGTAAGATTACCCGAAGCGGTAGAATCTTCTCTCTATAAATTCCCCCCCAAAGGCAGTTTTTGGACCTGTGGCTGCTCCAAAGGTTATTTCTGTACCAATAATCATCCCTGCAAGTGCTTCTATTAACGAAGATGATACAACCCCTGTTGTCATTCCTACCAACACTCCTGCTACTGAAACTAGAGGAAAATATTTTCAAGTAGAGCCTGTCCGGACGAAGGCTCAATCCCTGACTATCCCCGAAGCCTCCAAGAAGGAAATGGAGGAGATCCTGAAAATAATAAAGAGGAGCGACTACGACGTAGTTTAATAGTTGGGGAAAACTCCCTCTAAAATCTCCATGTTGGCATTGTTACTGTGTTCCGAGGCACATGCGAAAGCCCTGGTGAAGTTCCTAAAGACAACCCACGTGCCTCAAGAGATGTCTGCTGACCAATTCCAAGATTGCGTGGCCAGCTTGACAGCGGATAACGACCTAGGCTTCTCGGATGCTGATCTGACACCAAGAGGAAGAAAGCACAATGAGGCTTTGCATGTCTCTGGAATGTAGACGAACAACTCTGGCCCATGTCTTGGTGGACACTAGCTCATCTTTGAATGTTTTACCAAAGAAAGCTCTCAGCAGACTAGACTGCAAAGGACTGACGTTGAAACCCAGTAACATAGTCGTAAGGGCATTTGATGGCTCAAAGAGGATGGTGCACGAGGAGGTCGATATCCCCATAAAGGTTGGGACTCAAACTTTAAACTCAACCTTCTATGTAATGGACATCCACCCCTCTTAGTCCTGTCTGCTAGGACGGCCGTGGATCCATAATGCTGGCGCTGTCACCTCTACACTGCACCAGATGCTGAAATATCCGGTCCATGGAAAGATTATCATTGTCCACGGAGAGGAAGAGTATATGATTAGCCACCTCAATTCCTTCCGGTATGTGTAATTGGACGGCGAGTTCATTGAAACTCCTTTTCAACATTTCGAAGAGGTTCCCCAAGAGGTAGCAGAAACCAAGATTGTGTCCCAGATTCCCAAGATTACAAGACCTCCACTCTGGATGTCATCTCTAAAGGACGCCAAAGCAGTAGTAGAGGAAAGAGGATGCACCATCTGGGGGCAACTTCCGGATATTCCGTATAAATCTAACAAGTTTGGTTTCGGGTTCACTTCAAGTGCTCAGAAGGTTGTACGCCATGCCCGTGCTGGAGGGCCACCCTTGAAGATTAGAAACCTAGAGGTCAATACGGTAGAAGATGGTTAAGAGGATTGCAGCTGGGAGGATTGGATCTTTCCTCCTGTCAACGGAGGACTTGGCAATTGGGAAGCCAGAGACTTTGTCCCAATAACTTTCATCCCTCAGTAATTTATCTTTACATTTCTGTTGGACTTGTAATATTCATAAACAATTCGCACATTTAAAACCTTGTGTCTTTCCCGAGGCACAATGGTCCATTTGTAAGGGTTATTATTTCATCTTCATATGACATTCAATGAATCATGGACGTTTTTCACATACAAACTTTTGTGCTCATTGTTTTTCTTTTACATTTTATTTTCTAAAGATGGTTATACCCTTACACACACCCACACTCATAAATGCAGGTACCCCTCCATTCAGGATCCCATGGGTAACAATACTATTATGGCCTTTTGTGACTCTGAAGATCTAATCTACCAAGCCGAAGACGAAGGTGAGGAAGATTATGAAGTACCAAGGGAACTGGCCAGACCACTAGAACAAGAGGAAATAGCCATTCAGCCTCATGAGGAACCTGTGGATACAATCAACTTGGGTACCGAGGAGGATAAAAAAGAGGTCAAGGTGGGTGCCAATCTGGAGCCCAGTGTCAAGGAGCGTCTGATTCAGTTGTTTCATGATTATGTTGAGATCTTTTCCTGGTCATATGAAGACATGCCAGGACTTGATACAGACATCATGGTACATCGTTTGCCAACAAGAGAAGATTTCCCACCAGTAAAACAAAAATTCTGCCGCATGAGACCTGATATGTCAGAAAAGATCAAAGCGGAGGTCATGAAGCAATTCAATGTTGGATTCTTGGCTGTCACTTCCTACCCCCAATGGGTTGCCAACATTGTTCCCGTACCTAAAAAGGACAGAAAAGTATGAATGTGCATTGACTATAGAGATTTGAATAGGGCAAGCCCTAAAGATGATTTTCCACTTCCCCACATTGATATCCTGGTGGACGATACGACACAACACAAAGTGTTTTCCTTCATGGACGAATTCTCAGGTTACAACCAAATCAAAATGGCACTTGAGGACATGGAGAAAACGACATTTGTCACACAGTGGGGCACATTCTGCTACAAGGTGATGCCATTCGGACTGAAGAATGTTGGGGAAACCTATCAACATTCCATGGTAGCTTTGTTTCATGACATGATACATCATGAAATAGAGGTCTACGTAGACGATATGATAGCCAGATCACAAACAGAAAAAGAGCATTTGGATCACTTGCAAAAGCTGTTTGAGAGACTAAAGAAATACAAGCTAAGATTGAATCAAAACAAGTTCACATTCGGGGTACGGTCCGGTAAACTCCTAGGCTTTGTCGTCAACAATAAAGGTATTGAGGTTGATCCTGCCAAGGTTAAAGAAATACAAGAAATGTCTTCTCCTCGTATTGAGAAGGAAATCAGAGGATTCTTGGGACGCTTGAACTATATTGCCAGATTCATTTCTCACCTAACAGCTACTTGTGAGCCAATATTCAAACTATTGAAGAAAGATCAAGTAGTCAAATGGAATGATGAATGCCAAACTGCTTTCGACAAAATCAAAGAGTACTTGCAAGAGCCTCCTGTTTTGATGCCACCAGTCGAGGGAAGACCACTGATTATGTATCTGACTTTTTTAGAAAACTCAATGGGGTGTGTATTGGGGAAGCATGACGAGTATGGCTGAAAAGAGCACGCTATTTACTACCTGAGCAAAAAGATTACCAACTGTGAAACTAGATATTCCCTGCTCGAGAAAACTTGTTGCGCTCTGGCATGGGCTGGTCGCTGACTAAGACAGTATATGATGACTCATACTACCTTATTAATATCTAAGATGGATCCGATAAAATACATCTTCGAAAAGCCTGCTCTGTTTGGGAGGATAGCTAGATGGCAGATGATCCTAACAGAATATGACATAAAATATACTACCCAAAAGTCCATAAAAGGCAGTGTATTGGCTGATCACCTTGCTCACCAAGCTGTAGAAGACTATCAGTCCATGAAGTTTGAATTCCCGGATGAAGACATCGTGACATTAGACAAATGTGAAAAAATCATACCATATGACAGAACTGAACAAGGATCCCGATGGACCCTGTTCTTTGATGGGCCATCCAATGCACTTGGTAATGGTATCGGCGATGTACTCATATCTCCGGAAGGGTGTCACACTCCCTTTACTTCCAGAATTTTCTTCAACTGTACGAACAACATGGCGGAGTACGAAGCATGCATATTTGGTCTCAGAGCTGCCATAGACTTGGGAATCAAATTTTTAGATGTGTTTGGAGATTCAGCTTTGGTCATCAGTCATATCAAAGGGGAATGGGACACTAAGCACCTGAACCTTATCCCTTACAAAGAACATGTTTTAACATTGCTACCACATTTTGAGAAGATTACCTTCTAGCATTTTTCCTGAGAAGAAAATCAGCTAGCAGACGCTCTAGCCACAATGTCATCTATGTTTAAACTTAAATGGGATAACGAGGATCCTTAAATCACCATCGAACGAATGGAGGAACCAGCACATTGTCACGATATTAATACTGAAGAGGTAGTGGACCAGCCTTGGTTTCATGAGGTCAAGAGGTATCTCGAGGCTCAAGAGTATCCAGAAGGAGCTTCAATCAATGATAAGAAGTTCTTAAGGAGATTCTCTACTAAGTTCTTCCTTAGTATTCGCATCCTATACAAACACAATCATGACTCCATTTTGCTTCGGTGCATGGATAAGGTTGAAGCTGAAAAGATCATGGCTGAATTACATGAAGGTACTTTTGGCACCCACTCCAGTGGGCATACGATGGCGAAGAAAATCCTACAGGAAGGCTATTATTGGTCTACCATGGAAGCAAATTGCTATCAATATTCTCGAACCTGTCATAAGTGTCAAATTTATGCTGACAAGGTGCACGTACCCCCGGTTCCTATGAATGTCTTGACGGCTCCTTGGCCCTTCGCTATGTGGGGAATTGATATGATTGGAGAGATCAAGCCTACAACCTCCAATGGACACCGTTTCATCCTAGTGGCCATTGACTATTTTACAAAATGGGTGGAGGCAACTTCCTTCGCTCCCGTCACTAAGAATGTTGTTGCCCGCTTCATCAAGCAAAATCTCATTTGTTGATATGGTATCCCAAAAAGGATCATCACTGACAATGGAAAAAATCTCAACAACACTATGATCACCGCCTTGTGCATGCAATTCAAGATTCAGCATCACAATTATCCCCCCTATCGGCCAAAGATGAATGGTGATGTCGAAGCTATGAATAAGAACATTAAAAAGATCATACAAAAGATGACAGTCACATACAAAGACTGACATGAGATGCTACCATTCGCTCTCCACGGGTATCGTACCACGACTCACACATCAACTGGGGCAACACCCTATTCTTTGGTATATGGCATGGAAGTTGTTTTGCCTATTGAGGTTCAGATCCACTCTCTGAGGATTATGAAAGATGCAGGTTTGAATGAAGACGATTGGATCTAGACTCGACTTGATCAACTAAACTTAATCGATGAAAAGAGACTTACTGATGTTTGCCATGGTCAGATGTATCAAAAATGGATGATAAAGGCTTCCAACAAGAAAGTCAGACGCCAAGTATATCAGGTTGGGGATCTAATGATCAAACGTATCATCTTGTCACAAAGTGATCCCAGGGGAAAATGGACTCCTACCTATGAAGGACCATTTGTAATCAAGAACATATTCTCCGGTGGGGAAATGATCTTGACCACCATGGACGGTGACGACCTGCCACACCCTGCGAACGCGGATATAGTCAAAAGATACTACGCATAAGAGACCCACTAGGTTGACACACCTAGGAAAAACAAGGGCATCCCGGCGAACCAAAAGGTTTGGGAAAAATTAGGGATAAAATATAAAAAATTTGTACACCCGGCAAGTTGAAAACCCGAAAGGGCGACTTGGGCAAAAAAGGGTTTCCCGGTGGATTGAAAACCCGAAAGAGCGGTCCAGGAAAAAGTTAGGGAATTAAAGCGTATGACCATGTCCCGTCAGATCACTTGATGGGCAACCTTTGACCTCCACTGACAAACTCAGAGTTTCTGATCAATTCAATCATCTTCAGACGAAGCAACAAATAGACAAGATATTTAGAGATATAAAGGCTATAGCATAATGGGAACCCTATGGGATTGTTACACATAGCTATCTTTCTTTGTATATTTTTTATTGTTTTATGGCACCATTCTCTTACTATAATGCTTGTCTCCTTTGTACAAAATACTTATTCAAAGTCAATATGAAGATACCCCTTTGAAAGTGAAAAAAACTATTTGTCTTTTTCTTTACACTTGTGTTTTGTTTGCAAAAACGTCCAATGATTCATTGATGAACATGTGCATTTGAACATAATTACTGTTTACAAATAAACAAAATGAGAAAGATAATTACTGATAGGTTGAAAGAATAGGGAAATGTCTCTAAGCTATTACCCAAGAAATCCCCAGCGGAACAAATTTCAGATTATTAATCCCCAGTAGAAATCGTCAAAATTCTCAAGATTCCCCCAGCAGATCTTACAAGCAGTACATGGCGTTGCCCTCACAATAGAATTTACTTCTCTCAACAAGATTTCATCAGTATTTCAACTTCAAGACATGAAATTTCAACACATCCTCAGCAGCATTCAAGGATTTATTTTCCTCAATCAAACAGCAATACAGCAGATCAACTTACATGCACATACATTGCATCCATATATCATAAACATTGATAAAGAAAATACATTGAATCATACATTTCATGCAACATAACTTTGTGTTTCAGCTAACGTTTTACCCTTTTCAGGATAAGATTAACAACTACCATCAACAATATGGAATCAAGATACAGTTCAGATACGCTTCAGACACAGATGCCATTCTGATACTCATTCAGATTTCAAGTTCATATACAGTTCAGATACGCTCCAGACACGGATTCCATTCTGATACTCATTCAGATTTCAAGTTCAGATACAATTCAGATATGCTCCAGACACGAATGTCATTCTAATACGCATTCATATTTCAAGTTCAGATACAATTCAGATACGCTCCAGACACGGATGCCATTCTGATACTCATTCATATTTCAAGTTCAGATACAGTTCAGATACTCTCCAGACACGGATGCCATTCTGATACTCATTCAGATTCAACTTTCAGATACAGTACGGATACGTCCCAAACACGGACACCATTCTGATACTTATTCTTTCGGCTTACAACTTACAATTCAACAAACATTCTTGGATGGCATCTACAAGCCCATCTCCAACAATATTCTATAACTTCTCCAAATGGCATCTTTAAGCCCATTCCCTCAACTATACATCGTCGAGTGCAAATTTCTAGGCACTCTAGTGTCCAATCATTCTCTCACCTTCGAGTCACGAATGGCAAAACTCGCCAATCTAACTCTTCAGGTTTAAGAAGATTGAACAGGGGCAGCTGTTGTACCCCAAAATTTGTCCTCTCATTTATCAAGATTATTCTCACAAGATCTCTTTAACTCAAGACTGGATTAGGGTTTGATCAGCTCATGACATCTTATCTTACACTAATGACCCAAAATTAGGGTTTGAGTTTGCTCAAGGATTTTTGGACTATCCATGCAACATATGACTTTCAAACATCATTATAGACCCCTAAGATTACTCATGACAAGTTTCAAGCCTTGAACCATATTTTTGATCAGTCAATTAGATAGTTGACCTAAAAATCAGTTGTATTGGGGAAAAAGTCAACCATGGCCAACTTACAGTCAAACTTCCTAATTTTTTATCCACATCAACATTTTAGACCCATATGTATCATTTGATCAAGTTTGGACCATAATTCCTCAAGAAATTTGATCAAATCATCAAAAGGGCAAAATGGTCAAAATTAGGGTTTTGATTGAGAAAAGGGCAATTTCTGATTTTTGACCTAGAAAATGACCAATTTGTTTGAAGCATGATTCCAAGAGCTCAATTGCATCATCTTGACCTAATGACATGGTTCAAAACATTGCAATTTCATTGGATTGATAGATAAAATTTGCAGTCAACTGATCAAAAGTCAACTGTATACTGAAAAGTCAAACTTTGACTTTTTGGTCAAAATCAAGTGCCAAGGATCACAATTCATCAAAACATGTCAAAATGTGAAACTTGTTCATCAAGAAATCAAAGATTGAAGATTTGGTTTTGAAATTTGAATTTTTCTTAACTTAGAAATTTTTCTAAGTATAGAAAATTTCTTATTTTTTCTCAACTTTAAGCCATTTTTTCACCATGATACAAGATGATTCAAAGAAAGTTCCCAACATTAAAGTTGTAGACCTACATTAAATATATAACTTTTCTTCATATATTTCTCCCTAAAGATGCTTAGATCCCAAGATATAAGTTTGTGAATACATGCTCATGAACTAAAATAACTTAGTGAAATTTTGCCCTAATTTAGGCAGGTTTTTGACCTAACTTCATGGAAATTTTTCACCTAGTTTCAATAGGAACCTTGAAATTAATTTCAAAGATGAGTTATATAGAACATTTCAAGCTTTCCAAAATGTCTAAGAACTCCTTAAGATCATTTTTGAGTAGGGAGAATCGAAGAGATGAAATTGGCAATTTCTCACTTTGAATTCAAGTCATTTCATGAAGAACAAAACTCCAATCTGAACATATGCTGCCTAATCCTTGCTTTACATGCCCCAAACTTGTTTCTCACTTTATAATTTAATTCTTACACAGATGATAAAGCCTTAAGCCAAGCACAAGAGTCATTTTCCAAGCTTTAATTCCATAAATGGCACAAAGTTGCCATTGCCATTTTGGAAAAGCATAACTTTTGCAACTTTACATTTCTTGAGCATTAGACCTGTTTTCTCTATACACACAAGTCCTATAAACCAAATACAAGTTGTCTAGGACTTGTACCAACTTCAAGAAGGCCAGTACAAGCATGTGGAGACTTGTCTCTTCACCTTTCTTAAAAAGCAAGTAAGAGTGCAAAAAGGCTACAATTCAGAAATCTGTTGTGCAGTGGATTAGAAACCTTCTCCATACTAATACACAAACACATCACAAATTGGAACACAATTTCTAAAGTCCTAAAATGTAACGCCCCGTTTTATTTAATATTATATTGTATTAATATTTTCGAGTTAGCGTTTGACGTTTATTTTTGCGATGAGAATATTTAAATTAACCGGTATATCTGTTAATATATTCTGCGACATTTTATTCGGACCGGTAATTATTTTATTCGGTCCGGTGTTTATTTTGAGGGACCGGTAATTATTTTGTTCGGTCCGGATTTTATTCCGTTCGGTTCGATAAAATATTATTCGGACCGATATTTAATTATTTGGAGTTATTTTAATTATTTGGGTTAATAATATTATTTAGTATTATTAGTGTTATAACTAGTAGTAAGACCAAAGGCTTTTTGGTATTTTTGCTTGCTAGTGTCTTGTTCTAAACAAACAAAACCCACCATTTCCTGGTTTTGTGTCATAACACTAGAACACTTAGAAACATAGAGAGAACTAGAGAAAGAGGTCTTAGAAGAGAAGAGGAAACAAGAACACAAGAGCTAGCTTGGGTTTTGGGTTGGAAGAATAAGAATCATTTCAAACATTGTAAGGGGTTTGATTTTTCAATGTTTATAGTTAGGGTTTGATTTGGTATATTTTGATTTGGGATAAAATTAATGTTAGGGTTCTTGAGATTTGTTGAGATAAATTAGGAGAGTTAATTTAGGTGTTAGTGTTGTGGGATTATTGTTATGTTAATAGAAATTAAATTAGAAGAATTAATTTATATTAATTAAATTAAGTTTACTAAATAATGCAGTATAGTTACTTTATTAAAATAATACAGTATAGTTAGTTTACTAAATAATGCAGTATAGTTTAGTTATATATAGTTTATAAAGAAACTAAGGAAAACTAAAAACAAGCCGTTAGTAATTGAAATGATGATAAGCTTCTAAAACTAAGGAATAGCAGTATAATAAATTATGGAGCATAATATGTATCCTAAAGTAAACTAGCAGCATAATATGTTTCCTAAGGCAAACTAGCTTATGCAGTATGTAATAGGCAGTATAGAATAAGTTTAGAAAACAAAACTTAAAGCTAGCAGTATGTTAGTATAAGGTTAGAAACTAAAAAGCTTATCAGACTAAAAGCTAGCAGTAAGTTTTATTTAATTTATGTTTTTTTTTCTTCTTAATTTAATATATTAAATATTTATATTAATTAAATACAAATATGACATAAGTTAGCCGATTTAATTTGGAATCCGATTATGTTTCGATTTCCCGATTTCGGCAATTTCGGCGACGGAGCAAGTTGCTCCGAATTGAACAAAAATTGACGTGCTAGCTAATTTTGACGTGTAGAACGTCGTGGTGAGGTTAGTTTTTCAAGATTACGAGTTTTTAACAGAGCGACCCAAAATAAGTCAATTTACGGTTAAGTTGAAACGGGTTGCGTTTTAGTCGGTTTAAGTCGCGTATGGACAATCCGATTGCAACGTTAATGATTATGATTGGTGCCGATTATTATGAATGACTTTCATGATCATTATTGATGTTTGACTATTTTTCCGTGTTTGAAATTTAGTGAATTATTTGATAATGTTGTGGTGTGATTAAATATGATGTTTGCGACGGTTTATTTATAGTGAATACTTGATGATATGCGATGCGATGATATGTTTATCTTGATGTGGATAAATATGGAGACGTGGGTTTTATACCAATTTTGATGTGTGATGATGATGTTTTGTTGTGTCGTGTTTGTGATGTCGTGTTGTCGAGTCACATACATTGCATTGGCGACGAGGGCTTTTATGCCAAGCGACGAGGTCTTTTATGCCAAAGCGACGATGGGCTTTTATGCCGAATGTCCCTAATTATGGACAAAGAGATGGATACCACATGCATAACATAGTCGTGTCTCATGGAGTTGGTTATGTTTATTTTTGAGTCTTTTGGCGTTGAGTTTTATTTGATGGCTTATAATGAATTACGATGTTATATGATACTTTGTTTTGTGATGATTTTTGTGTTGAACATTAAGTGATTATGATGTGATAATTTCATGAAAATTATGCGATGGATATAACATGACGGTAAAGCAACGATATGAGTTTATGGCGATGGAGTTTATGTTTTGTTTTGACATGATTATGGTGATTATGTGATGATATTAAAGTGTTGATCTTATACACTAAATGATGATTTTAAAGTATGTGAGATTTGATATTTATTGACATATTCTTATTAATCCTATATCATTTATGATTCCAAAAATATTTATATATTTTATCATGCCTTTAATTATATGTTTTGGAGTATCTCACCCTTTACTTGTTTCGCCGTTTCCTTTATATTGGTAACGTGCAGGTGATCCGCGAGGATGATGAGGATTAGCTCGAGTCTCTTTATTTTGAGTCGCTCTGCTCTGATAGTAGTAACACTCGGGATTTAGGCGACGTTATTATTTTGATAGGATAGTTTATGTATACTATCTTATGACTTTATGTATTGATGATAAAATGATGATATGTACATTTTGTGAACACATCCGCTGTGCTATGAATATTCATATGTCTATATGATGATTTGTGATATGAATCGGTATATCCGACTTTTGATTTTTTTTGATGTGCATTATAATCCAAAGTGATGGAAACACGAATATATGATACCTCAATTTATGTTTGGATGAAATTTTAAAACTCTGATTTTACTATTAATTACGAAGGGTAGAATTGGGGTGTTACATAAAACACTCCAAAACTCGCTCTCTCCAAAAACCTGTCAAAAACTTGCAGTTTGAGCATAAGCATAGCAATCCACAAATTCACTCGTGCGTTTCAAGTTTTAATCACTTAAACACTTTACCTACCTCATATCTAAGTGTTCCAGACCATCATCCCTCCACTATAACACCTCCTTATCCATCTTCCATTTTTGTTTTTCAATCTTGCAGGTTGATTTAGATAGAGAGTTTCAGACACTTTCAAAGCAAGGTAAGGATTTGAACACACTCAAGGAGGTTCAAGCAAGCTAAAGGAATCTTCAAGACTTCATAAATATCACTCAAACTCCATTCACGATCTCAGCTGAGAGAGGTAAGAACTCCAACTTTTATCTTTTCATACAGGCATCCATTGGCCACGATTTGTGAAAAGAAAATGTAGATATTATTGTGCTAAAGCCAACCATGTGCATAGATTTCATTTATGATCATTGTGTATAGAGAATTTTAGAGTTCAAATTTCTATAAAAATTAGGGTTAAAATTAGGGCCTTTAAAATTCGTTTTGATCTTTGATTGTTAGTTTCCATAAGTTACATGTCTGAAATCGTGGAAAAGAGTACTATCATTTTCATGTTTGAAGCTTCCATTTTCATGGAGAAATGAGAGAGATATGCTTGGTCTGGCTAGCTAGAGGAAGAAGACGAAGTACAGGGCAGCGGAAGCTTTTTGTGTTATGTTTTTCTTGTTTCATTTAAACTAACAGATGTACAGCCACCCCAGTGGCAAGGCAGCGTGCTGAGAATGCCAAGGTCATGGGTTCGAGCCTTGGTGCCTGCCTTTTTGCATTTTATCACATTTTTCATCCTTTTTTGGCTGTTTGCAGGATGGGCTTCAACACTTGGGCCTAGCGTTTTTTTTCCTAACATAATACCACCTGATTACTCAGGATACCCCCTGGCCCATATATTTTATTTATTTGTTTTTTATTTATTTTCATTTTTGTTTTATTAAATATTTTCTTTAACACATAAAAATCATGAAAAATATAAATATGATAAATATTGCATTTTGATTTATTCTATTTTATTTTCACATAAAAAATATATTTTATTTTAACTATATATACTAATTACTTTTTCTTAAACAAACTTTCAAAATAAAATAAACTTATATATTTTATTGCTTTTCTTTCATACTTATAAATATTTATTTTTGACATATAAAGAGACTAAATATTTTCATAAAATATTTTATTATTTTAAGACAAAAAATACACAAAAATAATAGTTAAAGAACTTTATTTTCTTTTAAATTAGAAATTAGGGTTAACTATTTTTCAAGAATTAATTTCCTTTTCTTAAGTTATTAGGTTTAGTTCAAAACTCCTTTTCACATAAAAACAAAACAAAATCTTTTTTTTCTTGCATATACATACCATTGCACATTTAATTTATATTGTATATTGTTTATTCATATATTTGTACAAATTCGATCTGGTTGTAATAGCTTAATTAGATTTATATTATTGAAAATCCCCATTCACAATTTGTATTCCCCCTTCCCATAAAATGTTGTAATAGTGTAGTAATCTTTAAATCACGCAATTTACCGCTTTTATATACCATGCTAGTAATTAGGGTTTGAATGACAAGATAAAAATAAATCAAATAGAAAACCCTAAATCCAAGACAAAATCAAAGCATGAAAATAACACACTTGCACACAAGCATCCTTAGGGTTTCTCCACTTGGTTGCCTTATACAAAAATAACCATATTATGCATGAGAAGTATCTTGGCAAAACAAACAAATATAAGATCATATTCCCTCGATGACGCTATTCTAAGTTGCCTTACAAAATGATCTTAGTCCCTTAAAATGCTAAGATACTTTGCAACATTGCTAATCATGGTTATACAATGACCCACGCCCGTCCCGTTTACATCCAAAGATAGGGTTTCTTACCAAATCAATGGTAAGACAACAATGTCAAAGGAATAGAAATTAAACAAGAAATAAATTTGAGTACGTAGATTGCTTCTAGTTACTTGCTCTATTTTCAAACAACTATCCTTGTTATTTTCCAAAACAAACACACACATTCCAAAAACATCTTACAAACAATTAAAACATTTCCAAAGAGACAAACATCTTTTTATACATTCTTACGAACAAGAATCATTACAAAGATTACCTAAACAAATGGCCTCTTTTGCAAAATACTTTCAAAACCACACCAAACACAATTTCAAACAAAAGCAAGTGATCTAGCAAGTAACTAAGAGCCCATGGAAAACCATGGATGAAAAGGGTGTTAATACCTTCCCTTTTCATAATCTACCCCCCGAAGTCAAGAAACAATCTCAAAGGTCTTTATTGTGCTTTTTCACCTTTCCTTTTGGATAAAAGAAAAGTCGGTAGCGACTCTTGCTAACCGCAATATTTGCGAACAAAAACGTAAACCCTCAAGTCAGTTATCCCACTGTATCACACTCGTTACTGCTTAGCAGGACACATGTGCCAAATAGTTTTAGTTATGTTCATATGCATATGTTCGTTCAATTTTAATCATTGGACAACTTGGCATTCAAAACAAAAACATAAAGTATGCACTTGAAAGTATATTTGTATTGATATTTTTCCCGTGAATATGCGTTTTGTACAAAGAGACAAAGATCCTAGTAAGAGGAAATCGTCGAAAGGAAAACAAAAATTGAAAATAAACAAATAGCCATGTGAAAATGATCTCATTGCATTCCAACTCTACTATTGCCCCAATGTCTTCGAATACCCCTTGGCGTTGACAGAAGTTGATTAGATTCATCTTGGACCGTTTGAACTTAGACCTTGGTGATAGAGTTGACTATGGTGATTCCAAGGGACATAGTCATACGCTTTTGTTGTACCCCAAAATTTTCCATCTCATTTTTTACAAGATCTTCTCTTAAATGGGATGTTACAAACACTTGTTTGAAGAAAAACAACAAAATTTTGAAGTTGGCCAAAGTGCCTTTCGATTGGCCTCTCCAAAGTGCCTTTTGATTGGCCACTCCAAAGTTCCTTTAGATTGGCCTCTCCAAAGTGACTTTCAATTGGCCACTCCAAAGTTCCTTTCGATTGGCCTCTCCAAAGTTCCTTTCGATTGGCCAATGCAAAGTTCCTTTTGATTGGTCTCTCCAAAATGCCTTTCAATTGGCATCCCAAAAATGTCTTTCGATTGACATCCACATAGCGCCTTTAGATTGGCATAGACAAAGGTCTTTTGATTGACCTGTTAAAAAGGTACTTTGATCGACATTTCAACAAGGTCTTTCGATTGGCATGGTGATAGTGTATTTCGATTAGTATTTCAATAAGGTCTTTCGATTGGCATGGTAACAGTGTCCTTCGATTGACATTTCAACAAGGCCCTTCGATTGGCATTCTAAAGGGTTTAGTCGAAGAACATGCAAAGGTCCATTCGAAGGAGGCCATCAGCCCATTCGAAAGGGAGCATTTGAAGGAAGCCATCAGGCCATTCAAAATGGAGCATTCGAAGGAGGCCATCAGCCCATTCAAAAGGGAGCATTCGAAAGAAGCCATCAGCCCTTTCGAAAGGGAACATTCGAAGGAGGCCATCATCCCTTCGAAGGGGAACATTCTAAGGTCAGTTACATAATCATTCAAAATTCAAAGAAAAGGAGACAAGATCCCATGTGTTTGGCCAACGTTAGAACTTCTAATTCATGGCTTTCAAACACAATCAAGGCTATTTAAACCTTTGCCTTCTTGTCCCCTTTACCCCCTCCATATAAAGAGATCACAAGTGTTGAGATAAGGGAAGAACGAAAAAAAACATTAGAGAGAGGCTGCCCATAAAATCCATCAAAGGTTGACAGGATTTTCCAAGCAAAAAGCCATCCTTCAACCAAAGCAGCCACACCTAGAAACCCCAGATCGAAGGTGCTCACCTCCAGCAACCGCCCAAATCGAAGACTCAATCTGTTTTTAAGAAAGGGTAAATTGTCCAACTTTACATTTACATAACACATCATTACTTATTGTTACCTTCAATTTTCCATCCTAGACAGGATCAAAAGACCTGGGTTTGGAACCCAGGTCATGTTCTTCGTTTGATAACATTTGCTGCAGACATAGCCTAAGAAGACCCAACAAGTGCAGGATCAAAGGACCTGGGTTTCGATACCCAGGTCATGCATTTCGTTTTGCTAATGTACTTCTGCAGGGACAATATTCTAGTTCGAAAAAGATACCTTCTCTAGATCGAAGCCATAGCCTCTTGGATCGAAGAAGGCATCCCCTTCTGGATCGAAAGAAATACTCTTTCCCTGGGTCAGAGGACACCCATCCTTCCTGGATCGAAAACTTCATCTACCTCCAAAATCGAAGAGACCATATCTCTTCCCTTTGAGATCTAATTCCCCTTTTCTTCACCCCAATCAAAGGGTGTTTCATTGTACTTTTATTTTGTATTTGTTTCTTTTCTTTATTTTTTTCCTCAGTAGACTTTTTACCTTTTTACATTAAAATCAAAAATCATAAAACTATTAGGCTAGTTGTTTTTCAAACTAAATTAATTTTGTAAATAAATAAATTATTTTAACATTTTTTTTCTTAAAATTAAAATTAAATAGATTTATGACTTATTTTCTTTTATACCAAAAACAACAAAAAGATTTCTTTTCTTTAGGATTTTTAGACGTCTTTTCTATTTCGTGCGCGTTTATTTAATTTCGTATTTTGTTTTTATTATTGTATCTGCCTACAAGATGTAATAGATAAATTAGGATATTTACCGCTTTATTCCCCATTATCCTTGTATAATGTAAATCCCCTCCCCGAAGCATTGTAATAGCGTAGGACCTCTATTTTCTGTATTTTTTTACTGCTTTTCATATTAACTGCTAGTAATTAGGCTTGTATGATAAGACTAATAATCAAACGCTAGCAAACTTAACAAAAAGACAAAAAATAACTGAACACAACACAATTGCACATATACACCTCTAAGGTACGCCCACTTTGGTTGCCTTTAAAAAACAATCACGAGGCAGGAATGCTTTAGCAAAGACCCGTAAAAATCAAAAGATCATAGTCCCTCGATGACCCTACAGTTGCCTTCTCGGTAAATGATCTAGTTCCTAAAATAGAATTGCTAAAGCATCTCCATAATTGCCTTTGTGACTATAACGTCCCTTTGAATGTCCCTCAACATCCAACGATAGGGCTACCTACTCACTAATAGTAGGATAGCACTGTCTAAAGGAAATGAGGAAAAGAACACCCTTTTCGAGTACAAAAAGTAGATAGTTGTTAGATGTTTGCTCAAACTATTTTTGCACTTACACACAAATACTACTTTCCAAAAACAATTTCAAAACATTTTCTTTGTTAACACTCTTGAGGACTGATACAAGAGTTAAACACAAAGCAAATCTCCGCACTAAGGCATTTTTCAAACATTTTCAAATGCATAAAGCACAAAAGCATTTAAAAAATGAGCAAACCTCTAAGAACCCGTGGAAAACCATGGATGCAAAAGGGTGCTAACACCTTCCCTTTCCATAATCTACTCCCCTTACTCAGAAACATCTCTAAAAGGTCTTTTTTCTGTTCTTTTCACCTTTTCCTTTGTTGGATAAAAGAGGGGTTACCTTGGAGCTTAGTTCATCTTTAATATGCTTTACATTGTGTGTTTTGCTTGCTTTATCTTTAAGGGTTTGCTTAGGTTGTTACTAAAAGATCCTACACCTGGATCTGGGGCACATTATTAGGTAAGTAGCAATAAACCATGGAGGTTGTACGGCATAAACCGATACAGACGAAGTGGTGGCTACATTAGCGCGATGCTTTGGATTGTACTAATGTTCCTTGAGTAAGTTAAGGATAACATTAGGCTTCCTCATAGTCTCACTAAGCGCTAACTAACCTTTAGAACCTTTAATTGACTCATCCTAGCCATTAGGAAGTAGTGAGATAACCGGCTTTGGGTTCGACCTAAGATTGGTTGATACTCGATACTACACTCATTGAGGCTGGACTTTCAGGATTTTTCGGCCGCAATACTTTGGTGTGGAGCTGAAACAATTTCTGAAGGGAAGGTCAGTGATATTGAGGCTCCTTAGAACCCTATTACTATTATTAGGACAGGTTGAGCCAACTAAACACTCAAGAGGGTACTTACCTATAAACCCCATGCAAGCCTAAACCTAAGGCTGCTTGTGTGACTTGTTTGCTTTCAACTTGAACTACTTGCGGGGTTTTATTATCTGACAACATGATTTCCTTGCAAGATTTGTTTACAGTCACTATCCAATAACTTGAATTCTTTGCAGGGTTTACTTGCTTACATAACCTTACACTTTTGCTTAATGCATAGCATATACATCATAACATGATGCCACAACATTTCCTTAACCATTTCAAGGATCTCAAGAGTTTGTGATGCAGGTTAGGATAAACCAGACGTCTAGCAATGGGCAAGGGGATTTATTTTCCTCTAGCCAGTGTCGTCAAAAGATCAAAACTCAACAACTTGAGTCAGGGGCTATGACCTACTTGATATGGTGAGCTTGACTCTTATAGAAGGACACTCTACGATACGAAGTTCTTCAAAGCTACAAATTTCAATTGCGGACATCTTCTTGTTTACCTCGTGAGTCCTTGAAAACATTACATACGCATATCATACATGTTATTGCATAAACAGGTTTCAAATCAGGGTCCTCATCTTATTCAATGTTTATTTCAGCAAGTAAAGAAATGTCTCTCGAACAAACAGTTAAAGACCTTCAGGCTCAAAATGCTCAGTTCCAACAAATGTTCCTGACTCTGACCCAAGGTCAAGAAAACCTGAAAGCTCTGCTCGTCAAAAAGAAGGCTAAGAAGGAAGAGAAACCAGTTCGTGTTTCGAGTGTGGGAAGAAGAAGACCAGTTAACCGAGCTCTAGATTTCTCAACCTCATCAAAGGGAGGGGATAATCAAGAGGAAGAAGATGAGGAATCAGATGAAGGAGAAAAAAATACAATGTCTGAAGAAGATGAATCTGATATGATGAGGAGCAGTATCCTCCCGCTGATGAAAAATACAAACAGCGGGAGGATCGACTCAATGCCATAGAGATCCAAAGGGTGCCTGGTATGGATTTTGAAGATTTAGGCTTGGTTCTAGGGGTGGTCATCCCACCTAAGTTCAAGGTCCCCATCTTCGCTAAACATGACGGTGTCTCCTGTCCTAAGTTACACTTAAGGTCCTATGTCAGGAAGATCCAACCTCACACTACTGACCGGAAGTTATGGGTCCATTTCTTCCAAGAAAGTTTGGCTGGCACTCAACTGGATTGGTTCTATCAGCTAGAAGGAACTTAAATCCATACCTGGGAAGACTTGGTTGCTGCTTTCTACAAGCAGTACCAATACAATGCTGGCCTGGAACCAACTCGAGTGCAATTGCTGAATATGTCCATGAGCTCAAGAGAAGGGTTCAAGGAATATGCGCAGAAATGGAGGGATATAACTAGCAGGGTTCAACCTCCTCTGAATGATCGGGAAATGGTGGACATGTTCATGGGCACTCTGATAAGCCCATTCTTCAATTTGCTGATTGGAAGTTCCTCATCCGGGTTCACAAAGATGGTTCTGACCGGAGAAAGGATCGAAAATGATATCAAGAGTGGAAAGATCCCGTTGGTTGCATCTTCTAATGCTGAGAAGAAGCCATTTGGTGGAAAGAGGGAAGCCAATTTTGTTTATGGCCAGAAGGGTCGTAATAAGGCGGACTACCACCAATCTGTGGGGGAAGTGCTGGTCTCTAATTCGGCACATGCGCAACAATCTCAACAACGGGGTAATCAACAAAGGGAAGACGAGCCCAAGAGACAGTTTACCATGCTCAACATGCCACTGTCTCAAGCATTGCAACACTTGATGAGGATGAATCTGATTACACTGATAGGACCTCATCCAAACCCCAAGAATTCCTCTTCTAACGACAATCCTGATGCAAGGTGTGCCTATCATTCTGGCAGTCCTGGGCACGACACTAACGATCGTTGGGTACTGAAATACAAGATTCAGAATATGATTAACGCCAAGGAGATTGAGTTCGATCCTCCCGAGACTCCTAACTTGGTCACTGCTCCTATGCCAAATCATGGCTAGGATTGAAAGCATTTTTGTTCATTTGAATTCTCAAGTTGGATTTTCTTTGTTTATTTAAACAATTATTGTCATGTCAAACTTAGTTATTTCATTAATGCATTACACATGTTTGTCTTGAATTAATTTGTTTTCATTATGCTTAAAATGCTTTATACTTCCTTTTTGTGATATTCAACTCTCGATCAAAAGCTCTAAGCCTTTAGAGGGAGGATGACAAAAACGATACCACAATCCATACAGTGTGCTTTTGAACATACCTTGTTGACGATGTACATGCATTATTTCAAATCCTAAACAGTGGAGTTATAAGGAAGATAATCCCTAGTCAACCCCTTTGAGCCTAAGAAGTAGGAGTTTTCTTTTCACACAAATTAAAACCCTTAATCATAACCTGGGGCAGGGTAGTTTCTCAATTAATTCAAACGCGCATTCAATCGTAATCTTCCCCTTCGTACACAATGAATGGCATCGAAGAACGTCCTTCCAAATCAGAAGATGGTGATGGTTCTGCATAATCATCAAAGCAGGCAGTCATTATTTTTCAAAAAAAATAAAAGGCCATTAAGTCAAAGCCTATGAAGGAGACTTAAGAAAAAAACGGGGGCATCCCGCTGGCTGTAATCACACAAGAAACAGTTCCGGCAAAAGAAGGGATAACAAAAAAAAAGATGTCCTACAAATCCTCAAACAAAAGAAAAGGTTACAAAAATGGCTTCCTTCTCAAACAAACATTCAATTTCTAAACCATCACCAGAATATCAGAGCAAAGACTCAAGCGGGAGTTAAAACACACAATTAACTGAGCATAGGATTGAAGAACATCACGAAGAACGGGTTGGGTACAAATAAATTTTGAGCCTTTATCCTTTGTTTCTTAAACCGTGAACTAGGCCACGTTACAACCCTTAAAAGTCCTAGCTGAAGCATGGGTTAGTTCGAGAGCATATTGTTACAAAGGTATCCTGACTCCTATAAGGTTTGCTATAAATCATGTATTGATATCACATTCTTGAAAATTTTGTTTTACTACAAAAAAACGCATTTTCAAATAATTTCAAGACATACACAAGCTTTGCATTCTTTAAATGAAACGGTTTGCACATGATTAATTGTTCAAACGGCAGAGAAATTCACAATGAATATTCAGTGAACAAAAACCTTCTCAATGAGCAGAATCACCTCAAGTGGAAAAAACACTTCCAACCAAGGGGCGCGGAATGATCATTTTCCATCATCAGGGGAAACCAAGTCAAGGTTCAAGGAATCTCTCAAAGATGCCAAATATCCAGGGGCAGATCTCCATCTGAATCACTTGGGGCATTGGACGTGAATTCTAGCAATAAATCATGTACGATCAAACAAACATCTTATGGCAGCATGACAACACTTACTACTATGGACAATGACAATTCTCCGCACCCGGTGAACGTGGACATGGTCACAAAAGGCTACGCATGAAAAAGACCCGCTAGGTTGACATGCCTAGGCAAAAATACGGACATCCTAGCGAACCAAAAGAGTTCGGGCAAAAATTAGGGATATATACAAAAAAAATTGTACACCCGGCAAGTCGAAAACCTGAAAAGGCGGCTTGGACAAAAAAGGGTATCCCGGTGGACTGAAAATCTGAAAAGACAGTCCAAGCAAAAGTTAGGGATTAAAGCGTACGACTACGTCCCATCATCTTGTCATTTGTTTATCAGTAGAAGACTTATCATCTTGATCAATATCTATTCAAAACCCCAGGAGTTGGGATGACACTCAACCATTCATAAGGTTTCCGCAAGTACTTTCTCCAGCAGGTACAGAGGCAGGGGCATCTTACTAAAAGGTCGCTGCCATATCCTCGGCTTACAACCTAGTGATGTCAGGTGTTCTTGTATATTCGGAAGAACAAGAATTTCCAGCCACTACTCCGAAATCTATTTTTCCTCAGTAAAGTCATCTAACTTCTCAAGATTCCCCAATAGGATTTCACAAAATCCTCAGGCAGTGCATAGAGCTTTCCTTCCCCAACAGAGTGTATTCCTCTAGCAGCGGAAGATCATCTCCCAGCAGTTCAGCGTTAACAAAATCTGAAGACCTACATTCTTCATCACCAGCTGCAATCAGGGATTTATTTTCCCTAATTCAACAACACTGCAATAGAATAACTGATACATTCACATATTGCATCATTCTACAAACGTCATAGCATCTGCAGTAGAAATTCATACATCCCAATCTCATTTATTTTGAGAACGCCATTACACAATGCATTTCCTACATCATGACATTGCATACAGCTAATGCTTTACCTTTTCAGGAAAGATCAATCAACAGATATTTATCATTAACAATTTTCAACAAGTCCATGATTAGCTCATGAAATAAAACAGAGAAATCATTTGTGCGACCAAATACAGCTTTATATGGGATCAACATGAAGCAACTTTACACGGGTTTCTTCTGACTTCCAACAGCTTTACACAGGCTCAACATGAAACAATCTTACACGGGTTTCTTCCGACGACTAAATGCAGCTTTACACGAGCTCTCTATGAGGCAATCTTACACGGGTTCCTTCTCCTGCTGAAATACAACTTTACACGGGCTCTTCACGAAGCAATCTTACACGGGTTCTTTCTCCTTCTGAAATACAGCTTTACACAAGCTCTTCACGAAGCAATCTTACACGAGTTCCTTCTCCTTCTGAAATACAGCTTTACACGGGCTCTTCACGAAGCAATCTTACACGGGATCCTTCTCACAATTTCCAAATACAGCTTTATATGGGCTATTCACGAAGCAATCTTACACGGGTTCCTTCTCCTTCTGAAATACAACTTTACACGGTCTCTTCACGAAGCAATCCTACACGGGTTCCTTCTCACAATTTCCAAATACAGATTTATACGGGCTATTCATGAAGCAATCTTACATGGGTTCCTTCTCCCTTATTCTGAAGTTTTACACAGGCTTATCCCGAAGTAGCCCTACCCAGACTCCTTCTGAAGTTTTGCACGAACTTATCCCGAAGCAGCCCTACCCAGGCTCCTTCTGAAGTTTTACACAGACTCATCCCGAAGCAACTCTACCAAGGCTCCTTCTGAAGTTTTACACAGACTTATCCCAAAACAGTCCTACCCAGGCTCCTTCTGAAGTTTTACACAGACTTATCCTGAAGCAGCCCTACCCAGGCTCCTTCTGAAGTTTTACACGGAATTATCCTGAAGCAGCCCTATCCAGACTCCTTCTGAAGTTTTTACATGGACTTATCCCGAAGCAGCCCTACCCAGGTTCCTTCTAATGTTTTACTCGGACTCATCATGAAGAAACCCTACCCAGTTTCCTTCTCATTTCAGATGGAGTTTTACCCGGACTCATCATGAAGCAACCCTACCCAGGTTCCTTCTCATTTCAGATGCAGTTTTACCCGGACTCATCATGAAGCAACCCTACTCAGGTTCCTTCTCAGTTCAGATGCAGTTTTACCCAGACTCATCATGAAGCAACCCTACTCAGGTTCCTTCTGATTTCAGATACAGTTTTACCCGGACTCATGATGAAGCAACCCTACCTAGGTTCCCTCTCATTTCAGATGCAGTTTTACCCGAACTCATCATGAAGAAACCCTACCCAGGTTCCTTCTCAGTTCAGATGCAGTTTTACCCGGATTCATCATGAAATAACCCTACCCAGGTTCCTTCTCATTTTAGATACAGTTTTACCCGGCTCATCATGAAGCAACCCTACCCAGGTTCCTTCTTACAATTTCCATATGTAGTTTTACCCGGACACATCCTGAAGCTGCCCTACCCAGGCTCCCTCTCATATATCTTCTAAAACAGCCCTACCCAGGTTCCTTCTCATATACTTCCAAATGAAGTCTTACCTGGACTCCTCCTGAGACAGCCCTACACGGGTTTCTTCTGATACATTTCCAGATAGCAGTTAATTTCATTCTCCCCAGCAAATTATTACGAATCCTAGATCCGACTAGATAACAGCTTAATCTATTCAAATCACTGAAGCCTGGAGTACAACCAGATAACAGTTTAGTCTCATTTCCCCAGTAAGTCGCTGTGAAGTCAGAAGCACAACCAGATAGCAGTCAACCTTATCATCCCCAGCAAGTCACTATGAAGCCTAGATCCTGACCAGATAGCAATTCACTTTCGTCTCTTCAATCAAGAGATGACTCCCCAATAGAGTAACAGAAGACTAAAGCTCCTAAAACTCTATGTTCCAAGACAAAGATCAACATTCCTCAGTGGACTCCTCCTCAGACAGCAGGAACAGGAATCCCCACAAAGGAGTATCTCATGAAATCAACAGTCTTTTGGATGGCATCTTTAAGCTCATCTCTGATGACTCTCTATCATGTTCCATGAATGGCATCTTTAAGCCCATATCCGACGGTCTTCTGTCACCTTTTCCAAATGGAATTTGTAAGCCCATTCCCTACACAATCAACCAACACATCATCAAGTGCAAATTTCTGGGCACTCTAGTGTTCAATCATCTTCCACCTTAAGATCACGAAAGGCAGACAAGTCAATCTACATCTTCAGGTTTAAGAAGATTGAATAGGGGCTGCTGTTATACCCCAAAATTTTCCCTCTCATTTTTTACAAGATCTTCTCTTACATGGGTGGTTAAAAACACTTGTTTGAATAAAAACAACAAAATTTTGAAGTTGGCCAAAGTGCCTTTCGATTGGCCTCTCCAAAGTGCCTTTCGATTGGCCACTCCAAAGTGCCTTTCGATTGGCCTCTCCAAAGTGCCTTTCGATTGGCCACTCCAAAGTGCCTTTTGATTGGCCTCTCCAAAGTGCCTTTCAATTGGCCACTCCAAAGTGCCTTTCAATTGGCTTCTCCGAAATTCCTTTCGATTGGCATCCCCAAAATGTCTTTCGATTGGCATCTACATAGCGCACTTCGATTGGCATAGATAAAGTCTTTCGATTGACCTATTGACAAGGTCCTTCAATCGGAATTTCAACAAGGTCTTTCGATTGGCATGGTGTCAGTGTCTTTCAATTGGAATTTCAATAAGGTCTTTCAATTGGAATGGTAACAGTGTCCTTCGATTGGCATTTCAACAAGGCCCTTCGATTGGCATTCCAAAGGGTCCAGTCGAAGAACATGCAAAGGTCCATTCGAAGGAGGCCATCAGCCTATTCGAAAGGGAGCATTCGAAGGAAGCCATCAGCCTATTCGAAAGGGAGCATTCGAAGGAGGCCATCATCCCATTCGAAAGGGAGCATTCGAAGGAAGCTATCAGCCCTTTCGAAAGAGAACATTCGAAGGAGGTCATCATCCCTTCGAAGGGGAACATTTGAAGGTTAGTTACATAATCATTCAAAATTCAAAGAAAAGGAGACAAGATCCCATGTGTTTGGCCAACGTTAAAATTTCTCATTCATGGCTTTCAAACACAATCAAAGTTGTTTAAACCTTTGCCTTCTTGTCCCCTCTACCCCCTCTATATAAAGAGATCACAAATGTTGAAAAAAGGGAAGAACGAAAAAAAAAATATTGGAGAGAGGCTGCCCATAAAATCCATCAAAGGTTGCCAGGATTTTCCAAGCAAAAAGGCATCCTTCAACCAAAGCAGCAATGCCCAGAAGCCCCAGATCGAAGGTGCTCATCTCCAGCAAACGCCCAAATTGAAGACTCAATCTGCTGGTAAGAAAGGGTAAATTGTCCAACTTTACATTTGCATAACACATCATTACTTGTTGTTACCTTCAATTTTCCATCCTAGACAGGATCAAAAGACCTGGGTTTGGCACCCAGGTCATGTTCTTCGTTTGCTAACATTTGCTGCAGACATAGCCTAAGAAGACACAGCAAGCACAGGATCGAAGGTCCTTGGTTTCGATACCCAGGTCCTGCATTTCGTTTTGCTAACGTACTTCTGCAGGGACATCATTCCAGATCGAAGAAGATACCTTCTCTGGATCGAAGCCATAGCCTCCTGGATCGAAGAAGGCATCCCCTTCTGGATCGAAAGAAATACTCTTTCCCTGGGTCAGAGGATACCCATCCTTCCTAGATCGAAGACTTCATCTACCTCCAAAATCGAAGAGACCATATCTCTTCCCTTTAAGATCGAATTCCCCTTTTCTTCACCCCAATTGAAGGGTGCTTCATTGTACTTTTATTTTGTATTTGTTTCTTTTCTTTATTTTTTTCCTTAGTTGGCTTTTTACCTTTTTACATTAAAATCAAAAATCACAAAAATATTAGGCTAGTTGTTTTTCCAACTAAATTAATTTTGTAAATAAATTAATTATTTTAACATTTTTTTCTTAAAATTAAAATTAAATAGATTTATGACTTATTTTCTTTGATACCAAAAACAACAAAAATATTTCTTTTCTTTAGGATTTTTAGACGTCTTTTCTATTTCATGCGCGTTTATTTAATTGTGTATTTTGTTATTATTATTGTGTCTGCCTACGGGATGTAATAGATAAATTAGGATATTTACCAATTTATTCTCCATTATCCTTGTATAATGTAAATCCCCTCCCCGAAGCATTGTAATAGCGTAGGACCTCTATTTTCTGCATTTTTTACTGCTTTTCATATTAACTGCTAGTAATTAGACTTGTATGATAAGACTAATAATCAAACGCTAGCAAACTTAACAAAAAGACAAAAAATAACTGATCACAACACAATTGCACATATACACCTCTAAGGTACGCCCACTTTGGTTGCCTTTAAAAAACAGTCATGCGGCAGGAATGCTTTAGCAAAGACCCGTAAAAATCAAAAGATCATAGTCCCTCGATGACCCTACAGTTTCCTTCTTGGTAAATGATCTAGTCCCTAAAATAGAATTGCTAAAGCATCTCCATAATTTCCTTTGTGACTGTAACGTCCCTTTGAATGTCCCTCAACATCCAACAATAGGGCTACCTACTCACTAATAGTAGGATAGCACTGTCTAAAGGAAAAGACGAAAAGAACACCCTTTTCGAGTACAAAAAGTAGATAGCTGTTAGAAGTTTGCTTAAACTATTTTTACACTTACACATAAATACTACTTTCCAAAAACAATTTCAAAACATTTTCTTTGTTAACACTCTTGAGGACTGGTACAAGATTTAAACACAAAGCAAATTGCTGCACTAAGGCATTTTTCAAACATTTTCAAACTCACAAAAGCATTTTAAAAAATGAGCAAACCTCTAAAAGCCCGTTGAAAACCACAGATGGAAAGGGTTCTAACACCTTCCCTTTCCATAATCTACCCCTTACTCAGAAACATCTCGAAAAGGTATTTTATGTTCTTTTCACCCTTTCCTTTGTTGGATAAAAGAAAAGACAGTGGCGACTCTTGCTTACCGCACATTTGCAAACAAAAAACGCAAAACCAGTATATAAAAGTAGGTTGTGCCACCGTAAAACAGCTTTCAATCCTTAACTTTTGCCTGGACCTCCCTTTCGGGTTTTTAGCCCACCAGGATACCCATTTTTGCTCAAGTCTCCCTTTCGGGTTTTCAACTTGCCGGGTGTACAATCTTTTGCATATATCCCTAATTTTGGCCCAAACCTTTTGGTTTGCCGAGATGGCCTTATTTTGCCTAGGTGTGTCAACCTAGCGGGTCTCTTATACGTAGTATTTTTCAACTATGTCTGCGTTTATAGGATGTGGGAAGTCTTCACCATCCATGGTAGTCAGTGTGATACGGTGGGAGAACTGACTTGAGGTTTTGCGTTTATGTTCGCAAATATTGCGGTTTAGCAAGAGTCGCCACTGACTTTTCTTTTATCCAAAAGGAAAGGTAAAAAAGCACAGGAAATACCTTTCGAGATTATTTCTCGGGTTCGGGGGGGGTATATTATGAAAAGGGAAGGTATTAGCACCCTTTTCATCCGTAGTTATCTACGGGCTCTTAGTTACTTGCTAGATCACTTGCTTTTATTTGGCAGTATGCTTGTGGTGTGTTTTTTGAAAGTATTTTGAAAATTTCTTTGTAATGGTTCTCGTTTATATAAGAACGCGTACAAAGTGTTGTTTCGAAAAATAGTTCAAAGATGTGTTTATGGAAATGTGTTTTTTGAAAGTGGTTTTGAAAATATGTTTTTCAATGGTTCTCGTCTCTATAAGAACGTATACAAAATGCCTTGTCTTTTGAAAATGTTTTGAGATGAAAGTGTTGGTGTAAAAATGTTTTTGTCGTGAGCAAGCAAGTAACTGGGAGCGAATCTACCTACTCGAAAGGTCTCAAATGTTCTTTTCTTCCCTTTAGATGTTGCTATCTTACCATTGATTTCGTAAGAAGCCCCATCGTCGGATGTGAAGGAACAGGCGCGGGTTAATTTTACAGTCATCGAAAGTAACTTATGAGACGCTTTAAAAATTTTCGTAAGGGACGAGATCGTTTTATTAAAGGAAACGTCTAGGGTCATCGAGGGACTACGATCTTTTATTGAAGGGTCATTCTTAAAGCGCCTCATATTCGAGGGACATGACTGTTTTCGAGACAACAAGTGAGACTACCCTAGAGGTGCATGTGTGAATAATGTGTTTGATTTGCATGCATTTAGTCTTTGATTAGGGTGGCCTATTTGTTGGTTTTATCTTACCATACATCCTAGTTACTAACATTTGTATAAAGCAATAAAAATGCAGGAAATAAATATCCTACACTATTACAACTATTTTGAAAGGCAAGAAAATGTAAAGGCAAAAACAAAATAAAAGAAAGGAAAATGAGCTCTTCGACCCAGGCAGTAGCACCGTTCGACTCAAATCTTCATGGCCCCTTTCGAATCTGCCTTTTTTGTTTCTTTCGACTGCAGGAGTGTTAGCCGGTAACCTTCGACTCACCCTTCTTGCTATTTCTTTTGACAGGCTTTAGGAGTCAGCATGGAATGCACACCTTTCGTTTCAAACTCTTTGATGTCTCCTTTGATTGTAGGAATGCAAAGCTCCCAAGTTTAGATTTCGAGAAGGCTCCAATGTTTAGCCAGTCAAAAGATACAGGAAAACTGTCTAAACTTGAAAATGAAACCAACAAGTGTAACTTTCGACAGCTACAAATCAGGGGTTAGCACAAGATTATTGGGAACCAGGATCTAAAGTCTAACTAGTCAGGGTTGAGATTCTCAGTATACAAGCAGTGAGGGTCGAAAGCATGATCAACTTCCTAGGTAGGATATCTACATTTTCCTTTTATTTATATTCACAAATGATATTTAAGTGAGCACAATTTTTAGTTTAGAGGAAAACTTACCTCTTGAAGTGCTTAGTCGTAGGACATGTAAGTGGCTTCTTCGATGATGGATGGAGCTTCGCTAGAACCTTCCCGAAGCTAGTTTCATTACTGTTTTGTTTGGGCAGTCAGTTGTGGTTAACTATCTGGCAGTTGGGGATTGAGTCGAAAGGTTTGCTTATGTATGAAGGGATCTGAGTGGTTTAAAGTTTGAGTGTTTGGGAATGTTTGAGAATTTTTAATAGTGTTTGGGAGTTTTGAGAATTTGGTAATTTCTTCACAAACAGAGTTTTTTTTTCAACTATCAGGGGGGCCCTAAAACGTGTGATGGAGGCTCTTATTTATAGATGAGTTTGGCTGAGGTTTGGGAGGGAAAACAAAATAAATTTTTAAAAATTGGGTATGTTGTTCTTGTAGCTTTTGAGGTACAATTTTTATATACCAATTTGGTGCAAATATGGGGGCAGCGTGGCAGGACTGGTTTGTAGCTGTTTTGGCACATTGTGGCCAGTGCAACAGATTTGTACCTGATACTACTAGCATTTGGACTACTTCTCATTTGTTTTGACCAACTGGCTCTAGCTTTCGACTAGACTTCTTCTCAGATGACAATGTTTCTTTCAAAATGTCCTTCGAATGGACAACATATGCATCTTGCAATTCTTCAGATGGGCCACCAAGGTATAACCTTCTATTAGAACATCTAGACATGTCATGGTATAGAGGCTATGCATGTGTCGAAGGGAAGCTGCAGGAGGCCAGTAGGAATCCACCAAGTTCTAAGTTGAAGGACATCAATAGGGGGCTTTTATCTCTTTGAGTCAAAAAAGGCTACAAGAGACTCTTCCTCTTGGAGTCGAAAAAGGATACAAGAGGCCCTTCCTCTTTGATTCGAAGGAGGCTACCAGAGACTCTTCCTCTTTTAGTCGAAGGAGAATGTTCCAAAGGGAAACCAAACTCAGTCAAAGCTAAAAATGGAGGAGCAACTTCTGTTGAAGTTAAGCACCAGTCAAAGCAAACTTATTTTCTTTGATTTTGTCGAAAGCAATTAAATTTATTTGCTTTGCTCTTTCAATAGCTTCCTCCTTGACCTAATGCTTGAAAATACAATATGATCCATGGCGACTTGAGCTGATCAAACCTTGTGCAGTTTTGGCCCAGTAGAAATCTTGTGAGGAGATTCTTGAAAAAGTGAGAGGGAAAATTTTGGGGTACAACAGCTGCCCCTGTTCAATCTTTTTACACCTGAAGAGTTAGATTGGTAATTCTTCCATTCGTGACTTGAAGGTGGAAGATGATTGAACACTAGAGTGCCCAGAAAATTTGCACTCGAAGGTGTTTTAGTTGATTATATGGGGAATGGGCTTAAAGATTCCATTTGGAGAAATGATGGAGAATTGTTGGAGATGGGCTTGTAGATGCCATCCAGAAAATGTTGGTTGTATGTGGGATTCCTTGGCGAGAAATCCTGTTCCTGCTGTCGAGGAGGACTTCACCAGGGAATGTGGGTTTATGTCCTAGGAAGTAAAGTCTAGGAGCTTTGGTTGTCCATTACTCCACTGGGGAATTAACTCCTGATTGGGGGAGTGAAAGTAGAATGTACACCCGGTCAGGGTCCAGGCTGCACAGCAACTTGTTGGGGAAATATGAAACTGATCGTATACGATCGGGTCCAGGCCTCATAATGTTGTAACTTGTTGTCTGGAGATAAGGAAGAAGGAACCTGGATGGTAGGGTTACTTCGAAATGAAAGCCTGGGTAGTAGAGCTTGTGGAAAGGAACCTGGATAGTAGGGTTACTTCGAAATGAAAGCCTGGTGTTCAATCTTCTTAAACCTGAAGAGTTAGATTGGCGAGTTTTGCCATTCGTGACTCGAAGGTGAAAGAATGATTGGACATTAGAGTTCCCAGAAATCTGCACTCGGCAACGCGCGGTTGAGGAAATGGGTTTAAAGATGCCATTTAGAGAGGTGATAGAATCTTGTTGGAGATGGGCTTGTAGATGCCATCCAAAAATGTTTGTTGAATTGTAAGTTATAAGCTAAAAGAATGAGTATCAGAATAGCGTCTGTGTCTAGAGCGTATCTGAACTGTATCTGGATTTGAATTTGGAACAAGTATCTGAATGGAATCTGTGTCTGGAGCGTATCCATACTGTATCTGAACTTGAAATCTGAATGAGTATTAGAATGGATTCCGTGTCTGGGGCGTATCCATATTGTATCTGAATCTGAAATCTGAATGAGTATCAGAATGGCTTCCATGTCTGGGGCGTATCTGAGCTTGAAAACTGAATGAGTATCAGAATGACTTCCGTATCTGGAGCATATCCATGCTGTATCTGAATCTAAAATCTGAATGAGTATCAGAATGGCTTTCGTGTCTAGGGCGTATCTGAACTGTATCTGAGCTTGAAAATTGAATGAGTATCAGAATGGCTTTCGTGTCTGGAGCATATCCATACTGTATCTGAATCTGAAATCTAAATGAGTATCATAATGGCTTCCGTGTTTGGGGCGTATCTAAACTGTATCTGAGCTTGAAAACTAAATGAGTATTAGAATGGCTTCCGTGTCTGGAGCATATCCATACTGTATTATGACTGCATATTGTTAATGGTAGCTATTAATCTTATCCTGAAAATAGTAAAATGTTAGCTGAAACACAGAGTTACGTTGCATGAAATGAATGATGCAATGTATTTGTTTTATCAATGTTTATTATATATGGATGTAATGTATGCGTATGTAAGCTGATTTGCTGTATCGCTGTTTGATTGAGGAAAATAAATCCCTGAAAACTGTCGGGGATATGCTGAACTTTCATGTCTGGAAGCTGAAGTACTGACTGTATTCTGTAGTGAAAGCAATGCCATATATTGTTTTGAGGAATCCTGAGAAAATTGACAATCTCTACTGGGGATTAATAATTTGAAGTTTTAGTTCCGCTGGGGATTCCAATGACGTACTGTGGTGATTACTTACGGAATAACCTAAATATGTTTTCCTATCCTTTCAATCTATCAGTAATTATCCTTCCCATTTTGTTTATTTGTAAACAGTAATTATGTTCAAATGCATATGTTCATTAATGAATCATTGGACATTTTGGGAAATAAAACACAAGTGTAGAGAAAGAGATAAATAGTTTTCTGTACTTTCAAAGGGATATCTTCGTATTGACTTTGAATAAGTATTTTGTACAAAGGAGACAATCATTCTAGTAAGATAATGATGCCATAAAAAAGCAAGAAAAACTTTATACAAAGAAAGATAGCTATGTGTAATAATCCCATGGGGTTTCCATTCTGCTATAGCCTTCGTATCTCCGAATATCTTGTCTATTTGTTGCTTCTTCCGAAGATGATTGAACTGATCAGAAACTCTGAGTTTGTCCGTGGAAGCCAAGAGGTTGTCTTCAAAGTGATCCGATGGGACATAGTCGTATGCTTTGATTCCCTAACTTTTGCTTGGACCGCCCTTTCGGGTTTTCAGTCCAACGGGAAACCCTTTTTTGCCTAAGTCGCCCTTTCAGGTTTTCAACTTGCCGGGTGTACAGATTTTTTTTTTATCCCTAATTTTTTCCCCGGACCTTTTGGTTCGCCGAGATGCCCTTGTTTTTCCTAGGTGCATCAACCTAGCGGGTCTCTTATGCGTAGTATCTTTTGACTATGTCCGCGTTTGCAGGGTGTGGCAGGTCATCGCCATCCATGGTGGTCAAGATCATTTCTCCACCAGAGAATATGTTCTTGATTACAAATGGCCCTTCATAGGTAGGAGTCCATTTGCCCATGGGATCACTTTGTGGCAAGATAATGTGCTTGATCACTAGATCTCCAACTTGATATACTTGGCGTCTGACTTTCTTGTTAAAAGCCTTGATCATCTGTTTTTGATACATTTGACAATGGCAAACAGCAGTAAGTCTTTTTTCATCAATTAAGTTCAGTTGATCAAGTCGATTCTGGATCCAATCGTCCTCATTCAAACCTGCATCCTTCATAATCCTCAAAGAGGGGATCTGAACCTCAATAGGCAAGACAACCTCCATGCCATAAACCAAATAATAGGGTGTTTCCCCAGTTGATGTGCGAGCCGTGGTACGATACCCACGGAGAGGAAATGGTAGCATCTTATTCCAGTCCTTGTAGGTGACTGTCATTTTCTGTATGATCTTTTTAATGTTTTTATTTGCGGCTTCAATGACACCATTCATCTTCGGCCGATAGGGGGATGAATTGTGATGCTGAATCTTGAACTGCTCGCACAAGGTGGTGATCATAGTATTGTTAAGGTTGGTACCATTATCGGTGATGATCCTTTCTAGGATACTGTACCAGCAGATGAGGTTCTGCTTGATGAAGTGGGCAACAACATTCTTAGTAACAGATGCGAAGGAAGCTGCTTCGACCCATTTTGTAAAATAGTCAATGGCCACTAGAATGAAGCGGTGTCCATTGGAGGCTGTAGGCTTGATCTCTCCAATCATGTTAATTCCCCACATAACGAAGGGCCAAGGAGCCGTCAAGACATTCAGAGGAACCGAAGGTACGTGCACCTTGTCAGCATAAATTTGTCATTTATGACATGTCCGAGAGTGTTAATAGCAATTCACTTCCATGGTAGACCAATAATAGCCTGCCCGTAGGATTTTCGTCACCATCGTATGCCCACTGGAGTGAGTTCCAAAAGTACCTTCATGTAATCCAGCCATGATCCTTTCAGCCTCAATCTTATCCATACACCGGAGCAGAATGGAGTCATGATTGCATTTGTACAGGATTCCATTACTCAGGAAGAACTTAGCAGAGAATATCCTTAAGAACTTTTTATCATTGATCGAAGCTCCTTCTGGATATTCTTGAGCCTCGAGATACCTCTTGACTTCATGAAACCAAGGCTGGTCCACTACCTCTTCAGTATTAATCTCGTGACAGTATGCTGGTTCATCCATTCGTTCAATGGTGATCTGGGGAGCCTCGTTATCCCAATTAAGTTTAAACATAGATGACATTGTGGCTAGAGCATCTTCTAGCTAATTTTCTTCTCGCGGAAAATGCCCGAAGGTAATCTTCTCAAAATGTGGTAGCAATGTCAAAACATGTTCTTTGTAAGGGATAAGGTTTGGGTTCTTAGTGTCCCATTCTCCTTTGATCTGACTGACGACCAAAGATGAATCTCCAAACACATCTAAAGACTTGATTCCTAAGTCTATGGCAGCCTTGAGACCAAAGATGCATGCTTTATATTCCGCCATGTTGTTCGTACAATTGAAGCAAAGTTTGGCAGTAAAGGGAGTGTGACACCCTTCCAGAGATATTAGTACAGCGCTGATACCATTACCAAGTGCATTGGATGCTCCATCAAAGAATGGGGTCCATCGGGATCCTTGTTCAGGTCTGTCATATGGTCTGATTTCTTCACAGTTGTCTAATGTCATGATGTCTTCATCCGGGAATTCAAATTTCATGGACTGATAATCTTCTACAGCTTGATGAGCAAGATGATCAGCTAGAACACTACCATTTATAGCTTTCTGGGTAGTGTATTGTATGTCATATTCCGTTAGGATCATCTGCCATCTAGCTATCCTCCTAGACAGAGCGGACTTTTTGAAGATGTACTTTATCGGATCCATCTTAGATATCAACAAAGTAGTATGAATCAACATATACTGTCTTAGCCGGCGAGCAGCCCATACCAGAGCGCAACAAGTTTTCTCGAGCAGTGAATATCTGGTTTCACAGTCGGTAAACTTTTTGCTCAGGTAGTAAATAGCATGCTCTTTTCGGTCAGACTCGTCATGCTTCCCCAATACACACCCCATTGAGTTCTCTAAAACGGTCAGATACATGATCAGTGGTCTTCCCTCGACTGGTGGCATCAAAAAAGGAGGCTCTTGTAAGCACTCTTTGATCTTGTCAAAAGCAATCTGACATTCATCATTCCATCTGACTACTTGATCTTTCTTCAATAATTTGAAGATTGGTTCACAAGTAGTTGTTAGGTGAGAAATGAATCTGGAAATATAGTTCAGGCGTCCCAAGAATCCTCTGACTTCCTTCTCAGTACGAGGAGCAGGCATTTCTTGTATCGCTTTAACCTTGGCAGGATCAACCTCGATACCTTTGTTGCTGACAACAAACCCTAAGAGTTTATCGGACTGGACTCCGAATGTGCACTTGTTTGGATTCAACCTTAGTTTATACTCCTTCAACCTCTCAAACAACCTTCGCAAATGATCAAGGTGCTCCTCTTCAGTTTGTGATTGGGCTATCATGTCATCCACATAGACCTCTATCTCATGATGTATCATATAATGAAACAAAGCTACCATGGTGCGTTGATAGGTTTCCCTAGCATTCTTCAGTCCGAATGGCATTACTTTGTAACAGAATGTGCCCTACTGTGTGACAAATGTAGTTTTCTCCATGTCTTCAGGTGCCATTTTGATTTGGTTATAACTTGAGAATCCATCCATGAAGGAAAATACTTTGTGCTAGGCCGTATTGTCAACCAGGATATCAATGTGGGGAAGTGGAAAATCATCTTTAGGGCTGGCCCTGTTTAAATCTCTATAATCCATGCACATTCGTACTTTGCCATCATTTTTAGGCACGGGAACAATGTTGGAAACCCATTGAGGATGGGAAGTGGCAGCTAAGAACCCAACATTGAATTGTTTCATGACTTCCACTTTGATCTTCTCTGACATGTAAGGTCTCATGCGGCGGACTTTTTGTTTCACTGGTGGATAGTCTTCTCTTGTCGGCAGACGATGTACCACGATGTCTGTATCAAGTCCTGGAATGTCTTCGTATGACCAGGAAAAGATCTCAACATAATCATGCAATAGCTGAATTAGACGCTCTTTGACACTCGGCTCTAGATTGGCACCCACCTTGAATTCCTTTCTATCTTCCTCGGTACCTAAGTTGACTGTATCCAACGGTTCCTCATGAGGCTGCATAGTTTTTTCCTCTTGTTGTAGTAGTCTAGCAAATTCCCCCAGTACCTCACAATCTTCCTCACCTTCGTCTTCGGCTTGGTAGATTAGATCTTCGGATTCACTAAAGGCCATAGCAGTATCGTTACCCATGGGATCCGGAATGGAAGGGTACCTGCATTTGTGAGCGTGGATGTATGTAAGGGTATTTCCATCTTTAAACAATAAAATGTAAAAGAAATACAATGAGCACAAAAAGTTTGTATGTGAAAAACATCCATGATTCATTGAATGTCATATGAAGATGAAATAAAAACCCTTACAAATGGACCATTGCGCCTCGGGTAAGACATAAGGTTTAAAATGTATGAATTGTTTGTGAATATTACAAGTCCAACAGAAATGTAAAAGATAAATTACTAAGAGATGAAAGTTATTGGGACAAAGTCTCTGGCTTCCCAATTGCGAAGTCCTCCGTTGACAGTAGGAAATATCCAATCCTCCAAGCTTCCATCTTCTTCACTGTCTTCCACTGCGTTGACCTCTTGGTTTCTAATCTTCAAAGGTGGCCCTCCAGCACGGACACGGTGCACAGCCTTCTGAGCACCTGACGTAAACCCTAAGCCAAAATTGTCAGATTTATACGGAATGTTTGGGAGCTTCCCCCAGATGGTGCATCCACCCTCTTCTACTACTGCCTTGGCATCCTTTAGAGATGACATCCGAAGCGGAGGTCTTGTGATCTTGGGGATCGAGGATACCGTCTTGGTTATTGCTACCTCTTAAGAGACTTCTTCGAAATGTTGAAAAGGAGTTTCAATGAACTTGCCATCCAATTCCACATACCGGAAAGAATTTAGATGGCTAATCATGTACTCTTCCTCTCCGTGGACAGTGATAATCTTTCCATGGACCGGGTATTTCAGCATCTGGTGTAGTGTAGAGGTGACAGCACCAGCATTATGGATCCAGGGTCGTCCTAGCAAACAGGAGTAAGAGGGGAGAATGTCCATTACATAGAAAGTTGAGTTGAAAGTCTGAGTTCCCACCTTTATGGGGATGTCCACCTCTTCGTGGACCATCCTCTTTGAACCATCAAATTCTCTCACGACTATGTTACTGGGTTTCAATGTCAGTCCTTCACAATCCAATTTGTCGAGAGCTTTCTTCGGTAAAACGTTCAAAGATGAGCCAGTGTCTACCAAGACATGGGCCAGAGTTGTTCCTCTACATTCCACAGAGACATGTAATGCCTCGTTGTGTTTTCTCCCTTTTTGTGTCAGGTCAGCATCAGAGAAGCCTAGGCCGTTATCAGCTGTCAAACTGGCCACACAATCTTGGAATTGGTCAGTGTCTCTTGTGGCACATTGGTTTTCTTCAGAAACCTCAGCAGAGTTTTCACATGTGCCTCAAAACACAGCAACAATGCCAGCATGGATATCTTGGAAGGAGTTTTCCCCAACTGTTCAACCACGTCATAGTCACTCTTCTTTATTATTCTCAGGATCTCCTCCATTTCCTTCTTGGAGGTTTCGGGGATGGCAGCGGTTGAGCCTTCGTCCTGACAGGCTCTTCTTGAATACCTTTTCCTCAAACATCAGCAGTAGAAGTATTGGTGGGGATAACAGTAGGGGTTGTATTGTTTTTTCCAGCAGGAGCACTTTCAGATATGATTATTAGTATGGAGGTAACCTTTGGAACAGCCACGGGTCCAAAAACTGCCTTTGGAGGAGCAATTTCTAGAGAGAAAATTCTACCGCTACGGGTAATCTTATTAGTTTCGGCAATTCTGCTAATTTCAGAGTCTTCTTCTTCGGAGCTCACTTCTTCGGTGGTCAGACCATCTTGTTTGATACCATGGTAATAGATGTCTCCACCGTAATTTAACGGTACTATTTTGTCTGATTCAAACGGGATCGGCCCGGGCATTATGATTTTAAGAGAAGTAGTTTTTGGAACCGTTGTAATACTAACGGGTCTTTTGGGGACCCTGGAAGGATTGGCGGAGATGGTTATGATCGAAACTTCTTCAACATGAATAGGTAAAATAGGAGTATTTTCAAACAGAATCTCTTGGTGGTCTATCAGGCGTTGAATGCCTGTCTTCAACAGAGGGAAAACAGTTGGTGAGGATAAGCAATGATGGAAGTCTTCATTACAACCTGGGAAAACACCAGCTTTCAACAAGTTTATCTTAATGATTGGGAGTGGAGTCAAGAGTTCATCAACTGTGGTAAGAAACAAATCTTCTTCGATAACATTGGTGTTGTGACCATGCCTAGGCATCGGAGCGGAAATGACATTTGGTTTCTCAGGTGCGTCAAACTCAACTTCTTTTGCATCTATAAGGTCTTGAATTTTGTTTTTCAGGGCCCAACAGTTGTTAGTGTCGTGACCCGGACTTTTAGAATGGTATGCGCATCTGGAATTTGGGTGATAATGAGGGGACGCAGTGTTGGGATTCTTTGAGGCCTCTTTAAAGTTGCCAGATTCAATTTTAGAAGATATGGTAAAACATGGGATAGCGTCATATTAATTCTGGTGAATTGCTGGACTGGCCTTTCCACCCTCGGTTGGTTACTTCTTGGTTGATCAGATGTAGGCTTTGGGATCATAATGGCCCCTACCATTGGTCGGTGTTAAGCTATCCCTTGATTCCTTTATGGATAAACAACAGATACCTCCTTCTTCCCAGTGAAAGGCTTTCTCACAGCTGTAGAGGCAGACGGATCCTTCTAAGTCTTTCCACTTTTTATACCAGCTTCCACCCTCTCTCCGGTTAATATTAACTCAGTAAACCCAGCAGATGAGCTCCCAATCAAATGGTTGAAGAAAGGGCCAGATAGAGTGCCTAAGAACATATCCACCAACTCCCTTTCAGACAGAGGGGGTTGCACTCTTCCAGCTAGATCTCTCAATTTATGCGCGTAATCTTTGAAACCCTCATTTGAAGCCATAGCCATACTCTGAAGTTGAGTACGAGTAGGCGCCAAATCTACATTATACTGGTATTGCTTATAGAAGGCTGCGGCAAGATCTTCCTAATTGTGGACGTCGGCCCTTTCCAATTGGTAAAACCAATCGAGTTGTGTTCCGGATAAACTATCTTGGAAAAAATGGACCCATAAGTCTTTATCGGCAGAGTGCGGCTGAATCTTCCTCACGTATGATTGGAGGTGCATTTTAGGACATGACACCCTATCATATTTTGCAAATAAAGGTACTTTTAACTTCGGTGGGATCACAATTCCTGACACTAGCCCCAATTCTTCAAAGTCTAGACCTGGTACCCTTTGTATTTTCATAGCATTCAGGCGCTCTTCAAGATGTTTGTACGTATCATCCGCTGGAGGATACTGTTCCTCAGAGTAATCTTCCTCTTCCTCCTCTTCTTCATATTCTGACAGAATTGTTGTTTCTTTTCCTTTCCCTTCTCCTTCATCAGATGTTGCTGGAAAATTCAAGGTTCTTCTAGTATGTCCTTAAAACCTTCTCCCCATGATTACAACACTGGTTGGTTTCTTCTCTTTCTTCTTCTTCTCTTTTTCCAACAGAGTCTTTAGCTCCTCTTGTTCTTTGGCCAGGGTTGTGAGTAACTGTTGAAACTGCATGTTTTGAGCTTGAAGATCTTTGACTGTCTGTTCGAGATCCATCTTACTGAAATAAACAGTAGAGGGATGAGGAAACTTGTTGCAAAAGACCTGTTTATGTTATGATGAATGATATGTGCATATGTAATGTTTTCAAGGATTTTAAAAGATTCAAGTTCATTTTAAACAAAAGAAAAACACACGTTATATTAATAAGATAGAGTTTGAGTACATCAATGCCCCTTGGGCAAAAATAATACAACATCCTAAGATAAAAAGTAGTGCGCATCCTCTTTGGTGCAATGTAGGCATTTAGAGTCTGCTCCTCATGAAGTAGCCTAGTGAGTTCCAATACCTTCTTCTCGCTTGTGTAGAATTGGGCTTCGAAAGTATCTCTCTCTCCTTTGAGTTGTATCCAATCCCTTTGAAGGTCTTCAAGAGATGTAGGCATGTCAGGATGTAGGATAGTTTATGGAACTTCTCCTTCCTTAACAGGCTCAATGATTACTGGGAGAATGGAAGGATAAGGCATCATAAGACTTTGAGCACGGTTTCGTACCCACTTGAGGTAAGGCTCAAGAGGGATGGAATTCTTGTGTCCTAAAGTCTTGCTATCCACCTTGTTTAGCATCCTCCATGCCCGGATGAATCTCTGGCGAAGACCTTGATCGTCGTTGTCATAGTTGAATACCAAACCATGAATCAACATATCATGTGGGCCATCCCTTCGAGCATAACCAAATTGTCTTAGAGCCAAGCATGGGTTGTAGGTGATGCCTCCCCTAATTCCAAGTAGAGGGACATTAGGGAATTCCCAACAACGGTCAACAATGATAACATTCTCCCTGGATCGGGAGCACCAATGAATATCTGAATGTTTGAGCGTCATTAACCTTTGTGACCACCTCAAACCTTGCTCATTCTTTAACACTGATTGGGGAAGATGAGAAATAAACCATCTTGCTAGAAGAGGAGTGTAACACATAAGGACACCTATTTTCCTCATTGTGCGAGTGTGAAAAGAGTGTAAGATATCTCCAAGCAACGTAGGCACCGGATTGCGTGACATGAAGATTTTGATGGCACTCACATCTATGAGTTGGTCAGGATTGGGGAACAAGACCATCCCATAGATAAGAAGAGCCACAATTTCCTCAAATGCTTGCAAGTCTAAGGAATTCCAACAGCTTTGGGCCTTCTCAAACAAGAACTTTGCTAAGAAGCCTTTGACACCACTTCTAGTTTCCCAATGGGTTGTGACATCAGATGAGTGCAAGTGCAGGGCTTAAGCAATCTCTTCTAGCTTTGGATCTCTTTCCGTAACGTTGAAAGGTAGTTGATTGAGAATGGGAATCCTCAAGAGTTGAGATAATTCTTCCAAAGTAGGCACAAGCTGACAATCAGGAAATATGAAGCAATGATGCAAAGGATCAAAGAACTAAAAGAGCACTTTCATCATATCCTCCTCTGTGTTGGAGGTGACCAAGTTGAGTAGACAACCATGCCTCTCGGTGAATGGAGAGTTCTCAGGGATCCTTGAAGCTAGTTCCTTGAGTTGTGGTGGAATTCTTACAAGGTTAATTTGGATAGTTTTCCTGCGAAGTGAATCCATATCCTACAAAACAAAAACAAGCATGAATTTCCAAAATCCTTGAAATGGTTAGTGGATGCATATGGTGCTCATGATGTTCATGATGTTATGTACAATTATGAATATACAAGCAAAACAAACAAGTTCTTAGTTTAGGCTTGCATGGGGTTTTATAGGTAAGTACCCTCTTGAATTTTAGTTGGTTCAACCTGTCTTAGTAATAGTAACCGGGTTCTAAGGAGCTCAATATCACTGGATTGTTTCCTTGTTCATTGTTTCAGCTCAAGCCTCTTTAATGGCGACCGAAATATCCGAAGAAACCAACCCTCAATGAGTGTAGTATCGAGTATCTACCAACTTCGGAGTGCACCAAAGATGATCATCTCACTACATCCTAAAGGCCAAGTTGGTCAAGTAAAGGGTTCTAGAAGTTCATTAGTGCTTCATGACATCACTCAGTGGCCCTGTATTCTCTTTGATTGACTCAAAGGCTATCGGTACCCACAAATATGTCACACTAACATAGCTATTGCTTAGACCATGTCGGTATACCCCGCACAATTTTCACAACGTATTGCTATTTACCTATAATGTTTCCCAAATCCGGGTGGAGGATTCAAACCCAAACAAAGAACCATAATATAAAGCAAACAAATCAAAAAAATGTAAGCAAATAAATGTGATCTAGCCCTAAAGTAACCCCACTTTTATAAGAAGTCCCCAGCAGAGTCGCCAGTTCTGGTGTACAGTGGGAGAACTGACTTGAGGTTTTGCGTTTGTGTTCGCAAATGTTGCGGTTTAGCAAGAGTCGCCACCAACTTTTCTTTTATCCAAAAGGAAAGGTAAAAAAGCACAGGAAAGACCTTTCGAGATTATTTCTCGGGTTCGGGGGGTAGATTATGAAAAGGGAAGGTACTAGCACCCTTTTCATCTGTAGTTATCTACAGGCTCTTAGTTACTCGCTAGATCACTTTCTTTGGTTTTTTCGGATGTGAAGGGACAGACGCGTGTCAATTTTACAGTCATCGAAAGCAACTTATGAGACGCTTTAGCAATTTTCATAAGGGACGCGATCGTTTTATTAAAGTCTACGTCGAGGGTCATCGAGGGACTACGATATTTTATTGAAGGGGCATTGCTAAAGCGCCCCATATTCGAGGGACATGATTGTTTTCGAGAAAACAAGTGAGATTACCCTCGAGGTGCATGTGTGAATAATGTGTTTGATTTGCATGCATTTAGTCTTTGATTAGGGTGGCCTATTTGTTGGTTTTATCTTACCATACATCCTAGTTACTAACATTTGTATAAAGCAGTAAAAATGAAGGAAATAAATATCCTACACTATTACAACCATTTTGAAAGACAAGAAAATGTAAAGGAAAAAACAAAATAAAAGAAAGTAAAATGAGTTCTTCGACCCAGGCAGTAGCACCCTTCGAATCAAATCTTCATGGCCCCTTTCGAATCTGCCTTTTTTGTTTCCTTCGACTGCAGGAGTGTTAGCCGGTAACCTTCGACTAACCCTTCTTGCTATTTCTTTTGACAGGCTTTAGGAGTCAGCATGGAATACACACCTTTCATTTCAAACTCTTTGATGTCTCCTTTTATTGCAGGAATGTAAAGCTCCCAAGTTTAGATTTCGAGAAGGCTCCAATGTTTAGCCAGTCAAAAGATACAGGAAAACTGTCTAAACTTGAAAATGAAACCAACAAGTGTAACTTTAGACAACTACAAATCAGGGGTTAGCACAAGATTATTGGGAACCAGGATCCAAAGTCTAACTAGTCATGGTTGAGATTCTCAGTATACAAGCAGTGAGGGTCGAAAGCATGATCAACTTCCTAGATAGGATATCTACATTTTCCTTTTATTTATATTCACAAATCATATTTAAGTGAGAAAAGTTTTTAGTTTAGAGGAAAACTTACCTCTTGAAGTGCTTAGTCGTAGGACTTGTAAGTTGCTTCTTCGATGATGGAAGGAGCTTCATTGGAACCTTCCCGAAGCTAGTTTCGTTGCTGTTTTGTTTGGGCAGTCAGTTGTGGTTAACTATCTGGCAGTTGGGGATTGAGTCGAAAGGTTTGCTTATGTATGAAGGGATATGGGTTGTTTAAAGTTTGAGTGTTTGAGAATGTTTGAGAATTTTTAATAGTGTTTGGGAGTTTTTGAGAATTTGGTAATTTCTTCACAAACAGAGTTTTTTTTTCAACTATCAGGGGGCCCCTAAAACGTGTGATGGAGGCTCTTATTTATAGATGAGTTTGGCTGAGGTTTGGGATGGAAAACAAAATAAATTTGAACAAATTAGGTATGTTGTTCTTGTAGCTTTCGAGGTACAGTTTTTATATACCAATTTGGTGCAAATATGGGGGCAGCGTGGCAGGACTGGTTTGTAGCAGTTTTGGCACATTGTGGCCAGTGCAACAGATTTGTACCTGATACTACTAGCATCTAAACTACTTCTCCTTTGTTTTGATCAATTGGCTCTAGCTTTCGACTAGACTTCTTCTCAGATAACAATGTTTCTTTCAAAATGTCCTTCGAATGGACCACATATGCATCTTGCAATTCTTCAGATGGGCCACCAAGGTATAACCTTCGATTGGAACATCCAGACATGTCATGGTATAGAAGCTATGCATGTGTCGAAGGGAAGCTGCATGAGGCCAGTAGGAATCCACCAAGTTTTGAGCTGAAGGACATCAACAGGGGGCTTTTCTCTCTTTGAGTCGAAAAAGGCTAGAAGAGACTCTTCCTCTTGGAGTCGAAAAAGGATACAAGAGGCCCTTACTCTTTGATTCGAAGGAGGCTAACAAAGACTCTTCCTCTTTGAGTCGAAGGAGAATGTTCCTAAGGGAAACCAAACTCAGTCAAAGCTAAAAATGGAGGAGCAACTTCTGTTGAAGTTAAGCACCAGTCGAAGTAAACTTATTTTCTTTGATTTTTTCAAAAGCAGTCAAATTTATCTGCTTAGCTCTTTCAATAGCTTCCTCCTTGACCTAATGCTTGAAAATCCAATATGATCCATGGCGACTTAAGTTGATCAAACCTTGTGCAGTTTTGGCCCAGTAGAAATCTTGTGAGGAGATTCTTGAAAAAGTGAGAGGGCAAATTTTGGGGTACAACAGTCAGCATCATGGCACTTCCAGAGAACACTCTCTTGACAACAAATGGCCCTTCATAGGTGGGAGTCGATTTTCCCCTGGGTCCGCCTTGTGGCAAAATAATGTGTTTTATCACCAAGTCACCAGCTTGATATACTCGAGGCCTGATATTTTTGTTGAAAGTCTTAATCATACATTTTTGGTATATCTGACCTAGACAAACAGCAACCAGTCGTTTTTCATCAATCAAGTTCAACTAATCCAATCTTGTCTAAATCCACTCGTCTTCGCCTAGACCTGTTTCATTCATAATCCTTAAAGAGGAATCTAAACTTTCACCGACAGAACAGCTTCCATGCCATAGACTAGAGAAAAGGGAGTTTCCCCAGTTGATGTTCTGGCTGAAGTACGTTAGCCATGTAGAGAAAACGGTAACATCTTATGCCAGTCCTTATAGGTTACAACCATCTTCTACACAATCTTCTTAATGTTTTTGTTGGCCGCTTCGACTACGCCATTCATTTTAGGTCTATATGGAGAAGAATTGTGATGCTTGATCTTGAACTGAGTACAAAGCTTTGTAATCATAGCATTGTTAAGGTTGGTCCCATTGTTGGTGATGATCCTTTCGGGGATACCATAGTGGCAGACGAGGTTATGTTTGATGAATCTGGCTACCACATTCTTTGTGACTGAGGTGAATGAAGCGGCTTCGACCCATTTGGTAAAATAGTTGATAGTGACAAGAATGAAGCGATGTCCGTTGGAAGCGATGGGCTTGATTTCTCCAATCATGTGAATGCCCCACATTGCAAATGTCCACAGAGCGGTCATGACGTTCAAAGGGATAAGAGGCACATGGACCTTGTCAGTATATATTTGGCATTTGTGACAAGTCCTTGAGTGTTGATGGCAATCAGTCTCCATTATTGACCAATAGTAGTCAGCTCTTAGGATTTTCTTAGCCATCGTATGCCCACTTGAATGAGTGCCAAAGAGACCATCGTGCATGTCTTCCATAATTTCCTCCGCCTCCTTCTTGTCCATACATCGGAGTAGAGTAGAGTCATGGTTGCGCTTGTACAAAATTCCATTTCTTAGGAAGAATTTGGCTGAAAATATTTGTAAGAACTTTTTGTCATTGATGGATGCTCCTTCAGGATATTCTTGTGCTTCAAGATATCTCATCAGCTCATGGTACCATGCCTTTTTCCGCGTCAGTGTCAAGCTCACAGTAGTGCGCAGGTTCGTCGTATCTTTCAATGGTAATCATAGGGGCTTTGTTGTCCCATCTGACTTTGAACATTGAAGACATGGTTGCCAAGGCGTCATCCAATTGATTTTCTTCCCTAGGGAAGTGTTCAAAGGTGATCTCTTTGAAGTAGGGAATCAGAGATAGCTCAAGTTCCTTGTATGGGATGAGATTAGGGTGCTTAGTTTCCCAATCTCCTTTTACTTGGCTAATCACTAGAGCGGAATCCCAAAAAACATTCAAATGCTTGATCCTCAAGTCAATGGCAGCTTTCAGACCTAATATGCATGCTTCATACTCAGCCATATTGTTCGTGCAATCGAAGCATAGTCTGGTAGTGAAAGGAGTGTGGAAACCTTCAGGAGAGATGATCACAACACCAATTTTGTTACCCAAGGCGTTGGAATCCCCATCAAAGACCATAGTCCATCGAGATCCTTGTTCAGGTCCGTCATACGGTCCAGGTTTCACACAGTCGGTCACTAGCATGATGTTCTCATCAGGGAAGTCGAATTTCATAGACTGATAATCATCAACAACTTGATGGGATAAATGATCTGCTAGTACACTTCCTTTGATGGATTTTTATGTTGTCTATTGAATGTCATACTCAATCAAGATCATTTTCCATCTGGCTATCCGTCCGGAGTAGGCAGGTTTCTCGATAATGTACTTGATTGGGTCCATTTTAGAAATCAACAGAGTGGTATGAGTCAACATATACTGTCTTAGCCGGCGAGCAGCCCATGCCAGAGTGCAGTAAGTTTTCTCGAGCAGTGAATATTTGGTTTCACAGTCGGTAAACTTTTTGCCCAGGTAATAAATAACATGTTCTTTTCGGCCAGACTCATCATGTTGTCCCAAAACACACCCCATAGAGTTCTCTAGTATTGTCAAGTACATGATAAAGGGTCTTCCTTCAACTGGAGGCATGAGAATAGGAGGATCTTGTAGATATTCTTTGATTTTTTCAAAGGTAGCTTGGCATTCATCATTTCATATGAATACCTGATCTTTCTTCAAGAGTTTGAAGATTGGCTCACAAGTAGCAGTCAAGTGAGATATGAAGTGGGCGATGTAATTGAGACGGCCCAATAATCCTCTAACTTCCTTTTCAGAGTGGGGACTGGCATTTCTTGAATGGCCTTTACCTTGGCAGGATCGACTTCAATGCCTTTATTGCTGACAACAAAACCTAGAAGCTTTTTAGATCGTACTCCAAATGTGCACTTGTTAGGGTTCAACCTCAACTTGTACTTTTTCAACCTTTCGAATAGCTTGTACATGTGATCGAGATGTTCCTCTTCAGTTTGTGATCTAGCAATCATATCATACACATAGACCTATATTTCATGATGAATCATATCATGAAACAAAGCTACCATATCCCTTTGATATGTTACCCCTGCATTCTTCGATCCGAACGACATGACCTTGTAACAGAAGGTGCCCTATTGCATAACGAAAGTTGTCTTCTCCATGTCTTTAGGAGCCATCCTTATCTGATTATAGCCGGAGAAACCGTCCATGAAAGAGAAGACTTTATGTTGACCAGTATTATCGACCAAGACGTCAATGTGTGGTAGAGGGAAGTCATCCTTGGGGCTTGCCCTATTTAGATCCCTATAATCTACGCACATACGAACTTTTCCGTCTTTCTTTGGCACTGGCACCACATTGGTAACCCATTGGGGATAAGATGTCACAGCTAGGAATCCAACATCAAATTGTTTCATCACTTCAACTTTTATCTTTTCATACATATTAGACCTCATGCGACGAACTTTTTGCTTGACAGGAGGACAGTCTTCTTTTGTCAGCAGACGGTGAACTACGATGTCGGTATCCAACCCTGGCATATCTTCATACGACCAAGCAAACACTTCCACATAGTCATGCAACATTTGAACCAACCTGGTCTTGACACTGTCTTCTAAGTTAGCCCCAATCTTAACCTCTCTCTTGTCTGTCTCAGTACCTAGATTGATGACTTCAACTGACTCTTCATGCGGCTGAATAGCTTTTTCCTCATGTAATAGAAGTCTGGCTAGTTCTCTCGGTATTTCATAATCTTCCTCGCCTTCGTCTTCGACTTGGTTAATTGGACATTCAAAGTCATATTCGGCATCAGTAGAATCATTGGCAATGAGATCCAGAGTGGATGAGGACATGCAAGAGTGTGTGTGTGCATGTAAGATACACGGCTATTTTGAAAAATGTATTTGAAGAAAAAGAAAGACAATGAGCATAAAGATTTGAATGCAAAAGAGTCCAATGATTTGTATTAAATGATCATATGATTAGATGAACATAAATAAAACCCTTGACAGATGGACCAAAGTGCCCCGGGCCAGGCACATGGCATAAAAGTCATTGTTAAATATTACAGACAAAATGTTCTTGAATTAAATAAAAGCAACAAACAAGTAGATTACTCCTCAGTGAATGAGATGGGCACGAAGTCCTTTGCATGCCAATTCTTTAGCTCCGTTGTAGTAGGATACACATAATCTTCAAATGCAGCTTCATCATCCGAATCACCCACAATGTTAACTTCATGGCTTCTAATACGGAGAGGTGGCTTTCCTGCACGAGCATGCCTCACTTCCTTCTAAGCCTTGACAGTGAAACCCAAACCAAATTTGTCCACTTTGAATGGAATTTCGAGGAGTTTCCCCCAATTATCATAACTTCCTTCTTCAATTGCAGCACGATCATCTTTGACTAAAACCATTTTCGGCACGATATTAACAGTCTTGGACACATCAGAGGAACATTTGGTAGCAACAACCATTGGCGGAACAACTTCAAAGGCTTGACGTGGAGTTTCTATGAACTCTCCATCCATTTCCACGTATTTGAAAGAGTTGAGGTGGCTTACCATAAACTCTTCCTCTTCACAGACAGTGACAATTCTTCCTTTGACCGGATATTTGAGTTTCTGATGAAGGGTAGAGGTTACTGCCCCAACTTTATGGATCCAAAGGCGACCCAACAAGCAAGAATAGGCAGGACAGATATCCATGATGTAGAATGTGGAATTGAAAATTTGTGAGCCAACCTTGATTGGAAGATCTACCTCTCCATGAACTGTTCTTTTTGATCCATCCAAGGCCCTTACGATGATATCACTTGGTTTCAAGACCAAACCTTCATAGTCTAGACGGTCTAAGGACCCCTTGGGTAGTACGTTTAAAGAAGAACCAGTGTCGAATAGAACATGTGCTAAGGTAGTCCCTTTGCACTCGACAGAAACATGTAGAGCTTTTTTGTGGTTCTTCCCAAGCGGTGTTAGATCGGTATCTGAGAACCCTAGGCCATTATTAGCCGTCAAGCTCACCACACAATTCTTAAACTGGTCTGTTGTGGTCTCATGAGGGACATGGGCCTTTTTCAAGAATTTGATTAATGTCCGAGCATGGGCGTCAAAACAGAGTAGCAACGACAACATAGAAATCTTGGAAGGGGTTTTCCCCAATTGCTCCACAATCTTGAAGTCGCTCCTTTTTATGATTTTTAAGATCTCATCCATTTCACGATCAGAAGGTTCTCCATTAGCAACGTCCTTTGCGGGTACTTCCGTCTCCACGGGTTCAACAACCTTCTCTTTCCCTCTTGTATCAGTACTTATCCTAGCAGTAGTGATGCGGGCGGGTGCCTTTGTATCAACTGGTGGTGAAATATTGGGTGAAAAGATTCTCCCACTTCGGGTTACCTTGCTTGAGCCAGTTATGTTACCAACATCAACAACTTTGTCTTCTTTAATTCAGGCGTCTTATTTTATCCCAAGATAAAACACCTCAGCACTATTGTTCCATGGTACTACCTTATTTGAAGAGTATGGAATTGGTCAGGGATTGGTAATTATTAAGGGAGAAACAGTTTGTTCATTTGAAATCCTGATAGGACCCTTGGAGGAGATCCTAAGAGGCTTGTTGGAGATGGTTATAATGGAGAGATCTTCACATTTATTAGTCGAACTTTTGGCAAGCAGGGTCTTCTCAAATAGAATTTCTTGGCTATCCATCAGGAATTGAATGCCTTCCTTCAGCCCTTCGCATCCATTGAGTTGTTTGGCACAACAAACACAATCTTTCACACAACCAGGAAAAATCCCGGCTTTTAACAGATTCTTTTGATGATATTCAAAAGAGTAGTCAAGTCTTCAACAGAGGTAACAAAAATTGTATCTTCAACAGTATAAACACGCTTGCCATGGTTTGGCATAGGCGCGATGATTACATTTGGAGTTGGAGGAGGATCAAATTCAATAGTCTTGTTATTGATCAAGTCCTGAATTTTATTCTTCAAGGCCCAACATTGGCCAGTCTCATGCCTGGGGCTACTTTAGTGGTAAGCACATTTGGCGTTCGGATTATAATTCGGTGAAGAGGTATCTGGATTGACGAGAGGATCGTGTAATGTCACCAAATTATTCTTTAGTAAGTGTTGTAAGGCTTGGATAGTGACATTCCTATCCTCGTGAATTGTCTTCTCGAAGTTTCAAAACTTTGATGATTAGCAGATGGTATTTGAGCGGGAGTTGGATTGGAGATTCATACAGCATTAACAGACGGATGATCATTCTTCTTGGTACGAGCCCTTTCTCCGTACACAACATTGATTTCCTTCTTTGCAGCAAAATGTTTCTTTACAGAAGTGGAGGCAGATGCCATGGGAATATTCCCGCTTTTGATGTCGCTTTCAACTCTTTCATTAGTTAATATTAGCTCGGTGAAACCAGAAGAAGAACAACCAACCAACAAGTTAAAGAATGGACCAGATAAAGTGCCCATAAACATGTCAATGTGCTACCTATCAGTCAAAGGTGGTTGAACCCTACTGGAAATGTCTCTCCACCTTTGTGCGTATTCTTTAAATCCTTCATTCTTCCCCATTGTCATATCTTGCAACTGAACTCTTGTTGGCACCAAGTCGGTGTTATATTGGTATTGATGGTAGAATGCGGTGGATAGGTCTTCCCATGTATTGATACGGGAGCCATCCAACTGGTAGAACCACTTTAGTTGAGTTTCGGTCAAGCTTTCTAGGAAAAAGTGAACCCAGAGCTTCTTATCAGCGGTGTGCGGCTATATCTTGCACACATAAGATTTCAGGTGAAGTTTTGGAAAGAAAACTCTGTCATATTTTGCAAAGACTGGTATTTTGAATTTGTGGGGAATGGCAACCCCAGAGATTAAACCCAAATCATCAAAATCTAAACTGGAGACGGCTTGGATCTCGACGACCTTCAATCTGTCTTCTAACTACTTGTACTTGATATCGGCGGGTGGATACTGCTCGTCAATATAATCATCATCGTATGCTTGATCATTAATACAGTCATCCTGGGTACTCCTAACCTCACCAATCTGATTCTCGTCTTCTTCAGATGAGTCTTCCACTACTGGGATCTGACGAACCGACTCTTTGAACCTTCTGCCCATGTTGACCAGGGCTTTCTTCTTGGGTTTCTTCTTAACTGCCAGCTGTTGTACCCCAAAATTTTCCCCTTCATTTATCAAGTATTCTCTCACAAGATCTCTTATAGTTCAAGACTGCATTAGGGTTAATCAGCTCAAGACACCTCCTCAGGCATTGATGACTGAAAATTAGGGTTTGAGATTGCACAAGGATAATTAAATTTTTAATGCCCCATATGAATTTCATGGATCATTATGGACCCTAAAGATTGTTCATGTCAAATTTCAAGTCTTTAATCCCATTTGTGCTCAGTCAATTGATCAGTTGACCTAAAAATCAGTTGTATTGGGGAAAAAGTCAACTATGGTCAATTTACAGTCAAACTTCATAATTTTTTTATCCATATCAACATCATGAACTCACATATGTCATTTGATCAAGTTTGGATCACAATTCCTCAAGAAATTTGATCAGATCATCAAAAGGGAAAAATGGTCAAAATTAGGGTTTTGATTGAGAAAGGGCAATTTCTGATTTTTGACCTAGAAAATGATTGACCATTTTAATTTATGATCTCAAGGACTCAAATGCATCATTTTTACCTAATGACATGGCTCAAAACATTCCTCAAGTCCAATTGGTTGACAGATGAATTTTCCGTCAATTGATCAAAAATCAATTGTACACTTAAAAGTCAAACTTTGACATTTTGGTCAAAATCAAATGTCAAAGATTACAATCCATCAAAACATGTCAAAACATGGAAATTATTCATCAAGAAATCAAAAAGTCAAGATTTCATTTTGAAAAGTCAAAATTTCCAAACTTAGCAATTTTTCTAAGTGTTGAAAACTTCATATTTTTTCATGACTTTGAGCCAATTTTTCACCATGATGCAAGATGATTCAAAGGAAACTTTCAACATGAAAGTTGTAGATCAATGAGATCTAAAACATTTATGAACACAACTTCTCTTGGGAATCATGGATTTCAAGTTATGATTTTGTAAATACATGTTCATAAAACTTGGAAACTTAGTGAAGTTTTGCCCTAATTTAGGCAGGATTTTGACCTAACTTCATGGCAAATTTTCACATAGATCCAAGGGGAATTTTCAAAAGTGACCAACATAGAGGTTGTAGAGGATGTTACAAGATTTCCAAAATGTCACAGAACTTATTAAGATCATGTTTGAGAAAAGAGAATCGAAGGCATGAAGTTGGAATTTCATTCTTGAATTATAGGTCATTTCCATGATAAACAAGAATTCAAATCCAAGCCTAGGATGCATAATCATTGTTTTTTATGCCTAAAACTTGTTTTCCACTCCATAACTAAATGCCTACACAACTGTTAGAAGCTTCAATCCAAGCATTTAATGCATTGCCCATGCTTAATTCCATTTTAGGAAGAAAGTAACCATTCCATTCTAGTAAAGTTGCTTTAACCACAAAATCAGCTTTGCCTTGAGCATTGAGCTTGTCCTTTCTGCACAAACATTCCCTACACAATCAGAACAAGCATGTTTAAAGGTTACAGCCACCCCACAAGCTTTGTACTTCACATTGAAACAAGATGTTTCAAGCTTGCTTCAAAAACAAGCAAAATCTCATAACTTGTACTTGTGTGATTCCGACCCTCTCAAGCCTCAAAACCTTTTCCATATAGTTATACAAATTGTTTACAAGCAAACACACGAATACACAAGCTCTTAAACTCCCCTAAATTCAGATTTACATAATTGACCTCCATTGTTGCATATTCTGGCTAGAAATCCCAAAATCAAAAACTACTCGTGCGTTTCTTGGCCTTTTACTTCCAAAAGCTTCCAAATATCATACAGAAGCCAGCCCTGTCCCTGTTACACGACTGTAACACAATCTTCACCCGCTTCCAAGTTCAAAAATAGGGCATCCTAGTTGGACTTCTCCAGACCATTCTATCCACCTTCAGTTCAAGCCATCCACTGCATTAACTTCTTAGAGGTCCAAGGAAGTTAACCAGATCATCACCATCACTTGAAACAAGCTCAAACTCATTTCATGATTTCAGTTTTTGAGGTATTTTTCTTGAACTTCTATCTCATTATTTATGCATTGTTAGGCTTACATTTGTGAAGATAGAATATAGGTATCATTTCCCTGAAACTATACATTCCATAGATTTCATTTATGTTGCTTAAGCATGGAGAATTTTGAGTTTGAATTTGCTGAAACATTTAGGTCAGAATTTGGTACTTTCATAAATTCATCCTTATCTTTGAATGTTAGCTTAAGTTAGTTATATGGTTGGATTCATGGTGAAAAATGCACAAGTTTCATGTTTACACTTTTGTAAATAGTTGAGAAATGAACAAGTTTGAAATCCTTTGGCTGGAGGTTGAAGATGAAGTACAGTCAGGACAAAATTTGTGTTATGTATTTATTGTTGTGCACAAGTTAACGGATGTAACACCATCCCAATGGTTAAAGCGCGCACCTGTAACCTAAGGGACCTGGGCTCGAGCCCCAGTGGTACCCTTTTGATTTTTTTTCCTTCATATTTTCTCACTTCCATTTGATTTTTTGCACCGTCGGGCCTCCAGCATGGGCCTGGCATTTTGTTTGCTTCTTCATACCCCAATCTCATTTTTGCACCCCTGACTTTCTTATTTCAATTTCTTTTTCTTTGTTTTATTTTTATTTTTCTTTTTTATTTTATTATTTTATTTTTATTATCATTTTTATTAATAAAAATATAAAAAATATTTTACTTATTATTTATGCTTACTTATTTTATTTTCTCTATAAATACAAAAAAGACCAAAAAACATTTTCTTTTAACAAATTAGTTTATTTTTATGAATTAATATTTATAATTAGGATTAATTATTACATTTTTTATTTTCTTAATTAAAATTAATTTAGAACTTAGGTTTATCAATGATAGAAAGTTCTTATGAAGATTTTCAGCTAAATTCTTCTTAAGTAACGGAATATTGTAAAAGTGCAACCATGACTCAACTCTACTCCGATGTGTGGAGAAGAAGGAGGCAGAGGAAATCATGGAAGACATGCACAATGGACTCTTTGGTACTCACTCAAGTGGACATACAGTGGCCAAGAAGATCTTGAGAGTTGGCTACTATTGGTCAATAATGGAGGATGATTGCCATCAACACTCAAGGACTTGTCATAAATGCCAAATCTATGCTGACAAGGTCCATGTGCCTCCTATCCCTCTGAATATCATGACCGCTCCGTGGCCATTTGCAATATGGGGAATTGATATGATTGGAGAAATCAAGCCAACGACTTCCAATGGACATCGTTTCATTCTTGTCTCTATTGACTATTTCACCAAGTGGGTCGAAGTCGCTTCTTTTGCCTCAGTCACAAAGAATATGGTAGCCAAATTCATCAGACACAACATCATCTGCCGCTATGGTATCCCTGAAAGGATTATCACCGACAATGGGACTAACCTTAACAATGCTATGATTACTGAGCTTTGCACTTACTTTAAGATCAAGCATCACAATTCTTCTCCATATAGACCAAAAATGAATGGCGCAGTCGAAGCGGCTAACAAAAATATCAAGAAGATTGTGCAGAAAATGGTGGTAACCTATAAGGATTGGCATGAGATGTTATAGTTTGCTCTACATGGCTACCGCACTTCAGCTATAATATCAACTGTTGATTTTATCTTCTCATACAAACCCTAATTACTAGCATTTATATAAAGCGATAAATTGTGAAAAGTAAAATTACTACGCTATTACATCATTAGGGGAGGGGGGTGTACAAATTTACAAATGGGGATTGCAAGAAAATTAAACCTATTTATCCATTACAACCATATTGAATATTGTACAAAATTGAAAATAAAGTGCAAGAATATAAATGTAAGAAGAAATGATTTTTGTTGTTTTTTATGAAAGGGGTTTTGTCTTGACCTAATTAAAGAAAATGATTAATTAAAATTAAATAAAATTAATGAAAGGGGTTTTGTCTTGAAAAGGATTTTTAGGTTTTTTTATGAAAAAAAGGTTTTAAATTAATGAAAATAAAATGAAGATTAATTAATTAAAATAACCTAAGTTCTAAATTAATTTTAACTAAGAAAATAAAATAATATACTAATTTAACCTAAGTCTAAAAAATAATTATTTAAGAAAAAGAAAAGAAATTTATTTATTTTAAGAAAATGTTTTTTTATCTTTTTGTTTTATAGAGAAAATAAATATATATGAGTATGAATAATAAATAAAAATATTTTTTTGATTTCTATTAATAAAAATAATAATAATATTAATAATAATAATAAAAATATTAAAGAAAATAAAATATAGTAAAATAAAAAATAGAAAAAGGAAATAATTAAAAAAAAGGCCAGGGGGCACACAAGCAAATCAGAGTCAGTGAAAGAAAAAAAAACAAAAGGCCCAAATGTTGAAAGCCCAAGTGTTGCAAACAAACAAAAAAATGTGAAAATGTGAAAAGAAAAAGCAAAAGGCAGTGCTGGGTCTTGAACCCGTGACCTTGAGGTTACCAGTGCGCTGCCTTACCACTAGGGTGGTTGTATATCCGTTAGTATAACTGAAACGATAAATATTTAATTCAAAATGTGCTTTGATTACACTTCATCTTCAACCTCCAGCCAAAGGACTTGTATCTTCTTCATCTCTCAATAAAAATAAAAATTTCAAACATGAAAGTTGTGGCATTTCTTCCCACGAATCCAACCATGTAAATAACTTAAGCTAACAATCAAAGATGAATAAGAATTTTTCTAGCCCTAATTTAAAACCTAAAAATTTCAGAAAACTTCAACTCTAAAATTCTCTAAGCTCATGCCATATAAATGCAAAATATGGATATGTACATCTTCGTGGCAATGGTATCTACATTTTATCTTCATAAATCAAAATCAAATGATGCTTGTATAAAGAGATAGAAGTTTGAAAACTTACCTCTTGTATTTGGAGTCGTGTATGGAGTTTGAGCAACCTTTGTGATGGCCTGATGATTTATGTAGCCTACTTGGACCTCCTTGAGTATGTTCCAACTCCTACTTTGCTTTGAGGATGGCTGAAACTCCCAACTCAAGTAAAGTTGCAAGCTTCGGTTTTGAAAATGGTGGATGATGATGGAGGAGTTACAGTTAGGAAATGAGGTCCTGGATCACTTTGATATGATGTATGGAAGGTGTTTGGATGATTAGTTTTTAAAATGCACGAGTAAAAATGAAGATGGTGAGTTTTTGCTTAAAACTGTCAAGTTTGGGCAGTTCTGTGCGGCAAAGTGCTTGGGAGGATTTGAGGGTTCTTGAACTCGTGTGTTATGTTGAAATATACTTGTGCATAATTAAGGAAAAGGTTAGAGTACTTGAGGAGGTCAGAAGCACAAGATCCAAAGTTATGGCTATGTTACTTGATTTTGAAGAAAAGTGAAAACATGGTTTCAAGGCATAGTACAAGCATGACCTGAGTTTATGGGAGGCTCTAGACATGTTGCTTTTTCCTTTGACATTGCTTGTGATCATAAGGAACAAGTGCAAAGCTCTATGCATTGACTTTGTGATTAAAGTTTCTTTACATGAATGGAATGGTTACTTTCTTCCAAAAATAGAAATGCAACTTGGATAATGACTCAAATGCTTGGACAATGGCTCTATATGTTTTGTAAACATTTAATTATGGAATGAAAAACAAGTTTGAGGCCTGCAAAGTGAAGATTATATAGCATAGGCTTGGATTTGAATTCTTGTTCATCATGAAATGGCTTGTAATTTAAGTTTGAAAATCCTAACTTCATCTCTTCGATTCTCATTGCTCACAAATTATCTCAAGGAGTTCCTTGACATTTTGGAAAGCTTGTAATGTTCTATATAACCCCTTGTTGAATCACTTTTTAAAATTCACATTGGAACTATATGAAAAAGTGCCATGAAGTTAGGTCAAAATCCTGACCAAAACTAGGGCAAAATTTCACTAAGTGTTCAATTTTAAGACCATGACTTTATGAATTAATAACTTGAGATCCAAGCATTTTTAGAAGAAGTTGTGTAAAGAAATGTTGTAGATATCATGGAGATCAATAATTTTCATGTTGAAAGTTTCTTCTGAATCCTCTTAAACACTTAGAAAAATTTCTAAGTTAGAAAACTTTGACTTTTCAAAATGAAATCTTGACTTTTTGATTTCTTGATGAATAATTTTCATATTTTGACATGTTTTGATGAATTGTGATCTTTGACATAGGATTTTGACCAAAAAGTCAAAGTTTGACTTTTAAGTGTACAATTGACTTTTGATCAGTTGACTGAAAATTCACTGTTAATCCAATTGATCTTGAGCAATGTTTTGGGTCATGACATTCGTTTAAAATGATGCAATTGAACTCTTGAAATCATGCTTCAAATCAATTGACCATTTACTAAGTCAAAAATCAGAAATTGCCTTTCCTCAGTCAAAACCCTAATTTTGACCATTTTGCCCTTTTGATGATTTGATCAGATTTCTTGAGGAATTATGGTCCAAACTTGATCAAATGATACATATGAGTTTATAATTTTTATGTGGATAAAAAATTATGAAGTTTGACTGTAAATTGGCCATAGTTGACTTTTTCCCCAATACAACTGATTTTTAGGTCAACTGCTCAATTAACTAAGCAAAAGTGTGATCCAAGGCTTGAAACTTAACATGAGCAATATTGGGGGTCCATAATGATCCATGAAAGTCATATGAAGCATTTAAAGTTCAATTATCCTTGTGCAATCTCAAACCCTAATTTTGGTCTTCAGTGTCTAAGGAGGTGTCCTGAGCTGATCAACCCTAGTGCAGTCTTAAACCAAGAGAGATCTTTGTGAGAAAATATTTGATAAATGAGAGGGAAAATTTTTGGGTACAACAAATGGTTTAATTTATGATCTCAAGGACTCAAATGCATCATTTTTACCTAATGACATGGCTCAAAACATTCCTCAAGTCCAATTTGTTGACAAATGAATTTTCAGAGAACTAATCAAAAATCAACTATACACTGAAAAGTCAAACTTTGACTTTTTGGTCAAAATCAAATGTTAAAGATTACAATACATAAAAATATTTCAAAACATGAAACTTATTCATCAATAAATCAAAAAGTCAAGATTTCATTTTGAAAAGTCAAAATTTCCAAACTTAGAAATTGTTCTAAGTGTTTAAAACTTCATATTTTTTCATGACTTTGAGCCAATTTTTTACCATGATGCGAGATGATTCAAAGGAAACTTTCAAAATTAAAGTTTTAGATCTCAATGAGATCTAAAACATTTCTGAACACAACTTCTCCTAGAAATGCATGGAATTCAAGTTATGATTTTGTGAATACATGTTCATAAAACTTGGAAACTTAGTGAATTTTTGCCCTAATTTAGGAAGGATTTTGACCTAACTTCATGGTAATATTTCACATAGATCCAAGGGGAATTTTCAAAAGTGACCAACATAGAGGTTGTAGAGGATGTTGCAAGCTTTCCAAAATGTCCAATAACTCATTAATATCATGTTTCATCAAGGAGAATCGAAGGCATGAAGTTGGCATTTCATTCTTGAATTATAGGTCATTTCCATGATGAACAAGAATTCAAATCTAAGCCTAGGCTGCATAATCTTTGTTTTGCAGGCCTCAAACTTGTTTTTCACTCCATAATTAAATGCATATACAACTGTTAGAAGCTTCAATCCAAGCATTCAATGCATTGCCCATGCTTAATTCCATTTTAGGAGGAAAGTGACCATTCCATTCTAGTAAAGTTGCTTTAACCAAAAATCAGTTTTGCCTTGAGCATTGAGCTTGTCCTTTCTGCACAAGTATTCCCTACACAATCATAATAATCATGTTTAAAGGTTACAACCACCCTACAAGCTTTGTACTTCACATTGAAACAAGATGTTTCAAGCTTGCTTCAAAAACAAGCAAAATCCCATAACTTGTACTTGTTTAATTCTGAACCTCTCAAGCCTCAAAACCTTTTCCATATAGTTATACAAATTGTTTACAAGCAAACACACAAATACACAAGCTCTCAAACTCCCCTAAAGTCATATTTTCATAACAGACCTCCATTGTTGCATATTCTGGCCAGAAATCCCAAAATCAAAAACTACTCGTGCGTTTCTTGGTCGTTTGCTTCCAAAAGCTTCCAAACATCATACATAAGACATCCCTGTCCCTGTTACACGACTGTAACACCATCTTCACTCACTTCCAAGTTTAAAAACAGGGCATCACAGTTGGACTTCTCCAGACCATTCCAACCACCTTCAGTTCAAGCCAGCCATTGCATTAGCTTCCTAGAGGTCCAAGGAAGCTAACCTGATCATCAACATCATTTGAAACAAGCTCAAACTCATTTCACGATTTAAGCTTTTGAGGTATTTTCTTGAACTTCTATCTCATTATTTAGGCATTGTTAGGCTTGCATTTGTGAAGATAGAATGTAGGTATCATTGCCCTGAAACTATACATGTCCATGGATTTCATTTATGTTGCTTGAGCATGGAGAATCTTGAGTTTGAATTTGCTGAAACATTTAGGTCAGAATTTGGTACTTTCATAAATTCATCCTTATCTTTGAATGTTAGCTTAAGTTAGTTACATGGTTGGATTCGTGGTGAAAAAATGCACAAGTTTCATGTTTACACTTTTGAAAATAGTTTAGAAATGAACAAGTTTGAAATCCTTTAGTTGGAGGTTGAAGATGAAGTAGAGTCAGGGAAAAATTCGTGTTATGTATTTATTGTTGTGCACAAGTTAACGGATGTATCACAACCTCGGTGGTTAAAGCGTGCGCTTGTAACCTGAGGGACCTGGGTTCGAACCCCAGTGGTACCCTTTTGATTTATTTTTTCATATTTTCTCACTTCCATTTGATTTTTTGCAGCGCTGGGCCTCCAGCATGGGCCTGGCATTTTGTTTGCTTCTTCATACCCCAATCTCATTTTTGCACCCCTGACTTTCTTATTTCAATTTCTTTTTCTTTGTTTTATTTTTATTTTTCATTTTCCTTTTATTATTTTATTATTATTATTATTTTATTATTATTATTTTATTATTATTATCATTTTTGTTAATAAAAATATAAAAAATATTTTACTTATTATTTATACTTACTTATTTTATTTTCTCTATAAATACAAAAAAGATCAAAAAATATTTTCTTTTAACAAATTAATTTATTTTTATGAATTAATATTTAGACTTAGGATTAATTATTACATTATTTTATTTTATTAATTAAAATTAATTTAGAACTTAGGTTTATTTCAATTAATTAATTTTTCTATTATTTTTTAATTTAAAACCTTTTCATGAAAAAACCCTAAAAAATCATTTTTAACTTGTTATTCTTTGTTAATTAATTTAGGTTTTAGTTTTAGATAATTTTAATTAATAATTTTCTTAATTAGGGTTAGGATAAAATCCTTTCATAAAAATCAAATAAAAATTATTTATTTTTCCATTTTGCATTCTTGCATTTTATCTTCAATTTTGTATATTTATTCAATATGGTTGTAATAATTAATTAGATTTAATTTTCTTGCAAAATCCCCATTTGTAAATTTGTATACCCCCTCCCCTAATGATGTAATAGCTTAGTATTTTTGTTTTTCCGCAATTTAATGTTTTATATATAAATGCTAGTAAATTAGTGTTTGTATGGAGAGATTAAAAACTACAAATTAGCAAACCCTAATTCAAAGACAAAACAATGCATGTAAATCAACACACTTGCACACCTACCCCCTTAGGGTAAATCCACTTTGTTGCCTTACCAAAATGGCCATGTTATGCATGTGGAGTATCTTAGCAAAAAGCAATCAAAATGCAAGATCATAGTCCCTCGATGACGCTATCAAATGTTGCCTTTCAAAATGATCTTAGTCCCTCAAAGAGAATTGCTAAGATATTTCACAATATTGCTATCATGGCTATACGATGCCCATGCTCGTCCCTTTACATCCAAAGATTAGGCTTCTTACCAAATCAATGGTAAGATAGAAATATCAAAGGAAAGAAAGAAATAAACAAAGACTTTTGAGTAGGTAGATTGTTCCTAGTTGCTTGCTCAATTTCAAATCAAACACTTTTGCTTATTTTCAAAACAAACACCAAACACTTTCAAAAAACATTTTCAAAACACTTTCCAACTTGAAACATTTTCAAAATATCAACACTTTGTATATGTTCTTATGAACGAGAACTATTACAAAGTTTGCCTAAACGATGGCGCCTTTTCAAAATACTTTCAAAAACCACACAAAGCACATTTTCAAACAAAAGCAAGTGATCTAGCAAGCAACTAAGAGCCCATAGATAACTATGGATGAAAAGGGTGCTAACACCTTCCCTTTTCATAATCTACCCCCCAAACTCAAGAAATAATCTCAAAGGTCTTTCATGTTCTTTTCAGCCTTTCCTTTTGGCTAAAAGGAAAGTCGATGGTGACTCTTACTAACCGTAACATTTGCGATAAAACGCAAAACAACTAAGTCAGTTCTCCCACCGTATCACACCAACAATGCCATCATATCTTGTTGCCCCTTAGCTAGGGCCAGTAAAGTCTCTTGGAATTGAGAGTTTTATGCCTGAAGATCCTTCACAGTTTTCTCTAGATCCATCTTGCTGAAATAAACAGCAGAAAGATAAGGAAACCTGTTATGCGAAAACCTGTCATGTTATGATTCATGGAAGATGTATATGAAAATGATTTCAAGGGTTTATGAAATTTAAATTTGTATAGACAAAAGAATGAACAAACTTCAATTTTCATTAATTAGTTCAAAATGATCACATCATGCCTCTTGGGCTTACAAAATAACTCTTTAAGATGAAAATATTGAACGCATCCTCTTCGGCGCAAGGTAGGCGTTCACACTTTGCTCTTCTTGTAGCTGCTTTTTAAGCTCCAAGACCCTCTTCTCGCTAGCGTAGAATTGAGCTTCGAAAGTATCTCGTTCTTCATTTAGCCGAATCCAACCTTTTTGCAAGTCTTTAAGAGAAGTAGACATGTCGAGATGGAGGACAGCGTACGGGACATGTCCTTCAACCACAGGCTTCATGATAACTGGAAAGATGGAGGGATAAGGCATCACAAGTTTCTGAGCATGATCTCGTACCCACCTAAGGTAAGGCTCGAGGGGAATGGAATTCTTGTATCCCAACATTTTACTATCCACTTTTCTCACCATCCTCCAAGCTCGTATAAACCTCGGACGGTAGCCTTGATCATCACTCTCATAGTCGTATACCACTCCTTGGATGAGAATCTCATGTGGTCCATCCCTCCGAGCATAACCAAATTGTCGTAAAGCTAAACAGGGGTCGTAAGTGATACCTCCTCTAATGCCAAGCAAAGGGACATTAGGGAATTCCCCATAACGGTCGACGATAGTAACATTCTCCAAGGATCGAAAATACCAATGAACATCTGAATGTATGAGCATCATCAACCTATGGGACCACCTCAAACCTTGCTCATTCTTCAACACAAATCAGGGAAGATGCGAAATAAACCATCTTGCCAAGAGAGGAGGGCAACACATGAGTATTCATCTCTTCCTCATAGTGAGAGAGTGAAAAGAATGTAGGATATCTCCTAACAAAGTAGTCACCGGATTGCGAGACATGAAGATTTTGACAGCATTTACATCTATGAGTTGGTCAGGGTTTGGAAACAAAACCATCCCATAGATGAGAAGGGCCAATATTTCTTCAAAAGCTTGTATGTCCAAAGAGTTCTAACAATCTTGAGCTTTCTCGAACAAGAACTTGGCTAAGAAACCTTTGACACCACTCCTTGTTTCCAAATTACTTGTGATATCAGATTGTTGCATGTGTAATGCTTGGATCTCTTCAGGTTTTGGATCTCTTTCCGTACCGTTGAAGGGTAGTTGATTGATAATGGGAATCCTCAAGAGTTGAGAGAATTCTTCCAGAGTTGGTACAATCTGATAACCAGGGAAAGTGAAGCAATGATGTAGAGGATCAAAGAATTGGAAAAGCACCTTCATCATATCTTTATCAGTGTTAGAGGTAACCAAGTTTAGGAGACGACCATGTCTTTCGGTGAATGAAGAATTCTCAGGGACCCTTGATGCTAACTCTTTGATTTGAGGAGGAATCCTTACGAGATTGACTTGGATAGTATTCCTGTGGATAGAAGCCATGTCCTACAAAACAGAACAAGAATAAATCCTAAAAATCCTTGAAATTGTTAGTGAGACTGAGTATGATGTTATGATGTTTATGATGTTATGTACAAGGTTTAGGCTTGCATGGAGTCTCATAGGTAAGTACCCTCTTGAAGTTTAGTTGGCTCAAACCTGTCCTATAAATAGTAACCGGGTTCTAAGGGTTCTCAATATCACTGATCTGTCTTATCGGGTATTGTTTTAGCGCAAGCCTCTTTCACGGTGATCGAAATATCCCGAGAAGTCAAACCTCAATGAGTGTAGTATCGAGTATCAACCAACTTCGGACTGCACCAAAGATGGTTATCTCACTACGTCCTAATGGCCAAGTTGGTCAAGTAAAGGTTCTAAAGTCAGTTAGTGCTTCATGACACCACACAGCGGCCCCGTATTCTCCTTGACTACTCAAAGGCTAGCGGTATCCACAAATGTGTCACATTAATGTAGCTATTTCTTAGATCATGTCGGTATACCCCGCACAATTACCACAACGTATTGCTACTTACTTATAAGGTATCCCAAATCGGGGTAGAGGATTTAAAACAAACCCAAACAAGGAACCAAAATGTAAAGCAAGAAAATCAAACAATGAAAGCAAATAAAGGTGATCTAGTCCTAAGGTAACCCCACTTTTAAGTATTTCCCCAGCAGAGTCTCCAGTTCTGTGATACGGTGGGAGAACTAACTTGAGTGTTTTACGTTTGATTGCAAATGTTGCAATTAGCAAGAGTCTCCACCAACTTTTATTTTATCCAATAAGGAAAGGCTGAAAAGAACAGGAAAGACCTTTAAGATTATTTCTTGAGTTCGGGGGGTAGATTATGAAAAGGGAAGGTGTTAGCACCCTTTTCATCCATAGTTATCTATGGGCTCTTAGTTGCTTGCTAGATCACTTGATTTTGTTTGAAAATGTGCTTTGTGTGGTTTTTTAAAGTATTTTGAAAAGGCGCCTTCGTTTAGGAAAACTTTGTAATAGTTCTCGTTCGTAAGAACGTATACAAAGTGTTGGACTTTTGAAAATATTTCATGTTTGGAAAATGTTTTGAAAGTGTTTGGTGTTTGTTTTGAAAATGAGCAAGGATATTTGATTTGAAAATGAGCAAGTAATCAGGAATAATCTACCTACTCAAAAGTCTTTGTTCATTTCTTCCTTTCCTTTTATATTTCTATCTTACCATTGATTGGTAAGAAGCCTTATCTTTGGATGTAAAGGGACGGGCGTGGGTCATCGTATAACTATGATAGCAATGTTGTGAGATATCTTAGCATTTTTCTTTGAGGGACTAAGATCATTTTGAAAGGCAACATTGATAGCGTCATCGAGGGACTATGATCTTGTATTTTTTATTTGTTTTTTCTACGACATCCCACATGCATAACATGGCCATTTTCGTAAGGCAGCCGTGGAATTACCCTAAGGGTGTAAGTGTGCAAGTGTGTTTGATTTACATGCATTTGTTTATCTTGAATTAGGGTTTGCTACTTATTGATTCTAGTCTTTCCATACAAATCCTAATTACTAGCATTTATATTAAAGCGATAAATTTCGGAAATTAAAATTACTACGCTATTACATCATTAAGGGTTTTTGTAAGAAAATTAAACCTAATTATATATTACAACCATATTGAATAATATATAGGAATTGAATAATGTACAAGGATATAAATGGAAAAAGAAATGATTTTGTTTGGTTTTTGTTAAGGGTTTTAACCTAATTAAGAGAGATGATTAATTAAAAAATAAATAAAATTAAACTTAAACTAATTAAGAAAGAAATTAAGTATGAAACGTTTTTTAGGGTTTTTTGTGAAAGGTTTTAAGTTAATAAAATAAATATGAATATTAATTAACTATAAGAAACCTAAATTCTAAATTAATTTTAGATAAAAGAGAAAAAATAATAATTAAACCTAAATCTAAATATTAATTATTTAAGAAAAAAAGAAATTAATTTGTTAAGAAAATATTTTTGTTCATTTTGTCTTTATAAAGAAAAAATATAATATAAATGTGAAAATAATAAATAAAAATATTTTTGGATTTTTTAATAATAAAATATTAATGATAATAATAATAATGATAGTAATAAAAAAATAATAAAATGAAAATTGAAATAAAATAAAATAAATAAAAGAAAATAAATAAAAAGAAATAATAAAAGTTGGGTCAGGATGCAAAAGTAGGAAGGGGGTTAAAAGTCAGCAAAAATAACTAAGCCCATTATTGGAGGCCCAGCGCTGGTGTTTGTAACCAAAAAAAGAGGAAAATATTGAAAAATTGCACAAAAGTTAGCACTGGGTGTTGAACCCATGACTTCTAACATACACACGCGCTACCTTTGCCACTAGGGTAGCTGTACATCCGGTAACATTGATGAAATAATAAATACATAACATAAATCATGTCCTGAATGTGACTTCATCTTCAACCTCCAGCCAGAACATCTGTAACTTCATAATTTCTCAACAAAAATGAAATATGCAAACATGAAAGTTGCTCCATTTTTCCATATGAATCCAACCATATAAATATCATAAGCTATAAATTAAAGATGAATGAGAATTTCTAAAGGTACAAAATTCTGACCTAATTATTTTCATAGATTGAAACCTAAAATTCTCTAAGCTCAATCAATATGAATGAAATCCATGGACATGTACAGTTTCAGGGCAATGATGTCTACATTTTATCTTCACAAATGCAAGCCTAACAATGCCTAAATGAAAAGATAGAAGTTCAGAAAATGTACCTCAAAAATGGAAATCATGAAATGCAAATGAGCTTGATTCAAGGTGCTGCAATGATCAGATTAGCTTCCTCAAGTTCCCAGGAAGCTAATGCAATGGTTAGCTTGAGCAATGGATGGCTGGAATGGCTTGGAGAAGTCAACTTGCAGTGCTTTGTTTTTGGTTATGGGGTTTGATGAAAATGGTGTTACAAGGATGAAACAGGGACAGGGATATGTTATATTTGATGTATAGGAGCTTTAGGAACCAAAAGGCCAAGAAACACACGAGTAGATTATGAGTTTCAAGTTTAAAGTCAGAACTTGTGCATCAATGGAGTTTGTGGACAATTTATGGCTTGAGGGAGTTTGGGAGTGTTTCAGGGTGTTCAAGCTCGTGCCTTAGCTCATAAATAGTTCTTCTATTTATAATTAACAAGTTTGGAGGCTTGTCTTTGATCAGAATTCAAAATCACATGTTTAAGCTCAACATGTGATTTTTTGAGAAATCAAGTTTCAATGCCTTGTGTACTTGCTAATGTAGAGTGGTTATGCTTTAAAAAAACTTTCTTCTGACTTTATAGATGGATTGTGATCAGAGGGAACAAGTTAGAGGCTCAAGAATTGACTTTGTGCATAAAGCTTGCTTTTCAAGAATGGCATTGTTAACTTTCTTCCCAAAATGGCAATTTGAATTGGATAATGCTTAAACCACTTGGATTATAGCTCAAAAGTTTGTGTAATCCATTAATGATGGATAGATACACAAGTTAGATGGCCTACAAAGCAAGATTATGCAGCCTAACATTGAAATTTATTTATGTGTTCATCAAGAAATGACTTGTAATTCAAGAATGAAACCCTAACTTCTTGCCTTCGATTCTCCTTGTTCAAATATGATCTCAATGAGTTCTTGGACATTTTGGAAATCTTGTAACATCCTCTACAACCTCTATGTTGGACATTTTTGAAGATTTATCTTGGAACTATGTGAAAAATTTCCATGAAGTTAGGTCAAAATTCTGCCTAAACTAGGGCAAAATTTCACTAAGTTTTTCAAGTTTCATGAACATGTCTTCTAAAAATCATAAATTAAAATCCATGCATTTCTAGAGAAAGATTTGTTCTACAATGTTTTATATCTCATTGAGATCTACAACTTTCTTATTGAAAGTTTCCTTTGAATCATCTTGCATCATGGTGGAAATTTGGCTCAAAGTTATAAAAAATAGTGAATTTCCAACACTTAGAAAAATTTCTAAGTTTAGAAATTTTGACTTTTCAAAATGAAATCTTGACTTTTTGATTTCTTGATGAACAAGTTTCATATTTTGACATGTATTGAGTTGATCAACCCTTGTGCAGTCTTGAATAAAAAGAGATCTTGTGAGAGATTACATGAGAAATGAGAGGGCAAATTTTGGGGTACAACACCAGCCTTTACACAGAAAGCGCACTTTAAAGGATTCATCTTTATACCATAGCTTCTCATCCTTTCGAAGGACTGTCGAAGGTGGTCTATGTGATTCTTCCCTGAAACAGGTTTGACAATAATATCGTCAATATAAATCTTCATAAAAGTTTCAATAAAATCATGGAAGATGGAATTCATTGCCCTTTGATATGTTGCCCCTACATTTTTTAGGCCAAAGGGCATCACTACCCATTCATAAGTACCTAAATCTCCAGGGCATCGAAATGCTGTTTTCGACACATCCTCTTCAATAATAAAAATTTGATTATACCCAGAGTATCCATCAAGCATACTCATGTACTCGAAACCAGCGGCAGAATCAACAAGCATTTCCGCCACAGGCATCAGATATTCATCCTTGGGTGTTAAAGCATTTAAATCTCTAAAATTAATGCAAACCCTTAATGTACCATTTTTCTTTATAACAAGTAATATATTTGCAATCCATTCGACATACTTGGTCTTTCGGATGAACTTACATTTCAGCAGTCTTTCGACTTCCTCTTGATATTCAACAAGATCTCTAGTGTAAAATGTATTGGAGTTTGCTTGACAAGCTTTTTTCCAAGCTTTATTGGCAATTTAACCTCCACGAATTCTATGTCGAGACTAGGCATTTCATCATAATCCCATGCAAAGCAGACTTTAAACTCCTTCAACAATTGGATTACTTGGACTCTAACCTCTGGGTCAATCTTTGTGCTGATGTATGTTGGTCTCTTCACCAATCCTTCGCCCAGGTTTATTTCTTCCATAGGATCTTGCGCTAGCATTTTAGCATTGTTTGCCAACGAATCCTTTTCAAAACCCAAATGCCCATCATCGTAGATGGCATCTAGCCTCTGGCTTTGTACTTCCTCCCTTCTTAAGTCAGGTGGCTCTAGGTCAAAGTCTTTCCCATGGCTTTCAGGAAAGGGCACTTATTCATTAGCTTTGATATCCATATACTTCACTTCAGCCTTTAAGGCCGCTATCATTCTGTTTTTGGCTATATATGCCAAAATCATTTGCAATGCTTGTGACTCAGTCATAATCACTTAATTCACTTCCCCAGCTTGTTGGCCGTATATCATCAATTCCTCCAAAATCGATGTTGGACAAATTCTCCTTATCCCATTGAAACCCATGATTTGAGTGCAGGTATAGGGAACAAAAGGCGTTGGGTGTTGGCGCCAAGTCGAAATCTGGAGGATTACATGGCCCTACGTGGGCCGAAATTCTGTTGAAGCTTGTTCTGCCAAGATTGTTGACTTCGACCATGTAATAACTTTGGTCAGCTTTGATATTTTCCACTATGCCATCTGGGCACCAGATCGTAACACGCTGATGCATTGATGATGGCACTGCCCCTATGCCATGGATCCACTCCCTGCCTAGGAGCAAGTTGTAATTGGGTTTCGCTGAGATGACCATGAACATTGTTGGTCGAACTATGGTTCCTACTTTGAGTTCCAATTGTATTACTCTTATAGTGGTCCCAACTCCACCTTCATAGTTTGATAGAACCATGTATGGGTATTGATGTCTTCATCCCTTTTGCCTAGATTTTTCAGCATGCTGTGAGGGATTATGTTAATTGTAGCCCCACAATCAACCAGGATCTTGTTGATGGTTAATTCCCCTACTTTTTCCCTTATGAACAAGGGTTTGAGGTGATTCTTCATCGCCTCAGTGGGTCGTTCTAAGAAAACATTATGCTCTTCGACACAACTGTTGTTCATAACGTAATAACATACTGGTCTATGTTTGGCCATCTCCTGTTCGACTTCCCAGTCAGTCTCTTCGACTTTGACTTGTCTGTCATGCTCCCTGGGTAACACTAACACCACATTGACCATGATATCTAGTGTAGTGTCAGACCCAGAATCGTATTCATGTTTTGATTCATTTTGTCCAGGCCATATCAATCTTCTAGCAACTGGCTCTCTTTCCAAAGGCTTTCTTGGTTTGCCTTTTCCTTTTCTTTGTGGCACATTACTGCTTGTTTCTGGTTGGGGATCTTCTATAGCCTCTCTTTCATCTTTTCTCCGCCTTTGATATCTCCTCCATTGAGAGTGTGTCATGGGGTTCTTTCCCTTGTAGTTGCTCGACACATGAGCCACTTTGTTTATCATTGCTTGAAATTCTTCTCTATAGGCTAAGGAGGATCCTCTTGGCACATCGAATGTATTCCATTTTTCCTCGTTGGGCTTTTTCCTGCTTGTTGTTTTCAACCAAGTGTCAACAGGGACATTTGTTGGAGGCTTGAACGTTGCTGGCCTATTCACCTGATTGACTGACCCCTTTTGGTATCCCCTTCTAGGGTCATATCTCACCTCAGGGTCCATGTCGGGTTAGGCATTGGTGCCCCATTTCTTCTTTTCCGCACGCATACATTGTATGTGTTCAACGTATTTTTGTCAAAGATAGAGCTGCATCTTGGGCACAGCATGACTTCTGACTTCTTTTTCTAGCATCTTTGCCGAAAATCTGCCAGATTTTCATTTTCTTTAGGAAAATCAATTTTGTTGATTTCCTATTGTCTGATGGCATCTTCTGAAACCTTAGGTTCAGTTACTTTAACCATATTGATTTTCATATTACTCTTACCATCTATATTCAGCTTTTGCATCTTGGCTTCTAGGCCCTCCGTCGAACCTGTGACAACAGCCAAGTAGGAACCTGCAGCAGTTCCTTTGTTTGAACCTTCAGTGGGCCCTTTGTTTAGGCCTTCAGTAGCCTTTTTCTGTATCATTTCGAAATTTTTTTTGCTAACATCTTCAGTGAAACTGCTAAAGACGGGTTTGTTGATGAAATTTGCGGAGACTTCAACCATGTTGATGCTTGAAGGTTCAACATAGTTGGCATCATCTTGCAATGGGTTTGCGTCAATCCTCATGGGTGGTTTGTCAGAAAACTTAAACCAGCCTTATTTGATTGCGCCTTGAACGAGATCCCTGAAAAGGAAACATTGTGAGGTTTTATGGCCCAAAAATTATGATATTTACAAAAACCTTCCTTTTTCCTTTGATCTAAAGGAGGCATTTTTTCCCCAGGGGGAACTATCATCTGGCCATCTTTAACTAATAAGTAAAATATTTCGTCACATTTTGTGACGTCGAAACTATATGTTTTCTTTGGGAACCTATCATTATTCTTCTCTGATTCAGTAGGATTCTTCCCATTTGAGGGTGTTAACAGTTTGCAAGAATATGGTGGTCATTACTTTTGTAGATTGAAGAGAGGAGAAATGGTGGCTAGCGGAATTGAATGATAAGCTGGGAATTGATGAGAGGAAATTGAGAAGGAGATTGATATTGAAATGGAAATTGAAGGGAGATTGGTGAGTGAAGGTCGTTTCTGCATTTTTTGCTCTTTGTTGTTGTTTTTTCAATTCCAAAAGTCCATGATACAAATCTCAAGCCTCTCTTTTATACACAAAACTATTGGTTTGCTAGTTTTTATAATGGCCAAAATGATCCTCAATGATAAAATCAATGCAAAAATCTGAAAATCAATCTCACTCTCTTTGATAGTTATAGGATCACTAGATGTCTCTGGATCGTCATCATCCATTTCGACATACGTTACCCTTTCTCTTCGATGAGTTTTATTCGCTTTAACTTTTTCATCCTTAAGACGTTCTACCTATCAAACTCTATCGGCCAATTGGTCCATATCTCTTTGGTATTGGGTATCTAATTTCTTCCTAATGGAATAATCTAGACCTTTTGCATCCATTTCGACCAACTCATGTTCCAGCACTTGTGTAAAGCATCTGGCTTTGAGCAGTCGAAATCTGTTCAGATACTCATCAATTAGCTCAGTGAACCTCCTTTTCACACTAGCCAATTCTTTTAAACTAATTTTGGTTTGTCCCATATAGAACTGTTCATGGAACAATTTCTCCAACTGATTCCGATTGTGGATCGAATTGGTTGGGAGTGTGGTAAACCAAGTGAAGGAATTTTTGGTTAAGGAACTTGGGAAATATTTAATCCTAAGATTCTCATTATTTGATATTTCCCCAGCCTCTATCAAATACCTTTCTACATGTTCGACAGTGGACTCTGTCGTATCCCCTAAAAACTTGGTGAACTTTGGAACTTTCCACCTAGGGGTAATTCTGATTGCAAGATATAATCTGATAACGGAGATGTAAAGTTTGGCCTATGAAATCCAATATTCACTCCATTTTGTGCCATGATCTTTTCGACCATGGCTGTCAAGTTATTATCTCTCGCATAATTATGGTGTCGAACTTGTTGTATTACCTCATCAACATTTTGGTTTCTATTTACCACTATTATATCTTGTTCGACAGCTCTAGGGATTTGTGGGACAACCCTTGTGTTGTACCCCAAAACTTTCCCTCTCATTTCTCAAATAATCTCTCACAAGATTTCCTTGGATTCAAGACTGTAGGGTTTGATCAACTCAAGACACCTCCTCTAGCATTGATGACTGAAAATTAGGGTTTGAGATTGCACAATGACAAATGGACTTTTAATGCCTCATATGACTTTCATGGATCATTTTGGACCCTCAAGATTTCTCATGTCAAGTTTCAAGTCTTAGATCACATTTTTGCTCAGTCAATTGATCAGTTGACCTAAAATCAACTATATTGGGGGGAAAAGTCAACTGTGGTCAATTTACAGTCAAAATTCATGATTTTTGGTCCATATCAACATTATGAATTCATATATGTCATTTTATCAAGTTTAGATCACAATTCCTCAATAAATTTGATCAGATCATCAAAAGGACAAAATGGTCAAAATTAGGGTTTTGACTGAGAAGGTGCAATTTTTTATTTTTGACCTAGCAAATGGTTGATTGGTTTAGGTTATGATCTCAAGGATTCAAATGCATCATTTTGACCTAATGTCATGGCTAAAACATCTCTCAAGATTGGTTGATTGACAGGTGAATTTTCAGTCAACTGATCAAAAGTCAATTGTACACTGAAAAGTCAAACTTTGACTTTTTGGTCAAAATCAAGTGTCTAAGATCGCAATTCATTAAAACGTGTCAAAAAATGAAACTTGTTCATCAAGAAATCGAAAAGTCAAGATTTCATTTGGAAAAGTCAAAATTTCTAAACTTAGAAATTTTTCTAAGTGTTGAAAACTTCATATTTTTTCATAACTTTGAGCCAATTTTTAACCATGATGCAAGATGATTCAAAAGAAACTTCAAACATGAAAGTTGTAGATCTCAATGATATCTAAAACATTATATAACATAAATTCTCCTAGAAATGCATGGATTCTAAGTTATGATTTTGTGAATACATGTTCATGAAACTTGGAAACTTAGTGAAATTTTACCCTAGTTTATGCAGGATTTTGACCTAACTTCATGGAATTTTTTCACATAGTTCCAAGAGGAATTTTCAAAAATGTCCAACATAGAGGTTGTAGAGGATGTTACAAGCTTTCCAAAATATCTAATAACTCATTGAGATGATGTTTGAGCAAAGAGAATCAAAGACAAGAAGTTGGACATTCTTTCTTGAATTATAGGTCATTTCCTTGATGAACAAGAATTCAAATCCACACCCATGCCGCATAACTCTTACTTTGCAGGCTTCTAACCTCTAAATCTATCAATAATCATAAGATTACACAACTATTTGAGCTATGATCCAAGTGTTTGAGTCATTGTCCAAGTGATTATTCCATTAATGGAACACAATTCACACTTCCATTTTTGAAAAGTGACTTTAATCATAAAGTCAATGCATAGAGCTCCTAACTTGTTCCATATGAACACAAGCAATGTCAAAGGAAAAATAAACATGTCTAGAGCCTCCCATAAACTCAGGCCATGCTTGTATTATGCCTTGAAACCATGTTTTCCACTTTTCTTCAAAATCAAGTAACATAGCCATAACTCTATATCGTGTACTTTTGACCACCTCAAGCCCTCTAACCTTTTTCATATAACTATACAAGTTATTTGCAAGCTAACACACGAATGAAAACACTCCCAAACTCCCTGAGAACTCAGATTGCACAAAACATCCATTTTGTGTCATTTCTGACTTTGAACTTCAATCTTCAAAATCACTCATGCATTTCTTGTCCTTTTAGTTTCAAAAGCTTCCTCATATCAAATACAAACCATCCATGTCCCTGTTTGCAGACTGTAACATCATCTTCATCAACTTCCATATCCAAAAGTAGAGCATTGCAGTTGGACTTCTCCAGACCATTCCAGCCACTCTCAAATCAAGCTAAGCATTGCATTAGCTTCCTAGAGACTCAAGGAAGCTAACCTGATCATTGCAGCACCTTGAATCAAGCTCAAACTCATTTCATGATTTCCAATTTTGAGGTATTTTTCTTGAACTTCTGTCTTCATATTTAGGCATTGTTAGGCTTGCATTTGTGAAGATAAAATATAGACATCATTGCCCTGAAACTACACATGTCCATAGATTTCATTTATGTTGCTTGAGTAGGGAGAATTTTGAGTTTGAATCTCTGAAAATATTTAGGCCAGAATTTGGTACTATTAGAAATCCATGCTCATCTTTGAGAATTACCTTAAGTTATTTACATATTCACAATCGTGAGAAAATTTCTAACAAGTTTGACGTTGGAAGTTTTGTGAATGGATGAGAAATGAATAAGTTACAGATCCTTTGGCTGGAGTTTGAAGATGAAGTACGTTTAGGGCAAGACTTATATTATATATTTGTTGTTTTGTTTAAGTTAACGGGTGTATCACCACCCCAGTGGTTAAAACGCGCGCATGTCACCTTAAGGACATGGGTTCGAGCCCCAGTCGTACCCTTTTGGCTATTTTTCATATTTTCTTGTTTCTTTTTTGCAACGCAGGCGCTGGGCCTCCCCCCTTTAGGCTTTTGTTTTTGTTTGCTAATTCCTGACCCCCTGCTTGCTCATACACCCCTGGCCCAGTTTTTATTTATTTTATTTATTTCATTTATTATTTTTATTGGTATTTTATATTTTCTTTATTATTTATATTATTATTAGTAGTAGTAGTATTATTATTTATTAATAAAAATCCAAAAAAAATATTTTATTTATTATTTATACTTACTTATTTTTATTTTCTTATAAAACAAAAAGAACCAAAAACATTTTCTTTTAATAAATTAATTTCATTTTTTTAATTAATATTTAGATAATTAGGTTTAATTATTATAATATTATTCTCTTGTAAATTAATTAATTTAGAACTTAGGTTTATTTTAATTGATTAACTTTCATTTTATTTTTATAAATTAAAAAAAAACATTTTCATAAAAAACCCTAAAAACATTTTTAACTTAATTTCTTTTCTTGATTAGTTTAAGTTTAATTTTGTTAATTTTTAATTAATTTTTCTTCTTAATTAGATTTAGATTAAACCCTTTCATAAGATCCAAACAAAGGTCATTTATTTTTCCATTTTACATTTATACATTATTTTTCAATTCTTGTATATTTATTCAATATGGTTGTAATAGTTAATTAGATTTAATTTTCTTGCAAAATCCTCATTTGTAAATTTGTACACCCCATCCCCTAATGATGTAATAGCTTAGTATTTTTACTTTCCACAATTTATCGCTTTATATAAATGCTAGTAATTAGGGTTTGTATGGAAAGATAAAACCAACAATTAGCAAGCCCTAATTCAAGACAAAACAAGCATGTAAATCCAACACATTTGCACACTTGCACCCTTAGGGTAATTCCACTTTGTTGTCTTACAAAAATGGACTTGTTATGCATGTGAGATATCTTAGCTAAAAGCAATCAAAAATACAAGATCATAGTCCCTCGATGACGCTATCAATGTTGCCTTTTCAAAATGATCTTAGTCCCTCAAAGAGAATTGCTAAGATATTTCACAACATTGCTATCATGACCATACGATGACCCACGCCCTTCCCTTTACATCCAAAGACAAGACTTCTTACCAAATCAATGGTAAGATAGCAATATCAAAGGAAAGGAAGAAATGAAATAAGACTTTTGAGTAGTTAGATTGTTCCTAGTTGCTTGCTCAATTTCAAATCAAACACTTTTGCTTATCTTCAAAACAAACACCAACACCTTCAAAAAACTTTCAAAACATTTTTCAAACATCAAATATTTTCAAAAGCTTAACAATTTGTATACGTTCTTACGAACGAGAACTATTACAAAGTTTGCCTAAACGATGACGCCTTTTCAAAATACTTTCAAAAACCACACAAAGCACATTTTCAAATAAAAGCAAGTGATCTAGCAAGCAACTAAGAGCCCATAGATAACTATGGATGAAAAGGGTGCTAACACCTTCCCTTTTCATAATCTACCCCCAGAACTCAAGAAACAATCTCAAAAGTCTTGCCTGTTCTTTTCAACCTTTCCTTTTTGGGTAAAAGAAAAGTCGGTGGCGACTCTTGCTAACCGCAACATTTGTGATAAAACGCAAAACACCAAAGTCAGTTCTCCCACCGTATCACAGAACTGGCGAATCTACTGGGGAAATTCTTAAAAGTGGGCTTACCTTAGGGCTATATCACCTTTACTTGCTTTCATTTGTTTGAATTGTTTGCTTTACATTTTGGTTCTTTATTTGGGCTTGTTCTAATCCTCCACCCGGATTTGGGATACCTTATAGGTAAGTAGCAATACGTTGTAGAAACTGTGCAGGGTATACCAACATGGTCTAAGCAATAGCTATGTTAGTGTGACATATTTATGGGTACCGGTAGCCCTTGAGTAGTTAAGGAGAATACGGGGCTGCTGGGTGATGTCATGAAGCACTAACTGAGTTTAGAACCTTTACTTAACCAACTTGGCCATTAGGACGTAGTGAGATGACCGGCTTTGGTGCAGTCCGAAGTTGGTAGATACTCGATACTGCACTCATTAAGGTTTGATTTTCAGGATATTTCGGTCACCGTGAAATAGGCTTGCGCTGAAATAATGCTCGAGAAGACAAATCAGTGATATTGAGATCCCTTAGAACCCGGTTACTATTTATAGGACAGGTTTGAGCTAACTAAACTTTAAGAGGATACTTACCTATGAGACTCCATGCAAGCCTAAACCTAAGGACTTGTTTGTATATACTTACTTGTACATAACATCATAAACATCATAATATCATACACATTTTCACTAACCATTTCAAGAATTTTTGGGATTTATCTTTGTACTGTTTTGTAGGATATGGCTTATATCCGCATGAATACTATTCAAGTCAATCTCGTAAGGATTCCTGCTCAACTCAAAGAGTTAGCATTAAGGGTTCCTGAGAATTCTCCATTCACCGAAAGACATGGTCGCCTCCTAAACTTGGTTACCTCCAACATTGATGAAGATATGATAAAGGTGCTCTTCCAATTCTTTGATCCTTTACACAATTGCTTCACTTTTCCCGATTATCAACTTGTGTCAACTTTGGAAGAATTCTCCCAACTCTTGAGAATTCCCATTCTCAATCAACTACCCTTCAATGGTAAGGAAAGAGATCCAAAACCTGAGGAGATTTCCCAAGCACTACACTTGCAACAATCTGATATCACAACTAATTGGGAAACAAGGAGTGGTGTCAAAGGTTTCTTATCCAAGTTCTTGTTAGAGAAAGCTCAAGATTGTTGGAACTATTTTGACTTACAAGCTTTTGAATAAATCTTGGCCCTTCTCTTCTATAGGATGGTTTTGTTTCCAAACCCTGACCAACTCATAGATATAAATGTTGTTAAGATATTCATGTCTCACAATCCAGTGCCTACCTTGTTAGGAGATATCCTTCATTATTTTCATTCTCGCACTATGAGGAAAACATGGATCCTCATGTGTTGCACTCCTCTCTTGGCGAGATGATTTATTTCACTTCTTCCCTGATCTGTGTTGAAGAACGAGCAAGGTTCAAGATGGTCCCATAGGTTGATGACGCTCAGACATTCAGATGTTCATTGGTGTTCTCGATCCTTGGATAACCTTACTATTGTTGACCATAGTGGATATTTCCCTAATGTCCCTTTACTTGGCATTAAAGGAGGTATCACTTACAACCCCTACTTGGCTTTACGACAGTTTGGTTACGCCCGAAGGGATGGTCCGCATGAGATGCTCATTTAATGAGTAGTATTTGACTACGAGAGCAATGATCAAAGCTACCGTCAGAGATTTGTCCGAGCTTGGAGGATGGCGAGCAAGGTGGATAGCAAGACATTGGGACACAAGAATTCCATTCCCCTCGAGCCTTACCTTAAGTGGGTACGAGCTCGTGCTCAGAAACTCGTGATGCCTTATACCTCCATCTTACCAATCAACATGGAGCATGTGGTTGAAGGAGATGTTCCCTACACTATCCTCCACCAGGACATGCCAACTTCTCTCGAAGACTTGCAAAAAGGTTGGATTCAGCTTGAGGAAGAACGAGATACTTTCGAAGCTCAATTTTATGCTAGTGAGAAGAGGGTTTTGGAGCTTACGAAGTAGCTACAAGAAGAGTAAAGTGTGAACGCCTATCTCGCGCCAAAGAGGATGCGTTCAGTCTTTTTATCATAGAAAGTTATTTTGTAAGCCCAAGAGGCATGTTGTAATCTTTTCAAACTAATTAATGAAAATTGATGATTTTTCACTATTTTGTCTATACAAATTTAAATTTCAATAAATCCTTGAAATCATCTGCATGTACATATTCCATGCATCATAACATGACAGGTTTTCGCATAACAGGTTTCCTTATCTTTCTGTTGTTTATTTCAGCAAGATGGATCTAGAGAAAACTGTGAAGGATCTTCAGGCACAAAAATCTCAATTCCAAGAGACTTTACTGGCCCTACCCAAGGGGCATCAAGATATGATGGCATTGCTTGAAGTTAAGAAGAAGCCTAAGAAGAAAGCTCTACTCAACATGGGTAGAAGGTTCAAGGAGACAGTCCATCAGATCCCGGTAGGGGAAGACTCATCTGAAGAAGACGAGAACTAGATTGGTGTGGTCAAGAGTACTCAGACTGACTGTATTAATGATCAAGCGTCTGATGATGATTATTTCGACGAGCAGTATCCACCCGCCGACATCAAGTATAAGCAGTTAGAAGACTGATTGAAAGCTGTTGAAATCCAAGCCATCCCCGGTTTAGATTTTGATGATTTGGGTTTGATCTATGGGGTGGTCATTCCCCACAAATTCAAAATACCAGTCTTTACAAAGTACGATGGAGTTTCTTGTCCAAAACTTCACCTGAAATCCTATGTGCGCAAGATACAACCGCACACTGCTGATAAGAAACTCTGGGTTCACTTTTTCCAAGAGAGCTTGGCCAGAACACAACTTGAATGGTTTTATCAGTTAGATGGTTCCTGTATCAATACCTAGTAAGATTTAGCTACCGCATTCTACCATCAGTACCAGTATAACGCTTCCTTGGCGCCACCAAGGGTTCAGTTGCAAGATATGACCATGGGAAAGAATGAAGGATTTAAATAATATGCACAAAAGTGGAGATACCTCGCCAGTAGGGTTCAACCACCTTTGACTGATAGAGAGCACATTGACATGTTCATGGGCACTTTATCTGGTCCTTTATTTAATCTGTTGGTTGGCTGCTCTTCTTCTGGTTTCACCGAATTGATCTTAACCGGTGAAAGACTTGAAAGCGGCATCAAAAGTGGGAAGATCTTTGTGGCATCTGACTCCACTTCTAATCCTGCCAAGAAAAAAATTCTTGCAAAAAAGGAAATCAATGTTGTGTACGGGGCAAGGGCCCGTACCAAGAAGAATGACCATCCATCTGTTAACGTTGTCCAAATATCCAATCTAAATCCTACTCCAAGACCATATGCAAATCATCAATGTTTTGAAACTCCGATAAGACAATTCACAAGATTAGGCATGTCACTATCTCAAGCCCTTCAACATTTACTAAAGGCTAATTTAGTGACATTACGCAATCCTCCTGCCAACCCTGATACCTCTTCACCAAAGTATAATCTGAACGCTAAATGTGTTTACCACTCAAAAGTCCCCGAGCACGAGACTGACCAGTGTTGAGCCTTGAAGAACAAAATTCATCATTTGATCAATAATAAGACTATTAAGTTCGATCCTCCTCCAACTCCGAATGTAATCACCGCACTTATACCGAAGCATGACAATGGTGTTAACGATGTTGAAGATACAATTTTTGTTGCCACTATTGAAGACTTGACTACTCCTTTGAATATCATCAAAAAGAATCTATTGAAATCCGGGATTTTCCTGGGCTGTGTGAAATATTGTGTTTGCTATACCCAATAACTCAATGGATGTGAAAGGCTGAAGAAAGGAAAACAACTCCTGATGGATAGCCACGAAATTATATTTGAGAAGACTCCGCTTGCCAAAAGTTTGACTGATAAATGTGAAGACCTCTCCATTATTACCATCTCAAACAAGCCTCTTAGGATCACCTCCAAAGGTCCTATTAGTATTTCAAATGAACCCATTGTTTCTCCCTTAATAATTACCAATCCCGGACCCATTCCATATTCTTCAAACAAGGCAGTGCCATGGAATTATGGTGCTGAGGTGTTTTACCATGGGATCAAATAAGACGCTTGGATCAAAGAAGAAAAAGCTGATGATGTTGGTAATATAGCTGGCTCAAGCAAAGTAACCAGAACTGGGAGAATATTTTCACCCAATATATCACCACCAATTGTTACAAAGACACCCATCCGCGTTACTGCTGCCAAGCCAAGTACCGATACAAGAGGGAAAGAGAAGATTGTTGAGCCTGTCGTGACAAGAATACCCGCAAAGAACGTCGTTGATGGAGAACCATCCACTCGTGAGATGGACGAGATCTTGAAGATAATAAAAAGGAGCGACTTCAATATTGTGGAATAGTTGGGGCAAACCCCTTCTAAGATTTCAATTTTGTCATTACTGCTCTGTTCTGATGCCCATGCTCGGACATTAATCAAATTCTTGAGAAAAGCTCATGTCCCCCATGAGACAACAACGGACAATTTGAGAATTGTGTGGTTTAACGGCTGAAAATGGCTTGGGAATTTCAGATGCTGACTTAACACCATTTGGGAAGAATTACAATAAAGCTCTACATGTTTTTGTCGAGTGCAAAGGGACTACCTTAGCACATGTGTAAGTCGAAACTGGTTCTTCTCTAAACATACTACCCAAGGGGGTGTTAGACCATCTAGACTGTGAAGGTTTAGTCTTAAAGCCAAGTGATATCATTGTAAGGGCCTTCGATGGATCAAAAAGAACAGTTCATGGGGAGGTTGATCTTCCAATCAAACTAGGCTCCCAAATCTTCAACTCCACCATCTACATTATGGTTATTCGTCCTGCCTATTCTTGTCTGTTGGGTCACCCGTGGATCCATAAAGCTGGGGCAGTAACCTCGACTCTCCATTAGAAACTCAAATATCCGGTCAAGCGAAGAATTGTCACCGTCTGTGGAGAAGAAGAATTTATGGTAAGTCACCTCAACTCGTTTAAGTACGTAGATATGGATGAGAATTCATTGAGACCCCATGTCAAGCCTTTGAAGTCTTGCCACCAATGAATGTTGCTACCAAGAGTTCCTCTGATAAATCCAAAGTTGTTAAAGTTGTGCCGAAGATGGTTTCAGTCAAATATGCTTGTGCGTCCATTGAATAAGGAAACTGTGATACTTGGGGGCAACTCCTCGGTATGCCATTTAAAGCAGACAAGTTTGGTTTGGGCTTCACCGTAAAGGCTCAGAAGGAAGTGAGGCATGCTCGTCATGGAAAGCCACCTCTCTGCATTGGAAGCCATGAAGTTAATGTTGTGGGTGATTCAGATGAAGAAGCTGCATTTGAAGATTGGGTGTATCCAACAACAACAGAGCTGAAGAATTGGGATGCAAAGGACTTCGTGTTGATCTCCTTCATTGAGGAGTAATATACTTGTTATTGCTTTTCTTTCAATTCAAGAACATTTTTTCTGTAATATTTAACAATGACTTTTAAGCCATGTGCCTGGCCCGGGGCACTTTAGTCCATTTTGTCAAGGGTTTTATTTATGTTCATCTAATCATATGATCATTCAATCATTGGACTCTTTTGCATTCAAATATTTGTGTTCATTGTATTTATTTTCCTTTCTTACATTTTTCAAAATATCCATGTGTGATACGGTGGGAGAACTGACTTGAGGGTTTTGCATTTGATTGCAAATATTGCGGTTAGCAAGAGTCACCACTGACTTTTCTTTTATCCTAAAAGAAAGGTGAAAAAGTACAGGAAAGACCTTTGAGATTATTTCTTGAGTTCGGGGGTAGATTATGAAAAGGGAAGGTATTAGCACCTATTGTACCCCAAAATTTACCCTCTCATATTTCTCAAAACATTGCAAGGAAAATCTCCAAGTTGCTCAAGTTTGCTCAAGAGTTGGACAGTCAAGCTATCTCCTAAGGCAGTCAACCCCAAATTAGGGTTTTGTGTTGCATAAAGATTATTAAGTCCAAATGACCTCAAGTTCTTCCTAATGTCCTAATATGCTCTCAAGATCGTCCATGTCAAGTTTCAAGCTTTGTAGAGGAAGTTTGCTCGGTCAAATGCTCAAAGGATCCAAAAATCGACTATGCTAGGGCAAAAGTCAACTGTGACCTACAAACATTCAAACTTCAAGATTTTTTGTCAACATTCTCATTTTGAAGTTTATTTCATCATTTTATCATGGGTTGATCATGATTCATCAAGGATTGCTCAAAATTATTCAAGACTCAAAAGTTGCTAAATTAGGGTTTTGCAGGTAAAGTCAACTCAACTTGGACCAAGCATAACTTTATCATACTTTATGAGAAATGACCCATCCAAAGTTAATTTTGAAGAGGATGCAATTTAATACAATCCATCTTCATACCCCAAGATCAGATGCACTCACAAGAAGTTATGAATTTGGACATTATAGGTCATTTTTAAAAGTCAACAAAAACATATTTTTTGCCAAAGCTTATATCTTGATAATGGAACATCAAAATGATATTAGACCAAACGTGTTGGTTAGAGGACATCTCAAGCTTTCTAAAAAGTCCAAGAACACCTCCAAATGTTCAAAATTGAAGAAGTTATGCATTGTTGAAATTGGACATTTTTGCAAAATTGCCAAAAGTCAACTATCCCCAAAACTTCAAATTTTGTCAAATGGGCCCATTCTTTTCCACTTGATTTGAGCTTGCATAGTTGCCCACGTGTCCTAGCATCAGCCATGAGCCCATATTATTTTTTTATTATTTAATTTGATTTGTTATTGAATTTATTCATTTTAAATCAAATTAAATCATATAAAATCCAAACTTTGATTACCTAAGATCTTTTTGGTTGTTTCAGGTCTTAATTATCATCATGATCACCATCAAACTCGAATCATACAATATCATGTGCAAAAAGATTGATTTTTGGCAAAATTGGAAAGGTTTAAAGAGTGAATCAAATCAAATATGCAAGCCATGATGGGAGAAGATTTGGACCATAATTGTTACCCTAGCACATTGTACCATACATAAGCAAGCCACAAGGAACGAAAAAGAGGTTGGAGGCTGCAAGAAGAGGCAGAACAAAGTTTGAAAAAAGTGGTGAAAAGCTTGAAATCAAAATCATACTTAGAGGCAATTTCATAAGCTTAGACCGGTCCCAATCGTTTCCTGGACGTACACTGAATCTTCCTGGATCAAGAGCAAGCATTCTCACATACCACAAAGCACTGTAAGTGTCACGATAATCACCTTGGTTCTTGAATTCGTGATCCATCATTCTTGCATCATTTGAATAAATCTTTGGCATATTTATACTCCTCACAACATTTGCAAATGTTTGGCATTATCCAATTGCGTTTTTCTTGCCTAAATGAAGAACCCCCATAGCTAGGGTTCTTCGTTTGTGTTTTAGGGTTTTCTTTTTCAGGGAAAATTGGGACTAAAGAAGGGCATGGTTGCACTCAGGAGAAGGAGACGAACCCAACCATGCCTTTGAAGATCATTTTTATTGCCTGGAATTGATTTTTGGATCGAGCTGCATTTTTAGCTGCAAATTCAAATCCGCAGGTAAAATTACAGTAGTGGAAGGACAGGGATGAAGAGTTGGCATTCACTCATTGGCCCGTTCAAACGTTTTTTCGTGCATTTTTATTTTCTGACCAATAATTGCTTTTTTGATATATTATTATTATTATTATGTAATATATTAACAAATAAGCAAAACAGCGTAGTGGCAAGCGAAGCAACCAACCACGTTCAGGACCTGGGTTCGAATCCCAGGTCCCCCACTCCCTTTGTTATTTTTCTTCTACAGGTAATCATATGCATATTCAGGCCTGCAACTCATCATACACCATCACACAGGATTGTTATTCAAACACCCAAAACAGGCCCTAACCCCCTTTCTTTTCATCTTATTTATTTTATTTTAATTATTTGTTTTATTATTTCTATTTAAATTCTAACCAATTAAAATCCAGGCTTTTCATAAAATAAAATCAAAAAAATATTTTTATGTTTAATCAAATTTTTATTTTTATTTTTATTAATAAACACTAATTAAATTAATTTAGGTTCTTAATTAGAATAACTTTAACATTTTTGTAAATAATTAAAATTAAATTAGATTTAATTAGGTTTTTACTAATCCAAGTAATTTTTATTTCTTTCTTAAAATACCAAAAACCCAAAAATAAATTTTTTTATTATTAATTAATTAAATTATTAAATTAGTAATTAACTTAGGTAATTTTCTTTCTTAATTCAAAAACAAAAAAAAATCTTTTCTTTAGCAAAAAAGGGTCAAAACCCTAGAACTTTGCGCTCGATCTAATTTCCCGCACGCGATTTATTTTCTTTTATCATATTAATGTACTTGCCTCCGGTTTGTAATAGTTAATAGGACCTTTATTTATTTTTTATCGCTTTATTTATTTTTAAAGGGTTTGTCTTTGGCGATGTAAATACCCGACGCCTTGTAATTTAATTTCCGCACTTTTATTTTCCGCAAATTATAACTGTTAGATGTTTGATAATAGGGGATGCATGACAAGACTGAATGTTTTAACCTAAAATCAACTTAGATCACCTTTAACATGTATAAAGATAAAATAAACTGAAAACAACACACTCGCACATGCGCACTCTTGGGGTACACCCCACTTGGTTGCCTTCGTACGCGGTCATTAAGTATAAGTCACTTTAGAGGTCTCCCTCTTGTCTAAAGATCATAGTCGCCTCGAAACGGTTGCCTCGGATATTGTTGCCTCAAACAAATGATCTAAGACTTTAGGGTTACCGCTAAGGTGTCCTAACATTGCTTTAGTGACCGCATGTCCCTTATTCGAATTGACCCTTAAACTCCAACGACGATGCTACCTACTCATCAATAGTGGGATAGCATTGTCTAAAGGAAGATAGCTGAGAACGATTCTTTTTTCGAGTAGGTAGATGGATCTTAGATACTAGCTCTTTCAAAAAACAAAATCTTTTTTCACACTTACACTTTTCGAACAAAGTTTTCAAAAACACTTCATAAGCTCTTGAGGACAGAAGCAAGAGTTAAATCGAAGTTTTCAAAACAAAAACTTTTTCAAACCCACAAGCACAAAGAAAGCAATTTTGAAAACAATTGAGCAAGTACCTAAGAGCCCGTGGAAAACCACGGATAGAAAGGGTGCTAACACCCTCCTTTTCTATAATCTACCCCCCGAACCCGAGAAATATCTCGAAAAAGGAATTTTTCTGTGCTTTTTTCCTTTCCTTGTTGGATAAAATAAAAGTCGGTGGCGACTCTTGCTTACCGCGACATTTTGCAAAAACAAACGCAAAATGCAAACCAGCATTCCAAAAAACAGTCAGTTCTTCCCACCTTATCACAACACCCTTTTCATCCATGGTTATCCATGGGCTCTTAGTTACTTTCTAGATCACTTTCTTTTGTTTGAAATTATGCTTAGTGTGGTTTTTGAAAGTATTTTGTAAAGAGGCCATTGTTTAGGCAATCTTTGTAATGATTCTTGTTTGTAAGAATTTATACAAAGATGTTAATCTTTTGAAAATGTTTTCAAGTTTTGTAAGATGTTTTGAAAGTGTAAGTGTTTGTTTTTGAAAATAGCAAGGATGTTTTGTTTGAAATTGAGAAAGTAATTAGGATCATTCTACCTACTCAAAAGTCTTTCTTGTTCATTTCCTTTCCTTTGACATTGTTATCTCACCATTGATTTGGTAAGTAACCCTATCTTTGGATGTAAACGGGACGGGCATGGGTCATCGTATAACCATAATTAGAAATGTTTCAAGGCATATTAGATTCTCTTTTAGGGACTAAGATCATTTGTAAGGCAACTTAGATAGCGTCATCGAGGGACTATGATCTTGTATTCATTTGTTTTTGCTAAGATACCTCACATGCGTAATATGGCCATTTTGTAAGGCAACCAAGTGGATTTTACCCTAGAGGTGCTTGTGTGTAAGTGTGTTGTTTTCATACTTTGTTTTTGTCTTAATTAGGGTTTGCTATTTTGTTGGTTTTAGTCTTTCCATACAAAACCCTAATTACTAGCATTTATATAAAGCGATAAATTGTGAAAAGTAAAATTACTACGCTATTACAATGGACTTGCAATGTTTTGAACCATGTCATTAGGTCAAAATGGTGTAATTGGACTCTTGAGATCATGCCTTAAACCAATTTACCAATTTCTAGGTTAAAAATCAGAAATTTCCCCTTCTTAGTCAAAACCCTAATTTTGACCATTTTGCCCTTTTGAGGATTTGATCAAATTTCTTGATGAATTATGGTCCAAACATGATCAAATGATACATATGAGTTAAAAATGTTGATGTGGATCAAAAATTATGAAGCTTGACTGTGAATTGGCCATAGTTGACTTTTTCCCCAATACAGTTGATTTTTAGGTCCATTGTTCAATTGACTGATCAAAAGTGTGATCCAAGGCTTGAAACTTGACATGAGTAATCTTGAGGGTCCATAATGAACCATGAAATTCATATGGGGCATTAAAAGTTCAATTATCCTTATGCAATCTCAAACCCTAATTTTCAGTCATCAGTGCTTGAGGAGGTGTCTTGAGCTGATCAATCCTAGTGCAGTCTTGAGCTCAAGGAGATCTTGTGAGCAAACTCTTGATAAATGAGAGGGAAAATTTTGGGGTACAGCACCATGTATATTATATGCACACACACTCTTGCAGATCCTCGTCCCCTCTGGATCATGTTGCCAATGACTCTACTATTGCTGACTATGAATTTGAATGTCCAATTAACCAAGCCGAAGACGAAGGCGAAGAAGATTGCGAAATACTGGGAGAACTAGCCAGACTTCTATTACAAGAGGAAATAGCTATTCAGCCGCACGAAGATTCAATTGAAGTCATCAATCTGGGTACTGAGGGAGATAAGAAGGAAATTAAGATCGGTGCTAACTTGGAGAACAATGTCAATAGAAGGATGGTTCAGATGTTGCATGATTATGTGGAAGTATTTGCTTGGTCGTATGAAGATATGCCTGGGTTGGATACCGACATCGTAGTTCATCGTCTACCGATAAAAGAAGATTGTCCTCCCATCAAACAAAAGGTTCATCGCATGAGGCCTGATATGTCTGAGAAGATCAAAGCTGAAGTAATGAAATAGTTTGATGCAGGGTTCCTAGCTATGACATCCTATCCCCAATGGGTTGCCAGTGTGGTGCCAGTACCGAAAAAGGACAGAAAGGTTCGCCTGTGCATAGAATATAGGGATTTGAATAGGTCAAGTCCCAAGGATGACTTCCCTCTACCACACATTAACGTCTTGGTTGATAATACTGCTCAACATAAAGTCTTCTCATTCATGGATGGATTCTCAGGTTATAATTAAAAAAGGATGGTTCTTGAAGACATGGAGAAAACCACTTTCATCATGCCATGGGGCACCTTTTGCTACAAGGTCATGCCGTTTGGATTAAAGAATGTAGGGGCAACATATCAAAGAGCTATGGTAGCTTTGTTTCATGACAGGATTCTTCATGAAATAGAGGTATATGTGGATGATATGATTTCCAGATCACAAACTGAAGAAGAACATCTGGATCACCTGTATAAACTATTCGAGAGGCTAAAAAAGTACAAGCTGGGGTTAAACCCTAACAAGTGCATGGTTGGAGTACGATCTGGAAAGCTTCTAGGTTTTGTTGTCAGCAATAAAGGAATTGAAGTTGATTTTTCCAAGGTAAAGGCCATCCAAGAAATTCCAGTCCCCCACTCTGAAAAGGAAGTTAGAGGATTCTTGGGTTGTCTCAATTACATCGCCCGCTTCATATCTCACTTGACTGCTACTTGTGAGTAAATCTTCAAACTCTTGAAGAAAGATCAGGTAGTCAGATGGGATGATGAATGCCAAGCTGCCTTCGACACAATCAAAGAATATCTACAAGATCCTTCTATTCTCATGCCTCCAATTGAAGGAAGACCCTTGATCATGTACTTGACAGTACTAGAGAACTCTATGGGGTGTATTTTGGGCCAACATGACAAGTCTGGCCGAAAAGAGCATGCTATTTATTACCTGAGAAAAATGTTTACCGACTTTGAAACCAGATATTCACTGCTCGAGAAAACTTATTGGCCTCTGGCATGGGCTGCTCGCCGACTAAGACAGTATATGTTGACTCATACCACTCTGTTGATTTCTAAGATGGGCCCAATCAAGTACACCTTTGAGAAACCTGCTCTTTCTGGACGGATATCCAGATGGCAAATGATCTTGATTGAGTACTACATTCAATACACAACTCAAAATGCCATCAAAGGAAGCGTACTAGAAGATCATTTGGCCCATCAAGCTGTGGATGATTATCAGTCCATGAACTTTGACTTTCCCGATGAGAACATCATGCTGGTGACCGACTGTGCGAAACCTGGACCGTATGATGGACCTGAACAAGGATCCCGATAGACTATGTTCTTCGACGGGTGTGGTGTGGTGGGAGAACTAACTTGGGATGTTTTGAATTTTATCGCAAATGTTTCGGTTAGCAAGAGTCGCCACCGACTTTTCTTTTATCCAAAAGGAAAGGTGAAAAGCACAGGAAAGACCTTTGAGATTGTTTCTTGAGTTCGGCGGGTAGATTATGAAAAGGGAAGGTATTAACACCATTTTCATCCATGGTTTTCCATGGGCTCTTAGTTACTTTCTAGATCACTTGCTTTTTGTTTGAAAAATGTGCTTTGTGTGGTTTTTGAAAGTATTTTGAAAAAGGCGCCATCGTTTAGGCAAACTTTGTAATGATTCTCGTTCGTAAGAATGTATACAAAGTGTTGATCTTTTGAAAATGTTTTCAAGTTTGAAAGATGTTTTTGAAAATATTGGTGTTTGTTTTGAAAATAGCAAGGATGTTTTGTTTTGAAAGTGAGCAAGTAACTAGGAACATTCTACCTACTCAAAAGTCTTTCATGTTCATTTCCTCTTTCCTTTGACATTGTCATCTTGCCATTGATTTGGTAAGTAACCCTATCTTTGGATGTAAACGGGACGGGCGTGGGTCATCGTATAACCATGATTAGAAATGTTGCAAGGTATCTTAGAATATTTCTTTAGGGACTAAGATCATTTTAAAAGGTAACTTTTGATAGCGTCATCGAGGGACTATAATCTTGTATTTTGCTTGTCTTTGCTAAGATACCTCATATGCATAATATGGCCATTTTTATAAGGCAACAAAGTGGAATTACCCTAAGGGTGCAAGGGTGCAAGTGTATTGGATTTACATGCATTATTTAGTCTTTGATTAGGGTTTACTACTTGTTGATTTTATCTTCTCATATAAACCCTAATTACTAGCATTTATATAAAGCGATAAATTGCGGGAAAAAAAATTACTATGCTATTACATCATTAGGGGAGGGGGTGTACAAATTTACAAATGGGGATTGCAAGAAAATTAATCCTAATTATCTATTACAACCATATTGAATATTGTACAAAATTGAAAATAAAATACAAGAATATAAATGGAAAAAGAAATGATTTTTGTTGTTTTTATGAAAGGGTTTTGTCTTGACTTAAATAAAGGAAGTGATTAATTAAGATTAAATAAAATTAACTTAAACTAATTAAGAAAAGAAATTAACTTTAAAAAGGATTTTTTTTAGGGTTTTTTATGAAAAAGTTTTAAATTAAAGAAAATAAAATAAAGATTAATTAATTAAAACAACCTAAGTTCTAAATTAATTTTAACTAAGAAAATAAAATAATATACTAATTTATCCTAAGTCTGAAAAATAATTATTTAAGAAAGAAAAAAAGAAAAAAAAATGTTTTTTTTAAGAAAATATTTTTTAATCTTTTTTGTTTTATGGAAAAAATAAAATACATAAGTATAAATAATAAATAAAAATAAATTTTGATTTTTTATGATTTATGAAAATAATAATAATAATAATAATAATAATAATAATAACAATAATAATAATAATAATAATAATAATAATAATAATAATAATAATAATAATAATAATAATAATAATAATAATAATAATAATAATAATAATAATAATAATAATAATAATAATAATAATAATAATAATAATAATAATAATAATAATAATAATAATAATAAGGCAAAATACTCATTTTGGTCCCTTAACTATACCTTTGGGTTCACATTGGTCCCTTAACTTTTTTTCGTGTCATTTTGGTCCCTTAACTTTCAAAATGTTTCATTTTAGTCCTTTTGTCTAATTAGCTACGAATTTAGCGGCTGATTTCAAAGTTTTTCCGTCTAATTAGCTACGAATTTAGACAAAAAGGACTAAAATGAAACTTTTTGAAAGTTAAGGGACCAAAATAACACAAAAAAAAGTTAAGGGACCAATATGAACCCAAGGGTATAGTTAAGGGACCAAAATGAGTATTTTGCCTAATATTAATGAAGAAAAAATAAAATAAAAATAAAAATATAAAGAAAAGTTAGGAGGGTTAGAAAATGAAACAGAGAGTAAAATAAGCAAAAAAAGGTCAGGCCCAACAAAGGGGAGCCCAACGCTGCAAACAAACAAAAAAAGTGAAAATGTGAAAAGAAAAAGAAAAAGGCAGTGCTGGGTCTTAAACCCGTGACCTTGAGGTTACCAGTGTGCTGCCTTACAACTGGGGTGGTTGTACATTCGTTTATATAACTGAAATGATAAATATATAATATAAAATGCGCCTTGATTACACTTCATCTTCAACCTCCAGCCAAAGGACATGTATCTTCTTCATCTCTCAACAAAAATGAAAATTTCAAACATGAAAGTTGTGGCATTTCTTTCCATGAATCCAACCATATAAATAACTTAAGCTAACAGTCAAAGATGAATGAGAATTTTTCTGGCCCTAATTTAAAACCTAAAAATTTCAGAAAACTTCAACTCTAAAATTCTCTGAGTTCAGACCATATAAATGCAAACTATGGATATGTACAACTTCGTGGCAATGGTATATACATTTTATCTTCACAAATGCAAGCCTAACAATGCCTAAATATGAATATAGAAGTTCAACAAAAATACCTCAAAACTGGAAATCGTGAAATTTATTTGAGCTTGTTTCAGGCAGTGGTGATGATCAGGTTAGCTTCCCTGGACCTCTAGGAAGCTAATGAAATGCTTAGCTTGAGTAGAGAGTGGCTGAAATGGCCTAGAGAAGTCCAACTGCAATGCTCTGTTTTTGGATATGGGAGTTGATGAAGATGATGTTACAGTCTGCAAACATGGACAGGGATGGTTTTTATTTGATATGAGGAAGCTTTTGAAACTAAAACGCCAAGAAATGCACGAGTGGTTTTGAAGATTGAAGTTCAAAGTTAGAAATGACACAAAAATAGAGGTTTTGTGTAATCTGAGTTTTCAGGGAGTTTGGGAGTTTATATATTCGTGTATTATGTTGCAAAATCCTTGTATGGTTATACGAAAAAGGTTAGAGGACTTGAGGAGGTCAGAAGCACAAGATGTAGAGAGTTGGCTATGTTACTTGATTTTGAAGAAAAGTGAAAACATGGTTTCAAGGCATAGTACAAGCATGACCTGAGTTTATGGGAGGCGTCAGACATGTTACTTTTTCCTTTGACATTGCTTGTGATCAGAAGGAACAAGTGCAAAGCTCTATGCATTGACTTTGTGATTAAAGCTTCTTTACAAGAATGGAATGGTTACTTTCTTCCAAAAATGGAAATGCAACTTGGATAATGATTCAAATGCTTGGACAATGGCTCCATATGTTGTGTAAACATTTAATTATGGAGTGACAAACAAGTTTGAGGCCTGCAAAGTGAAGATTGTGCAGCATAGGCTTGGATTTGAATTATTGTTCATCATGAAATGGCTTGTAATTCAAGTTTGAAAAATCTAACTTCATCTCATCGATTCTCCTTGCTGACAAATGATCTCAAGGAGTTCTTTGACATTTTGGAAATCTTGCAATGTGCTCTACAAGCCCTATTTGAACCACTTTTGAAAATTCCATTTGGAACTATATGAAAAAGTGCCATGAAGTTAGGTCAAAATCTTGACCAAAACTAGGGCAAAATTTCACTAAGTGTTCAATTTCAAGACCATGACTTTATGAATTAATAACTTGAGATCCAAGCATTTTCAGAAGAAGTTGTGTAAAGAAATGTTTTAGATATCATGGATATCTAAAACTTTCATGTTGAAAGTTTCTTTTGAATCATCTTGCATCATGGTGAAATATTGGCTCAAAGTTATGAAAAAACATGAAGTTTTAAACACTTAGAAAAATTTCTAAGTTAGAAAACTTTCACTTTTCAAAATGAAATCTTGAATTTTTGATTTCTTGATGAATAAGTTTCATATTTTGACATGTTTTGATGAATTGTGATCTTTGACATTGGATTTTGACCAAAAAGTCAAAGTTTAACTTTTCATTATACAGTTGACTTTTGATCAGTTGACTGAAAATTCACTGTCAATCCAATTGATCTTTACCAATGTTTTGGGTCATGCCATTAGGTCAAAATGATGCAATTGAACTCTTGAAATCATACTTCAAACCAATTAACCATTTTCTAGGTCAAAAATCAGAAATTGCCCTTTCTCAGTCAAAACCCTAATTTTGACCATTTTGCCCTTTTGATGATTTGATCAAATTTATTGAGGAATTATGGTCCAAACTTGATCAAATGATACATATGAGTTTATAATGTTGATGTGGATCAAAAATTATGAAGTTTGACTGTAAATTGGCCATAGTTGACTTTTCCCCAATATAATTGATTTTTAGGTCAATTACTCAATTGACTGAGCAAAAGTGTGATCCAAGGCTTGAAACTTGACATGAGTAATATTGGGGGTCCATAATGATCCATGAAAGTAATATGAAGCATTTAAAGTCCGTATATCCTTGTGCAATCTCAAACCCTAATTTTGGTCATCAGTGTTTAAGGAGGTGTCTTGAGCTGATCAACCCCAGTGCAGTCTTGAACCAAGATTGATCTTTGTGAGAAAATATTTGATAAATGAGAGGGAAAATTTTGTGGTACAACAGCTTCCCCTATTCAATCTTCTTAAACCTGAAGAGTTAGATTGGAGGATCCGCCATTCGTGACTTGAAGGTGAAAGATGATTGAACACTAGAGTGCGCTGAAATTTGCACTCGAAGATGGATAGTGAATGGGCTTATAGATGTCATTTGGAGGAATGTTGGTAAACACTGGAAGAAGTATTAGCATAAATCTCTTGTTGATTTATACTAAATCTTGATGTTTTACCTGTGAGAAAAAGAGTTAGTAAAATGCGATGCCTGCATGATGTTCACCAGATGTGGTATTTAAATGCATATGGTATGTACATGCTATGATATATGAATGTGAGATGTATGCTTTTTGTCCGGGAAAATAAATCCCAGAATGCTGCTGAGAAAATTTTGGGGGGTTGAATCCCTGATTGCCTTTGGGGATGAAGAATATGCATATCTTCAAACTTTGTTGAAAGGATGCTTTCACTGGAGAATATCCTGGAATGTCAGCTGTTATCTGGTCGAATCCAGGCTTCACAATTTACTGAGAATGAAGTAGCCAACTGCTATCTGGTCGGATCCAGGCTTCACGGCAACTTACTGGGGGAAGAGACGAATTAACTGTTATCTGGTCGGATTCCAGGCTTTGCAGAAAATTTTCTTGAAATTGAACAGTTATCTGGTCGGATCCAGGCTTCACAACAACTTACTGGGGTTATGGAAGTTAACTGTTATCTGATCAGATCCAGGCTTCGCAGTAACTTGAAGTGGTAACTACTATCTGATCGGGTCCAGGTTTCATGGTTTTTGGAAAGTTGTACTACTATATGGTCGAGTCCATACTTCATAGTGTCTCTCTGGGGATCATAGTTAATTGTTATCTGGTCGGGCTCCAGTTTTCACAATAAACTGTTTGAAAAAACTATTATCTGGTCGGGTCTAGGCTTTAAAGATTTTTGAGGTTGATGAGGTCAATTTCTATCTGGTCGGGTCCAGGTTTCACTATAAACTGTTTGGTAATTTAGTTGTTATCTGGTCAGTTTCCAGGTTTCACAACAAATCTCTTGGGTTAATTGCTATCTTGTCAGATCCAGGTGTTATACTCCAATTTTTGACCTAAGATCCCATTTTTATTGTTTGCATTTTTGTACAGAAGTCAAGGTCACTAAATACAGTCGGTTTTAACCTCCCACCTTCGAGCGTTGACTATGCAGAAATTGTCAAGTGTTTTAAACATTCTTAGCCTATGTATCACTAACTTCTAATCAAGCACGAAATATGTGTTTTTTTTGTTTCTTTGATTTCATGTGCAAAGACAGGTCTAAATCAAGGACATCAGGCGTAGCGTTTCAATTAGGGTTTTGAGTTCTTCAAGCCAGAAGTACAATTGATTATTGATTCTCGGAGACTGATTCATCAAGACACGACTTCTAAAGCTTTGTTCAGGCTTATTTTGATCACAGTTGTTTCAAGTATGATAGCTTTTGTCTCGAGGATCTTCAGAGGATCGTGTGTTTATTTCCACGCCTTGTTCGATAAGTGGTCTCGACCTTCTTCCAAAATTCCCCAAAGAACAGTCAAGATTTCATCGTCACTGGTTTACATGTGCATCAAGATTCTTTAGAATGTGAAGAAGGATCAAGTTTTCAAGTCAATTCAAAACATTTCGACCAAAAGTCAACTCTTGAAAGTTCAATTTCAAACGATCATAACTTCTTCAATTTTCAACGTCCTGAGGCGATTCTTTTGCAAAGTATCACAAATAGCGTTGTTTATGAGATTACTTCAAAGATTAAGGTTCAAGTCATGCCACAGATGTTTTCTCAAGAACGTTTGATTTTTCTGTTGGGATAATTCATGAAACTGGAGTTTTAGTCCAATGATTCTTTGATTGCTTATGGACTACTTCAAGTCATTTTTCAATTGAACTATAGCGATCATTGGATTAAGGTGGATTGTCGATTAAATTTCTTAAAGGCACGATTTGCGCTATTGGTCTGTATTGCAAATAACTATGAGGTGAAGACGCGAGTTAGGGTTGAGAATTCTTCGAATTCTTGTGGTTTGCAAGCTAACTTGGATTTGAGATTTGAATCAAGATTTAGATTCATTGTTGTGAAGTTTTATTTCAAGTAACCAATACCATAAAGCCAAAATATCCAAGTTTGTCAAAAACAAACATTAGGGTTCTTATTTGCAAGAGAGATTCAAGAAGGTTTATGAATTTGATGTTTTGAGTAAGATGCATTCCAATTTCTCGAGGTTTATTTCAAGAGTGCAAGTTCATTAATGTGAATTGTTCAAAATATCAAGAATTATTCAAGACCTTTCTCAAAAATTCAACTTCATTCACCATTCATGCATTTCAAATTCAAAGACAAATTTTGACACAAATTTTAATTGGAATTAAATTGTGTGTCAATTCGGACTAGAGATTAAATTAAGAGAGCGAGATCATTTGGTGTAGAATTTATTCAAGAATTTCATTCAAGATTCATACTTTCATTCATGTGAATCCAAGAGATTACAAAATACTTCCATTACAAAATCATCACCATTTCATATCTCATTATAAAACCATACACAAAACACATGAATTCCTAAGTCCTAAAGTGCTAAAATTACATGAAATCTTTATGCTAAACAACCAAAATAATCTTGTTTCTATGCTACTATCTTGCTGCCAAATAATGCCAAAAAATTGCTGCTGTATGTTGCTCCAAACCCTGCACATCAGTCCAAAAATAATGCCAAAAAACATGTTGCTATGCAGTCCAGACCCTGTCCAAAGCAGCCCAAAAATAACATCAAAATAGACATACAAACTTGCATTCAAAAAGCAATAGAATAGTTAACTACAATAGTTCAAATGCACCAACTTTTCCCACCAAATTTTATCATTCTTTCTATATAAAATAAAAACACCATTCAATAGAAGAGAAAGAGGGAATTAAATATAGAAATCTCACACAATAATCAGCAGAAAAATACACAAAATTCTCCTAAAAACCTTTTTACGCAGAGATCACCAATTTCAGTTTATCTCTACTCAAAACCACTGACACACCCCCAAGCCTTCATTCATCACTAGAAATTTGCACAACTTTCATCCATTTTCATTTAGGAAATGATCTTGTGATGTTGAAAAGAGTGACAAGTGCTTAGAAGGTAATTCACAAGAAGGATAGAACTACTTTAGGCAAGAAGGTTCCTATTGCTAGGGTTCCTTACTTGGAATGGATTAGAGCTAGGGTTAAGATTTTACGGTTACCATTTGCAAGGTCGACTCCTATATGTGAGCAACCTCCTACTGTTCTGAGTAACACAGTGCCTACCGAGGTGTTCACCCAGGTTCATGTTGAGAACATTCAACTTTGTGTAAAAGACCGTGAGGCGGGGATGAAACTTTACTGGATAGATCGAGAAAGGGCCGACTTAGCTCGCAAACTCAAAGAAGCTCAATGGGAAACTTCTGATTCAACCAGTTTTAGGAAGAGATCTCGTGTTGAAATGGAAGAAGAGTTGAGTAAGACCCAGCAAGAGTGCCAAAAGCTTCAGGCATCTGAGAATAGCTACAGGAAGAAGATTCAAATCTTGGAGAAATAGCTCAAAGACAAAGATGCTCAGCTTAAGAAGGAAGTAGCCCAGAGGCGTGTCGCAGAGGATCGGTTTCAAGAAAGTAAAGTAGTTGCATCACAACTTTTGAAGGAGAAATTCAGGCTTGAAGAGTATTGTCAACACCTTGAAGCATGTCTTGTTCTGGAGATTTAGTTTTGTTACTTACCTTTGGTGTATTTGGTCACCCCCAAGATTGTTGGAAGGGACCATTGTTTGTTTTTATTATTCAGTTTTTTGTATCTTTATTGTTCATCTTTACACTCTTAAATCTCTGAAGTCACTTGAACATCGTTTATTTTGATTGTAAGTAATTGAAGTATTTGTCTTATTGTCCTTTTTCCCCTGGATTGTATGCTTGATTATTGGTTACGCACCATGATTGATGAACAAAAGGACTTTTGAATATCTGGAGATGACAAACATATCATGCACATTGTGATCGGTGGATCTGGAACTGACTGTTTAACGCTGGTTCGCGAAATGTCGCGGAAGCAAGAGTCGCCACCGTCTTTTATTTTCTCCAAATGGAAAGGACAAAAGCACAGAAAAATTCCTTAAAGAGATTGCTCTCGGTTCGGGAGGTAGATTATAGAAAGGGAAGGTATTAGCACCCTTTCTATCCATGGTTATCCATGGTCTCTTAGATACTTGCTCATTTGTGTTTTCAAAAATAGTTTGTTTGCTTTTCAACTGTGGGTTTTAAAAAGTTTCTTTGAAAATTCCAGTTCGACTCTTGTATCGGTCCTCAAGAGTGTTTGAAAAATGCTTTCGAAAGCTTTTTGAAAATGTGTTGGTGTGAAAAGTATTTTTGATTTGTTTTTGAAATTAGAGCAAGTATCTAGAGTCGTCTACCTACCCTAAGGAATTCGTCTGTGTAGATGTCCTTTAAAGTAGTGCCATCCCACCATTGAGAGGTAGGTAGCACCACCGTTGGAGGTGTTCGGGTCAATTCGAGGTTCGGGACATGGTGATCACCAGAGCAATGGGAAGACACCTTAAAAGCTACCCTCATGCCAGGTTCCCGGATCATGAGGACTTACTAAGACATCCTCTACTCGACGATCACCTTTCGAAGGGCAAGGCAACAGTGAGGCGTACCCTAGGGGTGGTGTGTGATTTGTGTGTCGTTTTCAGATATTTTGTCTTTTGTCATGTTATTGGTGATCTAGCGTTTGTTTTTATTTTTGTCCATTCATTCTTTCATGCCTTGATTAACAGTTAAAAGTGTGAGAAATAAAAGATCCTAAGCTATTACAAAAGGCGCTGGTCCACATCGCCAAAATTTCTTGAACCCGATTTGACAGAAAAATAAAGAAAGTAAAGAAAATAAAGAATTAAAAGTGCGAGAAATTAATTTACAAGGCCTTGGGAGAGGTACATGAATATTAAAAGAAATAAAATAAATATGCGAATTAAAATAGAATTTAAAAGAAACGAGGGCGTTGGACCCTTTTTGCAAAATTAAATTAAAGGATGAAATTAATTAATATTAAAAAGAAAAAGAAATGGTTTTTAGGTATTTTTTTGGTATTCAGGAGAATTTAATGCAATTAAACCTAATTCTACAATTTTTATTTTATTATGAAAACATATTAAAGTTTTAACCTAAAATTAACCCTAATTAATTGATATGCCATTTAATTACAAAAATAAATATTTAACATTTAATTATTATGAAAGAAAATAAAAAGGGATAAAAAATTAATTAAACCCTAATTCTATATTTTTTAGATTTTTAGTAAGAGTTAAGATTAAAACCTAATTTAAAACTAGTTAATTAATGAATTTATTTACAAAATATTAAAATAAAATATTTATTATTTTTTATCTTTTCTGATTTTTTTGTTTTTTTGTATTTTCATGAAAATAATTGAATTAAAAGACAATAATTAAAAGAAAATAATAATAATGCAAAAGAAAGAATAAAAAATAATGGCAAACCTAGGGGGTCTGCCCCTAATTGTGAGGGTTTGTTTTAGCAATCTGGGCCCATCAACCTTGGCCTGTAAGACTTTTGCGCTGGCATGGATCTTTGTTGACTGAGTGCATCATATTCTTCAGCTTGTGGCCATTGATTGAATCTCCATGGGCACGTGGATGACCAGATGTGGTGAACATAGTGGACCTTTAGTATTAAACCTGCATAGGAACATTAAATAGAAAATAATATGAAAGGGGGTGAGGACCTGGGGCTCGAACCCAGGTCCTGTAGTTTGCCAATGCTTGTGCCTGCCACTGAGCCATGTTACGCGTTTTGTATGTATGATAATCAACAAAAAATATAAAATAAACAAGCATTAGTGGGCGCTTTTCGCGCGAAATTTGAATCAGCCACTCATTGCTTCACACCTCAGCATCTTCTTCCTCGTTGTTTTATTTTCCTGGAAATATAAAAACATTGGCAACGATTTTCAAACTTTGCTATATACACTATTTTAGAAAATAGCGAATAGCCCCTGGGGCTTCATAAATTAGGCGCGACATGTGTTTGTTGATCGTCCAATCATGCTTGGTTCAGTCATGGTACTATGGTGGTCTAATTTTACCGCGTTTGGAAACCCCCAATTTCAAGCTTGCAAAACCCTAATCTGCATCCATGGTAGAATTGCATATAGGTGATAAAAATACAATTAATTGGTATGGTTAGCTTCAGAACACATCAATCAGTATGAATACACAAACAAAATGCTATGTAAATGCCTAAATATGGAGACACGATTATGAAAAAAAATGAAGAAAGCTTGACTTCTGTACAATGTTTCAAGGTGTTAGAATTGATGCTTTTGATCCAGAAAGGTTGCTTAATGTCCTTGGAAGGCAATAGGATGAGTTTCTTGGCTTGAATCGACATGCAAATAGGTTTTCAGAATTGGAATTTTTGCAAAAAAGAGCTTGAGTTTGATAATGGGGTTTTTGCGCAGCTTTTTTGGTCCATGGCATTAGGGTTGCGTTTGATACTTATGTATGAATGATTTAGGGTTGAAAACTTGATCCAAAACCTTTGCATTCATGGTTTGGAAGATTTGATTTTCAAAGATCTTTTTTCAATATTTTTTCATGCTATTTTGACCCTAATCATATCCAATCAATTCAATTCCTTCCATATCTGATCATGCACGAATTATTGAGTATATTTCATGCACCAAAAGATTGAAAAACTTAGATTAAGTATTTTTCATGTATTTAATTGATTTAAATGAATTATTATTAATAAAAATTCAAATAAATAAATACAAAATGAAGAAAAACTTCCCTTTGGGCCAATTGGTCGTGCACATGCCTTGGATGATGAATTGTGGAAGAAAAATAGGCCCATTAGCAATTTTAGGTCATTTGAATCAATGTTGACTTTTCAAAATATCCAAACATTTCCCAACTTCCACAAGGCATAACTTGCTCAATTTTTAAGCTTTGCTCATGTTCTTGGACATTTTGGAAAGGTCTTTGAGTCCCCTAACCAATGCCTTTGGTACCATGCCATTTTGATTTACCAATCTCAAGTTATGGCCTTTGACTTAAAGTCCCTTTTTGTTGACTTTTGAAAATGACCTATAATGTTGAAATTGATAACTTTTTGTGAGAGCATTTCTTGGACTTGAAGTATGAAGATGAGTTGTAGGAAATGTCTTTCTCTTAAAAATGAGCTTTGGATGGAATTTTTCTGATAATCCATGTGAAAGTTATGCCCTGGTCAATTTACAGTTGACTTTTTCAACTGTCCAAATAAGGAAACTTTTGCATCTTGATGATTTTTGAGCCTAGCTTTGAGAATCATGATCAAGCATTGATCAAATGATGTTTGTGGCTTCAAAATGAGATGTTGACCAAAAATTTGAACTTTTGACTGTCAAATGACCATTTTGCCCCTACAGTTGACTGTAGTGCAATTAGGGTTTTTGACTGTGCAATTTTGTGCTGAAAGTCTTAAAACTTGGTATGAGGATGCTTGACCATATTTGTAGGCATTCGGGACTTGATTGGACCCTTGGAAACTTCATTTTCTTGATCAGAACCAAAACCCTAATTTTGACTGTTATGAGGCCCTTGCACTGTGCAACTCTTGGGGAGTTTTGAAGCATAACTTGGCAATTTCTTGAAAAATATGGGAGGTAAAATTTTGGGGTACAACAGTTGCCCCTGTTCGATCTTCTTAGACCTGAGGATGCAGATTGGCTGACGTGCCTTTCGTAATCCGAAGGTGGAAGATGATTGAACACTAGAGTGCCCAGAAATTTGCGCTCACATAGTAGCAGTGATGTTTGGAATGGGCTTATAGATGCCATTTAGAGGTTGATGAATAGGATGATGGGCTTATAGATGCCATGCTAAGAGATAATGGAAGGTGGATGGGCTTATAGATGCCATCTGGATGTCAATCGCATAAGAGATTCCTTAGCGAGATCTTGCGTACCTGCAAAAGAAAAATGAGTACCTGACATGTTGCAGGAGCTGGTCTTCAGATGCTTTGTGTAGATATGTCCTGACTGGTTACAGGAATCGGATCTTCGAATTCTTCAAACGTGCCCTGGCGAGATACAGGAATCGAGTCTGGTAATGTTAGTCTTCAACGGATACACCCTGGCGAGATTCAGGTATCGGATCCTCGAACTCTTCAGACACACCCTGGCAAGATACAGGAATCGGATCTGGTAATGCTAGTCTTCAACGGATACACCCTGGCGAGATTCAGGTATCGGATCCTCGAACTCTTCAGACACACCCTGGCAAGATACAGGAATCGGATCTGGTAATGCTAGTCTTCAACGGATACACACTGGCAAGATTCAGGTATCGGATCCTCGAACTCTTCAGACACACCCTGGCAAGATACAGGAATCGGATCTGGTAATGTTAGTCTTCAACGGATACACCCTGGCAAGATTCAGGTACCGGATCCTCGAACTCTTCAGACACACCCTGGCAAGATACAGGAATCGGATCTGGTAATGCTAGTCTTCAACGGATGCACCCTGGCAAGATTCAGGTATCGGATCCTCGAACTCTTCAGACACACCCTGGCAAGATACAGGAATCGGATCTGGTAATGTTAGTTTTCAACGGATACACCCTGGCAAGATACAGGTATCGGATCCTCGAACTCTTCAGACACACCCTGGCAAGATACAGGAATCGGATCTGGTAATGTTAGTCTTCAACGGATACACCCTGGCAAGATTCAGGTATCGGATCCTCGAACTCTTCAGACACACCCTGGCAAGATACAGGAATCGGATCTGGTAATGCTAGTCTTCAACAGATGCACCCTGGCAAGATTCAGGTACCGGATCCTCGAACTCTTCAGACACACCCTGGCAAGATACAGGAATCAGATCTGGTAATGTTAGTTTTCAACGGATACACCCTGGCGAGATTCAAGTATCGGATCCTCGAACTCTTCAGACACACCCTGGCAAGATACAGGAATCGGATCTGGTAATGCTAGTCTTCAACGGATACACCCTGGAAAGATTCAGGTATCGGATCCTCGAACTCTTCAGACACACCCTGGCAAGATACAGGAATCGGATCTGGTAATGCTAGTCTTCAACGGATGCACCCTGGCAAGATTCAGGTATCGGATCCTCGAACTCTTCAGACACACCTTGGCAAGATACAGGAATCGGATCTGGTAATGTTAGTTTTCAACGGATACACCCTGGCAAGATACAGGTATCGGATCCTCGAACTCTTCAGACACACCCTGGCAAGATACAGGAATCGGATCTGGTAATGCTAGTCTTCAACGGATGCACCCTGGCAAGATTCAGGTATCGGATCCTCGAACTCTTCAGACACACCCTGGCAAGATACAGGAATCGGATCTGGTAATGTTAGTTTTCAACGGATACACCCTGGCAAGATACAGGTATCGGATCCCCGAACTCTTCAGACACACCCTGGCAAGATACAGGAATCGGATCTGGTAATGTTAGTTTTCAACGGATACACCCTGGCAAGATACAGGTATCGGATCCTCGAACTCTTCAGACACACCCTGGCAAGATACAGGAATCGGATCTTTAGTTGCGACCGTTGATAGTGATTATATTTGTATTAACTTTTGTCCTGAAAAGACAAAACGTCAGTGGTATGTGATGTCATGATGTATGACATGCGAGATGTAATAAGTGAGATTGTATGTTCATGATGCGTATGTGCATGCTATAATATATGAAGATGCGATGTTTATGAATGTATGTTTTGTCTAGGAGGATGAATCCTTGACGGGTGCCGGGAAGTTAACTCCTGGGCTAATATTTGAAGAATAGATCTTTGCTTCCGCTGGGGATAATAGTTGCAAGAATACCGGTAGGAGAAGATAACTCCGTTGGGGATAAACTTGGCGAATGGATTACTCTGCAGGGAGAAAAGTACTCTAGCGATCTTGCTGGGAAGCAATACTCTGTGGGAAGAGGGGTACTTTGCTGAAATGTTGATGGTAACTTCACTGGGGATACCATTGTTGTGTTGGAAGTGTTAATAGACTTCGCTGGGGGTAATAAGACTTCGTCGAGGACGATCTTTCCGTAGCCTTTTGGCTGAGGATAACCCAGTTATATCCTGGTAGGGAAATAACTCTTTGAATAAAGCCGGGAGACGTGTTCGCGCTTTGCGGGGATAAGCTTCCAGAATCTACTGGGGACAAGCTTACCGCTTGGGGAGATGGATTCCAACTTTCCTGGGGGAACTGGATTGGACTCTCTTGGCGAGGTTTTGAACTGTATCGGGAAGTGACTCCATTGAATGTTTGGTATACCGCCGGGGAACCATCTTTGGACCAAGACTGCCGGGGATGCTTGTTAAGAATATACATATACTGCTGGGGAAGGTTGAGACCTGCGGGAGGATACCCAACTTCCTTAAGATTTGATAATATAGCTTGGGGAGAGTGTACTGACTTGCTGGCTCACTCTCTGGGGAATTAAGATATCTGGTTATGTTCTTCAGCCGAACCTATCCTGATACCTTGGTGGACAAAGCAAATAGATCGTTTGGACGGCTCATCATTGCCCCTGTTTCTGAGGTGGGGGAGGAGGACATGTGAGGCGCTGATAGTGGTTGATGGACAAACATTCCTTTGGTAGGCAAGTGACAAGATGCGGGGACATAGTCGTACGCTTTGATCCCTAATTTTTGCCTGGACCGCCCTTTCGGGTTTTCAGTCCACCGGGATACCCATTTTTGCCCAAGCCGCCTTTTCAGGTTTTCGACTTGCCGGGTGTACAGATTTTTTCATTTCATCCCTTCATTTTGCCCGAACCCTTTTGGTTCGCCGGGAATCCCTAATTTTTGCCTAGGCATGTCAGCCTAGCGGGTTTTTGATTTTGCGTAGTATCTTCCGACTATGTCTATGTTCTCAGAATGTTAGGGAGTTGCCCCTGTTAGAAGTGTTTTGCCATGCCACTAGAAGGTGTTTGATCAGGCCAGATTCGTGGCTGGAGTGCCCCCAAGTGACTTAGGCGGAGATTTTCCCCAGGCTATTTGGCCTTTGAGAGATTCTCCGAATCTTGATTGGATTGCCCCAGATGATAGACCATGATCAGGTCTGCCCCTTGATTGGAAGTGCTTTTGTTCGCTAGGTATTCATCGTGCGAATTTCCTGTTGTTCAACCAAAAAGACATATGCAAACAAAGTTATGTCAAAAAATGCAAAGCTTACGTCTGTCTTGAAGATTTTTGAAAATGCATTCTTTTCATAAAACAAGTGAATGTTTGTAAAACGTGATGTCAACTCCGTATTTACCATAGGCCTTAAGGAGTCAGGATACTTTTCGTAACAATATGCTTTTGAACTAACCCATGCTTCAGCTAGGACTTTTGAGGGTTATAACGTGGCCTGGTTCATGGTTTAAGAAACAAAGGATAAAGGCTCAAATTATTTGTACCCACCCGCTCTTCGTGATGTTCTCCAAACCTAAACTTAGTTGATCATACGTTAGTCCTTGTTTGAGTCTTTGCTCTGATTTTCCGGTGACGATTCAGATGTTGATAACTTATTTTGAATAGGCAGTCATTCCTTTTTTTGTTGAGGGTTTGTAAGACCTCTTTCTTGTCTGATTTTTTGTTATCCCTTTCTTTTCTTTTTTTTTTGCCTGAACTGTTTCCTTTTTTGGAATTACAGTCAGCGGGATGACCCAGTTTTATAAGTCTCCTTCATGGGTTTTGACTTAATGGGTTTTTTTATTTTTTAAGATAATGACTGCCTTTCTTGATTATTCGGAACCATCACTGTCTTCCTTTATTTTGTAAGGACCTCTTTAGTGCCATTCGTTATGCACTTGGATCAACTGAGAGACTACCCTGCCCCAGGTTATGATTAAGGGTTTTAAATTTCGAAAAGAAAAACTCCTACTTCTTTGGCTCAGATGGGTTGACGAGGGATTATCATCCTTATAACTCCAGTGTTTAGGGATTGAAACAATGCCTGTACCTCATCAGTGGGGTCCGTTCAAAAGCATACTGTAAAGATAGCGGTATCATTTTCGTCATCCTCCCTCAAGAGGCTTAGAATTATTATTTAAGAGTTGATCATCAGAAAAAATATGAAAATAATTTGCATTTATTGAATACGAATATATTGTTTCAGAACAGACATATGCGATGCATTAATGAGATAACAATGTTTAACATGAGTAAATGTTTGAACAAAAGAAACTGCAACTTGAACATTCGAATGAACAAAAGTTTTCTAGTCTCAGGATTTGTCACTTCAAATGGTGAGTCTTGCAAGGGTAGTAGAAGAACTCGGCCTGACCATCTTGGGTGAATTCCACTGCTCCTTCGTCAATCAGGTCCTGAATCTTGTTCTTCAGAGACCAACAGTCGTTTGTATTATGCCCCGGGCTGTCGGAATGATAAGCGCAACGGGCGTTGGGATTATACTTTGGTGACGATGTATTCTGATTCTTAGGAGGGTCCCTTAATGTAATCAAATTCAGTCTCAACAAGTGTTGTAGGGCTTGAGACAGCGACGTGTTGAGCTGAGTGAATTGCCTCCTGGGCTTGTCTGGCTGAAGCTGGTGAAGTTGCTGCTGAGTTTGTGACCCTGAAGCCATTAGAGGAGCTCTCCCTTTATCTCCTTGTCTCAAAAGTGGTTGAACGATGACTGGCTTTTTACTCTTAGACATTTGCCCCAGTTGGTTACCCTGAAGCAGTTGGTTGTCGAGAATCCCGAGCTCATCTTGTCTTTGAGTTAACCCTTGAATGGCAGTCACCTGCCCCAGCATCTGGACCTTTAATGCATCCACCTCATCTTGCAGATGTTTCAGCCGTTCATCCTCAGCACTGTTCCTGACCAAAGTCTCCATGAGAAGTGTCCTTAGCTCCTCCTGCCCCTTGGATAGATTCAGGAGGATTTCCCCGAACCGGGTCTCTTGAGCAAGAAAGTCCTGGTTGTCTTGTTGGGAAGCCATTGCTGAAATAAACAGCGGGAAAGGTAAGTGACCTGCAACAAGGGTACCTGTCATGCAATGATGTGTATGTATGCATATGCAATGTTTCCAAGGATCCCGCGGGGTAAACAAGAAAATTTGTTAGGACTCGGGTCCGGTAGTTTGATTGAAGGAACTGCATGTTGTTGAGAGTCCTTCTTCAAAGGGTCAAAGGCTCACCATATCCAGTGGGTCATAGCCCCTGAATTTAATCATCATGTCTGGTTTTGATTTCCAAACAACCTTGGTTAGGGGAACCTTCTTCAGGAGTCAGAGCTCACCATATCAAGTGGGTCATAGCCCCTGACAACCTTGGCTAGAGGAAAATAAATCCTCTTTGCCCCTTGCTGGGATAGTGGATTCACTCTGACCTGCATCATAAGCCCTTGAGATCCTTGAAATGTGTTAGGATGTATGCAATGGTATGATGTCATGATATGCATGGGGTAATGTAAGTAAACCCTGTTATGAGTCCCAATTAAGAACTGCAAACCAAAACCTGCAAGAAACTTAGCAAACTTTATTATGAGTCCTAATTAAGGACTAAGAACAAAACCTGCACGAAACTCGGTAAACCTTGTTATGAGTCCCAATTAAGGACTATAAACAAAACCTGCACGAAACTCGGTAAACCTTGTTATGAGTTCCAATTAAGGACTATAAACAAAACCTGCAAGAGACTTAGTAAACCCTGTTATGAGTCCCAATTAAGGACTATAAACAAAACCTGCAAGTAGTTCATGTGTCAGATAACAAGCATGCAAGTAGTCAAGTACGAAGGCATACAAGTCACACAAGAGAAACCCTTAGAGTTTAGGCCAGCATGGGTTTGGGGTAGTACCCTCTTGAAGTTGGTGGGTTCAACCTGTCCTATTAGAAGTAACCGGGTTCTAAGGGTCCCAATATCACTGGATTGCTTTCATTGTTCATCGTTTCGATTTAGCCACTGAACTGGCGACCAAAATATTCCAGGAAAGCAACCCTCAATTGAGTGTAGTATCGAGTATCAACCAACCTCGGACTGCACCAAAGTCAGTTATCTCACTACCCTAAAGAGGCCAAGATAGTTCAATTAAGGTTCCTAAGGTCTGTTGATGCTTCACGACACCACGCGGAGGCCCCGTACTCTCCTTGACTGAACTCAAGGGTTACCGGTACACACCAAAGTGCCACATCAACGTAGCAGACTATTTCAACCATGTCGGTATACCCCGCACAGTTCCCTCACAGCCTTGTTGCTACTTTCTAAGAAGGTATCCCCAGATCCGGGTTAGGATCTATAGAACTCCCAAGACAGTCCCACAATTTAAAGCAAGCAAAGAAAGCAATTGAAAACATAGTGATCTTAGTCCTAAGGTACACCTCACTTTAAAGTATCCCCAGCAGAGTCGCCAGTTCTGTGATCGGTGGATCTGGAACTGACTGTTTAACGCTGGTTCGCGAAATGTCGCGGAAGCAAGAGTCGCCACCGTCTTTTATTTTCTCCAAATGGAAAGGACAAAAGCACAGAAAAATTCCTTAAAGAGATTGCTCTCGGTTCGGGAGGTAGATTATAGAAAGGGAAGGTATTAGCACCCTTTCTATCCATGGTTATCCATGGGCTCTTAGATACTTGCTCATTTGTGTTTTCAAAAATAGTTTGTTTGCTTTTCAACTGTGGGTTTTAAAAAGTTTCTTTGAAAATTCCAGTTCGACTCTTGTATCGGTCCTCAAGAGTGTTTGAAAAATGCTTTCGAAAGCTTTTTGAAAATGTGTTGGTGTGAAAAGTATTTTTGATTTGTTTTTGAAATTAGAGCAAGTATCTAGAGTCGTCTACCTACCCTAAGGAATTCGTCTGTGTAGATGTCCTTTAAAGTAGTGCCATCCCACCATTGAGAGGTAGGTAGCACCACCGTTGGAGGTGTTCGGGTCAATTCGAGGTTCGGGACATGGTGATCACCAGAGCAATGGGAAGACACCTTAGAAGCTACCCTCATGCCAGGTTCCCGGATCATGGGGACTTACTAAGACATCCTCTACTCGACGATCACCTTTCGAAGGGCAAGGCAACAGTGAGGCGTACCCTAGGGGTGGTGTGTGATTTGTGTGTCATTTTCAGATATTTTGTCTTTTGTCATGTTATTGGTGATCTAGCGTTTGTTTTTATTTTTGTCCATTCATTCTTTCATGCCTTGATTAACAGTTAAAAGTGCGAGAAATAAAAGATCCTAAGCTATTACAAAAGGCGCGGGTCCACATCGCCAAAATTTCTTGAACCCGATTTGACAGAAAAATAAAGAAAGTAAAGAAAATAAAGAATTAAAAGTGCGAGAAATTAATTTACAAGGCCTTGGGAGAGGTACATGAATATTAAAAGAAATAAAATAAATATGCAAATTAAAATAGAATTTAAAAGAAACGAGGGCGTTGGACCCTTTTTGCAAAATTAAATTAAAGGATGAAATTAATTAATATTAAAAAGAAAAAGAAATGGTTTTTAGGTATTTTTTTGGTATTCAGGAGAATTTAATGCAATTAAACCTAATTCTACAATTTTTATTTTATTATGAAAACATATTAAAGTTTTAACCTAAAATTAACCCTAATTAATTGATATGCCATTTAATTACAAAAATAAATATTTAACATTTAATTATTATGAAAGAAAATAAAAAGGGATAAAAAATTAATTAAACCCTAATTCTATATTTTTTAGATTTTTAGTAAGAGTTAAGATTAAAACCTAATTTAAAACTAGTTAATTAATGAATTTATTTACAAAATATTAAAATAAAATATTTATTATTTTTTATCTTTTCTGATTTTTTTTGTTTTTTTGTATTTTCATGAAAATAATTGAATTAAAAGACAATAATTAAAAGAAAATAATAATAATGCAAAAGAAATAATAAAAAATAATGGTAAACCTAGGGGGTCTGCCCCTAATTGTGAGGGTTTGTTTTAGCAATCTGGGCCCATCAACCTTGGCCTGTAAGACTTTTGCGCTGGCATGGATCTTTGTTGACTGAGTGCATCATATTCTTCAGCTTGTGGCCATTGATTGAATCTCCATGGGCACGTGGATGACCAGATGTGGTGAACATAGTGGACCTTCAGTATTAAACCTGCATAGGAACATTAAATAGAAAATAATATGAAAGGGGGTGAGGACCTGGGGCTCGAACCCAGGTCCTGTAGTTTGCCAATGCTTGTGCCTGCCACTGAGCCATGTTACGCGTTTTGTATGTATGATAATCAACAAAAAATATAAAATAAACAAGCATTAGTGGGCGCTTTTCGCGCGAAATTTGAATCAGCCACTCATTGCTTCACACCTCAGCATCTTCTTCCTCGTTGTTTTATTTTCCTGGAAATATAAAAACATTGGCAACGGTTTTCAAACGTTGCTATAGACACTATTTTAGAAAATAGCGAATAGCCCCTGGGGCTTCATAAATTAGGCGCGACATGTGTTTGTTGATCGTCCAATCATGCTTGGTTCAGTCATGGTACTATGGTGGTCTAATTTTACCGCGTTTGGAAACCCCCAATTTCAAGCTTGCAAAACCCTAATCTGCATCCATGGTAGAATTGCATATAGGTGATAAAAATACAATTAATTGGTATGGTTAGCTTCAGAACACATCAATCAGTATGAATACACAAACAAAATGCTATGTAAATGCCTAAATATGGAGACACGATTATGAAAAAAATGAAGAAAGCTTGACTTCTGTACAATGTTTCAAGGTGTTAGAATTGATGCTTTTGATCCAGGAAGGTTGCTTGTTGTCCTTGGAAGGCAATAGGATGAGTTTCTTGGCTTGAATCGACATGCAAATAGGTTTTCAGAATTGGAATTTTTGCAAAAAAGAGCTTGAGTTTGATAATGGGGTTTTTGCGCAGCTTTTTTGGTCCATGGCATTAGGGTTGCGTTTGATACTTATGTATGAATGATTTAGGGTTGAAAACTTGATCCAAAACCTTTGCATTCATGGTTTGGAAGATTTGATTTTCAAAGATCTTTTTTCAATATTTTTTCATGCTATTTTGACCCTAATCATATCCAATCAATTCAATTCCTTCCATATCTGATCATGCACGAATTATTGAGTATATTTCATGCACCAAAAGATTGAAAAACTTAGATTAAGTATTTTTCATGTATTTAATTGATTTAAATGAATTATTATTAATAAAAATTCAAATAAATAAATAAAAAATGAAGAAAAACTTCCCTTTAGGCCAAGTGGTCGTGCACATGCCTTGGATGATGAATTGTGGAAGAAAAATAGGCCCATTAGCAATTTTAGGTCATTTGAATCAATGTTGACTTTTCAAAATATCCAAATATTTCCCAACTTCCACAAGGCATAAATTGCTCAATTTTTAAGCTTTGCTCATGTTCTTGGACATTTTGGAAAGGTCTTTGAGTCCCCTAAACAATGCCTTTGGTCCCATGCCATTTTGGGTTACCAATCCCAAGTTATGGCCTTTGACTTAAAGTCCCTTTTTGTTGACTTTTGAAAATGACCTATAATGTTGAAATTGATAACTTTTTGTGAGAGCATTTCTTGGACTTGAAGTATGAAGATGAGTTGTAGGAAATGTCTTTATCTTCAAAATTAGCTTTGGATGGAATTTTTCTGATAAACCATGTGAAAGTTATGCCCTGGTCAATTTACAGTTGACTTTTTCAGCTGTCCAAATAAGGAAACTTTTGCATCTTGATGATTTTTGAGCCTAGCTTTGAGAATCATGATCAAGCATTGATCAAATGATGTTTGTGGCTTCAAAATGAGATGTTGACCAAAAATTTGAACTTTTGACTGTCAAATGACCATTTTGCCCCTACAGTTGACTGTAGTGCAATTAGGGTTTTTGACTGTGCAATTTTGTGCTGAAAGTCTTGAAACTTGGTATGAGGATGCTTGACCATATTTGTAGGCATGTGGGACTTGATTGGACCCTTGGAAACTTCATTTTCTTGATCAGAACCAAAACCCTAATTTTGACTGTTAGGAGGCCCTTGCACTGTGCAACTCTTGGGGAGTTTTGAAGCATAACTTGGCAATTTCTTGAAAAATATGGGAGGGCAAATTTTGGGGTACAACACACATCATGCATTTCATAACATTACAGGTTATCTCAAGGCGGTATTCTTATTCTTCTGCTTTTCTTATTCAGAATTCAAGACGACTACTCATCGGTATTCCACCAGAAACAATTTGCCAAGACAGACGGAACAAGTTCAAGCTGAACTCGCTGAAATAAGGGCCCAGATGGCTACTCAGATGACCCAATTCATGGAGGTTATCACCAATGTGAATCACCGGCATGAGGAACTAGCTGCCATTGTCAATAACCAGCGCCGCTATCCAGGGGATGGTGGAAATCAAGGGCTCTATCAGGAAATTTCTGTAGGATTGGGGGATGTGCAAGATCAGCCTGCTGGAAATTTTCACGGGATGCCCGGAAACCCTTTTGTGCGCAATGTAGGGCAATTTCCCCCGTCTCCGGGACCTCGTCTTGTAGGGAACATAAGAGATAATCAGTGCGGTGTAAGGGGCTATCAGGAGCAGGATTATGACTTGACCAGGATGAAGATCAGTTTTCCGTCCGGCATTCAGAGCCGGAAGTTTAGGTTGAGGATAGGAAGTATCGGTTGTTGGAAGAATGTTTGAAGGCTGTGGAAGGGCAAGGAGTCCTTGGTATGGATTCTAATGATCTCGGGTTGGTGTCTGGGGTGAAAGTTCCTCCAAAGTTCAAGCCTCATGTATTTGAAAAGTACAACGGAACGTCATGTCTTATTACTCATGCAACTGCTTATTTCCCAAAGATGTTGGTGCATACTGAGGATCAGGGGCTTTTGATTCACTTTTTCCAAGATAGCATATCTGGGGCATCCCTGGAGTGGTACATGAAGTTAGAGAAAACCCATATTCGTTGCTGGAATGATCTTGCTCAGGCTTTTGTCAAACATTATCAGTACAATATGGATATGGCTCCTAATCGCACTCAGTTACAGAATTTGTCACAGGGACCAAGAGAATCTTTCAAGGAATACGCTCAAAAGTGGCGAGAGTTGACTGCGAGGGTTCAACCTCCACTCATGGAAAGAGAACTCATTGATATGTTTATGAGTACCCTGCAAGGGCCATTCTATGAGCACATGATAGGAAGTACTTCAGCAGGATTTGTAGACTTGGTTATGGCTGGTGAAAGAATTGAGGTAGGTTTGAAATTGGGGAAAATTTAGGTTGGAGGTTCTAGTGGCTCACCAGGGGGAAGTAAGAAACCATTCAACACTTACCCTAAGAAAAGGGAAGGAGACGCAAGTGCGGTTTTGTTCACAGTGATTTCTGGTAAACAACCGCTAGTCTTCCAAACTATCGAATAAACTTAATTACTGTTATTCAATTTCTCTGGTAACTTGCAGGATCGACTAGATTGATCCTATGGGACATAGTTGTTTGGCTAAATCTAATTGTAAAACTGGTATTCATATTTAGGACTTCTAATTAAAGTGTTTCAAAGACATCCAATCCAATTCGATTACTACACTAAATGATTCGAAGGATAATTTCTATATGATATAAGGAATGTTCATTAGAAAAGTAAAAAGACTTAAGATTGGGTAAATGGCAGGATTAAGTGAGTGAATGTAAAAGTTGTTGAATGTTTAAAGGATTCGAACATAAGAAAAGCGTTTAAATGCAGAAAGAAATAAATGACTCTGAATGTAAAAGCTTTAATGTAAAGGCATGAACGTAAAAATGTTTGAAGCACAAATGAAATGGAAATGAAAGACAAAACTGGAAAATATAAAGAGTTTTCATTGAATTGTAAATGTTGGTGTTATCATACGTACATCTTTCGAGCATTCGTTTCCCTATCCATGCGGTATTTTGAATGTTTACTGAATTTGTACAACAGATATGACACACCGAAATCCTAACACTAAGACCTCTATTTATACTATTTCGACCATAACGGTCTTGCTATCAGAATCTGCCACGTTCGAAGCATGCAGAGCATTACTTCCCTCTAGCCTCCACGCGTCCTCGAACGCTCCAACGCTTATGTATTTGAATTTCCAATATCCCGCTCATGTTTAAATTTCAAACGCCTTGGAACCTTCGTTTCGAATTCGTTTCAAAGGTTATTTTCGAAAACAACCTTCACAAATATAATCTCATCATTATTTCAAAAATTCTTTAGACTTACACTCCACAACTATCATTCGAAACCTTGAACTTTAATATTTCCATTCGAAAAAACAGTCTCTTCCATTCCAAACCATAAAACTTGCTTTATTCAAACAAAGCCCAATCATTTCATTTCGAATCACAATATCAAAATCTTCAGCCAACAAAATGCCCCTTTAAAATATGTATTTCGAACCCTTTGAGAAATACTTATTTTAAATAGATTCACAAGATTTTGATAGGTCTTTTGAAGAATCATGACATTTACTGTGCATGACTTTACCCACGTCAATCAAGATGCCTCTTTGAGTGCCTAACCGTCTTGGACCAGTTACCACAACATGGTGCGGTTTTTTAAAAATAATGATTACTATTAATCACACTCATTACCAACACTAGATCTTACGCCACCTCTCTCTGAATCCAACCAACGACTTCCACGTACCCCTAGTATTATTTAGTGGGTGTTTACACTCACTCTTCCACACTCTCTATAGAACTCATCAGTTTAGTCTTTTCTTCTTTTTCTCCAAAATTCTGAAAGCCCCCTCTTTTTTTCACTAAACCCTAAAACTTCCAGCAATCTTAACAATGACTTCATCAACATCATCACAATTGAAGAAATCATCAAAGAGGAAGAACAAGAACAACAACACGGAAACTGTCATGGAGAGCAAGGTGGGTACTTATCAGAATCAAATTGTGCTCAATCCTCAAGCGATCTCCAAAGAGAAAGAAATGATGTATGCTTCTCAGGTATTAATCCCTACCATTGTTGCTGGAAAAATGTTTGTCCTAATGGGTCCTTTAACCGTTTTTGAAATTCTGAAAGATACTAGGAAAATTTTTCCCGTTTGTTATAAATTCAAACCCTTATTCAACAAGATAGATGCCCCTAAGGCAGGAACTGAAGACATAAGCGAATCATCTGATTCGAAAACAACTGAAACTCCAGTCTCATCTCCAAAAGATCCTTTTATTTTAAATTACATCAAAAGCAATTTCAAACCATTTCGATCCTGCCCCACTTCAGATGTAGCATATCAAAACTGGCTCACTAAAGTAGAATCTAAAAAATCTCAGCAATGGGAAGAATTAGGAATTTATAATTTAATCAAACTGTCGAAACCAGGCTTTACTTACAGTCACCCATTGCTATTTGCTTCATTGTACTTCTGGGACAGCACTTATAACACTTTCCACCTTCCGGGCGGAATGATAACACCCACCTTCTTTGATATAGCTGCCATCACTGGTCTTTCACTAGTGGGGGAAACTTACATTCCTGATAATGAAGAACATTCTAGCATCATTGACTTCGATGTCAAACTAGCTAGCTTTTCAAAATTCATCAGCCATTATCATACTGAAGGGGATGATGTCTCAGACGTAGAACATATCGCTTTCCTTACCTTGTGGCTATCACGATATGTGTTCTGTAACAGATCCTTGCAAGTGGCGAGTAGGTTCATTCCCCTAGCAAGGGATTTCTATGAAAATAGGAAAGTCTGCCTGAGTGAACTGCTACTTGTCGATCTTTATGAGAGCTTAAGGTCAGCAGTTTCTGGTTTAAAATCCCATGCTCCAAAGAACATTCTTCTGGCTGGACCCTTTTGGTTGCTTCAACTATGGCTTAATGCCATGTTCGAATCTTCTTTATCAACTGCTGATACTATCATCGAACAAGATCCAGAAATAGCTGACAGGATCATCGAAGGCACAAGGCTTCGAAAGCTTACTCCAAATGATGACAAGGATGATTTCAAAGTCCATTTTTCTAAATACATCATGATCTTCTCAAAAAGACACAAGTTCGAAGAGTCCATGGCACCTTTTGCTCAAAGGACTTGTGGACCATCATGGTTCACAACGTCTCTCTCAGAAGTTGTTAAGAGCAGAGAGATGCAGGACATTTGGAAAGCGTTTCTTCTTCCTAGGCTAATTTCCTTAAGAATTACTCCAACAAAGAATCAGATTTTCCTCCTGGCTTATCAACCCAATTTCGTTTCTCGACAATTTGGCCTGTGCCAATTAATTCCTGAACCTTTGTTCCAAACACAAAGTGCCATAACCTCAGGCAAAACGTTCAAAGCAAGAGAGGCCAAATTACAACAGGAGCAATACCAATATTTTTCTCAGTTCGAGCTTTTACCTTTCGAGCCAACGTACTTCACAGCAAAAGGATTTCTTGAATGGTGGACTAAGTTCTACCAGACATATATGTTTGACACACTCACCATTCAACAAAAGCTAACTGGCGCGTTCAATGTGCAGGTACACTCCAAGAAAGGTATGTTCACTCATGTCAAAGAAATTAGGGCTTTTCAAAATTATTTCGAAACCACTTATGATCCCACACACTTGGGAACCACTGTACATCGAGCGACCGAGACCTTGAAGGAAAAATTTAAAGAAAAAATTTCTGAGTTCAAACTTCCTTTAGGATTGTCACCTTAGGATAGGTATAGGTTGGCACTCGAAATGCATCCACCTAAATTTCCTTGGTTGCCTACCTCAGAACTGGCTCTGGCTTGGTTTCCTCCATACCCTTGGTGGTTTACTTGCAAAGAAATGTTCAAATACCAATCTCGAAAGAAACTAAATCCATCTGAGACTGTGACATGGGCTCGTTACTGGCTTCATAATTTCCTAGGACATCTTCGCTATGACCTTCCTGCCATTTCGATTACATCTAATCAAGGCACAGGTGCGAATGCTTGGGAAAATTCCAATTGTATCCTAATTCCCTTATCCTTAACATTTTACCTTAATTGTTTAACTTTTCAGCCATTAGGATAAAAAACGTTACTTCGAAGCCCAAGGAAGGGAACACTTCTCAACAAGCTATTGAAGTTAGCGATGATGTAACTCCAACAATACCAACAACAACAACAACTACAACAACAACACCGGCAGCAGCAGATATTTCAATTCCAAAGGTAATCAACTAACCCTGTTGTTTCGAATAAACTGAATTTTATGATTTAGATCTAACTTATGTTTAAACCTTTTCAGACTAGCAAACTTCCACCAACTACTCCTAAGAAAAGGAAACAAGGCCCCACTGAAAATAACCTCAAGACTGGTGAAAATTCTCCAACAGCTTCTAAGAAGAAGCAAAAGAAAGAAAGCTCCAAAGGCCCTGAGCCTACTAACGTTCCTGGACTTGATTCCAAAGATGTTGCTCCCTCAACAACATCCAAAATTTCACCTTCGACCTCCAATGTAATATTGGAACATATTGACAGTAACATTTCTTCTGATAATCCACAGGTAATTCAAATTCAAATTCCTAACAAAAATAGTTATTCATACCTTCGTACATATTCTTAACTTTTCTTTGTTCATGCAGGATACTTCGAACACGAATCCTACTGCTTCAACTCCTCCAACCGGAACCATTGCTCCAATCACTTCCTCTCTCCATGGGGACTCCAGCAACTTCGTGCAAAACAAAGGGTCTTCCAACATGGTGGCCCTGACTGGGACTTCGGAGGCACACCATGATCAAGGCACCTCACCTCCTTTGAAGGAAGCAAACGAAGAATCACCCAACAAGTCTAAAGAAAATCCACCAGAAACTTCCCTTCTGAAATCTCCTCTTGGAACTCTTCAAGAGAGTCCAAAAATCACTCATGCTGAAAAGGACAAGACTGATTCTCCTCAAGAGAGTGAAGAAACTGCAGAAGAAAGATCGGGTGAAGACGAAACCCAAAGTGGTTCGGCTGATGAAACGAACTCTGATGCTAATAGCAGCGAGACCAATACTGTTGATGTGGTGGATCTGTGCGACGAAGGAGAAAGTAATGAGCAAGGCAAGGATGGAGATAATGGTGGTAAGACTAAAGAACCTATGGAGGTCGAAATGGACGTGACTCCTTTGAACATGGAACTTCCCCCAACTTCCCAGCCTCGACTGACTGAAGAGGAACTAGCTCTCCTAAAACACAATGACCCAATTGGGTACATGAAAACTAAATTGGCCCAAAAGGACATCCCTTTCACTAGGGTTGGCACTGGTTCAACTAACAACACATTGTCCCCAGATGCTAGAGTTATACTTCTTAACAAAGTCAGGAAAACAATCCTTGATGTAGACCTATTCGAAGTTCTTAAAAAGGATAGCACTGCTTGCTATACCATGAAAGAACTTCTCACTCAAGTTAACTTCGCAGCTTGCTCCTTTCCAGTCAGCACTATACTGTTCGACCTCCAAGTATTATTGGATGATGTGACTGGATGTCTCCTACAAGATGAATTAGCTGCTGCTAAAGTTCAGGAGAAACGAAACGCCATGGATGCTGCTTGTGAGCGCTCTTCGAAACTTTCTAAAGAGGCTTAAGACCAAGCAACGCGTTTTAAACAGGCAAAGGATGACTATGAAGTTTGAGCGCGGTCTATTCTCTTTTGGGAAGGACAAATTCAAGAGCTCCAGAAAAAGGTCAAAGAAGCTCAACAACAGCAACTGGCTTACGAAACTGACACCGTTAGTAACCAATTCGAAGAACTTCTTAGCAGGGGCCTTTTTGAAACAGAAGCAGCAAAGCGTATCAAAGGAGAAGTAACTACTCTGGAAGGAGCGAGACGTTATACCCAGCAAAGACTTGAGTCCTTTAGAAGCACCTTCGCAAGATTGAGAAACAACGTTTATTTTTAAATCTTTGCTTATTTGAATTAATTTGAGTCTCGGTTTTGTAATATTTGAACAACACCATTTTGGCAACGTATGGCACCATTTTGGCATCTCCTTATAATATTTCGGCTACGTTGCTATTATTCGAATCTCCTGCAGGCGAGGTCTATATTTTTTCAAATATTTTCCGTTAACCTTTAAGATTCGTTTGTCATCAGTTAACTCTTCGATTTCATACGCATTGTTTGAGAATCTCTTTAGTATTCGAAAGGGTCCTTCCCAATAAGGTGACCATTTACCTAATGTTTTATTCTTCTTGTCCATGGGCAATATGACTTTCCAGACTAAGTCATTAACAGTGAATGTTTTACCTTTCACCCTTTTGTTGTATGCCCTGGCTACCTTTTCCTTTTGCCTCATTAGGATTTCCAATGCATGCAATCTAACTTCGTCTAACTCAACTAACTCATTCATCATCATCTCCCAATATAATGCAGATGGGATCTTATTTTGCCTTTGAATTCGAACTGATTGCAGATGAATTTCCACTGGTAAAACTACATCATGGCCAAATGTTAGTTGGAAAGGCGTGGTGTTAGTAGCTTCTTTAGGAGATGTTCTACAAGCCCAGAGTATTTGGTCCAAAGTCTTATGCCAATTCTTTGGCTTCTTACCAACATGTTTTTTAATTAACCCTATTATCACTTTGTTTGCTGCTTCGACCTGACCATTTGCTTGAGCATAATATGGCGTTGATGTTAATAATTTAAAACCCATCTCCTGAGCAGATTCCTGCATCTTTCTACCAATAAACACAGATACTTGGTCTGTGGTTATACTCTCTGGTAATCCGAACCTATAAATTATCTGTTTCTGTATGAACCCAATAATAGCCTCTTGATCAGCAACTATTAATGGTATTGCTTCGATCCACTTGGTAAAATAATCAATTCCTACTAAGATATATTTCTGTCCTTTAGACGAAGCAGGATTGATCTCTCCTATTAAATCTAATGCCCATCCTCTAAAGGGCCATGGTTTAATGATCGAATGTAACTCACTTGCAGGAGCATGTTGAATTCCTGCATGTTTCTGGCATTCTTCACACCCTTTAGCAAAATCTATACAATCTTTGAGCATGCTGGGCCAATACATGCCATATCGAAATAACAACCATTTCATTTTATGGCCTGCTTGATGTGCCCCACATACCCCATTGTGGACCTCTGATAATGCTAAGTATGCCTCACCTTCTCCTAGGCACTTCAGTAATACGCCTTCCTGGGTCTTCTTGAACAATTCATTTCCCATGAGGATGTATGATAACGCTCTATATTTTATCTTCCTATCAACATTCAATGTTGGGTTTTTTAAATAATTCACAATTGGACTTCGCCAATCTGCATCTGACAAGGTGTCTATGACTAATACTTCGAATTCCTGCTTGTCAGCACAACCTAACTTTATATTTTCTAAGTCTGATGGTATGAGTCTAATAGCCATAACCCTTCCTCTTAATTCAACCAAATCTTCAAATTCTTTGGTGGAAACTTTATACCCTGAAGCCAACTGTGCTAGGTCATTTGCCTCTTGATTTTCTATTCTTGGTATATGTTTAATATCCATGTATTCGAATTTTTTGAGTAGCATATTAACTATGACGAAATACGTAATCAAATTGTCCTTTATGCATTTGTATTCCTTTGTTATTTTCTTGACCACTAGCTCCGAATCTCCTATAATTTCGACTCTAGTTGCCCCCAATTCCAACAAAGCTTCAAGTCCAACGATAAGCGCTTTGTACTCAGCTTCGTTGTTCGAGCAACGAGGACCATCTAACTTATACTTGAATTTTGTTGGAATTCCTTCGGGAGAAATTATAAGAACTCCAACACCACTACCATCTTTATGGGTCGAACCATCAAAGTATAATTTCCAAGGTTGCATTTCAACGTAACCCATGACAGTCTCTTCGATCAGTGAATGATCAACAATGAAATCAGAAATTACTTGACCTTTCAGAATTTTTTTTATTAATAACCATGTATTAAAAAAATATTTCGCAAATAACCGGGTTTCGGAAAAAATTACGCAAATAACCATGTTTGAGATGGCTCCACAAAGGAGGAGCCATCTCATTTGGCGCATCCTCCTCTTTTTTTAAGGGAGGCGCCATCTCACTTGGCGCCTAAGGGCAAAGGGCAAGCCCTAAGCCAAGTGAGATGGCGCCTATGTACAAAATTAGGTCAAAAAAAAAAAAATTCTTTCCTGCGCGTTGCGTATTAGACAGAGATAAACAAAATGGATTTTTTATTTAAAAAAAAATAATTACATTCAACTGTTTTACATTTAAAGAACAGTAAAAAAATAGATACAAAAAAATACTGGGAAAAAAAAAGATACATCAGTGATCCCCAGGAACCCGGTAATGACCCACAGTTCCGCATCCCCGTCCCCGCCTTTCTCTTTCTGGGTGCCGTCTCGTTTCCTGCTGCGGCAAGGTCGATGGCCCAGCGAAGTCAATGCGATCCGAATCCATAAAATCGGTAAGATCTCCATATCTCGAAGATCCGCTCTGGTACAGTCGGTTACCCATACCCTCGAAGTTTGGTCGTGTTGGCGGTGGGTGGGGTTCCATGGTTGGTCGGTAGCATTGGTCGTCTGAGTATGGGGGGTAGAAAGGAAATGGATCTTGGGGTGTTTGGTATTGTGGATGTTGGGTTGTTTGGTGATATGGTGGTTGATGGTAGGTTTGGTCGGGTTGGTCATAATCTTCTGACATTCCCATATCAGGGCTAAGGCTGGATGTTGAGGGCGCCATATTGGGATATGTGGAAGATTGAAATTGTGTATGGGGTATGTGGGTTTGCTGGTATTGGGGTTGGTATTGTGGTTGGGTTTGAGGCATTTCCGGGTATTGGTAGTTTGGCGGTGATTGTGGTTGGTAGTACGGCATTTGGTTGTAGTTGTGTTGTGGTGGGGAATGTGGTTGTGTGTTTGTTGGTCTGTTTCTTCTTGGGGGTTGGTTTGAGGTTGATGGATTTTGGGTTTGTTGGTGGGGAATCGAGGGTTGTGCCCATTGTGTGCGTGGGTCAACCAAGTACCTCGGATGAGACACGTGCATATCTGGGTTACTAACTGATCTGTACCACGACATATATTGATCGGTGTGTCGCATGTTACCTTGAGTAAGGAAAACCGGGGATTGCAAGATGTAGCGGTGACGCCTTTGCCACATTTTACACCATTCTGGAGCAAAGTCTTTCCAGTTGGTAAGATTCCACTGGGCGTCGACCCTTTTTAGATGCCAGGGGGATAAATCTGTTGGATCACTTGGTATCTCCTGGATCATTCCGAACTGCATCTTCACACGGTCGATGTGGTGCATCTCCACAATGTTGAACCGAATGAGTGCAGTCTTTGCAGTCCAAGTTGCTGCATCCTCTGGATTTGGAGAATGGTCCAAACCCAAATATGGTCTCCAGACGAACTGCGATAAAATTTAAATCAGGTAAGCGCAAAAGTAATGTATAAATAATTAAAATGAACAAAAGTTAAAAGCTACGACGTACGTCATCTGGGCCTAAGTGATCCAACAGATTCCGGTAGAGTGCGACATTGAATCTGGGATTCTTGCCGTAATCCATACCCCTCACGCAGTACCTAAAGGAAATGAGAAACATGTTATTTTTAGCATATATTTTGGAAAGAGAAGAATAGTTATAAATGCTATAACTTAATGACTTACTTTGTTGCGTAAGGGAAACCAAAAGTGTTGTTGTTGATGGGGTTTAAGGACTCCATCCTCCACCAACCCCAGGCTTGTAGTAAAAATGCGCACCCATAAAATGTACATTTTTCCTTGACTGCGTTTTTGCACAAGGAACTGTACAGGTGGGCTAATACTGCAGAACCCCAACTAAATTTTCTAGTTTTATCAAAATTTGTTAGTAAATGTAAGTACATGAAATTTACACTATTTCCCGTACTTTCGGGAAATAAAAATGTACCAAAAAGTATCATAATATACGTTCGGGCTTTTACTACTCGGTCATTCTCTGAGGAATTTTCATTTAATTCCATACTTGCATAATGCCGTTTCAGGTCAGTGAGTAGTATTCCCTGCCCTCTTGCTCCACCACCTTCTACCATGTCCCTTCCCAACAGTTCTTCACACTGTGAGTTCGGTTGTTGAACCGACCCGTTCACCTCCTTACCGTCAATAGGGAGGCCCAGTAGCATGTAAACATCTTCGAGAGTGATGGTACATTCACCTATTGGTAGGTGAAATGTATGGGTCTCCGGTCTCCACCTCTCCAACATTGCAAGAATGAATTTGGAGTCAATGGTGCAGTTGGAGATCTTTATCACGTGTCTGAAACCTGCATATTCCAGATAAGGGACGATAAATGGGTCGGGAGCAAGGTATTTGTGCGAACGGATTCTGAATCTTTGTGTATCCTGAGATCATAATTAAACAAGAGTAAGATTAATTAAGATGAACAACACGTTATTTGAAGTATGAAAAATGTATAACCAAAGAAGAGACTTACAAATGCAGCAATGTTTTCCCTTGTGCCTCTGTGAGTATCTCCCATTGTTAGAAGGGCCATTGTTCAGAACGCTTGAGAGAATGAAAGACTTAGGAAGAAATAGAGAGTATGATAGACTTAAGAAATATTTCGTAGCAGAGAGTGAGAGAGTTGTGTGGGTGTGAGAGATGTTTCATAAGGTATGTATTTATAGTCAAATAAGATTGATGTAGTGGTTGCATGCCTGCGATGTGTCACATTTGCATGCTTAGGGTGTTACACATATGCATGCATGCATTTACAAAACATGTAAGGTGTCACTCTTGCAGGCTAGGTGGCAGCCCATGCATGTATCACGATTGGACAGTAAGGGAGGTGCCATCTCACTTGGCGAAATAGTACAAAAATGAATGGTGTCGCCACCCCATTTGGCGAATAAGAGGTGTCACGTTTTACAGTATTGGTTCAGGCTACGTGACAGCCTTTGGGATTCCTTTCTTTATTGCATGCAAGGCCATTGGAGTTGATGGGTGGAGTCTTACACAAAACATTTATGTGTGCAGAATAGGGCCAGGCTAGGTGGCAGCATAAGCCCATGCATGTATCACGATTGGACAGTAAGGGAGGCGCCATCTCACTTGGCGAAATAGTACAAAAATGAATGGTGTTGCCACCCCATTTGGCGAATAAGAGGTGTCACGTTTTACAGCATTGGCTCAGGCTACGTGACAGCCTTTGGGATTCCTTTCTTTGTTGCATGCAAGGCCATTGGAGTTGATGGGTGGAGTCTTACACAAAACATTTATGTGTGCAGAATAGGGCCAGGCTAGGTGGCAGCATAAGCCCATGTATGTATCACGATTGGACAGTAAGGGAGGCGCCATCTCACTTGGCGAAATAGTACAAAAATGAATGGTGTCGCCACCCCATTTGGCGAATAAGAGGTGTCACGTTTTACAGCATTGGCTCAGGCTACGTGACAGCCTTTGGGATTCCTTTCTTTGTTGCATGCAAGGCCATTGGAGTTGATGGGTGGAGTCTTACACAAAACATTTATGTGTGCAGAATAGGGCCAGGCTAGGTGGCAGCATAAGCCCATGCATGTATCACGATTGGACAGTAAGGGAGGCGCCATCTCACTTGGCGAAATAGTACAAAAATGAATGGTGTCGCCACCCCATTTGGCGAATAAGAGGTGTCACATTTTACAGCATTGGCTCAGGCTACGTGACAGCCTTTGGGATTCCTTTCTTTGTTGCATGCAAGGCCATTGGAGTTGATGGGTGGCAGGCTAGGTGGCTGCATAAGCCCATGCATGTAATATTATTGGCAGCCTTGGGGGGTTGCATCACTTACTTAATTGAAATTTTTTGCCTTACGTTGAACATAACATTCATTCACATAAACTGTAAAATTTTCCAACCTTCGAATCAGTCATCTAACCTTCAAACATTCCAGCATTCATACCTTCATACAATCAATAAACCCAAAACATTCCCACCTTCATACCTAAAATAATTCTACACAATGGCCTCTTCACCATAATTTGTTGTCAAAGCACATTTCAACGGTGAGACATACATGTGTCCCACAGTTGGGTTTTTGTTTAGAAACACCGACAATGTCCGATTTCTCTTAAACGGGAAAGCAAATTTCTCGTACTTTAAGAAAAGATTGGAGGCCAAACTTGAACGAGGCCCGGTATCCCAGATATTTTATCAGAGTCCAGTCTTTTTTGGAAACAACCAAGTTATTTTTTATAAGGTTGCAATTCAAGATGACGAGGATTTCCAGAACATGATTTCCAGCCATGTCTATTCTGGAAACGACTCTATTGAGTTGTACGTTCTGTTTCAAGAGCCTCCGGTGACACAGGAGGTTGATCCTTTGGAGAATGAGCAAGATGAGGTGGATGCAGTTGATGATGAAGAAGAAGATAACGAGTTAGAGTTTGATGAAATGGTGAACGACGATTCTGACGATGATGGCATCCCAAGTATTCCTACCGACAAAATCTACACACCACCTACGCACATGACAAACTTCAACATGGGCGGAGATGAACCTTCTACGGACTTGTTTTTCCAACCGTATATGCAATCGGATGAAAATTTAAAAGAGAAGGACAAGTTTCGTAATAGAGAGGAATGCATAAGGGCCATCAAAAAATTTCACATGCTCAACTCGGTTGATTATAAGGTGGATCGTGTAAACCCGGAAAGGTACAAGATCAAGTGTGTCCACCCTGACTGTATGTTCAAGCTGACCGCTTCATACAGACTAAGGGGTGACTGCTGGGTCATAGGTTCCATGACTACCCATACTTGTGTAAGTTCCACTCAATCACAAGACCACCGAAAACTCAACCATGATCTAATCTGTCAAGAAATCCTACCCCTGGTCAGCAACGACCCTTCTTTGAAGGTGAAAACAATCATCTCCCACATCACCACGGTTTTTAACTACACTCCGTCTTACCGTAAGGCGTGGTTAGCAAAGACTAAGGCGATTGAAAGGGTGTACGGGAACTGGGAGGAGTCATACCGAGAACTTCCACGCTACCTAAATGCACTCAAGACATATTCTCCAGGTAGTGTTTATGTTCTGGAAACATTGCCAGCGTACGCCCAAGATGGTAGTCTACTACATGGCAACGGAATATTCAGTCGCGTCTTTTGGGCATTTCAACCATGCATCACAGGGTTTGCTTCATGCAAACCAATTCTACAAATAGACGGGACTTGGTTGTATGGGAAGTACAAAGGCACGCTTTTGATGGCAGTTGCACAAGATGGCAACAATAACATTTTCCCCGTTGTGTTTGCCCTTGTCGAGGGGGAGACCCGTGGTGCTTGGAGCTTTTTCCTGAAAAATCTTCATACACACGTGGCTCCTCAACCAGATCTCTATTTGATCTCGGACAGACATGCCTCCATTGAAAGTGCCTATAATAATCCGGCAAATGGTTGGCATGACCCTCCTTCTACGCATGTCTATTGCGTCAGGCATATCGTCCAGAATTTCTCGAGGGAGGTCAAGGACAAAACATTGAGGAAAGCGGTGATGAATGCGGGATACGCACTGACACAGCCCACATTCAAATATTACCGCAACGAGATCCGTTTGTCTAACCCAGAAGCCGGTACGTGGATCGACAATATACCGGTCGAAAAGTGGACTAGGTCATACGACAATGGCCAAAGATGGGGGCATATGACAACAAATCTTATTGAATCAATGAATGGGGTATTCAAGGGCATACGAAACCTCCCCATCACTGCCTTGGTGAAATCCACGTATTTTAGGATGGCTGCGTTATTTGCCAAAAGAGGTGAAATATGGTATGCGGTCTTGCAATCAGGACAACTATGGAGTGAAAGTTGTATGAAATACATTAAGGCTGAAAGTGCTAAAGCCAACACTCACATGGTTACACATTTTGACCGCCATAGCCACAACTTCATTGTGAAAGAGACAATTGACCACAATGAAGGCCTGGCAAGACAAGAATACAGGGTCATTTTACCTTCTCAATGGTGCGATTGTGGCAGGTTTCAAGCTTTTCGTATGCCTTGCTCTCATGTCATTGCCGCTTGTGTGCATACCCATCAAGACACGCTTCAACTGCTCTTAAACGTTTATAAATCTGAAACGTTGCTCACTGTTTACAACAACAACTTTCCTTTGGTGGCAAAACTGGACTATTGGCCTGAATACAACGGTGATATAGTTTGGCACAATGACCAAATGCGAAGGAACAAGAAGGGTCGTCCCAAAAGCAGGCGCATAACAACAGAAATGGACGATCTTGACAGGTTGGAAAGAAAGTGTGGTTTATGCCGTCAGGTCGGACACAATCGCAAAAACTGTCCGAATCGGGCGTCTGGCTCGACCACATAAATTTTGTAATACATTAAATCTTTTCAATATTTGTGTTGTAAACATTATGGGTTTTCCGTTAATAAAATTGTTCACACAATTTAAGAAATTCAATATAGGAAATTACATTAGGGTTTTCGCGTACAACAATGATTAACGATATTCAATCTAGGAAATTACAACTGTTAACACAATTTCATCTGACCCATGCATCATCAGCATTACATCACTGTCTGTTTTGACTTCCTCCAACCACACATTAGGTCTTCCTGTCGCATGCGAGGTTGTTGTTCGTTTTCGCTGGATCCTTCGAATTTTTCCCCCTCGGCGATGTCTCCATCTAGCCACCGCATCAACTCCCGCTTCAGACGCTCCATGGAGTGAATGTGCCAGAATTTCATTTTCATCGCAGGTTTCGTGGCGGAGAATATAACGTAACCATCTCTGCTAAAAATCATAGGCGACGTCATTACGTAAATAAGGGAGTACAAAATAAAAATACAGTGCGAGAAAGTGTGAGAAATTTCAAAGAAACGGACGAATTATTTATAAAACAGCAAAAAACCCTAGTTTTGCCCTAGGCGCCAAGTGAGATGGCGCCTCCTCTTCTTTTTAAGGAGCATGCGCCATCTCACTTGGCTAAATGCCAAGGGAGGCGCCAAGTGAGATGGCGCCTAGGGCAAAACCCTAGGTGCATGCGCCAAATGAGATGGCTCCTCCTTTGTGGAGCCATCTGAAACATGGTTATTTGCGTAATTTTTTCCGAAACCCGGTTATTTGCGAAATATTTTTTTAATACATGGTTATTAATAAAAAAAATTCGACCTTTCACAGCTCTTAAAGGCATGAAAGTCAAATAATACTCTGTCAAGGCCAAAGCCCATTTACCAATTCTGCTATGCATTATTGGTTTCGAAAGCATGTGTTTGATAACATCGAAATGAGATGAAACATGAACATCAACAGGCTTTATATAATATTTAAGTTTCATACAAGAGAAATACAAACAGAGACATAGCTTTTCTATGTTGCTATATCTGGTTTCCGCATCATTCAACACCCTACTTAAATAGTATACGGCTCTTTCGATGCCATTGCGATCTTCTTGTGCTAACATACTACCTATGGTAACTTCAGAGGCGGATATGTACAATCTCATGGGTTTTCCCCATGAAGGTGGAGACAAGATAAGAGGCTGAGTGAGATATCTTTTTATATTGTCAAACGCCTCCTGATGTGCTTCGTTCCATTCGAAAGCTTGTCCTTGCTTCAAACGAAGTAACGGAGAGAAAGCCTGGGTTCTTCCACTTAAATTCGAAATGAACCTTCTTAAAAAGTTAATTTTACCTAGCAAAGATTGCAACTCCTTTTTTGATGTAGGTTCTTTCGTTTCTACAATGGCTTTGGTCTTGTTTTGGTTGATTTCGATGCCTTTCTTATGAACCACAAAACCAAGGAAATCTCCAGCCTGCACGAAAAATGCACACTTAAGGGGGTTCATTTTTAACCCATGTTTTCTCATTCTTTTGAATGATTGGCTCAAATGATGCAAATGAGTTTCTGCAGATACTGATTTGATGACTATATCATCAATGTACACTTGCATAAAAGTCTCAATGAAATCATGAAAAATCGAATTCATTGCCCTTTGATAAGTTGCTCCAGCGTTTTTTAAACCAAAAGGCATTACTACCTATTCGTAGGTGCCTAAGGCTCCTGGACAATGAAATGCTGTCTTAGCAACATCTTCTTCAGCAATAAAGATCTGGTTATACCCAAAGTATCCATCTAACATACTTAAATATTCAAATCCTGTAGCAGAATCTATTAACATTTCTGCCACAGGCATGGAATACTCATCTTTGGGGGTAGCAGTATTTAAATCTCTAAAAGCTATGCAAATTCTCAGAGAGCCATTCTTCTTAATAGCAGGTACTATATTTGCTAACCATTCGACATACCTTGTGGTCCTGATGAATTTGCAGCGCAACAACCTTTCAATTGCAGCTTTAATCTTCGTGAGAACTGCTGGTGTGAACCTTCTAGGGGTCTGCTTGATGGGCTTCTTGCCATCCTTGATTGGAAGTCTGTGTCCCACTAGCTCCCTCTTTAAACCAGGCATTTCATCATAGTCCCACGCGAAACAATCTTTGTTTTTTCTAAGAACTTCGATCACTTTCTGCTTGAGGCTTGAATTGAGTTTTGTGCTCACGTAAGTTATTCTTTTTGTGTTTTCATCTCCCAAGTTCACCTCTTCGAGTGGATCCTGCGCTAACATTTTAGCACCTGAGTCTGTGGGGTCCTTCTCGAAGCCTAAAGGTTCTTTATCATAAATGGCATCTAGCCTTTGATCTATTTCAACTATTTCTTGTTCTTCAAAGGGTGAGCCTTTTGAGCCATCCCCACCTGTTTTGTTTACTTCTGCAGCCATACTATCTACTTCAGCTTCTAAGGCCGCCTTCCATTCGTTCTCAGCCATGTAGGCCGAAATATTTTTGAAGAAGGAGGACTCAATCATGAGCAGGACTATCGAATTCCCAGCCTGCTGGCCTTCTTGTGCAGCGCCTTCGACTTCTCCATCTCCCTTGATTATCCTTCGATCCCAATACATTCCATCATGGCGAAGGGTCATGTAATAATGCGCGTTCCTGGTCTCATTGATCTCGTCGTTAGGGGTACAAGGAGCAATTTTGGATAAGTGTTTGTCATAGTTTCTCTTATCAACTAGGTTGACTGCTGTCATGAAATAGCTTTGGTCAGCTTCGATGTTTTCAACAATGCCATCCTCTCTCCATAATACTAACCTCTGATGCATCAACGAGGGGACTGCTCCAACGCCATGGATCCATTCTCTGCCCAACAGCAAATTGTAGTTGGCTTTAGCTTCGATTACCATGAACATAGTGGGTCTGCAGCTTGATCCCACTGTCAAATCCACTTGGATCACCCTCAATGTTTGGCCTACTTTACCTTCATAGTTTGATAGTACCATATTGTGTGGTTTTATGTCAACATCTTGTATCCCTAACTTCTTCAACATGAAATGAGGCATCAAGTTCACTGCAGCGCCTCCATCCACCAGGACTTTGTTTACGCCATGTGTACCAACTTTTGCTCGAATGAACAATGGCTTTAGGTGATTTTGCATGGCTGGTTCTGGGTACTCGAAGAAGGCATTCTGCTCTTCGACAGCCCCATTATCCATCATATAATAGCATACTGGCCTATGTTTCGTCAAGTCTATTGCATCATCCTCCTCGTGCTCTCCGACTTCAGTCTCTTGCCCAAATTCGCAAGGCAACACAGATACTACATTGCAGTTAATGTTGAGTGAAGATTCCCCTTCTGATTCGAAATTGTCAGTCAGCATATCCTCATCCTCCTCTGGACCTGGCGTATATTCCTTCGATTCGTTTTGCTTTGTTTCAGAGAAAAGTTTCCTGCTAACTGGAGGTTTGTCCCCAGGTTGATTATTTGGTGCAGGTTTGTTGGTACTCGATTCCTCTTTGTCCTTGCTCGAAGCCACTCCTTTGTCTAACATAGCTTCTCTCTCAGCTTTTCGAACTCTTTGTTGCCTGCGCCATTGTGACCTTGACATAGGGTTCTTTCCCTTATAGTTTTCCAACCTTACTTCTTCCCTTTTCACCATATTGAACTGCCTTCTGTACGCCATGGCATGGCGTGCATTTCGTTCATTATTCCTCCACTTGTCTTTCCCCTTGTCGGCCCTAACTTGTAGCCACTTGTCCGTTGGTACCTCAGCAGGAACTTTGAATATTAACCTTCGAGCGCCTCTAGGATAAGGGCTGTCATGCCTCCGTTGGGTGTAGTTGTTCTATAAACGTTGGCCCATCTGACCAGTTTCTCTGTGGTTCTAACATGGGGTGAAAGGGACTGTTTCGAAGGTTTCGGACACTTTCTGATCATATACTGCATAACACCTTGGACACACTAGGCATTTGGTTGCCCCCTTGTGACAACGAACTAAGAACCCCAAAATACTTTCTCCAGCCTTAGGGTAGCATCTGAACAGCTGGTTATCCTGGCGCCAGTTGACGCCTGTTCGTGCCCTTTGTCTTTTTTTCAAAGTCTGCAGCAATTCTCTGATTACAAATGATGCTGCATCTGGGACATAACATCATTACAACATTCTCTTTGTGGCATAGCATAAGGTAGTCTTTGAGATTGGCATCCCTAGCATAACTGTCTTCCATCTTGTATTTTTCTTTCTCTAAGTACCTTTCCATTTCCTTCATTTCGGAACAAGGTTGCTCCATATTTACCATGTTAACATCCACATCTTCTCCTTTGATATCAGTATCTCCCCATCCTGTAGGTTTGATGTCTTCAATTGGGGTCTTTGAGCTTTCTGGGGCGGAATACTTCACCATGTAATCGAACTTTCCGCTGGGCTCCCCCAAGGTATCCCATATTCCTTTCTGAGGAAGAACTGGCAGTGTGATCTGTACTTTCTCCAACTTTCGCCTCAGGCTTTCAGTAGCCTGTGTCAAATTTTTTTTTTGGTTCTCCTGGCCTTCAGTAGCCTGGATCTCTTTCGAAGCAACCAAAGGAACTGCTTCGATCAAAGCTTCTTGTTCCTTATGGAAGTCCTCAGTAACTTCCTTTTCGACTTCAGCTAACACGTAGTTTTCATCTTCAGTGTTTTCCTCTTCTGATGGAGTGTCACCTTCATTTGCTCCAACCATATTTATCTCTCCAATGTATGCAGGTTCAGAGTAACTGGTGTCAGCAACATCTAAAGGGTCATCATCCACTTTCATCTTTGGCTTGTCAGCGAACCTTAATCTACCATCCTTGATTGCATTTTGAATCAGATCCCTGAAAAGAAAACATTGTGAGGTTTTGTGGCCTAAGAAACTGTGATACTTACAAAACCCTCTTTTCTTTCTTTGATCTAAAGGTGGTAATTTGACATTCGATGGCACTATTAGTTGGCCATCTTTGACAAGCAAATCAAAAATTTCATCACATTTCGTTACGTCGAAGGTATACACCTTCTTTGGGAACTTGTCACTTTTCTCATTTTCAATAATTTCTTTCCCTTTTGTGGGAACTAGTAATTTACAAGAGTAAGGTGGAGCCTGTTTCAATTCAGCGAGATCAATTTTGACCTCTTCGAATTCAGGGTAATCTTCTGCTTCCTCAGTTTAGACATAGGAAACCCTTTCTTTCTTGTTATTTTTAAAAACCCTGGTTTTCTCGGCCTTTAGTCTTTCGACTTGTCGAACCCTGTCCGCTAATTGGGCCATATCCCTTAAGTATTGTGTATCTAATTTCTTTCGAATGGGGTAGTCTAGGCCACTAGCAGCCATTTCGACTAACTCATGTTCAGGAACTACGGTGAAACATCTAGACTTCAAGAGTCTGAACCTATTCAGATAATCATCTATAGGTTCAGTAAACTTCCTCTTGAAACTGGCTAGCTCTTTCAGACTTATTTTAGATTGTCCCATGTAGAATTGTTCATGAAATAATCTCTCCAAAAGAGTCCAAGTATCTATGGATCCAGGAGGCAATGTGGTGAACCATGTGAAAGCGTTCTTAGTTAGGGAACTTGGGAAATATTTAATCCTAAGGTTCTCATTATTTGCTATGTCTCCTGCTTCGGTCAGATACCTGGCTATGTGTTCGACTGTTGACTCATTGGTGTCTCCAGCGAACTTTGTAAATTTAGGGACCTTATATCCCCTTGGTAAATCAGTGTGCATCACATAATCTACTATGGGAGAGGAATAGTTTGGCCTTCTAATTCCTGTATTGAGACCATTTTGAGCCATAATCCTTTCTATCATGGTGGTTAAATTATTTTCTTCCAAGATGTTGTCATTTCGAATTCTATGAATGACTTCATCAGCATCTTGGTGTCGACCCACCATGACAACTCCTCTAGGTTGTTCTTCTCAAAACTCTGGGACTTCTAACCTTTCGACCCTTGCCCCTGGTTCTATAACTCCCTTTTGTGGTTCCTCTCGAATCACTGGGGCTTCTTGTCTTTGTGCCCTTGCCCCCAAGTTAACCCCCTCTCTGGATGGTCTATAGGGTGGGTCATCAGCAATTTGTTCTATGATGGGTATGTTCGCTCGAACCAACGCCTGATTCTTCCTACGCCTTTCTGGCGGAGCGAAAAAATATGCTATTCGACTCATGTTGTCCGCGTTTTCTCTGTTGGTTACAGTTACATTTTGTACTATTGGGACAAAGATTTCTTGCATAGTCTGTGCTAACACTCCTATCATATTATGGTTACTATCATCCATTAATTTTCTAAAGGCCATCTGATTTTCTGTGGTTAAGATAGGCAGTGTATTATGACCTACTGAACCTTGGGTATTTGTCATAAATTGGTTGGCCCCAGATCCGGACCCAAATTGTGGTGACGAATTTGATGTGGAATTGTGCAAACCCGCCATAAAAGATGTTGACATCCCATAAGAGGGATTTCTGGGTCTATTGCCATCGAAACCGGGTGGTCTAGTTGGTGGTGGGGTGATGGGTAATCTGTAACGTATAGCCTAAATATAGTACTGCAAGTGCACAGCCTATCAAAGTAATATATAAGATTATCGAACCACAGAGACCAATTGTCAATATATCAACTCTATTGCTAAGGTGCTTATCTAAGGTGAACAAGAATATTGATGTGAGTGCAGTGCAACAAAGTAAATGAGCGAGGTAAATAACAGTTTAAAAGACAGGTTGGAATGTAAATCATGTAATCAGATATTGGTCCGGTCATGCGTAGATGAAACTACTTATGGGGCAGTATTTTCTATTGATAGCAAAGAATCAATTTAACGGGAACTTGTAGCTTTTGACTACTAAGAACCGAATTTACTCTTTAAATTAAATTCCTTTATTGTCACATATAAAGGGTGCCTTCCGCGTTAAAGAGGTAAACCTATTTTTAAGAAATTGATAGTTTTGACTTAATAGAAAAGTAATTTTACTTGGAAAGATTAACTTAAAGAGACTTTTGGCTTTTGACCAAGAGTCGGACTTCAAACCTACAAACGCGTCCGAAAATAGTTTCAAAATCATTTTCTAAAAAGGTCAATGATTCCTATTTAACCAATCAACGGCTTTCGCTCTTTTTGTTTGGTTAAATAATAATCAAGTCGTATCATTAGTTTGGACGGCTTTCGATCTTACCCAATAAACATTTAAACATAATTGACTTAAGTTAAAAGCAAAACATCCCCAGAGTATTTTCACTAGCATGATAATTGGAACACGACCATGATGACAATCATTACATCCAAACCTTTATAGTTTAGCCAGACATAATAAGTGCGAGTCTATAAAACGTGTAGACTATGATAAGAGCGAGTAAGTAAAAGAGTGCGAGTCTATAAAACGTGTAGACTATGGTAAGAGCATTTAGAGTCTATAAAATGTGTAGACTATGATAAGAGCGAGTAAGTAAAAGAGTGCGAGTCTATAAAACGTGTAGACTATGGTAAGATCATTTAGAGTCTATAAAACGTGTAGACTATGGTAAGAGCATTTAGAGTCTATAAAACGTGTAGACTATGGTAAGAGCAATTATAAGTAAAGAAATGCAATAAAATAGAACCTTGCTCCAGTCGGAGACTTGAATCTGATACAAATCTGCGGAATGGTAAGGCTGGTATGATGAACTTCAACCAAAGTGCTCCAAGACTCGATTACAACTCAATCTACACCGCAATAACTCCCCGATGTGAAGAGATTATTACTTTACAGAAACTGATAGTATATGGCTTAAGATTGTACTAAGCTTGGATGAAACTAAAAAATGAAAATCGAAAACTATTTATAGAGGATCCTTGAGATGCGTAAAGACCAGCATGCCCCTCAACTTCTTCTGAGCGGGAAACTTTTGTGAAGGCCGCGGGCGCGGTGGAAGTGGCCGCGGGCGCGGTGGCTGGAACTGCCAGATCGTGGGAACGTGGCAGTTGGTCTCTGGGTGAAAGTGGGCCACGTCATCACGTTCCCTGTAGCCGGCGCGGCGCTGAACGCCATAAGTGCAGAATATCTTGAAAAACCCTAATTTCTTGGCGTTTTGGCTCGTTTCTTCTCAGAAGGCTCTGAAATGACAAGAATCCTGAAAACAAAGGAAAAAGGAACATAATACGAGAAAATGATAATAAAAACTAAGGAAAACATGTGATATTTGAGTCAGAAACATAGTGCGATTTAGTGCGATCAAATCCTCCCACGCTTAGACCTTTGCTTGTCCTCAAGCAACAACTCTTAGAAGTAGATGAAAGAAAATTATGGTGTATACAGGTTTTGGGCAAAGAGGGCTTCTAAGTTCGAGTAAGGGTGTGTTGTCAGGCACTAACTATCTGAACCAAGGGTATCGTAATTACACTACTCGCAGAAATGCGGACATAAACCTCATAAGTATACAGATCGATCCTAATATCCTTACTATGCTAAGACTTCTTTTTGTACGAGGTCCTTTTTCATTCAGGCGCAATCACATTAAGCCCGTTATCCGTACATACTCATGGTGTAGTGACCGGTTAGTGACTCTGATCTCAAGTGATGGGATTCTGGTACAAGAGTTGGTTTTAACCCCTTTTTATTTTACCCATTTGCAGTTGCGGGGGATCGGACTGTAGTCCGCCCTACCAAGTCCAGCACCAGATACCTCTGGACCAACTACAACGGATGTGCCTTATATATATATATTTTTTTCTTTGTTTTTATTAGTGCTTACAACTTTCTTGAGTTGAGTAATCTTTGTGAGGATCACCCAACTCGTAGTCGTATTCATACTTTATTTTATAAACTTTTAAGGCAAAATAGAGATCATCCACTTATATTCATCGATCCTACACTTAGAGCATGCTTAGGCCGGAGCTGACTGCTAAGATAAACTACTTGAAGACCTATTTGTACAGTTTTATTCAAAATCATAGCATATTGGGAAGAAAGGATCTAATCTAAATGTTTAAAAAGGCTTACGGTGTTAAAACGATAACGAATTTTTCAAAAAGTGAGTGCCCAAAAAATAGACCCTATCTAGGACCTGTCTCATAGCCCAAATCCTTAAAAACAACCACAATTCTTTGAAAAAGATTTTGTAAAAATTTTGTAAGGCTAAAAAGTGGGGGAAATGAAAGGGTACACTACGCAGAAAGACTCGCCTATCACATGCATTTTATTAACTACGAATATAACATACCTAAAAGGAAAAATGCGGAAGGGAAATAAAAGCAGGAAAAACGGGAAATAAAAGCAATAAAAGCGATAAATGCTCCTCCCACACTTAAATCGGACATTGTCCTCAATGTTCCAAAATAAGGTAGGAGGAGGTACCTGAAAACGCTAGTGGGGGCCACTAGGACCTTCACCATCCTGGTTGGTACGACCGGAACGGCGGCTACGGCTGCGACGGCGGCTCTCTCGGTCCAAAACTAGCTGCTCCATTCTCTCTGTCAAGGCGGCATTTGCCGCTTGTAGCTCTTGGGTCCTACCAATGAGGGTGCCTTGGGTTTCCTCCATCAATTGGAAGTGACGAGCGTATGTGGTCTGGTTAAGGTGTTGTTCTCTCTGGAAAGCCAGCTGACTTTCCATAATAGTGCGCAGAGAGCTAGCATTTTGCTGTTGGGATGCTTGCATGAAGGCCATGTTATCGGTCGCCTGTTGCTGCAAAGTAGCAAGGAGGGTGTCCCTCTGGGCCTCTCGGGCCATATGCTCATGCCACATGTCCTCAGTGACATGGAAACTAGGAGCTGTACCTGCATGTGGGTTAGAAGTAGATGGTGTCGTGTGTGGTGGTGAAAAGTGGGGTGGTTCTTCCGTACGGAAATCGTACTCATCATCAGTGTTATTACCCTCATTTAAAGGTAGATTTGGGGGCAACGGACCAATAAAAGCAGGAGCGTTGAGATCGTAGGTCCAGTTACGCTCAAATCTGATATCAGTACGACGGGTGCAAGGAATAACAACACTGGGTACAGCGGCACCTCCAACCATGAGGAAGTAACCACCTTCCCTCCTCGTCTTGCATAAACGCATATCCTTTAAAAATTTAAGATTTGCAATACGAGGAGGAAGTGGCTCAAGGGTGGCAAGTTCTGTATCCAATCCTATGGCACGGGCAATAGTAGTAATCAGTCCACCAAAGGAAATCGGCCCACCTTTTCTTAAAACATGGTGCATGTGGGCAATCATAAATGGGACTGGATTAACTTTGGTGTCTGAGGCAGCTCTGCATGATAATTAATTCTTTAGCATTCACCTTGTTTGGGTTTTCCCGAGCAAAGATGGTGGATGCTAAAAGAAATCTAAAAACACGAAGGGCAGGATTGTGGATATGAGAAGCAAGTAGGCCATCAAAAGATGTTGCATTTTGTTTAGTAATCCTGGCCCAAAATGCTTCAAATGCCCAATCCGTGTCTAAAGGTGCTTCACAAACGGCACCATCCCCATAAGGCCATCCTAACATGGCAGCTAGACCGTCAGTGGAGTAGTCATATTCAACATTAAACATTCTAAATTTTACTCCACCTACGGCGCTAGCAGTGTTAGGAGAGACGTTATAAATTAAAGAACTCAAAAATTCGAACGTCAGCCTAGGGTAGGTTGGTGCTTGAGTAGCAAAAATATCATGCATGCCTAGTTTGTCGAGAAGGAAAAATACACTATGGTATATACCTAATGAATATAGACAGTTTTCATCGATATATCTGGTAGAGTGTATTGGTGTTGTCAGCAATTTCTCAAGCCGCTTTTGTTGTCTTTCTCCGGGTTGGCCATCTCGCAAAATGTAGCCGTGATACTCCATAGGATTTTCTTGTGGATGAATATAAAGAGAAAGAATGGGATGTAGAAGTAGTGAAGGTGTGAGGAAGAAAATGAAATAGTGGGGGTATTTATAGGTAGTGAAGAAAAATGGTGGTTGATGAATATTTATGATGGGAATAAATGTAGTGGGGTAGGTATGGATAATAAAGGAAGTTATGGGGGGTTAAGAATGGAAGAAAATGGGATTGGAAGTGGAAAAAGTGGCAAAATGGGGGGAAAACCGAGCCACTAGCCGTTAGGTGACCGTTACGTCACCGCGGGCGCGGCAGGGATCACCGCGGGCGAGGTCTGGGCGAGCCAAGTTGGGCCGGTCTTGCTTCCTTTTCATTGGGCTTTTCCTTCCTTGCCATTAGCTTCAATTTTTGGAGGTGTACCTAGTTTTCTTACGAACGTGCATATATGTATGTGAATACATATATACATGTATATTTATTTATTTTTATATCAAAATTTTCATTATGGTGACCAGAAAAACAAAAACATTAGTAAATGAAAGATATATATAGAGAAAAAAACACATATGCATATATATATATAGGTACGGACATCGGGTCACCAAAATAGTTATTAATAATGCAGGAAACAGATAATGCAAATAAAAATGAGTCTGAAAAGGAAATCAACATAATACTAATAATACTAGAACTAGAGATCTTGTGAATAACACAGATCTATCGCCAATCGGGAGGATGCTCTGCAGGAGTGTCTGGGCCACGCAGCTCAGTCAGCTGGCGTCGAATCTCTGCCACCTCGTGAGCTAATTCATCTAACTCACCAGCAAAGGTAACATCATTCAGTTCCAACTGTAAATGAAGGTCAGCCACCTCATTGCGGAGAGTGGCTATCTCAGTGCGCATAGCAGTCAACAGAGTGCGAATATCAGGTTCCTGCAAGCTGAGGTTATTAGTAAGAACAGTAGTGCGTGTAACCTCGGGTTGGGATGTGTGATCTGGAGTAGAGTCCTCGGGAGCAGGAGTGTATTCAGGAGTAGGATCTTCGGAAGCAGGAGTGTATTCTGGAGTGGGATCTTCGGAAGCAGGAGTATATTCTGGGGCATACTCTGATATCTCACCCCAACCTTCTACAGAATAGTTCCAATTAGCAGGGTTGGAAACACAAGTCATCTGAGGGTCTGGCAGTGTGAAGGTGTAAACTGTCTGGTCATCGATGAGCAATCTGTACTGATATGGGTGGAAAGAGGCCCTCCTCATGAGCCCACGATCCATGCAAAAGTCTAAATCCAAGAAAGTATATCCACAGTATGGGGTCAGCTGTGCTATCATACTGTCCAAACCCAAAGCAGAAGCTATCTGTGTCACATTCCCTCCGGAATGAATGAGTCCTACAGCGGATCGAGCAGTCTGCTCGAGGGTCTCTATCAGAAAACCTCCACTAGCTATAGGTCTGGACTGACTGGCACAGTATAGGAAAAGGATCTCCTCATCGGTGACTAAGTGGTCACAGTAACTCCTCCCAAAGAAAGTGTGGCACAGAATCATCTCGAAGTATCGGAAAGCCGGGTTATGGATCCTCCTGGACAGCTGGGTAGAGGGGTCAAGGCTGGCTCCATCAGTAATGTCCTGCCAAAATTTATCAATATCTTTGTCCATATAGTAACTCAATGGTAACTCAGTGATAGCGGTCGGTCCAGTTTGGAAACCAAGCAAATCCCCAAATTCTTTGATGGTCAGGGTATACTCGGTACCAAACAATCTGAAACTTAGGCATCCTCGCTCATCTCCTTCACCCACCCATGGGTTATAATCCACAGAGCTAAGAAACTCCAGAGTAAGGTTCCTGTATGTTTTGTGGACATCATCAGCATAATAATCCCAGCCAAGTTGGTTGCACAGATACCTAATACTTGGCTCAATCCTGAATGCCTCCATGCAGCTCTGATCGGGGTACCTAGTGGGTACCATAGGTCTAGCAGATAAGGTAGCAAATCGGCCTTTTTGTGCTTCATCCCTGAAAATCACAACCATACCATCGGGGTAATGCATCCTGAAAATATGAACACAAGAAATTAGTCCAGATAAAACATATATAAATTAATAAAATAAAATAAAATTAAGAATAAACCATGGGTTGCCTCCCATGCAGCGCTTGTTTAACGTCTTTAGCTTGACGATTAGATCTTACTTTATGTGGGTATTGGTGGGTCTATAAGAATATGACTAGAGTAGTCAACAGGCAAATCGCCTCCTTTGTATAGCTTCAGTCTTTGTCCATTTACCACAAATGGAGCGCATGAATTGTTTTTGATTTCTACTGCTCCAGACTTTAGAACTTTTGACACTTCAAATGGACCTGTCCATCTTGAACGAAGCTTACTAGGAAAAAGTCGTAACCTTGAGTTAAATAGGAGAACAGGGTCACCAATGTTGAAATCTTTCTTGATGATTTTTTTATCATGCCACATCTTGGTTCTTTCCTTATATATGATGGCATTCTCATAGGCATTCAAGCGAAGCTCTTCCAGCTTGTGAATGTCCAGGATACGTTTTTCTCCGGCTTTTAGGTAATCTAGATTCAAGGATTTAATGGCCCAATAGGCTTTATGTTCTAGTTCGAAGGGTAAATGACAGGACTTTCCATAAACCAATTGATAACGAGTTGTTCCAATAGGGGTTTTATAAGCCGTTCTATAAGCCCATAAGGCGTCTTTAAGTTTTCCAGACCAGTCTTTTCTGGATAATGATACGGTTTTCTCTAGGATCTGCTTAATCTCCCTATTCGATACTTCTACTTGGCCACTGGTTTGCGGGTGATATGGTGTTGCTACTCTATGTTTTACTCTGTATTTGCTTAGAAGCTTGTCAAATATCTTAGATATAAAATGCGATCCTCCATCACTTATGACTAACCTCGGGGTTCCAAACCTAGGAAAAATAATATTCTTAAACAGTTTGATAACTACCTTGGTATCGTTTGTGGGTGATGCAACAGCTTCTATCCACTTTGAGACATAATCGACAGCTACTAGGATATACTTGTTACCCATTGAGGAAGGAAAAGGTCCCATGAAATCTATACCCCAGACATCAAATATTTCCACTTCTTGGATGTTACTTAAAGGCATTTCATCACGTCTTGAGATGTTCCCAGTGCGTTGGCATCGGTCACATTTTGTAATGTAAGTGTGGACATCGCGCCATACAGTAGGCCAATAAAAACCTGCTTGAAATATTTTGGCGCATGTTTTAGATGTGCTTGCATGTCCACCATAAGGTGCAGCATGACAATGTTTAATGACGTTGCCTACTTCTTCTTCCCGCACACATCGTCTGAATATATTATCTATTCCTCTTTTGAATAGGAGGGGTTCATCCCAAAAGAAGTGTTTAACATCACTAAAAAACTTCTTCTTCTGTTGGTAGCTTAAGTCAGGGGGTATGATATCAGCGGCCAGATAATTCACAATATTTGCGTACCATGGTATGTTGTTCAAGGTTGAGATTTCCTCATAGGTCTCTTCTTCAGTTGAGTTTATCCCAGCTATTAATCTTTCATAAGTAGAGTGATCGTCTATAGGTATAAGTTCAGGTTTAAGGTGTTCTAACCTAGAGAGATGATCAGCTACTAAGTTTTTAGCTCCTTTTTTATCCTTAATATCCAAGTCAAATTCTTGGAGTAAAAGAACCCATCTGAGCAATCTAGGCTTAGCATCTTTCTTACTTAACAAGTACCGGATTGCTGCATGATCTGTGTATACTATTATTTTTGCTCCCACCAAATAAGATCGAAATTTATCAACAGCAAAAACTACGGCTAGCAATTCCTTTTCTGTGGTTGTATAATTTAGCTGGGCAGCGTCTAGTGTTCTACTAGCGTAGTAAATAGCATGCAGTTTCTTGTCTTTTCTTTGCCCTAGTACAGCTCCTACAGCGAAATCACTAGCATCGCACATGATTTCAAAGGGTTGTGTCCAATCAGGTGGTCTTATGATAGGTGCTGAAATAAGAGCTTGCTTTAAAACTTCAAAGGCCTCAAGACATTTTTGGTCGAATTCAAACTCGACATCCTTCATCAATAAGTTAGTTAAAGGTTTTGTTATTCCGGAAAAATTCTTGATGAAACGTCGGTAGAACCCGGCATGTCCTAGAAAACTTCTTACTTCCCTAACGGTCTTAGGTGGGTTTAGGTTTTCTATAACTTCTATCTTGGCCTTATCAACTTCTATACCTCTTTCAGAAATAATGTGTCCCAAGACTATCCCTTCATTTACCATAAAGTGGCACTTTTCCCAATTCAACACAAGGTTTACTTCCACACATCTTTTTAAGATTTTCTCTAAGTTTGAGAGGCAATTTTTGAAATCAAACCCACACACTGAAAAATCGTCCATAAATACTTCCATAATTCCATCTAGGTAGTCTGCGAAAATTGACATCATACAACGTTGGAAAGTGGCAGGTGCATTACAGAGTCCAAAGGGCATTCGTCTATAAGCGAATGTTCCATAAGGGCAAGTAAATGTGGTTTTTTCTTGGTCCTCTGGGTGAATAGGGATTTGGAAAAACCCCGAATACCCATCAAGATAGCAGAAATATGAGTGTCTTGCTAGACGTTCAAGCATCTGATCTATAAATGGGAGAGGGAAATGGTCTTTTCTCGTTGCCTTATTCAACTTTCTGTAATCTATACACATACGCCATCCTCCTTCTGTTCGTTTTGCCACATGCTCACCTTTCTCGTTTTCCATAACAGTGATACCTCCTTTCTTGGGTACCACATGGACTGGGCTTACCCATTCACTATCCGAAATTTGGTATATGATACCAGCTTCTAATAACTTAAGAACTTCTTTCTTGACTACATCACTCATGATAGGGTTTATTCTTCTTTGATGTTCTCTTGAGGGTTTTGAATCTTCTTCTAGCATAATCTGATGCATGCATACGGATGGGCTTATACCTTTTAAATCTGAAACTTTATACCCTAAAGCTGAGGGATATTTTCGCAAGGTATCTAAGAGTTGATTTGTTTCTATTTGGTTTAGAGCGGCGCTAATTATAACAGGTCTATTCATCTCCTCATCCAAAAACTCATATCTTAGATTCTTGGGTAGTTCCTTAAGTTCTATAGTGGGTTTCTCAGTACGCGGCATAAGGTCAGGGGTAAGAGCTAAGCATTCGAAAAGGTTGTCGTCAATGTACAGTTCGATACTCTTAAATCCGTCATCCTCTAAAATAGGGGTTGATGGTAATTTGATTAAAGATTCGTTTTGTTCGAGCTCATTTACACATTCGTCAATGACGTCGATGGCATAACACGCATCTCCTATCACTGGTGCCATTAGAAACTTTGATAAAATGAACTCAATCTTTTCATCTCCTACCTCGAAAGTCAGTTTCCCTTTCTTAACATCTATTATAGCTCCGGCGGTCGATAGGAATGGTCTTCCTAAGAGGATTGGGATGTCTTCATCTTCTTTAATATCCATTACGACGAAGTCGGTCGGAATGTACAACTGACCAATCTTGACAGGTATGTCTTCTAAAATACCCATGGGATATTTGACAGATCTATCAGCTAGTTGTAAGGACATCTTAGTAGGTTGAAGTTCTCCTAATTTTAACCTCTTACAGACGGCCAGAGGCATCAGACTTACGCTTGCTCCTAAGTCTAAAAATGCTTTGTCTATCATATGGTTACCTAGGATGCAAGGGATAGAAAAACTTCCAGGGTCTTTATCTTTCTTGGCGAGTTTATTTTCGGATATAGAATGACATTCTAAAGGCTTGGGATCATCGAGTCACCGTTTATTGGTCAAAATATCTTTCAAGAACTTAGCATATGATGGTATCTGGGTTATAGCTTCAGTAAAAGGAATCTCTACATGGAGTTTCTCTATTACCTTAATAAACTTTTGGTACTGGTTTTCTACTTTGGTGTTTTTCAGCCTCTGTGGGAACGGAATAGGTGGTTTATAAGGTTGTTGAGTGTTATTCCCTACTTCTGGTTTTGATTGCTTTTCTGGTTTCTCTGGTTCCTCTACCTGGTCTTTAGGTGTAGCATCTTCCATAGGTTTTTCTGATGTGCTTAAGTTAGGATTTCTAGGCCCTTCATAAGCAGTTCCACTTCTTAAGGTGATAGAATTTGCTTGGCCTTTTGGATTTGGTTGAGTTTGTCCAGGAAATTGTCCTCCAGGTGCAACTTGTACAGAGGTGTTTTGTGCTACTTGGGAAATCTGAGTCTCAAGCATTTTGGTGTGGGTTATCATCTGGTCAAACTTGGTTGCCAGTTGAGTAACTAGTTCGTTCGTGTGAATGTGTTGGTTCATAAACTCCTTATTTTGCTGAGTTTGAGTCTGAATAAAGGTGTCTATGGTTTCTTTAAGGTTTGGTCTTGGGGGCACTATTTGCATAGGTTGGTTTTGTTTTTGCGTTTGGAATCCTTGAGGTCTCGAAGGTCCGGGATTTTGGATAGGGTTATTGTTTTTGTAAGAGAAATTCGGGTGGTTCCTCCATCCAGGATTGAAGGTATTCGAGAAAGGGTTCCCTTGGGTATAGTTAACTTGGTCTGAGCTAGATTCGTTCAAAAGGTTACAGTCAACGGTTTGATGTCCTTGAGTTCCACAGAGTTCGCATTCCGATTGGATTGCTGCTACTGTGGTTGGGTTTTGAGACATGTTCTCAACTCTCAAAGTTAGGGCGTCCATCTTGGCATTAATCATGTCCATGCAACTTACCTCATGCTTTCCTCCATGGCTCTCCTTTTTCTCTACTGTCGCTCGTTCTAATCCCCACTGGGCGTGGTTTTGGGCCATGTCCTCTATTAGGGCACAAGCGTCAGGGTAAGGTTTGTTCATCAACGCTCCGCCAGCGGCAGCGTCTATGGACATCTTTGTGTTGTAATGGAGTCCATTATAGAAGGTATGTATGATTAACCATTTCTCCAGGCCATGGTGCGGACAAGCTCTTAAAAGTTCTTTATATCTCTCCCAGGCATCAAAAAGTGATTCGCCTTGGTTTTGGGTGAAACAAGTGATCAGGTTCCTAAGAACAGCGGTCTTGCTTGGTGGAAAATATCTCACAAGAAAAGCTCTCCTAAGGTCTTCCCAAGTTGTTATTGAGTTAGCTGGAAGGGCGTCTAACCAGTCGTGAGCTTTACCTCTAAGGGAAAAAGGAAACAGTCTTAAACGGATGGCTTCGGGTGTGGCTCCATTTGCCTTAAGGGTGTCAGCTAACTGGATAAATACCTTTAAATGTTGATTCGGGTTCTCGGTAGCGAGACCAGTGAATTGGTTTTGTTGTACTAATTGTAATAATGAGGGCTTTAGTTCAAAGTTGTTGGTAGTTATAGTAGGGTTTACTATACTAGAACTAGGTTCCTCGTTAGATGGTTGGGCGAATTCCTTGAGTGGTCTTTGGTTACGATCTTCTGCCATAGCTCTTCTTATCTTGCGTATAAAAAGACGGGCACGAGCGTAACGTTCAGGTTCTACTAAAGGATCTATTAGGTTACCGGTGCTACGATTTCTACGCATCTACCGGCTAGAATAGCCTTAGTCTAAACGGGATAACAATAGGGTACGAAATTTGACGAAGTTGGTCCCCGGCAACGGCGCCAAAAACTTGATGGGTAATCTGTAACGTATAGCCTAAATATAGTACTGCAAGTGCACAGCCTATCGAAGTAATATATAAGATTATCGAACCACAGAGACCAATTGTCAATATATCAACTCTATTGCTAAGGTGCTTATCTAAGGTGAACAAGAATATTGATGTGAGTGCAGTGCAACAAAGTAAATGAGCGAGGTAAATAACAGTTTAAAAGACAGGTTGGAATGTAAATCATGTAATCAGATATTGGTCCGGTCATGCGTAGATGAAACTACTTATGGGGCAGTATTTTCTATTGATAGCAAAGAATCAATTTAACGGGAACTTGTAGCTTTTGACTACTAAGAACCGAATTTACTCTTTAAATTAAATTCCTTTATTGTCACATATAAAGGGTGCCTTCCGCGTTAAAGAGGTAAACCTATTTTTAAGAAATTGATAGTTTTGACTTAACAGAAAAGTAATTTTACTTGGAAAGATTAACTTAAAGAGACTTTTGGCTTTTGACCAAGAGTCAGATTTCAAACCTACAAACGCGTCCGAAAATAGTTTCAAAATTGTTTTCTAAAAAGGTCAATGATTCCTATTTAACCAATCAACGGCTTTCGCTCTTTTTGTTTGGTTAAATAATAATCAAGTCGTATCATTAGTTTGGACGGCTTTCGATCTTACCCAATAAACATTTAAACATAATTGACTTAAGTTAAAAGCAAAACATCCCCAGAGTATTTTCACTAGCATGATAATTGGAACACGACCATGATGACAATCATTACATCCAAACCTTTATAGTTTAGCCAGACATAATAAGTGCGAGTCTATAAAACGTGTAGACTATGATAAGAGCGAGTAAGTAAAAGAGTGCGAGTCTATAAAACGTGTAGACTATGGTAAGAGCATTTAGAGTCTATAAAACGTGTAGACTATGATAAGAGCGAGTAAGTAAAAGAGTGCGAGTCTATAAAACGTGTAGACTATGGTAAGAGCATTTAGAGTCTATAAAACGTGTAGACTATGGTAAGAGCATTTAGAGTCTATAAAACGTGTAGACTATGGTAAGAGCAATTATAAGTAAAGAAATGCAATAAAATAGAACCTTGCTCCAGTCGGAGACTTGAATCTGATACAAATCTGCGGAATGGTAAGGCTGGTATGATGAACTTCAACCAAAGTGCTCCAAGACTCGATTACAACTCAATCTACACCGCAATAACTCCCCGATGTGAAGAGATTATTACTTTATAGAAACTGATAGTATATGGCTTAAGATTGTACTAAGCTTGGATGAAACTAAAAAATGAAAATCGAAAACTATTTATAGAGGATCCTTGAGATGCGTAAAGACCAGCATGCCCCTCAACTTCTTCTGAGCGGGAAACTTTTGTGAAGGCCGCGGGCGCGGTGGCAGTGGCCGCGGGCGCGGTGGCTGGAACTGCCAGATCGTGGGAACGTGGCAGTTGGTCTCTGGGTGAAAGTGGGCCACGTCATCGCGTTCCCTGTAGCCGGCGCGGCGCTGAACGCCATAAGTGCAGAATATCTTGAAAAACCCTAATTTCTTGGCGTTTTGGCTCGTTTCTTCACAGAAGGCTCTAAAATGACAAGAATCCTGAAAACAAAGGAAAAAGGAACATAATACGAGAAAATGATAATAAAAACTAAGGAAAACATGTGATATTTGAGTCAGAAACATAGTGCGATTTAGTGCGATCATGGGGTGGTGAAATGGGTTTGTGTCCCTGATGGTGGGACAAATCCCGCAGGATAACCAGTGGTCCTTGTATTTCCTAGGGTCGAACTGTTGGTTGTCGTTCCACTTGCTCCATTTGTGGCCACACTACTGGTAGAAGATGCAACAGACTGTGCGTTCGTAGGGATCGCGTTAGACGTCCTCGTCGAAACAGACATATTTGTGCCTGTTCCATGTGGGGCATTTTGTTCCCCTTGTTGATTGCTTGGATTAGACATCCTACTACTACGTTTTCTTCTGGGTAAGGGTTGGTTACTATTAGTTGTTTTACCACTTCTAAGGTTCATATAACAGCGAAATTGATACTCAGAAAAGAACTTACACAACGAGATTATATCCTAAAAATCTTTACTTTCGACTTTCTTAACAACGAGTCCCACTGGGCATGCCAATTTGTTCACAGTGATTTCTGGTAAACAACCGCTAGTCTTCCAAACTATCGAATAAACTTAATTACTGTTATTCAATTTCTCTGGTAACTTGCAGGATCGACTAGATTGATCCTATGGGATATAGTTGTTTGGCTAAATCTAATTGTAAAACTGGTATTCATATTTAGGACTTCTAATTAAAGTGTTTCAAAGACATCCAATCCAATTCGATTACTACACTAAATGATTCGAAGGATAATTTCTATATGATATAAGGAATGTTCATTAGAAAAGTAAAAAGACTTAAGATTGGGTAAATGGCAGGATTAAGTGAGTGAATGTAAAAGTTGCTGAATGTTTAAAGGATTCGAACATAAGAAAAGCGTTTAAATGCAGAAAGAAATAAATGACTCTGAATGTAAAAGCTTTAATGTAAAGGCATGAACGTAAAAATGTTTGAAGCACAAATGAAATGGAAATGAAAGACAAAACTGGAAAATATAAAGAGTTTTCATTGAATTGTAAATGTTGGTGTTATCATACGTACATCTTTCGAGCATTCGTTTTCCTATCCATGCGGTATTTTGAATGTTTACTGAATTTGTACAACAGATATGACACACGGAAATCCTAACACTAAGATCTCTATTTATACTATTTCGACCATAACGGTCTTGCTATCAGAATCTTCCACGTTTGAAGCATGCAGAGCATTACTTCCCTCTAGCCTCCACGCGTCCTCGAATGCTCCAACGCTTATGTATTTGAATTTCCAATATCCCGCTCACGTTTAAATTTCAAACGCCTTGGAACCTTCGTTTCGAATTCGTTTCAAAGGTTATTTTTGAAAACAACCTTCACAAATATAATCTCATCATTATTTCAAAAATTCTTTAGACTTACACTCCACAACTATCATTCGAAACCTTGAACTTTAATATTTCCATTCGAAAAAACAGTCTCTTCCATTCCAAACCATAAAACTTGCTTTATTCAAACAAAGCCCAATCATTTCATTTCGAATCACAATATCAAAATCTTCAGCCAATAGGTTTACTCTCATAGAGGAAGAAGAGAGGATCGTCAGCACCAACAAATCAATGTTGTTTTTATTCCTGTTAATGCTCCTCCGCAACAGAGACCGAATACGGTGCCTCAATAACAAAGACAGCAAGATGCTCCCCGTCAGTATAATAATCAACAGCAAAGACAGCCGAGAAAATTCGATCCCTTGCCGGTATCTCTTACTGAAGCACTCCACCATTTGCTCGATTTGAAGTTGATCGATTTGAGAAATATGCCACAACCCCCCGCAAGACTTCCTCCTAACTATGATGCTAACACAAGATGTGAATTCCATTCATGCGGAGTTGGCCATTCTACTGACAATTGCTTTGCGTTGAAGTGCAAAATACAAGACTTGTTGGATGCTAAGGCAATTGAGTTTACTCCAGTGACTGGTCCGAATGTTACTCAGAACCCAATGCCTAGGCATGAAGGGGGTGTTGTTAATATGATTTATGATAATGGTGAAATGTTGAATTTAATCGTGGATGTGGAACAAGTGACTACTCCGTTGTGGTATGTTAAGAGGTATTTGATTGACAATTATATCTTCTCGGGTTGTACTTCTGAGTGTGCCAAGTGTAGAGAGCAACCGAAGGGCTGTGATGATTTAAAAGCCGGTATCCAGTTGATGATAAAAGAGGGTTCCCTGCAGTTTGATAGAAAACCAAGCTACCGTAGGGTTACCGAAGAAGATGTTGTTGTGGTATATATTCCTTACACCCCTGTGCGTATTCCTACCCCATCTAGGGCGCCTCCTTTGATGATTATGGTACCTGATCCCATGCCGTATACCAGTGAGAAGGCCATCCCATGGCATTACGGTGCAGATGTATATTACCATGGGGTGAAGCAGAAGGTAAGTACCCGTGTGTCTGAGGAAGAAAGTGCTGAAGGTAATGAAGAGGAAGTTCATAATTTTTTTGGTGTGGGTCGAATGACTAGAAGCGGGAGAGTATTTGGTCCTTCCAATGTGCAAGATACGGCAGATGCTTCTGCAAGAGAAAAAGTAAAACAACAGGCGATGATTGGTAATCCAAGGGTTACGCCAGCCAATGTGACTCAACCAATTCCGATACCAGAATCTTTTTCAGTTCCCGATGAGGTTGAAGAGTTGATGCAAATTATCCGAAAGAGTGACTATAGCATAATTGATCATCTGAGCCATGCTCCTTCTAAGATGTCTATCTTGTCTCTGTTGATTTATTCAGAACCTAACATAAATGCTTTGATGAAGTTGTTAAAGAATGCGTTCGTGCCACATGAGATAACAGTCAATCGGTTTGAGAATGTTTATGCTAACATATCTTCCGGGAACGGTCTGGGCTTCACAGATTTTTGATCTTCCTCCGGAAGGGAAAGACCATAACAAACCGTTGCATATTTCAATGGAGTACAGGGGCACTACTTTATCCTGGGTTTTGGTGGACACAGGGTCGTCTTTGAATGTATTGCCCAAGTCAGCATTGATGAAGATTGATTATTTTGGACTGGAGTTGTGCCCTAGTGATTTGATGGTGAAGGCGTTTGATGGGTCTCGAAGGTTAGTGTTTGGGAAGGTGGAGTTACCAATCAAGGTTGGTCCTCGCACCTTCACGGTTACATTTTTTGTGATGGATATACAGCCAGCGTATTGTTGTTTATTAGGGCGGCCGTGGATTCATAAAGCATGGGCAGTCACTTCTACTCTTCATCAGAAACTCAAGTATCCTGCAGAGGGAAAGGTGATAACCGTGTGCGGCGAGGAAGAGTATATCGTGATTCATTTAACATCATTCCGCTATGTTGAAGTTGAAGGTGAAATACACGAGACTCCGTTTCAAGCGTTTGAGACCGTTCATGCTGTCAATTTTCCTCCTCCAGAGCAGAAAAGGAAACCAGAAACTGTTATGTCTTCTCTCAAGGATGCGAGAGCTGTGGTGGAAAATGGTAACCCTGAAGGTTGGGGTCAGGTGTTGGATGTTACCCCAAAATTTGATAAATTTGGTCTTGATTTTAGTCCAGGCCAGCAGAGTTTAACTCCCAATCTACTCCTGTGAAGTTTTCCCGTCCTTGTGCTGCTCAAGAAGGACGCGTCAATGCAGTTGGAGATGATAGGGTTGATGGCTACAATATTGAAGATTGGATTCGTCCGAGTATTCCAGGCCAGACACTCAACAATTGTACTTCTGTGGATGTTATCCAAGTTTCAAGCGCTGAGGAGTAATTTTCTTGTTTTCTTTTATTATCATATCATAATTCCTACGCTCTGCCCAAGGCGTAGTGGATCATTTGTGTAGGGCCACCATGTTTATTTTCAAGTTTATCATGAAATAAAGGGCGTTTTTTGCATTCAAAATTTTGCTCCATTTCTTTTTTTATTTAAATGGAAATGTTTCTCTTTTCACACACTGTCACTAAAAAACGCCAAAATGCCATTCATGCAGATGCACTTCCACCACCAATCATATTGATAACGACTCTGCTATGGCTCATTATGACTTTGATACTACCATTTATCAAGCTGAAGAAGAAGCATATGAGGATTGTGATCTTCCTGAGGAATTAGCAAGCTTGTTAAAACAAGAGGAGAAGGTTATCCAGCCGAATCAGGATTCGATTGAGGTGGTGAATATTGGCACAGAAGAGGTAAGAAGAGAAGTCAAGATAGGGGCAGATCTCAAAGAGAGTGTAAAGGTCATATTGATTGAGCTACTCCGTGAGTATTCTGATATCTTCGCTTGGTCTTACGAGGATATGCCTGGGTTGGATACAGACATAGTGGTGCATCGACTACCGCTCAAAGAAGGTTGTTCTCCTGTCAAGCAAAAGCTCTGAAGAACTCATCCTGAGATGTCCAAGAAGATCAAGGAGGAGGTCCAGAAGCAGTTGGATGCAAATTTCTTAAAGGTCATCAATTATCCGCCATGGATTGCAAATATTGTGCCTGTGCCCAAGAAGGATGGTAAGGTCAAGATGTGCGTGGATTATAGGGATTTGAATAGGGCCATCCCTAAAGATGATTTCCCTCTTCTGCATATTGATGTGTTGGTCGATAATACTGCTCATTCCAAAGTGTTTTTATTCATGGATGGTTTTTCGGGTTACAATCAAATTAAGATGGCTCCAGAGGATATGGAGAAGACAACATTTATCACGCCTTGGGGAACTTTCTGTTATAAAGTGATATCGTTGGGTTTGAAAAATGTCGGGGCAACATATCAGCGCGCCATGGTCACTCACTTTCATGATTTGATTCACAAAGAGATTGGGGTTTATGTGGACGATACGATTACTAAGTTTGATACGGAAGAGGAACATCTTGTTCGTCTGGAAAAATTGTTCGAGAGACTGAGGCAGTTCTTATTGAGGTTGAATCCGAATAAGTGCACCTTCGGGGTGAGATACGACAAGCTGTTGGGTTTTATTGTAAGTGAAAGAGGTATTGAGGTGGACCCGTCCAAGGTAAAAGTGATACAGGAAATGCCTGAACCAAAGACAGAGAAGGAAGTACGTGGTTTCTTGGGAAGGTTAAACTACATTTCTAGATTTATTTCTCATCTCACAGCCACCTGTGAACCTTTGTTCAAGTTGTTGAAGAAAAGTCAGACAGTGAAATGGAATGAGGATTGTTAGAAGGTGTGATACGGTGTCCAGAACCGGGACGTGGTTTCCCTATTTCGTTAAGGAATTTGTTGGTTTGTGTTTTGCGTTTGTTTTCGCAAAATGTCGCGGTAAGCAAGAGTCGCCGCCGTCTTTTATTTTATCCAACAAGGAAAGGAAAAAAGCACAGAAAAATTCCTTTTTCGAGATATTTCTAAGTACGGGGGGGGGGGGGGGGGGGGGGGGGGTAGATTATAGAAAGGGAAGGTATTAGCACCCTTTCTATCCGTAGTTATCTACGGGCTCTTAGGTACTTGCTCATCGTTTTCAAAATTGTTTTCTTTGTGTTTGTGGGTTTTGAAAAAGTTTTTGTTTTAACTTCGATTTAACTCTTGCTTCTGTCTTCAAGAGTGTAATGAAGTGTTTTTGAAAACTTTGTTTGTAAAGGAGTGTAAATGTGAAAAAATTGTTTGGAATGAGCAAGTACTTAAGAACTAATCTACCTACTCGAAAAAAGAATCGTTCTATGTTCGTTTCCTTTAGACAATGTTATCCCACTATTAGTGAGTAGGTAGCACCGTCATTGGAGTTTTGAGGGTCAATTCGAAAGAGACGTACGGTCACTAAAGCAATGTTAGGACGTCTTAGTAATTACCCTAATGTCTTAGATCATTTATCCGAGGCAACAATATCCGAGGCAACCATTCCGAGGCAACTATGATCTTTGGACAAAAGGACGACCACTAAGACACCCTATACTCAATGACCGTTTATCGAAGGCAACCAAATGAGAGTGTACCCTAGGAGTGCGCATGTGCGAGTGTGTCAATTTCAGATTATTTTATCTTTGCATATTTAGGGTGATCTAACTGTTTTAAATTTAGCCATACATTCTTGTCATACAAACCCTATTATCAAACATCTAACAGTTAAATATTTGCGGAATTTAAGTGCGGAATATAAACTAAGCTATTACAAGGCTTCGGGTATTTACATAGCCAAAAACAAACCCTTTGAAATTAAAAGCGGTAAAAGTAAATAAATGTCCTAATTAAATTATTACAAACTGTGAGCAGATACAATAATTGGATAAAAATAATAATGCGCGCGATGACAAATTAGATCGAATGTGAAACTAGGGTTTTGACCCTTCTATCCTAATTTAAAAGAAAAAATGTTTTTTGTTGTTTTTAATATTTTTTAAGAAAAGAATTAAGTTTTTCTAAATTAAATACTAAATTAATCAGTTAATAAATTAATTAACGAAAATAATTAAATGACATATTTTTGGGTTTTTGTTATTTTAGGAAAGAAATAAAATAATTAAGTTAGTAGTAAAAACCTGTTTATTCTAATTAATTTTAATTATTTGCAAAAGAATTAAAATTGTCTACATTAATAAACCTAATTAAATTAATTAATAAAAATAATTACAAGACCTATTTTTGGTTATTTTGGTTATTTTAGGAAAAAATAAAATATAATTAAGTTAGTAATAAACCCTATTTATTCTAATTATTTTTAAGTTATTTACAAAAAGAAATTAAAGTTTTACCTAAAATTAAAATTTAGTTAAGAAAAAAATCATAAATCTATTTTTATGTGATTTTTATATTTGTTTATTAATTAAAAAAAATAAAAGGGATTAAAAGAAATAAATAAAACGAATAAAACATGAAAAAAAGATGGGCCTAGTAGCAAAAGTAAATAGGGGGTGCAATCATCAGAAATCCCTAGGCCCGATTCTTCGAAAGATTCGTGCTCTAACTATGGTGTTTTTTTTTATTCTTGCGTGGAACCTATGATTCAACCATCCATAACTGTTCTATATAAACTCAAACAAACGTTAGCATACCATAAAATGTGATTAAAATTAGAGATTCAAAGTTTAAAATTTTACCAAACCAGTGTTGTCAAATGGGGGGCGTGCTAGGCGTGTGATGGATTGCTCTTGGGCCTTGTAAGACTCTTGAGGACTTCAAGAGGATGGTTTGAGGCTTGATGTCAATTGAGAGAGATCGGAACCTCGAGATATGACTTGCACCAATTCTTTGATTTTTGGAGAGATTTTTGAAGAGCTTTTGGAGAGCTTTTTGAAGAGCTTTTTGAGATCTTTTTAGAGAGGATTTTCGTCCCTTTCAAGCTTGTATGGCTCTATATTTATAGAGGAGAATGAGGAGACAAGAAAGCATGGAAAGAATCTCCCTCATAATATTGTGTTTTAAGACCATGATCAAGATTTGAAAAAAATGCCATATTTGATGATTTTATGCCATTTTCACATGTGGATGAACCTGGACATATTTGAAAAGTTATTGCACGAAATCAATTGACATAAACCAGCATTAAACTTTCCCAAAATGGATTCACATCAAAATTTACATTATTTCCATTATTTATTTATTTATTTCTGAATTTTAATGAATAAAATATCAAAATAAATAGCATAAATAGTAGAAAAATGTATGGGTGGGCTTAGAGGTCGTGGACCATGTTAGGAATGAGTTTCAAACTTGAAAAGATAGGCCCATTTGGAAAAAATCCAAGTTTGGTCAATATTTGCTTCATGCATTTTTTCAAAAATTGTCCAACTTTGACAATGCATATCTCTCTCAATTTTAACCTTATAAGGGTGTTCTTGGACTTTTAGAAAGCTTGAGATGTCCTCTAATCAACCCTTTTGGTCTCATCTCAATTTGATATTCCATGCTCATGTATGAACCTTTGACAAAAAGGGTGTTTTTGTTGACTTTTCAAAATGACCTATAATGTCCAAATTCATAACTTCTCGTGAGTGCATATTTTGAACTAGGAGATGAAGATGGATTGTAGGGAATTGCATCCTATTAAAAATTAGCTTTGGATGGGTCATTTCTCATAAATTATGAGAAAGTTATGCTTGGTCAAAGTTGAGTTTACTTTTCCTACAAAACCCTAATTTAACAACTTTTGGTTCTTGATGAATTATGAGAAATCCTTGATGAATCATGATCAACCCTTGATCAAATGATGAAATATATTTCAAAATGAGGATGTTGACCAAAAATCTTGAAGTTTGACTATATGTGGGCCACAGTTGACTTTTGCCCTAACATAGTCGATTTTCAGGCCTTTGAGCAATTGACTGAGCAAATTTCCTTTGTAGGGCTTGAAACTTGACATAGATGATCTTGAGAACATATTAGGAAAATGTTGAGCATTTGGGGTCCCTTGGACTCAAGCATCTTGATGCAACATGAAACCCTAATTTGAGGTAGACTGCCTTAGGAGAGAGCTTGTCTGGCCAAACCTTGGACTACCTTGAGCAACTTGAGGATCTTTCTTGAAATATTTTGAGAAATATGGGACGGAAAATTTTGGGGTACAACAGCTTCCCCTATTCAATCTTCTTAAACCTGAGGATGTAGATTGGCTTTCGTGCCTTTCATAATCCGAAGGTGGAAGTTGATTGAACACTAGAGTGCCCAGAAATTTGCACTCGTATGAAATGGTAATTGTCTTGTGATGTCGGGGATGGGCTTACAGATTCCGTTTGGAGATTGCTAACGGGAGATGGGCTTAAAGATGCCATCCGAAGGAGTATCGATCGCATAAGGGATTCCTTAGCAAGAGCTTGTATACCTGTTGTTGAGGAAGATTTCGCTGGGGAAGTCTGATCTTTATTGAGAGAGGTAGAATTTTAGGAGCTTCGGTCGTCCATTATTCTACTGGTGATTCGTCTCGGTTGATATTTGGGAACTTTGGTCGTCCGTACTAAACTAAGGAATCATCTCTGTTGATATTTAGGAACTTTGATCCTCCGTACTCAACTGAGGAATCATCTCTGTTGATATTTAGGAACTTCGATCGTCCGTACTCAACTGAGGAATCATCTCTGCTGATATTTAGGAACTTCGATCGTCCGTACTCAACAGAGGAATCATCTCTGCTGATATTTAGGAACTTCGATCGTCCGTACTCAACTAAGGAAACATCTCTGCTGATATTTAGGAACTTCGATTGTCCGTTATTCAACTAAGGAATTAACTCCGGCTTGTGGAAGCGGAAGTGAACTGTGTATCTAGTTATGTACAGGCTGCACCGCGACCTACTAGGGAAAGGTGAAAACGATCGTGTTTGATAGGTCTGGGTCTTACAGTGTTGTGGACTTCTGTCTGGAAATAAGAGAAAAGAAACCTGGATAGTAGGGTTATGAGAAGGAACCTGGGTAAGGTTTCTTCGTGAGGAGTTTGGATAACATTGCGTCTGAACCGAGAAGGAACCTGGGTAAGGTTGCTTTATGAGGAGTTTGGGTAAAACTGCATCTGAACCGAGAAGGAAACTGGGTAAGGTTGCTTTGCGAGGAGTTTGGGTAAAACTGCATTTGAACCGAGAAGGAAACTGGGTAAGGTTGCTTTGCGAGGAGTTTGGGTAAAACTACATCGGGAAATTGTAAGGAGGAACCTGGGTAAGGTTGCTTCAGGATGAGTATGGGTGAAACTACATCGGGAAATTGTAAGGAGGAACCTGGGTAAGGTTGCTTCAGGATGAGTCTGGGTGAAACTACATCGGGACCAAGAAGGAACCTGGGTAAGGTTGCTTTGGGATAATTCTGTGTAAAACTTCAGGAGGAACCTGGGTAAGGTTACTTCGGGATAAGTTTGTGTAAAACTTCAGGAGGAACCTGGGTAAGGTTACTTTGTGATAAGTTCGTGTAAAACTTCAGAATGAACCGGGGTAAGGTTACTTTGAGATAAGTTTGTGTAAAACTTCAGGAGGAACCTGGGTAAGGTTACTTTGTGATAAGTTCGTGTAAAACTTCAGGGGGAACCTGGGTAAGGTTACTTCAGGATAAGTTCGTGTAAAAATTCAAGAGGAACCTGGGTAAGGTTACTTTGTGATAAGTTCGTGTAAAACTTCATGAGGAACCTAGGTAAGGTTACTTCGGGAGAAGTTCGTGTAAAACTTCAAGAGGAACCTGGGTAAGGTTACTTTGTGATAAGTTCGTATAAAACTTCAGGAGGAACCTGGGTAATGTTACTTTGTGATAAGTTCGTGTAAAACTTCAGAATGAACCGGGGTAAGGTTACTTTGAGATAAGTTCATGTAAAACTTCAAGAGGAACCTGGGTAAGGTTACTTTGTGATAAGTTCGTGTAAAACTTCAGAATGAACCGGGGTAAGGTTACTTTGAGATAAGTTCGTGTAAAACTTCAAGAGGAACCTGGGTAAGGTTACTTTGTGATAAGTTCGTGTAAAACTTTAGGAGGAACCTGGGTAAGGTTACTTTGTGATAAGTTCGTGTAAAACTTCAGGAGGAACCTGGGTAAGGTTACTTTGGGATGAGTTCGTGTAAAACTTCATTCAGAAATATATGAGAAATGACCCGTGTAATATTTTTCAGGATAAACCCGTGTGAAGTTGCATTTAGGAGAAATCCGTGTAAGATTGCTTCGTGACGAACCCGTGTAAAGCTGCATTTGATCGCGTAGATAATTACTCTATTTAGTTTCCGGCGTTAATCTTGAACTTGCAGGAAGTTGTTGATGATAACCATTTTTCCCAAAAAGGTACATGATTAATTTTATATGATGCATGACATGCATTGTATGATGATGTTCTCAAAATAAATGAAATTATGTTGTATGTAATATGTATGCGCATGTCATGATATATGAACATGAAATGCTATTGTGGTACGTCCGAGTTTGGGAAAATAAATCCATGACTGTTGTTGGAGAATAAAGAGTTTCGCTCGCTGGAGATAACGACCAAAGATGATTGGGAGAATAATCCTGCAGGAGAGAATAACTCCGTTGGGGAATGGACTGACGAGGAAATGACTCTGTGGGGAGTATATACTCTGCTAGAAGATCTGCTAATTTGGAGAAATAAAACTCAGCTGGGGATGAATTACTGTTGCTGGTGACAGTGAACCCGATTGGGGATTGAATTTCTGTCTGTGAAAGGAATGAACTCCGCTGGGGATGATTTTCCAATGGCGACTTCACTGGGGATAATCTTTTAGACTCTACTGGGGATAATCTCCAAGTGCTGGTGATAGATAAACTCTGCTTGGGGAGAATATTACCGACCCATTCGTGGTTGCGAGCCTCGGCTGAGGAGAATTAACACCACAGTCCTTTTCTTACTCTGCGGGGAGTGTAGATGTTACTGGGACGCGGGCTGAGGATATGACAATGACTTTGCATCGAGACTTTTCTGCCCCTGTATCTGCGGGAGAAGGTGCCTGCGGAGGCCTTGTGGATCGAGTATTATTCCAATCTATGAGGTGCTCGGTAATTGCTGAATGAAATGACAAATCTTCTTCTTGTAGGCAAGTGATGAGATGACAGGACATAGTCGTACGCTTTAATACCTAACTTTTTCCTGGACTGTCTTTTCAGATTTTCAGTCCATCGGGATACCCTTTCTTGCCCAAGCCGCCTTTTCAGGTTTTCGACTTGCCGGGTGTACAAATCTTTTTTTGTTTTTATCCCTAATTTTTGCCCGAACCCTTTTGGTTCGTCGGGATGCCCTTATTTTTGCCTAGGCCTGTCAACCTAGCGGGTCTTTGTTCATGCGCAGTATTTTCTGACTATGTCCACGCTCTCAGGGTGTAGGGAGTTGTCATTGTCGGTAGTGTTGTGTTGCCATACTACCAGAAGATGTTTGTTTGATCATACAAGATTCGTTGCTGGAATTCATGTCCAATGTCCCAAGTGATTTAGATGGAGATCTGCCCTTGGCTATTTGGCATCTTTGAGAGACTCCTTGAATCTTGACTTGACTGCCCCAGATGATAGACAATGCTCATGCCGTGCCCCTTGGTTGGAAGTGTTTTTTCCACTTGAGGTGACTCTTTTTATTGAAAAGGTTTTTGTTCACTAGATATTCGTCGTGCGAATTTCTCTGCTGTTGAACAAATAGTCATATGCAAATAATGTTATTTTAAGAATGCAAAGCTTATGTCTGTTTTGAAGTTCTTTGAAAATGCAATTTTCAATAAAACAAGCGAATTTTTGTAAAATGTGATGTCAACTCAGGATTTACAGCAAGCCCTACAGGAGTCAGGATACCTTTTGTAACAGTATGCTTTCAAACTAACCCATGCCTCAGCTAGGACTTTTAAGGGTTATAACGTGGTCTGGTTCACGGTTCAAGAAACAAAGGATAAAGGCTCAGATTTTATTTGTACCCACCCGTTCTTCGTGATGTTCTTCGATCCTAAACTCAGCTAATTGTGCATTTAGACCCCGTTTTGAGTCTTTGCTTTGATATTCCAGTGATGGTTCAGATACTGACAAATTATTTTGAACAGGCAGTCATTTTGTTGAGAGTTTGTAGGACCTCTTTCTTTTTGATTTCGTTATCCCTGTCTTTTTGCCTGAATTGTTTCTTTCTTGTGATTACAGTCAGCGGGATGCCCCAGTTTTTTTTCTTAAGTCCCTTTCATAGGTTTTGACTTAATTTTTATTTGGAGGGATAACGACTGCCTGTCCTGACGATTATAGGGAACCATCACTGTCTTTTAGTTTGGGAGAACGTCTTTGATGCCATTTATTGTGCACCTGGATTAACTGAGAAAACTACCCTGCCCCAGGTTGTGATTAAGGGTTTTAATTTGTGTGAAAAGAAAAACTCCAACTTCTTTGGCTCAAAGGGGTTGACTAGGGATTATCTTCCTTATAACTCCACTGTTTAGGATTTGAAACAACGCATGTACATCGTCAGTAGGGTTTGTTCAAAAGCATACTGTAGAGATTGTGGTATCATTTTCATCACCCTCCCTCTAAAGGCTTAGAGTTTTTTAATCGAGAGTTGAATATCACGAAAAGGAAATATAAATCAATTTAAGCATAATGAAGAAAAAATTAATTCAAGACAGACATGTGTAATGCATTAATGAAATAAAAAAATTTGACATGACAATAATTGTTTGAATAAGCAAAGAAAATACAACTTCAAAATTCAAATGAACAAAAGTGCTTTCAATCCTATCCATATTTTGGCAAGGGAGCAGTGATCACATTGGGAGTCTCAGGAGGGTCGAATTCGATCTCCTTAGCGTCAATCATATTCTGAATCTTGTATTTCAGCGCCCAACAATCGTTAGTATCATGCCCCGGGCTACTGGAATGATAAGCACACCTTGCATCTGGGTTGTAGTTAGGAGAAGAAGTCTTAGGGTTCAGATGAGGGTTTATCACCGTAATCAGATTCATCTTCAACATGTGTTGCAATGCTTGTGACAATGGCATGTTGATTTGGGTGAAATGCCTTTGAAGTCTTTCCCCATTTGGCTGATTATTTCGTTGTTGTGGTCGTTGTGTGCGTGCCGAATTAGAGATCAACACTGCCCCCACAAATTAGTGGTAGTCTGCCTGGCTACGCCTCTTCTGGCCGTGCACAGCATTGGCTTCCCTCTTGCCACCAAATGACTTCTTCTCTGTACTCGAAGAGGTATCTTTCTAGATCTTACCCCTCAGGATCCCAGCTTCTACTCTTTCTCCAGTCAGAATCAGTTTGGTGAAACCCAATGATGAGTTGTCGATCAAATGATTGAAATAGGGACCAGACAAAGTCCCAAGAAACATATCCACCAACTCCCTATCAGACAGAGCGGGTTAGACTCTTCCAGCAAGATCTCTCCACTTCTGAGCGTAGTCCTCAAGGTAAAAGATACAAACCAATCCTATTTATTTATGTGCATCTTGGCTTTGTTTTTTAAACCTGGTATAGCCGATGTTTTGCCATCGCACATTTGTTTGAAACCGATGTTTCGCCATCGCACATGTTTGTTATCCTACTTTAATTCTCAATATCATTGTTAGGTGTGATGTTTTGTCATCCGATTTATTGATGTTTTGCCATCTTTACCATGATACCTTATTATCTTTTAGCCGATATTTCGCCATTGCACATTTGTTTGAAGCTGATGTTTCGTCATCGCACATGTTTGTTATCCTACTTTGATTCTTAATATCATTGTTAGGTGTGATGTTTCGTCATCTGTTTTATTGATGCGTTTCCATCTTTGCCATGATATCTCGTTATCTTTTAGCCGATGTTTCGCCATCGCACATTTGTTTGAAGCCGATGTTTCGCCATCGCACGTGCTTGTTATCTTACTTTGATTCTCAATATCATTGTTGGGTGTGATGCTTTGTCATCCATTTTATCATTTGATGTTTCGCCATTTGTGACATGTTACTATGTTATTATTTAGTCGATGTTTAACCATCTCATTTGTTTGTTGTTTCATTCGATGTTTTGCCATCTTGACTGTTTTTTTTTGTTGTCTTAACTAAAAAACACAAACCAACCAAAATATGTAAGCCGAACTACGGTTGCTCTGATTCTTTAAAAGGGATACGTAGGCATTGGGTTAGGGCCCGATCGAGCATAACTTTTATTTTCCCTACATTGTTTTCTTTTTCCTTCGCATGCATTCCATTTTCAGTTTTAAGCCATAGACATAGGTTTTGACCACACCCATTAGATTAGACAACAAGAGTGGATACCGTAGAATACTACAGGCGTGTGGGGTGCTAATACCTTCCCCTCGCGTAATAGACTCCCTTACCCGATATCTCGGTCGAAAGACCGTGATTTCTCCCTTTTCAGGTTTTCTCGATGTTTACCTTTCCCTTTCGGCGGGATAAAAGACGTTCGATGGCGACTTCATTAATGTTTCATTACATCCAGATGACAGGTTCCGACCGGGTGGTTTCAGCTACATGAAGATTTTTAAAAGGTATACAAAGAATCATCACCATCCAGAAGCTTCGATCGTAGAAAGGTATGTCACAGAAGAAGATATTGAGTTTTGTACAAACTATTTGTCAGATGCGAACGATATAGGAGTTCTCGAGTCTCGTCATGAAGAACTTTATGATGGTAGAGGTATTCAAGGTTTAAATGTTAAGACATTTAGTCTACAAGTAGTTCTTCAAGTACATTTGTATATATTGAATAAATTTAGTGAAGTTGATCCTCACTTGACCGACACAAAGCTCTTATAAAGGAAAAATACCCTCGGATGAATGAAAAATGGTTGTTGACGGATCATAACAAAACTTTCATAGATTATTTTAATAAAAGTATTTCTAAAGAGAGTGGTGCATCAGATGATTGCAAATGGTTATCACGTTTGCCTAAGTTTAATGTAATTACTTGGAGTGCATATGATATTAGTAAATATTCGTTCTACACAAAATCAAAGGATGATCATAGCACCATGCAAAATAGTGGTGTTATGGTTGAGGCTGAATCCATATACTTTTCTAGTTCCAAAGATAACAATCCAGTACTAGCATCTAGAGCATACTTTGGGATCATTGAGGAGATTTTGGAGATTGTCTATGTTTCTTTTAAAGTGCCTTTATTTAAATGTAGGTGGATTGACAGGAAAACTGGAGTAGAAACTGATGAATTAGGATTCACAAGGGTTGATCTTCGAAAGGCAACTTACAAGAACGAACCATTCATCATGGCAATCCAAGCAAAATAAGTTTTTTTATGTCACTGATCCATCTAACACTAGATTGTCAATTGTTCTTCAAGGAAAACATCTTCCCGATAGTACTGATGAAAATCAAGATTTTAACTATAAGACTCATTGTTTAGCAACACGTGTACGTCAATCATCTAAAAAATGATTTAGATGATGTGTATGTTATTCGTCGTGATCATGAAGAGGGCATATGGGAAAATTAGTAAGTAAATTATTTATTGCATTTGTTTCTTAATCATTTGTTTTAGTTTTGATGTAAAATTATAAAATATGTGCCGTTTTGGGTTTGCATTTTGGTGTAATAAATGAATATTTCTGTTTCAGATTGAGAAATTGACAAAATATACAATGTCTCTGTTTCAGGAATATGCAAAATATGGTTATGTATTCTATAATATAGTTATGTAATTCAGGTGCAGACGATAGTAGAAAAAAATCTTAACCATTCGGTTTCTAGAATAAATCGAGGTAAGAATATTGATATGTTACTTTGTTTCTATAAAACACATATTGCTAATATGGAGCGCGTCATTCAATTCTGAAAATAATAAAAATGCTGATGATAGGAATCGAATCCACGTGCAGTTAACTTGTTCCCTCGGCGTTTTAGTATCTGAGGTGATAAAGAGTAACATTTTATGACGATCTTATGTACCTCATGTTTGTTACCAACATCAAACGTATTGCGCGTCCGACGTTAGATGTGTTTTTTATAGTAGTGAATGGTTTGATTCGATAATATATGTCATAGTTAATATAAATCAATACTTTTAAAAAAAAGATTTTATTAATGTAAAATGAACTTAAATGGTTATGCTAGTGGCATGGGACTTTATTTTCTAAATCATTTTCTGTTTTTTCTTTTCTCACTTGTTAATAAAAAAGAAATATAAAAATAATTATTATATAATATACATATCAAATGATGAATATATTAAAGTATTGATATTTGAAAATTCCCCACTTTATTCTCTACTCATTTTAAAGGAGTCAAATCCTTCAAAACTACTAGAAAAATAGTTGAAAGAATCATATACCATATGATGTCTTATAAATGTGATTTTTCCAAATAATGTTAGAATGAATGATTCCCAACAAAATCAAACTACTGCAGTCTGATCAGAGATAAGCTGTACAATCTGATCATGTAAATTGCCGTTGGTAGCAAGGATGCCGCCTTTGGGGAATATGCTCCGCCGGCTTGTTTCATCTGCTGCAAGATCCATTTCAGTGCCTTCCCAGTCAGTTACCTGATCAAATTTACACATTATCCTTGAAACAATTTTAAAATTAGAAAACTTACTCAGGTTATATCTCATCAACCAGTCCTCATGTATGATCTCAGTAATATGCAATTCTAACAAAACTATAGAAGTAAAAGGTTCGAATGCAGACAATACACCATAACAATGGCATGTTACTATGTTGTTCATGTAGAAAAACTCATACCTTTCCACCTGCCTCATGAACGCAGAGCATGCCAACGGCGTGGTCCCAAGCCTGCAAAAGAATCAAATTAAGAGAAGGAAAAAAAAGTATATTCATCCAATTAGAAAGTAAAAATTGATAGCTACTACCATGATAGTCTTCTCTTTTTTACGTTGAATGAAAACGGATGCTCTACCAGACGCCACCATGAAATGCTTGATTAAACTACATTGATAACCAACGATGTTCGTGTCAAGAAAGAAGGAAATACAAGGAAGAAAGATGGAAAACCTATACGTATAATATTTCGTGTACCATCCACAACACCATGCCATAAGATATCAATTATCAGAATGTTTGATTGGATGTAACAAATTAGAAAACATATAAACATAACATCTTCCGCACCTTCCACAACATACGACCAAGAGAAGAACTTGGTTGCTACCTACATCATTTGCATTGCTTGTTGCATCAAGGGTAGCAGACAATGGCAGAAAATCCCATGTTTGACTATCTATAAGACAAAAGCGTGCTTTAGGTAACATGTTAAACCCATCAACAAAACATCTGGTCCATACAGCAGATGATTCGGGCTTGCTATTCAACGTTTTTGTCCACGTTCCATGGCCTTTATGAGCAATCATCATCATTCCTGATCGAGGAAGAGCTTCGCTATCCTCCTCCACCTCAGCAGGGGCTTTTCCAGATACACCTTCTTGCCAGTTAGGGCAGCCCATAATACCAATTTCAGTCTCTCCTTCAACCACAAGACACAAACCGACCTATATTTTTGGAAATCTCTAGGAGAATATTAGTGTTTAGTGTCAGAATACAATCAAATGTAATTGGAATTGTGTCTAACAACTGTAGAATGTTTAGCTTGTGTTTATATAAAATAAAACTGTAGTGCTTTAAACCTTTCTCAATAAGATTCAGTTTTAGAACCTACTTGAAATTTCAATTTTCTGAAATCTGTTTTCAAAAGCGAAGGATGAAGGTGCTAATGACGAAGCCAAATACATAATCCATTATAAAGAAAATAACAATCATTGCCAGTACTCCTTATCTTAAACACACACCATGTATTATAGACATTCCTCAAGAGGAAAACGCATTATAACCCCTAAACACTAATGCATTATGACAGGCAAAGGTTACTCTACAAACTGCATTGGAAAGATCTTCTAGATGGAAACTTTAGGAAATGTCTATGTTGTATACAAATACATGAAAAAAATCTAGAAAGTACCAATAGAAACTCGAAGCAGTCTTCATTATAGCTTACCACATATAACGCAGAGTTATCTTTCAGAAATCCACGAGTTCCATCAATTGGATCGAGCAACTGTATTTAATCAATAGACTTAATAGAAGTTTTGCAGGGAATAAAACAAACAGAAGTCAATGCATGGATTTTTGACATAAACCTACAAATAGTAGAAATATATAGGTTTCACAAAAAACATGACAGGTAATCACCACCATTTGCTTATATCTGATAGATGGCGGGGTCCGAGAGAAATTGAGAATCTCAAATCATATTTTCATTCTGAATGATTTTTGAGTTTACCAAAATATTTATACATGAACTCAACAAAAAGTAAATCCTAGCTAATAATAAAGTTTACTTAACAGAAACTGTAACAGTCTATTACGCATAAGAAACCCAACACAAATCATCTAGCAAATCATGGTATAGGCTTATGTTTTGATGCATCCATGAACATGCAAATTAGCTTAATTGTCGTATGAACATGGCATACATGTCCAGACTCGCATAGGTGATTAGAATGCACTTAGGTATTTGAAAGACACACCATATAAAGTCTAAATCATATTGAAAGTCATTGGATCATAGAGCATGTAAACCAAAATGCCTAAAGTGCTGTCAAAGATGCCTTAACTAACTCAAGCATTAAGGAGTCAATTCCTACTAAAGAATATATCCATGTCTTCAAGGAATCGATTCATAGAAGTGTCTTGACATTCAGCGCTAATTCCTTGACAGATCCATGTTAATAGGGTTTTTCATTGTTCTTGATCAAATCAAATCTAGAATTCATTAGCTCTCTATGACTCTATCCAATATTAAAAGGATTTTGAAAAGGGAAAAGATTTGGAACAATTAGATAAAGCCCTATTCACTGTGGTTCATACCGACTTTGAGACTATAAGGATCAACATGTGTGACTGTGACTGAGAACTACTAAACATCCTGAATTAGTTATGAAAACTACAACATTGAAGTTTAGACAATGGCTTTGTCAGGACATCTGTAATGTGATCCTAGGCTTGTATGTGAGATACAAGTGAAAGTTCAGCACCATTTATCAAACAATGATATTCAGAACCACGTGTTTCGACCATGAGTACAATATTGAGCCGTGTCAGTCAAAGGACAAAGCTACTATGCTGAGACTGCTGGGGTTCAGAAGTGTTAGCAGACAGCAATGGAGGAAGCAGTATGAGAAGCATTCTGACTTACTAACATATGCTGCAGATGTGGTTGAAATGCAGATGTGTGAACCCATCATTATTAGTGGTGAGTGGTGACTCCCAGATGCTGTAGGCCTAAGGTTCTAGGTTGCTGTTGCCGAGAGGTGGGCCTGCTGAAATTGAGGCAGCTGCCTATAGTCTGGATTTGTATCAATGATGGCATAGAGGCAGCAGGGCCAAATTTGTAACAAAATTGGCATTGAACCACACCGCAACATCCTCAAGCCCCAGACCTGTCAATTCTGCCATTTCTTCACACAAAAAAAGTCCAAAACAACCACCAAAATAGGATTGAAACTGAGATTGAGAAGATTGAGTGTGTAGTTGCACAGAATCAAAGGAGTGAGTAACATGAATTTTAGGAGAGGAATACGATGTGATTTTATTGAACTTGGAACCAAAAAGTGAGGTTGCGAGATGCATTTTTCTTTAAGGAAGCTTGGACTGTACTTAATTCAGGCTTTTATACCAAGAGCAGTGCTTCAGTATTCTCTATGTCATAGAGGTCAACCTCGTATCTGATGAAAGTCGTCAGTGCCTAACACTCTTCATGCAGTCCTTCTCGAATCACATCCACTTGTTATTGTAGAGAAACTAGCCCACCTATGAAGATTAGAATATCAACAAGTCCTGTGATTCTGATTAAGACTGTGAGATGTGATTGACTTCTTTTTTTGGTATTCCACATGTCTATTTGCAGCTGACTTGCTATGGCATTTGGCCAATCAGTGGGGACTGTAACCAGGACAGTCGAAGATGATCCTGACCCTTTCAGGCTGTATAAGCCACAGTCCCCCTTCCAGTATCACAGTCTGCTTCAGTGAGAAACCCAGGAGGAGCGTTGGATTGACCACAAATATGAAAAGACAACGCCTTTTTAGACAGTGTGAGAATATCCTTTTCATCCAACTTAGCCAAAACAGTAAGAAAAGTAATAGGTGCAGATCTTGAAATGGAAGTCATTAGAGCGGGAACTGAGGTCAGCGAAGAAAGAAAAGAATATGGCAGTATGTGCAACTCCAAGGCACGAATCAAGTGGAAAAAATCCACACCGGTAGGGGCAAAGGCTAATATCAGAAGGCATGATTATGGTCAAAAGCAAGTTCTGACTACCATGATAAAAGGAGAGGTTAGAGTGAAATTGAGAGAGAAATCAGGAACCCAAGCTTTTGTTGTTTGCTACACCAGGTCATCAGGACAATAACTTCAAACTATCTGAGCAAATTACTAAATAGAAACCATGTTAGAGTCTAACAACTTGTAGAATATTCTAAAGATTCCACACAAAGCCTGCACGTACAGACTCATGCAATGTAATGCTCTACCAATCTCCAAGAATGAAATATGAACAAAATTTTCATGCAATACGGAAAATGGAGCTACGATTCAAATTTCCAAAAAGCTATACCGCATCACTTTATAGCATTTAATTAAACTGCTTAATATGCCCACCCAATATGTGGCTGGCTTTGGTCCAAATACAAACGCATCCTTGCCCCCTCTATCAATTGCCTTGAGTACATCGTCTTGCGTCAATGTTTTAGAAGTGGGGCTAACTTCAGCACTTACTGCATCAAACACGGTACCAGCTAAATTTCTTGATCGCACGAAAGCAGAGTCCTCCTCAGCCACCAATGGGATAGAAGGGAACAACTTACTTAACTCTGTTTTTGATAAGATAACATATAAAACCAAACTTTTCAATCCCATGAAAACAACAATAGCTTCTCATAAATCATATTCAAGGCAATAAGCTAACCGCGATATTAGGTTAATTAACATAACCGTAAACCAATAATATAAGGAAACAATGCTGCACCATACTAATATTTGTGCTTTTAGATGAATCACATTGGCAAAAAGTTAATGTATAACCAATCTCCAATGGCATTTCCAAAATTCCACTTAGTGTATGTTTAGTTTAGCTTTTGGAAGAGTCTGGAAGCAATTCTAGAGATGTAAAATTGATTTTGAAATGATTTTGAGGTGTTTGATTCTTCTAAATTAGAATTAATTTTACTTTTAGAATTGATTCTACTTGAAGCTATAGTTTGTAGTTTTTGAATTTAAACGTGATTTTTACATTAAAATCTACGGTTCAACTCAATTTTGCAAAAATTATCCAAACATAAATCATTTTACATTCAACTCACTTTTAATCATAATCAATTTTATCGAATCAATTCATTCAAAATCAATTTTTTTCATTGCAGAACCCAACACACGCTTGGTGTATGTTTGGTTTACCTTTTGGAAGAGGCAAAAACAATTCTAAAGATGTAGAATTTATTTTGAAATGATTTTGAGGTGTTTGGTTCTTCTAAAGTAAAATTGATTCTGCTTCAAAAATTGATTCTACCTGAAGTTATAATTTATAACTTTTAAGTTTAAGCATGATTTTTACAATGAAATTTATTGTTCAACTCAATTTTGTATAAAATTGTCCAAATATAAATCAATTTACATTCAACTCACTTTTAACTAGAATCAATTCACTCAAAATCATTTTTTTCCACCGCGGAACCAACATACGCTTAGTTTTTCTTGCAAATCATGTTCATCACATTTTGTTGTACTCCTAGATAGAGCTACTTCGGCAGAACCACTATTGACAGGGTCAATTCAAATTCACTATAACATTGATTTCATTCACATACATATAGTTTATCTTTGAGATTGAAGTTAATACCTAAACTTATAAGAGCTTGAACTCCAAAATCAGCCACAGTCACTGGAGTCTGATCAATTTTCTCAACAACCTTCCCATCAGTAGAGAATAAAGACGATTTCACCTACACATTGAAGACAATATAACATTATTCTTCAAACTCGAAAAAACAAAAAAGGTTCACAAAAAAAAAAAATCAAACAAAAATTGGGGAAATAGTGGGAAAGAAGATCCACTACCTGAACACATAAACGGCAAGCACTGTGAACCACATCAATGGCTGCTTCGAGTTCTTTGTGATACTTCGCATTTTCCTTCGGAAATGGAAGGTTTGCCCTAAATGAATGAATGCAGATTGGAATTAGTAGGGAGCTATGTAGCAACTATAAAAAAATGCGTATCCGTGTCCATTTTGGTGTCAGAGATCTATAACAACATTTGTAATTACATTTAATTAATTAATTTTTTAAAATTATTATCAGGATCGCTGTGTTTGAGGTATCCATTCTTCATAGATAGTGAGAAAATGAAAGAGTTTGACATCAAGAAGAATGAGTGAAGGGAATAGACCTTATGTTGAAGCGTTGAGTGGTGAAGCTACGGCTTCGAGTGGCTCCGCCGTTGGTAAAACGGACGGCGGAGAATTGAGAAGAGTGCAGGATATCCATGGAAAATGGCATCAGCGCTTTACGTTCGTTGAAGAAGATAGAAAGAGCTTATAGTTTATCCATCATATTTTATTTATTACTCCTTCAATTTTAAAATTAATGTTATTTACGTATCAAAAAATATAATAATAATAATTTCATAAGATATTACATTTTTATTATACTAATTTTATATTCTAAATATGTTAGAAGTAAACTAGAGAGTAATAATTCGTAGCACTACAAGAAAAAGTTGAATAAGTTGAATTAACTTTATTATATATTTCATTATATTAAATAATATATTAAAATAACTTATATATTATATTTTTTTTATTCCAAAAATATATTATATATTATATATTTTATTATATTAAATAGTATATTAAAATAGTTTATATATATTATATTTTTTATTTTAAAAATATATTATATATTATATATTTTATTATATTAAAACAATTTATATATTTAATTATATTAAATAGTTTATATATTATATATTATATATCATAAAAACAGTTTATATAAAAAAGTATATTTAGTTTATATAAAAAATACTAAATACAATATTAAATTTTATAATATTATTAATATTATTAATTATGAAATTTATTAATTATAAATATAATAATAATAATAAGAAAATTAAATATTTACGTTTATAATTTAAAAAATAAATGTTGGTTTTTAGTTTAGGGTAAACCCCCTAGCCACTATGGCAAAGAAGGGATTAGACAACGTTTTTTTTGTGCTTAGACAACACTTAAAAGCACTGCCTATTTCAGTGCTGCTATAAGTAAAGTCAGTGCTTTGGTTAAATGAGAAAGCATTGTCTAAAGCACCCTTTTAGGCAACGCTTTTACTTTAGACAACGCTTTTGGTTATCTTTTAGGCATCACTTTAGACAGCGCTTTGTCTGTAAAAGCATTGTCTAAAGTCCCCCTTTAGGCAGCACTTTTAGTTATCTTTTAGGCAGCACTTTAGACAGCGCTTTAAAAGCGTTCTCTAAAGCCCCCCTTTATGCAGCGCTTTCACTTTAGACAGCGCTTTTGACAAACGCTTTAGACATCATTTTTCCTTCAAAGCGCTGTCTATTCCCTACTTTAAGCAGCGCTTTTTATTTGAAGCGTTGTCTAATATCCACAAATTTTTTTATATATAAAACTTAAAAAAAGCGCTGTCTGATTTATACAATAAATATGCACCAGATTTTCACCATATTTTGCATCAGGTTTTCACCACATTTTGCACCAAATTTTCACCACATTTTGCACCAGATTTGGTAGCTTCAATCCAATATATATGCATCAAATTTGCATATACAAAAAATCTACATATATACAACAACAACTTGAAAATTGATGATACAACTTGAAAATTCTAAAAATTCTAAATTGATGTTTAATCTACATATTACTATCTTCGAGAATTTCTAAAAAACAACAACAAAGAACTTGTTAGCTCTATCTTCTACATATGCACCTATAACCTGAAACAAAACCAAAAGATCGAAATTCATACCATGATAAAACAAAACTTTATTACAATTTATACTTAAAACTTAAAAGTTGTACTCAAAATTCTCATCAATGAAAGAAAGACAATATACCTTATAAAATTCTCAACTCCATAATGAATTGACATCATTCCTCCATAAGTTCATTCAATTGATCTTTTGAGTAATGAGCACAATTGAATTCTTCAAAGTACTACATAGTAATATAACATAGTATGTGATTTAGTTAAAACACTACGCCATTTTATGAGAAATATTAAAATAATTCCTAATTAGAAATTCATACCGTGGATGGAATCTCTATTTGGTCCAAAAAAAGTGTTTCTTTCATAAACCTCATCATGAAATAACCGCAACCTATACCATTACATTGACGTGGACACTACACATGGAAATAAAATACAGATATATATCAGGATATGCCCCTTAACTTGTTTTTATCAAGTATCATCACTAATAAAATCAAAATTGTGAAAATATACATGCACTCTGATCCACGTAATGTTGTTGGCTCTACTCTTTGGTACTTGAATACCTCTTTGTGATCGAAAAGCCTGTAGAAAGCTATAATAAAATATAAACGACTACTCAGAACAATCTCACATAGATAAATAAATATACACACGAATATTTAGAATAATCTCACTTACGTATCAATCATCTTCTTCAAATTTGGGTATATTGTCCAATCATTGTATAACGAATCCAGATAGTATACAATCTCTCTAACAGGATTAATCGCAAGTAACAACCAATATCCACTGTAAAATTAAACAAATGTTTGATGGAAGGTTTCTACACAACGTCAAAAATCGAAAAAATATAATATATGAAGTTATGATGAAAATCTAACCCGTTGCCAGTATTATATGGTAAAAATAACAACTTTTTTGTATCTTTGCTGACCATAAATAAACCGAGTACATACGATATGACATCATTTGGTTTTGTTACAATTAACCCTGCGTTGACAGTGTTGGGAGCTAAGAAAGCGAATCTTTCTTCCAATCCACGCGGGCGCATCACTTTGTCATACAAAAACCTTAAATAAAAACATCATTAAAATTAGGCTATATTCATTGAAATGAGTAAATAAATTGTTCATTTAATTAAATAAAATTGATCGGTGTATACCTGATGTATGTATCGATAACACCGAGGCCTAAAGTAGAATTTTTTAAAACTTGATCAATATCTTCTCTACCAATTGCTTCCATGTATTCATAACCAAAAATGTCAGCCTTCATAGGTATAAGACGAGTACCACCAATTGGAATATCTGTTATTCCTATATATGTCCAAAGGCACGAACTATACTGAGAAGTAGGTTTTTTGCTAGTCGTGGTCTTCTTACCCCTACTGACTTGCTCAATCTCTTTAGCATGCATCTAAATATCATTTAATTAGTTAGGTGAAGTATAAAATCATTCTATGCATAAATATCATATAATTGTGTTATACCTCTTTTTTTGATGCAACTGACTCGGTTTATTGCTTAATCACCTTATCTTTTGATTTGGATTTTGTCGGAGTCTAACATTACCATGAAAAAAATGTACGTTAAATGGTCATAAAAAAATTGAATACTCAAAGGTTCATAATAGTTTAAAACATACCTCCTCATCTATACAAATGAGGTTTGACCGCCATGCAACATACGATCCTATTGCCTCTCCCACCAATGTTGCATCTGAAATATCGTCAGGCAAAGGTAATGGCGCATCCCTCTCTAAAGCTATATCAATTGATACTTTCATAAATACAACAGGGAGCGGTTTATGGTGAAGTACTTCTCCCAAGGTGTTATGCACTTTTCCCTTGCCAACCATGCGATAAGTAGGTGACGATAAATATAGCTGACAAGGTGAAATGCCCTATACCAATAATAAATATGAAATTGTTAATGTGTATATATGTCAATTAAAAAATTATGCTAATTCATAATAATATATATTACCTCGGGAATTTTCTGTTGGAAATCACAATTGATATTATCTTTGTCACTAGTATCCTTGAACCCTGGACCTTACCTTTCTGACATGTATTTTTCTTTGTCCTTTTCCAGCTCACAAACTTTAGCTTTTAATTTTTTTTAACTCTTCCATCACTTCTTTATTGCTATGACCTTTTCTCTTTTGATGGTTACCCAAAGATGTTTGAGTCACTCTGAATTCCTTACCCCTCACACGACCGGTATACTCAGGAACATTTAATACCCGACTAAGTATGCTCATGCAGTCATGGTCTTCAGTTTGAGTTAAAGATTGAGATAGACTCTCCTGAAATCCAGATGCATAGCGAAATAAATTAGTGGTGATTAAACTCATAATTTCTTTATTTTAATAAGCTCGATATTTAATTAAAGGAATATTGATATACTTACACATTACTCATAAATTTGCTACATATCTTCCTTAACAACTTCATCCTTATCCACCCGGGCAACCTTCCACAGAACATGTTTCGGAAGAGATGTTTCTTGAATTTTCTCCTCTTCTCACTACACATTAAGAAAAATAATAAAATCAATAATAACACATGATGAAAAATTATATCATAGCATTTATATATACTTACCAATCTTTGTTGTAAGCGTGCATATCCCATACGCCCTTTTCTTTATGGATACGGGGGACTTGATGCTCGTTGGCGATTCACGCCACCCACATTCTGAAAATCTAAGGTTTTTCTTTTTTCTTTGAAGGTTTCCCATTCTTCAAGCGAAACCAATCCTGCATACGCTTATGGACGCTCCGCATCGATAAAATTATTATCGCATCCCTAAGAAACTTGTTTGTAAAAAAAGATCGAAACCCTCTTAGTCTTTTTCCGGCCAATTGAAGACAATATGATTTTAGATCATCATCAATATTAAAAGAACTCTACAAAAAAATACAATATAAAAAGCATTAGTAATTTAAAGACATAAGCGTCAACAAAAACGAAAGACATCACATATGACACCTATATTTCAGTCCATAAGTTTTCTTTAACGAGTTTCAACTCACGCCTTCTCCAATCATCACAAGTGATTGAAACTTCTCTCCTCACAATGGAACCAATGTAACTTGTTAACATTGAACCGTTAGGCTCAATTAGTTGTTTGTCTTCATTCCAATGTACGACAAATTTGATACCTTTATCTCTTGCATGAATGATTGACTTCATAATTATTATTCCTCGTCTAATATCATTCTCCACATCACGAGCTGATTCATTTCCATCATTATTAGAAGCCATTTGACCTGTAATATTAAAGAACATAAACACCATATAAAATTCAAGTAACATAAACACAATATAAAAATATAAACACAATATGAATTACTAGTACCTTTTTCACTAACATCTCTTTCGTTTCCATCATTATTAGAAGCGAGATGTGATTTTTCCTCATTGGTAGCCATTTAACCTGTAATATTAAAGAAAAACATAAACACTGAAATTTTGGCAACAGATACTTAATGTCACAGTGAATGTTATGACACCGTATCTGACACACTTCAAGACAGTAAATTTAAAAGCAGTAAAGAACACAATCAATTGTTTACCCAGTTCAGTGTGTAACAACACCTACTCTGGGGGCTACCAAGCCAGAGAGGAAATTCACTATAAGAGATATTAATTCAGGAATAAACCAACCAGTTTATCTCCTTCACTTAAGACCTACCCAATGCAACTTCAATCTAAGTTCAACTTAAACCTGAGTTCCTACTCACTCCCCCTCAATCACAGAAGTGATACTAAACTATTGATTAATGAGATTATGAAGACACTCTTCAGTACACACACTTGATTTTGCTTCACAGCTTTAATCAAGTGACAAACACTCGTGCTTCAAAGCTTTGAGTGATAAAAAACCCTAACTTGATTTTGCTTCAAAGCTTTAATCAAGTAACACAAACACTCGTGCTTCAAAGCTTTGAGTGATACACAACCCTTACAATCAAATCCTACTCCAAGTCACTTATCACAATGATAATTGCTTGGCTCACAGTAGTTACAGTTATACAATCCCTTATTGATCTTCTGTCAAAAAGTATATTTCACCATTAATCTTCATGAGGAATATATAGGCCGACTATTCTTCAGTTAGGGCTTCCATGAAAATAGCTAGGGTTAACTAAAGTTAACCTAAAGACTTGGTCTTAGGCTTTCATCATACCAGATTAGGGTTAAGCAAGGTTAACCTAATGTCCACGTGAGCATCTGATCTGGACTGTAAAGACCAGCTCAAAGAAGCATATCAGATTCCTGAAAAATCTCAGGAATAACAAATCTGCACAAATGTTAGATCAGTACAGGATGTCTTAACATTGGTTATGACAACAAGAATCTTGTTCACTGATTTTGGTAGAATGCAATAAATATGATCATTGCTTAATGATCATGCCAAACACTCATATTGAGTAGCTCCTGTATGACATTCTTTTTCTGCAGAATGTACCTTTATCCCAGAATGTTATGACATCAGTCATGACATTCACAAAATTGGTTTTACCAAAAAAAATGCCAACCAACAAACACTTACAAACTCCCCCTTTGGCAAAATTTTGGCTAAAACCCCTAAACAATCCTAAACAATCAGATATTAGAATGCAGCAAATCAGAGATTAGAATGTAGCAGAACTTTTAATAACAACTACCAAGTCTAATTCTACCAAAATTACCACAAAATCTTCTCCCCCTTTTTAGCCATAAAGAGGCCAAAGATACTTGTACTTTTAAGTTATACAGTCATCCAAAAGGAATAAAAAAACACAGAAATAATAAGAGGTCATTTGGCAGCAACAAGTTCCAGCAGCAAACTTTTCAACAACACTGATCTTCCGGCACTGTCATCTTCCGAGGAAGCACTATCTTCAGCATTATGTTGGTCTTCATCAGCATCCTCTTCCCTTCTTTGTCCTTCATTCTCCTCCTGTTCTAGTCTAGCAATCAGGTCCTCAAGAGTCCTTTTTCTTATATCAAGCTCTCTGCAGGTTTCTTTTAGCACAACTATAACATCAGTTTTCTTGGAATGAGATTTGACAGTTGATGTCTCAGCAGATGTCATAACAATGTCAGGGACATGTGTTCCCTGAAACAGCTTATAGTGCAAACAAGAGCAGGGGCTCTTTTTCATACAGAGTCTTTTTCAACCAGAATATCAGGATACTGAGCAATGATTATACCACACAGGAGAGAGGGAAAAGCAATAGGGCCTTTAATAGCACAGCTTCCAGCATGTTTCAATGTTTGATCAAAGATGTACTTGCCATAATCAAAGTTTGTCCTGGTTCCAACAGCATAGATAAATCTTCCCAAACCTATGGAAATGGTGGATTTATGGTTGGTGGGAACCCAGTTAGCTGCACCAATTTTATGCAGTATGGCAAACTTCATGCTCAGCTTGCTTTCATTTAGCTTCCCTTTCAAGGGCCAGTTCTTGACTTGCTTTGCAGTGATGGTTTGACAAACTTGGTTGTCAGTAACTTCAAGCTCAGGACAAGCATCATCAGGCCTTCCTAGGAATTTGTTTATTACAAAAGGAGAGAAATTTACCTTCCTTCCTCTCACATACACACACTTAAAATCAGCTGACTTTCCATCAACACAACCATCAGATAAATTTACTATGAATTCTTTGACAAGAATCTCATAGCAGTTGGTAAACTTGACCACAGTTTTCATTAGACCAGCATTCTTGATTAGCTCCATGATTTCCTTACACTCAATAGCACTGTTGTTCAGCTCTCTCTCCAAGGCAATCCTTTTTAAAAACACATACTTCCACCTGTTTGCATTTTTTGGATGGTGAAAGGAGATGTTGTCAATGGCAACTTCAGGGACTTTAGGCACTATGCTAGAAGAGAGTTTCTTCCTGAGAGGAATGTCTGGAACATTGCTCTCAACATCAAACTCAAAGTCTGATTCCTCATCAGATTCAGAGGGTTCAGGGTCCTTCCTTTTCTTGGCTATTGGTTGTCTCAAAGGTTTTGAGAGACTACCAACAGGTACTCTAGTTTTCACCTTCCTCTTCCCTTTTGACAATCCAGCTTTTCGATCCTTCTCAGGTTCTACTCTAGTCTTGTTCTCAGACCTGGTTTTCTTATGACCAACTTCAGTAGCCTTCTCTTTGGAGATGCTTTTGGCAGCATCCTGCTTTTCTTTTCTGCTCATCATCCTTCTAGCTATGCTAGGGTTGATATTAGCAATTAAATCATTGTCAGAGTATTCTTCATCAACATCAATAACCGGGGGTTCAACAACTTTGTCAGTAGGGTTCTGGTGGTCATCATGTTTTTCTGGAGATTTCCTAATGTTGTCATCAGGTGTCTCAACATTCTGAGTGACATCTGGATCCATTTCTACATTAGTACTAGCAGTTTCTTGGTTCAAAGGTACAAAAATGCCAGGTACAGAGTGATTCTCATTAAGAATCCTAGTGACTAGTCTAGCAATAGCTTGATGAACATAAGCAGAACCTTCCCTATTTGCTATTTCTGGAGGAACAGAAGATGATGGATGAGAAGATTTACCAGATGGAGAGGCTTGTGATCTTCTTGCATGTCTGGTTCGCAGCTTCTTGACCTTAGTGGGATCAGCTGCCAGTTCACGAAGAGGAGTTATCTCAAGAACATCTGTATCCATGCAGTTTGTGATTGCCCTAGGTTCGTTGTCAGATGATGCGGAAGAAGCAGTCGCCGTTGAAGAGGATGATGACATGGATTGTTGAGACATTTTGAGTGATTTAGAAAACAAGTAACAGCGAGAGTGAAATCTTCGTTTGAGAGAATGGAGATTGTTGCAGAAACGCGAGAGGAGGGAGATATATGAATGTCTATTCAACTTCTTAAAATTTTGGAAAGAAATAGGGAAATAGATGATTAGCCCAATCAGAATAGACTTAACTAAAATATCTCTTTCATCCCTTGTTTTAAGCAAAATTAATTGCTACATCTCTTCATATTGGCAAATACCCAGCTTGCCCCTCAAATTTTCAAATTGACTAGCATCAAGTGCCTTGGTAAAAATGTCATCCAGTTGTAGTTCAGTGGAAACATGTTCCAGTTTAATCACCTTTTCTTCCACAAGATCTCTGATGAAGTGATGTCTAATGTCAATATGCTTGGTCCTGCTGTGCTGTATAGGATTCTTGGAAATGTTGATGGTACTCAGATTGTCACAGTATAATGTCATGACATCTTGTGTGACATTATACTCAGTAAGCATTTGTTTCATCCAGATCATTTGAGAACAGCTGCTACCAGCTGCTATGTATTCAGCTTCAGCAGTAGATAGAGACACACAGTTCTGTTTCTTGTTGAACCAAGAGACAAGATTATTTCCCAAAAAGAAGCATCCTCCAGAGGTTCTCTTTCTATCATCAGCACTTCCAGCCCAATTAGCATCACAGTAACCAGATATAATTGGTTCACATCCATGAGAGTACAGCAAGCCATAGTTGTAAGTTCCACTCACATACTTCAAAATTCTTTTCACTTGGTTGATGTGACTTACTTTGGGTTCAGCCTGGTATCTTGCACATACTCCAACTGCAAAAGCAATGTCAGGTCTGCTGGCTGTTAAGTATAGCAGACTTCCTATCATGCTTCTGTACAAGCTTTGATCCATATTAGCCCCACTTGTGTCTTTGGACAACTTTAAATGAGTAGGTGCAGGAGTCCTTTTGTGATTGGCATTATCCATTCCAAACTTCTTGACAATATTCTTTGCATACTTGCTTTGAGACAGAAAAATTGAGTCTTCCATCTGTGTGACTTGTAGTCCAAGAAAGTAGGTCAATTCTCCCATGAGGCTCATTTCAAATTCAGCTTGCATTTGGTCAGCAAAATGTTTAACCATTTTATCTGACATTCCTCCAAATACTATGTCATCAACATAAATTTGAGCTACCATTATCTTTCCTCCTTCATTTTTGACAAAAAGGGTTTTATCCAAGCCTACTTTCCTGTATCCTTTGTCAGTGAGGAATTTTGTCAATCTGTCATACCAGGCTCTAGGAGCTTGTTTCAGGCCATATAGAGCTTTCCTCAATTTGTAGACATGATCAGGACAGTTTGGATCCACAAATCCTTTAGGCTGTTCCACATATACTTCCTCATTTAAGTACCCATTTAAGAAGGCACTCTTTACATCCATCTGAAATAGCTTAAACTTAAGGAGACAAGCAACTCCCAAAAGAAGTATGATTGATTCCAGTCTGGCTACAGGAGCAAAAGTTTCAACAAAATCAACCCCTTCAACTTGAGTGTAGCCTTGAACAACAAGCCTTGCCTTATTCCTGGTGACAACTCCTTCAGCATCTGATTTGTTCTTGTAGATCCATTTTGTGCCAATAATGTTTGTTCCTTCTAGTCTAGGAACTAACTCCCATACTTCATGTTGCTTGAATTGGTTCAATTCATCTTGCATTTCTCCAATCCAGTATTCATCAGTCAAAGCCTCCTTAACATTTTTTGGTTCAATCTTAGAGACAAAGCAAGAGTTTGAGATGATTTCTCTAGATCTTGTAATGACTCCACTGTTTGGGTCTCCTATGATGAGTTCCTTAGGATGATCTTTCTGAATTCTGATGGAAGGATCTTTGTTAGCTTCCTTTAATTCAGATTCTGATGAAGTAGTTTTAGGTACATCATCCTTTTTATACACTTGAGTTGAAGTCTCAAAGAATGTCTCAACATCATATGGGACATCTGTTTCCTCATGATAATCATCAACTATGACATTTATAGATTCCATCATAGCTTTGGTCCTGGAATTGAATACCCTATATGCTCTGCTGTTGGTAGAGTATCCTAGGAATATTCCTTCATCACTTTTAGGATCCATCTTTCTCCTTTGTTCACGATCTGTCAGAATATAGCATTTACTTCCAAAGACATGGAAGTACTTTACTATAGGCTTTCTTCCTTTCCATAGTTCATAAATGGTGGATGATGTTCCCTTTCTCAAGGTGACCCTGTTATGGACATAACAGGCTGTATTCATAGCTTCAGCCCAAAAATGAATAGGAAGTCCTTTGGCATGTATCATTGCTCTGGCAGATTCCTGTATAGTCCTGTTTTTCCTTTCTACAACTCCATTTTGTTGAGGAGTTATGGGTGAAGAGAATTCATGATTGATTCCTTCTGAGGAACAGAACTCATCAAACTTACTGTTTTCAAACTCCTTGCCATGATCACTTCTGATTCTGACAATGCATCCTTCTTTTTCTCTTTGAATTCTTTTGCACAGTTCCTTAAATACATCAAATACATCAGACTTTTCCCTAATGAAGTTAATCCAGGTGAATCTGGAAAAGTCATCCACAACAACATACACATATCTCTTTCCTCCAAGACTTTCCACCCGTATTGGACCAATCAGATCCATATGTAGGAGTTCTAGTACCTTAGAGGTGGTCAGATGTCTTGTCTTTGGATGTGACATTCTAGTTTGCTTTCCAACCTGACATTCACCACAGACTCTCCCTTCATCAATTTGAAGCCTTGGAATCCCTCTGACTGCCTCCATGGATATGATCCTTTTCATCCCTCTTAGATGTAAATGACCAAGTTTTTGGTGCCACAGTTTCACTTCCTTTTCTTCTTTGGCTATAGAGCACATAGAAGAATAATTAGTGTTCTCAGACTCCCATAAGTAACAGTTGTCTTTTGATCTGACTCCTCTCATTACAACTTCTTGTTTTTTATTAGTTACAAGACATTCAGATTTGGTGAAGTTGACCTTGAATCCTAGATCACATAATTGACTGATACTTATGAGATTAGCAGTCAAGCCTTTTACCAGCAATACTTCATTTAGGTTTGGAACTCCAGGGCAGTCCAAGTTTCCAACTCCTTTGATTTCTCCTCTAGCACCATCTCCAAAAGTTACATAACTAGTAGTATGAGGTTTAACATTATTCAGAAGATTCTTGATTCCAGTCATGTGTTTAGAGCATCCACTGTCAAAGTACCAGTCTTCCTTTGCAGAGACTCTAAGGGAGGTGTGAGCTATCAGGGCTGCAGACTTTTTCTTCCACTGTTGAGTATATGGTGCCTTGTTAGACTTAGGTTTGACAACTGGGATCTGATTAGGATATCCATACAATCTGAAGCAGAATGGCTTTATCTGACCAAACCTTCCACAATGATGACATCTCCATCTTTGATATTTTTTCTTCATATTTCTCTGTTCTCGATGTTGAGTACTATGTTGTGACATCTGCTTAGACATTTGTTTATCAGGCATGATCTTCTTCTTGTCTACAGTAGATTTCTTTGCTGCCACAAATCCTAGACCAGACTTGTTTCCCACATTTTGTCCAGCCTGAAGGATTTCTTCTAATTTGTCAGTTCCATTTGTCAGCATCTTGACAAACTTGGTCATCTGATCAAGTTTTGAGTTTAGTATTTGAACTTCACCTTCGAGATGACTTATAGTATCAGTGTCTGCCTTCTTCTCAGCCTCCAACTTTACTATGAGTTTTTTTTGTCTCTCATTTTGCTGACAGACTTCAGCACTTCTGATACATAACTTCTTGTAGGAGTCAACCAGTTCTTCAAATGTCACTTCCTCATCACTAGAGTCACTATCAGAGTTACAAATACCAGCTAGTGCAGTAACTAGTTTGGCAGATTCTTCTTTAGAATTACTTTCTGAGTCACAATCAGACCAAGTAACAAACATTCCTTTCTTTTGTTTCTTAAGAAAGGTAGGACATTCAGCTCGAATGTGCCCATATCCTTCACATCCATGGCATTTGATTCCTTTGCTTTGATTTCCCTTTTGTTCAGACTTTGGTCTTCTGCTGGAGTCATAGGATCTGTTAATGTCAGAGGGAAAGTTCTTGACATTTGACCTTGACTTTGGGTCCATTCTCTTGATGAGTTTGTTGAACTGCCTTCCAAGCATGGCTATAGCTTCTGAAATATTCTCTTCATCATCCTCCTTGTTTTCATCTCTAGTATTAGATACAAGTGTTATGCTCTTGTTTTTATTTTCAACATTGTCACTGATCCCCATCTCAAAAGTCTGAAGTGACCCAATGAGTTCATCAACCTTCAAGTTTCAAATATCCTGAGCTTCCTCTATAGCAGTCACCTTCATTGCAAATCTTTTAGGCAAGGATCTGAGAATCTTTCTCACCAGCTTTTCTTCTGACATCTTTTATCCCAATGCTCCTGAGGTGTTGGCAATTTCCAAGATGTTCATGTGAAACTCATGAATGGTCTCATCTTCCATCATCCTTAGGTTCTCAAATTTGGTAGTCAGCATCTGAAGCCTTGACATTTTTACTTTGGATGTACCCTCATGGGTAGTTTTGAGAGTGTCCCAAACATCCTTGGCCAGTTCACATTGATGTACTAGTCTGAATATGTTTCTATCAATTCCATTAAACAAGGCATTTAATGCTTTGGAGTTGCCCAGGGCTAACTCATCTTCTTCTTTGCTCCATTCTTCCTCAGGTTTCAGACTGGTTGTCCCATCTTTCCCAGTTATGGTGGGATGATTCCATCCTTTGTCAGCAGCTCTCCAAGCCTTTTTGTCCAGTGATTTTAGGAAGGCAATCATACGAGGTTTCCAGTAGTCAAATTTGATCCATCCAGAATGGGTGGTCTGTTCCCAAATCCTCCTTCTTTGTCCATAGCGCCAGAAAATAATATCCCTAGATCTCACCCAGTAAGACAGGCAGGGTGCCCGCTCTGATGCCAATTGAAATTCTGGCAACAGATACTTAATGTCACAGTGAATGTTATGACACCGTATCTGACACACTTTAAGACAGTAAATTTAAAAGCAGTAAAGAACACAATCAATTGTTTACCCAGTTCAGTGTGTAACAACACCTACTCTAGGGGCTACCAAGCCAGGGAGGAAATTCACTATAAGAGATATTAATTCAGGAATAAACCAACCAGTTTATCTCCTTCACTTAAGACCTACCAAATGCAACTTCAATCTAAGTTCAACTTAAACCTGAGTTCCTACTCACCCCCCCTCAATCACAGCAGTGATACTAAACTATTGATTAATGAGATTATGAAGACACTCTTCAGTACACACACTTGATTTTTCTTCACAGCTTTAATCAAGTGACAAACACTCGTGCTTCAAAGCTTTGAGTGATAAACAACCCTAACTTGATTTTGCTTCAAAGCTTTAATCAAGTAACACAAATACTCGTGCTTCAAAGCTTTGAGTGATACACAACCCTTACAATCAAATCCTATTCCAAGTCACTTATCACAATGATAATTGCTTGGCTCACAGTAGTTACAGCTATACAATCCCTTATTGATCTTCTGTCAAAAAGTATATTTCACCATTAATATTCATGAGGAATATATAGGCCGACTATTCTTCAGTTAGGGCTTCCATGAAAATAGTTAGGGTTAACTAAAGTTAACCTAAAGACCTGGTCTTAGGCTTTCATCATACCAGATTAGGGTTAAGCAAGGTTAACCTAATGTCCACGTGAGCATCTGATCTGGACTGTAAACACCAGCTCAGAGAAGCATATCAGATTCCTGAAAAATCTCAGGAATAACAAATCTGTACAAATGTTAGATCAGTACAGGATGTCTTAACATTGGTTATGACAACAAGAATCCTGTTCACTGATTTTGGTAGAATGCAATAAATATGATAATTGCTTAATGATCATGCCAAACACTCATATTGAGTAGCTCTTGTATGACATTCTTTTTCTGCAAAATGTACCTTTATCCCAGAATGTTATGACATCAGTCATGACATTCACAAAACTGGTTTTACCAAAAAAAATGCCAATCAACAAACACTTACAAACACCATATAATAAAAAAAATCTATAGATTAAAAATTACATTAGAATATTTATACAACATTAAACATATATGTATACACCATTAAATAATCACTAATATTCTTTTTAACATATATTTTACTAATAAAACAATATTAAACATGTATATTTAACATATATTAAACATTATTTTTAACATATATATTATCGTTTCTATTTTATATTATCACTAATATTTATATTATCGTTTCAACTTTACATTATCATCAAATAATCACTTATATTATCAACTTTACACAATCAACTATATGATTTCTTTCAATTTCATTTTCAACTATATGTGAAGTGCTTTCAATTTCAACACTATAAGTGTTATTACGACAACCTCTCAAACCAAAACGTATAGCTCGATTAATTGTATAGGAACATATTTTCCCTCAATTAATACATGCAATATTTATTGTAACATTTACACAAACACCTTACATGCAAAACTCATTGTGACATTTTCACAAACACCTTACATGCAAAAACCACATACCACACAAAACACAACATAATACAACATTATCAACACTAAATTAACACTACCAACTAAATCAAATGCAACATTATATATCAACATTATCAAATATATCAAATATATCAAAAATCATACCTAGAGGAGAAGAGAACCTTGATCGTGAATGGAAGAAAGAATGAAACGGTCTTGAATGGAAGAAGGATGAGAACCTTGAAGAGAGGATGCAACGAGTTTGTCAAGAATAAACAAAAATAGCTCGTGAAAAAGGGTTTTGTTCATAACTGTGTTATTGTGTGAAAATGGGTTTTGGAAAAATAGTAACGTTACTGTAATAGAAATATTGGGCACGTGTTTTATTTTTTTTTATAACATGACTTTAGGCAGCGTTTTGAGAAAGCACTGCTTAATCCTACCCTTAGCCAACGCTTGTAGTAGAAAGTGTTGCTTAATCCCCCCTTTAGGCAGCGCTTTAACGAAGCGTTGGTTAATCTCCCCCTTTAGGCAGCGCTTCTCCAAAGCGCTACAATACATATCCCCTTTAGCAGCGCTTTATAAATTCACATTAACCCCCTTTAGGCAGCGCTTTCACAAAGCGCTGCTTAAGCCCACCCTTTAGACAGCTCTTCTAAAAAGTGCTTTGTAAGCCCACCCTTTAGGTAGCGCTTTAGTACCTACTCCCCTTTAACAACGCTTTATCAAACCATATTCACTCCCTTAGGCAGCACTTTTTTAGAAAGCGCTGTCTAAGGTATACGACAAAATTTCCGTATTTTTTAAATGCACTTTTAGCAGCGCTTTTGATAAGAAGCGCTGTCTTAGGTGTGCTGTATAATCTTATTTATGGCGTAGTGAGCTAATGTTACTTGCACACTCTCCTTCACACTCCCTGCGCCACTCTACGCTTTCTGAGCGTCTGCGCCAAAAACAATATGACATTTAGCTAGGGGTAAAGTCCCTAGCCAATGTACAATCAACTTTTGTCTTTAGAGAGGGGTTTAACCCCAAGCTAATTAGCTAGGTGCTTAACTCCTCACCACTTGTCAGCGACCAGTGATTTAGTTAGGGGACATAACCCCTCACAAATGTTGATTTTGTGAGGTGTTTTTTGGCTTAGTGAGGAGTTAATTCTTTAGCTAAAGAACTTTTTTCTTATAGTGTAGGCATAATTAAAAAAATAGTAATAATCTCTATATTAAAAAGTAAAAATGATATTTATTTTAGAATAAATTTTATTTGATAAAAGGAGACTCATTTTGAAATTGCATGAAGTATTTTCAAGTTTGTTTAGTTTGTTGAGTTTTCTTAGAAGCATGTGTTAGAGACTATATATATATATATATATATATATATATATATATATATATATATATATATATATATATATATATATATATATATATATATATATATATATATATATATATATATATATATATATATATATATATATATATATATATATATATATATATATATATATATATATATATATATATATATATATATATATATATATATATATATATATATATATATATATATATATATATATATATATATATATATATATATATATATATATATATATATATATATATATATATATATATATATATATATATATATATATATATATATATATATATATATATATATATATATATATATATATATATATATATATATATATATATATATATATATATATATATATATATATATATATATATATATATATATATATATATATATATATATATATATATATATATATTGTATATATTTTGTTGTATTGCCATTAAACTTCAAACGAAATAACAAAATTTGATCCTTCAATCTCTCTTTCATGTTGTATTAACATTAAAATTTAAGGATAATAACAGAAGTTGATGCTTCAATCTCTCTTTTATGTTGTATAGACGTTAAGCTTCAAAAACAAAAACATTATTTGAAGCTTCAATCTCTTTCATTTCAATCTTTCTCATATTAAATTCTCAATGTTATTGATTTTCTTTCTATGGAGTTTCCAATCTTCTAACACTAATCGTTACATTTAAATTCGTATTTTTAGTTTGTTGATCTTAAAAAATAGTCATAATTTTTTATTTTAAATTTAAATAAGTAACTTATCTTTATAAATATATTATTTTTTTGTTTTAGTTTTTTATTTTTTTTGTTTGGTTTTAATCTTTGCAAATATTCTTATTTTATTTTTTTGTCATTATAATTTGTTTGTCTTCAAAAACTTTATTTATTTTAAAATTATTTCTAAAATAAATAAAATATTTTATTTCAGTCCTTACATCACTAATGATAAAGTAAATATTTTATATATTATGTTTCGTATTTAACGTCCATTGATTTAAAGTGTTTCATAGAAGGGGTGGTTATACCTGCAAGATATTTCGATGCTGAAGTCAGAAAGAGTGAGAAGTAAGTTAGAAAGTTAAGTTGTGAATTAGAATACCTCACTCTCTTGTATATGAGAGTATTTATAGAGCGTCCAGCGCTGGACCAAGGGTCTCCATTATTGGCTGGATATCCAGGCCCATAATGAATGACTGCCAGGATTCTCACGTGAGAGTGAGGATGATCAGCACGTGCTTATCATCATGGGTGGCGTGCTCCGAACTTCACGGGTCATGGATTGATCGCATCCGTTACGAAGGGCGTAACGACTCTGAAGTGTGTGGATCACGCTGATGACGTGTCCTCGAGTGGGGAGCACGTGGGGAATACGTCTCAGATTAGGCTATGATGGATTTAACCATCATTTGGGTTGTCCTCGACGTAGGGGCAAGTTGGGTCGTGCTCGACATTGGACCAGCCATGGGCCCATTCCAGAACAGGAGCCCCCAAGTCGTTGCTCCTATGCAGATGAGTAATGACTTAGAGTTAGTTATACATCGAGGAGGAACAATAGACTTTACGCGAGATGAGTTGTGTGCTCGCGATTGTGGTGTTTGTCATGGGTACTTGTTTGTCAACTAGGGCGCTCGAGGGCGAGATCTTGACTATGACTGTACTGACTTTTTTTGTGAGGATGAGCTAACCTGCAAGATTCGTGGTCGACGATCCAGCTCTTGCTCGCGCTGAGGGTTTGGCTTTGCTCGCGAGTCATCACACTGCTCTTACATTCGCCTCAAGGATGTGCTCGCGAGGGGATATGAAGGCTTTCGATTTTATCCGAGCAGGTATGCTCGACGTCTAGGGAGTTGGAAGATATGTGGGTTTTGAAAACACAAAGTCCGTTCCTTGAGACACGCGTTATAGATTTTAATGCGTCATGATGGACTAGGTGTAATGTCATTAAAGCCTAGACGTAGAGGCAATGATGAACTGAAACAGTGACATTCCTTCTCAAGCGTTGTCACATTTCCCGTGCAAGTAGATTTGGCTATAAATAGGAGAAATTGGATGTCATTTGCAAACTTTGCTCCCTTTGAAAAATTTGTCTGCTCTCTCCTACTCCTCCCCAATTCTCCGAGTTTCAGAATGTTCCACTGCCATCGCCGCCACCAGAACTTCATCGATCTCCATCTTTCTCTCAAATCTAGTAAGTTTTCTCTCTTCTTGGCTTCCTTTGCAGGTCAATTTTAGCCTTTAGGATGTTTGTTCCTATGTTGTGTGTTCTGCATGTTAGGTTTTCGTTTGGTTCCGTCGTGTGTTGGCGTTTAGTGGTGGTTCAGCCACTTCCAAACACCGACGCCGATGAGAAACATTATGATTTAGTTTAGAAAAACTCATAACTTACTTGATTTCTGGCTCGACACTGCCGTTATGATGGCAGATAGATTGTGAGCTGGTGAGTCTCATGAGCTTTTGATGAAGTTCATATGTCGGGGAGGCTTTTTCCAGCAAAACTCATGAATTCATGATGAAGTTCATCCGTTTAGGAGGCTTGTCCTCGTAGTATTCATGGGTCTCCAATGAATTTCATATGTCGGGAAGGCTAGTCCCCGCGAGACTTAAGGGCTTGCCGTTGAGTAAGGGCTTTGGTTGGGGACTTCACCCTCGTGCATTCCTACGCCATTTCACTTGATTTGCGGTGGAAGGGTGGATTTGATTTGATCATTAAATTCACTATTTTCCTCTGCTTTTTAGGTTTGATGGCTCGAAGCTCCAATGGCATCCACCTGGTTAACACGGTTACAAATCCTAACTTGGAATGGGTCGGGTCAGAACCCTGGGGCATAGCCTCGCGCTTCTTCGACTCCCCGGGCGACACATTTATGATCATAGAGTAAGGTGAAGGAGATTCAGAGTTCGAGGTGACACTACGCCATATTAGGGAATAGACAACGCTTTTTTTGCCATAGACAGCGCTTTAAAGCGCTGCCTATTCATGCGCTGTTGTAAGTAAAGACATCACTTTTTGTCTGTGTGAAAGCGCTGCTTAATGTAGCCTTTAACAGTGTTTTATTTAGTAAGCACTTTCTAAAGTCCCCTACAGGCAACACTTTTTACATCAGAAGCGCTTTCTAAAGTGTGCCTATAGCAGTGCTTTCACTTTAGACAGCGCTTCTAAAAGCGTTGTGTAATATATTTTTTTGTTCACTTTTTTTATGTTTTAGGCAGCACTTTCTTTAAAAGCGCTTTCTAAAGTCCCTTTTAGGCAGCACTTTGTACTTCACAAGCGCTTTTGTATGCACCCCTTTAGGCAACGCTTCCTTTAAAAGCACTTTCTATTCCCCAATATAGGCAACGCTTTTTTGTTTAAAGTGTTGTCTAATATTCACAAATTTTTTAATATATTCAGCTTATATTTTAAGCGCCCTGTACAAGTAATCACTTAAAATTTAAGCGTTGTCTTTCAAATTTGCACCAGATTTCATAAATTTGCAGCTTCAATGCACCAAATTTACATATTTATGTGTACAACTTTAATCCAATAATTTATATATACATAAATGGGATACAACTTGAAGAATTCAATAATTTATATATACATAAATTTACATATTTATATATACAACTTTATAATCCAATATTATTATCTTCTAGAGTTGCTATCTTCTCTACTATCTTCTCTACAAAACAACAATAATGAAGAATCCTAAATGAACTTGTTATCTCTATATCTTTTACATATGCACCTACCTGAAACAAAACCAACAAAGGCATATCATAACCAAGCTATATAACACTTAAATCTTATAACTTTTATAATTTAACATAAATTAATGTAACAAAAACAAATCAAGAATTCGTTATAACTCACCATTAAAAATTCTCTGATTCATACCATAAGACAAACAAAACTTTATTTAAATTTAAATCCAATACTATCCTAACTAACCTTCCACATAACAACAACATTGAAACACAATTTACCACACTAATGACGACATAATATCTCATCAAAACTCAAACTTAAATATACTCAAAATTCTCATCAATGAAAGTGTCACAATACCTTATAAAAATTCTCATCTCAATAATGTATTGACACTAATCCTCCTTAATTTCGTCCAATTGATCTTTCGAGTAAGTAGAAAACTTGTATTCATCAAAGTACTACATAATATAACATAATATGATTTAGTTAAAACTAATTAATTATATGAAATGTGTTACATATATTAAAATAAATTATAAGTTAGAAACTCATACCATGGTTGGAATCTCTATTTGATTCAAAAGAATAATTTTTTTCATAAACCTCAACATGAAATAACCGTAATCTATATCATTATGCTGACGAGGATACTACACATGGAAAAAATACGAATATATATCAGGATATATAGTTTAACTTGTTTTATCAAGTAACATCACTAATATAATCAAAATTATGAAAATATACATGCACTCTGATCCATGTAATATTGTTTGCTTTAGTCTTTGGTACTTGAGTATCTCTTTGTGATTGAAAAATTTATATAACCCTACCAAAATATAAACGAATATTTAGAATAATCTCACATAAGTAAATAAATAAATAAGTATACAAACAAAGATTTAGAACAATTTAACTTACGTATCAACCATCTCCTTCATATTTGGGTATTTTGTCCAATCACCTTCTAACGAATCCAAATAATATACAATTTCTCTTATTGGATTAATTGCAACCAACAACCAGTGTATACTGTAAGATTAACAAAGGCTATATGGAAACTTTCTACAGAACGTCAAAACACGAAAAATTATAATAGATGAAGTTTGAATGAAAATATTACCTGAAATTCTGGTATCAGATATGTGATGTCACGTCACAAATATCTGAGGAAAAAAAGTAAAGTGCAATAATAATAAAAGCAATAAAAACACAAGGGATTGTTATCCCAGTTCAGTGTACAACAACACCTACTCTGGAGGCTACCAAGCTAGGTACAAGTCCACTAAATAGTATCAATTCATAGACCCTCAGTAAACAACCAGTTTACGATCTAATCACTCAATCACTACCCGTGCTATACTTCTACCTAAGAATCACCTAGGCATGATGCCCTCCTTAAATCCCTTCAATCACTTACAGTGAAGAAACAACAGAAATAATAAGTTTAAAAGACTTCAATCATTCAATCCTTAAAAGCTTATGAATGATACACAATTAACAATCCAAATAACAACTCAAGTATTAAACCAATACTAGATTGTTTTACAATCAAAATACTTAGACTTCTAAAACAAAAAGAAAGTATTCTTCTTCAAAAGTTACAATTTTCTGAATAAGGAAACAAGTCCTTATATATGCGCAGCAGTGGACTTAGGCTGAAAAACAAATATTCAAATCTTTTGAATATTTCCATGAAAACATGCCAAGATATAATCCATAAAGATAATTCAAATAGAAAATATTCCTCCATATTTTTCGCAGCCTATGAGTCACAAATCCTGAATTATGGCGCGCATGAAAACATGAAACGGAAAACATGAATTGATATTGGGATGAGTTCAGTTCAGGAGGCAGATGTCAAGACATCTGCTTTGACATCATTCAAAACAGTTTGCTTAAAATGTTAAGACATTTAGCAAAACATTATCAAGTCATTTTTTTACCAACATTATTGCTAATAAAACACTTACAAACTCCCCCTTTGCAAAATTTGGCAAAAACATTATCAGAACATTATCAGAGCAGCAACATAAGCAAAGCAAGCAAAACAAAAACTCAGTTAGTAGTTAGCTGTTAGCAAAGAAAGATGTCATAACATCTTCTGAGACATGAGGCTCCCCCTCAAGTATTAAGCTCCCCCTCAACCAATGGTCAGTCAGTGGTCAGTCAGTCAGTTTCTCTCCCCCTTTTTAGTTATAATATGCCAAATAAAAGGATGCATTCAAGAGAATATCAGTAATAAAGGTACCCAAATTTCAAGTACATGAAAGTGCCAAAAAGAAACAAAGGGTTTAGATAAATAAACATCAAATAGTCTAACTGTCGTCAGGACCACTAGACCTGGTTGAGTCAGAACTTCCTTTCTCACTAGAATCTCTTTCTTCAGAGCTTACTATATCATCAAAGTTGTTGTCCTTTTACAACTCCTTGATTATCTTTTCAAAATTTAGCTTCCTTGCTGAACTAACTCTGATCACATCATTTAGTTCTTTGTATGCTTCCCTTAATTCAGAGATCATGTCATCCTTTATAGAGGTCTTGTTTTCAACAGATGCAGAAGTAGATGTCAAAACAATGTCTGGTTCATGTTTTCCTGAGAAAAGCTTAAAATGAAAGGTCAAAACAGACTCCCTCTTGCACACTACATCATTACCACTTAGAATCCCAGGATTATAATTAAGAATAATTCCACAAATGAGGGAAATAAAAGCAATTGGCATCTTAATGGCACAAGTTCCTGCATGTTTAATAGTCTGATCAAAGATGTAAGTACCATAATCAAATAGTTTATTGTTTCCAACAACATAAATAAACTTTCCTAAGCCAATAGTGATGGTTGAAGTATGATTTGTAGGAACCCAATTTGCAACTCCAATTCTGTGCAAAATAGCATATTTCACACTTAGCTTACTAACATGAAGTTTGTTCTTCAAGGGCCACTCACTTACTTGATTGGCAGTGATGGCTTTGCACACTTGATTATCGGTTACTTCTAGCTCACAAAAGTCATATTCAAACCTATCCAGAAATTTGTTTATGATAGCAGGGAAAATTCTACACACCTACCCCTAGCATACACCTTTCTATACTCCTTACTTTTAAGATTAGCACAGTCAATAGGAATATTAACAATAAATTCCTTAACAAGAGTCTCATAGCATTTGGTAAACCTGGTAACAATTTTCATCAGTCTAACATAAGATATTAGCTATATGATTTCTTTGCATTCCAGAGCACCAGCTCCTAATTCTCTTTCTAGGGCAATTCTTTGAAACACACACTTCCACTTTTCAGCATTCCCAACAGAATGAAAGGAAATGTTGTCAAGGGGAGCATCAGGAACCCAAACAGAAATCTTCTTGCTTGTAGACTTTTTGATATGAGAGATATCCCTAATTTTCCTCTTAAGTTACCAAACTGATTAGCATCCAAAGCCTTGGTGAAGATGTCATCCAATTGCAATTCAGTGGCTACATGTTCTAAGGCAACAATATTTTCTTCAACAAACACTCTTATGAAGTGATGATGGATATCAATATGTTTGGTCCTGCTGTGTTGAATGGGATTCTTTGATATGTTTATGGCACTTAAATTGTCACAGAATAATTCCATGATATCTTATTTGACATTGTATTCTGTTAACATTTGTTTCATCCAAACCAATTGAGAACAACTGCTTCCTGCAACAATATACTCAGCCTCAGCAGTGGACAAAGACACATAATTTTGCTTCTTACTGAACCAAGATATGAGATTATTTCCTAGAAAGAAGCATCCTCCTGATGTACTTTTTCTATCATCAGCACTTCCTGCCCAATCAGCATCACAATAACCAGTTAAGGCATAATTAGATCCATGAGAGTATAACATACCATAGTCACTTGTCCCATTCACATATTTAAGAATTCTCTTCACATGGTTGGCATGGCTAACTTTAGGATTAGCTTGATATCTGGCACACACCCCTACATCAAAGGCAATGTCAGGTCTGCTAGCTGTGAGATATAGAAGACTGCCTATCATACTTCTGTAAAGACTTTGATCCACACTTACTCTTTTTTCATCTTTAGACAACTTCAGATGTGTGGGAGCAAGAGTTCTTTTATGACTGGAATTTTCCATCCCAAACTTCTTTACTATATTCTTAGCATACTTGCTCTGAGATAAAAATATGGAATCTTCCATTTGTTTAACTTGCATACCAAGAAAATAGGTTAATTCACCAACAAGGCTCATCTCAAATTTTGACTGCATTTGCTTGACAAAATGTTGAACCATCTCATTTCACATCCCACCAAACACAATATCATCAACATAAATCTGTGCAATCATGATCTTCCCTTCTTCTTCCTTGACAACAAGAGTTTTGTCTATGCCACCTTTCCTGTATCCATTCTCACCAAGAAATTATGTTAATCTCTCATACCAAGCTCTTGGAGCTTGTTTTAATCCATACAGAGCTTTCTTCAGTTTGTAGACATGTTTAGGAAAACTTGGATCAACAAATCCCTTTGGTTGTTCCACATAAACTTCTTCATTCAGATAGCCATTTAAGAAGGCACTTTTTACATCCATTTGAAACAATTTAAATTTCAGTATGCATGCAACTCCCAAGAGCAGTCTGATTGATTCAAGTCTGGCCACAGGGGCAAAGGTTTCATCAAAGTCAACTCCTTCAATTTGAGTGTACCCTTGTGAAACTAACCTTGCCTTGTTTCTAGTGACTTCCCCTGTTTCATCAGATTTATTCTTGTACACCCATTTAGTGCCAATCACATTTGTTCCTTAATGTCTAGGAACAAGATCCCAAACTTCATTTCTACTGAATTATTCTAGCTATTCCTGCATAGCATTAATCTA